>CM032066.1:2403486-5030817 GCA_018831715.1 Matsumurasca onukii | reverse complement strand
TGACCGAAACGAACAGATACGCCACTGAAGTATTTTTCAAACCAACCCTTACACCTGGGTCTCGTATAAATAAATGGAAAAACTTGACAATCCCAGAATTGAAAAAGGTTATTGGGCTGCTGCTGCATATGGGTACTGTTCGTGTAAATAGAATACAAGACTATTGGAAAACAAATCCAATGTTCGATTTCAAGTTTGTTCGTGACCAAATGTCTCGGGATAGATTCTTATTGATCCTTAGGTGCCTTCATTTTTCAAACAATGCGACTGAAAATGACGACAGATTGACAAAAATCAGTATGCTGATTGATTATGTTTATTATTTCAACAACACGATGAGAGCAGTGTACTCCCCTCCAAAAGAGTTGTCACTAGATGAGGGTATGGTGCTATGGCGTGGTCGCTTACTGTTTAGACAGTACATAAAGGGGAAGCGCCACAAGTACGGGGTGAAACTACCGGGTGGCCACGATAAAGTGTCCTAAACGGATTACAGAAGTACTATTAGAGCTAGAAGATGATACAAACTTTCTATGAAAATCGTACATGGAGATTTCAGGAAAAATATTTTTTAAGATTCTCAGTATACAGGGTGTGTAAATACTGAAACTCACGGGGTCAAAACTCGAGATTTTTAATAAAGGTGGGTCATATTGTACATAGTTTTAATCAGAGACAATTCTCGATATTTTGGCGAAACAATCTTTTGATATGTTGCGCCATTACAAAACAAACTATGAACATGAGTGCGTAAGCTTTTACGGGACGCCCTGTAGTTAAACTATAAATTCGATTAAAAATATAGAGTTTACGTATTATTTATCAGAATTTGACGAGCTTTTTAATGGTATGTAGTAAAAGCATGTTTTCAAAACATTTCTTACCTCAAAATCTATGTAAACATTGAAACTGCTATTATCATGAATAAGTCAAAATATTAAGTAGTAAGATATGGCATATTGCATATAATTGTAAAGATAATTTAAATATGAATTTTCTACTTCTATTTCTCAACTCTGTTTTTTAACAGCTCATAGTATTTTAATTCGTTAAGTTTTGTTTATGTCGTTTTTTATGAGTTTTTACAAGATTATTTTATTAGAATTGTTGCTCTAAATTAGAGGTACCCAAGCAAGTCAAACGACCGTATAAACTACTAAAATACAGGCAAAATCATAAATAAAATAGTTCTTTTTTTTATAGCTCTTAAAATTGACATACAACAGGGTACAAAGTATTTATGAACGCATGTGCATATGTAACTGTTGAAGCAATACTCAGTATAGATTTACGCAACACTAAATTTATGCTGAAAGAAATTACCACTTACTTGTTGTCAACTCAGTGTATTTCACTCAACAAACAGCCAGTGTTTATGTTATGTGACACAGCTGTGTCTGTCACAGCTGATTAATAAATATTTACTCAACTAGTTGTTGATCCGCTGAGACAATGACCCGTTGAATTACTAAAGAAAATGGCTATAAATCAGTGACCTATGTGTGCGCACGAGCTTCGACTAAATAGTTAGAATTTTTCAATAACTGGTAATGCACCATTACCAAAAGTTTATGTGCTTATGGTACAGCTGTGTCTGTAAAACTGAATTGTCTTGAAGTAATCTAGTTTTGATACGCAGTACAAATACGCTGAATCATAGAGAAAATATTCATAAATCCATACATATTTTGACTTATGATAAATAGTTTAATGTTTCAATATTATGACCATTAAGAGTTTTGAAATTTTCTGAACTAATACCATACAAAGCTTTATGAAAATTTAAAATAATGCGCAAACTTAATCAATTAAATCGAGTTTGTAGAGGACGAATGATTCATATTTAAATTACTTTACAATTTATGCAATGGTTCTACCTTTGTAATAACATATATCAAAAAGATTGTTTCGCCAAAATATCGAGGTATCTTCTGATTAAAACTATACAATATAACCCACCTTTGTATTTAAAATCTCAGTTTTGACCCCGTGAGTTCAGTATTGACACACCCTGTATACTGAGAATCTTAAAATATTTTCCTGAAATCTCCATGTACGATTTCCAGATAGAAAAGTTTGTTTCATCTTTCTAGCTCTAATAGTACTCCTGTAATCCGTTTAGGACACTTTATCGTGGCCACCCGGTATATTCACTTAGTGACCCCTTGGGTCTTACAATCTGTTTTACAGTGTACTCGGGGAAAGGAGGCGAGCTGGGTGGTAAAGGTCATGCTATGAAAGTGGTCAAACGCCTTATTTTAGGAAGACTAAAACTAGGCCACTCCCTCTACATGGATAACTTTTATAACAGTTTTCCCCTGGCCTCTTACCTTCTACAGAAAGATACATACTGCACAGGCACCTTGAGACTGAACAGAAAATATTTCCCACCAGAGCTCCGCACTACAAAACTGAAGACAGGGGAAACATGTCAGTGGTATGCTGAAGGCGTGATGTGTACAAAGTGGAAGGACAAGCGTACTGTAGCCTACCTTTCAACTGAGTTTGAAAATGACACGGTAACATCCACTAACAGGAAAGGAAAAGAACGTCAAAAACCCCTCCCAATTGTTTACCACAACGCAAACATGAAGGGTGCCGACCGGCATGACCAAATGATGTCATACTATGCTTGTGACCACAAGTATTTACGATGGTACAAAAAGATATTTGTCCACGTAATACAAATGATCATGATCAATGCCCAGAAACTGTACAACTTCGCAAACGGTGACAATCAAATGAGTCTGTATGACTTCCGACTGTCAGTTATTCAGTCCATTTTGCCTACAGGACCACAGCAGCTTCTTCCTCCTCCTAAGCGTCCTCTAAACAATCTTCATGTTGTTTCCAAATTCCCCAACTTGAACGAAAATCCGTGAAAAAAAGGTGTAGGGTCTGCTACAAAGAAGGGAGAAGAAGGGAAACAGTGTATATGTGTGCTCAATGCCCTGGAGAACCAGCACTATGTCCCCTGGCTTGTTTCGACAAGTACCACGCAGACATGTAAATAAAAGTGTAAGAACGGCGGTTGGTTGGGTTGTATATAATCAACAGACTTTAGATATAAGACTACTTTAGTGTACTGACTCTTATAAGCAAAAGTGACGAAAGTGTTACGCGCGATGCGGGTGACGAGTTACGTCGTCATATGTCAAAAGACACCCCATGACGTCATTTCCGGCACGGAACCACTTTTTCATCGCAATTATGGATTTTCACCATCTAAAGGTAAGAATAACAAACTAAAAATTTTCAGTTTCTGGGGAGTGCTTGGATCATGTAAATAAAAGTGTAAGAACGGCGGTTGGTTGGGTTGTATATAATCAACAGACTTTAGATATAAGACTACTTTAGTGTACTGACTCTTATAAGCAAAACCTCAAACCGACCAATTACAGCAAGGACATAGACAAGTACAACTTGAAATTTGCAGATTATGACCTCATTAATGAAAGAATTCTTAGCAGAACAGAAGAACTGGAAATCACTCCAGAGTTGGATCTCCAAGAAACCACCGAGAGCATTGACTCTTTCACTCGGTTGGTCTCCGAGGTGTGTGAGGAAACACTACCTAAAGTCAAGATAAGAAAGAAAAGCGTCCCATGGTGGTCGCCTAGATTAACCAATTTACGGAAGCAAGTAAGCAGAGCCAGGAAGAAGTATCAAGCATGCTGCCCATGCAGAATTAAACTTGTCTATATGGGAGTCTTCAGGAGGAAAAGACTGGAGTACAAGAAAGAAATCTACAGTGGCAAGAAAGAATCATGGAGGACATTTGTCAGGGATTCCACAAATCTAGATCCTTACGGACTCGCCTACAGGCTAGCAGCCTCGAAGATAAAGAATAAAGAAGTACTTGCAACACTAAGAACTGGAAATGGATTAACAACTGACAACGCCGAAACATTAAGAACAATGATTAACTCTCTGGTGCCAGAAGGAACATAGAGCCAAGTTCGGCAAACCAGAACATCGAACCCCCTTTCAATCCACAAGAGCTTGAGGCGGCCATCGCCAAGACCAGGAAAAGGAGTGCCCCAGGTCCGGATAAAATCCCGGCCGAAATATACATCAATCTAAATGAGGAAAATCGTCTCACACTCCTGAACATCTACAACCTGGCTTGGAGGCAAGAGATCTTCCCAGACAAATGGAAACTGGCTAAACTGAAGATCATTAAAAAGCAAGGGGACAGGGACTGGTCCCAACCCAAGTCTTACCGACCGTTAAGCCTATTTCCCACTATAGGGAAAATATATGAGAGACTAATCACCAATAGACTCATGGACTATGCAGAAGACAACAACCTGATGAACGATGCTCAATACGGCTTTCGTAAGGGGAAAAGTACAGTCGATGCCATAGAAAGACTTAAAAACTACGTTACAACCTCGCAAGAAACCTATGTGGTAGGAATACTAGTAGATATAAGTGGAGCCTTTGACTCTCTATGGTGGCCCACCATTTTTGAAAACCTCAATAGAATAAATGTTTCAAGAACCATTTACGGAGTAATTAAATCATACTTATCTAACAGAACAATTGCCCTATCAAACGATGGAGAGGAAGTTTTTCGAGAGATGAACCTCGGCTGCCCTCAAGGATCGGTCCTGGGACCCCACCTATGGAATATCACGTTTGACGATTTACCTAACAAGAACTATCTAGAGGGTACCTACGTGGTCGCCTTTGCAGACGACGTCGCATTTCTGGTTCAAGCAAGTACAAGAAGAGAAGTTGAGAGACTCGGCAATGAAGTCACGAATGTGCTCAGCAACTGGGCAGATAGTGCCAAGGTGAAAGTTTCAACTGATAAAACCAAGTGCATAACTCTTAAAGGTAACATGGAAGCAAGGTCCCCGGTGATCAAATACAAGAACCAAAGAATCCAAAATGTGAAGACACACATCTATTTGGGAATTACACTTGACATTGGGATGACTTTTCTACCACACATCAAAGATCAAGGAGTAAAAGCAAGAACTCTTTTCAACAAAATAGAAAGGATTATGAAAACCCTATACGGGATCAAAGCAGTGAAGATGAACCTGCTGTATAAGTCTGTTTTCGTGCCCATAATGAGCTACGCAGCAATAGCCTGGGGGCACAGGCTCACCCACTACGCAATAATCAAGAACCTAAGGGAAACGCAGAGACAGGCTTTAATTTCAACTACAGGAGCGTACAGAACCAGTCCGCTGCAGGCGCTGTGCGTGATAACTGGAAATCCCCCTATCACGATTAAATTACAAGAGTGCATCAAGCTAAGGAAGAGAGCCTTGAGAAGATTGGAAGAAACAAGAGCACAAATCAAGAACCAAACTGAAGAACTGTGGCAAGCCGAATGGGATCAGGCAACCACTGGAAGATATACTCATGCAATTCTGCCAGAAATCAAGGAACGAAGAATCCTCAAGCATATCGAAGAAACAGATAATACTATGATACAAATACTTACTGGACATGGAGCATTTAAAGAATATCTACACAGATTCCACCGAGCCGAAGACTCGCAATGTAACGACTGCCAGGAGCAAGACTCAGCCTGGCATAGACTTCTAGAGTGCCTTACATAGACACATAGTGATCTACATAGACACAGTAAAAGAAGAGGCGAATCAGCTGATGGGTAAACAAAACTGCATAGAGATAAGCAAGCCTCCCCCTCCTTCCCCTCACCACCCCGCTAGTGACTCATCTAATTCGTCAGTGGTTCGTCGTTCGCAACGTGTTAAAGACCGGACAAAAGCCCTTGAGAACGCGGTACGTTTATAGGTGCAGCGAAACGTAGGGAAATGCGGAAGACTGTTGTGTTTATGTGTGTGTGTATCTGTGTGTGTTTTTGACGTGAAGATCCCTACAATCTTCAAGACATCGTAGTCTTCCGCTAATTTTAAGGTGAGTGAGGCCCAAAAGTCAGAATTTATTGATTACGTAAGTGTCGGCTTGCGTCTTCCGTAAGACCGCACGAAGCCCGTCACTGATTGCCAATTGACGTGCGTACTCCATTGTTCAAGGTCGGTGGTAATCAAATACTGAAGTAGCGGACCACCTAACGAAGGCCTTTTTTAGCAGTCCCAAGTTATTTCCAAGGGAAACCCCTTCAAGGTTAACAAGTTTCCCCGATTACACGGTTACATAATTGAAATAACCTACCGTTAGGTCATAAACCTCGACCCGTGCAAGGGTTAGCACGATCGTTGACCCCGGTAATTGACCTCTTAATTACCTCTAATTAATAATAAAATAAACTTTATTCCAACAAATTATTACAGGTTTCAAAATATGTTTTAATAGGAATTACTAGCCACGGCTTCTAGTAAATGTGGCTAGCTCAACTTGAACTTTTTAAAATAAATAACATTTAACAGTCAAACTTTATACAAGAGAAAAAAAGAAAAACAAGCGGTTCACTGCAGCTGCGTGGTCTGAAAATTTTATACATATTCCCAATAACTAATTTAAGTTTCAACAAAAACATATACAATGAAACAAAAATATCTTATTCTAACACTACAAACATATTATTTACATCCTGTTCATCTAACTCAAATAACCATTTTTTTACATTATTTACAAATACTTTACTTTTTTTACAATTTTTAATTTTAACCGGCAGTAAATTATAAAATTTTGGACCTAAAAAGGATAAGCTTTTTTTGAAGATTGATTTGCTTACTTTCGGTCTAACCAAGAGGCCTTGGGTTGCACTTCTTGTTCTAATGTATACTCTGTCATTACCGTTATTTCCACTTCTATTATAGAATATTTTCAATACTTTAAAAACAAATAAATACTTGATTGGTAGTATTTTTAGATCTTTGAAGATAGGTAATGCAGATTCTCTTTTCGGTTTATTAGCAATTATTCTAATGAAATGGTTTTGTGTTGTAATTAAAGGAATTAGATTTATTTTATGTGCTGCTCCCCAGTTTTCCATTCCATAGTTGATCCTTGAGTGTATCAATGAAAAATACAACATTTTTAAAAGTCTCTCATCAAGAAAATTGTTTAGAAAATAAAATTGACGTATATTTTTTCTTAAGCTTACTTGCAGATTATTTAAATGTTGTTTCCAACTTAGTTTTTCATCTATAATCACTCCTAGGTATTTTATTGTATCAACTTGGTCAATATTGTCACAGCCACATAAAACATTCCGATCAGACCAGCCCATTTTATGAAATTTTAAATCTTTTCCGAAATAAAATCCTTTGTAATCAAAATTTAAAAACGTTGTTTTTGAAGCATTTAGTACCATTCTATTATTTTCACACCATTGTCTTATTAGTCCTAAGTCATCATTAATTTCCTCCCAGATAATTCCCCAGTTTTCCTCCGTGTACCTAATCGCTATATCATCTGCAAATCCTATTATTTTCCCATTTATTTGTAAATTTAATAGATCGTTGATAAAATCAAAATAATGTTGATGACACGCTTCCCTGGGGGACGCCTATGTTTACTTGTCTTTCCTTGCTTAAGTTTGTGCCAATTTTGACTCTCTGTAAACGATTTCCTAAATAGGTGACAAACCAATTTAACGTTTTCCTCTTATGCCAAGTAATTCTAATTTATTCAATAATATTGTATGATTTACCAAATCGTAAGCCTTGCAAAAGTCAATAAAAATTCCAGTTGTTTTGTAGTTATTATTAAAACTATTATATACCTGCTCAACAAAATTTAAAATCGCCCCTTCAGTATTCTTGCCTTTTGTAAACCCGAACTGATTTGGGTTGAAAAAGTTCCTGCTGTTCAAATAATCAGTCAATCTGGTTTGCATACATTTTTCTATTATCTTAGCTAGTATTGACAATAGAGCAATCGGTCTATACTGCCCTAGTACATCTTTTCTGCCTTTTTTATGAATGGGAACTACAACAGACTCTTTCAGTTTATCGGGAAAAATGCCACTTTCAAAGCTTAAATTAATTATTTCAGCTAGAACCTCAGATATGACCGGTGCTATGTTTTTTATTAATTGAACAGACACCGAGTCACATCCTACTGATTTCTTGTTTTTTAATGTTTTTATTATGTTTAACACTTCTTCCTTCTTCATGTATACAGGAGTCAGAGAGTTTCCGTAGTATGTGTAGTTGGAGGTGTCAAGGTCGTGTCCTCCTGCCATGCCTGCCTCTATCTCACCAGGCGCAGATATGAAGTATTGATTGAAAAGGTCTGCTATTTGTTGTGGGTCTGTAACGACGTTATCTTGTGCATCTCTTATCTGACTGATTTGTTGCTTCTCCTTTCTATCTGTTAAACTATTTATCAACTTCCACTGTCCTGCAATATTTCCCTCTAGTAAATTGAATTGGTTTTTATAATAGTTATTTTTTGCGTAGTATATTTCATTGTTAAGGCGCTCTTTAAGTGTTGTATAATAAGTTCTTAAATTCATATCATAAGGTCTTTTTTTGATTCGACGAGCCAATTTATTTCTGTTCTCAATGTTTTTTAATATTTTCTCCGTAATCCACGGGCTCTTTAATTTAGCTTTTTGTATTTTTGGTTTTAACTCTTTAATTTTACTGCTAGATTTAACTGCATTAAATAAAATTTCATAGAATTTATTCAATGCACAGTTAACATTTTCACTGTTATAAACGTCATACCAGATCGCCGCGTCATTTAGTATGCTTCGTACTTCTTCAAAATCAATAACTGATTTCGATTGATCATCCGTAGTTTGTGTATTGCTGTTACTGGTAATTTTTCTCAAAAATCGCAGTCAATCCTTACAAATAATGATCAGTAATGTCCACATGAAATATTTCAGTTTTAAAAATGCGCGAGTTTCTAAATCTCACAAAAATGTGGTCTATGCAGGAGGCAGTCTCGCTGGTTACTCGAGTAAACATATCAATTAAACATAAAAAGCCGTTATTATTCATAATTGACATATAATCGTTACTAATTTGATTGTCCACCATTAGATCGATATTGATGTCCCCGATATGTACAACATTACTACTTAAATTTGGAATCAGGTTTTTTAAATCGGATAAAAAATTGTTAGCGGGAAAACTTTGCAGCCTATAAACGCCAACTAAATTAAACATAATATTTCTATATTTAATTTCTAATACTAAAACATCAGCAGAGTTTATAGTCATAAATTTATTATGTACCAAAAGATTTCCTTTAAGTAAACAATTACGCCACCAGCTCTGTAACTGTCGTTACTGTTGCAAAATACATTATAGCCAGAAATATTATAGTTTGGTAATTCCTCTTCAAAAATCCAGATTTCACTTAAAACTATAATATCAATCAAATTATTAATGCTATACATATTTGCTAAAAATATATCAAAGTTTTTCTTAGACTTCTCATATTTACATGTAAAAAACTTAATTTGTTATCATCATGTGAAAAAAAGTTATTGTTAAAGGTTTCAAAAACTAAACATTCTTCAGACATTCAAAAAGTAAATAACTAAATAACCATTTCTTTTATACTAAAAACAAAATAAACATCAAATTTGAATAATAGTATTATTGAAACTAAACATTGTTATACCTTATGAAATTATACCAATAACTTGTCATACCATTTTCTCAGTCTTTCGATTGCCCTTTCACAGTTTGTCGAGGTCTTCAACACCTTCCACCTTGATGCACCGTTCATTGTCCTCTCTTCTGTCGAAAATCTTCCCCTCTCTGGTCCACGCGTACTTGTAGCCCCTGTCTCGTGCCATCTCCTTGGTTCTTCCGAGCAGCTGTTTGTTCTCAGGCGATAGATGCTCATTGATGAACACCTTGTCCTTCTTAAAGTGGTGGTTTATCTTGTCCGCTGTTAGAGGTCTCATTTTCTTGATGGCATCGAGCCACTTGTCCCGGTCCCGTCGTGAAGCAAACTTGACGATGATGGGTGGCGTCCTGTTGCGGTTGTAGCTTGGCACCCGGTGAGCGGCGACCACCCTCTCCTTCTTCAGCTCCATACCAACAGCCCTCGCCACGTCACCCAGCAGCTCCTCCATCTACTCGCCGTTGGTCTCAGGCACTCCGCTGATTTCTATATTTGTTTGTCTGGAGTACTGCTCCAAGTTACGGACCCTTTGCTCCACCACAGCGACGGACTTTTTTAGGGCCTTGTTTTCTTCTTTCAGGTCTTGGTTCTCCCTCTGCAGCTTTTTATGAGACTGTTGTAACTGCTCCATTAGCTCGTTGCTCTTGTCGATCTTCTCTGAGAAGTAGTCTAATGAAGCGCGAAACTCGGCAAACTCCTTCCCGCTCTTCCTGAGCTCCTCAAACACCTGCCCCTTGAACGCCTCCAGCGTCCTGACCAAAAGCTCCTTGGTGATGGGTGTCGCTGATGCAGACTTGCTGCTGCTTAGCGACGAACCCTTGGTCGGCCTGCACACTTCACACTGCCACTCACTTTTGCCTCCACGCGTACCACGTACACCAGATACACAGTTAGTATGAAACACACCCTGGCAGTTACCCATACACTTGATGGAATCACTATCACTTGCACATATAAGACCACACACGCTGCAGTTTACCGGCATTTTACAACGTATTTGTTAATTTATCGCACAAAGTTCAGGCAAATACACGCCGACTGACTGCACGTGCCACGGTTGACCTTGAGTAGCACGCAGCGATAAGCAAGAGCGTCCGCTCAGTACGAGAGACTGATAACGACTGATTTGTGCATAAAGCCCTCTTTTAACACTACTAGACTCAACTAAAGGAAATAGCATCGCTGCGTATTTCTCTTGAGTTACTCCCATGCTACCTAGTGCCCTCAGTTGTCTCCAGTCTCTCATACAGATCGATAGGCCTACGTGTTCTTTACTTGAAACTAAGTCAAGTAGCTCTCTTACTTAATGTTCTGTCAGAGTGCTATGCTAATATAGGGCGGTATTCTTTAACGCTCCTCAAAGTTTGAGAAGACCTCACACTCCCCCTCCAACCTAAATCGCTATTCTTGAACACTCCTCCAACGTTGGAGGTCTCCTCGAAGGCCTCCTCACACTCCCCCTTAAAGCTAAAATCATTATTCTCAAACATTCCTCCAACTTGTAAGGTCTCCTCGCACTAGCTTTCCTTGGAGGAGACTGTTTTTAGTGTTTGTCTAAAAACTTACATAAATCATGTAGCGATTGTTACAGATACTGAAGAAGATTGTGTGCTATGAATGACTCATCAACCTGGACCTTCACGAATAAAGACTACTGAGACAGAAAAAAAACACCCAAAACTCCAACCACAGTAAATCATGTAAAAAAGGAGAAAGTCAAACAAAGAGGCAAGGTAAAAAACCGTCAAAAAAATCTCTAAGTAAAAAGTCTAAAGAGAAACCCAAGAAAAAGAAAACCCCACCACAGGTGTGGATCCATCCAATAACAGGACATGCTACTGTGTACAATTGTATGAGTATCAATAACTATGAGACTTTTCGGACATCCTTACGTTTCAATGACAAGTCTCAACAAGAAGCACCTAATGAACCCAACAGAGACCGTCTATACAAGCTAAGGCCGGTAATTGATCACTTAAATAACAAGTTTCTGTCGATCCCCATGCGATCATAACTGTCCATTGACGAACAAACTTGTACCACCAAAACAAAGCATTACATTAGGTTGTATAACCCGAAAACCCCTCACAAATGGGGATACAAACTGTATATTGTATTGTGCGATCATAATGGCTCACATATTGTGCTCACAAATTTGAAGTTTATACAGGCCAAGCCATGTATCCTACGAACTATGAACCGGACCTAGGGACTACTGGAAATCTGATAGTACGGTTGTCAAGAGAAGTTCCACGACATGTCAACCATGCTATTACACTGACAACTACTACTCAAGTTTACGCCTGTTTGCATATACAGGGTTAGGCAAAAGTGTGGAAACGCCTTCATAACTTTTTAACCAGTGTTTTCAGCGCAACCGAACTCGGTACACTTTATAAGAGGAAACCAAAGTACCTTTTGATGCATACTGACACTTTGCCCAGGAAGTCGTCAGTGCGTTTTGCGCGTGTTTGTGCAGTGCTGTGCAGTCCTTCGTGTTCTGCGTTTTGTGTTGTGTATATCTAGTGCTACTAGAGTCCCTCTCCACATAGTGGTTCATCATTCCCTTCGTGCCTGGGTGAGATAAATCCACGGACACTTATTATTTTATTTACAGTATTGCTATTTGCTACTAACCTTGTCTCTTACAGCATTTATTGACCCTTGGTATTAGATCTATGTAAAATAGTGTCTTTGCTTGTTGACCATTGTTATTCCAGGTTTCACTATGTAGTTTAGTAGTTTATTGATATTCTATTAGTAACTAGTGTATAACGTTTTAATAATTACACAGGAATTTTATCAAGGCCCATTTCATTGCATGTTCTGAAAAAGCGCTATATTCAGATTGTTTCTAACTGTCTATTCCAGGTTTTACTATGTAGTTTATTAATTTATTGGTAATCTATTGTAAACTTGATAAACCGTGTAACTAGTGCACAGTATAGCGCGCGGCCTATACGCTGCGCGCCAGGCCCCTGTCCAAATTCCAGGAATTGGCCCTTCCGCCTCATTAGCGACCCCTCTAACTCCCGCCCGCCTCTATAGTCTGTTTCAGGCGAGATGGCTGCGCATTTCGAGTACACCACGGGGAACAGTGAAGCTGGGAACGTAAACGGCAGCGCACCGAGACCCCCCAGAGTCAACCACCCGGCAACCCTCCACCACCTCAACTGAGAAAGGAGAAAGTGCCACCTATTGTGGTACACATCGAAAGGGATTGGCAGCCTGTCCTCAATAGGCTGAAGCTGAAAGGGTCCACTTTTTCAGCTAAGTTTGTTGGCGATAGACTGCACATCTCGTGTAAGACTGTCGATTGTTTCAGGATCGCCCAGAGGGAATTAGCGGCCCAGAAGATCGTCTTCCACACCTTCAGCTTGAAGGAAGAGCAGGAGCTCAAAGTTGTCATCCGTGGCTTACCATCATGGACCTCTCCTGACGAGATCAAACAGGAGCTGGAAGACAAAGGCTACACTCCTACGTATGTTGCTGCACTGACGCGCCGTGACCAAGCGGGTTCAGACCATGGAACTAATTCCTTTTTAGCCCGTTTCAGGAAAACTGGTAGCTGGACGTCAGTGTGGAGAGTCGAGCGACTGCTGGGAATCCAGGACACCGTCGCCGAGTTCCAGCCACGCAACAAAGTCCCGTAGTGCTGGAACTGCCAGAACTTTGGCCACGGCTCCGCAACCTGCCATCTGCCACCCAGATGCCCGCGCTGTGTAGGTGCACATCGACGGAGTGACTGCCCAAAAAAGGACGAAGAGGCGCCCAAGTGTGCCAACTGCGGCGGAGCGCACTCAGCGGCATGGAGAGGATGCGAGTCGGCGAAACGAGCTCTGAAGGCCCGTAACAGACCACAGCTAGCACCGAGGGCGGCCCCTCCGCAAAAGCGGACGGTCGACCTAGAAGCCCCACCTGCGCTGCGTCCAGAGCAGCCAACCCGACCGGAGCAGAGAGAGCAGCCAGCGGAGAGAAGCCTGTCCTACGCGGATGCCGCCAAGAGACGCAACAGACCACCTAGGAACAAGGCCAACCGGCCTTCAGGTAAAAGGGTAGCAGTAAGTATACCAGCCCCAGCTCAATCACAACAGGAGCCCAGCCAGCCAGCCCGGACAGCACCCGTCAGCGAGCCTGCTCCAGCTCCAAGACCGAGGAGGTCACTCAGCCGGCCCACAATGTCAAGCGAGAGTGCACCAGCTACAGGTATGGACACTACAGGTAACGTGGTGGAGGTGTCCCCACCGGCTCACTCAATCTCACAGGAAAAATTAGTACAGTGGATTGCTAAAATCGTTCCTCTCATTTTGGCAGGTTCCACCCATACGCCCCAGCAACTGATCGCAGTGATCCTCACGAGCATCAAGGAACTACTCAGCAATGAATAGACGCCTGAAGATCGCTCTGTGGAACGCCAACGGTGCAGCAACACGCAGGAACGAGCTGCACATCTTCGCAGTGGACCACGACCTCGACGTGATCCTGCTCAACGAGACTATGCTTCAAGGCGACGCTACCTTCAACGTACCCGGCTACAAGACCGACAGGCAGCGCCAGAGAAGAGGAAACCCTGGGGGAGGTACAGCCGTTCTTGTGCACCGCAGACTTGCCCACCGACCGATCAACACAGGTACTGTATTTGAGTCCACAGGTATCGCCACACTCGTCGGGAACTCCGAGATCTTCATCTTCGCAGCCTAAGTGTCACCGGGAGTCGCGTTCAGGCCGGCCGACCTGGACGCCCTGCTGGACTCTTCACCCTGCGTCATCATCGGTGGTGACCTCAACGCCAAAACCAGTCCTGGAACAGCAGACGCCCCAACCCTAGAGGACGCCTGCTCAGGACCCACCTAGACCAGATAGAGGACACCATCGTCGAAGCTCCGGTGACGCCTACCTTATATCCGGCACAGGTAAATATGCTTCCAGATGTACTTGACATTTTTTTATTAAAAGATGTACTTTTGCAGGTCGAGACTTTCTCAGTGGACGACCTCTCGTCTGACCACGTGCCAGTCCTACTTACGGTTAACGCCGACGCGGCAGCCCTGCAGCCACGAGCCACGCAGACCATGAGGACCGACTGGAAATCCTACTACGAGCACCTCCAGGACTAGCTAGCTGAGCCGCTGCGAGCTGAGACCACCGACGACCTCGACCGCCAAGTCGCAGAGATGCACGCCACCCTCACGAGAGCACTGGAAGCAGCCTCCCGCCCCACAACGTGGCAGCTACAAGGTCGGCGCTGCCCACACATCCTCGATGCAATCCAGAGGAGGAAACGCCTTCGCCGTATCTGGCAACGGGTAAACATCCCATCACCCGCGCCATGTTTAACAGGCAGTGTGTCGTTAAGAGACTGCTTTCTGATTACAGGTCGGAGACTTGGGACAAGTACCTAACGTCACTCGACACGATCGATGGCAGCGCTTGAAAACAGCCAAGATACTGCGCTCGGAGAAGTACACAAACCGGCCACTCCACGGACAGCGGGGATGGTTTACGCAGCGCTGGACAAGGCGGAGGCCTTCGCAGACACGATGGAGGAGCAGTTCCGGACCCACCCGGACTACGACGAGGACCACATCGAGGAAGTCGAGGAGGAACTCAACGAGTACTTCGCAGCAGACCCCGGGGAGGAAATCGAGCCATTCACCTTGGAAGAAGTCGAGGCCGCCGTGAAGAGATCTAGACCGAGAAAGGCCCCAAGTCTGGACCAGGTAAGCAACAAAGCGATCCAGTTTGCCCCATCCCACGTCATGCTGTTTCTGCTTTCAGTTTTCAACAGTGCCCTGCGACTTCGCCACTTTCCGGCCACGTGGAAAGCAGCGAAGGTCGTTCCGTTCCCGAAACCCGGCAAGGATCGCCTGTTCCCTCAGAACTACCGACTGATCTCTCTCCTGCCGACCATCTCCAAGATCTTCGAGAGGCTGTTCCTGGCACGAGTGTCACCGCTCCTGGACGGGTGTATCAGGCCCGAGCAACTCGGATTCCGAAGAGGTCACTCGACATCGCAACAACTGGTAAGAGTGGTAAACATGTTGGTGGACAATGCTAACATGAATTTGTGTTCCACAGGTGTTCTGCTAGATGTGAGCAAGGCTTTCGACAAGGTCTGGCACGAAGGTCCCCTCTACAAGTGGCGATGACTCCACTGCCACCCGCAGCTGTCCACCTGCTGCGATCATACCTGTAAGGCCGAAGCTTCCAGATCAGCGTAGACGGAGCCCTGTCGACCGAGCGAGCGAAGAGTCCCACAAGGCAGCGTCCTTGGCCCGACACTCTACCTGGTCTACACCAACGACATGCCGACAGCCCCTGGAGTCACGCTGTCACTCTACGCAGACGACGCTATGTTTCTCTGCCGCAGCGCCAGGCCGGAGCTAGCAAGAAACAGGATGCAACGTCAGATGCAGGTATTAGAACCATGGTTGGAAAAATGGCGCATCGCTGTAAACACCGATAAAAGCACTGCTGTACTTTACAGGAAACGTCGCAGGATGCCGAGAGCGCTGCCGCCGCCCGTCACTCTCAATGGTGAGGACATCGAGTGGAAAGACAAGACCAAGTACCTCGGCGTCACGCTGGACTCCAAGCTGAACTTCGCTCCTCACGCCAAGAAGAAGCTGGACGAGGCCAAGCAGAACTCGGGGATGCTGAACCCTCTAATCGGGGCGAGATCAACTCTGCCGGTAAGGATAAAGCTGACCATGTTTCTGATGATTGTGCGGTCTGTTATAATGTATGCCTCCACCGCTTGGTGGGCCATTTGTGCTAAGTCCCACAGGAAAAACCTCGAGACCATCCAGAATAAGGCGCTCAGGCGACTCTCCAAGCAGCCGTGGTTCCTCAGACACGCCACCATCAGAGACGCAGTACAGATACCAACACTCGACGTGTTCGCCAGAAGGACAGCGGAGAAGTTCTTCAGGGAGGCGGCGGAGTCCACGCACGAACACATCGCCCAGATCGCCGTACGCCACAACATGCCGGAGGACTACAGGCCCAGGCCCGCTGCAATACTAGACCAGCCACCATAAATTAAAGGTTAAGTAGCATCCATTCTAACTATAGTTAGCGCTAAGTATGTATTACAGTTTACCCTTGAAAATTGTTTGTTTCGCAAGCATATTTTAACCGGCCATTGTTTAAATATAAGCTATGTTATTAAGTATTTTTCAGCCAGTGGGCTTCAAGTCCAGACGCTGTAGCGGCCCCGCTTATCCCCCTGTGCTGCGGGGTATTGGGGCACCGGGTTGGTTTTAGTGCGGTAAAAATCCCACACACGGATCCACAGGAGTGGATCTACGGCCTTGCCATTGAGTTTGGAAACATTGCACAATGCGACTGAACTCGGTGGCCAAGTTTCTCAGAAAATGTTGATGAATGCTGCATAAAACGGATACAACAATACCGTCCCCCTGCTTAAGAAAAAGCCTGATCAAGATTGGACTTCAAGCACTAGTGTTGATGTATGTCATTTGTCATATAATTATGTTTTCTCTATGCAGCTCAAATACTGAGTATAGTTTTATTATTGCGTTGTTGTAGTTAATGAAGAATTGTGAAATAAACACGTGATCTTTCTAAAATAAATTTTAGTATTAATTTAAATCCTGTCTACTTCAAGTACTAGCACATCTGAAAGAGAAAATAAATCTCCAACGAATCTCTTAAATGACACCGAAATTGAATCTGACCAAGCAGTCTCCAGATGATATTTGCCAAGATTTCACTGTAACAAATATCAATCTTAACTTGAATCAATCTAATGTAACCGATACTGCCAATGTATCATTAAATAGTTTCGCAATTATTAAAGACCCTGCTTTGTGGAAGGTTGACGATTTAACACGTGACTACGTTTGTAAGAATGGCTTTGAACATGACTTGAATCGTCTCAATTTTGAGGCTTCAAAACGGCTTATTGGGGAACAATTTCGTTTTATTTCTCCTTACATTTTCAAAACTCAATTAGTAATGGAAAAGAAATAAGAAGATCTTACTTGATGTACTCTGAAAGTGCGGGAAAGCTTTTTTGTACGGAACATTATGCAGTAGACAAACAAACCTAGTAGGCCTAACTATGGTTGCTTTGTTACAGATTCATCACCTTTTGTAAAATTTTATGAAGTTCACGAAGGCCATGAAAAGGACCTAGAACATCTCCGTTTACCCCAAACTTTCAGATCCGCAGTTGCTGGTGAGTTAAAACAAATAGTTGTGTTTAGATTGATATTGTCATGACCGTACTTCATATTTTATAGTTTTGTCTCCATGATCAGAGGGGATTGTAATTATGACAGACTGACTTTTAAGACATTTTAAACTCTAATTTAGTAAGAATATTTGATAGTATTTAGAGTATAGCGACTTCCGGTCCCCTTCTTCCATTTAGCCCCGTAAGCGCAATGCTTTGCAAAAACCATACTAGTTCAGAGTAAACTATCAAGAATTTTATAAACTAATCACGAGGTATATACTGTAAACCTCGTGATTAGTTCATAAAATTCTTGACATTGATTTTACATTAGGCTACATGCATTAGAGCATAGAAAACTAATACAAGGCGAAAACTACTGTTAGGTTTAATGGCTGCCATCTTGTAACTGAAGTGATTTTCAAAATTCCTCAGACAAACACCGCTCGAATTTTATAAAAGGAACAGTAAAGCCAAATTTTGAGGATATCGGTCCATAAATACGCCTGAAACTGCGTAACAAGATGATATGACAAAGGGTCGGCACTGAAACAGTGGCCTTTTCCTCGAGTTTGCAGACAAAATTATAGACAAGTGCTATAGAATTTTATAAACTAATCACGAGGTATATACTGTAAACCTCGTGATTAGTTCATAAAATTCTTGACATTGGTTTTACAGTAGGCTACATGCATTAGAGCATAGAAAACTAATACAAGGCGAAAACTACTGTTAGGTTTAATGGCTGCCATCTTGTAACTGAAGTGATTTTCAAAATTCCTCAGACAAACACCGCTCGAATTTTATAAAAGGAACAGTAAAGCCAAATTTTGAGGATATCGGTCCATAAATACGCCTGAAACTGCGTAACAAGATGATATGCCAAAGGGTCGGCACTGAAACAGTGGCCTTTTCCTCGAGTTTGCAGACAAAATTATAGACAAGTGCTATAGGCTACATAGTTTCCTTAGCAACAATTTGTATACTTTTTATGTTATAAATATTCAATATTTTTTTTTTTTTGTTTCAGCAAAGCTGAAGGAAGGAGTATCCATGAAAAGAGTAATCGATGATGTCAGAAACCAAACAATCACAGACATTGTTGTTGGAAGAGTCTCGCTGGTAAATAGAAAAGACCTACACAACATAAAGAGAGATTTTGATGATGAGTATCATCGCCACAAACTCGACAGTGTTAGTGTCCAATTGTGGGTTGATGAAATAGCCAATGACCCTAACGATTCGGTGGTTTATTTTAAAGAGCAGGCAGAAGAAGATACATCAGGGCTTGTTGAGAAAAATTATTTTGTATTGATCATTATGTACCGAAAGGAAATGTTAAAAACTTACGGTGAAGACAAATTATGTGTGGACGGTACGCACGGACAAAACCCTTACGACTTCATTCTCCACTCACTGTTGGTTGTTGGTGATTTTGGAAATGGTTCTCCAGCGGCATTCTGCTTTTCAAACGGAAGTAACGAAGCCGTACTTTCTCTTTATTTCACACAAGTCAGAAGTCAAGTTGGACAGATGAAATCCCACGTATTTATGTCAGATCACCCCCCTGCATATTATAATGCTTGGCAAAATGTGATGGGATCTATCCCCAACCAACTTTTATGCTCGTGGCATGTCACAAAAAACTGGATGGAGAACTTGGCTAAAATTAAATCATCGGAGAAGAAGAAAATGGTCCTTAAGATTATCAAAACTGTAAGAAATGAGCTTTCAACTGAAAATTTCCAAGAAATGTTCTCCAAAACGATCCGAGATTTGCAAACTGATGAAGATACTAAAGACTTTCGACAGTACCTGTTGGAAAACTATGCCGACCGCCCTGAGAAATGGGCATATTATTTCCGAGCCAGGCTAGTTATCAGAGAAAGTCTTCTAGCAGATTCTCAACTAGTTGTAAATGTTCTTACGGAGTTTGATTATTATTATTGATTATTATATTACCAGTAAAATTGCAGATGTCTAGGTTAAGTTATATCTCGTTCAAAATGATTTGTCAAAGTTTCATGTACGAGTTTCTTGGTTTGGTGTATATGTATGTTTTTTTCTTTAATTTTGTGTTGATTATTTTGCAAATCACTACTTAAATCGAAACAACTGTAAAGCAAATAAATATGGTTATTGTGAAATATAATCATCTTGTGTTATTCTTGGACTGTAGTTTTATCCTCATCAAAATATAATTTTCACAAAATGCAAATGTTTTCTCAAGTTACCAAGTTCATTATTTGCCATACTGAAATATTAATATCCTACTAAAGTTATTTATGTTGAGTTATTTATCATTCTTACCAAGTTTTTTAATAAACCAACTAAATAGGTCAACCTTCAAACTATATTTTGTTTTCATTTTATCATAATAATGACTCAATAAGGCCTTAAGTTTATATATTCAGATTTCGGACAATTTTATTTAGATTCTCTATACGGTAGGTAATGAATTAACAATTATTTTTTCTTAATGTTCGCAAACTACTATGAGAGCCTATAGCTCAGGTACACTAACGAACGAACAGGAACGAACCTTTGTACCAGTGTTCGCTCACGATTTTAAAGCTGTAAACGTTAGCTGCCTATGTTTTCAGGGTGTTGCCATATTCAGGGCCTATACTCCATTCTGTCGTCAAAGGTATAATAGGCCCCTGTTAGGCCTGTATTTTTTTACATTTGTTTAAAACTTAGGTCTGAGTAACTAGGCATTTAAAAAAAATTATTATAATTCACTAACCTATGTGGTGAAAATGCAATCGGTTAATAAATTTGATTTTACAAATTTGTTCTGCTTTTAATTATTTCTTCAATTCGACCATATAAATGCACTAGGCCTACATGAGTAGGAAACTAGTGGAATTGAAATAATTGGTCGGTGAAATGGTTAATGGTTCAACAATTGAGAAAGTGCACTTACAAGGCGTTGAGGAACTACCCTATATACGGTAAATGTATTAATTCACATGAGTATAGGCTAGGTTTAGGACCATACGCAGACGTTCTCACAAACTAAAATAATTGATTATGAAGTAAGTTAAGACGTCTATATTTCATTCAATGGCTATTTCATAAGGCTAAAGATTAAAAATGTTCAGATTTTGGACCATTTTATTTAGACTTTCTATATGTAATTAATTAACAATTGATTATGAAGCAAATTTCACGAAAATCAGCTATCTGTATATACTTTTAGATTTTAGTCGATCTAATTAGTTTAGTTTATTTTAATTTAGCATGTCCTAAAAGGCCGTTCTGGCCAGCTTTTGAGTTTTGTTTTGACAGCTAGTAGTTACCGATATGGTCACTTTGAGCGCTCGAGTCGAGGAGCCATTCACGAGTTGGAGACTTTCCTGTACACCGGAGGTGCGCCGTTTTATAACCCTCAAGTAAGGGTAGAAAATATCAGCCTAATCCCTGGCTGGAAGTGCGCCACTACCAACCCAGTCGGATTACCGACCGCTATATTGGCCAAACACTGCTGCGAATTATCCGCCCGAGTTCACGTGAGAGTTCAAGCGATACTATAAAGAAACCATGCGTTACGCACTCTCAAAAGTTTCCATAATTTCCCCTCACCACCACTCGGTCAAAACAGTTCAACCCTTTATAATAAAGTATTTGCAAGCCCTTTATGATAAATAATTTGTTGTATTTTGATATTAGTATTATAAAGCGGGACACAACGTTTCAAATTGATCGGTTTACGCGTTTCAAAAATAACAATTAAAACTGATAAAAAAAAAAACAAAATGGCGGCTAGCCAATTAACAAGCCATTGAAAGCATTTCTGGACCAATGTTATATGGTAAAACTTGTTGGTCTTCACCCAAAGAACAATTTATTGGAAAGGGGTTCTGAGACACTCTGTTATGGAAAATCGAAACGGAAAATCGCTTCAAAAGTTCAGGCTCAGGATCAGGCGAGAGTAAAGGAGGGCGCAGAAGGCTGCGAAGAAGGCCAGGCGAGAGGCGAAAGGGAATGTGGGGAAGTGTGTGGCACGGATGGGAATTGGGGTGCGTGGTGTAAAAGCTGGTGTGTGCCAAGACCAAATATACAAGGGCCTAGTCACTGGCTCAAAAAGAAGGATGCAGAAGTCTCTAAAAATTTTATCGTTCACGCGCCTCGGAGCGAGTGACGTCACGACGATGATAGTTCGCCGCTACTCCCTATACCACAGCATGGCTTCGCCTGACGCGCGCTCATTCTAACACGTTTACCATACTTTTGAAGTCAACAATACCTATGATAGTGACATAATATTAAAGTGTATAAAATGGGGAATCGAACCATATTTTTTTAAAATTATTTACCTCATGATATTGATTAAAATTGCGTTTTTGAAGACAACTATTGTCATTCTTAGGCTATTGTTGCCGGTTTACACTCATAAAACGAGTAAATGACAGTTGTTGGGTTCAAATTTTGCCAACTTTCTATTTTACTGTGATAGTTATACCTTTTGATATTTAAAACTCTTTTAATATTTAATATAGAACATTTTCGCATAATTTTTCCAGATTCGAAAGGGTTTTACAACATAATGAGACCAACGCTAAGACATTATTCAAAATTCCCGGATAGCAGGTGAACATTCTACACCATCTTGTTAAAGTTGACGTTGAAGGAAAAGGAAAATTGAAAGTGTCCCGTACATAGTCATATACTTTACTGGACAATGCTCGAAGCATTACTGACTGAGAAATATCATAACTTGTCCAACGAACCTGACCTTTACAAGACAAAGATTTGAATTGATTTGTGAGTGAAAATCTTATACAAATGTTTCAAGGCAACATCCAACCTATATTTATATTTAAACATCCTGAAATTTACTCATTTATGCGTGTGAACATCCGGGTTCTCACGGATAAATAGCCATGGGGTAAATAACGTATTATCCAGGTCAAGTATTTCAAAAGGATTTGTGGAATAGCTAATAATGTTTTATTTCTTCTCAGTTCCAGGGAAAGACATTTTTACAAATTAAATGGTGAGAGAAGATGTATTCAAATTAATGCAGTTTTGATCGAAATTTATCGCTGACTATGAAAGTACCACATTTTTTAATGTGGCTTTTTCAAGTGACTCACTTTAAATTGATAAGTGAGCGCGTGCACTAAAACTCAATGCTAGCTATAATTGGCTGAGCGAGCCATATAATTTTAGTGGGAGGACGGTTCAAAGTACATGGGAGGACCATGTACCTCTCCCCTAAAATTAACAATATACACTCTATTAGCAGGGAACCGGTTTTGGTTGACATAACTGGAGACACTTGGGGTGTGATGAGAGGAATGAACAGATGACAAACAAACACTGAGCACAAGGGATAGTCTTCCTTTCATTCAACACCGCTTTTTTACACTATCTTGTGGCAAATGTTTTACTGCGATTACTTAAAAAAGGATTTATTGTATATATTTTATACAACAAACATATACAGGCTGTCCAGTAATTTCGGGAAGAAACATTTTTTGTTTATTTTTACTTGAAAATCAACTAGTGAAGTTTGATCCCCTAATATTACTGGATATATCATTATACCATATATAAACAACATACACATACAGAGAAAAACTTTACACACTTCAAGAACAAAATCCCCTTTTAGTTTGACGGTTAGTCATTATCAAAAGGTTCAAACAAATAAAATTGACTGAAAAGAAAGTTAGTGTAAAAAATATATGTACAAAACTAAAATACGAAAATTGGACAGTGAGCATGACAGTGCGTGTTTCACGTGTGTTGTGCTCCCCAAGTTTTCATGAGTGAGAATACTCTGGACAGATATTTTCCATCAACTCCAAAAGATAAACGGCACCGGTCCTACTCATCTCCCGAGAGTGATCTTGTTGGTGTGAAAATGGTGAATAAGGTAGGAGATCTCTCCCATGACGAGCTTATGGCCAGCCTGACCCAACTTATGGACGTTAAGCTTGCAAACCTAGCGACCGAGGACGATTTTAAGTGCATATCTAAACAAGTACACCTCCTCTCTGAGGAAAATAACACATGAGGGTTTAAAACATGAGCTTTCTGAGCCTCAGACGCACATTAAATATGTCAATACAAAATTGCTCGATCTTGAAGGCCGGTCTAGGCGTAACAATTATATTCAAAGGACAGAAATGGGCCCCGAACACATCAGACTTCAGGCATATTGTCGCTCAGTTTTGTATTGAACGCTTGGGGGTAGTGGTAATCTCTGGGTCAACAGGGCTCATCCCTTGGGTTAAAGCCGTGACACTATCATAGCTCAAATACCCTCAGATTCAGACGTAGTTGAATTATTTTGATTACACAGGCGATATGGAGGTTATTGTACCTGGGCGAAAAAAGATGTTACTTACGACGGAGAGTCGCAGACCTCTAATCATTACAAGTCAATTACTTTATCGCTTTAATGCACGAATTGGATTTACCTAAAACAAGTCGTTCAGGGCGATGCAGTCACATTGACCGTACTTGAACACAGGTCCTCTTGTATAACTTTCTATGTTCTGAAAGAACATGAATATTACTACGGACACGAATATGACCTAACAGATGATGTGCTGTACAATTATAGGTATTGGCGCTCAGTTTTTTTGATCCAACAACGGTGGTACCCACTGACAATCAAAACATGTCTAGTACAGATAATGGATCATTCAGGGAATTTCCAAAAGAAGATATTTGTCAGCCATACCAAAGAGATACAGAACGAATTAAGTCGGTTCCGCATGATATCAGAGGTGAAAACTGTTGTACCAATGTATACTCGCGTTCCGAAGGAGTTCTAGTTGGAAGACCTGTGGAGGTTTGATGATACAAACGTAAAAGAAAATTACTAAATTGGATAAGCAAAAAGATGATATCACAACTGAAAATATACTGTTTGCTGACATTCAAACATAGTAGGACAACAAAGAGTGGGTCGTATGTCATGTACGCAAATTCCCACACAAATCTAAACAGCTGTGAGATACAAAGAGACGCTAGCAGCCAAAATGATAAGAATTCAAAAAATAGTGACCAGGAACCAGGCCGTGACTTGATTGATTTCAGAATCCCACGATATTTCTACCATACAACACTTTTTGTATTAATTCAAAGTCTATTGTCTTGCAAAGAATAGGACCAAATGGTCTTTAATAAAAAAAAGAGTAGTGTGTGATTGGAGCTGGGCTTTAATCATTGGAATTGTTGGAGCATGGAACAAAAATATGGATATATGGGTTATTTAAACCTGTGCTACGAAATCGCTGTCAAACATAAAAATCCGACCAACTACACTAACATTGTTACTGTGCATATATGTTGTGCACACTTCTTAAAAATGGTGGCTGATCGACTTGCTAAGCTTAACGTAGGTAATAAATCAGTCCGTGACTTGATTCTGCGCACAACGGCTGCGTTGATATTGAGCAATTCATTACGGTACTTGATGTGGATCAAATCTAAAAATCGCTAACGGTCGTACTGTTAAGTGGTAAAATGTACAACGTGACACACGACTTTTTAACAACCTTAGCTGTTGAGGAGGAAGATATCATCAACGCACAAGATACTTCCACCACCTGTGAAGAAGTTAAAATTGAACAAGCCCTAAAACAGCAACAATCAACAAAAAAGAACAGCCCTTTCAATGCAAGGTTTGAGAACCTGGTAAACAACGTAAAAAAAGTGTTGGGAAATGAAGACGATAGTGAAACGCCACATGTTAACCCTTCTATTGTCTTAGTTTTCTAGATTACGTACAAAAACACTTGATGCCTTTGTTGCCACTATGGTGCAGTATCATGATCAACTTGCATCCAACAACTGAAAGTATGAATGGCCGATTCGCCAATTCCAATGTTGAAAACTTCTGCAACATCGATTGCTTGAGCATAAAACCAATTTAAAGACGTGTAACAACAGTGCTGCAAGGAAACGTTAAGATAACGTTAAATAATATAAGAATAAACATTGCGGATTATAACAGAGAAAAGCGAAAGAAGAAAACTGACATGGATAGCTACATGCAAAAACGCAAAATATGTGAGTTCGAGCAAAGTGTTATCAAGAGTGTTAACGAAACTCAGTCTTCTCTTGAACTCAGTCTTCTCAGCGGTACTCAACAGCGACCAACATTACCATCATTACAAACTGTTACAATTACTGAGTTCAATCAAAGTTGTGTGAATAGTTTTCAAAAAGAGAAAAACTTCTTTTACACGAGAAATTAAATGAAGAGGACATAGATGATCCATCTTTCCCCGACACCAACCAAGAAACTAAGGGTAGTTTTAAAAAAGATGACAATTTTTTTAACTACTGTACGAGAAGGACGAAGAGGACATAGATGATCCCACGGTTGGGGGAAAAGGAGGAAATCATCCATCAGCTACTTTGATTTGACTGTAAATAAAATGCCAATAAAGAAATTTAGATCATCACTACCCGTTGGCAAGACTTCCATCGAGAATGCTCAGACTGATGTTACAAACAAAGGCGATGATAAATCTAAAGTGAACAGTGATGGTTTAGTGACCATTAGCTTCAGCGTAAGCTTGACCAAGCAGTATCCTCACGTGATGGCAATGTCTAAACTGTTGTTTACGCTACTCTAATAACGATATCGGTGAATACGCTGTTTCAGTGTATAAAAGGATGACACCGAAGTTAACATGTCCTATTTAATCATGAATACTCAACATTGGCAGGCAACCAAAAACTGAACCAACGTGCATTAGACGCTTGTGCGGTGGCAGTGATTAAATTTGGACAAAAGGAAATGTGTAAAATACAGAGGCAGCGTGGTCCCTACTCTGTCTAGATAGATCATGGCCAATCACGGTAGCCCCTATATGGAATTACTTGAAACATTTAGAACCCTTTGATTGTATAGTAATTCCGTAATTGGTTCCCGGTATGACACACTTTTGTTTACTTATTGGCGACTTAAAAAACAAAACATGTGTATTTTACAACCCGCTACCCAGTTACGATGACAGCGTTTCTGTTGGTCATCAAAGATTTCAAAGTTTCTTAGTGCATTTAAACAAAACAACCTATTCATCAGAACTGAGTGATATAAACTACTGGACATTTATTGAAGGCAAAGGGCCGGTTCAAAACTATGGAACGCCGTATACGTTTTATAGATTGTTGGTTGAGGAAAAACAAGCCAGAAGATAATTTTGAGTCAATCAAGTACAGAATGTACCTTCTGATGTTGTGCCTTGAGCATTCAGACGACACAAGTGCCTTTACTGTGGTAAAGGCGAGACAAGATCTAAATTATGGGTCCAATGTGATTTATGCAAACGTTGGATGCATTACAAATCGTGCATGAATGATCTAGCACTATCAGAGGCTTTGTCAGATGAGTATATTTGTACGTGCAAAGTATGTTCACAATACACAGTGAAATGTCTGGATTCACCTTGGAATACTAAGTAATTTGTAAAATTATGGTAATTACCTTGTGAAGGTGCTTACTCTGCTGACAAGTTGTGCATTATGATTCCAGATTACACAGGCGATGGATAAATCTCAAGTTATATTGACATCTATGGATTAAAAAAGTTTAATGTAAGAGATTGCATCCAAATAATTAACTATTTAGAGCTAGTTGGCTTCACACCTTCTTTTTAATAAAAGTAATTAAACTATTTTAATTTGAAATTATATTTTGGTGTCTGACAGAAACCCTTTTTAGATTACAATAAATTAAAAAGAAATTGTTACAATATATGGCAATAAAAAGAATGGTTTTTATTGTTATTTATTGTAGTCTGCAGAGGGTATCTGTCATAGACCGAAATATAATTTAAACTTAAAAATAGTTATATTATTTTTATTGGAAAAGAAGGTGTGAAGCCAGGATATACGTCTTGTGTACCGAAATAAATTTGATAACGTAAATAAAATTTCTTATGTGCCCTTCCAATTGGTAATTTGAGCGCCTTAGGCGTACCCAGGATGATCAAATGGGGAGGGTTTCAACAACCGGAAGGGGGGTTTACCCCCTAACCAAAGGGGGTCCGAGCCACCCCGGAAAATGTGTAAAAATTGTATACCAAATAATTGGATTTTATTTCACCAGCGTACCAGCGTCATTCATTAAAAAAATGTATATTTTTTTTTAACAAGTCCCAAAACACATAAATTAGTCAGCAGACTGGTGGGCAGACGACAGACAAGACAACTACAACTCAAGTCGGGACAGGTCACGCGACTTCGGCCGTTTACGGATACATTCAGGCCCGCTCGGGTCTAAGACCGATTCCTACGGGACTAGAGGGCTCGGTACGGCAGAGCTCCAGAAATGTATTGGGTTTAATCACAGAAAGATTACAAAATAAATGTTTACTACTCAATCTCAATAAAGTTTATTAATATCAAGTGGGCCCCAACGTAATGATCGATAAAGAAACATTATTTCTGTAATCACTCATAAAGTACTGTATATTTTAAATAAATGCTCAAACTATAATTTTTTGCGATGGGAGGGGGTGTTACAACGCCCAAACCCCCATCCCCTCGTTACGCCTATGTTGAGCGCGAAACATAGTATGGGGTCCACCCTAACTGAAAAACGGATCAACAGTCCTGGGACTCGGAGTCAATGCAAAGGGCTATCGATGCAGTAATAAAAGATGGCGTGCCTTGGCAAACAGCAGCTAAAAGATTTCAAGTACCTCGAAATACTTTAAAACGGCGTGCACTTGATAAAAATGTTCATGCAACGAAAACAAAAAAGATGCTTGGTAAGTTCCGACCCATATTTACTGATGTGCAAGAAAAAGAAATAATTAACCATATTTTGGATATGGAAGTCCGTTTTTTTGGAGTTACAGTGGCAGATCTACAAGCTCTTGCTTGCAAATTAGCTGTTAAAATGGCATCTCTCATAACTTTAACCATGAAAAGCTGCTGGGATAGATTGGGTTAAGGGTTTTAGAAAACGCCACCCTATGATTCCATTACGAAAGCTGGAGGCCACTTCAGCAGCTCGAGCTCAAGCTTTCAACAAAAGAAAAGTTTAAAATTTTTTGACCTATTAGAAGGAGTCCAAAAGAATTACGTGTTCCAACCTCATAGGGTGTAAAATGTCGATGAGACTGGGCTTTTGACGGTTCAATCAAAGTCATCTAAAGTCTTCGCTCTGAAAGGTCGGCGACAAGTCGGCACACTGACATCTGCAGAAAGAGGGGTTCTTTCTACGTATTTTTGTAGTGTGTGCTTCTGTCGGAGGAACATTTATACCACCCTTCGTGGTTTTCCTAGGAGAAGAATGAAAGTTGAGCCGCAAGACGGTGCACCTCCTGGATCAGCTTTTGTATGACATCCTACTGGTTGCAAATGGAAATCTTCACTTCTTGGTTTGGCCACTTCTTAAAATTTTCAAAACCAACAAAAGACAATCCTGTACTACTGGTACTTGACGGTCATGCAACACACACCAACAACTTAGATTTTATCGAAAAAGCCAGGGACAATTATGTCACAGTTGTGTGCATCCCACCCCACTGTAGTCAAAATATCCAACCACTTGACGTTGCGTAATGGCACCTTTCAACTTTGTACAAAGTATTGACAAGTTCTTAAGGAATAATCCTGGGCGAACAGTGACGCAATTTCAGATTTCCCGACTCCTTGGCGAGGCGTTTTTGAAGGCAGCTACACCAGCCATCGCCATAAAAGGCTTTAGAAAATGTGGAATCGTCCCTATGGACAGAAATGTATTTTCTGAATTGGATTTTGCAGCTGCTTCAACAACAGAAATAGCTACACCACAGGAAGACCGTACTTCAGGCGAAGAGGGCACCAACATTCAAGTTTGTATAACCCCACCTTCAATTCAGTCCAACGATGACAGTAGCTCAACAGGACTCATTGGTGGTCCTCAAAACCCGAACACTGCCTTTGTGATGATAACACCACAATCAGCGGATCATCCTATCAGCTCTACCGGTGAACCTTCTGCTGCAGTGTTTGATCCGTCTGTTCCTAGCACGTCGTCAGCAGGATACTTAGAGAAGGATTTGTTTTGACACCCCATCGAATAAAAAGAGGCCTAGTGCATTTGCCGCAAGTCCATGCAAAGTTCTTCCTGCGCAACAGCCAATATTATCAAAAGAGAAAATAAACGGAAGAAAGGAACAGCAGCCGTTTTAACGTCCAGTCCATACAAGGCCACATTTATTGCAATGAAGAAGGAAAAAGAAGATAAGGAGGATGAAAAAGCGTAGATTACAACTAAAAAAAAAATGAAGTTGAAAAAAAGAAGGGTTCTAAGAAAAGTTCGAGCAAGATTAAGAAGAAGGGGAAACGAGCCTTGTTTAAAAACAAAACAAACGACGAAGATGATGATGATGACAGTGATGTTAATGACGTAGATTGTCTTTTCTGCGGGGATTGTTATTCGAAGTCTAAGGAGAACGAAGGATGGATCAAATGTTCTGGGTGCCTGAAATGGGCTCACGAAGCTTGTACAAGGGCTGAAGAGGAAGATGATGAGTTTATCTGCGACTTGTGTAAATATTAGTTATTATAAAGTTTGACCTACATTTAATACAATGTATTTCTGTTAAACAACGTTTATTAATGTAATACAAGTGTTTTGACTTATAAGAATTAATGAGTTTTATTTTCACATACTGTATACCTAACATGCAATTATGCAGTGTCTGCTTTGCCCTACCTTGAGGCCTGAAGTGGCCACTTTGTAATTTTTTACTAAAATTAAAATATATAATTTGTGTGTATGGAAATCAAATATTTCTTTTGTCATGACACATGACTAACTCTACTAAATGTCAAAGGGTATCATGAATTAGGGGTGAAAAAAATGGGTTTTCCTTAGGGTGGCCACTTTGCCCACACCTCCCCTACACCGAGATGGCTGTGGTACTTTGTTACTGCACGGGTGACTTTGTAGTGCGCTTTGCACCTTCTTGATTTGTAAAGGTGGTTACAACAAAACATCGACAAATGACAAACGTAACTTTATTTTAGTTATACACACACATTTCAAGTACAGTCTCGTGATGAATTGTTTCATACAATACAGTAATTCAAAATTGTTCAGATTAATCCAAAATCTATTGTAGCCAGTTACAAGAAAGCAAGAAAAATAATTACATAGCTGATTAACGTAAAAAAAAATATATATTTATAATACCGGGTGTTTCTAAAAAAGAACTCCTCGATTTAAAGTTTTATTAGTATATTATAGTTAAAATAATAGTTACTAAACATATATATTATTAAAATCTTCACAAGTTTTTTAATACCTAATAAAAGTTTTATATGAGCACCATTTGTTGCCCTGGCCACGTCTTAACGATAATTAGTTTCTTCCCAGGGTATTCAACATATCAGCAGGCATAACGGATGGTACAGCTTCAACAACCAATCCTCCTCAGATGATCAATGTCACGGATCTTCTCAGAATACAGTGTTTTCATGTCCCCAAAAGAAAAAAAGTCTAGTGAGTCAGATCTGGGCTCCTTGGTGGCCAATGCATTGTACGATCACCAATCTACCTGTTAGGAAAACGGTGTAGGATATCAAGTTAGGAATACTAACAGAAGGGCTCACTTAGGCCTGAGGCAGATCTGACTCCTTATACTATACTCGCCGAGATGATGACTTCAAAGTCGAAACCGGTCTCTCCAATATACAAATCTATTCACAGGGTACTATGTTTATTTTATTTATACATTATATTAATCTATAGTATTTTATACATTTTGATTGTTAGCAGTTTCAATATTGATTATGTGTACATGTTCTTTAAAATATAGCGTTTTCGGTTTGTATTTACAATTTACGTACACATAATAATGTTTACTTTAGAGGATAAACAGTTTACTACAAACTTCATCACTTTCTTTGCTAGAATATCCTAACACGTTACTCTGCCAACGGTGCCTCGTCACTCACGATGTTCTTCTACTTCGATGCCTCCTTAGCTTCTTTTGAACTTTTAAGAATGTGTAGAAGGGTCTCTTATAGGCATTGACCTGTGGCGACGGGATCGACTAATTCTGATAACAGACAGTTGAGGTAAACCTTTCGCAGCTTTCCTACCATTTCATGCTCCCAAAACTCATCATTCTTTCATAACCTTTTCTGTTTTTATTCCTAAGCGAGTCCACATTGCAATAACGTCGTTTGGTAATGTGTAGTTGCCCTTGAATTTGGAACAAAATTAATAGTCATTGGACTTGTCAATTGTCTTTGAGTGTCGATTTGCCAGGAAGTAAATTTTTTACTCAAAACTCCCTTATCTGGTGCCAGAGTTTTGCATGAAGCTGGACACTTTATTTCAACCAGGCCGTCCTGCCCAATTAGGCCATCTGGCGTAGCTCCGAGGATCGGGATCTCGGCGGCAACGAATAATTCGCACTTTTCCACTTTTAAACCGGTTTTATCTTCAAAGGCACAAATCGCTACTGGCTCATTTTCCCTTCAGTAGGCAGTGGAAGAAGAGTCAAAATCCTTGAATAGAAGATTTTCACAAGATTTTAACAAGATGTTGTGTTACGTCTCTTACAGGCTTTGGCGAAATTCGATGGAGTTAACAACTTCCTCTTTTCCTCCATCCACTTTCCACTGCCTGCTTGAAGCATTGTTCCTCGCTCAAGGTCTTCTCTCTCTTCGTTTGTCTTTTTGAGCCCCTTTAGAAAATCTTTCGATTTTCGTTGATAAGTTTCTTCAGGCATGTCTGGTTTCATGGCGGCTTCTCCGTAATGCTTTGCGCTCCTTGTCTTTCCTTCTGTCCTTGTGTTGTCTTTCTTCTTGGGGGCTGTAGCTTCAATTTTAATCTTTTCATGTTAGTTTTTCTAACTCTTGCGGCTTGCCAGGTTTTTACTCCACGGCCAGGACTCTTGTTGTACATCTTTTTGTGCAGCTTATACAAAGACTGATCCGTGTTGTATGAGACAGCTGCTGCCAAACATCTTGCCTTGTAAGATCTTTTTACAGCAAAGTTAACTCGCTTGCCACCAATAAATTTGGCGACAATCGAGTTATAATGTTCGACTGCATTGTTGTTCGTGTTTAGAATGAGGCTTCTACTGTTGTCAGCAAGGTGGTTGACGGCTTTCATGATTTGCTGATAAACACCCGACTGTTTCAATCCTTCGAGGTGATTTGCCCCACATTCTTAAATATCTCTTTAAATACCAACAATTAAACTTTTACATGTATTATTATTTTACATGGTAAATGAAAGCCTCGTTCCATTAAGTTGGAGCATTTTTAAATACCAAAATACTGAAATTGTTAAACACTATCCAAGAATGACCAAGTACAATGTGATTTCGTCTTAAAACAAATAGTATAAGTGTGTAACAATGTTTTTCTGGTTATAGTTTCAAACTATTACAATTCTATTAGTTTTTTTAAACATTTCTAAACGTTAAATAAATCCATTTCTATAAGTCATTGAACATTAGGTAATAGGCCTATCAAATTAAAACAAGAAACTCTATTAAATATAATTTTCCTCCTTCCACATTAATGGACTATAAAATAACAGACATTGATATTTATTCACTTAAGAAAGATAATGCCTTGTCCCTAGCAAAATCCTATAAGATAAAACTCCCTCTCGATCCTCAATCCATTACTGTTCTTGAGCTTAGACAACATTTAGCCATAGTTAAAGAAGTTTATAAAAAAACACAAAGATACCAAATTTTTGAAGAGTTGCTGTACAAATCAAATAACGACTTTGAATTAACAGAATCAGAACAACAAGAATTCCCTGAATTAGTCAAATACCGGGAAATCACCGAAGAAGTTTACTCTCAAGTAGAAGACTATTTACCACCCAACTCCTCTCAAATTTCAGAAACTGCTTCAAAATTTCCTAGCTACGAAAACACATCGGCTTCATCCCAACTCAAACACACAAATTCTAAATCGCGTCTAAATCTTGATCACGTAAATCTACTACCACCACCACTACCGCCTACTCTCCTACAAGAAAATGGCCTCACCACAAACTTGTGTAACCTTGACCCCAGGTGTGTACGCTGTAATGGCAATCGCCACTATTCCTTTGTCCTCTAGCTATAACTGTTCCCCCAAAGTGCGTGAATTGCGCTGAAAACCATAACTAACTTCAAAGGATGCAAGTTTGATCAAGAATTAAAAACAAAACTGGCAAATTCTTCTCAGACAAAGCCAACTGTTTGGCCTAATCTTCCTCGTAAACCAGAAAATAGTCCTGGAACATCGACTAGCCAATTAGGCAACAGACCTCTTGTTTCATATGCTGACATATCAAACTCGAATGTTCCTAAAGTTTCCCCCAAACCTCGATCTTCCTCTATGAATCGTGACCCAACTAAAGTCAAAACTCCTAATGATGACTTTCATGAAAAACATCGAATCTATAATTCTGGATTTATTTAAATCAATTATACCAAAAATTAAATATTTTTTAATTGATACTATCACTTCTATCTTCAATAATGGTACAGCCTAATTTATTTGACATTCAAAATTTAACCATCCTTAACTGGAATGCCAATGGTTTAAAGAAACAAAAATCCATGTTTCTGCCTTTTTAGTTCGTCACAACATTGACATAGCTTGTGTTTCTGAAACTCGCCTAGTTTCTACAGAATCTTTGAAAATTAATGGATATACCGTTTACAGAGAAGACAGATTAGGTCCATTATCTGGTGTAGTTACGATTTTCATAAAAAGGAATATAAATCATCACAGCATATTTCACCCAGAACTGACCAATCTAGAAGCTACAGCAATCAAATTACAAGTTGATGATGGACGTTCACTGTGTGTAGTTTCCGTCTATAAACCTCCAAACAAGAAACTCTTAAAAAACGATATTGACATAATATTTCATTGAACTCAGCGATCATCTTGGTTGGTGATTTGAATTGTAAGAATCAGCTGTGGGGTTGTAGAAGTACAAACCTAAACGGCGCACGTCTTTCTCAATTTCTCTCTGACAGCTACGACCTCGCCCTCGGGTCCGGATAGCGGGATTGGCAGATGCCAGAGGTAAGATAATATTACAATAGTGCAAAAAGTCCAAGAACTTGTATTGTTGTAAAAAAAGAATGTCAGTGTCTGCCTCTCATGGAATTTTGTTCCAGGGCATGACCACTGTGGAAATTTGCTGGAGTCAGGGGGATGTGAAATGACAGGTCATTAGCTCTGCATATCTTCCATACGACTCCAGGGAACCTCCTCCTTCACAAGAGCTACAACAACTTGTGGAGAAGACGCAGAGCAGAGGGTGCCATCTCCTAGTGGGCTGCGACGCCAATGCTCATAACCAAATTGGATGGGGCAGCTCCAATACTAACCTTAGGGGTGAGTATCTCATGGCAAATAACCTAGAGATAATAAATGTCGGTAACGCTCCCACGTTTGAAACGAAAACTAGAAGCGAAGTAATTGACATAACCTTTTGCTCAAGTAAAACTAGCAAGTTCGTAAGCGGGTGGAATGTCTTAGAACAAGCCTCACTTTCGGATCATAAGTACATTCAGTTTAAACTCAATGCAAGTAACCACATAACATCTTACAGAAATCCTAAAACAACTGACTGGGACCAATACCGGTAGAACTGATGACCGCCCGATCTACGTAAATGAATCCCTGTCACCGGCCAGAAGGAGACTTCACGCTATGGCGAGAAGATACCAACGCGAGAAGAGCTTCAAGTTCCTTTGGGTCAGAAACGGCAAGATCTTCCTCAGAAAAGAAGAAAAACGCCAGTCAAGGCTAGGAAATTCGGGTACAAACCCATTTCAATATACGTAAATAAACTTTGACTAAAAAATAAACAGCATGTCAACAGTTGTTTTTGTCAACATCCGTTTTAATACTTTGTTACGTCCACCGTTACTGTTACGTTGACCGCTATATTACGGCCGTTATATGGTGGTCATAACTTCTTATACAAGTGTTGTTTTTGCTTATTTTAGCTATTTATATATCCAAAGAGAATATGACACGAACTCAACTGTTTCCAACGACAAGTTGGTGTAGGAGAAAAGTACAGCTGTTTTAAATTAAATGGGTTTTGGGTTTCATTTATCAGTTGAAGCCCATGTTAAGGTGCTAAAATTAGATAGAAGGCTATCGGATGTAAACTATTAAATTTGTATGTATGTGTATGTTAGTATGTAATCAAAGCTTTAAACAATATTAAACAGAGTTTGTTGGTCATAAATTGTATGATTAATATGTTCACTTCAATATCAGATTGAATGTATTGTTCCACTAATATAGTGGTTTTGATTTCCTAGTTTAATGTTATTGTAAAAATAAACCCAATCATGGTTTTAAGCAAAGATCAATGTGTGTTTATTGTTGAAGAATAATTAAGGACGAGATACTTATTCGCTGCAAAAGGCGTTTGGGTCAGGTTTACAGGTATTAGTATTCCAAACAAATCTAAAAATCAAAGATCTGTTTAACAGTTGGGAGTTGGCTCGGTGGTATGAAGGGTTGCCCTCCCTTGGGAGCGGCCTGCAAAGCACTTGGGGCGGAGCACAGCTGCAAAGCATAGCTTGGTTCCGCCCTGGGGGTATGTGCCTCCACTGGGTCCGTGCTGTAGAATAGTACACCCTGCTCTGGATTAGCAGAAATGTGAAATTAAATGTGGAGGCTTTTCCGGAATGGTTGTGAGGAAAGGGACCGGAGAGGTGACAGCGTAATTGGGAGAGGACCAGTGGAAAGGGAATGGGATATAACGACTGGGAACGGCCGGAGTGGTCTTAATGTTGTGTTGCAGACGTGAGTGTGCTGTGGAGAAGAAGTAAACACTGAATAGAGTATGAATTGATCACAAGAGTTACCTGGAAAGAATGGGTTCTGGTTGTACAGCCCTTTCAGATATTTCAAAATCAACCTTTTGTGGTGTTGTATTTATTTTTAAATTCAAAGCAGTATTTCGAGTGTTTTATGAACAGTTTACAGTTTTTGAGTTAATTCTTTTATAGCTTTAGTAGCTTTGCTTTATTCCATCTTTTCAGTTTTATTGTTTATTCGTTATGAACAACCATACGCCACCTTCTACATCTAGTGGTAAAAGTGAAAACTATGAAGACTGGAAAATTGTGTACAGGCTTGTAGAATAAGTGACAGAACTGTGATTAGAATAAACTGTGAGGCAAATGCATCTACAAGTCAAGAAACTGGGCCTTCCTTTTCAACGACAGGCAAAGAAAGGAAGAGAAAGTGTGTGTAGTGACGAATTTTGATGATTTTGAGAAAGATCTTCTGAGAAGAATAGTTTAATCGTTTTACGACCGAGGAGAGTTTCCGTCATCTGAAAAAACACACAAATTGAGGACCAAAATAAATTATCAGGGTCTGAAACTTCCACTAGACGGTTATTGAAGAACATAGGCTTTTCATAAAGAAGAGCTAATGATGGTAGGCAGTTTCTTTTAGAGAGGAATGACATAGTTGCTGCCCGCATAAAGTTCCTTAGAACTATGCACGATTTGAGGTGACCGTACCCCATTTATTACCTGTACACTCATTTATTACCTGGATGAAACATGGGTTAATGAAAGCCATACCAAAAAATTCATTTGGCAAGATACGTCCGAATCTGGCGGTACCTCCTGGTAAAGGCAAGAGATTGATGGTATGCCACGTTAGATCTGCCAGCCAAGGGTTTGTTAAGGACTGCGATGAAATGAACGCAACTTCTTTCAAGGAATGGTTCGAATAGTTTTTGAATATATTGGAAGAATGGTCAATTATTGTTATGGACCAGTTTCGCTGAAAAGGTCCCAAATACCTCATGGCGGAAAGGTGACATTCAGGAATGGCTGAAGAAAACTTGTTCGAAAACTTCAAAACAAAACCTGAACTTCTGCTTAATCTTTTACCTTTTAAATCTAAAGAGAAGGTGTACGAACTGGACGTACTTGCCACACAGTGGTACGCCCTCCACCCCTAAAAAGTACCCTCTAAGCAAGAAGTAGCTCAAAATTAAATATGTACAAATATTATTGAACGAAGCGTTGGAAAATGTAACGGTTGCAGATTGGGCATAACAAGTGAAACACGCCGAACAGCTTCAAACAGAACACTATAAACATTGTTTAGTCCTTAATGTAGTAAAAAAACAATGTAAATAGTTTTTGGTTAAAGACACCGTTCTGTGTCAACAAAAAGACGCTATTAGTTCATAAAACACTAATAGATGGCGTGAGCATTGCGTAGAAAACTACTGCATCGAATTTAATAAATTAGTGTTGTAAACACTACGAAAATGTTCACAAAGACACTGAAGAAGGAAAGCAATTACAGGCGGAAAGCCAAATTGAAGACAAAATGATTAGACAAAGAACCAAAACCGCCACTACCGATATTTTGAGAAAAAAGGCAATGCTATGTTTAGTGCAATCAGGAAAGATAAATTTCAGGATTCTGACAATTTTAGTGTGTTGATTCCTGTCAAGAGATCAGCAAAGACAGCTGATAAGTCAAACACAGTAAAGTGCGTCCACTGTCAGGGATTCTACCGCCGTAGAAAATTTTCACAACACGTTAAAACATGCAAAAGCCTTACATCAATAAATAAAAACAGCTTAAACCTACTTGAAGGTAATACAAATGCTTTGAAAGAACATTCCGCACCAGTTCTGACAGAAATACCCGGTGCTAGTAAACAGCTATTGGAGGAGATTTTAAGACTAATGAAACCTCGTAAAACCAAGGATATAGTCATAAGAGACAAACTTATTATGACTTACGTCAATGAGTTCCATAAAACCAGACGTGCGTCTTTTCAAACAAGTTACGTTTCTCGAGTCATCACTGACCTGGCAAGAATATTGATGAGAATGCAGGAGGTGGAGGAATCAATATCTTGCCTTGAAGATTGTTTCAATACAGCCCATTTTCAAAGTTTAGTGGAAGTAATTTTGAAGGAAGGAGGCTTCAACGAAGACAGTGGTCAAGTTGAAGTGTGCGGTCTTGGCAACCGCCTAAGAAGCCATTTAAAGAAACTGCAGCAGAAACTGTCAAATCCATAGCTCTGGGAGAAGAGTTTAAGAATATGGATACTAACGAAGCGCCTGCAGCCGATAGGAGGAAAAATAAAAACGTTTTGAAATTTTTAGAGGAAAAATAAGCCAATGAAGTTGGAAGGATCTACGATGCTGAACAAAGTAAGAGATTTTATTAAATCTTTAAAAGGAAAAGAAAGTCACTATAACAAGAAGAAATCAAAACGGATTTATTTGGATGCTAACTTAAGTGTAAATAAGTAACACCGTATCTAGAACGATAGCCAGCCAGATCAAACAACTTAAGTATCCAAAACGATGTTTCGGACATTTTTTAATACATTCAACTTAGGTTTCAGATCTCCGGCTTCAGACGTGTGTAGTTTATGTCAAAAGCTTGATCACCAAATAAAACTGCTACAGACGCAAGAAAAAAAGTTGAACTCATGACTCAAAAGCGCGTTCACAAACTAAGAGCAGGTGCATTCTACAAACTGCTGAAACAAAAGGAGATAACAGTGTTAACTTCTGTTTTGATTTACAGCAAATTCAACCTCTGCCAAAGTCGGCAGTCCAAGAAGCCTATTATTCTCGTGAAATAAGCTTCTATAATTCGAGCATTGTTCCAGTTGATGGAAAGATTACCACGTTTTACGTGTGGACAGAGGATCAGGCTGAGAAAGGGTCCATTGAAGTTTCTTCAGCACTAATTGAGCACCTGAATTCCATGCTGCTTACAGATGATATTAAAATCAGGTTGTTCTGTGATGGCTGCGGGGCCCAAAATAAAAATAACCCCTTAAGAAGTTTATAGATTATTTATCTCTACTTCCAGTTCGAAGAATATCTCAAAGATAAGCCACAAACATGGTAACAGCTCCACTACCGCAGTTAATCCCACCCCAACAGGAATATCACCTGAAGACCTTCCCAAACCCAGATTTCTGAAACAATCTAGCGTTACAAACCACAGTATTCTTGATTCAATCTCTAAAAAGTACAATACTTCAATAGATGTCCCAGATTCTCTAACCGTCCAATCAGCCACGTCCTTCTACGCCGCTCTCAACCCAAGCGAAAGAATAGAAGTTGATTATGGATACGAAATGCAAATTGAAGTCCAACCGGGCATGCGAATCGTTACACAGTATCTAATGTTTACCACAGCCTTAGAATACCCAGAATTAGACATAAAAGGATACTCTAATGTGTCACTCCACTCCCTTGTAGAAGACAAATTAAGTATGTTAACGGACATTTCTTAATTGTTTTGAACTTTCATGTTGCTATTTGTATTTATTAACTAAATATAAGTTGAAAATGGATTGTTGTGAAAGTGATGTAGAGGACACTCCAGCACCAACAGAAGGAAGTGATAACTCTATTGATGTTAACATTGACGGTAGGCCTAGTAAAGTCAAGGCTCCGATTTGGAAGCACTTAAATTATATTAGACAATGACAGAAGTAAATCAATATGCAAATATTGCAAAACTACTATAAAAATAATAGCTGGAAGCACTACAAGTATGATTAGACATCTACAAAATAAACATAAGAAAACGACTTCAACAAAGAACAACAATTGAAAAAGGCACAGGGGCCCAAAGTTGTCAGGCCTAAAGAATCATCCAGTCAATTAACATTACAAGATAGTTTTGCCAGTAATGTTTCGTGGCCGGCGAATAATCCAAAATCTGTTGCACTAACGAACAAAATATGCTTTTGAATGGCTAAGAACCTTCACCCATATAGCCTAGTAGAAGAAGAAGGTTTAAAAGCTGTGCTACATGAAGCAGTGTCTAGATACAATCTGCCCTCAAGAACAACTTTTTCAAGACGTTTAATTCCAAAACTGTACAATCAGAAAAAATCTGAAATAAAAGAAATAGTGAAATCTGATGTCATGAATGCAGTCTATTTCGTTTACAACTGATTTGTGGACCTCACGGTAATCGCTTACCTCCCGCAACAATTCCACCACCACCAACGATCTGGCCAATGAACGAATTGGTCTACCACACTTCCACCCCCAGAGAGATGATGATGGTGTAGGTATTCACTCTGACAATATCACTACACGATACATCCATGTACCTTACTACTACGCCTACTATGTGTACGACAGTACCTTCACCAACCTACCTCCTGGCGGTGGAGTTGGATCCGACTGTTATGTAAAATTCCACATGTACACGGGTGAAGATGCTGCCAAACATTTTATGGAAAGCCTTCGCAGAGACATGCAGGCTATCGGTGATATTCTCTACGCTCACCGTAGAAACAAGCCTCGTCTGAACAGACAAGAAAGAGCAGCCTTTGAAGCAGCAACAACGTGTTACATCTGTGGTAGAGCATTTCAAGAGGAAGATGGGATGGAAAAAGTGCGTGACCACCAACACTCGGCACCATACCAGTACCGCGGTGCAGCTCATCGATCATGTAACCTACGATTCAAGGAGCAGGATATGATGAATGTCTACTTCCACAACCTGAGTAATTACGATGCTCACTTTATCGTCAGAGAGGGAGTGGATGAGGGAAATGTTAGTGTTCTCGCAAACACTGAAGAGAAGTTCATCTCCTTCACCAAACGCTTTGCATACCCTGGAGCGGGTCGACACGAGAGTGTTGGCGTGCGTTTCGTGGATAGTTATAGATTCCTGTCTAAAGCGCTCGCCACACTTGTCTCTATCCTGCCTCCTGAGAAGCTGCACAACACCAGAGAATACTTCCCCGAAGATAACAAGTTTAACTTGGTTCGAAGAAAGGGTGTATTCCCCTATGAACACGTCTCATCGATTGCGGTACTGAGCGAAGAAGCACTACCACCCGCTGAAGCGTTTTATGACAGCTTACGCAAGGAACACATTAAACCAGAAGAATACAATCATGCCCAACGTGTGTGGGAAGAGTTCAACTGCAAGACAATTGGAGATTATGCTGAACTATATCTGCAGACTGATGTGCTCCTATTGGCGGATGTTTTCGAGAGCTTTCGCGACATGTGTCTACAACACTATGAATTGGACCCCGCACACTGGATTACACTACCTTCTTTTGCATGGGATGCTATGTTACGGAAGACTGATGTGGAACTCGATACATTAGAAGTGGACCAATACCTATTCTTTGAGAAAGGAATCCGAGGAGGCCTGACTCAAGTGGTCACTCGTAATGCCGTTGCTAACAATAAATTCACTCGAGGAGATGACAACGGTCGAGATGACGATGCTTTCCTCATGTATTATGATGCTAATAGCCTGTATGGTTGGGCTATGATGCAATGTTTACCGACTGGAGAGTTCCGTTGGCTAGCCCCTGAGGAAGTTGAACACTTGAGTAATCGACTGCAAACAGCACCAGGCATAAGTGATGACAACGAGATTGGATACGTTCTTGAAGTCGATCTGGAGTACCCGAGAGATCATACTGTTCACGACCGCCACAGAGACCTTCCGTTTTGCCCAGAAGTGTGCACCAGCTGACCAACTAATCTACCCCAACATGTGATACGTGACCAACCTAATGGTGACACTAATAGACAAACAAAACTATGTGATACACTTTACAACAAGCCCTCACTAATGGACTACGACTTAGACGAGTGCTGAAAGGTTCAAACAGTCCGCTTGGCTAGCACCGTACGTCCGACACTGAGCTTCGACAACAAGCTCAGAACAAATTTGAAGTTGAACTGTTTAAGCTCATGATAAACGCGGTATACGGGATGTCACTTCAGAATGTACGTAAGCACATAGACATTCGCTTATCCACCAATCCGGAAACGTATACCAAGCTAGTGGCAAAATCTTGTCGAACGCCTACATCTTGTATAAATTAAAAACTAACACTGTCCAAGGGCTATTGAAAGCTTGGAGGACGAATGGAAGGCACACAACAATAATCCTGATGAAGATGGTGGAGGCGACCGGCCAAGAATGAAAATTAAATAAATATGGAGTTGAAAAAATTGAAGGAAACAAATAAAAAATATGCTTAACAGGGAAGAATGAAGTCGATCTATTTGTTTCGAGCTTGAACAAAGTGTATGATGAAACCCCCTTTTCTGCTACTAGAGTCTACAACATTCATGAAACGGGGATCTCAAGTGTGCAAAAACCTGGTAAAATCCTGGCGGCAAAAGGACAAAAGCAAGTGGGATTTGTCACAAGCTGGGAAAGAGGCAAGAATATCACTGTCATATGCGCTGTAAGTGCATCTGGATCATTTGTCCCCATGTTCATATTCCCTCGAAAACGGATGTCTCCTCTTTTAGAGAGAGGAGGCCCGGCTGACGCCATTTATAGGTGTTCATTCAATGGCTGGACAAATGAAGAATTGTTTGTTGAATGGCTTCGACATTTCTGTTGTTTCTTCGACAGTGTGAAGCCTACCACAGAAGACCCTGTGTTGTTAGTAATGGACAACCATTACAGACGTGTCACTTTGGAAAGTTTCGAATTTTGCAAGGCCAACCATATCAGGTTGTATCCAAACCCCCACATACATCACATAGATTGCAACCACTGGATGTTTCTTTTATGCTCCGTTGAAAAAGGCATTCAATCTTGAGTGCGACTGATTCTTAAGAGCGAACCGTTTCCAAAGATCTCAATGTATGACAAGATAGTTGCATCTTCAATGAAGCATACATGAAAATGGCAACTATGGAAAAAGGTGTTTCGGGATTTAGAACAGCAGGGATTCACCCCTACAATCTAGACAAGTTCTCTGAAGTTGACTTCATTCCAGAAGTCATTGATGCTCTAGTTATTGAAGATCAAGACGTAGCAAATGATCCTACAAATGGAGGTATTGTGGATGGCAATGAAAAGAGTGTTCCCGAAGAATCTGTTCAGAACTCTGACCTGCAGAGAAGATCAAACCTGTCGAATTGCAAGATCTGCACACCAATCCTGTTCCTGGTGGATCTGGACTTTGCTCTTTTCCTAAGGAGCAAACAAAACAACAACACAAACTCAAACAATCTAAATCAAAGAAAGCAGTTCCAGACCAAACTGGGAAGACAAGCTCAGCTGAGTTTATTAAACAACTAAGCTAAGTATCTCCTAAGGTGTTCTTCCAATAAAGGTGTAAATCCAAAGAAAGTGTCGATAGAAAACAACGTTCAATAATATTAACTTCCTGCTTCAAGAGTTCACCGTGGGTTTGCACGGTAGGCAGTGCTCATATTATAAGCAGAATAAAAGACCTAAAAAATAGCGTATTTAAAAATGAGTCATTACGTGATGTCAATGAGAGATGATGTTTTTTTGTCCAAACATATCATAGTATTAGAAGGGCATCTTAAAATGGTTGCAAGTAGGAACTGTATGAACACCCGTAAAACAGAATGCCCTAATGTAGCTCAGGTTGATTTAACATCAGAGTGTCGACCATGTGGAAATTCTAATGTGGATGTAAATTATGTGAAAGGAAACTGCATAAAATGCAAGAAGACTATTCATGTGGACAGTGATTATTGCTCAACAGCTTTATCTATTGAAGATAAATCGCAGGTAATTTGCCTACGCTGCGTGGAACTAAATATTCCGATTGAAAACACTGTTAGGGAAAACTGGAAGGGATTGGGTTACACCCCCACCAAGGAAAATTCTACCTGTTGCAAAGTTGAACGGAACTTGGAAAAGGGCAAAAAGGATGTTGACAAACAAATAAACCCAACGGAAAAAGACCAAATCCTACTGGGTGAGAAATTCCGAAATTGCCAATATGGACACAACCGGAAAAGTCACAAGTGAAGTTGGGATTCTGAAAAACGGAAACAGAGCAAATGAGCTAAAGCCTATAACCGTAAAATAAAACAAAACAACAAAACTATGCTGACAAACACGTGCAGTTTTGAGAGTTTCCAGTGTCCAAATTCTAGCCTGCAGTTTCAACGATTCAAACGACCAGACTTATAAACTTAGTTACGAAAGTAATACAGGAAACACCAACCTTTTAGAGTTTGTCAAACAACAAAACCAATCACGCCCAGCTTGTACAGAAAGAGGCTTACATTCTTTTGAGTTTGTACGACGATTTGAAAGTGTTACCAGGACAAATCGCAGAGCTTGATACATCCAGTATAGCTTCTAATACAATTGAAATACTATTGTGCTGCGAACCTGCGTTCAGAGACGTTCACGAGTGTTCTAATAAGGAATGTTTAGAGGACAAAATTATAAACAAAACTGTTACGAAGATTTCTTTCCCGTTAAAGGTGGCAAAATGTTACAAGAATGGTACAATATTATAAATGAGCCAAGTTTTGCCACTTGCATCCGCTGTGGAGGAGCAAAGAAAATCCAACTGAAGCCCAGTGACAAATGGATGATTTTAGAGTTAGTCGACCTTACATCTGAAAGTAATGAAGATACTTCATCTAAAAGTGATGAAGATACTGTAAACGAAATATAGGTAAGTTAAATTTGACGCAACAATTAAGCACTTAATGATTGTACCACCAGTGTAAATGTATGAAGGCGATGTATACCTATAAAAAATACACGCACTCCCGTGAATCCTAGCTAATTGCCTATAATAAAACAAGTATAGGCCAAAATTTACACTGAATTTGTCCTGAGTTGTACTTATTTCCATGTACAGTATTGGGAATTATACACTGGAAATGCCCTTCTGGGAGGCAACATTTTTCCTTTCAAAATTGGAGTTTGTGCTGCCAAAACTGTATTAATGATCTAATTACGATTATATTTGTATTATTGTATGTGATTATATCTATACAAATTGGTTATTTGGTACAAATTGGCCTAAATAGTAAATACCTGGAATGAAAGTGTATTCAAAATCGGATTAAAATATAGCTTTATAGCGGAAAATCCCATTTTTGGGAAAGAACCCCGAATATGCAACGAATTTGTACGAATTTCGTGAACATTGACGATACTGCAACCGTTTTGATTTACGAAGTTTAATTTTACGTGCTGATAGAAATGAACAGCTCTATTGCTTATAGAAATTCACAAACTAAATTATTTTGTTTTGATATCTACAAATCATTGAAATAGCCTAACTTTAAACTTATTCATTGACATGTGCACAATGCATGTGTACTAAAATTGTATTGATATTGTTTTGGGCGTCAAGTTTCGTAATTAAAAGCTAATTAATTTCAGCTTCTTCCTAGTGATCTAGCTCACACACTGACTTCAGATGGCAACGTTTACTTTTTGAGAGGGTTTATTGGAGGTACTGGGTCAAGAAGGAATTACAATAATATTGGAGACTAAGTGGCGTACGTTAGAAGAATGAATGGTACGTGGGAGGTCTACGATACAAAACCAAAGAAAACTCATCTCTCACACTTTAAGAGGTTTCATCTTAATTTGCCAAAAAGTATCAAACTCCAACTTTCTACCTTTGATAAATAAGTTCTTTTACCTGTTTAACCAAACAGGGCACAGTTAAAGGTGATAGAGAATCCACGGATTGCCTCCTGGATCCTGTATAACCCTGCGTCTTCCTTCCTTCCCTAGCTAAAAAGGTCCTTAGAAAGACCCATCCTGTTTACAGGCTGCCCTTAAAGACCTAAAATGTCCTGGAACCAACTCCTTAATCCACCCTTGGTAAAACCTTTCACTGACGCCACTCTGGAGTGTGGTGGCAATCATCCTATTCCGTAATGCCCACTTCTTGCTGGTGGGGTATTCCAGCACAGAACCGAAATCAACCGGGCTGAACTGACAGCAGCAATCAAGGGACTCATGTGGGCCGCTACTCTAGTCTCGGACACGCATATCACACTCTACGTGGACAATGCGTCCACCTTCTGCGCACTGCGGTCAGGGGCGGGAAGGACTCTGCGACGGCACGACCTGCGAGCCATGTTCCTCTCTATGTTGCATGGACTGAGGGGTAATACGTACGAAGTGCAGCCCATCACCGACGGACTAACCCGGCGATAGACCCAGCCGGCAGATCCTACACTTGCACCAGCGCCCTTGGGATGACAAACCACTGAAGAGGTGGTGGGACATGAGCTCTACGCAGCCCATTTATGTAAAGAATTTTGTCTTGTGTTTCTTTGGTTATGGGCCAGTGTTTCTTGCACGCTACTTTTGTAAAGAAAGAGATTAAAATAAAGAAACGGCGAGCACCATCCTGTCTGCGGGTTCTACCGCGGCCTGACCTTCCTCGCCACCACTTCGGCGCTGACGCGCGGTGCCACTGATCAAACCCCGGGGTGGCGAGAAGAGCGGCATCGGGCGTTTTATCGTCGGAGAGCTGGTGGGGACAGGACGCAACAATGAGACATCGCGCTTGAGCACTCATGACGTCCCCTAGGTTCACGCACAGACCTGGGCCTACCTGACTGGAGTTGCCTCTCGCCACTGGGAGCCCAGCGGCAGCACCGTCAGGCCCACTTCCACCGTCTGCACAAGTAGTAAGTCTCCAAGATTGTTTTTAGACCTAAAGACAGACTATAGGGGTAAATGTGATGTCCTCTTTTTAGCGTGGATTTCCTACTAAGCAGATCACAATGGCATACAACCGTCAAGTGAGAGGCTTTTATGGAGGTGGAAGAGACGGAGGCCCGCCACCAGGCCCTGGAGGATTCTATGAAGAGGCAGAAGACCGTATTCAAGCCTATCGAGCTAATAGTAGGCAAATCAGGCAACAACCGCCGCGAGAATAAAATGTGAATAGCACTCAAGTAAGAAAGCGTCTCGAACAATTGCCACGAGTACGAAATGTGGGAGTTGTGCCTCTGATTGTCTACCGCAACGTATGCTCCGTCTACTGCTATCGTGGTCAATACTAACCCACATACTCATCGCGGTGAGCATTGGGTGGCTCTACCGAGCAAATAAGTCCAACACTATTGAATACTTTGACAGTATCGGGCGTCCACCAATTCACCAAACTTTCAAGAGTTCTTTAGAAGAAACTCAAACTGCCGTTACGTCTACAACAAATACCGCCTACAGGAATATGATTCATCAGTGTGCGGTCAATATTGTCTCACCTACCTGTACTGCAGAATCATCTTCAGTATGAAAGATGTAAACGAATTTGTTCAACTCTTTGATGTGTCACTGAAGCAGCAGCGACGCGTCATCTCTGCTGAGAACGACCAATTTGTGCGCCTACTGTTCAATTCACTCTACTGCAAACATCAGCGACACCGTCGCGAAGAAACTTTACATGATTTATTTTTTTTTTCTTTTTTTTACTCTATCGTCATTTACTGTTGTAACCAGAATAGGTCTGTCTTTTTTACCTTTTATATTTAAAATGTGCCTTTAGATTAGTAATGTCTTAGTAAGTTAGTTTAAAAGTAATTTTCATAAATGGTTTTTTTTTACTATTTTATCCTTAGATTTATCACTACTTTATTTAATCTCTTTAGAGTTAAATTATCATATTTTCTTTATCTCTTATTGTCTTAGAATAGGTTATTGGAAGAAAAACATACACACAAAAACATAACTGAACTGTTCTTTTAATTGATCCTTACAAAATCCAAAGCCTAGTTACAAAATATCAAACAACTCTAAAATATAATCTTATACCTTATACTCGTACATCTTTATTTACATCAACCAAGTGAATCTCTTTGAACTATCACTTACTGTGGAAACTTTAAATCAAATATTTATTTCAAGTGAATATTTTTTACGAGGTTATACAAACAAATAGTTAAAACATAAAAACTACAACCGTACTCATGATGACTGATTAAGGACTAAAACAAGTACTCAATTATTACTTTAATAAGTTTACAGAAGAGAAAAGAAAAATATTAATAAAATAAATCTATAAATCTAATAACACCGTACTTGCATTTATAGTTGCATTATAGTAAATACATAATGTTTTTTTCCGATTAAATATTTTTTTTTTGTTTACTATAGCTATTGATAAGGGATTTGGTGTATTTGGATTAAGTTTTAATTCTTAGTTCTCATCCCTGAAAACTCCTGGTCGGAATCACCGTTGGCAGTGACAACGGTGAAGGTACCAGTGTATCCAGAGGAGGAGGTGTTACCGCTCTCGGCTCCGGAATGAAAATGACCCCACGGTAGTGTTTCAGTGGCGTCGCCCTCCGGTATGATGTATCTTTTACCATCATACGGCGCCAGTGAACGCTTTCTCAAGTTCACGGTGTAAATCATATGGTTCTTGCTCTGAAACCGTAGATTTCCGTGTACATGACTGCCTGCTCACGGAGACATCGGCGATAGTCATCGCGGTCAGGTCATGAGCCACCGCGCACGTTTTACACCTTTGGCGTTTGATGGGTGGTTGACAATTCAGAATGTTACCACCATCGGAGCTGTAGACGAGACAGTAGGCTACAGCTTCGACATGAGGCCAATAATTCCTTCGAGTTCGGCCTTTAGTCTCATCCTTGAATTTGCCCAGCACCCGGGCATTTCTTGCATCATAGCACAAGTGGTCAGGCGGATAGTTTGGCGTGTCAAAATCATCCGCGTGTTCCATCATATCTCGGTACGTCACGGAGCGAATCCGGTAGATCGACTATCTGTATCCGTGTACACTGACGAATACGATCATCTGCCATCACCGACCCTGCACCGTGATTGTACCGATCAATCACGTTGTAGTGGAAGTTGTACATCCACCACTTGCTATGATCAGGATGCACATACCCACACCACCGGCTTGTCAACGTGACTCTTGTCTTAGTCATGTGGATCATGGCCAAATTCTGACGGTACCACGTACGGTCACTAAAGTTTGGTTTAGCAACATACTTAGTGTACGTGTCAGGATTAGTGGCCAATCGAATGTCAATGTGTTTACGTACATTCTGTAAACTCATACCATAGACAGCATTTACGAGCTTAAACAGTTCAACTTCAAAGTCGTTTTGAGCCTGACGCCTCAACTCGGTGTTGAGTCGGACATAGGGCTCCAACCGCTGACTGCTTAAACTGCAGGACTCTGTGGACACGGTGAATTCGTAGTCATCTTCAACGCCTGTTGTAGTAGTCGATAGTGGACTACGTAATTCTCCTTGTCCATCAAAGTGGTCATAAGTTTCCTAGTCTTGCCCACACTAAAGTCACGCAGGACGTCACGTGAATAGGTTTGACTTTACGAACCTCTGGTAGAATGGAAGGTCTCTCTGTGCCTGTTGTGGGTCACGTCATCATTGGATACTCTACATCAACCTCAAGATACCTTAATATCAGAGTTTTCCGACACCCTTCCGCCAGGGTACACTCTACTTGGCGGATGTATTCTTCTGTCAACCACTTTAAGTCTCCAGTCGGTAAACACTCCCCCATCGCATGGCCATAGAGGTTATTGGCTTCACAATACATTAAGAAGGTGTCATTATCATTACCGATACCGTGATCACCCTCACATCGGGTGAATTTATTGTTTTAACTTCGTTGCGGGTAACGACGAGTCAAAACCCCTCGAATACCCTTCTCAAGAACTGATATTGGTCTATGTCCTGGATAGTGTCCAACACAACACCAGTAGTGCGCAACATTACATCCCATGCGTACGATGGGAGCGTAATGTAGTAGGCTGGGTCAAGTCCGTAGATGTATGCACATGTCACGGAAGTTCTCATACACATCTACGAGTAAGTCAGTTTTAGGTATAGCTCAGCGTAGTCCCTAAGGTTCTACAACTAGACTTGTCCCACACATTTTGGGCGTGTTCATAGTCACGGTCTTTTATGTGCTCCCTACGGAGACTGTCAAAGAAGACCGCTTTGGGAGGTAGTGAGTCAACTTGATTTAATACCGCGGTTGGGGTGACATACTCGTATGGGAACACGCCCTTGCGTCGTATCAGCTCAAACTGCTCATCTTCAGGGAGGTATTCCCGGGTGGTGCGTAAATTCTCTGGGGGCAGTAAGTTGACCAGATCGGCCAGCGCTTTGGAGAGGAACCGATAACTGTCCACAAAGCGGACTCCGATACTCTCGTGACGACCTGCGGCCGGATAAGCAAAGCGCTTGGTAAACGATATAAATTTTTCATCTGTGTTTGCCAACACCCGGACATCGTCCCCGTCAAGTCCGAGCTCTCTGACCACGAAGTGAGCATCGTTGTTGGACGTGTGGAAATACTCGTTAATCGTGTCTGTTCTTTGTGACGGTGCGCGGCGCTCCACGAAACTGGTACGGTGCTGAGTGTTGGTGGTCTCGGACTTTGTCCTTTAGGTCCACAAACACATGCCCACAGATGTAACAGTCAGTTGCCGCCTGAAAGTCAGCGCTCTCCTGTGCACTTAGACGTGGAAGTTTCTGACGTTGATCTCAGGACAGCACCAATAGCCTGAGCGTCATCCTTAAGACTGCGCATGCAATGCTCTGCAGCATCGTCACCCGTAGCATCGGAACTTGACGTGTGCATTAGCATTACCGTCATTGTTTCGGTGCATTCTATCATGCACATAGTACGCATTTATTTGCATACGGCTTGTGTATGTGGTGGTGGTTACATTGTTGGACCGTGGGACATCATCACCTCTCCTGTGACGGTGATGTGCAATCCTGGTCTCTGGTTGGCCAGATCCCAGGCGGGTGCTTGTACTGTAGAGGGGTGGGACTTGACCTCGATCGACAGCATCCGCTTCATCAGGGACAGTGCACACTCCATATCAGTATAAATAGTGAAGCGGACTCTTTGTGTTCGCTCATGCCGTTCAAAGCGGATGTGTTTTTCTCACCAAGTCTGCCATCAGAGCAGTATGTTCTTTACAGTATCGTTGATGCTGAGCATACCAGTCAGCACGTGACTGACCTCTAACACTTCGGTGTGTCAGCAAAGTAGCTAAGCCGCGTTTACACATAGCGCTCGTATGTCGGATCATCTGTGAACGGACTAGCCACAAAAGTTTGAAATTAAAGCGTAGTGGGTCGTCTGGTCATTGGTGAGATACAACAGATCGTAGTGATGCGGTTGTAACACCTTCGCCACTCGCAACGGATAGACGAGGTTACAATATCGAGCCTGAGGCCCATAGCCTGAAACGTGAACCTCGTGAAAGGACAGGTTTTTAAAACACGAGAAACTTCTGAGTAGTTTTATGTGTTTGTTGCCAGGCCGTGAGCCCTGGACAAAGGATCGAGAAAACCAGGTAAAAGAACTTCTAGCATTCTACCATGAAGACGTAGAGACAACAAGTGAAAAGGCGGTGATTGGTGAGCTTCGTCTATGGCACCAAAGAGCGCAGGAACTAAAACTAAGCTCAAAAAAGCCATGCCATACTTCACTGCGTGTAAGAAGGAAATATTTACTTCCATCCACAAACTATTACAAATCCTTGTAACTTTACCCGTTTCCACAAGTATCAATGAAAGGACATTTTCAACACTACGTAGAGTAAAAACGTACCTCAGAAATTCAACTGGCCAGCAAAGATTGAATGGGGTGGCAATTATGAACATCCTCAGGAAAATCCATATAACGGCAGACGAAGTGTTGGATCGCCTCGCAGATACTCCTCGCTGGTTGGATTTCCGACTCAAGTAGGAAGATGGAAGAAGCAGATATCAAAATGTTCAACGCCACAACTGCAGTATGTTTTATAAGTAACTTAAATGTTTTTCACATTATTTCTTTTCTTATTAATCTAATTCTTTTCTTCTATAATAATGATTATAATAAACTAACAAATCATGACACATTGTTTTCTATTTTCATTACATACACCTTTACCCTGATTTAAAAGCCTGTTCATTTGGTTGAATCAATACTTGTTGCATCTTTAAATAATGATATAATACAAAATAGTGTATATAAACAGTATCAAGTATTGCCCAAACTAAAATATAGAACATGAAAATATTGTATTGTTATACAACTTTTAAGTACTTTCAAGAGCCTAAAATCCATCAGTTGTATAAAAGGTTGTTGTCCAAAATGAAGAGTGGGTTTTCTCTGTGAGATTCTAGTATATTTGTCATGAGCTGTGGGCAGTTCTCGTACTTGTCCAATTTTTAGTTCGAAGCCACCTTTTGATAGTAGTTGTATGGCTTCTTTCTGTAGGGATGTGGCTTCTTCCTGTCAATGTTGTCTGCTGATATAATCAAATCATCAACATATATTTGTTTGTCGATGGCGCGGGCAGCGAGAGGATGTTTTCTGCTTCATCTTCAAACACCTGTTTGATGGTTCTGATTGTTAAGTAAGGAGAGGTGATGAAATCAAAAACTACTGTATTGTTACTACAGAAAACTGGTTTACCAGCCTTCCACTATGCGAGACATTGTTGTCGGAGAGAAACCTCACTCTAGTTGGAACCATAAAAAAATAACAGAGAAATCCCAATAAATTATGATTTCCGGTTTCAGGTACATAGGGTGAACAAATAGAAATTTTAAAATCAGATTTAATGAACATAACACCGCACGCTACAAATCGCCCGAATCAATGGTTCCAATCCACCTAAATAACAATCCGAACCACACAATAAAATTCCCAGATTCTCTACAAATACTAGTACAAACCAATAATAAACAAAAAGGCCAAGCCTATGAAGCACATACATACACATACAAACAATCAGTGCATAATCAAAATAAACAAAAAAGAAGATATCCGAAATTCAGTAATTTACAACACCATATTAAAAGCAGAAATGAAACAGGAAGCCTGGAAACACCCACGACAACAATGCCCCAAGGACACCTCGCTCAACTCTCACCGCCAGCAGGGCCGCAGTCAGTGCCGCACCGCCTCCGCGTAAACAATAATGTGTCGACATCTCTACCATCCCCCCGCGTTGCCCCTCAAATAATGTAAAAGTTTGCTAATACAAAGTGTAAATGAACGTGTATATAAACGTTATAGTGTTAGTTTAGTGTTGTGCTCTGAAGATGGTCTTATTAGACCGAAACGATCGTCAGCACCACATCTAGCATCTAAGTTTCATCAGGATCTCCAGGCTACAAAGAAGGTAAGAAATCCCAAAGTTATTCACTCAAAAAAAGACAGAACTTTCCCATCTACTTTATTTGGCTTCAAACCAGACTGTACCTTGGTGTCTCATGTACCAAAGGAAAAGAAAAATATTATCTTGATCTCATCGATGCACGATACTGGAGAAATAGATGATGTTATCCAAAAACCAGGGATCATCATGCAGTACAACAAGACGAAAGGTGGTGACGATGTGGTTGATAGGTTGTGCGCCAACTACAACTGTGCCCGCTTGACTAGACGATGGCCAATGGTGATTTTTTACAGCAGGAATAAACTCTCAGGTAGTGTACACATTCAACAATTCTACAAACAAGATTGTGAGGCGCCAATTTCTGACGAGCAAAAAGGGTAGTGGGAGTGTTTGTGGAACGTATCTAGTCCGTTGTTCAAAGACAAAAATTTGCGCCAAAAAGCTATCGAAGGTATAGTTGAAGACATGAAATAGGATGGATTTGAGGTTCAAGAGGCAAAACAAAAAATTAAAACATTCGCTCTACTTTTAACCAAGAGATGTTGAAAGAGAAGAAGTCAACCATGTCAGGAGCTGGTTCTACTGACGTGTACTTACCTACACTCAAATGGTTCACTATCTTGGAACTGATGACCTTTTAAAGGATCGCGACGTACAGCGTACGTCCGCCGAGATCGCTTTGAGAATGGAATACGACGTACAGCGTACGTCTTCCTTAATTACTTAGTTTCGATGGCTGTATCTCGGTTGAAAATATTTCGATATACTCGATATTAGTCTCAAAATAACAAGCAGAAACAGAGCTATCGATTAGTGGCACTTTCGACTTTCTTTACCTTTCGAGGCCAACATGATCGAACTAAATAGTTGATGCGAGTTCTGTGCTAGCTCGTAACGCAGTTCACTACGCCAGCGAGTGTTGTCTGCTGTTCTGTCAATGTTTCTTGTTGTGTATTCGCTGTTTATAGTTTGTTCATGGAGTGTTTTTATTTGTAAATATTAATTGTTAGGATTTTGTATTTAGGTTGTAAACTATTCTCAGGTGTGTGTTTGTTTCATTAGGTTAGGTTAGGATACTTTTTTACGTTTGCAATAATTGGGATACTATTTTTCACTTAGCAGTATAGTTCGTTGATTACTGGGAATATTTTCAAAGTAACTTTTTATAATGGCCCTGGCATTAGTGCTGAGAATATTATAGACCATGGAAGTGAGATTGACCGGTTGCTAGACGATACTTCAGACGACGACGTGAACTAGGCCTAGACTTAGACGATCTCGACTTTGCTCAACATGAATTTCAAGGTGATACATCTGAGGAAGAGGAGAATATTGAAGAAGGAGGTGGTGATGTAATTGAATATGTACCTATCATTGTAGGTGGTCAGCGTAGGCGTATGGTTCAGCCTGAGATGATTTGGCAAGGCATGGAAACTTAGGGAAAACATTAGTGAAATCTCTGGCCCAAAAATACCTCTTGTTTCCATCCTAGATACATTTTTGTATTTCTTTGATGATCAAATTGTTGAGAGAATTGTTACAGAGACAAACCGATATGCTGAACAAGAAATGGAAAAGAGAGGTCACATATTTGCAAGGTTTTCAAGAGTATGGAAGTGGTTCCCTTGTACTACTGCTGAAATCTATGTTTTGATAGCATTGTGTATGCTGATGAGTATTATTGTGAAGCCAACAATAAGGTCTTATTTTTTCAATAAACCCATTGCTAAACACTAAGGTCTTTTACTCAACTATGACCGGGGATCGATTTGAACTTCTGTGCAAATATTTACATTTTAGCAATAACGAAGTAACTGTGGCCGCTATTCCTTGAAAGCTTGCAAAAATTCATCCAATTATTACCCATCTGATAGAAAATTTTCAATCTGCCTATTTTTTGAGCCAGAACATCTCTTTGGATGAAAGTCTCCTTCTTTGGAAGGGTAGGTTATCTATAAGGCAGTATATTCCACTAAAAGCTGCCAAGTTTGGTATAAAATCATATGAACTGTGTGAATCTTCTACAGGCTATACATGGAATTTTGTAATATGTTACAGATGGCTGGAGCTCTGCAATGTCCCGGATATACTCCGGGACAGCTCCATCACTCCCCGCTTCTTCCAGCTGTAGCGGTGATGGTGGTGGTGATGATGGGACTTCCTCCTCAGAAAATTGGACAGTAAATAACCAACCTATCTGCCATCTTTAGATTTAACATTTAAATTATCATTAGCCATACAACAGTATTTAATAATTATTAAATTACTCAAAGTTGTGTAATAAATGTTATTCTATTCTATTCCTTCCCCTGAACATTTTCAACAATATTCAAGAGGACAGCGTCGTCGATATACTCGCACCACATGTTGGAGATGAATGCGCGCCTGCGTGAGGTTAAGTCACCGTCAATGTTTGGGGTGGAGAAAAGTGTAAAAGATAACGATAAGATTGGCTGTTGTCCCGGTGAGTGTGTGGGTAAAACCACGTATACAAAACCCACATTATATATAAACTACCATATGTGGTCATTTGGTCGGACAATTTTGTGACCAGTGCAAGCGCGCGCACGTCTTACCCTTTCCCTTTACCTTGCCCCGCCATTAGTCTGGTTGCGAGCGTCGAGGACTCAACAGGTTCGGTGCAGAACTCCCACACAGCTAAGTACAAAATCTTTAGGGTGGGAAATTTTAGGATGTTTTAATTTCAGCTCTTCCAGAATGCCGGGTCGTGGTAATTCAATAATCCAACGCGTCGTACGGGTGCCGTGTTCTAATGTAATTATGTAGTAGTAAATAGTAGGTTCTGAGCTAATATCAGGTTCATTGAGATGAGGACAACAATAACTGGTTGGACTCTTAAAGATGGCTGTTGATGTTAGTTTAATCAACATAATTTAGTTAGGAAGATCGGGTTGAGTGGCCAGACGCTCTCCTTTAGGATAATTAGTTGGACGGGGTAAGATACAAAAATCCCCTGCCCACAAGTGGGGATGTTTGTAAGAACCAACGGATCGTGGGAAATCAGCTGCAGATGTGATCCCTTTGTTGTCTGGCAGACAAGTGTGTTTATACCGGTTATGCTAACAAGCCTCCCCACTCAAAACGTGGCTGCCTGCTTTGTGACCCTGGCAGCCGGGCTTTCCCCCCCCCGGGCGGCCTTCCCCACATAGGCATCCATGGCCACTGGGCCTTGATCATTGTTCGCGAAAACACTTTTATTAGGGCACGTTCAAACACATAGCAAGAACCAGAGAAATGCGCAGAGTTCTCGCGTTTCTCGAGGAATTTTCAAGTACCAAGGACGTCCGTTCGATCAGACGCATGAACTCTTGAGGGAAACTCAAAGCTACGTCCGGGTAATCCGACAATACGTCCTGTTGAGTATAGGTATGTGTCACAGCTGACCTGTTAGCCAGGAATGTCCGGTTAACAGACTCCACCCCGTCTGTTCTGTAGGCCAGCCAGACAATCAAAGCAGTACCGGTAATTATTGAAAAAAAGTTCGACGGAGGTTTCCCACGGCGACATCGAGCCAACAATACTCATAGCTTCCATTGCCTTGGGCTCCCCTTCGCCGAGACCCACTCCCCAAGCCAACGCCGTACCCTCTCCACCTGTCGTTACCACTGAAGAGGACGAAGACTTCATCATGCTTAAAGACGAGAGGCTAGAGGAAGAGCTATCGGTCGGTGCGAACGAGCACGTTCCGAAAGCAAAAACGCTTATCACCTCAATCGTACACAATGTCCCCCCGTCCACTCCAATCGCACCAACACTGGCGGCTGGAAATGACCAGACCCCCGATCAACCGGCTCCCAGGATAAACTTACCCGTGGAGTTTTACTACAAGCTGGGCCGGGAGAGCCGAAATTGGTCGAAGAATCAAATTCGAAACCACCGCACCTTGGTGTATAATAAAGATGGTTCTTCATTTAGGATGAGGACAAAAAAGCTCCTTCAGAAATTCGAGGAGAGTAACCAAAGTTTCAAGAACTCCTGAACTTATAAATATAAAGTTCCTCCTCAGTTCGTTGAAAGTTCCTTTAAGTTTTAAGTAAAGCCGCAGAGCGCTCTCCACCAGGTATTTGTTGGAAGTTCCACGATGCCAGGTAGGTCCGTCTTTGCTTTTGTTTCTTGAGCCTGGCAGGTCCACTGTAAGGCGATATTTTTAGTTACCGTTCGTGTGAAGTTTTTTTTTGTTCAAGAAGAACAGGTTTTTTTAAATGTGATCAGAGGATCAACTATTTTTAAGATTCAAACCACGTCATTACTATTCAGCCGGTAAAGTCAACGGTTTTCTTTTTTCTCTTTTTTTTATGTAACGAGTCATTTTTCGTTAGGAAACATAATTAATAATTATCCTCGTTACATCCTCTGCAGCTCCCACTCTCCGGTGGTAGGGAGCCCGACGCTAGCGCTGCGGTGGCGGCCCAGCGCATCGAGCGCGGAGCGGCCAGGGCCGGCACCGGGTCACTTCGAGTTGGCCAACGACCAGACGTACACTTCTCTCGGCTGACCACTCTAACGATACGCTCACGCTACGCGATTACTCACGAATGTTATACGGTGCTTAGTTTAAGATGGAGTTGATTCAAATATTATCGTTCTTAATCGGAGTGTGCTCAGTGGTTGCCCACATTCAATTCCCTGAGTCCACTTACACATCCAACAAGCATGGTGTAATCATGCATCTAGAATCCTCGCTTTCCAATATGATTCTACTTATCGGCTGACCATTGGGATTCGTATGGATGTGATTCCGAACATGGGGGACCTGGTGACCGAGTACAAGGGGTGGTGTATGCTGAAGCAGGATAGTAGGGATAAAGTCTGGAAGAAGTTTAATGATGAATTAAGCAACTACACTGAGATATTATTAAACTTGACTTATGCCAACAGAGGAACCCTCACCGAGTTGCCAAATCCACAAAGAGATAAAAGAGGTGTCACAGTATCTCTAGCCATAGCAGCAAGTCTGTCAGCCATAGGAATGAACATCTAAGAATGGCTATGGGATGATGATGCCGATGATGCACAAACATCTAAGATCAATGAATTGGCAGATGGGTTTAACAGATTAAAGGAGAATCATCAACAGTATAAAAAAGTGAGCCACAAACTTCTCATGAAGATATTTCACGAATCTCAAGAGGAAGCTTTGATGGCGAGACAAGGATTTTGCTCCGGGTCTACAGAGAGGGAGGTTCATTTCTCTTATTTGTTTTTCTCTCTTTTACTTGATCAATTCAAAAGAGATATGAATGCAGCAATCGACGGGAAAGTTACGGATTTTCTACTAACACATGATTTGATTATACAAGATTTGCTGTTCCAGGATGATTTCCAAAATACTATTTATCAGCAGGATCAATCTTTAATATATCACCTGAGTTCTTGTTCTCTATTCAAAGTGGACTGTGTAAAGCGTATCTCCTATTTTACTGTTTTAATCCCTTTAGTTCCGGAGAATGGAGTTAGTACGATCTATCGAGAGAAATTTTGGGTGGGAGGAGAATGGTCGGAAGATGTGACTCCTCAGTGACTCTAGTACCCTAAACAACAGAGTTCTTGTGATAGTTGGAGAAGAAGACTGCAAACATCTCCAATTAGGTGATTTGTGCAGAGCATCAGCCGGGAGAAAGACATACAAAACCGAGTGTTTAACTTCATTGATGTTTTTCTGAAGCTGACGAATATTGCAAAGAAGTCTCAGAAGAATTTGTTCCGGGATGTCATCACACTGAAGTCCCGGGAGGGGTTGTATTAATTGGTTGTATATCCGTACAGGTAACACTAAAAGAGGAACCAGATTACACTTTGAAAGTGTTGAAAATGCCTCCATCTAAAACTCTCTTCGTCTCATATGAGAGTTTTTTATAAGATTACGGTGGGTAATCGTGAGGTAAATCAATTTTCTCGAGTTAGATCACTCATTAAGGAGCCTAACTTGAGTTTGATGAGGATTACCACTAGTGACTCGGCTGCAACTACACTAGACAGATATGTATCAATCAGGTTGTTGTTTAGATTCTGCAGCTGAAATTCAGCCGATGGAGTCAAATCATAATATGTATTTAGGTATCTTGGCCGGGGTCATTGGATTCTCGGTACTAATTGTCGGGGGTTTGTATTACAAGACAAAGAGGGTTGTACCTATTCCGCGTGAAGAGATTTCGGTGCCTGTCCAGGTTTACTTTAGTAGTCTCATCGTTAAAATTGTGGATCAAATACTTCAATCCCTTGAGTTTCCACAAGGAGGAGTAGATACTAGGTCAAAAAAATTTGCTTCTAAAAGGGAGGCAATCGCTAAGTTTATGAGCCAAATACGGGTGATGGCAAAGCATTAGTGCAGGGGAAGATCCAGCCGGCAGTATTTATCGAGTGATTTAAATATAAGTAAGTTATGGCGACTTTACAATGCAAGCTGTGAAACTGGGGACGTTGCATTAAAAGTAAAAAAGTCTTTCTTCAGAAACTACATCAATTTCAATTTTAACATTGGTTCTGGAGCCCCAGCTGTTGATGTATGCTCTCAGAGCTTACAGTTTAAAGAAAAACTGAAACATGCTAAAACACACAGTTAAAAAACCAAGGTCCCCGATTAAAAATCATATTACAGTACTCTCGACAACCATACAATAATTATAATTTCACAATTGTTGAGGGTTCCTCAAAGGACAAATTAGGTAAAGAATATGTCTTCTCTACCTTGTGAACACCAACATTTAAAGGCTCCAACAGAAATAACAAGCTGCGTGTTTCATGCATTGAACGGTAAGTACCTCTTAGTCCAGGAATCAGGTTCATCTCTTTCTTCGCAGATGGCTGTAGTGGTCAAAATAAGAATGGTATCTATCTTGATTGGGTGGTTACTTGTTCATCATTTTACCTCAAGAATACATGGGCATCTACAGTGACCATGCTACGGTGATCAAACTGGGCATTGATTGTCCTGTACTGAATTGGAAAGATGCAGTAGGAGAAGTGCTCAAGCCACTGGGTCAGTGGCATTTTAAATTTAATGCATCAAAGAGATTTATCATTAGCAGAAATAAAGCTAAAACCAAGTAAGTTAGTAAGGGGAGAAGTCTTTTATAGAAGTGATGTTACTCCAACCAGATCTGTTACATAAAAAACGTTGTTGTCAGTGAAATAAATCCAAGTGCCGCTGAGAAAAAGTAATGTTAAAGAGGCCAAACTAAAAACAACAACAAAAAACTGTTGTTGAGTTCAGCGACCTACCTGGTTGGGTGACCTGGCGTTTTGTGCTGACATAACGATGCATTTGAACGTTTTAAATCAAAATGCAACTTCATTCACAATGTGTTTGATTGTGTCAAGGCGTTCGAATGCAAGCTTGACCTATGGAAAAATCAGCTCAAAGACTAAAATTTCTCGCATTTTAAAATTGTCAGAAACTGAGGGTTTTGAAATAAACAAATATGTGGCTGCCCTAGAAGAACTCAAAATTGAATTTCAATCCAGATTTTTGGACTTCAGAAAAAGTGAAAACTTAATCGACCTGTTCTCCCGGCCGTTGGTGATGTTCCTGACAATATGCAAATAAAGCTAACAGATTTGCAGTGCAATTCAGAGTTTAAGGAAAAGCTTTGCTTGTGTCTACATGAATTCTACTCTAAATACGTTGACAAGGTAGAATTCCCAAATGTTAGAGCAAATGCTCTAAAAATGATGAGCTTGTTCGGCATCACGTACGTTTGCGAACAGCTGTTCTCAAAAATGAACTTAGTGAAGAGCAAAACCAGAAATGGATTGACAAATGTCCATCTTGAAAACTCCATCAAGGTTTCAACTTCGAAAACCAGACCGGATTTGGAAAGCCTTGTCAAGAAGATGCAACACCAAACCTCCCATTAGTTTAAAATTTTATGTTTTATATCTATTATATGTTCAAGTTATAAAATTAATGAAATGTTAGTAAAATGTTTGTATGTAAAACTTGTAATCAATACAATAAACATACTCGTTTGAAACACTATTTTGCTTTGTCCTCTTCCTTGTTGTTGTATCGTTCCCATACGTTTAATTCTAAATAAATCATTAAACTATAAATTTAATCATGCGGCCCGTTGGGCCCAATATATTATTATGTGGTCCTTATTAAACAAGAGGTTGCTGATCCCTGCACTACGGTGAAGATTGGAGACAAAATGAGGTCTATCAACAATGAAGTTTTAAATAGCCTGCTGCCACCATCGCTCAAGCTGACAATTACTGTGAGATTTCTTTGAGGAAAATGAACTTCGAGTATAAACTGATTTTATTTAAGCAAAATCAAACTCATATTTTCTTTTTAGGCTACTTTAAAACAATTAGTAAAGCATTTTGATTTTTCACTTTGCTCATGGTTTCATTCCAAACCAGTCTAATCCACCAGATATCTTGGTCTGTTCAGATATCTGAAGCCAAAACAAATATTGATGAAACAATTAATAACTTTCAAAGGGTCAATGAAGATTCATCAAGTAATCAACATCATTGAAATTAGAAAAACTACATATATATTTAATTATTGCAGACATTTGGAGGAAAAATACATAACAGTCAAATTATTATGTATGGATTCTATTTTATCATTTCAATTTCACCAAAGTTTCACCTTAAAAAATATATGTAAAGTGTAAAAGCTGTGCCAAGTATCAACCAAACGAATCAGGCGATAAAAAGTATCAGTAAAAAAATTATCAGTACTGTATAGTTTAAACAAAGTATTTCAAACTCACGTTTATAGAAATTTTGTTTTTGTAACATAAACAAGCGATTTTATATTCCAAAGTATATGTATGTATGTTTTTTTTAGTTGGAGACAGAACTATCTTAACTCAAATACAAATTAAACTGAATGATCTATTTAATCATCAACAGCTGATGATGAACAAAATCAAAAGCTGCAACAGCAGAATGTGAGTATTAGATCTTCTGAAGACCCCCAAACAAACTTGTTTGGGAACTCCCTGAGTGAAGTGTTTGGTACCCTACCAATTACCACCCAAAGGAAATATGATAGTTTCCAAACCAACCTTGGGGACGAAGGAACAAAGAAACAATTTTAAGTATAAAGGCTAGTTTTATGTTTGTGTCTATTTAAACTCAGCTGATAATGCATACCCGACTGTTATGAGTCAAATGTTTACATAACCCATGTCTTTATATCATAAACTAGGAACAATTGGTAGTTTTGAGGATTTTACCAAATATTGTAACCTACGGGTCAATGTGTATCCATCAATATAACACAATTAAAGTTGAAATATAAAATCAATCTGTACAATAAAAAGGTTTTAATGGTGAGGCCTTTCACCTTAAAAAAGGTACTTTGATACTTGATACCAACCAAAACTCTGTAAAAGTATATGTTTAAATAAAACATATTGTATGTTTTCAGATAAAGCTTTTAATAAGTGTTGGGGGCAGCGACCTGCAGCAGGTTCTACATAACATGCTGAGGAGGGTTGTAATTGACCAAGTTGCAATGTTGTTCTCCTTCTCTGGGCGGACAATGGGAGGAGTAACAAAACCCACTTTTTCAAAAACAACGACATGGAAATGTATTCAAGGTTTGTAACACAGCTATAGCGACAAACATAAAACTTGCTTTTACTTACAAATTTTTTTATGTGATCCACAAAGCTCTGCTGGGACATTTTTTGTGGGTCATGATATAGTGTTAGCTTTCCTTACATTATTTTCATCTTCACTCTGATCGACAGTAAATTAAATCATTTACTTTACCTACCATTAAAAACTGTATTTTTGTTAACGTTTTATCATGAAATAAAATAACTAAACCATGAAAAAATAGTAAAGTGAATAATCTAATTTCCTATAGTAGCAGTAGTGATTTTCAGTGTTCTGCTGGGAAAATTAATGGTATTTAGTTGTCAGTGTCATTCTTTTCTTCTAACAGAAAAAAGTGGCAATTCAATGTAATTAAACTACCATTTCTTTTTTACAGTTGCTTGTCAATAAGTATTTTCTGCCAAAGAAGCAACGGAAACTAAGATGGCTGCCATTGGTGCCAAATGGTTTCAACAGGCCAAAACCAGAGCTGAAAGAAGGTAAACTAAACTTTCTTAGGTACCGTTATATTACAATTATTGCAAATGCGTTACTAAATGTTTTGTGTAGCGAAGGGGCTGGCTAGTCATGATTTAATAGAATATTATATTGCACAATCTTTATTTTGCACAGTTATATTCCATTTCTTCTTTATCCCTACTAGCAGGCTCATTAGCAAGTTGCCATCGGAATATGAGCGATGGGATGCAGATTTACAAACAAAATGTCCACCAGATAAAAGTATGACATTTGTTGTCCAATCTTTTAATGTACACTTGTATTTATGTCCAATAACCTTTTCTGTCCTGTTCTGTATATGTACGTATATAAAATAAACTTGAAATTTTGTGGAAATGTAGACTTAGCACTGTGTGCAAACCTAATAGTTAAATTAGCTATTTGGCAAAATATAACAAGCCATGACAAAATTGTGGTAATTTAAAAAAATCTTTTAATCAGTGTGTTCAAGTTTAAATATTGTTATGTTTTTTACCATTAAACCTGTTTAAATTTAATACTGTAATCTTATGCGCTGAGTTTTTTTTACATTAATTTAAAGAAATTCGTTACAATTGTTTTAAATAGAGCTCTTTACTTTTGAACATTTCACTTTACTTTGGTCGACAGTTTTCAAATGAGCTCTAGCACATGTTGTAGCGGAAATCTAAGTACATTTCTTGTCCACGTCAAAAAAGCTCTGATATATCCAAATAACATGTATGCTTGATTGAGTGTGTTCAGCAATTAAAAGTGAAGGTCAGGTTTTTTAAAAAAACATTTAATACTTAATTGCCTTGATATCAACATCACAGTTGATCAAAATTTGCCTGACAACCCTATCAAGAACATGTTAAGTGGACTAGTAAAGTTATGTAATTGCATTTAAAAGGCATTCTAATGTTATTATTTTATTTTGTTCAAAGAAATACCACAAAACTAAAAATTCTCTGATGTTAAGTTTTACATTTATTTTTCAGAGGAAATAAGAGGGACAGAGCAAGAGTGGACATGGGAAAAAGGGGCGAAGAAGGAAGGGACGAGGACCTGTAAAATATTGTATTTAGTTAAATTATTTTTTTGAATATAATAAATTTGTTGTTCTTAAGTGTCCAATTATATTTCTTTCCTATACCCGGCGACACATTAAATATTATTATTAAAATAAAACTTTAAACAAAAATTGCTGAATGGAAAACAGTTTAATAACATTTTTAAACAATTTATTTTGGTATAGTTTTATACAAATTTAGTTGAATACTTTTTCATGTTACAGTATAAATATTGATTAAGATTAAATTGGTATCAAAATAAAACTTAAAATTTCAAAATGGAAAACCTGAAAGTTTTGTAACATTTTAAGTATTTATTTGGTTCTGTTGTATTATAATATGGTTGAAAACCATTCCATGTTGCAGTATGAATTGTTTTCAAATAAGTATGAATTAACATATGAATAATAGTTTTGATATTACATGAAACTTTTACAGGAAGGCATTGCTTTTTCAATAGAATCTTATTGGCGTCAAACTTAAGTAATAAATTAGGAAATTAATGGATTTTATCTTTTGAAATTGTAAAATAAAACTCTTAAAACAATTTTTAAGAATTTTAAATGTGAGAGTATATACCCAGTCAGCAAGGATGCTTGAATCAAGCCTTGAATTGACTTCTTGGTTCACTTGCTTTTCAAGGCTTGACTTGTTAAGTCTCTTCAAGTTAGATTCAATCTTTCAGAATCAACCTTTATTTAGAGTCGAATTGTAAGCAATGGATTCAAGCTTGAAACAAGTTTGAACTGGTTGTTATTCGAGGGCTCGATTTCAGCCAATCGCATCCCTAGAATACTACCCACAATGCTCTGCGGCGAGCGCCGTGTCATTTCTAGCATCTAGCAGACGTAGTAGCATCACATTCTACTGTGCTATGTGTTCAACGTCAAGCCATCAACAACAAGTACCGTAAACCGGGGCTACTTGAACCTCAAGGGGCAACTTGAGCCTATTAGAAAAAAATGATTCATCTATGTCTAGGATCTACAATAGTATGCTTGTCGACGAAGTTGACCACTTTTCTCATAGGTAGCAGCACTAGGTATTGAATGACACATTAATCACTGCTTCCTGCCTCTTCCCGCCTTTTCAGTTTTAAGGTTATGTTTGATGCTGTAGCATTGTGAATTATTGACGCTTGCAAACTTCTACCTACATCTTCATACTCACAACGGATTATTACAAGGTAACTAGTGTTTTACGTTTCATATAGTCTACTTGTGAGATACTGATAGTGTAGAATAGATATCTACTTAGTGAATACTGCAAATATTCTAAATTTAAGCAGCTGACACATAACCTTAAATGTGGGGCTACTTGAACCCGGGTTCAAGTACATGAGCACATTTCATACAGTCTGTTTTACGCTTTATCATTATTCTTGCCGTAGTTCAGCAAGTTGCTTCCAGTTTTTGTTTTATGAATACTACCACAGACATTTATTTTGCAGATTTGGCCTTGACGCAGACACTGACGATGGTCTGAGACTATAAGAGAACACCTGGAGCTAGAAAATATGCCGATTTTACACAAGAGAAGCTAGAGATGTGTTTGAACTCTGTCACATCTGGTGAAATGTCTTTGCGAGTTGCAGCAGCTCACTATGATATTAGTTTGTCTACTATTAAAAGGTGGGTCAAAAGTAACGGAACACCAAACAAGCCTGGTCATCCAGTAGTTTTTACTTCGGATGAAGAGAAAGCATTTGCAAGTCACCTTGATAAAATTTGTGAGTTTGGATTCCCTGTCGACGTCATGGACTTTAGGTATATTGTGAAAAACTATCTTGATAAGCAAGGAAAATCTGTCAAATGTTTCCAGAACAACTTCCCTGTTCCAGACTGGGCCAAGTAATTTTTAAAAAGAAACACACAACTTTCGGTTAGGTTTGCTAACAATATTAAGAGGGCTCGGGCGGCCATTGATGAATCAGTGATCACTGAGTATATTGACTACTTAAGTACTCTCACTAGGGATATCCCCCCAGATCGTATCTATAACTACGACGAAACGTGCATGGCAGACGATCCTGGAAGAAAGAAGATTATTTGCCGCCGTGGATGCAAGTACCCGGAGAGGGTAATAAACTCTACTAAATCTAACTTTACTGTGATGTTTTGTGGGAATGCTGCAGGGAAGTCTATCCCCCCGTATATTATATACAAATCCGACCATCTGTGGAGTACCTGGGCTGAGAATGGTCCAGTTGGTGCAAGGTACAACAGGAGTAAACATGGCTGGATTGATCTTGCCCTGTTTGAAGAGTGGTTCACATCTCATCTTTTGCCTGTGCTAAAAAAGCAAGACGGCACAAAAGTGGTCATCGGAGATCACTTGTCTTCACATTTAAGTTTAAATGTTATTAAGTTGTGTGAGGAAAATGATGTAAAGTTCGTTTGCTTACCACCAAACTCCTCTCACTTAACGCAGCCCCTCGATGTCGCCTACTTTAGGCCTCTAAAGTCTAAGTGGAGGGATCTCTTGACCAATTGGAAGCAATCCGACGCTGGGAAAAATGCCCTTCTGTACCCAAAGATCAGTTTCCTATGCTTCTGAGGAATGTGTTAGATGATATTGCGCCTAACTTGGAAAATAACCTAATTGCAGGCTTTAGAAAGTCTGGAATATACCCACCATGCCAAGACCCAATTTTGGCTCGATTGCCAAAGCAAGACCGATCAATCAACCTCGATTTAGTTGGTGATGCGTTCTTGGCACACCTGGAACAGAAGAGACTTGACTATGTAAAACCTCAAGCTCGAAGGAAAAAGTCCAAGTGGCACCCGGTAAAAGCATAACCACTGCAGATATCCAATCTCTGCATCAAGAACCCTCCACAGCAAAAAGACGAAAGGAAGAAAAGCAAAGCTGTCCCTAAGAAAAAAGACGACACCAAGAAAACCACGAAGAAAAGAAAAGTGGACGACTCCACCTCAGAAGATGATGATGACTTCAGTGTTCATGACTCTGATGGAAACAGTGAATTGGTTTTAAGTGATTTGAGTGAGGAAGAGCCTGACCTCATGAGGAGACCGATTGAACGTCCAAAAATACTCATGGAAAAGCCAACACCTTGCCATTCAAGAGCTTTAACACATTCAGAAAACGGAATGTGTGAAAAAGCAACAGAAATGTCTCTAGAGGAAGGAAATTTTGTTGTGGTAGTATGGAACCAAATGCGATTTCCTGGGATGGTTAAGACCGTTGATGCCTTTGGCGCAGTCGTTGATTGTATGGAAAAAACCCAAAAAGGTTGAGTATGGCCAAAAAATAAAGATGTCTTGCATTACAAGTGGCAAGACATAAAAAATAAGATAAATCCACCCAAGCTGATGAAAAGAGGCATTTTTCTGTCCAAAACATCTAAGTGTGAAATTTTATTTGAATCTTTGATATTGACCGTGTCAAATTAGCTTATTCTGTGAAATTACACTGTTAATAATGTAACTATACTGTTTTATTTGATGACCCCAGGTCCTACTTGAACCCACTTCTTGTTTATATGCTAAAATCAATGGAAATCTAGTGTAAGCTCAAGTAGCCCCAGCTACTGGTTACTTGAACCCAATTTTTAAAAAATTTAAAAATAGAAAAAGTTAAAAAAGACACTTAAAACTACTGTAAGAGGGTTAAAACCTATCTGAAAAGAGGTAAAACCAAGGTTATAAGGTTTTAATAAGTATTAAAAGCGTTGTTTCATTCGAAACGTTGAAAAAAAAACTTGTTTGGGTTCAAGTAGCTTCAGTTTACGGTATTTTGTTTGTTTTCTGACATTTTTTAAATTGAATTTGCTATTTTGTGGTAAGTACTCTTTATCTGTAATAGTTATTACTGGATTTTAATAATAGGCCTATAGAGTTAAGAGTATAGACATTAACAACGGCTCTGCTTTCGTTTGCAAGTCAGTTGAAGGTTTGATCACATTGTTTCATTGGACCACATTGCTGGCAAGGGTTTACTGACACTTTGTGTATAAAGATTACTGCTAGGCCTATTTATTTATTCTAAGCTTACAGGCTATCAAAAAATAAAAATTATGGGGCTACCTCCAATCCCTCATATTGAAAACTGGGGCAAAGTGTCAGTATGCATTAACAGGTACTTTTGTTTCCTCTAATAAAATGTACCAATTTCGGTTGCGCTGAAAAAAAAAATGGTTAAAAAGTTATAAAGGCATTTCCACACTTTTGCCTGACCCTGTATAACAAACACAAAGAAATTACATTAGGCTAAAGCAAGTGCAATATTATCCAGTACGTTGATGATACGACACTCAGTTTTAATGGAAACAGCCCTGCTGATCTTCCAAAACTTGCCGTTGGCTTAACTAACAATTGCGTTGAGTACTTAAAAAACCTTGATTTAAGTACCAACTTGTTCTTTTTATCAACATTTTTATTGACCAGCAACCGAATTATACATACAATATTAGAAACCAATCAATAAGGCCAAATCATCACAGACTTCATATTTATGATTAGCTTCCTATCGAAGCCGGTCGAGAATTATACAATAAATTACCTGACAATATAAAGAACTGCGGTGTAGGTACAATACAAAATAACCTTAAGAAATATTTAATATATATAGAAATATTTATACCGGTACATAAAAGAAAAATTTTCTGAAATAAATATTTTGACTGTTTACAGCTATTATATCTATCAATGTATTTTATACACCCTCCAAACCAAAGACTCTATCTCACTGATTGGTGATTTTCATCAATATTTTACTAGAAACAGAAATAAATTTTCAATACCATCACATAGATTAAGATTTTTTGGAAAAAAAGACAACATATATAGGAATCAAATGTTTTAATGCTTTACCGAAATTATTAAAAATACACTTCAAATTTAATACAATTTAAAAACAATCTTAAAAAATACTTTTTGACTAGACCTTTATATTCAATTAGTGAGGTTTTCTGTTAAACTGTGCCTATATCTTTCTCTTGTCGTTCTCCTTATCTTTATATTAGTAATTAAGAATTAATTGACGCCATTCATTGTATTTTTTACAATATGTGAATAAAGATTATTTTCATTTCATTCATTGAAAAGTAACATTAAAAAATATTTAATTCAACATTCGTTTTATAGCGTACAAGAATTTTTGGATAGCTAATTGAAAATTATTTAAATTACACTTCCCTTCTAAGGTCTTATCAGTGGTTGTAGGATTTTCTTAATTGTTAACATTGTTTTGTCTTTGTTGTTTCATTTAACTTGCTTTTTTTTTTTTTCTTTTCATAGAAACAATTTATATTGTAAAAAATGTGACAATAAACATATTGTATATATATTTATATATTTTGTGGTATGTTCACTTTTGAGGGATACATTGTATATTAATACAATAATTATAAGTTAAGTATTTTAGTAGGTAATTTGTGATGCTTTGTACCACCAGGAAGATGGGATAATTCCCGAAACCGGTAGTGGTTAAATTAAATGTTTAAAGGGTGCATCTCAGTTGTTTCAATTCTTGTATTAATACATTTATATGTTTGTTTTTACTGATTTGAACTTCACCTTCTTTACACATCAAGAGCGCCCACAGCTCATAAAAAGTATTTTTAAATTATTCTTTGTTAACATGTTCAGTACCCCTTGTTTTGTTAAATACTCACTAATTGTTTTATACCTACTAAGTTTTTAAAATATTGTATAATATTAATTTCTGTTAAGTACAACTATTTTTGGGTAGATTTTCCTATTTGCATTAGGCTTTGCTGCAAATTTAAACCGTCAGTGTCTTTTTATGAAATATTTCTCTTTACAAGCTTATTTAATTCTTAACATATCTAATATCATTCCTTTTTTTTCAGAACTAAGAAGAGTGTGGAAGTAGCTGATCCTAATGAAGAAGATGCAGTAAACCAAGATTATACAGAAGTTCGGAATTACCAATAAACCTTTTTATTAATATTTGCAATGTCTCTATTTTTCTTAACTATCCTTGTTATAAAAACGTTTTATTTTTAACTCTTGTAGATCTCATTTATTTTTGGGATAGTTTTTAACACTAATTCTGCATAAGTATTATGAATAAAGGTGTATCCTTAGTTTAACAAAACTAATATTGTAAGAAATGAACAATAAATCTATATATTTTAAATATTTGTGCACAGTTCTACTGAACGACTATGCCTGGCCCTGCTTGATTTGAGATCTGAGAGAGTTAGAGGTACCATGAATGCAAGAGTTCACTATTTTTCCTGTACTTACAAATTAACTTACACTTGCAGAGTTTTTTAAAGCACTGTTCAAAGTTAAATTACGCTTGCAAAGCTTAAAAGGTTTCTTTGCCCTCTTTTTGAAATTAAATTGGTCTTGAGCGGTTTTCTTTTTAGGCCCATTCTCAATGTTGAATCAGGCTTGAAAGGATTACATTAACTCTTTTTTCAAGGTTGAAGCAAGCTTGCAAGGCTTGAAAAGATTACATTAACTCTTTTTTCAAGGTTGAAGCAAGCTTGAAAGGATTACTTCAACTATTTTCAAGGCTGAAGCAAGCTTACAAGGCTTGAAAGGATTACTTAAACTATTTTTTCAAGGTTGAATCAAGCTTGCAAGGCTTGAAAGGATTACTTCAACTATTTTTTCAAGGTTGAATCAAGCTTGCAAGGCTTGAAAGGATTACTTAAACTCTTTTTTCAAGGTTGAAGCAAGCTTGCAAGGCTTGCTATATTTTGGATGAAGCTATATAACCATTGATTTGTAAACTTGAATCAAGCTTGATTCAATTTCATAAAATGGGAACTAAGAAAATTGAATCAAGCTTGATTCATGTTAACGGTCAACAAAGTGCAAGTTTGAATCAAGTTTGCTCAAGCATACAAATTAAAGCTTGATTCAACTGTGAATCAAGTGAATTTTGCTGTCTGGGTAAGGTGAAGAAAAACTCTACAATAAGCTTTGATTAAGGCTTGAATCAAGTTTGAAATGTAAGCCTCGAGAGCTTGAATCAAGTTTGAAATGTAAGCCTTGAGAGCTTGAATCTTGCAGTGCAACTTGATTCAAGTTTGACAAGTTGTTATATAGTATGAGCCAACATCAATAATTTATGTTAACTTCATGTAAACACATGTTTAATAATTAGTTTTATATTGTTTTGGATACTGAGAAATGTTGTTTTGTTTTGTTCTAAAAAAGGATTAAAAAGACTGAAATATGTTTAATAATTAGTTCTATATTGTTTTGGTTACTGAGAAATGTTGTTTTGTTTTGTTCTAAAAAAGGATTAAAGAGCTGAACAGTTATTTCAGTCTTTTTACTTAAAGATATTACACAAGTGTATACTTTGAAGCTTGAATATGACTTGAATCAAGTGTTCAGACTTGAAAGATCAAGCTTGATTAAGACTTGAATCAATTATTTTTTGCTATCTAGGTTAGTAAAGTACGATGGATGTATCAACTTATATTGAAAAAAGTAAAAGAGTGGTGACTAATTGCTGTGTGGAAAGATCATTCTCTAAGCTAAAGCTTATCAAGAGCAGACTCCGGACTTCAATGGCAGAAGACAGGCTAAACTTATCGAACTAGCTTAGTAAAGAACACAACATTCTAAGACAGGTCAACCACGAGTAAATCACAAACATCTTCATAACGAAGAGGCTTAGATAGAAAGCAAATAATAAGAATGATAAAAGTGAACATGAACTTTTTGCCAGATATATATACCTAATTCTGACTTGTACTTTTCTTGCTAACTTACTTTCCAATGTACATTTAAGTGTTTAAGCTATGTACTTTTGAAACTTATATTTAACTAAAAACACCTAAGTTATGAACTAAAGATATTAAAAATTTCTAATGTCTTGAATTTTCTTATCCTTATGGGACAAAAAATATTTTATAACTGATAAATCATTGATATTTTCAAGCCAGACAATACAAGATATTTCGGCAATTAATCTTAAAACCCCCATTTTGCATAAATTATTTTTTACATTTTCCCAGGGGAGGGCTCCCGAAACTTGTATGGGAAGTATTTCATACCCACAAACCCCGCTGTAAATAATCATATGATTTATACAAAAGAATAATTATGTTAATTTAAAGATTATGACTGTTGCTCATACTATGAACTTTTTTGTCAAGTACATGTTAGTATTATGATTGTAGTGTGTTTTTTTTTGTTATGCAATTATTGTGAGAATAAAAATTGAGTTTAATGTTTGGAGTTAAATAGTTTTCTTTATTGAACCGATTTTCTTATATCTTTTGGAGTTTAATTTTTGATATATTTTGTATATTTTGATTTTTAACATTGTGGCGAACCTGACAGGACGACATTATGAGTAAAGAACCAGAAAAAGTAATTTTTTAGAGAAATAATAAAATAAGGAAGACACTGAGAACAGCTTTCACCAGAATTCACAATGAACTTTGTGGAGAATTGGACAAAGATGAGTGTAATATAAATGAAGTTCGTGGTAAGCTAAGCTGTCTTGAAAGTAAGGTTGATGAACTCAAAACCTTGGATAGAGAAATATTAGACTGTTTCTTAGATTCTGACACTGAAGAGAAATAGTTGGATGAAGAAGTTAGGCTAGCTGATAATTATGTAGAGAGGTTAAATGAAGTCAGTTTGAGAGTACAGAGTAGATTGATTAGGCCTAGTTCACCGGAGTCATTGAATGGGGCTATAACGAGTAAATCTACAGCTGTTAGGACTAAACCTAAGTTTCCTACTATACAACTTGCTAAATTGGGCGGAGACTGGAAGGATTGGCTGCCATTTTGGGCTCAATTCAAAAGAATAGACGAGGATGAAGACATCGAGGATATAGACAAATATCATTACCTCGTAATGAAAAATTATTTTTATTTGTATGCAAGTGGCCTTACCACTCTGTAGTTCTAGGGTGACCTCAACATTGAATTTGATGTAACAAAACAGAGGTAGTGTTAAAGATTTTTAAATCTACTAAGACAAAATAATTACTATTGTAGAAATTTTTGCCTACTAGTGACAATTGCCTTGACAATGTATTAACAAATTGGCCCAATGTCATGGATAGGGAAAGCTGTAGAGTTTTGATTTTTCAGATCACTAAGCCTTGCTTTTCCAGTCTAGGCTCATTCCTCTGGCCTACCTTTGACTCTGGCAATCAGCATAGGCCTGAACAGTTTTTAAACTGTTTTGCCCAGGTCATTATTAGTGTTATTGATATGTTAGCTTGCACTAATTGGGATCAAGTTTTGTCAAATTCAAATGACAATCCAGTTTTAATGTTCTCAAACTTTTTTTGCCGCTTAACATCTATTATGAATTATCATTGTAAAATTAAGAAGAATGACGAATGCCAGTCTAAAGTTGCTAAGGCTGGTCATAAAAAAAACCCATGGTATTCTAGTAAATTAGCAAATATGAAGAGTGATCTACTAGTTTTAAGTAAGGCTTTCAAAGATTCACAATCTGTTGACATGAAACTGCAAGTAAACCTATTAAAAAAAGAATATAGAAAAGCCATCTCCACAGCTAAGCTTTCTTACAAATAGTGTCCTTTAATTGAGTCTTGTTTGCTTGAGGATGTTTTAAGGGCGTGGCAGAGGCACTCAAGGTATGAGACGGATGCTGAATTGAAAGACCGACTGGACGCATTGATGAAATTTCTTCAAAACTAATGAGGAACGCATCATGTTGGCAGCATCAGGGTTTGAAAACAGTAAGAAACAAGAACATCATTACAAGGCAAGTAAACTTGTAGGCCTACCTAGGTTTAAGCCTAATGAAACAGTGCCAACAGCATCAGGGTTGGATAACCCTAGTAAGCCCGATAAGATTACTAGAGAAATTAAATGTATTTTTTTTTGCTCAAACCACTTAAATGAAAATTGCCAAAATACTAGTATTTCAATAGAAGAGTACGGCAAAAGAATTTGAGTATGACTCGTTGAGAAAAGAAAAACTGGTTCATGGTTTATTTGGGGGCACAAGCACAGACACAATCGAACATTCTTGTTTTAAAGTTAGGCTAAGTGACTTGAGAGACAGTTATGCTTGTAACTTTGATGTATTAGATCAAGAAGAAATATGCAGTGATGTTTCTGCTGTCGGACCGGGACCGTGGAGTCAGGAGCTGAAATCCTTGGGTGTTGATGTTGTGGACAGAAATGGACCCATCGAGATTCTCATCGGGCAGACGTAGCTGGAAAGTTGTACACCGAGAAACGTCATTTACTTTCTAACGGATTGGTTGCTATGCATACATTGTTAGGTTGGACCTTGCTGGGAAGAACTACAGCTGAAGAAAAGGAAAAATCTAGTTCAATGGTGGTAACTTCTTTGTTGTCTCCAATTGGTAAACCTATTTCAGATCTATGGAGTTTAGACGTCTTGGGAATTAAGGATCCAGAGAAGACTATGACCGAAGCTGCAGATCGAACTAGAGTAATGGACAATTTTCTAGAATCTGTTTCAGTGCAAGATGATGGCAGATATCAAGTCAAGTTGCCGTGGATTGAAGATCACCATCCGTTACCTACAAACTTAAAACTAGCACAAAAAAGAATTAATAACCTTACAGAGAAACTTAGTACCAGTGGACATCGCACCTCATATCAACAGGTCCTATCTGACTGGGAGGGACTAGGTATAATTGAAAAGGTTAACAACCCAGAATTGGACCAAGGGCACTATTTACCCCATCGGCATGTGATAAAAGAAAACAGCCTTACAACAAAATAATTGAGGCCTGTATTTGACACATCAGCTAAGGAGAAGAATCAACCCTCATTGAATGATTGCCTGGAGAAAGGTGAAAATCTGATATAACTTATTCCTTCAATATTAAATCGTTTCAGATTACACAGATATGGAGTAGTTGCAGACATCGAGAAAGCTTTCCTGCAGATTGGCGTACACACTGATGACAGAGATTTTCTACGTTTCCTATGGATTGATGACAAGGGACAGCTGACAGTTTACAGACATGCTAAAGTTGTATTTGGAGTTACTTGCAGTCCATTTATGCGCAGTAATCAAGCTACACTTAGAGAGAACGCTCAACCTGATTGACTCCAGAACATCAGAATATTCACGAGAAGTTGTTGAGACACTTTTGAAAAGTTTCTACGTAGGTAACTGTATGACCAGCATTGATAGTTTTCAGAGTTAAATTAATTTGTAGAACAAGCTACTTCTGTAATGAAAAAAGCTAAGTTTTGTCTAAGATGTTGGGAGCATACTGAAGTTCAGAGCATTAATCCGATTCTGAACTAACTCTTATCTTAGGATTGAATTGGAATAAACATTTGGATACTATTGAACTCAATTCGGAAAACTTAAAATTTGAAGAGCCTGAAATCTTAACAAAGAGATTTATCTTGTCATGTGCCCATAAATTGTACGATCCTATTGGTATTACTTGTCCTGCTGCTCTTTTGCCAACAATTCTGTTGCAACAAACATGGGAAAGTAAAATATGATGGGATGAGGAGGTTTCAGACGATTTGAAACATTTGTTCAACAATTGGGCAAAACAACTTGAAGTGTTTTCCACTTTGAAAACTCCAATATATTTTGGTCATGAAATTGACGGGGATATTTCTTGGACAGTTCACTGTTTCTGTGATGCAAGTCAAGATGCTTACGCAGCAGCAGTTTTCTTAAGAGGCGAATCTAATGGACAGATAACGGTTCAGTTGTTACAAGCTAAGAGTAGAGTTTCACCAGTTAAAAAAATGACTATTCTTCGTTTGGAGTTGATGGCAGCTGCTATTGGCGTTCCTTTGACAGATAGTGTACTGAAAAGTATAGGATTTGTTAATGTTCAAACATGGTATTTTACTGATTCTACCACCGTTTTGTCGTGGATACAAAAAGTAGACAACTGGGGAGTTTTTGTTTGGAACAGAGTAAAGGAAATAAGATCTTTGAGTAAAATTGAATCTTGGCATCATGTTCCAGGCCATTTAAATCCTGCTGATTTGCCGTCACGCGGGTGTTCTCCCAAGCAGCTACTGGAGTCAAGATGGTGGGAGGGACCACAATGGCGGAGAAATTCACCAGACATGTGGCCAAAAGAACCTTCTAGAGGACATTTTGACGAGGATGAAGTAAATGCGGAACGGAAGAAATGTAAGTCTACTTCAAAAACTTTGATAATATCAGAAGTTCAATCAACCAGCTGGTACTATAGATATTTCTCTAGGTTTGATAAAATTGTCAGATTGATAGGCTGGACATTAAGATTTGTAAATAATGCTAAAAATAAAGACCAGAAAATTTCAAGAGAGTTGTCAGTAGAGGAGTTAGTTCAGGCACAAAACCAAGTGTTTAAACTTATTCAAAAAGAGTACTTTTCTGATATCAAGGATGAAAAACTAAGTTCACTGTGTCCTTTTGAAGACAGTGACGGCTTAGTAAGGATAAAAACTAAACTTACAGAGAGACCTGATAGTAAAAACTTCAATTTACCGATCGCTTAGTAACCACCCAGTTGTTCATGGCTACATCAAATATAAGCATGAACAATATTCTCATGTGGGAGTTCAGGGTCTATTATCTCTTTTGAGAGAAGATGTGTGGATCCTTAGTGGTAGAAGAACTGTAAAATCTGTTATTGACAAGTGCATCATATGTAAGAGATATTGTGTCAGAAATGTGGATACCATCCCAGTACCTCTTCCTCTACATCGAGTTCGAGATGCTTCTGATTTTGAAGTCTCGGAGTAGATCTGGCTGGACCTGTTTTTCTACGAGATGGTCAGAAAGCATGGATCACGTTGTTTACATGTGCAGTATACCGTGTTGTGCATTTGGAATTAGTCACATCCTTGTCGACCGACTCATTTGTACAAAGTTTCAAAAGATTTATTTCTAGGCGTTGGTCGACCATCGATTCTGTTTACTGATTACGCGACTAACTTTCATGGAGTGCGTACAATGCTTTAAAGCAATTAGATTGGGATAATATAGTTGAGTACAGCAATATTCAACGCATTGAGTGGAGATTCAACCCTCCTGCATCACCATGGTGGGGAGGATGGTGGGAAAGGCTCATACGACTTTTGAAACAACTTCTCCGGAAAGTCTTAGGGAAGGCTTGCTTAAACTATGAAGAGTTATTGACAGTTTTATGTAGCTGTGAGTCTGTAATCAATAGCAGACCATTGACATATGTATCTGAAGACAGTAATGATATGGAAGTTTTAACACCAGCAATGTTCTTGAATGATATGAAGGAGTATGGAGTTATCGACTTGGACCAGATTGTAAACACTAATTTGCCTAGACGTTGGACTTACAGACTAAAACTGAAAGAAGAGATTTAAAAGCGAATATTTAAGTCAATTGGTTTTACATTCAAAGAAAATGAAACCTTGACAAATTCAAATTGGAGGAATCGTCTTACTTGGAAGCGATAATACAAAACGGATGGATTGGCCATTGGCGAAGATTGAAAAGATTTTTCCTGGAAAAGATGGCAACACACGATTGGTGGAAATAAGATCCGTAAGAGGAAAATTGTTACGACCTGTTCAACATGTGTATCCACTTGAGATAATCGAGATTAAAGATTATCATGATGAAGAAGTACAAAATAATAGTAAATGAAGATGATGAAGAAATGCAAATAGTTAAGGAAGATGATGAAACTGATGGATGTCGAGATGTGAACAACCAACTTTTCACAAATAGACATTGAAGAATAATAAAAGCATCACGAAGATACCTGGACTAGCTATTTAATAGTTTTGACTCCTCAAGTCAAAAGGTGGGAGAATAAAATAATCATATGATGTATACAAAAGAATAGTTATGTTAATTTAACCTTCCAGAGGGCATGGATTTTTAAACGTGAGAGGGCACCTGGAGGTTACTTCCAGGTGGTTAAGACCCTGAAAATGGCAAAACATCTTGTTCTTACAATATGGCATTTGTATCATCATTTTTTATAATTAAAAGCAATTGGTGAAATGAAACTCGAAACTATAAAACTAAAAAGAATGATAATGATGAATTCACCCACAAGCAGGGTCGCACGGAGGTTAACCCGGTTGTCCAACGGTGAGGCGATCATGGAAGTTACCTAGGCTCTAATATAAACAGTTAATAACTAACTAAATCGAAGCTGTAAGTGGCTAAATTATATTTTATCCTGTTCTAAGAAAGAAAGTCAAGGGTACACGGATTCACAGGTTTTTGGCTCTTGTTTAGGCGATTTGATTAAGGAACACAGATACACCCGGAGGTAACCTCCGTGATGCGACCTCTGGAAGGTTAAAGATTATGACTGTTGGTCATACTGACTATGAACTTTTTTGTCAAGCACATGTTAGTATTATGATTGTAGTGTGTTTTTTTTGGTTATGCAATTATTGTGAGAATAAAAATTTAGTTTAATGTTTGGGGTTTAATAGTTTTCATTATTGAACCGATTTTCTTATATCTTTTGGAGTTGATTTTGACTTTTAACACCCCCAGTGCCAGGAAATTCGCGAGCCGTGGGCACCACACAAGGAGCCTAGGGGTCTGTATTTTCAAAGTCCGGTCCTCGCAGCAACAACTTGAAACCTACGGGCAGTTAGTTTATGCTGTTCAATGCCACCTTTATACGTATGTGAATCTTCAAGCTGCTGTTGCAGTACTTCCCAGGACATAGGAACAGGGGTGCGGGAACGGCTACATCACCACTACACTGTAAAATGTTTTTCAATTTTTCATGACATTTTAAAAATTTTAAACAATTTCAGGGGGAAGGTTTCCGGATTTCTCCTTCCCCTAGGTGTTTCATACTCCTTAATCTGCTTCGTAAAGTGCCTAGGTAGCATACAATTACATTAATATTTTGATAACCCAGATAAAACTTTGCGTTCCCACTCTGCCAAATTTACCACTAAACCACTGCATAGGAATCTGTTTAAAAAATAAAATTTTGATGAAAACGTGGGGCCAATGTCTAGGAGCTAAAAGCAAATGTGGGGCAGGCCACTATGCAAGGTGCCCGAGCACTCAGTGGCAGAGTAATGGTTTCATTCTGATTTATTACCCAACTAGCGGAAACTACAGAGTAAAACTATACATATTGAGCAAAGAAACTAAGCTAAGTTACAAATACGCAAAGGATTCAAGCTCAGTTACAAATACGCAAAGATTCAGTTTAATACAGAACTGCTATCCCGGCCTGAAATAAGTACTAGGCATTAAATCTTTAACATATTATACCTAGCTCAAATTATCAACTGGAAAAGTTCATTTAAACCAGCAAATATTTAAGATAAATGAACAAAATATGTTTGTAGTTCCTGCTTGAAACAATGGAGTAGACTACCTAGCCAGGAAAACTACACCTGCAAACTTACCAGAAACTGAAATTGCAATATTTGTCATCTAGGCCTCCTAAGTACAAGTTGGTTATAGAAAATACCTACGCCTAGGTCTAACAACGACCTTGTATTTTTAAAAGATACCTTATTGGAAATAAAACTAATTTCTGACGCAATTTGATAGAAAAGACACTGTACAATACACATGATCCTGTAATACAGACAGGACAGAAGCAAGCGAATGCTGTATGTTCCACGAGGTGAGGGCTCAGCCGGCTCACGTCTGTGAAGCCAACATTAAATATGGGCGGTAAATAAACTCGCCGATCAAAAGCTCGCACAGTGTAAACGGATCTTACATCCATAATCTTCCTTACCGACCGGAGCAATAAATATGACACAGGGCAATAATGTTTTTTGATATTATTAATTTATGTGTGATTTCTTTGACATTTAAGCGGTAATTTAAGGTTAAACCTGCATTTATTTAGAGGTATTATATGTAAATGTGTGTATCCAATCAATACTGTATAGTACAAACCGTCCTCTCATGATATTTTTTCTGTATATTTTTGTCAAGACCCTCGGCCCCCCTTCCAATATTGGCGGATGAAATTGGTTTTAATCGCTTGCTAAGACTATAATTATATTAACGAGAACAAAATATTTTATGAACTATCGTGGTATATAAGCCTGTCAAAAAATTAATGAAGTACAAAATTATATATAGTCCTAGCAAGCGATTAAAACCGATTTTGTTCGCCAATATTGGAAGGAGGCCAGGGGTTTTGTAAAACTTTCGTTTCCAAGAAAGTGCTAATTTCGAATTTTTCCAGGTTGCTTCATTATTTTTTTTGACAGCCTTGTATACCACGATAGTTGATAAAATATTTTTTCTCGTTAATATAATAACTCGTTTAACTCGTTTAATGAGTCAGTCTATTGGCTTTTGTTAACTTTTTTCTCGTTAATATAATTATATATAGTCCTATCAAGCGATTAAAGCCAATTTCGTTCGCCAATATTGAATAGGGGCCGGGGTCTTGAAAAAATATACAGAAAAGATATCATGAGATGACGGTTTGTAGTATACAGTATTAATTGGATACACACATTTACATATAATACCTCTAAATAAATGCAGGTATAACCTTAAATTACCGCTTAAACGTAAAAAAATCAAACATAAATTAATCATATCAAAAAACATTATTGTCCTGTGTCATATTTATTGCTCCGGTCGGTAACGAGGTTTATGGGTATAAGGTCCTTTTAAGCTGTGCGCGCTTTTGTTCGGCGAGTTTATTTGTTGCCCATATTTATTGCTGGCTTCACAGTCGTGTGAGGGCTCAACAGATCGAAGTTTAACAGTTCGAAATTCGATCATTTACACTTCGGTATTTTAACCTTCGACGTGTTAAACATTACGGGAATTGGGTGGACAAAATCAGAGGAGGGTTTTGTGGGGTAAATGACGAGTAGCGGTTAGGGTAATAAGTAGGGTAGATAAATAACCGAGAATAGTAGCATAAACGAGAATTATGCATTGTATTGTAATCGCTGGTTGCTAATTAAATATTTCTAAATTTTTATGAAATATTTTTTGCTATAAAATATTGTAACACAAATAGAATAATGAAATATAATTAACGATCTTAATTTGTATAAACGCTAACTAATTTATTACTAAAGAAATGTAATATTTATATACATTTAAATAGAGCAGCTGTTGCAAAATTGGATTGGTAAATATTATTTGCCATTAGGCTAGGCTCATGTATAATATGGTTATGATAGTAGTGTAAACTCAATATTTTAAGCTGGTAAGCCTAGTGCGTGCATAACTTGTCGAGCAGTAGACTTGAAGGACTAGCTGACTATTATTAAGTATTAAGCCTAGCTTTTTGCCCCTATCGGTAGTTTTTAATTATGTATTGTTCTATTATATTAGACCTAGCTTATGTTTAGGTTCATGGTTAAGAAGAAAGAGTGACATAGCTTATGGTTAGGTTCATGGTTATGAGAGAAGAGTGAGCCGCTATAAATCAATTTTACTGCTGCGCACCAGTGGTGATCTATCCAACAAAGTCAATGGTGTATGTACTGTTTATTAGGTGCACAATGACATGAGATTTTGTTCAATGTGGTTAATCCGCAAGTTTGTTTTCATTGAAACTTCGGAAGGTAGCAACACAGTTAGGTCGACTTGTAATTAGGATATAGATTTCAGGTTAGGTTTATTTAATTATTATACTTATGCAGCTAATGACTTTATTCAATGCTATATAAGTGGTATTCAGAGTTGGACCCGCGCTCACTCTATCGTTGCCGTCTTTCCTAAGGCTCGGTGCTTTTTCGTGGATCAGGCCCCGCTGGACTTACAACCATTTGTAATCGGCGTTTTTTAGAGTTTACAAAACTCAGGCAAACCATTACAAACATGCATAACCTGAGCCTTAAAAGGTAGGTTTTTTGTTATATGCGACTAGATTAGATAAAAAATAACTAAAATGAGAAAGAAAAGGGAACAGGAGTCTCCCTCAGCGACTTAGTCTGTAGTCCCCTAGGGGTAATAGACGACCACCGAGTAGCCGACTTTCTCTAAAATAAATACTCTGTGATCTAAATAAATAAATACATTGCTTATTGCGTCAACATTGAACATGTTATGCGATCGTCTACTGTAATTTAAAAAGCTAAAATTTTCCATACATTCTAACATTGAAATCCCAATCAGACATACATTTTTGGCATTCACTCTCTCTCTCATTCATTCGAATTGTACCACTCTAACCCTCAGTGTGTTCCGCGTTTTCCCAGTTATGTGCCATCAACTCGTATGTATTATAAAATGCTTCTGCGGCCAAAACCTTTTTTAGATGAGTTTTAAAAGGCTTAAGCTCTGGCGCACTTTTAATTGAATTTGGCAACCTGTTGACGAGTTGAACTCCTACCTGAGAAGGTAAACGATCATAAACTGCCGTTCTGTGTCTCCCAGCTCGGTAGTTTCATAAGAGTGAATGTCACTTCCTCTTACGAGACCGCATTTTGATTTGAAAAAAAATACATATTTCTAAAATATAGAGGCATGGTAGTGTCTACAGTTTCAATTTTTTAAATGGTGGTCCTCACGACTCTTTCCATTGCAATTTTGCAATGGTTCGGACTGCTTTTTTTTAGAGAATGAAAACTCTGGCAAAACTTGATTTTGAGCATCCACCCCACAAAGCCAATCCGTAGGAAAGGTGTGGGTAGATTACTCCGTAATACGCCATCATCAGTACCTGAATTGGGCAGTATTCGGACAGTTGTCTCAAAACATAAATGCCTGAGGCTAATTTTGAACAGGCATTGTCTACATGGCATTCCCAGGTCAGACCTCGGAATTTTGTTGAGACCTCTTCGATCTCACATCTCAGTATCATCCAACATGACTGTTGGATTGCTATCTGAGATCGCCTGTCGCAGACAAAATTGTATAAAAGTTTATTTTGTTGGATTTGTTTTGAGATTGAGCTCATTGAAGTGCTGAATTGAATTGTTGAGCTCAATAAAATACTATTTACTATTTACAAGACGGCGGTGGTACAAGCGACTCCTCACCAATTTCCTCTAATGAATAGAGCGGCCTATCCTGGAGACCCTTCCTCACTACACTCTTAAACTGGGCTATCTTGAGTTCCCGGATGTTTTGCGGCAATGCATTGTAGATCCGTAGTGCAGAATGGGGGTAGGATTTTAATGTGGAGCTCAATCGGCACCGGGAAACGTCTATGTCACAAGCTCTCCGAGTACTATGGAGTGGAAGTACTATGGGAGTGGAATTCATCCCTTCTGGTAAAATTACTCAGGTTTTCCTTAAGAAGAACCAAGATGTTGAGCACATACTGGCTGTACACTGTGATGATCCCCAGTTCCTTGAAAAGGGGTCTGCAATGGGCTCGTGGTGCAGAGAATGTAATTGCTCTCAATGCTCTTTTCTGTTGTATAAGCACATCACGGACAGCTGAAGAATGCCCCCACAGTGTCAGACCATAAGTTACAAGGCTCTGAAACAGGGCATGGTACACTGTTACCAGATATGTCTTAGTAGTGGAGGTTCTAAGATTCCTCAACAAGTATACAACTCTAGAGAGCCTGACCCACACCCTCCCGATGTGATGATTCCAACTCAGCCTTGAATCTATCCAAAACCCCAAAAGCTTAACGGGTTCGCCACAAGTTTCACCACGCTTCAACGTTCACAGAAGAGACTGGGTCTTATCCTAATTAATTTTGAGACGATTTGAAGCAAACCATTCTTTGGCTTGTTCCAGTAGAGAATCAGCCTCCCCTCGCAACCACTCGATGCTATTTCCCCTGGCTATTAATGTGGTGTCATCAGCGAATAACAGAGTTCGACCCTCTAACCACAGGTCATTGATCATGATTGTAAAAAGAAGTGGACCAAGCACCGAGCCCTGGCGGCACACCATGTAGAATATTTTCTGGGCTGGAGGTGGCACAATAGATGGAGACCACTTGTCTTCGGTTTTCCAGATAACTTGAACAAATTTGAAGTCTTTTGGAGATAATGCTCCATTACTCGATGTAATTCTTCAAAGTTTGGTTGTACATTATACAAAGATGTGTCATCAGCATAAGTAATTACACAATTTCCGGATTGTACTAAAAAGTTAGTAATGATAGTATAATGGTCTTTTGAGTGACTGTTAAGGTGATAGTTATCTACGTTTTTACATAGACACCTGTTTTAAAGAATGTATGTTTTACTATCATCTGTGAAGTATCAAGTATGATCTTGCTTCTTCTTGAATCGCAAATCGTGATCATCATGACGTAAACAGCAGAGCAGACCACAAATTTTTATACTGTAAAATAATTCTCTAGTTGATTACAAAAGAACACTTCTATTGCAAGTACCAACTTATTTGTATTACAAAATTAAGGCCCAATTTTCGGCAGGTATGATGTTATTTTATTGTTTGTTTGATAGTGTCCATTTAAAGCAATTTTTCAATTATTAAAGACTAGATAGCCAAGCCTAGTTTAATTCAAATAATTTATTGAGGCCTTAAACCATACTTTAAAACATAATATATCGATTATATTAGGCCTTTGGGTGTTGTTTTTGATTAGTCTATGTTTGAGGGGAATTACTTTTAAAATGAGGCTTATTACATCATCGACGTGCTCCTGTGGTAACTTCCGAAAACAATTTGCTCATTGGGGAGTAAACTCAACATAGTCTACACTCTGTTCCACTTACAAAGTGACTTGCATCAAAGCGTATGAAGGAATCATAAATCCATAGCTTTGTGTTGAATAGCCGCGTCAACACTAGTGTCTTTTTACTTGTGTTTAGGAAAATTGCCTTAAAAGTCTTTAAGGAGCTGGTGGTAATACTTGATTTTAGCCAAGCTTGATGGGTGTCAATACTGCACAGAGTATAGCACAAAGATCTATGAACTTTTGATTTTTGTGCACTTGACTCTGTCCGGGAAACATTGTAGTAGATTTCTTTTTTGAAATTAATTGTGTTTAGCCATAAAACTGTGTGTAGACTATATAAATGGTAAATTACCTCGTCAAATGAGTGGGTGAGTGGGCTTCCACTACATGTTTTGGGACAACGGTCCCATCTTCAGGTGGTAGTACACTTAAACATAGAAGAACACTGATGGTAGCTCCAGCTAGGGATTGACATTCATTTTGATTATTCATCATTCTCGACAATCCCTAGCTGGAGCCACCATCAGTGTTCTTATATGTTTATGTGTACTACCACCTGAAGATGGAACCGTTGTCCCGAAACATGTAGTGGAACACCACTCATTTGAAACTGTTTGACGAGGTAATTTACCACTTATAAAGTTTTCTTTTCACCAAACTCGTCACCCAAACCTGGGAAAATTGGTTTGAAAATCTATAATGTTTGTAGGTTTTTATCACTGCTAGTATTTTGGTGAGAAACAATTGCAGATATTATATTCAAAAGGACTTAAAAATGTTTGCTAACAGTACTGGGAGATCTGGATTGAGCGGTGGTGAGCACCGCCGTGTTAGTGAACCCAGTCACATATCATGTGTGGTGAAGAAGTATTTTGTTTTAGCTTTAATGGTCACTTAAGTCCTGGTTAACTTTATTTGGAAACGACGTCAACGATTTCTAATAAACACATTTTTCAACATGAGTTCCGAATCAGCTCAATTGCCCCCTAGGACAAAGTATAACATTTTTATGCATAAAAAGAACCATATTTTTAGAAATAAAAAAAACTTTATACTGGCGAATACAAAAAATGTTTTAAGTTATAATTATAAAAAAATGTTTATGGCATATTATTAGCCAATTTTCTTTGGAAAAATTAGATATTCATGCCATCCGCATGGTAAAACCCAGGCCTGGGACCTGAAATGTGCACCAATCCTGATTCCCAGAACACAATTTGAGAATGTTTTCAAATTATATATGCATACATATACATGTTTATGTGTGTGTACTCTCTACAGGTCGCATTTTTTGTCGGAATTTCATGAAATTCGGTACAAATGTTCTTTTGTAAATATCTTGGTCAAGTTCGTTAGTTGGCAAAATCGAACTACCGGAAGTACCATTTTGGGGTGAAATTTATTAGTATTAACTGGTATACCAAAAATCATAAAAATCCATTGAGTCGTTTCAAAATGGCGGCCAAAAAAGGGATTTTTCCTAGAACATCATTAGGAGTAGCCCAATATCAATGAAATCTGTTTTTCTTGTAGTAAAACGTTCAGTAAAAGGCGCGTAAGTCTGATGCTGAAGGCCGAAGCAACAGCAAGCTACGCTTACAGCCCGTAACTTCTATGTTAATAAGGAAATTCGCTTCACTCATGCAAGCGGCGTTTTAGTGCTTAGCTGTGTGTCTAACTGGTTGTTATTAACATAATTTCTTTTAAATATTTCAGTCATGGGCTACTTTTTACTTAGAACTAAAAAAATTTATTTCACTGAGAATTTATGGGTTGGGAATCGAGGAATTTGGTTTAACTATGTGTGATATCTTCCATTATATTGTATTTATTTCCCATTTCATTTGTAAATTAATGTATAAGTCCTGTTTTTTCCAGATTAAATACTTCTGTATGGACTTAATCATTTTGAAGAATCATGTCACGTAAAAGACCAAGAGAATTTGATCTGGGCAAAACAGACAGCCCATCTTCTTCTGCCAACTGTTCAAACGAATTCCAAATGGTGAGTCTATACTCCTCCATAGATGTATTTTCTTCTCACGCTTAGCCAGTATCTGATTCCCATATTATTCAGACATGTTCAAAGCTGATATATTCAGCCGGGAACTTGATAGTTTGACTATTTTCGAAGGGGGGTTGAACAATTAAAATGTCGAACTATCCAGTATAGGCTATATAGGATTTTACCAAAGAGAATAGAGAGGCTCACTGAAAAACCGGTTACGAAATACTGTTAATTAATAAATAAAGTGTTACATTGCTTACATCAGCATTGCTACATGGCCAGTTATTAGCAAATTTCAATAGGAAATAGAATTGTTAATTTCTATCACCAGAAAGAACTCAGGGCCACAGTTAACTAAAGGGTTTGCATTACAACAACCATTCAATATAAAAATTAATTTTTTATATTTAAATTAGCGACAAATTATCAAATACAATTAAATGGTATTTTTGCAAGTTGTATTCAAATTGAAATTTACATTCTTATTTAAAAAAACAGTTAAAGCAAGGCGGTTAGCATAGCAAAGAGCCTCGTAAGGACTGTAGTTAGATAGCATGTAAATGTGTGGCCGAAGCAAAGTTATTGCTGCCATATGTGAAACTAGAGATTTCTCACCAATGATGTTGGGAGTCTTGAACTGCCGCTACCGCTACTTAATTCCAATGTCCCTTAAGTAACAGCTTCTGGCACTTCAGCAACTATTATCAAGTTCCTAAACCATAAGCCAGCAGCTTAAGAGTTCTGAACACATCCGTTTTCTTTGTGTTTCTAATTGTACCAATGTAATTTTATAAAATATTATGTTTAGATTTGTATTATTCCATTTTGATTCCAGAAAGATGTAGACCCTATAGATGGGTTACTTCCAATGAAGGTATTTACAAGGCTCATCTATGCAATTTTGTTCCTTTTCCTACTAATGAAATATTTAAAATGTATATTTATTTTTCTTGGTTTTTATCGAGCATTTTAGTTTTCAACAATGTTATGATTTTTTAGAGTCTAACATTGCTTTACATTTGCGACTGAACTCAATATCTAATGGCTTAAAAAGGACATGAAGCCAATGTTTGAAAACTCTTGCTTTACTTATTGGGCCTAATGTGGTAGGATACCGTAAAAGCTGGATAGGCCTAGGATAAGACAGGAAAACTTTGAACAAAGGAGAAACATACAAACTTACATATTTAGAATTGATAAAATATGTGAATCCGAGATCAGAAAGTAAGTCATCTCTTACATGTAGAGCAGCTGTATCAGGAGAACCGTGGTGAGAGTTATAGGGTTTTATGTTTCTCCGTTCGTTGGGTGGATTAATCAAACACTAAGATCAATGATTTGGCAACATGTCATCGTCACCAATCACATGTATTACTGTAGATGACGAGCTTAAGGGCATTATTGTACAGTTTCAAAATGTAAAAATTGTATTTAAATTCTGTTTTATTTTAACATTATTTTTGCTCCTTTGTTTAAAGTTTGTTGTTGACGATGGGAGAATTTCAGGGTTTAAACTATTATTGCAAACATTTTTGCAAAGGTGAAACGTCGTGATCATCTTGTTCACTAACAATGAAAAATGGCCGCAATAATAGTTTAAACTCTGATTATTCTTACTGTTGAGTGAGCTGAATAGGTCGAAGACTAACAAACGCTAACCACATAAGTTACAGTTTACGATTACGTCTAGCTTGTTATAATACCTCTAGTGACCGTCACATATAAAAGTAAAACCAAATTTAAATGCTTAAATAAGTGTAGGATAGTGCAATGGCTTTCACATTTACCCGGCAATTGATAGATCTGAGATTAAATCCTGAGTTTTCATCAGTCCACCGTTTTTGTTTTCAAGTGTCCTTAAGATGTTTTTTCTAGTAGCAGTTTGTATCATTACAAATGTTATTATTCTCAACCTTGGCCTTTGAGTTTCACCACTTTATAAATAGTCATTATTCTTTCCCTCTGCAGTTGGCGTCTGTATTTCATGGCTTAATTGTATAGCACAAATTTACTATAAATTCTTTATCCTTTGGTCTCAAAATTAAAAATACTAATTACAAACCGATAATGTAAAGTTACTCAGCGCCACGTTACATTTTACATAGTGGTACATGGAGTAAAAACTTATCGAAAACCTGCCGTATAATATATGAATTAGTATTTCAGTATTGAGAATCGAAAACATTTGTGCCATTACAGTTAATTTACCTAATTGTTGATAAGTTCACTTTTATATTGTTTGTTTTAAATAGTGCACCCAATTCTAGTTGTGTTTTTCTTATTACTATTAATACATTTATGTATGGCAAAGAAAGTTTTACATGGTGTTTCTTAATTTAACTAAATACAATAAAGTTTAAACGATAAGTATAGCCATAAAAACTATGTACAGTTTTGGAAGTTATGATTACAATGAGTAAGTGATAAAAGTAGTGAGTTGATAACACTTTCATTTCATTAACTGCTTCTTTCCTCGTTCCATTGATAACTAACTGTATCTTTTTCATGCAAACTTTTCAAGCTCGGTAATGTTGCAAATCAAAAATTAAAATTGCATGAATTTTGGAATGGAAAAGAAGTTTATTCATCACAGAAAACCGAAGACGTTATACAGTTTCTCCTACTTCCTCAAACCTATTTTCTTGAATATGTCACACTTGTGAAGTCTATAAATGGTTGAATTATTTTTGTTTGTTATTTTACAACATATGAAATTGGCGTTGCTTACTCCCAAACTTTATGCTGCTAACTAGGAACTCACAAAACTCGTCATATTTTAGATTACAGTCAAAGTTGCACAAGGTGTGATCATTTAAACTCTATTGATGAAGCCTTTCGAAGTTTTTATTGCACACCCGTTAATCAGTGGTTAAATTGTGTTACCTACCCTGAAATAAAAATATTTGGGCCCTAATTTTTGCACCTACTGCATTTTTGACTGTAATCTAAAAATTGTCTATTTCGCAAGATCCAAAGATTATGAGTGTAAAATTTGGAACAAGCTGTATAAAAAAAACTTTGTACGGGATTTTTTGCTTGATAGTTTTCTTACACAAAGATTAAGAAAGTGTAGCAAAAGTTTGGAAGGATATTTTTATAAACTGCTACAATCTTACACAAACATTATTACCTCAAAAATTGTTGATTATAGCTTCAGTACTTTTCTTGAAATTGTATCTTTTCATTGTCACAACTTTTAAGATTAAGTTAAACTCAAAATCAAAATATCAAATTCATTTTGAACTAACCAACCTAGATATGATATTTATTCCAAATTACCATCTCAGGTAGGAGTTGTACAGTAATCTTCCAACAAAACTATAAAATGTTGAAAGCCTTTCCATATCTAAAGTTAAATTGAAAATTCTGCGATAAGGATAGTTTGTCATCTAAGTAACAGAGATTCTTGCAAAAATGCCTTTGAAACCATTAACATTTAGACCTTACCATCCCTGTACATTTATGAAACAATAGTTTATTGTCTTTCTAAATGTCATATGATTTAAGGTAGAAAAATTCATTTCCATAAGAAAAGATTTACAAACTTCTTCCGCATAAACCAACACAGATCTAAATTATTATATTATATTCCCTGCTACCTTCTCAGGTGGGTGCCATGCTATTTAATAAACTTCCAATTAACTTTCCAATTAATATTTTCCAATTACAAAAATTTCAACATGTTTAAAACAAAACTAAACAGTTTTCTTCTTTCAAATGTTTTTTATAGTTTAGAGGAATTTATTGATGGTTCATGGAAAAATTAGCAACATTTGATCTATGACTACAGTGTTGTTACTGGTGGCTCCTTATGGTTTGTTCAATCATTTGTATATTTCAAATCAAGTACAGAATATTTTATAGTATTTATTTTCAATGTGGGTTTCAATTGTTCTTATATTATAACTAAAACAATTTCATTTTGTAAAATTCAATAAATAAATAAATAACGTTATTAACTTTTTGAATTTGTTCTGTAGCAAAGACAATTAATGATCATTTAATTAAGATCAATTAATGGTTATCTGTTGCTACTAATGGCACTTGGTACATTAATTTAATTAAATTAGTTTATAAGTTTCAACTAAAGTTAGTTTATTGAATGGGTAAGTTTTTTTCATTAAAATGTATTACCAAAACAAAATATGTTTTGTATGGCTAAAAAAATAAATAAAAATAAAATAAGATTAGGCGAAATGTATTATGTTTGGTAATATTGTGCTCAATATAAGTACTTCTTCTCTCTGTTTTTAAAATTACTTCCAGTCAAAGAACATTTTACTTGTAGCTGGACATATTTATAATAATTTGCTTTTAGTCCAGGACTTCATTGATTCCAACCGTGTCCATAACAGCTGTTAATGCTACTTTGTCAAAGTTAAATGGAAAAAAGTAAAATATGAGTAATGGAAAGCATGAGAGTGTCAATTGTCAGAACACATGATGTGATAAACAAGAGAGAATATACGCAGTTGGTTAGGAAGGAAGCGATGTAGTGAGATACTGTGTTCTGATTGGCTGAGCGAGTCATGCCACTGTCTCTGCCAGTAGCAGCTTTTCTATAAATATCATCCACACCGCCACAGCTCTGAGGCAATCTCAAGTTCAACGATTCTATCAACAATACGTCTGTCTATCAACGTCATTATCAATAATCAACATTAATAATACATTAATTTCTTTCAAATTGTTAGCAATACATGACTTGCATCATTGAAATTTTTCGGCTTGCTTAAGGTTAAGTAGAGTATTTTTAAATGTGTGTACCTATTGAATTTTCAAAATTGTTTTAATTAGGCTATACTATTAACCTTGCATTGTGCGCTTGAATTTCAAAATGTCATCAGGCGATTACGAAAGTTTTGTCCGACGATACAAAATATAATTAGGCATACTATATATAATTAGGCATAAACATATTTTTTTGGCACATAGAAAAATAAATTGACATTAAAACGGAAGTTCACCTAATTAAACGGTTTGGGCCAGTTAAGAAAGATCTAAAAATGGTTACAGATATCACACACATGAACATTTATGATAAAAACACATTTAGACTTAGACATTGTTGGGAAAGTTTGTCAGAGGGAAGTTACTTAAAGATGAGGAGTAAGTTACTAAGAGCCCATTCTTAAAGGATGAAGCAAATCTGGGCGCAAAGAATAGGCAACTTTTTAAGGTAACTTTTTTTTACATTATACCTTATACCTTTCTTCTTCGCCAAGACCCTTTCGGGATAGGTTGTGTCATAAAAATATAAAACTATACTATAAATATACTCTTTGTTAAAAAGATTGTCAACATTAAATAATTTTTTGATCTTGGCAGATCTAGACAAGTCCCTCAACATTATCATTAAGGAACTCGGTGACAGAGTAGTACCTATCCTTCAACCATTTCTTGAGGATCGTATGGAACTGCTTGTCGTCCAATTTTTTGATTGTAGCTGGTAGTTTATTAAAGATTTTTATGGCGAGGACAGGGAAACTGTCTCTGGTCTTGCTGAGGCGACAGAATGGGGTGTTGATCTCTCCACGTCTCCTGGTACCATAGCTGTGCACCTCCTCCCTTCTTTCAAACTTCAAAATGTTGGTCTTAATGTAGACAGCACAGTCCAAAATGTACTGACTGTGGACGGTCAGTATGCCGAGCTTCTTGAAAAGAGGCCTACAGTGGTCTAGCCAACCGCTAGATGTGATAACCCTCACCGCCGCTTTTTGTTGGATCAAGACTTGCACATACCATATTTAGCGTATTCAATTATTCATATTAACATATTCAGCGTGGTCCAACTGGGTTTATCCGTGACAGAAATTTAAATTATATTTTTTTAAACTCTAGCCTCACGCCCTCTTCTGTGAGGTCTTTTAATCACAAGTACTCTTTATTGTTGGAAGGGTAAGTGGTGTGGTGAAGAATACAGGGAAAATAAAGTTGCGTTTGTCCATTGTAGATAAGTAATACGCTATGTCATTCACTAAAAGGGTAGTTGATTTAAGAACAGATTATTTAATATGAATTAAAAATCATACAAATTTAATATTTGAACAGTTAGAGACATTTTACTTAAACCAAAGATTGGTAGATTGCACATAAAAAATGCTGGAACTTGATAAAGGCTGGAAAATCAACATAGTTCAGCAGCCCAAGCACAGATAGCGCTGCAAAGAAATTCTCTTAATAGTCTCAGGTGTAGCACATACAAAATTCGTTCGTCCTCGAAAATCGCACAATTTGGTCAAATTTTTTTTTAAATGTTAGTTGGAGTTCAAGGATGGTTTTACGGCAAGAAAAATTTGAATAATTTGCGGAAACCCCCCTTAAAACAGCTCTTTTCTTTTTCTCATACAAACGTTTTCTAACTAAAACGTAAACAATTTTATCTTTATTGCTATTTGTTGCCAGCTGATATCCCTATTTTACAGACATAAAACATATGTACGGAACACAAATCTGCCACATTACAAATCTTTTTGACAGGACCAAGTCTGTTGGGTCCGCTAGTATTTTATATGAGAGAATCACAAATATCAAGCATAGTTTGATAAACATTTAAAAGACAAACATATCAGTTTTGTGTGTTGTATTTTCATAGTTTTTAACTTTCTAATTAATATTAAAAACTATGTTTTCTACACGCTTCAAAAAGTTTAAAAATCACAAATTGATGATTTAATGTGTTTAAAATGTTTAGTAGCGACTACGTTTTTGTCAACAAATCACAGGTTTCATTAAATTAACAGATGAGGGTAGAGATATCTATGTGGTTGCTTAGACTAATCGTAATGGAAGTCAAACCTCGATTTATGGAAACACAGAAAATGCTTTTGTTGTAAAGTGGTCTAAACTCGTGTAGTTACATTTTAGTTACCAGTTCGTGTAGTCATGAGTTAAAGAGTTGTTGAGTGAATGATTACTCATTCGTGCTCCTATGTAACTGTACGCGCCATTACCAATAAAAGCTGTTTAGCATTCTATTAAGCCTATAAGATAAGTAATTGATACAGAGCATCAGTTGGGTTAAGCAATTATTTCTTGCTTGCAATTTGTTTGCTAAAGATACACAACATGTGAAACAACAGACTACCTGGTACATAATATGAGGCAATTTAATAAAATATTTTTGACCGAACTGTTAATCAACCTATATTTTTAAGCAACCTAATGAATTTAATGATTATTTAACTGTATACTATGAGTATAGTGCAAACAATCTAATGCAACTAATATACACCCTGTATTTCAATTCATATTTGTTGTCAATTACAACCAAGGGCATTAGTTTCTAACAAAGAAAAATTCCTTTAAGCAATAATGAGTCCCAATGTTGCTATTACTGCATTTGCAATATTAAAAATAGATCCTCAGGTAGTCCAGTGCAGTTATTGATCTATATTTATGCCAGCTGGAATTAGGTCAATATCTATTAACGTTAAGTAGTGTGGTGGTGTACAATGTACAGCGACATGAAGTGCAAACCAGTTAGACAATGGAGAAAGTAGCAAGGTCTGGTGGGGAGAAAGAGTGGTCAAGTGGTCAACGTAGCAGGCATAGACACTAGTATACCGTGATTGCGTTATTCAGGTGGCATTGGAGGAATCTTGAATCAGCTGTTTTCTGAGGGCAAGGTCAGCTGAGCCAGTTGTTAGTATCAGGCACCGACAAGTCCTTCAGACATCAGTGTTTCATGTTGAGTGACCTTTCGCTCATTTAGTATTCTGTACTCTCTAAGTGTTATGATATCTTCTTCGTCATGAAGAGTCCACTTGTGGTTAGTTATATTTTAATGGTTTGAATTTTCCTCAAAAATAATTTATGTTAGAAAACAGTGGTAACTTAGTTTTAAAATTTAAATATTTATTAAAAGTATATTTTAGTGAATTTTAAAGAAAAATGTTTGAGATATGATCTACGAGCTAGATTAATAGCTTTTGTAACATGTATTTTAATAATTTCATAGCAAATTATAGCATTTTAAATTTGTCTAATACTTGGTTTATTAGATGAAGCTAAATTATGAATTCGGTTTGTGTGATGATACATTTTGGTAGTTGTTCAGTATTTATAAAGTTAGAATTCTATAGGTCAACATTTTTTTGGATTTACATTGATTAAATGTTCTTAACTAGACGAGTATATGTAACTATCTAGTTTCACAGATATTTTTAAAATAGTGTTTAATGTACCTTGACGTAATTGCTGCCAAAAAATGTATAATTTAACTATGGACAGCTGCAAGTGTTCATTAAATATGTCTGTTTCTAAAACTACTTCAAACTGAGATTCTTATATATGTTTTCGTGTAAGCACATTGGTTGTCCTTTGTAGACAAGTGAACATGCTGTTGCTAGGTATAGCAGTTAGTGTTGAGGATATTCAGGAATGTGGCCCGTTCAACATTCTTCAGCAATGGCTCGCTACTAGCTTTTATATTGGCTCAATCTAATGCTATAATAGCTATGAAAATCTAAGTAATGTCACTTTAACAAACCAAAAGTCTAACCAGCCTTAAGTAGAAATTCTAAAAATGTTCTAAGGTAATTAAGAAACGCTTGTTGTAAAATGATTTAAAAACTAAGAAATTGGGACTTGATAAAACCCTGCTTACTTAGGCCAAGAACCATCTGAACTCTTTTCTTTGGTTTTTTAATTATTCACAATCATATCAGTAAATAATGTATTTAATTTTATTTGTATAACCAGAAAGAAATGGCGTCGATTTTAAGTTACACAGATTTGCATTATGCGAAAGTGTGAAAACGCCTTTATAACTTTTGAACCAGTTTTTCCAACGTAACTGAACACGGTACATTTTATTAGATGAACCAAAAGTACCTTTTAATACATACTGACACTTTGCCCAAGTTTTCAAAATGGGGGATTGGGGGGGTAGCCCCATAATTTTCAGAGGGAAGCCCCATCGAGTGACACCTTTGAAGGTCTTAGAAAATATTGATGAATGTTGATAATTAGAAGTCTCTAGCTAACCTAGAAAGAAATGGTGTCGATTTTAAATAAAACCGAGTTTTAAGTCTACCCCAATCACCCATTTTGAAAACTGGGGCAGTGTCAGTATGCATTAAAATATTATTTTGATAACTGTAATAATATGTACCAAGTTTGGTTACGCTGAAAAAACTGGCTAAAAATTATAAAGGCGTTTCCACACTTTCACGTAATAAAAATCTGTGTAACTTTAAATGAACGCCATTTCTTTCTGGGTTAAGATAGAGACGTCTAGTTTTCAGCATTGATCAACATTTTCTAATACCTTCAAAATGAGGTGTCACTCGATGGGGCTTCCATGAAAATTATGGGGCTACCCCCGAAATACCCCATTTTGAAAACTGGGGCAAAGTGTCAGTATACATTAAAAGGTACTTTTGTTTCCTCTAATAAAATGTACCAATTTCGGTTGCGCTGAAAAACTGGTTAAAAAGTCGTTTTCACACTTTTGCCTGACCCTGTATAATAGTAAAACACCCTTGGTAAACAGTATTTTGTATCACCAGGAGACAGCTTCTTATTGGAATTTACAATTAATTCAAGCTGGGTGTTTTGGTCCGAAGATAGAAACATCGTTTCTGAAAGGCCTCACCCAGCAAATAAAACATTTATTGGACAGTTTGTTTTCCAACTTGAATTAAGTATTTTGTATATTGAAAATGTACTAAAATTTTCTGTATACACAATTTGCTTACAGAGAGTGTTTTTCTGTTATATATTTATACACCTTTAATTATTTATAAACTTAAATAAAAAATTACTTTTCATGTACTGAAAAAACAACTCTTGTTGGGGACAAAGTAGGTGTTCTCAGTGTTTCTTTTAAGAGCTTTAGATGTGCTTTGATCTAACATTTAAACAAAAAAAAACAGCTTTGTCTCTAACATTAAACTCATTCTTCTACTGAAAGCAGTACTGTTTCTCACAAGACTACCTCGAGACTTGAACATTAAAAGTGTAGCCTATCTCAAATGTAAATAACACCAGCTGTGTAGGCTAGTTGATCTGTGAGTTTGATCAGCTGTGTGGTCTGTGTAAACTACTGCTAATATTCATGAATCTTGTGCTTTGTTGTAGTCTCTGAGTAAACCTGCTCCGTTCAGTGATGAACATGACGCTATCTACGAACGGGAACATTGTGATTACAATGTCCGCATCCACTATAAGACTGCCGAGTCTGGTAAAGGTGAGTTAGTTACTTGCCAAAGGAATAATTTAACATTAAATCAGTTTAGTTTGATCTCACTACTGAACTCAACCTTTTTAATGGTAGCCTACTGTTGAATGTTTACTCGTGGCGTGGTCCTGTAATCCAGCTTCATGGAGGTCAGGTTTTGAGGATGATATAGGTTCAAAGCGGCTCAGATAGTCTCAGTGATCATCTGATGATACCCGCATCAACTCCCACCATCGCTTAGACGATCAGACCATCACCTGCTTGGTTCGAAGTCACGAAAGCTGTTGGTCCTTGTATTTCCATTGGTCATTGGCTATTAATTAATGACCCATTCTAAGGAAGAAGAGTCGGCCTTAGTTTGTAACAAGACTACACCTTCATAACTCATCACACTCATCCTTCACCACATATTTGCCTTAAAATACCCTCATGAGAGTGGTCGGCATCTCAAATAGTGTAGTGATAGTGTAATAAATTATTATCTAGAGTTGTAAAGTACTAGCATTTAAAATCCAAGGGGTGGTCTTATTTCTTCCGGTTAATCAAAGATATTTGCCCCTTTAACACATTCACTGAGGTAATCATGTTGAAACATGAAAATTGCATTAGATTCTTTGCGATAGTTTTGAGTACCAGCACGCCTGGCACCGTGGATGCGTTCATAGCATTAGCCAAGTTGAAACCATTGACAAGTGAGTATTGGAGTCACCGACTTGGCTCGATGCGTCAGAGGAAGATTAGTAAGTGGGAACAGGAAGGGAGTGTCAAGGTGGGCCCATTACCTCACATATTCATTACCTTGTCTGCTGGTAGAAGCAACTCCATATCTACTACATATCCTGTGCTTCCTGTAGAACACTTCTTGCCAACTTTTCAACAATTAATTCTTTCATTGACCATTCCTGACCATTTCTGTTTTGGATCTTGTACTTGAAATTAATGATTGCAAAGTGATTATTACTCTTTCACGCCACATCAATCCTCTAAACTTGACCTCTACCACAATGTGACCTGAGTCATTTTTGACAAATTAGTTTATGCTTGCACAGTTCAACATTTGCCAGGTTAAAAAATTGCTTAACTTTAAAATTGAACCTGTGTCTGACCAACAGCTGAGGGGTCAAAATTAAATCTTAAACGGCACATAAAAATCTATTAGTTCAACCATTTATTTTAAAATATACGATATACAGTAATAGCATATCCTTGCCTAGTATTCTATTTCTAAATCCAATTATTTTAAAACAGTAAAAGAAACCAATTTGTTTAATGTTTATAAAGAGAATTTGTTTAGAAATTCAGTGTATTTGGAGTAATAATGGTAACAAAATGGGCAACATTTTTATAAACCAGCTATAAGTGACAAAATATATAAATTCTAGGTTAGGTAAAAATGTATCATAAACTAACTTCCCTTTCAAAATAGTGGCAATTTTATTAACTTTATTAGTGAATATTTTATTACTGCATTTTAAGTATATTATTATATTTTGTTAAGTTTATTACACTTCTGTACAGTATATGTAAGTAAAGTGTAAAAAAATATATTTTGAAAATAAATAATACCTCAAAGGGTTAGACTTTACATTGTTTCAAACTTTTGAGTGTGTCCACTCAGAAAGTTCTGGAGCTAGCAACTGAGAATTCCATTTTTTGTCGTACCTTGGGATACCCCAACAAAGTGACAAATGTTTTTCTGTGACATTTATGTAATTTTGACCCCTCAGCACTCATTCATCTCGGTCCATTTATTATTAAACTTTTAATATTCATCTATAATTAAAGTGCTCATCCTTTACATATTTATGGAAAATGTCAAAAATTACATTATAGAAAAAATGGTAAGCCTATGATAATGCAATTCAAAATGGATTTGTAATATTGATATTATTAGGCTATCTGCTAAATACTAATATACCAAAAGCTAGTGGATAGCCTTTTAAAGACCTATATTTTAAAAGTTTGTCTTGTTTAATAAGGCAAAGCTAGGACTACAAAGTCCTCTCTACCACTCAACCTCAAACATAATCTCTCTTTGTATATTTTAGTTCTCAAGCTTTGTACTACATCTAAGGAAAGTACATTTATTAATCAATATGAATCTGAGAGAACTCCGTTCTTTTATCTGGATTAGGAAACAAGTTAACGCAACTTTGATACCAGTAATAGTATGTTTCTTATTACAGCACCAAGAAGGATTCGAGTCTACGCTGATGGTATTTACGATCTGTTTCACCAAGGCCATGCTCGACAGCTGATGCAAGCAAAAAACGTGTTTCCCAACGTCTACCTCATAGTTGGAGGTGAGTTTTACAATAAAATATTGAATTGCTAGATGTTAATCACCGCTCAAGGTTTATAGTTTGGCCTGAAACCAAAAATAAATCTATTGATATTAACACATCATTTAGTTTAGTAATAAGATGATGTATCTGTAAAATATGAAGATGAATTGTTGTTTTTGTCAGTGTGCAATGATGCGCTGACACATTACAAAAAGGGCCGGACAGTGATGAACGACGCTGAGCGCTACGAGGCTGTGCGACACTGTCGATACGTGGACGAAGTGGTCAGAGATGCTCCCTGGGAGCTTGATGACGAGTTCCTCACCAAACACAAAGTAAGCACAGTTGAGAACAAGATAGTTATAGTTAGTTAGTAAATGTCAAAATATGTTTAAACAATGCAAGTAGGATATTAGACACTTTGTGCTTTAATAAGTAAGAATATTACATAAGTTTTAAGTAATATTAATTCCCACTCTAATGTTAGTTTTGTGTTATTAAACTTGAATGAGTAAAAATCTGTAACCATTACTCAGTAGTAATCTCGTGGTTCATACACTTTCTGACAAATTTTGAATTTCTTCAATGGTTTGGAAAACAAAGAAATCCTGTTCGATTTTGTGTTCAATGCCAAACAAGATTTTTGCCCTAAAATTGTTTGCTTTTCTCAAACACTTTTTTTCTTCCTTTGTACAGAATAAATTAATTATTTTATTGGCAGGATATTTTACAAAATTTATTAAAACATAAAACTAACAAATTTGATTAAATATTTTAGATAGACTTTGTAGCACATGACGCCCTTATCCATCAGAAGACGGAGCATATTTACGCTTTCTTAAAGAAGAAAGGAATGTTTGTTGCGACTGAACGCACAGAAGGTGTCTCAACCTCAGATGTAGTTGCAAGAATAGCGGACTACGATATCACGTCAGGAGAAACTTAGCAAGAGGTTACAGTAAAAGGAGCTAAATGTCTCATTTCTCAATGTAAGTATGCTTTGTTACAAACAAAACGTATGAGGGTTCTTCAAAAATAAGCCTTTGTTGCTGTATTTTAAGTATATTACATATATTTTGTTAAGTTTATTACACTTCTGTACAGTATATGTAAGTAAAGTGTAAAAATATATTTTGAAAATAAATAATACCTCAAAGGGTTAGACTTTACATTGTTTCAAACTTTTGAGTGTGTCCACTCAGAAAGTTCTGAGCTAGCAACTGAGAATTCCATTTTTGTCGGCCTTTGGGATACCCCAACAAAGTGACAAATGTTTTCTGTGACATTTATGTAATTTTGACCCCTCAGCACTCATTCATCTCGGTCCATTTATTATTAAACTTTTAATATTCATCTATAATTAAAGTGCTCACTCTTTTACATATTTATGGAAAATGTCAAAATTACATTATAGAAAAAATGGTAAGCCTATGATAATGCAATTCAAAATGGATTTGTAATATTGATATTATTAGGCTATCTGCTAAATACTAATATACCAAAAGCTAGTGGATAGCCTTTTAAAGACCTATATTTTAAAAGTTTGTCTTGTTTAATAAGGCAAAGCTAGGACTACAGAGTCCTCTACCACTCAACCTCAAACATAATCTCTCTTTGTATATTTTAGTTCTCAAGCTTTGTACTACATCTAAGGAAAGTACTGATTAATCAATATGAATCTGAGAGAACTCTCGTTCTTTTATCTGGATTAGGAAACAAGTTAACGCAACTTTGATACCAGTAATAGTATGTTTCTTATTACAGCACCAAGAAGGATTCGAAGCCCACGCTGATGGTATTTACGATCTGTTTCACCAAGGCCATGCTCGACAGCTGATGCAAGCAAAAACGTGTTTCCCAACGCCTCTACCTCATAGTTGGAGAGTTTACAATAAAATATTGAATTGCTAGATGTTAATCACCGCCAAGGTTTATAGTTTGGCCTGAAACCAAAAATAAATCTATTGATATTAACACATCATTTAGTTTAGTAATAAGATGATGTATCTGTAAAATATGAAGATGAATTGTTGTTTTGTTAGTGTGCAATGATGCGACACAACTACAAAAGGGCCGGACAGTGATGAACCACGCTGACACGAGCTGCACGACACTGTCGACACGCGGGACTAAGTGGTCAGAGATTCCCTGGAGCTTGATGACGAAGTTCCTCACCAAACACAAAGTAAGCACAGTTGAGAACAAGATAGTTAGTTAGTAAATGTCAAAATATGTTTAAACAATGCAAGTAGGATATTAGACACTTTGTGCTTTAATAAGTAAGAACAGTTTTAAGTAATATTAATTCCCACTCTAATGTTAGTTTTGTGTTATTAAACTTGAATGAGTAAAAATCTGTAACCATTACTCAGTAGTAATCTCGTGGTTCATACACTTTCTGACAAATTTTGAATTTCTTCAATGGTTCGGAAAAACAAAGAAATCCTGTTTGATTTTGTGTTCTCACGCAAACAAGATTTTTGCCCTAAAATTGTTTGTTTTTCTCAAACAATTTTTTTCTCTTCCTTTGTACAGAATAAATCAATTATTTTTAGCTTGGCAGGATATTTTACAAAATTGTATTAAAACATAAAACTAACAAATTTGATTAAATATTTTAGATAGACTTTGTAGCACATGATGACGTCCCTTATCCATCAGAAGACGGAGCAGATTTTACGCTTTCTTAAAGAAGAAAGGAATGTTTGTTGCGACTGAACGCACAGAAGGTGTCTCAACCTCAGATGTAGTTGCAAGAATAGTGCTTGACTACGATATCTACGTCAGGAGAAACTTAGCAAGAGGTTACAGTGCAAAGGAGCTAAATGTCTCATTTCTCAATGTAAGTATGCTTTTGTTACAAACAAAACGTATGAGGGTTCTTCAAAAATAAGCCTTTGTTGCTGTATATTTAATTAGTATTACAAATTTATCATTTTTGTTTTCTCACAAAGAGAAGATTTCTAATAAAAAATGAGCTAGTGCAGTTGGCCAGAGGCTTTGTTTAAAAACCCTGAAGGACAAGCCACCACTGAACATTACACTTATATTCAGCCTATAGTATAATATATAACACCCAAGTGTCTACAAAGTCACTCCTCACTCAAACTTTGAATAGCTGAAAACTCAAAAGTGCTTTAGTGCATGAAAACAAAGGAATACTTTTAACATAAAGACTTTAATTCAGGATGGCTAGAACTTTGTTTTACAATCATAAAATAACCTCATTCTGTAATAGATTTAAAAATCAGCCGCTCATGAGATTTATAAAGTAGACAGTAGTTAGATGCATTGATATATTTTATGGTTAAGATCTATTCTAGAATTTTCTTCAAAAATGTTTACTTGTTTCAGGAGAAGAAATTCGCCCAGAACAAAATCTCAGAGTTAAAAGACAAAAGTAAAAGAGTAATGGAAAATATTGGAGAGAAAAGAACAGATATGATTCAGAAATGGGAGGAAAAATCCAGAGATCTAATTGATGCTTTCCTGCTATTATTTGGTCGAGAAGGGAGACTGGTGAGCAATATGTTTAATGCTAAATTAAAGGAATGAATCACTTCATATTGACTAAAACACTTGACATCAATTGAAAAAATCTTGTTTGGATGAAACCACTTAGTTTTACAAATTCAGTAACAATTACTCAGTAGTAATCTAAGTGGTTCATACACTTTCTGACAAATTTTGAATTTCTTCAATGGTTTGGAAAACAAAAAAAAAATCCTGTTGATTTTGTGTTCTCACATAAGATTTTTGCCCTAAAATTGTTTGTCTTTTTTCTCAAACAATTTTTTCTCTTCCTTTGTACAGAATAAATTAATTATTTTTAGCTTGGCAGGATATTTTACAAAATTTTATTAAAACATAAAACTAACAAATTTGATTACATATTTTAGATAGACTTTGTAGCACATGATGGCGTCCCTTATCCATCAGAAGGCGGAGCAGATATTTACGCTTTCTTAAAGAAGAAAGGAATGTTTGTTCGCGACTGAGCGCAGAAAGGTGTCTCAACCTCAGATGTAGTTGCAAGAATAGTCATTGATTCGATATCGTCAGGAGAAACTTAGCAAGAGGTTACAGTGCAAAGGAGCTAAATGTCTCATTTCTCAATGTAAGTATGCTTTTGTTACAAACAAAACGTATGAGGGTTCTTCAAAAATAAGCCTTTGTTGCTGTATATTTAATTAGTATTACAAATTTATCATTTTGTTTTTTCTACAAAGAGAAGATTTCTAATAAAAAATGAGCTAGTGCAGTTGGCTGAAGCTTTGTTTAAAAGCCCTGAAGGACAAGCCACCACTGAACATTACACTTATATTCAGCCTATAGTCCATAATATATAACACCCAAGTGTCTACAAAGTCACTCCTCACTCAAACTTGGAATAGCTGAAAACTCAAAAGTGCTTTAGTGCATGAACACAAAGGAATACTTTTAACATAAAGACATTTTAATTCAGGATGGCTAGAACTTTGTTTTACAATCATAAAATAACCTCATTCTGTAATATCCTGGGTAAAAAATCAGCCGTTCATGAGATTTATAAAGTAGACAGTAGTTAGATGCATTGATATATTTTATGGTTAATATCTATTCTAGAATTTTCTTCAAAAAATGTTCACTTGTTTCAGGAGAAGAAATTCCGCTTCCAGAACAAAATCTCAGAGTTAAAAGACAAAAGTAAAAGAGTAATGGAAAATATTGGAGAGAAAAGAACAGATATGATTCAGAAATGGGAGGAAAAATCCAGAGATCTAATTGATGCTTTCCTGCTATTATTTGGTCGAGAAGGGAGACTGGTGAGCAATATGTTTAATGCTAAATTAAAGGAATGAATCACTTCATATTGACGAAACACTTGACATCAATTGAAAAAATCTTGTTTGGATGAAACCACTTAGTTTTACAAATTCAGTAACAATTAAAATATTTTTTTAAGTGGTTTCATTCAAAAAGGTATTTTTCATTATGACTGACCACTTAAGTTTAAAATTGGGATTGTATAAAATTTACAATAATGTTGTTTTGATATTTTTAAAATGACTAAAAATTTAATACTAAACAATATTTGTTTTTTTAAAGTTATTCCTTCAAGCATATTGTTGCACTAGTTCACAACTCCAAATGCAAATATTTTCCAATAATATCAATCAATTTATTCAAATATTCTTCAATAAGTGTTAATTCATGATTAAGTATCAATCAATACTTCTACTAAAAACTTCCTACTTTAAAGTTCTAAAGCTTAAACATAGATGAACCTACCGGTGTGCAAATTATGTTGAAAACTTTGACAACGATGGTTTCAATTAGACCTGTGCAGGATCCCGGATTTCCTATACAGGGTTGAGATGGTTGTCATTTCCTCATCCCCTGAATCTAGTACCAAATATGTCAAGATGGGAAGTAAAAACGGCTGATAAACAAAACATATCCTTCTAAAACAGTCCACATATTTCATATTTTGGCTTTTTGAAATTTGTTTTGTCCTTCCAAGTATTATTATTATTAAGAAGTAATTTTGGTGAAGATAAGATAAAAATTGCACAGTATTAAACTGAAAAAAACCTTCCTCCTCTCCTCCACAGTACCTATTACTGTTTTTAAAGTTGAGAGTCTGTTATCTTATCAACAGACAACAAAAGATGATCAGTTTAGATTATATAAGAAACCCTCCTTCTGTGCTGAATGTCACTAATAATGATCTCAGCACACCCGACCATCCTGGCCCTCATTTTTTGCCTCCATACTGGACTCTATAATATTGTTTTTGTTATAAAACCTTGGTTAGGTACTTCACTACTACACTAAACTGATGTAAACAAGATGGTTTAGGTCATTGCACTGCATTTATTTTGTCTTGCCGTGAGTCATGTGTCAAGTATTGTTCGATATCCTAGAACCCTCCTATTAAACCTTCCTGAAGAGGGGTGACGTAAACTTTACACGTCCCCTTCCCTTGTTCTCATTAACTTTCTTAGCGTAATTACTAGCCACTCACACTGTTTTTCTATGTAGGTTCCTCGGAGCATCTTGCTTTTATTTTTTTACTATATATCCCCTTAGGCAGTTAACTTGCTCCCTGGTTAACCAGCTTTTGGATAATCGAGGTTCTGACGTTTAAGGTGTAGATTAGGAAGCCCAACTAACATCTGGTGGAGGTTAAGGTTAAACCATGTTCCAGTAGTCCTCACTACTAGAAGAACACAGCATCAAATTCTGCTTATTGTTCACTGTTCAGCTACCTAACGGTAAGGATTTCAAACTAGATAGGTAAGGTGGGAGGGTTCAGTAGCCAAGAACTGAAAAGAGCACTTGATGCACTCTGCTATGCTTAATATCGTTAAACTACCTGGAAGAATGCAATAATGACCCCTTCCACACTGTGTCTACTTAAATCCTCAGTCAATCTAGTTCAGAACCCAGTTTTAATTTGCAGATTTAAAAAAATCATATGTTAGAAAATAAAGGTTTTAGATAACACAAAAGTTATGTCAGGATGATTTCAACTAAAATGGTATTTAACATTTTCAAATTGTAAAATTACTTACTGGTTAATAAACATATTATATGTACTCAAACCTCGTATACAGGGTCGATAAATATATTATAGACGGTTTGGAACATAACTGATTTGAATTAGTCTGCAATTTTAATTTGCCATGAAAACGTGGGTCACTTGGTTTTGTCACACAAGGACCAAGGGCAGTGATAGTGATAGGGAGTGCAACAACCTTTATCTCTGTAACCTTGACGGTAATGTAAAGACCAGTTGATTTGGCATAAGTTATAGAGAGAAACTATATTTTAACTTGGTTATTTATGGTTGTGAAATGATACATTTTAGTGCTGTTAATGGTTAATTTTGAAAGCAAGTTGTGAAGTTTAGACACTCTTACCAACTTTAGACTGCCTTAGTCAAAATGATTCTACATATCCCAGGATCGACATTTCAAAGGTCCCAAAAGTGCCAGGTTAGCAAATGTTTCCTGCACCTGCAACACTGTTTGTTTTTCAATTATTGAGCTGTCTTTAGTTTAATATATCGCTCAACATTTATCTTATATTAATAACATTTATTGTCGACAGTTCTCCACCAAGAAAGTCGGCAAGATGAGCTGCCCAGTTCCACTGCCGTTTACATTCAAGCAGTAAACGGCTGAGTGAAGACTACAGTGATGATGAAGAAAGCAATCTCGCATCTAAATAATGTAACCACCAAACATGATACAAGTTTAGTCGCCAAGCTGGTGCTTCTCATTCGTTTATGCATCCAGAGAACATTTTATAAATTTGCAGCAGAGGTTTTATTACTTTCATAATACAATATATTTTTGTGAAGAAAAAAACCAATGAATGTTTTTAAATTGTGTAAACTGTTGAAGATTGTTCGTGTTAAAACTTTCAGAAAATTTAGGTAAATGGGTTATTACACTATAGCAGTTTAACTGTTTTGTTACTTGTGTATGAGTTAAATTGTTCAAGAAAAATTAGCAGTTTTATTTACAAGATTCAAAACATTTCAATTGTTGAGGTTTCTCATAACAAAGGGCTTTATTGATGTACAAACGGAAAAATTAGGGCTATAAAGCTGGTTAACAATTCAAATTACATGTGCACCCTAATAGTCCAAGATACCACATAGATCCTCATCTGTTATTTGGTTTTCAATTCAAATGTGAATGTGAAGTAAAAAATACATCTTTGATTATAAAATTAATGTATAATTGTTCTCAAAAAAGAGGTATTAAAAGATTGTCGTTGTCTGAACTGACCGCAATTTGTATGGTTTATAAGTTTAAAACTTTCGTTTTAAATTATTCAATTTCACATTAAGATCATAATTAAATGTAATATTTTAAAACAGTTGTATTTAGAAGCATTCAACAAAATCTGTATTAAGTTTATAAAAAAAGTAATCAGGAAAAACAAAAAAGGAGTCCATTTAGTGTCTACTTTATTTTATTAGTAAACTCAGCAAAGACATTTTAAAATAATCTTTAGGGCGGCGTTGTGCCAACTCGGGAACTGCTGTTCTGGTAAATTAAGGCTGAGGGATGGGTGAGGGTTAAATTTTCAGTTTCAACTTTTATTTAATTTGATTACATCAATTGTAATCTTGTTTTAGAGCGTTTATAATTAAACCACAAAACCAAAATTCATGTAATTTTTACTAAAGACATTCATAACCCAGTTTTTAATTTGCAGATTTAAAAAAATCATATGTTAGAAAATAAAGGGTTTTAGATAACACAAAGTATGTCAACTAAAATGGTATTCAACATTTAAAATTACTTACTGGAAACAAAATAGACACGTTTTATATTTTTAGATGTTTTTCTTCTTGAAAGGGTTAATAAACATGTTTATATGTACTCAAACCTCGTATACAGGGTCGAGATAAAATATATTATAGACTGTTTGGAACATAACTGATTTGAATTAGTCTGCAATTTTAATTTGCCATGAAAACGCGGGTCACTTGGTTTTGTCACACAAGGACCAAGGGCAGTGATAGGGAGTGCAACAACCTTTATCTCTGTAACCTTGACGGTAATGTAAAGACCAGTTGATTTGGCATAAGTTATAGAGAGAAACTATATTTTAACTTGGTTATTTATGGTTGTGAAATGATACATTTTAGTGCTGTTAATGGTTAATTTTGAAAGCAAGTTGTGAAGTTTAGACACTCTTACCAACTTTAGACTGTCATAGTCAAAATGATTCTACATATCCCAGGATCGACATTTCAAAGGTCCCAAAAGTGCCAGGTTAGCAAATGTTTCCTGCACCTGCAACACTGTTTTTTTTCAATTATTGAGCTGTCTTTAGTTTAATATAGCTCAACATTTATCTTATATTAATAACATTTATTGTCGACAGTTCTCCACCAAGAAAGTCTCGGCGTTACTAGCTGCCCAGTTCCACTGCCGTTTTACATTCAAGCAGTAAACGGCTGAGTGAAGACTACAGTGATGATGAAGAAAGCAATCAAGATCTAAATAATGTAACCACCAAACATGATACAAGTTTAGTCGCCAAGCTGGTGCTTCTCATTCGTTTATGCATCCAGAGAACATTTTATAAATTTGCAGTTTCAACTTTTATTTAATTTGATTACATCAATTGTAATCTTGTTTTAGAGCGTTTATAATTAAACCACAAAACCAAAATTCATGTAATTTTACTAAAGACATTCAAACCAGTTTTAATTTGCAGATTTAAAAAATCATATGTTAGAAAATAAAGGTTTTAGATAACACAAAAGTTATGTCAAACCAAAATGGTATTTAACATTTTCAAATTGTAAAATTACTTACTGGAAACAAAATAGACACGTTTTATACTTTTAGATAACCTTTTTCTTCTTGAAAGGGTTAATAAACATGTTATATGTACTCAAACCTTATACAGGGTCGAGATAAAATATATTATAGACGGTTTGGAACATAACTGATTTGAATTAGTCTGCAATTTTAATTTGCTTGACGTGGATCACTTGGTTTTGTCACACAAGGACCAAGGGCAGTGATAGGGAGTGCAACAACCTTTATCTCTGTAACCTTGACGGTAATGTAAAGACCAGTTGATTTGGCATAAGTTATAGAGAGAAACTATATTTTAACTTGGTTATTTATGGTTGTGAAATGATACATTTTAGTGCTGTTAATGGTTAATTTTGAAAGCAAGTTGTGAAGTTTAGACACTCTTACCAACTTTAGACTGTCAGTCAAAATGATTCTACATATCCCAGGATTGACATTTCAAAGGTCCCAAAAGTGCCAGGTTAGCAAATGTTTCCTGCACCTGCAACACTGTTTGTTTTCAATTATTGAGCTGTCTTTAGTTTAATATATCGCTCAACATTTATCTTATATTAATAACATTTATTGTCGACAGTTCTCCACCAAGAAAGTCTCGGCGTTACGAGCTGCCCAGTTCCACTGCCGTTTTACATTCAAGCAGTAAACGGCTGAGTGAAGACTACAGTGATGATGAAGAAAGCAATCTCGCATCTAAATAATGTAACCACCAAACATGATACAAGTTTAGTCGCCAAGCTGGTGCTTCTCATTCGTTTATGCATCCAGAGAACATTTTATAAATTTGCAGCAGAGGTTTTATTACTTTCATAATACAATATATTTTGTGAAGAAAAACCAATGAATTTTTAAATTGTGTAAACTGTTGAAGATTGTTCGTGTTAAAACTTTCAGAAAATTTAGGTAAATGGGTTATTACACTATAGCAGTTTAACTGTTTTGTTACTTGTGTATGAGTTAAATTGTTCAAGAAAAATTAGCAGTTTTATTTACAAGATTCAAAACATTTCAATTGTTGAGGTTTCTCATAACAAAGGGCTTTATTGATGTACAAACGGAAAAATTAGGGCTATAAAGCTGGTTAACAATTCAAATTACATGTGCACCCTAATAGTCCAAGATACCACATAGATCCTCATCTGTTATTTGGTTTTCAATTCAAATGTGAATGTGAAGTAAAAAATACATCTTTGATTATAAAATTAATGTATAATTGTTCTCAGCGCAAAGAGGTATTAAAAGATCAGGTTGTCGTTGTCTGAACTGACCGGCAATTTGTATGGTTTATAAGTTTAAAACTTTCGTTTTAAATTATTCAATTTCACATTAAGATCATAATTAAATGTAATATTTTAAAACAGTTGTATTTAGAAGCATTCAACAAAATCTGTATTAAGTTTATAAAAAAAAGTATAAATGTCAAATGTATAAACAGTTACAAACGATGTTTGAGTTTGTAGACTGTGTTGTCCAGCAGTCAAACCTGTAGTTTCCTCTTCAAAGTGAATTTCTCCAGCACTTTTGATATCTTGAAGTATCATGTTCATTAGAATTTCTCCAGCAAACTTCTCTGAGAATATAAAATATCAGTAAGGATGCAGTTTTATGGCCTAATGTGGGAGAGATCTGGGTTCCTAAAAATTTTAAGTAGTAACTCACTATATTTTCCTGTAGCACTTTCTTTAAACTAACAAAACAGTGACAAGATTTGTGTGCAGATTAATTTAAACATATAATCACACTCTTGGAATACAACAACCACAAGGCTATATTTTCTGGGCCAAAGATCTTAATACTTGTTGAAGAAAATGAACATAGTTCTCCAGTTTCACAATAGGGATTCATTGAAAAATATTAATATGTTGTGTCATTATATAGAAAATAACTCTGTATAAGTTTTCTAAATTCCTATAATATGTTTTTCTGATAACTATTCCTAGATATTTACTCGTACATTAGTTTTATTCTAATTTGAAATATTCTGAAATGAACTTTATACAATATTTCTTTTCTTCGAATATCGGTGAAACTCTCTCAACAAATTAACATTTATACTGTGATTGTTACCAAATTCTGTGACAGCTGTCATCCGATTGCTTACTGGTTATACGAGGGTCGTTCGGAAAGTAATACCCGTTTTCCAATAAAACGAAGAAAAACCAAAATTTATTAAAGAAACTTTGTATATTTTTACATCTTAACCTACTTTTTTATATAATTTCCTTGCAAATCCAAGCATTTATTGTACTTTGTTACAAGCTTTTGAATACCTATGTCGTAGTCTTCTGCCGCCAATCCATTGAAATAATGCTAGTACCGTTTGTTTGACTTGCTGGCATGCGCGGAACCCACCTAGCACAACTTTTACGGTACTTCAGGTGTTCTGTGAGGACTTCGTAAATGATAGTGCGTGAAACATTTGCGAAATTTTCACTAATTTCATCTAAAGTCACTCTCCGATCCTTTTGCACAAACGCATCGACAGTTTCAACAAGCGTAACCGTGATGACGGTCGGGCGGCCGCTTCGCTCCTCATTGTGAACATTTTCTCTCCCTTCATTGAAATCTTGGCACCAACATCGCATTGTTGACTCAAACACAAATTTAATTTCACGGTATATTTCACTTTGGCGCATGTTTTTTGCATTCATAAATCGAATAACTAATCTCAATTCGCAACTGGCGGCGTTATTGATTTTCTTCTTCATTTTGTATGTTTACAAACACGGTAATAAGAGTTGTATTGATACGAAATTCAGTAAACAGCTGACCAATGAGATGCTAAAACCAGCTTACTTTAATTCAATCATCTGTCAACACAGAGATTAACACGAGTACTACTTTCCGAACAGCCCTCGTATATTTTGTTGCTTTACAACAATCGGTAACTACTGGCTCTCATGGAAGGCTATATTGCCAATGAACTGAAAATAAGATGAAATACTTAGTTTAAACTATTTGTATCCCTACCTTGGATTATAAAAACATTTTTTTCTTGCAACGGAAAGGTTCAGTGCTTAAAGAGCTAATAATGTTAGCTGTACATTGTATAATTGCTTGAACATTTTCAAGCAGGGTTGATGGTAAATAACTATATTTGTAAATAAAGAGAGTTGATATTTTTAAATATATTGAATTTAAAACTAATAAAACTTGTTACAACAATAATTTTATCAAAACTTTTAAATCTGTGTAATGCACTTGAATGTATTAAATGATTAAACCATTTACATGATCTAATGTATTTATTAATACAAGACTTATTTTATTATAGAACAAGCTTTAATGTAAAATTAGGTTTAAAACGTTCACAAGATTTATCAGGGAGTCAATTAAAGCCTCATGTTATAATTGAAGCCAACTTAATGATTATTTATTGATTTTTGTCAGCTTTAATATTATTTATTTAAGACTTAGCTTAAAAATATTACAAATTTTGTTAATTTATTTTGTTGTTCTTATTGTTTAATTTATAAAAGTACTAGTCAGATTTACACATAATACTTACAAAGTTTCAGGCTTTAATTTTTTTATTTATTCCTTTGTTGCGTTTGTACCCAAAGTTGTTAACTGTTTGTTGGCCTACTTATTTTTATAAAACAATAAATGTAGGTTTTCAAACAAAACTATTGATTATTATGTTTTAAGTGTATTTCATTACATTATTTGCACACAAAATATTCAAGGATTATACTTCCATCACATTTTGGATTAAATAAAGTGTACTGTTTGACCCTTTCCACTCACAGTCTGGTGGCGTTGGCCGTTACAGTGAAATCTAGGCCAAAGTGCTGCAGATTAATACTACCCACACACAATTCAACACAACTTATGGGGTGGGAAAGTCTAAACTACCAGGGGAGTGTAACTACTGTACGAGTACAAGATCTGTGTTGCATTTGAGAGTGGGAAGGATTAATTTATGGTTTCTTTTAGAATATGTATATTGTTTGTAAGTTTAATTATTTATATTAGTGTATTAAAAGCAGATTAAAACTTTCCACGTTTATTGTTTTTTTTCTTACTTGGGGCCGTTTTTTCAATTCAGCCTTAACCGGCGGTTAAAATTAGGACAAGGAGCCAACCAATAGAAAAGCTGGACATTTTTTAGGTTAAGTTTTACTTTGTCTGTTTTGATTTTGCATTTTGATGTTACAGTTTGTATTTAGCTCTATTAACATAATGTGTAGATGTTAAATTCAATAAAAATGGTAAAACTATACCTTTATTGCATGAAAGATCTTCAAATAGTTCATTTAAATACTTTGAACGTTGCGTGAAAATGTAAACATTGCAGACTGTGAACAACTTAACCGGCGGTTAGTTAACCAGCTGCTAACCAGGCAATTGAAAAAACGACCCTTAATGTAATTTAAAATGTTTTTCCAATTAGACTAAGTACAAAATCACGTACTTAGTACTTTGCAAAGTCACGTTGATTTTAGGTGCTTTTAATATAAGATATCTAATTCTGAAACTGTTATAATTAGCTAGAAAATGCATTGAATCGGCCCTTGAAATTGATACAGTAGAAACTTGACACCTTCCTTGGGTACTTGATAACAAACAAGGGAAATTCAAAATATTGTCTACTGTAGCAGATTTTTTGCAAACAATGTTATACAGTAAAATTGTTTTTGTATTACTTTGCAACACTTTATTCATTGAATAAATAGTATTTAAAACTTGTAGCAGTTGGAATCACGGGCAACTCTGGAACTCATCATTCTGCTAGCGTCGGTTCAATCCCCGCTTACACTTGTAAAGTAAATATTCAGTAACGCTGAGTAAAACTTGTTAAGTTACTTTTCAAACTACTTTTGACGGTTGTATAAAAGTACTATTGCAGGTCTATTACAACCTGATTCTGGGTTTGCTCCCAGCCTGAATTCCCAGCTCTACTTAGTTTGTTTTGAATAATTAATATAAACTAACTCTGCTTTTTCCCTTCTAAAATTAAACTTCATCCTAAAGATTGTTACACACACACACAGACACACACTATCGGTGACTTAGAAATTGCACATCCAGCCATCACTGTGGGTGCAAAATTGTCAACAGAACTGAAATATTTCTGTTCCTAGTCACAAAAATGCCATTTGTAACAGGATATAAAATATCACATCTTGATCCTTAAGTTGATAAACACTGATTGTCGTCACTGTAGATTTTACCTCACAAACCAAGAGATCGCTACTACCCAGCAAATGCAGATATTTGACAAGGAGAATTGCATTTTCTCTTTAAAATACTTAAATTTTCTTTACTGACCTTGATAAGAAATAAAAATACCACCGATTTTGCACCAAAAATGAAACTACCAGCAAAATATACCTTTTTATGCTAAAAACTATTTCCTGACAAAAGCAGTAAAATGTAGCATGCTGCAGAAACTTCTTAACACCAAGTCTAAGGAAGGTGGGCTTGCATACTGTATAATAATTCCCCGAGATGCTATTGGGGAGTTAAATTGGAGAGCCTTAATCTTGTATGGTTTAATCCAGGAGTAAATATATAACACTTGGTGTGCACAGAGTAAAGTGTATTTTGATATTAAAAACCATCAACAGCAGAATTAAGACTTCCTGATTATATACAGTCTTGCAATGAATTATTTTATTAATCCAAAAGTAGATAGATTGGTAAAAGCGCCAAATTATTCATCATTACCAGAAAATCTGTAGGAATTTCATCAATGCATTAAGGGTAACCCAAGTAATTTAGACATTAGTTGTGAAGTAAACTAATACTTGGGGAGGAAAGATCAATGAAATAACATAAATAATTACAAAGCAAAACAATTACTTCCTGATTTAATTAAATGGATGGGCATTGCTGATTATTATTTTAATTGTATAGTAAGCAGACATATAAATTCAGTAAGTTTACCAAAGAGCTAGTTGCCCAAGTCCACGATCAGTTACCTTGTGCTTTTTATAGTAGAGGGTGTTTTATGTTTATAAAAAGCGTTACAGCTTATACGCAGTCTTTTTAATTTATTATTGGAATTTTCTTTAACTTTATTTTATTGAGGGACTCAACCAGTTTTATTATGTATGGTTTTATAGCTCAGTGGTATAAGCGCGTGCTTCGCACCATATCAGCCCGGTTCGATTCTGGGGGCAGCGATAACTTTTCACAATGGCCAGGCCACTCCCTGTGGTTTGGAGGTCTATGTTAAGCCTGGGTCTATGTCCATTCCATTGGTCGTTGGGACTCTTAACTAATGACCCAATCTGGGGAACAGTCGGCTCTAGTTTTTAACATGACTACATCTCATGATCAATCAAAACACTCATCACACTCACCATCATTCCGTATTCACCTTAAAATACCCAAGAGTGGCCGGTGTCTCAAAGCAAAAGTATCAAGATATTTGTCTTGTATTTTTGTTGAATAATGAAATATAAGATCTTTCAAATTGCATTTAATGCTCTAACATAACCCTAAAGTTAATCCATCAATTAATATATGTTAGTAAAATTGTGATTCAAAAACATTTTATAATTATGTTTAGTTGATTTCCAAGATGTTTTATTAATCTGAAGAGGCCTAATGTTAATACAATACATTTCAAATTAAATTACAAGTGTTTAATTTTTAGAGAACATTGCCAACTATTTCAAGTTCAAAAAAAATTATATTTAGTTTAAAATAACTGCTCAGAATAATGTTTTGAAATCTTGACGTCCAGCTTAATGTGTGTATTTGAGCGTCTAGGGCAATACCAACAGAGCCACAGTGCCGTGCACCTGAACAGGGCACTGACACTCAGGAACGAGATTTTCCTGATGAATGACATTAACTTAAACTTAACATTAAAATAAAAAATACAAAAGAAAAAAGTGGAAGATAAAAGAAAATGATGAAAATATTTTTACCAAGCTAACAGTCAAAACATTTTTCAACAGACTTTCAGCTTAGCAAGAGATGACATTCGACCACCTGGAGCGCCACGCCAAAAGATATCACTTAAAAGTATGACACAGCAAGTTTTTTTTCTTTGAGTCATATTACAAAAGTTCTGAAAGAAACCAATCTAAGTATAGGTTGATGTAATTATTGCCAACCTGACTTTTGTATGTATATATTTTTATGTCTAAAATTTGAATAATGTACATTTTACTTTGGCTCTTCAAATCCAACAAGATGGCTACAGCATTTCTTTAGGTTGATAGTTTCAGCACTTACAAAAAGTAAACCAATATCTAGTATTGCTCTGTATATAAGTGTTGCTCAAATTAGCTTGTTCTGCACATTAAAACATTTAGATTGTTTACTTTTCTACATTGAAAATTTCTTTGAGTGGAAAGGGTTGAGAAAAGACCAGGGTTAAGATTTTTATCCCTACTTACTCAGCACATAAAAAAAAGAAACATGCATTTGATTTAATTACAGTACCTACTAAGCTACTACAAATTAGTTCTAGGCATGTTGACCATTATTTCTCAGATGAAATATGCTCAATTGAGATGGGTTTCCAAAGATATGTTCGCTAGATGGATGGCTATAAAAGCTTTCCCATATTTTGTTATTACTGCTCAGATAAATCAATGATTAAAAAATCATCATATATTACTGTTATAGAAGGCTGATAATTAGAGACACATATTATTTTTACATTAAATTAATTATCCTACTGTAGAAGAGACATTTAGCAAATAAAAGCTGAATAAAATGTTGTTAGCAGAATATTTGTGATGAATTTATTGATTGTAATAAAAATATGAACAATTATTTACCGAGTCTTTATTAACTGTGTTGAATTCTACTTTTATTGAAAGTGTGTTGGATCAGCAGACCTTGAGGGTTGCTCAGGAGTTCAATGTTTTTGCTTCTGTCGATACCGACCAAGACATACGTCCACCAGGTAATTCCACAATTCATTTCAGTACAATACCCAATAGGTCTCAAAAATATGCTGTGGCGGGGGTTGGTGGAAAACCTGTACCATTAATACAATACCAACTTTTGTAAATATGTTGTAATATTTATAAATACAAAATATATACAAAATCAACAGCATTTTTTTATAAAATAAGATTTTATAAATATAATTTATTTACAAACCAGTCAAATATTTTTGTCAAATAGTATTTTTCCTTATGTCTCTTGAACTTTTGGATTTACTTTTATTGACTTCTTCCTCCTCAAACAACTTGCTAACTGGCAGAAGCCTACTTGATTTTCTTCTAGAGGGAACATATGATGAATCATACAGCCTTGATTTTTCTAGTACATTATTTTTCTTAAATAGTTTCAAAACTCCCCATTCACTAACATGTTCTGGTTCTAGCTCTTCACTAGAAGACTCCAACTCCCATGCCGCATTACTAAACTCCATTTTTAGTCTTTCAGTTTCTTCTAGACTGACATTTTGACTGACATTTAGATGGTGTTCTAAAGGGTTTACTATGTAAAGAGCAGTATGATCTCTTTTCTTGATAGGTGTCCCAGTGCCTAAGGATATGCCTTGAGAACTAAAATCAAAGGCTGCAAAATACTCAAAAAATCCATATAATAAGGAGTCTAACTTTGAAAAATTGGTTGTGGAAGGCAGTTTTGAAGCATTTCGTAAAAATGTGCAGTTTACTCCATCTTCTGATATTCTTCTGTCAGTTTTTTCTGAAACCATTCATAGTTAGGGATTAAAAACTGTAACAACATTTTAACTAAGAACCTTTATTATAAAGAGTTCAATAAAAAAACACACACACACACCTAGTAAAGTTAGCTTCTATATCTTCTATATGTAAAATAAAGATTTGTCTTTGTCTATAATAGACTCTCACTTGGACGAACTAATGTGGAGGATGGGGGTTGTCTGTTCTTCAAAACAATCAGGATGAGTGTGAGTTGAAAGATAACTCACTTCCTGTTCCAGTAGCAACAATAAAAATAGACTCGAGATAATTAAATTTGAGTTTCTGAATACAACTCATCTAGCCAAACCAAAATGGCACAAAAACAAGTTTTCGTTAACAAAAAAAATACAATGTGTTCACAAAGTATTGGTGGGGTTTTGGATTGGTGTGTTTCTAAAAGTGTACATGATATAGATTTCTAATTTGTGTTGTTTGGTAGAGGATTTAAATATAGTTTTTTCTCATAAATCCATTGTTGTTGAAACATAAACATATGGAGGTTCTGACCAGATGTGCAGAAAATTAACAACCGCCATCTACGCAATAAAAAGGACTAAAGCCAATAGTACAAGGAAGTTGCTATGACTGCTTACCATGCCTTATTTGAAACCCATAGTTGTGTGGGGAGGTTCTTCAGCTGGGAATATGGAACACCTTTTATTCTCCAGAAAAAAGCATTAAGGGTCATCCCTGAGAGGCTCCAGGGAAAGCTCAAGAGAACTATTCTGTGAGTGGAAAATCCTAACTGTTGTGAATATCTACATCCTAGAATGTGTCATAGCTATATCCACAACAATGCAACCAAGGCTTGAAAACATCCATGAACACAATACAAGAAACGGAATCCTGCCCGCACACTGCTTGAATCAAAGCCCAGTTATGCAGGTACAAAGTTCTTCAATGCTCTTCCACAAGAACTAAAAGGACTGGACCCAGGCGTTTTGAAGAAGTTGCAGCAGTGGCTCACAGCAAGACCCTTCTACAGTGTGGTGGAATTTTTGAACTGGAATGACTCTGACTATAGTAGTCTTTAAATAATTGAAATATTTGACGCTATGTTCGATCTTTAAGATTGTAATAATAAAAATATCTCTCTCTCTCTAAACCCAGCTCTTATTTGTTAACAAACAGAAAACCTAACACAGAAAATGGCGTTACGTTTCAGTTCAGTGCACTCTGTGGTGTGAAGAATTTGACTCCATTATTCAAGTGCAACATGAATACCACAGAACTTACCATGAAAAACCTCCTCATGAAAACTATATTTGTAATTAGTACAAAAAGTTCAAAACCACTGAACTGCTTCCCTTTCCCCATTTGGCAAAAATTATAAGAGATTTCCTTGAGAGCGTTTCCCAACAAGTGGACTGGCAGGGGTGGCTGGAAAACGTGGCGATCTCGACCTTGATCTTCAGACCAGACCTATGAATTTTTATTTTTGGGATTGTGTAAAATGTCTACAATCAACCCATCAGAAATGTGCAGCATCTAAAACACCGCATAAAAGAAGAAATAGCATCAGTGACTCCTGAAATCTTTCTAAACTGGTCGTGTGGCAAATTAAATCATACCATGTACCCTCTATTCTGTTTACTTACCTTTACTAATAACATTAGTAGCCACCCTTAGTGAACTTTATTGTTTAATAAATGTATATAGTTTTGCCACTTGACTCAGTAGGTGTCGGAAAGCTCAAACGCTTTTTTGTTTTGTTCCACATAGCAACAGAAATGAATGGCTCTAATTTTTGGAAATTCGCTAAGCAATAATTATAACTTGTATCAAATTAAAAAGATAAATGTTGCCTTATTATTTTGACAAACAAGTTTATTTATAATTCATGAATATTGTCAACTTTATTCATTTGAAAACTCAAAGAATCAGCTTACCCGCTTTCTGGCTATGTGTCTAGTGAGGGTAAGACTTGAGCTCTCTGCAGGTAGAAGATGACAAGTAATGTGAGTGAGAAGTTGGTGATCCATCGAATTGGAGAGGGATTTGTCAGTCCGACCTCAGCCGCCTAATTATCAATGTAACACCAGAGTCAAGTCTCCAGTCAGCACATCCTGGCTAAATTAATATTATTTATCTTATGTTATCGTTGGTCTAATTTGTTTTAAGTGAGGGAATTTTAGTAGCTAATATAGGGAATATCTGTGGTATAAAGTATAATAGATATTGACTAGAAATTTTGAAATTTAAAATTCAAGGAAGACATTGTTGCTCTGTTTTCAAAAAGAGACGTCATACTGTCTGTCTTGTCCCTCAAGGCACTCTCATACCTTTGTTCAAATGCTTGAATCCTTAGATGAGATGAGTTGTTTTGCCAATATAAACTGTTGATGTATATTAGTCTACTGATACCGAAGCCTGGAATGTAGTACAACAAAGCTTATTGAATACTGTACTTACATATTGGTGAGTGAAAGGTCACACTCCATGTCGGTGATCTCTTGCCTGTACTTGAATGGGCACTTTGCTAACAGAATGCGCCAACATCCTGCAGCCGGGCAGGAACCACTGAGCAAGGTCGGCCAGTCCGTCTATGTGCCGCTGAGTTTGAGACCTTGCACTCGCTGACGGTTTTATGCGGAACATCAAGCGGCACTTGCTGTCTTCCTTGAAACCCAATAAGGTTCATTCATTTCTTTAAGACTTTACATTGTATTAAAGTAATAATTACAAATTATCAACATACATGACTCGCTTTTAGTGAATTTTCATAGGTAATAGAGTCGTTCATTTCTATCGCCATACATCCAAACGCTGGTTTTACAAACGTTGTAAAACCAAACAGAAGCAGTGTTCAGCTTCCTACACCTACTGAGCCAAACAGCAAAACTAAAATATATATCACACTGAAAGTAAGTTCGCCAATCTTTGTGTTGTCTATAAAACAGATATTGAATCAAAGTACATTTTAGCATCTTATTGTAGTTGTTTACTGAATTTTGTTTCAATACAATTTATTACCGCGTTTGTAAACAATATAAAGAAAAACAATAACGCCGCCAGTTGTGAATTGAGACAGTTATTCGACTAATGAAAAACATAGCGCCAAAGTGAAATATACCCCGCAAAATTAAATCGTATAGTGAAGTGATGGACAGTCAACTGTGCAATGCTGTTGCCGAATTTCAATGAAGGCGCTTCAATTTATGAGGATCAAGCTGGCCTGAGGTTACTCGCAGTGTAATTCAGGCGAGCAGCTGTTGACGCTGCTTATGCAAGGGATCAGAGCTTGATTCATGAAAATTTTAATGTTTCAATGACTATCTGTTACTTCCCGCCAGAACACCTCCGCACGCATCGTAAAATGTGCAGGGTTCACAATCACAAATTGAAACTAAGAGATTTCCTTGAGAGCGTTTCCCAACAAGTGGACTGGCAGGGGTGGCTGGAAAACGTGGCGATCTCGACCTTGATCTTCAGACCAGACCTATGAATTTTTATTTTTGGGATTGTGTAAAATGTCTACAATCAACCAGAATCAGAAATGTGCAGCATCTAAAACACCGCATAAAAGAAGAAATAGCATCAGTGACTCCTGAAATCTTTCTAAACTGGTCGTGTGGCAAATTAAATCATACCATGTACCCTCTATTCTGTTTACTTACCTTTACTAATAACATTAGTAGCCACCCTTAGTGAACTTTTTTGTTTAATAAATGTATATAGTTTTGCCACTTGACTCAGTAGGTGTCGGAAAGCTCAAAACGGCTTTTTGTTTTGTTCCACATAGCAACAGAAATGAATGGCTCTAATTTTTTGGAAATTCGCTAAGCAATAATTATAACTTGTATCAAATTAAAAAAGATAAATGTTGCCTTATTATTTTGACAAACAAGTTTATTTATAATACATGAATATTGTCAACTTTTATTCATTTGAAAAACCTAAAGAATCTAGCTTACCCGCTTTCTGGCGAAGTGTGTCTAGTGAGGGTAAGACTTGAGCTCTCTGCAGGTAGAAGATGACAAGTAATGTGAGTGAGAAGTTGGTGATCCATCGACCGGGAGAGGGATTTGTCAGTCCGACCTCGGCCGCCCATCGCTTGATCACAAACACCAGAGGCCGAAGTCTCCAGTCAGCACATCCGAATGTATACAACAATTCTGACATGTACACTGCAGTCCTGCAAATTAATATTATTTGTCTTATGTTATCAAGTTGGTCTAGTTTGTTTTAAGTGAGGGAATTTTTAGTAGCTAATATAGGGAATATCTGTGGTATAAAGTATAATAGATATTGACTTTAGAAATTTTGAAATTTAAAATTCAAAGGAAGACATTGTTGCTCTGTTTTCAAAAGAGACGTCATACTGTCTGTCTTGTCCCTCAAGGCACTCTCATACTCTTGTTCAAATGCTTGAATCCTAGTTGAGATGAGTTGTTTTGTTTTGCCAATATAAACTGTTGATGTATATTAGTCTACTGATACCGGACGTCAGGAATGTAGTACAACAAAGCTTATTGAATACTGTACTTACATATTGGTGAGTGAAAGGTCACACTCCATGTCGGTGATCTCTTGCCTGTACTTGACGATGGGCACTCTTGCTAACAGAATGCGCCGCACGCCGTGCAGCCGGGCAGGAACCACTGAGCAAGGTCGGCCAGTCCGTCTATGTGCCGCTGAGTTTGAGACCTTGCACTCGCTGACGGTTTTGCGTGGAACATCAAGCGGCACTTGCTGTCTTCCTTGAAACCCAATAAGGTTCATTCATTTCTTTAAGACTTTACATTGTATCATCAAAGTAATAATTACTAATTATCGAACATACATGACTCGCTTTTAGTGAACTTTCATAGGTAATAGAGCTGTTCATTTCTATCGCCATACAGAACTAAACGTTTGGTTTTACAAACGTTGTAAAACCAAACAGAAGCAGTGTTCAGCTTCCTACACCTACTGAGCCAAACAGCAAAACTAAATATATATTGTATAACTCACACTTTTATAATAATAATAATCTTTATTGTCGATACAATATTTATTGTGTGACATAAAACAAAAAAACAACAGCTAATAATAAAAATATTCGCCACGTAGCTTGGTAAAGGGCCATGAGCGAAGGCATAAGCTTGCTCAAGGCTCGCTAGGTACTTCAAATAAGTTGGCTAATCGCTTTGTATTTATGACAATTGTAATGTTAATAATCATCTTAAAACGCCATAACATCATATTATTTTTATATTTTAGTACTTCTAGTCACTCTATCAACTGGTTTGAAATAGAGGAAGAGGTATTAGAATTTATAGAAGCATATCAATTAGTTTCTAGTTTCCACTATACCTCACAAGCTTTAGGATGAAATCACTGTAGCTGCTCCTTATCGGCTGTGGCTTTTACAATGTCAAGGAAAACTTTACAACGGTCAAAAGTGAAACTTACCTCTTCAGTTCGTTGATCAAGTTGAAGTACAAGATCAAGGTCACACCCTTGGCACCAAACCCATTAACGGAAGAGCCAAACAAGTGCACTTTAGCTCTAGGAAAAGCCAGAGACTGTGGTCTCTACTTGATGGGCAGTTATATACCTCAGCCTTGTCCCCAAGTCATCTAGCTTAGTTGCTGTGTACAAAAGTGATATCTGGTCACTTATCTGCAAAATACAACAGCCAAACATTCTTTTATTTTAACTTTCAAAAAAGAAATTGAACAAGCATTAAGTGTTGGTGAAAATATTTTCTTCCCAGTAGAACAATAGGATTTATTTAAATGGATAACCAACATAATTCTTCATTGATATCAAATCGAATGTTTCCAGTTAATCCAGGTTTGGGTTTACTGCAGATTTATATAGGAAGAGAGTAAAGGGCCCCATACATGTCCCGGTGCCTTTTACGTCAAAACAGTCTAAAACCACCAGTGTGTGGGTGATTCCGAGACGAGCCGATCCAAGACAGTCCAGTCCGAGCCGGGATCATCAGTGCCTTCTGCGCGGATCGGCTCGGCTTGGACCGTGTGTCATTTTCCAAGTGTGTGGCGCATCACGGTCCAGGACCGGCTCTCAAACTCCCCAACCATACCTCCTCTTAGGGCACGCAGTCTTTGCACTAGTACTAACTATAAGCATACGCCAGAGTAATTGGTTTTCAGCTTTTTTGTCGTTGGACTATGGCTGACGCAAAGCTGTTATGAGCCATTAATTCATTAAGTATTTAATTATCATTTTAATTAAGTTTCATCTAGGAGTACCGGGCATTCCTTGTTTATGAAAAGTGTGGACTATTCAAACCAAATAAAATAACTAAGGAGGAGGCTTGCGGCTTCACCTTCATATTAATTGTAAAGAGAAAACCACAAGTGTGGACATTAGTTTACCTAGGACCTAGACTACTTCAGACATCCAATGAAGCCGCCAGTGCTAGTTTGACAGTGGAGCTGTGCCTATAAGCTGTCAGGGTCAGTTTATATTTTAATTGTTTTGTTGTTCTAGTCACTCTATCAACTGGTTTGAAATAGAGGAAGAGGTAATTAGAATTTATAGAAGCATATCAATTAGTTTCTAGTTTCCACTATACCTCACAAGCTTTAGGATGAAATCATTACTGTAGCTGCTCCCTTATCGGCTGTGGCTTTTTACAATGTCAAGGAAAACTTTACAACGGTCAGAAAAGTGAAACTTACCTCTTCAGTTCGTTGATCAAGTTGAAGTACAAGATCAAGGTCACACCCTTGGCGACCAAACCCATTAACGGAAGAGCCAAACAAGTGCACTTTAGCTCTAGGGAATAAGCCAGAGACTGTGGTCTCTACTTGATGGGCAGTTATATACCTCAGCCTTGTCCCCAAGTCATCTAGCTTAGTTGCTGTGTACAAAAGTGATATCTGGTCACTTATCTGCAAAATACAACAGCCAAACATTCTTTTATTTTAACTTTCAAAAAAAAGAAATTGAACAAGCATTAAGTGTTGGTGAAAAATATTTTCTTCCCAGTAGAACAATAGGATTTATTTAAATGGATAACCAACATAATTCTTCATTGATATCAAATCGAATGTTTCCAGTTAATCCAGGTTTGGGTTTACTGCAGATTTATATAGGAAGAGAGTAAAGGGCCCCATACACTACGGTCCCGGCGCGTTTTACAAAACATAAAACCACCAGTGTGTGGGTGATTCCGAGACGAGCCGATCCAAGACAGTCCAGTCCGAGCCGGGATCATCAGTGCCTTCTGCACGATCGCTCTCGCTTGGACCGCGGTGTCATTTTCCAAGTGTGTGGCGATCACGGTCCAGGACCGGCTCTCAAACTCCCCCAACCATACCTCCTCTTAGGGCACGCAGTCTTTGCACTAGTACTAACTATAAGCATACGCCAGAGTAATTGGTTTTCAGCAGGTAGTTTTTTGTCGTTTGGACTATGGCTGACGTTAAAGCTGTTATGAGCCATTAATTTATTAAGTATTTAATTATTTTCTAATTAAGTTCATCTAGGAGTACCGGGGCATTCCTTATTTATGAAAAAGTGCGGACTATTCAAACCAAATAAAATAATGAAGGACGAGGCTTGGGAGAGTCTCCTTAACATTACGAAGAGAAAACCACAAGTGTGGACATTAGTTTACCTAAGAAAAGTGTGGGTAGAATTCGGGGTAGTTTCATAAACAAAGAGCGAAACTGGTTTGTCCACGGATGAGACATACCCACCAACGTTGTGGTAACTTGACCCGGCAGTATCACTGCCGCTGCAACTTGCTTCGACAAACTCATCTTTCCAACTTTGTTTGTAACGGGTGGAGTGAAGTAATCACAGGCCAGACTCGTGGACATACGAGGTCTGTTCAATACGATTTGCGAACTGGTTCAATATGGCGCCTTTGTGTAAAGCTCCGTCCACTACATAATGTGACTACTAGACATCCAATGAAGCGTCAGTGCTAGTTTGACAGTGGAGCTGTGCCTATCAAGCTGTCAGGGTCAGTTTATATTTTAATTGTTTTGTTGTTCGTCGAAAAAAGGAGATTGATAAAAACACTGAACAACAAATATTTAAGGTGATGGACACTTGAATAAAATGTCAGAGAGGAAATGTGACTTTGGAAGTTGGACGCATTATGCCCTTGCTGTTGCAGGTGAAAAATTTGTTTTATCTGTGCGTGTTTATGTGCTTGTTTGTTTTTTTCAATTGGAAGATATCTTTTCATCATATAGTGTAATTTGCCAAAGATTTGCTTTGAAGAATAAAACATACTAAAAGACTAATGGAAGAATACATATTAATGTATATGACTTAACATAAAGTAATCAATATCACCACCTACTAAACACTATCAAATAACCTATACATTCAACCTCAAAACTTAACACCGTTGCTATCATAGATACCACTACCTTAAATATGCTTGGTTCTTACATTTTCTGCACTGTCCAGTTTGTCCAGTAGCTCAAACCGTGAGGCGGGTAGTGGACTACTAATGAGAGGAATATTTAATTTTGACGACTTCTTCTCTAGTTTTTGTTTTTGGTTTGCTCGAAACCACAGCATGCGAGATTGAGTTGGAATAATTTGACCGCGATCGTTGTGTCCACAACTCTTCATGAGCTCCGTTACATTGTCTTTATCTTTGAACTCCATCAATATGAAGTGCTGGAACCAACATAAAGGAATAAGATACTTTATTCACATCAGTGAAGAAATATAGGTTTACAAAAACAGATTCACAAATCAAATTCTACCTGCGTGAAAAATGAAAAGTTTCTGTATAAGGGAGAGTTGCATATGTATTATTAAATTATAAACATTTCATTACTGTATTTAGCTATTATGTTATTTTATGATTCTGTAGTTATTAAATATAGTCAATAGATACAACGTTTCTCTTTCAATTAGCTAAACTAGAGAGTTAGTTCAAAATAAATTGCATATAAATCTGTACAATTTAAAAAATAAAGATATTTGAATTTGACATTTATACACTGAAACGTTTTAAGTAGTGTTTGGTCAAATTCCAAACTCAAATCTACCAAATTTTAGAGCTTTAGATTTGGTAGCCTCAAGTCCAATCTGCAAATTCTAATTTCTGGATCTCATACCGCAGAATCTCTATCCTTGGATATTGGATTTGAATCTTGATTTTCGGATATCGTAGATCTGCTCTGGTTCTCGTAACTCGGGGAGAATCTCAAATATTTTTGGTAGGCTTAAGCTGTACAGTTGTTTTACTCTGCAAGAATTGTGGGCATACTATACAAAGAATGCTCAATAAATTTCTTAAATTTATGACTTTTGGTTATTATTTATAGTTTTTATACTAAACCTGGTATTTATAAAAACTGTGTTAAATGAAAAATTGTAATAAATCAGTTAAATTAAAATCAAGTTAAATTAAAGCAAATTACTAGAAGTGAAACCCAGTGTAGGACCAAAGTTCAACTTATTAATTTATCTATTGTGCCTGATCCTACAGTTGTGGGATGCGACAGCCTAACCAAACATACCATGGTACACCATTTACATCCATACATCGGAAGGGGGAACGCTTAACGGCTGTGACACCACGCTGGTCTTTGTCCGGCCACGGTAACGACACTGAGGGAAGAATGCGCGACTGGCAGGTTGGAGGTGTGTCATGCTGGGCCGCGGGCTAGCCTGAAGTAGGTCACCACCAACGCAAGAAGCAGAGAAACCGCCATGGGTTTCCCAGGCTAGCCCCCGCGAGCCAGCACAAGCACACCTCCAACCTGCCAGTCACACATTCATCCCCCGCGCGATGTATCGTAGGGGGCCACCGACCAAGGACCCGCCAGTGTCACCTGATTCTGTCCCCCGTGCATAGGACAATAAATAGTGTACCATATTATGTTTTAGTTAAGGACAATAAGAGCCGACGATGCCCCACAAGCGGGGTGAAATGCGCATCCTCTTTATTCTCAACTGTAATATCTACAGGCACAATACAAGGTAATTAATAGTTTAAAGCAAATTCTGATTTAAATTTGAGATTCAAAGTCGAGACTCTAACTCGATATACCAATTTGAGTTTGAAACTCAAATTCAAGATATACAAAGAAAGCATTTTTGTACTTTACCATAATAATTTTTAATTTTTTAAGACATGTTTCGCCTCGGCATCATCAGCATTCAAGATTTGAATTGGACATTCAAATTTGGGATTTGACTCTTCTGAAATCCAAATTCAACGGTCGCGGAAAGTCAATTGTAAACTAGCAGACACATTAAAATCCACGATCAAATTTAAATTTGATCACCAGATTCCAATTTGAGATTCATTTGATGCTTTGTTAGATTTTACCCAACAATAGAAAAGTAACTAACTTACTTTGTACATCATACAAATGTTACAGGACTTTTACCAAACTACAAACCACACCAGAAGATTTAAGGCTGATGGATCCATCAGGTTGTAAAATCATTTAGAATTTTATTACAGAACAAGGGTACAGTACAAGAATGATTACCATGGTAGAATTTGAAGTGGTATAATGGAACATGTTTGTGATAGTTCCAAACTGGGAGCAATAATCCTGAAGTTGGGAGCATGACTGCCCTGACTGCACTTGCACAATAACACTGTTTTGAGCTTCTTGACGCCTTTCAACTTGCTTGTCAAAGGTTTCTAAGACATCATCTTCTTTAGGAATATTTATATCTTCAGAATCTGAAATTAAAACGAACAATCTACTGAGATTTTAATTAAATTTACCGATGACTCTTTAAGTTGCCGAATAACTAACACAGATACATGTATAAAAAAAGTATAGAACAGGAATATAAAGATGTAATTAGCTAATTTTTGTTATAAAAACGTTTTCAGGCTAAAGAAGAGGGAACGGTTAGGGACAAATAAAAAGTTAATAAAATTAATATAAACAAAAACAAACATTTAAAAATAATTTTGAAAATCCAGCTGATGTAAAGCCACGCATATATACTACGTTTTCTCAAGACAAATACTGTTAAAGGTCCAGTTATCTAAAATTTAAGCCGAAAGGGGTTCTTGATTTCAAAACCAATTGATGTGTCAATTCAGAATTTCGTACAGGTTTGGCTAACATAATCTTTAGGAAAGTGTTTACAGGAAAATTGGTAGATCACATTGTTACATTATTTTGCAAGTTGAACCACCAACTATCGGGTAAACTCTGTCCGTACAACTACTTATTATAAGGTTACTTTTACTAAATTTTCCACTACCGGATGTCAAGGTTGAGGATGACTGGTAGAAAGGACTTTGTCCCAACCTCCCCCGGCTAAACAAGACAATCTTTACCTTTAATTTGTTTAAGAAAAGATCCAAAGCAACAATATTGTTGGCCAATAAGGGAGACGGATGAATTCTTCAGAGTTCTTTAGGCTCACTTCGTAAGCTTGATCTTGGCCTCGAGCAAGTGTGCAGGTACTGTACGTCATATTCAGTTGATATGATTTATTTAGCCCTAAGGAAGGTAAAAAGAGGCATAACGACGGTTGGGAGGGGAAATCTTGTTTTCCCACCTGTCTCACTATGACAATTTCTTACAGTAGGTTCCCATGTTAAAGAACAGAGCAGGCACCCTTTTTAATTGTTAGAGAGGAGGGGGGGCTTCGCCTGGGCCAACTAATGTTGCATCAATGTGTTAATTATCCTATGTTGATATAAGGGAATGTTTTAAACTTACCTGTGTTAATACTTTTATGTTTACTTTTGAAAGTTACATTGGTATTGTGTATACTTAATTTTGTGCTATCAGTAAAAGGTTTAATGTTAAAAAATAATGATCGAACTTTAACTTTGCATAAAATTCTCCCTAGATACATATTTAAATTACGCTAGACTATAAGGCAAGAAACACATAACCCTACTTGTCTAACTTGAAAATAAATTATCACAGAATAATGAAACTCTACCAATGTAAACATAACCATCTATTCAAGGAGGCCTCCCCACAACCTAACCTTAAAACGATTAGCGAAGTAAGATATCGAATCGATCTGCCATCGACACAAAACTCCTAAGTGAACAGTCGACTAGAAAATGAAAAAATATAACTCAAGATATTGTCACAGAGTAAACACTGTTAAAGGTCCAGTTATCTAAAATTTAAGCCAAAGGGGTTCTTGATTTCAAAACCAATTGATGTGTCAATTCAGAATTTCGTACAGGTTTGGCTAACATAATCTTTAGGAAAGTGTTTACAGGAAAATTGGTAGATCACATTGTTACATTATTTTGCAAGTTGAACCACCAACTATCGGGTAAACTCTGTCCGTACAACTACTTATTATAAGGTTACTTTTACTAAATTTTCCACTACCGGATGTCAAGGTTGAGGATGACTGGTAGAAAGGACTTTGTCCCAACCTCCCCGGCTAAACAAGACAATCTTTACCTTTAATTTGTTTAAGAAAAGATCCAAAGCAACAATATTGTTGGCCAATAAGGGAGACGGATGAATTCTTCAGAGTTCTTTAGGCTCACTCCGTAGCTTGATCTTGGCCTCGAGCAAGTGTGCAGGTACTGTACGCCATATTCAGTTGATATGATTTATTTAGCCCTAAGGAAGGTAAAAGAGGCATAACGACGGTTGGGAGGGGAAATCTTGTTTTCCCACCTGTCTCACTATGACAATTTCTTACAGTAGGTTCCCATGTTAAAGAACAGAGCAGGCACCCTTTAATTGTTAGAGAGGAGGGGGCTTCGCCTGGGCCAACTAATGTTGCATCAATGTGTTAATTATCCTATGTTGATATAAGGGAATGTTTTAAACTTACCTGTGTTAATACTTTTATGTTTACTTTTGAAAGTTACATTGGTATTGTGTATACTTAATTTTGTGCTATCAGTAAAAGGTTTAATGTTAAAAATAATGATCGAACTTTAACTTTGCATAAAATTCTCCCTAGATACATATTTAAATTACGCTAGACTATAAGGCAAGAAACACATAACCCTACTTGTCTAACTTGAAAATAAATTATCACAGAATAATGAAACTCTACCAATGTAAACATAACCATCTATTCAAGGAGGCCTCCCCTACAACCTAACCTTAAAACGATTAGCGAAGTAAGATATCGAATCGATCTGCCATCGACACAAAACTCCTAAGTGAACAGTCGACTAGAAAATGAAAAAAATATAACTCAAGATATTGTCACAGAGTAAACACTGTTAACAAAACTATGGCTTGCTAAGCCGAAATGCATTAAGTTGAAAACCTTTATACCCTAACTTCCAAAGCCCAGGCTCCTCGTCCTCTTCCTTCGGTATATTTACGCTTTTGTTTGGGTTTCAATTTAAGATGAAACTAATCCTTTAAACTGTTGAACTGAACGATATAAAGAGTTAACTGGCATAGGATAACGTTAATACTTTGATACTTTTACTTTGAGACACTTACCACTCTTAGAGGGTATTTTAAGGTGAATATGGAATGAAGGGTGAGTGTGATGAGTGACTAATAACTAATCAAATAAAAGTAATCGTAATAATATATTAATAAACTAATAATTAATCTATTATAACAGAACGATATTCTGATTTTTATTAATTGTATGTAAACTTATTCTAAATCCAATATTGTAAATTATTTTATAGTACCACATTGTAAATGAATTGAATTGAATCTAGGAAAGGACTGGCATAGTCATGGACTGTCCATAGGTGGCTTACTGACTCACCTAAGTATAATCCACTCCGGCCTATATAGTAGAAATCAGTTTGTTGATCTCTTTATCAGCCCGCCTATCAGGAGTATCTTTTGGGACTATTAAATTGTCTCTTATCATCACCGGGCCAACGGGAATCGCTGAAAGTTACGCCATGTTACGCCCAAGAACTAGGTGATTCCTATTTCCTAATAACAGTGCAAGGTGCTTGCCTTAGTGGTGCATAGTCCTGTTTATCGATGTAAGCGTTTTATAATATAGATCTCTTCCTAATATTTAGTCTATTTAGACTAAATGTCCGGTTTCATCTGTTGTTTTAGATAAAAGCCAAAAGGCTAACTGAGCCCAATTAAGCCGCTCAAAGGGGCAATCAAGGCAGAATCACCCCCCTCTTAGGCTCTGATTGCGCCGGATTTTTCTTGCCTAAGCTGCCTTGCAGACTGGTCAATCAAGCATAATTACCCTGACATAGCCAGTCCTCTCCAGGTTGTCAAAATATATCTTCAAATATGAATTTGCATTTGTTTTGTATAATATTTTGTAGTAAGAGTATTTGAAAATAAATGTGTTTACGTTCTAACCTGTAATTTCATTACTGTACTTACAAAACTAATATTTTGTTGTAAAGAAAATGTATGAAAATATTTCCAAGTGACTTATTTTTAGACAGCTAGATCATTGTAAAAGATGATAATATTGGGTTCATTTGAGTTAAAAGGACTTCAACATTTTTTTACCGCAAGAAGACAGAAAAACTGTAATGTGATTTTTAGGTAATCTTTGTTTTCAGATTTGGTTTCCAAAATAATGTATCAGTAATGTTTTTGGTGTTTTTAAAACTGTATTATAAATCTGGAAATCAAGTGAATAAGTACAGATTCATATTATAGATCTTAATTTGTATAAACGCTAAATAGCTAATTTATTACTAAAGAAATTTGAGAACAAAAATGTTTTGGCCAACCGTTTTTGTCTTTGAATTTCTTTAGTAATCATTCATATTTTTAGTGAAATCTTTTTTGGTTTTACCAAAAATGCCTACATCTTAGATCCCTGGTAGATTTGAGATCTTAGATCCCCAGAGTGAGATACCGCCAGGTGCCACTGGGGGTTATGCTCACCATGTTTGATTTGTTTTTTAGAGTTATAAATATCTCCAAAATTAAAAAGGGAAAGTAGTATTTTTTTAAATTGAAGTTAGTACTTATTCTTTTAAAGCAAGTAACAGCTTTGAAGGAGTAAATAAAACTAAAATTTTTACACAATATATAGTATTTTTCAAAAACATTTGCTTAAATAATGACCATACAAGCTTTAATACAAAGGAATATTATAGCAACAGGCACAGTGACTAGTTATAAGTAGTAAATAATGCTGGATCTAGGGACTTTCAGAGGGAACACAGCTTTCTGAGTTTAAATTTTATAGTTTTAATAATTTGTAGCAGAAATTCCCAACTATTTGAAGTGTACAACAAGTGTATTATGTCTCCATTAGTTCGAAATCAACTGAAGATGTAAACATTAACATGAAAAAGTTAAACTCTGTAGTTTATTGTATATATATAAATACCCCCATATAAATATGACACTTTCACAAAAATTAACTTCTTGGGAAGAAATATTTAAAAGATTTAGGCGGAACAGGTTTAAATGTCTAGCTTATATAAAATCAAATTGTAACAAATGACCTGCATCACCCGAAGATGAGCTCAGCTCGAAACCGGTCGTGAAACAATAAAATATTCAGGGTACTAAGTGTTTTAATTGTAACACTTTTGTTTCAAATATCAGTATCCCTATGTCGTGGTTCAAATTATAATCCTAAAATCAAATTATATTACTAACATTTTGAATAACAACATCAGCACAGTTATAAAACTTCATCATATGGTTGAGGTTTGTATTAAGCTTCGCAAAAATTAAAATATAATGACTTTGGCTAATTTAAGTCTAAAGTCAGAGACTTCATGTTGGATAAATCTATTTATGGAGAACATTACCATTATTATATTTGATAATGTCACCTATCTTTGTTTAGTTTAAGGTATACATTGTAAAAGATGTTACATGACTAATAAAAAACTATTCTTTGAAAGGAAATGCCAAGTTTTATATTAGGTATACTAAAAAAGAATGGATAGTATAGAAAAAGGGGGTAAAGGAACAAACATTTCTATATTTTGTTTTCACATAACTTATTTAAATAATTACCGTAAGTTTTTCTCCCTCTTCTTCTCTCAAAAAAGTGTTGTGAAAACAAAATATACAGATTTGTGTTCCTTTACCACTTTTTTCTAAACCATCCATCAGTTTTTTAGCATAATAAAGAATTATTATATTCTAATAATTTTAGTTACATTTAATAATTAGCATGAACAGTTACTTACACAATTTTAGAAACAAATCAGTTTTCCCTAGTTGTTTTCTCCATGCCCCTACTTGCCCTTCCCTAGATCCAGCACTACTAATAAACTTATATCATCCTAAATAAAGCTCATGTACAGTTTTCATTTGGCTCGGATATAACACTTAACTAACAGTAAAATAAAACAAACTTAGAAGTTAATAAATACAGGGTTATTACAAATTATGTTCATGATTTTCCGTACATAAAGTATACACTTAAATGTTATACACAAAAATAAAATGGTTACATTTGAAGAAAACTAAAAAAGTATTGTCTCAGGGACAAAACTCAAAAGAACCTTTCTTTTATATGGGTACTCCTTGTAATGTGACAGAAGTAAACTCTATAATCAAGCTCTTGCCATAATGATGATAAGAATGTCTTGATCGATTGTTTCTATGGGATTAGTAATCCGTTGCTGGATTTCAGGTGCTATCTGGTATTGGTGTTATGTACACCTTATCTTTGAGGTATTCTCACAAGAAAATATCTCAAGGTTTGATGTCCGGAGATTATGGAGGCCAGTTCAGCAGTGTGTCATCATTCAAAGCACAATGCCCAATCCATCTCTCAGGCATCAGATGTTAAGTTCAGCCCTAACATCCAAGTTGTAGGTGCACCATCGAATTGCTGAATGAAATTTTCAGAACCTTGTTTTAATTACGAGACAAGACTTTCTATCATCATATTCAAGAAAGTTATACTTAAACTAGTAAGTAATAACAAATGGGTTGATGTGGTAATCCAGCAACACTTACAACAGTTGACTTTAAAAACAGCTGATATGCACCCAAATCAGAGGAAATAAAACTTATGAGTTTTTTCTAATGGTACCAATTAAAATAGTCTTAAAACAAATTAACCCAGTCATATTTATAATGAAAATCGGCAACATCATTTGTAATAACCCTGTATAACAACATTATATAATTTTATCATGATCTACTGTTGCAATAAGATTTAACCTTAGGTTATCATGACATCAGTACAATCAACTAAATAAAAATTAGATATTTCAAGCTCTAAAGTACTTTTATTTTAAAATATAAAAAATAATTTAACATCAATAAATGTATTTCTTTATCTACTTTGGTTTAAATAACTTACAAAACATATAACTCAAAAGTTAAGTACATTTAAGTCTCTATAAGTTGATAGTGCAAATATCACTATACAGAACAGTTACATAAAATGATGAAGTGAATTATCACTTATTTTACAAGGATTGTCAACTTTAAACAGTGTTTAAGGATATTGCCTGATTTTAATATATCTTCACTATTATGGACTTTAGATACATTTACTATCAAACCTGGCAATAGGACTAATGTAAAATAGATAGGACACAGATGATCAAGATCTTACCACACCTTAAAAATACAAACAAATTCATAATTGCATTTTAATTTTAATAAACCAAAACAAACAAGTGTTTTTTTACTCCAACTGAAACAAAGTTTACACTTGTAGCGTTATTTAATATTGTGGTAAAAAAATAACATAAGTATAAAAAATGTATAGAAATATCATAAATGCAGTGTAAGTAGTGTGTTAAGCCGCTTGTACACGAGAGATTATATACCTCATAAGTAATTCTGATAAAAATGTTTTACAACGCATACCGTGGTTCTCACAGAAATAATAATACGGTATTATTTTTTGAAATATATAATAAATAATAAACATTGTTTTTAGATTTGTTGTTAAATGTACTGAAAAAAGGTTATTTTGCACATTCTTTGTAAAACAAGCTGTTTATGATTTATCAATCAACACAATTTACCTGTGTTCAAAAATCTCAACATTGCATGTTGCTGCAAAAATATTACAGCTACCATTTTCAAATAATTACCGTATTCTTTTAAAGGTTTCATAACATTTTAATAATTTTAGGAGCGCTTTTGCTGGTAAAGGCATCATCAGTTGTTTATGTACAAGTCAGTACGACAACATCTGTATGAAAAAATGGAAACTGTAGAGAGGTTAAAAGGTCACATCTGGTGCAATTTTTACGCCATTATAGAAAATTTGCTGGGATTCATGACAGTGCTTGTGGCTAAGTTTTTAAATTAACATAATTAATATGATTGGTCTCAAAACATACACCGGGTATATGAGAAGTAAACAACTTTGTTTATCAATTTTACACAAACTACGTGACCGACAGCGCTGCGGTTAGTATCAATGGGTTGGGAAAAATCTCAAGTTTTTTTTCATAGCTGACTTGTGTCAACAATCTGGCAAAAGTCGTTGTTTAGTGATTAGGTTAAATGGTCAATAATCTTACAACAAGGTCTTTTATGTGCTGGAGTTTGGAAGACCTCGATCTGATACCACAGATCAACACCGTTTTCGGACACGTTATCATAAAGACCCTCCAAATAGAAAATCAATCTACGATTGGCATTAAAAGTTCAATGTCACGGGTTGCTTAGAATAGGAAAAAGCTCCAGAATACCAGCGACGCTTGATGCTCATATTGAGTTAATCCGTGCAACCTTTCTAAACACTCAGCGGATATCAACATCGAAAGAGGGTATGGAACCAAATGCCTTTAATTCCACCGGTTGAAGATTATGAGAAACAAAATTCAGATTTTACCGCTGAATCGGAATCCAGGCATTGCATAATACTGTTGTATTAAAGTGTTGATGAAGTTTACCTCTTCAAAAAAGTTTGGCTGAATTTGATTGTAATATGCCTTTATAGAATACCTGACAAAGACAATCTAGTTTCCTTCTTCTCTAAAATTGATTTGCTCTTGTCAAAGTGTCTAAAAAGAAATAAATTTAGTATAGTTCTTTGCTCGGATTTCAACCTTGATTTTAATACTATGGAAGTAAATGTAAGGATACTATCTAATATTTTTTCTAGTCATGGTATGAATCCTCTACTTAAAGATGTAATTACAAGACCAGGACTTGTTAATGAGGGAACTTGCATTGACAACATTGTGACTTCAATACATCCTTCGCGTGCTGATTCAAAGATTCTTACCATTGGTTCAACCTTTTCAGATCATAACGCAATATTTTCCTCTCTCCACCTCTGTGTAAAAAACTTAAAACAAGACAGTCCTCCGCTTTTCTTCCATAAAAGACTTTTAAATGTATCCTCCATCACTTCCCTTACTTGCTGTCTCCATAAAGCCAACTGGTTGAACGTATACAACCAAAACTCCATTCAAGACCAATTTACTTACTTTTATACAGAGTTTCTAAATATGGTAAATGACAATATTTCTCTCAAAACATACAATTCTAACATAAAAAATAAGAAAAACTCGTGGTATACAGACTCTTTGCGGAAACTCAAAAATGAATGTGAACACTATTACTTACTCTCAAAGAGCCAACAAAATGAAGGACTTAAAGAAAAATATAAATCCCTACAAACAATCTACAAAAAAGAAATTTCTAAGGCTAAACTTAATTATAATAACAATAAGGTCCTTGATTCCATCAATAAACCTAAGGCCCTTTGGAATATTATCAAAAGTAACCTACCTAAAAACACTAGCCCATAAGATGAAAAACTATGAGTAATATTTCTTCACTTCCTTGGTTAACATATCAAGTGTCAGTTCATTGATTTCTACAAATCTTTTGTTTTGTCTACTAAAATAGTAGATGTCTCCTGTGTAAATGTCAAACCACAAAGCATGGATGTGGAGATCATAGCTTTCGAGGCGAGGCTTCAGAAATCCGTAACTTGCTATGTTTTGCAGCTGCTGAAGAGTGTTAATCTGTAAAACATTGGTTGAATTTTTCACTGTATTGTTTTTGATATTTCCATTATTGAGAAAGAAAATGTTGCAACTTTATTTAGTATTATTTAAAAGTAATGGCTATTTTTTATAAGATAAGTTAAAGGAAAAAAAATTTAAACATATAGTAGGTTATGTAAAGTTGTTATATTAGCTACCACAAAAATATGCACCAACTAAGAGTATTGCTTTTTAGTTAAAACCATTAACTAAAAATACCACTTTGAAAATAGGTTTTTAAATGTTTAAGAAAGAAAAATAATAGCTGCTGGTATCTTATTATCCATAGTTTATTTGATACACAATGAAGGTCATTATGACTTTATACCTAATTAATACTATCATCAACATATTAAAATGTGAAAACTGTATATAAAAAATGTAAATTGTAAAGTGCATATTGGCACCCCAACACAGTGACAGTGTTAACCATATGAGGTTGTGGTGTTATACATGCGACAAGCTATTTCCCTTTGAACACTTGGATGTCCAGTATCGGTTGAAACAGTCTCTGATGTGCAAGCACTACCCCACTGGCACTAGCAGAGAACACGAAACTAAATCACTAAATCACTATTTGAGATGCCGACCCTCTCATGTGAGGGTATTTTAAAGCCAAATATGTGGTGAAGGATGAGGTGTGATGAGTGGTAGTAATGAGTTAAGGTGAAGTCTTGTTACAAACTAAGGCCGACTCTTCCTTAGAATGGGTCATCATTAATTAATAGCCAATGGCCAATGGAAATACAAGGACCAGCGTGGCATGACTTCGAACCGCGGGTGATGGTCTGATATGTCTAGCGATGGTGGGAGTTGATGCGGGTATCATCAGATGATCACTGAGACTATCTGAGGCGCTTTAGACCTATATCATCTCAAAACCTGACCTCTATGAAGCTGGATTACAGGACCACGCCACAGGTCCCAGTCAAACTACCACTCCCTCCCCTCAGGCGCCAACTCACGTGTGAGTTTGACAGCCCGACAAACAGCCGGTGGTTTAGTGGTTATAGTGACAGACAGTTGGCCCCTGTCTGTCACAGCAAAGTTGAATCCCAGAGTGCATCTGGTATGGTGCAATGCTAGTCATTGGATCAATCCGGTGTGGGGGCCACAATGACCGCCGAGGATCACTGAAGAAAATGACTCATCAAATCAGAAGGCTGCAAGTGGCATTTTTGAGAGCTTAGGGGTAGCTAAATCCCGGCAGAGGGTAGTTCTATGACTGGTAATGCACCGTACCAGAGAGCGGTTTGCTGAAATTTTGCTCACAGAAACCCATTTGGGGGCTTAACAAAAATTAAAAATGAAATTGTAACAAAGTGTTACAATTAACATTTTAGGATTTTAATTCTAATTGTAACACTTTTACTTTGGCAAATATCAGTATCCCTAATGCCGTGGTTCAAATTATAATCCTAAAATCAAATTATATTACTAACATTTTGAATAACAACATCAGCACAGTTATAAAACTTCATCATAACTGTAAGGTTGAGGTTTGTATTGCTTAAAAAAAAAAATTGGCTAATTTAAGTCTAAAGTCAGAGACTTCATGTTGATAAATCTATTTATGGAGAACATTACCATTATTATATTTGATAATGTCACCTATCTTTGTTTAGTTTAAGGTATACATTGTAAAAGATGTTACATGACCAATAAAAACTATTCTTTGAAAGGAAATACAATAAGTTTTTATTTTTATTAATTAAAGATGTATACTAAATATAAATTTGAAAAGTAATGGTAAATAACAAAATATTTCATATATGTACTTTTTCTTTTAATACATTAAATAAAGTTTTATATTAGGTATACTAAAAAGAATGGATAGTATAGAAAAGAGGGTAAAGGAACAAACATTTCTATATTGCGTTTTTCACATAACTTATTCATAAGTTTTTCTCCCTCTTCTTCTCTCAAAAAAGTTTTGTGAAAACAAAATATACAGATTTGTGTTCCTTTACCACTTTTTTCTAAACCATCCATCAGTTTTTAGCATAATAAAGAATTATTATATTCTAATAATTTTAGTTACATTTAATAATTAGCATGAAAGTTACTTGCCACAATTTTAGAAACAAATCAGTTTTCCCTAGTTGTTTTTCCTTGCTCCATGCCCCTACTTGCCCTTCCCCTAGATCCAGCACTAGTAATAAACTTATATCATCCTAAATAAAGCTCATGTACAGTTTTCATTTGGCTCGGATATAACACTTAACTAACAGTAAAATAAACAAACTTAGAAGTTAATAAATACAGGGTTATTACAAATTATGTTCATGATTTCAAGCTACATAAAGTATACACTTAAATTATACACACAAAAATAAAATGGTTACATTTGAAGAAAAACTAAAAAGTATTGTCTCAGGGACAAAACTCAAAAGAACCTTTCATGTGGGTACTTTTGTAATGTGACAGAAGTAAACTCTATAATCAAGCTCTTGCCATATGTTGATAAGAATGTCTTGATCGATTGTTTCTATGGGATTAGTAATCCGTTGCTGGATCTCAGGTGTGCTATCTGGTATTGGTGTTATGTACACCTTATCTTTGAGGTATTCTCACAAGAAAATATCTCAAGGTTTGATGTCCGGAGATTATGGAGGCCAGTTCAGCAGTGTGTCATCATTCAAAGCACAATGCCCAATCCATCTCTCAGGCATCAGATGTTAAGTTCAGCCCTAACATCCAAGTTGTAGGTGCACCATCGAATTGCTGAATGAAATTTTCAGAACCTTGTTTTAATTGCGAGACAAGACTTTCTATCATCATATTCAAGAAAGTTATACTTAAACTAGTAAGTAATAACAAATGGGTTGATGTGGTAATCCGCAACACTTACAACAGTTGACTTTAAAAACAGCTGATATGCACCCAAATCAGAGGAAATAAAACTTTATGAGTTTTTTTCTAATGGTACAATTAAAATAGTCTTAAAACCAATTAACCCAGTCATATTTATAATGAAAATCGGCAACATCATTTGTAATAACCCTGTATAACAACATTATATAATTTTATCATGATCTACTGTTGCAATAAGATTTAACCTTAGGTTATCATGACATCAGTACAATCAACTAAATAAAAATTAGATATTTCAAGCTCTAAAGTACTTTTTATTTGTTTTAAAATATAAAAAATAATTTAACATCAATAAATGTATTTCTTTATCTACTTTTGGTTTAAATAACTTACAAAACATATAACTCAAAAGTTAAGTACATTTAAGTCTCTATAAGTTGATAGTGCAAATATCACTATACAGAACAGTTACATAAAATGATGAGTGAATTATCACTTATTTTTACAAGGATTGTCAACTTTAAACAGTGTTTAAGGATATTGCCTAATTTTTAATATATCTTCACTATTATGGACTTTAGATACATTTACTATCAAACCTGGCAATAGGACTAATGTAAAATAGATAGGACCGGATGATCAAGATCTTACCACACCTTAAAATACAAACAAATTCATAATTGCATTTTTAATTTTAATAAACCAAAACAAACAAGTGCTTCTTTTACTCCAACTGAAACAAAGTTTACACTTGTAGCGGTTATTTAATATTGTGGTAAAAAAATACATAAGTATAAAAAAATGTATAGAAATATCATAAATGCAGTGTAAGTAGTGTGTTAAGCGTTTGTACACGTAATAGATTATATACCTCATAAGTACTTCTGATAAAAATGTTTTACAAGTACCGTGGGTTCTCACAGAAATAATAATACGGTAATTATTTATTTTTTTGAAACACATAATAAATAATAAACATTGTGTTTTTAGATTTGTTGTTAAATGTACTGAAAAAGGTTATTTTGCACATTCTTTGTAAAACAAGCTGTTTGCAATTTATCAATCAACACAATTTACCTGTGTTCAAAAATCTCGACATTGCATGTTGCTGCAAAAATATTACAGCTACCATTTTCAAATAATTACCGGTATTCTTTTTTAAAGGTTTCATAACATTTTAATAATTTTAGGAGCGCTTTTGCTGGTAAAGGCATCATCAGTTGTTTATGTACAAGTCAGTACGACAACATCTGTATGAAAAAAATGGAAACTGTAGAGAGGTTACAAGGGCACATCTGGTGCAATTTTACGCCATTATAGAAAATTTGCTGGGATTCATGACAGTGCTTGTGGCTAGGTTTTTAAATTAACATAAAATAGGTGTGACTCACCATGTGGCTGCTTGGTAACCTATAGCAGTAACTTTAAAGTTTATGATGCTTCTCACTCAACTTGGAATCACAATGTCTACACTCCAAATTGGGGGTTCAATCCCTGCAGTCACCACCAATAAATTGTTAAGTAACTTTGTAGTAATGCTAGGTGAAGGTCGAGGTTGAGTTATAGAGAGGACCTTGGCATCCTTACTTTGCCTCATAAACAAGACAAACTTTAACTTTTACCCTTTATATTTAAGTGGTCAGATACAATATCTTTTTTCCTGATAAACACTTTTTTAATGGCTTTATATAGATTTTTACTCACCCACAAACATATCTCCTACATCTGTTTCAGTAAATCTGGTTGGTATCATGCGACTGTCCATGCATGTGAAAAATACTGCTTTTGGCTAAAAATAAATAGTTATGAAACACTACATAATTTTACTTATAGTTAGTAACATCATAAGTCACATATGCTATGGAGTAACTCAGAAAATTGTGTATTTTGCAGGTCAGTTTAACAGGATGGTTTGACAATTATGGTTTGAATGAATGCATGTATTGTTATTAAGTCAAGTCAAAAGGCTTTCTTCATTTTTATTATGCATTTCTTTTAACCACAGTGTTATGCAATTACAGTTTAAAAATTATTTCTGTTATATGAGTTTTTGTAGAAATTCCAGTTTGATCTTCAAACAACAAGATCTTTGATCTTCAAACAACCTTTCCAGCCTTTTATGGGGGCAAACTCTGTTAATAACTCGACGAATGTTGACTTCTGTCATGTATTTGAATGGATGTGTGTATATGAATTCCATGTCTGCATGCATCAGTGTGAACAAAACATTTTATTTTATTTGTAATTTTGGTTTTTGCAACATATAATATACCTTAAACTGACGGTCATGATGGCCCAAGGGCTTAGCTATGGTTTCCTAGGAAGCGATGGCTGCTTTTTGTAACGGGTGTAATATGACGTTGAACTTGATTTTCAATGTAATATCATATGGGCCAGTATTTTCCTAGAAAACAGTGGCCGTTTCCAAATGATTCAAATTTACTATAATATTACAGCTGAAAAATAGTTGCCCTCCTTTCCTAGGAAATTATAGCTTTCAAATCTTGCTACTTTTAGGTTTAAATGAGGATTGTATGTTATTCATAATTTTAAATCCTTTTAAACTTATTTGAAAAGATTGATGAAAATAAAGTGTTTGAAAATATTCAGCTATTTTCAAATATATGGCAGTCGGAAAAATAAAATATCTATGGAGCAACAAATAAAATCTATAATCCTTGTTTGAATTAAGATGAGCAATTTCAGCCGCCTTTTGAAAAGGACCGAACATTGTTCAATAATTTTTTATCAACCTTCTCAGAATTTGAAGTTTTAAAATTATGTAAAACATCATGACCACCTGTATTTCAACTTTGTAGAGTGGTGTGTCCGTAAAATAAATTAGTGTGTAAAAGAATTATTATTTTATAAAATTGTATAATTGATTTATTTGTTAATATACAAGAGAATGACCCCCCCCCCATAAACTTGAAAGTAACAGGTCTATTCCAACCCAAGTACACTCTGTATACTTAAAATTGCACATTATTTTCTTTCATTCTTTTTTTGATTGATTTCAATGTGGAACTCTTTCTTTCACCCAATTAGGTCAAACCGTTCTTGAGATATACATGTCATAAGGGTGTTCTGAGGCACTGTATAATTTGTCAAGGTTGTAGTTAAAGTCCTATTGTCCTGTGTGGAAAGAACCGCCATCCTGTTTATGAAACAGTTTTCTAAACTTAAGCTGTAAGTAGGTACTTTCCACAACTCATCATTATATTGAATGTGAGAGAAAAAACAACATGCACAACGTAATTTTATAGTTATCCAAGGTTTTAATAATATTAACCTTGAAAGTTATCAACCACAGACAACCACGTTGTTTAAATAAAATATTAAAAAGAAATTAAATGTAACATATGGGATTTCCAAGTCGTGAGCAGTCATATGATTGTACTTTAGCTACTCCTACTTGTTGATTTTGCTGTCTGCTAAGGCTAAAGTAAACATAACCTAGTCTTTATCTCTTTTCGACTGTTGCTTTGCACATTTGATTATAGCGGCCGCTTACCTTTGGATCATCCCGGACTTGCTGAAATTGCTCAACCATAGTTTTCCTATCAGTTCTTCTATACTTCATTATACCACGAAGAATCCTCTCCATTTTCACTACTAATTGTTTCGATTAGAAAGTGTAAAGCTTCCATCATCCAAGGTCCATCGTTAACTGATACAAGATTGGAAATGCAGAGCAAAAGTACAAACTACAAAGTGCGTGTCATTTCCCAACTCAGGGACACTCATTAGGATTCATCATTTTGATTTGAAAGAACAGTTCGTGAATCAAAAATTATCACGTGAGTAAAATTATTTCATTATTGGTATAATGGTATTCATAGAGAGATTCAATGTTATTTATACAACAGGCTACGGTAACAACTAAACGTTAAGTATTGAGTGGCTATTTAAAGACTGATTATGACTAACACTAAAAAATTCAAATATGCCTTGGTAAATGTACTAATTTTAATTCCTAAATATAATGTAAATATATATCCCGGTTCGGTCCAAATATTTTTGTCTTCAGATTCATTTAGTAATAAATATAATGTAAATAATAATAGTATAATAATTCCTAAATATAATATAGCATTATAGATTGTACCTTACTAGTTACTACCCAGATTGCACAGGCAAGATAGGCTAATATTCCAGATTGGTGAGATTGCCATATATGAACTTAAATTTCCACACTGTAATTAACATGGTTAATAATGTTGGTTGAATGTCAAGAAGAATAGGCACCAACTTTATTGATGTTTGTGACGATAGAACACATCCTGCTAAAAAAGTGCAAGGATTATATCAATCAAGTATTTAAGTACACTTTTTTACACCTAGCCAGACAGCCAGTACTCCACCTTCATAATTATGCTAGATACTAAATATTGTGATATTTTTTAAATACGATATTATTAATACAGTTCCCACAAAAACACTAGAGAAAAGGATCAATTCCAAACAGCTAGGGGCCCATTAAGGCTGTATAAATTTGGTTACCATGCACCGCCACGACATTGTCCGGAAGGACTAGGTACAGAAATTTGATATTATTTGTGGTGCCAAACTTTGCTACGGCATTATTTTGCTACGCGGCCAGGACATAAGGCCATTTTAAACAAATGTCTTTATGGCATGGCATATTATTTTCTCCTCACTCACCACAAATTCAAGCAGTCAATGCGCCCAGGTGTATTACATTATCTGAGTTCCCAAATCTTACCCAAATCTCAGTATAAATTGTCCGTACAAATGCTACAACAGGAGCCGTTTGGAGTGGTATTGATGCAATATCAACTATATTGTTGGGTTAAAGCTGCCGTCACGTTTTGAAATTCTACAAACCCTTTTAAGATTGTCTTCTCCACAACAATACATGGTCAAAAAAGAAGCTTAGCGTGTTGAAATACAACTAGCCAAAGCTTAATTTTCAAAAAGATATATTTTTACGTTTCTTTAGTGGCTTATTTATTGATGAAGGAGTTTAACTGGTACCTTAGGAAGATGCTAACACAATGTTTACCCTAGCATTGCCCAACTGCCTAGATGTCCTGCTCTGTTAGGCTAGTTATTTTTGCGAAGAAGTGGTAGTTTTTAGCAAATTTCCTAAGGAAATAGCTAATTGATATTAATGTTGTTTGGTTAAAGACCTAACACAAGATCGTGGTTCACAATTGATTCCGAACCCAGAAATTGCTGGGCATAGAACATCGCAGACCAAGTAATCGCAGTCGCCTACAACAACGTAATATTACTGTAGGAGCAATAGTGAAATGAAATATGGCTCCATTTACTACAGACAAACTTTGCCAAATACACCAACTCTGTGTAAAAGATTACCATAAATCCTGCAGATGTTATATTGAGAAATGTAAAATTGCATGCATACAGAAATTGTGAATATTAGCACAGAGAATATCTGATTTTTCTAACAAAATACTTGTTGTTTTCTTGACTGTGCCTTTTTTGAGCTAGCTACTGATCTAAAGTAGCGGAGGAAAATATTGTGGATTGAGCTATAAACTACCGGCAGAATATTTGATGTTGCACTCGTCATGCTATAGTAGTGCGTTTCTTACTTCTTACACTGATTTGGCCTTACCTTGGCTCACTGCAGCCAGTAACAAAATGCCAGTGTTAGGCATAGCACCAGATAGCCTACCGCATGGCACGGCGCGGGGTTATGCCTTAAGGTACCTTGAGCGACGTGGTTTGTATTGGTTTGAATGAAGGTGCCACACACTGTATCAAGCATGGCTAGGCAAAAACAAGGCAGCACTGTCTTGTGCCTTGTCAATTTTCGTCTTTTGGGCTAAATTCTTGTCCCAAATCAGTCTGCGCATGCACGGAGATCGCCGCCATGTGTATTTGAGTTACAGCGGCAGTCGAAAGAGGGTTTTAGACTCAATAGTATTATCGAATTGTCTTATCTAATTGTTTGTTTGTGACAAGTAAAAGTGGAAAGCCAGGAAGATGATGGGGTTTTTGTTGGTGGTGCAAGTGTTAATAGTCTACTGTTGTGGGTGCAAAGCAACCCACCAATTTATAGTTTGTCTATAAATTAATAAATATTTTATTGCATGAACGTTTTGATACTTAAAATTGATGTTTAATTCTAACATAAAAATCACACAAACAATTTGTACAGTCGCCCTCTCATTTTCATTCGAATTGTACTACTCTAGTCCCTAGTCAGTCAGTGAGTGAGCCAATCACACAAGGTCTCTAAGTTGAATTCCATAAACTAGTCTGTAATGTAAAATATTTAAGCGGTCAAACTTTTTTTCAGAAAATTTTTGAACGCCTTTGGCACTTTAGTATTTTTGAACTAATTTGGCAATATGTTGACAGAATGAACTCCCGCCTGGGAATACAAACGTTCATGAAAAACCTTCCTGTGTCTCCCAGTCTAGTAGTTGTCCCGGTCTGTAGTTGCATAAGAGTGTATGTCGCAACCTCTTATGGTATCGCACCATTTTCAGCACTCGTTTTCACTAAATATGTACTAGACTACAAACTAACTTCACAAAATGTATATATCAAATACATTGTATCTTCAAGTCAGGTCCCCTTGCCTTGCCGTGCCGTATGCTCCTCTTAACCATAGGGCGCGGCGAGGCAAGGCAAAAACGTCTTGCCTTGACATTTCTTAGTCGGTATGCGCCCGGCCTCAAGATGCCTCATTTCTCAATGTTTGTAACGACAGCAAGTTTAAAAATAGCACACATTTGTACACTTGTCCCTTACGCATACTTACCTTTGGAATTGAAACTCCCATTTTGAAATACTCACAAGATCTGTTCAAAGTTAATACAGTATCTTATTTAAAAAATCATAAAAACTTGCTATTTTGAACTTTTTATTTAAAAAAGCAAGAAATGATTGGAAGTAAAAACATTGGAAACCGGGATGACTTTTGGGAAAATGGGAAACTTTTAGGACAACTTATGTGAAATAAATGGTACTGCTCAGTAAAAGTTTCTAAATTGTACCTATTTTGCACTACACATATATGTCACAGTCGGCAACAATTTCAATAATACCTTGTATAAGTTATCTGTTTATTTTCAACATTCAAATTTTATCAGCAAGTAATTAAGTTACGTAAGCGTTGAAATGTTTTTAGGTTCAAACAAAATAACTAGATGACCCCGATAACAGGCAGAGTCAATCAGATAACAATTTGACCACACAGATCTCTTTTGTTGGAGCAGTACGCAACCATCATGTTTTTAATAAGGACTATAAAGTGAGTATGTTTTTATTTATTTGTATCTTTTAGCCTAGTTATAAAAATGGGTTTTCTGTTAGAACTAGTCATTAAGAATTATTGTAAGTAATTTTTAGTTGTCTTACAGTTTGTATTGAACTATATTATCCTTCAACAGAAAACCATACATCAAACATAAGCAGTGTTTTAGCAATAAAAAACCCTGATCAGACCAAAGTCATCATTGTAATTGTTATTTTTTAGGTAATTGATTTGATTTATTTATTAAATTCTTTTCATACAGAGTGGAAAAAAAGTCTGGAAACGCTTCGGTATTTTCTGAACAGGAAGACGTAGACCAATAAAACCTTGCACCTTGTTCAAAATAAAATTTTCTGACAATTTTTTGACATTTTCATTGTTTATCAGCGAATAGGGGACGTCCCGTCCAGAGGTTGGTATGCAATCTTATAAGTATCTTGGTATCAAAGTAAAGCTCTATATAAATGGAATTGAATGCCGAAAGTTTGACTTTAAAAGGTTGACCTTGTCCAAAGCTATGGACGTTTGAAGTTATTAAATAATTGAATTAATGGAACAATTATTATAAACATGGGTGTATTAGAGCTTGCAGAGCTTTGCTGGATTTTATCCATAGTTTCGTTTAAATTTTAATTACTCTTGCTGTTCAGAAATAAAGGATTTTCTTGCATTTCAGTGAAAAGGTAAATTATTATGTGAAACCAACATTTATGTGTTACTAAAAATGTGATTGTATTGTAAATAGTGGACTGTATTATCTAGTTGTTTAGAGTTTTCTTATCAGATTAGAGTAGCAGCAACATTTAGCTTGTTTATCTTCTTCAACATGTCCTTTGTTAGGCTGTCTAACCTTACAAATCTTACTAAACTGGCATGTTTAACTTCTTGTATAAATTAGTTGCAAATCAACTAATGAGGAAATATTAATTAAAACTTATCACCAGGTTTAAAATATTTTTCTGAAATCATACTTTACTACATTTACCAATTTACTATGATACATGATTTATTTTTAAAAGTGTATTAAAATGTTTTTACTTTAAGATCAAACGCCCATAACTTTGGTCAGGGTCAACCTTCTGAAGTCTAATCTGATAAGAAAACTCTAAACAACTAGATAATACAGTGCACTATTTACAGTACAATTACATTTTTAGTAACACATAAAATATATTGGTTTTACATAATAATTTAACTTTTCACTCAAATGCAAGAAAACCCTTTATTTCTGAACAGCAAGAGTAATTAAAATTTGAATGAGAACTATGGATAAAATCCAGCAAAGCTCTAATACACCCATGTTTACAATTGTTTCATTAATTCAGTTGTTTAATAACTTCAAACGTCCATAACTTTGACCGGGTCAACCTTTTGAAGTCAAATTTGGGGCATTCAATTCCACTTAAATAGAGCCTTATTTTAAAACAAAACTCGACATAGGCTTACATTTAAGATTTCATACCAACCCCCGGACGGACGGTACCCCATGCGCTGAAAAACATTGAAAATGTCATAAAATTGTCAGAAAGTTTTATTTTGAACAAGGTGCAAGGTTCCATTGGTCTACGTCTTCCTGTTCAGAAAATATCGAAGCGTTTCCAGATTTCTTCTTCCACACTGTTTATAATTTACCAAGATCAAATATTGGTTTGATAATGCAATAACCTATATACAGGGCGTTTTTAAACGATTAACAGGTTTTACCTGTACATATTTTGCTTATTAGTCACCTTAGGTCCCTGAATCAAAAACAAGGTTTAAGACAATTCAAAACAAGTTTTATAACCATGTATTTAAAAATTGTATTATATTATTGTATTTAGTGCTTATTAAAATCAAGAATGCTAACAATTTAACAACCCCTTAATTGTAAGATACATTGAAGTTACTTAGTAGATGAAAAAAGTTGTAAATGTGGTTGAGCGGGGCAGTAATCAGCTGGTGGAGAACTAAGGCAAATGGAGTAAGTTTCAACGGGGCGCTGCACATTGAAATTAACACATCTTTGAAACCGTGAGTTTGAGAGCATTGGTGTTCACACAGTTTTGTCAAGGGAACAAATCCCACTAAAACTGTGCTAAGATAAACCCCATGTCTGTAATAGTTCACACAGTAAAACATGTTTAATTATACACACTTCAAAATAAGGCCTAATGAGCTAAGGTACTTTTTATTTTAATTGCCTTCTTGAGTTGCTTTCGGCCTACGGCCTCATCTTGGCCCCCTGTGTGACCATGGGCTTCGCTACGCTCACAGCCTCGTGTGTTTGTTTGATGCAAGGGATAACACAAAGGATATTTTGAAGGGATAACACTTTTTAAATTTCATTGAAATAGGACTATTCTTTCCACTGTTGCAGCAAAAATCATATTTTTTGGCTGCAATTTTGAAACGGCCAATGGATTTTCATGGTTTTTGGTATATTGACGGATACCATCAAAATACAAAAAACTCTTTTGGAACATTTGTACCAACATTTTTTTGGAACATTTGTACAAATACCATGTGTTTGAAAAAAACCCTCCTTTCCCCTTAACTTTGGAATGAATGAAAATTTTTAAACATGCTTTGGCATATGTATCCAATAGGGTCAACTGAAGTACTTTTTGACATATTTTGGGGTTTAGCCCCCTTCCCCAAAATAGAGGTAGTAGGGGTGAGCCTTTGAAATATTTATTTTACCCTCATTTGAAAGAGTATAAAACCACAAACTCATTGATACTATCAAACAATTTTTACAATGTCCCTGATCAAAATGGCAGCCTAAAACGTGTTTTATTTTTGAGCAAATAAACCAACTCAGTCGCTATTGTTGTCCAAATCTTAGAAAATAAATTACTGATTCAGTTTTAGGGTAATTAGAGCGTTAAAATAATATGTTAAAAGACAAATTTTGCAAACTTTTGAAAACTGGCCCTTTTTTTCAGAAAGCACCAATTTTCAAAAATTTGCAAAGTGTATCTTGTAGCGTATTATTTAATAGCTTTGATTACCCAAAAACTGAATATTTAATGATGAAATTGTTAATGGTATCAATGAGTTTGTGTTTTTATACCCTTCAAGTGCTTAAGTGCTCATTTCATGGTCCCGGGCCTGGTCTTACCATGCTGACTGCATTAATATCTCATTTTTCCAAAGGAAATTCGATAATAGCGTTTCCGATATGAGAAGTTGAACTATTATTGAGGACATTTTCCATTGTTAGTGAGCAAAAAGATCAAAGTGAAAATGTCCGTAATAATAGTTCAACTTCTGAAATCCTCCCATCGTCAACAACAAACTTCAAACAAAGAAGTTTCCAATATGATGATGTAAATGCAGGATTAAAAAAACATTTTAAAAGTGTGTAATTTCTTAATTTAAATGTTTAAAACTGAAATAAATTATTGTAAGAGTTAATCCAACATTATTTTTTTAACAGTTGTCAGTCCAACCGATTGGGTCAGCGAGGTATTGTTACTGCATCCAAACCTAAGCCAGAATCGCCTACTGTCAAAAAAGCCAAAATCAAGAAGTTGTTGATAGCTAACCGAGGAGAAATCGCTTGTAGGATTATCCGCACTGCAAGACACCTGGATATTCACACTGTTGCTGTGTATAGTGATGTCGACAGAAACTCTATGCATGTTAAAATGGTAAGTACAGTACGATCTCACTAATCCGGCCCTATATCGCGATGCCTAATCCGGAAGCGCCAGATCAGCAAAAATGCCGGATTAGTGGAGGTTCACTAAAAAAGACTCAATTTGCCAGGAAAAACCTTTCTTACTTTGGAAGATAATTCACTACTCTTAAAAAATTATTCAATTTCATTTTTTTCTTGTGAGTTTGTTGAATTCCTTGAATAGAATAGCTAGCTTATCACCACTTTCTAATCTTTTTAAAATTACGTACTCTTTATCAATTGTCAAAGTAACATGTTTACGTTTTTATGACATCTCAACGGACTAATAGATTAGCAAACAAAGCATTTTTTCAGGCTGTCTGTAGTGAACTGAAGTAATCGATACATAATGACACACGCTTTACAGACAAGTCAGGCTTGAAAACAGACTAAATAACAACGCATCCCGCTGATTACTGGATGTGTCATGGAGTGGTGAACGGCCGGATTATAGAGACTGTACTGTAGGGTCAGCCATTAAGACAATCCTTGTGTTTTTTTGTGTCTGTACAACTGAAGAATATAGTATCCTGAAATACTAAATAAATACACATATAAGTGTATGTATTAAGTTTTGCCATTTAACTCAGGAGGTGTTGGGAACTAGATGAATCAATGGAAACAATGTTTGTGTGATGATAATCACCAGTTTGAATTGACACTTCTAGTTTGAATTTTTTAGTGTTGTTCTTTAAATAAAGAGTCTTAATATTTCTTTCAATGGGTTAAAAAGGCAGATACAGCTTTCAACATAGGACCTGCAGCTTCTCGTGAGAGTTACCTGAGAGGGGACAAGATATTGGCTGTGGCAGAGAAGGCTGGTGGATGCTATCTCACCTGGTTACGGCTTCCTCTCAGAGAATGTAGAATTCGCTGAGTTGTGTTACAAGCAAGGGGTGATCTTCGTGGGCCCTCCAGCCTCAGCTATCAGAGACATGGGCATTAAAAGGTACTTGAGTTTTTCTCGTGCGATGCACTACTTTTTCTCTCATAATTGTATATGACATATACATAGTACAATTGGGTGGCAGGTTCCGCGGAAGGGAGGGGGGTTGGTGATGGAATTACCAAGGTACGTCCTAGCTTACCGATGTTGTATGATTAATCAATTCATTAATAGCCCTCAAAATTCAAATAAAAATTTGAATTTGTAAAAATGAGCATTGATCCTAACCCCCTGAACAGTTAAAAACAACGAGAGTCTGAGACTGATGGCCGAAGCGAGTCTGTGAGCATAGCGAAAAGTCTCGTAACGCCTGTGGTAATAGAGCATGCAAAGTGAGGCCAAACTTTACATAACAAACTAACTAAATGGTAAACCAGTCATTTGCAGTTTCTGAAAATAGCCTTGGTAAAAGAACCATGTTTTATAAATAAAAACTTGGTTAATTTTACTGTGCAGTCTAATTTGATAATCAAGAAAGGGAAAGAATGAATATTTGTTTGTACTGTATGTTTAAATTTATTTGGCCTATAAAAACATAACAAACACAATACCATTTATCATAATTAATTTAAAATGTGTTGGAAAATACTTGACAGCCTAAATTTTGTTGATTTGTAAATATTAGTTGCTAAAATAGTTTTGAAAATATGATTGTTTTATATTAATGTATTATTAGAGACCCTATACCACTGTGAAGCAGAATCTTCAATCATGGGAGATTTTACTTTCACATGTTAGTAGAGGAGTTATAGTAATTCTGCAAACATCAGTTATTATTACATTTTGACCTTTATTTTCAAATAACTTTATATTTTTCAAAAGTGTTTTACCAATTTTGCAGCCTTTTGAAAGATGTTAAAGTTATGTACAACATAAAAAATTTGATATTTGAACCCCTGGCTCCCAATTTTTTAACCCCTTTGTTTTTTGAAACCTGTAAATAAATTTCTCTTGTTCTTTGAGTAGTTTTCACATGGAATGTTTCATTTCACTCAAATACAAGTAGATCAATCTAAACTATATTTTAAAATTTGATACAAGTGGTCTAAATTCTATGTGTATGAAATAAAAACATTAATTATGTTTAATTTTTCAGTACATCTAAGACTATAATGTCAGCTGCAGGAGCCAATCATCTTCAAAGTAACGCTCGACTTACTGAAGAAGCTGAGAAGATCGGATTTCCAATCATGATCAAGGCTGTGAGGGGTGGTGGAGGGAAGGTATCATCATTAACTACCTATGTAAAACTAATTTTAAGAGACAAAAATTATTAAAAGTTTGCATTTAAATAAATGCGTACATTTACGTATTTTAAAGACTTACTTATGATTGTTACGGTATGTAGATGTTATTTTGTTTTAAAAGGAATGTATACCTATTTAAAATTGCTGTTTGTATTTGCAGAGCCTGCTTGAAACATAGTCAACTGATAAAGCCAAGTACTTGTTTTATATTTGCGTTACTTTTTTATAAGTGGAAAATTTCAATTTTTTAGGTATTGATCTAGATAGAAAATTAAATTGGGACTCTAATATTGAGCAATAAAGTTTCAACAGGAATCTTTATGCTCAGAAACCTAGCAGGTTATTGTTCCAGGGAAATTTTGAAAATAGCATATAATGGTATTGTTTATCGCCATGGATCTAAATATGGGGAATGTTTATGGGGAAACTGTGCTAAAAAAAAATAAGTCGGATATTTGTTTTATAGAAATATGCCGTCCGAATCTTGGACAATCTTATCCTAGAGATTCGTGCCAAAATGTGTTCAAAAGACTAAACATTCTTACTTTTCCATCAATTTACATTTCATGAAACTATCATGTTCTGCCACAATAAATGCCATCTTATACAAGGCAATGAAATTCATAATCATGGTACGCGGTCGGTAGACAACTACAGAGTTATAGACTGGAATTTTAATACCATAGACTGGAATTATTTAAAAGGTTACCATCACAAGCAGGGATATTACTGTCTCAAAAACTACCCTTACATATATAAATTCTTCAACATTCTAAATGATTTAAAACAAAATTAAAAAACTACTTTGTATCCAACTCTTTTTATAGTAAAGAAGAGTTCTTAGAGCACTCGCTTACTACTGAAAACTATGGATAACTTTCATAGTTATTTTATAATCAAATTAAGTTTTAAAAATATTGGTATTATAAGGCTAGTGGCTTATATAGTTATATTTTCTTGTTATTATAATGTACCAACACAATTTTATATAGTTCAGTACTAAAGATTGTTACTTACACACAGACACACCTTCTGTTCAGGGAATGAGGATAGCTATGAACAAGACAGAGTTTCTACCAGCACTAGAGTCTGCAAGGCGAGAGTCTCTGAAAGCATTTGCAGACGACGTTATGTTGTTGGAACGTTACATCTGCTCTTCTAGATATGAGAGGTGCAAACGCGAGACAGCACAACAAACAACTGTGTACCTCTTTGAGAGAGACTGCAGTGTCAGAGAAGACATCAGAAGGTCATTGAAGAAGCTCCAGCTGTACGTAAAAATACTTGAGGACATTGAAATCTAAATGTACATTTAGTAACCAGAAATAAAGAATATGTTTTGAAAGTTTTAATTGGTAATGCGTTTTTAGTGTTGGTGAATTTATGAATACTCCAGTTAAAATAATGATTAGTTGATCCTAATTTATAGTATATGGCATGCCCATCCACTTAGTATGGGATTTTAGTACTTTGAAGCATGGTATTTTAGTACTTTGGTAATAAGTTTACCTCAATAAAAAAAAACTGTCACACAATTAAAATTGAAAAAAAAACATCAAAGTTGTTATCAGAGTTGAACTATTATTGCGGACATTTTCCATCGTTAGTAAACAAAAAGGATCACGACGTTTTGGGATCTGCAATCTGATCCCCTTCAGGTGAAAATAACCCAAAACATAACACAGAACATTAGAAAATGAGCTAGTTAAAGTAGTCAGCGAAGCTGACCAGTCAAACTCTACCAAACAACACGTAGTTGTTAAGTCAAACAAAAAATTAAATCTTAGAATTTAGGAATAGCCTAGAGAAAACAAAACGATGGAAAATGTCCGCAATAATAGTTCAACTTCTGAAATCCTCCCATCGTCAACAACAAACTTCAAACAAAGAAAGTTGTTATGTTGATATTATTATAAAAAAGTCAACATCTATCTTTTTAAAATGCCAGCACACACATGTTGCCGATTTGAATTTAGCTGAACAAGGTACAGGTTCATTGTTTCCACGGAACCCAGGTGTAAATGTGCGTGGTTGATGTTTCAGCCGGGAGTATCGGAAGAGCTGCGTAGACGACTGGGTGAGGCCGGAGTGAGAGCTGCTCAGGCTGTAGGATACGTCGGCGCCGGCACTGTGGAGTTCATTCTGGACCCTTCGTCCCTCAACTTCCACTTCATGGAGATGAACACGAGGCTACAAGTAGAACACCCTATCACCGAGATGATCACGGGCACTGACTTGGTCGAGTGGCAAATCAAAGTTAGTTGGTTACTAAAAGATATTTAAGACAATGTTTGATTGTTTTGTTCACTTGGAAAATAAATATTCTTCTTCTTCTTTCAAATTCAATAAGTAAAAATAGTTTTTATTGTCTAAAGAAAAAAAAATCCAAACATAGCTTTGTAATATAGTGTAATTAGGTGTAAAAATAAAACACAGTTTCTTCTAGTCGACAAGTTTTTAATTGGTATGCTGCTATTTACATTTTCTTAATAAAAGAGGAACTCAAACTTCTGGAAATGAAAATGTATGGAATAGCTGAATGTTGTGTCAACCTCAGAATGTGGGGACAGGTGGCAAGTGGGGACCGTCTGCCCGTCACTCAGAGTCAGCTTGCGGTGCGAGGTCATGCGTTTGAGGCTCGGATATATGCTGAGAGTCCTGAGGCTAACTTCATGCCTGGTGCCGGACCTTTGCTTCATCTGTCCACCCCCTCTCCAGAACCCAGTGTGAGAATAGAGACAGGTACATACTGCGCTTGTGGAGTATCTTCACATCCTTTTCTTGAAGTTAGAGACATAACACTAACTTCATAAGTAAATATTTTGGTATTTTTTCAATGAAGAAATTGTTTAGAAAAAGTCTGTTATTTAACAAAATTCAGCTTTTAGAAATAACCACACATTTAGTTACCATAACTGAACCCCAAACCTTTGTTGTAGTCTCAAATATGTCTCCTTTACATGAACTTGAGATTGCTGGGGTTCCAGGTGTGCAACAAGGAGATGAAGTGAGTGTACATTATGACCCGATGATTGCCAAGCTGGTGGTGTGGGACAAGGATCGTACCTCGGGGCTAGACAAGTTGAGACACAAGCTCTCTGAGTACAAGGTTTTCATTTAAAATCATTAGATGATAATGTTACTATAGAATTTTAGATTTTATAATATTGACCATGGTTTCTGGTTTTAATTAGATGATTTCTGATGGCAAAAATGATATTAGTTTTAACTTTTAATCTATGAGCTTGTATAAATTGAAATATGGTAATTTCTGTCAATATGATCGAGGGACCAAAAGTTTTTGACAATGTTCTTTACTCACCAGGGACAGCTCAACACTGAAAAAAGCTGTCTATTCTAGACAAGAATGTGTGCGTAAGCCCGACCCTGTGAAAATAATTATGTAAGAACTTTGTGGAAATACATATGTGGTGTAAGACATATGTATCCTGGCGCTGATCCTAGCGACATCTAATCACTGTGGGAGCGTTTGTAAATGTTTACAACCAGTAAAACACGCTCTTACAAATCTCATATGCTCTTGCAGGTTGTTGGTCTGAACACAAACCTGGAGTTTCTTAGAAGATTGACCCTTCAACCTGAGTTTATTGAGGGGAAAGTTCACACTGGATTCATTGAGGAACACAGCCAAACCCTACTTGCGGAACAGCCAGCTCCTACTTTAGCAATCGTTCAGGTATACATTGAGGTCTTAGCTTGAATAATGTTGACTGATGCTAAATACTGAAGAAATTTAGTTTGTAAATACATTTATTTTTGTACTTTTGGTAGCTAGTCTAACATCCTGACACTAAAATGGTTTGGATTGGTTTTTCTTTTACTGTCACAGTCAAGCCCTTATAGAGATAATCCTCCTATCTTTATTTTATGGCTTAATAATAGGCTTCACTTCTTTTTTTCTTGAACTACCGTATATTTGCTTTATATAGGAATATACTTTAACAGGTTGAATGAATCATTAAATTGTATATTTAGCTATTTACTCTTAGACATTTATTTCTTGGGTAAGTTTAATGGTGGTAGTGGGTTCCCTTTTCATGGAGAGAAAAGTAGACAGCCATATGCAGAAGCTCTAAGTGCTGTATTTCTTCCGAAGGTTTTGCATTAACAGCTGTTGGGATTTTTATTTAGCTAAAACTTTATGAATAGCTGGCCACACATGGGCAAATAATCCTGGGGCATGGTCCTGGAAAGTTCCTTGCAACACAATTGTAAAACCCGTTCAAATCCGTATACAAAGTTTGTTATTATTAATATCATTGTTTTTCCTAATGAAATCCAAACAAATAAAAAACCTTTTGTTGTTCTCATCAACAAATAAAATTTATTAAAGAGGTTAGCTATTAATCCTATAAGGTCGCGTGTCGAGTATAGGTTGACAAACACTATTTCCCTTTGAACACTTGGATGTCCAGTATAGGTTGCGGTTGAAACAGTCTCTGATGTGTAAGGATTACGCTACACTAACGGCACCTAGCAGAGAACACCGAAACTACCACTCCCTCCTCCCCCGAGGCCTTGACAGCTCACGACAAACAGCCCGGTGGTTTAGTGGTTATAGTGACGGACAATAGAGCCCTGTCTGTCATAGCGTGGGTTTGAATCCCACCCGGGTGCGTTCTGGTACGGTGCAATGCTAATCATTGAATCGTTCCGGGAGCGGAGGTCACAATGACCCGCTGAGGATCACTGAAGAGAAAATGGCTCATCAAATCCAGTGAGGCGGTGAGTGGCTTTTTGAGCTTAGGGAGGCGCTAATTCCCCTTGGTTTGAATGACAGTGCATTTAAAATAGTTGTATAGCTTGTTTGTATACAATTGTATGGAAAATTGATACCAATCAGGAGACTTTCCAATGTAGGTAATGCCCGTCCCACGACTAGACATAGTCTGCTGTCTAGCATTACATTGGGTACAGTCCACCGTGTTTGGATAAGCAACCAAACAGTGCTTGTGACTAGTAGCTTTCAAATATGAAGGATTTCTTACCGGATTAAGTAATATAAAGAAAGTGAAAAGGAGAAAACCTGTAAGAAAAACACTAACAATCAATTATTGTAACTAAACAAATTTAATTTATTTAACTAGTTTTTTGTTTTTAAAATTTTAAACAGTTTGTTTAGTGGTATTTCTATAAGTATTTTACCACTTCAACGTCTCACCACTTGGTTTAAAGTATAAAATATAGATAAAGCCTCTGCATATGGCTCAAACTTTTGGTTTGACAAGTTGCTTTAGGTATTCCTCCTAACACAGTTTGGTTTTGGTTGAAGATACATTTTGCATGTTTTTATAGTATTAGCTTAAACAAAAAAGTCCTTCATATTTATAATTAACAAATAAAACCATTAGACATCCTTTATATTACATAGCATGGCTACATCCTTTATGGCATGGCTACATTGGATCACTTTTGCAGGCAGTAGTAGGAATAGTGCTTCATGATGAGCTAGAAGCTTTGTCGGCTGCCTCTTACTCTGATGACTCCTTTAACCCTTTTGCTACTCTGACTGGATTTAGGGTTAATCATTTGTATCAAAGAGTCATTGAACTGCAACACAACAAGAAAGGTTTGGATTTACCTTTTAGTTTACATTTAATTTTTTAACTTTTTAATTTTTTGGGGTTATTTAACGTCAAGTGAACATTTTAGCAATTGAAAACAACCAAATTAGCTTTATTTTTGACCTAACAATTCATGTTAAAAAATACAAACGTTAAGATCTAAATGAAGAAAAAAATTTTTTGATCAGACAACACTATTTTTTGGGGGGAAAAATTTATACATCTAGTTTTTGAGGAACAATATCCCTACATTTTTAATGACTTTTGGAAACTTTCAAATTAAAAAAAAACTATTACTGTAGTTAATGTATTGGAAATTGCTATAGGAATTAAAAAAACTTTCCGTTATATACAATAACAATTTACAATTATTTACTTAGAAGAAAATTGAAATAGGTTTTCTTTAAAACGCATCCTAAGCATTTACACACAATTTATTTATTTAAGACCAGAAGGCACAAATTTATTGCTCAAATAAATTTTTTTATATACCTCTATATTATAAAAACAGTTTAAACTAATTAGACTTTGTTAGGTTGCACTTGAGGTGTTTGAAAATTTTTGTTAAATAATTTTTTTTATAACCTTTTTAGTGTCCAGTCTTAATTTGAACCAGTCACTGTTGAAATTTTAGATTAAATGGAAATCGGGAAGCACTAGATTCCCGATTAAAATACATAGTAACAATTGCCCTATGTACGGCACTTTTAAGTAATGATTGTAAGTAATTAAATTTTGTAAATTTTGTCGGCCTTAGAATCCTGACTTTTTCAGTAGGGACCATTACCAATGTAGTTTTTCCAAATAGCATTTTTCAGAATAACCAGGTTAACAGGATTTAGCTTTGCTGGACTCCACATTTAGTTTTATAATACAGGTGTATTGGTCGAAAACAAAGCAACAAACTTGTAGTAGAATAACATATTATTCAAGTATAAAATAAAGTAAATTTTCTGATTGAAATATGTTTTATCAGCTAGTGTTGACTGACTTACAGATTACAAGGTGAAGGTGGTGTACCACCGGGGAGGACTGTACTCGGTGAGTGTGGAGGGCAGTGCAGAGACTGCAGATGTCTGCCCAGCTGACCAGGACTGACTCAGGACTCCAGCTGACTGCTGAGTTGGACAATCAACACATTGTCAGGAGCACACTTGTCATTCCACACAACAACACAGTCCATCTGTTCTCTGAGGTGAGCTTATGTGAATAGTTTGAGACCTGCAACTGGAATTGAAAAAACAACAAGTTCGAACTTGCAAATATCCAATTGACAAAAGTCACAAAACCAGATCTTATTCGGATAACAGGACACATTAAAGGTAATTCCCAGATTGGTTCATTACCAATGGACCGATGGAATTGATCAACGGCTTAATGTGACTTCCAAACCACGGGGAGTGGCCATTGTAAAAAGTTATCACTGTGCCCGGGAATCGAACCCGGGCTGATTTGGTGTGAAGCAAGCACACCACTGAGCTATGGCCACCCCCATAGCTGAAGCAGGCGGTGCTGTTGTACAGAAGGATCCGTCTGTATCACTCCCGTGCAAAAACAAGAATGTTTTTGCTTGGTGTTCTACGCCCAAATGGCAACGAAATTACCCAATAACTTTTTATATACACCAAAGACCTGTAACTATTAACATACATATTTTATTTCCAGTAATCTTAAAAGATAAAATGTCATTAATCTATAAACAGATATTATCAGTCTTTATGAAAAGTAGGAAAATTCAAATGTTAGTTTGAATAGTGATATTTTAGGAGGATTTTAAGTATAACCTGGTTTTTCTAGCCCAAGCGGTTTTCAAGTGGAGCAGCTAACGTCAACTCAAACCAGCAGATTCACTTAAATTGTCAAGTTAAATAGTGATTTTTCTTGACATATCATTATCAGCCTTAAGCAATTATGTCAATCTTAAACTAAAGGTACTAAAGTGTGGAATTGTGAATCATTTTCTTGATTGAGATGTTATTTATAGGGATGGGTCGGTTCCAAATTTTTGCCGGTTATCGGTTCTCCAGCCTTTTTGGTCATCAGTTCTCTGGTTCCATCGGTTCTTTGTTAAATAAAACCAGATGATCGCTAAAGTCACTTGTGCAACTATGAGGTACAAACTATAAAATTATACAATTTTTTCCAAACTAATAAATCTTTTAAATTAAAGCAATAATTGAAACTTAAAACACTTAGATGAGCAAGAAAAAGGCTATTGAAGCCTAAAAGTTATAACAAGACAGTAATTATATTAATGTGACAACATTGTTCTACATTAATTAAATTTAGTTCTCACTATTTACTGGAACTGAAAAATTATAAGTAGTCCTGAATCAATTTGGTTGCCATGGCTGGCTGGGCTGGCCATCAGTTTTTGCATTGACTTTCCATTCAGTGTATTGCACCAAAAGTAGCGAAATTAGTGAATTTTGGTGTAATATTCAAGAAGCTGAATGGAATACAATGCAAAAACTGAAAACAAATTGTTTAACAAAAAATTAAATAGACTATATAAATATACATTATACAGAGTGAGTTTTAAATGTCTCTTCCTTAACTTTTGAAAAAGAAAATGATTTTTAAACCTCTTTGGGGAAGGTTTTTATAGGATTCTGATTAATTACTAATTAGTCATTCAAAGGGTTTGTACGAGGGTTATCCAGAAAGTAAGTTACGTTTTGTTACCTCCGCTTAGGCGGCTAGCGCCATCTTGATATGTGGTTGTTCCCCAGTTCAGTCTGCATCTAGCGATCAACTCTCAGGTCTGTGTCAGATTTTTTTTACGTTACAGTGACGCTTGAAATGTCTTTGTCAATTGAAAATCCCGCGAGCTGTAAAGCGTAGTAATAAGGTTTTTGGCTGCAAAACTGTAAACCGATTGAAATCTATCGGCAGCTTTGTGAATGTAACGGGACAACACCATCACTGAAGGTGGAGTCGTCAATGGAGCATTCACTTTGAAAATGGCGAACAAAGCGGCACGCGAAAAAAGCGGAGTGGAAGGCCCAGCTTTAATGCTGAACTTGCGGAAAAAGTTAATGAAATCACAAAAATCAGCGAATGGGTGCAGCGTTAACGTTTTTGGACCATTACCACAAATATTTTGATTCATTACTTAATCAGATTGTTACTGGTGATGAAACATGGGTGAAACATGTTAACTGTGAGACAAAATTGTTGACTTGGTTATTGGCTATTAAGTTTATTATTGCTGTAATTCTTTGGTAGGATGGAGCTTTCATGTTCACTCTGCCAAGTGTGGAAGATGACGTTGCTAAGCTCTCTGGAGATGCTGAAACTTCAGGAGTAGTCCGTTCTCCAATGCCGGGTGTGGTAGAAAAAATCATGGTCAGTCCAGGAGATTCAGTCAAAGCTGGAGATCCTCTCATAGTTGTCATTGCAATGAAAATGGAGGTAAGCCTGAATAACTCTATCACTGCATCCAGTGCCTAAGGGCACTTTGCAAATAACAGAAAAACAATTCAATTTGCATATTATAAAAAAATCCATAAAACTAAAAAAAGTTGAAATAATGTTTCAATTTTACTTTATTATGGGAAGTTAAAAATTAAAATTCCTGTGAATTTTCCGCTAATGATTTTGAACTTTCTTAAAAAGTCATACTGTTTAAATTTACATGTAGTTTTTCCAAATTTTTATTATTAATTTGATAACTTGATAAATTTTAAATTAAATTACAATCACGCTCTTAAATCTTAAGCTTTCGCGGACGGTGTCTCAGCCAGTCAACCAGCTACTGAGGATGACTCTCCACAGCGAGGTCCAAATGTTTAGCAGTACTTATGTTTCAACTGTGACACGCTGTATATAGGAAGCCTTAGATCTTAGTGGTACAATCATGCTGTCCTATGCACATTTTTTAATAAAACCCGCAAATAGAATAGGATTCAATTTAATAATGATTTCAGCAAATCATTTAGGATTTGTAGGGTAAATATTAAATTATGTTTTCTATCTTAAAAAACTTAATTTTGAACTATTTTTTAATCAGTTTGTTACAAATAAAATTATTTTTTAATGTCGTTTAAAAATTTTCTTAAAGTCAAGCAAACAAGTTTTTTGCTTAATAACAATTTATACATCGTCTAAATAATAGTGTTAATCTCTGTCTTTTCCCTTTGGATTAATATAAACTTTTATTTTCAGCTGGTGATAAAATCTCCAAAAGATGGTGTTGTTGAAAGAATTGTATGCCAAGCTGGTGAGCATATTACTAAAGATGTATCACTTGTGCAGTGGAAAGAATAAAGAAATATTAACAAACAAGTATTCACTTAATCTTTCTATCAGTCAAACATAACTTTAGAACTTTGCAGGGCAGTGTCTCGGAACTTACAATCAAACACTAGAACCTCTCTTTCTAGAGAGCTACCAAGCTCTGGTATTCTAGAAAAGCGGTGACTGCTTTTTTACAACTGTAATATTAAGGAGAATTTTTCTGTTTGCAATCTTATGCAAACTGTGATTGTACCCGGCCTTTGCAATGTCTTGCAGTGCGAAGAATCCATGTGGGACCTGACGAATATTTTGGGATATCAGGAAAGAACCGGGAAATATGTGTAAATTTTATTGAGGTACGTTAATGACTGGCCAGCTTATTTGGAAAGTAATATTGTTGGTCTAGTGAAACAACTTATATTATACATATATAATTATATTAAATTTAAAAACTTTATATAGACAATCTATATAAATAAAATAAGACTTTTGTCTGTACATTGCAATGAATTCATTGGTTTTTGGTTATTTTGTGTTTATATACTTTGCAAAGACCAAAACTGGCGTCAAAAAAAATCCTGTCTGTCTGTCTATCTGTCTGTAACGTTTTTAAGGTATCTTGCACCGCTTATAACTCAAGATCGGCTGAAGCTATGCTGGTGAAACTTCGTTTAAGGGTTAAGTTCATTACGCAGTGTGTCTTTAGCTATATTTTGTATCCATACAACATCCACAAAATAAATGGCGAGGGACCAAAGTGGGCACCATACACATTCTTAAGGCATATTAGACCGCTTATAACTGAAAATCGGCTGAAGCTATGGTAGTGAAACTTCGTTTAAGGGTTTAACCCATTACACAGTGTGTCTTTAGCTATATTTTGTATCCATACAACATCCACAAAATAAATGGCGAGTGACCAAAGTGTGCACCGAACACGTTCTTAAGGCATATTACAGCGCTTTTAACTGAAAATCGGCTGAAACTATGGTAGTGAAACTTCGTTTAAGGGTTTAACCCACTACCCAGTGTGTCTTAAGCTATATTTTGTATCCATACAACATCCACAAAATAAATGGCGAGCGACCAAATTTGGCACCGAACACGTTCTTAAGGCATATTAGACCGTTTATAACCGAAAATCAGTTGAAGCTATGGTAATGAAATTTCGTTTAAGGGTTAAACCCATTACGTAGTGTGTTTTTAGCTATATTTTGTATCCATACAACATCCACAAAATAAATGGCGGGGACCAAACTGGCTCTGTTAACGCCGGAATGGCGGGTTTACTATGACTCTCACAAGGTAGTCAAACACCAATAAACACTTTTTTGGTTTCCGTTTGTCTGTACATTGAAATGAATCAATCGTTTTTTTTGTTATTACGTTTTCTTAGACTTTGTAAAGATCAAATCTTAACGTTAAGACAATTCCTCTATGTCTGTCTGCCTGTAACACTTTTAAGCCAGTGGGCCCTGAACAGGTTTTTAAAGCATATTGGAACAGTTTTACTCAAAATCGGCTGAGGCTATGGCAGTGAAACTTTGTTTAATGGTATACAGCCTACTATGCAGTGTATCTTTATCCATACGAAATCCACAGATTACACAGCAAGGGACCAAAGTAGGAACTGAAAACATTTTTAAAGCATATTGGATCGCCTTAAAAATGGTCTAATTATAACTCAAAATAGGCTGAAGCTATGGCAGTGAAACTTAGTTTATCCCGTTATGCAGTGTGTCTTTAGCTATCCAAAATATAAATTGCAAGTGGCAAAGTGCAGTTTTTTAATATGGCTTCTTTGTTTGCCGACCTCCGTGGTGAGGCTGGATAGTTGTCTTTTGTCTACGATACTTTACGGTTGGCGAAGGTAACTAACAGGTAATCATATTATTAAACTTTATCGCCACACTATAACATTAAACACAACCGTGCAAAGAACAGGTACGTCTTTAGTAACAGCTTGGAAACTTTAAGCCCACTTTCAAAATGAAGGAACAGGTGTAAGGATCGGTAGTTTGATGCCAGTACCCGAGCAACAACCTGCCTTTGTGCAAAAAGTCTTGAGACTATAAAATTTTATCCGTGACGAAGCCCGGGTACACAGCTAGTATTATTATATATCCAAAAATGGTCAGACCTGAGGAAGAAAGCTATGCTTTTAAAAGATCTTGTCGGCCAAATAAAAATAAAATTAATTAAATAAAATAAATGAATTTTTTAAATTTAATATATTATATGTTCTAACTTCTAATATTAGAGCTCATGTCCCTCTCAATTTTATTAGCCATATTTTGAGCTCCAAAAAATGAACTAGGCAAAACCACTAAACAATAAAATTGCCTTTTAAAACTGTAAAGCTTTAAAGCTTGATTATATCTTAGCTGTTAATGGCTGTGTCCATCCAACATTAACAACGCTACCCACTCTTGTTAACTCTTACTTAGCAGAGAGGACTTTGTAGTCCCAATTTTGAAGGCATGTTGGTGTTCTTTGTTACAAATAGTGATTTCTAAAAAGTCAATGTCTTTTTCTTTAGTTTCCATGGTGAAGGCTATCTTTTGGGACAGGCTGTTTAAAAAGTTTAGAAGTTCTTCACAGTTACAGTTTTGGTCACCTTTTAACAGACATACTGTTAAAAGGATATAGTGTTATTGTTATAATTTTGTATGGGGTTACAGCGTTATTCCTATAATGCGCATGTGTTTTATATATGTTTATTCTGTATTTATTTAATTATTGTTATCAGTTATCAATTATTATAATGCTACGATGTAATTGGATGGTATATTTGTATTGTAGCATAAGAAAATAAATAAATTAATAAAACTTCGCCTCCTAAAATAAGACTATCTTCAGCCCCAGAAATGCTTGCACGGTCTTTTGGAAAACCTTTTTCTCTTTAAACAAAACACCCCCTTAGTTAGAAGGTTTTATATTAGTGAATGCATCTTGCATTAAGAGTAAAACCAAGGATGTAATTTAAAAAGAAACTCTTTTTTATTATAAACTTTATTCATGTATTAAGTTCTTATTATATACAGTTAACTTTACCTGAGCGGTAAAAAAATGTACAAATTCATTAAAATGAGTGGAAATAATTGATTTATTGTACCCATAATATAACAGTAGGTATAACCATAAATTTACTCTGACCAACCTGGTACAACAACTCTGTTTAGAATATGGCACACTACACAACTTGATAGACTACGAAACAAAACAAACTTGAACATGGCGATCCATCCACTCTCTTCTAAACAAATCAGTGTTACTCTTGGACAGTCTATAGAAAAGATTTATTATTCTTTTAAAATTGAGTTTAATGGTCATCAACGATCATTAGTTTAAAATACTAACACTAACAGTACACCATCATATCACATCAATTTGAGTCAACATTTGATTCATTTGAGTCAACATAACATGTATGGTAGTCACATTTTGATCCGGGTTCAATTAAAAGCAATGTTTCAATGTACAAGTCAACTAATAAAAGATTTAGTGAAAAATGTAAGCTTGATAAAAATATTACATTGTAAGTGGGATTATAAAAGATTACAAGATTGCTTACTACAAGAATGCTTAGAAGAACTAACTGTCTAGAAACAGGTCTGTTTTGATGTTTATCTTACCTGGAAAGAAGGCAAAGAGTGGTTAAATTAAGTATGTAATTTATTTTATACATTATTCATACATTAAATCAAGAAAAAAACAAAATAATAGGCTATATATTATTTTAAACATGAAACATTGAACAGTAGTCATAGTTGTTGCAAATCATTAATCTGCATTATGTGCTAGCTTTCTATAGAGGGCATTAAGAGAAATTAAATGAACAAGTAAACCAATTACAATGTATAGTTAACGTCAAAACAGAAGCATTTCTTAGACTCTATCTATAATCTAATCAATAGTAAGATGAAAATGGAGGTGAAATATACCGTATAGTTCAAGATACTATGTTTTGCCAAAATAACACTAAGGGCCGTTTTTCAATTCAGCCTTAACCGTTGGTTAAAATTAGGACAAGGAGCCAACCAATAGAAAAGCTGGATTTTTTTTAGGTTAAGTTTTACTTTGTCTGTTTTGATTTTGCATTTTGGTGTTACAGGTTGTATTTAGCTACATTAGCATAATGTGTACATGTTAAATTCAATAATAATGGTAAAACTATACCATTATTGCATGAAAGATCTTCAAATAATTCATTTAAATACTTTGAGCGTTAGTGAAAAATGTAAACATTGCGGACTGTAAACAACTTAACCGGCGGTTAGTTAACCAGCTGCTAACCGAGCAATTGAAAAAACGGCCCTAAATAGTTAAACTATTAAAATGTTTGATACTATCATAAGTTGAAAAATTCAATGAATTGAAGAATATAATTTTGCAGCAGATAGATAGTGGTTTTAAAGAAATCAGAATAATTTAGGTTCTAATAACACAAAGTTATACAAACCCACTTGTAAGTTTTAAAAACTTAACTTTTGTTGGCTTTGATAATTCATTTTCAATGTGCTCCTGAGACAATTACCAAAGAAATAAACAAGTTGCAGTGATTTTGGTCCCACTTTAATACTAAGTTTTCTTTAATTTTAAGTATTCAAAGTAAATGACAAAAGTTAACTTTTGTGAGTGGTAAGAGTAAAACTAATTGAAAGAATAATTTCTCAAAAATTTAATTCAATTTAGAATGAATCACAACATTGTTAAGGCAAATTCAAACAATTTAAGTTCAAAATAAGAATGCAATTTATGAATTATAATTTTAATGGTAATATAGAGGTTTGTTAATGTACAAACCAATATCTCTTTTTGTTTACTTTTTAGGATTGATGATTCAGGTTTGTAAAATTCTTTTTTCAAATTCACTATTTTGAAATGAAGATCATTGTTTGGTGCTACTTTTACATTCAAATAAGTGAACCAAATGCCAGAAACAGAACACTTCTAACTAATATTGTTCTCTTCGGTTCTTAACACTTCGTTGGCAATGAACAAACTGGTTTTAACATGGGGAACATTTGCGAACCATGTTTTAAGTAGGTTTCTGTACTTAAATGGAACAAATTTTAACAGGAAGCATGATGCTTTTGCTGCCGCAGCATATAAAACCAAAAATAAAATTTTCTTGCAGAATAAAATATTAACCCTTTGAGGTCTTATTTATTTTTATGATACAATTTTTCCTTACACTTTACCTGAAATTATTTTACAGAAAATAGAAATGTGTACTTACACAGGGTGTCACAAAATGTGTAGCGCGCTATGCTGAACCGGATTCTACATACAAAAGTAAGTCGAAAATTTCCAGTAACATTTTCTTGATTTTGGCTCAGTTAAGTCGTAATTCACCATTTTGTAAATGTTTGAAAATAATTGATAATTCAAAACCACTTTGAGATATTTTTATGAAACTTGGTATAAACCTTAATTGTATTTCTAATACAATTTCCAAAAACCTTTTGTATCTAACTTATTAGATTTCGAAATGGCGGCCATTAAAACATTTTAAAGTCAAATTCCAACCAGATTCCATTTGACTTTGAAATTTTAAGTTGCTGCCATTTTGAAATTTGATAAGTTAGATGACAAATATTTTTGGAAGATGTTATTAGGAATACAATTAAGGTTTTACCAAGTTTCACAAAAATATCTCAAAGAGTTTTTAAATTATTAATTATTTTCAAAAATTACAAAATGGCGGATTCTGGCTACATTAAGTCCAAATCAAAATAATTTTGCTTGACATTTTCGACTTATTTTTGAATGTAGAATCTGGTTCTGCATAGCACGCTACACATTTTTGTGACACCCTGTATATATTTCAAAACATCATATACAAACAAATTGACATAAAAACTTAACATTAAAATAAAATTTAATTTTTTAATAACCAACTACAAAAAGGCTATTTTAACCCAAAGTGAAAATACTACCTCAAAGGGAACAACATTTTGAGTTATATGTTCTTATGTACAAATTAAGTTTCTAATTTTGAATTATGATACTAATTTTTGACAAAGTAGTTTAATAGATTAGGTATACGCAGAAACCTCAATGGTTCTATGCTTCTAAAGAAAATTTGTCCATAATTATATACATTACCAAGTTTACTTGAAGAGTTGGATCAATACTACTTAGCTCGCTTTGCTTAGAACAAGTAATAAAAATAATTGGATTTAGTAGTTCTTTGTTTGACTTAAATAAAAGCTTGAATACAGCCTTAACATGTTGAGAAACATTCATAGTTTTGCTTTTATGTACATTGCATGCCTACCTATAAGCACATAGAATAAAAATACGAAAATTGATTTTCCTATTTACAATCAGTATATACAAGTGAACACTTAGTATGGAACTTTCAACAATATTCTCTTCAAATCTACATGAAGGTTACTTTGAATTCAATTTGCTTCCCTTACTTCGATTTAGGATTCAAACTTAAACTGCTAAGTACCGGTATCAATTTGGTAAAGTAAAAAGTATTTTTACTTCATCAGTTAATAACAAATTACACTCTGTGCTATAATTAATGCTATTGATCAATGCAGTTTTTTCAATCACCTGTGTCCAGAAACTTGTTTACCGAAGGTCAATTTGCAGTTAAAGGTGTCTTATCTAGTTAAATTTCTAAAATAAAGTATAGGAAAGACAACAAATTCGAAGTAAGCTTTCTTCACCTAGTACAAGTGGTAAGACTTTTCACAAGAATAAATGACAAGTTGCATAAAAATAGCAGCTGTTTGATTCAAAAACAACAAAACACTCTGGGGTAGATATTTGAGAAAAGACATTTTGGAGAAATTACTCATCATACTGCGCTTGAAAATGTAATTTTGCATAGATAAATTTGACAAAATAAAAAAACAAGGGTACTGCAAATGAGAAATAAAATTTTTACTTTTTTTTCCGTACTGCTATAGGTTTTGCCATTACCAGAGCCCTTGTTTTTGCTACGTTTCCATAGCAAGGTACAAACAAATTCTGTTTGTTATGATTTATTTTGAAGTGACTATTTACAAAATACATGTAATATAGGAAATTTTTTCATATACTTATCAACATTAGCCATTTAAGTTAACAACATTTCAGAATTAACGGTAGTTTTAACTTTAAAACAAATTTTGTGTCATTTAAATTTTAGAATATAAAAATAGAGCACAATGTAGCTTATGCTTGGACTAATTTTGTAATTTTGCAGTATGATGAAACCTATTGTTCAGAACTCGTCCAAAAAGAGTCTTTTCCAAGGGATAGCTCAATTACTCAAGTACTCGGCTTCGCCTCGCATATGAAATCGCTAATCACTCGGCTGCCCCACACTTTCATGAGAACACTTTTGCCATGCGCCGGAAAAGTGCTAGTTTCGGTACTTATGATGAAGTATACTATTTTGTATTTTACCACGAAAAATTTAATAGTCTCACAACATCACCAAGACTTTGTGAATAGTCTTGCATAATTATACATTTTATCATTCTTATTATTGTACTTTTGAGGAAACCGAGTGGAACTCTTCATCACCAACAATGGTGTTATGTATATTGTATAGCCCCCAAAATCGTTTGATTGTGAAGAGTGTTTTATTATTTATGTTATTCAAGTCAGTTGATTATACATTGTTACTTGAATTTAAAACTTTAGGCCAATATGGAAGCAAGATCTTGTATAATTAGAATGACATTACATTTCAAACTCTATAAATGACTTTAAATGTACTTACAAGCATAATGAGACTTTTCAAATCAGTAGTCAGATACATTTGTGAGGAGTCACAAAACTAAACTGTATAATACATTATTCAAAAGGAATGTTATTGGTTTGGTTAAAATTACTCATTCCGTATTCTCTATTGTTTTGATGTTTTGAAAAGGTTATGAATTTTCAGAAGAATTTGAGTTTTGAGTTCAGAGCTTAAATTTTTTTAATTGAAAGTTAGATAGGGTAGTTATTTTTGAATTATTAATTCAACTACTATCAATGAATTGATTGTACTCAAAATTAGAATCTGAAAACGTCTAAAATATTCTAAATTGTCAGTAAGATTTTTGATTCCCCCATGTAGGCTAGGTTAAGCCAGTTCCTAGTTTGGTTTGCTTAAAGAAATAAAAATATTTTTATGTGTCAAAAGTTATTCAGTAGCTTCTTTTCCAGGACTTCATGAAAAAAGACTACTGTATCTGTGACTAAACCGTGAACGAGGTAACATCACGCGTTAAGCACTTGCTGAGCCATCGCTGTTAAATGATGCTCTCTCGGTTGCGTTCGTTGTCTTCTGCGCTGCTGTCTGCACTGCTCGCACCACATATCTGCATCTCTATCTCTGCCAACCTGTGCTCCACCTGACACCCAAACAGTCTGGTTAATCAAGGCTAGCTTTGTTCATTTCGGGGCATTTTAGGACATAAATCTTTTTATGAATTCACCCTCAATTTTGTTTTGATCCAGTGTTGATTATTGGAATGCTATTTTGTACAACTAAAGCTATGGTCTCCTAGCTCTGCAAAATTTGCGGAGTGCGCTGCGCAAGGAGGAGCTTGCAGTACGCAACGCAACAGTGTTCTTCTAGAGCCGCAAATTTGTGATAGCGCAAAGCGCACACCTAATCAGTTGTTTGGTAGTGTTCTCTGCAACATGAGCTCTCGTGGTCATAAAAAACAACAAGCATTATTCTAAATAAATAAATAAATGTTTTATTCTATAAAAAACATACAGTTGTATTGAAATCGTCAATTATTTTGAAAGCTAAAACTTTGTCACTCATACTTACATTGGGAACTCATTCATACATGCAATGTTTACAATTAAACTGGCTCATTCATTCGAGTTCTTCCACTTAAATATCCGTAGGCTGGTAGCCATTTCTCACTAGGTCTCCCATTGGTGTGCCAAGAACTCGTCTGAACTATAGAAAGTGTTCGTGGTCAAAGCTGCTTTCAGACGAGATTTGAACGCCTGTGGCGTTGGCACATTTTATCGAATTTGGTAATATTTTGACAAAGCGGGCTCCTGTCTGACAAGGCAAACGCTCGTAAACCATTGTTTTGTGTCACCCAGACCGGTAGTTTTCCCTGTGTATGTCTACACCTCTTATAGGATCATTGCTGGGATTGTTGCTGCTTGAAGAGGAAAACGAATATGAATAATACGAAGATTTTATTATTGGTCATTTATTTAAGGTTAGAAAGCCAGTGTGTGAATTGTTTTTGCTAAGGGGAAAGAGGAAGTGTTAAACTGTTGATAGATAAACATTTAAAAAACTACAAGGAGCGATTTAAAGCTTACTTCCAAGTTGATTGTAACCAATTCAAATATTTGTTGAGCTTGATCGATAATGGCATTAAAGGTGATTCTTGTAATAGATACAAAAAACTAATATCATCCGCTGAAAAGTTGGCAGTGACTCTAAAGTAAAAGTAATATAATAAGCTACGTAAAATTGTAATTGCAAGGGACTCAAATGTAAGAATAAATGGAAAATGTTAGCGGTTTTTTTCTCAAGTAACGGCTATTTTTCTCTTACCATCTGTTTATCCTGGGTGCTAGAGAGTTTGTCTCGCTTCACCACTGAACACGACCGATACCACTTTCAACACAAAATTTCAATAATCTCCACCTGTTCAGATGCACATTTTGCGCTCCACAGTCCGCAAATGACTGCTCTCAGAGCAGTCGTGTTTTTGCGGAGTGCGCTGTGCAAATCAGTGGTCTAGAAGAACGGTCTCATTTGATAACATGTAATCAAGTGGCCGTGGGTTTGCAGAGTACAAAGTGCGCCGCAAAATTTGCGGAGCTAGGAGACCATAGCTTGAATACCAATAATCCTAAGGTGAGGTTTGCTGGGGGATAAAGTTAGTTTTGTCCCTCTGGAGAACTGTTCCTATACCGGAGACTGGAGAGTTTACTGACCTCCCACTGTTGCTGACTTAGTTTCATGCTAAGAGCAGCGTTCTCAGTCTCCAAGGTGACCAGGCGCTCTCGCAGCCGCTTGATCTCTGCGATGAAGGCCTCCTGTGATATCACGTCAGGACTCGCTCCTATGCTTGGCCCTGCAAAGTTATTATTTCGCTATACAATGCAAATAAATCCGAATCAACAAACTCAAGCAATACTCTATCACTATAGCTAATTCTTACAAGCCAGATTGTCACTTGGAACTGGTGGGTTTGGTTGTGAACGAGCGCTGTTGAGCAAGGTAGGGTACGGTGGAGGGGATATTTATACATATTTTCCACTCTGCTGGCCTGTGTCATCATACCTGAAGGTGGTTTAGTGTTTAAGGTTTGAGGCACGTGGTGGCAGGACTGCTCCTCTGAGGTGTGGTCGCTGGACAGGATGGACAGTGGTGACACGTTGGTGGCATGAGATCTACTGTAACAAGCAACCAGATACATTAGATTAGCCTACTATCTTGTACCTAGAAAGTAGTTTGGCCAAGTGTCCTTACAACAGTCTGTGAAGCAACCTACTCAGTATTAGGTCCACTAAAAATCGGTCTAAATTGTGGTAATCTGAAAGTTTAATTAATCACGTTTAAAATACAGATTTTCTGGAAGGAAAAAGCGGTGAAAACTATATTACTTTTCCTGAAGAAAAACAGCATACAAGAATATTTGTGTAAACTGTTTGATTGAACAAAAAGGAAGAAAACATCTTTTGGTTAGTAATAACACGCACCGAACTAACAGAAAATTTATTACAATCTTGGTTACATTGTATTTTACACTTCTTTTGGCCCGAGGAGAATTCACACAAAAGTGTTCAACTGAGAAATGAAACATCTCAAGGAAGGAGATATTTACTTAACTTAGTTTAAGTGTAAGTACGATGTTAGCAATGCACCTGGCTGTGGTAGGACTGAGAGCAGGGCTGAAGAGGGAGTTGGTCAGATACGGGGGTTGGCTCATTGCGGAAGACACCCCCAGTGCGATAGGAGGTCCCGAGGGTGAAACCCACATTTCCTCAAGCGGCACCCGACCTTTAGTTTCTACCAGTCCAGGTGTTGATTGACTGCGACCCATGGCAGCTGAAAAATGTTTAACTTATTAGTTATTACATTAAACCTTTATGCGTACTTATGTAACAACCAAGTCATGTATCTTTACAATTCGTAAGGCACACAGACCTGGGCTTTCCAACTAAAATAAGTTAAAATGAAAAGCTCTGCTCAAGCTATAGGTAGTTATGTTTTACTTGTTATTATTTGTAGGCTGAATTTTTAACCCTAAACATGTTAAATCATATAAACATTATATATACGAGGGGTACCCAAAAATAACGGGAATTTCATTATAAAAACCATATTTTATGGTTTTACAAATTCACAATTGTATACCTTCAGTATACTCTCTATTTAGTGCAATGCATTTGTCCATTCGATGCTCTCATGGTTTAAAGCACCCCTCTCACCCCTTAGTCTGAATGGCTGCACGCTCCATCCTCGTTTGCCTTTTCACTTCTTCAATTCCCTCTAACGGTGACCTTTTATGTCATTTTTCATTCTGGGGAACAGAAAAAGTCGCGTGAGGCCAGATTTAGTGAGTATTGGGCATGGGAAGGGCGGTCATGCTAGTATTGGCCAAAAACTAGCGCACTTAGATGGCTGCGTGGGCAGGCGCATTGTCATGGTGAAAGAACCAGTCAATATTTGCTAATATTTATTAACAAATATACATGAAATACAAACCTATACATACAATGGTTAGCTGAGGATCTAGTGTAGGCCCAGATTTTGAACCTTTTGAGCACAATTTGTTAAAATTATTGAAAATTAAGAACCCTTTTTAAGATTTTTTATTAACTCTACTGCACTTTTCAATAATTGCTGTAAAAATATAATTACAAATAAAACAGTATTTCTGAAAAATGGCACTACTATTTTGCCATAATCCGACAATTAACAAGTCTCAGTTTAATATCTCAACGGTTAATGATTTAATACATAACAATGCTGAATCTATTCAAAATTTCACAGAACTCTACCTTTTTCAAGGGGTGCTCTCTTGTATTTCTCGAGTCTTTTGACAGCAATAGCCTCCAGTCGAACCCTTGCTGCAGGATACTCCTTGAGCACGTCCCACATGTCCTTCTTGGACAGGACAAAGAGATCACTGTAGCCAACCGATCTTACCGAAGCTGTGCGTCGGTTACCTGCACCCATAGCAAACCTTAGAGTCCTCTAAACACATTGTCTAACTACCTCCAAGCGAGTTCTCATTCACGGGGAAAATGTTGTTCTGACAGTGTCAAATGACGAAATTGACAGGATGTCCGAAATGTGTTTCAACTGATAGTATAGCAAACAATTGTGGCTTGTAAGATATAGATGGTAATATAAAAAGTGTCTAAAGAAAAATATTTCAAGGAAGAACTGCAAGGATGGCCTGTGACAAGACCTTTTATAAATAAGAAGAGTTTATTATGTGTAATAAATAACTAACTGTACAGTCCAACGATGAAGCCATTGTATTTCTCTAGGAAATTACAAATAAAGAGATATGAATATGTGACAAAACACCTCCAGTAAAAGGAAAAAGTACCTAATTTATAATATACCGGTGTCCTAAAAGTTCTGTAAGGCTCAGAATATCTCCTTTAAAAATGGACATAAGGATTATGTATACGATTTATGTGGTATTTATCGATTTATAAAATGTATTAAATTCAATAAAACAATAATTAATACTCCTGCTGAAAATAAATAAACTTGTAAGCATTGTATGTTATCAATAAAAAAGACTGTAAATGTATGTGTGTAATAAACATTACGCAACATTCAAAAAGAAATGTTTTGTAGTTTTCTGTAATTTGTTGTAACAGTGATAGATTAAAATTCTTTCTATTCTCATTTGTCAACAATAAATATGTAGTCACATTAATAAAATTAACAAATTTTCATGCATTACAAACTTCTAATGGTATAGTAAATAGGAAAAATTAAGCGACAATAATATAAGCTACAAAGTAGAATCCAAAATTTAAGTATTGAGGTGTCAATTTGACCAATGGCATGAAGATGGTTTGTTAGTGATGCTATTTAGTGATTTTTACTGTTCAATATGAAATAAAGAATCGGAATATGACATATGAGATGATTAAATTTAGTTAACATACAGCACAAACCATCAATCATCTTATGATGGTAAAATCATCACTGTATGGAGTGCAGCTAGGTTTTTACACAAAAGTTAAAAAACAACAGTTGTATTAAAATGTAGCAGTTTCAGTTGAAATACTTGCTACAAATATCTAGTTTTGAATTCCCAACTAACTGTCACTACCCATACAGCAGAAATTTGTTTTTTTGGGTTTATTTTTGTAAGAAAGACGGGTATAATAATGAGTTTACACTTAAATAATACTTAAACAAAGTTAGGATGAAATACGAGTTTCAAGAGGAAAAAATAAAATGACGGTCGTTGAAAGTCTTGGAACGGCATTGTGCCTTGTAAATTTAGTATCCTCATTTTATATCTTTACCTGGTTTGTTAAAATTTGCTTATTAACAATGGAGTTATGAAGTCAAATGTGACTCAAAATGGTTTTATGTCTGATTTTCCAGACAAACCTTTTTTAATGTGCTTTTGACCATGCTTAAAAGCACTTAGGTGTGTCAAAATTGAGATTGAGCCCGTTTATGAGCTATTGTCGTTCAAAGACTTTAATCGACCGCCATTTTGATTATTAAGCTTGGAATGTTTTGATGATTTCTTAAAAGTTTTAACAATAATATTATAAAAGAGTATGCATAATTGGTCCAAACAAGTCCATGGGTATAACTATTTTCTAAGATAAACCAAATGGTGGCTATACGAGTAACAAAGTTAAATTGGGAGTTATAAATTAGATATTTTTACTTGCATTTCACTTAGGAACAATAACTAAAGATATTCTCAGATAGTCCAAGGACACTCCATTTACACACAGAGAAAACAGAAATTGCTTGTAGCCAATGGTTTATTGATCACCTCAAAATAAATGCCAATCAGCCTGATGAGTTTTAACTGCGTTTCATGCTTGTTGACAAAGCAATTGTTAGTTTATCCACATGACTACCAATTCCAAATCAGGAAATTCAAACTAAAGCCAAACACAATAAATGCATGAAGACAATATATTTGTTACAAAAGTAAACCAAACTTATATTTTAGTGCTAGTTTTTAAATATTCATTTAGCAAAGAGCTGCCTGACTTTTGATTTATGCAGTGTTTTTCCTTAGCAAATAATTTAAAGTTTAAATAGTTTTTTGCAAGAAATATTATCTTACAAAGAGTTGTACTAAATTTACGTAGATAATTATTTTGTCTTAAGTGTATATTTTGGTAACTTCAGTTATGGCCACTCTGCCAATCATTTATTTCGTTTTACTAACAGGTTTGCGTACCTACTCGTATCTTTTTTTAAGTAATCAGGCAACACTCTGTATTTATTTGTAAATATTTACTGTATAACTTACTAAATTTATTCATGAACATTATTATGATTGTGTTTAAGGAAGGGTGGTTTTGTAGGATTACAGGATTGAGGATCAGCATGTATTTTTTTAAATTTAATATGTTCTTTACTTAATATTGTTGTTATTATTTTAATAAGGGCAAAACTGGAATGAAGCACAAGTAGTTACTATTGACATAATTTTTTATAGACTGTCTTAAGCTATTGTAACTTACATTCTACCGGTTCGTAAGTCACCCAATTATTACTTACGATTTGTTAGATAATACTCTATGATTTTCCTCTGGATGTAATACGAGTACATACAATATTGTGTGTAATAACATGGATAACATGGATTAGTGTAATAACACTAATATATGATTGTAAAAACGTGGGAATCCACCGATTTAATCCATATTCTTAAGCGCATGTAAGTAATTTGTTACATATCAAAATATGTCCGGAGTCAAAGTGTGAGGATTTGAAATGTACAAGTTAGTAACTTCAATATTCTTACAACACAACAAAATAAATAATATATTTGTTAAAATTCTTATCTTTGATTAAAATTATACTATATCATATGGGATTACATTACATTATATGGGATGTTTTAAAAGGTGTATTCATTATATCAACAGTTTTTTATATCAATCATTCAATAAATTTGTTTAAGAGAAGTAAAACGGTAGTTAGGATTTTGTAGACACATTTCAAGGGGCTACTCTTGCAATAGTTCTGGATACAATGAAGATACGAGAGGAGAGAACAAGAACGGAAGCCATGCTTGATGAAGAGAAGAGAGAATTCGTAGGAAAGGGAAAAATGGATTGGATGTTATATTTACCCAGGTGTTTACCTGCAGTGCCCATATTTAAAATGGAGATTTCTCCAAAATATGAGCCCGCTTTGAGTGTGGCAAGGACAGTACGTCCATTGTCCGCCACTACCTGTAGACGACCTCGGTTCACAATGTACATCTCCTTACCCACTTCCCCTGTAACACAACAGTGCAGTCTTCAACCATTCAATCCAACCAATCAGAAACCCGTAACGTTCAATTATGAATAATTAACCTGCTTAGGTGGGAAAATGTAACATAAATATTTCCTTCACCTTTATGGCTTTAAAATATTCTCTTCGTATATTTGATTTTTTGTTAAGGCAAAATAATTTTTAAGGTACATTCGTCTCAGTAACAGCAATAATTATTGTAAATACCAAAGGATAGAGGATAGGTCTGACCTTTTCTACAGATATAGTCGCCGGGCGAGAAGAGGACTGGCCGCAGCCTGAGCACCAGTTCGCACAGGAAGCCAGCCTCTGTGTTCTGGAAGATCTCCACTCTCTTCAGAGTGTCCAAGTGCACATTGATAGCAATCTCTGCCTTAAGTTTGTCTACGGCAACACACAATCACACGTTTTACTTACGGTCTTAGGAGGCGGAACTAAAACCATTTACAATAATCTTGCTAGTTTTCCACTTGATAGGAAGCAAAAACAAATGTGAAGATACTAGATAGCATATGAAAGACGACAAGCTTAATTAAGTTGGATCAATTTTCCAAGTCTTTACACAGAAGGAATTTTCACAGTTATTAAGTAAAAAATATCGACATCGATCGATTGAATTGCATTTAGCTTGATCTCCCCTTCTAGGTAGGTTCCCACTTCAACGATGCGATCTAATTTGGCACGCAGTTGTTTCCCGTCAAACATAACCTTATTTATTTTGGATTTGAATCTGAAGTGGTTTATCATAATTATTTAAAATAACTCATTCACTTAAAATCTCGACCGAAAAGTAGAAAATTGACTCTAAACAAGAAAAGGTCATATTTAACGTTGAAAACCCGGACTACTTTTAAAATAGTTTTGCTTTTCCGCTTAAGTCCTAAGTATACCCTCTGGAAATGATGGTAATCTAACTTGCACGATGGTTTACAGCTGTAAAAAAAGTGTTTCACTATTATAAAAAATATCATATTAAATTTGATCTTTGAATGAATTTCCTTTGGGTGTCCAAGAATGAGGTAAATAACAAAAACCTAAAAAACCAACCTGGCAAACAGCTGACGGCTTTTTCTTCGTCAGAGCATTTCTGCGTGAGCCACAGGTAGTCAAACCACTTGATGACTTTGACTTGGAGGTGGTTAGGCACTCTGCGCATGCGCATGTAAGTCTTCACACCGTCCAGCTTGGCTGCAACATCACAGTTACAAGATATTTAATGTTTTAACTTGAGCTAAGTTGGTCATTTCATTGATTCCAACTGGATCTTGAAGAGCATGTTGTAAAGGATGATGGATGACTGATGATAACAAAAATCAAACGTTTCGGAAGTCACATTAAGCCGTCGTTGGTCTATTTAATTAATGACCCAATCTGGGGAACAGTCGTCCTAGTTTATAGCAAGACAGCCCATCAACTATCAAAACACTCACCCTTCATCTCATGATCACCTTAAAATACCCTCTAAGAGTGGTCGTTGTCTCAAGTCAAAGTATTAAACTAATTAGTTTTAGCTTCTTGCAGTGTAATAAAGCTGTAATGCGTAAAAGAACGTGGTCGGTTTTCTAAAGGAAAGCAGTACTTTTCTAAGACATGTTTCTAATGCATGAAACTATCAAAGCATTATTTATTTAAAGATAAGTTGATGAAAAAGTGTACTTTATTTCAAATACTTTATGTAAACCTTATTTACGGGTTTTAATGCAAAAATAATAAACAGTCAATAGACCACATTTTATTCTCGTACCTTCAGTATGTGACTATTTATAAAATAAATTGGATTCGGATTCATAGCTTGTAGTTACTGCCTCTGGTTAAAAGCTACATAATACTTGGCACATAACGATAAATTGTGAAGCGAAACGCCTAAAATGACGCAATAAACTACGAGTTTGAAAGATGGTGCGCCTTGCAGTTCCGGAAGCGGAAATGTTGTTAGGACGTCCATCAGTGCCAAGTGCTCTAGTTTTAACCAAACGGACGGTCAACGTTGAAATTTGCAGGCAAAAAGCAGTATAATGTCAACTTTCTTAAGTCGAGGGAAATACGTAATTTCAGCGTAACTTTTCCGCGAGAGCTTCAAGACACAAAATTATGAAATTGGCTTAAGTGGCCATTCAACTTGTTATGTTTGGATGTCCACTGCTAACAACGTAAAATAGTGCCATTAATCAAAACAGTTAAACTACACATAAAATAGAGGACTAGGGGAAGTTTGTTGAAATTAATGTACTTACTAATGTTCTAAATTAATGTACTTATTATAAGTCTATAACAAATTGAAGAATGAACTAAGGAATATAAAACTTTCACTAGACCCACTGGTTGAGATAGACCAGATATCCAAAATTTCTAGCTGTAAAAGAGTAAGTACGATAATTAAATAAATGGTTTATTGCGAAAAACATGTGACGTCGTCAGTTATTTTTTGAAGCTAAAACTTTCCACACATTCTAACATCAAACACATTCATACATACAGTTTGACATTCACTCTCTCTCATTCATTCGAATTGAACCACTCTAGTCCCGTAATCTTAAAACTAACTAATAAGCGTTATCGTATTACTGTTAGTTTTGGACAGCTGAGCTGAAAGTAAGCCTACTTGTGACTCTGTGAGATCGAAGCAACACGCTTAACGTCCGCCGGAAATGAATGGGGAAGTTATTTGGTTCAGGAAGTAACCGATTCCAGAGTAGAGCTCATAACTATGCTGAGTTACGGCACATTAAACCTGTTGAAAGTAATTGCTGTCTGTGTCTGCATACAAGAGGTATACAGTATGTTATCTGTCTGTTAATAGACTTTAAAACAAAAGGCCAATATACAACATTTTATTTTTGGGCAAGCGCTTTCAATAGCAAGCTATCATCTTCAGGCTTGTTCTACAAAGAAATACAAAAAGCAATTATTATTATTTTGACAGGTTATATATAATAAAAACATATGATAGAAAATGTAGAAAAGATAAAAATTAAATTAAATATATATTTTAAGTTACATAGGCTATATATATTATGTTGATGTTCTTGATGTGATGAGATCTAACAATTTTGAATTCATAATAGGGCCATCTTCATTATTGAGTATATAATTTATGTTTGTCCGAACTACTGATGAAAAAAGCTCCCAGGCATTCAAGTGCTGTGGTTTAACAATTTGTTTGATTAATTTGAGATTAGTTATTGATAGATTGTCCTGTGGCTATGGAGTGTGCTGCAGTTGCAGATTTTTCGTATCTTCCATATTTTGCATAGGCCAAATGTTCTTTATACCGGGTATTTATTGATCTTTTAGTTTGTCCAATATATATTTTTTCACATTCACTGCAGCCGATTTCATAAATACCAGACATACATTTTGATGTTTTTTTTAGGGTTTTCTAATTTTGTTTTAAAAGATTTATTGGTTTAAATGACACATTTTGTGAAGTTTTATTTTGAAAATTTTATTTATACCGTTGGCAGACTTAGAGTTATATGTCATATTAGTCCATTTACTTTCTTGCTGATTTAAGGATAAGTGTTGTTCTGATCCTTTTATTTGTTTCAATTTCGCTCTTCTCAGCATATTATCTATTAGTTTTATGTTATAACCCTTAAATGTTGCAACGTGTTTTATATATTTTAATTCTTTGGTGAATCTATTTTCATTTAAAGGTGTGTTAAGAAGTCTGTAGATCAATGAATGAAAAACTGCTCTTTTTTCGTGGTGGTGGTGGAATCTTGAGTGATGTATCTATCAGTGTGTGTTTTCTTTCTGTATGTCAAATCAATTTTGTTATTTGTTTTTATCACCATGACATCTAAAAAGGGGAGTAAACCGTTTTATTCTATTTCTGTTGTAAAATTTATTGTTGGATACATTTTATTTATTTGATCGGTAAATTGGTTTATGACTTGATTTTGTCGAAAACTGCAAATATGTCATCCATATCCAGATCCTAGGGAAATAAGGCAAAGTTTCTTGCAAGTATTTCAAAATGGCTCATGAACATATTTGAACAAGCCTGAAGATGACAGCTTGCTATTGAAAGCGCTTGCCCAAAAATAAAATTTGTATATTGACCTTTGTTTTAAAGTCTAACAATTGCTTAAATATCTCCAGAAGAAATTATCTGTCTGTTGTTAGACATATACAGACTATACAGTAGTGTTTAACATAACCTGTATTGCCAATTCACAACAAATAATTATGTTGACAAAATGAAGGTAAAATGGACAAAGAAGAAACATCAAGCATAAAATAAAGTTAAATAATAATACTCGTATCTATGGTACTGGGAGCTGTGTTGTACATGTAATGTTTTACGTATAATTTAGTTTTTATGCCATGCATTCAATTCCACCCATCATTGACTAATTAATGAGTAGGATTTTGATTTTAGTTTAAAACTGGCCATATGATTCATATACCTACTTGATTTTGTAAAACCGTGTGCATTATAAAATAATTGTTTCAGAGTAACTATTTAAACATTGCAATCACATGGTGGTGTTTGAGAAGTATACCGAACAATACAGCTTAATGTTGGATGATAACGGTTTTAAACAGGTCGATTGAAATAACTGTTTACAGTCCTTCAACATACGCTGCAAAATAAAACTGCAAAACTAAAGATTTTGGTACATAAGTATACAGAGTGAGTTTTAAATGCCCCCTTAACTTTTGAAAAGGAAATATTTGTTAAAACCCTTTGGGGAATATTTCAGAAAAGGTTCACCATAATTGATTTTGAATGACAAAATCGTCTTAAAATACTATGAGAGAAACATCACAACCCTATAACATTATCCCATAGAGTATTTTGAAGAAAATGTTGTAACTCAAAATAAATTGTATGTGAAATGTGGCATTTTAAACCTGATTTCGTGTAAACCTTTGGCATAACAAAAGAACTAGTCGAGATAAAACGTTTTTCTTTGCGTCATTGAAATTGTGTTGAAATTCCCTTTCGTTTGAGGTGCCACAAGTGAGTGATGTTTATATTTAAAATTTAGGAGCTTCCCTTCGGATTTTGGGAGGGGTGTGTGACGAAAAGTACATCAAAACAAACTTCAGAATCCTATAAAACTTTTCCCAAAGGGTTTAAATTGTTTTCTTTTTCAAAAGTTAAGGAGGGGGACATTTAATACTTACCCTGTATAATCTATGGACGACGTTGTGTTAGGTTAGGTTGGTTTCATACAACTTCTTGTAGAGCTACGTGAAAATTTGCAGTTAATTGCGAACAAGTATTAGTACTCACATGGGCTTCTCTTCTACAAATATTTAATTAAATTCAACGATTACAGTTTTTTTAGGCAACTAGATTAATTGTTAACTCATCAGCATAATATCACGTGTAACTAATTACCTGCTACTCCAACAAACTCATTGAATATTTTATAACTTGTAATGTGTGTCCTTTATTTGAAGCCTGTTCCTGGCAACAACGAATACACTACACTAATCTGTTACTGAGAATATTAAAAAGTAATTTGCTGGCGAAGTAATACCTAGCGAATAATACACGAAGTTTTAGAGTCTCAATACATCTAGATCATCGACATCGAAGATTGTTGATATAAGATAGCATTTATACTAGGGTATATTAATGCTTCTTGAGGGTCGCTTTATGAATAGTTTAGTACATTTACGATTACTTACCCAATAGTTTTATCTGAGATAACAGTAATACAAGGCATGTAGTCTCAGTCTTATATTAAACATAGATTTAAAATATTGGTTACGGGGATGAAGATGTGTTGTGGCGTGCCGGTTAACGTTGTTTATGATCTCTAACCGAGTTTCAAGGGTGTTTAAGCTTTACAGCCGGGGCAGGCACGGCTCACCTAGCTCAAGAGTAATCAAGTTTCAGCGGCCTTGCTCTGACGTTATTACACTATTAGTATGACGTCACTATTCACCTGGCTATGACGTCATAAGCTAATATTATTAAGTGGAAATCAAAGTAAGCACTTTCGTAATGTTTATATACACTCGAATTTGTTTAAGTCTGCGCCATTAATTCGTTTGACTCGTATAGTCTAAGTATAATGTTAGGTAATTAATATGATAATTGTGGACTATGTTAGAGCATTATTTACATTTAATTTGTTTTAACTATCAACACATTATTATATTTTGGCCTCAGTTCGCTTATTACAGTTCAATTAACGATGACATAGGTATGAGCAGGTTTGTACAGTTCACAATCCTAGACATTACTCCGTCTATAAACGTTTATACCTTACATTTATCTTTTAAAACCAATGTAATATCATGATAATTAGGGTAGGTGGTACTACTATTCTTTCCCCTTTAGTTCTTGTAGAGTGACGGATAGAAAAATGAAAATTTTTAGGAAACAAAAGAACTACGGGAAAGTAAAAGCAAATATGCAGTATCAATATTTAATTCAACATTTATTACTATTACGATATGTTCACAGTTAGCACACACTAACCACATTGTAAACCATTGTCTATACATTATAACGAAACCAATACATCCATCGAGCAAGAGTTCTTTCTCGAGTAACATCGTATTTTATTAAGGATTTGTTCACACCAATGACATAAAGCCTTGTTATTTCACAGAAACAGAACCGTTATCAGAGCCAGGAGTAAGAACAACGCAAGATAAACAGTGGGAATCCATGTCGGCCGGCTTAGAGCTGAGCATCGGTACACTTTTTGCCCTTCTAGTTGAGTTTTCCTCCGCAATGTTTTTGCTTGTTCACGTTTCTTATATCCGTGTTGTGTTTCAACCGTGTTCAGAGCCTGATGCTGTATCCTGTATCTATCTTTCAGATCAAACGAATGAAAAACTAACACATTTTTGTTTTATTATACCGATCGTTATTACCTTTTAGCACTCGTAGTTCAGGGCACTTTTTAATGATTCGCCAGGTTTTACCTACTTACATCTCGCTTATTATTAATCTAAGACTACTGATCCAAAAACGAAGTTAAAAATTTTCTAGTTTGATAAACATGTATATGAGCAATTTATTATTATCTTAATATTCCATTTAGTATCTATATACATAAAAATAAAATTCAAGAAAATCTCCAAATTGTTGGCTATGCACTAAACACGAGCAACGGAGTACCTCACCCAATCCATCTCCGGACCTTCTTTTGTATTACAGACGCTCTGTGAAAATTTATCAAATGCATTAGATAACCAAGCAAGGCCTCAAAACGTCAAATGTAAGATCTTCAATTTTAGCTTCGTGAAAGTGTTAATATTGCAGCAGTGGGTAACAAAAAGTACGTCAAAAGAAACCTAGGACCTTATAAAAACATTCCCCAAAGGGGTTTTCAAAATATTTCCTTTTTCAAAAGTTAAGGTGGGGCATATAAAACTCACCCTGTATATCCTATTTTCACATTGTGAGATGAGATTTAGGTTGAAGGTACTTTTAGATTAACCAACTTGATAAAGTCGCCAAGCAGATGCAGGAGGGAAACATAGGTGAAAAGGAATACATTTCAACATTACACTGTGCCTTTGAAGGCATGAAACCGTACGTCTTCGAACGTTATCTTCGAAACCGTACGTCAGACAGCACAATGGTTTTGACACAATGCTTTTGAAGAAAATAAATACTCCCCACAAAACATTACTCGGAGAAACCCCACATTTGTAAGAATTCAACTGTAAAAGATGCCTTAGTACGAATTGGCACTAGCCGACTCAAATAAAAATAATGAATCTTACACTTCAAAGATATTTAAGAAGATGGCCATTAGACATTGGAGACAAGTGGCCAACTACAGAGAATAATAGAGAAGAGTCACGAGGGAAGCCAAGACCCACATCGGGCTGTAGGGCTGGAGGTAGGGTAAGGTAAAGGACAACGGTAAACGTTTAATTTATAATTGCTTTATACGCAATAACTGGTTTTGTTTAGGAACCTTTGGTGATATTAAACAAAACTTAAAAAGAATTAACTTTGCAACGCTATGCTTTTCATCAGTACTTGGGCACAAGTAATTTAAGTATGTGGTTTTAAAAGCTGATAAAGAGATTAAAATGCATTGATAAAACTACAGTTTACCTGATCATCACAATTAACCGTCATGCTTTGAGTACATTGCTGCTATTTTGCACCCCTCCTCTACATGAAGTACTGGTATGCGATTTCAATCCCACTAACCAACTCTATCTTCCAACTACACAGTTTCATACAAATTAGTATGTGTGATGGCCAATCAAAACGTAATGACTATAGCCTACACTTACCCAGAAATTGCATGTTTCGATCATCCGATCCTGCGATGTTTCATTATTGACATTTAAAGGTCAGCTGAGGGTAACTGTACTAAATTACAACTTTATATGCCTATCTTCATTCGTGATCCGGAGAAAAATGGGACCAAAAAATACGTTTTACTCCGCTAATGCTGTTACATACACTGTTTATAGTGGCTATTTATTTTCTGCACTGTTTACTGTGCATAGCTTTATTTCTTGTTTTGTTATTTTTCACCCATATGTTTTAGATAGATTTAACAAAAAATGGTTTTGTTGACTTGTTGTTCTGTTTTGACAAAATAATATGTGAGATACAAAATATGTAATGAAGTGAATAATTTATAGTTTATGTGAATAAAAAGTGTTTAAATAAAAAATGGAGTCAGACGTTTACAAATGCCCTAATTGTTACACAATTTATTACTCAACAGTTTATATTTTACAACGCCAATACACAGGATAAACATTTTTTTAAATATTGTGCAGTATAAATAGGAGTATTTTCCTAATGTATTGACCTTGTCGTGCGACCTTTTGTAAATTATGAAATTCTTTTATTGCTCTGCCGATATCTCATTTGGAAGAATAAAACGTGTATAATGTTTATGAATATGTACATTAGAAGCTAGTCGTCTATTTGAAAACAAAGAAATTATTAAGAACAATATTTTTTCTGAATTAAACTGGTAAGTGAATTATGCTTTGATATACCAGTTATTTATCTTATGTTTACTGTCACATATTCTTCAACCCATCGCGAAATCTTTGGTTCGACATTCAACCAGCCTTCTCACATCTGTGATACTTGTGAAACGGGATACTGTTGGTAGGGGTTTATTCCACTCTATTGATAAACGATTAATGATGCTGGTCTAATCATGAAAGAGTGCAGATGAAATTTGCATGTGCTGACACAAGGTTTTAGGTAACTTCTAACTCTCTTCTTTGTGATTGGATTACGAGATGGGATTTTTAAAATATTTAGTTTAGTCTAGTAAAATTACCATATCAGCCCTTGAAGTAATAGTAATATAATTCCTGTGGACGCATTCTTATGTACAGTTGCCTTATAAAGACGGAGAAAAACCATTGCCCGATTTTACCTGGTGTACAAGGTTTTTAGAAGTGACAATAAACAGGCAAAGTATATCCAAATGTAGTACAAATTTACACACTCATGTAATGACATATTGTATTAGTGTTATATAAAGCCGAAGAGTATGACTTAGTTGTTACCAATTTGAGGTCAAACTTGCGAGATATCTCCGTAAGAAATACAAAATAACCGATTGCGACTGAAGAGGGAAGAACAAAATCATCAGGATAAAACTAACAAAAGTGTTTGAAAAACTTAAGAAGTCTGAACTTGAGAATTGAAGGAATTCTTTTAGTTTTCCGATTAAATTCCTAAAGAATGCATTAGACTTTTTAAAATATGATTTTGCTATATATGATGTAATCAGGTATGTTATTCGCTCGATTAAGAGTGCAGCCATTCCAGAGACAAAGCTTTGACCTATTTGTTTAAGTGAAGTATTTGTGATTAGACAGTTGCTCTTTGACAAACATCTTTAAAACCAGAATTGGCTGTAGTGTTGTTTAGAGTGTAACAGTGAACACATTCTGTCCATAGCAAAGGCCATACATCGGAGTAAATCCAATTTGCGCAGAGCTTTGCTCCCATGTTGTACATTTGTGAAGCGGCTTACATTGCACGACATTTGTCAGCAAGAATAATAAAAGAAAAACAAAATAAACATATAATTTAAAATTCACTTTTTTGGAAGACAAATACAGAGTGACACAGTTAAACGGACGAGATTGAGCCACCTCTGAAAATGTTGTTTGTTGCCATAGCAACATTATTCTTATGTCATTTTGAAGGTAATTTTATGCAATTTAAGAAAACAATGGCACCGTGGAGTATTCAGCAGTGGGATTTCTCTTATAAGATCAATATTAGAAGTCTTGTATCAGTAATTACTGATACAATCAGTTCCTGAGTCCAACTCGATCTGCCCGAAAACGAACTCAAGAAACTTACATCATTCGTAAATCTGTGAGAATGATCAAAGACTTTGGGCAGGTCGAGTCGGGCTCCTGATCAATACTTCTTTTGCTATTTCGATATTTGTAGGTGTTCTGGTAGATCTTGTTTGTCTTGGTGGTTTGTTCTCTTATTTTTCCTGTTTCTCTGAAGCTATCAGCCCATTTAAACAACGAATTTCAATTTGGAACGCTGACAATATTGAAATGCTGACAAAAGATCGACCGAGTATTGGTCACAGATACATGACTTCTAATATTGGTCTTATAGGAGAAACCCCGCTGCTGAATATTCCACTGTGCCATTTTATCTTGAATGGCATACAATTAGCTTCACAGTGACATAACAACAACGTCGCTATAATATAACTAATATAACAATTTGTTTCAAATGAACCCTTTTAATTTGGGTCACTCCGTATAATTTCTAGGGATTCGTTTTAAAGCTGATTACAGTTTTGAAACATCAATTTTATTTACCTGCGCGTGTTTTAAAACTGGTCAAAACTATGCAGACTCCAGAGTGTTTAACATCAAATCCTACATCTGTACAGATTCAGTACGCCTAGAGGTTTTATACTAATACTGCAAAAACGGTTACGTGTTTTCGACAGGAAAAACAATACATGTGCAAAAACGGTTGATGGAATTTCTGAGTTTGAGTGACAATGGACCTCACTATTAGCTGCAAATATTATCAGCTGATACGTGCAGGATCACGTGGTACAGTTTCCCAGCGCAGGTAATTGATAAAGCGAGTGACTGTGTGAGTGTGGGTGTGTGTGAGTGTGTGAGTGAGGGATCAGCCGTGGGTACAGATAAGCCTTGCCGCATCGATACTCAACCAGCACACAAGCTACCTCTATCATTGTGAAACGAGAGCATTACTTTTAAAATTATGGTTTGTGTTTAAAATATGTTTTGTACTTACGGGGAGTAAAATGTTAATGACTATTTACCAATAAATATAAACTGTTTCTATAGATTGGTGTTACCAATACTTTAAAACTAATGTGTCTAGTGTGTACACTAAAAATAATGGAAACATCTTTGCCGACTTAATCTTTTGGAATTTGCCTCTTTTGGTCTGATGATAAGATTCTAACAAGTTCTCCATTTTCTCATGACAGTCTACTCTAAGCTTTAAAGTTAGAATTTTTCTTTCAAAGAAATTAATTTCAACTGTCGGATTTACTTTGTTTTTGCCTGACAAATGACGGGAAACATGTAATACGCTTCAAAAATGTACAACATGGAAAACCCCCCAGATTCACTCCGAAGTATCCTTTTAAGGTTGAAGCACACCTGACAAAACGAGTGGAAGCGCGCGGTATTCCAAACAATACTGTTATAAAATAGCATAAATGTAGCGATAATAGAAAAGGTTCGGCTTCATGATAATAGTCTTCAAATTTCATATTTTAACATTTCTTCCTTTTTTAGTGATATTTTATTTATGCAAATTACTTTATTTAATCTATTTTGGTAATATACCGTGTTTCTAAAAGAACTTCTTGATTTAAAGTTTGACTAGTATACAGTATAAGTTGTAATATTATTAAACACATATATTATTAAAGAGAATCTTCTCAAGTTTTTGATACTATTGTGTTCTATATGAGTTAATATTGTTACCTTCCATACGTCTAAACGATAATTAGTGTTTTTCCCAGGTATTCAACAACATATCAGGCGTAACGGATGCTACATCTTCAACAATCTTTCCCTCAAGATCAATTGTCACGGATCTTCTCAGAATACACAATGTTTTACATGTCACCAAAGAAAAAAATCTAAATTTGGTGGCTATGCAATTGGCTCCACATCTTACCAATACCTGAAAGGTAAACGCAGTTCAATGGCATCACGGACACGGTTGTTGTAGTGTAGCGGGCGTTTGTTGGAAGAAACTAAGGAGCCTAGATCTGACTCCACTAGATTTTTTCTTTGGGGTTAAAAACAGTATTCTTGAGAAGATCCATGACATTTAATCATTTGAGGGAGAGGACTTGTTGAAGCAGTAGCATCCGTTACGCCTGATATGTTGTTGAATACCTGGGAAGAAACTAATTATCGTTTAGACGTGCCAGGGCAACAAATGAGCTCATATAGAACTTTATTAAGTAAAAAACTCTTAAGAATATTTAACAATATATAATATGTTTAATAACATTATTTTAACTATAATTTGTATACGAATAAAATTTTTAAACCAAGGATTTTTTAGAAACACCCGGTATTTAATGTTTTGATCCTATTTATTTTGCTAGTTATTTATATCTTTTCGAATTATATTGTCTTTGTCGTAAACAAATACTAAGTAGGCTAATCGAATAAGTTAAAACATTATTACGGATGTTTCCGACCGTTTTTGAGTGGCCAAATGTACACGTTGTTGAAATGGGTTATTTTTATGTTGTGTTCATGACAGGCTAAACTGGTATTTAATTTATACTTGAATTTAGTAAATGTACAAACTCTAAAGTGTATATATTAGGTAACGTTTATAAATTTGTATTGTTGGATTTATTGAAACCCTTTTTCATGATTGTCCATAGTTCACAGTTTCTTTTTATAACCGAATCGTTCAATACTAATACAACTATTATCCCACTAGAAAAGTGTCACAATTTTCTGAAGTGAACGTTGAGCGGCTGAGAGAGCATATTATTCCAGATAAATTTAAACGTTATTACTTTAAATAGCAAATGAAGAGAGATTTAGTTGTGAGTGAATATTAAGTAATTAGTAATGCGAGTGCAGTGGTGAGCACGAGTACTGCAGTAGTTGTCACTGGCCGCTATCTCGGCTAGCATCGTGCTCCATGCTAATACCCACACTCCCCTGTCCTCTGCTTCAACGCTTTGCTGACCTCGATCCCTTCAGCATAGCTAATCACCTGTCTCACTCAACACAACACTACTTAAAACCCCAATGGTTTTGTTTGTGATTATACAACTAAAAACATGAAAACATAAAACTAAATTTTTATACAGATCATAACGAATTGAGAATTTTATAACACTGAATGCGGTAATAATTGGCTCCCGGTAGGTTCTCGATTTCAATGGAGATACATTTCGTCGCATAACCATAAAAATATAACTTTTAAATTTGAGACAAATAAAAATGTAACATTTAATTGAATATACTGTAGTTAAAATAAGGTGTAAAATGGTGATTTTCAAATATTTTTGTACACTTAAAAAAAGCCGTTGTATCTTATTATTTAGCCTGTATATTATTTAGTCAAATGAAGCCAGTTTTTGTTAGAAATGGCATAAGCCTTCACAGATTTAAATTATATTTTTTAAAGTGTCCTTTTTTCTTTGCAGAATGCTCTTACGGAATGAAAAATGAAGGAAATCGCAGGAAAATTTAAAACTACGAAAAACGTTGATGATTTAATTTTGCATATGTTTTTCTTTTTGTGGATCCGACAGTACTGTATAATATAAAATGTTGGGGAGGAACGAGAAACCTCCAGAAAATCTGAAGACACTTATGAATATATGTAATCATTTTACATTAAGTTGATATCTATAAAAGCATTAACCAAATTATTCAAAACATGTACAATCTAACGTGTCCTGCATTATCACATTGACAAACCAGCCCTCTTCTAATACCCAGTATTGTTTACTGGACAATAGCATTGACTTTCCATCTTACAAAACTAGTAGGCCTATTTGTACGGATACAAGCTTTGGTCGGTAAGCGCTGCTATCTATCATGTCCCGCATGAACTGCGTGAGAGTCGGATAAACACAGTACGCGGACTGGAGTGGATCCAACTGATGTGGCTGTGTAAAATCAATACAACAAACGCAGTCTCCAACTTCACGGCCTGCCGTTGCCCTTTTAAGTACCCCGCCGTCCACCGTGCGTCACTCATCTCTCTCCCTCACATCACTTGTTCTTGGAAATCTCACTGTCTTCCTTCTGTGTCTTATAGTTCAGTAATGTTGAACACCTACCCTGCGCAACTAGTTGGACCACGTTTAAATGGTTTGCTTGTGGTACCGAATCTGGATTTGATGATTTAAGAAAATATTTCGTGTTGCAACGTTGCAATAAATAGCCAAGCAAATGGAGGTTTTAGAAGGAGTTTTCTAATAGATCGGCAGTTTTTCCTTTTTGCGACAACTATCTATATTAAACATCTTTCTACAATAACCCCTTTGGACTTGTCAAACATGATGACTACCCCCCTACGGCTCATGTAGTGATATCTGGGCCGGGGACTTAAATATATACTCGTAAATTATTGTAGAAGGATTCCTAGAACTGACAACTTGAGTAACCTTCCTTGTTTCTATATTCTCGGTTCGTTTTCCTAGTAATTTTTAATAGGTTTTCTTAATCGCTCAAAATCTGAATATTTTGTTGTAGTACTAAATTAGATACTATTGTCTACAAAATCATATTTTAATTGTCTCTCTATGCCAAATCGTTAGGGCTTACAAAACCGTTGACTGGTCCTAACATCAGAGTTGTTTTAAAAGTCCTCGTCCACCATCACGTTAGAGCCCGTTAGGGCTAGATTTGGACTTGTGACCTAAATACGAGTATAAATCATAGTTGGCCCCTACAACTGTAAAGTAATGTTTCTCATAGTCTACCAGTAGTCTAATTTAAAACTGGACATGGGGACCCCAACATAACAAATGAACATGCGCAGCCTTTTACATGTTGTCCTGTTACTGCATACATTAATACATACGTTTACAACCACTTACTTAATTTAAGTTTAATCGAAAATTGAAAACTTTTAGGCCCACATTTATGTTAAACCTATATTAAAATAAAGTACATAGATCAATAAATGTGTATGTAATTTTGCCTGTACGATAAGCGACAATATACTCGTATGCACTAAGAATTCGTGTCAATACTACAGCCTGTTTTCTGTCTCTTGATTGTTGATAATACTCACATAACAAAATATATCAGCTTTTATAAGCCGCATTCTTTTAACGATCCATCCATTTTCGAAATGAGTGACTTAATTGATCACTCGATGCAAGTTTTTAATTAACTGTAATCCTTGTAAGCTTTATTAATTAACTCTGACACGGACTTGATCCACGTTGTCTGAACTAACGGGTGACACTGAACCAATGGAGCAGAGTATTTGCATTGTGTGTTTTACGGAAAACACGTACACATCAACACAGGGTTGGAATATATTTATTTAACCTATAGTGGACCCGACAGACTTCGTCCTGTCAAAAGTTTGTAATGTGGTAGTTTTTTGTTCCTACGTATTAATCACTCTGCACAATACACGCTATACGAACTTTGTTTCATGTATTAGTTAACAAAAGCAAACTCAGTAGATTAGGTTACAGAAAATCCAAGAAAAACAACACAATGTACAACGGCAAATCGACATTGACAGTTTGTTGTTGTTCTTTTTCTTTAGCCGTACATATGTTTTATGTCTGTAAAATAGGGATATCAGCTGGCAACGAATAGCAATAAAGCTCAAATTGTTTACGTTTTAGTTAGAAAACGTTTGTATGGGAAAAAGAAAAGGGCTGTTTAAGGGGTTTCCGGCCATTATTCGAATTTTTTCGCCCTAAAAACCATCTTTGAACTCCAACGAACATTTTTAAAAGATTTGGCCAAATTGGTCCAGGCATTGTTGAGTTATGCGCTTAGCAACACATTTTGCGATTCATTTTTATATTATAGATTGGTATCTATAAGAAACATAATGCAGAGTGTTTTTTAACGCAACTTAATTTTCAACCTATAGTGAATCATTTACGAGAAATATAAAATCATAAGTTAGTATCATTGGTTTGTTTGCTTCCACATCTATCAACACGTATTGTTGAGTAATATTGTGGTTTTGACTTCCTAGTTTAATGTTATTGTAAAATAAATGCAATCATGGTTTTTAGGAAAGATCAAAGAGTGTTTTTGTTGAAGAGTACTTAAGAACAAGATCATTTTCTTTTTGTAAAGAGTCGTTTTAGATCATGTTTGCAGGTGTGAGTGGGCTATTTGCTTTTACTGTTTCAAAATACTTAAATGTTTTACAGGAATTTCCAAACTAACCCTAAAACCTTCTAACATCTTTTCATACAGTTCAGTCCGCTTTCTTTTATGTTTTCTCTTCCCTGTTTCGTTAAACCTTTTAACAAATCTGTGAATGTTAGATTTGTTTGGAATACTAACAACTGTAAACTTGACCCCAAACGTCTCTTGACACTACGAAAATGATCTTGTTCTTAAGTACTCTTCAACAATAAACACTCTTTGATTTTTGTATTCGATTATTTCACAATAAAATCAAATTAGGAAATCAAAACCACAATATTACTGCAACAATACATAGTAACTGATAGATATTGAAGCACACAAACCAATGATACAAACTTATGAACTTGCTGTATATTGCTCGTCAAGCATAACTAATATTTTAAAAATTGGGTTGCATAAGAAATCACCCTTTATTTTAATCTTACAACCATCGATTAAAGTGATTCTGTTTGGATACATTTGATTTATAGCAATTTTGTAAGAATGCATTGAACCTTCCACGTCACAGCAATAATTTTGGGGCTACCTTTTCAAAACATGTTTTACTGACAAGTTTGAATTCAAAAGCAGTGTTCGATAATATAGGGTCCTTAACTATTGGCGTTTCAAATTTCCTGGCCTTATAACTAAATATACAGGGTGTTCCGTTTTAACACCCATGACATTCCTGTTTATGGCCCTCATTTGGAAATTACTCAAAATCTTTGAGATCTGTTCTCACTGCACTGCGGGATATTAAATAAGCTTTTCAATAATTTACGACCTGACCTATCTTTGTATCCCTAAAACACCAAAAATCGAACCTGTGACTTACTGTTTTCGCTACACTCTGTATATTGAAATACTTGAAATCATGTAGCATACATGATGAGTGATTTACAGGAGATTTACATCTTTCTATGTTTACTGGTTTGTCCGAAATATGCTTGGAAAAGATTTCGTGAAACACACTGTATAAATACCAATATAATATAAATAGAAAAACTAAATTACTGTAGAGGTACTTTTTCGTTCTAAAGGGGTATTATCCTTCAAGTGTAATAAATATTCACTACCGTCAATAATACATTGCATAGAAAAAATACTATTAAAAAAATTCCTTGAATTCTACAAATTAAACCAAATTTGTGAATCTCATCACCAAACCTAACTTTAGATGTTCAATTTTGATAATCTTGTGAAAACCTCCTTTATTACCCCAACTTTATTAGTGTTGAAAACAATAACCATTTTTAAACAGTATTAAAACATTTTCAATAATATTAAAATAAAGTTACCATGCATGTCCATTGATCGTAGTCTGCGAATTATAGTAATTATAGCTACAATATTATAGTAACAAACCCCATGACAAACTCCATGTAAAGCAACTCAAAATAATGACAAAACAAAACATGATAAGCCTTTCTACGTATATGAAATGGGTTGTTCTAGGGGCTTAATGGACAGGTACGTAGCCAGATGTTCTACTGATAAGGGAAATGCAGGGAGTAGCAGTACATTAAATTGTCACTGACGAACATGTCCTATTGGTCGGATAAGGTTCTTTATTGACTTATCTATGTTGATAATTTGGTAAGTTGTTTTAAGTAAAAAAAACTCCGAATATATGTTACGGTTTTTCAATACTACTCACTTGATTCGTTTATTTACAGTCATATGAAAACCAAATGCATTTTATAAGAAATATTTGTGTTATTTTTCATGGTCCTGGTTATTTGTTTGATAGTAGACTACTAGTATAGTTTTCTAAAGAGAATAGTAAGGTATATTTAAACTAAAGCGACACTCAGTGTTGTTTTAGATAGTTTCTGTATTAGTTACCAAGCGTGCAAACCAACAAACATGTGTTTTTTATGAACTACCACGATCATGTCGACCTTAATGTGTTGAGTCCTTATTCAATTCTGCTGTATAATAATTAAGTAAGAATATAAAGCCATCACTATGTAAATTAGTTTAAATTAATACTTCTATATTAATGACTAAAGTGTATGTTTTTATTTTGATTTCACATAAAATATTCGTCAACTGACGTTTTAATTTAACACTTTTTAACGCAGTGATTATTGTTCTTTAGTCTTTCACCTGTAAATGTGGATTAATAGAAAGTATTAATGACAGCACATACAATATACGTAAATATAGTTCAACATCTAAAGAGAGAATAAAGCTATCGGACACGAGAAATAGTGAGGGGGAGGGTGGCAGAACTGGGGGAATGAAAACTACTCACTCGCCACCGTTGCATCTGTAATAAACAACACGTTCATCAGAGAGATGTAATGAAGATAGAAGACTAACTTATGATAAGAATGAAACTACTGTTGTACCAACATGTGTCAAGAAACAAAGTCATGTATCATACATAAACATGCTTAATCACAGTATACTGCAACAGTCAACATATGATTTGAAGATTATTTTGAATAACTTTGACAAATCACGCCAACACATTTAACTAAGCTGAACTGTAACACATGTATCCAGACAAACATGTTCGTGCACATAGATTAAACATATAAATATCTTATTACATGTAACGTTTTAGACGCATGGCAATAAGCAGCTAGAATCACTAAAATTGTCCAGTCGCACATATCTTGATCTCTTTCAGACATTCATTATCTTTATTTACACAACTCATACATTCAAATGTCCCCACTTTAGTCCTTTGGTCAGTCAGTTGTCCTTTTACGTGCTCTAAAGGCTTCTTCAATCAAACGATTTGTCTTAACTCATTGTCAACCCTCGATATTGGAACACGTTAAGTATAAGACGTGCAGCAAATTTTACCAAATTTCTTTTTGTATAAATTTTACTTCGTTACAATGCATACTTTTGGAGAGATACGTAAAAACGAAAATGTGACCTTTAGTCAGTCGCCCACTTCCCCACCGGCCCAATGACTACGGACAACGTGTTAAAAGTAATTTTTACCAAATTACATACTTTTAAGAGCTGATATATCAAAAGTATACAAGCTATTGGAACACGTTCAATATAAGACGTGTGGCAAATTTTACCAGATAGATTTTTGTACAAGTGTTTACGTCGTTGCAACCAGGAATGTTACCGACATTTTGATATTTTCATCTCCTGACTAGTCTAAACAACAAGTCATAAATAGTATTACATACATTTCTCGCTGTACTTTCAACAACATTACCAATTAACTAGAAGAGACAAGCTGTGGGATTTCAATGGTCTAAACTCTACAATTATTTAGACTACTGCAAGAATGCAGCGGTTATTTGATATCCACGTGGCGATTGTTAACAAAATCACTTAACTGCGAGAAATACTTTACGTGCCGTTGTGAGAGTTCAGGTACAACGGTCAAGTAAAATATTTCACGCAGGTTTACATTTTACGATCGTAATTTATAAACCGAGTTGAAACCTTTAGCTTTAGAGTATATGAACAAGTTAAATGAAATTTGACAACGGATAACGAGTATAATTACCGCCATTAATAGAATTGAGCCACGCATTTAGACAGTCGAGACACGCGTTAATAAAGTTGAGCCACGCATTTATACAGAATTGAGCCACGCATTTATACAGTTGAGCCACGCATTTTATACACAGCTATTGCGTTTTTGCATTTTATACAGTTGAGCCACGCATTTATACAGTTGAGCCACGCATTTATACAGTCGAGCCACGCATTTATACAGTTGACAGTCACGCGAATACCAGAATAACTAAAGGTTACAAAGTACACGTGTATTTAAATAGAGGTTGTAAATAGACAATTCATACATTACATCAATAAAGTTATAGAAAACTCTGTCCCTATTAGTTTCTCTAATTAAATACACAATTATTAGCTTGAAGCACGAGTGAAGTGTGAGGTGTATATTAAGTGACGTCAGCGTGGAGGATTGCCAGGATTGGCCTGGGTTGGTGCAGAACTCAGTGATACACTGCGACGTTATATCAGTCTGCTCTACTTTATTAGGATACAGATACTCAGTTACCAATTGTTACGTGGATAAGCTTCTCTGTCAGCTAGAAGAACTCTGGAAGCTGTGATGGTTCTGTGTAAAACCTTGAATGGTCTCTTTATTAGGGCAGTCATCCTGCTTACGTTGAAGTTTCATGTGTGTGTTTTTTTCCAGTTAATATACCAGTCACCAAAGGCTTATGCAGCCTGAACAAGTCTGTCTTCAACAGATATTCTCAGTGCCTAATACCACACGAACTGCCGTACCATATCGCGATATCGATACAGATGAGGACATGAATCAGTAAAATAGCAAAAGTTGATTTATTTTCCCTGAAACTGTGGATCTTTTAGAACGTGCTGTGATTTACAATAAATGGGTATCAGCTCAGTAACTCAAATGGGCATTCCATTTGTTTTTGTGCATGTTAACCATTACGAGGGTTTCGTCATCCGTGTTTTAATCCACCTCAGATTTAATAATTAATAACAGTAATTCTACTTTTAAACTGAGAAGTAGAGGTAGTGTTTTCGAAATTAAATCTTTTATACACTTAGTACACCCTTGGTGTCAAAATTGTAACAGTTACTTGATTTGTTACAAGATTCACAATTAACGCCAATTTACGTACAAATTAGACTTACTGAAGACCAAGACTAGAACCATGGTTGACTCTCTGGTGTTGGACTATTGCCAAGATTATCCTGTGTTGATTGCTAAGAGATTCAATCGACTGTGAGAGATAAGCAACGTGACGTCAGCACATAAGCTGTCGTAGAACACCAGCAACGTGCAAGCATGTTAATCCATCAGTAGACACTGACACCTTCAACCTATTGTACGATTAAAGAATATTTTGGCCAGGACGGTTGTGAGAGTTTCAAACATCGAGGTTTATTATTTGAATGTATCATCTCCCTGCACAGTATAACAACACTAGCGTGTGAAACAAGTTTCGCTTCGTCAAATTGGAAAACGACTGAGCCTTTGTTGATTGTCTAACAGTTCGAAACAGAACACTTTCGAAGAATTCCAAACATTCTTTTCATCAATCACACAGAGGCGATATTTGTTAGGCGAGATGAAAGATGTTAGGTTGAGGAGGCGACGTGAAATGTTACAATAAGTTTCAATTATTGTCGCACAACACAGTCTCTAGATTTATTGAAGTCTCAGGAGCTTTCAATGGAACCCGGGTTTCTTTGTATGATCTTGCCACCTCCCTTACTCTGCCAGTTTTCTTCAAAATATTGTTCGTCCAGTAACTTTTAGTACAATCACTGAAAAGAAGGAAACTATAGCCTTTTTTGTATCCATGATTGGCGATTGGTGCAGACTTTCAACTGAACAAAGCATCGGTAAAGGGTTCGAATGGAAATGTTGACCTTTCTTTCTTTTTAAACGAACTTTCGCCTTATTTAAAGACTATTTGCTCGAAGTGAAGTACAACAATATCGTTTAACGAGAGACGACGATCTATGTATCAAGCTACATCAAGGAATTGAAGCTTCCGTTTCAGGATGATGGATAACGCATTTTAATTATGAAACGTTAAGTGTTGTTACCTGACAAAGCGATGTATTAAAAATGGGAGCTAGTAATCTATAAGTCGTCTCAAAGCCAACGATCAACGAGTACACTGGAAATTTAAGGGAATCACCTTTGCCAAACGAACACTGACTGGCCCTTGACTGAGCTGAATTATATTTATTAAAATACGTATATGCTGGACACTAATATGGGCATACAGGTAAATATTTGAAGGATAACGCATTTGTTTATAACGCATTTGTGTAAATTATTTTCAATGGTCCTACAGTACTAGTTAATCTTTGAGCTATAAGTCATATTCACCCAATATTAAAAATATTGCTCAAAACTTGAGTTTGAAGATTATTTGAAGATATTTAACATTTATCTCTGACCAGGAAAAAACGTTTGCTTTAGATTTGAGTGAAGGAAGAGGAACTTTTATTATTTGTTGTACGCTCAAAATACTATCAATAAATCTTCGCTGCCTTGACTTTCAAACGTTGAACATTAGACTCCCACCTCAAATCCTGCTACAAAAACTCACCAAATCCCACCATGAAAAACTCAGCTTCCAGCAAGAGTCTCAATTATCTTGAAGAGGTCTCAACATACTCTCCCACTATGACGGGTCCCTTCACTGATAAGAATCGGATGCATAGTGATAAGAAATACTACGTAATTTTGCTCTACCACCGTGTAGGCCTACTGTATCGTTTGTAAAAACATATACGAAACCTTTTAAATCAAGTTCGAAGTAAAAGATCCTCATACCTATCTGTTATCAGGAAGCCAATTAACACCATGCTACAACAGTTGCAATATTTTATGTATTCCAAGAACAATTATTTCGCATTAAAACTAGTTTATCAAACATGTTCACAATCGTATTAAAAATGTCGATACAAATATTACCTATAAATACAACTGATAAACACATTACATCTTTAAAGAACGCGTAAGGATAGACCAACATATAATTTTTTCGTTGGAAAAATATAACTAAACCATGGCGTTCATACTTATTTAATACTAAAGGATTAAAAATGCAACCATCAATCCATGAGAAGATTGAGCTATCAACAAAAGTTAGATGAGAGTTTAGTACCTTCCGAGAAACTTAAGCTCAACACAAACAAAATATTTAAACTTGAATCTAAGGCGTTCACCCTTGAGTGTACCACCAGTTCCGAATTCAAAGTACGGTTCTCAATCAAAATTAGTTTCTAATCATGAGCCATGATGTCGGTTAGTGAAGATCATGATTTAACGGACTTAACAAGTAAAACTTAAAAATAAACGTTTAAAAACATTAGGAGGTAAAATGAGCGTTTTTTACGATCATGTGTCATCCATGTGATTGCGCCCCTTAGTGCAAGATTTTGCGTCTGTAAAGTTATAATAGTCCCGATACGAATTTTCATGTTACAATTTAATGTGTTAACATTTTCACTGCGATCGACATATTAGAACATGAAAATATGATTACATGCAAACTTCAAAGTGCCCATAGGCACCAGTAGCAGTGATAGTGTTAATTGTCAATTATTATTTGTAGAATATTTAAAGGCAGATATCTCGATTACATTTAGGAGTACCCAATTTTCCTGCATTTTGCTTAAACATAGGCTTTGTTGTCAAACAGGTGGCTTCAAAGCGGCTTTACTAACTAAAATAGGCCTACATTAATGTTTTGCATACTATTTTAGAACAAAATAAAATATTATGTCTTCCCCTACCTCTAAACCCCTGTTTAAAGTTAGTTAAGTAAAGCTTCAACTTGTGTTCGATTGTGAAAACTCTGGCCAGCAGAGAACTAAAATCCTACAGGTCCAGCCAGGCACATCAGTTGGATGTTATGAGTTTAGAGTGCAGCCCATGTGATACAATGGGCAAGAGGGCGCGGGAGGGAGGGGCAGGTGTCAGGATTAAAATTAAGCCATCAGTCAAGTTGTCAGACGCTCCAACTCACCCCTCACTAGGATCTGTCGGTGCAAAACATTTCCATAAATAATCAAACCATGTATTCGGTTTGACCGAACAGAGTTCACTACTTTCCCAAACATGAAAACATTTCCATTGGCCATATAAACTAAATCCATTATCGTAAAGTTCAATATGAAATATTGTGTTTTCAACGAAATGTAGACGTATAAACGACGTCGTCGTCATTGTTCATAAACATCAAATTGTTCAGGCCTACCTATACATTTACATACAAAAGTGATGTTACAATAGCCCATTACAGATATTTAAATTACAGTTACCCTTTTTTTCGAACATAAGTACAACTATACATGCATGCTTCTGTTAACTTTTTTTGTATACTGTATACACTGTATGTACTTGTGAGTATAATGAGAGGTCAAAGCCAAATCTAATTTATGCTGTTTTCAGGTAAAAGTTTATGTCTATTATTATAAAACTCGTTAAAACCACTTTTCCAATAAGCTTCCACTGTAAAATTGTTACCTGTTGCATATTCTTGTGCGGTCTTTACGACTAGGTTAAACAGGGTGATTCTAAAATAGGCCATTAAAATTCAAGGGTAGGTTGTATGCAAACAAAATAAAAACCTTGCAATAAAAAAGTCCAAAAATGCTTTATTTATCCAACAGCCGCTACTCAGAATGTTCAATAATTATTTTCTATTTTCTGAACACCACTTGTGGGAAGATAACATAATTATTTGGTAGTTAAGGCCATCTAGGGAACAAGTTCTAGGACGATCTATCCTCGACTTACTTTTGACCTACTTCCTTTACATCAGTTGAGGGCATAGGGCATCCAGAATATTTACAGGAGAAAACGTGACAGAAAATACCATACAATGGCTTTGATAGTATTAGGTACCATATGGGTAATGACACTCGAGAACACGTTGCACAATATTTGACTCAAGTTATAGGATCGAGCAAATTGCCGAATATCACAACGAGAAAGCTTTTCTCTTGGGATTCAACCCACGCCGGGCTCAGGCACAAACGACTGGAATAGGAACATCAGGAAAACATTTTGATACTGATGATCGTGTGCGTTATCTTGTTCAGCTAGAATAAAATGCACGTCTAAATTGGTTTTAACGAACAGAGGTATTACATACTAAAACATTTTAGAGTAATATGAACCCTCGTAGAATAATATTTCTGAGTCACACTTTACGATCTAAAATTTATTGTATGTAGGTAGTGTGCTCTGGTTTCAAATGATAGCCAAGTTTCAGACGTCAACAGTTAAAGGTATTCTTGTCGGACCCTTATTTCGCTTTTATCTGGTCGGAAATTAAACGAATTCGAAAATGGAAACACACCCTACACAGAACAAAACACAATCGTGGAGTCCAAGAAAAACATGAATCACAGTGACAGTTGAGTTGGCAGCAGTGACCACGCTAACAGAAATGCTGCCAACTTCCCGGAGAGAAATATAACAACTTCGACTTGCTGGCGCTGGCCAAGTCTTCGAAATACAGTAGTTGATCTTTGTTTGATTTTTATTACAAGTTTGGATTTAATTTACTTTGCGCATGTCAAGCTGGCAGCCAAGTAAGACGCTTAAGCATCGCGAGTAAGTAATCGTTTGCTTAGCTAATGGTATGCTTGCAAGTCCCCTCATGAACTCCAGGGACCATCCACCTCAATAGAGGATTTCTGAGATCTGAACTCAATTTGATCCTAGCTAGTTTGTAAGAAATAATTCGGTCTCCGGCCTCGAGGATTTGATGTCATTTGCTACGCAGGTGTAAGCTGTTCACTTCGCTCAGGGGTGCGCTTCGATCTTTGACTTCACGAGCTTTTGACCATTTCCTTCGCTCATGTTAAGGTCGTTATCGTTTCTTGCATCTTTGTACGTTATTTAGTTATTGTGTTATATCGCGTTAATCGATCCAAATACAACATATTTAATCTACTTTGTGGTATAAACCATCAGTTAGATGGAAAAAGAAGGGTAGGAAAACCCCCACTTACAGCTGGCCCCCTTGAGTAAACTATCGAGAGTATTCAGAAATTATTCCTCTGATGGGTAAATCAGGCCCTAAAGGCGAAGCACGTTTACTTTGATAATTAAAAGCACATAATGGGGACAGAAGCTAAGATATATGTTTATAAGCTCGAGTGAGTGAATGAAAACGCTCTGTTGGTTCACGTCAGTGGTTCAGTACACGTAACTCACTGAAGCACATTTTTAATTAACAGCAGCCTTAACTAAGTGCCACTTCGGCCTAGAATACTTGTACGCTGTTTGAATTCAAAATGTCACGCTCAATTAACTTTCTTCCTATCTGGATGTCTTAAATACTTAACAGATAGGAAGTTTATGTTTTGTATTTAGTTATTATTAGGGGCATTGAGTAAGTTGAAAGCTGTATTTCCTTTTCTACCGTAATTATCAAACAAACCATATACTCTAAGAGGATAGTGAAAATGAAAAAGGGAGGCGTACTCCTAAAAAATTAAAACTAAGCTAATCAGTTTTCCTTGCTGATAATACACAGGGATTACGTAAACATAAAATTTATTCCAGACAGCAAACTATTCATGAAATTTACGGGTTTTGGGGTTTTAAAACCTTTATGGCGTGGAGGAATTTATTTACAAATACTTGTTTTCACGAGTTTTAATTTGAAAAATACTGCGTTAAATTATTATCTAAAGTCATAATCCGTGGCTCTTTCCATGACATCTTTCAGGGTTTGGAGATTCTAACACCGGCGATCTATAAAACTATCATGTTTAGCCTTACTAAAATTCAACTTGTATGAAGAGACTATACAAACGGCTATACACAGGGCCGCCACATCTCTGAGTCGGACCCAGGGCCAGATTCCAAGCACTGTTAACAAAGTATTCTACCCTCTTCATACGCACGCCCTTGGCCTTACCCAGTTTAAAATGGCGATTTAGGCTCTATGACATATTTAGTTAAGCCAAAGTAAAAAATATGAACGATTTCACACACCCGTTAAAACCAATGAGTCTGTCATATATCTTAAATAATCCCACAGTAATTTAAACAAAAATTTTATTTTGACATTTCTATATTTGAGGCAATTGGTTTATTGTAAAAAATCGAAATAAAGACTAGAAGTTTTAGCGTTTGGAATAAAGGCCATGCTAGAAACACCCTTAAGATTTCTGAACACAATATAAAAATAAAAACAAATCTTAAAAAATGGTCTTAAAACTAAAAAAATTAATTGTGATTATTTTAACTCAACTGTTTAAAACCTATACAAACTTCTTTTCAAAATCAGTTCGGTTTAAGAGTTTAACATTCTGAAAAATGTACCATGTGTTTTGCATTTGTCTAAAACACGCTATACTGTTACCAGGCAAGCGGCATACGGACTGAAGCAGTGCAAAGGAAGTATAGATTATTACATCGACGCAAACTTATTTTTCTAACACACAATTTTAGTGATAAGATAGATAAAGATTCACAATAGAATGGACGAAACAAGTGTTTATTATGAGAAAAATTCCTTTGATTTCAATTACACTAGTCTACAAGTCATATTTGAAGTATATAACCGTTGGCAATAATTTTTCTCTTGAGGTTAAACTCTGCCCTACATTTTGAACAAACACCGTGAATGGTAGACAGACTTTGCAAGTCCAGTCTCGGTGATCCAGATTATGATAAATCTGGCACACAATATAAACTCAAATTTATCCTCTATATTGTTCCCCAACTTGTAATTCGCCCGTTATCCATTGCCACTGGAGTCTTTGAAATCGGCTGCAGGTTGGCCACCCTGCTTCTTTTGTTTCCTTTGTTTCTACAAAACTGCAGTCTACGAATCCGAGCGGACCCGTGACGGGATGAAATCGTGCGCGACTCCGAAGCTGGTCACTCCGCTGGCGCGGGTTCGATCCCCGCAGTCACAACTTACATTTGTAATGTGACTATACGGTAACTCTAGGTTAAGTGGTAGTCTTAACTTCGCCTCGTTAAACAAGACGAACTTTACCTTTACGTCATCTGCTCCCTTGCACTTTTTAAACGTCGTCTGCACTCCAGTTGTTTAACCACAAGGGCTCGTATGAACTGTTCCTGTATACCTCCTCCTGAGTGTAAAACATCCCCTAGGAATAAGATTTTGTATACGCACTTTGAATATTACGTATACTTTGTTGGCTAAATTGACTCTAAAGCTATCGGTAAAGAAGTCCACGAGTACTGAATAGGGGCCCCGAACAAACTTTTATTATTTTGTAAAGATTTCCTTTTTCATAGACAAAATCAATAATATTTTATGTTTAGTCAAGGCAGGGGCCCGGCCCAGGGCTGTGGCCCCTGCAGCCCCCCTTGTGGCGGCTTTGGCTATACAACGAGGCACAACAACTCTATCGACAAACTAGTCATACATAAAGAGACTTTGATAAATTAGCATTGAAAGCAGGTGCCAGATTTGTTAATGAACTCCCTGAAGACACTACATCCATTACATTCATTACATCCATTACATTCATTGCGCTGTTTTAGTTACGGCTTAATCGTCACTTGAAGCACTTGAGTGCTAATTACACTTTTGGTTATTTTATATGCATGATTTAATGGAAAAGCTTAGGACCCATAATAGTTAGGACCAAATGTAGATTTAAATTCAAGAATGATAAATTTATTATTTTTTCGGTTTAACCTTTAGAGTGGCTTGGTTATATTTTGTTTCTGTTAGTGCATAATATGGTAAATGTCTGTAGTCTAAGAACGGTGAGTAAAGTCCAAATAAATATTAAAGTTAAACAGTCGGTTTTAACAAACGGCAAAACAATCACTCTGGTAAGTTTTGTAGTATATCTTTTGAATCTGTAGTATAGAAGTTTGAGCAAACAACAGATTGTCTTTATACTTTCAACATTCTGCCCCAGGGAGGTTATTGTTCTAACTTTCATCCACTTTCCTAAGAGACCTAGCTTTGCATCTTGTCATATTGTTCTTGCAAACACCTTAAATCTTTTATTATGTCAAAGAAAATATCGGCTATTAATTTTAAAAACAGCATGAACTTGCATTTAGATACTCAAGGCAATTTTAGTTATTTTAAAAATTCATTGCTGCCGATATGTTGAAAATGGAGGACTCCGTACTCTATTGTAAGATGAACGAGAAAGTTTAACATCTTTAACATTTATTCATAAACGAGGAGTACTCACTACTCAACATTTGAAAGGCCTATTGACACAACAGGTGTTTGCGTGCATTCACTAGCAAACGATGTTTTAACCTGACGAGTTTTATAAAACCAGAAAATGATGGATAAAGGTGTTTGGTACATATGCCTATTAGTACCTATTTTTTTATAGGTATTGGTAAGAAGATACCAATACCTAAAAAAGAAAGGTACATAATTTCTCACTTTTAGCCAATACTACTCAAAAGCCTTTTCGATATAGAAAAATGGTAACTATGAAAAGAACCGTAGATACGTTTATTCCACACTAGGATCTTTCCTCACATAAGATACAAACACTCATTTAGACTCTTCAGATGAACAGGTAAAGCAAGTAAATACGATCTAGTTTTCCGTTTCTTTTGACACACCAAAAGGCCCCGTTCCTTAAATAGAGCTTTCGTGATCCCTTCGTTGAGATCAACCCACACTACTACGAGTATTTTCTTTCTAGTTTAAAAGTGCCCAAACAATTTTCAAGTGATCGAGTGATTCGAACTTTATAGTATAGAGATATCTTTTAGACGTGCGACAGTTTTTCAGATAGGACACGTTATATAAACTTGGAATACTTGAAAGCAGTATTTGACAAAGAAATGTGCTTTATGATCCATTTTGGAGACCAAAATTGCTCTTAATCGTAACTCAGGTGAATGGATTTTGAACATGTTAATTTAGGAACATTTCTATTCACCCTATGTGTATTAATTTCATTTGGTACATTTAATTTATTTTCAATCAGAAAATGTTTAAAAAGACAATGGACACGTTTATTTTCTGGAAAGATTTTATAACCAACCTCATAATAGCCTTTTATACTCTCCCCCTCTCTTTCTCGTGGTTGATTTTTTAACTCGGGGTTGATAATTTTGGAGGTTACACAGGAAAACCTCAAGAATTACTTAAAACCTACACCGAACAATTTTAAAAGAGATTCTAAAAAATTATAAATCGTGTACAAAAGAAGTTCGCTTAATTTTGAAATATACAAATAACCCCTTTTCTGTTACATTGGAAATTCGCTAAGATTTACCGTAGCATTTTTGGCTACGTATCGGATATGATTTAGACACAAATACTTTAAAATTTCCTTAAAACTTAAAAAGTCTACCAAATAAGTGCAAAAAGAGAGTGAAAAGAAATTGTAAATGTAAAAGAATGGGTTTAAAGAAATTGTTTTACAATGTAAAGGACTATTAAAAACAATTCTTTAATACCGTTTATAGTTTGTAAAAATAAACTAAACTTAACACGTCTCTCAGTCAAAACTCAATAATAATAAAATAACAGGTAAAGAGAATTTGGAGTTTTAATTCATCTCATAAAACAGTAAAACTTGATTTGTTTAGTAAACAATGTGTCAAAAACGCTCTGGTAAAATAAAACAAGAAAATTGTTAAATGATCTTCCAAAATGGTCCGAACAGTTTTAAAATATTCACATTTTAACAAAAAGTTTATGGTAGAGGACAGCATTTTTATAATAGAACCTATACGAGTACAGTACCGCTACACTGGATGAAAAAAGAACAAACTAATCTGTAATCTATATGCTCTAACTGCTGAAGTTTTAGGTCATAATCTGTTGTTTGCTCCAACTTCTCTCGCCAGAGATTCAAAAGATATCCGACAGAACTTCCTGAACACAGCGTTGTTTCAGCGCTGCGGTTCATCCGATCTGGGTTGATTGTTCATGGCAGAACCTAGCTACAGCAAGTTCATGTGGGAATCTAAACTGTTCGTAGTTTGACTTGCTGTTTATTTATCAAAAGCTGGTTAGTTTTTTGGCTGTAGATTTGGTTAATGGCAAATACAGTTTTAAATTGAGAAGTAGACGGTTTCAGAATGTCTCTATAGTGAACTTAAAACCATTGATTTGTCAATATATTATATTTTACAACAGTTTTATGGCCAGAGTAGTCTTTATATTGTAACAAAGATATTAAAATGTAAAAGTGTTTTTGAGTATTTGAAATTCCGGACATGTAAAACTAGCTTGCAAGGCAAAACCGCAGGGTAACACTAATTTATTACGTTTACAATACAGCAAAACCTCAGTTAGAACCCAACCAATGTCTGGGTATATTTGATGAATGTTATTTTAATGCACACATAAAACGCAGATTTCATAGCCAGATTTTATACAGTATTCACGGTAATAGTTTGAGGGCTTTTATATTTCATTAGAACTGATACGTTACTATTAAATAGCTAAACGAACGAGTGTACGCACTTTTAAAATGTTAATCAAACTTATTCGTAAACTTAATTCAAACAACATTGGTGACGCAATCGATTAATGTAACGGCAAACATAAAACTTTGCCTTGGGGGGTTTCCTATGAAAGTTACACATCATTTTTTTAAATGCAACCAACCCTTTAAAATGGCTTATATTACTGATAACTACTGGCAAATATTTCCAAAGAAAAGGTTACGTAATCTGCTGAGAACAGTAATGTTGATTGGGGTTTGAATAGCTGGCAGGAAAAGATCAACTAGCAAGGAAGTAAGCAGTTGCAGATAAGGGTTTGGCAACACCGCAAGATCCCTCTTTAACACCTCCATTCCTCACCTCTCTCCTGGGCTGAGCATTTCTTCTACCAACACTTCAAAACTTGTTTGAACTTGTAGGGATAAATAATTAGTCGCATAGTTAAACATACTTGATGAGAATCATGCCTTTTGGTTTTTAAGATTAAAGTATAAATACAAAATTTACGGGAAATTTGCAAACTAAACAAATCTATTTGAAACCCAATGAACTATCGCCTGACCTTGATCCCTTCCAGTTTTCCTCGTACAAGCTTGTCGCTCTGACGAACCCCATATGAGCCATAAGAGTCTTGTCTGTTCAGCAAGACGCTTTGTTAGTGTGTTGATAAACTATTTCATTTGAGGGGCGACCACTTCACCTTCAGATGTATGGAGAAGAGTAAAGGGGCTATGTAAAGGTAAGGATGCTTTTTTCATAAGAGTATAAATGAACTAATAATGTAAAATCACTACTGATAAACAATATTTCTGTCTGTTCGTCTGTGTCTTTAAAATGATATATGGTTTGATACAGCTGAGCGCATAGGCGTAGAGTTACAGCGTATATTCTTAAACTGAATCCGTTAATAGAATTTTTATCGTGTGGTCCATTTGCACTTCTTGTGTTTACATTTATTTCAATACAAGTAAAAGATGAACTCCAAACCAAATTAAAGCTTAATATCTTTTGAAATTGTTCATACAAATCCTATTTTTGTCCAATCCCCACAAACTACGGTTTCGTAATACATTTCGCTCAAACATTATGCCATGAGGTAATCCTTACAACAATACAGTATTACTGTATCGTAAAATAAGAACGTGTTTACGTCGTCAAGTGTTGAAAGTGCACCCCGTGTAAGTTGTAGGTAAACTTGCTGTCATTGATTGCTATGTTTAAGTGGTTGGCAGTCCCTTGTATAGTATGACGTAATGACTTGAGGACAAGCTGGGGACTTGAATGACGTCATGAGTTAATTATAACCTCTCTTGAGGCACTGTTGTTACCTTCCTTGTTATCAGCAGCTGTCTTTGCCTCCAGTGGTTTTAATTTTAGAAAAAGTACGTAATTAGAGGACTCGAGTTTGATTACAAGAGTGCAACTGATTGATATTGATAATGTTTGGAAATTAATATTTCGTAATTAGTTGATGGCTTTTTCATTTACACTTGTAGTTCTGACAGCTGTTGGTCTTTCTTTTTACCAGGTGTCGTATTTGGTTGTATTAAAGACCAGATCTCCCTTGACACAGTACTGCTCAGCCTTATCCACTGTGTTTACTTCTAATTCTTCCACGGAGTTTTAGATTCGTTTTAAGTGCCGTATCACCAGCATACATTATTCCGAGGGGAAAGTCCTTTAGATACTGTTAAAAACCACTAGTAAACAGCTCAAATAAAACTGGCCCCAAACTGAGCTTTGAGACACTTCTCTTTTGAAAGTCAGTGGTGCTGACCTTTCAGTAGTCCCTGGGTGTTTTTTATTTTTCAAACTATTAAACTAATTACCTCATTACAATTTTATAGTCTGACGTTGTATTGGTAAATAGTAATAACGTACGAAAATAAACTTACAAAGTGTCGATCAAATTGATTTGTAACGAGTTATTATTATTATATTGTTATGAGGTTAAAACTAGTAGACAACCTGTCAGACAACCGAAACTATTGTACGGAAACGCGAGTATTTGGCAGATGTCAGGCAGGCAGAGAGTGGTTTCACACTGAGAAGTGGTTGTCAGCTTGAGGCCTAACATTCACTCAGGTGTCGCTCGTCTCTAAACATGTAAACAGTATAAGCAATCTACAGTATCATGTAGCCTTGTTCCTTGTCTCAACCAAACGCAAAGTGCTTTCATTGGCTGTTAGGTTCTTCATAACAATATTACAATTGTACGGAAGGATTATCAGTGCTTTAAAACGTTGTTCATACAAAGTATGTATTAAAACGACCGCACTATTAACTAGTTAATTATTTAACGATGCAGTTAATTCACAGAACTGATATTTATTTCAAAAAAAGTTACGTGATTAGCTGAGAAAAGTAATGTTGATAGAGGTTTTGAATGCGAGTAGTTTGCAAGAAAATTCAACTAGCAAGGAACTAAGCAGTGGGGTGCTAATATTTTTCACTTGTTAGTGTTTTGACACTTCCATCAAAACGAAAATTAATTGGCAGCTATGGTCTAAATGTCAAGTTTGTCGCACGTCCTCTACGTAATTACGAACGAGATTACATACGCTTTGTGTCCTTGAAAAATCGAAACTGTCAAGTCTGAAGTGGCATGAGATTATCTGCGACGTAAACATTGGTTTTGATGGCCCGTAAACCTAGTGAACTGTCTAGGTCTTGTTTGTGACCTAAATATCATTGATTACAACCATTCCTTTTTGTAACGTTTGTTAATACACTGTTTTCACACCGTCGACCAAAGGAGAAGAAGTACATTAGCACAATGTTTGTTGGTGGTTACTTCGTGACACATTTATATTCCTCAAAAGATTTTCTGTAGGTAAGTGAAAAAAGCTGAGCACACAAAATACACATCCTTTGTATTTAACAACAATATAACTAATAGTATACTTTTAGTTTAACTTTTCTAATCATAAAAGTATTTCTCATCTTTGACTAGAAAACGACCACGAAACGTCTTTGACGTAAAATCTATGTTCATTTTTTAATTATAGTGGTTTTAACAAACCATATTGAATCACTCCCTACAGGAATATTTTACTCACCGTAAAAACCCTTTGTATTCCCAAAATCAAGAATACTCAAACTAATAATTGGTCACAGATTATTTGCTTTGAATTATTGGATATGTAGATGTAGATACATTAAGCTCGTGGAGTTAAGTAAACCACGGCAGGGAGCAGATTGATAGTGCTGGAGTACGAGTAATGAGGCCAATGTTTCTCTAATTGGCAAGTTCTTGCCTCACACACAAACACAGACATCGATATCAGACATTTCAGCTGTACGAGATTAATGCTCTCATTTGGAACCAACTCAACTCGTTTGGCTAAATATCAGCTGATATTTTGCGGCTTTGCAACACAGCCCAGTGCACAGCTGTTTGCTGTTTAATACGAGTGTATTAAAAATATTGAAACTGCATATTTCTGTTTGCTGAATATTGCTCTGCATAAATGCGGTTTATTGCAATATGGCTACGTAATTTAAATCGCAACACAGACGAACAACAGAAATGTAAGCTAAGACACTCGAGTTCTGACTGAGCTGTGTTCGTGTGGACGAGGCTTACTCTTAGCTGGCTGTGACGTCACATTGTTAATTATACGTCCGTTGTGTCTTGTGTCTTCCCCCTTTCCACTCGCATCCCTCCTCGTTCTCTCTTTCTCCTATTCTTCAAGATAATGTTTCATCCTTATTTATTTTCGTCGCTAACAAGCCTCACTTGCAGTTGTTTACGACGTTGCTTTACTTTATGTACCTCGCCCATTGACCGTTGTCTTTGAAAGAAAACAAAAACAAATATGTGACATTTAATCGGTAAGTTTTAAGGTCATGTGATGTTAGCAGTTGAAAGGTTTTCCAGGAATTTTGGCTGGTAGTTTTAAACTAAGAGCTGATTAGTGATTTGCAAACTGTTTGGATTATAAAATCAATATAATAATCAATATGTAAACATTTTAACCCAGTTTTTTGCGAATAGAATAACCGTACAGTTTTAATCTAGTGCATATAGTTTTGTTTCATCAATGGTGTATAGATATGTAATAAAATACATGTAAAATTCGGTTATGCATGTTTGTATACATAATGATGGCTGTTCGATACGTATTAAAATACACCAGCCCTGTTATTGTCTTATGTTGTGTGATAATTTAATGGGTTGATCCTTTTTGAAATAAAAAAATAATGTACATGCATATTTTTAGTACCTGTACAGTGTACACCGAAGTAAAATAATATATCTGCACACTGTTTGCAAGTTGTACACACTATTGTTAGTATTCGATCAAAGTGTAAATATTTATATTGTATACTGACGTATACCTATGTATTTATAGTAAATTGATTTGTGCTAGTGGTTCCATAAATCAGCAGCAAGTAGAGATTTATGTGTGATTTAATTTTTATACATTATTAGAAATACGTGGTAACAATTGCGTTCATATTTAGTTTATTTGGCAGGGAAATCAAAAACTATGTAAATATCGTTTTCTGACACCTCGGAGTTTTGGCTATTTTGTGAGAGAGTATATATAATTTATTACTAGTGATCAAACTGCTTAAACTATAGATGAATTTGTAAAATATAGAATTAATATTCTATAAATTCTATTTGTAGACCAGCCTTTGGAGTAAATGTACTTCTCATTTATCAAAAAAAATACTTTGTTTTCCCTGCAGTCTTGAGAAACTAAGGAATGGGTTTTAGTTTTGGAACAAGTGTGACAGCCTTAAAGTTGTATGAACCTTAAGAAAGAGTAATGTGCCTCATTGGTTGCTAAAACATTAAAATATTTCAACATATTCCCGCCAGCTCTCTTAAAAAGTAATTTTATCTTATTTGTGTAATACATTATAATTAAACAATTCACAACATTTTTAAGTTTATTTAGAAAATGACCTGATAAATTCTTTCATAGTAAGAAAAAGTGAATCGTGAAAATTATACTATTCGTTATTAAATATAACGTATGTGTATTTTTTGATATTTAACTCTTTCACTCAAGTATAGGCTACATTAATTGTGTTGAGACATATAAAAGAGTCATTATGTACAACAACAAGCAAATGCACATTTTCTCCCCTGTACGACGATGTCAACCACAATGGCAAACTTGAAGAAGTAGGATTGGTTGTAATCATTATTTAGGTCACATACAGAGGACAGTTCACTAGGTTTACGGGCTATCAAAACCAATGTTTATTAGCTAATTTCATACCGGTGGTATGCTGATAATTTGTTCTTGCGAATCTTTAAAAACTGGGTGTTTTGCTTAAAACCCACACACACCATTTAGATCCTTCAGTAATATATTCGTATCTTCAAGTTCTTTGTCAAAAAACTTCTAATTATACTGACATCATTAACATAAACACAAATCTGTTAAACAAAATATGAGATGCCAATATTGAGCTGAAAATCTTCCGATGGATACAAGCAGAAATTTTGCATCCCTTTTATTCAGTTCAGCTGATGCATAACTGCTTTTGGATCATGCCACTTTAAAAAACATCTGTAGAACAAGAACTTGAAAACAAAGACAAGGATCTAAATAGTGTATGTGTTAAATAAAACACCAATAAATGCGCATTTTTGAAGATTTCGTACAGGTTTTAGGACGGTACGAGACTTATCTACTTGTAGACCTATCTAACCGTCCCGAACCCGTTTAGGGCTAACATAGTTTTAGTTAAGACTGGATGGAAGCCCTCAAATTAAAATATATGTACAAAAACTAGATAAATTTAGTTAAATATATTTATAGTATATCACTTATTTGCTTAGAATGAAAGTATCGACTTTCATAAAATAGTTGGTATGCATTATTAGTTGGGATGGATTATGGATTAGTTGCTAAGCAGTACTTATATTACTATAATTGCCAGAAGACATGTTGGATACTCCACCCGGGTACAGATTTTTGTGTTATGAAAGGGCAGCTGCAGCTTGTTGCAATATCGTCAGTCCCGCAGGCTCAACTGCTATATTGCTGCCCCCAGACACACTTGTCCACGGATTTACACAAGTATGGCGTATTTTTGTATCAGAGATGCCGCCGTTTCATAGAAATTAAATCACGGGCGTTAGCAGGGGTCAAATTCAGTTTTAAAACTAAACAATTGACAAGTTTATTTTGGCGTTGAATTTAACTTAGTGAATATTGAGCTGAAATTGATATTTGGGATTCATTTTTGTATCACAATTAAGAAACCGCCGGACTTCCTCTGAGCACCGCTTACTGCTTAGCATGGAATAAGAACTAACGATGTTTTAAACTAGTTTATGTACTTAAAAAATCTGTTTCAATGGAAGCACAAAACTATTAAGGCTGCTGCACAATTATAAACTCTAAAACATTGCATTTTCTTCAAACAATAAATTATGAATTACGCTGATTAAAACTTGATTTCCCCTTAAGAACTCATAACGCGAATCCTCGTAGTAAATATTTAGTTTGGTAAGGCAGTTTTACATTTTTGCTTTTATATGCTGCATCATTAATAGCTCTATGCTTCTATTGAAACACTATTGCTATTTTAGTACGTTAATCTACTTAAAACTTCAATTGCAAATTTTCTCATGTTAAATTCTTTATCTCGAATAGAATCAGCTCGGGTCTATCAGGAGGCCTCTTAGTTTGGGCCAAAGCCAAGCAGAAATGAAATTAAAGTTAACATAAATTAGACAAATATTCATGTAGCCTAAATCAACATGTCACCTATGCGTCAAACCAACACACGTTTGCCTTAAACCTAACAAAGAAATATAGCAACACGGCGTAGAAGTTATAAGCTGTGAATTACGACCCCTTCAAGTATGAAGTGTGACAGTTGTCGGAATGTAAAAACAAGTGCAACTACTTTGTACTACATTCGCGGCACTTCGTATATTTTATGGTAGACGGTCTTTATTAAACGGAACTTCAACATTTAAGGTAGTTTGTTGAATGTTTTAACAGTTATTTATACGACTTAGTGATTTAAAATTGTATGTTTTTTCTAGTTTATAGCGTAGGAAAATTAAGTATAAGTACTAAGCTTTTAATAAAACTAGGAGATTTCGTTTACCAGTTAAATATCACATGGCTTTTCTCCGACTATGTGTTTATCTGAGGAAACCTCTACACATGTTTTAGCCTTTGCCAATAAAAATCAGATAGCACTCGTGTTTGTACTACATACTAATGCTACTCGTACTTCCTCGGGAAATTATTTTAAAATTGAAAGTAGTATAAACAAAACATATGTTTTAAGAAATTGAAGTCTGCCAAATACCACTGCCAACAGCACCTACACGGTAATGGCTAGTTAATTAAGTGCCTTTTGCTGCTTGGTTTGATAAACATGGCAAAATTATCGTTGATTTGCATCTGATAAGTCTCTCTATGTTCGTTATATCCTCGAATATGCTTCTCCGGTTTAGTGTCCTCATCAGATTAGCCACTTTAACTCGCCCAACATGGTCCAGAGGCGTTTTTTATTCGACTGCTTGGGGTTAGATCTGCCTTGAACTACCTTGATATGGATACGAATGTGATTTCTGCTGAAAATCAACTACTCTCGCTTTCATCAAGAAGAATGGCTTTTGACTCCTAATCAAAATTATCAATGGTCTGATAGACTGTTCTGAGCTCCTCCTACTCATCAATTTTCATGTTCCGGCCAGAACACGTCTGCTTCAAATTTTCGCTAAACGTCACAGACTACGCCTACCACAGTATTGTGCCTCGATTGCATCGCCTTGGAAATGAAGCAAAAGTGGAGTTTCTTCGGATCGTTCTTCGGCAGTTTCAAAACACATGTTTTCTCCTGAGCTTCTCATCAAATTCAATATTATTGGCTGAGTGAGTGGAAAAGTCTGAGTCTGGTGGTGCCTCTGAGGGGCCACTTTTCAAAGTGCACCATGCGTTAGTGTCAACCTGCTAGGAGTGCATTGTTGTTGGTGGTGCCTTTATCGATCCAGATCAGTGTATCCGCGTCAACCTTTTTCTCTTTTTTTTCAGGCGAAATTACATTTTTAGAAATTATTATGATAAGTATTAGCGTTGTCATGTATTGTTGTCATTATTTATTTTATTCGTAGTTTTACACACCAAACATTTCATTGTTAAGTAACCAAATTATTGTTAAGTTTGCCAACCTACCTGATCAAGCATAATCAACTATTAATATAATTGTTATTTAATTGCATGTACAATTGCAAATCTAGTATTGTAAGTTGTCTCTAAAGCACATTGTAAAGGGTGTAAACCGTTAATAAAAACTAATTGAATTGATGTTTTGGACAAATCTCCATTTACTAACACTGGCACGATAATCACAATAAGCTGCACTTTAGGGCAGAAACCGACCCGCATTGGCTGAGAGCTGTTCTGCTACCCACGCCAGTGTTAATATTTGGAAAAGCTGGTTGAAATAACTAAAATATTTTGAGGTTATACATGTGCTGAAAATATGGTCTGGTGGCAAATATATATGCACCTTGAACATTTTATGTTATTCCAAGCACGGTAGGTAAATATGTAACCGTTATTCTTCTTTCTTTTCCAAGGAAAATAAGTAGCCCATATGCATGTATCGCCTTAATTATTATCACAGTAATTTACGGCTTGATATTTTTCAAGTTTTAGATCAATCAATATCAGAACAATATTTTTTAAATCATATAATTTACTGAGCTAGAGTTTGCATTTGTAAGTACTTAGCAACTGACCCAAGATTATCGATTTAGGGAACACCTTATACAAGCTAGGTTAATGTAAGGTTTAAAGAATTCTCAAGACATGATTTAAATTTTATACGTTTAATAATTCCACAACTGAATTTCGTAGGGCCTTATTGGGTCCACCGTGTTATGAAGACTTCATATTCCAAAACTTACATGCAAATCCTTAAATTCGACACCAAAAATTGATAAACCTAAGAAGTCGAGTAGATCTTGTATTCATAAAATGTGTGTTTTACCAGAGGTCTGTGGTAGCTGCGGGTGTGGTGTTGGGGAGGGGGGATGCTAGTTTATTCAATGTGTGTCTTGTTTGCGAAAGGGTTCCTTGGGGAGGCGCAAGACGTCGCTGCGCGCCACATGACACATAAACACCCATATCAATTGTCGACCTCTCCATCCCACCCAACCCAGGGCTTTCTCAGATACTCGTACATAAGTTCTGGTTCTGATATAACCGAGCTCAAGAAACATCATACACTGCTTAGTTTTGTACAAATAGAATCATGTTTACACAAACTCATGACCTACTTTCCAGGTTTAAGCTAACCGATAAATGTTTTACTAGGACTGAATGTTTACGAACGTTTTAAATTGTAAGGTTTTGTTTTAACACAGGCAAAACAACAATCATCTATTGTGTTTGAAATTGTAACACTTAAATGTAAATAATAGAAATAATTATTTACAATGTTATGTAGGTTCGTTCCAAAATCTATATTTATTCTTAACTAGTTTTCGTAAATTTTTAAAAGTTCTTTTACTGTAGCTTTCTTCTGTAACGTTCTGTTTGTTTTGTTCGTGGCCTTGGATTGATTCAAGTTTACAAACATTTCACAACGATATGGCTCTTCCTTTATATTAAAAGGTTTTAATACAATCTTTAATATAACTGTTTTACTATAACTTTTAATATAATCGTAGCTATAACCAATCAAGGTAGACAAAGTTAAACCAGTTAAATGTTAAATACAACAAGAGCTACAACGTTATAGCTTGTTTCATTATTACACTATCCTACAATAATAGCTTTCTTATACTTTTGTTTCTACACTGTACAGTTATTTAACAACTGTTTAGTTTACTGCTTTAATTAAAATTTGAACAATTCAACTACTGAGTTAAGATTATTAGGATTATGGTCATGCACGTTTAAACACGTACAGAGCGCGATTAAGCAGACATGTCCGGTGGACATTATTTGTTGACAAGCCAATCTGAGCTTTACGGCGCCAGAAATTTATAGCAGAGAGTAATTAAACAACAGATTGCTGCCGCTTCACCACTAGAGGTGGATTTAGTTTACAAACCTGCCTCGCTGAGTTCTCACCTAGGCTAATAAACAAAACATTTACTATAATATAATTTTAATCTATTCTCCTCTTTAATTTTAGTTGAAACCAACCCACGGACCTTGATAGTTTATACAATACAACGCATTTTAAGTGGAAGTTTTAATTGTACACCATGAACAATAACATAATGTTTTTGCAGATTTATTTCTCAAAACCAAGTTAGATTTTTTAAGAGTGCATAGTACTTGTCGGCCATTTTGTTTTTGTCTATTAGAACTGTGTAAAAACAGGCATTTTCTTGAGACGCTTCACACCTACAATTTTCGTCAGATCTTTTTGAAATACGTTTTATTTGACAGTTGACAATGTAATGCAGTGACTCTGCTGACCACATTTTTGAAAGTTTTATTTGTTTACGAGTAAAAACAAGAAATTTAAATACAGTACAAAGTTTCTTCAATTTTTGGATTGATGTCACGGTTTGATAAATGAGAAAATGGAAATTCGGCTCAGCGGAGGCACTAAAACAATTAATGCACTTTAAACAAAATTTATTTCATAAAAATCGGATGAAACCTGTAGGCGTGAAGTGTCTCAAGAAAATGCGTGTTTAACATTGCTCTTATGGGACGAAATTCAAGGTCACAGCCACTACTGCGCAGCCTTAATAAGAGCAAACATCAAACACGTTATAAAACCATTCGTAACCTTTCCAGTTACATAATTGACGATCGAAAATTAAATCAATTAGATTATATGTCCAATATCACTTAGTAAATTAAAATTTAATAAGGCTGAAATGGGGCTAAAGTAATTAGGTCGTGTAATTCAGTTAGCTGGTGCTGCCCCTGGTGATTTGTCGGGCAGTTAAGTCACACATAATGTCTGCCGGCGGGGAGTCTGGTCCGACCACTTAGGCATGTGTTTACGTGTCGTAATGTGAGGTGCTTAGCAAACTCTAAAACCACAACTAAACGTGATAATCCTTTAAGTACCTGATAAGAAAATACTAATACGAGCTACCGTTAGTCCACTAGCTCATTGTTTACTAGTTCAATTCAAACAATAGTTATTACATTTTATTCACGCTGTTCAGCACACCTAATACGAAGTTCTATTTAAGAGTAACCGTTTTATACTTATCAAGGGTTCACTTTTGAGATGAGATATAATCCATATTAAGCTATTAGACCTTAAAATAATTTGTCACAGTAATTCTTACAACTATCTGTTGAAGATAACACGTTCAAAATGTTCCAATATGCAGGAGTAAGTCTTATTTGTAATTTTAAGTCCGAATTCAACCACATCAGTTTGCTACTGTAATAATCTCCAGTTATTCTGTCAACGAACGTTAGAGAGCGTTTAGCACATGAGACAGTGGTAAAATTCAGTTAAATTTCTATACTACCTTGTTGAATTACTTTCAATGTTCAACAGATAACAAATAATCCTACAACAGACTTACCTTGAAACTCTTTCCTGGCGGCGCTGACGCTGGTGACGATGTTGGCCACATGGCCGAGCACGGTGGCGAACAGCAAGAGGCCGAACAGCAGCTGCAGGATGACGAACAGGTACTCCCCCTTGCTGCGTGGCCGGGGCAGATCTCCTATAGTGGTGAGTGCCAGTGTGCACCAGTAGTAGCTCTGCAAGTACTGCTTCACCACGTCAGCTGTCTCACTGTCCATGAACACCCAGTTCTTGCTGCCGAACCCATTGTTCTTGCATACGATGTGGAACAAGCAACCGTTCCAGTGGAAGATCACCAGCAGGTAGTGTATCAGGCTGGTCGATCTGCACACAGAACAGTTCTTTACTCACTCAGCTTTGGTATGCAGGGGTTTAGTAAAGGGAGCTGTTATGAGTCATCCATGAGACCGTCTCTTAATAAAAAACTACCGGATATGGAATCCAAGCTGGAAAATGGTTTTGTAGTGCTGCGAGCAACTCGTAAAAGCTGGTAAACAGAAGACTCAGAGGGTTGGTGAGAACTGACAATGACAACCAACGGAAGTAAACATCGCCAGTGAACTTTTAAAGACGCTCTGTTCACTATTAACACCATAACATGACTAAGAAATATGTACAATCAAGTATTTGTTCTGTTTCATGAGTCACAAAATGTATTATCGGATGGAATTAAACTAGACACTTTGTGCAATGAAGGAAAAGAAAGCTCTACCTGAATAAGTTTGGGTAGTTGGTGTGGCGCTCAGTCCGGTCCATGAAGGCCCAGAAGCGGTAGATCTTGACCAGCCTGAAGGAGCGCAGGATGCTGTTGAAGCCGATGGACAAGTAGAGAAAGTCCAGTGGCAGCAGACACAGACAGTCGATGTAGAAGGTTGTGGAGTTCATGTAGTGAGTGCGCAGCTTGGTGGCATCAGTCTGCAACACGCCGTCCTCCAGGTATCCCGTCCGGAAGTGGAACATGATGTCTACCAAGTACAGGAAGTCTGCCAGGTAGTCCAGGCAGAACCACACTAGGATTGAGTCTCCTAAAGAAAATATAAACACATCGTGTACATTTACGACCAAACATCATACACGTGCGTGAGGGTTTTAATGGCACTATAGCAACATTGAAAATGTAAGTATAGACAGTTTCGTTGCAGTTTTTATATTTTACTCTGAACACCCACAAAGATTGAAATAATGTTTTTTCCTCTTTACTGCTGAGTACCACTAGTTTCCTTTTGACGGTTAATTTACAAATTTTATTTGCTTTATTTTGTTAAACCAAAGCCTTCAATAAAAAGATAAAACAACAACAAACGAAAAGTAATTAATGCATTATTGCCAATTGGAATGATAATGACAACTTGTTATTGAAAGGCCTAAAATAAATTATTAGCCAAGGCAAGCTATAGCGGCAAAAGAACAATATAGTGCAGGAGTAAGTTATTTTTACTTTATCATAATAAAGAATGTTTATTTTGTTCGCGATTAATTTGGATTAATTTTGAACTGTGCTTAACTTGTTTTTCGGCATCTTTCTAGTTTTAGAGTAGAACTTAAATTATTGAACAGAAGAAAGGGATGTTCCGTGCCAAATTTAACTTTGCAGTGTTTTGCTATCGAATAATTCCAACAGCTTAAACATCGGTACATTAGTCAAAACTACTGATTTGTTCCGAACAACTGTGGCTAAACTACTAAATCGATTTTCGAGTTCGATACCATTTGAATTAAATCGCTACCAAGTTAAATTTGTCACCAACAACATTGTTGTATTAATTTAAAATACCTTGAGTTGTTTACAATAAGCTGGAAAAGTTACCGAAATCTTACTCCGTAAAAAGTTTAGCGCAGGTAAGAATTGGTCTGGAACTGAAATAAATCTTATTTAGGATGCCAACATCAAAACAAATATCTCCAGCACAAGATTATTTTGTCGTTACAGGCCTTTTTTAACTGATTTACCTAGGCTATATGTATAAAAACCAAGCGAGATAGGATTGTGTGTTATAGGAAATTTTTTGTTTATTATGAGCTGATAAACCACCTGGTGAAGTTTGATCCCCTAACTACTGGACACCCTGACCCTGTACAAGAAGTATTTATTGAAAGGTTTGTTTCAAAACATGGACGTGAATATAACCTTTCAAAGCTAATGAAGAATTGTACTCTAATAAGTGAGGGTTTTATTTTGTCGTGAAAGTGTGATGGTTCACTTTTTAGATTTCCGTAAAGAAAATGTTGTATCTACATTAAAATAAAATTATGATTAAGTGTTATTTTAAATTGAGCATTAGATCAACCCACTGTAAGCAATTACTGCATAAAGTATTATATCGAGTGTCAAAACCAAATAGTAAAATACGAACCATTGGTTTCTATTCAACTGCCAATTAAATATTCATCGTTTGTAGTTGAATATAATTGCCAAATTACGTACAAGTGAATCAACTAACACTAAGCATCTAGCGAAAGACTCATAATTTGTTACTATAAAAAGCAATACGTAAAAATCTCGTCAAATAAACGGTTTCATTTTAAATTTGAGTTTGTTTTAAATTTTAACACTGAGGGCTGTATTCAGAGACGTCACTTAGCTCAGCTTAACCTCAGCTTAGTGGTTGAGCGAGCCCTCAGACTGACCAAGAATACCGATTTATCGACTTGAGTGTAAGCTTAGGGCTCCTCACAGTAAGCCGAGCCTGAGTGGCGTCTCTGAATACGGCCCTTAGGCCTATAGTAAATCGGTGTAACAGCTGTCTTCAAAACAATATAAATCAGACTGCTGAGTTAAAAAAGACTGTTAACTTTCTGTTTCTTTATTATATTGAACAAGCTCATTTATTTATTGGCACTAATTTTATTTCTTACTATTATTTGCCTAATGACAAATAAGATTTTGATCCAATAAATCTCGTGACGTCTAGAATAACCTAGATTAGAAACAGAACGAGAGCAGCTCTAATGGGAAGTCGTTTAATTAACAGTACGTACTTAAGCGAGTTAATTGCCGCTGTTGATGGAACATTTGAGAAGATGGGTCTTGAAACAGACTTACCGACTAGGAGGCTCTATCAAGCTCAGCTCACACTAAACCGTTAAAAGTGGCTTTACAACCACCATCTTGCAATGTTAAACACTGAAGAGAACTTGGTGTTTAATTCATCTATAGGTCGCAAGTTTCGTGAGAAATGTCTTATAATTCTTCATTCGCATAAGATTCTTTCGCCAGGGACTTTTACATTAAACACACGAACTTGTTTTCTGATTTAAAACATTAAGATTTCAATATGAAGGTGAAATTTTTGATTAGTTGTAAAACAATGACATTTTGGATAAAGAAAATCTGAGATATAGAAACTATGAACACGAAATTAGATTTAAAGGTGAATGGTTAGAAACCAAAATAGTATGTTTTTGTTTAAGACGTTACGTGATCGTGGTGCAAAAAAGACGCTTGGAGTATTCCAAGAAACAATTTAACTTTTATAGGTTTTCGTTAAAAAATAGGTATTTAAAAATACAACACGGATATTAAAATAAATAATATCTAATTAGGATATCCATAAATATTGCAACTGTCAAGTGTCAGGTTTAGGGATTAAATACCTATGGCAAAACAACAAATAAAAGATATCCTTCAAATAAACAAGATTTTTCAGTTAGGTACTACTGTGTATTAAACGTATCGCTTCCCTTTCAGTAAATTAGGTTGTGATGCAGTTTGTGTTTATCCAGTTTATACAGACTTGACTAATGAAATATGTATCGATGTAATAACGATGAAGCTGATTTGTTGATATCTGACGTGTTGTACCAATAACGCATGATTACATGTCTGTTCCTAATCCTGACAGTCAGTTATTGGATATTTGACAGTTCTGGGCAATATGTAAACAGAAATATGACACGAAAACAGTTTGACGACCGTATTTATTTGATGGGTTATAAAGTATGGAAGCACTGACCACTACGTGATCTAGCCATGTGACTTGTGGTATCGGGTGATACAATCATGTGAGTACCATATTTTGTCATTTTGCTCTAAAAGCAGCACCTTTAAACATACGTACTGACGTGATAAAGTTGCAAGTTTATTCCCAGGGAAATAAAGGTTCGCTTTGATGATCTTTTACTTCAAGGAATCCATTTTTTGGCACGGGCATCAGCTGTTTCAATGAGTTTGTTTTACATTTTAACACTGACTAAGGGCTATAGTAAATTTGTGTAACAGCTGTTTCTTCAAAACAATAACAACACCTTTGTTGCCTAATGACAAAGGTATTAATAATAAGTATTATATCGTTCATCAATATGAAAATTTTGATCCTCGCGCATTTAACTTGGCCTTGTATCACAAATTGCCACTTTAGGACCTAGTTATGAAATATACTATATTCGTAGGGTCATTATTTATATCTTAAGATTGTAAGTTACAAATTTCGTTGGGAGACATTGTTTCAGAAGTATCACTTTTAGGCTAGCTCTTTTACTAATGTTTTGTGGTATAATTTAGGTTACTTTTCACCCGAAGACGGGGTCAGATTCCAGATCCCGATACGTCGTGTACTTTGTTCACTCCAAAACTATGGAAAATGTCCGTAATAATGTTTTAACCTAAGAAACTGTACCCTAACAACAAACTTGAAACAAAGAACAAATGTAAAAGGGACTTTCTATAAAGTGGTATGCCAAAGGTGGTCGGATACGACGTGCTCTGACGGGTTTTCCAATATGTTGGATTGGGTTGGGTTTGAAGGTTTTTCACACTCACTTTTCAATTGCCTTACAAAAAGGTAAAACAAAAGTCCATATTTTCACAACAAAAAACAGTTCAAAATTATAAAAATAAAAACTGTGAAAAATAACTGGCCAGATTAAATTTCAGCAAAAGAGGCATCCATAATTTTAATATAGAAGAATGATGAGGCAGTTTTTCTTCTCACTTCAATTTGTCAACTCTGAACCCTTCCCCTTCCTCTCCCTTCCAATGCCACTCTCCTCTCTTGATTTAATTTCTAGGTTACGCTATAATGCTTTCAAAGAGATAATATTTCATTTAATATTATACCAATAAGCTTCAAACTTTTAAGTTACTTCATTTTTGTCACACGCAAGGCATCCTAAGTGGATTGCAGTTCAACCAAACTAGTATTAGTATATCTAACTTGCTTTTCAACAATTTTACACAAATAAAAACGAATGAATTAAAAACGCAAAAGAAAATAATCTCAGTTACATTGGACTTAGTGATTTTTTTAACGATACGAATTGTTGTTTTGTAAACAACTACCTATGTACAGAGTGTTTCAGAATTCTTTACCAAACCTTTACGGCATTGCTCCTGGTCGAAATACTGGTGGAAGTATATTGAAAAAGTTCAAAAGTCGTAACTAAGTAAATAGTTATATAAACAGTTATAACAGTTATAAAAGTGAAATATTGTCTCTATAGACCAATATTAAGATAAGAACACATATTTAATACTGTCTAAGCGTTAAAACAAAATAGCGCTAGTTTCAATTTGTTATACAGTAGCTCGTTAGCAGTACAATTCGCAGAACAGTAACTAAAATAATTTGTTTTATTGAAAACAAATCCTACCACTTCATATTTGTTAAAAATAATTTATAAACAATGCAGGTATTGGAAAATTTGGCTCATAATAAAGTTTTAACGAAACCTTAAAATTATATTGAAACCGCTAACAAAAACTGTTTAACGTTGTTATGTTAAATTCAACAAATCAAATTTTGGAAATTACATGAACCAATATGATTTTAACCATGTATGCATAAAATATAAAGTTGAGTTTAAATGTTAATTAACTGTGATGATGTCAGTGAAACCTATTAGACAGGCACACAGTGAATATCGACCGGATGCAGTGGAGATCAGTGACGGCAAACTACACACTCCGCGGGGGGCAGATGAACTTCACACCCTCAACTTCCGGTCTATTATCGGTCTACGTGTCAACATCATGTATCGCTGAAAATATTAAAAGGTATTGTCACATATCGCTTATTTTCAAATCGATTATAGATTTTATACGAATTAGATGTGTAAGTATAAAATTACTTCCAATACTACAATTAAATGTAACCATTACATTCATCAAATGTAAGTTGAGTAATCATATGTAAAATTAAGAAATAAATAAGATCTGAACTGAAACACACGATGTAACGATGTATGATAACGAAGATAAACATGAAGCGCCTGCAAGTGTGGAATGCAAAGCCCGCAGCACACGAGAGTACCTAGATTGCCTTTTAGCGCCGTCCTAAAAGACACACGTCTTGATTCATTTTGTATCATTGCAGTTCGTAACATTATAGCACAATAGGTTTTATAACACAGAATATGACTACTAAAATTAGTAAATATGAAGTTATACAGTCATAATAACCCCGAACGGGATGGAGAAACGATAAAGGAAACAAATCATTATTTTGATTATTTACGTTTAGGCTTAGTCGGACCACGTGAAATACGTTAACGTCGTATTGGAAAGTTTTCTTTGTGCCCAAACATGCTTCATCCTTTCAGCATCCTTACTGGGTCATAGCTTACTGATTACTCACATACTACACTGATTAGTAGCTCACAGATTACTGGCCTTAGCTTTACGTAGGCCTACTTCATCTCGAGCTAATAAAACGGCTGTTGTCATATTTTGGCATCGTATTTCGTTTGGGAATTATTCAACTCCTGCTTTGAATAACTTTTTCAAGGTATTTAAATATATGAACACTTTGTTTTGATTATTGTAACGGCGCTAAACGTAAATTAAATTATTATTGTAATGTATCAATTTCATTTTATAATTAATTTATTGTTTGTTAAGCCAACTTTGATATGATAATATTTTTAAAAAACATGTTCTATATCATGGTAGCCTATATCTCATTTTTTAATCTATAATCATTTCATTAAATTTGTAAGCATGTAGTTACAATAATACAAATCTTATTTCGCATGTTCATAATTTTGAGCACTGAAATCTAAGCTGTGGAGCCCCGCATTCCCACACGGAAGACTGGAGCAAGACGTCAATCTAACTATGGTCATTTAAAACTTCCTGTCGGGGAATGGAGCTGGTTAACATTTATACTCTTATAGCTAAGAGGCCACCCTTTACATTTTGAAACCAACAATTTTCTGTACTACATTGTCAGGTTATCTGATCAGGCAAACAGCCAGCTAAATTCCGACTGGGACCAAAACGCAGCTGGCCGTTACTTCCACCGAGAACTTACTATTGATCTCTTGAAAGGCGAATCTGTAGATGATGACCCAGAAGTTGTAGAGGAAGGCGAGTGAGACGACCATGGACCAGTAGTAGCAAAGACGGCCCGCTGGGTCGAACACGAAGGACCAGTTGGTGGCGGGACGGACGGCGGGGGAGCGACTGTGACGACTGCCCGGGGTGCCCGCCGTGCTGGTCACGTTGCCCGAGGAGCTCCTACACATGTACCACATACACTATCAGAATATGAATAAAGTAGCTATCACGGAAAACCTATTCGAAAAGTGGTTGGATTTTCGTTTAAATTAAAATAAGGTTTATAATATTATCACTATCCACCGACTAGTAGACTTTCTACCCTGACACTGATACCGTCAGGTGCCTAGAAAAAAGAGGAATGTTTGAGACCATAAACTACCTTTGAGACTAAAGAAATCAAATTAACCACGTGGAAGATTAACTGTTAAATGGTTATTACGACATACTTTATAAGCACCTATTGCTGGAGATTTAACATCCCCTAGGTCTTAATAATAACTGGGACTGGTAGATTGGTCGGTGGGGAAACAAAATTCAAGTTTGTTCATCCCACCAGAACGTCATTTAACACATTTAAATATGGAATAAGTAACGTACCGAATACATACTATGCACATTGTTTACGTACAAAACAATCATTAACATTAATTTGTCAGGGCATCCAAGCAGCAAAGCGATATTCAGCGCTTTCAATCACATACCGAACCTAGACGTAGACAACACATTTAGCTCTAAGATTCATGAAAGATTATGTTTGAGGTACCTAGGCCCTCCACTCCAGCGCGAAGCCTCCCCCTGGGCCACTGAGGCCGGGAGCTTGAGCTTGCCTCGCAGGTCTCGCCGCCGGACTTTGCGCGAGAGGTCGAGCTCGGACGCGGAGTTGATGGCAGCACGGTTGATGTAGGCGGCCGAGAGCGAGTCTCTGGACGAGGAGAAGTATCTCTGCACACACAACGCACTTTAGTTCAACACTTTAAAATCAGATATAAAAAACAACACTTCTACACACCGTTTCACTCTCAGTTGGGAACATTGGTCTCAAAAGAGAAATCCTTTCCACTATTCAACCTAAAAATTTCCCATTTTAATAAACAATTAGGGATTTCCAATTACAATCAATTTAATAGGAACGGTGTCTATAACACTAAATGTATGGATTGCCCTTCTGTTTACAATGGACAAACATGTCAGTCATCTGAACACCGACAGGTCTGTCAGGTTCAATGAACACTGTATACTTATGGTTAAGTAACCAAACACAAATCTACCTTTGCGAACCATTTGATTGACTCAAGCCATAATTATTGAAACAGTTGAAAACCTACTGAAGACTATTTGAAAGTTGAAACACTGTAAACAAAGTAGGAAGCTTGACTCGTTGAATGAGACATGCTTAGCTTTTAGTGGAAAGCGTATTAAACTTCATCGCTGGTATTTCTCAAGTGTAAGAAATAGTTCCAGAACAGGAATATTTAATCTCTATTGTTTTAAAAATGTAGGCTCTCCAATGGCATCTCCATTATTAGTTCAATATGCTTATGATTTCATTTGGAGACAGTTTTTCATTGGCAGTACGTATACTACCGGAACTGATGGATTGTGAAAGGAGCTTCTCTAGTTCGGGGACCTTCAGAGCGAGTCCAACGCCTTAACTACAGAATCAGAAGGTTTGTAGGAATTAGCTGAGTTTTCTTGAATGTTGCTGTGTTCATTAAAGGTCAAATTTAAACGGCTCTTATTAAATGTTCAAAAGTATGCTATACTATTTGTTCCTTGTCAAACACTATTGATGGCAAGGGTTAATGTGTTTTTTTGTACGGTGTACGCAAGAGGCATTTTAATTAAACTTAATTTGACCATTACTCTGTTGGCTTCAGCAAATGTTATTTTTTTAGAAAAGCAGTCAAACCTATGTTCTCACGCCGGAAATCGAACCCGTCACGCTCTTACTGAGTTACGCACCTGGACTTGATGCTGTTTGCTGCGGTTGACGCCAAGCCTGGAACTGACGATGTCCAGCAGACTCTGCCTGGAGACTGACTTGAGAGTTCTGTGAGGCTTGAGAGACTCGTTGCTGCTTCTGTTGCCTCCGGAAACGTATGCCACAGGGCTTCCGGTGTCTAGTCTTGTACCGGATGCACTCAGACGCTCGCCGATCATACGCCCGGTAGACGTAATAATACCTGCAACAATTGAAGATATTTGTCAAAAGTAATAAAAAAACGGAGATAACTAGGTCATGAGAGTTTGAAAATACTGAAAAGTTTATCATCGTACTGGCAAATATGTCCGTAAGCTTTATCAAACCTAAAGGTTAATCCGATACGGCGCCTACACACATCAACGAGTACATACAGATAAGACATCAACCAACACATATTAAACCTAGGCCTACACTACAACTGACAAAGTTGTCATTCAGGCATCAAGTATTTTGTAATGTTATGTAAGGGGGATGAAAGAAAAGTTTGACCCAACTTGCAAAATAATCAGCTAAAATTAATCCAGAAAAAAGAATACTAACACCAGAATGACAACACTAGGCGTCGAAATGTCGGTGAATTCGATGTTGGGGATTCTTATACTAGGCAACATCGATATCATACAGGGAAATTATGGATTTTTTTAAAAGATACCATCCGCCGTATTTATAACTTGATGGATGACATAGTTTTGGTTGTAATATAACTGTCAACATTTACAAATAAAGTTGTAAAACGCACTCACGCAGCTTATACTTGTTTGAAAATAATATAATTTCATTGCCGTTTTTAAAACCTTTATATCAATAAAATACGGGAATGGTGGAGTCGGAGGAAACATAACTGACATGTTTTGAGCAGAGAAGTGTTCAGACTGAATACAGAATGCGGCCTAAGTCTGTGGTAGAAGTGGGCGGATACTGCAGTTGATAGACCGGTCACGTCTGAACTTTTGATTCTGTAACGAGCTGAAAAACAAAGCGAAACTTTCCTCAAGCTGCCTTCGTTATAACATCAACTCAGATTATTTACCTGATTTCCATTATGTCGTTTTATCTTACACGAGTATGTAAGGTCTTATTTATGAGCAACAAACACTGTAGTAATAAAAAGTCAATGAACGACAAATTGTTGAGCGAATTTGTCAACTATTTCTTAAAGTAAATAAAAAAAACTATGTTCAAGCCATTGTTTTGTTAATATTCGCATCAAAAGATATGATATTAGGGCTACATTTGAAGATTGTAACAAATGAAAAGGACCTCTGATGCCTAATGTTACTGTATTGTACTGCTATTTGAGACATAAGTTAAATTGTTGAGCATTTATATTAAATTTGAGAAGTCGAAGAGGTTAATAGCTTTCTAGTGACTTGAAGCAGCATTCAAGTATTAATATCTCGTTTAATATGATCGCTAGCGTTGTGTTTACTCAGAGGTTGTAGCGCTAATTTATCATGAGCGCCGGATCACACCCCTCTCCCTCCACCCCTCCTCCTTGTTCAGCGTCCTCAAGGGTTGCTGGTGTAAACTGATAAGGTAAGCGGTAAATTAGGCCCAAGTCAACAAGCTCTTATCACGTTCATTATCAGCCTTCGTGCAAGGTGAAAATAGAGCGTTTTGACTAAGGGAGTTCAAATCAAGTTTTCATATTAAACATTTATCCTGGTAACAAAGCGTTTCTACTGGGATTTAGCTATTTTGTTACCATTAAGATAAACATAGTTTATGTATTACATAACATATTTGACATAGAATAAAGACAAATATAATCATCCTAAGAAGTCATAAACACAAACATTATGGATTTTTTAAATATTCTTTTATGTTTACTGTAATTTGGAAGGTTTGTTCCAAAAATACAACAGAGAGGTATGGATGAATAAAAGCAATCAAATCAGAATTCGAAAGGTTGGAATTGTACGTTAGATTTTAGGTTTAACTTGATATACCGATCAAACTGGCTCCAACTTGAAACCTATGAGACCTTTTCCAACGTCCTTCAACAATGAACATTCATGTTGACACGTACAAAAGTCAATAAACCCGGTAGGCCTACATAGTTTCTACCGTCTTGGGGCAATGTTCAATGGCAATTTTTAAGGTCCACAGCCAAGTAAACATAAGGACAAAAAACCTTCTAAACATTTATTCGCCTGAAAGTGTTATGCATTATACTCGTATTGACTTGAGGTACGGTTCACGAAACACATCACTACTTAGCAATCACTGACACGTAGCTGTTGTTTACGGCGTTAAATATTTGAGCTGGAATGATATTTGAAAAATAAAAACTGTATTTATAACCAGAATTTGTTGGGCATTGATTAAAAATAAAATATGTATATTAGTTTTTTTGTAATTTATTTATTATATCTCTGCCTATATTTCTATTAAGTATAGACTACGTATGATTATAAAAAACAACAAAGTTAGAAAAACGTTTACCGAAATTGTGAAGCAAGCCATTATTATAAATGGTGGTTAGGGATTATTATAAATGGTAACCATACATACGTAATTAATTCTGATGTCCTCTCCTGCTCCCAACTCATTTCACGGTTCAAAACCTATTTTAAATACAATTTTCCATTGTCACACTATGCTAAAAGTAAAGGGTGTAAAGTTGTTGAGCTTTAAGTTGGTTCATAAAAACTAAAAGTATTTATATTTGAAAACATACGAATTACATACCAAGATAGGACATAAGAGTAGTGACTGGTACGAAGATAAGGCAAAATGTGACAGCAAGGCAAGAGAGATAACTTCGTCATTTATTATCGTCTGGCAAAGATAATCTCTAATAGTTATTCTACATCACTAGGGAGTTCTCTGCACATAAAGCGCACACACTGCCAATATACAGTTCAATATTATGGTTATGGTTTTGAGATTGGATCAGGATCATAAGTGTGTTTTGGTAGATAGTCAAACTATATTAATCATATTCCAATTCACCTTTGAAAAAATGTAAACTTTATTACGTAAGTAACTTTGTTCTGTAGGGAACTTCGTGCTCAGTAGACAACTGCGCATTTCTTCCCCGCTTAGATTGGAACGGTTTCTCTCAGTTCCTGTTCCATTGAATACTCTTACGTCCTGTCTGGGTCACCGGATAACGATGGAATAGTTTGCAACGACGTAGTAAGGTGCAAGCTTTCTTAGCCAGTCTATCTGCGCGTTTCGGTTTCAAGTGCATCCATGTGGCCAGTACCCAGCTGACTTGCACCAAATTACGTGTTGCAAGAGCGCAAAGTTAGATTTAAATACTGAAGTGTCAAGTTCCTTGAGGGCAGCTTGGCTATGTGACATCATTGTTATATTTCTATCACAATTATTATTTGCTAAGCATAAATTAGCTTTGAAGCACTTTGCGCTCTTGAAACACGAAATTTGGTGCGTCAGCTGGTACTTGCCACATAGATGTACTTAAAACCGAAAAGGGCAAATAGACTGGATAAGAAAGCTTGCACCTTACTACGTCGTTGCAAACTATATCATCGTTCAAAAATGCCCTTGAGCCTAAGGCATTCAAAGGTCGTCTTAAAACAATTCTAAGTTCTCAAACATTTTATGATATAGACGAGTTTATGGCATTCAATTGGGAGAACCTATGATTCGCTGACTGAATAGGGACTAGAGTAGCTACATTCGAATGCATGGGAGAGAGTGAGTATAAAAACTGTATGTTTGAATGGATTGATGTAAGAATGCAAGGAAAATTTTAGATACTCAAACATTTGACGATTGCGATACATTTATTGTAAATGTCCAATACGCAATAAAACATTTATTTATTTATTATTTAGCTGTGGCTAATATTGCACAGATTTCAGTTTGGAATACGGCACACAACTCACCGAGACTTGAGCTAGAGGAGTTCCAAATGACGAGCTGTACACTCCAAACCCTACTTTTGACCTTTGACGAGGGGTCCATCTGTTTATCTAATAAGAAACCCTTACTTATCATTTATGAATTCGCTGGGAAATATGGCCAGAGAGAGTGTTCGTATGAAACCTAACCGGTAGCTTGTAATGGGTTCTTTAGATTACCTAAATCCAGTGGGCAGATATGCTACACTATTAGTATATTTCAACACTGCTTTTTTAATAATGCAAATAAGCTTTTTCAGTACATGGAAGTAGTGATTGTGTCGCCGGGCGGTCGATAATTCAATAACAGCGGAAAGCTAAAAACCAAATATGCACCACAAAAACGAATGATTTTCATTTATATTCTTTACCTTCCTGTAGTACGCTTGTAAGAGACGTACGCAAGACACGTTATTTAATACGCACACGCGTGTCTCAGCTTACGCAGCGTTATTCATAGTAGCACAGAACTCACCCATTGTCGCGTGCGTCTCAGCCTCAGCATACGTCTTTCCCTAGTCAAGTAACTAAGAGACAGGATTGAAAAGAGGCTATTTAAAGACCCACTGCTGTTAGCTTTTTAAGTATGAAAATTGGTCCCTCTATTCAAACAGCTCATTGTCCAGTGAGCAACCGTAGCTGAATGCAGGCCTGAATCACTGTTTGCAAACCAGCGGTCTCGAAATCCTGAACTAAGAATTGCACTCGGCAGGGTTCGAACTTACAAGGATTCTGTTAGAGAAACTCATATTACCGAAGTTCAGTCTTCAACTGGCGTTGCTGTATCGGTAACAGAACTGACACATTGTTGATGGATAAAAGTGTGTTATGTTCGAAACTGTTAAGTAAGAAAGTAGATAACGTTTCCCCACCTGTTGCTCTCAGCAGGAGGTAAGGGGCGAAGGGGGAAGGGGAAGAGTAGCAAGGTAAGTGTTTCTTGAGGAAAGGTTGGTATTGATTTCCCTCCATCTGACCCGTTAAACACAAACACGCTCGGAGCCTATAATTCACTCAACTCTTTCAATACGCGCCCACAAGTCTCCGCAATTTGTAGATTGTTAGTCTTCAATAACAAAACTTTCTACATAAATTTAATAACTGCTAGAGTTTTCAGTTTCTTTAACAACTTCTATTTTTGTGACAATTTGAGAAAAATTCCCCTACGGTAATTCTAAAATATTGCTATGAAGAATAGACTATACTTAAAATAAATACGGTAATTTACCCGTTATACAAATTTTCAAACGTACCATAACATTCCAGTTTGATTTGATCATACAAGATTTTGATACATATATACATAGATTTTAGTATTTTTTATAAACGAGGTTATTCTAAATAATACTCAACAAATCCACAATGTCGAGTTTTATTCTCACGAAAGCATCTATCCTTTTTAAGTTAAATAATATTACTAAATAAATTTGAAGACAAAAATATTTGACTGAACCGATTTGAACCTGCTGTTTGGCGGTTATGCTAAACCACTACACCATCCGGCCCAACTATTTCGCCATCAAATAAGTACTCAACCTGAATGTTTATCCGAAACACGTGACTGTCAAATAGTGACTTAAATCAACAAGCTGGAATGTTACAAACAGACTTTAAACACTGTGTCAAATGACTTATTATAGATCTTAATTTGTATAAATGCTAAATAGCTAATTTATAGGCTACTAACAATAAATATTTGGACTGAACCGATTTGTTTTCGTTGAACCTGTCTCCGCTTGCCGGGCGGTTATGCTAAACCACTACACCATCCGGCAAGCGGGTGACCCGGGTTCAAATCCCGGTTCGGTCCAAATATTTTTCTTCAAATTTATTAAATAAGTTAATACATATTTTGAATACACGATGAGTGCTTAGTAAGTTATAACGTACGTCTCGACTATTAATTTATCGACTTGCCTAAATGGGTGGTATTCATTAACCAAACATAAATTACCCTATTCTTACCCGTATCATTGAATTCGGCAACACAATATCGTGATCAATTCGACTAACAGCTTCATTAAGTTAGTATATTCGATATGTTATCTCTAATTGGATACATGATACACGCTCCAATACACATTCAAAAGGAAAATGGAATTTAAAACACTTATTTTCCATAGTAAAATTTTAAATAATTAGTTAAAATCAGTCACCCATTAAACTTATTAGTGTTAACGTTCTTATAATGCATAACTTTGATTAGTCTAACACTTTGAATAGTATAATACAATTTGATTGGAATATATCGTGCTGGAAATAACGTTTTATTTTATTTACAGGGAGCAATTCTAGGATGGATAAACTATCAGAGAACAAATTCAATTTCACCAGTGTCCACTTATAAACCCACCGATTGCCCTCGACCCACACCCGGATGTATCATTCAGACACGATGTTTTGAATACATTATACTGGCCGGCTCTGAATAAACTTAGCTTTAATTGAGTATTACAATACAACACAATATTAGTTTAGGAATTTAAATACACTTATAAGCTGATAGCACCCTTGTATCAACAAGGCGTTTGTACCCAGTTTATATTCAGAAGTCAGTTTTATTTGTTAATAATAAAAATTAATACTTATACTGAAATAAAGAGGTTTCTTTTCAAATCACAATCTCCTATTATTAATGTTTGACATGAACCATAGTAGGTCTATTTCCGGTGTAACACTGCAGCAAGCTGAAAGGGACGACAAGGGTCAAAGCAATACTTTGCTATCTCTATTTTCCATCTGCAACAAGTTTAGGTCTCATTTTGCAGATTTATATTTTCAGCCCAACCTCAAAAAAGAAGTCACTCAGGTGAGGTAAGATGTCCGCTTGGGTGGAGAATGGATTTCTTGTAGATGTGGAGGGCCACATTTTACTGGCTGCTTCCTACAAGTTGGATAAAGGTAGAGAAGCATGCACTGTTGGAAGGTGTACCTGCCTAGTGTACAATGTTCAAGATATAACAAAACAATACTTTGCTACTTGGGTCTGCAAAAGCAAGGTTGGTCCGTTATCTCGGAATGGGAAAACTAAGAATCCCTGTCTTTAAATGCAAGATACAACCTGTTATGACATGGGTGCTCTAAAGTAGTTTAATTGCATAACTTTATACCCAAAACGAAACAAAATATGCAGCTTTCCAATTCCAATGTAAATGTTATAGGGATTCAAATTTGTTTTCGGGTTTATTTTAAACGAATGGTAACCACATTGGCTAGATCTAGTGCTTAATACACAAAATTCTTTTCGTCACACATAAAATTCACATAAACACACATATACTTCACATAAAAAATCACACAAACTTATCCCATAATAAGATTTAAACAGGTGTTGTTTTTAATCAAAAATATTTTGAACTCGTAATTCTTCAGGTATATACATACAAATGTGCATTAAATATTTAAAGGATACTTTTTCGTCTAAGAACGCTTTAGAGTTACAATCCGGCCGAGTGATTCGTCAGTGGATTGGCAAAGACTAAGTCAGGACAGATCCTTCCACACCATTTAACTATCTGAACTGTAGCGTCAGGCTGGCAACTCACCATACAAGTCACGCCTCAACTAGTGATTGCCAATCGGAGATAACTGGTTAAGTTAGGCCAACAGTGAAACTAACTAGTAAATCGTAGATAGATGGTTAGAGTACAATAAAAATTAATAAAGAAAGGCTATTAAGAAAGAATGATTCCTTGCTCGAAACACAGCCTAGCATGTTCACATTTTGGAGTACGAGTAGAACAGATTGACTTCCAGGTAACTTTAATCAAACCTAACTCAACCTAATTAATTGTCTCAATGTCAATCATCTAGAAAACCATATTGCAGTTTCTTCTTTATACACCAATCAATGCATTAGACGGATTATAATTTTGAGTTTTATACCGGGTGGCCACCATAAAGTGTCCTAAACAGATTACAGGAGTACTATTAGAGCTAGAAAGATGAAACAAACTTTATTATCTGGAAATCGTACACGGAGATATGATCTTTTACGGTGTATACGGTCTTAAACCGTGTGTTATAGTGTTATAGCTCTTAAACGAATAAATTACAAAATTATGTTTACTACGAAAAATGTTCATATTAAAATTATCTATACAATGATATGCAGCATGATATACCTTACGATTTAATGTGTTTGACTTATTCATGAAAAAGCAACTTCAATGTTTACATAGGTTTTGAGGTTGGAAATGTTTCCAAAACATGGTTGTACGACATACCGTTGAAAAGCTCGTCAAATTCTGAGAAACAATACTTAAATGCCATATTTTTAATCGAAATGGTAATTTGACTGCAGGGCGTCCCGTAAAAGCTTACGCGATTCACGTTTATAGCTGTAGTTTTGTAACGTAGGAACATATCAAAAACCTGTTTCGTCAAAATGTCGAGAATTGTCTTCTGTTTAAAACTATGTACAATATGACCCACCTTTGTATTATAAACTCGAGTTTTTACCCCGTGAGTTTCAGTATTGACAGACCCTGTATACTGAGAATTTAAACAATATTTTTCCTGAAATCTTCACGTACGATTTCCAGAGAATAAAGTTTGTTTCATCTTTCTAGCTCTAATAATACTCCTGTAATCCGCTTAGGACACTTTATCGTGGACACCCTGTATATTATGAGTAACGTCTGGTAACCTGAAGCAGTTGTTGGTCAAAGTTCTACTCTGATACGTTTGCCACACATTACACATTTGCTTGAAAACAATAACAGAATAGTATAAACTGTGAAGTTCTTCAAGATAATCTATTCAACAAAGAAATAAGATGGAAGCTAGATCATCATCATTATCATTATCTCTAGAGAGACTGCTCTATAAACGCAGATAAACTTCTTGCAATGCAGCCTAACTCTTGAGGTGTTGAAGTTACTATTTCAAAATATAGTTCCAAAAGACAAGTTTCAATTTATTCTTGAGAGTGGGATTGCAAACTTCTTTTCGAGTAAGTTTAGTTTAAAGGTGGTGTATAAAATAAATTGATTGCGATGTTGTACACTTGAAAGTATGTAGAATTAAAGATGCATTGACGCAATACCCATACGCAACTAACCCACAAGTATTTCCCTTCTTCTAATCGAAGATTGACACTCCAACAACTCTTGATTGGCCAAGTATCAGATATCGGCTGAGAAGTGGATTCTCTCGAGCCATCAACTCAGTTTGGGATCTCTGGGGAATGTGGCAGCAAGTGGAACCTTGTAATTCTATTACATCTCTCAATTCTGCTATATTTCATCCGACATTAGTATACAAGTCCTGCTTACTATTTCTATTCATTCATTCTATTAATCCCGGTTTGGTCCAAATATTTTTGTCTCCAAATTTATTTAGTACTAAATTAGCTATTTAGCGTTTATACAAATTAAGATCCATTCATTCATTCAGTATATACAGTTGAGACCCATTCCTTTTCTCTAAGCACTCAGCGTATCAAGACTAAACGATTGCTTACTTCTAAGGAATTATTAATTTTGTACAATCCTCATCTATGTAGAATGGTATGTTCCATGAAAGTACATGTATTTACATTGTTATGGGACCTAGTTTAAGGTTAGAAATGCATGGCAAACTCTTAGGCTAACTCAATCTATAAGCTCATAAATGGAATTTCAAGACCGAAGGCGAAACTAAGAACCCTTGCAATTTCTTTAACGTGCTTGTCTGTCTGGATAGAATTCAATTGTTTCTCATTTCTCACTAATACAAATCTCGACCCAAAATCACGAAATTTGACCCTACTCCAACCCAAAATCGTAAGACAGATAGCGATAGGCATAATATTAAATATGACATATTCAAAGTTAAAATTTGTATTACGAGAAAGGTACTGTTTAGTTGATTAAGAAAACACGCAGAATGTTTCACAGGGGCCCTGAAAACATTACGAAATGGTACGAAACTTTTCGAAAACAAAAGTAAAATTTGGAAAATAGGCTTTCATTTATAGTAATTTGTAGTTACCCAACCAATGACATTAACACCGCCCCTTACAGTACATTACATACATGACTCATACCAAAATTCATCACATGAGAGCAGAATTATTTTGGATTGCAAACACTTGTTATGTCACTAAATGGTGCGTGTACAAGGTTGACGCGAGGTTATATTTCTAGACAATCGAAGCATACAATCCTGTTACACCCGTAGACTTCATCAAAGGAATTAGACTACTGTACTTCTTATTTTTTGACGCCCCTATTCCGCGCTCCGCTCACAGCCACCTTTCCGCCTTCTGCCTCAGACTTACGTGTTCTTTTCTGAAAGTCTTTTTACACATCTGAAAGTAAAACGTACTTTAAATTTTATTAAAATGGGACTACTCATAAAGCTGTTATAGCGAAAAAACACTTTTTTGGCCGGCATTTTGAAACGACTCAATGGTTTGTGTAATTTTTAGTATATTGCCGGGTCCAAATACACATTTATTTCAAATTTCATCGATTTTGGATGAAATTTACTATTTTGAGATAGTTAAAACCACTTTTTTGACCAAAACGCCAACCCAAAGGATATTTCCGGTAGCCAAATTTTGCTTGCAAACGAACTTGACCAAGATATTAACAAAAGGAACATGTGTACTAAATTTTATGAAATTTGGACAAAAGTGACCTGTAGAGAGTACACACATACTATACGAGATACTCGTACATGTATATAAAGTGTGAAAGAAGTGCTAAAAACGTGTTCTGGGGGTCGTGCTCGTTTCATGGTCCCGGGGTTGGGTCTTACCATGCTGAAGGCATGAATATCTCATTTTCCCAAAGGAAGTTCGATAATAAGTACAGAGGATAATGTTCCCGTCACAATTATAAGACGATTATTGTTAATGACGACAACAACTGTCTGTTATGTCATACGGATCACATTATCTTTGGGAAACCACTTTACACAAACAGCTCAGTTAATACATTGATATTTCATCATTGAAACGTACACTGTTACTCCGGCATTGCAATTGATTGCGCGATTACCACACATATACTCAATTTACGAGATAGTCGTTAAACCATTCTGCATTTTCAATCTGCGGATTATTTATATAAACTTGGGGGAGAAAACATGTCGAAGAAAGAAAGGAAACAATGGGTTGTAAGCAGTTTAATCATCATTACTCCGAGAGAGTGTGCTATAAAACTCAAATAAACTTCTTGGTCGGCTTCACGCTCTTTAAACCGGCAGATGAAAAATTCTTTTTAAGGAACTTCTTCTTTCACCCAAGGCACGTCCATCCAAAGTTGACAATGCTGTTTAAGATATAGTGTAGTACTATAAAAGATACCGTAGAATAAAAGAGTATCCTTTACCTTGAACTATTATTTCGTACGAAGATTTACTAGTTTTATTTATTTACTGTACTGAGCATACTGACTTGGCTGTGCACTTACAATTATAATTGATTGATTTGCAGAACAATGTGAATGACTACCCAGATTGAGTAGTGTGAACCCAGTTTTACATAGTCACCGAAGAGTATTGTAAACTTATTTAGAACATCGAACTAGTTGATAAATATCGTTAACAATGAAATCTACAGTATAAAACTTTATTTCTTAATGAAGCACGGGCATGTCGGCTTATAAAACACACTGTTATCAATCTAAATAATGGCAGTGTAGTCGCAATGTATCACGAGCTTATGTGCTGCTTCACGTGTTAGATATATTCTGATACGTGCTGCTATATCTCATTCATATCCCGTGTATGACAACTTACCAGTATAATGTGTACAGAGACATTGTTTTCTGGTTTAAAAAATAAATGCTTGTAAATTCATACAGTTTAATTTGACGTAATAATAAATGCATATTGAAGGATTGAAATCTTAACTTGAATACAGAGTGTCCTAAAGAGGTAATAGAGAGGTCCGAAACTTCGGGACTTTGTTTCTTGAACTGAACACATGTAGGTACTTGACCCGTAAACATGGTTTGAAAGCGCTTTGTTTAAGGATTAGTTAACCAAGCAATAACCCATGTTTACCACTGGAAATAGCGGAGAATCGATTATTTCTCTCCTGTGGACGGTGGAACCAACTTTATCTTCTGTTTCAAAACATCGGCTCTAGTTGAAGTTGTCTTGTCTGGCTCAGTTCTTTAAAGAGTTGCGCGTGCCGCCGATCTTGCCAGTCAACAAAGTGGTAGTAGGGATATTCTAATTTTGCTCCACTCACTTAAAAGTGGCAAAACATGGTTTGTAGTCCCCTGTTTCCGACGCCGTTTATGCACCTAAACACACAAGTTTGAGTTTATATGACATGGTAGAGTGGTTCTATGTTCCTTATACACGAAAAAGGCTAAAACCACTTGAAACATATTTTATTCACTTTCAAAAAGTAGCCTATTTTGGCCAACTTTAACATTTTTTGCTAATATTGGCATAAGAGTTTTGAAAACACCAGGTATATACAAACCTGTTATCGCAGAGCTTCGGGAATCCTGTGACATATTAGGCAAGACAAACTGAAGAGACAGAAACCAATATAGGGTTAAAGCTTTCAACACAACACTAAAAAGCTACAAAATGCGACAAAGTGAAACCCGTAGTCCCTAGATGAAAAAAGGAAATGTAGTTTTGTAATAAAATTTAAGTGATTATCTAAGGTAAGCTTTGAATGAGGGAGAAAATAAGGTCTGTGGTCCATTTGGCAAAACATGGTTACTGCTCTTCGGGGACCCAAGTCCGAACCGTTGTTAGGGATATGCAAATGTGTCAGTCGGGTCACACTATTGCTTCTCTGCATTATTTCAATCAATAGTGCAGTTAAATGTTTGGTCTGCTAGTCAACACACATCTTATAAACTATAAGTAAGCTCTTTTACAAGCAAGTAGTTTTATATTATGAACAAGAATTAGTAAATTTCTGCTATAATGATCTTATGGATATAACTAGAAGTGCAAACAAAATACTCAGCCACTTAAAAACGCAAAAATATACATGTAACAAAATATTTTCCTAAACAAGTTTACAAGTTAGGATATTTTAAATATAAATTATTATATCCGATTAAATCTCAAAATGAACTTGTTATTGATTATATTTCATATGTACTTTCTGAATATCAGTATTTTTGAACTCTCTCAGTTTAAATTTGTTGTATCATATGTCTACTGAAAGTTTATATATTTACTCTTTGTTTTTTTAATCTTGAGGACTTGAAGATGGTATCTTTGATATTGAAAGGCCTCGTCCAAAAGTTATTAATTATATTTGTTTTTCTGAAATTCTAAATTAGTTTATTTCTCTTTCAGTTCTTCAAATTTATAAACAAGTTTATAAACGTATTTGTTTTAGCAAGTCCTTGCTGACTAAACCATTTTAGAAAAATGTACATAAATAAATGGAAATTAACCTGGAAACGGACTTTATTTGTATATTTTGTGTATGTATTGAAATGTAATTTAACTTGTGTAATGTAATGTGTATATTTTGTGACTTATCCCAAAATACCAAAAATACAACGCTTTAATCAATTCCTTTAAAAATAAACACTGTAGTAAGTACTATATTTATTACTTTTCTAAAGTCATGATTAAAATAACCGTCATTAGTTTGAAAACACATTGGGTTATTTCGTTGGTATTCAAACACAATTTACAAACGTAATTTCTAGTGAGTTTGCGGACAGACAAGCACGTCAGACCTAAACAAACCAACTCCACTGTTATCTCTCCTAGGTTAGCCAGGAACGTGTGTAACATGAGTTCAAACATGATTCACGCCCTATCTACAGCTACAAACAACCCTTTTGTTAAGAATTTAATGGCAACAAAATATGAGTACATCTAGTTATTAATCTTCCATATGCCGTACGGCAAGCTTGTTTGTCACAAAATACCAAGGAGGAGGACTCATTTCACTTGATGACTTATCAATTAAAAAAGCTGAAAGAGAGGTTATCACAAAAATAATTTCAATTTAAGTGTATTTTGTTGTGGCCTTGACATTAGATTTGTACTAAAAGTTAAAAAAGACAACACAAAATGAGCCTATGAAAGTGTTGTTGAGCGATCAAGGACAAAGTTGGACAGTTTATCAAGGACAAGAGTTGGAATATTTAGCCCCTTAGATAAAAAGCAATTTGGCATTAGGAACAAACTAATTTTTAAACTACTCCGTTGCAGGAAATTCCTAGGCGTCACGGTAGCGCCTACGCGTCAGCTGTATTTTGTAGTTGGATGGTTAAAAATTATACGTTCGTAATTGTATTGTGTAAGCGTGAAGAGATGGGAAAAATGTAATGATAATATGTCAAACGATCTTGAGAAAGGAAATGAAACGTTAAGAACAAAACGACGGCTGTACAAATTACGACATGGCTCTAGAAGAATGAAAATAGTTTCTTCTATTTACTGAGTTCAAGAAAAATATTAATTATTCGACGCGAGCTTCAAAACACTCTGTATACAAGTTAATGTTGATTGTTAAGTTGTATAGAGCCTAAATAACTTGACTTTCAAATGAACTGGCACTTTTATACTTTTAAATTAAGTAAAATACTTAGTTTTATAGTTCAGTTTTAAATAACGCATGTTTACTCCCATTTAATATCTCTTTAATATTGATGGATATTCAGTGTAAAACCAAGAACGTAAAAAGAGAAATGTTGAAAGCTCGCAGGTTGCATTTGGTTTATACGCTACTAAAGCCTCAGACAAAAAGCATTCTACCATTCAAAGGTAAATTGGTAGAGCGCAAGCTCTTAGTCCAGCTGAGTTACTTTAACCTAAAAATGTAAAATGCTGAAATGTCAACTAGGAAACATCATACATCTTAAGAAGGTTTCAGAAATGAAATAATATTATACTGGTTGGTTAGTAGTAGCTTTGTGGTTTTTAGCTAGAAGGATCAGTTTAACACCAAACTATTGCTATGTTCGCTACATTCTATACAGTTGTAGCTATTTGATTGCATATTACGAATTCATCGTTCATGTGTAAACCATGAAATGCCAACAGGATAACAGTATGTAGTGTGAGTAGAAGTAGAATACCTATCACGCCTTCATTAAGCCTATCATTCAAGTTTTAGATGAATCGTTCTAATTATTTCACTGAAATAATCCTACTTTGAGTCCAACAAGGATAAAGGAGAGACAACTTTGCGAATGTACTAGTACAACAGCGTACAAGGGTATATCTACATAACGCGGCTCTGAAGAAAACAGCGACCGAACCCCAGCTTTCATGAGCTCCATACGCTTGTCGTACATTCTTATAGTCGATGAAATCTGCAAGCCAATGAAATCTTATAGTCATAAACATTAAAGCGAAAGTTGAAAGGTGATCAAAATAAGTACAAAACGCGCCAATTAGGATGAATCCCGGAGAGGGGAGTATAAACAGCTGTGACAGCTCCCCACCACTTTTCCCCTCACGCGGCTTAGTATAGTCCGTTCCAACAGAATCCAAGATGGTGGTTTGTTTACAAACATCAACTATTTAAATTATCTTGTTTCTTTAACATAAATAGTTATTTATTTGATCGTTTAAATTCAGTTTGGTTGATTCTGTTTTATTATTTTTAACAGTTGTTTTGCAATAAGTGTTAAAGCTAAATCCAAACTTCTGTTAAAAAGCAGACGAACAACAAGGTTACGCCATTTGTATTTGTTGTGACAGCTACAGCGAGGTTTGCTTGTCACCGATACTAAGCGGATAGGAAAGGGAAGAGTGATCTACGCGCATGCGCAAGTCGGGCTTCATGCTAGTTGGCACTAACTGTATCTAACGTGAACATTAGGTTGAACAAATACCTAAACAACGGTTTGGTACCTAACAACGGTAATGCCTAATACCTAAACAACGGTAAGTTGAACGAAATACCCAAACGTGAACAAATACCTAAGCTATAGGTAGATAAAATACCAGTAGAATTTGGTAGATGGAATTACAGTATTACTAATAGAATTACAAGGCTCCACTTGCTGCCACATTCCCCAGAGATCCCAAACTGAGTTGATGGCTCGAGAGAATCCACTTCTCAGCCGCTATCTGATATTCGGCCAATCAAGAACTCTTCCTGAAATACATTCCAGCTTTGTCAAATCAAATATGTTACCAGTTTTATGATTTTTATTGCTATGTATAAAGGGTCTCATACCACTCGTATGTATATCTCGAGAACGGGTTGACTGACTTGAGTGAAACGAAAAATTCCAAGTCTGTCGGTTAAAATATCCAGAAAAATTATTGTCTACTTTTTAGTATACAAGGCGTATCACAAACTGAGAATCATGGGGGTCGAATCTCAAAACTTTCAATTATAAAAGGGGGTCATGCTATACGTAATTTTAAGACACTTTTAAATAAAAAACAATGGTGAAGAAAACCTGTTTTTTGTTGAACCGTTACAAAATAGCGGCTGAAAATCTAAAATTAAAACAAAATTACGAAACGCCCTGTACTTTCTTTAATGTTTTTCAAAGCAAAAATCTAATTATTGATTTTTACTTGTCATGATGTAAGCTTTCCAACGATATACAACAAAATGATATTTCAAAAATCTTTGCAACCAAAAACCCAAATTTTGAAAATGTTCTACTATGAAAATCTAGAGAGATACATGAGCTCTAATATTTAAATATATATTAAATTTAAAGAAACTTCTTAAAGCCACTATTATTTTTATTTGGCCGACGTGATCTTAAAAGCAAAGCTTTATTCGTCAGGTCTGAGCACAAAACTCAAGCGACAAAAGTAAGTTGCGATATACAGCGTAAGATTGGCCTTATGATTATGTGCTGATATAATATTTCATCTTCCAGATGGTTTTAGTTAAGAAAAAATACAGAACGATTTATGAGTACTGAAGAACTCCGAGCATCGCGTACTTACCCGAACTAAGTAACATAGCTATCTATGGTGTGAGTTACTTGATTTCTGCTTTCTGACATGGCTGTCCGTGTGTTAGAGTTGGCTTAGACTAGACAGATCACTACTGAACACTCACTCGTCTCATACACACGGACAGCCATGTATTTGAATTTTCAAGCATTGCGATCATATGTAAAGGACAATGTTGGTTAGGATAGATAATTGTAGGTTAGGATGATAATAAAAAGCATAGTACAATGTGAAAAAGACGGCCCTTGGAACAGTTTTTGACAAAATAAACTGTTCAAAAATATAGTATTGGGGTTAAGATAACGCCGTTTTGATAACTGTGCAAAGTATATTCGACTAAAGTATGTAATATAAGACTCAATTTAAATAAAATAATGGGTAAAACCACGATTAAAATATAAAAATAAAAATCCAGAAAAAGGGTTAACCACCCCCTTCAAATGGGGATGTTAAAAAGTGGATATTTAGAATTCCCTCGTGATATAAACATATAAAATGCGTCGCACGAAGGTAATCGGACGCGTAATTTTGAGTAAACAATATATTTGTGTTTGCAAAATCATTCGTTAAAAATAATGATTAACCGTTAACCTGATTTTTGTTTTAGAGAATAATAGCAAGACCCATGTTTCGCTTAACACTCTTTGTATATTACTAATAATTCTATTAAAGTCTAAAAACCGACGTTAACAAAATGAACTACTCTAACACACTGACAGCCATGTACCGGTATTTCTAGGATCCCAATTTTCTTGTGAACTAGGCTATGAGCACAATAGGTGATGGGCACGCTACAATAATGGAAATAATGATAACAAATAACAATCAGCTAAAGTTCGACATACATCTGTAGTCGATGCATTTGTTCTTAAATTATCCAAGATTAGTTAATTTAACTTCAGCTTATTTGTTAAACTATGGCTGGTTGCCAATAAGTTTTAAATAACAACAACATAAAATAGTTTATAACTTAGTAAAACAACTTGTTTGGAAGGAATATTGTGAACTGGTACTTTACGTAAATGATGATGAAATAGCGCTATTAGTTAAAGTAGGGTATGTTATGAGACAAAACAGCACGTTCTGCCTATACCTAACGCATGTAAAGCTTTGTGTAAGCCTGTGATACATTGCCGCTACGCTACCATTATTTACATTGATAACAAGGCTTCAGTTGGGGAGCAAACATGTCGAAGAAAGAAAGGAAACAATGGGTTGTAAGCAGTTTAATCATCATTACTCCGAGAGAGTGTGCTATAAAACTCAAATAAACTTCTTGGTCGGCTTCACGCTCTTTAAACCGGCAGATGAAAAATTCTTTTTAAGGAACTTCTTCTTTCACCCAAGGCACGTCCATCCAAAGTTGACAATGCTGTTTAAGATATAGTGTAGTACTATAAAAGATACAGTAGAATAAAAGAGTATCCTTTACCTTGAACTATTATTTCGTACGAAGATTTACTAGTTTTATTTATTTACTGTACTGAGCATACTGACTTGGCTGTGCACTTACAATTATAATTGATTGATTTGCAGAACAATGTGAATGACTACCCAGAGATTGAGTAGTGTGAACCAGCAGTTTTTACATAGTCACCGAAGAGTATTGTAAACTTATTTAGAACATCGAACTAGTTGATAAATATCGTTAACAATGAAATCTACAGTATAAAACTTTATTTCTTAATGAAGCACGGGCATGTCGGCTTATAAAACACACTGTTATCAATCTAAATAATGGCAGTGTAGTCGCAATGTATCACGAGCTTATGTGCTGCTTCACGTGTTAGATATATTCTGATACGTGCTGCTATATCTCATTCATATCCCGTGTATGACAACTTACCAGTATAATGTGTACAGAGACATTGTTTTCTGGTTTTAAAAATAAATGCTTGTAAATTCATACAGTTTAATTTGACGTAATAATAAATGCATATTGAAGGATTGAAAATCTTAACTTGGGATGAATACAGAGTGTCCTAAAGAGGTAATAGAGAGGTCCGAAACTTCGGGACTTTGTTTCTTGGAACTGAACACATGTAGGTACTTGACCCGTAAACATGGTTTGAAAGCGCTTTGTTTAAGCGGATTAGTTAACCAAGCAATAACCCATGTTTACCACTGGAAATAGCGGAGAATCGATTATTTCTCTCCTGTGGACGGTGGAAATCCAACTTTATCTTCTGTTTCAAAAACATCGGCTCTAGTTGAAGTTGTCTTGTCTGGCTCAGTTCTTTAAAGAGTTGCGCGTGCCGCCGATCTTGCCAGTCAACAAAAGTGGTAGTAGGGATATTCTAATTTTGCTCCACTCACTTAAAAGTGGCAAAACATGGTTTGTAGTCCCCTGTTTCCGACGCCGTTTATGCACCTAAACACACAAGTTTGAGTTTATATGACATGGTAGGAGTGGTTCTATGTTCCTTATACACGAAAAAGGCTAAAACCACTTGAAACATATTTTATTCACTTTCAAAGTAGCCTATTTTTGGCCAACTTTAAATTTTTTGCTAATATTGGCATAATAGTTTTGAAAACACCAGGTATATACAAACCTGTTATCGCAGAGCTTCGGGAATCCTGTGACATATTAGGCAAGACAAACTGAAGAGACAGAAACCAATATAGGGTTAAAGCTTTCAACACAACACTAAAAAGCTACAAAATGCGACAAAGTGAAACCCGTATTCACTAGATGAAAAAAGGAAATGTAGTTTTGTAATAAAATTTAAGTGATTATCTAAGGTAAGCTTTGAATGAGGGAGAAAATAAGGTCTGTGGTCCATTTGGCAAAACATGGTTACTGCTCTTCGGGGACCCAAGTCCGAACCGTTGTTAGGGATATGCAAATGTGTCAGTCGGGTCACACTATTGCTTCTCTGCATTATTTCAATCAATAGTGCAGTTAAATGTTTGGTCTGCTAGTCAACACACACCTTATAAACTATAAGTAAGCTCTTTTACAAGCAAGTAGTTTTATATTATGAACAAGAATTAGTAAATTTCTGCTATAATGATCTTATGGATATAACTAGAAGTGCAAACAAAATACTCAGCCACTTAAAAACGCAAAAATATACATGTAACAAAATATTTTCTAAACAAGTTTACAAGTTAGGATATTTGAAATATAAATTATTATATCCGATTAAATCTCAAAATGAACTTGTTATTGATTATATTTCATATGTACTTTCTGAATATCAGTATTTTGAACTCTCTCAGTTTAAATTTGTTGTATCATATGTCTACTGAAAGTTTATATATTTACTCTTTGTTTTTTTTTAATCTTGAGGACTTGAAGATGGTATCTTTGATATTGAAAGGCCTCGTCCAAAAGTTATTAATTATATTTGTTTTTCTGAAATTCTAAATTAGTTTATTTCTCTTTCAGTTCTTCAAAGTTTATAAATAACTCCTTGCTGACTAAACCATTTTAGAAAATGTACATAAATAAATGGAAATTAACCTGAAACGGACTTTATTTGTATATTTTGTGTATGTATTGAAATGTAATTTAACTTGTGTAATGTGATGTATATTTTGTGACTTATCCCAAAATACCAAAAATACAACGCTTTAATCAATTCCTTTAAAATAAACACTGTAGTAAGTACTATATTTATTACTTTTCTGAAGTCATGATTAAAATAACCGTCATTAGTTTGAAAACACATTGGGTTATTTCGTTGGTATTCAAACACAATTTACAAACGTAATTTCTAGTGAGTTTGCGGACAGACAAGCACGTCAGACCTAAACAAACCAACTCCACTGTTATCTCCTAGGTTAGCCAGGAACGTGTGTAACATGAGTTCAAACATGATTCACGCCCTATCTACAGCTACAAACAACCCTTTTGTTAAGAATTTAATGGCAACAAAATATGAGTACATCTAGTTATTAATCTTCCATATGCCGTACGTCAAGCTTGTCACAAAATACCAAGGAGGAGGACTCATTTCACTTGATGACTTACTTCAAGAGGGTATATTAAGTTGGATTTGTACTAAAAGTAAAAAAGACAACACAAAATGAGCCTATGAAAGTGTTGTTGAGCGATCAAGGACAAAGTTGAACAGTTTATCAGGGACAAGAGTTGGAAAATTTAGCCCCCCTTAGATAAAAAGCAATTTGGCATTAGGAACAAACTAATTTTTAAACTACTCCGTTGCAGGAAATTCCCTAGGCCTCACGGTAGCGCTTGGCTACGCGTCAGCTGTATTTTGTAGTTGGATGGTTAAAAAGTTATACGTTCGTAATTGTATTGTGTAAGCGTGAAGAGATGGGAAAAATGTAATGATAATATGTCAAAACGACTTTGAGAAAGGAAATGAAACGTTAAGAACAAAACGACGGCTGTACAAATTACGACATGGCTCTAGAAGAATGAAAATAGTTTCTTCTATTTACTGAGTTCAAGAAAAATATTAATTATTCGACGCGAGCTTCAAAACACTCTGTATACAAGTTAATGTTGATTGTTAAGTTGTATAGAGCCTAAATAACTTGACTTTCAAATGAACTGGCACTTTTATACTTTTAAATTAAGTAAAATACTTAGTTTTATAGTTCAGTTTTAAATAACGCATGTTTACTCCCATTTAATATCTTTTTAATATTGATGGATATTCAGTGTAAAACCAAGAACGTAAAAAGAGAAATGTTGAAAGCTCGCAGGTTGCATTTGGTTTATACGCTACTAAAGCCTCAGACAAAAAGCATTCTACCATTCAAAGGTAAATTGGTAGAGCGCAAGCTCTTAGTCCAGCTGAGTTACTTTAACCTAAAATGTAAAATGCTGAAATGTCAACTAGGAAACATCATACATCTTAAGAAGGTTTCAAAATGAAATAATATTATACTGGTTGGTTAGTAGTAGCTTTGTAGTTTTAGCTAGAAGGATCAGTTTAACACCAAACTATTGCTATGTTCGCTACATTCTATACAGTTGTAGCTATCTGATTGCATATTACGAATTCATCCATGTGTAAACCATGAAATGCCAACAGGATAACAGTATGTAGTGTGAGTAGAAGTAGAATGCCTATCACGCCTTCATTAAGCCTATCATTCAAGTTTTAGTTGGATCGTTCTAATTATTTCACTGAAATAATCCTACTTTGAGTCCAACAAGGATAAAGGAGAGACAACTTTGCGAATGTACTAGTACAACAGCGTACAAGGGTATATCTACATAACGCGGCTCTGAAGAAAACAGCGACAGAACCCCAGCTTTCATGAGCTCCATACGCTTGTCGTACATTCTTATAGTCGATGAAATCTGCAAGCCAATGAAATCTTATAGTCATAAACATTAAAGCGAAAGTTGAAAGGTGATCAAAATAAGTACAAAACGCGCCAATTAGATGAATCCCGGAGGGGAGTATAAACAGCTGTGACGTAGCTCCCCACCACTTTTCCCCTCACGCGGCTTAGTATAGTCCGTTCCAACAGAATCCAAGATGGTGGTTTGTTTACAAACATCAACTATTTAAATTATCTTGTTTCTTTAACATAAATAGTTATTTATTTTGATAGTTTAAATTCAGTTTGGTTGATTCTGTTTTATTATTTTTAACAGTTGTTTTGTAATAAGCTAAATCCAAACTTCTGTTAAAAAGCAGACGAACAACAAGATGGGGTTACGCTATTTGTATTTGTTGTGACAGCTACAGCGAGGTTTGCTTGTCACCGATACTAAGCGGATAGGAAAGGGAAGAGTGATCTACGCGCATGCAAGTCGGGCTTCATGCTAGTTGGCACTAACTGTATCTAACGTGAACATTAGGTTGAACAAATACCTAAACAACGGTTTGGTACCTAACAACGGTAATGCCTAATACCTAATAATGCCAAATACCTAAACAACGGTAAGTTGAACGAAATACCCAAACGTGAACAAATACCTAAGCTATAGGTAGATAAAATACCAGTAGAATTTGGTAGATGGAATTACAGTATTACTAATAGAATTACAAGGCTTCACTTGCTGCCACATTCCCCAGAGATCCCAAACTGAGTTGATGGCTCGAGAGAATCCACTTCTCAGCCGCTATCTGATATTCGGCCAATCAAGAACTCTTCCTGAAATACATTCCAGCTTTGTCAAATCAAAAATGTTACCAGTTTTATGATTTTTATTGCTATGTATAAAGGGTCTCATACCACCGTATGTATATCTCGAGAACGGGTTGACTGACTTGAGTGAAACGAAAAATTCCAAGTCTGTCGGTTAAAATATCCAGAAAAATTATTGTCTACTTTTAGTATACAAGGCGTATCACAAACTGAGAATCATGGGTTCGAATCTCAAAACTTTCAATTATAAAGGGGTCATGCTATACGTAATTTTAAGACACTTTTAAATAAAAACAATGGTGAAGAAAACCTGTTTTTGTTGAACCGTTACAAAATAGCGGCTGAAAATCTAAAATTAAAACAAAATTACGAAACGCCCTGTACTTTTTTAAGTTTTTCAAAGCAAAAATCTAATTATTGATTTTTACTTGTCATGATGTAAGCTTTCCAACGATATACAACAAAATGATATTTCAAAAATCTTTGCACCCACCAAAAATCCCCAAATTTTGAAAATGTTCTACTATGAAAATCTAGAGAGATACATGAGCTCTAATATTTAAATATATATTAAATTTAAAGAAACTTCTTAAAGCCACTATTATTTTTATTTGGCCGACGTGATCTTAAAAGCAAAGCTTTATTCGTCAGGTCTGAGCACAAAACTCAAGCGACAAAAGGTAAGTTGCGATATACAGCGTAAGATTGGCCTTATGATTATGTGCTGATATAATATTTCATCTTCCAGATGGTTTTAGTTAAGAAAAATACAGAACGATTTATGAGTACTGAAGAACTCCGAGCATCGCGTACTAATTCGAACTAAGTAACATAGCTATCTATGGTGTGAGTCACTTGATTTCTGACATGGCTGTCCGTGTGTTGTTGGCTTAGACTAGACAGATCACTACTGAACTCTCACTCGTCTCATACACACGGACAGCCATGTATTTGAATTTTCAAGCATTGCGATCATATGTAAGGGACAATGTTGGTTAGGATAGATAATTGTAGGTTAGGATGATAATAAAAAGCATAGTACAATGTGAAAAAGACGGCCCTTAAACAGTTTTTTGACAAAATAAACTGTTCAAAAATATAGTGATGGGGTTAAGATAACGCCGTTTTGATAACTGTGCAAAGTATATTCGACTAAAGTATGTAATATAAGACTCAATTTAAATAAAATAATGGGTAAAAACCACGATTAAAATATAAAAAAAATCCAGAAAATAAGGGTTAACTACCCCCTTCAAATGGGGATGTTAAAAAGTGGATATTTAGAATTCCCTCGTGATATAAACATATTAAATGCGTCGCACGAAGGTAATCGGACGCGTAATTTTTGAGTAAACAATATATTTGTGTTTGCAAAATCATTCGTTAAAAATAATGATTAACCGTTAACCTGATTTTTGTTTTAGAGAATAATAGCAAGACCCATGTTTCGCTTAACACTCTTTGTATATTACTAATAATTCTATTAAAGTGTAAAAACCGACGTTAACAAAATGAACTACTCTAACACACTGACAGCCATGTACCGGTATTTCTAGAATCCCAATTTTCTTGTGAACTAGGCTATGAGCACAATAGGTGATGGGCACGCTACAATAATGGAAATAATGATAACAAATAACAATCAGCTAAAGTTCGACATACATCTGTAGTCGAGTGCATTTGTTCTTAAATTATCCAAGATTAGTTAATTTAACTTCAGCTTATTTGTTAAACTATGGCTGGTTGCCAAAAATAAGTTTTAAATAATAACAACATAAAATAGTTTATAACTTAGTAAAACAACTTGTTTGGAAGGAATATTGTGAACTGGTACTTTACGTAAATGATGATGAAATAGCGCTATTAGTTAAAGTAGGGTATGTTATGAGACAAAACAGCACGTCTCTGCCTATACCTAACGCATGTAAAGCTTTGTGTAAGCCTGTGATACATTGCCGCTACGCTACCATTATTTACATTGATAACAAGGCTTCAGTTGGGGAGCAAACTTTATGTAGAAACAAAATGTAAATAAAAAAGAAAGATGACGTGGAGATACACGTAATTGGCTTAATAACTACTGCGAGGCTAAAAAATAACAATTGGCAACCATTAGCCACATATACTTACAAACGTAATATTTATCAATAACTTTTACTCATATTGATCGTGTACATGGGGTGTTAGAACTTTGGACATACTTTGTAGGCATGTTTCTCGGTCAAAACAATATAAATAGGTCTTCGACGCTTCGTTGTCCGTCTGTCGGTGTGGACTCGTTTTTACCAAAATAATTATGAAAATAAAACTAATGCACCGATTTTCAATATGATTTTTTGACCAAAGTTTTGTCAAAATCGGTGCAATAGTTTTATTTTTATAATTGTTTTAGTAAAAAACATGTCCACACCGACAGATGGACAACGAAACGCCGGAGACCCCTGTTTACATGGTAAAATATTATTGTTTTGACCCAAGGAACATGTCTACAAAGTATGTCCAGAGAGTTCACCGACACCCTGTATATTAACACTGAACTCGTCATAAAAAGCTCACAGTTTTTACACAAGGACTCTCTTAATTGGTTTATTTAAGGGCTTTGAACACTAACTGACAAATTGTTTAAATAGTTCTCCACATTTCAAAATTTTAAATATTGAGAAAATCAAATATTGTAATAGCCCTATTAAATAAATATCGACAATATCTCGAACTTGAATTAGTAGTTAAAAGTACTTTTGAGTATAGAAAATGGTACAACCAAACCAACGCTGGAGACTTGCTAGAAACTATAAATGGAAGACTATTTCTATTCTTAGAGAATTTTCAAGTCGGCGTTTCGTTGTCCAACCGGGCCAAAACGTGAAGAATAAAAACGCTTGTGTAAAATTGTATCGACAAATTTGGTCCAAGATACCCGTACATTACAACTGGCAGTAATCATTACTTTCTCATCGTAAAATAGCGAATGCATTAACTAGAGGGTATCGGGATGCTTGCTATGTACGGTTGAACCTTTTGGTTGAAGTGCATGAAGACGACGGTAGACCTTACCCGGTGCCCTGTAAGAAGACACAGGTTTGCGTGAAGTGATATAAAACCACTCACATTCAATGGGTAGACCGTGACAGATGGAGTGGAAAGTTAACACTAAGTTGAGTATAATTAAAAGCGATTGGTGTAAATATAAAATAACTAGTAATCTGTGGTTACTCAGTTTTTATAACGCTACAGTTACTTGTAAACTTAAAAGTACTGGTGAAGTATTTTATTATTTTACCATGGTGGACTTGGTTGTCCGTGATATCGTGAAAATAATACAATCCGACCGTCCTAAGTCAGTGAGTGCATTGCGGACTGTCTGTTGGATAAACCTCTCTTTAAAAAATCCTAAAAGGTTCAAGACTAAACGAAAAAGCTAGAACGAATTGGGTCGTCTAAGGCCAAAAACCTGTAAGTGCCGCGCTATATCTGGCCAGGACATCGATCAGGGCACACCCTCCACTATTTCCCTAATGTCTTCTCTCCCCCTCCCAATCCCTCAAGCTGGTAAGTAAATTACACCGTCATGTATCTTTCGTTCGTCCATCTCTTTAGTCATAAGGTGACATTCAAGGTTAAATGATAAATAATACCTCTGGATTTTTAGATTAAGTTACAGGTGTACTAACCTATCTGTTTGCTGCTTGATACTACTGCTTGATAGCAGTTTTAAGTTTTAATAAAAATATAATTTGTAAATTGGGGTTTATGTATTGTCAATAACTATGCCAGCTCTGCCAGTAGTTGGTAAACCACTATCTACAAAATGAGAAAACGTGCACGTATTGTCAGCCAAAGTGCCAACTGTTGTGTTGTTTGACAACCAACGAAACTAAAGTATTAGTTTTATTAGCATTACAACACACATTTTCGGCAGTAGCAACTTTAAAACTTTATTTACAGTCCACGCGAACAGAAGTTTTAATTAGTTATTTACAGTGAAGATTGTAGCATCATTAAACGCTTTTGGCGAAAGCAGTCTAAACCCATATGCCTGGGAATCGAACCCGACACCTCGCACACCGCAAGCGTGACTCTATAAGCCTCTACTCACTGAGCCACGGACCCAGGAAATTACTTGCAATTACTAACAAACATTACCTGCTGATGTCAAGTACGAGTAAATATAAATCATAGGGTTGGCCAGTCATTTTACCGACTCAGATGACATGACAGCTGCTGGCTACATCCAAACAGCTGTTGAAAGTTCAATAATACCAGTGCTACAGCCATCCAAAATTGTATGGAAGAGACTTGCAGTTTGTCTTTTTTTAAGTGGATTATTGCAGTCTGACTATTAGAAGAGTTATGGCAATGTTATACTCATTGTCATCAGAAATATTGGTACAACGAGTACCGTACTATAGTCAAACATTCGTAACTTGCAAATGTACCTAAAATACTCGTACAACTACTGATGGACGAGAAAATACCCTCTTCTCATTTCAATACTGCTTTAATGTTTTAAAGGGACACGTTTTGAAGCTAGTAATTTAATTTGGCAAATGTTTTATTATTGAGTTTGAAAATATTCATATAACTTATAGAGCCAATTAAATTATAGTAAATATTTCAAACGTGAATTACATCTTAAACGGAACAAGCTACATATACAAAAAGAAAACACGCTGATGATGATGGTACAAACCTAATTATAACGGCCATCAAAACATTGCAGTGAAATATCAATCGGTGTTTCAGAACAAGTCATTCATAAATAAAGGAACCTGTCACTGATTTGCTGTCACAATATTCTATTTTGTAATCACAATCTGAATTTTCATCTGGTAAATGTCAATCACTTCCTACTTGATCTTCAAAACTTCACACATTTCTTGAGAGCAGGTACAAACATTCCATTGGGGCAGCTCCTCTTTTGTTATCGGTGTTAATTAGGTTTTTTCTGTAATGCCATTTATACTTTTTATCCATGGCAATTGATTTTGGTACCTTTCTACATAACTTAAAATATAAAAATTAATTATTTTGTTACTACCCCTATTTTGTGAATTTCCCTCAAATTCAAGAAACATATTCGAAGGACGATTTTAACAATCATAATCGTATCACCTAAAAACAGCTGTACTTCTGTAAAAACAGGATGTACCGTAAATAGTGGACCAGAAAAGTGCTAGTGCAAGTGATCCATAAGCCCACATACTCGTATTCTCTTTCAGGAGATAAAGAGCGTACTTTTCCGTATTTTTGGAATCCACTATTTGCCACAAAGAATAAGTTTTATAAAGAAATGGCGACACATTAATCGCAAGATTGTCTACTTTGGTTGAGCTAAGTTCGGTTTTCACGGTTATTCTCTTTAAACATTGTGTTTAAGCGATACTAAATATGTTTACTGTGAAATATATAACTGCCTCAACCAATAGTTACGTGAGATACCAGCCAAAAAGAGTACAATCCACTAGACCACACGTTAGAGAGAGCAGACATTGTTGTACTTTTGAGATAGAAAGGCCAAGAGGCTCTTCTCTTATCGATCAACTCTCAAGAGTCTGACAACTCACGTCTTGAGAGTCTCTAACCGTCGTATCTTCTGCTTCACATCAATACTTACATCAGACCATTTCAAGTGCCGGAGTGCGAGATAAATAGTTTAAACTTGTACTAAGAATAAAACAAACTTACCAAATACTTTGGCCTGACGAGCTACATTAGTGACCATTGCTAATAATTCCAAGTACTTCTAGAAGGAAGCACAGTACCTTTAGTAACACATAATTTGAACGTGGTAACTTTGGATAACGTACAAATTACTACAGCCTATTGTCGGAAGGTATTTTGACCTACGATTGAACAGTTGACGACATGTTGTGTAGACTACATGTGGACACAAAGCCTAGATGAGTTATTTCTCAGTGAGATATGATCGAGTGCTGTACCGAGACTAGTGAATGACGCTTCTCTGGTCCCAAGACACTCATCCATTTACATGTTGGTTAAGCAAAGGTATCCCGGCTTTGTTCCACAGATAACGTTGTTAACTAACACCACGCCATCAAATATCTAGATTCCTCGTTTAAGAGATAATACTAATAATATACAACTTATCATCGCTCCAGTCCCCCACCTGATTTTTAACTAGTTTTGACGTTTAAGTGAATTCCCCAATAACTTCAGTATTTTTATCACAAAATAGGTATGCCATCGTTGAATAAAAATTTACAGTGTTTTGGGTATTATATAGGAACTGAATCAGGTCCTATAGAATACACCAGTATCATTAGCGAAACCCTGTATACATTGTCAGTACAGTGCTGTATGGAACGATTGCTAAGACAGTAACGGGGACTCAGACAATGGTACAAGTCCCCAGTAACTGGCCATGACGTTCAGCTGAATGGACAACGAGCTTCATTCACCCTCGCTGTGGCAACATTACAATGTACCAATTCAGCCTCTCTTTTGCTGACAAGCTCTTCTTCAATTGTTCACTCTAACACCAATATACAGTAGATTGTTGGTATTAGTTACGTACGTTAGTTGTCGACATTTTCTCACTAACACAAGAACTTGCATGGAAACCCCTAGTTTTTCTTCTAGAGATCAGAGGTTATTTGGGAATTTAAGCAACCGTTCGGTGGATTTTTGAGGTAATACAAATAAAATAATTGATTATTCCAAACATTTACGCTCATCCACGTAGAAGCTTAGGTGGAAAACTACCTAAAATTCCAGTTCAACACTATTTCTCCAAGAGTTTTTAGAATAAAATGGAGGCAATCAATAAAACTCGACTAGATTTTCATTTTACCATCGGGTAGTTCGTACCACAGTGTTAGTATTATTAAAATTGGTTGTTTGTCAATGGCTGAAAGATTACAACGTTAAGTTTGAAGACGCCGTTCTAGTTTAATGTCTAGTGTTGTAGAGTTTCAGTACGGATAAACATGATTGTGAATAGTTTTGTCTGCATTCATCATGAAAACAACCATCAATTTTTTGAAAAGAGAATCTCAGTAAAATATCAATGACAACATTTACCACACGGCCGAGAATTTATTCTGTAAACCGCAACTTTCTCGGAATTCTTTACAGTAAAATACTAATGTCCAGTGTCAGAGTCTTGTGTATTTTATATAGTATAATAAACATAACTTTAAAAGAAAAAAATATTGGTCTGTAGTCTACTAGTACATTTACCAGTAAGGAGTTTACTTGGTGGCTAAAAGCTTTATACCCGTAGGAGCTCTGCTACATCTGGACAGCACATCAATTAAGGCACGCCCACTATTTCCTTAATGCGCTCCCCTTCCATCAGCCGTTCCTGAACATGTATAACCGAACCATCGTTTTTCCAGACTTTTACCTATTAGTTTTTGTACTACGATATCTTGGTAGATTACCTGCGTTACATTACTCCGACATCTACTGATTAATATAACTTTGTTATACTCGTAGAATTACAGCTATTGAATACCACTGGCAGCTTTGGTAACTGAAACCTTGTCAATCGCTCTACAAAGCTTTAAACTTATTTCCGAGATTCTTATCAGAGAACCTGGCAACTTAGCTCATAACTTAGTCGCTCGATCGATTCATTTGTGCTATGTACCTTACGTAGGCAGTAAACCTGCTCGTAGTACCGATAAGGTTTTTTGAATACTTTTGCAAGTTGGATACGCAGTGCCTTCAATATCGCAGAGGCAGTTTGTACTCTAAACATATTGTGTTCTATATAAACTTTACCAATGCAATTTAAGGGACGTAATTGGCTCACTTAGCTTGTGTGACTCACAAAAGACCTTTGCTGGAGTATTGTTTCATGTGAACGCCTCTTGTTAAATGTGCTTTGATCAATTAGAAGTTGGCAAGTAACTTGAGACGGACAGAGTTAGGAAATCTGATATCCTTGGCAACTGGAATCTCTCCTTTCCACAACATGCTCAATTTTATTTTGTGAAGCTGGGTGTATAACTGTTTAATAAACAGGGTTTATAAATATTTAAACCGGGTTTAAGTGTTTAGAAAATAGTATAAATGTGTATCACATTTGATATACAAAAGCGTTTAAGACAATTCACATAAAATATAAAATGTGTGGCCACACCCAATACTAAGCTAGATCTATCTCTAGATTTGAAGAATCTAGGCCTATTCTGGGAGTTTATAATGTAATTAATTACATCAAGAAATTATTAAACATCCCTTAATTTGTAATGTAGTTGATTTAAAGTAATACATGTTTGGTTTTGATATTAAATCCAACCCGATAACTGTGCTAGAGTACTTCCCGTCGTGGGCACTGTAAACCCTCCTATGAAAGGCTGTACCGTGGGGCAAATAAGTTACTCGTAGTTGTAAAGAACTCACATTTCTGTGTTCAATGCTAGTTTGGCTTACAAGATCTAACAGAATTTATTCCACTTAAACATTAGAAATACTAAAAAGGGGGTGGACCCAAACTGACCCTTTTTTATATCAATGTCAAACGTATACATATAAGTAAATGTGATGACTATTTTATCACCGAGAAAAATTAGCAACCAAACAAAAGGTTTATTTTGAATTTTTGAAATTATACTTATATAAAATATACTTGGGGTAGGCCTATGATGGGGTTTCCGTTAAGCTATGCTAATTGTGGTTATGAGGGTTTTAAAATGTAGAAAGCAGGGATGTAACACAATTTCTAAACCTTTTTAAGATTATCTGGCCACTAATCTGGCTTGAAGTAATGTATCAATTAGAGAAGTTAAGCATGCATGAAAGGCGTGGATTGACCTACGACCGAGTGACCTAAGACCATCAGCTTATCACCTGGCCATCACACTCCTAGTGAAGTTGTGTTAACCATTCATTTGTTTTAAGCGTTGTTAATTAGGTTTTCATAATTCAAATATGTTGGGACAACTATTTTATATCGGTGGAAGGTATCGTCAGAAATTATTTGAAATTTCAAATTAAATCCAACTAAATAACGCATTTATTGCCGTAATCTTTGTAAGGAAAGAATACCCAAATATCGTAGAAAATGAAAGTAATGAGAAAAATTTCAAATGAAACGAGGAAACTTCAGACATTAAAGCGATGTAGATTATAACTGTAGCCGCAAATTATCCTTTATTTTGCACCGACTTCAACATCACAATGATGAAAATACTCCGACTAATTTGAACTTTGCAGTTCTTTTCACATTATTAAACAATGAAATGTGTATAGGACATAGAGTATTATAATTTTCAGCATAATTTACATAACGAACACGTAGGTACAGGGTGTTCAGAATGAGAGAATGTCTCGTTTAACTTATAGTTCGGAATATTTTCCAAACAATACCACAAGTCAGTTTTGATTCCGTACATACGAGTATGGGAGTGTACCCTTTCCCCAGACTTTCTCAGTTCCTCCTAGAAATTCCTTAGAGTACTTTTAATAATCATGGACGTTGTCTTCCTAGATAATCTAATCTAACCGACCGATCTAAAAAGTAGTCATGTATTCTGTGAAATATTCCTTCTGATGTAGCTCTAATTTTAAGAAGAACTTACCTAATGACTTGGACAGGTATTTCGTGCTTATGTTTCATAGGTATAGAAACAACTACGTATAACAAATATACTGAGTGAGTCGATATTTTATAATATTTACAATGTTTAACGGCATGAGAGTTGAATGCTACAAATATGAAAACTCCATTACTAATTTAGAATTGTCTGCATATTTCTGTAAGTTTCAAGGCTGAGTTTCTCAGTCCTCACGTTATTTTTGTTATGCATGGTACTCTCACTTGTACTGAAAAATGTCGTACTGGCAAGATAAATGTGTTCTATATTATGTTTCATTTGTGTCCAATTAAAATACGAGCCATAGACATGTCTTTTGTATTATTTTCCATTTTCTCACTCTGCTAGAGTGACAAAGACAACACGGCTGCTGTTTGTAACTGAGAAACTACTAAATTACGAACATGAAACCTTATTGTTGGTGTTAAATTAAATATAATAGTACATACTAATACGGGTACATTTATAGTTTAGTATACAATCCTCATTGTCTAATATAACAACAAACTATGTTTGCATTACCATCGTCCAAATTTTGACACATTTCTCCTTCGTCATAATAAAGCCAAAAAAGAAACCTTTACCAGCTTTAAAATTATTCATACGCTCTTTTTTGTATTTTTTCAGCGCAAAAGACTTCACATAATTAAAATTAATGTTTTCCAAATTCATTTATAGCTTATCTCCGGTTAATACCTCTTGAGGGGAAAAATGGGGAATTTTCAATGGCGTACTCGTGGCTAACTGGGATCCCTCGAGACAATAGAACTCATTACTCCCGTGGTGTGGGTTCGATCTCCGCAGTCACCACTGACTACGAGGGTGTCGCATACATTTTCCTGCGGTGACTTTGCGGGGACTTGCTCGTCAAGGGTCGAGGATGAAGGGAGAGGGGAGTTTGTAGTCCTCATTTCACCTCGTTAAGCAAGACAAACATCTTTGCCTTAAAATAACATCTGGTAACGCTGTATAACATATTAGTTATCAATTCTGCACCAGGTTTAATATTTGCGCAGAAAGTACTAAAAGAATCGTTTGAAAGAGAGTTTTATGGCTTTAAATTAAAATAATATTGACTCAAACACTTTAAGCGAGTAGTAATAATGGTTCCAGAACAGCAATAATCCAAATTTTAACAGATATTATTGCAATGTCTCGTATCTCAAGCGGAATTTAATTGACACACTTTGCAAGATCTATGTGTTGTTGTTAACGATTGACCCGAGTGAGGTAGGAGCACGTATTGGTAAAAAGTAGAGGCAATCAAGGGAGCTGAGAGGCTTATAAGGAATGTATAGCGTGAGGGGCAGGAATAGCTCGCAGGCTGATTATGTGCTGCAGCACAAGTCAGCTCACAACTCGTCTTTTTCTGTAAAGATTTTTATTGAAAAACAGTAGCTTTTATATACTTCTTAATTATATACAATAGCGTAATTCAAATAATTCAAGAGTTTAATTTTGGATTTTTTACTCAAATCAGGGGGAGGGAGGACAAACAAAATTATGTGCTATTCAAAGGACCTAAAACTTTTATTAGTTGTGTAATATTTATTTATATTAGATGAAGTATATTATATAGGTAGTTGTGTAGTGCTATAGCGCTACACAAGAGTAAGTTGTTTCTTGTATAGCGGTTGATCGCACAGTGTTCGTTTTACTTTTATTTTCGTACATGCATGACCCAGCTGACGGCTCTTTAGGCCATAACTGAAAAAAATGTTATTTTTACCGGGTTTCTTGCGTGAAACCAATAATGTAAACAGAATATTCAAATAAAGCACCTATTTCATTCATTCATATATATAATAGCAGAACTTAGCAGTGTAAAGAAGAACAGAATAAACCACTTTTTTATATATATTTGAAGACAACTTTTATATATCTAAAAAGTCCTTTATAATGTAAAAAAGGTAAAGTTTGTCTTGTTTAACGAGGCGAAGTAAGGACTACGATGTCCTCTCAACTCAACTTCGACCTTTACCTAGCGTTACCGTGTAGCCACTTTATAAATAAGTGGTGACTGAGGAGGTCGAACCCACCACCAGAGTGATGAGAGCGATATAACTAATCAGTAGATTGGGCCAGGGACATTTTGTTCCCGACTAAGTCCAACTAACACATCAACAATTTGAACTTCTTCAGAAAAAATAAAAGTTTTCTTTTGGTACAAGATATCAATTACTCTGCCTGTGAAGAATATACTGCAACGTTGATCTTACTTTGCTCCAAGTGTCAACATCCTCCGGAAGTACGCCCCTTCACCCCTTCTTTTCTAGGATCAACCAAGTTGTCTTTGCTAATATCATATATTTGTATTATAATGAAAATATATTTTTCACACTAGGATATGACACTGTATTTAGTTAAGAACTTATACCTAAACACAAAGCTACGACCTATTGACTGTTTGGAGGTATAGGCAATGTTATGACTCTATTGTTTGCCACGTAGCTTTCTAGCACTCACTATTAGCCATACGAAACATATAAAGAAGGAGAGTATTCAAGGTCACAAGGTGAACCATGTAAAACTTTGATAATGCTGTTAAACATACACACGTGAGTAAAATAGCACATATTTAAGGAGACACATTTAGTAAAGACGACCGAAATAATTTCCCAACTTATGTATGTATTGCATTAAGAGGGGCTTGTACTTTTAAAAGTAAAACACAATCTTAGTATTTACGTATACAACATAAATACACTATTAGACAGTAATAGTAGAAATTTGAATTTTGTTACCGTTTTCGACCATTTGTCTGTATTTATATCGCAATCACCATGGTCCACCCCATGATCTGTCACATCATAGGTCACAACCTTGATGTTCAAGCAAATAATAGGTTACCATTTATTATTCTGTTTCATTCTTAATTGAAGTTGCTTGATATAAAAATATTTGTACTTAAAATGTTAAGATATTCAACAAAATATGGAATCTCTTTACAAAATAAACTTTATTTGACTCAACACTTTGTGTATTGAGGGATACATAATTAAATCTAAAATTAAATAGATTTGTCGTTGAGTCTGTGTTATATTAGAGTTACTGTGATAACTATATTATTAAGTTGGGCTAAATGACTTAAGTTGTTGTTAGGATAGTTTGGACAGAGATATATGATCCATCAAACTTGGGCTCTGTTGGACGTAAGCAACATAATCACGTGGCGAGTACAACTCTACAACAAATAAATAACTTAACTAAATCATGTAATTTGTTATTCATAAAAAAAGAATAAATGAAATAGGGCTTTACATAATATTCAAAAGGCATTCGTGACCTGAAAGTACTGTAATAAGCAATATGACTCAATTTCTTACAAGTCTATTGTTAGGAGCCAAGTTCTTTAGTGCTTCTCATATTTAAAAAGGTTATATCTTGGCTTATTCGTATGAGGTATAGTATTGAGTATGTTTATACATTGGGAAAACGAGTGTAAAGTTTTTTAATGTGTAACAAGATAATTTATTTGATATTACAACTTTTCATAAAAATGTCATTTTCAGTTTTTTTGTTTGTTATTTTTTGTAATGTGCTTTTTATTGAGCGGACCCGTGGTGGGCTAAAATTATTGTGCGTTACTAGCAGCTTATCTCTCCGCTGGCACCTGGTTGATCCCGGCAGTCACCACTTACAATCTGTAAAGTGACTATGTGGTAATGCTAGGTAAAGGTCGAAGTTGAGAGGGTAGTTCTACGCCTCAATAAAGTGGAAACACTTTTTTGTATTGCAGGAATAAATGTTGAAGTAAGGGTGGAAAGATATACACTTTATACAGTATAAGCTAAGTATGATAGAGGTCCTACCATGCGTGGACGCACTCACCTCTTTAAAAAGTAAGTTTGACAATTAAAAAAACACACAATTATAAGAAAATGATATGTTTAAATACAACAGATAACCTTTTACGATTTGCAAGAATTAACTTAAACTCTGTCTTATTCTTAAAATACACAACCTGATATAGTTTGTTTATGTACTCGTACACGAAGAATATTTAGTTTGTTCAAATCAACTGTGAATTGTGGCCGGCTAACCCTTGAGTTGGCGCCGAGAATATGGCTACAAATGAAGACCAGACTTCCGGCTACGCGTAAACATCGCCATCTATATCCGTAATGAAAACACCATCCCATCCCCACTCCTCCCCAACCCTCTAGCAGAAACAACTATATTTCATCTGTGTAATTTAATAGCACTTTTAATCTTTAAATCGTGTTCTGCAGTTGTTGGAATTTACATCTTAGAAGCTCTCTGCAATTATATCAACAAATACGCTGACATACCTTGCATTCAAAGCCTCGTTTCTAGCGGAACCTGTGCGTTTGTAATAATACCGTATATTCCACGAAGTCAATTAAAAAATGTAAATAGGGGTCGACACCATATTTGTGATTAAAAATTAAGTTGAAAAAAGACACTTATTTTTGTGATACGATGTCCAAATTAAGACCTGCTTAAAAAACCCTTATACCTTTATCGTGCTTTTGGCAGGTGCGCACCTTTTCAAACTTCTTTGTTTGAGAACTTTGAATAATTCTTCTTCCTAAATAACTCAATTTTATCCCTGGTATTATTTTACTATAATACTAGGGATTAATGAGATTCGTGACCTGAAAGTACTGTAATAAGCAATATGACTCAATTTCTTACAAGTCTATTGTTAGAGCCAAGTTCTTTAGTGCTTCTCATATTATTTAAAAATGTTATATCTTGGCTTATTCGTAGGAGGTATAGTATTGAGTATGTTTATACATTGGGAAAACGAGTGTAAAGTTTTTTAATGTGTAACAAGATAATTTATTTGATATTACAACTTTTCATAAAAATGTCATTTTCAGTTTTTTTATTTTTATTTTATTTTTGTAATGTGCTTTTTATTGAGCGGACCCGTGGTGGGCTAAAATTATTGTGCGTTACTAGCAGCTTATCTCTTCGCTGGCACGTGGTTGATCCCGGCAGTCACCACTTACAATCTGTAAAGTGACTATGTGGTAATGCTAGGTAAAGGTCGAAGTTGAGAGGATCTTGTAGTTCTAACTTCGCCTCAATAAAGTAGGACACACCTTTTTTTGTATTGCAGGAATAAATGTTGAAGTAAGGGTGGAAAGATATACACTTTATACAGTATAAGCTAAGTATGATAGAGGTCCTACCATGCGTGGACGCACTCACCTCTTTAAAAAGTAAGTTTGACAATTAAAAAAACACACAATTATAAGAAAATGATATGTTTAAATACAACAGATAACCTTTTACGATTTGCAAGAATTAACTTAAACTCTGTCTTATTCTTAAAATACACAACCTGATATAGTTTGTTTATGTACTCGTACACGAAGAATATTTAGTTTGTTCAAATCAACTGTGAACTGTGGCCGGCTAACCCTTGAGTTGGCGCCGAGAATATGGCTACAAATGAAGACCAGACTTCCGGCTACGCGTAAACATCGCCATCTATATCCGTAATGAAAACACCATCCCATCCTCCTCCCCAACCCTCTAGCAGAAACAACTATATTTCATCTGTGTAATTTAATAGCACTTTTAATCTTTAAATCGTGTTCTGCAGTTGTTGGAATTTACATCTTAGAAGCTCTCTGCAATTATATCAACAAATACGCTGACATACCTTGCATTCAAAGCCTCGTTTCTAGCGGAACCTGTGCGTTTGTAATAATACCGTATATTCCACGAAGTCAATTAAAAAATGTAAATAGGGGTCGACACCATATTTGTGATTAAAATTAGAAATTAAGTTGAAAAAAGACACTTATTTTTGTGATACGATGTCCAAATTAAGACCTGCTTAAAGAAACCCTTATACCTTTATCGTGCTTTTGGCAGGTGCGCACCTTTTCAAACTTCTTTGTTTGTGAAGAACTTTGAATAATTCTTCTTCCTAAATAACTCAATTTTATCCCTGGTATTATTTTTACTTTAATACTAGGGTTCAGAGCGTAACTTGTATAAATTTGTAAGCATATCCAAAAACACCATGATAATTTGATTTTATGGTTGTTGTGAGTAATTGTTACGTTAGCCCCCCATAGTATGTTTACCCTATCAAAACAATTGTCTTCGGTTTTTTGGTCTTAACTGCTATTTTCAGAATGATATTAGTTACCCCGCCGATGCAATGAACAAATTCGTCCACATTTTATGAACTTCGAACTTATTTTACACATTTTATGGTCCTCAACTTCTTCAATTGATCTCACGTTCATTTTGCAATTTTCCTTTATGATTTGTTTCTTCTTCTGACAATTTATGTGCTTGATCATTTTCATCATTACAATTGTCACAGCCTTCATGACTGCGTAATAGATTTCAAAATTTCGAATTTATGAAAATTGAAGGGAAAACTAGGGGTAGCTCTCCAGATGTTCATGAAATTCTACAAGATACTAGTGTCAACCCCTCGTGTAAGTTGATAGTTCTTTTAGCCAAAGAAACCAACTGTATTTAGCTATCACAAAACAAAATAAATTTTGTTGAAGGCGTGATCATTTTTTATTCTTTGCCCAGATTCATCTCGGAGAATGTAAAATGGCGAGGAATTACGTGAGAAATGCGTCCCGGGACAAACAAGATCAGGTGACAGCAGAGGGCGGGGCACAGATAACGAGAACCATTTATATCCACGAAACAGCTGATAACAACACCAGTTGCCGCGTAATTACCTAATGTGCTAATGCATTGTAGATGGTTCTCACGTTCACTAACGTAGGTGCTAGTTAACTCATCCCACTTAGAAACAGTCTCATACAGAAAAGGTTTAAAATTCTGATATTTTTCAATACTACTATAACATTATCCTTACGTTAACTTATTGTTTCAACCCTAAATGAGGCATTAACTACGTCAATAATGTGATTTTCTAGTAAGAAAGCTGAGTCCCAAGACATTTAAACCCAAGACAAAGATTTATTTACTCCATTGTGACTGAAAACTTTCAAAGTAAATTAACTTCAAGTACTTTAACTAAGTTTACTTTCTCTCCTAACTAAATTTTCATGATGCAGGGTAATTTATTTCTCCTGCATAACCAGAAAGGTTTAAGCATGGGTTTTGCTGGTTTTTATAACCGTAAGGTTTAATTATTTAATCTTTTTATTACTTAATAAATGTAATTCTCCTGTTTAAACGGTGTTTTAACCCAATTGTTGGATTTGTTTCCAAACTCAACCCCAAACTCTTTATCCAGCCAGATTAACAATGTACAATACATTAGCCAATTGAGACATAATTTCTCAACAATTAGGAGGAGTTGTATTGGTTGTAGCGTATTATTTATACACACTATTTATACACATTTTGTTCTTCTTTATTCTTTGTATTTGTTATTCTTACTCCTTGACGCTGAATCGAAAACTGCCGTTTTACGAATGAATACGAGTAATAACACCAAACCGCAGCTTTTTTCCTCATATTTTGTAGCTAGTCGAATTTCATGTTGCACGTTTACTATTTTTTAAACTTAAACATTTAAAGATATTGTGAGATATAGTCATTAACAGATTTGATGTGACTGCTTGGAAGCATTTAAGTTAAAGTCAGTGTATATTAAAGTCAGCTGTAATCACTGAACATGTTGTAACAGATCTTGGCAAAGTCTTGTTGACGATGCTATCAACTATCCTAGAGATAGGATTTGTTGTAAAAGAGTATCCACAACCATAAAGCTGAAGAGCTAGACATTACTTTTACGCTCTTGTTACACATTTATTGACAATAACTGAGTATCTACCCAAGCGTATTGTTGCATAGCATCATAACTGACCGACTACAAGAATCCAACTGCACTTGCTCGCTCGCTATTTTAAGGGTAAATTTTGTACCGGTTTATTGCATTTTCTATGTTGTAAGGATTGTCAATCTTTAGCCATTTGCGGCGTACGTTTTGACTGGTAACCACTGGTGTTTTGATGGTACACATGACGGTCTACGTTAGATATTATTGTTTACTGTTGGTGTAAATAACCAGTGTAATCGAAACCTTTATAAACTTATAGTTTTAAATACAGGGTGTTCATAAAGTCACACACTTTGGGGTTAGGTTTATCGGACGGAAAAAAGAGAAAATCAAATATGGCATTTTTTCAATAACGGTTTGTTTACCATATATCCACAGTTTGTTTTGTTCATTAACTATTTACTATCCTTTCACTACTTATGGAACTTAGAAATTTGTATTTAAGTAAGAACATCTATGGAAAAAATACCAGCATAACCTCTTCAGTCTCAGGCTCAATATTCACAGACAAGGTAATGTAACCTGTAAATGACGTGGATCCAAGGATGATAATCTTACTTACCATTTTAAAGGTGTGGCTACTTTATAGTATAGGAAATTTTTGATGTTACACCTTAATTAGCGAATAAACGGTGAGGTTTACAATAAGATATAAGAATAAAGTTTCGTGGCAAATTCTATTACTTGTTCCCTCTCTCTAAAATCATAAAAAAAACTAATGACAATCAACAAAACTGTAGTGGAGACTGTGGCAAAAATCAAGCTTATGGTGAAAAGTTGCCTGTTTTCAGCCAGAGTTTCCCCTAAAACTCTGTTATTTCTCAATCGACTTTTATGAACTTGGCTCCAATAGACAGGTAATAAAATGTAATGCGAAATGTTATACTGTACGTTGTATTTTAAACTTCACCGTTTAATCGTTAACTAAGGTGTAAAACAAAGGTTTCCTCTGAAAAATACCATAAAATAGTCACCATAGAAAGATAGATTATGCTGGTAATATTTCTATGAATATCATGTGAAATGAATATCAAATAATTATGTATATTACCAAATTAATATCAAGTTTGAACCAAATCCAATAAGTGGTGTGGGAGATAATAAATTATTCGTGAAAACCTTGAAGTTTCAGCTAAATTCTGTAAATAGTGTGAAAAAATGGCACACATGTAGTAAACAAAGCGTTATTGGAAACAAATGTCACACTTTATTTTCTCTTTATTTCGATCAAATAAACCTAACCCCAAAGTTTGTGCACTTTGGGTATGGTCTCACCATTTTTAGAACACGCTATAAACATGTCATTGTATATACGAGACAGTTATTTTTCCATTAACATTTGACAATGGGCTATTATATTCGTCCCAACCGAGACCCCAGAAATAGATAGGAAATATCGATTGAAATATCTCAGAAATCACTCTCTTAAATTGGTATTGAATTAATTACTTACCAACTTATCAGAATAATGGATAAACACAGTATAAACACTTTTAAGTCAAAGTTTAAAATATTTTTGATTCAACAATGTTCACAATGTCGGTGAATTTTGGGACCACCTGTGTTTAACAACTGAATATCCCAAAGAAAATTGTGTATAACTTTGTAGTTGTTGATACGGTAAGAAGAAAGATGTTTTGGTGATGCTTTTATCATTTTTATTCATGCATTATTTGTTTCATTTTTATTTTACATTATATGTAATTTGTAAATACCGTAGTTCATTTGTGTTTTTGATGATTTTTCTGTTTTGAATACTTGTTTTTTGTTTCTTGCTATAAGCTATTGAATATTCCATAAAAACCTACGCACAACTTAAACTTACAGCGTAAACTGTGTTTGATTTGTGATATTGAGACTGTGAACGGCGTAAGTAAGATTCAGAACCTGGCTGCACAGTTTACAAGTTGTGTTACAAAGCGTGATTCTGTCTTGTTCCGGTCGCTCAGTGGTTTAGATAAAGGCTCAACTTGGCTCTGACATCAGAGTAACAATCAGTAGTTACTCTGTACTTTCCAGCTCAAAGTTGCCACTTGCTTTGACGCTGCTAGTACGGTGGTAATTGCTTTGACAATGAAAAATGGGACACCTGCACACGTACAAGTGGCTTATTGTAAGACAGTGTTCAAACTATGCAAAACACATAATAACTATAACACTGAGAGTATTTCGTGTAGTTGTTTTTATTTCTCAACACAGCAAAAGTATACTGAATCATAAGTCCAAAGGCAAAAAACATATGCCCCATGGAAAGAAAATGTCCTGTATTAAACTAGAAAGAAGATCTATACAATTAGTACTTACAAAAGAAACTCATAAAAGTATTAAATGTATATCTTAAGTATGAAAAATACAATTTTCGACAAATCCTACAGTCTTAAAGAGAAGGTTTTCATGAGATTTTTCTAACAAATTAGTAGCCTAGATCTAAAAATTCCCGCTATTTCTAAAATGGGCAAAAACAAAAGATATCCAAGTGCCAAAAGTATACCCCTTTAAAAACGCACACCACATTTCATGCTTCAATCCTACTGATTCCATTTTTCATAGTTCCTTGAAGTGTAGACGAGCACGAAGACTCAATCGGCTGAAGTCACGACTCTCAACTAAAGATTCCGGTACAGATCGCATTGTTTTGTGAACCACAGTATTTACACTATTATGCCAAACGTTTTCAATCGAGCATCCTCAGTGGACTAGTTCAGGTGACTAAGGGTATAGCTCTAACAAATGCTTCTTGCGTCAGGTGTACCAACCGTAGTTGTGAGATCGGTGTACATAACGAGGTACAATGAACACGATTGGACGAAGCTACTGCTATCAACCAATAGACGCCAACAGAAATATCAATCCCCAAGGTATAAGATGTCTCTGCACTCTCATTGGCTCAACTGTGCTGTAATTATGCACAGATTTAATCTGGTTTATAACTGGCTGGCGGGCTCTGAGGAGTTTGTAGCTATCTTTACGGTTGAAATGGTTTTCTTTTTCCTAGAAGACTTCTATCGACTCTCTTATTATCTTGATAGTAGTATGGTACTTGGTAAGCACTTTGGTTTAGCACTTTAGTTTTGGCAAGCACATGATTCCTTATCTTAATTTATGTAATTTGTTACAATCATAGTACTATATCAATGTTAATTCTAGCTTCCTTTAAGTATAATTATAACGCATGAACTCTCTGTAACCTTATTCACTTAAGTTACCTTACGTAAATTATAAGATATTTCTTTGTATAGCACACTTTATAATAATCAACCATTAATTATTTATACCTATTTATTATTGTGAATTATTTATACTTATTTTATTGTTAATAATTACTTATACTTCCTTAATTATGTTAATTTATCAGAGGAGATTCAAACTATTGTTATTTACTCATATTATCCAAGATTACGTACATATGAGAGTCCAGTTGCATGTTTGGCTTGACCCTTAGCATGTAAGCCCATCCTAATTTATGTAATTTTCTAATGAAATGTATATAGGTACAGTATTGAAATTGGTTTCTGACCGTTGATAGAAAATAAATACATTCTATGTGTCTTGTATTTCAAAAAGTTTATGTTATAAACTACTGTACTCATGTATTGGCTTAGACCGTTGAAAGAATAAATAATTAAGCTGTGTTCTTGGAATCCTCATTTTTCGTATGTCTGATGTGTATGTTTCTTAATTCTGGTAGATATCAGACTTCGTCTCGCGCATATAGACGGATCTACAGATTCATGAAATTTCATATACACCAGACAATTTCTTTTTTGTTTGCTGAGCTTGAACTAAGAGTACCCTCAAGCACTTAGCTAAGACAAGGAATCATAATTGCCGGGCTCTGGGGAGTTTTTCGTCTTCATTTTCTTTGCTAACTTCATGGTTGAAGTTGTTTTCCATTAATGATTTGACTTGACTTAACTCATGTTCGACAAAACTAAATTGTTAAAATACCATACTACTCACAACAACTTACCTATCTTACAACTGCCATTGATACACCTGACGCAAGAAGAAAACGGTTGGTAGCACTGCGACTGACAATATTAAGAAGCTACAATCACTTGAACCAGTCTCATTAAGTCACTAAGTTTGCTCGATTGTAAAATGAGCAAATCGTTTGGGACTGTAAATATTGTAATAGTTTATTGACGCGGTCTACAACGAAAGTTTTAGTTCATGGAAGTATAGTTAGTTTTAAGTAATTATTACTACCAGAGCTTCCCTGTTTTACTACGAAGTCGTGCTAGTTATTGCAGATATTCTTATAAAGGATAAATGCAAGTAATTTTTATTTTTAGACCGTAATAATACAAATCCAACGTTTTAAATCATGGACCTTTAGCAAAGCAATTACCCGGTAAAGCCTACAACGTGAGGAATCTACGTGTATTCAACAACGTGTCTCCACCACAAGCAATCCAAACAAGCAATTTATACAATCAGATGCTACGAGGCAGTTCCTGATAAGCCTTTGTAACGCTACAAGATCAATCGACATGTTACACACAGGCTGGTATCACAAAACGTGTTTATCTTTAGGTATATATTATTGTAAATACTCATTGTAGTACTATATTTTAAACGTATGACATCGTAAGAGTTTAAACACAGCAAAGTATTAATCTTAGGTGTGTTGACATAGAATTGTTTATCATAAAAACAATAAATAAAAAGTTTATTGTATTAACAATTTACATGTTATACAAACATCATTTATTTTGAAAAGCTAAAATTTTCCATATATTCTAGCATTGAAATACCATTCAGACATACAATTTGTTTGGCATTCACTCTTTCTCATTCATTCGCATTGTACCACTACAATCCAGTGGTAAGTTAGTGTTTTCCCAGTCATGTGCCATAAACTCGTTTGTGTTGTAAAAAGAAAAACCTTTTTCAAACGAGCTTTAAGAGCCTTAAGCTTTAAAAGGCACTTTTAATAGAATTCGGCAACCTGACAAGGTAAACGTTCATGAACTGCCGTTCTGTGTCTCCCAGTTCGGAAGTTCTCTTTGCCTCTAGTTTCATAAGAGTGAATGTCACACCCTCTTACGAGACCGCACTTAGATTTGAAAGACAAGTTTCCAAAAAATAGACGGTAGTGTCAACAATTCAAAATTTTTGAATGCTGGTCTACACGACTCTCTCCATTGCAATTTTACAATGGTTCGGACTGCTTTTTTGCAGAATGAAAACTCTGTCAAAACTTGATTTTGAGCATCCACCCCGCAAAGCCAATCCATAGGAAAGGTGCGGGTAGATTACTCCATAATATGCCGTCAACAGTACCTGAATTCGGACAATTTGCTCAAAACATAAATGCCTGAGGCTAACTTTGAGCAGGCACTGTCTACATGATATTCCCAGGGCAAACCTCGGTTGAGGTACACCCAAGGAATTTTGTTGAGTAGACCTCTTCGATCTCAGTATTGTCCACCATGACTGTTAAACTAATATCTGAAACCGTCTGTCGCAGACAAAATTGGATAAATGTTGATTTGGTTGGATTTGTTTTGAGATTGAGCTCGTTCGTTGAAATGCTGAATTGATTTGTTGGGCTCAATAAATTAATCGATTTCCAATTGTTGGTTTGAAGATGCTTTGAAAGAGAGGGTCGTAACATCTGCGTACTGGACAAGTTGTTCGTTATGTACCGATGAACCAACGTCGTTGACCTAAATCAGAAAAAGAAGCGGGCTGATTATGGGGCCTTGTGGTACCCCATGGCTCAGCCGCTCCTCGCTCGACTTAAGATCTGAAGTTCCTACAAATTGTGGTCTATTACTGAGATAAAATTCAAGCCACAAGAGTGGGACTCCTCGTTTCCCGTAACATTCGAGCTTTTGAATCAACACAGTCAAAAACCTTTGATAAGTCGAGGAATACACTGAGTGTAGCTTCTCGACTCTCGATGGCTTCTACTATCATATCGTCTAGACGAATGACTGCGTCGATTGTGGATTTTCCACTTTGAAACCCAAATTGGTTTAATTATAGTAGTTTGTGTTTTTCACGGGTTTTGGCACGTTTTTTGACGCGAGCAGCGTTTTGGAGACATCGTAAGCTTTTGCAGCATTGATGACCATTCTATAGATTTGTCTATAATTTTGGAAGAACAATTTAAACTCTACATTTGTTGTGTGCTTTTTAATTTCGGAGTAAAACAATAATCTTTCTATCGAAATTAGAATACCTTTGGTCATCCATTTGTGCGGTTGATTTCTCGGTTTTTGTTGCTTTTCCTTTAAGGGACAGCTCACGTCGAGGTGAAATTTAAAGGTTTGTTCGAATTTTTTTAAACTGTTGTCCTACGGGATCTCTAAAGTTTAGAAAACTCCATTCTTCTTGTGAAAGCAATTAGTTTAGGAGCACGATGTTTGTGGGCCTTGTATCTCTTACTGTTTTTGCGATGAGTGGATCCCGTGTAGGCTCATGACCACCAATAGTGATCTGTTGGTCATAGTGGTCTGAAATTGCTGTGTTGATCAACGTCACCTTTGTGTCAATCAGGTTGGTAACAATGTTGTTTGTCTATGGCAGTTGCTGAGTAATCGGTGACCGTCGTTGGCGAGTTCACCGACCAAACAAGGCCAAATCACTTTAACAAGTCGGGAAATAGTTTTGTCACTGGGCTACTGACGTCTAAGACGTCGATGTTGAAGTCACCTATTATGACAAACTGATAAGGTCGATGGTTGGAGGAGAGACACTGCGGGCGCAGTCTTAATATATGAGACGGTTCTCTATGAAGAAGTTGTCAGAGCTAGAGAGCCGCATGATGAGGCTATGGCTGGGGGAGAGACGCTGCGGGCTATGTCTTTCATTGTCTTAGAAAATCATTACAATACACCGTCTTGTTTCCAACTGTCTCCTCAAGTGAGACGAGGAGACAGTTGGAAACAAGACGGTGTAAGTTCATCTCAGTTGGTCACAGTTGGTCTCGTTCATCTCAGGAAAATAATTAAATTAACTTACATACACTTGACACACTCTTACGCAATATTGAGTTTAGACAGTTTACATTGCCTTTGTTCAGAATTAAGGCAATTCTGAACATAAGTGCCAGAACATACAACTGAATCTTAGAAGTTAGATGTGGAGGTGCACAGCTGTTGAACAACCAACAAAGGCAACACTATAAATAGGCAACATGATCTTTTTACAGGGGATTACCATAGCCTTTAATTGGTATGTACAAAGTCAGTGGCGTTCCTAAGAAATTGATAGGTAGTTAACCAAATAAAATAATATATCAAACCAAATATAAAGAGAAAACTAGAACAGATTTAACAAAAAACGGAACTTTTGATTTTGCTTTTATTTTGACCCGTGTAACCATTTTCCAAATATTTGTGATCGAAATCAGGAAGCAAATGACCAAAGTGATGTCTTGTACTACAAAGTCGGACATGACTGTAATAACTTAACGTAAGCTATAGAAATACTAAGAAGAGACGATTGAAAACAATAACTGCCGATTATCAAACTTGAAACGGGAGGAAAATGCGATTAAAAATTATGAAAGCAAACTTGACAAAGAATCCGTTGAACCAAGTGTCGAACCATGGCTTCAGAATCTCGATCAATGTTGTTCACTTAATCGCTGCAGAGAGGAAGCCTCTTTCCTCGCCGATACAATCTCTGCGCTCCCTTCTCTTTGCCAAAATTAGTTTATAATACCTTTTTGCCACCAATCTTTGCTACATTGAGTAACGATACAAACTATTAGAAACCTAAGGTTTAAAAGCTCGTATATTTAGAGGTGAATCGTGAACTCTACAGCCGCAGATTTAAAAAAAAACACTCTCTTTTCTAAACGGTTTAATATAAATTTCATATTTACAGACTGCTGTGATTGCAATGTTTGTACAAACTATGTTTGTAAAAAATTCTAAAAACAGAAACCACTTCAGATTACCAATATTGTTGTAATTTAGTAGTTCTTTAGCATTGCATTGTGGTTTGCTTGGAAAGTCTTGCTAGTATTTTGTTACTCTGTACTCGTTACACAAACTGACGTAGTTTAAATTATGCAGCCTTTACTTTCATTACTCTCGTATTTTTACAACGGAAGAGTAAAAATGTTTCCTTCCAATGGTCATATAAAAGAATTGTAGGGGATGTGTATTTTTAGAAATGTGTTCTAAATAATAATTGAAATCACTTTCAAGTTGTCCAATGCAAAACCTTGCGACACAACTTTAATATTACTAATAAAAACCCACTCTCTATCCAAACCGCTTTTAAGAAACATTATTTCCTGGCAAAGCAAGCATCCCTTCCCTTCCTAAAGATAGAGGAGCTGTTATCTGTAAAGGAATCATTCGGTTATTTATGAAGTGGCTCTCAAAGCCAAGGAAGGAAATGTTTAGCGTATAAAAGTTAGGCGGAAAGCCGCGGGCTGCGTCCACTCACTCCGTCGCACTTTATAAGCGACCTGAAACCTTTACCTATGGGTGTTCTCTGAATGTGCACAACAGTTTATTGCGCTGAAACCGTGTTATTTGGTTGACGTAGATCAAAGTTATTAATATTTTTAGACAAATTCGATGGCTAACTTTGGTAATTTGATACATTAACTTGAGATACCGACCACTCTTACAGGGTATATTATAATGTGAAGATGAGATGATAAGTGTTTTGTGAATTTCACGACTTTTCTGGCATCCGGATTACTGAATCTCAATGTATTGAAAGGTAAATTACCTTTGGACGTGCGTTGTAGTAATCCGACACGTGGCTGTGTTGCAACGTATACGTTTCATCCCTCATATTGGGGGTTATCATTAGGCACACATAGACGTAGGGGTTAAATATACGAGTATAAGCACCGTAAAGGTCGTCAAAAGAATAAAAGTTTAAAAAATAACTTTGGTTTTCACTTGGCCAAGTACTTCAATGTTTTGTTCGTGTGTTGTGTATAATTTATTTAAGTCTGTTGACGGCGATTATATGTCTTTGTGTGCTTGATGATGATCCCCAATATGAGGGGTTGAAATATGTACGTCGCAACCCATCAATCGGATTCCATCGTATAGAATTCCTACGACAGACTTCTAAATGTAATTTCTTTTTTAATGGTAACGTGTATTCTTGTTTGTAAACTAGGGCCTATCTGTCCCCAGATTGGGTCGTTAATTAATAGCCTAGCGACCAATGGAAATGGACCAACGGCTTAACGTGACTTTTGAACCACGGGGAAGGGACATCATAAAACAAGTTGAAAATACAAACTATTAGACAGGGTAATTAACTGCGTTTGAAAGCATTAATAATTTAAAGCAAAACAATTACCTTGTAAGTTATTTCAGAGGCTTCAATAGAGCCAACTGTTTTAGTTGTCTATAACATAACTTTATCGCTTTGACAGTTTATTTATTTATTTATTGACGGCCAGAGCCAATTACATTGAAACCTGGAAATGAGGTAAATATAAATACTTGCAATAAAAGCTGAAAAAGATAAGGCATGCACTGAATAAAGTGATGTGTAATGTGTGAGTGTGATTTCTTCCAATCACCCCTACTAAAGTGGTACTGTATCTTTTGTACATCTTTTGGTTTTGATATTTATTGGTAGGGGTGGTTATGGGTAACAAAGGTGTGCGGAGTTAACATATGATAATATACAACGTAAATAATATGAAGTGAAAACAGAGGAAAATATAAATAAGAGAGATAAATATATGAAAGATACAACAGAGATAAACATATGGTATGGTAATACACATAAATAAATGTAAAATGGAAATACATACATAATATAGATATAATAACAGACTAACAGAGATAAATAAATATATATATTAAAGCTATGAAAGTAGAATAAATAACATTAAATAGATATAACAATATGTAGGTAGTTTTATATTATATAGAAAAAGTAAGAAGCAAGAATAAAATATTATAGAATATTAACAAATTATACCCTCACATTCACGCATTCCATTCATTCCTACATGATTTCACACACATACAAACATTCTCACCTAACGCCAGACCTGGTATTTTGTGAGAGGAGGAAGGTGGAGGGAGGAAGATTTGATTTGAAGAAAAATCAACTGTGAAACCGTTAACAGAAATGGCAAGCTTTTGCTTATTAGCAAATGTTTATTTCAAAATTTAAACATTCTGAGGTTCATAAGTTTTCATAGCTAAAGGAAGGCAGTTTAAAAGTAAGATTTTTAATATCGGCATTACAGATTTAGTCTTTAAACTTCAACAACCGAACATTCCATATTTAACCCTACACAACCTTCACAAACACTCAAAGTAGTCCTTATTCATAAGTGTCTCGATTTTAATTTAAGTAATCTATACTATTTGTATTTCGGTTAGGGTTGTCCGGAGTGTTGAGATCTCGGAATCTTGCTGGGGTAATTCAGACTTTTTGAATAGAAATAGCCCTTAGTGTGTGGAGGGTGGGGGAAACGAATAAAATTATATAGATTTTTATTTTTTTGGGATTTTGAGGTCCCAATTCCCCATGTTATATTTCTTTTTTTTTCGTAAATATTTATTAGTAAATATCAACGGATTTGTTTGAAACTCGACACATAGTTGTATAACATTAACCTAAAGACCCCTACTGATTTTGGGGTTCGGGGGGCACAATATATGGTTTGGGGTTAAAGGCCGGATGGCCGAGTTTTACAAAGCGGGCACCGAGGCCGTAGGCCGAGGTGCTTGGCTCGCGAGCGAAGCGAGCGACCGTGCTAGGGGGTCTGGGCGCGAAGACCCCAGCTGGCGCAGCTAGTTTAATATTATGAACTACACTATTACTATTCCAGTTTATAGTCCTATCTAATTCTACGAGTTGGATCATAGGTCAGTATCTGACTTAATTAACAATAAGTGCACACATTAAAACACTGTGCCATCGGATAAATAGTTTAGTTTATAGTAAATACTTACATAGTTGTTTCCAAGGCGGTGTATATTTACAGGAAAATCGGCTAGTGACAAACCTCGTATTATGTTCGGAATTAAAGTAGTTTTCAAATTTACCAACAACTTAATGCTGGGTGTACTGTTATACTGCAAGTTCAATGACACGAATAATATTACAAACATCTTTGTTCCGCCTAAAAACTTGGCCATTTTGAGAGGTTCCTTCCGCCTCAAGTCGTAAATCACGGAGTGCTGACGTCAGCACGGGACCAAGCGCGGATACATAAACTACGAGATCCCTCCCCCCCGCACCCACGCCCACAACCCGCGGCCTGACTGCTTTGTTTAGAAATTCGCTTCATGGACATAACAAATACATCACTCAACTATCAACCGTGGTGTACATCTGTAAACTTAATCAAGAAGTTTGTAATGTGCAGGGCTTACATAAAAGCATGGTGCAGTTTCGACTATCTGTTTAACTGTAATAATAATAATGCGTTAAAATTAAACCCCCAGAATGGTGCCACAGCGTCCGAGAACTCAAAAATTTGTTTACATATTTTACAAAACAGCTGTGCTCATTGTCTGCCTCATTGTTTTGAAGAACTTGAATGTTATATATACGAGTGTCAACCTGTTTTCAGATCAAGATAAAGCAATATGTTAGGTTTAGTACAGTAAGTCAAAGTCAGTGAGTTTAGAGCAGCAATGATTTAAGACGACTTCAAACTAAACGGCGCTGATATAAAACATTATTCGATGGTAAAAGCAGTTTTTCGACATTGAATCAGCAAAGAAGCGTCATAGTATAGCATAAGCACAGCTGTTTTGTAATAAATTAAAACAAAAATTGGTGATTTCCCGGATTCAGTAGTACCATTCTGGGGTTTTAAGTTTGACGCATTCCATTTTTACAGATCGTCGAAACTGCACCATTATTTTATAAAACCCCTGTATTTGGTAAAACTACTAAATACTAATCAAAACCATATGGGCGAAATCTAAGGGGTTTGCGTAATCCTTTTGTGATTAAGTTTTGACACTTAAATGTATGAGGGTCTGAATTTGTTTTAATTCTACATAGCTATATTATTACTAAATACATTCGAAGACGAAATTTGTAAAGAGAAACGTGACTCTTACCACGATTCCTCATTTGCCGGGCGAGTATGCAGAACATTACACTATCCGACTCAACTATCCTTTCTTCAAATTTTAATCTTAATGTTTATTCACAATTTGGTTTTGCATTTTCATTTTCCAGTGTGTATAATAAATGTATACGTAACTTCTGCCGAATAAACACGATTCTGCCTGATGTTCTTCAATTTGTACAAGTTTTCAGTCCAACAGCTAGGTTATTCAGTGCCAAATTGTTTATGTATTTAAAAATAAGAAACTGTGTTTTCAATCATGCTTTTTATTTATAAACTGTTAATATACGTTTAATAGCGGCCAAGCTGTTAGTTTTCGAGATATAAAAGAAAAAAACTGGATGGTTTTATTATTCTATGTAGACCGCTATCCAATTGCATATTGTTGTTGAGCTCTTGGCTGCTTAAAACCAAAACCCCATTGGTTTTTGATATTTAAACATGACTTTTGGCGGCCAATTTCTGCGCAAAACGTTGTACACTGTTTAGGCCTCCAATCGAAAACGTTGTTTGAGGGTATCATTGGTGTCTTATTTTTATGGCTTTTGAAATGCGGGGGGATCGCAAGCTAGGGGTTCTTACAGGGTATTTCGGACTTACCCTCTAAACGCCCCAACTTGGTGGTGATTGCAAAATTCCCCCGATCACATCAAAGGTATATTAACCAAAATAACATGTACTTAAGCTTGTAGCTTATATAAATGTTCAACCGTTCAAAACTAAAGGACGGTTAAATACTTAAAACGTATGTATATGTTATGATTTTTCAAACAAGGTTAAGGACTGTATAGTTTTTGGATAATTATTTCAACTAAATAACCATGGATCACGGGGTTTATCGCCTCCTCTGGGATTTGGTATTGAGCGTGACAGCAGCTGAACATGATTCACGAGCCTGGACGGGAAGGAAGCTCTTAAAAGGGTGGAAGGTTTTATGCCGTATAGGCGTTCTGTGGTGCTGACATGGACAGCTGCAAGAACTCAGCCAAGCCGTATAAACAGTACTTTAGCATTGCATGCTTACAAGTGTGGGTATAAACGTGTTATTCTTCATTTTCATTTTTTTTTCTAGAAAGTTTTAGCAGCGTCGATAAAAGTAAACGGCTGCACAGACAAAACACGTATGAAGCGGTATTGACAAATTATTGTTTTTAAGCAAAATAATATCACCTCAATAATTCGTTTTAATAAATTAAATGTTATCAAAATATTCGTATTTTTCATTCGAATGGTACAGCACATTGCGAAATCCTAACAAGAATACGTTTAAAAAAATACATTTTCTTCAACAAAATTGAATGAAGGTTATTGATTCAAACCAAGATATATTTGGAAGAATTAGTCTGCCAGTTTTGAAGACAATAAAAACTTTAAGTGATTAATTTGCGTTTGAAAATAAGATGAACAAGTTATAAAGATTCTAATGTAAAATTATGATTTAACATAAATTTTAAAGGCACATTAAAGAAAAAACGGTTCAATTGGCTAGGTACGAAATAACTCAATACTTTGTACTGTACCATACGCTGTACCGAAAATGTCTGAGGGCTTGCAGTCACATACAACATACTTTTCGAAGCCATAAAATATGTCAACGTTTGCAATAAAAGTAGCCGTGGTAAGTACAGGGTTTAATGCAGTCAAATAATGGTGCAGTTTCGACTGTCAGTAAAATTGTAATGTGTCAATCTTGAAACCCCAAAATGGTACTAATGTATACGGGAACTAAAGAGTTTTATTTATAATTAAGTTTATAATTAAATTATAAAAATCAAATAATTTGTTACGGCAAAACAGTTTCAGTCACGAAGTTAAAATCTTCAAAAAGGAGAACATTGCCTGTTATAGAGTATTTAAGAAGCTCATTGTTTTAGTTGGTCTCTTTCCACTCGACAATGACATTAATTATTTTGTTGAAATTTGTTTTTATTACACAATATATGTTTTTGGAATTTTTATTTAAGATTAGTTTATAATTACTACTGCAAACAGTGGTCATTATGAATAATATGAAAACACATTATGCGTTAGTATATGCAGGATAGGTATTTTTGGGCTTCTCAGGGAAGATTGCCCGACGTTGTTAATTGTTTTATCTGAGACTGGTAGCATACCCGCGTAATATGTCGCTTTTTTGCTGGTCCAGTGTCTAAAAACTGCGTATACCATCAAACAATGCTTTTTTCTACCAGTGCAGGTTTTTATAAATTCGTTTCAAATCTTCATTGCACTAAAGTTACTGTTTTTGATTCACTGTACTACACTACACACTTCACTTTGCTCTTTCTTGATCGGAAAACATGTTAACATTGAAAACACTACATTCAGGTTTCTTCAAAACAATGAGGTTAGCAATGGGCGTTGAGCACAACTATTGTGTATTGAATGTAAAGAAAGCTCATTGGCTTTCTGATACAATAGTACCATCATGGGTTTTAGGTTTGACGTATTACAATTTTACAAATTGTCGAAACTGCACCACTCTTCTATGAAAACTCTGTAATGCTGACGCCTCAAAATATAAATGACGATTATTAAGAAAATGTACATTTTAACTTGAATACATGACAACGTTTCCAAACATGTTCGCCATCAGTGTTATGATAAAAGTGCTGTAGAGAATCTAGACTAGAGCTTGTGTGGGACAAGAGGCAATAAAGTCCACTGTTAAGCCTCGGGCCGGAGCAGTTAGAGGCGAGTGCACTACGGCGTATCAGCTGAAACAGGCCGGGATTGAACCAGCTTTGCACTTTTTTATGTCGCTACTTACCAGCCAGTTATGTCTTCTGTCGCACATTCTTTGTTCTTAACTCACAAACATGCCACACTTTCATTGACACAATAAAAAGTAACAACTGTACGTAATGATAAAGTATGCAGGATGTTTGGTACAACCATATGCCATTTACTAGGATTTGACAACACATCGAAATAGGAAAACTATTGCTCAACTGTGAACATCTTTATTCAGCTACTAACTGCCATTTCGTTTTATCATAATACAGGGTTATTACAAATTATGTTCACGATTTCTAGTGTATATAAAATGTATTTATATATATTATACAAAGAAACAAAATGATTACATTTTAAGAAAACTCAAAAGTTTCATCACAACTATTCTTAACTATACATTTTTGATACGGGTATACCTTGTGCTACAACAGATTTTAATCCTATAATCAAGCTCTTGCCATAAGTTGATAAGAGTATCTTGATCCATTGTTTTGATGGCATTGGTAATCCATTGCTGGATCTCAGGTTTGCCTCAGGTTTGATCTCAGGTCGTTTGTTTGGTAATATTGGTGTGTACACCTTATTTTTGATGTAACCCCACAAGAAAAAATAATGGGGTGTGTTTTCCGAAGATATTGGTAGCCAGTTCAAGAGTACGTCATCATTCGGACCTCCGCGCCCGATTCATGCCCCAAGCACATACAATGAGCTTTAGTAACATTTTTTCTACAAATGCGGCCATTCGTTTTAAAATTAAATTACTACTTGTGATCAGATTGGTTACTAGGAGGATCTTCATTAAACCTGGTTCTAAAAATTGGTTGCACACTAATAAGAAATTAGTTAATGTGATAATACAACACACAGCAAGCATTAATGTCTTCAAATATGAACCATTACACAACACGTACAACAATTGACTTAAGAAACATCAGATACGCACCAAAACCAGTATAAATAAAATTTGATACGTTTTTTCTTTCCAATGGTACAAATTAAAATTGGTCTAAAAGCAAATTTGCCCATTATTAATCAAAATCAGGAACATCATTTGTAATAACCCCGTACACTATTTTATCTCCGAAACAGTTTAATCAATTAAGTTGAAACTATGTGTTAGGTTTTGTATACGCTATATATTTATGTACGATAAATACATAAGTGACAAAAGCCGACTTTAAAACCCCGTTTTTATAACATACACTTTATTGCATAACAAGTATTAAATAAGTGCAGCTATTTACTATTGACTTACTATCTTATTTAAATAACGGCCCATTTCAATGCAGTGTGTAGTATTGTTAGAGTACAGTTTGGATGATGAAACAAAATTAGTATTTTACAACAAGCACTTACTAACAAAGTTAAGTTTAAGATGTTTTCTGTATTCAAGCACACTGTTGTCGATGCTTTAAGGCAAACTTTATTGCTAGGGAGCTAATGAAGCATCAAAGCAAGTGGCAACTTTGAGCTGGAAAGTACAGAGTAGCTACTGATTGTTACTCTGATGTCAGAACCAAGTTGAGCCTTTATCTAAAGTCTAAACCACTGAGCGACCGGAACAAGACAGAATCACGCTTTGTAACACAACTTGTAAACTGTGCAGGCCAGGTTCTGAATTATTACTTACGCCTTTCCAGTCTCAATAAACCTAAACTTGAAATTGGATTCAACAGAACTACTACCAGATAATAGACTTCTAAGGGAAATACACGGTAGTAATGTTTTTCCCAAGCTACAAATAATAAGGCGTCAGTCTTTGGTAACTACCTATTTGTTATACTAATGTTTGACACAATTAATTTTTCATTCGATGGCTACAATCTATTAGGCTATGTACAGTTCTGTATTTCACTATTCTCACTTCTCAGCTTAGGCACAACCCGGCGCGAAGTTTCTTCCACTAGACCTCCTGGGTTCTGAAAGCTGTACTAAGGCTGATGGAACATCAAAACTTTCCGGAATTTATCCAGTAGAAGGCAGACCAATGGCGTCCATTAAAGTTGTTAGGTCATGGTCAATAAAAGTGTCAGTCACTAGATCCCCAGAGTGCCACTGACCAGCACGGCCATTGTCTCAAACCGAGGCACTTGCCACAACACTTAACGACTGTTGCACTGATGAGTAGAGTGTAAAACGTATGTGAATCTTAAAAGGCTGACATTTATTTTTGTTTATATTTTGTACTGTCTTAAGAATTGTTTGTTTCCATCATCAAAATTTGCTAAATTTGTTAAGCTAGTTTGTCTTAGCATTTAACTACCGAATTATCACAACACCTTACAATACATACAGCATTGCTGAACCAGTGAACCTTGATTATTGAGCAAAATAAAAGTATGAACATCATCAGCTAGTCTGTGAGTAATCAAGTTTAAAACATGTAGATTGTCACTCGCAAAGTCGAATACAACGTAGAATGGGAAAGGTTATCTGCAATCTACGTGGATCTTGAACAAAGCAAATACACAGCAGGAGACTCATATCTGGCAATTTATACAATCAGATACTGCGAGACAGATAAACCTTTGTGAAGCTGCAGACACAATGGAGATGCTACCGATGCCAACTGTAATGAAATGCCAGGTTTGTTATCATTACAATATTACATCTCTTACAGAGAATCACAATACAACAATACTCGTATTTATGTGTTTACATTGCTAGATAAAGAGCGATAGTGTTTGTTGATATTTATAATTTGTGGTTAATTTAAATACATAATTTTAAGGTGATACCAACGAAAGAAGGAGCTTTCTAATTTAAGTGTTTATTGACATAGTAAAGTCAACAAATATATCAAAATCATATATGATTACCTTTCATTAGTTTCATTATTTGGTCTTAACGTAAGTAGTTCAATTAATGAGTTATTTTGATTTTAGGAATGGTTCACTGCTTTGTATATTCTAAATTATACCTACACAATCTTTTGATGTATTCGATGATTATTAAAACCTTAAGAAAAAAGCGTTCAGCTTCTACAATGCAATGGTGCATTCAGTTGTCTGCATCAAGATCGTGGATGTCTCAAACAGTTGAGAAATTTTCTCAAGCAATGTCTCAGAACTAATCTCTTTACCTATCTCTGGAGTTTTAACGATAATCGATTAATACATTTGAATTCATATAGTTTACACCAAACTATACAGTATACATCATGCGTGAAGAGTATTCAAGAAAATCTGATAGACTTAGTCATATTAAATGTCGCTAACTCTGGTTGACATATCTCTGAAGTTCAAAGATGAAACCAACGAACCACTGACTACTTTCTATCATCCGGCAGAAACACTGATATATTGAAAGGAAGATGCTACTAACCAGGTACAATCCTCGGGCCATTGGCCGCCGCCGAGAGAGGACCGCTGCCATACTTGACTTGGCTGGGAGTGGCGTTGCAGGAGACGACAGCTATCTCGTCCAGCTCATGATGGCCGTGGACGAGACGAGTGCTCGAGGAGGCAGCAGTGTCAGACTGGCGCCTGCCTGTTAGACTCTGCACGAATCTCCGAGCCGAAGTGGACATTGGACGCCCACATCACCCACTACACACTTGTCACCATCTCAGCACACAACGCCCAACGCCCTGCATATTTCTTCACTACTAACCGTCAAATTGTGGTTTTATTCAGTAGTTGCAAACCTGGTCAAATTTTACCGCACCGGAACTTATACTGTTTCTCAAATATGACATTTTAATTTTGTATATTGATTGAAACAATGGTACCGTGCTTGAAGTCTAAATAGCACGTATTTAATAATTATTATTGTGGAAATATAAGAATGGTAAAAATTGGATCGGTGTTATGTCGGAACTATAAACAATTATTTTTACTTTTACCAAACATCTTATACCTAACTAAACCCGTAACGAATTGACTTGTTCTAGTTTTCAGATTATATTCAAGAAGATCGAAATTTTGCAGCTGCCTCCCTCATTGTCTGAAACAGAAAAACATAAAAATATGTTTAAATTACTTGTATTTTCTAACTTAATCTAAAACCTATGTCGAAATACTTTCCATGATACGATACATATAAATGTTTTTGGGATCACTGCATAAGGCTTCATGAACAAACACTTGGTATGATTCCGAAATACATAGTACCCTTCATTAAAAATATCTCCCTTAAAACTACCATTATGGACCTTAGGTAGTTGTAGTGACATTTATTAACTTTGTTTAACATTTATTAACTTTTTTTCTTATCTCTGAAAATGATATTTTATTACTACATATTTTACAACAAATTTTACTTACATTTTTTTGACAATACTAGTACAGTACAGTAAAAATAAAACATAATTTACACGTTAAATATACGTAGACAATACGTTTTAAATATTATACAACAAACATTGTCACACTTTAATAATTCAATGGGGACTTTAAAATTGCAATATTGAAATTTATTTAACAACAAAAGCATCTATCTATCGTATAATAGCAGCCTAATATCAGCAATCGTACGGGAAATGGCCCATATAGAAGCCAGTTTTCACGTATAAACAACAAAGTACGAAAATAACAATCCCTGGTGGAGCTTGTTGCAGTAAACAACATTGTGTGTAGGTTATGTCTTCCTTTATTGTTTCCCCGCTAACTGCTGCGTCAAAACACATATTGTCTGTGATAACATCGAAACGGCAAATAAAAATCACGCTTATAGTAAATATGTTCTTGTTTTAGAGTTTCGGAACAAAAGTGGTTTGTATAGACTTGCCAAATGCCTCGTACACACAAATAGCCGTCGTTAAAGTATCGCCATCACCAAAGATAATGTTATGGTAGGTAGATAGCGCATATGTGTCAAATGGCTGAAGCAGGAAAGTCATCATACTCGTAGTTGCGGCAGCCTAAGCACAGGAAGCGCTGCGAGTGCTGCCATCACTCGCCGTCTTTTTTCTTCATGGCTTCACATGTTCCCCCCTAAGCTCTGAAAAGAATTCCTCGTAGCGCCGTCTGTGTTTGGACTGCCGCAACTATGTTGATTTTCCTGCCTCAGCCATTAGGTTTCTATGCGCTATCTACCTACCACAACATTATCTTTGCTAACACCCATTACTACTAGTATTGCCGGTGGTAGTTTACAAGATAAACACACAAGCGCCTGCATGAGCGCTAGAAATAATGTGATTCGGCCCCCGTGTAGACAGATCGAGTGCTCGCGGTGAAAATGAAACCACCAGAGTAATAAAACCTGAGTTTTATATTTGACCCTCTCAAGACTCGGGTCATAAAGTCGTACGTACTCTTTAGGGAATACACACTTAAGTGTACAGGACTTGAACTGAGCAGGTTAAACTTGCAAAACACTTCTTGAACTGTTCATGTCTCCTTCGTAATACCGAATCTTACTGCTTACCAACAAGAAGAATAAAAGAACCATTTCTTTAAAATGATACGGTTATGCTTTATAAGTTGGTTTCGAAAATGCTAACTGAAATAATTGGTCGCTTTAGTATTTTGGTAAACCTACTACGAACACCCGTTATTTATGTCAGTTTTCTGACATAAGTAATCTAATTTCTAAATAATTTGAATGTCTATAGTTTTTTTAAGGGGTGGCATCTTATGGACTAGATTCCACGTAAGTTAGAAACTGTGTGCAAGCTTTGTGTTTTCGACTCAGTACTCGACTCGAAAAGTATCAAGCGTGCAAATCCACACTTTAAAACTTGAAAATCCACACTTTAAAACTTGAATACACAAAACGATTTTTTATAACAGTGTTTAAAAGCTGTTTTGAAATGGTGACGACCGCTGTGCACATTTCAGCTGTAATTTGTATTTGTATTATTAGGTTCGTTCAGTAAATGTGTTCTATTACTATACATTAGTTAACTGAATGGACATCTGCCACACCGAAAGGACAACTTATACGTTTCATTGTCCAGAAAGAAGCTATTATCGTTGCGGCATCGAATTTCAACACACAATTAACAGAGACAGTTCTCCTTCGTCTCCCAATTTAATTTAAAAGAACACAACTAAGACACGATCGTACCTGTTCTTTGCATTATTACTGTTCTCATTATTAATCACAAACTTTGCAGCTTGAATTATAGTGCACGAAATACAGGGTGTTTATAAAGCACTTTACTATTTGATTACTGTCTCCATATAATAATGATCCTAAAACTGTATGTACTGTAAACACTTTTATAGAATGACTGAAACAGTTTTACTAGATATTTTTCCACTAAAACCATTAATATGGGCAATATTATCATAGACTGCAATGAATAATATATAGCGGGTAATAATACATAACTCTCTTGAAATGCTTTGTGGATGCTTTCCTTTTTTAGTAGGGGTACGGCCTTCAGGTGGGAGATCCTGGTTACGCTTTTCAGCATATCTTGATTGGTTTCAGCAGGTTCTCAAAGTTTTGGGACATTGAACTACCCATTATTTTGTCTACAATAAAGTTGGTGTTTGCTCCCCACCATAACTTTTAAAACAGAAATATTTTAAAACCCCTTCAGGGAATGTTTTTATTAAATTCTAAGTTTGTTTCGACGTACTTTGTGACACCCACCCATCTAAAACCGGGGAAAGGGCCCCCAAATTTTTTAAATACGAACCCTCCTTTGTGGCAACTTAAAAGAACTTCAATACAAGTTCAACGGCGCAAAGAAACATTTTTATCTCGACTCGTTTTTTTGTAATACCCATTTAAAGATGACAAGAAATCAGTTTTCAAATGCTACATTTAACAAACCTTTTTGGCAAATTTTTCTTCAAAATACTCTATGAGATTATTTTATAGGGTTGTAATGTTTCCCTTAGAGGATTTTCAAGAAAAATTTGCCAGTCAAAAAGAATGTATGTGAAATGTGGCATTTTAAACCTGATTTCTTGTAGTCTTTCAATGGGTATTACAAAAAACTAGTCTAGATAAAAAAACCTTCTTTGCGTCGTTGAATATGTATTGAAACTCCCTTTCTTTTCAATTGCCACATGGGAGGGGGTTTGTATTTAAAAAAAGGGGCCCTCCCCCCAGTTTTGGGCGGGTGACGCAAATTACGTCAAAACAAACTTTAGGTTTTTTTTTAATGTCTGTTCTCAAAAGTTAAGGTTGGGGGACATTTAAAAGTCACCCTGTATACCTTATTTGTATACGGTTTTTGTGTCTTATTTCTTACTTATATTATTTCCTAATTCTTAACACTAAAGCTATACCCATTTACGGTCAAACCACATTACAAATACTCGCTACCAGTATTGTACGGTATAATAAGAGCTTGGTGAACTGACCAAGGTACTGAGTCAAACTACTCCCTTGCAATACAGGGACAGCAGTACAATAGTTATATTCAAAAGAAATGTCAGAGAAAAGATTGTCTTGACTCATGAATACTGAGGTAAATATTTAGAGCTTCTCTCAGCATAAACTCTCCGTCGCCTTGATTTACTACCCGCTTTGTGTTCCTCTAACTCCATCCCATCTTAGCTAAGATTTATACTGTAGTTTTAGTAACATTTCATCAATGCATTACACTATTATACAAATTAATGGAGGTAAAAATATTGTATGTTTAAATTATCCTTGAACGTTTTGAATAATATTTATAACTCAATCAAGCTCTACAATGGAATAAACAGGTAAGATACGTTTTAGTGCCTTAATAGATGTGAATAATGACATTTACGAATGTTTTCAGTTAAAGAAGAATATCTATGGGATGTTTTCATGCAAGGTTCAAAATGAAAGGAGGTGTTTTAAAACTTAAGTTGTGTGTGGTCAATTGGAACTAAACAGAACGCAATTAAATACAAGGGACGTTAAATAAGTAAAGATATAAATGTGTGTAAAGTTGACATGCTTTATTATATACAATTAAGACTTTTCGTACTTTTTAACATAACCCCTTCTACCTTTATAAACCTCTCTCATCGATGTATCAGCATTTTATGCCGTCAGTGAAGAATTCAGTACCTTGACGTCCAAGCAATACTTGGACCGCAGCTTTGCGTCTTTGTTACTCTCAAATCTCTATCCTCGCAGATCTTTTTACAATGGCCTAAACAAATGAAAATCACATTTGGTCAGATCAGGGTTGTATCGGAGATGAGGACAAAGTTCCCAGTTCAAACCTTCAATAGTATGCAGTGTTTTGAGAGCTTCCAACACTAACATTACAGATTATTGCTATTTTACTCACAGTAATTCTTCGATCTTCTTAAATAATCGTGTTTATTCTGTTTTCCAACAACGCATTTGACACCAGTACCGGCCGACCAAAACGCTGCACGTCCCTCACATAACTTTTCCGAATTTTGTCCCAGTCTATCCACTTATAAAGGTTTGCACGGACCATACAACTTTTCCCGTATTGTTTTATGTCCCGTTATGTTTCTGATGGTTTTGCACTTTCAGAAAACAAAAGCTGATGTTGGCTCGTTCTTCTAATAACTCGAAATTTCCTAGAAGACTTGCAATTTTAAACACATTGAAATGGTGAACAAGCATTTAATAACGACAATACAACCCTGTGGTTTAGTATGTTCACAGGGATGCTAACTACTACTGATGATAGTTATTAAATAGTTGACTATTTATGAGGCTAGAATAGTTTGTCTCTTTATTTATTGCATGATCCTCGTTATTTATTCAAAGATTATTATAATAAATAATTTATACAAATTAAAATTTGAGTTGAAGTCTGGTCCTATAGTGAAACTGTTATGCTTGCAGGATATGAACTCCACATTTGACTCGTAATAGTGATAACCACAAAACTCTCATTGGAATTACTCATGTTACCAAATCTAAACATTGTTTTAATAAATTTATACTACAAATAAGTATTCACAGCAATGTGTTGAATTAGTAGTTAAATATTTTCTGCCATGAATGTTTTGTTTTATATTTGTTTTAATTATTAAATGACATTCGTAGGCTATGTTGATGAAAGATTGGACATTTTAAACTACAATATATTTCGATACAAAAATTCTATTTATTGTAATAATTAATAATATTTTTAATTAATTTTGATTGATAAAGATAACAGAATTCAGGTATCGAAATATATTGTAATTTAAAATTTCCAATCTTTCATTAACAGACGAAGCCTACGAATGCCATTTAATAGTTATAACCCGTCTGTACAAACCTTCAAATTTGTTTTAGCTTACTAATTACATGTATACAATATGCAATCATATAATACTCTGTTATAAATTATTTTCTTCCAGAAGATGCAAGAGTTTTCACAACAGTAATGTGATTTAGCTTAGTGTCAAGGGATTCAGAGAAGTAATCAATCAATGTCAAAAGTCAATTTGCCATGCAGTTTATCACTAACGAAAATATGTCATCCCTTATAAAACTATACTGTATGTGCTGTTTTCAATTTTGACTCATTCGATACAAAAGTACTCTCTACGAGTATGATAAAGATATTTCATTATTATAGTCATTAGCTAAATAAGGAGTGTTCTGTTACAAAGTTAAATTTGTTAATATTTTGGTTACAGTATTTGGAAGCTGTCTAAGAGGATTTAGAAATATCTTACTAATAACAATCAATATGGTATATCTACGTGTATTATACGTGTAAAACGTTGTGCTCAAAGGAAATGTCAGCCATTCAATTTGCACGATATTAAAACAAACAAACAGAACAAAAAGTTTCACACTTGGTTTAAAGGTGGGCGTCGGGAGGTTTTCCACATGGTTGGCACTCACCAAAATAGTACCGGTTATCGAATAATTTCTTTATGCATGGAAAACCTATTTTGTAATCTTTTTGTAAAGCTCTCGTTCTAAAGTTCTTAAGCTAAAGTTCTCAAACGAACAATTGGGTTTTCACTCGATAGGATATTTCAGTCTCACCGTCCAAAAATCACAGTTTGTTTGGATATGGAAAAGGGACGTACGTTGTTTGGATATAATAATTTAGACACCCAACATACCACATTTCACAAGAAGCTATTTACATCTGCTTTCTTAATTCTTTTCTCCTATACAGTTAAATATTTCTACGAAACATGTATTTGTTAACTTTTAATCAAATAGTATATACAATATTTTATTAAAATTGTAAATAATCAGAGCCTTTTAATTCCAATCTGAAACGCATTTTGGTTGGGTAAGGTGAAGTAATAGGATTTCTTGAGAGCTAAATTAGCATTCAGTTGTAGGTTATTAAGATGCAAATAACTAGAACAAGAGGCAAGAAATAATCAAATTCAGAGCAAAGCCAATTGAGTTTATACAAGTTTAAAGAGGAATCCAATCTGGAAGATGTGCCAATGGAATGGAGGAAATTAGGACGCTTTTCCTAGAGCTCCCACCGTTGCTCATGGACTATTCTGGTTTCATAAAAAAAGCAAAGGTTTTCCAAAGTGATATGTGTTTTATTCCTTATCTGTTTTATATTTTCATTATTATCATCCAAGACTCACCCGTTAAATTAAGATTGTTAACCTGTTAGGTTCTCTTCTAGTCCATCATGTAGCCTGAGCGGATCATCGGTCTTGTTCTAGACGCATTTATTGCCCGTTTACGTGATATTTGAAACAAATACTTTGTGTATGAAAACAGTTTATTATAACCGTAAGGATTGTCAGTTTCCTATCAGTTTATAGTGACCATAAATTTTTGGCACGCAGGCTATCGTTTCTACTTTCCTCATGTGAAATCTTGCTGCTCTCACAACCATCTACAACCATCTTTAGAGAGTAGTTTTAAACGTTGAATGGAGTTAATGGTAAGTAGAAATTAAAATTATTTACGCATACAGGTGAGCAAATACACGTAAATATATTATTTACAAATATTGGCATCGGGTACTAGCTACAAATACTAGCTATTCAGGTCTTCAGTATTGCAAAGGCTTCAAATATGGCAAAGATATTACATTCAAGACAGAACTTTAATTTTGAATGGACAAAAGAAATTAATTATAATACAGATGTAGAGAAATTTACTGCTTCGATTTTCTATTGGTAGTCTGCTACGCACGCAGCTGAAACTTTGAGTTGATAATCCAGATTTCACTAGCAAAAACGTTTACTGAGACACAGCCAAGGCGAAAGAAATTTTAAGCTATGTAATCATTATTCGGAGATATACTGTATAAGCTAATTTATTTTTAAGTAAAATCAAAATCTTTTAAAGCGTTGAAACTCATATTATACAACCACATTTTGGGTTTTCACATGGTTCAACACATACATGATATTGAAATCATTTCCGAAAGTAGTTGTATAAAAATAAAATGTTTTATTTAGTTTTTTAATAATTTTACAAGTAACCCTTTAAAGTGAACTTGTCCTTTCAAATATAGAATCAAATATGTGTTTCATGTGTGTTTAAATTGTAATATGCTCATGAATACCTTTCATACGTGTTAATATATCGTGTTTTGTTTGTTTGTTTGCTAGAGACAAAAAACGTTTTGTTACACGAGACCCATTGCACAGAAGTAATCGTATATCAGGGTTGTCACACACCATTGCAAACAAATGAGAGGCTTTCTGGAACACATAATACCGAAAACCCGAGATATAATTTAGAAATAGAACTACAGCTTAGTTACACACTGGTGTTGCTAATACCAGATACAGTAGTGTACCAATGAATACTACACACCTATATCAAGAATGGATAACCACCTATTGTAGAAACTATTAGTTTAAGGAGTTGATAGAATGTTGTGTTTGAGGAACTGCGTGTTGTCTCTAATCACCAGTGAGATGGAGAGCTATACGTCACTGTCTGGGAGGTAAGTAACAGGGCCAAGGTGCTTAGTTACACACTGGTGTTGCCAATACCAGATACAGAGTGTACCAATGAATACTACACACCTTATCAAGAATGGATAACCACCTATTGTAGAAACTATTAGTTTAAGGAGTTGATAGAATGTTGTGTTTGAGGAACTGCGTGTTGTCTCTAATCACCAGTGAGATGGAGAGCTATACGTCACTGTCTGGGAGGTAAGTAACAGGGCCAAGGTGCTTAGTTACACACTGGTGTTGCCAATACCAGATACAGTAGTGTACCAATGAATACTACACACCTTATCAAGAATGGATAACCACCTATTGTAGAAACTATTAGTTTAAGGAGTTGATAGAATGTTGTGTTTGAGGAACTGCGTGTTGTCTCTAATCACCAGTGAGATGGAGAGCTATACGTCACTGTCTGGGAGGTAAGTAACAGGGCCAAGGTGCTTAGTTACACACTGGTGTTGCAATACCAGATACAGTGTACCAATGAATACTACACACCTTATCAAGAATGGATAACCACCTATTGTAGAAACTATTAGTTTAAGGAGTTGATAGAATGTTGTGTTTGAGGAACTGCGTGTTGTCTCTAATCACCAGTGAGATGGAGAGCTATACGTCACTGTCTGGGAGGTAAGTAACAGGGCCAAGGTGCTTAGTTACACACTGGTGTTGCCAATACCAGATACAGAGTGTACCAATGAATACTACACACCTTATCAAGAATGGATAACCACCTATTGTAGAAACTATTAGTTTAAGGAGTTGATAGAATGTTGTGTTTGAGGAACTGCGTGTTGTCTCTAATCACCAGTGAGATGGAGAGCTATACGTCACTGTCTGGGAGGTAAGTAACAGGGCCAAGGTGCTTAGTTACACACTGGTGTTGCCAATACCAGATACAGGGTGTACCAATGAATACTACACACCTTATCAAGAATGGATAACCACCTATTGTAGAAACTATTAGTTTAAGGAGTTGATAGAATGTTGTGTTTGAGGAACTGCGTGTTGTCTCTAATCACCAGTGAGATGGAGAGCTATACGTCACTGTCTGGGAGGTAAGTAACAGGGCCAAGGTGCTTAGTTACACACTGGTGTTGCCAATACCAGATACAGTAGTGTACCAATGAATACTACACACCTTATCAAGAATGGATAACCACCTATTGTAGAAACTATTAGTTTAAGGAGTTGATAGAATGTTGTGTTTGAGGAACTGCGTGTTGTCTCTAATCACCAGTGAGATGGAGAGCTATACGTCACTGTCTGGGAGGTAAGTAACAGGTCAAGGTGCTTAGTTACACACTGGTGTTGCCAATACCAGATACAGTGTACCAATGAATGAATACACACCTTATCAAGAATGGATAACCACCTATTGTAGAAACTATTAGTTTAAGGAGTTGATAGAATGTTGTGTTTGAGGAACTGCGTGTTGTCTCTAATCACCAGTGAGATGGAGAGCTATACGTCACTGTCTGGGAGGTAAGTAACAGCCAAGGTGCTTAGTTACACACTGGTGTTGCCAATACCAGATACAGTGTACCAATGAATACTACACACCTTATCAAGAATGGATAACCACCTATTGTAGAAACTATTAGTTTAAGGAGTTGATAGAATGTTGTGTTTGAGGAACTGCGTGTTGTCTCTAATCACCAGTGAGATGGAGAGCTATACGTCACTGTCTGGGAGGTAAGTAACAGGGCCAAGGTGCTTAGTTACACACGTGTTGCCAATACCAGATACAGTAGTGTACCAATGAATACTACACACCTTATCAAGAATGGATAACCACCTATTGTAGAAACTATTAGTTTAAGGAGTTGATAGAATGTTGTGTTTGAGGAACTGCGTGTTGTCTCTAATCACCAGTGAGATGGAGAGCTATACGTCACTGTCTGGGAGGTAAGTAACAGGGCCAAGGTGCTTAGTTACACACTGGTGTTGCCAATACCAGATACAGGGTGTACCAATGAATACTACACACCTTATCAAGAATGGATAACCACCTACTACGAAATTTGTTTCATATTATTGACTATGTATTTCCGTTTACTGTGCTACTGTGTTTAATGTTAAAGGTGAATTTGTTTCAAATGTCACACCTAATTACAGGGGGCCTTGTCGATACTGTTGAACAATACTTTCTCAGAGACAATAAACAGATTGGGTTTCTTTTGTCAGGATTATCTACTTTAACAATTAACATATCTGGGAACAGTATTTCTTGTGATGGGTTTGCCTTATTTGCTTTTGATAATTTTTAGCTTGTATTTTGTCACAAATTTGTTGTACACGACAAATTAAAGTTGTTTAACCATATCATATCCATATAGCTATATAGCATATCTTGGAAAATTGCAGGGAAATCACAAGACTTGTATTTTAGTTAATGGTTCTTGTTTCTATGGTTGTTTTTAAGACTATATTAAATAATCAATAGCTCATCAAACAACGTGAAGATCGAAAGGTGATGCCATATGTGTAACGGACGTTGTACATTGCTTTATACAATTACTACCAGATATTGCCAGACTTCTATTGGTCTTTCATCGAGATCACTGAATTAATTGTAGCCAATGAGACATCAGTGTCGTGGCTGTTACGTGTGTGTGCATATGTATGATAACACACCCCAAGGCCTCTTTGCAGGATCATTGGCTTGCATTTGTGACGTTCCGATACTTCTTAGTCATTCTCTTTTCTTTCACGATTCTCATGTGCATCAGTCACAATTCATTAAAGTCCGATTTTCCATTTTGAGAACTAAACCGGTCGAATGGCATATCATTTTTCACAAAACATGTTAAAAATTTTCAAATGTTAAAGTCTGTTGATCTAAACAAATCTGAAGTCATTTTTTATGTGTAAACTAAAGCGTTGGAAGCTAATTTAATAGTTGTACTGTTAAAGTTCACGCACGGATTTGGCTACCATATTGGGTAAAAGGTAAAGGTAAAGTTTGTCTTGTTTAACGAGGCGAAGTTAGGACTACAAAGTCCTCTCTACCACTCAACCTCGACCTTTACCTAGCGTCACCGTTTAGTCACATTACAAAATTAATTGTAGTGGTGATGACGAACCCGCGCCACCGGAGTGATGAGCTCCGGAGTCGCGTGCGATACCAATCCGCCACGGATCCCCTAAAGAGGGGTAGAGTGGGAATATTGACTTGAAACTAGTGTCAAACAGTTTCTTTTCAAAAGACTTTAAAATTATACCAATACAGTATTGAAAAAACCTTCCTATGATGATTTAACGCAATTTCCGAACCAATCTGTATAAAATGTGAAAGTCCAAAATAAAGCTCAACATTGTAGCCCAAACCCAGAACGAGAAATCAGCAACCGTCTAGAACGGTAATATCTTAAGAAACAAACAAGGTTACAGGGGTAATTAGATACTAGGGAATCAGCCACTCTGTATATAATAATTTCACCTTCTAATTTATTTAATACCGAAAACAAAAGCCATTCAGGACATCATAGAACAACAAGATATTTGTCAACACCTTCTTGAAACTGTAATAGAAAGTTTCTACATGTTTAAATTTTGACGTAAGGATTTGTGCCGAGTTTAAGTTTTAATCAGTAATGAAAACTGGAAACCTGTATAGTAGTGATATTTCAATATTTGAGTCCAAGTTGTCTCAGAAGAGAATATTGTATTAACTCATGAATACGAAGGCAAATATTTAGAGCTCACTCAGCAAAAACTCTTTGTCACTCTGATTTACTTCTAGGTTTGTATTCGCTAAAAAGACTACACTACTTTTTATAACTTGTATGTTCTCGCATCTAAGGTTAGTAGGTTTTATTTATTAGATTCAAAGTAATAGCTTCTATCGCCTATGGTTTTGGCATGATTATTGCCCGAGTTGTGCCTCTGAACTATACTATTCGAATGTTACTTCTCACTCAAGCGATACATTAGATGTTTGATTATGACAATGGAAGCGAGAAACATAGGTTACAAACTGACCGTATTTCAATAAGTATGAAGTCCTACAGACTGACTTTTATACCGGTTTTTCATTTTGTTCATTTTAAGCTAGTAACCATTGGTATCTTGTAAATTAAAAGTTTTGAAGACTTTTTCCAAAAAGGAGAATTTTACCAAAGATTATGTTACGGAAGGTTACGGTGATTAGGTAGATAGGCCATAGATACCGAATGACAGGCAGAAAAACCAACATAGTTGCGGCAGCCCAAGCACAGATAGCGCTGCGGGGAATTCTATAAGGAGTCTCAAGTAAGTAGCCACTGACGCACGGGCAAGTTCGTTCGTTCTCGAAAATAAAACCATTTGGTCACATTTAAGTTATCGACATCGAACCAACTCGAGCATATGGAGCCGAAAGGGGAGAAAGACGGCGAAATACGGCAGCGCTCGCATCGCTATCAGTGCTTGGGCTGCAGCAACTATGGTGATTTTCCTGCCTCAGTCATGTGGTGTCCATGCGCTATCTCTTTACTATAATATTATCTTTGATTTAACGTAGTACAAATTTCAGTTTGTTTACAAATTCTATTTGATTTTTAAAGACACTAAGTACCTGTACCAAATTGAACCTTTACAACCGAGATAAACTTTAAGGGAACCGAGAGAAAACTGAGATAGCCGTTTTAAAATACACCCTGTTCTTAAAAACTGAACATGCAACCAAGTGACGTCATTGATTTGATGCTCAGCGGAAGTAACAAGGTTAGGCAGACATCACTGAGCCCTTTGTCAAAACCAAATCAAATCCGAACTATATCTGTTAGTCGATTTGCTGTTGAAGCAATTACTTATGTCTATTTTTTAGTTGTATTACTTTCTATTGTATAGAATTCAAGTAAATTGCATGGATTCACAAAACATTTACTTATAGTAAGAAAATCTAAGTATTATTTTAAAACAAGACAACGGTTCACAAACGATTTACATAACAACAGCTGGCCTTTAAAGGACAACAGCAGTGTAATTAGTAGTAGAACGGTAATTGTTGTTGACATGCAGCTCCTTCAACGGAACGACCTTTTGAGCCGAAAATAGCGAAGCATAGAAGTTGTTGTACTTGTATTGTTATTTTCTATTTAACCCAGCGTAAGAGGTTTTACAAAAGCTTAAAATAACTTCAAATTTCTGATAAAAATCGTGAAAATAATAGTACTTATTATGCTTGAATGTACTAAATAAGTTAAAAAACAATTCGTCCGGGTAATAAATTACCGCTTAGGTTGAATAATGCACACTAATGTGGTTTACCTTGTTGTGGTAACGTTTGGGTGGAAACCCCGTGAACGTGCTGTTAAAAATAAACAAGTATTCCTCAATATTTAAATCATACTTTTATTACAGAGGAATTTGTAGTCGTTTTGTTGTGCCTCTCACTGGGTATTTCTCAAATGCAATTTTAACCGTTATAATCTTGATTTATTGTCATCCAATGTATTAATCCGATTGTAAAATAAAGTGTTACACTTTTATTCCTATAGAATATGGGTTCCTTTGATGATATTTTATTCTCTAGGAAGAAAATATCACTGATGAATTTTATGTTGCAAGAAAATCGGCTGTTTTGATACGTTTGTTTTGAATCTTACACTGGTTATTAGTAAACCAGTGTAACAGCTGTTATTTCAAACGTATACAGGCCTAAATCAGAACAACGAAATCAAAAGTCTTTACTTTCAGTTATTTATTTTCATGAACACTTAAATTGAAATATATTCCTGATACTATTTGCATCATGACCGAAATTATGATTCGTCATTTAAGGTCCCAAAAATTACTGTTTGATCCTCGTCCTCACCTCAGACGCCTTTACTTTAGGACCTAGTAATAAAATATGCAATGTGTTACCATTTGTTACTTTTAAAAATCCTAGGAAAATAGAGGTTTGATTTTAATGATATGAATTTTGGGAGAAAAAGATAATTTTGAGTTGTATCTTCCAATTAATACAAACTTTACTACAGAATTTAAAACAATGTTTACTTTTATTGTTCATAATATTAAACATTTCAATTTAGTTCTCAAAAGTTTTGCAATATAACACAAAATATCGTTCATATCTTGTCCCTAAAAGTCCTTTTGATCCTAGCTCGTTTAACGTGCTCGGTTGTACTTCGGACGTTGAAATTAAGCTCGTATCGAAAGCTTCCCTTTAGGACCTACTAGTTTTACTTTTCAGGTTATTTTCCGTAGTTTATGGGAATAGTACAGTAATATTTGCACTGTCACGGATCTATATTATTGTTTTAAGAAGTCAATAAAAACAATATTATAAAAATCAAAGGTAAACGTTAGCTGAGTGAGTACTACACTAGGTTTTGATACAGACGAGTTGCAAACGCTACTGTAATGGTGCGAGTTAAGCAAAGTCGATCAGGTTTGATTGAATCTTAAATTATCTAAAACCAAAGACTGACTAAGATGCTGATCCGATAGAATAGATTCATTTGAAACGCTGAATAGGCTGAACAAGTACTCTTTATACGATCGCAACGGAAAATATTTTATGAGGAAATAATATTTTTAAATTGTTTGACTCGCTTGCAACAGAATACACATTAGTTTTCAACGTGGTATTGAGCTGATAGACTGGGTACAAAATAAGGACGAGGAAAGGGCGGGGTCACTCTATTGGCAAATACTTCAAAGTCCACCTCTTATGTGTTGAACAATTACTTATGGGTTTGTTCAAAACCAACCCTTGTCCACCAGAGCAGTTTGTTCACTAAGGGTATGTTCTACAGTACTTTATCTAGGACAAATACTTGTTCCTGACCGGGTTTTGGTATATTTCGTACTTTGCAGATCGTCATTGCCAGGTATTAAATGGCATTTATTGAATATACCGATTTTTCTTGATACTAAGGCCGATGTTAAATATTTAGCCGTCCGGTTTTCACAAATATTTTAATAAAACCTTAAAGAGATGAACAACATTGGTGTTAAGTTTTTATGAAGTTCTTAACATTTCATAAAGTATGTGTCTTAACTTAAGGCGTGTGGAGATTCCAGCGGTTCTATCGAAACCGCACTTTAATATCTTGAAGGAGCCAAAAGAACCTTTTGTTGGAGCCCATTTTTTTCCTTTAACTTCCTTTTTTGATAGTAAAGACAGGTTCAAAATAAAACAAAACGCTACTTTCATAAAATATGTGACCTCATCTTGTTTTAAGTAATTTAGTTGATAAAAAGACTCTTGTTTTCGCTAAAATTAAAGAAAATACGTGCATCTCAACCTAAACCCAAACTCATTTGGATACTGGGTATTAAATTATGAATGCTCAATTTGACAAACCTTTTGAATCAGGGAGAAAGTCCATTACGATCTTTTCTCACGCCTCCTAATGACACATTAAAACTTCATTTCAATTTCGAAACAGTAATTTGCGGTCTTAAGAACGATTCCATTGTAAGTTCATGTCCTCATAAAGTTTAATGATAATTTCTGTTATTCTAAGAAGGTGATGACAACCTTCTAAAGCATTCTCTGAATCAAGCTAAAATATTAAGTTATAATGGCCAGGTTTATAGTACTAGGTTATCGGCAAGATACTCATTTATAAATCCATACTGTATTTACCAGATGTAACGTTGTCCTAATTTTTATTAATTAAATACACAATAATGCCAGGTTTCTGCGAATTTACGTTCAATACATATTTCTAAATATAAGTGGAAATATATTATTTGTTTGTGCAGCTCCATAGAAAGCAACATTGTAAAGCCGAAATATAAGCTTTTGCACAGTTTCTATTTTTTGTCTCTTGTTGAAAATACAAAATAAATATAAATAGAAACATACGTTCAGAAAAGAAAGTGTATAACAACATGGAAGGAATCGTTTTCCTCTAACACTTTGTAAGAATTGACATGAAAGTACTTTGTGTTCCACGAATATTTGACATATTTTGTATTTACATGTCTGAACATGACAATCCGGAAATGGGAAATGAAAGTTTTCATCGTGAATCAAGTGTCAGAAACTTTCGCAAACTCTCAAAATCAATTTTCATTTCCTCTTTTTTTATAAATAAATATAAAAATAATAACTTGTGTTCAAGAGTACTAGATTAATTACGAGTACTTTGATAATTTCTGTTAACATTTATATCGATGTCATGTATTTTTCCTCTGCGTTCGAACTGCCCGATTTCTTTACCCTAAACTCGAAACGAACCCACAAAGTCACAAGTCAAAAAGTCACACACATCTTAATATAGGGTCTCCCAAAATGAAAAAAGTCAATTTGGCATATTTTTTATTTTGCAAAGTTAATATTAAATGGTCTAATGGACATACTGTACATGTATAGGCTACTATAAGTTGTACAAACAGAAGCAAACACCCACTACCCTTCTTTACTTTCAAATGCGCCTTTAATTGTTTTGTTAATAAATGGGCGACATGTTTGAACTTAATGCAAATCTAAGTGCTATCGATTGGTCTCATCATAGATCACTTTGTAAAAACGTAGATTTAGTGTTTTTTTTTCAAAAATTGTTTTTCTTCAAAACAATATACTCGTATTGCTTTGTGAACATCTTCATAAAATGCTTCATACATCATGTTATTCTTCATAATAACGGTTTTCTAAGGGGGTAAATAAAAAACCAAATTTCAGTTAAAAGAGGTACCTAAGAATTATTGTACGCCTATCAGGTGCCAAATAAATACTAACACATTGTGTAGGAGACCGCACAATGTTTTAAGGTAACGTAAATACTATGGTAGTTTCATTAACCTTACATCGCAAATAATGTCTAAACTATTACAGACAAACGCATAGCCGAATTTTTCCCTTACAACTTAAGTCCTCGATGCCGACTTAGCTCCACGTTAAACTCTTACCCCTATTCTGCACTACGCATCTTTGATACATTGCCGCGGTAACTGAAGATTGTTCAGTTTAAGAGGGTAAGAAAAAAGTGTCTACAGGATAGGCCACTGTATTCATTAGAGGAAATTAGTAGGGAGCCGCTTGTACCACCGCCATCTTGTAAATAATTTTATAGAAGTTTTTTGACGCAGTCTATCTAAGTTGGCCGAGAACGTAGGCTACAAGTATTCAAGTAAGTAAGTACTGGAAGTCACTGAAAGGTTTCTGAAACACATTGGTGTATAGAAGGAGAGCGTGAAATTCTGTAGTAATCTCACAGACTGACTGATTTTGTTGATAAGTTTATCTTTGATTTTGAACTTTTTTAACGAAATTACACGCTGTAAATTGGAAACCAGTATTTAATGAAAACGTCCGGGGTCTTTACAACACGGGAAAATCAATACGACTTAACTCTTGAATGTTTGCAACAAAGGTTTGGGAAATTGCTTCTTTCTAAGGAGCTTTGAAAGGACCCCGACTGCATTATTTGGCTGATCCTTCGCTAAACTGTTTTACATTCTTGGTTCCGGCAGACAATTCGCTTCGCATACGGTCCATTTACTTTCTTATAATAATACCACCTAATTACTTTGGAATGATAATTTACAATAAAGGTTACCCAAACAACTTAAGGAATCTCTACATAGTTTATACCAAAAAGGGTCGTTCAAGGAATCGCGTCATACTTGTTTGTTCTTAAAGGAACCTCTTCCAACTTACTATATGATATTGTTCTGGAGATGTTGGCAATTGATAGAAATGAGTTTAAAGACAGTAGGCCAATATAATAATTTTTATTTGTACAAGCGCTTTCAATATACAAACGGATAAGCTCCTGCTTAGATGACAACGGTGGTAATTTTAAACACTTTCTTTAAAATAATGTTGTTAACCATGTTGCGTGTTTGTGAGAATGCTTTGCTTAAATAAGTATGGTAAAAAATAATATTTTAAATCATTACTCTCAGGCTTCCAGAGATACTAGATAAACAACTACTGATGTGTTTAATATTAAATTTGTTATTTATAACAATCTGATTACCTTAATATCGTTTAAATCTAAGTGTCTAAGACTTTTAAGTGACCATTTATTAGGGCGTTTCTAAAATACATTTTTAAGCTGGCCGATGGCTGGTTTTAAAAAATGTATGTTTTTGTTGTAGATAACAATTGAACAGTAACTCCAATGGGTGGCTCAAAACGGTCACTCATGCAAACAGAATAATTTAAAATTAAGACACGAAACGTTGGTAAGTCCCATATGTTAAACAATTTTAAAAAACCATAAACACAGATCCTAAAGCTTTTCGTTTACCTGCAAGCTACCATTTCTTGTTTATGAACTATCTTTATACCTGGTCATTTATCCTAAACAAGACTTATTAATCTACAAAAAAATAAATATAACTTGCAATAAATCTGTAAAGTGTTTTAGATATAAAAGTCATTTTTAAAAACAAAATGGCGACTAGTGGTCAAACGAAGCATTTTTACAAGTATTTGTACAGGAACAGGTTTTCAAAGATGTTTGGAACCCTATTTCAAATTTACACTTTCATCTAAAGAAGAACTAAATATATCGTCTATGTTTTGTGTTTTACCTTTGTTTGGATACAGTTGGCCTAAGTGGTTATTTTATGCCAGGTTTACTAATAAAGAACTAGCCACAGACCACAAGACTAAAGACAAAAATTCTTCACTAAACAAATATATAGTTGTGTAGACCTCTTCATAAAATGCACGGTACTTCATGTTATTCGTAATATTACCGATTTTCTTAAATAGTTAATACAATACCAGCGTTGTAAAGATTGAGTAAGTACCATTTCACATTTATCAGGCCCTGCAATTTTACAGTAAAAAATAACCAAAGTACTATCGTGAAGAAGGTGCAACGAGGCTGAAAATAAACCGGATATTCGGATGTAAGACAGGTTTGATTTAAAGCCAACAAAGGGTTTGGTGATGCGTCATAACGTGTTTACCGGTGACAATGTGGAGCCAATGAAGCGACTGGAACTGCCTTGGTAACACAGTCAGCTAAATGTGTGTGGAAAATACAGGGTGATCGACATTTGCTCAACTCTTTGTACTTGTGTTGAATCTAAGTGAATTTGCAAATAAATACAAAACTAAACTCACAAATAAACTTCTCTGGGATTTTGAAGTAATAATAGTTCCTGAATAGTTTTTGTACCGATATCAAGGTTATGAACTACTTAAATAAAACTAACTTTCTTGATATAAGTACTCATAACACGACGGTTCCTTTAAACTCCATTAATAATCCAAATAACATTTTCAACATATACTTTTAAAATAACTATTAAATTTAAAAAATTAAAGATAAACGTTTCTATCGAGCATTTTTGTTGAAGCGGTTATTTAAAATGTAATGTTTGTAGTACAAATCTTTAAACTCGCAACTGGCCATGTGAATTAAGTAACAATTAAGTGAATTCCCTAAGAACTAATAGATAGAACTATGTTGTTGATTAAAATATTGATAATTACTTGGGTGGATAGTAGTAGTAACTTATCTGGAATAAGTTGAATACTTTATAAGCAATGCATTTCATCTTTAGTTGATCAAACTATATTTAGTTGCTACACATTACCTTTATGGTTATTTATTACTTTTATTTCGGCAAGTGTAGAACGTGGCAAGAATAGAAAGAGGACACTATAGTACCGACACTTGGATACTAAGTGTTGGTGTCATGAATGACTTACATAGCCAATATCAGTGTTCTATTCACGTTGTGTCGTATTGCAGGAGTAGGGGAGGTGTGACGTCACTGGGTGCGAGGGGAAGGGGAACAATACCGCCCTCTCTCACAATAACACGTGGGATCAAGTCGCCTTCTTGCTCTAGTTGCTCCAAGTCCTTATCACAACACGTCCGTTCTAGCACGCCAATTATCTGTGCAACTAGTAAATTTTCAAGGCAAGAAAATACAGGGTGTTTTTTTACGCGACCCAATTTTCAGACTATAGAAAGTGATTATTTCCCAGCAATATACTGTATATGAGTAAGTTTGCACCATTTAGTCAGTTCGCTTCAATATCTATCAACTGGTCTGTATTATTGCAGTAATATTGTGGCTTTCATTTCCTATAACTTTTGATTTGATGTTGTTGTTAAACAAACGCAATCACGGTTTTAAGCAAAGATTAAATAGTGTTTATTATTGAAGAATACTTAAGAACAAGGTCATTTTGTTTGTGTCAAGAGGCGTTTGAGTTCAAGTTTGCAGGTATAAGTGGGTTATATGCATTATGTCGTTTCAAAATGTTTAAAGATTTTATAGGCGAATTTTCCAAACTAACCCTAACATCTTCCAACACTTCTTTATTCAGTACAGTCCGCCCTCTGTTTTGCTTTCTGTTCCTTACAAAACGTGTGATTTTTAAGTCTGTGAAGGCTAGATTTTTTCGGAATACTCACACCTGCAAACGTAATCTCAAACGCCTCTTGACCCAAAGACAATGATCTTATTTTTAAGGTATTTTTCAACCATAAACAAACGCCCTTTGAACTTGGCTAAAAGCGATGATTGCGTTTGTTTCACAATAAAATCAAATTAGGAAGTCAAACTCACAATATTACTGCAACAATACAGACCAGTTGATACACATTAAAACGAACAAACTAGTTGCGTTAAAAACAAATACTCTGTATGTATCTGTTTATTTATTTGTCACTGATTTGAACTGCAGTACACAGTGTTTAAAAAAACCTTTACCAATGCTACAAATATTAATGAGAACGTGTAAACAGTACAATTTTAAGACTTCTGACCACAAAAACGTTTTTACTATGCCAATCTGAGTTTTCTACGCAAAGTATACAGAAAGAAGTAAAAGCCTAAACTTTGTTTTGTAAGGTGTAACCAGTGTTTTATACAATAGTACAGTTGAAAACTTCAATTAATGTTAATTAAACTAAAAGCTTAAAAGTATTTCGACAGACTATGAAAAGAGCAATTTAGCGATCAGGTGGTATTTATAGCCGGTTTTACGGTAGGCACTCGAGAGTTAAAGGTATTGGATCAGGCGATAACTATCGGTAGTAAAGTCTTTCACATCTCGCCAGAATCACACCGTATATTGTTTATTAGACCTCTTCATCCCCAAGCGTTAATGTACAAACATATCACAACACGATACGTTGTAAAATAACAGCTCTGTAGAGTTTCAAAATAGAATTAGGTTGTAGAAGTGAGTTATGGGTAAACGTTTCATTATTCTAGGTTTATGGTCTAAGCTACAATGAAATAGTCAGCTAAATGATAAAGCCAGTATACCAGAATCTAAAACATGTCTTTGTTCATCAGCAAACCACTTTGTTGCGGGGTTAAATTTGTTTGTTGTTTAGTTATAATTACTTAAAGTGTATATCGTATTCGCTTGTTACAATGATAAATTACAAATATATAACGAATCAAGTTTTGAGTGCTTTAAAGTTTGCATTTGTTTCACCGTTCTTATGTCGGCCACAAAATACTTTATAGACAACAATCCAAGTGAATGTCCGTATCATTACATCCTATGGTCAAATTCTACAGTTCCTTTGTCACTAACTTATAGGTGTAAGTCCATTTGTGTTTGCCCTTCCCCTTAATGTGACTATATTCTTGATTGTAAAAGAAAAATAAAGCATGTTGAGTTCTTATGTAGCAAAACTCTCCTCGAATTTCATTGCATAGAAATTTTCCATTTTTTCATTTACTATTGGCCCGAGATACTTGGTTTTGTTCACCTGAATTATGTCAGATTTAGCGGTTCTGTTTTTGACACTGGACCTCCTATCAGATCATAAAGTAAATTACTAACATTATGAGGCCGAAGGTTAAATATATTGGTATTCTCTACACTGAGCAATGAGCCACGTGTAACCAATCCTGCCTCTATCCTCTAATCCCTATCCATAGCCATAGAAATTCATTAAGTACTGTTTTCACGAATAAGGTTTGTTATGAGATCTTGGACAGTAGTGAAAGCCGTGTCATTAAACGTTAGTTAATTAGACTTAACTTCTCCTTTGAATAATAAGTAATGCCTTTTTTAACATGGACACTTTAGAGATGATGTTTAAGTTAAACATGAAAGCCAGTAGTACTTCGGACAGTTACAGAGCTATTATACATATAATCTGAGCTCATACTTTCAGAACACAAATATGAACTCTATCATAACCTTATGAGAATTTGTTTTTAGAGGCTGTGTTTCATCAGCACTAGTGGGAAACATACACGTTAACGTGGAATAGTTACCTGTTGTAATCGGGAAACCGTTGCATTGTCCATCACAAGAATTTAGGTATTCAATCTAAGAATAAGCTTGTCAATGTTATGTCTCACTGTTAGTAGTAGGCTACCAATGACGTTCACAAATGAAATCAAGCTGCATTGTCACAGAATGCGTACTTTCCCAACAGCAAAACTGTTGTTTATGTGTGTTTTTGTTTTCATGAGGTTCCGCGTGAGTTTTGCATTCAAAACTCAACCGAAGTATGTAAAGTTAAATAAATTCTCTGATGTGTACATACGAGTAAATACATCTTTCAGAGAAACGTTATAAGAGTGACATGAATGAATATCAGCGGGAGAGATATGTTTGTACGCTGGAATAGGATGAATTATTTACGGAGGATTGTCGTATCGTTGGAGTTTGGGCTTCAATATGTTTGTCAAGAGAGAGATAGAGGTGCCGCACTCAGCTGCGACACCTAGTGTAGGTAACAGTTGGCAACCCTGGCAATAAACACATGTGCTTCCGCTTCCAACGCTCTACATCCATTTTCCAAATGCCACAAATTTACTTTGCGAAAGTTCCAATTACAAAGCTTTGTGTTTTTTTATAGTAATACTTGTTAAGCGATGACTTGATATTGTTTTAAATTTAACTTATATGGAATTGGTTACAGAAAGGTAATGTAAGTATTTTTTTCATAGCATTAGTATTTTTGAACATAAATTCTGAACATCTAGGAAAGTTATTAGTAATATTGCAATACACCACACTAAATCAATACCCAAATAGTACTTTAAGATTTTTATTTTAATTAAAGAGCCAGAGTTTGTTCCCAATAATTGAATATTGTTGTTGTTTCCTGAATGTTGTTACACCTGCTTGAGAAAAGTTCTCCACAGTTTGCAGCACTGCTGCTGCGTCACTGCCGCAAACCAGTGTAACACTTCACTCGCCCAGCAACCTGCTTCCTCCCTAACCTGATGAACAAGGAACTTGTTTAATTTAATCATGAAACTTCAATACTTTTAATTATTTTAATGAGTTTATTTTGTTAAAAATAAAACGGCTGTTATTGACGTGCAATTATTTTCTTTACGTATTCAGGTTTCTCTCTTTGGTGTATATAACTAAAATATACAACTATATACTATATATATTTATAACTATAATAAACGCCTAGTGCCAAAAGGCAATTTCGGTCATAAGGGTAAAATGTTTGTCCGATTATAAACCTACTTTGAACTAATATGGTAATTTGTAACTAGTTAGCTATTTTACCATCAAATTCTTTGGGCCTCTTCTATAGTTTAAAACCAAGACTATTATATTAAAATACTTTTGGCATTCAAATATAGACCTACAGTTAACGAGCAATATAGCTGTATAGAGTATACTTCAAAACTATATCTAGGTTAGTGTTTTTACGAACAAATCCTAAATTGGTCATCTAAACAGCTTTATGTCTGGAAAGGGTTAGTGTTATGTTAACGTATGTATTTTATTAAACCGTTTACGTTTAGAAAAGTTTAAGAACCCATCGCAGCATCAACATTAAACGTGTTAAAGTCTTTGTAGTTAAAACTAATTACTTAACTCACCTATAACCTGACAGTAAAAAAACATTATTTACATTTCAGCTTGCTACTTACTAGTCAAAAATATCAATCATGTATGAGCCCAAAGTATGAACTGTAGTAGGAAGATTGAATCCAAGAAGCCAGCAATGAGATTGAGATTTAAAATTCATACCGAGAGTATGATGTTGTAAAGCCAGCTTTACGAGTGCTACACCTGCCCCTCCCGAACAGGGTCAGATTGCTTACCCACATAGAAACATGAAGTAGGTAACACTAGAGAGTTAAACATTGAGTGGTACCAATGACACGTAAACGTTTTGATTATGGAAAATTCAACTGTACGCTCGATGTGCTCGATAAGATCATTTAAATAATTAAAGTAAGCTTTTGAAGGCCCAATTTTGAAATTTCAAATTAAAGGAATAGCTGTCATCTCCCTTCCCTCATAAATTCGCTAATAATTAATGAACACGGTTATAGTAGTGGGATTTGAAAACATCAGTTTAATCTAATCATAAGTGTATTTGAACATTTGAAGCATTCGACTAGGCAACATGTCACATTTGAAACAAATCAATAAACTCTAACCAATGCAATCAAGCAATGATATCTCAAAGGTCTCTGAGTAAAGGAACGCTGGTGACATATCAACCAAACTTTTAATGTTCAAACATAAGGCCTAGCAGGATTTCATCATTTTTTACACCTCTACGTTTGGCTGTTAGCGTTCTCACATCAAGGAAATGTGCTGAACATTTAGCTAAAATTAGACATTAAACTCCGTGTGCGTGCTTCGAGCGTAATTAGTTTAGCTGTGGGTGACAATGACAACTTGTGTGTAAGCAAATGTAATTGCAGCTCAGTCTGGCAAGAGACATCTACATGTGAGACACACTGTTCAAGTGGTAGTTCTAAATCATACTTAGATTATTGAAATCCAGTTGAGTTATTTAATTACTCAATAGGGCTTCTCTTCTCGCCATCGTATACGATAATAAAGGAGCCTTAGGCTACACCAACAGAGATTTTATTAGTGAGTTAAATACTATGCGCTCTCGGAACACTGCAAAACCCAACAAACTTCTCTTAGTTTACAAACCGGTTTTAATTTTCTACGGGAACAGAAATCAAGTAAAAATCTTAAAATTCTTTCGTTACAGTGGAGGGTTTTCACTATTTCAGCACATCATTGTGGTATTTTGAATTATAGCCTATTTCGCACTTCAGTTCTGAGCATATGTATGTATTTCCATGAGGAAACCCGAAGTTCAATAAAATTATGGACTTGCTACTATTTATACACTTTACGAAAACCTATCGACACGCGTTTATTCATTTGAAACTATTTTGCAGAAGTAAAATACATAAAGCCATGTATTCAAAGCTAGTTTAAATGTGGTAAGGTTGAATAGAATACAGCTTTTGTATTCTGGGTGGAAAACTCATCGCGCAGGAGATGTATGAGAAGAAACAACACCGAGGTTTATGCGGTATAAAAAGCAAACGTGGCGGCTACATATGTAACTTCTCATATTCTTTTACATACAACCAAAACAGAGTAATCATCACAAATGCGTTACTAGGCTACTCGTACTTCTGTATGTTACAAACTGAATAGTCTCTTATGGTTTTGAACGCATTTCTAAATGCTTAGTCAAGTTTTCATTCGTGTTATAATTTATACAACAAAATCATTAATGACTATACGATTTTATAAGGTGCTTGAACTAATTAGGAAGTAATCTAGTTATCTTTTGAATATCTTGGACTCATTTCCGTTTGGTGTTTTACTTTTGGAGATTTAAAATGGAAGTATAAGTATTCTTTACGACTTTAAACGTATAGTTTTTTAAAGGAAAGTATAACTTATCGAATATCAATAGAAATTGTCAGCTGAATACAAGACTGAGTTCTATAAGTTTCAATTGAAATATCTAATGCTTATTACTGTTGCGAGAGGTCGACGAATCAACACAGAAGCAATTTAATTTAAGAAATAAACTTAAAATGTAATTACTCATAGTTGTAATTACATTTGTATCTTTATTTGTCGTATCTTTAAATTTCCATTATTTGTTTAAAAAAACACAACACCGAAAACGAGTCAGACCTTCACTCAGAACTTATGTTTTGCCTGTAATACATTTAACTACTTTACGGTATCGGAATACGTCAATTTAAATATCAAAATAATGAAACTGTATACTCTAACCATAAAAGCAACAATCATCTACAAAAGTCACTGAAGAAGGGTACTCTTCGTTTTCTAATATGATGAGGTATGATTTGTAATGGCTTCACTGCTCACTATTGACTACAAGAATTAAAACCCTTTCCAAGCAGTGATTGCTCTCCGTTTGGTTTGTTCTGTGAAATCAATTCCATTTCAATTACTGCCTCAAATGGAAATGGCGTGTTACGACCGTTTGCTCATGAATTGTTGTTGGTGAAGTTGCATCGAGTTTCAAGCCTTTTACGTTGAATTTAGCGCTCCCCACAGCACCTCAACAGGCTTTAGAAGCTCAACTTTAATCAAACCAGCTTCGCATTAGTTAACGATCCCACACGGACAGTTATTGCTTTAAAAATACCGATTTGGTCAAGCCCATGATTTTAAGGAGTGCATTACAGACCAGAGATTTAACTAGATAACTATTCATTAAGTTATTTAGTTACATTATATTAGCCGAGTATATGAAGTGATAGAAACCAGCCATGTTTCATTTTAATCAATTTGTTCGTTTAACTTTAATCAGCTTCGACTTGTTTCAAGTTTGCTTGTCAGAGTCACTCTATCCACTGCTGAATGCACACATCTGATTCAACCAGAACATTTTGATTAGCAGTGTTCATTGAATAGGACTAATCAACACCATTGTGTACTTCGATCAATTTCGTTTCAAATGATAGGATGACTAGCAATTATATACCGAGTATTCGTTTTAAATTTATTGGTATCTTTTAGAGTGGTAGACTATACGTTTTACAGAGGTGGAGAACTTCAACGTAATTTTCCCCACAGTTGAAAATATGATATCGAGCACTTGAAAATCCACCGACTTTATTTAGTACGGTGATCACCTTAAGAATTTTCTATGAACATCCCAAGTATTAGGCTATTCACATTTTAAACACAGTTTAATGATTTTTTCTAATAGTTTAAGAAATATTGCAGCCCATTTTTCATGCCCAACATAGATGTGGAATGCTGTTGGGAAAGATGGTTTGTGGGTGTATGAGATTTCTTCCTTACCATTGTAGCCTACTACGGCACTTCCGCGGGTTTAGCTTTAAAATTTATATTGCATGAAATACATACTAGAATTCCAAAGGGTAAACCCTCGCCAGTAGTAGCCAAGCAAAGGCAAAGACAAATTTGCATACACCCACAAAAAGTATGCCATTCTTCTTGAAGCCCGCCTCGTCTATGGGACACATGAAAAATTGAATGGAGTTGCTTAAACTTTGGAGAGTTCTATCTCATGAACTACTCACTCAGATAATCAAGACATTTCCTTTCACAAAAAGATCTTAAAGTTCAACCATTCACCTGATTCAACAATAGAATTATAATTTTTCAGATATATCTTAAAACTTTCCGCCACACTAAAAGTCTAATATTTTACGGAAACAAGTTTCCGGTTTTTCAAATACAATTGAAAACTGCAGTGTCGGGACCAAAAGATACCTACTTGTAACCAGTATTCCTGCAGGAATTGAACTAATCAAAACTAAGCCCTTTGTCGATGACGCAACATCCTTAGAGAACTTGCTATCAATTTCCGGTCGATGCTGTGTCTTAACCGATAGCAAGGTAAGGATATTGAGCTGTCAATTAACAACAAAGTACAGAGTAGACTTTTCTAAAATAATTATCAAAAATGTTTTGTTTGAGATGATTTATTAAGGGTTTGGTACTTGTTGCACAAGAAGCAAAATAACACATTTTAAAATTCGTGATACACTCGAATAAAATTTGTTCGTTCAGTAAGTAAATAATTGAACATAATGTTTTGAAAATTTTGAACTATCTTCAAAAATAGAGCTGTTGTTTATTTCTATGGCCAAATAGAACGAGACGTCGTGGAACAAAACTGTTTGCAGCTTTGAGCTCCCAAAACCTCAAATGGCAAACCTTTATATACATTTGTAAAAACGGGGTGAGTTAAAAGTATAAATAATTCCATATTAAATTATAATGAACAAAAATATAAAACTCAGGATACCTTTATAGAAAATCAAAGAGTTATACAACGTTTTTTAGTCACCATCACAACTTTGCCCATTTTCCCGAAATGGGATTTTTCGTATTGATGTATTAGGTTGATCCTAAAAAGAACTCTCTTGTCAAGAAGTACAAAATAAAAATCCGATTTTTGGTTGTATACTTAAAATGTTATAAAGTTTGATAAATGTCGAGAGTGAGAGATCGAGAGAACTAAACGTGCTTAAACAAAAAACAATTTGCTTTTTCATGTTTGCACGTCATAACAATGCTTAATTATTTGGCTGTAAAATACAAAGATAAAAGTAGTCGGTGTGAAATGTTTGCACTTTTCACGTGAGAAGAGGTAATTGACAGGTGAAATGTTGGCAACACTTGACCCTTGCTCTTCAGCACATTGCTGCTACCCTCCATACAGTACGTATCTACACATACACATCAATATCTATACTATTAGTATTTCGGTTAGGGTTGTCCGGAGTGTTGAGATCTCGAATCTGGCTGGGGTAATTCAGATTTTGAATAGAAATGGTCCTTAGTGTGGAGGGTGGGGAAACGAATAAAATTATATTTTTTTTATTTTTATGGGGTTTTGAGGTCTCCAATTCTCTATGTTATATTTCTTTTTTAGTAAATATTTATTAGTAAATATCAACGGATTTGTTTGAAACTCGACACATAGTTGTATACCATTAACCCAAAGACCCCTACTGATTATGGGGTTCGCCCCGAACAATATGGATTTGGGGGGTTAAAGGGGAGGCAAGAAAAGAAAAAAATCATAAAAATCGATGTGGGGTATCAAAAAAGGGAATATTATGCTGATTTTAAAAATATATTGGTTGTCTACCAAATTGTTTGGGGGGAGGAAGGGGGGTTTAAAAGTGGGGGTAAAACATAAAAAATCTTAAAAATGGCACGACATTAAACAATTAAATATTGTTAAGAATCCTTTTAAACAAATCACAATTTAGCAATCATTATTTTTGGTTTTACAAAGCGGGCACCGAGGCCGTAGGTCGAGGTGCTTGGCTCGAGAGCGAAGCGAGCGAGCGTGCCAAGGGGTCTGGGGGCGAAGCCCCAGCTGGCGCAGCTAGTTTAACATTACTGAGACTAGAATGCTTTGAATGATTTGTTCACAGCTTGTTCGTTAATGTATAAATGTAATAATACAATTCAAGTCTCAGATAAGTCACCTGCTCAAAAAGTGAAATTGTAACGAAAAAGGTTTAAAATTGTGCTCCGCCATAACTAATGTTTAGGCATCAATGAACTTGTACGTTATTACTGGGAATGGAAATATACATAATTTAAGCAAACTTCAATAACATAACTGATAACGACTTTGGTTTTCTGCAGCAGTATGTAAATATGCACCCGTATGCGTGTACTGAAGAAGGGCAAGGGAAACGTTGTAAACGGCCCCGGCCTCGCTCTGATTAAACGGCCGGGGGCTGTAAGTGGTGACGTCAGAGTAGCGAATGACGTCATTCAGTATTCAGCCAATGGCAGAGATGGAGCCATCTGTGCCTGCAATGTTGTATAAATATTGTACATCACATCGCCACCGGAACCTCCCCCACACTAGAAAGGATGACCCATATAAGACGTTAGTATTGTAGTATTATTAGTATCCTAGTATTGTATGTTAAATTAGTATTTCTTTTAGTAAGTCATTTATTAGTATTAGTTACTTCAAGCTTCAAGACACTTGGAACATCAGAGTATAAACCAGCAGAAAACAAAACATGTGTACGGGTTTCTCGTTCGTTCTTTGTATTGCCAGCTTGAATTAAAACAATTTAGGATTTAATATCCCAACAATTAAAAGTTAACTAGAACATCTAAAACTATTTGTTTGGCCTGCTTTGTACCCTACATTTTGTGTGTTATATGTGTCTATAATTTATCAAGCAAGTGATTACAATCATAGTTTAATACAACTATTTTTGAAGTTTAAAAATAGTTTTAAAATAAATAATTGTATTTTAACTTTAAACGCGATTTACATCAAAGACGATTAGTCACGCACTGTACGAGTAAACAAAAGCCAAGATAGAAAAGTTTTGCTTTTTGTTTAGGTTTGTGAAGCCTATCCACTAACAGTACCAACATTATTAAATAAAATAAATAAATAAATATTTTGTATAAAATACAGTTCTCCTGTAATTCCTATTGAATTTTTCACCGGTGTGAGGCAGTTTCTTTCGTATCACGCGGCCGTGTTACTGCACTCTGTATGAGCCTATTTCAGCCTTAGGACCATACATAAAGATCATTTTTTTAAATAAGCTTAGGACACGACAGGGTTCCTAAGCAATTTCTATACAAGAACAGTAGGACGGTTTTAGGTAGTTTACCGGACCCAGAGCTCAACCGGTTCTATACAGGTCTGGTATAAAGTGTTAAAAATACAGTATCTATCTATGGCTTGTGTTATACGGCTATATTTGAATTGTGTAGACAAGTTTTATAACGGGTGTGAAGATGAGTATATTTTCTGAATCCCGGTAGAAAATTTAAAAATAGAACAAAAAAGTAAGTCACTGCAAATGTAAGTTCTCAATTGGAAAGTTCCGCGAGGTGGAAAGGGCAAGGTCAAGAAAACTGCAGCCAACATTTTCAGCTGTCAATTATCGTAGTTCACGTAAAACCAGTGAAGTTTCCCAGCGAGTACTTCACGTTATTAGGTTGGCAACAACCCGCCTCACACACACTTTTTCTGCTGACTGCTCCTACTCTCGGCTAATGAAAAAACTTCATTAGTCTTCACTTCTTAAATATTACCTCCGCTTAGCTGAATTACCTGCTTTTTCAACCAGCACTTTTCAACCAGCTGACGAAGGCAAATGCAAAGATTTGTGCAACCAATCGGGTGGCGATAGCGATGTATAGTTTAAACATAAAATAGTAATCATGTTGTATATTAAACGCACATGATGAAATTTCTGTAATAATTGTGTATCAAACACATAGGGTTTATTACATTGTATGATATGCTATCATATGATAACGTTTTTGATATTTTATTAAAATGATTAGTAAAATCCTGAAATGTGTATTGTCAGCAGTGTTTAATATTTTATATAAGTTAAAAGTTGTTTTATGATAAGACACAAGCTTCACAAGATCAAACATTCAATACTAATCAACAACCACGGTGAGTTAGGAGGGTTACACGGTGGATTAGGGGTTGACGATGTATTTGTTGAAATTGAACGCTATTAATAATTGAAATTATTTTGTCAAAAATATCATTCCAACCATTTTATTACTAGCCACAAAGTGTAAACTTTAAATACAAGGCAACTAAACCTTTGAAAACTGGTTGTGTTAATTAGCATATGCTTTTTATTCCAGAATTCTTAAGTTTGTATATGAGTCACTCATTCGTTTTACTCCATTAAGCCAGCTCGTCTCTAGTTTCCTCAGGGAAATTCAGTTTTATAAAAGTAGACAATGTAAATATTTTAGAAACGCGAGTAAAGAAAAGTGACAAAGTCGACGGACACGGATAGCGGACATTTACATTCAGAGTGTGTATTGCTGTACACGAGGACATTACATCCATGTGATGCTGCTTGTTATACATCCAGTGTATACCGCTGTCCCAGCTCAGCTAGACACTCACACACACACAACATGGTCACGTCTACTAATCTCTTCTACTAGTAGGCATGACCACAGAACATTATCTCACATCTTGGTGTGGTGATCGATGAGGATTTAACATTGCGAGAGTACGTGGACTCCCTATGTCGCAAACTCAACAGCGCTATCAATGTAGTTAGAGGAACATCGACAGTAGGAATTCCTACCTAGGCTGTGCTGGTTGCTTATCTTGCACGTTTTGAGAGAATTATGAAGTACGGGATTGTATTGTGTGGTAGCTCCTCAATTTACAACCTTGAACGAGTGTTGATTTTACAGAAAAGAGTTTTAAGGATCATGGCAGGACTGGAAGATAGAGAACGCTGCAAGCCGCAAGAGATCTTTACCAGAAAAGAACACGCTAACAGTGGTGTCACTGTTTGTCTACGAGGGTGTGCTTGTGAAAGTGCAGAAGGGTATACCGAAGAATATTAATGTACATGGTCAAAACACAAGATTTGGCCACAACTACAACCTACCTTACCATCGCACACGGCATTTTACCTCCGCTGCAGAATTTTAGGTTGGATCGTTCTCTCTCTCTCTCTCAACACACATAGAAATCAATGTCTATGAAATAAAATTTCTCTACAAAAATCAATGTGAGATATAGGTTAACTAGTCCTCTGGTTACATAAGCTTGATTTACTGTCAATGTTTAATCAGCTGTATTCAAGGTGTTTTGCCTTTTATGATTAATAAGGTTCTAAGACTTTGTGGTAATTGTTATCTGCACTTAATTAATACTAACAAGCATGTTACTGAAAAGGAAATACCTTACGGTTTGCAGATATCAACAAAGGTTTTCAGGAAACTCAGAACGCAGTTAGAAGTTTATTGGGCAATAAGAAGATAAAAAACGCCTTTGTACAAACGTACTCAAGCATTGCAAGCCATTTTATTTCCTTTTTATTCAAACCATCTCCATTTTCATTGTTCCACTCTTACGACTATTCTACACTCTCTGGCTGAACAAGATACAGGCGCCTGTGAATGGCAGTACAGTATAGTGTGTGCGCACCGCATGTGCATATTCTAGTGAAACTTTCACTTGAAGTGATTTTGAATTTAAATGAATCCGCAAAGTTCAATGATTTTAGCGCTGTTGTTCCTTGCTTCATTAACGATTTTTTATGTCAACTCTCCCTTTAAAGGTAAAATTAACGCTTTTGCTGATGACGTTTTATTGTTGTATTGTGATTTAAACATGGAAACTATTTTTGACTTTAAGAGGCCGGTTATCTTGTTCTCATTGAAAGGTTCAACCAAATGTTATGTTGGGTAAATACTGTTTAGGCTCACAGCATTATTCCCTTGTCTGTAGTTTGTATCGTTAATATTCGTAGTTTTCTTCAGAGGGATAAAACATTTACATTTACTGGATGGTCGTTTTGAGACAATTACTGAAATATTCCTTTTTGTAAAACTTATTTATAAGATTGTTCATTTCAAAAACTAGAGTATCCACAAACTTCTGTTCACCTGCATAGTTGAATTGAAGCCCTTGTTTTGTTTAACATAATTATTATATGGTTATGAACTAAGCATGATTTAATGTATCTCTTTTTGAATCAAGGTTTAGATTAGGTCTGTCATATCGGTAACGGAGTGCATTGACTAAGACATTAGTGTTGACTGATTTCAATACTATAAATGATTTCTAACTGGTCTTCGTTAAATTTATTTGTTTAGCTTATACCTTTTTGTACCGGTTATGATTTGATAAAATCATTTTTATTGACAGATTTCAATACTGTATATTGTTTTGGTTGCTGCAAAACCTCTTTGCTTCTGGTACAGTACCTATACTGGAGACAGTAAACCACGGAGTAGTAAATTTCCTAATAAGTATAGTCCTACCAATAATCTATTGAAACAAATAACTTAACAATTTGTTAAAATAAATCATTCTTTCAGGGAGTTCGGCGCCGAATTTTCAACAGCAGTGTTAATCATGGAGACAGCACAAGATGGAAAGAGACTGGTGGAAATCGTTATTCTTGTATACAATTTCTCGAAACATGAATAGACGCTGTCCACAATGTGTACATCATTTTCGGAATGCCTAGTCAGTTATTTAGTGTGAAAATAAGCCACATGCTTTGGTAATGTTGTATATCTCTTAGGTTTCATAATATGAATTTCTATTAAAATTTAAAGTGAATAGCCAGGTTTTGTCTGACAGGGACTCTTTGAATAAGGCTTTGGATTTATGGTACTCCCAAAGTATATAATATATATTATAATAATATTATTATTAGGTTGTACAGATTTCAACACTTTGGAAGAAACTCAAAAACGTCAACATTAGTAAAGAAGCGTACGTCTTTTTCTCAACGTGAAGAGTCGTTTTACGCCCATCAACATTACCATTGTGTTTCCAATAAAATGTCCATTAGTAGTTAGACCACTCGTGCACTCACCATAAAAGCTTCCGATAACCACCTGGCATTAAGAAAAAGGTCTTGCTCTCGCTGATTGAAAACGCTATTATGATTCTAAAGAGATTTTTTCAAACAAAATGTAGAAGGAGAAAAGTTAATCGCAAGAGACAGGAAGCAATTTAGGTGAAAGCAGAGCGATCTGGTTAATGGTGGGATGTGCACGGAATCCCGCGATATTGCCGGGATAAAACACTGGATCCAGACAACACTCCGATTACTGCTCACTTTTTTAAGATTTTCGACTTTCCAACGTTTTATGGTGTCCAGGGTACTTCTTCCGAGTATATTTTATCTAAGCTGTAAGGACTAAGACCAATGAACAATGCCGCATTATTTCATGTGTACAGTGCCAACAGGTCAGAGTGGCATTCTAATAAAGACGTCATTTGAGTGAATGTTTCAATGAGTACCAACTGCTAGCTCAGTATATTAATCTGTTTGTTACCTAGATTGCGATCAGCGTCCGAAGAGTGACCACTGACCAGTCTGCACCTCAGTCCCGGCTAGGAAGGGCTTGGTTGTGGCTGATCAAGAGGAGCTAAAAAAATTGTATTTGTTTAAATGGACTCTTTCATACTATCTCCACAAATTTCCGCCTGGGTCAACCTTTATCACCTATTTTAACCCTAACAAATCTAGAAACAATATCATAAAAACCGCCAAATATGCCCCAAGAGCAAATTGGTAGAGAGATAGTTTCACAAAGATATTTCAATACAAACCTAGGAGGTCAAGTGGTAAACCATTCAAAAGGAATTTACTCTAGACGCAGTTGCAACAATAAAGTTTCCTATCGATGTGTTTTTGCAAAAGATGTAAAACGTCTTCATTAGATGGTTTCACGGTTTAGTCTATTGTGGCTCTCTTACAACTTGTGCAAACTAAATGGGTGTTCCTAATTAAATTTATTTATGTGTTAAAAAGTAGTGTTACGGCGCTTAGTTCTATTGAGCTTTCTATTTAATTTTGAAAAATAATATAATGTTGACAATTTTTAAATAGTTAGTTCCAAAATGTATCATTTTTTTACCACAATCATTTCCTAATAAGAGGTGAGAACCCCTTTTTTGGCTCTTTTCATCACTCGAAAGAATAAGGTACAGTCTCCACGTAAAAATAGATTATTTCCATTATTAGAAGTTTCATAAGTCCCAGGTGTGGTAATTAGAAATAGGTTATCCTGAACTGGCGCAGTCAATAAAATACTGCGCTGTTTTTTAAGTTATTGCGTGGTATTTTAAAATTAGTTATCTAGTTTTAAAATGTTTTTACGTTACCTGCGCCCATTCAGTACTGAAAAGCAAATCCATAACACTCATGAAATCAAGTAGCTCTTGGTTTGAGTCGGGACGTTGCGCTGCTGTGTGTGTGTTACATGTACTTTACCGTTAGTTTGTCGTGTGTGTATGTGTTATATTAACTGATGACGACCTGTCTAGGTGAAACAATACACAGCCTGCTATCAAGATTTTGAAGACGCTGCAGGCGATAAGGGCGTAATGACCTCAAAACGGCCAACCTATCCAGGAAAACACTTGAATTAATGACTGAAATGTAATTTAAAGCTAATTTGAATTCAATAAGTATTCGAAGGCTCTTATCATGAAATAAATCTGATGATTCATTAAAAAAAGCTCTGTGTGAGAAATATGTCTCATATGTTGTATTAAACTATTGTTAAACAGTTAGTCTGTAACCTGCAACTTGCAATTGCTTTACTTCTAGTATTACATATACACTTATCGATGCTAGTGCAATCCATAGCCGACTATCGGTTGGTTGGTATAATTTTATCCCGGGTTTCCAAACCTTTTTTATTACGTCTCATATTCTTGTAAATGCCATAATTATGTGCCACGCTTGTATTTATTTTAAATTTTCCGGTGGAAAATGTCGGTTACTAAGGCCTGATTTCTTAACACATTGGTCAAAACAGCATTAAAATGTCGACACTAAAAACAGGTAATGGAGGGAGGACTAGTTCTCAGCCGTTATGTATGTAAAACTCAAAAGCATATGACAATATCGATGCCCCTTTTTGGACCAATAAACTCCTTTAATTACTAAAATACTTTTGACCATGGATTGGAAATTAAATGGATTAGAATATATCTATATTCAATAGATTAGGAGTATTGCTATGAACAACAATGGGGTAGCACCATGTACAGGAACTAAAAATGTACGTTACGATGATAAATATTGTATGAAAGCATGGTTTTCATTATGTTCAGGCCCGTTTAGCAAGTATGTAATACGGTTCTTTTTAAGGAAAGCATTTTCAGTGCGTAAACCAGCTGGAACGGTCCACAATACGCGAGTGAAGAGACACAACTGCCTTGCAGTTAGACCCGTCCACGACATCCCTTCAAGTATCCCCTACCTATCCACCCCTCCCACTACACAACACCTCGCTACCCGGTTACACGGCTACAAGGTACGTTAACCAACATATATCAGCTGAGTACCTCAGTGGAGTCACAGTAACTGCACAGCGTGTACGATACCTGACTAGTAAGTAACTATAAGCAAGAGTACACAGCGAAGCTTGTCTACTCACCGTTCATCTGACCGCCACGGTGTTGATAGCACTCACGTATCACTCACGTATCACGTCAGTCACTCAGTCACGCACACACTCACACACACACACTGAGGTCCACTGACGTGCTGTGTGTGATGTTTCACCGACTCTCGACTGACTGGTGAGGAAGGGAAGCTGAGCAGTGCACTGCGCTGGACCACTGGGTGGGGTGGTACACGTCACACAACCCTCTTCCCCCTCCCCTCTCTTGGCCTACTTACAGCCTCCATGTTGTCAATTTATATGCGGTTTATTCTGGATAATTCCTCTGCTCTGATGTTGCCTCCTTAGCCTCTAAAGTGGGCTATTATCGTCGCAAATCCCTCGTCTTTTTCATATCACGCTTTTGTCGAATGTCGTATCGGTGAACGACTGTTTCATGGTTGAGAGCGTCTATTGCGTCATGCTGATATCCAATCGTAGAGTGATTAGAGTTCAGTATTTTGATAACATAAAATTAGCACTAAAATTTTTTAATGTCACTTCGTGTTGAGATAGGTTTGGCAGTAGGTAATCGACAACGATTTTTCAAAACTATCCCTAAAACTAAGAACAAATGCAATTTCAAATTTCAACATTTTGTTTGGAAATTATTTGATTATAAATATAATTTTATATTTGCCATATTATTTATGTAAATTGTGCTACTCAACCGTAAAACTGTACTAGTGTGTTAATACTATAATCTACTACTATTTTACTAATTCCCCTGAAACAAACATACCCAGAAATCCATAAATATCCAAATACGTTTGACATAAGCTCAACACGACCAACCTATTTATAAAATGTATAGACTCGAAAAATACGAAAAATAACTGTCCATTTATTGGCGAAAACAGATCTACTACATTATCCCAAAATAAAATGTTTGTCCTTGGGCACATTTTTTATATCAAACTCCGCAGTACACGACCTTAAAATACGAGATGTTTGGTTTCAGAAATACTACATGAGCTGTTTTTCTATGTACCATGATTGGCCAAAAACAAGGTCTGGATCTGTATCTACAGTGAATTGAGCTCTAATATTGGATGATTATTGAAACATATTTTACAATGAGGCGCCTTTCGACCAGCAAAGCTGTCTTCTTCAGAAACCTCAAAAAATAAGAAAATAAATTTAATTAAAAATGTACAGTGCATTATCAATATGTTTATAATTTATAGATCCAATTTATGTCCATTGTTTATAGATCCAATATGTTTATAGTCATATCAGTATAGTAGTCGGAGAGCTAATGAATATGTCAAGGTTGTCTAAGCTCTTATCAGCTTGATCGGCAAGTGAACCTATTGCATATTGTAACAATCACTCCCATTTGGTTTGCAAAATAGAAGAACTGTATTATGCAAAGACTTGCCAGTGTTAATTGATTCAAGTACGATTCCTCTCAAGTAGGATTAGAACTAGTCGTCCACCATCAAGTGCGGACTCGACAGATTTAATTATACTCCCCGGTCTTAAACAGTCTCGAATTCAGGTTTTCCGTTTAATTAATTTATTATCAAGATTAACTGCATTTCATATTATCTTCCGACGTACTACAATTATAAATGTATCCATAAATACATACATTTCTGGTCAAATTAAACAAATAAACTTTGCGTTGACAACTAAAACTAATTAAGAATACTGATGTTATAAAAAAGTAAATGAAACTAACATACCGAAAAGTAAAACCACTGTTAACTAATAAGGCCCAATTATTCCTTCAATTTAATTCAATTTCCTTTTGATTTTTGCCCGAAAAGCGAAATTATATGTTACATAATTTATTACATGAGTATAACTTCATTTGCATTTTAGTTGATAGCACTGGTACACATTAAAATACTAAATCACGTTTTCTTTTATAAAAAAGTCACAAAAACATTATAAATAACATAATAAATATTTCATTACCTAAAGTAACGCTTTTGATACGAGGTCAAGTTAACGTCCGAGGCGACTTAGAATTAAAAACAATCGCATTACTATAAACATAATTAAATAATAACAAACTATGACGTGATATTTCTTGTCTTAGTACAAATTAATTACAATGACGTTTACATTAATTAAAACTATAAACAAATAAACTTAATTACTTAAATACTTTTAGTTGGCATTAAACATTCTGATAAAATGTTGAGGAGAAAAATATAGTACTACATCAAAATAGTTTTTCTTAAATAATTTTTTATATCCATATTTTTACTTCCTCACGTATTTCTTTAAACGTCAGTATTGTCTTTTTCACTGCCCTGCTATAACTCATTCTAGATATTAATGTTTGATCCCAGGAAGTGCTATGAAAAGAGCTGCCATCAGACATAGCACTGCAATAGAATTTATAACTAGAAAACAATACACGGATATGTTGTATTAATGGAGATGGAATGGGAATGTATGGATCGAGTTCCAGTAAGCGCTAAGCTGCAGGGATAACTGTATCCTGCACTTCCGATGACGAATGCACTCAACCAGTCCCCAAGCTCGACTCAAAATTGGACAATTCGATTTCATGTGTCTCGTGCATTTATTTCAAGGCTACACCCAGGCGGTCTTACATTCAGACTTTTAAACTCCGTAGCTACAGTGATGGTTTAATTATTTTAAGTGTAACCCAGTAGTTTCGATTACGAGTTTCGTTGTACATCTCAAAGTGATTCAATGATTTAATTTCAAGTTTGATGACAAAGGTAAATTGTGTAGTACTTATGTGAAGCGGCATCAATAAATCTATGCTTCCAGAGAAAATCTATCACTTTTAAGTCAGTTAAATAGCTTAAAACGTCGTTTGCAGTTTTACCCCTTGTTAAAAGCGGTACTCTGAGTTAGGACCTGCGGCCGCTCTATCCGGACGCCTCAGAGAAAACCCTACCCTATAGTCCATTCGAATAACTACCGATCACGGATTAGAATCTCTGTGTTTTAGTTAAAACTAGGTTGTGTTGGACAGCGTATTTAGTTTTCGACCTTTTTACAAAACAAATTTGAGAAATTTCAAGTATTTTGATAATGAATAATATTATATGTACTCATAGTTTTGATAGCAAACTGTTTCCACCGTGTACCTTCAACGTTATAGAACTTAATATTTAGCGCCCACAGAGTAGTCGAGTGTTGTACTTGAACGGTGCAGAAAAGTAGTTGTGTCTTGAACCTCACAAAAAACAGTTAGCACCAAAGTCAAATTGATTTTTCTTTTCTTTTGTATTTGAGGGTGTATGTTATCTTGAACATTGAGTAAATTCCATTAAGACTTACCATTATGATTGGATAGTATTCCATATGTTTTGAAAGGCAAATGGAGGACTTATTTGTTGTATAAGACCAAAATTTGCCTTTTAATTCTAGTCTGTCACTATTTGACAAAATGTTGAGTTATATTTTAGTTCACTATTATGTCGTATTTAAAGCAGACTCGTCAAACATCGCTTCTTCTGTACATATACAGTTATAATTGTAACTTTACAACGTGATTAACTCAATAACTATTTAAGATGACAAAAAGCATAAAAAACATCGCAACCTCAACAGGGTTTTCGCTACGGTTTCTATTATATAAATGATACGGCCACGCATTACTATGGTAAACCCCAAATTGTTGTCAAACCAGTATCGTTCTAATTCAAAACTCATTTTAGAAGGTTGACAGTAAATGTGTGTTTTTTTTTAGAAGGTTATATTAAACTAAAGTAAATTATATAGTATGAAATAGCTTTCTACTTTATTGGTATTTATTTTCAACTTTATTAGTCTTTATTCTTCAATTTTACCAACTAACCCTAAACAACCAACCATTCATTCGTTCTTGTTGGTAGTACTGTAAATATTTAACTATTTTCTAAACTTCATAAGTCACCGGACTATTTAATTTATAAATTTAATCTTGAAATTTTAAATATCAAAATTTGTTTAATTTGTCATACAGAGAACAAACAAATAAATCTTAATCTAGTACATTTTGTCGATAATTTAGTATGCGCTTTCTTTTAAAATCCCATTTTTATCAACACGATCCATTGGGTAAAAATATTTAATAAAATGTTTTATGAGACCTAAAAGTAAATTCTGTTCTGAAATGAAAATGAAAACTCATCCATAACTGTCTGCTTTCTGTGTTTTGTAGACTCAGAGACCACTTTGACGTTTTGTCCACTCGTTTGTCAAATTTGTCTCGTTCCGCTCTCTATTAGAGTCGGCTTTCAAAACTAGGTGTTTCAAACTAAGTAATGTTGCTTTATAGCAACCTCTGTCTATGTTCCTAAAATTTTATATTAAGGTAAATTGATAGATGAATACGTAATTATTTATTAAATTAGAAACATGTCAGCTACTTTTCCTAAAATATCTTTTAGTTTCAACCTTAAGAAGTCACGCTTCGCTATGATACCATTAGCCCGTCACCCTCAGAATACCTTCTTTATGAAGAAATATAGTAGATGACAGACACATGGTGAGATTTCACTGAGTAATGGATGCATTAGCTTTACAACTATTGATTCTTCTTAGTTCAGGACCGTTAAATCTAAATTAGGTTTATTAATGGGAAAGTTTTAAACAGAACAAAACCCTTCGGAATATGTTCAGGACATCTATCTTATTATTTTGAGAAAATTGGCAAGGATTCCGACCATTGCACTTTCTTCTATCTTGAGAAACAGCGTCAACGGCGTATACTTTTGCAAGTGTATACTATAAACGTTCAAACAGACTACGTTACGAAGTAAACATCCAGTAAACTTTGATTTTTTTGAAAATATAGTTTTGCAAGTGTACATTACATGAGAGTGTATAATATACTGCATGTTGCTCCATATTTTTGGAACCAAGCAATGCGGTATGGAGCAACATGTCATACTACACCTAATGACGCAATACACTTCCTCCGACAACAATTTCCTGGTCATCTGATTTCTGCTCGTGGTGATATACCCTGGCCTACAAGGACCCCGATCTATTGCTTTGACGTTTTTCCTTCTGGGGATATCTAAAAGAAGGAGTATACAAGGAAGAGCCACGTACCTAAGAGAATTGAAACAGTCAATCATTACAGAAATCAACCGTAGTCATCAACAGATGTTGCACAGCGCAAGACGAAGCTTAATTGAAAGAGTAGAAATGTAAGTTAATTAGCTTAATTGCACCAAATTAAATGGACGTTATGTACATAAAGGTAACTTTCCAAAAATTAAAATGAAATAAAAATCGCCTTTTAGTCTTTAGTTTAAGACCAATAAAAGATAGTTAACTATCTACTAACTAGATGGTTGACACTCTCAGAAACTAACCGAGTTAGAATTTTTCTAAATCATCAAAGAGCACTGGATGACCTTGTGAACAGTGATTACTATTATTATTTTTTACACCCAAAATAGGTAATAAAAATTGAAAGGTACAAAAAGGCTCGTGTCAGTGGTTAGGACGAAGCTATTTTCATTCTTATATATAAATATATGATGTAACCATATGAAGAAAAGCAAAGATCATAAGATCAGCCAAGATCAATGAGCTATATGCGGAATTTGATGAAGGAGTTGTCAAAACTAGTAACGTCTGTCTATCGTCTAAATAGTGGGCTGAAAAGTTTAGTAATAAACTCATAAGCAGCGTTAGGTTTGTATTTCCTGTTTTAAACCCATACATCAAAGCTAAAAATAATACAGATTTTTCTTTCAAATAATTAGAACTTACAAAGTTTTCACTTTTTTATTTGCTAAAATAATGGGTATGGATGTAAGACTATTACACACATTTTTCACTTGGTTTATTTATTAGTTTTACTTTGGATTGTGTTCATTGGGAAACTTTCCTGTCTCAAAAAATGTGTTAATAAAATACGATTATACTACATTACAGTATTACTTCAATAAAGGAGAGGTGTTACAGTGTATAGATTGTATATCATGTTCAATTTACATTTCATGTAAGGGAATATTATTTAAAATTTTGCTCTAAATTATAAAATCTTTTGTTCAAAGACTGTGTTTCCCACCGGTTTAAGAAATTTTCTCGAGTTTCATTAATTTATTACACATTTTTTCCAATTAAGGTTTTGGACTTTGCATGCACTTAATCCGGTATTGTTGGTATTGGTTATAATCAGGCTCCTTCAAAGATGGACGTGCATAATCAAAAGTAACCGTTCGTTTATGAATATTGAATACATGGATATTGGGATAGGCACTGTCACTAATTAGTATTCGGCTCACGGCTGTTGTCTATCGAAGAATATACTCGGACTTATGTCATCTTAGTGTAGAACCTACTTAAGTTGATAGTGCCGAGTTTGACTGGTGGGATTTAGGGAATTTGTCGGCTAAAAATAGAATGAGTGTCTGCGGACGAGATATGCGGGGCTGTGACGCAGGATATGGTGAATAAATAATGGAGGCTGTGTGACCGCTAGGGCGCTTGCGCGTCAAGATCAATGCCCAGAGCCCAGCTGAACCCGCCATCTTGCGCGGGAACCGACCAGCTGGTCCATTGTTTAGAGTGAGGTTAGGATCCACACTGTCACATTGGTACTGTTTTAAACCGTACTTCACTTGTTGACAATTTTTGTGCTAAAGCTATTATGTTCTTATTATAATATAAACTCTATAGGAAGTGTCCTAGAAACATGATACAAAAGTAGAGCTTCTAACAAATTTCGATGTTATGATTTTTTATCTAGTTAGCATCAAAAACCATTTTATTAAATGGCATCCATGGAAATTGGAGCGTGGTAGTATAAGCTATTGATTTCATGCTTTGATTGGTTATACCGTCGTGTGAACGAGTAGTCGGATCTTAAATCTGATGAAAATAGTTTGAAATAAAATTGTTTCCATGTTTTGTATTTACTGTATTTCCGATCTTCAATGGTTATTGAGTTAATAGCATTTTAAAATATAAATGTGGTCAGATTTGGTACATTTTGTATTATGACAAATCTAGTAATATAATTTGACGTACGATAATTACAAAAAAGACCGTTAGTTGTTAGGATTTGTATTTATTTTAACCTGTTTACACTTTCATATACCCAGTTGTAAAACCTAATTAAACTATAATGAAATACCTTATATTTAACCTGAAGATCCTAAGAATTGTTAGTCTAAAAGCAAATATATATTTTTCAAATCGTGTGACATCGTTGGTGCTCTCCTCCTATTCAGATAGTTACTGTTAACACACACCAATTTACGTGAACTAGTTCGTATATATTTTTATGGGTATTATGACTCAAAATATCACATAATATGTTGGTGTGGTATTAAGGTCCAACTCCAAGTTTTTGCGCCAACCCCACCCAAAAATCATGTCGTTCGCACTTACTAATATTTAACAGAGGGATCACTACCGCAAGAGATAACATATTCTTTGGTTTATAAAGGAGTGAAACACTGAGACCAAAACTTACGTATTGAAACTGAAATGCCTGTTTACTTAGCACACTGGGTTGATGACAAAACTTTGCTGTGAAAGTTTAAAGCTCTTATCCTGGAACTAATCTATACGAGAGGTAAACTTTGGAAACTGGACTTTGTTTGAGGTTAGCACAGTATTGAGATTTATCTCGCCAGGTAACTTTACCATTTTAATTGTACAACGTGAACAGTAATTCGTAACATTTGACAGTTCACCAATTGTAGATTAAATTACCACTCATGAGTTACTGGAATTAAAAAAGTTGAAAAAAATGGCGAAAAGCTACTATGAACTAATAACTAAAACACAATCTACGACATACCGAACTCGAGTCATGTATAAAACTTAACAGTAGTTCACATCCATTAAGTTCCTTTGAAAAACTAACACACGCCTAAAACTAAAGATCGAGCCGGTACGTCGACTAAGAACTTCCAAAGTTTATAATAGTTTTACCGGAGACAAAATAACTGTTTTTACGTTACTGAAGAAAAGTTAGAAGACCCGTCAACTTCTCGACCTTAAGACATGGGAAATGGGCGCTGAGCCTATCCAGTTCCTCAGCGCTCTTGCAGATCCTGTAGTTCCTGACAACGCATTCAATCCCTGACTCACTAGACAGACCTCTTAGTAAGTAGTAACACAACCAAGTTCAGACTAGACAACCTCGCTGATGCTGTTTTAGCAGACCTCAAGTACCTGCTACTTACTGTCGGTGCAACATTGTAGAGACTCAAGTTTGAAAAGCCGAAAGTAGTGAACAAGATCACTGGATTTTAATGAAACTAAAGTTAAAATCTAAGCATATTTCTCAGTTTTAATCCATTCCTGTGGTTTAAATGTGAGGTAAAATTTATTTCAAACTTATAACAAGTTTTATCATGAGTGTATCGATTTTAAAGTGTTTTGTGTTACATATAATAACTATTTGTAATTGTTTACTATATTTTACTCTGTGACTTTCTTTGACACTACATATGTTTTCTGTATACATTGTTCAAGTCACTATTATTGTTTTGATAGATAAATCACTAAATCACTATTTGAGATGCCAACCACTCTCATGAGGGTATTTTTAGGCAAATATGTGGTGAAGGATGAGTGTGATGAGTGGTAGTAATGAGTTATGAGGTGAAGTCTTGTTACAAACTAAGGCCGACTCTTCCTTAGAATGGGTCATTAATTAATAGCCCAATGACCAATGGAAATACAAGGACCAACGCCTTAACGTGACTTCCGAACCACGCAGGTGATGGTCTGATATGTCTAAACGATGGTGGAAGTTGATGCGGGTATCATCATTTGATCACTGAGGCTATCTGAGCCGCGTTAGACCTATATCATCCTCAAATCCTGACCTCCATGAAGCTGGATTACAGGGCCAATAAAAAATCGTAATGGCTGCTTTTATATGTAAAATCTGAATATAAAGATTGCTCTAGTTGATCAAAGTATTTTTTATTTAAAGTAAACCAAATTAGTAACGAAGTAATTTATAACATTTTGATGTTTGGTGTTTTCAACATTTTATTTTAACAACATAAAACTACGTAGTTTTAAACTAAAATTAGTAAGAGAAAGCTTAATAACAGATTGCGAAGGAGGTATTAGCAAGAATTAACGTCAGAACCAGCCAAGTGCTTATTTGCTTACAGCTTACTGCACTCTCACTTTTCTCGCGAATAATTGTTGTTGTTTGTCTTAACAATAATTTTAAGTTTCGTAATAAGTTGTCACATTACTTCCTTGGGTAAATATTTTAATCTACGTTACACTTTCTTTTTGAAATAAATAGTTTCCAATAGTTTTCCTGTTGAGAAATGTGGAACTTAAAAGAAATATACGTGATGTATTTAAATTCTCGAGCCGATAGCCACAACAAAATGTTTTTAGTCATAAATAAAACACATTGTGTTGACTTACGTTGGATATGAAAACGCCCACTGCGTACGGCATGAAATAAAATGATGAGTGAAATAAATGAGAACGATGGTTTGATACTCAGGTCATTAGCAAAATCACATAAGCCCCAGGGTAGGGTGAAATTTATCCTTATATAAAAGAGGTTTCCAAATTAATAATTTACTATGCCATAATCCAACCTCATCTTTCCTACGGTATAATACTTTGGGGTAGCTGTGCTGTTACAAGACTGTTAAGGCATTTATTCTTCAAAAAGCTGATATTCGTGTAATTTGTAATGTAATGCCTAGAGAATCATGTAGAGAGCTTTTTCCAAAGTTAAAAATACTTACCTTGCCTTCAATTTATATATTTGAAACTATTATGTTTTGTATATCTAAATGTGACTTAGTGAGGGTAAGGACATACACAATACAATACAATATACAAATACAACATATAGACCAGTCAGTCATAGGTTGCAAATTCATGAAAGATTGCCAATACAAGCTGGCACCAAATTGTTGAATCTTCTTCCAGTGGAAGTCAAAAGTCTTTCATATGACCATAAATTGTTCAAAAATAAATTAAAGCAATATTAGCTATACTTGGCTCCTGACTTTGTTGCAGAATTTATCAATTCCAATTAATAGCTTTTCAATAATGTTATAAAGTATAAACTAAACCTATTTATTTTATATGATCATTTTTTCTTACCAGTGATTAAAGTTACCATTGCTCTCATTTTTTGTTATTCATCCCATTCATTTTGTAAATAATGTATCATTTTCATATTCATCAACATTTCAACTCAATGTATTTTGTTTATGACAATAAATGTTAAATATTAGGGATTTAAAACTCAGTAGCCAAAAAGGCCTTATTTGGCTAAAGATTTATTGTGAAAGCTTACTAATTATGATTTAACATAGAAATAGGTGTACTTGTCTATGTTAATGTAATAACACCGGCATTATGAACTTTCAAATTAGTTGAAAATTAATCGTGTCGCAATGAATCGTGTCAAATAATGAAAGAACAACTCAAACTGTAACTAAAGTTATGAGCTATTGTATTGAAAACTTGAGGGGGTTTATGGAAACTTTTCAACTTTTATTATTAGAGACGCAAATTTCCGTTTAGTTTTTCTAAAGCAGTGACTGAAAAGTTTTAATTGGATGTTGGCTCTGGTAGGTGTTATTTTGTGTTTGTTAAAAAGTAAACAGCATTTTGACTGTTTTTGGTAAATGAAGGAATTTGATGTACTACCCCAAATACACTATTAAAAAGCAAGGGTGTATTAGGTGTAAAAGTAATGGGTGTATAAACTTTCTTTTTCTGTCTGGTGATAATTTATTGGTACTTAAATTATTTGTTGGGGCATGAAATGCCGTTAAAAATTCGTTGGTTTTTGCTATACAGCTTCAAGGCATCAGAGCAAGGCAAATATTATAATAAAGTTATATTTAAATCATGTTAAGTCACTTTATCAAACAAATCAAAACGAAGTTTATATCACCAATAGGCGACAGTGTTCAAGTGTTTGATAAACAATCTGTACGATGTACTAGCTATTAACTTCATAAGCCCTTTCTACTTTATTTCGTTAACAAAATATTTTAAACGCAAAGCTTTCTTTGTCAGGTAAATTCAAACAGCGAGTAAACTAACAAAATATTATGTCATAACTTAATTAATATCCGACAACAGGTATATTGAATGATAAAATATTATTTAAATTTGGCTCCAATTTATGGTTTTAATACTGACTGAAACTGTATTTACACGTCCTGTTTCCTCGGCTTGCGTTAGAGAGCGCTGTAATGCTTCTTGATTGGCAGCACGTATTCAGATGGTACACGTGGTCTGCAAGCTCACCTAATATGGTTGCCAGATAGTTGTAGAAGAGTTGTATATAAGACTCATACAGAAACTCATGCTAAGTACTTTCAAATGTCTTGAATAGTGATTACTTGAATACTTTCAAATACAAAAATAGTGACACTTTTGCTTTGTATAACACAACTATATTTTTGGGATAGGTTGCCTATCCAAGCGAACCTGAGACGGTAGGAAACTGTACAAGTGTACATATTTCCTACCAAGTAATATAAACCAATGCGCCTCATACGTTTAGTTACTATTGGTATCTAAATATATCGAAATGAAAATATAGCTTAAAAATATCCTCTACAATTGGCCCATAACATCAAAACATTGCCTGCGTCCGTGGCTCAGTGGGTAGAGTCACGGTTTGCAAAGCGCAAGGTCGCGGGTTCGATTCCGGCGCAGGCACAAGGGTTTGGACCGCTATTCCTAAAAGCGTTTTGTGATGCCCACAAACCTTAAGTTAAGTAGCTCACTAAACATGCCATTGGCGTAGACAATAAAAATAAATAAAAAGCAATCTAGCTGTTCTTACTTTGCATGCTATTGCTGACTGCGCGATCTGTTTGTCTCTCTTTTTTATAATGCGAAACCGAGGCCTACAAGCTCTGGTAGGCACAGACTAAACCTTGTATCTTTAATTTTCGCCCGCCGTTCATAATTTCGAACGGCACACTTCGCTCGCTGTAAGTACTTTTAAAAATTGTTATAATTGATATTATGTTCACGTTGACTAACAAAACCTACTGTCGAGGTTGGTTATATACTTATGGGACCGTATGTATAAAAGATGGTGAACTAAAAGAAACGGTCAAGTAATTTTTTTCGTGTGGTATACACTAACAGTTGTTGACGGTGTGTTTAGTATTAAAACAATTGCAAAGTTTAAAGTTTAGATCTTCAAATACTTTTGTTTAAAAAAGTTCGTATAGAAGTTTTTTAAGTTATTACTCAAGAGAACAAGTGTTGAAAGTCAATTCACGAAATGTCAACATACAAGAAAACTGTACTTATCCATAATAATTTCCTGGTGTACCCAACTCACACTTTTTAAACAAAGAATAAATGAGCTGCTATAGAAACGTCCCAATTTCACGCCGTGTATAAAAAAGTATTGTGTTTGGGAAAAGTATATTAATTAAATTTATAAACTGTGAATAAAACCACCCAACTGAGAAAAATGAGGGGAAAGATAAATGTCTTAACTTTGTAAATCCTTCTCTGAATATATTTCTCAGATCAATGCTGGACGAAATGGAATCCAAGCCAAACCATTAGTCTCTGCCCGGGATAAAGAAGTCTGAACATTTTGCTTTGCTAATAGTGTTCGTTTGTGGACTGAGAAATCCCAACATTTACTTTGTATCATTTTAATGAACATTGAAAAATTACGTTAGAGCTTTTACACGTTTCTTTCTTGTTTTATTTTAAAATTATTATTCTTAACTTTTGAACCACTATTGCATCCAAAGAGCTGAGTATACTAAAACGTTCCATCGGATTTTACTTCCTAGATTCTTACCTACTATTCAATTAATCGTACTATTGAACAAACACGAGGGTTGAGCCGTTTAAACCGTTTTATAGATTCAAAATTATACCAGCTGAATATATTTTTTGTAACTATAAACCAGGAGAAGTTACAGTTAAGAAAACTCCCAAATTTTAGGTTACGCACGGACGTAAGCAAACCAATACATATATATGTATATCCAAACCTTATTTTGTACAATATACGTTCTGTGCGTATGTATCAATACTAAGACCTCAAACACGTCCTTTAAGTGTGAGGGTCTTAGTTTTAGCTTCAAAGAGTTAATTAGCAGTGGCGGCGACTGTCAACTTGCAGCCCGAGTGATCTATAAGTGTAAGCTACGGGGCTTAATTTCGCATTGTGACTTAGGATTAGCGTTATGACAAAGCAGACAAGTTATAAGCCAGTGGAAAAGGTAATTGTGGATAAATTTCAATGGACCATTTTGCATTATAGTTCAACTGACCATATCTTGGAAAACGTAAGTACAAAAGCAATGGTAACATACTCGTAGTTTTGTCGAAGGAAACATGTCCTACATAAACCGTTTACAAATAACAGTTTACAGTAAAGTGTTTTTAGAACAAAAAAGCGCTGTTTTATACAATTAACAGCTTGTACTGAACTTACACATATTTATAAAAGAACGCGTAAGCTAACACACACTTTGTGAACAATATTTACAGCTTTGTGTTCAGGAGTGTATATGTAAAAGGTGGCTGCTTGACACTCGTGAACACGCAAAGTACAGCTGACCATGGGAAAAGCATTGGCTTTCCAGATGCAGCCCAGCCACTTGTAAAGTTTGGCCTTGTGCCTTGTTAATTGTCATGGCAAAGACAAGCTTTAACGTAAATTGAAGGTGTTTGAAGGTAAATGGTAAATCTGAGGGGATAAAAGGTAATCTGGGAATGGGCATAGTATCCCCTTTTGCACATCCAGTCAGAACGATGGCCTCGACAACGTTCAACTTCAACGACTTCACCAAAAGTCTGGTACCATTACACAGTTGAGGTGCCTCCAAGTTCCACAGTAACATAACCGGGACCCCAACTTTAAATCTAGTTTGTGAGGAGGGACGCCTGGTAGCTCTAAGGTGTTGAGAAACTCGAATGGGTGGTGGACCGCTTAGTCTTCTTCTAGAACACTGTCGATGGATTAATATGATTTTGTCTCACCAGGAATATTTACCAATATTGTACTGTTGAGGTTATTGACCAGCAATTTTGGAGCCAAAAGAGCTCTTTGGCAAAGCCATTCAAAGGATGAGTAATTTTCTATGAAACCTGGAAAGGCTTTGGCAATAAGCTCTTCTGCAGTATCAACTAAGTTGCCAAAACCAGGAGACAATACAATTTGGTTTTGAGCGTCAGATATTATCTGTCCATTTCCAATTTTTAACAAATTTGAAGAGAACAGCTCGGCATCAAGGTCGTTGTGCAGATGCACTCTCATGTTCTGCTTTAGATGTACCCTCTCAACACAATTCCAAAGAACAGACTTTTGATGTATGCATTAATTCCATCTGCTGGAGACCATCGAGAAATTACTGGTATAGTTTGCCAATAAAACAACCAGATTACCCATCAAACTATGGTTTAGTGTCAGATCAAAAGCCTCCAATGCTCGTTTGTGAGACATGGTGCATTCGTCCTCCACTAAAAGTTTACAACGGCGTAGAACTCCAGCACGATCGGAGTTGCTCTTAATGTTACAGGTTACAGTATCTCCAAAATTAAGATAGAGGTAACTTGAATGCCAAGTGAGCAGTCCTTCTACCTGCAAGAAGAGTCGATGCAACTCCCGAAGAAGCAACAGCTAAAGCAATTTGACCTTCTTGCCTAACGCGTGCCAACAAAAGATTCAAAAGGAAAGTCTTACCTGTACCACCAGGTGCGTCCAAGAAAACTATTGCACCTCTTTGCTGATCAACCTTCTTTGTGACCAAATCAAACGTTTGCCGCTGTCCAGGCAAACGTTTTCTTGAACGTGTTTTTGGAGGTCAGCAATATTGTATGATATTTCCTTAGAACCTCTGTGTTGACGTTGCCGACTTGTTGTGGTCTTGGAAGGCCACACGCGTTTAAATTTCTGTTAAACATTGTAATCTTTAAATTGTTTATTGACTAACTCAGACCTTACCCGAATTGTGTAGCATTTGGTTTTCTTACGACCATACTATTATTTTACGCCGTTATATGTTTGTCAGTAACACATCCGTTTGACTGGCTCACACTGTCTAACGAACTAGACTGAACTACTCATATTTCTCAAGTTAAGCAAAGGTTCATTAAATGCTTATTATGAAAACTGAATAAACCTCGCTTGACTTTCTATAGACACAATACCCGATACACACTGAATGCAACCCCTTGATAAGAAAGGCAGGTTATTCCACTACTGTGGATGGGGGAGGGGGTACAAGTGTTCTGTAGGTGAAGGGGGAGGAGGGGTTCCTGCGGCTGATTACATCCAGCCTTTGATTATGTTCTACAATACAGACACGCTTGCTGATACACTGTACCCTGTAGAACAGCCTGTCTTTCTCAATGGGTCACCAGACAGGTCTAATGAGTAAATTCTATGAATTTTTCCTTTTGTTGAAAAATTATACTCCTACCTTATTAAGTTAGATTAATGTTGGTTTGCTTATTTGAATATCAAAATTATACATTACACAAAGTTTTTGTAAAATAATGGTAATATGAAAAAAGACTACTCAAATTAAGTTACAAAATTGATGTACTTTAAATCTCAATATTAAGAGGTTTTCTGTACATGGTTAATGCGTTCCGATATGTCCGAGGATATGTCCATCATAAGTTGCTACACATACATCTAAACGGTGGTCCGTACCAGCCCAAACATTTCCCTCGCCACAGTAAATAACGATTTAGAGATTCTTACTTTTCAGAATCAGCTATTTTTGAATTAGTCTCCACACACAAATTACGTGGTCCGGGCTCCGTGCTGGCAGTTCTACAGAACCGGCCCTACCATTTTTCCTCTAGGATAACCCTTGATCAGAACACATGATTCCATTGAAAACTAATTACTTCTTGTGTATTCAAAATTACAGGGTTAACAATCAACACAACTGTTCACATATTAATTTAAACAGAAATATGTGACTTACCGGATGCAGTGGTACCTTCCTGGTTTCTCAAATTTGTTGCGTAATAGTTTTATAAACATTTAAAACCGAACCATTATGTTATGAAACCTTTGTATTAACTTACAGTAGATTAAGTACCGTTAACTATTTTACTTTTACCGTTGACGATTAGCTAATGAAGACGTGAACAATTAATAAGATGTTAGTTTCAGTATGTAACGCCGGATAAAAAAAAGCAAAGTCTTTATAAGACAGTGACAAAGTGTGTAAATGACCTCTCATAAACACTAAGCAAAAAATGGTTTTAGAAAAACCTACTGTAAAATATCAAAGTATCGTTGAGGAGCTGTGAGCTTTAATTTATTGACAGCTCTGCAGCAGAGGAAAGGTAGTCTCTGGACTGATATTTATCGAAAAACAAATGACTATCAGCAATCGTCTATTACAATGTAAATTTTATAAACTTGGTTAACTTCTGTTGGTGGTTTAATGGGTACTAACTAGTTTGACATAATAAAACTTTCATGTGAAAAACTTCTAGCGAACACTTTCGAGGACTAATGGCCTCCCAATAGAAATCATCTACAACATTTACCAGAATTTATTCTGAACATTCAACTGTTCGAGTATTTAACATTCAACTACCAAACATTTATCTTTTTAGGATCATAACTTCACAAGATTATTTTAGTATGAATAGTTATTTTAAAAATGCAGTCGAGTGAAATTCATTTTACCTTGCCATTTAGGTGTTTAGTCCTTGAGTTGGTATTTAGTGAAATTGCTGGAAAAGTAAGTACAGTTATGATATTTCCACGCGTTTAATGATTGGCAAACCAAACTTCCTCCTCCAATATTCAAGCGGTCTGTAGCCTGTAGGTGAGCAGAATCAGGTGATGGTTGGTTTCACTGGCCGATGATTGTCACAGCTGATTGGCTTATTGTCTGCCAGCTGTAATGACGTCACCAGTCAGCTGGAACAGGCTTATCTAGCTCTGCTCCAGATACACGACCACTACACAAATAGTTTTCAAACCGGCAAAATGTTCACTGCTACTGCACAATGTGGCAAAGCATAAAGTAATGTTCAATTATAACAATAACAATGACATTCTGTAACGAAAACAGCTGCTTTTAGACACATGTATTGACGTGCTAAAGTGTCACTTTTACAACCAGGTAAATAAAGTATTGTTTTCATGATGTTTTTCTCCCTAGGGAGAAAATTATCATTTAAATTATCTTTTTGCGGCATGAACATCAGCTGGTTCAACGAGTTCGTTTTGAATTTTAACACTGACTTATAGTAAAGTAACTGCTCTTTAATATCTAAGGCTTCCGGTTTACACCGCGTCACAGTTGAAATACAAATGCTAAACGTTTCGACCTCGCTGTGGAGAGACATCCTCAGTAGCTGGTTGACTGGCTGAGACCTCACAATTAATCATATCTTGTAGACTATAAATTTTAGAGACACTTTTAAGCGAAGAGATTCACCATATCTCCCCCACGATTAAATAATGATATTTTGAAAGAAATGTCGAGTAAAAATTTAGAAAATCTAATATTGCTTACTTGAGAAGGAATGTATCGATATATGGGATTCTCCTCCTAATGTTACGGTCAATTTAGATTTCACGCAAAATTACGATTTTGTTTCTAAATTAGTTTTGAAAAATCTACTCGTAATATTTTAAGATAGTCAGCCCAACAATTTTCTCAATGAAATATGAGTGTATAGAATAATATTGTTTCAACTTAGGAGAGTGCTACCCCTTGAACTACTAAGCTATTAAAAACTAAAAATTATGAAAACTGTTTCAAAGTTTGATTTTTTACCTGATTCAACCATAAAATATTCGTTGTTCAACATGGACCTTTCCAAAATGTAACCTTTTTGCAAACTATACTTTTTTGGTACAGAATATTTTAAGGATTTTTTGGTTTCTTGAATGATAGACTTAGGACATTTGAATTTGATAAAGATTGCACTGGAAATGTTTTTCGTTCGACTCATCAGAGCAAAAGATCAATAAGTTCAAGTTTGTATTTTGTGGGTTCGAATTTGTTGAACGCTTCCATGATGCTGCATTGATGCCAAATACAGTTCCATACTGTGTTGTGTTAGTTAATACTGAACGCGAGTTTGCTGAACGCTGAACCATACCGAGTTGACGACTGAACTCAGCTGTGAAAGTTAAAGCGCTTATCTGGAACTCATCTGTAGAGAGGTAAACTTGGTCGTCTTGACTTTGCTTGAGGCAAGTACGATCCATTCCCTCGGGCAGTTTATATTACCTACCATTAATGGTGCGATAAACTCGTCCTACTTGACCCGCTGAACTTCCTTGTTTGTATTGCAAAGCGTAAAGTGGTTAACTTCTAAATTGTATCGATCATTACTTTTTTACTTAGCAACCAGATTTCTCTTCTTAAAGGCTACCTTATGTATAACTTTATGTATTCTACATACTGTAGCGGACATCAGGTTTCGCAAAGACCACTTAGACGGTGCGTCAATTAACAGGCATATTATAGGCCTTCCTGGAACTGGCCGCCACCCTCGGTGCCTGCACTATTGATACACGCCTATTCACCGCGGGTGTGGAAACGGCGTTGACCTAATTTCAAGCGACTCGTGTTTTCTAGACCACTCTATGGACACTTAGAAACAGCCCTATTTTACAAGTTACATAAATAATAAATAAAACAATTAATTTGTGTAAATTACAATATCGCCAACACCATTTTCGGTTCCGCCTCAAACGTTGACGATCGTCATGTGCCAGTAAAGTAGCGCTTTCGGTACTTGTAATGAAAAACGTAATTTATGTCACTAGAAGAGTTATAAAATGTCCAGCATCGTCTAGATGCATCTTAATTAGATATATTTTATTTGTTAAGTTAAAATTGTAATTGCAGCGTCTTGAAAAAGTTATTCCCAAAATTAAAATGTCATTCCTGCGATTTGACGTATTTTCAGTTTTCTAATACAACAACTACGATGTGAGATGACAATGTATACTTATTTCATTTTGTTGATTGTAGAAAATCAAATTTTATTGATAATAACATCTGTTGTGTTGATGTCTCCGTTTGTGCTTTAAAAGTTCTCCAATACATTTCTGGACAAAACTGAGGCATAGCTTTGTTTTTATCATAATTTTAATCATCCGTCTTTTTTAATTAGAAATTGTTGTGCTAAATGGAAGTAAATATTTAATTTTACTTAACACCAACAACCAACAAATAAATATACAATATAGTTGTACTATGAGAAACTAGACGATACTAAACTTTGTTTCTGAATTGATTGACATTTTACTAGTGATGCGTTAATTGTGTCCAGGACTGTAGTGTTTTGTTCCAGCTACGAGTAGAGTATTCTTACTTAAATTAAATAAACAAGTTCACAATGATAAATTCCATTTTTACAATTTGTAGTAATTCCTAGTCTAAACACGGGTTTGACGCCAAAGTAATAACTACGTGATTTGAAAAGCAAAATTTAAAAATAGGGAGTGACTTATTATCACTTAGCATTTAAAGTATATATAGACTATGACGCTCAAGTTGAACTCAACAGTTAACTGTCAGGTGTTGTGATTATGCTTGTGTCTGATAGAGCTCGAGATGGATCAGTGTCTATCACAACCAAATCCTCCAGCTCTGCCGTCAATAGAATATTGTATCTCCTTGCTATACACTATCCAGCCTTTCTTCATTAAAAGAACTGATGAAATAAATGTGTGGGAAACAAAGTGGATTTCAGGTTTAGTGTGCCCTTAGGTGCAGTGCAGTGTCTCTCTGTATATTCTCTCAGTTGTTCACAACAGAGACAATAAATAGTTTCAAGAAAGGGTTGGAGTATGAAACTGCAAGGATTTGAGATAATGAACTTAACTAGATATAACTGCCAGGCTACTGAATTCCATTCGCCGTGAAAACGTATGATGCAGTCAAATAAAGCCTCGTCTTTAGGTTTGGGAATTAAATAATATTCAGTAACTCAGAGCGTTTCACACTAGCAAACTAAATAAAAACCACCCGTGTTTCGTGACCAATAACACTTCAACTACTAAGTATGGCGCATTAACTGTTTTAGTGAACGGGGTACTGTGCATTTTAAATGGACATTTTACACTATTTTGACTACGTACATCTCGTAAACGAAATGAGATATCCATAGAATGTCAAGAAAACAATGTCTTCAAATTTTATTTAAAATCTAAAACTATTAATAATATACAGAGGATTTCCATAAATTGTCAAATTGGCCATCATTTTGTAAAATAGCAAACGATTTTCAAATGTCTGATATTATTAAATTAGGTTAGAAATACCCTCATTTAAACATGACTACTAATCGAACAGTATACGAGATCGCCACGCTGGCCAGTTAAAAAGAACACCCTGTATACAGTATCTAGATAGTACATATTGGTATAACTAACTAATGTAGTCGGGAACGGATGACAACATTAACTGAGATCAGAGTGTCACTGAGTCTGGCGCACACACATGGAGAGACTGACACTTCACTTAACCGTGTCATTCGCAAAACAGCTGTGTCATTCCTTCCGCCTTGCTCTCGTGTTTTCTCATGAATATTAAACTGAACACTGTATACAGTATAGATAGTAGATATTGGTATAACTAACTAATGTAGTCGGGAACGGATGACAACATTAACTGAGATCAGAGTGTCACTGAGTCTGGCGCACACACATGGAGAGACTGACACTTCACTTAACCGTGTCATTCGCATAACAGCTGTGTCATTCCCTTCCGCCTTGCTCTCGTGTTTTCTCATGAATATTAAACTGAACACTGTATACAGTATAGATAGTAGATATTTGTATAACTAACTAATGTAGTCGGGAACGGATGACAACATTAACTGAGATCAGAGTGTCACTGAGTCTGGCGCACACACATGGAGAGACTGACACTTCACTTAACCGTGTCATTCGCAAAACAGCTGTGTCATTCCCTTCCGCCTTGCTCTCGTGTTTTCTCATGAATATTAAACTGAACACACTGTATACAGTATAGATAGTAGATATTTGTGTATAATAACTAATGTTAGTCGGGAACGGATGACAACATTAACTGAGATCAGAGTGTCACTGAGTCTGGGCACACACATGGAGAGACTGACACTTCCTTAACCGTGTCATTCATAACAGCTGTGTCATTCCCTTCCGCCTTGCTCTCCTGTTTTCTCATGAATATTAAACTGAACACCCTGTATACAGTATCTAGATAGTAGATATTGGTATAACTAACAATGTAGTCGGGAACGGATGACAACATTAACTGAGATCAGAGTGTCACTGAGTCTGGCGCACACACATGGAGAGACTGACACTTCACTTAACCGTGTCATTCGCATAACAGCGTTTTTCTCATGAATATTAAACTGAACAGTTCTAGGTGTGTGTTCAAAACATATGCCTACTCGATTTAAAACAACCCATTTCTAATTAATTTTGCTTTTACTCAGTTCCATACAGATAAATCACTTGTGAAGGTTAACAACTAACAGGCTCTTATAAATAGTTACGTGTTTGTCATAACACCAAGATATAACATGTTTTAAATAATATCAAGATTGAACGGTTTAAAACCAGTTTACAGTACGATTTTTTAAATTGGAGATGGTACATAGGTATTTAACAGGGGTTTTCAATAATGCAATACACCATTATTTTACCCTATTATTTAGTAACAGTTATAGTTCATTTACGTTAAGGGAAGACGTTTAATGGATAAAGTAAACCTTTATTAATTAATACATATATAAAACATAATACTAGTTTTATGAATAGTAAATGTTCCACTTGAGCGAGTAGCAAAGAAGAGAATGTTAAATGTCAGGGAGGATGAAGTGGAGTTTTCACTGATCCTGATTTATTTGACACTTCAGCCTTCAGGATAAGGGTTTCTCACCACAACCCACCCAGCTGACAGGCGTTACTGTGAACGGATCATGAGGACCCGAGCTCTGCCGTGCTTGTCAAGTACTGCTTGCCTGTGAATAGTGTGAAACATAGTGAAAGATAATTTACATATATTATAAAGGATGTCCAGTAATTAGGGGATCAAACTTCATCAGGTGATTTGTCAGGTCGTAATAAACAAAAAATGTCCTTTAACACATAAACCTATCTTGCTTAGATTTCCGTATGTCTGTTTTTTTCACTAAATAATTTTTATCTCCGAGGTCAATTACGTTACAAACGTCAAACTTTGCACATTTGTTTGAATAATTGATACCAATATTTAAAAATACTTTTGACTAATTTTCACTTTTGGTTTAAAATGGCGGCCTTTTGAATTTTTCTAAGCTAAATAACTAAAACCCTTAAATTTTATGGTAAATACAAAAGAATAAGAATACGTGGCAAATGTTTTATACACATTTTAGGACCAAGTTGGTTGTAATGTGATAAGTACTAACGGAGGAATTAAAATTCTCCTAAACACCACTCCTCTATTTACATTTGAGAAACATATGTAAATAAAGGTGTGCTGACCAAGTTTGTTGTGCTGGGATAAGTAAAACTGAGAGATTAAAGTTTTCCTGAGCACAAACCTTTATTTACATGTTTCTCAAATTTAAATACTAAATAGAGGAGTGTGTTCAGAAAAACTTCAATACCTCCGTTATTACTTATTGCAGCAAAACCAACTAAGTCCTAAAAATGTGTATAAAACATTAGCCACTTATTGTTATTCTTCTGTATTTACCATAAAATTTAAGGGTCTTTAGTTATTCAACTTAGAAAATTAATAAGGCCACCATTTTTAAACCGGAGGTAAAAATTAGTAAATTTTATTTTTAAATATTGGTATTAATTATACTAACAAGTGTGCAAAGTTTGAAGTTTGTAGCTTAATAATTGACCTCGGAGATAAAATTTATTTTGTGAAAAATAGAGACAAATAGACAGACGGAAAACTAAGCGAGGTGTTATAGGACATTTTTTGTTTATTATGACCTGACAAATCACCTGGTGAAGTTTGATCCCCTAATTACTGGACACCCTGTATAACGCGCGTAGCACCTAGAATTAGCTTTGTAGAGACAGTTTACAAGGTTTAAGGTTGAGCATTCTCCGGAAAACTGCATATATGTTTAGTGCAACAATATTACAGTAGAAGATTTCATGAAAAAGACCCTTAAATCCAATCTGCACTATCAATGCATTGGTTTTATCCTTGTATTTAAAATAAAAGTCATAGATTTAAATTTACTCATCGTAAGCCTTATCTATATATTAAAAGAATTTATGAAAATCTAATGGCAGTCAGTACGACCGTTCTATCATGCCGATTTTCTTCCTTTTTCTTTTGAATGAAAGGTATTTATGCATGGATTCGTCAACAAACATCAAAAATTTCTTAACTTTCGCCCTTCTCGAGATATACTCAAAAAGGCTTTTTCCCCATGTTTTCTTAGCTTTGTCCTGTCATCTCTCTGATTCTAATTTAGATAAATTGTTCGTTTTGGTCTAAGAACACTCAATGAATCATGCTCTTTCATTAGAAATATCATTCGACGTATTTAGTTACATCTAAGAGGAGTTATGAGTGGACAAACGATTTTTTGGCACTGTTAAGAATTTAAATCTGCTTGAGATAAAACATAATATGGGCAAAGTATTAAAAATGCCTAACTGCTGTAAATGTAAACATTGCGGAGCAATAAGGGTCATCCAGTTTTATTATGATTTAGTACTTTGTATGGTTTGTTTTCTGCAACAACTTGATATCTCGAAGATTGCGCAGTGGAAAAGGGGCCCTATACCATAAAGTTCCAACGCCTGATGACTACTTGTGCTAAAGTTGTATAAGTTTGGACCATTGTGTATGAGTATTGAAGAGAAACTTTTCAAGAATATGTAATTTCAAATTAAAATATTTAATACAAGCTTCAGACTCGTAAATTTACCATACTCGTACATGGTTCAAACCCATTAACAGTTAATAAAATAGTAAAATACAAGTGAATACATGTTTAGGTATGGTTTTTAATCGAAATCCCGGTTTACACTTTTACATTTTGTTTACATTTATTAAACTGTGAATACGATTGGTCAGATTTGTACGAATACTGTGCAATTATGAGAAGAAAACTGCTAGGCCTAGATTGATAAGAACTCATTGTAACACTTTTTGGAATAGGTTGCAAAAACAATGGTGTTACATTTTGTTTTCTTCCCCTTCATCTTTCTTTATCATTTGAATTGTTCGGAATCAACTGTACTGACAAAAACCTGTACCTAGAAACCTACATACCCCAAGAAAAACTGCATTGCCTTGTACTAAGATAATTTTTAGAATTATTGGATCAGTGACATTAAGAGATGATAAATATATCAGACTAAAAGCTACTGCCCTGTTATCTTCAATACTACAAGAACGAGTTGTGCGAATTCTATAGGATATTCAATACTTATGCTCTAGTAGATTTTGGAAGTGAATTCCATATACATATTTGCAGATACTGTTATGCCTGAGTAGCGTGTAGCAGTCAGACCGAGATGACCACAGCACCAGGCTGGATAAGGTCAAACTCGCACCAATGAGCTAACGAATTGACGTCAGCTTCCGGCAGGGTGAACGTGGTTACGTACCCAACCACCTTAGTCCGTGTGCACTTCCTTTACACGCCAGTCTTGGAAAATATGTTGTACCATAATGCTCCAAAAGTTAATGTTAATTTTATTATTAATAATCAGTGCTTCTTATAGTCAACAAAAGTCTTTAATTTCCTTCACAACGTATACAAACAAATCAGTGCACATAGATTTATTTTACTGCGACTCGCAGCTAGGTTAAATATTGCTTGCCATTAAAGTTGGTATCAACGGAATCAATGGGGATAAGTTGTGGACACATTTGTCGTAATGACTATCACTCACAGTTCTGCCAACTTTCCAACTTCTTCATCCCTCCTCTGTTGTGAATTGCTTTCAGCTCCTCTCACGACTTTTGGTCTTCTAAGAAGTTTAAACCATTCGTTATTTTACCTCATGGTATAAGTTTGGTTATTCAGTGAGAGTAAAGATGTGATTTTGGAATGAAAATGGTTAGAGATTTGTATGTTGAAAAGTCTCTATATTTCACGGTTTAGAGAGTTCCATTCCAAGCATGTAAAAGATACGAAGGAAGGAGTATTTGAGTAACATAGTATTAGCGTAGTAACGAATTTTACGACTCATAATTCATCAATTTCAATTTTTAATAACCTCTAACTTCTGTTTCAATTACTTTTTCTATCTATAATTATAACAGAGTAAATTGCTAAAATACCTAGTTCTCAGTCATATAAAATAAACCAATCGTAATATTATATTATAATATTATTAGTTTATGTCGGTGATGGAAGGTGTTACCAGTCTAATAAAATTAACTTTTTCAGTGAGTTAGTGCAATTTAAAGCTAGCAACGTAGTATAATATTTCCATCGCTAGGCCTAGAGTTATGCTTTTTGAAACGAGCTAAGGTTAAAACCTAAACCTCAGGATAAAACGTAAGTGTCTGAGGCGCAGCCGAGGACGTTAAACGCGAGACGATGAAAACACACTTTTTGGACGAGTAATAAGCGATACTTTTGTACTAGCTGCGCCAGCTGGGGGCTTCGCCCCAGACCCCTGCCACGCTGGCTCGCAGCCAAGCACCTCGGCCTACGGCCTCGGTGCCCGCTTTGTAAAACTTTAATTCACCAAACTTTTAACCCCCTTCCTCCCCAAACAATTTGGTAGACAACCAATATATTTTGAAATCAGCATAATATTCCCTTTTTTATACCCCACATCGATTTTTATGATTTTTTTATTTCTTGCCCCCCTTTAACCCCCCCCAAATCCATATATTGTGCCCCCGAACCCCAAAATCAGTAGGGGTCTTTGGGTTAATGGTATACAACTATGTGTCGAGTTTCAAACAAATCCGTTGATATTTACTAATAAATATTTACTAAAAAAGAAATATAACATGGGGAATTGGGACCTCAAAACCCCATAAAATAAAAATCTATATAATTTTATTCGTTTCCCCCACCCTCCACACACTAAGGACCATTTCTATTCAAAAATCTGAATTACCCCAGCCAGATTCCGAGATCTCAACACTCCGGACAACCCTAACCGAAATACTAATAGTATAGATTTAAGTTTGGAATATCACAAAGATATTCAAAGTAAACAACGTTCTGAACCGCGAAGTCTGGCTTATATTGTTGAAACGAAACAGCTGTTACACTGTTTGCTGTTGTTCAGTGTTAATTAAGATTCAAAACAAACACGTTGAAACAGCTGCTATATCGGAAATATAAAGATAAAGTGAAATTTTTCTCCAGGAGAAAATGGAGACCATCAAAACAAACATTTTCACCATACTAAGTAAACAGTTACTTTACATACATAAAAGCTGGCCAAAAGTTGTGTCCTCTTACACCTCAAGAAAGACTCGCCGACAAGGTAAAACAGCTGATCGTGTGTCAAATCGTAAAGTTTTCGTTTCATAGCGACCAACAAAACGCGCCACTACATGAAATAAAACAACTTACTTTAGAGCGAAATGACAAATCAGATGTTTTACGAATACTAGTATGTTTCATGATCACAAATTTTGAAGTCAAGTAGATTGAGAAGTTTAGGAGTTCGTTTAAATAGCTTTACTTTAGGATCTAGTGATGACATATAAGATCAATATAACGTTTACACTAGGAGCTAGTGCCTTGCAAAAAGGCCGAGTGTGGTTAGGCTATTTCTGATACAGTGTTTTGACGTAAGTGATTGATTGCAAATTTCCAAGGTGATTTAGGTTTTCCTTGCATCTGCTCACTTAGATGTTGTGTGTGCAATTGTGTTGTTGTAAGCAATGAAGACTATTGCGTTTTCACTTCTTGTTAATAGCTTCAGTGCTATATGTTGAGTATCTTCAACCTGGTTATCATTAGGCCATTGGAAGTCAACCTTCTAACAAACCAAGTAATTATATTAGGCATTTTTTAGTTGTATAGTCTTAGGTATTGATCTTATGTTTTTTGTATTCGACGTATATGCTCTTTACTGCATTGAAGTGCACTTCTAATGTCAAACTACGTTAAATAAGGTGGTTTTGGTGCTACAGGACCACTTATTATTGACTTGTCGAGTTTTTAAATAACAACACTTATCAGTGTATCCTAAAATGAAGGTTTGAATAGTGTCAAAAACAGACAATTCTAACCAGTGTCAATAGTTTAATTGTTCTTTTGACCTTTAATTTAGTAACCACTGGTAAAACAAGTGTTGATATAAAAAACTAGTCAAGTCGAATTAGTAGATATGACAACAAGGTTAAGCTTACAACTCCGTAATATGTGTTTGTCATCAACATAATATACTAAATTTGGCAAATAAAAACAAACAAAGATACCTATTACGAGTACTATAATGTATTTTAGTGTTTCAATAGTTGCATCTATAATAAAGAACCTACTCGTATTTTTGATTATACACATTAAGGTAGGATGGTGACGTATCATTTATGATAATTACATAAATAAACAAATATAAAACAGGTATCGATTGCAAGTGGGATATAAATAATGAAGTTAGAACGTTGGCATAGCTGTAAATGATCATCAATAATTATTGCGTTCACAACTTTGCAACATTGTTTGATAGCAACCCGACGAATAGACATTTTGAGATCTTGTCCATTGTTCCAATAACTATGTACAGTTGAATATTCTCAAGTAGTTAGTTTACTGCGTAAGGATTTTTTCTGTATCGTTTCATTTTGTTTTCAGGTCTCTGATATCTTAAAGAAAGCTTTAAAGGAGCTTTGTACGCCCGTTTGAAGAAAAAGTACAGCAATAAATCAGTCGTCAAATTAGTTTATGTTCTTAAAATGATTGCTTTAATTTTTTTTGTAAAATTTGGAAAATAATGTCACGTAATTAAGTGTTTAACAAATTAACAATTGTAACTTACTTAAAGCTAAGAAGATTCTAATAAAAGCTTTACATTGTATGCAAGAAGTAAGAAACGTCATGAGTGGAATGAGTAAAAGCACTCATGAGCTTCCTATCAAAATTCTTGAATCTCAGAAACTTCCTAAAGAACTTTCGAAGTTTCTTCAAGGTCTAAACGTCGGTTTACCAAACGAATGTGATCAGCCTATTGACAAGCAACCAGAATGGTTAGATTTAGAACAATTCCAAAAAGGTCAGCAGTTTGCTCAGAAATATATATACGGTGTGAGTTTTGCCAACTTGTTGGTCCTCTTACTTATCTATGCAGTGCCTAAAAATCTAGATCCCGTCATATTCACTGGCAAATCCTCCAACTCCTTTACGGCGTTCCGGAGGTATCTTTTAACACTTCGAATGATAAACTCTTGGTACGACTATGACGTGTGGGACAGAAATACTGTGGGCTATCGAAATATACGCACTGTGCGCGTATTGCACATTAAGGTGAAGACCAAAATGGACTCGACACCTCCTGACCAACTGGAAAACCAAGTAACGCTGCTTGGAAAGGCAGAAACGCCTATTTGGAGCACCATAAAGAACCGGGTCAATGAAGATTTCAAGGAAGAGTTTCGAATCAATACACAAAAGCTCATGGAGCAAGAGACCAAAGAAGCTACACAAATGAATCAGTGGGTGATGGCCTTGTGTCAGTTTGGATTGATGGGTTTGGTGATCATGAATCCTGAGAAATTCGGTGCGGGCAAGGCTACTAAAGAGGAATTAGCTGCCTTCGTTCATACTTGGAGAGGTTTAGGTTATATGCTCGGGATCGAGGACAGATTTAACTTCTGTGCTGGTACTCTAGAGGAGGTCACTCAACGATGTCACCAAGCTATGGACTACCTTATCAAACCTAGTCTGCACATTGTAACAGAGGATTGGGAGCATATGATGAGATGTATGGTAGAAGGTTCCAGTTATATACTTCCCATACTGAGCTTTGAGGTATGTCTGGCTTACTTGTACTGGCTCATGGACATGCCTACTTCCAAGCAGACTGCTTTACTCTCATGGACTCAGACTTGTGTCTTCTACTTTATCAAGTTCACAGTCAAGTACTTACTCAGACTCCCCGGCATGCTGCGATTTCACAACTGGGCTGTGCTCAAAGCCTTGGATAGAGCGGCTAAATTTTCTCCACAACATCTTGAGAAGTTAGAAAATTTAAGGTATGATTACCAGATTTTCAATAAAAGCACATAACATTAATATGGGATTACTTTCCTCTATTTCGTTAACGAACAAAAAGACCAATGGCGACTATGTATCCCGTGCCATATCAAGTCAAACTAGCTACTGTGTTTATAGAGCCCAAAACTAGTCAATAACTTTTGGATGATGTTCCTTTGGTCAATACGAACATGTTTGGCCCATAAACATGAGCTTTGTTCGTACACTAATTTGGGTTTCCCTTAATTAGCTAAGAGATCTATAGTGATTTGACCGATTTAGCTGGGTGTGACGACCTCAACAGTATGCGTACATGTTAAGAAACATCAACAGCCGTATACAATGAATCTTTTTGGGACGGTAGCTTTTAGAGCCGAAATCATGTTGAAGGTTAATTTGAAATGTAAATAATACAGCGTGACGTGCGACATTTTGATCAAAGTGTATCTATTTGTACCAAGTTTGTCAAATCGGTTCATAAACTGTGATATGTCAGATACAGTTAGTTGCAAGATGCGGTTGCAGATGTCGTAACCAAAACGTTTGCAACTGCTGTATCTGCCATATCCTTTGGTATGATTGGGTAAGTGAAACTGTTTTAAAAGATAATATGTGTATTCAAACGGTGTCCATCCTTACGCCACTCTCTCGCCACTTTAAATAAAACATACAACTGTCAACATTTTTCTGCTTTAATAGCCGCTACTCCAAAAGGATTTTTAACACAGTTATTGATTTGATTTAACACCAAAGTACGCTGAGGTAAGCATTACACTAAGTTTCAGCTAAATTGATTAACTAAACCATCTTGATACTCGTACATAAATTCTTTAGCGTAAGCAACGAAACGGCTTTATACAAAATGGACAAAAATAGCATCTAGTTTACGTGTCAAATATGTTTGTTTTGACTCTAGAAACAATACCCCGAATTGTTATCGTCTAATTTTGGAACACTCTGTATATTATTCAAATTTCAGTTTAAACAAAACTTTATCTATGTTTTATTGTAAATTGAGATAAGTGCAATTGAACTGTTTTAGAACCACATTAGTTATAAACATTACTTTAAAATATTAAAAATGTTAATAATTATATTGGATAGCCTTTTTAACATGCCTTTCACACAAAGCATTTTTCCAACAACACATCAGCAACAAATTATATGAAATATACTTGTAGAGCCTATAGAAATGGATCTTGAAATAGTACTTGGTATTTATATGAAAGCTATGAATTTTAAACACTATCTGCTAATTATATTATTTGAAATAAGAACTTTGTGTTGGTTTTATTTGTTAAAATTCCAAAGTTGGACAAAGATTTGTTGGTGAGGTTGTGTGTGTGTGTGGTGTATATGTACGCGTGAATGTGTAAACGTGCGAGTGTTCATCAAATTGCTAGAAAGGACATGATCGATACGTAGCAACAAGCGTGATTAGGGGGGTAATTGTGGCAAAAATGAATTATTCAGTCTTATTTTCTATGTTATATCAAGATGTGTAGTTAAAGTTAAACTAACAGCTAGTTCAAAAGTTTTTTGAACAGGTTAATGGTTTGAACAAAAATTAATGTTTAATGTTTAAGAACGAGCAGCAACCTTTATTGATTGGCCTTCAGATCCACGACTTTGGAACTAGGAGGGGGATTTTGGGTCCACTTAGCATAGTCTCGTGACACAGTGTGGTTTTCGGTTTATTATTTTTCATAAATCAAATTCCGTCCAAATCTTTAAAACAAACCAAAGACCTACCAATCCTTTAATTATATTATATATTAAGACGTTTATAGTTTGTATTTATAATGAAAAGAACCTCAAAACCGGTCCTACCAAAGATTTTCAAAATTTTCTAAAGTTCATATATTATAAAGGGTTATTGTGTTGTAAAGCTTTATCGAACCTAAGTTTTACACGTGATGTATAATTATGTTGTTTTTTGGATGTCAGTTTGACGTTACTCTGAAATGTGTGTAAAGTGATAAGTGATTTTGTTTGTGGTTTAAATGTAAATAGTCTTTGGTCAATTCACTTTCATAATGCGTTTAACTTTTTCAATTTATCAAACAATATGTGTAAAGTTGTAAAAAAAGTATTTTATTCCTAATTGTAATGAACGAAAGACAACCCTATTCCCACGAGGACTATAAGGATATCACAAATTAAATCACAGAGTAATGTTAAATTTAGCTGACGCTTAGCCACAAGCGCTAGCGTGAATGCTAGCGAACTTAATATAACGGAGCAAAAATTACTCCGAAAGTGCTCGTTTTGAATGCTGTTTCCTCCCAAACATCAAAACAATTCAGTTAACCAGGCCAAGACGGCGATCAAAACCCATTTTACAAATTATTGTCCATCCAGTTTATCAAATCGGAATTTATGAAAACAAAATAGAAACAGTTTAACGAATGATGATTGATGATTGTGAGATCAATCGGTAAAAGCAGAGTCGGTGAGAACAGAGCCATTACCTCATCACTTCCAAGTCATTTGCTCTGTTCACGTCACTCTCTCCTGATGACGTCACTCACTAATTGTCAGCGGAAGATTGCTGGGAATACAGGTTAAAAAGCTTTTCGTGATGAAATTGATGGTTCTGGACGGTTGTTGGGTTAATCCTGCCCTCACATCGCTGCAGAGTATTGAAATGTCCCATGGTCTGGCCAAAATATTATTACTCTTCTTGATAAGTCTTTTAAACTATAAAAGCTGTACTACTTCGCCAAAAGTTTCAAATAGCGAAATAGTAAATAGTTCAGGAAACTATTTTATTTGCTTGACACTGTTTCTTCAACAACATATTATTAAAATATGAAGAGTTTGCATTGAACTTGTGTCAGATTTAATACATTTGAGTTTTGATTCATTTTCCAAGAGATGGCGACAAATTAGGTGACTTGCTTGACCTTAATACGTATGTACATCTTGGCTCGACTCGTCTTGAAAATACGAAATTTCGTTGTCTTTAATGTGTCACGGATTGTCAAGTTTGGCTATTTAGAAATCAAAATTCGCAACAAAATCGTTTGGCCCACCTTAAAATTGTATTTATGTTCGTTATAAGAGCCTATATCCATTAATTTGGAAAACAGTAATGCCAGCCGAAGCGTCTAGTTCAAATATACTGCCAAACAACCTCAAATAGACACAACAACGTTGAGCTTTTAAAGCGTCAGCATAAACAATAAAGTTAGTCAATCATTTATTGCAAACCGTTGGTACTGTAAAGTTAAAATCAAATAATAAAGAGCTAATTTAAGTTTTTTTAAAGTAAAATACCGTTAATTCAGTTTTTAGAATATCTGTTTAAAGGTTTTAAGAATACAACTTTAGGCAAACTTTCAACTTATTTAAATGGAAAACTGTTAGGAGTTCTTCGTTGAAATGTTAACTAGTATTCTTTTAAATGTCATAAATAAACACGTACGTTTTAGACAATATGCTTATTTTGGTCCTGTACAGAAAACTTTTATTTTTCAATTGGCGACTTATTAATGTACCCCATAAAAACGGAGGAATCCATAAACATATATGGAGTATTAAATTTTCTATTGTTTTATAGGGTGTAGACGACGTTGAATTGGTTGTTATTATAAATAATTGTTAAAATGTCCTTACCTCTTTTTGAGTGAGGTCTACCAAATAAAAGAAGATGGAGACAAAACTCAATATTTTAATAAAACATAACAACAACTTGTTTTTCTTGCCATAGCAACCACTATGTATTTAGAACACATGATAATTAATACAATAATCCTTGGCTACTGACGAGAAAATTTAGTTAGATTTGGTGGTTAACATGTGTTTGTGAAATGATCACATCGTTGAAAGTGGAAATCCCGGTAACCGAAGTGGTACTAAACCCTTCAACCGGTGTATCTTCTAGGCCAAACCTTTTAACACTTTGCGTATTGAATGGAAATGTACTCTTAAAAAAAACTCAAAACAAAATTGTAAATTCTTATTTTCAAAATTTTTAAATTTTGGAAGATTTAAATACATTTAAATTTAAAACAGACCAGGCTGGTTTCACGTATGTCTCATGACCAATTCTTTAGTTCAAGAGAGACGTGAGATATATTTGAAAAACGTGTAATAAATCATTCATCTTTGGTGCTCCAGTCCATTGTGTCTAATTAACTCCAAGGCACCGAGTTGTTGAACTATAATGATTTTCGCTAGTTACGTTTTAGTTAAGAAAACAGTGAAACATTGGGATATTTGATTGGACACTAGAGTAAGAGGGACTGTTTTGTACTTTAACTTTCAAGTTTCAACATCAATTCTAATTAATTCGTTTAGGCTATGTTTAAATTTAACTTGTAACCTCTTATAAATTGTGTCACCCTGAAATTTTAAATCAAGAGAGGAAATCGATTTATATGTCTTGATTAGTACTAGATCTGAATATCTAATAAATAATTTTGTTTGATACTTCAAAGATGAAATTTGGTTAATGGCTCTTCGGGCCTCTGCAAACACGACATGCAGAGTCCTGTAAAACTCGCCCAATTCAAAACACCTACCTGGCCACGTGCAGTGAACCCATGAGAAATCTGTTTGCGGTATTGAACTAACAATGACCATTAATGATGTACCACGTGACCAGTGCTGAATTAAAGATTTCTTCTGACTCCTTGTGAAATAAATAGGCGACTTTTAACAACCAACTAACCAAAGTTAATAGTTAATCAATTTAATAATTTTGTACTAAACAGAATTAAATTTTATGATTTTATCTTGAGCCGTTGAAAATGTATTTAAAAATCAAGCATTCTTTCAACTTAAGCATTTATTTACTCATTGTATAATTTCTGACAGTCATTATAACTTAGTCGTGATAACTATAGTTCGTACAAATCAATACTCAGTCTGTTTCACTTTTGTATACATTGTTCCCATTATTTTATTACCTATTTAAAATTTTAATTGATACAAATTTTATTTCGATCATCTTTATTTCCCGTTTAACTGTTTGCACTTAGAGTCTATGAGGTTTATAACTAAGTACAAATGTTCTACAAGTTAATTTGGTAACTGCATCGTTTGCAGCAACTTCTTACTCAGCGAACGTGTTTTACTGATAATTTTGATTAACTTTACCTAACAATAGGTATTCCTAGTCAAGTCAAGTAATGCGTAATGATAACATTTGTTTATTATTATTAAAATTACATGAGTTGCAAAGAAACGAACAACTTCATATAAAGCATTGCTGCTCCGTCTTCAAAAGGGAGGCGTTTTGAGCGCAGCAAGACAGCTCGAATGATTGGTAGAGCTGACCTTGATTCTCAGCCACCTACAACTTGAGGCCTCGTTTACACTAAGCAATCGATTGTCGGAAAGACAGGCAGAACTAACAATCAATGCGTCACTCAATCTTCGGCACAGCAACTTTCTGCCGCGTGACTGATTTGTCAGTATAGAATGTGATTTCAGACGAGGAGGTGTTACTTTGGCATACTTTTGAAAAACGTAGACGTAGGCAGAAAAACGTTACCATATCCATGATTTTTTCCGTGATAGAAACCAAAAGGTGTGCTATACCTTGTTCGACGATTTGTGTTCTGAAACGCGGTAATTTGCACAACTACTTTAAAATGAGTAAGGCATCATTTGATGAGCTTTTTGAACCATATCAGGCTGATATCACTGGGAAAATAGCAAATTTCAAATACTGAGGAGAAGCTGGTCGTAACTCTGAGGTGAAAACTTAACAACTTTACAATTTACTGAGAATTTGTTTATTAAGAAAACTATGACATTAGACATTGCATACAAAAATATGACTTTAATATTATTGAAGGACTATCAAAAATAAATATTATTTTAAGAACATAAAATTACGTGTCAAAATATAGGTGACATGACGAATTGCAGTAAGCAAACGAATTTCCACAAACTATTTTATTTTTAGAAAGGAAAAGGAGGGATAGAGGATGCGCACGCATGCAGACAATGAGCAACAGTGTAAATGTGAACGCTCATAACCGCAATGATTCTACAGTCGGCCGGCCGATTTCAAATCGCCGTGTGCCAGTAATCGCTGCTGAAAAAGACTAATTGCTGCATCGCCGACTAGTCGTCCAGTGTAAACGGCTTCATTGATAACATTGGTGCCGACTGTACCGACGACTATTGCCGATGGTCGATGCCTGAGTGTAAACGCAATGCCGAAGTGGGGCACCACCTGCAGCCAAAGGCACCATCTTTCGCCTGATTTTCTTTGGATTGCTTCATAAACTCTGTGTACTAACACCTATACAATAAGCATAAACCGATATACCAACGTTGACTCGCCTAAAAACAAAACCTTTTAAGCGTTACTGTCGAAAATGACGTTTTTTAATTGAGATAATCATTCGTAAACATACAGATCGTTGAAAACGCATGCAATAACCGTTAAAATGGGTCCATCAGATTTCAAACTTTACATGTTAAGTTACATCGACAAAATATATTCTAATTACCGGACAAGAATAATTGTCGAATCTCAAACAGATTTTAATTACGGTTATTATATTTTAATATATTTGATGTTGATGGTAATTTAGGTAAGGTCCATTACAAACCAGCGAAATAATGTGTCACTTTCCTCTTTGTATTCTTTCTACAGGTCAAGGCTATTTCAATATACTGTGAACAAGCTTACAATCCCTGTATCGTCATTGATTGCAAATTTCTTTGAAGATTTACATTTCCTTTTCATCTACGCCATTTTCCCCTGGGATTGCGATAATACTTCTATACAATGAGGTTATGTGCGTTGAACTGACGTTGGCTGCTTGTTATACTGGTATTTGCAGATTTGTGAGTTGCCATTTACTATAACCACTGGAAGTCTACTGACGAGCATTTCAGGTAATTATCCATAAGTGAGGTTTAGTTTAAATTATTGCGTGTTTTAAAACTGATCAACTAACGCCATTCCAAGCTTAGGCGGAGTATAACTAATCTCCAGTTAAGTTGTTTACAATCTGCAACGTTTACACTTTCACACAACTTTCATTACCCCTCTATAAATTATAATAGGTATAGTGAGTACTTTACACTTAAAACGATTGTTTATTGTCTGTTATTAAATTAGAGAATCTTTTCCAAATTTAGAGATCATGGCACTGCCTAGTCTGTATATTTTTGAAACCATAATATCTAGTCTTACTAGGTGTCATCTAGTAAAAGGCACTCATATACATGACTATGACACAAGGCATAAACATTTGTTTCGGCAAAACAGCCACGGGCAAAACCCTTTTGGCAGCATGCCTTCACAAGCAGTTGCTAGACTTTTCAATATATTGCCTGCAGGGATCAAGTCTATTCAACCCATAAACCCGTTTAAGACTCATCTATAATGTTTAACAAAACATGCATATTATGTTGCACTGTTGATGAGTTTATGCACCAACAAATCTAGTGTAAAATGCACCATCAGAACTAAATTAGGTTGGTTCATATTATTTTAGAGCAATATTAATTAAGACTATATAGATTAAGACGACACATTTGGTAATAAGAAAACAGCTAAATAAAGTCGTAAGTTAAAAGTATGAATACACTCGGTAAAGTTTAATAGATAAAGGACAAATGAAACTCAGGACACTTTTATATAAAATACAATTTAATATTTCAGTCACTTTTACAACTTTGTTACTTGCCCAAAATAAAATTTTTGGGGGCAGCTCAAAGCTTTTAAATGATACGACAAATCAAGTGACACCTCCCTATAAAAATCTTTGTTTAAGAAGAAGAAGAGTGGAAACTAGAGCTTTCTATCCAAACCCAATACAAAATGGCAGTTGAAAACTAGGTTGTGAAAATTTCAACGTCTGCTATTTTGTACTAAATTATAGCAAAGCGCGTACAACAATGAACCACAGTAATAGTCATTGAATTAGCAGTCAATTGAAACCTTATTGAACACTCAATTATTATGACTTTTCTACCGATTATTATTGTGTTTAAAACTACACAAGTTTTGGGATGTATGCAAACTCATCTCGTTATTAAGTGAAATTTAGCCTAAATCATATTTTAGGTTCCCGTGAGTCGTGACCAATTTTGTAGTAGTAATATTATTGTTGTGGTTTATGTACAGGGTGAGTTTTATATGCCCCCTTTAACTTTTGAAAAAGGAAAATGTTTTTGAAACCTATGGGAAATGTTTTATAGAATTCTGAAGTTTGTTTTGACGTACCTTGTGTCAAAAACCCGAGGAGCCCCCCCCCCAAGTTTTTAAATTGCAACCCCCCTTTTTGGCATCTCAAAAGAAAGGGTATTTTAATACCAATATGCTATAACACATTTTTCTTCAAAATACCCTATGCTATTATGTTATAGGGTTGTGATGTTTCCCTCAAAAGATTTTCGAGAAAAACTTGTTATTTCAAAGAAATAATATATGAAATATGGCATTTTAAAGGATTTCTTGAAATCTTTAAACATACATTACAAAAAAACGAGTAGAGATAAAAAGCGTTTCTTTTTGTCGTTGAATTTGTATTCAAATTCCCTTTTTGAGGTGCCACAAAGGTGGGTTTGCAATTTAAAGATTTTGGGGAGCCGCCCGCCCCCCCCTTCCAGTTTGGGCATGGGCCAGCCTGAGATAGGAATAGTGAGTTTCAAAAGGAGGACATTATTTCTTCTTGGGTTTTATATAGTATAATAGACGTGCTGATATTTTAATAATGAGTACGCTGGCAATATTTTAAAGAGTTTAATTAGTTGTGTGCAAAAGAAATATTGTAACCATTCATTTACTGTACAAGGGGGTTTCTTAACAATTTTGTCTTGTTTGTAGGTGGCTGAAGTCTTGAAGAATTATTAAAGCTTTAAAAGGGCTGTGTTTTCTGTACGATACAAAGAAGGACGATAAATCAATATTTCAAAGTTGGTTCATGCGCTTACAAGCCATCTCTTCTTTGGTAGTAAATAAGGGAAATAATTTCAAATTACACAAAGCAGCTCATTTAACAAGCAGACGGCGCGCTGCATCGCCGGAAGCCAAGTGACAACAGGTACAACGTTAAGTTCAAATGACTCTAGAAGAAGAAAAGATCAAAGATGGGAAGAGTGAAATCAATCAGGGGGTACAGGAATTACATAAGCTTCCTAAGGAAATTCAGTTATTTCTTCAAGGTATTAACATCGGTTTGCCTAGCGAATGTGATCAGCCCATTGACAAGAAACCGGAATGGTTAGATTTAGAACAATTCCAAAAAGGCCAGAAATTTGCTCAAAAATATATTTTTGGTGTTAGTTTTGCCCATTTGCTAGCTCTAATACTAATCTATGCAACGCCTACAAGTCTCGGGCCATTCATTTTCACTGGCAAATCCTCAAGTCCCTTTACAGCGTTCCGGAGGTATCTGTTAACACTTCGAATGACCATGTCTTGGTACGACTATGATGTGTGGGACAGAAATACTGTGGGCTATCGAAATATAAGCACTGTGCGCGTATTGCACCTTAAAGTGATGAAAAACATGCACTCAACACCTCCTGACCAACTGGAAAACCAAGTAACGCTGCTTGGAAAGGCAGAAACGCCTATTTGGAGCACCATAAAGAACCGGGTCAATGAAGATTTCAAGGAAGAGTTTCGAATCGATACACAAAAGCTCATAAAGCAAGAGACCAAAGAAATTGTACGAATCAATCAACTATTGATGTCTATAGGTCAGTTTGGAATGATGGGTTTGGTGATCATGAATCCTGAGAAATTCGGTGCGGGCAAGGCTACTAAAGAGGAATTGGCTGCCTTCGTTCATACTTGGAGAGGTTTGGGTTATATGCTCGGGATCGAGGACAGATTTAACTTTTGTGCTGGCACTCTAGAGGAGGTCACTCAACGATGTCACCAAGCTATGGACTACCTTATCAAGCCTAGTCTGCACATTGTAACAGAGGATTGGGAGCATATGATGAGATGTATGGTAGAAGGTTCCAGTTATATACTTCCCAAACTGAGCTTTGAGGTATGTTTGGCTTACTTGTACTGGCTCATGGACATGCCTACTTCCAAGCAGACTGCTTTACTCTCATGGACTCAGACCTGTGTCTTCTACTTCCTCAAGTTCACAGTCAAGTACTCACTCAGACTTCCCGGCATGCTGAAATTTCACAACTGGGTTGTGCGCAAAGCCGTGGACAGAGCGGCCAACTTTCAGAACAACTTCAGAAGTTAGAAAACCTAAGATATGATTATCAGGATTAGTATACTCGTAGTAATGAAGATCGGTTCTCCACCAGGCATGGGAAATCTAATTGTGATAGTTCTGCCTCGAGGTAGGTAGAGTCACGTCATGTATGTACAGGTAAATAGGTTCTAGTCCAAAAGGGTAGTTTGGGGTCGAAGCGAGGGGCTCAAGTGTGATGTGTTTGGGAATTTTGGGTTGCCGGGAATTTGTCGGATGAAGAGATTCAAAAGAGAGAGATAAAGGAACTTCTAAGAATGTTTCGGTTCGAAAATCATGAAGAAAAATAGGAAGAGATCCCGGGGTGATGAAATGTGTCTATAGTTGGAGATTACTACGTGGCAATCTGCGTATGAATAGCGAGAAATCGGCTCAAAGCTCTAAAGGACTTAAAGTCTCAGTTCACGTAACGATATCCTGACAAGATCCTAACAAGGTCCTACGAAGCTCAATGGTTAGTGGTTCAAAAAGAGTTCAATATCTTGGAATAAATTGCAAAGTGTGTTATGTTCTCTGGTTGTTAAAGTGCTGGGCTTACATGAAATAAAAAAACATATCAAAGTTAGAACTCCGTACATTGGCTTGCAATTAGATTTTTGTATTTTGACATGTCCCCCAAGCATGGAACTAACAGTAGTATCGACGTAGCACTCATTACAGAAGCATTCATCATAGAAGATTTCATCTAAGTAGCACTATCGGAGTTCTAAGTTCCATTCCATGAGGGATACTATGACTAGTGTTCTTCGATGGCTGCTACATCGATGAGTACTACTATGATGACTATGTTCCAGACATCAATAGTAGTTCCGATAAGTCTCGCAAGACCTCGACAGGACTTTGTCAGGATCTCGTCTCGTATACTTTAAGGCTTTTGGTTTTGGCGATTTCGCGTTTCCCAGGCCGTTATACCTATATTTTCACCCTGAGATCTCTCCCCTTCGCGAGTTTCCTACCTGAAAATTCCTAGAGTTTTGCTATGTCCCTTTTCTTAATTTCCCCATCAGAAAGTTCCCAAAGTTCTTTTCCACAGACCAATTTTGAGTCCCCACTTAGACAGTGACGGTAGCGATGACGTCTGTAGGCTGGTCTTTGGTTTCGTGACTATCTTCAGCCCAGGGGGTTGTTAGTGGGGTTTTCTTTTAAGAATTTACTGCTCGAGATTGAGCGATAGGGTCAAAGGGTGGGGTTTTGTGTAAATGTTAGGATGATGGAGTTCGGCTAGTAAGTCGTAGAATGTGAGTTTCCTATTTAGTTTGGAGTTTGAGCAGAAAGTCTCAGGAGGTTGGTGGTCGTCATAGACCCGCTCTGACCCTATACTAGTCTTTTTATGACTACAGGACCAATATGAGCCCTGCAGGACATGTCTCTACCACCTTGCAGTTTCCTTGTGGTACAAAGTCTACAGTACTATACTTATATCTTGTGTTCAATACCAACACATTGCATTGCTATTAAATTAACTTCTATACCTCACTTTCGATGTCTAACAAACAGATCAGTCTGGCTTACCTTTGTACATTTATATCGCGAAGAATATTATAAGTATTTTAAAACTGTTAATAATGAGTAGTTTTATTTACTTGATTTTGTGATTTGTATGATATTATTTTATCCTTTTCTAAGTGAAATATGCCAGATATTGTTTTATTGTGCAAGTTAAAATTTTAAAAGAAGAAGTTTGCCAACATCCCGTAGGGAAGGACTCATCATAGCGGTCATTACCACGACCTGTTGTTCGACTGAATGTAGGAGTATTATGTTTGACTGGTTCATATTCATACGCTTAAGACACTGTGTGGAATGGCTTAGGTAATATTTTGATGTAAATAAATTTTTCAACACCTTTTAACGGGTTGCATTTAAACCAACCTGTGTTCACCGTATGTTTATTTTTCATTCTTCAATCGCATTTCATTGTTAAGATTATCAATGTTATTATTATTTGTATTTTTTTTATATTATACGTTTTTCTTAATATCTCTTTTATTCTTCCATCTCCACATAAACCACAGCCTGGGTGCTCACGATTAAGTGTCCTAAACGGATTACAGGAGTACTATTAGAGCTAGAAAGTTGAAACAAACATTATTCTCTGAAAATCGTACATGGAGATTTCAGGAAAATATTGTTAAGATTTTTAGTATACAGAATGTGTTCATACTGAAACTCACTGGGTAAAAACTCAGGATTTTTAAATGTAAAGGTGGGTCAAATTGTAAATAGTTTTAAACAGAAAACAATTCTCGATATTTTAACGAAAAAATCTTTTTGATATGTTGCTCCGTTATAAAACTAGAGCTATGAACGTAATCACGTGAGCTTTTACGGGACGTTTTGTAGTCAAATTATTAATTCGATTCAACCAATGGCGTTTACATATTGCTTTTCAAAATTTGACGCAAAAATAGCGGTATGTCGTGTACCCATGTTTTGGAAACATTTCTACCCTCAAAATCGACGTAAACATTGAAACTGCTTTTATCACGAATAAGTCAAAAACATAAAACAACAATGTATAGGTAGCATGTTACATATCATTGTAGAGATAGTTTTAATAACAACAATTTTTTTAAACATAATTTTGTATCTTTATTTTTTAAGAGCTGTAACAAAAAAACCTATTTTGACCTTGATTTTGCCTGTATTTTAGTAGTTTATACGGTCGTTTGACCTGCTTGGTACAGTCTATATATGTTAAGAGCAAAAATTATAATATGTTGTTTTTCTTGGTAAAAAGCTCATAAAATGTGTAAACAAAAATTTAACAATTTTTTGTAGATTTTATAAAACACAGTTGGGAAAAACCCAGTTGTCACGGTTATTGTGCACTTTGTAATATTTTATCTGATGTGTTGCTGTGTGCTGTTATCAGCTGATTGATTTCTCCAGTTTTTATATTCTTTTAGTTCAAATTAGTTTACATTGTTACGTGACAATTGCCATGGATACTCATGGTTCCATTGATGAATACTAATTGTTAGTTACATCGCCAATATGGAGGCATTCTCCCAGTACCAAAAGCGTATAAAATGCTTTCTCGTTAGTGTAAACCATTATGCACAAATAGGAGTAAAAAAATCAAAACACTATTTAAGCTAGTCACTATTGGCGATGAAATAACAATAAATTAGTAATCATAAATGGGATCATCATGGGATAATCAAAAATAGGGGACTAATTTGAATTACAACAATACCACAGATGGAGAAATTAATCAGCTGATACAACACAGCAGATAAAATATTACAAATCCACATAATAACATAACCATGACAACTGGGTTTTCTTTGCCAACTCTGATTTATAAAATCTACAAACAGTCGTTCTATTCTTATTTTGTTTATTTTTTCATGTTATGAGTTTTTTTAACAAGAAAAACAACATATCATAATTGTTGCTCTTAACTTAGGTACCAAGCAGGTTGAACGACCGTATACACTATTAAAATACAGACAAACACAAGGTTAAAATAGGTTTTTTGTTACAGCCCTTAAACGAATAAGATACAAAATTGTGTTTAGTACAAAACTTGTACATATTAAAATTATCTTTACGATTATATGCAACATGCTATACCTTGCTTTTTTAACGTTTTTAACTTATTCGTAATAAAATTAATTTCAATGTTCACATCGATTTTGAGGTTAGAAATGTTTCCAAAACATGGTTGCACGGCATACCGTTGAAAAGCTTGTTAAATTCTTGTGAAAAGTCTTACGCCATTCACGTTTATAGCTCTAGTTTTGTTTTGGGCAACATATCAAACAGATTTTTTCGTTTAAAATGTCAGTATTGACACACTCTGTACACTGAGAATCTTAAAAATATTTTTCCTGTAATCTCCATGTACGACTTTCAGAGAATAAAGTTTGTTTCATCTTTCTAGCTCCAATAGTACTCCTGTAATCCGTTTAGGACACTTTATCGTGACCACCCGGTATACTGGTATTTAATTTACTAAGGTCAGTGTACAAGGTTTTTAGTATTGAATAGGATTATGGAGATGAATAAATATTGATGAAATGAGAGGTGAATTTCAATATCAATACGCGTCTTAATGTAAAGATTTAACTGGTTTTGTTAGTAGTTATGTACTAGTACGTTTATTCTATTGAATAGTTCTTTTGACAAGTTTGAATAGCCTTTGAATAGTATTTTCTAAAAAGGGACGAATGTGTATCTTGACGTTCATTGTCTTGCCTGATGGTTTCCGTGGTGGAACTGGAACTAACGCTAAAGGCATCTGGATGTTCTTTAAGTTTTATGAAAGTATAGTTTGAGTCATTGAAAGTAAAAAATGTTTATGTTTGTATGTTAGATGTGAAACTAAACGTTTTTCTTTTATGTTAAAATGAAGTCCGAGCCGAGTAAAGTACCGTCTTTTAATATAGCTTATATCCAACAATCTTGTATTGGGCTTGGTCTTAATAAAGTCCTTTAAGTTTGCATCCTAAGTCATCTCTTAAAAGGATGGTATTTATGAACACTATTAATTTGATAATACATCCTAAAAATTAGGTTTTGAATCAACATAAATAACATAATTTGGGTTTATCATTCAAGGAGAAGAAGTCAGTCTTATTATTGAAATTACAAAGTGAAGCCAGTACTTCAAATAAATGAAAATAACCAAAAAATAACTCGAGTGTTTGATTCACACTGTGTTATATTATTGTAACTTTTACTTATACCAAAAGTTTGAAAATGGTTGTTTATATATACTCGTACTGTAGCTGGCATGATTGCACAACAGATGGCCACATCGGCTTAATGTGGCCTTTGGCGAAACATAACTTTAATTTAAATGTTCCTTAATTCAGTAGCAATGTTATCTAGTGGAAACAATTTTATCTCAGTATATGACAAATTAATTCAACTACCTGAAATGATCTCAAAAATAATGTTAAACCTTTTTAAAGTGGTTTGCAAAGATTAGGTAAGAAGTGAGACGAGCTTGTTAGGTGCAGACTGCGAATCACTCAAGCGTGAAACTAAGGCAATGATGATTGGCTGATGATGTCATCTGAACCTCGTTATATTAAAGTACAAAGTTTATTGTAAAGTTTAGTTGATAAGAACAACACTACGGTATACAACACTAGCCTCGACTAGTTACTGGTTTATGACAGACCACATGTCGCGGGAAAAATAACGGTTCTTGTTGTTAATGTGAGATAAACTAAGTTTTAGTACAACCATAATGGTAGTGTGCTCGATTGTACTTTCAAAGAAGATACCTGGTGAATTAAATTACTTATGCCACCTGAGTGTTTATCTCAGAGAAAAACTAAATACAGGGTCATCAAAAAAGGTGTACGGGATTTGAAAGTGAAATAAAAGTTTTAATATAATTGGTACAGTGTTGATTTTTACATCAAAGTCACAGCAAATCTTAATTCTTTTATGTAATTTAAAATGTTTCAATGTGAGCTCCCCGTTGCACGACACATCTAGCCGATAGTAAACCTCCCAGGTGTTTTGGAGAATTTCCAGGAATTACCGTTGAAATGGCTACGTTGATTCTTCTTTTCAGGTGCTGTAGATTAGTTATATCACGTATTTTCAGCAAACTAAGTTTTTAATCTAAACCCAAAGAAATCTTAAGGCGTCAAATCAGGATTTCTAGGTGGCCACAAAAAACAGGACCATTTTTCCCAATCCAACGATCAAAATCTGTTTTGAGAGCTTCTTGGACGATTAGGCTAGACTGTAGTGACATGGAGCTCCATCACTAAGAAAATGACAATAATGCCCTTTTCCCTAATGTATGTGTCCCTCAAGTTGAAGAAATTGAATGGGAAGGTCATTATGTCATTTTCAGCAGTTAAGAATCATCTTAATCGTCCAAGAAGCTCTCAACAACAATTCTAATCGTGAATAAGGAGAATCGGTCTTGTGGCTCAAGAATAAATACTGATTTGACGTCTTTAAATATCTTCTTTTGAGATTACAAAAACTTAGTTTATCTTCAATCTACATGATTTAACTCATCTGCAGCACGAAAAAGATAACCAGCTGTTAATCAACAAGGCATCTTGTTTGTTGTATGTTACTCTCTTGGCACAGGTATCAGTACGTAAAGTTCCAGACTAAACATCTCCCCATTTTCCAGGGGAATGACATGAAATGTTTTGTCATGCTTACTACATCAAATCAGAGTTTGTGAAAACAAAATAGAAACCGTTTAACGAATGATGATTGATGATTGTGAGATCAATCGGTGAAAGCAGAGTCGGTGAGAACAGAGCCATTACCTCATCACTTCCAAGTCATTTGCTCTGTTCACGTCACTCTCTCCTGATGACGTCACTCACTAATTGTCAGCTGGCTCCACAAGTTAAGCTTACAATGAGTTATCTTTGTTTAATTTTTCCCAGTTTAGGACCTTTTTAAGTATTATAAATTCCTTTTAAGCCTGCGTAAACTATTCCTTCATGCACTTTGAGCAGTGGTTGTCCATTTTCAAGTGTGTCTTTCTTCTTCAATCTTCTAGCACTAAATTGTAAATACACATTTACAACTTTGATTTATTTTGAGTTTTTTATTTTCTCGGCGGTGTCACTGCTCGTCGCTAACCGGAGTTACGGGGGACGACGGCGGTACGTTCGTATTATTTCTATGAATAAAATTGGTACTGTATTAAACCAGTTCAAATCATTATACATCTTTACATTTTAAAAAACTTCAGTTAGGTTTAACAATAACTAATCTAAGTACACATACCAATTGCAAGGTTGAAAATAACTTAACATTGACTATTTTTCAATCCTTCACAACGGTTTTAAGAGTGATGGGAAAGCTGTATCTAGGAAATATCCTTGGGCCCGCATGGCTGTTTGTCTCCTTCTTTATAAATATTTTATTTGCCACTCAAACCCAGGTTTTAGATAAGCTCGATACTTGTTTTAACGAATGTAAGGTTTTGTTGGAAACGTAAAGGGTAAAATGAGTTAAGCGTTGCAATTAAATCATGGGAAAACTATTACTCCTATAACCGTCAACCATCCCTGTAATTACGTGAGTGACTCTATAAAGGATACACATATTTGAAAATTCATAATGCCGGTGTTTTACATTTACATAGAAATAAATAGATTTTTCTACCGGTTATTGTGTTTCAAACTACACAACGTTTCGAGAGGTATGTAAACTCTCTCGTTATCAAATGAAACATAGTATATTCTAATCCTTAAAACTAGCACAATTTACTACGTAAAGGAAACGGATAACCTATAAGTTATAGGTTGATAAGGTAATTTGTTTTTGTAGTAAATTGAGCTAGTTTTAAGGATTAGAATATGATTTAGGCTAAGTTCTCATGATAACGAGAGGAGTTTTATATCTCGAAACGTTGTCAGTTTAACACAATAACCCATGAAAAGTCTACCATTTCTATGTTAATCTAAAGCATACTTAGAGAATTCAGCAAAATTGATATCAACTTTATTTTATACAGGGCTATATAATATCAACTTTAAACACGAGTAGTCATTGGTTCGAATCTCAGCACTTAAAATATTATATCATAAAATTATTTATGTTGAACATAATTTTAAAACTATTTATTTTCTGAAAATTAGAAAGTACTTGGAAAATATCAAGCCGTTTGAAAACGGTAGTCGTAAACGTAAATACGATTGACATTTACGGTACACTCTGTATCTTTGTTAGGCTCTACGACAGGGTAACTGTTTTACAAATACTTCTGTAGTATTGTACAAGTTTCCCAACAATATGATTATACTCGTATTTGCAACTACTATTAATTTTAAATATTTTAAGAATTCAAAGTACTGCAATTCAAATTTTTTAAATACAAAAGTAGGGTAGGGTTGGTATTATTGTAAAGGTTTTAAAGACTGGATGCAAATGTATGTAAATATCAGCTTTATCATGTAAACTATTGTATTTCACCTTTGTAAAATGGTGGTGTGCGTAAATTAATAAATAAATAAAGTAGAACATTAATTCTATTTACACCACGTCAACTCAATGAGTTTTGAAAATATTCTAAAAACACTTAGTTTTGCCTTGTAATTTCCCCATCGTATTTGTTTCTTGATCATCAGGCACACTGCCCACACAAATTAATCGAATGCGTTTAACACTTCCGAGTTAACGCATACTTATACGAAACAATTAAATTGTGTTTTCACAATAAATACAATTGTAATTTGTTAACTGACAAAGATATTCACTACCACTGGAGGTATTGTCAATATAGGGTAGAACATCATTGGTAAAAATATGTGTCCAAAATTACTCTCGTCAGCCGGGCTAAAATGAGTCAATTTAGCACCAGAAGAACATTTGACATTCATACTAAATATTGTTTCTTCGATACAGTTTTACGAAATTGGTTAGCGTCATTGTAATGTTTAATAACACCCTTACAGCTTGGACGCACTCATAATATTGATCATAGAATATTGAATATTATTGATCATATCTTTAATATTGTTCATTAACCTTATGGTTGTACAATTATTACGACTTGGCACAGGTTGAGGGCATAGCTAATTACCGTTACAATAACAATATACAGTGTAACAACATTGTCCATAGAGACCGGGACAGTGACGTCAGCTGGCTTGATTATTGTGCCCTGGAGATCTTGCAACATATCAATACCATCATACATTACTGTAAATCGTGTTTAGTGTGATCAATCATATAATATTGATTGATGATTGCCATGTATGTAAACTGTGGTATAAAATAAAAGGGTTTTCATTTAGAGATTGCACACAAATTTTAAGCCTCCCATTACGAGAGTTGGTGGTGAAGGAAAGTCTCCAAAAAGTAACAACTTTGTACACCTTGGTAAGTTTTGAACACACAGGTATAAATTTCTATCTCATTCAAAGCCAAGCGGTGACTGACAATTAAATGTTCAAAGTAGAACATGATTTTCGAGTCTTTTCAGCATAGCATTAACTAAAATGTACAATTCAAAATCCATGTGAATTCAGGGGCTCTGGGGCGAAGGATATCATGTGGGAGGTCCTCGCCAGAAGGTATAAACACGCTTTAGAACGATTTTAAAATGTCATCGTATCCCTGTAATTTTCAAACAAATAGAGACCGGGACAGTGACGTCAGCTGGCTTGATTATTGTGCCCTGGAGATTTTGCAAGATATCAATATTATCATACATTACTGTAAATCGTGTTTAGTGTGATCAATCATATAATAACACGATAGTGATCAATCATATAAAATATTTTATGTGATGTGATATTTTATGTGATCAATATAAATTTATGTGATCAATCATATAAAAATAGTTTGATTAACTATACATTTTTTATTCACTTTGCAACGTAGAATATTTTAGTTCATTTAGATCTTTAATTTTAAAATTATACTGCAAAGACCCATACAAATTGGGACTTTTAAAAATATTATTGTGTACAAGTAATTGAAGATGGAAATGATTTACTTGGTAAGCAAATCAGATATGTGCTTTTCTGTACGAGAATGAAAATTACTTCCACCGTGCCTAGCACTGCACCAATCTTGTATAATTATGTTGCCTATCATTACTAAAATATAGTATTGGACCTAATAGTTTGGTTTTGTACATTGAGAATAGTACGAGTATTATTTGCTGAACAGTTGAATACAAATTCCGCAAAATAATTTCGACTTATGGCTGTATCCCATAAGGGTTTTGGGCCTTTATTAGGAATCATGGGGTCATGACCCGAAACCTCCCCTCTTTGGCTTCACTCCTGACCAAGAGTAGCTATAAAGTCGTCCATAGTTCTATATGTGCCTAGCGGATACGAGCGATGAAATCTTTGCTCTGGTGTTGCTGTGAGGATTGCCTGAGATTCATTGAGAAGGCGTTACTGACGGCCTTGGTCACTCCTTGGCTTCAAGATGGCTTAGACATGTCCAACACCAAACAAGTTTACAAAGATCTTTATTCCCAACCATTTCAGCTTGCTAAAGTAATGAGAGGTTTAGTACATCACATGGGAGGACAGAATTCAAAAGTAAGCTATGTTTATTCATCGATTGCTGAATACTGTAAATTGTTATCACGATTGTTACAACTTTAACTGTAACTTGAATTTGGTGTTTTATTACCTACCTAATAAAGTAACTTTTAATTGACTTCAGGTGTAAATTCTCTCAGTTCATACAAAAAAGCAGTTAGAATTATTTCTACAGCTTATCTTAGAGAATCATGTAGTGATATTTTAAAGCTTGAATTGTTGACTTTGCCTTGCCTCTATATCATGGAAGTTTTGATATACTCGTATTGTATGCGAAATCGCAACGTAAATCAAATCAGAAATATTCATCCATATGAAACTAGAGGAAGGGACAACTTGCAGGTTACTCACCATGGAACAACGGCTTTTGAAAAATTGCAATTGCAAGTTGATGTCAAACTGTTCAATAAACTCACTTTACATATTAAAATTTTAGAAAATTCTCCAAAATTCAAAACACTTTAAAACGTGATTTTTTGACAAGGGCTTTTATTCTGTTGATGAGTTTATTGAACATTTCGAATGATCATTTCCTTAATCAAAAATCATACCCCCACCTGTAAAAAATGGTTTAACGAAATATTAAGAATGTCTGACATTGACATAACTGTAATCTGGTGAATAAGTGTGTGTATATGAGTGTCATGCACTGTTTTATTGTGTGTGCCTTTTATATGTTTATATTTTTATGTAACTTTGAGGTCTGTTTTAAATTACTTTTGTTTTATGTTTTTGCTATGCAATTGTATTATTGTCGATGCAAATAAATTGTTAAATATTGTTAAAATGTTTTCCTTTTAACTGACGGGAAAAGGGCAATATTAGTGATTGCATACTGTTAACCGTTGATTACGAAGAAATAAAGACATAATAAACGTTTCATAAACTTGAAATATTCGGCAATGCCTTCTAAATATACAGGGTGTCCAGTAATTAGAGGATCAAACTTCACCAGGTGATTTATCAGGTTTACATGATACCCAAAATATTCCTTATAACACATAGACCTATCTCGCTTAGTTTTCCTCCTGCCTGTCTGTCTGTGTGTTTCACTAAATAATTTTATCTCCGAAGTCAATTAAGTTATAAACTAAAACTTTTCACACTTGTTAGTGTAATTAAAAACAACATTTAAAAAATAAATTTGACTAGTTTTCACTTCCGGTTTAAAAATGGGGGCCAATTTAATTTGTTTAAGCTTAATAACTCAACATTCTTGAACTTTATGGTAAATACACAAGAGTAACAATGCGTGGCAAATGTATTTATAAACATTTTAAGACCAAGTTTGTTGTTCTGTGATAAATAACAACGGAGAAATATGAGCTTTCCTGAGCGCACCACTTTGTTTTCATTTAAGAAACATATGTAAATACAGGAGTGCGCTGAGAAAAACTTAAATTTCTCCGTTACTAGTTATCTCAGAACAACAAACTTGGTCTTAAAATATTATTTGTTGCCACGCATTTCAATGTGTATATTTTATAAAAGTTAAAGTTTAAGTTATTAAGCTTAAGAAAATTAAAATAGCCACCATTTTTTTGAACCAGAGGTAGTTAAGTGTACTAACTGGAGTGTGCAAAGTTGTTAGTTTATAACTAAATTGACCTCGAAGATAGAAATTATTAAGTGAACAGACGGAAAACAGGCGAGATATAGGACTATGTGTTATTGGACATTCTTTGTTTATTTTGACTTGATAAATAGCCTAAAGAAGTTTGATCACGTAATTATTGGACACCCTGTATATTATCTAAAAAGGTCTAATGTTGTTAGGTTAAATATAATCAATTTCATATTAAAGTATTGTTTTAATACACTTTCGAAGACATTGCCAAATATCTCAAAGTTAATGAAATGTTAACAGTTGTAGTTCACGTTTCTAGCTGAGAACTAAAGAGTTGAGTGGACAAAGAATGAACAATTCTCTTGGTTCATTTGTTCTTCAGACAAAACCAAAAGATTGATAGGAAAGAATTAGATATCTATTCTAACTTCATTAAGAATGTATACGTTGTGTTGTTTAAAAACTGTATTCATTTATTGATAAAATAGACTACCGTTTTAAGCAAATAAATCGTTGTTAAATCACGCAAATATTAGATCATATTCATATTGAAAAGACGCATATAGCCCCGTAATTTGTTCAAAATTATACATTAAACAATTGTCTTTCTTTTTATATACCACTTATTGTTGAGAAACCGTGTTTATGAACAAAATATTGTATATTTAGCTTTTTTATTTCTATTTGTTATATTTCATTCATTTTGTTAGTCACTCGACAACTTTCCCATTCGCAAAATCTAAATACAGATGACGGAAAACAAGAGTTAAGGATGACGGTATAAAGACCTTTTCAGTGTCATTGTTTCTAATTATTTAGTTTGACTTTGGGACAGAGTGGCTGATTCCCAAAACCATAAGGTTATAAAATATCAAAATCAATATAGTAAGTAAATGTCTGAGCAGACACTATAAAACATATTATACTATAAAACTTATAATGCACTGTAAAACACATTTAGCCTAAAACAATTCAAATAAGTACAAAAGTGTTAAGCCATAAAGCTGTGAAGATTAGTTTTGTATTTCAAACCAATACTAATTATTTATATTAGCAATTGATAGAAGCTTCGATTAAAATTATTGATATGCTATCATATCTCGTGTGTTTCATAAACGTACTTGAGGAATTCGCATTACCATATGTACGGTACGTATGTAGAATGTAGATCTACAGTTATGTTTACGGGCACCAGTACCACTCAGACACCAGGGTCAGTGCCTGTAGTGCTGCTGCTGCTGCTGGTTATTGACAGTCACCTGACTGACTCACAACACAGCTGACTCTAGACCCAGCTGAGTCTCACAGCTGATCGCCAGAGCTGCTTCGTGCAATGGTGGTTGTAACCATGTAGACCGACACCTGTCAACATATCCAGGTCCTCTATCATGGCGTAAGTACCTGTTGCTATACTCATCTTAACAGTGCACAGTACCTGTCGGCCATTTTGGTTTTGTCACATGAGAACAATGTTAAAATAAACATTTTCTTGAGACACCTACAATTTTCATAAGATATTTTTGAAATAAGTTTTATTTGAAAGATGACAATGTACTGCATTTTCCGCTGAGCACTTTTTTTGAACTTTTTTGTCATTAGTAACCAGTAAAAAAAGGAAATTCCAGGAAAAAGGAAGAAAAAGGAGAAAATAAAAATTCGTCTCAGCGGAGGCACTAAAACATTTAATGCATTTTCAAACCAAGTTTATTTAATAAAAATCCGATGAAAACTGTAGGTGTGAAGTATCTCAAGAAAATGCATGTTTTTACATTGTTCTTATGGTACGAAATTCAAGGTCACAGTCACTACTGCGCAGCCTTAAGGTAATGCAAACCCTTGGTGTTTTAAATCCGCCAGACTACTAGGTATGCGTACGTGAGAGTTTCCTGACAACAACTATTTTACAACTATTTTAATTACCGAATCGAAACAAATGGATTGAGTTTAACATTCTTTAATCAAAGCACAGCAGTGTTATTTGCGATACATATCGATGGTTACCAACATATTAGTTGAGTGAATAGTATGATATTTATTTCAAGCTGTGTACAAAGTACTGTATCAATTTTACTATAGTTTTAATGTCGTACTACACTATTATAACAAAATTAGTACTTAATCGCGGTTTCCTTTTATAAAACCGTGTTATATTCTACAAAATGTTTCTATCCCCACCTATTCAACCTTAACTCTTGAATGATTAAAGTGGTTAAATCTCGCTTTTGCACATATTTTCAATGCTGCGCAGTAAGTACAAGTTAAAGAGTTGTTTCCAGAAGTTTTCTGATTCAACATAATTGGCTTTTGACAAATTCAAAGCGAGTTTAAAGCAGAAAATATAGTTATATTTTATATGTACAAGTTTTTTTAAAATCATATGATATAAGTAACAACAATTAGTGATAGTGTTTAGTTTAATTTAAGTGATGTGTTTATACCGGCACCAGGAACATTGGATTGGCAGCAGGAGTCACCCCCTGGAAACACTTGGAAATTTTCACATAAAGCAGCGCATGTTAAGACCATTTCAGAGAATTTGCTTTTATGTATTTGTATCCCCCTGCCCCCTGACTATGGCACTGATTATTATTGCAGCAATATACGAGCGTGCAAGGTGTATAATAATACAAACAGCAAACTCGTTTAGCAATGTCTGCTATTCAGCTTTCTCTTAGACCTTCAACTCTAAGATCAACCTCGATGTCGACATAATCACTTTCCTCACTCCGCAGCCCCTCCATCTCCTGCGCTGTCATCGCGTAGAGCTCAGTGGGCAAGACCTTCTCGTAATATGTTTTTTGAGTTTAAAGTCCATATTTTAAACTCTCAACCAACGCAGTTCTTCTAACAGAGTTCGTAGCTTCGAAACATACAGCATTTGTGTGTACAAGTATAGCGCCAGTCCCCACATTTTCTAGTTGTTTATCTTTTACCAAGAACATATTATCAGTGATTTCGTTGACATGAGTCGCAGCTTCATGCTGTAAACTAGTTTTCAGTTTTATAACCTGATTGAAGGCCACATACAAAAGTGACTGAGCATTTTCACTTACACAATACAAAGGAAGTTGGTGATTCCAGTTTCACATAAAACCTGCGTTGCTACTTAAATGGGCCAAGGCTTGACAATTGCTCTGCCAAATCATATATTTTGTGACGTCAACTAGTTATAAAGTTGTTTCATTTTAAACCTGGCATTAGCCAATAAATAGCTCTAAGGCTATGTGCAATGCTATGATTACGAACTAATTTTGAAGGGATTGTTTTAGTATTATTAACTTTAAGGGCTTCAGCCTTTCTGAGACTGTCTTTTCCAAGTTACACCGTTCAACAAGTCCTGAGAAAAAAATAGATGTTTTCAGGATTAGAGTTGTCATTATTCAGAGTTCCCTGAAATACAGGTCGTAAATTGAACATAAATGGTTAGTCTACAATTGTTACATTTTTACTATCCATATGCATAAACGCAAAGGTTTATATAAAGAGAAAGCAAGGAGCTAATTCAAATATTTTAAAACTAGGCCACCAGGCTCATTTTCAATTATTATTGAAAGCACTTTGACCTTTCCTGCTTCAGTGAAGAAATCAACTCTTCGCCTATAGAGGAAATGTGCAGACAGTATACAATATAATGGTCTTCAAAGGTTTCCTCAATGAAACCTTATTGAGACTTGTTTTAACTAAATCTAGACGTCTAAGGTATCTTAAAGAATGTAGTCGTCATGTCAGTATGGAGCATTAAACTTTCCCAGAATGACAAGGGGACTTCGGAAATGCCGAAGAATTTCTCCTTTTGCGGTTCATCATTTCTGAATGACTTCTCACAGGCCGTATCAAATACCGTGCATCCTAGCGAATTTCCATTAACGGGGATAATTTACATCAGAAGTGCCTTTACTCTCCGATTTCAATTAAACTCAGTACACAAATATATCGCACCGTACCAAAATCAACAATATCCAATCAACCATACCAAGCTGGTGGCAGAAAGTCTTTTCTTGCCTAAACTTATTTCGTAATGTTTTAATATTTTCTACATATTAGGGACGTTGCGTTTAATCTGTATACCAAATTTGTTCGAAATCAGATCATAAAAACAATTTTATAACATAGGCTACATACTAACTTATTTTGTGAAACGCGCCCTCGAAAGGTCCCTTCTGGTCTTCTGGTTGACCGATTTTGCTGGTAAACGAACTTAGCCTAGATTTTTACAACATTTACTGTACCAAAATAATTTGTATGCATAATTCGAAAAAATGCGACCTGTACATTTATAAATAAGGTGTTGTCATTTGACTCATCTCAGGAAGTGTAGGGAAACTCAAAACTACAACGTTTCGTTCTATGTAGCAATAGAAATGAAAATCTCTATTTTTTATGGTCAAATTCACCAACTATCTGTAGATTGTAATCCGGTTCAAAACATACTAAAAGTGCAAATATGCTGACTATTAACTACCAAAGCATTCAAAAGGTCACTTGTGATTTACGTTTGAATGTGTTTTGTTCCAACGTAAATAAGCATCAACTTAAATATTAACTTAACGTAAGGATGCTTATCATTAATGATCAGAAGCTAAGATTTTTCTAACCAGTATTTGTATGAAATGTTTCGAATAAATTGAAGCGGATTTTAAATACAAGCTACAAAACAGGTTTCGAGATCAAATCTTCAAAAACCAAAATATTTTAAATCCTGAACCATCAACTGGTTTATGGTGGTGTAGATCACGGAGTGAGCAGCGATCTGTAGCAGCTGAGCAGTTTGTCCAGGAGCTGCTGGCCCAGGAGGAGAGAGATCTCAAGGAACATGGAGAAGTGAAACATGTCAGCACTTGGAGACAGGTGTTGCCACAGGTCAGTTAGCCTTGTATATTGTATCATTGCAAATGAATGCGCCTTTTAAAATAGCTACATTATCTTGGGCTCATTAATGGGCCCGTGGCAGGATGGTATCGCTCGAGAATCCTGAACTCATCAAACATTGTTGTCAATTGTTGTTATCACCTTAGGTAGTGTTCAAGCGAGGTCGAGTAGTAGAGGACTTCGTAGTCCTAACTTCACCTAGTTAAATAAGACAAACTAGGTACCTTTCTTTTGGGCTCAGGTTAAATACGTAATATTGTTGTGTGTTGAGAAACGTAATGATCAAACAAAAGGAGTTTTCAAAATAATCAAGTCAAGAAGTTAAACACACGGCAAAATTCAAACACAGGTGGCTTTGTGTATAGCGCCTAAAGAAGAAAATATTTATCACACCCAGAAAATATGTCAGGACTCAGAATTGCGTTTAAGTCGTTAGTATACTAATTGCGTTTAGTGGAGGCACTCCAGAAAAATGCAATTGTGTGTGTTTTGTCACAGCTCCTGGCAAGTTCAGCCAAAAACCTCATTCTGCTAGACCTGGGCATGACTATAGCGTTTCCCACCATTGTCATACCTGTCCTTCTCAAGGCACAGTCGGGCTTGCAGTTCACTACCACTCAAGCGTCCTGGTTTGGTAAGTGAATTAATATCTTGACCTTAACAGTTAATCTATTTAAATATTTAACGTTATGACTTTATGTAACGGTGTTCACAATTATTGTTCATCGGTGTTTATAATTGACTAAAGGACTAGTTCAGTAAGAACGTACTATTAACCACTCTGAAGTCGGAAGTATGATGGTCTAATCAATGATTTACTGTTGCTGTTTGATAGGTAGTGTCGGGTACATCTGTCAACCCTTGGGCAGTGTTCTATCAGGTATAGTTCTGGAGCCTCTGGGTCGCAAGTACTCCATGCTCCTCATCAACATCCCTCACATCCTAGGCTGGTTGTTGTTGTACTCAGCAGAAACTCTCTTCACTCTCTTTACTGCCATCGTCATCATGGGTTTAGGTACTTCATTAACTAATGTCTTTAAGTAAGTTCATACAGTAAAGTATTTTGAAACATGGAGTTTTAAAGTGTATTAATTAAGATTTAGTGTTATTTTGTTTTATCAAGGCTTCGTTTCACAAGTTTTTACAGATGGTCTGAATGAATAATGAATGCAATCTGGTTTTGGCAGGGGTGGGGTTCATGGAGGCTCCGATCCTCACGTACGTGGGGGAGATAACTGAGCCCAGGTTCCGAGGTACGTTGACGTCGTACACGGGCATATTCGTGTCCCTGGGCTTGGTGCTATCCTACTCCATGGCTAACCTGACAGACTGGCAACACGTAGCGGCCATCAGCTGTTGCGTCCCTATCATCACTATCATTGCTATTTCTCAGGTGAACTAATACGGCAAACGTTCCTAAAACTAATAATAATTATTAGTTGAATCTACTGTACTTAATTTTATTTGCAAGCTCTCCTGAAACAGTTATTTTCTTGCCTTGGTGACCTCCCCTGGTGAAGCTGGATAGCTATGTCTTTTGTCTACGTATACCACACAGTTGGCTAAGTAACAGGCAAACGTAACACTAAACTTTATCGCTACACTATAATATTAAACACAACCATGCGAAGAATGGGTACGTCAGCTAGGAAACTTTAAGCCCACTGCCCACTTTCAAAGTACAGGAACAGATGTAAGGATCGGTAGTTTGATGCCAGTACCCGAGCAACAGCCTGCCTTTTTACAAAAATACTTTACAGTCATGATACTATAACATGATATTTTATCCGTGGCAAAGCACGTGTACCCAACTAGTAGACCTACCATGATATACCACCAGTGTTTTTTTTTTTGCGAAAAGTGCCTTCTCAGGCTGAACCTGGCACAAGTTAGCGAATTTCCTTTGGAAAAATGAAATATTCATGCTGTCCGCATGGTAAGACGCAGACCCGTAACCATGAAATGAGCACCGATCCTGACCCCCAGAACACGTTTTGAGTATTTGTTCAAGACTTTATATGCATATGTTATATACATTTGCCCTACAAATCGCATTTTTGTCCGATTTTCATAAAATTTGATACACATGAAAAGTAGTCCTTTTGTAAATATCTCGGTCAAGTTTGTTAGCCAGCAAAATCGGACTACCGGAAGTACCCTTTTGTGAGGGAGTTTTATTTTTAACAGTCGTATAATTACCTAAAACAGTAAATTTCATCCGAATTTGATTAAATAAATAAACAATATTCCATAATGTTTCATTTTTTGGTAATAAATTGTTTTATAGTATCCATCAATATACCATAAGTTATGAACATCTATAGAGTCATTTTAAAATGGTGGCCAAAAAGTGAGTTTTCATTCTAACAGTGTTATAAGTAGTCCTAAATTTTTAAATTTCTAAAGTTCTAAATTTAATGAATTTTGAAAAGCAAATGTTGAATTCATGATACGTAGTAAAACGTGCAGTACAAGACAAAGTAAGTACAGCGAAGTAAAGTAAGTAAGCAAGAACAGCCTCGTAACACTCGTGATCATATAGCAGGCAAAGCTGAGGCCGAAGGCCGAAGCGAGGATGTGAGCGTAGCGTAATTCGTTTTACTCATGCCAGCGGCGCTTTAGCGCTTAGCTGCGTGTCGCCCTGGTTTTGGATCAACGCTGAAGCAACATACGCTATCTTATTTCCAAAATCACACGCTACTGCGAAAGCAAGTTAAATTGGTTCATTTGAATTTTTCTATAACTAATTAATACGTACAGGGTCATCCAGTAAACGTTGATGTTTTTTAAAGTCATAGCTTGGTTAATTATTTAGATGATTAACTTGTATTTGTCTTAAACTAAAGACGAAAGGAATTTTTATTTTATGTCCATGTTTTGAAAAATAACATCAAGCATATGACATTTATTTCATTAAATGCATATTTCTACACTTTTATTAACGCTTCGTCTTGCGCTGTACAACATATCTTTAGGACTGCGGTTGATTTCTGATATGATTACCTGTTTCAATTATCTTAAGGTTACATGAATTTTTCTTGTATACTCTTTCTTTTGAATATACCCCATAATCGCCGCACGCCGATAGATCGGGAGACCTTGGAGGCCAGGGCGTATTACCACGAGCAGAAATCAGATGATCAGGCCAATTTTTCAGAGGAACTGTTGTTGGAACCCACATATTTTCAATGTGATTGCGGGGTGAAACTTTAGATAAATACATATTATTTCTTAAACAATTCCCCTTTTTAGAAAGTATTGCCAACTGCTGATCACTGTAAAGTCAAAAATAAATTACTAATATACAAATAAAAAACATCAAGTTTCACTGGATGATCCTGTATCATAAAACACAAATACGTAAGGTATTATGGTCGAGGGAATTTAATAGCCATAACAATTTCAAAGTACACTAGTATAATTTGTATGTTTCACTGAACTTGCAGGTGCCAGAGACGCCACTGTGGCTGTTGTCTCGAGGTCGCCTGGTCGAGGCAGAGCAATCTCTGTGCTGGCTGCGAGGTTGGGTGTCTCCCCGGGCCGTGCGTCAAGAACTCCTACAGATGATCCGCTACAGCGAGTCTTCCAAGCTTCGCAAAGCTCCAACATCAGACAGAGCAGCGTACTGCAACCCGGTCAGCCTAGACGACGAGAGACCTAGCGATACAAGCATCAGTGTTGATGAGGACAAGGAGAAGAAGTGTGACAGTGGGTCAGGAACAGCGCTGAGCGCGAGTGCTGGGGAACACGAGACGGACTGGAGAGTGAGGGTGAAGGACATGTTGAGGCCGGAGATGATGAGGCCGCTAGGACTCGTTGTGGCATTCTTCTTCTTCAAGAATGCCTCAGGGATAAATGGCATGAGGCCATATTTTATCAAAATATTTGAGAAACTCAATTTTCCTGTGAGCCCTTTACGTTCAACCGTAAGTATTTTGATGTCAAAAGCTAACTGTTCATTTTTATTAACATTTGAATATAATTTTATTTGTCTGGTTTATTACAATAAATAAATAAGTATTGCTCGAAACAACAACATTTTTATAACGAAGCATTTATAAAAAAATTTTAAACCAGACACATAAAATTTCTTTATTAACTATAATTAGTTGTTAATTTTGCAATGAGCCTTGCTATAAATCTGTTATCGTTTCCCAATTTCCTTATAGAAAGAAAGGGTTTTGAAGGAAACCGGAAAGTAGTTTTGAGCGTCCAAAACCTTCCGAGTCAAATTACTCACAAGTGTTATACCACGCTAAAGATTGCACTTTTTATCTGATTTTCATGACATTTAGTACGGATGTTCATTTTAAATACCTGTGGATTAAGTTCGTTAATTGGCGAAATGGGTCCACCGGGAGTGACCTTTTGGGGGAAGGTGGAGGCACTTCCCACAAAATGGCACTTTTGATGCAAATTAGGGTACAGAAAGTTTGCTTCGACTCACATTAATGCTTGTGGCAAACGTCAACTAGTTTGTAGTCTAATCTGGAATTTTGGCAGGTTCTCCTTTAACCCGTTAGTGTCTAGAGTTGCCATATGGTCACAGTACACTGAGACAGTGAGTCTCGTGAAGCATGTCAGCATGTAGAGTATCTGGGCTGATACGGGTTAAAGTTTATATCTTGAAGTTATGTACTAGTTTATTTGATAACTTTCATTATTGTGGGTTTTCCTAAACTGTTTTTATTTAATGTACTTTTTACTGAATTTTCGGGCTGGTGCTACGTTCTTTTTTATATTCCAGATTCAAGTGTAAAATATTTAGGATTTTCTCTTACAAATTTTATTGTTTCAAAAAATATATCTTTTACTATCAGTAATTCACTGTTTTATAAATTGCATGGAAAATGAAAATGTTCACGATTTTAAAATTTGTTTTACACAATTACAATATTAAAATTGAACCCTTTTACTTGGGTTGAAAAAAGAACTAATAATAACACACGTTGTTGTTTGAGGTACTTTGGGGTATGGGAGGACGTTCCGTATTCCTTGAAATAATTAAAAACAACCATTTAAGCATGAGTAGGCCTACATTGATCTGAATTCTAAAATATCACCATTCTAAAATCCAACAGATGTTCCTAATGAAAATAGGAAAATGCACGATAAAAGTTCACGACAAACTTCAAAAGAAACATCAAGATCCTGGTATTCTGAATTTTGGTCAAAAATAATTTATCCTTAAATTGAACTACACTTTTAAGCTAACTAGTTTTATTCCATTCTAAAAATCTGAGGTTTAGCCTAGTTCCAGTATTGTTTAGCAAAATTAAATTATTTTTAAGTAAACTTGAAACATTTATTTTCACGTACCTGAGTGAACTAACGTTAAACTGTTGAATCGTGGCAAACAATAGAGTGAACTTCAGTTTGATGTTTGATTTTGTTTTATTGACACTAGAATGTTGTTGTTTACATTGATTGGCGGTGTGCAGGTGGTGTGCTCTGCAGTAAATATGGTATCCACCGCCTTGTGTATGGCGACTGTACGCTTGACTGGGAAGCGACCCATGGCACTCGTGTCTCTGTTCGCCTGTGCCGTTGCTGCCATCACGATAGGAGTGTACACCTTCGTAGTTGACACTTCCTCTCAGTCCAGCTGGCTGCCCTTCATCTTGTTCATGGTACTGCAGTTCTTCACCGGCTACGGTGTCGTCCCGGTCCCTTGGATGCTGGTCGGCGAGGTTTTTCCTATGAGGTAGGCTTTGATTGTTGACTCTTTGAAAACTAAGACTGGGAAGTTAAGTTATCCCAATCAGGTTACTATGCATTATTCTGAGCAGTTATTTGTCTGTTTTGAGGATACGATTTGGACTACTACCTTAAACATACAAAGATAATTTTATTTTTAATTTCAATTTTTAATTTAAGTGTTTGATTAAAATATTAGTTGGAATATCAAATGCAAATTAACAATTCTTTTATTTTCTATACGGCCTACAATACTGTAAAGTAAATTTTAGTAAAACCATAGACCTACAAATTAATTGTTGAGTCACTCTACCATACTTAATCAATAATAAATTAACGAGACAGTGTTAAAGATGTAAAGCTCTTTTAAACAGCATTCTGTACAGCGTATGATTTCCAACATATTCAAGCTCTGATGAAAGTATTGCCGAAAACTGTCATTGTTTACTCTTGTTATTCTTTTAATTTAAATTTCTTGAAAGGAAATTTTTGTTGTTATTAAATTTAGCTTTTTTGAGGCTTTATAAGTTGGCTTATCTTTAACAAACAGCTGTTAAAAGGCTGACTGTTGCAGAGGACGCAGTTTCGCGAGTGGTGTGGCTGCCGCAGCCTCATACATCCTCGCGTTTGTCGCCACCAAGACGTTCCTCAGCCTCGAGTCTACCCTCACTCTCGGGGGAGTGTTCCTCCTGTACGGGTCTCTCTCTGCTGTCGGGGTCATCTATCTGTACCTCTACTTGCTAGAGACTGAGGGACGTTCACTTGAGCAGATAGAACAATACTATAAGACCAAGAAATGATAAAACCGTGATATGCATCTTAAACACTGTCAGTATTTGATTGATACAGGGTGGTGCGTAAGAAAGGAACAACAAAATGTGTTTTTAAGACTTTACTAATACAATAATTACAATTAACATACTGAATAAACACTTTCCTTATGAGTAGCCCTTTGTTAATAAAAAATACATTCTATGCAATCCATTGTGTTGTTATCCATGTCAGCACTGTCTCTGAACGTTCAATCTTGACTTTCAGTTGCAATGCTTTTTGGGGCAAATCGGAAACACTGAAAACAAGAATAGTAAAAATAGCATTGTCACAACCTGATGAAAATTAGCTGATCAATTATTACTGCTGCCATGTTTAATTCAAGGAACATCTTATTGAGTTCCTTTTTTCACCACCTGTATTTGTAAGATTATGTGATAAACTTTACTCAATTGAAAATTATTATGCTAGTTTGTAATTATTATTTTAGTAATAAAAATATAGCTTTTACAATATCCTTCTTGAATGACTGGTTTCCTTTAATTCACTAATTCAAATGAATTCATGCAAAACATCATTGAACAATCAACATTAGATTGACTAAATTCTTGAAGTGGAGATTATTGGGAAGAGATTACAAATATTTAAAGATACAAAGGCCGATATACAAAGAGCTTGTATGCCGGTAATCATTTTTTAATCCACAAGCACTTTCAATAGTAACGCTGCCATACTCAATCAAAACTACAGTACTTACATTAAAATGGCTAAAACTTACTAATTTTAATGTAATAAGTTTGCCTGACGATGACAGCATTGCTGTTGAAAGCGCTTGTGAATTTAAAAACCTACAATACATTGGCCTTTTGTATCTTTAAATATTTGTAATTAGGTTGACTAATACAGTTACTAACATAAATTTCTCTAGTAATCAAACATGCAATAATTATACTATGCCGTCAACCGAAAACAATAGTCTATTGGATGTTTTACCAATAAAACTTTTGAATAAATTCATTCACATGCAAAATATTACAAGAATAAGCTGGAACCCAAATTTTCCACAGGTGCAAATATTTTATAGTTCATTCACCCAAGCCTGAACAGGCTAAACTATTAACTAGTAGTAGTATTGAATCATGAATAATCAGACAGACTGGTTAGAATGACCTACTAACCTTAAGCCACTTCGATTCCTCAGTCATGCAGGTAATTGAGCTAATTTCTTTTGTGAGTCAGCAAAGAGTATGAACATATAAATTAGTTTTTGTTTTTGAATACAATTTATACAAATCTGTTATATTTTTGATCTTGGTGTTGGATTAATAAGAAATACAGCTAGGATAGCCCGTAAGTTAATTGGATTTAGAGGTGAGCCTGAGCCAGACCACTTCTGCAGACCAACCACAGCTGCAATGACAGTTAGTTCCTTCTGTGACACAACATAACTTTATTTACCTTGTACAAGTATTATCGTGTCATACTATAAAAAGATTCAAATGGACTGACCAAACAAGTAAAACAATAATTACATGAATGTTCCTTTAAGCTTTAACATATTAGTACTACAACTTAACTAATTTGTTGTTTTACATGTGCATGGGCTGTAAATTCACCATATATGTAGTTCAAATTCTAGGCTGAAATAATTTTACAAAAAAAAAAGGTATCACTATATTTTTTTGCCTACCTGGTCCTTCAATGGTAGTGTCACAATGAACTGTCACAAACGGGTTGACAGAGGGGTGGATAACTAGAGTTTGGATAACAGGGAGCCTTTAAAGGGTTATAATCGCGTCATTTTCCATTTAATAGTACACATTCTACTATTGAATTAGATGAAAATATAAGATCAAAAACTGAAAGAAGAACATCAAAAACAACCCATAGCATTCGCTATGAAAGCAACTACGTGATTTTCTTTTGACTTTTTATGTTTTTGTCTTGGTTGGATGGTGGATAAGCAAAGGCCAGATAAGATAACTTTTTGGAGCAAGTCTTTGAAACTGTAATATGATTTACTAAGAAATCACTGTATATTCCTGATATCGTTCTTGTTAATTAAGCGTAACTATGAGAATAGAACCTCCTGAACTCATGGTAACTGATCAAATGTCTCCTCTTAATGAGATATGAGAAACACAATCCCTTGGCTTAATTGAATTTCATCAGACCTCTACAAATATTTGCAGTATTAATTAAGATATTATAGTAATCCAGTGTAGGCAGGAGTAAAACAAGAAACCTGCTTTCTGTGAGTGTACGTTGGTAGTATGCCTTGAACACAGTTTTAATAAAACTAATTGTCCTAGCACTCAAACTAAGGTAGGATGATAATCTGACATTAACATACCAAAATACAGTGTTTTTTTTTTTAACATAATAACTTTCAAACTTGTAGAAGTGTTTATAACACTACAAAACCAAATTGTCTTAATATCAATATTTTAGTTCAACTATGACTAAACATGTATTAGTACAAATAAAAAAGATTGATTTGGTGATTGATTGTGTTCACTTCAATATCTATCAGATGGTATGTCATTTTTGCAGTAATATAGTGGTTATTTGCTAATTTGTTGTTGTGTAAAAATAAAATGCAATCACGGTTTTAGCAAAGATCAAACAGTGCTTGGTTAAAAGAACTCTTAAAAAGAAGATAATTTCTTTTGTCCAAGAGAATTGGGGTCAAGTTTACAGGTGTAATATTCCAAACAAATCTAAGTTCACAGATGTGTAAAAAGTTTAACAAAATAGGTTATGTAGGAGCTAGAAAACATAACAGAGGGCGGACTACTGAATGAATAAATTACAGACAATGTTAGGGTTGAATTAAAATTCTCCTTAAAAATCTTTCAAAATTTTGAATAACAAAGCAGTCAATACTAATTCCTGGATACTTGATCTTAAATGCATCTTGACAAAAAAATATTATCTTTATCTTAACTTAAGTGTTCTTCAACAATAAGCACACTTGATCTTTGCTAAAACCATGATTACGTTTATTTTACAATAACATAAAATTATGAAATAAACATATATTACTGCAACAATACATACATTGATATTGAAGTAAACAAACCAATATTACAAATTACAACTTATAGCATTCGTAAAGAATGACTTACTAAAGTTTGAAAGATTGGGTTGCTTTAAAAAACACCCTGTACATCTGTTTCATCCTGGGACTATTTGAAATCTACTGTTAGTAAAAGATTTTAGACATTTCAAACTTTCTTCAGTTGTGTAAAATGTCAACTACTTCTTAAGAAAGTTGGAAGCCAGATGTCATTCAGGAGGGAAGGCCCACAAGGAGCCAGAAGAAAGACTATTATTGTGTTCTACTGTTCCCAATATTGTCTTGACACTACTTTTGTATCTTTGATTCTGACATTTTGAGAAAGAGGCCTCAGACTCAAACTAGTTGCTATGGGGAAAATTAATCAAACTCTTTACGGTCATATATATATATTTATTTTGCATAATAATTTGACATAAAAAAACACAGATGACTTGTCTATACACAGCTTACAATTGCTATCACTCACATTCCAAAAAGAGCAAGTTAAAATCATGGAAGAGAAAATTTCAAATGAAAATTTACAATAGTTAGAAGTTTAGTAGTTTGTATATTAATTGTTCTCATGTTGAAAAATATAAGATCTCAAAACTCTGGACTGACTAAAAGTTGTTGTGATCTTTGTCGATATTAGAGGACACATTCAACAACTACTGTACTTACTGTAAGCCAAGTAGAATACCCATTACTGATATAGATTATATTGATGTATCTCGCATTTATCTACGAGTACGTGGGAAAGAATAAGCTTCACTTGAATGTGATTTATGTTATCTGGAAAACGTTCAGAGTTAAGAGATCAAATTATATTAGGAGAAATCATAAGTGATTGTTTGGATCAAACGTAAAAGTAAATTTCTTTACAAGAAAACCACTATATTCCAGGTAAATAAATAAAAGCTTTCATACAAAAACAAAACGTATCTTAAAAATGGACAACGATCTTGTGGTCTGCATATATGATTTAAGTAGAGGAAGTGTGCAGGTTGCTGAATTTTTTGTTTTGAGGAAAGGGATGGCTCGTTTTGTTAGTACAGTATACTAGAAACATACCGACTCATAGCTTGAGGACAGCAGTAAATTTTAGAGTTTCCAGCTATTCCTTTAAAATCTTTGATTGATTCAACACATTTTCAGGACTTTTTTAAAAAGGTATGTCAATTGAAAGATCTAAAAAGATTAAAGATTTAAAAGCTGTCAGCGTACTGTAAATACCGTATTACAAGGGCTTTGCATCATTTGTTGTCCGAGACCTAAACCTTCAATTTGTGCAAGGGCTTTTGACTTTTGTACATCGTATTGTCTGGCTCGAGTATGATAGCCATAAAAGCTGGAAAACAAATTAGGTATAGGATGCTCCAAATAATCATCATTCAGATATTATACAACAAATTTTATCTTATTTATTGCAATTAATGATTTATTTGTTGAAGGCTAAGTAGAGAACACCTAAGGGGTTTTTTATTTTAACTGATAATTCTTTATGTACAGGCTAATTTACTGTTGTCTGCTTTTAAAACTTCTTTAGTTGTTTTTCAATTTGAGAATCTTTAAAAGCACCAGCCATTTTCTCTCCACATCTTAAAATTAGCTCAACACACTCTAGTATAAACAAATTCGATACAGTATACCATTGTTTATAACTAAAACATATTGTATTAACGTTAAATTTTTTAACAAAAAAATCATCTAGACAAGGAAATAAAATACATTTTGTTCTTTTCCCCTTTTAATAAAAGGGTACTTTAAATTTTAATTAGTAGACAGATTCAAATTCCTCCTAAAACTAATACAACTCTCAGTATTTTAACAGTTAATCTAGAGCAGCGTTTTAAAACTATAATAATACTATAAATAGACTTCAGCTATGTACACTATACTGATAAACTACATGATCATATAATACATTGCAAATTGATAAAGAGAACACTACACTACTTTAGGTATGTATATTTAATAAAGACATTTATTGAACGTGACTGACTTAAATTTAAACTGTACATTAAAGTTCAACCACCCTCAACCCATTGCTGAGATCTAGCACTGTTATGGAAACCCCTACATGTCAAGGTGAACATAACAGTCATTACTTTGATCAAATAGGACAATTGAAAATAAAACATGTCTAATGGGCATGTGCCAGAACTCAAGTACAAACTTAAAATTCTTTAAAAACTCACCAAATACTCAAGAGTTTAGTTTTGCTAAATTTCTTGAAATCAGGAATTTTATCTCATCTCAAAACTCTGGTAATAAGTGTTAATAGAAGAAAATAGAAACATAATATTGCTGGCCCCATTTGTACCTGGGGAACAACTTACAGCTTTAAAATAATTGTTTCAAAACTGAAAATAAAACTCAATTGAAGTAAACTTATACTGTAGAATAAAATAAAAAGCTTGACTTTACACAGTTGAAAAATTACTACTTGCACAAGCCTAAGTTTCATCTTCCTCTTTTTTGTTTAGGAGAAACTTAAAAAGAAATTAAGTAAACATAGGATTCTTTATTGAATTTAATAATAAACATTGAAAATAATATGTAAATTCAAATTTAGATTCATCTTATAGCTTGGATTATGTTTGATAATATTAGTTTATCAAATCACATCATAATGACATAAAACCACTTCAAACATACCAAAGAAAACTACTAGCATTAGGTATATAAGTAAAGGTCGAATTGCAGACCGTTCCTCATCTGGGTTTAATCTTGTTACAGCACCTTTTAATTTCAGAAATCCAAGAGAAATCAGCAACAAGTGCATGTAATTAGGACAAGTGTTTCTTTGTTCAAGATTCCTTTATTTGTTTCACAGTTAACTTTCTTAATACTGAAATAATCTTTAAAAAGAAAAGAGGAACTTGTTTGTAGCTCTAAAGTATGTGTAAATAAAACACCATTCCATCAATTTGAATCCTCTCTCGGTCAGACTAGGCGGCACTGGCCGTGCTTGACTGCAATGCTGAGCTTACACGGCCTGCCGCACCATGTGACTGTCTCTACTCTAGTCTCTACACTCACTTTGTTGTGAAATGTGTCAGTGGGAGAAACTGGATTTGCTAATCAATGAAATTTTATAGTTAGTTGAAACTGCACCATTCTTTAAGGAAAATCCTGTAAATATCTTTTGTACAAAATTTGAATAAAGTATGTTTTAACAGTAAAGCATTGAGTTTTATGGTGATTGAACATTTGTGGCCGAGAGAGGATTAAAGTGCATCAGGGAATAGTAAATAGCCTCCAAAATAATTTGTTAACTCATTTAGTGTAATACATAGCGGTGACTAGAGGCAGAGAGCACACATTATAAACCAATCTACCAAAGAAGAGCCTGCTACAGTAGTTTGGTTATTGTCTTGTGTTATAAGGTATTGTTCTGTTTGTATTGCCAACACTATCAAAATTCCCCCATTTTAAAACGGTGGCTTTACATGCTAGTTTTATATTCTTAAGCTTCAGTAGCATAAAACAGAGTGGTTTGGAGAAATGTGTCAAACAATTTTCTTTAGAACATTAAATTTGTAACAAATTAACACCAAATTAGTGAATATCTGTACTGATATAGAAACAACTAAGACACAAGGAAACATTTGTTTAGAAATAGGTAAATTACCATGTTTTTACTTTTATCCACGTTTCCTGCTGTAACTCAGTTATTTCTAAACGATATTCAGGTCTATATTTTAGTGTCAACTTGTTAGAAACTAAATTTTGCAAATTAAATTTACAAAATGTAAATTACACTGTTTGTCTATTCAAGCTAAAGTAGGTTAGATCATAAGAGCACCACTATTAAAAAAAAAGGCTCATTCTGGCAATTTTTCTTATAAACGGTCTTACCTACATACTATATAGTACATACTAAAGAATACCGAGTTCAAAAACTCAGTTTATGTTCAGAGATAAAATTATTTAGTGAAAGAGAAACAAGACAGCGGCTATTTGGTAAATGAAGTGGTTTTTTATGTTGTTATCACTTTTCTTTTTACTAATTTAAGCCTTTCCAGAATTGTGTACTACCATTTTGTAAACACTGTTAATATAATCGGTTTTGGAATAGTTTTTGAGTACAAAATAACTTTGGTTTCATTTACTGAGCTAATGATGTCTAAATTATTAGATGACAAATCAAATTGAAAACGGTTCTTTATTGTTATTTTTGTATAGGCTTCTTTAAATTCTTTAAAAATATTATAAAGATTTAGTGGTTCTTTAATTTAGACAATGACTTAATTACTTCATTTATCAAATGAAAGCTAATGTGTATTTTGTGCAACAATAGCCGCTAAAATAAGTTTAAGTAGATGATTAGGCTCAACGACCTTCCAACCAAATAAAACAAGCGGACAAATCTTTAGTATATTAGAAGATACAGTTTTAGTTTTTGTTTATCTGTTATCAACAGGCCAGTAGAAGACCGGAGGACCCAATAACTCTACTGTATTCAAGTACTTTATGTTTCTCGCTGAAAATGATGTGGGGTTATAATAAAGTATTTACAATGTCACTTCAGAATGTATAACTGAAATATATTGTTTTCAGCAAAAACTGTTAGCATTCTTCATCTAAAAGAATAGCCATTTAAGTTTTAAAAACTTTAACGTGGTCTGAAAACTCTAAATCTATTATTACATTTAGAACCAATCCTTATTTTTGGCAAACTATTAAAATTAAAACGGTTTAAACTTGAACCCCAAACTGTAAAAAATAACTGTGCATACCTCAAGTCTGTTTTGTGAAAGAACGTTCCCAAGGGGACAGGTAAATGTGTCAGATAGTGAGAGACAATACATTCTGCCATAAAGTTAACATTAGATCTACCGTCACACAGTAACGGTTGCTTTTACTTGTTACCGAAGAATTGCAGGCCTTAAGCAAAAGCTTACATTGTATAAAATGGCTGGAAAACCCAATTGACATAAAGCACTTAAAGAAGTCTAGTTGATATTGGTGAAAGTATTGCACTTCTAAAGATCAGTACCGTAGTTTAGAAATAATTTTAAACATCTAGCTTTACTACATGTATAAGAATTGTGAAATGAAACTTATGTATATAAATATTGTAAAATCATCTTGTGACGTGACACATCATTTTACAGACTGTAAACCCTTGCTAGCCCTTTGAGAGGCAGTAGTTGGAGGAGTTAAGCAGAGCCGTAATAGTACTAGTAGTTCATTTTATAAGTTAACCTTGCCAATTGTATTATTTTACCTAACTTTTATTTCTAAGTGCATTCTGAGGTAATGTCTAGTTTTTTAATAATGAAATGTATTAACCCACAATGTTTGATTTTTGTCGTTTCTCTATGGAGGACAAAAGATACTAAAATTAATAAATGGTGTCAGGAAAAGTCTACTTTTCTTGAGCACATGTTGACTTATATTCATTACTAAATATAATTTTACTTAAATAAAAACTGCTGATATACTTTGAATAATGAAATCAAATACTGTAAATCTTTCTTTTGTAAATATACAACATTAAAAGGACATAAGTAAAAATAAAATAAAACTGTTACAAAGTAATAAATTTCAGCAACATTACTATTATTTAAATGAACTGTATACAAAGCCTTAACAAGTAAAAGAGCACTTGTGAAAGGCAGTTAGGCACTTCCGGAAAGGAACATGTTGAATGTAACTAATACATTAGCGAGATTCGTGAAAGCACCATGAGTCTGAGTAGGGAAGCGCAGTGTGAAGATCACTAGATCAGATCTAGGTGGCAGCCGTAGCTGTACGCTGCCAAGGGTACGGGACGGGTAGACCAATGTACATATTTACATTCCGAGAACCACCCACATTTCCTGCAACAAAACAACACACTCCGTCACACTCTTCATTTGTTAAATAACAATGTTTTATGTTCAATAAATATTGCTCTTGTGGTTTTTTAATAATGTATGACAGCAATAAAACACTGATTGGAACTCTACATGGGCCCTTAACACAAAATGTCTCACTATTCTAAATAAGGCCACAAAACCCTGAAATTCATGGGTCTGGTATGGCAGGTTGACGACAAAATAAAAAAGTACCAGGCTGAGGGATCTTAATTCTAAAATAATTTGGAATGAGATAGAGCTAAGTGATTAGAGTGTTTAATTGTTTAGTTTATTGAATTAGGCTGATCCTGCTTGTGAAGGTAGCCTGGGTAAAATCCAGTTCTATGTTGGTTACTTGGTTTATACTTTATATAAAAGTTTTCAGCTAATCTTGTTTTACAAAAATGAGAATTTTGTTACCTCGAAACACAATTTATTACAGTTTCATAAATGAAAATGGATGGAAGCGTTAGTCTTTTTAATTCATTTACATAAACATTATACTCCATTTAATGATTTAACATGTTCACATGCATTGCAATCGTTGAATTGATTATTACTGGGTGGCCACAGAAGTAGCAGGTAAAATTCAGCGTATTTCGGTTTTCTCCGACAATATACACATTTTCCCGGTGCGTTATGGTTTGCAGAAGGCTTTCACGCCCTATTCTGCATCCCTAGTTTAAGTCGCGACCGTTGGATGCTGTTTTGCATGGCGGTATTTCCAAAAGTTTGTTACCCGACGCTTTTCGATCGCCATTTACGCCGGTACGACCGGACTTTTCGCAGTAGGTTCCGTAGCCTTTTACACCAGCGGTGCGTTCAATGTAAGCCCGACCCTTTGAGCAGCTGTTTTGCAGCTCCGCAGTACGTTCCGATTACTATTTACGTAAGCGAACCTTAGATTGCTTTTCACATCCGCATGCGTTCAGGTGCCTATTTAAAACCCTTGTGACTTTTCCGATCGCTGTTTTCTGCGGCTCAGGAATCGCACGTTCCGATTGCCTATTTGCATGCGAAACTTCCGATAAACTGGACCAGTTGGTTCTGAGAGTACGTTTTAGACCCCACTGCAAGCCTTTGCCTTTTATCACCAGCATTACATTCCGTTGCCTTTTACGCGACCCGACGTTCCTGTAAGCCTTTTTCGCCGTGATACTTCTGATCAGCGTTCCTTGAACGTTCTATCTGCTACAAAGTGATCGTTCCGATCAGCTGTTTTACATGTGATGGTTTCAAAAGCGCTATTACCCGACACTCCGATCTTTGAGAATCCCGCGATGCTTTCGAGACTGGTATTACGAACGCTTTCCGATGCGCCTTTTAAACCCTGACGTTACCCGATCAGCATTTACATGGGACTTCGTCAGCGCTTTTAAGCCCGGGGCGTCCTATAGCCTTTTCCGCCCGATGCATTACCGATCGCTTTGCATGCAGGGACGTTCTCGCCTTACGCCCGGGGCGTTCCACCGCAATCACCTACGCCCATTGTCACGTTCCGATCGCTGTTTTACCACGTAGCGGTGCTTTCAAGAGCCGCTCATTACCCGACACTCCCGATGCCCTTTTTAAATCCCATTACTTTCCAAGCGGTAGTATTACCCGAAACATTTCCGATGCGTACTTTTAAGCCCGCGATACGTTCTGAACACAGTTTGTTACTCCACGACACTTATATCAGTCATCTTTTGAGCCAGCGATCGTTGCGAGGTTTGGGACCGTGTGCGTTCGGCACGTTTGATACTCGCGTAATGTTATGATGGCCTCTTCAAGGGCGATTTTAACAGTTAATCTAGAGAGCAGCGTTTAAAACTATAATAATACTATAAATAGACTTCAGCTATGTACACTATACTGATAAACTACATGATCATATAATACATTGCAAATTGATAAAAGAGAACACTACACTACTTTAGGTATGTATATTTAATAAAGACATTTATTGAACGTGACTGACTTAAATTTAAACTGTACATTAAAGTTCAACCACCCTCAACCCATTGCTGAGATCTAGCACTGTTATGAAACCCCTACATGTCGCAAGGTGAACATAACAGTCATTACTTTGATCAAATAGGACAATTGAAAATAAAACATGTCTAATAATTGTAGGCATGTGCCAGAACTCAAGTACAAACTTAAAATTCAAGCTTTAAAAACTCACCAAATACTCAAAAGAGTTTAGTTTTGCTAAATTTCTTGAAATCAGGAATTTTTATCTCATCTCAAAAAGAAGCTACGGTAATAAGTGTTAATAGAAGAAAATAGAAACATAATATTGCTGGCCCCATTTGTACCTGGGGAACAACTTACAGCTTTAAAATAATTGTTTCAAAACTGAAAATAAAACTCAATTGAAGTAAACTTATACTGTAGAATAAAATAAAAAGCTTGACTTTACACAAGTTGAAAAATTACTACTTGCACAAGCCTAAGTTTCAATCTTCCTCTTTTTTGTTTAGGAGAAACTTAAAAGAAATTAAGTAAACATAGGATCTTTATTGAATTTAATAATAAACATTGAAAATAATATGTAAATTCAAATTTAGATTCATCTTATAGCTTGGATTATGTTTGATAATATTAGTTTATCAAATCACATTATAATGACATAAAACCACTTCAAACATACCAAAGAAAACTACTAACTAGCATTAGGTATATAAGTAAAGTTTAATTGCAGACCCGTTCCTCATCTGGGGTTACCCAATCTTGTTACAGCACCTTTAATTTCAGAAATCCAAGAGAAATCAGCAACAAGTGCATGTAATTAGGACAAGAGTGTTTCTTTGTTCAAGATTCCTTTATTTGTTCACAGTTAACAGCACGTTAAGTTTCTTAATACTGAAATAATCTTAAAAAGAAATGAGGAACTTGTTTGCAGCTCTAAAGTATGTAAATAAAACACCATTCCATCAATTTGAATCCTCTCTCGTCAGATCAGCGGCACTGGCCGTGCTTGACTGCAATGCTGAGCTTACACGGCCTGCCGCACCATGTGACTGTCTCTACTCTAGTCTCTACACTCACTTTGTTGTGAAACTGTTGGGAAATGTGTCAGTGGGAGAAACTGGATTTGCTAATCAATGAAATTTTACAGTTAGTTGAAACTGCACATTTTTAAGGAAAATCCTGTAAATATTTTTTGTACAAATTTTGAATAAAGTATGTTTTAACAGTAAAATGCTTTTATGGTGATTGAAAATTTGTGCAGAGAGGATTAAAGTGCATATAGTAAATAGAAAATAATTTGTTAACTCATTTAGTGTAATACATAGCTGACTAGAGGCAGAGAGCACACATTATAAACCAATCTACCAAAGAAGAGCCTGCTACCTGCAGTAGTTTGGTTATTGTCGGAGTAACTATGATTCTCACAAGGTAGCCAACACTTATCTCTACATAAATAAAATAAGACTTTTGTCTGTACATTGTAAAGTCCATCGGTTTTGGTAATTTGGTGTTTATATACTTTGCTAGAGCCGAAAACTTGGTTGCATAACAGGGTTTGGATTAGGGATTTTAGGATGCGGGGATTTGATTAGCAGACTCTAGTGTGGTCAATTTTAATGAGAAATTCAAACAAATGTTTATTTTATAATACATAGTAAAAGTTGCACTTAAGAAGACCACGCGTTCTGCATTAATACTCATGTTCTTATAGAGAGCACATCTGGGGCGAAGACCAAAGTACAGGCTGTGAGCACTCAAAGCTCTGCGGAGGTGTGCTGCCTTCATTCATGCCAGCTGACACTGTAGCTGGCTGGATTTAGCGTTTCGGCCTTGGTTTGATGACATATGACATTCTAACGTGCATTCTATAGACATTCTAATTATGAACTCCTTAAAATGAGGTGTTCACCTTGATCAACTAGTAGGATCTGTCTTTACAAAATTACTGACATGGCAATTCTTAATAATTATACACTTTGAGAGCTACCAAGAATTAGTTTTGTGATTTTTTTTATAAGTAGTTTTTATGTTGACAAATATTACAACAGAATGTGTTGCCTGTTGGTTAAACTAAAAAGAACAATGTATACTTACTTGAAAGCTTTACTAAGTGTTCTGAGCCAATATCACTGGTATCAATATCTAACTGTTCTGGGTCTAGTGTTGCCAAAAATTCTCCTGCAATATAGAAGTTACTACAGTGCAATGACACACTTCAAGAATCCATTTACAGAACTTAACTAGATATTTCATTAGAGAGCAGGGCTATGTGAAATTCACAATATTTTCAAAAATCCTATTTTTTTGCCAAGTGTCTTAATACAATTTCTAATGTGTGGCTAAATTTGAAGAATTCAGGGCTATAGATGTTACCTTTTCTACCAATACCATGCAGCTTTCAACTTGAAATGGCACATTGTGAACAAAATAAAGCAGTAACTTTGCTGGATCAAACTCAGGACTCCATCAAAGCGATATCAGGGTACTGGTAGCTTATAAACCACCATATTCCAGGTAAATAAATAAAAGCTTTCATACAAAAACAAAACGTATCTTAAAATGGACAACGATCTTGTGGTCTGCATATATGATTTAAGTAGAGAGTGTGTGCAGGTTGCTGAATTTTTGTTTTGAGGAAAGGGATGGCTCGTTTTGTTAGTACAGTATACTAGAAACATACCAAGCTTGGACAGCAGTAAATTTTAGAGTTTCCAGCTATTCCTTTAAAATCTTTGATTGATTCAACACATTTTCAGGACTTTTTTTAAAAAAAGGTATGTCAATTAAAGATTTAAAAGATTAAAGATTTAAAGGTCAGCGTGCTGTAAATACTGTATTACAAGGGCTTTGCATCATTTGTTGTCCGAGACCTAAACCTTCAATTTGTGCAAGGGCTTTTGACTTTTGTACATCGTATTGTCTGGCTCGAGTATGATAGCCATAAAAGCTGGAAAACAAATTAGGTATAGGATGCTCCAAATAATCATCATTCAGATATTATACAACAAATTTTATCTTATTTATTGCAATTAATGATTTATTTGTTGAAGGCTAAGTAGAGAACACCTAAGGTTTTTTTTAATTTAAGATTGTGTTTTATTTTAACTGATAATTCTTTATGTACAGGCTAATTTACTGTTGTCTGCTTTTAAAACTTCTTTAGTTGTTTTTCAATTTGAGAATCTTTAAAAGCACCAGCCATTTTCTCTCCACATCTTAAAAATTAGCTCCAGCACACTCCTAGTATAAACAAATTCGATACAGTATACCATTGTTTATAACTAAAAACATATTGTATTAACGTTAAATTTTTTAACAAAAAAATCATCTAGACAAGGAAATAAAATACATTTTGTTCTTTTCCCCTTTTAATAAAAAAGGGTACTTTAAATTTTAATTAGTAGACAGATTCAAATTCCTCCCTAAAACTAATACAACTCTCAGTATTTTAACAGTTAATCTAGAGAGCAGCGTTTTAAAACTATAATAATACTATAAATAGACTTCAGCTATGTACACTATACTGATAAACTACATGATCATATAATACATTGCAAATTGATAAAAGAGAACACTACACTACTTTAGGTATGTATATTTAATAAAGACATTTATTGAACGTGACTGACTTAAATTTAAACTGTACATTAAAGTTCAACCACCCTCAACCCATTGCTGAGATCTAGCACTGTTGCGGAAACCCCTACATGTCGCAAGGTGAACATAACAGTCATTACTTTGATCAAATAGTACAAGTGAAAATAAAACATGTCTAATAATTGTAGGCATGTGCCAGAACTCAAGTACAAACTTAAAATTCAAGCTTTAAAAAACTCACCAAATACTCAAAAGAGTTTAGTTTTGCTAAATTTCTTGAAATCAGGAATTTTTATCTCATCTCAAAAAGAAGCTACGGTAATAAGTGTTAATAGAAGAAAATAGAAACATAATATTGCTGGCCCCATTTGTACCTGGGGAACAACTTACAGCTTTAAAATAATTGTTTCAAAACTGAAAATAAAACTCAATTGAAGTAAACTTATACTGTAGAATAAAATAAAAAGCTTGACTTTACACGAGTTGAAAAATTACTACTTGCACAAGCCTAAGTTTGATCTTCCTCTTTTTTGTTTAGGAGAAACTTAAAAAGAAATTAAGTAAACATAGGATTCTTTATTGAATTTAATAATAAACATTGAAAATAATATGTAAATTCAAATTTAGATTCATCTTATAGCTTGGATTATGTTTGATAATATTAGTTTATCAAATCACATCATAATGACATAAAACCACTTCAAACATACCAAAGAAAACTACTAACTAGCATTAGGTATATAAGTAAAGGTCGAATTGCAGACCCGTTCCTCATCTGGGGGTTACCCAATCTTGTTACAGCACCTTTTAATTTCAGAAATCCAAGAGAAATCAGCAACAAGTGCATGTAATTAGGACAAGAGTGTTTCTTTGTTCAAGATTCCTTTATTTGTTAACAGCACGTTAAGTTTCTTAATACTGAAATAATCTTTAAAAGAAATGAGGAACTTGTTTGCAGCTCTAAAGTATGCGTAAATAAAACACCATTCCATCAATTTGAATCCTCTCGGTCAGACTAGGCGGCACTGGCGTGCTTGACTGCAATGCTGAGCTTACGCGCCTGCCGCACCATGTGACTGTCTCTACTCTAGTCTCTACCTCACTTTGTTGTGAAACTGTTGGGAAAGTGACAGTGGGAGAAACTGGATTTGCTAATCAATGAAATTTTACAGTTAGTTGAAACTGCACCATTCTTTAAGGAAAATCCTGTAAATATTTTTTTACATTTTGAATAAAGTATGTTTTAACAGTAAAGCATTGCGTTTTATGGTGATTGAACATTTGTGGCCGAGAGAGGATTAAAGTGCATCAGGGAATAGTAAATAGCCTCCAAAATAATTTGTTAACTCATTTAGTGTAATACATAGCGGTGACTAGAGGCAGAGAGCACACATTATAAACCAATCTACCAAAGAAGAGCCTGCTACCTGCAGTAGTTTGGTTATTGTCTTGTGTTATAAGGTATTGTTCTGTTTGTATTGCTAACACTATCAAAATTCCCCCATTTTAAAACGGTGGCTTTACATGCTAGTTTTATATTCTTAAGCTTCAATAGCATAAAACAGAGTGGTTTGGAGAAATGTGTCAAACAATTTTCTTTAGAACATTAAATTTGTAACAAATTAACACCAAATTAGTGAATATCTGTACTGATATAGAAACAACTAAGACACAAGGAAACATTTGTTTAGAAATAGGTAAATTACCATGTTTTTACTTTTATCCACGTTTCCTGCTGTAACTCAGTTATTTCTAAACCGATATTCAGGCCTATATTTTAGTGTCAACTTGTTAGAAACTAAATTTTGCACATTAAATTTACAAAATGTAAATTACACTGTTTGTCTGATATTCAAGCTAAAGTAGGTCGTCATAAGAGCACCACTATTAAAAAACAAGACGTCATTCTGGCAATTTTCTTATAAACGGGTCTTACCTACATACTATATAGTACATACTAAAGAATACTGAGTTTCAAAAAAGTCAGTTTATGGATTCAGAGATAAAAATTATTTAGTTTGAAAATTCTTTTCACGTGGTTCTTTAGAAGTTCTTTACCTAAAATTATTTAATAAGAAACAAGACAATGGCTATTGGTAAATGAAGTGGTTTTTTTTATGTTGTAATCACTTTTCTTTTTTACTAATTTATGCCTTTCCAAGAATAGTGTACTACCATTTTGTAAACACTGTTAATATTAATCGGTTTTGGAATAGGTTTTGAGTACAAAATAACTTTGGTTTCATTTACTGATAATGATGTGTTATTAGATGACAAATCAAATTGAAAAGCGGTTCTTTATTATTATATTTGCATAGGCTTCTTTAAATTCTTTAAAAATAGTATAAAGATTTAGTGGTTCTTTAATTTAGACAATGACTTAATACTTCATTTATCAAATGAAAGCTAATGTGTTATTTTGTGCAACAATAGCCATAAAATAAGTTTAAGTAGATGAGGATTAGGCTCAACGACCTTCCAATAAATAAAACAAGCGGACAAATCTTTTGTAGTATATTAGATGATACAGTTTTAGTTTGTTATCTGTTATCAACAGGCCAGTAGAAGACCGGATGACCCAATAACTCTACTGTATTCAAGTACTTTATAAACAGCTGTGAAAATGATGTGGGGTTATAATTAAGTATTTACAATGTCACTTACAGAATGTATAACTGAAATATATTGCATTCATGAAATCTGTTGCATTCTTTATCTAAACATAGCCATTTAAGTTTTAAAACTATGTGGTCTGAAAACTCTAAATCTGGTACATTTAGAACCATATATTTTTTGCTAACTATTAAAAATTAAAGCGGTTTAAACATGAACTAAACTGTAAATAACTGTGCATACCTCAAGTCTGTTTGTGAAGAAACGTTCCCAAGGACAGGTAAATGTGTCAGATAGTGAGACAATACCTCTGCCATAAAGTTAACATTGGATCTAATAGATCACACAGTAACGGTTTGCTTTTCTTGTTACGAAGAGTTGCCGGGCCTTAAGCAAAAACATTGTATAAAATAATGGAAAACCCAATTGACATAAAGCACTTAAAGTCAGTTGATTGTTGGGTGAAAGTGTGTGCACTTTTAAAGATCAGTACAGTAGTTTAGAAATAACTTTACTACTTACTACTTACTTGAAGTTTAAAAATAACTTTACTTTTATCTAGCTTACTACATGTATAAGAATTGTGAAATGAAACTTATGTATTTATAATATTTGTAAATAATCTGTGACGACACATCATTTCACAGACTGTAAACCTTTGCCTAATTCTTTGAGAGCAGTATTTGGAGGAGTTAAGCTGAGCCGTAATAGTACTACGCCAGTAGTTCATTTTGTAAGTTAACCTTGCCAATTGTATTATTTTACCTAACTTTTATTTCTAAGTGCATTCTGAGGTAATGTCTAGATTTTTAATAGCATGAAATGTATTAACCACAATGTTTGATTTTTTTTGTCGTTTTCTCTATGGAGAAAAAATTACTAAAATTAATAAATGGTGTCGATAAAGTCTACTTTCTTGCGCTTATATTCATTACTAAATATAATTTAAAATAAAACTGGTAGTTTATAGATTTTCCAATCCATAGTGTGTCTTTACCTATGTTTTGTATCAAAACAACATCCAAAAAATAAATGGCTTAGGACCAAAGTGAACTCTGAAAATGTTTTTAGGCATTTTGGACCGCTTATAACCCAAAATCGGTGAAGCTATGGCAATGCAAACTTTGTTTGAGGGTTAAGCTAATCACACAGTGAGTCTTAACTAGATTTTTGTCCATATAACATCCTCAAAACAAATTGCAAAAACTGTATTATCAAATTGATATGTAATGAACTTTTTTAAATCACATTTAGATCTAGGGTGTTCATGGAAGTGTGCTAATAGGATGCGTCTCCAATGGTGCGGATACAGGCCAGCGATTTACAGCCCCGACGGGGGTGACAACGATGCCTGATGTTTTAGACAACGAATACACATTTCTCACCTGAAATCCAAGTGCCAGCTAAGAAAATTTCATCTGTAGAAAACAGTACGGCTATCGCTCTAAAAACAAACGATGACTCACCGTGTCATACTGTCGGTGTATTTTGTTCAAAGCTAGTTTTTTAACGCATACCTGCATGTACAGTGCATCATTATGAGTGCTGGATCGTTATTAAATACATACAGTATGACATAACTTGGAAAACTAGTTTTATTTATTAACCGAATTTTAGAAATTTTTTCCCCCTAACAGGGTTTGGATTAGGCGGATTTTCGGATTAACGGGATTTGATTAGCAGTACTCTAGTGTAGTCCAATTTTAATGAAATTCAAACAAATGTTCCATTTATAATACGTAGTAAAACTTGCACTTAAAGACCACATGAGTCTCGTAACACTCATGATCTTATAGCGGCACATCTGGGGCCGAAGACCAAGGCGAGGCTGTGAGCGCTCAAAGCTCACACGGAGGTGTGCTGCCTTCACTCATGCCAGCGGCACTGTAGCGCTTAGTTGCGTTTCGGCCTTGGTTTGATGACACCTTGACATTCTAACGTACATTCTATATAGACATTCTAATTATGAACTCCTTAAAAATGAGGTGTTCACCTTGATCAACTAGTAGGATCTGTCTTTACAAGAATTACTGACATGGCAATTCTTAATAATTAATACACTTCGAGAGCTACCAAGAATTATTTTTGTGATTTTTTTTTATTTGTAGTTTTTTATGTTGACAAATATTTCAACAGAATGTGTTGCCTGTTGGTTAAACTAAAAAGAGAACAATCGCCATACTTACTTGAAAGCTTTACTAAGTGTTCCTGAGCCAATATCACTGGTATCAATATCTAACTGTTCTGGGTCCAGTGTTGCCAAAAAGTTCTCCTGCAATATAAAGAAATCGTTACCACAGTGCAATGACACACTTGAGAATCCATTTACAGAACTTAACTAGATATTTCATTCGAGCAGGGCTATGTGAAATTCACAATATTTTCAAAATCCTATTCTTTTGCCAAGTGTCTTAATACAATTTCTAATACAATGTGTGGCTAAATTTGAAGAATTCAGGGCTATAGATGTTACCTTTCTATCAATACCATGCAGCTTTCAACTTGAAATGGCACATTGTGAACAAAATAAAGCAGTAACTTTGCTGGATCAAACTCAGGACTCCATCAAAGCCGATATCAGGGTACTGGTAGCTTATCAACCACCATTTCCATGTACCTTTCTTCTGGAGCTATACTATTATAAAAAGCTCTTTACTTTAAAAACACAAAGCTATTGTGCTATTGTATACTGTTATGGGAAATGAATACAGAGAAAAATGGAGGTTATTTCATTAATTTTTAATTTAAGAGTTACAACGATAATTTGGTAACATTGGTTTTCATTAGGGGAGGACGAGGAAATTCCAGACTAAAATTAAAATCCAAGAGATTGGGCAGGAGTTCCCTAAAGAAGGGATTTTTTGGAGAGTTTGGTGACAAGGTTTTGAGGAATTTTTTAGGTGGGTGGGATTTTTGGCAGAAGTGGAAGTTTAAAGGCAGATTTTAGCAGATCTTGTGATATGAGTAGATTTCTAAACAATCTCATTTTTTGATAATTCTACTCTAATTAATAATCAGTTTTCTAGATGAATTTCTATTAAAAATCCCGCAACTACAAACAAATCCAAATACAAGTTTTTAAGTTATTTATAAATATTTTCATTTTTTTAAGGAATTAACATTTTTTTAATCTTTTTTGACTTTTAATGTTCACAATCCCTTCTAATGATTGTAAAGTTGAAATATTGGGATTTGTAGGGTAATGTACTTTATCTTACTGTAAAACCTATTTCAATTTTCGACCTTATCTTTAAATTTGTAATGACAGACTAAAATAGACTCTTAACCCTTTCCGGTCTCATTTTATTTTAAATTTTCATAAAAAAGCCTCCATTATGGGTTTCCCCAGTCCCCTGTAAGCAAAATTTCAGCAAAACCCTCTCTGGTGCGGTACCAGTCATTGAACCCTCAAGCAGCGGGGGATTTAAGCGCCTCCTAAGCTCAAAAGTGCCACTCTCCGCCTCACTGGATTTGATGAGCCATTTTTCTCTTCAGTGATCCTCAGCGGGTCATTGTGGCCCCGCACCAGCATGATCAACAACTAGCATTGCACCGTACCAAACACCGGGTGGGATTGAACCGCGCTGTGACAGACAGGGGCCAGCTGTCGTCACTATAACCACTAAACCACGGGCTGTTGGTCGGCTGTGAAACTCACACTTGAGTTGCCGGGAGGGAGAGTGGTAGTTTAAGCTCTTCTCTGCTAGGGGCGTTAATGTGTTGCGTAGTGCTGCAGCATATCAAGAGCGGTTTCAGCAACTCCTATACTGCATCCAAGCGTTCAAAAAGAAATGGCGTTTAATCGACCTATAATAATTAGACCGCAGCGACCTCAAAAGGGTTAATCCTCTGAAAATTTCCTGGAATCAAGCAATAAAAATGTTTCTTGCCGAAGAAAATTCCATTCCGTCCACCCTAGTTTTCATAAATAGTAAAGTTTCGATTTAATAAAGGAAAAGTGGGCATCCTTTTACAACCCAACCCTGAACTTAACCATCATTACTGCTCAGCAGGCAAAATTGTCTGGGACAATTTCAAATGAGGCAATTGTGGCTACTGGACATTATGGCAATAGTCTCCACTAGCGATACTTAAAAGTATGAATAAAATTACTATTTTAAGCATTTACATTTGATTTTACACATAGAATCTGCGGAATACACCACTTTACAGCATCTGGCCTGCACAGGGTATTTGCCATTTGTCGACACAAGCGTCTTCAAGATGTTTCTTGCAGCTTTCTCATCGTTATTGTAAATGAATAGCTTTCTTTCAGTTTTGATTACTTTTACACATCAGCAAACCGCGTGGCGACATTCTGTAAAAGATCAAACAGCTGGTTATTGTTTGTAAATTAGGGATGAGTCAGTTCGGACATACCGGATCGAGACCGAAAATTAACAATGTCGGTTCCAGAACCGGCCCGATAGCGAAATAACACATGGGGTTAAGTATTTTAACTTTAAAGTGACAATTAAACACATCTAAATATTGATTCATCTGTTTTCATATTATTGCCAATAGCTTGATCAATCTAGAGTCGTTGTTTGCTATTTATAAGACCAGATCCACTCTAGTCAAAGTACACAAAATGGCGAGGAAGAGGTGTGTTGTGTCCGTGGTACTCTGTGGCGGTCGGTCAGTGTAATAAGATAAATCTGGTCGAGTGATTCTGATGACAAATTGACAATTCAGCTAGCAAGCTGGTGTTCTCCAGTGTGTTTATCACGGCAACCTCACAGTTTCTAAGATTCACACATAGAATGAGCCTACGGCGCCTATAGCAGGCAATTTACGGTATATACTGTGAATATTGTGCCACACTGGCGTCCGTGCATAAGTATGTACTTGTAATGGCTGACCCGTGTTGATGATATTGACTTGTTGTTAGCATAGTTATAACTCATTTTATTATCTGACGTTGAATTAGAATTTTTCTTAGGCGTTTATATTCTATTAAATTATTTGTTCAAAGCTGCACAGCATAATGGTCACACACTTTATTCACTCTCCTTGAGAGCTCACACATGTCGCGTGAAAAGTTTGCGAATTTAAACAAATGACTTGAGTTGGAACTGGAACCGACAGAACCGAGAATCAATTTTTTCTCAGAACCGGGAACCCGTAAAATGTTGGAACCGACTCATCTCTAATGTAAATAGTTTCTATGTTCTGTTGGAAAAAAGATAGAACAGTTTGTATTTGAGCTGTGAAATTGTAGTTAGTTTATATGTTTACTAAACTGAGCATTTGGTAATGACCTAGCCTTAATCTAGGATTTAATTTAACATATTCCAACGAGAAAAAAATGGAAGAATGGCGGTTAGTTTTACTGATAATTGATGAGATTAAATACCAGCCTGTGTTTATTTATCAGCAAAGGCCCTACGCCTGAATTTTGAGTACCATTTTGGGTTGCTAAATGTCACACCGAGTCCTTAACTTGTATTTTATCAATTAATTGACACCAACTAAAATAACACATTATCCATGGTTTAAGAGACTCAGTCTTATAGGAATGTATACAATTTTAAAGCAAACTCAAAGTGTGATGTACTTCTGAAGATAAACATGTTGTTTTAGAAAGACCTCAGGCAAATACAAATTTATTATTAGAATATTTTCAGTTTGTTTTAAAATTATATTATAACACATTATCTGATTGAATAAGTTTTCACACTACCTTCTGTTTCCGTTATGTCAATAACTCTTTTGATGTGAGACAAAGGCATCAGTTTGACATGCTTGAAGGATTTTCCACTGTTCAGTTTTGTAGTGTTGGGACTTTTTAAAGAGTTAAACGCTTTTGAGCGCTTCTTGCACACCTGAAATAAACATGAAAATTATATACATTTTCAGGCATATTTTGATAAAATATGTAATCAAATAGAAACAAGAATGTTTAGAGAGAATTCATGAAGTACATTAACCATACAATAATCATACATTACACAAGCCAGGAAAAACGGGCTACAATGAAATGAAAACAGTCTTTATTTACTTGGCGAAGTCAGGGCTGCCCTAACTACAATAAAATACAATACATTATTTAAATTTCAGAGAACAAAATTTGAACACCACAAATAACTTTAAGAACGCTGACAATTCCGAATCAGCTACTGAGCTACTGTTGTTCTTATGAACTCACCTCAACTGTGTCAGAAAAGAGGAAAGAAGGCCAAGGCGTCCCCTCTGCCACTGAGTCCATCACTCAGTTCCATGATATCACATCGGTGATGAACCTGCGGTGAGAAGACACTAGGTCGCCCTAAAGCATGGGGCACAATAATATGAATTAAATACAAGTTACCTAACTTAATAACTTCACTTTAGCAATTAACAATAGAGTGAATTAAATAAACTGTGAAAATGCTGTCTTAACTTATTGTTATTAAGCCATAGAATACTGTACCACATAATAAATTTAAGTTTTATTTTTACTCAGCGATTAAAATCAATCATTAAAGATATGAGGTCATCAGAAAGTAAAGAGCGATTGCGCATCATCTTGCGCACACCCTCACCACTACTCCGCGTGCAGCTGCCAGCTACATTCTTCCTCTTCAGTTTGACTGTAGGTTCATTGCTACTGTATGATTTGGCGTCTTGTGTCCACAGTGATTAATAATAGCCGACAATTGAAAACCCTGCTAAATGTAAAGTGTGAATTTTAAACACTTTCGAAAGAGTCGTGGCAACTGGTTTTGGGATCCAAAGGGCTTAATCAATGTCGATATCAGGGTACTGGTAGCTTATCAACCACCATTTCCATGTACCTTTTTCTGGAGCTATACTATTATAAAAAAGCTTTTACTTTAAAAACACAAAGCTATTTCTCAAAATAGTATAAACTATAAAGGTAATTATTTTCTTTGTATATTGTTATGGGAAATGAATACAGAGAAAATGGAGGTAATTTCATTAATTTTTAATTTATGAGTTACAAAGATAATTTGGTAACATTGTTTTTATTAGGTGGACGAGGAAATTCCAGACTAAAATTAAAACTAAGACATTGGGCTGAGTTCCCTAAAGAAGGGATTTTTGAGAGATTTTTGAGAGTTTGAAGGCAAGGTTTTGAGGAATTTTTTTAGGTGGGTGGGATTTTTTGGCAGAAGTGGAAGTTTAAAGGCAATTTTAGCAGATTTCGTGATATGAGTAGATTTCTAAACAATCTCATTTTGATTTCTACTCTAATTCAGTTTCTAGGTAATTTCTATTAATCAGTTTCTCTAGGTGAATTTCTATTGAAAATTCAAGAACTACAAAACAAATCCAAATACAAATTTTAAAATTATTTATAAATATTTTTATTTTTTAAGGAATAAACAAGTATTATTTTAATCTTTGTTGACTTTTAATGTTCACAATCCCTTCTAATGATTACAAAGTTGAGATATTGGGATTTGTAGGGTAAATGTACTTTATCTTACTGTAAAAACCTTTTTCAATTTTCCAACCTTTTCTTTTTAATTTGTAATGACAGACTGAAATAAACTCTTAATCCCTCCTGAAAATTTCCTGGAATCAAGCAATAAAAAATGTTTCTTGCCCGAAAGGAAAATTCCATTCCCGTCCACCCCTAGTTTTCATAAATAGTAAAGTTTCCGATTTAATAAGGAAAAGATGGGCATCCTTTTTACAACCCAACCCTGAACTTAACCATCATTACTGCTCACTTGAGCAAAATTGTCTGGGACAATTTCAAATGAGGCAATTGTGGCTACTGGACATAATGGCAATAGAGTCTCCACTAATGATACTTAAAAGTATGAATAAAATTACTATTTTAAGCATTTACATTTGATTTTACACATAAAGAATGCGGAATAAACCACTTACAGCATCTGGCCTGCACAGGGTATTTGCCATTTGTCGACACAGCGTCTTCAAGAATGTTGTCTTTTCCGCTTTCTCATCCGTTATTGTAAATGAATAAAGCTTTTCTTTCAGTTCTTGATTACTTTTACACATCAAAGCAAACACGTGACGACATTCTGTAAAAGATCAAGCAGCTGGTTATTGTTTGTAAATTAGGGATGAGTCGGTTCTTCGGACATACCCGGATCCGAGACCCGAAAATTAAGAATGTCGGTTCCAGAACCGGCCCTGATAGCGAAATAACGCATTGGGGTTAAGTATTCTAACTGTTAAAGTGACAATTAAACACATCTAAATTGTGGTTTTCATCTGTTTTTCATATTATTGCCAATGAAAACGATCAATCTCGTCGTTGTTTGCCTATTTATATACGACCAGATCCCACTCTAGTCAAAGTACACAAAATGGCGAGCAAGAGGTGTGTTGTGTCGGTGCACTCTGTGGCTGCCAGTCGGTCAGTGTAATACGATAGTCTGGTCGAGGTGATTTGATGACAAATTGAGACAACTCAGCAGAAAGCTAGTGTTCTCCACTGTGTTTATACGGCAACCTCACAAGTTTCTAAGATTCACACATAGAATGAGCCTACCGCGCCTATTTAAAACAGCAGACGAATTTACGGTATATACTGTGAATATTGTGGCACAATGACGCCACGCGGTACGCGTATGTACTTCAGAATGGCTGACCGGTGTTGACGATATTGACTTGTTGTTAGCATAGTTATAACTCATTTTATTTATACGACGTTGAATTAGAATTTTTCTTAGACGTTTATATTCTATTAAATTATTTGTTCAAAGCTGCACAGTATAATGGTCGGTTCTGTGCTCGCAATTTCTCTTTCCCTCTCGCTTTTTCTTCTTCTCTCAGCTGTTCTCTCACCGCCTAATTAGTTCGTTGCTCCTAGAGTAAAGGGCTACAAGACATATAGATGTGCACGCATCTTGTTGTTAGTAACGGAACCGCCTTGCTGGAATGGGAACTGAACTTTGTTGGCATGGTTCAGTTAATCAACAAACGGATTCTTTTGGGAATTAGTTTTACGCATCAGAATTAATTTTATACGACTGATACAGTTCTCATATTACACATAACTATTTTATCTAATACTGGTGTCGCCAAATACTTTTATACTTGGCAAATTTTCATAAAAACATTGATTTTAGCTTAAAACATGAACCAAGTCAATTAATTGATTACATCTGATATGCTGCCAAATTCATTCCAATTCCAGAACTGTCTTGAAATCCACTGGAAACCATTATCAGTTATTTCTTTCCACATTGCTCTATTCTAGTGTTCCATTTTGTTTTTGTAGTTTTGATTTCCTTCTTAGATGACATTTTCTTCATTTTGTAGTCCAATTGATATGAAAAGTTAAATATTGTTGTCTAATGACATTTCCTTCTTTTCATCTTTATTCACTCTCCTTGAGAGCTCACACGTCACGTGAAAAGTTTGCAAATTTAGACAAATGACTTGAGTTGGAACTGGAACCGACAGAACCGAGAATCAATTTTTCTCAGAACCGGGAACCCGTAAAATTTTGGAACCGACTCATCTCTAATGTAAATAGTTTCTATGTTCTGTTGGAAAAAAGATAGAACAGTTTGTATTTGAGCTGTGAAATTGTAGTTAGTTTATATGTTTACTAAATTGAGCATTTGGTAATGACCTAGCCTTAATCTAGGATTTAATTTAACATATTCCAACGAGAAAAAAATGGAAGAATGACGGTTAGTTTTACTGATAATTGATGAGATTAAATACCAGCCTGTGTTTATTTATCAGCAAAGGCCCGCCCGCCTGAATTTTGAGTACCATTTTTGGGTTGCTAAATGTCACACCGTAGCTCCTTAACTTGTATTTTATCAATTAATTGACACCAACTAAAATAGCACATTATCCATGGTTTAAGAAACTCAGTCTTATTGGAATGTATACAATTTTAAAGCAAACTCAAAGTGTGATGTACTTCTGCAGATAAACATGTTGTTTTAGAAAGACCTCAGGCAAATACAAATTTATTATTAGAATATTTTCAGTTTGTTTTAAAATTATATTCTAACACATTATCTGATTGAATAAGTTTTCACACTACCTTCTGTTTCCGTTATGTCAATAACTCTTTTGATGTGAGACAAAGGCATCAGTTTGACATGCTTGAAGGATTTTCCACTGTTCAGTTTTGTAGTGTTGGGACTTTTTAAAGAGTTAAACGCTTTTGAGCGCTTCTTGCACACCTGAAATAAACATGAAAATTATATACATTTTCAGGCGTATTTTGATAAAATATGTAATCAAATAGAAACAAGAATGTTTAGAGAGAATTCATGAAGTACATTAACCATATAATAATCATACATCACACAAGCCAGGAAAAACCGCTACAATGAAAAGAAAACAGTCTTTATTTACGTGGCGAAGTCAGGGCTGTCCTGACTACAATAAAATACAGTACATTATTTAAATTTCAGAGACATTTGAACACCACAAATAACTTTAAGAACTGACAATTCTGAATCAGCTACTGAGCTACTGTTGTTCTTATGAACTCACCTCAACTGTGTCAGAAAAGAGGAAGAAGGCCAAGGCGTCCCCTCTGCCGCTGAGTCCGTCACTCAGTTCCATGATATCACATCGGGTGATGAACCTGCGGTGAGAAGACACTAGGTCCGCCTGAAGCATGGGGCACAATAATATAGCATAAATACAAGTTACCTAACCTAAATAACTTCACTTTAGCAATTAACAATAGAGTGAATTATAAACTGTGAAAACGCTGTCTTAACTTATTGTTATTAGGCCATAGAATACTGTACCACATAATAAATTTAATTTTTATTTTACTCAGCAGATTAAAATAAATTATTAAAGATAAAATGAGTAAAATGTAGAGCCCTGAAGAGATTTTATTCATCTACATTAAATTATGTAAGCTGAATGTTGGATATTATAAGCTGTATGTCAAATATATTAAGATTAGTTAAGCTGGCATAGATAATCACTTATACATGTTTTTGAGTTCAGTACAACACTGTTTGCACCTTCTGTCTCACTAACAAGAGATACTTAACTAACTCAGGAACTAGTTAAATTAAAGTTGTATTTATTCAAACACATAAGTAATTAACCTTAAAACTAAGCAATTAGTAACTTACCGGACAGTTTTCTATATCGTTGAAGATATCAAACATGACCATCTGACCCTCCGTGAGCCTCTTGTCCTCATTTATGTGTTTTGTCACCTCCTTGATAGACTCCACAGCAGCCTGCAGGGCACTGTGATCTGGATTGCTTTTGTTCGTATGTTTCAGAATGTCTGGAACACATTTTGTAATTGGTTATATTTTCTTTAATAGTTTTAAACTGGATTTCTAAAAGGTGAAAGCATGGCGGTATTTAAACTATCAAGATTGATTATATGAACAAATAATTATGTGATATGCTATACTTTATAAACCTTGAAAAGTAAAGGTGTGTGACAGCAAGGTTTTTTACATTGAGACAAAACCGAGTGAGAATAAAAACTAACGATTTGAAATCGAGACGCGGAAATTATTTTAAATTAATGGTTACCATCTGGTTATGTTTCTTTGTATTTTCGTTGTTTGTTGTTCATACCCATCACCCATCATACCCAAATGAGGTATGAAAGAATGCCAACATACATTGTTAGAAAACGACATTACCTCAGAAAGTGCAACTGTAAAGCTGGAAACTCTAATGACCCTGAGAAAATGGCTAGAAAAAATCTCTTCAACGCCTGTGAATTTGTAAAAAGATGATTTTGATAGTAGCAGAACTCTAGTAACTCACACAATGCGAATCGTTGAAAATGACTACTTTACAATCGACTCAATTAACTTTTTCATAAATATTTTTCTGTCGTCTTGTCTACCCGAAATCGAAAAGCCCATCCGTTTATCACTCTAGGTATCTAATGCTAATTATTTTAAGAATATATTACATGGCAAAGAACACATGCATTAGATTATTTTAAGAAAACTGCTTGTAACAGTGAAATAGCTCTGTATCAGTTATTGCAGGTTAGAGGAGGGCACTTACCGTTAAGAAGCAGATTAATACTAGGAAGACGTTGGATGGGGCGGATAAGTAGATCAAGCAAACTCTGCCGACCACACTCTGGCTTGGTCTGTCCGATCTTGAGGAAGGCGTGAAACCTCGGCATCGTCTGGTCACATTTGATCAACAGCTCCCTTGTCGTCTCATAGAAGTTTACGTACGGTGGGTACGTTTTCACCAGGTCGTCCGACTGTTACACGTTACAGATAAATAGACCTTAAAGTTAAAGTAGTAGTCAACACGTATAGAAAGATTAGAAAACACACCATCAATGATAAATGTAATAAAACATCATAAAACATGATTTTAATTAAAATAATGAAAACTTTTCATAGTGACAAATTGATTTTGTAGTTACTATCATATTTTTCAGTTATGTTACTTATCACATGATTCTAAACAAGCCTTTTCATCTATAGACAAATTGTACTCACAAACTTGAGAATGATATTGCCAATGCTGATGTCCTCTGTCCAGTGAGCAGAAGCCCACCTTAGCTGTTCCAGCATCTGACAGTGGGTTTGATAGATGGGCGGTAGATGACCAAAGATGATCTTCAGTTCTGTCGGATTTAGCAGCGGTTGCTCGTCCGACTCAACCATCTTCTCCAGGGGATCTTTGTATAACTGTAGAAATAAAATACAGAATAAAACTATCAAGTATTAATTAAAACTGTATCTAAGATTACATCAGTGAAACAAACTGCTGGAAGTAATTGGACAACTAACAAAGATTTGCCATAGCAGATGGTGAAAAGGAAACGTTCGCTGAGACGCATCGAGAGTAGACTCGATCACTAGCATGTTTTTGAGAACAATGTTGGTCAGTACTTGACGAAAAACTCTTAGGATATTCCAAAATTTGCACCATTGAATTTCAAGTTAAAATGTAAAGCGCTCTCTCTCAAAATTTGTACTATTGCAATCAATAAAACTAAATACATTTGGAAAACTTTACTACCTGGTGAAAGGCTGAAGAAAACTTGACTTAAATCACAATAAGTTGTACATGTTAAGTAAACTTAACGAAACTGTTAGAGCCTGGTAATAAAAAAGCTCTGGTTAAAATAACTTACCGTCATAATGGTTTTGAGAGTATTGACATAATTGCACTCTGTTTGAACTAGTTCTAGGAATACTTGGTGACGAGGACTGAGGTTCTTGAGAGAGAGTGGAGACTCCCCACTCACCGACTCTCCCTCACCTATATAACAAACAAATAACAGACATATTAATTTAACAAAAAATAGAAATAGTAACTGAAGAAAAAATAGTCATTATGTTGGTTTTGGACACATTTAAAAATCTGTCACATTGAAACATGTTTCACGATTGATTTGCACTAATAAATAAGCAAATCAATAATAAAGCTCCTACCAATCATAAAATAGGTACATATAATACCAATAATAACCCTACACGAATCAATAACAAAGTATCCAACTTGACTATCCCATAAGAAGCCAAAAATCTAACATCCTACCTCCAATATAGAATTCTAATTGCTAAAACACATTTCTTTTCAATAAATCATTGACTATTAGTAAGGTTAGAATCTTTAACTGTACACAACCTATGTATGAACCTACCGTCAGAAATGTGAGTAGCAGGACTGGCTGTGCAGTCGAGGAAGGATCCACTGACACTGAGTAGGCCGGCGTCACTGATCGAGCTGCGTCGCTTGTTGGTAGCGGTGAGACGCTTGAGCCGCTAGCTAGCCGCGCCACCGCCTCCTGTAGTCGCTTGCGCTTGCGTGCCGTTCGTGTACCCACTGCCACCGGCGTACTGCGCCGCGACGGACTCACCAGGCTCTCCAGGTACTGAGACGAGTCAGACATTCGTGTCACCATACACTTGTTGTACTGGGGCCAGGAGAGGAGGTAGAGGCAGCACAACAAGGAAAGGTATCAGGTTAGGAATTAGAAATTAATATGGAAGGGAAAGTTAGGGTTTATTAATAATTTACAATAAATTGTACTTAAAACCATATTTAATTTAGTAAACCTGGCAAAGAAGTTTGGAAAAATAGCCACGTACAGTGGCAGTTATTGGGCAATGTTCAGCCAGTTATTTGGAGGCGTGGGGCCTACACAGAGAAACTACCACTAAGGCGATTCATTTCTTAGGAAAAAGTTGAAACTAAACTTAACTATAAGTACTGTAATTGATGGTCTCGTCCAATTTAATTAGTAGGCAAGGTAGAAAAGAGCTGCAATTATAACCTTTGAACCTTACCATATAAATCTCTAAATCCTAAGGATAACATTTTAATGAAATGTGGACATCACAAGTTTTCCTCATACATATTGACTACCCCCTGCATTTGAGATCCCATAAGCAATCTAGATGAGTTTACTGATTCTTCAGTTAAGATGTGTGAAAACATGTTGAACTGAATACACACTTTTTAATATTCTGCCATTTGAAACCATATTATGTCATTAAAACTTAGCTATTGTTAACACTGGCAAAACTTAAGCTCTTAAAAATCAATAAATACGGTAAGTACTTACATCTTCAAATAGGTAATCCTTTTCATCGACACATCCCTCGTTTTGCACTGAAGCCCAGAACCATTCTGCTTTGACAATGTAGGTCTGAGACGGAGCTTGAGCCGGCACCGAACTCACTGTAGACTCATCTACAACCTGTAATCATTCATCGATTTGCAACATTGTTTTACTAATCACAACCTGTCATTGAATTCAAAACCGTTTTTCAAACTCAACAAGTTTCAAGTTTTTGTGAGGGTATTGAACTCACAAGGTTTACACAAATCAAAATCAGCATTTCTAAGTTGCAAATGTTAAATGTCAAACCACTGCAATTTCATTTGGAGTCAAAGTGGCTGAGCAGGCTTTACCTTAATTTATCCTAAATTGAAAATAATGTGATCAGCAACTTGCTAAATGTTTACATTTTAAATTTTCTTAAGAACTCTCATAAGAGGGGTCTTAGGCAACACTTTTTTCAACAGATTAAAGATAGGCCAATCTTTACTCACATCTAGTCTAAACTAAAATCAACAAAAAGTGCTTTATAAAAACCAATGTGGTTTAAGCAAAATTTAAAAAATGCTTTGTTTATAGTTTAATACATTATTTACTTTGTTAATAATCTATTACATTTCATTGCGCAGGAAAATGTAATGTTTTCCAGTGCACTAGGGATATTAAAATTTCTTGGAAATAAATGTGGTTCCCAGGAAGGAAAAGTACTCATCCTACATTCTGGTTTAAAACCTAGAACAGTTCAGCAGCAGAACACACTTCTCTTTACCAAGGATGCAGTAACAAAACAGAAAACAGAAATAACAACAGTTACCATATCACAGTGTATGCTGACGGTGTGGTAATTTGGACTCATACTGATTAAAACATCTAAGAACAGCTAATTAAATTGGTTTATAAATTCAAACAGTTTGCAAAGAAAACACTGTGGGGATGGAAGTTAAGTATAATAGGTAAGTTGTGTCAAAACTTAGAAATCACACTATTCAGTATTCAGAATGTAGGACACTTTGCACAACTGGGAAGCAAAATTACAACAGTGGTACAGGCTGGTTTCAAGTGTCAAATAGACTAATGTAGGCACCTTCTATCATCAAGTAATGAAACTGTTGTGGTATGAAAAATACCAAAAAAGGCCAAAATAATTATAGTTATGAATTTAATGAAGATTTAAGAACATCTATTCAAAAAACAAGAAGTGATCAAATGATATATTTGACATGTACAGTACAGCCCTCTAGGCCCATCTTGTTTGGGCCAAACTAAAGCGAAACACAACAAAATGAAAATGTTGATGAAAAGTGTAAGCATAATTTAAAATAGAACAGTTTTTTTCATAAACATGAAAAAGAATCCAATTAAATGAAAACTCAGGAAAAACTTAAAAATTTTAAAGAATTTTTCATTTATTTGCTTAAGTTGTTGGATCACATACAAAATCTAAAACGTTTCCACAGACATCCTAACTAAGCAAAGCAACATGCAAGAATGAAGGGAAATTACAATACAGGTAAATTACTACTTTACATCCATAGCTGAACTACACTATTGATTAAGCAAACCTAAAGGTGATTTACAGTTAACAGACGGTAAATTATTGTGTCAGCATATACAGAGTGTCCCATAAGTAAAGTGCCAAACTCCGGGAAACGTTTCTATAAGTCTTAATAAAGACAAATTCAAGAATAACTTTCTTTTAAAAAAACTGTTTACCAAATATTGCCATTTTGTATTTTTTACAAAATAATTTTTATCTCCAACATTTTTTAACCGATTTTTATTAAACTCCAATTTTTATTAAATGGAGGAAAAACAATAAAGAAAATACAAAAAATTCACCATATTTTTTATTTATTTTATTGTTTTTCCGCCATTTAAGTTAAAACCTTTAAACTGGACGTCATTTTGAAATCTCAAATAGGGCCAAGTCGATTATTTTCTATGGTCGATCTCATCTATTTCAACATACATACCGAGTTTAATAAAAATCTGTTAAAAAATGTTGCGAGATAAAAAATACAAAATGGCAGATATCTGGTGAACAAGGTGTTTTGGAAAAAAAGTAATTCTTAAATTTGTCTTTATTTAAACCTATAGAAACGTTTCCCGGAGTTTGGCACTTTACTTATGGGACACCCTGTATATTAGTGAAGCTTAAATTCAAGTAGAAGAGAAAAGTACTAACTGAAAATAAACAACTGAACATCTAAGTACTAACAATCAAAAGAAGAAAAAGTAAATATGTCTCAGGCTAACCCAACACCAAAGTCTAACATTCAATCAAGACTGTAGAGTTGTCTACTACTAAAATGTTGTAAAGTAGCACAGACACTTATTTTTGGGTATTTGTGATGCATATTTTATAGTTTTTCAAGAAGCTATGACTATTTCAGTTTTAATACGGTTTTTCGAGGGTAAATCCCCGTTTGATATGGTAGCAAAAAATGAATCTTGGAAACCTTAATATAATGACATTGTAATGGACATTGGAAACATTAGGGGTCGTAAAACAGTAGAAATTTTTCATCCAGGCCAATTATTTAATGAAATTATCACTTTGCAAAGATACAGAGTGTCCAACATTCACAAAAAACAAAATTCATGCATTTTCCCAGATAAATTTTACCGATTACCCAGATTTGGGGTACACTACTATTTAGGTTTATGTTCACTTTTGAATTTTGAAAAACTTTAAGTACGCAATCTAAAAAGATTCATAGGTATTCCCCCGAGCTCCGCAAGTAAAACATTATTTGTGGAAGATAAAGCAATACTATATACATGTGAAATTTTTTGTCAATGCTATAGCGTCTGAGACTAAATAATGATTTATTTTCATTTTAATTCAAGACGTAACCAAAGTTCAAAATTGTTCACGGTTTGTTCTCTAGACTCCCGTTGGCGTCCACAACAAAATCAAGACTCGTTGCTGTTCATACAATCTCTTGACCCTAAAATGCGTCTGTAATGAATCACAACTTTGAATTTTTACCATTCAAATTCTTTTAGACAACATGCTAGTATATTCTCAACTTTCCTGAAACATAATTTTCTGTGTAATTTATGCTAAACACTAGATACTACCATTAATTTTAGTCACATGAAAGAGACATTAAATAACCAAACTCAAAACTATTTTTACCAATCTGAATTTTGAAAAGTTACTATTATATTATATTTTAGAACAGATTCACTGTAGGGATACTTAAATTATAATTAGATTAAAAAGAAAAGTATATGTATTCTGGTAAAATTATTTTTATTTTTAAGGACTTTCACCTTTAATTAATCTTCCGATGTAAGTCATTGTAAAAAATCAGAAGATGATCTAAATTTGAATGTCTATTGTTAATTTACAGTTTCTATTCTTTATATCTAATCATTATTGATATATATTTCAGAAGATTTGACATTTTAATATGGTTTATAAAACAGAACCTAAAAGGAGAAATTTTATCTACATGCAATACAGCCAATAATTAGAAACGTTTTTACAATTATGTTCCACAATGCAAGTTAAGAAAATGCATCCAAATGATATCCAATTCAAAATCTTGTTATTAACATTAAATTTAGTCTACATTACCAACAAAAATATATATTTCTTCCACAAATATTTTTTATTGTTAGTTCAAAACTACATAATAATAAAGCTACTTCTAAGTCATGAAAAATAATTAGTATTTCAAATTTGTTTTTGTTTTCTTTGTTAAAGCATAGGTTCTATTATAATTATTCATTATTGTGTTATGAGCCATTTCCATTAGTTATCAAAATGAGGACTGTCCAGAAAAAAAGTCTGATTAAAACTAGTAAAAGCAAATTGTAGAGTCTTTATTTAACGGTTATTTTTTTTTGTAACCTGAAATACGTATCTGCTTATAGAAGAATTCTCTACATGTGGGACCTACGTACGGTACATGCAATGAACTCCAATTGAAGTTTGATCGGTAAGTAGACTGTAGGGTGGTGGGGCAAGGGGGCATTACACGTCCCGTTTACATGGGTGAACACTGGTTCCATATCTCTCTGACAGTACGGGAACAATATGGGAGGTGTTATAATCTAGATCAAATAACAAATATATTTTTGAATAATTTTAAAATTCAACAAATTGAGGGAAACTAACCGTGGATTATTATCCTCTGTTCAAATTGTAGGCAGGAAAAACCACAAAATTAAGTAACCATTACATAAGACTAGATTAGAACTTGAATTAGCACTATATCAAATACTACACTATATTAAATAATGTATTTATTCATCTTATGACCAGTTTAAAACCCAGTGTTATGACTATATACATTATGTTAATTATTAAATATTAATAAACTATAATGGTTAGCATGAGACACACTTTCTACAGATTAATATTCTTTATAAAACCAAATGTTATTCAGATTTATAGAAATTAGAAAATTAAATGGATAATTTATTTTTAATTCAAACTACATATTATTAACAAAAGTTATATTTTGAAGAAAAAAATGAAGTTAGCTTAATTGAACAAGGCAACTTGAAGAGAGAAATGTATCCTACCCACACCTAAAGCCTTGCACTGAGTAGTAAATATACAGATTGTTTCTAAGCTTTAAACAGAGAATATTGATCTGTAGAGTGATGAGATGAAATGAAATGAGCTGTGAGATAGGATTAGGAAGTATGTATGTACCATAAGCATGCGGTGAGAGTCCTCTTGTAGAGTGCTGTGGCCGAGGGAGGGCCTAGGGGAGGGTGAATGGTGAAGCAAATCATCGTGAGGCTTAGCCGGGGTTCGGACAGGAGTGGAGGGAGGGGGCATATCTGACTTGACAACATTGCGAGGTGATGCTTTCACACACACATCACTGCTGGAGATCCACCGGGCCAGGGAGTGAGTCTTCATCTTGAATGACTTTCTCAGAGAGGAATGGGTAAACTTTTTAAACCCGTCTTTGGGTGATTTCTTCACTTTCCTACTCTGGTTCATCTCTGTGGGCGACATTGTTTTTCTTCTTTTCGCTTCCAACTTGGGAGAAGCACATTCGTCATGATCAGAAAAAGATAGCTCTTTTATCACACTGATATTTTTTGGTGTGATTTTCAACGGTGATGTTTCTTGAATAGGGGTGAGACCTGATCTACTTTTGACATTCGACAGGGGTGAGTTTAACAATCTGGGGGAGTCCATTGGTGTGAAAGACAATCTCTTGCCAATTTTTTCACTTGAACTTTGCATTAATTCAATTTTTATTTGGTCTAGTTCCTTGTGGAATGGGTGTTCAGGAGAAATGTCCATGAGATTGATTTCATGTTTTACGGGTGAATCATCATGTTTGTCACAATTGTTATTGTCGAGATGATCGACTTGAGGTGTGGAGGTTGAGGGAAGACTAGGGATAGGAAGGCAAGGAGTCACTAGAGGATGAGGACTATGAGACAACCATGCTCCTGTCTGCATCAACTCATACTTTACGTCATTTTCCAGCACCTAATAGGATACAAGCAGGAATATTATTAGTACAGCTAACTAAAATAACAAGATCTTTCATAAAAATACTTTAGTGGACCTTTATTAAAATTAAGGCAAGTCTTTAAATGATTGTAAACGTTTACCAAAAAAATTACAAAAGGATACAATTTTATATTAAAATATAATTTTTAGTATCATTATTGACACCACCCTACTAGCCTTAAACCCTGAACTTTAACTCTCTGACTTTTACCGTAAAAGTATATACCGTATACAAATAACACTTCCAGAAACATTTCCAGACATTTCTATAATTTTATTTACTAAAATACTGCAATCAATAATGTTGATAGGATTTTGAGTAATATGGAAGTATGAAAGATCTTGAAAACAACATATTATTATTTTAAAACAACTCAAATTAAATTAAAACTTAAAAGTAACAATGTTTGCACACCTTATTAAACATTTAGTAAGGTAATCAAATATTAAAACTTGATTTGTTAAAGAAAAAACCCACATTGAAGCAATTAAAAATGTAGTTACAAAGAAGCACGCAAGCAAACGGCAGTTTTTTATTTAAAGCCAGAATGTGTGTAGTTTATGGCTTACAAATTTTATGTGTTAGTAGAACTTTATTAAAACCTCATTAAATAATTATTGTAAAACAGAAAAGTCACACAAACTAACTTCAAGCAAGTACCATTTTTAGCAATATAATATAAATTAAATAATTAATATTTGTGTGAGTTAAATATTTAACTTCAATGATTATTTTTTTCATGATATATTTAACTTTTAAAAGGCTTAGCAAAGATTTAAATTGCACATTAATGCCAGTAGCTAGGTAGTCTACAATCAAAACTAATACTTTACAATTACAGGTTTATTAAAAGTAATTTAATGCAAACTTGAAACTTCGGTTTTATACTTTAAAGTAATTAAGTCAAGCTTGGCTACTTTGTAAACATTCAAGAACTGCCTAAAGTGCATTGGAATTTGGTTTTTTTAGGGTATATTGAAACAAAATATTATATAGGCCTACCGAGCAAATATTATTTGATAGAAACAAAAAAAACAATATAGCTAGAACTTTATTTAGAAAACAGTAACTTTACTTAGACTTTAAAAACAGTTAGGGTGATTATCAAACACATGGCACATAGGTTGTTTTTGTATATGGCCAAGAAGTATGCTACTCTTGAATCACAGAAATCCAAAACTTTAGGGTGAAATAAAAAGCTTGACTGGATTCATCCTGATAACCACTACTCCCACATGCCTATTTCTTAAGTATTTTGTTATAAAGTGTCCAAAAGAAACAGGCCCCAAGTAATCTTATCGACGCAAGCTAAGCTTAGGTAAACTATCTATACTGTACAGTACACTTACAGTCCCAAATCTTTCCTCTTCCTATCAAATTAAAAACAGTACTTGCCGTTTGAAAAATTCTTTGCTGTAGGACTGTCTAAGCAAAAGTTACACTAGTGATGAGGTTTAGGTTACCATGTGAGTGCACTGCGAGTCCTCATGGTCAGTCTGAGTGCCTCCGTTCTCGACCAGAACCTCGGCCATGTGCTTCTGCTCTTCCTCCGGAAACCCGACAAAACACACCCTAGCTCCTTGGAACGGCTTCAACTTGTGGCTAGACTGTAACGTACATACAAACATCATAAACCACTGTCTATTCTTGTTTTTTCCATCTATTTCTGCTTGAATATTCTGTACGTGTCAATTTTATTGATAGAATACACTATGCTTGTGTGTTGTAAAGTAAAGACATCATTGAGTATTTAATTTTCAAGCCCCACCAAAGGAGCAACTACATCATATTTTTCTGCCATAATTAGTCTGTCTTAAATTTCTTTCAAATAAAAATTTATTTATTGAAGCTTTAACTTTTAATCAATAAATTTTAATAACTTACGATGGTGGCAGGATCAGCTGCAGAGTAGTCAGGCTGAGAGCGCATTGCCCAAGCGTCATGGACCCAGCTTGCTCCTACGATCGGCACTCGAAACGTCATCGCGTACTGATACTTGTCTCCACCGCAACGTTGCGCGACCAAGTGCGTCACTCTCCTGTCCATCTCCTTTCTGATGTGTCCTCCCATGTTGTGGATCTTCTGGATCAGGCGCACCTGTTGCCAACAATTCACTTGTAATGGTTCTGTTGACTTTAGTGCATGAATTTGGTAAAATTGCAGAAAGCAAGATTACCAGTTTCATAAGAAAGGACTTTGCTTGGTTTGTAATTAAGGTTAGTTAGTATTCATACATACCAGTTCTTCTTTCTTGCGAAAGCCTGTGAAACAGACGAATAGATTCAACATAGCCAAGCTGTAGAGAGGCCTGGAATTAGTGGGTAGTTTTTCTTTACGCGATGCTAACTCTTTGAGTGCTGTGGTTCCTAACAACCTGGAAAAAATAACTTTATAAATAAAAGATTCAAAGTTAAATTGATCATTCCCTACTGAATTTGATACCAAATTTATTTTACAATCATATAAAACATCTTTTCATTAGTTGTTTAAAATTCTTGAAAAGGTTATAAAAGTGACAACAAACTCTCCAGTATATAAAAGCTTTTTTCCCAAGTACATGCAGGAGTTCACGGTCGAGTGGGCACCCTGGGCGATAACGAACAGATTCAAGTTAGGAGAAAAATCATTACGATACTCTTGGTTTAAGCCAGTGAGAGTAAGAAGTAAGTGTTTGGAAGGTGTCCTTCAACAATTAAGCAAATTTATTTTCAAAAAACAACAGACCATAAAATTTGACTGATTAAAACAGACACTGCTATTCAAATCAAGTTGTCTTTTTACGTATACATTTGAATAGTAAATAATGAGTTGGTTTATAACATTTTAAATATAAAATAACATTGATTTGAAGGTAAAGTTAAAATTAGTTGTTTATTATGTACCAATTAAACTTTTCCGGTGTAGTTGTTACAATAAAGCATAAAGTTGTTACAACTGTATTAGTACAACCCTACAACTACAAAAAGCATTACCAAAACTGTTACTTGATGAAACATTTACCTGTGACCAAGCTTATGTAGACTGTCGTAGACAGCTCCCTCGAACTCTTGCAGAACAAAGGTGGTAGAGCAGGGAGTAACGTCCTTCCATTCTGAACCGTCCTCCGAATGCACTATTTCTACTCCAAATTCCTGAAGAAAAAGATTTTGTTTTACCAGTTGTTCATTATTTATTTTTTACAAATTTTGTAGACATATAAAAATTTACTACCCTAGCTTGAACGGATAGTTACACAGTTTGGGTATTTTGGGCTGTAATTAAAAGACATATTTAAATAATTTTGATATTGCAATACAATATACATTATATTTATTTTAGCTGCATAAAAACCCAATTCGAATAACTAAAATCAACAGGCTATGCTTACGTTTTGATTCGATTCAAGTTTGTGTTTGACTCGTGAGGTTGGGTCTGAACGTACTAATGAAGAAGAATTTTGCCGTTGTTGTTATAAAAAATTGGATAGGTTACTTTTTTAAACTTGTTTTTTGTTAAGATTCCAAAATCTCAACAAATTACATTATATTTATAATCAGGTCCATTATACCTTATACATTATATTCATAATATTTTTAGTCATTATAAGTATGACTGACAATGCAATCAAGCGATGTATTGTTTATCTGACACCTGCGGATAGAATGGGTTCTGTGATCAGCTCATAATTTTTGCGATAAATCGAGTCGAAACTCTTGATCTATGCTATTGTTACATTTACTGCGTAAAACATGGCATTGACGATGATTAAAACCATATGAACGATATTATAAGTCTACTTGCCCAATAAGGCAATTAAGACGCAATATGCTAATTTGGCATTTCTTAAGCACGAATAACGATTTACTTTACTGGGATTGATGAAATTCAATACTCACCCGTGTTTTCGTGTATCAGTAAAAATCCAGCAGACTTTTGCTTTCGGATTGAGAAATCACTATAAAATAAAACCTGCACCTAAAATATCAAGTGAATCATCGATGTCAGGAACTGATGTTTTGCCGTGTCAGTTAGCGGTTCCAGCGATAACCAGAATCGACCCATCCCTTCTTTTAATCTAATGTCTGGTTTCACTCTAACATAACTATGAACGCATAGCCACAAAGGTTACCATAACTTTAGCCAATTTTATGTAAACAAAACTTTTAATACATACCTCAGCATATTTAAGACAATCAGAGTCTAAACTTGCTGCACCCACAAAGCACAATCTAGAACCTTCTCCTCCTAACACACCTGCAAAATGAAATAAGTTTGGTTGAAGATTAGACTTTACGGTTAAAGTACAAGTAAACCTACATGTGGTTGGTTTATATGCCTGCCCTCCCTGCTCATGATTGAGTAAGGGGCTGAAAGCATAAATATATAACCTAAAACTTGTGTTACCCAATTTATATGTATATTGAAGTAACCATCATTCAGAGTGCAGTAAATATTTTGACTCGCAACGATTCTTCCAATCTTGAATCTCCTTATGTACAATGACTCCACTAAAACTTTAACCCCTGTGTAAAATCATCACTAACATACGAAACAGATTGTTTATCCTTTACATTTTTCATAAACAAGAGACATACTAACTGGGTCAATCAATGGCCATAAATCGTGATTTTGGTTGAAAGATTTTGACTGAGAGAGCAATGTTACTCTTGGCGCAACAAAGACTTCTAAAACGTTTCCATACTAAGTCAAGATATCAGAAATGTTCTGCTGTTCTAGAAGACGTTAGTTTTGAGGTATAATTTTATAAACTCATAAGTTATTTTGTATTTTAATTTATTCAGTATTTTAATGCATTCTCCTTGCTTTGAGACTATCAATTTTGAAATCATTGTAGAGGTAAAGTGAATAGACTTTGGCCCAGGACCGAAAACCTTTTTTAAGTAACTCAGGTCCAGATCTGTAAATTTGACGGCTACCCAATAATCCAAAAAATAAACTGAATTTCTATTAAAAAATGTTTAATAAACTATGACAAAATTTTTCCTGATATATATTCAGTTTTGTTTTTAATTTCTAGTCCTTTACAAACACACAACAATCCCTGATTTTTCCTTTTGTTCCAGAATATCCCTAATTTGGCAACATTGACTTCAAAGCATTATTATTACCTAAAATCATGAACAAATTCACATTCAAATGAACATTTGTGAACTGTATAGAAATGCTATGGTTATTATAGCTTGAGCAACCGTCGTTAATGCCTAAAGCCATGGCTGACTAGGGACCTTTGGAAAGTGCCATCTTTTAATAAAGACACTTTTGTAATTCAATCATCGGTATATTGTTTATTCGTAAAGGTAATTGGTAATATGGTCAGGTCCAAGAGATGGTAGCGGTAGTGAAGATGAATGTAACACAACCACTAAGTTACCTTTCAATCTTCAAGATAGAAGTTGAATCAAAGTTTTGATTATCTTTAAGAAATAATTTGATCCATCATTAATACAAAATTGTGAAATTACCATTTTCAAAATGGAGCAAAACTATGACAAAGGTTAGTTATTGATTTCAATGCAATTAGAGTTGATGTACAGAGACTCTCAACTATACCTTTTGGCCAAGTACACAAAAAAGCATAGACTTTATTGAACTTGGATTCAGACTTCTAGATTGTTTTGTTTCTTTGTTTATATGCTTTTGATCTAATATAACTTTAAGTTGAAAGTGATGTTGGTTTGTAAGGAAAATTAATGATGCCGCATATTTTTTGTTACCAGGTTTAATTAATCACTAACTGTATTTATCACTGTACAATTACAACATTTAGTTATACATACTGTAATGCCATAATCATAATAATTGGTAGAAATAAAACAGTAGCTTACAATAAAACAAACAAAAATTACTTTTGAAAAGTCTTTAATAGAAAGTACTTCGATTATGATTTTCTGCATGCAGTTCTATACATTTTTTCTTAGGATATATGATGTCAACTGATGCATTGCTTTACATTTCACAACTAACGTTCAAAAGGTTGTCAATTTTAAGTACTTCTTTGTGACCATAAATTTTTAAATTCTTTTACAAATGGTTAATAAACTATGACAAAATTTTTCCTGATATATATTCAGTTTTGTTTTTAATTTCTAGTCCTTTACAAACACACAACAATCCCTGATTTTTCCTTTTGTTCCAGAATATCCCTAATTTGGCAACATTGACTTCAAAGCATTATTATTACCTAAAATCATGAACAAATTCACATTCAAATGAACATTTCAGTGAACTGTATAGAAATGCTATGGTTATTATAGCTTGAGCAACCGTCGTTAATGCCTAAAGCCATGACGGCTAGGGACCTTTTGGAAAGTGCCATCTTTTAATAAAGACACTTTTGTAATTCAATCATCGGTATATTGTTTATTCGTAAAGGTAATTGGTAATATTGGTCCAGGTCCAAAGAATGGTAACGGTAGTGAAGATGATGACATCATAGTGAACTAAGTACCAAGACTGAAGTGACTTAGTACCAGGCAACATGTCGGGATAATTAATCCAAAGCATTGTGTTGATTGATTCAACCAACCAGCACAACAAAATTTTAAGTTGCTTTAGTCTTAATCCAGTGTGTAGAGGAGGCTATTTTGGCTACACAGTGACAATTAAACGTGGTAGTAAACAGTAGATTCTGCCGTAAGTATCGTAAGTATTAGGAATTCAACTGTCATTTGTTACACAGCAGTTTTACTTGTCACTATGTGAATATTCCATTACATGCAAACAATACACTCTACATACCTAAATCAAGACAAGTTTAAGGAAATGGAAATTTACTAGGCTATGCACATATTGCTTATATACACATATAGACCTAGGCTTAGGTAAACCGTTTTATTAAACGGATATGATTGTCATAGAAATATGTATACATTGTTTAGCAAAGACTCTAATAGGCTACTTGCTTGAGAGTAGAGATTTTGACCTACCCAAATACTAAGATCCAAGGACTCAGATAAATAGGTATAACTAAGCTGAAATACCCATTATTTCAATTGTAATAATGGTCAGGCTTACCTTCTTTTGAATTTTCATCATCGAGGTCACTACTTTCAATTGATTTCAATTGTTTCACAGTATTTCTACTGCTACCGTCATTCGTTTCCTCCATCTTTGACGAGTTGTAGCTGAGGCATATAATAAGTAAATAATGGTGTTCACCGATAAGTTACCTACTAACGGAAGATCGCTAAACTGCTAGAATAAAACACTAGGTAATAAAATACATTGTTTGACAAGCTAAAGCAAAGAAAATACCTTTATAGTAAGGTAAAATTTACTTTTAGGCCTAGCCTAACACTAATTTTATTTCAATGCCAAATGAATGAATAGAAGAAGAAGAAGGCTACCTAGAGCTTCAAAATTTGAAGTGCCATCCTGATTGGTTGCATAACATTATGAAGGTCACGTGACCAACATTTTAAAATAAGCTTTGGCGGTTGTATGCTTTCAAAGAGTTTAACTTTATTTCTACAACACGCTGAGGACTATCGCAAATAACACCTTATAGCTCGACAATTTGATTTATTTTACAGTATGCGTTATGTCAAAATGTTTCACTGTGTCAAACTGTATTGAAATAAACTCAGTTTTACAAATTTAAAACAAAACAAAGTAATACCGTATAAAACATAGAAATTAAGCTAGTATCACATTATGACCTCCCATGTATCGCCTCACCTAGCGCAAACGGCAAACCACAGGCACTGAGTAAATTACAATATATTACACTTAAAAAAGGAAGGATAATGTTAAAATATAATCTTACTTACTTTGGAAAATACAAATATTGTGTGGCAGCACAAAAAAGTGTCAATCACATCAATCATACCTATATGATTTCACACTTATTTCACATTCCCACTTACATATCATTCATATTTTATTATTTATATTATTACAGTCTATAAATCGTTATCAATGTTTATGAATTGTAATTTATTTGTATAATTTAGCACGTCTAGTAATAGTTTCTCATTATTTTGGATATGACATGTATGTTTTGCACTACATCATATTTACTCATAATCGTCATCTATTAATATCGTTATACCTTTTTATTTAGTATATATTTTCACAGTCAATGTATAATTTGTATAATTTAGTGCAGTTATTTGTCATTATGTGTAAACTCAATGTACTGTATTGTGGGTTTTGCCGTTGGAATGTAAAATAAATTTTAAAAATCATACCGGGCTTTTATTGAAGCAGGACACACTAAATTAAAAAACGGTCCAAAAAAATTGGTCATCAGAAAGATTATTATTCTATGAACTCATCCACCAAGACATAACCATTGCGTTTAACGGTTTAAAGCTCTTTGCATAGATAATTGCTCGAACTGAATTGATGTTCAGTGTTAAATATCTGCAACGGCGGCTCGAGGACCCGACAACCCGGGCGGCCGCCCAGGGGCGCAAGGAACGCGGCATTATTTGGGGGGCGCTAGGTGCATGCAGCTAAAAATTCTTATATAGAGAAGAAAATTAACTTTTAGAGAATTAACGATACCTAGAACAAAAAGGGAATTGTATTTTATTAACTAACCATGCAAAAGGTGGACTGCAACACTACATAGTATATTTGTCATGCAAAGCGTGAGGGGAGTTATTGCGCGCAGCCACTAACTTCGCTCAAAACACTCAAAACACAACTCGCAGACGCTGCCTCAAGGCCCGGCCAACCGCCTATCCTTACCGCCCGTCCATCCACGGCTCATCAGCTGTTTACTCTTCAAGCTGTAACACGAAAAACAATTCCTCATTTCGTTTGAGACGTGTTCCTTTCTATCTCAAGAGTTGAGGATGGATTATTCGTTTGAGTAATTGTGATTGATTTGTGTAAATCTGTTGGTGCCTGGAGGTGAATAGGGCAGGGCAATACCATTGATTGGCAATACTGTAACAAGAGCTTTTCTAAGCCAAGTAGAGCGAAATTTCGGAAAAGGGCGGCTAAAAAGCCACGAGAGGAGGCCGTTCTTAAAAAAACACAAAACAAGCGTTTTTTTTCAATTGCCCTAGTCAAATGGTTTCCATAAAAATTTATATTAAAAAATAATGCTTTCTATTCATAGTCATATTACTGGTAATGTATTATGTATTCAGTTATTTTTGTTATGGGGAGTTAACACTGGGCCAACTCTTTAAAACACGTTTTTTAGCTTTGAAATTTCAAAATTTTCCGGGGGAGCCCTCAGACCCCACTTTGGGAGGGGGGGAGAGGGGTGTTGCCATTGAGTCAGCCCTAGGGCGCATGCATGCTCGAGCCGCTCCTGAATATCTGCAGGTAGTCCTTTCTTCGTGTAATGTAATCATGGGTGACTATAGATTGAACAAACGTTTTATTTAATTGACGATATATTAAATAAATATTAAGTGGACAAACCCACAAATTGACGTTGTGTCTGTTCTTGTATCAAGTGGCAAAGTGGTCAGCTACGATGCAAATAAGTAGTTTCGCCTACTGGCGCATCCTGGTAAACAAACGGTAAACTGCTTCGGATCAAATTGACTTCAAATGAATGATCGGATCCACAGCAGCAAACTAACCACCGTCGTTCCGATTCACGGTTGGATTGTTATTATTAAATCTTTTGGTTTAAAAATCAAATGTTCCCCCAAAAACTTTTTTCAATGGCATCAAAGTTGAGCCATTAATTTAAAGGGGCGGTACTCTAAATCTTTAAAAGAGCGGTAATTTTTACTTACAAAGGATCTCACGATCCTTAAAACCCCTTTCCCCCGCTCCAACCTTATTCAAACACAGTCATGAACAGGCTAACCAAATTGGTTTTGAATATATAAAGCCAATGGTCTTAACATTGAGTATTAATACCGGAAGAGTATTTTTCAACCTATTATAAAAATTGTACACTAAATGCACAAATGGAAACACGGACTCCTTAGACAGCGTGAGTGGTGGACTTTTCTTGATGTCCATCTTTTGGCCCGGTGTTGACCTTGAAAGAGACCTAGGTCCATACTCCCGCTAGAGTTCTATTACTCTTATTAAACTGTACCATTATTTTATTTTAAATATTTAAAGTCAATGACTGTATACCTATAAATAGTCTTCTAGTATTATAAAGTCAATATTTATTATAAAGAAATTTAAAGACAAAATGTTTCGAACCGACATGAAGGTCTTTGCTGCGGTTATGCCAGTTAATATTTATATATTTGCTGTATTTGTCGTTTCAAATTCAGATGTTTATATTACTGTTCTATCTTTTTATTTTACCACCCAGTTAATATTATTGAATTTCCTCTGAGAAATGAGATATTCATGCCGTCCACATGGTAAGATCGGCCAAGCCCGGGACCATGAAATGTGCACTAATCCTTACCCACAGAACACGTTTTGAGTTTTTTTTTTCAAAACGTTATACACATATGTACGTAGCATTTGTGTATCATCTCTACGGTAGCATTTTTCAGCCGATTTTACCAAATTTGGTACAAATGTTCCTTTTGTTAATATCTTGGTAGTTTGCTAACCAACAAAATCTGACTACAGGAACCCCTTTTGAAAAACAGCAAATGTTGTCAGATTTTCAAAGTAAAATTTGAAATAATTATGTATTTGGTTATTATATATCAATGTACCAAAAAGTATAGAAATCCATATACAGGTAGTCATTTTGAAAAGCTGACAAAGAAATGAGAAATGAGAACTCTTTATTCCTTCAAGCATAAATTACAGCGATTGGAAGCATCATAATAGATTTTTTACATCAAACTTGGTATAAAATAACAAGCATACAACAAAGAAGAAGAAAATACTTATAAATAGCAGTCAGTACTGTACATGCATTTCATAGTAAAAAATAACTACTTACAACATCTTTAAGCAAAAAAAAGTAGATGGTTCTTCACAATAACAGCAGAATGGAAAATCTGATTTTATTAAATTTAAAATGTGCAATCCTTTCATAATTTTTATTCATTTATTTACCAATTTACAAATGTGTTTGTTTTGGTATGATAAAATACAATACTTATGTTAAAAGAGAACTATCTATCAATTTGAGTAGATTAGTTCTCATTGCCCGCACCTCTCATAAAAGATAACACAGACAAAAATTTTAAATCAAATTGTATGAATGTGAAATTACATGATAATGGGTTGAATACAGTATATAGATAATTAAATGAATTACATTAATAGTATTTTATGGGAAAAAGTGACAATAATGAATGGTATATGATTCATATTAATAACAATAATAAAACATAATTCAACGAGCAAAACTGCAATAAAATGCAAAATAAAAATATTCATCCATATGGAACAAGAGGTAGGGAAAACTTGCAAGTTATTCACCATAAAATAACAGTGAAATTTCTCTAAAATTCATAACATTTTAAAGTGTAATCTTTTGACTATCTTTTTGTTATGTGGATGAGTTTATCAAACTTTACTAATAAGCATTATCCTTTAAGAATAAATCCCCTACCCTCTTTAGCAAAATATGATCTAATGCATTTTTGTGAACTACTGAACTTCATTGATTGTAAGTGTGCGTGTGAGTGATTTATTGTTTAGTGTGTGTGTGTGTGTCATTTTTAAATGTAGGCCTATATAATTATGTTTGTTTGTGAATTTGTTGTAATTTCTTAAGCAACTGTACATATATAGAATAAACAAATAAAATATAAATAATTAACATTTTTAACATTTGAGAAGGATACCGCTACTCAAAAAGCAGTGGTTCCACCCCCCTTCCCTCCTGTTTTTCTGGTTAACACACCTTTAACCTAGATTTTGCCGAAGGAACATTTTGTACCAAGTTTTTGTGTAAATATGCAAAAATGTGACCTGTTAAGCTGTGACATTAAAAATTGAATATATTACTATTGACATAGAGGCCCAGTAGCCCATGCAAAGTACAATGCAACCTTGAAAGTTGGCTTATCCATGTGCTCAGACTTCAACCTTGTATGTAAACTTGTACCATTGTAAACCACTTAATTATCTTGGAATTTGGCACATGTGTTTAGAAAGTGCCCCCAGACCTTCCCATAAATGCTTAGACTTAAGGTTATTTCATTGGCGATCTAAGGAAAGTGGAAATAAAATTGTAACATAGGTGTGTCAAAATTATATAAATGTTTTATTGGTACAACATGTATTTTTAGTTTTTAAATATACAAGACTCAAAATGGTATCTATGTTTATAGAAGGAATGTATAGATTTTAGGCATATTATTGCTTTCACAGTGAGTCAAATCAATGCCATGACATGTGCATCAGTGGTATCTTTCTTCTACAATCTGTGTTTCAAAGGGTACAAAGACCAAGAACCTTACTTTCCGGACGTTACTTAGCCCTCGTAAAACTAAATACATTTTTAGGATTTCATACATTCTCAACCTTAATTATACTTTTTTTTATCCCCTCATATTTAGATGTCACAAGGCTGCAAAATGATTTCCAGTGATACTTTTCAATGGAGAATGTACAGAAGACATGATGGTCAAATGCACTTTTGCAAAGAATGTTGGTCGGTATGAGGATACAGTTATCCTTGTACGGATCAATTTCGGATTCATATTAATTTTCAATTTAGCCTCATAGCCTTTGAAAAATAGCTTTACATAGAGTTTGTCATTTGTCTTCCCATTGGGTACCCAATGGATGATAGCTGCAAAGGTATTTTCCTCCGGATCGTATTTTATTTCCCTCCAAAAGAAATGGTCTTTGAAAACCAAAGGAGAAAAAGTTGACTCTGCTTCATGCCCTAAATTGAAATGAAATGATTCATCCTTAGATTCAAGAAGCCATTTCTCGTGATTGCTTTGGATGTGACCGAAAATATGATGTCCTGGGCCGGACCAATCACAGTATTTGCATTCGGTAGGTCTTTTGCCACAAAACTTCTCGTGATCATCATTAGTTTTGACAAAATAACAGCAGTCTGGGAATCTGAAACCACAATTTATATGTACTTCTCACTGCATGTCCATTAGTAACATCATTAACAAACCAAACAATTATGTACATCTCAAGATTCTGATTTGTAAAAAGGCTTCCGCCATTGAACGTCAACTAAATAAATATTAAATATTAAACCTGAAATTCCATTTGAAAGGACAGCTTTCCTTTTGAATGCAAAACAAAACTTCAGAACTCTGCGGTAAGCAAGTGGCAGAATATTTCTGTCTGTAACCTGCCAGTGCCGCCACCCGCCAGGGTAAAAAATATCTCAGAAAATAAAGAAACGCACAAGATATCAAATTGAATCAAATTAAATCAAATCTAAATCTCCTTATTCCCATAAAACAATACAATATCAGCTCATTGATACAGACTATACAGTACATGATTGAATAGGGGTAGTCAAATTTTATATACTTTATTACAATTGGTACATATTATACATATTAAATTGTACATTATCACATGTATTCAATACTATATAAACGTAGTATAGATGATATATGTATAAACATTTTTTATCCATTTAGCACCTAACAGTTTTCATTTACTGGCGAACACATACAAGTTAGCCTTTATATTAAACCATTAGCGTCAAACCTCTTAATTAGAGTTTTTATTTTATCAATGAAATGTTAATGTGTATTTTAGTATACTTTGACAAACCGAAACCTATAACGTTGGATAAAAACAAAACCAATGTAAACGGTTTTGTACTGTTGTAAAAGTTGTAATTTTTGTAATTATGTAGGAGTCTATTATTATTTTTCATGGTATAACAAATTAAAAATACTTGTTTGCAGTAATTTGTATAATGGTTTTTGGACTAACCCAGATGGTTTGGATTTTTTCACTCCTTTTTTTATATGAAGACTTATGAGATATACAAAATACAAGCAGTATATGTTAGTTTTGATAAAAGATGATGGTTTGTGCAGGAATAAAGGTGTTACCTGCAAGGATGAGGTAAAGCCTCTATCACTTGTTGGATGAATCCTGTTGGATGCACATTGGCAAAGTCACTGCGGCAAGTAGGACATGATTGTTGGTTGCTGCGGCAAGAGATACATATTGGATGGCCGTTGACGCACTGAACTGTTGCTGGTGTCAACGTGCTCAGACATATCGGACACTCTGCAAGTTTCAGCAACCAGTTCATTGAAGCACGCAAGTGTTTTGCCTTGACCGTCTCCTGAAATGTTCATCCATTATTTTTCCAAAGTACATGTGGTACAGTAGTTCAATTTTTCAGTTACAAATTGTTATGTTTTAATGTCTCAAGTTGTCCAGATGGACTACCCCTGGCTCTTGTTAAGCTATGGTTTCCTAGAAAGCGGTGACCGCTACATTACGGCCGTAATATGACGGTGAGTTTTGTTTTCAATACAATCAGATGAGAGTGGTTTCCTGGAAAGCGGTGAATGATAAAGTTAGCGGTGCAAACTAGTTGGTTAAGGTTTTTCTCACCAGGTGATACATTTTGTTTGTAAACAAAAGTCTAGCTTGTCCATTACTACATACGTAAATAAACTTTGACAACTAATAAAAACAACATGTCAAAAGTTGTTTTGTCTACATCTGTTTAAATATTGTGTTAGATCCGTCACCGTTAAGTTCACCTTCAATAACGGCCGTAATTTAGCGGTCAACTTTCTAGAAACCATAGCTATAGGGTTTCTTTTTAGAAAACCATAACCCTTTAACCCCTGGTAAATAACAATAAAGTTCTCTTAATAGACCTAAAAATGCATTATTTTAAGTCTCAATTTCCAAAAGTTTTCTGGGGGAAAACTCTTGACCCCTGGCACTTACTAGAGGCTCCTTTCAAGAACTTCCAAACCCCAATCCAATACTCAAGTCAAAATTCAAATTTTCTAAAATAGCCACAAAAAGTATAATTTTGAATAAAAACTCCATATTTTTCAAAAAAACAACTTCAGGACCCCTCATGCTTGGGGTATAACGAGTAATAAACCAAATACTTTATAAGAAACAAGTAGTCCAAAATTATAGATAAAACCATTGCATGACACTTTTGAAGGTAGAGGTAACTATTATAGAAGAAGTAGAACCGTTGGTGTTATTGTAGTAAGAAGCAAGAACTATTAAATACATATTACAGAAGGTCAACTCAAATGGAAATCTCATACCCTGAGTTTTGCCTGCACTCTTGGTCTCATAGGTAGAAGTTTTTGAAGATTTCGTAAAATAAAGAGCTTTTATATTAACCAGCTGTCAAAACTAAACAAGTGGTGCCTGTACAGCCATCATGGGTGAACTGCAGGAGAAATTATAGTTGGCAAACCTATTTCATCGCAGAGATAGTTATTCAATAATGTATATATTTAATGGTAACACACAACACACCACAATAAATGGTACATACATTTATATGTCTGTGTTTTAAAGTTTGATGGTTTCAAAGCCTAGATATAATACAGTTAGTTTAGACAACCTTTTCACAGGTTATGGATAGTTTTTTTTAACATATTCAAACAACAATTTTAATAAAGGATGACTTAATTTGTTGTATATAAAAATGAGTATATATAAATATATACACACTCTCATATGTATTTAGAGTACAATGGTCCTTTCAGGTATTTACTATGATCAATATTCTAAAGCCACTACAACCCCCATAAAATTAGTATCAATAACATGAAAAATATATTGAAATAAAAAGCCTGCTGTAGAAAATCTGAAAATCCTATAACTATAATTGTAAAATTCAACCTTTTGTAATTGGAATATGGAATTATCATTAGTATATATCAACAATGTTTAATTTGGTTTTGATTGTTCAAATTTAAAAGTAATAAGTTCAATTTAGGAGAGAATAAATTTAAAGCCTTGAGTTTATGAAGGAATTTTGAAACAGGACATGTGACTACAGACAACAACAGTGTTTTGCCTCATATCAGAGAGCAATGTATGTGACCTCATAATTCACAACGCCTATCAACTTCCGTGATAAGATTCTCCCATCAATTCTTTAATTGATTTGTATATCTTCAATCAGGTTATAAATGTCCCTTTCCAAAGCGTCGGCCGCTGGCATGTGGGAATCAAATTCCCTTTGTATTTTGTTACTCTAATTCACTACACTCACAGCCTCGCTTCAGCCTACGGCCTCAGCTTGGACTCCTGTATAATCACTCTTACTCACTGGACTCTTTGAGAGGCTCACAGCCTCGCTTCGGCTTAAGAATTCCATGTTCTGGTGCAACGGGTTTCACTTGGCCTCATGTATGATCACGGCGCATGAGGCTGTTCCCTCCAGCCACATTTCAGATTTATGGGGTATTTTATTGGAAGTTATACTATATATCATGAAAGTAAATCCCATTTAAAAGTTCAATCAAATCGGACCACTCATTTCGTTGCTATAGCAAAACCACTTTTTGTCTGCCATTTTGAAACAACTTGACGGATCTTCATAATTTTAGTATATTGATATACAACAACAAAATACATATTTATCTTAAATTTCATAAAAGTGGGAGAAAATCTACGGTTTTCACCGTCATTAATACCCTTTTTGGTGAAATGTCCCCTGCAAAAGGGTACTTCTGGTACCCCGATTTTGTTGGCTAACAAACTTGATCAAGATATGCACTAAAGGAACATTTGTGCCAAATTTAACGAACTTGTAGAGAGTACACATATATATACATATATGTATGCATATATACATATACAGGGTGGTTGAAAAGTAAGTAGGCAAAAAAGAATTGTTATAATTCCTATTATAATTATCTAAACTTATTAGAATACCGTACACATACGCTTGACTACATAAGAAAATTTAAACAAAGTTTTAAAAATCTACATAGGCACCGCAGTGTTGTTTGCCAAATCCTCCAAACAGCCAAAAATACAATTAAAACTTTTCTGAAGGAACTCAATTGGAATACTGGTAATATCTTCTGAATGTGATTTTCTAATTCATCCACTGTTTGGGCTTGAACTTGTACTATTCTTCCTTACAGAATCTCCATAGAAAAAATCACACAACGTTAGATCTGGGCTTCTTGCAGGCCATTCGTGGTGTCCACGCCGGTTCGGCCAACGTCCAGGAAACATTTCGTCCAACCACTCACGAACAGTTTTAGCAAAAAAACGTATAACAATGAACTAATATTAGTAGTTAATATGAATCCTTATTGAATACTCAATATTACTACACTATTGGCTACATGAAATTCGTAATACTGCAGAATTTATAACATATTATTATTACCTAGCTACTTTTCAATCACCCGGTATTTATCTATAATTAATATGCGTATAAAGTTTTGAAAAAAATGCTCAAAATGTGTTCTGGGGGTCAGGATTGGTGCACATTTCCATCCATGAAGACGGCATGGATATAATTCATTTTGCCAAAGGAATTCGTTAACTAGGTCAACATGCAGCTAAGCGCTTAAGCGCCCCTGGCATGAGTGAATCAATTTTCCTTTAGAAATTGTTATTCTAAATTGCTAAACAATTTACCAAAAACAAATCTCAATCAAGAATGAAACTACTGTAAACAGTACAATGTATACAGAACACTAAAACTATTTATTTAGCTAAATATATAAAAAACACAACTTGTTCAATAGAGTACGAGTTTCTCGTATAACCACTTAAAACAAATCAAGAAGCATTAAAAAAGTACTCTTTTATCATGTAAAATTATAGTTGCTTACCATTACAAGGAGGAAGCACTGTTGATGAGACAACTATTTTTGAACTAACTTAAGAAAACCAAGGAGTTTCTAAAGAACTGAAAATGGTAGATGTGCTGAATGGAGCTCAATGTTGACTGAATGCAATAGAATGGCGAGCAAGGTTTGCTCAGAGTCTGCTCGACTGCTTGCTACAAGGAAGCACTCATTCATCTCTGGAAGGAGAAAAAGTAGTGCCATACTGATTTTCTGGCATTTCAAAAAATATTATTCATATATTTTTATACAAAATAAAATGTTTTTTATACAACAAAAAATGAACAAGAAATTTAATTCTCATTTGATTTGGTTGAACTATTCAACTGAAGGAGTGGTATTTAATATTGGCAACACTGTTAGTCATATCTCACCAAGCTGTCTCAGAACTGCAGACTGCTGATACAGTGCATTCTACTGTAAGACAAATTCAGCACATTCTGCTACTGTATTAGAACGATTTCCTTTCTCTTTCTAGTGTAACAACAATGAGTTTTTATATGCACATCATAAATGTGTACAATTTAACATGTTTTTACTATAAATATTAATTTAATATTTTAGTAAGGAAAACAAAAGGTAGTGCTTTTTCCTACTAAATATATTAATATGTTATTGTGTTTTTCATTGTGCTACACCTAGAGTCATCATCAATGTGTTATTATTGTAGTAGAGGAAAAAGTATACATAGTTAGAACTTAAATTATTTTAACCTCTGAGACCAAATATAATGATAAATGCAGCTAGTCATGTCAGTCAACCATTATGCTTTATAACTAATAAACAAATCAACGTTTTAAAGGACTTTTTCCTTTTCAGTCTAATTGAGAGTACTGCAGTAAAACTCTTATTTAAGGCAGTAAGGAGATAATCCAAATAATTACAGTTCAACCTTGCTTGTTAATTCATTTTATGAAATTATCAAAAGGTTGCTAATAATCAGGTTAAAATGACTTTGAATCAATTACATTTTCTCTAATAATCAATATGAATTTGATTGGAAAGAAAGAACAATAATGCAATATAAGTTCTAATCTATCAAATAACACAGCGTTTGGAACAATCACAGAACACAGCTGCTCTATGATTTGTCAAAAGCATTTGATTGTGTCTCATAACGTTTTATTAAGTGAACTTAGTTTTTACATTTTCCCACAAAAACTCTTGAATGGGTAGAATTATACGCATCGATGTGTAAAACGTTACAGAGACAGGAATTTTTTGGAAGAATTCAACCCCAAATAACCAAAAACCGATGAATTCATTGCAATGTACAGACAAAAGTGTTATTTTATTTATATAGATTGGACTGAAACACTCTTAAATTACAATCCAAATTTTCAATAGAAACCGTTGGTTTTGCCCTGTTGAACTAACCAATAACAAATAATTTATACATGAAATGAATGTAATAAGTGAGTGAGAAGTAATAAAATCAGTTGTTTTGGACTTAGGATGATCACAGACAGCGTTCACAGGTGCAGTCTGCAGTGTGCGTCTATGCGATGAGCAGTGAAAGAGGGGGATGGGGCGGGGATTCTACTTTAGGTTTGGAAAGGGAGGGAACAAACAGCGCACATGCTCAAGCTCTGACAGCCGCAGCCAAGCCCGTCTGTCAACCAAGCGCCGTGAATCCGAGACGGGCGATTGTTTGTTCTCTTTGACAGTCCTAACGCTAAATATTGTTTAGTATTTATGCAACTTTACAAGAACCTTTCAATGACAAATTTTCATAAATAAAAATGTTTTTAGGTAGTAAAACAACAAAAAATCCATTTTAATTGGAAAATAATATTTTTCTTTTCTTTGTTTCTTGTACAAATTTTAAAAAATATTGGGGCAAGTCCTTGTTGTCCCCTATGGTGGCGACACCCGTGCAACTAGTACTTTTAGCACTAATTGAAATTTAAAATTAAAGTGTTTTAAAAATACTAATATGCTTATTATTCAGTTCTTTACGTGTTTCAGGGCAAATGTTTTGGGTTTGAATAGCTCACAGACGGTTAACTTTAATACTTGTTGCAAAAATAATGAACAGCTACTGTATTAACAAATAAAGAACCATAAAACTGTTTTTTTGCACTGATTACTAAGGCTAGCTCATTTTCTAATGTTTTACGTTATGTTTTAGGTTATTTTTTACCTGAAGGCGGGAACTAGCTTTTTAAGTGTATGTATTTTTTTACATTTGGGTTAAAAAACATTTGTTGACTCGCAAAGTTCAGTCCGTTTGGGTCAGAGGTACTGTAAACAATAGATACTTAAATTCCCTGTTTAGTAAAACCGTTGTTATGAGTATAATGTAGTTACAATATTTAAATTAAAAGAGTTTTTGTGCAATAATATAATGATATGTGCAGTAGAACCTCACTAACTCGACTATTTGTGGACCCAGAGGTTGACGAATTATACAGAATAATGGGGTTTTATTTCAAATGTGCAACAGACTCGAGTTATATTCTACATTGCAAACAAATGATTTATATTGCATTGTTACATTTGAATTTCATTTAAACTGCAGGACAAGAAAACAATTTAATTACTGTGATATTGGCCTTTTTGTGTGTTTTTTAAAAGTATTTGTAAAATACAGAGTGTTTGTAAAAACTGAAAATCTTTAACACTTTCTCTCAAATTTATTGTTGTACAAAAGAACTTGATGTCACCTTTCATTAATAGTGACTCCAAAATTGTCATTAGGTATTATTTTATTAGGAGTTTTGTCTGTTTGGCAAAACACAAACATGTTTCAGATGCATTTGATGCTTTAACAAATATCTTAAGTAAATCCATAAATTACTTAGTATAAGTGTGAAAGTAACACATATTCTTATATGTTGTAGGGTAGTTTAGTTTCACTAGTTTGTGTAATCTAAAAATGCAATAGAGAAGTGATACAGTAGTTGCTCGCCACCCTGTATACTATATAAAGAGTACAAAATGATTCTTAGCAGTAAATACGAGGGTTATCCAGAAAGTTACGCTGGTTACCTCCGCTTAGCTGCTAGCGCGGCCATCTTGATATGTGGTTGTTCCCCAGTTCAGTCTGCATCTAGCCGATCAACTCTCAGGTCTGTGTCGTACTTTTTACGTTACAGTGTCGCTGAAAATGTCTTTGTCAATTGAAAATCCCGCGAGCTGTAAAGTGCGGCAGTAATAAGGTTTTGGCTGCAAAACTGTAAACCGATTGAAATCTATCGGCAGCTTTGTGAAGTGTATGGGGACAATACCATCACTAAAGGTGGAGGCCAATGGAGCATTGCTTTAAAATGGCCGAACAAATGTGCACGACAAAAGAGGAGTGGAAGACCCAGCTTGGCGAATGCCGAACTTATGAAAAAAAGTTAATGAAATCACACAATCAATAATGGGTGCAGCGTTAACGTTTTGGACCATTACCACAAATATGGCGATTCACTCACTTAATCGGATTGTTACTGTTGATGAAACATGGGTGAAACATGTTAACTGTGAGACAAAATTGCAGTCAATGCAGTGGGAACACACAAATTTCCTTCAGAAACAAAAAAATGCATGCAAACGATGTCAATAAGGAAGATTATGGTGACAGTACGGTGAGTTCCTCATTCACCGTACGGTCCGGATCTTGCATTAGTTTACTACCACTTGTTCCCAACGATGAAGTGGTGGCAACGCACAGCGTTCTGACATGATGATGAACGGCTGCAGGAAGAAGTAACAAAAGGGTTGAAGGAACAGGCGGCAGAATTGTATGACTAAGAAATTTTAAAGCTCGTCCATCGGTATGATAATTGCCTAAATTTGTATAACGATTATGTAGAAAAGTAGTATTTTAGTGTGGCTTTCAAATGTATATAATAAAAATCTTTTCCTATTCTTCGTAGAATTTTTATTCCAAAACGTAATTTACTTTCTGGATAGCCCTCGTATAACCGAAGTTGCTGTTGAGCAGAGTTGGTGTTTTTTAAGGTTGATGTAAGCCCATACAGCCCATCCATATTCATTTACTTAAATTTGGGTGGCTACAATACAGAAGATACAGCTACAATTATCTTGGATTAGGGAGGAAAATAAAACAATCACATACATAATTACCGATATAATAAAGGCCCTGCTGTACATTGATATAGGACATTCTATACAGAATACAGTTATTGTTCTACAGTAGTACTTAAGCCAGATTTAGGTACATACAGGATACTTGAGGGTCACAGATTGCAACACAAACACTATATCAGTTTGAGCGAGAATCAGAAGGCATCGTTTAGATTTTACGCTATTAGTTGTCAATTTGCATGGTTATCTTTCGTTTGACCTTGAATGGACACCATAATACAAATCAGCTCTATATTACAAATTTTATTTTTTTTTTTAAACAGGAAACATCTCAAATTTCTCTTTCAAGATGAAAAAACAAACAGTCATGAACTAATTTTTGTGGAAATTTATGTTCATTAACCACATGTAGGGTAGAGTCAGCAAGTAGTTTAGAGAAAAGCATCACCAGAGCAAAATTAATAGGTCGTATGGTTTGTCAAAATTGTTTAAATGTTGTTGTAAGTCAGGCAGTTTGTTAGACTGTAGGAAAGTGAAGGACAAATCCATAGTTATACAAAATTTTTATATCTGTTCTTATACAAAATTAAATACTTTTTAGCAGATTGATCCATGGATCACTACAACTTGATCTTTACTTGACAATAGTAATTTTGAGATAAACTATTATTTTATTGATTATACAAGTATTTCTCTACGAAATGAATTAAATAATTTTAATGTTCTAATGTGGCACAAATTAATGGGCTTTTGAACTACTGTTACATTGTAAGGACTTATCAATTGGGGCAAGGTTGATTCATTCAGTATTAAATAATTAAACTAATTTAAATTTGTTCAAATTAGTTGGAAATGTTCATATTTGGATCATGTAACAACACAAGAAGGCTTGTAAACAGAGTAGTTCCGCCACATAGATCTAGCGACAACTGTTCGACCGACGACCGGTCTGCTGCCTGGCTATGTGATGCGATACGCAAGTAAAGGTTTTCAGTAGTCACTTCCAGTATCACTCATTGATGACAATACAAATTTTAACTCACTGTCAATAGGAAATGCCCTGAGTTCTTTACTGAGCATAATAACGAGCTTCTGTAGTAGCATACAGTTTCATAGTTCATAGCTTGCTTATGAGATTTCTGAAAGGTTGATAACTCCTCTTTTGACCCTTTTAACATCTATCGAAAATACCAAATTTTGATAAAAGCTATGTAGATAAAATAAGTAGACACATAATTTATTGCACATTAAAAGTTATGTAGCTTGTCTGGAGTTTTTTGTAAAATAGTGGCACGAAATAATGTTTTGGACAAACATCTTTAATTTATTACAAGAAATCTATAACATTAATGGTTTAAGATTACTTAAGTGATATTGATGAAATAACGATGCCCATTCAAGATCAATGGGTTAACTTTAATTTTTATTGCATTAAAACTACATTACTGTACTTATAAAATATCTATACAGGATCAGTGTTGATTATTAATATGAAAATAGATGATCTTAAAACATTATGGTCTTAAGTAATATGTATGTATACTGATTATTAGAATCAAGAAACCATTAGGAAAACTGTACATTAAAAAAAAGGCTATCCAGATTAAAAAAACAATGAGACAAGTTACGTACTTAAAGTGTCTTTTAAATGACTTACTTCAGGAGATAAGATGTATATTAATTAATCAATTTCTAAAGGTCCATAAATCTTAGAATATTAAATGAGGGCAGCTGGCTATTTTTGTTCTGAAGATGTACAGTTTTAACAAGCCTGTATACACTTTTCGGATGTGGACTCTTCTATTGGTTTCTTGATAACATAATACATCAACATTAAACTTGATTAAAATTTTCTTCATGATATCCTATAGCAGTAACAAATTCGGTAGTGATAGGTGAATGAAAAATGTTTGGTCATTTGCTTCTACTCAAATAATGCAATATTATGAGCGTTTCCGCCTTTGAAAATCACAACCCTTCTGAACAAATTTAAAAGCTGTAACTGAAACAACACGGCAACAACAACTACAGCTAACAGCTGATCTACCTAGCTAGTGAGCGTTCTACACAGTTAGGCCTAACGTCTAACACCATTAAAAATAACACTGATTCGTTGCAAGGCTAAACCCAACAAAACACAACAATATTTAACACAAATTTTCAATGAAAATGACAAGGTTTGATGTTAATATATTTCAAGTTTATATTTGGAAGGCAGGATATATAGAAATGTACTCAGATATGAGCCTGAGCAATTAATAATCTGTTTAGTACTGCTTAATTTTAGCAGCAAGTAATGTTAACTGTTAATACATTTAAATATTTTAGCAGTCTTCATTTTGAATTTTACCATTGGCGACTGTTTCTCTAATTCAACTTTTTGTTCAACAGCTGGGCATATTCATACATTTTAACAGTGTGCTACTTTTTATATTAAGTAGATTGAGACAATGAAGGAATACAACTTGTCTGATTTTAAAGTCTTTTACTTTTTTAAAATTCAAAATTAATAATAGTAAAAGCAATTTCAACTTTAAACAGCAGACACGACCAGAATATGCAAATGTTTCCATTTAATTTAATGAGAACATTTTGTTCACACAAGTTGGGTGATGAATTTTCATCCTGACTTTGATATTGGTGAAAATGTTTATTGTGTCCATGTTGTTTTTCTGGCATCGAGACATGTCTGTTCAAAAGTAATTTTATTTACGTTATCCTCCTTAGAGAGGATATTTAATTACCTATTCAACATAACTCACAGTTTATTAGATTTATGGATTGTCCTTTAAATCCATGGCTCAAGTGTCCATGTACAGTAGTATAAAAGCTCGTTTGACCATTTGGTACAAAACCTGACCAGTGTGTACAAAACTTCAGCAATGAGAAATTTAAAATTATTTTACCATACCAGTGGGTTTAGGAAATGGCTGTGCCATGACAACCACTTGCTGTAACGATTTATCTAGTGAAGGATAGTTAGTTTGAGGATGACCAGCTTCATCGTGGCCGAAACATTGGCTTCAAAAGATCCTGATAAACATGTTCATTGCCTGACCTTAGTTTTAGTGAGCTTGGAAACCTATCAGTATGTTAGGTCAAGTTTAGAATGACTTATCTGTTAATGAATTGATGTTGTAAAAATAATTTGCTGTATTAACTATTATGTGATACTCTGTTTTCTTTACCTCAAAATGTCAGCTAACCGATTGTAAAATATTGACTACAAAGAAATTAAATTTGTTAATCAGAAAATGTAGTGACCTTATAGGATATTAGAAAATAGTAATGTTCAAATATGACCCATCAAGGCGAATGTGTATTTTTATATACTTGGCACAAATTAGAACTCGTCAATTTATCCAATCACTAGCTATAAGTTGGTTTAAACTGTAATCCCAAATGCTAGAATCAGAGTCCTCGCATATAATACTCGTAATAAACGAGTTAGACTCACCTTTACCTTTACAACAAAATCATAATTTCAGACATAATATCTTTGGTTGTCATATGGGAGGATAGGATAACTGAAGTTTGTATACACGATGACATCCTGAATAATCTCTAGTCTCCCAACTGTGCCTGAGACAAATTATAACTTCTTCTACTTAACCAATGCTCTTTAAAAAGCCATTTGCAACATTACCAATAGTTATACACAATATAATTCCTGCTGTCCGCATACAGGTCTAAATAATACCTGTATGCTGGACACCCAGATGTCTATGCGTTTGAACGTAGTTGGTTTCGGGATTCAAAATATAAGAAATCACATGAGATTTACTTTGCAAGCAAATCTGTAAAAACAATTTGGCACCAACTAGATCTTTCTCTGTAACCTCATATCATGCAGACAAGTGGATAAGTCATATTCCATTCATTGTGTGTATTTGTGTTTCTTTAAGTATTCAATTTTGTTTAAGATAAGTTATTGCTGACAGATGATTGAACAACAGATTTTTATTTCTGAAATCGAGAATTAAAACCAATTTAGTTTTAATTTTAGTACTTTTAAGCAAGTTTTAAGTTGTCTTCCTTGAAGTTTTCGACTAAAATTGGAGGCCCTCTTATAATTTAAACTAGCGTTTTAAAGAACATTTTTATTATTATTTTATTCGGTTGGTAATTAAATAAATAAAACGAAGGATTTTTCTCACAAATATAAACTTAAACAAAATGAAAAGGAAAATCAAAAACAAATAAATTTAAAGTATTTTAATACAAAATTTATTGATAAGAATAATTAATGAGAAGAGTATTGCAAACAATTAGAGGACAAGCCTGAATATCACAGGGTCCCTATGAAAGCACAAACCAAATTTTACATTTTAAAATAAGTTAAAACTCAACACTAAAATATTCCCCCCTACAAAAGATTAACACACAAAACTGGTGGGTACGACACTCATACAACTAAATCTATTACAACAGATGGCATGTACAATCTATTTGGCAAATACCATTTAATCAATGAAACCCACTATAAATAATACAGATCTAGAGTCGCATTTCAAGCCCTTAAAAAAATATGTCGACTGTAACGCAACGCAATGACTAGTAAGAACAACGCAACTATGTACAACGGCCAGCCCGGTAGCACTTGACACTAATCAGTTCTCTGGTGTTCCAGCCAGACACGGTTCTGCCACCACGAAGAGATAAACACCTGAGCATATGTACAAAAGTAACAAGTTAACAGCGAGAAACTCATACTAACAATAGAAACATCACAATCAAGTCAAGTTAGACACGTTTTGTACACTTCCCCAAAAAATAGATTCCCTCCATATCTGGCTGAAACATAGATACAATTACTTTAACGACCAACAAGATAAATAGCAGTCTGCAACTAACTAATGTTTTAACAAAAAAATATTAATAACAATAAATATAAATATTTTACAAAATAAACATTTTAAAAATTTTAAAGTCAAGACTGTTAGTTATCTTATTTTCCAACTCACTTCCAAACTTTGAAATACTTCAACAATGCTGATGAGAACAAAGAATTAAAAATATTAATAATTATAGCGCATTGAAAGTAAAGCTTATCGATCATTTTATGATACAGTGAAAATTATAACCTATATCATCAACAATTCTCAGAAACATTACAATCTTTTCCATTATTCTATAACCAACTTTACAATTTGGCCGGCCTAAAACTATCTGACAAAAATATACATCCTATATTAATATAACAGTAAACTCTAACTATATATTTATATCCTATATTATATGAATTGACTGATGGCTATTCAGCTAGTACCTAACCTACGTAATCATTCATCATCATTTTCAAAACTAAACTGTCTATAATAATAAATAAAAATAATACAAGAAATGTAAATGTACGCAGATCATGAAGCAACAAAAGGTAACAATGGTAACGGTAACTGTACACGACACGTTAGATGAACGCCCAACACTCGAGGGTCTTGACGACAAAGTCCTGTGAAGGCGTGAGGGGATCGTTGCCGTAGGTGTTGCAAGGCTCAGTCCGTCCTTGGTACAGGTCACCGTCTAGCCACAGCCCAAACTTGCCACTGAAACATACAAAACACTTAAACATTCCACGAATCTGAGGATGCCGGACGTTAATAAACTTGGTAGGCCTTGTGTTTGTATTACAACACCATTGACTATGTATTACTCTAAAGTAAGCAAAAAACCCCAACCATAAAGGTGCATTAATAATTCTTTAAAAGCTATTCTTGTCACTGGCTCATGATGGAATTTGGATACGTGATAGATGTTGGAAAAGAAGCTAGTTTTTGTACACCCTCTAATTTGTGTCTCTTCTATAGACACAATTTACAAACTTCCGCTTCAGGTCTATTTGCAATGGGAGCATAAATTGGTTGTAAACTGACATTTTTCTTACTCATCTGTTTCCTTTTTTTTCTTCCATAAACCGTAAAAAACAACAAAAATTGATTACAATTGATTTTATTTTATTATTGACGACAGGAATAAGATCTCATCGAGTTTGAACGTCACAAATTATACTTATTAAACTATACTACATTTTTTTTAGGTACCCTTAAAATGATCGATAACATTGAATAATGAATAAGAAACCTCAAGTCAGGTTGTAATAAATTGCAATCTTGACTTGTTAATAATTTATATGAACATAGAGATGAGTGGGTCTTGATATATTAGGGAAATTTTATTTTTAGGTGACCCAGATGGGATATGATTTTATTTAGAGAATTTTGGGGCATACCTATTTAAGAACTACTAAAAGTACACCAATTTCTTGTCACTATGCTAAGGAATGATCACAAAGGCCTAACTCTGGCCACACTCACATTTATCAACCATCACAGATATCAAATGAACTTGGTATGCACACTTCTTGCGATTGAACAATGCTAAGTGATTTGGAAAGTAGCTACCAAGTATCAATCGATCAATTAATAAAAAGTTCTTTTCAGTCAGAAACCCCTTCAGGTCCAGCCCTAGTACTCATAATATTAAAATAACCTCTAAAGTTTAAAGCTTGAATTGGTCTGAACATGAGCCTACAAAATTTTAAGTATACCTTTGTATGTAGAATTTCACTCTTAATGACATCACTAACTTAAGTTATTGAAGTATAACTCAAGCACCCTTGTTGGTATTGTGTAGACGAGTGGTCCACTATCCACTATTTGGTTACAAAGGTTCAACTTAAAAATTTTAACCTTGTTGATTTATTGGGAACAGGGTTTTATATAAAATTCACGGTTTTTAAAGGTTTTCACAGTCAAAATGACTTACTTTCAAGGTTGAAAAGCTGGATGACTTACAAGTACATTTTGAAAAGTCATTGTTACTCCCACTACTTATTTCGTTAGTTATAATACTTTGGCGACCTGCTTTATGCACCTTTTCAATCCTCCACACATGCCGATTGGCTTTAAACTCCCTCAATGGCTTTGAAAGTGTCTTTAACCCCGCCCTAACCATCACACTCCCAATATGACGTTGTACCGATGACGCTTTCAAAAGTTGTTTATTTACCACTATTTTTCCTTTTTTTAGCCCTAAAATATATAATTTTTTATTTTAAGTTGGACTGTGTGAGAAAGTTGTTTTATTCCACTGGTGGGAGTAACTGTGACTCTCAAAGGTAACTTTTTCACTGGTTTAAAGCAGAAATTACGGCTGATTCCAGTTACGGTTTTCACAGTTGAGTTGATACACTGATAAAGAACTCTCATATTTAACTATCCCTCTAAGCTTCAGATACAGTGGTCTCACTGCACAAATAATGACTGTGGGTATTTATACTTGTTGATTTGTTTCAATCAGTCTAGCAACTTACTTACTAAAAACTGGCTCAGAGTGAGAGTTATATTCTTCATAGTAGTCTTTTTTTTATAATAAAAGAATCAGTTGTGAAGATGTGATACTCACTCTCCAGCTCCTATCGACAGGGACTCGTTGTTACCCTTGATGAAGTACATGTTGTCTCCTGTCCAGTTGTAAACTTGGACGTCGGGTGCAAATCTGAACAGCAGTGACTCGCCCGTGCCGGAGAAGTGGTCTGACATCTTGAGAGCACACGAAGTCAGGGCTCCAAACACCTACACAGCACCGTACAATGTAGCCGACACTCACGGTATATTGAAAAACAACAGTCGATTCACGTTTCAACTTCAGATGTTAAATTAGTAGGACATATCAAAATTGAAATTGATGTGGAGAGAAAATTTGGAAGAACAGGTAAGACATGGATAGATGATATAAAAGAAGATCTAATGCTGAATGGCCAAATCTCCAACAAATCAAAGATCTGTTTGGAAAAAATGTGTTAACAGCTTAGTTTCAAGATAGTAACAACAAAAGTAGCCATTTAAAATACAAATTCAAACATTACCATAATTGACTGTGCAAGCAAAGACAGCTCATTAGAAATGGAAAGTACCGAGCAATACCATTAATCTTTGACACGGACAAACAGCAGCTTACCTATATAAAGTGATCATTACTGTTTGCAACGATTAATAGACTCTCATTACGGCCCACAAGAAAATTGTGACTTTCGTTAGCATCAACGATGATCTTTAGACTCATGTTAGCAATTGAGATGAAATCAAACCTTTCGTTAACGTTTGCAATTATCTGTGAACTCATTGTTGGGTAATTTCAAAAAGTAGCACTAAAGCTAAAAATTAGCTAACAACTAAAACTGGTTCTAGATCAAAGTAACAAGATAATACCAAAACAAGAATAAAGTAGCTAACTAATTTCATGATGGTTTTGAGCTAATTTAAGAATAGTATTTTGAACTGGAGTGATGGTAGTTTCAAACTTCCTACTTTTGTCAATTACACGGCACTGGGCCCGTGACGCTAGGTTTGGTGGATTCCCTCGTGGTTTGTTCATATCACTGTGCTCATGGTTTTTACTATTCCAGCAAAAATATTAACGGATGAAACTCGTCGTTCACGCTACATAATTGCTCCAATTGTAAAGCGTTCACACTAAAAACTCATGGTTATGATAAATAGCACTGCTAGTTTCCAAACTACATAAATATAGCGTGCTTAAGCAATGTGCTATGTTTATCAGGCTCCTGCCCGACATTGTAAGACTCCTGTTAGCGGTCAAATCATGCTTTAGTTACCATTTGAGACTATTTCTAGACTTCTTACTAAAAATTTGATGACAATTTGTAGACCGGACCGGGACTCCAGTCCGGATCTCTCATGTCTCACTTGCCGGATGATTATGCTAATCATTACACCATCAGGCCCACCTATTTATACATTCAAATTTAATATTTAAATCTGAATGTTTATCCCAAACTAGTGACTGGTCTAAATTTGATGATGGGCGGATGGTGTATGGTTAGCACTTAGCATAATGACCCAGTAAGTAAGGGATTTATTTAGGTTCAAAACCTGGTTTGGTCCACAAATTTTGTCTTCAAATTTCTTTAGTAAGAAATTTTAAAACAAACTGTACATATTTCGATGATACCTTTGTATTTGCCTGAGAATTTTATAACACAATGAGTTTTTCTTCAGAAGTATATCAAATTGAAGGAAAATTGCTAACATGTTTCAAATGAAAGAAAAGTTTGTTTTAATAGGAAAAAAATAATGTTGTACGCTACATAAAAGTCGTATTAACCTAATCTGAGAATTTCTTCGTTAACCTGGTTTATTATTTACTAAGATATTTTAACCCATGAATAAATTAGCTATTTACCGGTTATACAAATTAAGATAATTATCTTTAGTAATAAATAATTAAGATAATTATCTTTAGACTACCATTGACAGAAGCATGACTTTGTATTTGCGACCATTTTTTGGCTGCTATAAAGTCGAGAAGTTTTCTAAACCCACTCTAGGCTTCCTTACAAAAAAACACAGTGATGTAGAGGCACAAATATACACTATTCCTGAAATGTCCGGCATATTTCTCGATGTTGTTCCGCTTATCCAAAATGCCTGTAAGTTAGCTAATAATGCCCGCTTTTACCAATGTGCTGAACAACCTGGTAACCTAGCCAGTGTCCAGTATCTAGCTAGACACCTACTGCAGGTAATATTTGGTTGTGTACTTACATTCTGTTCTGTGTCTTGTATGACCATGAGGATCGGACTCTCTACCCTGTTCATCTTGCGATACATGGAGTTGAGAGAGAATCCATGCTGTGAGGTGCTGAACACGAGTGTCCACACATATCCTACAAGCAAACAAAAGTCTCTGTTACTTGACACAATTTTTTTAATAATTTTAGCAACAAACAACAAGTATGGAAACAAATTTAAAACTTTAGCAACTAAAAAGTGTTTTCTTGTGATAAGAAAGAAGGTAAATCCATATTCATTTTGAATTGAAAGTTACTGTTCTGTTACAGTCTGTGGTTTGCCACGTCGCTGGCCACATGGCCGGCTATAGGTGCACATGTTTACAGAGAATCAAATGGAATTCTGTTACACTATGGTGGCTAGCGGAGTGGCCAAAAATAAGCCACTCGGGTCACAAAAGCAGCCATGGACACAGGGGCTGTTCTCAACTATACAGTTGGGTGGCCACCCAGGCCGTGGTTGCACTTAGGCAGTGGAGAAGTGGAACGGTTCAACATTGGGTTATATGGAAGACTGTTACACTGTGGTAGCCGGGCGACGGAGCTAGTCACTCAGGTGGATTTTATCTGGTTTTATAAATTAATTTATTAACACTAAGCAATTTCTGTGAAATTATTCACTGGATTGAAGCAGAGGCTGCCGCCCGCGGGCTTCACCAATATCAGCTAGGCAGAGGGTTCAATTTGAAGAGAGAACCTTCTAGACAGGGCGCGGGGTATGGGGGTGGAGAGAGTCTTATGAGTTTACTATGCAGGTTGCGCTGCGATTTGGGACAGCTCCTAAAGACTCTGGAATGTTAGGCTTCTTAGCTAAAACAAACGCCTTCATTGGCCGGCGACTGTACAGAGCGGGTGAACATGACATTTCCGAATGTCTCAGCTGTTGGCTGCACATTAGTTAGTTCACTGTTCACAAGCAGGCGAGCATTTCAAGCTGGGGATACTGTACAGAGTCAGAGTACAGGTGACTTAGACCTAGCGGAATAGTTTGGCCCGACTGGCAATCAACAATCCAACGTTAATGGAGGGGGGACCATTTCCTAAAACTCCTCCCTTAGCCATGGATTGTTAAGTCTTAAGCCTAGTCACTTGCTTGCACACTCACTTTTGAGTAGCCTGAGGCTGAAGGGTTGATTTGTTGTCCCCAATCAGCTTTTCCCCCTCAATATTATCTAAACCTGCATATCATAGGCACGGCATATGTAGCAATATAACTGATCATTTACTGCAGATAATGTAAGCTTAGTTTGAAGCCTACCTTCAGCTCTGGCAGGGAGATGCCTACACAGCTGCTTGCGGTGATCCTCGGAGAGAATTTCAGTAACACCATTAAGGTCTGGTACACAAAGCTCTAGGTCAAGAGAAGCTGCACTGCTAGCATATAGAGCTCGTCGAGGCTCTTCGCTCATAGACAACACCTGGAAACATAAACATTTGTTACAAATAATAGTTCTATATTTCCCAGACATTTTGTCACACATGAATTTCCTAAAGCATGGATGTTTTAGGTCAAAAACATACTTTTGCAATAGTAAAATGCATATTGGTTTGGAATTAAAGTCACTCAACACAAAGTATTTTAATTGGTATACCTACCTAAGAGGCAACTTTACTTTCTTTAGTATTGCTTGAATGAATAAACAAAGAAATTCTGCAAAGAAAGTGGTTATGGAAGAAAACAATTGATGATCAATAAATTGACTTGTAATTAAATCAAATTTTTCTGTTTAAATAGTATTTTTCTGTTTATTTGTCAAAAATTTGTCATATTTCAATAGACAACATTTGGCAAATTTTACAAACAACAAATAGTTTGAAGACTTTTGACACTTCTACTCAGGTACTAATCTTAATTAATCTCCGCAGTATCTACTTCCAAGAGTTAAACAAGTTACTGCAATAGGAAGGAGATCAAACAACACTAATACACAATATCCAATCATTAGCCGTTAAGACATGTAGGCTACTTTTCACTGATACAACAGGCCTACCTCAAACTGCCTAAGAAGATCTGAGCAACTCATACAATTAAGGCAAGAAAAGACAGATATAACACAATGTAAAGTTCTAGCTAAAAACTTTAACGATTGGTTCCACACAAAATATAGACTTCTTGCAGTTATCATATCAACTGAACTAGCAGTATTGTTGCCGCATGTTGACTGCAGTAATTAAACCGAACCAGTTAAGCACATAAAACCACCTGTTCATTGTGTTTAATATAAGATCTAACCTATATTATTAATTAATCCCAACTCAGTTGAAAGCTTTAGCTTTTGTTATGATAAAATCAAGAGACAATTCAAATGCCTTTAAGGCTATGTTTAAGTGTTTCAATTTTGTATGTAAAAGATAGGTATATAAAAAAAGGTAAAGTTTGTCTTGTTTTAGCAGTAGAAGTTAGGACTACAAAGTCCTCTCTACCACTCAACCTCGACCTTTACCTAGCGTCACCGTTTAGTCACTTTACAAATTGCGAGTGGTGACTGTGGGGATCAGGAACACTGAACTGGGCTCACTTGTTTTTAAAAAAAGTCCTAAATTAGTAATTCATTAAATATTTCACTATGTCCTAGGCCTTGTAAGAAGGTTCTTTCTTTTATTGTGTAGCCTATGGAAAAATAACGGCCGACTTCAATCTTAATGATTTTTTTATATCTTGAGAGAAAATTATACCACAAAATAGTAAACATAAAAGTTTGGCTACGAATGAATACTAGGTGAAAAATATACTGCCATAACTCAAAGCAAGGACTAGGCTACTTACTTTCATCTTGTTGGAATTCACTTTTACTGGCTTACTAAGTAAACTTTCTAATTTTACTAGTTTTTCCATTGCGTACTCTTCTATTTTCCTTAATTTTAATCGCTTTTTAATTGATTTCATAGTAAACAAACAATTTTTCAACTGTAAATAAAAATTACAATTTTGAAGAATCGGGCGAAACGTTCTGTCTGCTGTGTTTGTTTGTTCTTTGTTTTCCAGTGTGGCCAACAAACTTGCAAGTGAACCCAGAGAGACCAAGTGAACTACCCTACATTCATACAATTTAGAATGTATATTTTCTTCTAAAACTCTAATTCTAAGAAGTGTAATTACAAAATAATATCGAATGAATAACTTTTGATATCTTGGTACGCAGAATGGAAGTCAAATTTAATAAACAATAACGAGGGTCAACATTAAAAATTGTAGAAATTAGCAGCTGAAGGTTTAAAACTTACTACAAGCACTAGCATAAAGCCATGAATATTTGAGCGTTTATTAATACGCTAAAATATGAACAACTCAGGAATCAATTGTATTAGATCTTTATTTGAAGGAGGCCTACTATTAGAGTAGATCTTGAAATTGCCATTCTACTTTAGTAGTGGCTTAACTGTACATTGATCATTCGCATTTTTTGTTATTCCATTATTTGTCAATTCATTTGATCAAACTTGACCATCTTATGATGTTATTAATTAATCATACTGTGTCTTTTTTGTCCCTAGGAAGAAAAACCCCATTTTAATGATCTTTTTGTGGCACGGACATTAGCTGGTTCAACGAGTATAATAATTTTATTGAATTTAAACACCGACTTCAGTGTAATAGCTGTTTCTTCTAAACAATTTAGTATTGCAATACCTACAATAATTAACAATACTCGTTTTTGTCATTCTACTCTGAAAACAGCTGCTTTATACACATGTATTGACATTGCTAAAGTGTCCCTTTTCACTCAGGTGAATGAAGTATTGTTTTGATGACATTTTACTCCCTAGGGAGAAAAAGATCATTTTAATAAAATAAATACATTTAATTCAGACTGCTGAGTTCAAAACAATGTTTACTTAAGTTTTTTTAATAATATTAAAACATTTATTGACATTTATTTCTATTATTTGCATCATGACAAAAAGTAACGTTCGTAACTTTTCCTCGTCCCTAAAGAGTCCTTTTAATCCTCGTTCCTCGGTCATTTACCCCGTGTCAAAACGTGTCTTTTCAGGACCCAGTGATGAAATATACTATTTTCGTACAGATTTTCAGAACGTTCAACTTTGAATTGGATGGGGAAACAAAATAAAAAGTAAATAAATTAATCCTTTAATCACATGTGGGCAGTTTTCTTAAATAAACAGAGCCAAACTTTCTGAAAAAATAATTATAAGGGATTAATTTAAGTAATTTAATTATTAGACGATGCAATCTGCTAGAATCATAGAAATTGTTTACAAATTGTACGTAAATTGTAGGCGATAAAGAATTAAATTGTAATGGTTAACTTAAGAAAATTTCAGCAAGATTTGTTTTCTTTTTTTTATTATTATTTTTAGTGCCTACTTGGTGTATATACTGTATATCAGGCAGCGAACGCGTGTACAAATTAAATGTATGATATTGAGAGGTGAGGGGTTTGAAAATGATATAGTAGTTCTGTAATCAGATATAGGTATTAGGTATATCTCTATGTAACTCAGTGTGTAAACAAGGTGGGTAATAGAAACTAACGAATGTCGCAATGTGATGTCTCAGGTGAAATCAATGAGTCATCTCGAGCCTCGAGGTCAAAACCAGAAGCAAGACGACTGTTTACCGAGGATTCTTCAAAGCAATTCCTTGCATGACTCATACAATGCTTAACTGTAAACAAACGTAACTCGACAGAAACGTATTTGCTTATAGCTTCAAACCCGACCAACAATTGCCATTTGTATATATTTATTACTCGTATTATATTCTTTTTCTTATTACCACTATATGTATGTCATAGATGTATCCGTTAGTAATGTAACCGAACTTGTAAAAGGGATTACCGACTTACCGAAAATAAATAAACAAGGGGTTTAAAAAGTTTTATTTGGGAAGTAAACAATAAAGGTTACTCAAGTTGGACCTTTAGAATATAGTTACTCTCTACATTACAAATAATAATTTGAACTAAATGTAGGCTACTGTTTATTATTAAAGTACCATGTATAGTACTATAAATTCGCAAAGCTACTAAACAACCGGTTTCGTAAATCTTTAGCGACGACCAGTTAAAAACCGATTGGTACGAGTGCCCGAGCACACTTACGTAACAGAAATTCAGCACTGCAAGAAACGAGCAGTAGTAATTTTCGCAATGTACTTTATCAATGCCAGTTCAGCACTAAGCTGCGTGTCTGATTCGTAACGGATGCAGAAGTGAAAGGGAATTGACAACGGTTGGCAGCTAATTGATATAACGGCGTGGAGTGTGGACTGCAACAGTTGAGAGGATGAAGCCTTTTCAAGGATTGGAAAAGTTGATTTCCGAGGCGCAGTTGAGATCGTGCCAGAGCACACGTCTACGCAGTGACCGGTCCGGTGGGCAGGTCCTTCGACCCATCTGGCGGTGACGTACACCTCTGGGAATCTGCGTGTTTACAATCACAGTTCACAGCACGAGATGAAAACATCAACAAAGGGGTTGGAAACCGGTGTGCTCGGAAATTATCCATGATAGGTATCCGGGGTCATTTCAATATCGGAAGGATAACAAAATATCCAAATACCTCAACTTCTCAAGACTTCAAGTGATTTAGAAACTGAGCAATAGTGATATTGTTGGATAGTTTGTCTAAATGATAAATGGTGGTTGTAGATTTGCATCACTGATAAACAATAATTTTCCAAACGTTTGTTCACAGATCGAAGCAATAATGACAAGGGAATATCTCCTGCAGGTTTCAAGGCCGACCAGTGAGTTATTATAAGCAAACACAGCGTCGATGGTCTAAAATAGAGAACAGACAACTCTAAGCACAAGCTCTAAAAATATTCCCGTACCAAAAGATGTGATTCCCGCGTTTATCAACTTCTTCTTTGGCGCCAGATGTCATACAGGCATAATTGGCTATCACTCTATGAATGGAGACGTAACAACTTAATTTGTGGTATACAAAGCGGGAGATGTAGGACGGAAATAGGCGAGTTGTTGAAAGAGTGACCTGTTTGACCTGATGCACGTCCAGCAGCTGTAACAACATACATTCAGAGACACAGTTACTGGCACTGTGTACTGTTAACTGTCCTACACTAGCTTCCTGTAGTTCAAGCTTTAACAAGTCAGCACACCAGTCGAAAACCGGAAAAAGCTATATTTCTTCTTCGCTTTCAACGTGACCAAAGTTCTTAAATTGAAAATGATATGACAATTATTTCAAACAGCCGTTTTGCTGATCCTGACAAAAGCGAGATGTCATTCGATCGTATCCGATTGTAGCGAGATGATCATTGGCTGCACTCGATCGTATCTAATCAATCCTCATTTTGGGCGATCGCAAAAGAGCTACTAAATAATCTTTGTAGACATTTGTAATTTCGCATGGACATACTAAACAAGTTTGGCATACAGTAAAGTACGGTATTCGCGCAAAATAATCCACAAGGCAGTAATCAACACGCTAACTTGTTAGCTTAACAGTTTTATGACCACGCACAGACTAGTTATTGCATAAGGCAATTTTCAACCTTGAGGTCTTTTGAATAGACTAACTTGTTGGCAATAAAGTAAGTGGAAAACAACCTTCTCAGACGGCTCTCAGCTAAAGAGCCGGATACGAATACGTACAACACCATCGAGACATCGTCAGCGAGTGAAAGGCGGGGAAAAGCAACAGTGAAGACTGCAGCAGTAAGGACTGTGAGTCGTGCTGTCGTGGTGTCATGGCAGGTGACAGTGACAGCTCTGGCAGGCTGACAGTAGAGCTGAGCACGCGAACAAGTCGACAAATTGGCGTTATATTTAGAGCTTATGTTTACGCCGGCAACGGCCAACAAACACTTTCACTTGACCAAACATCACTTCCTCCCTCGCCCGATCAGCTGATACTCCTGCTCTCTCTTGTACTCCTGGCTCTGATACCGCTCAAGGTCACTGAACTGTTTGTGAGAAAGTGGAATACAATACTACCCTTGAAATTGATCAGATACTGCCTCAGAAACATGCGGGTGTTTGACAAATACGTGGAAAATAGGTCAAACCAATCCAGGCGCAACAAACATTACTGTAATCTAGAGCGAGAGAAATAACAACATGAATTATTTTTATATATTTTCGTCATTAAGAATGTCATGGATATACATAAAACGTGCTATTTTAAGTCTGTCTACAAATACTAAGTGTAGACTGGTTTTAAAGTTGACAACACTAAAACTAAACAAGAATAGAGTAGATAGCTCTCAAGAAGGGAATCCCTAATGATGAAAACAACCTTCGTATCTGAGAGGCAAACAGCATCATCTCACATCTCCTTCCTTCAAATGATGCAAAACAACACAACCTAAACCGCTCGTACACATGACACACTAGATTTACTATCAAAGAACACTCAATTATAATTACTATAGTAAATATTTGTAGATAAGACCAACGACAAACAGTTGCCACGATATCACGGCGTTTAGTAGAAAAACCAAAACACAATTATGCACAAAGCTATCATAGTGAACGCTCGATGCAGAAACTAAATGTAAACATTGTTTTGTTCATTAGAATTGAAACCGTGCCTGATACATTGTTGTGGATAAACGTTCCGTCTATGTTACTATGACTAACCTTGACCTTATCCGACATCGTGTTGTCATTGATTAACATTATAGAGGTGATATTGTACACTCCTATTGAAAACCAATACAATTTGTCTTTACAAAAACAGAATTACACGCCACTTTTTAGCTGCCACTTACTAATTTGAATATAGAAAATATGCATTTTACGTGGATTTGAAGCCTGACCTGTTATGCTAAGTACAAGGACACGACAGTGTTTAAGCAATAGAGACAGTACCTGTGACAAGGTAGAGACAAAATCTTAATCTTCGGTCTTTTACGTTTGTTTTATGTCTTAGTACAGTCGAGAACAAACACAACTAACCATATATAAAGAGTAAGGTTAAGTGAGTATGGCAACCCCCCTTTCGTCACCCCATTTTCCAAAAGAGAAATTTCTTGAACCGTAGACAGGATGTGGTGCGCTCTTCTGACCAACCGACAGACAAACATTCAACATCGAACATTGAACATCGAACATTTCAAGCAGCGAGTTCTAGAATCTCAAAAGTTCTCGTTCGTGTTCGGCAGGATCAAGTTTAGAGTAATCAGTAATCACAATGAATTATATGATGCATCATAATACACCGTATAATGTGCAACTTAATATGAACTAAGTTCATGACAGTGTAAACCATACCTTAGTTTTCATCTTCAAGTACTTTGCCAATTTCAAGATGGCGGTTCCAGGAGTTGTCTTGGTTTTCGGCATTTCTAAGTGAATGCGTTCAAGTAAACAGTGAACTACAGTTTTTCAAGTCAAGAGAGTAAAAAGTTCCAGATGACAGAATAATATTCTACCACAGGCTTCGGGAGAACGGCAACCGGCCGTAGTTTGCTTTTGACACAAGTACGTTGTAGCACTGATGCCTTCTTGGCATTTCACGAGTCAAAGCAGAACGAAACAACTGGACCTAGATCAAAGTAGTTTCTAATTAACGATGTGCACTTCTCTCACATAAGGCAACACCATAAAGTAACATGGTCGGTAATTCAATATAGAACATTTGTATAGATTGTACCAAGTTTTCAGGAGCTTGAGGGTAGTTTTGGGAACAGGAACGATGTTTTGGTTAGGATTAATTAACCTTGGGTATTAACTAGCAAGTATACAATATAAACTATATTATACGAGCGCATATAATTATTAACCGAAAGTCATTAGCAGAGAGTGAAAAATGTGAATACAAATTCTTTACCAAATATTTTATGCTTAGCGTGTTATATATTCTACTATATAATCAAATAAGACAGTTACTTGATATATACAGCATTGCTTAAACGGAACGTTGACGAAAGCGTATAAAGCTGCAACATTTCCAAATTAAAAACTGATAAAAGGATAACGACAAAGAGTCTTCTTTAACCGTTCTAAATATGGCTTTTTACTCTAAAACAATATAATTATGCAATGTTTTTCATTGGGTTAAAGCATAATTTAAAGACTTTGCAAAGTTATGTGAGTTCTAAGCAGTAGTTTACAGGCCAATTCCACTGTGCGCAGTAAGATGTTGCAGATTTAGGCCTACTATCAAGCAATGAAATCGCAGATCAGTTGAACAATTTGTTTTCACATCCAGAACTGTGATATAAATATGTTTAGAGTAAAAGTGCGAGGAGTTTTATCCTAACTTGGCAGAATATCAGTAACTTGTGGCATAACATTGTTGTTGATGGGGAATGATACGAGTGCACTGTACGGAAGAGTGGATTGTTGCAGTGCTGAGATAGCTGATACGCACGGCGAGCACCAGACCAGACAGACATGGCCAAGTACAGTACAGTATCACAGAACCCTTTCAGCTAATTTCCTTTTCAGCGAATTTTGAAAAGAACATATTCATGTTGTTAGCATGGTAAGACCCACAACCGGGACCATGATGAAACCAGCACCGATCTTTATCTTCTAAAACAATAGTTTTGAGTATTTTCTCAAAAAGTTATATACATATGTATATGTGTGTGAGCTCTCTCAAGATCGAGTTTCTTGTCCGATTTTCATACATTTTGGTACAAATGTTTTTTTTTTAAATATCTGAGTCAAGTTTGCCAACCAAAGAAATCGGGTGGGGGGAGGGGGGAGTTTTCAACAAAAATCCGGTTTAATGATCTAATAACTGTAAAGTTCAGTAATTTGGGCGTAGCAAATTATAGTTACAACTAACGAATTATTAGGCTAAGAAATTGCAAATTATAATCACCTTACTCACGCCAGCGGCGCTTTAGCGCTTGGCTGCGTGTCGGCCTGGTTTATAATGGAGGTAGTAAAAAATACTTATTCACGATAAAATTTATTTTAATACGTATAAGATTTATTCATGTAAAGGGAATTTTCTTAGGGCTTTGGGTTTAGACATGTAATCGCATTTTACAAGAGTGAGTATGCACTAATCCGATGGTTTAGTGAGACACCCGGCACTGCCCTCGTGCAAGGTGCAAGGGCAATCGATCCCCTGGCTTCTCCAGCGGGACCGGGCTTCGCGCAGGAATGTTCTGCTACTCTGCTACTCTTCAGGCAGTCAGATTGTTACTCATCTACTTTGTTTTCCCGAGCTACTACGCCATGATTACGGCTGAAACCGTTTATGATCAGGATGCTGAATGATATAGGTTATGTAAAGTTTTGTACGGACTATTTCTAAGGAAATTATTTTCTTAGCATTAATAGATACGAATTTTGATTATGCCGAGGGAAAACTACAACCCACGACCCCGGGAAACATCTAAACCAAGCAGCAAACATGGATCGCAAGGGCGGGTTTAGTTATGTAAGCGTTTGTTCAGGAGCGTACATGACGTACACGTTTTCAATCGATTAAATAATATAATTGCAATTACATTTTATTTAAAAGCATCCAAGTATCATATACTAGCATTGCCTTCAAGTATTAAAAAATGCAAAAGGTAAAAGAGTTCGACGAAGAAATGTTGGTTGAACAATTTTTCTGTTTGCAAAACATGCTCAATATAAATTTAGCTTTTGTGAGACATTTTTTTATTTTCAGCGAAAGCAGAAATTAATGTTAGTTAAATTTTTAACATTTACCGGAAGTCATATCAACGTGGTGAATAGCAATGACAAAAATAAACAACGGTAATGTTTTCAGACCTACTGGAAACAGCTTTCAGGTAAACTGAGACAGTTCTTAATATTTCGAAAATCAAGATTTCTTAAGTTTGCGTAATTTACTTGGACCTGTGAACGCAAGACGCTAAAAATTTAACACAGAATAAGTGTTTTAGCAAATATGTCAATACATTATGTTTTTCTAAATATTTCTGTTTAAAAGTACGGTACATCAGCGTATAATTCGGGCAGAAAATTGGCGTACACAAAATATTACACGCTTTTTAGGTTCCGATTCTGTCCACCTGCGCACGTAAGTCGTTGTGCGATTTCGTCATCCGCTGCCAATGGCCGCGGCGAGCTGATTGCCAGACCAGAGATTTCACAGCGCCGGGCATCCGTGCAGACTGCGACCAACCAACAGCCAACTGGCGCAACCAACCAACAGTGCAACCAAGTAGCACTTCGCTCCTGCTGCCGCTTTGCAACACTGTACCGGTACTGTACTTCCTGCTCCCACATCACCAGAGTGTGCGCACACAGATGTGATATAACTTGTCCGAAAGAGAAGCCGGAATCAAATGTGTACAACGGAAGCTCTGAAATAATTTGCCAGTAGTATAATCATTTCAATTTTAAAACGCATGTAAAGACGTTTGAAATCCGTTTCAAATATACAGAAGCTATAGTACCAGTGCGAGAAAGAAAGAGTCATGTCAACGCACAGAAGGTAAAAAAGGTAACGAGAAGGTACGTGTAATAAAAAACTGTAACTGCATAAGCGATACCGGATAAAAAATAAAAGTGTTACGGGGCATAAAATCCATTGTCACAGGTGCATTATGTACAGAACAAACTGGCAACGGTAGTTAATTATAATCAGCAGAAAGATACGTTGAAATGAGCAGTGTTGCAACTCGCGCGGTGTATAAAAACCAGCAAAGTCCGGTTATGCAAACTTACGTCTCAGTCTCACATTCTTAACCACTTAAACAAATCAACCGGAGCACAGCAAAGCAAGTCAGATCTTTCTGCTCTCAATTTCTAAATGATCTCAAGTTTCTAATCAGAGAAGGGTGTTTGTTTGACCTCACTGAGTTAGCAGAATGTGTGTGAACACGCGAGGTTTGCCAAACAGCGGCTGAGGCTCATCCTCAAGGTTTGCAGCAAGGCTGAGTAGTGAGTTCACCTAGCTGCCTCAGCCTTCAGATCTTCCCCACACAACATCACTGACTACCATCCACTAACACACTATTTCAAAACATTTTTATTTGAAGGATGTTTCTTGGAAGGGTAAAATGTGTACCCCTTTAATATTCTACCGCTAGCGCCTAGAAGAGTGGTACAATTGCCTTATAGTAGGTTGAAAACCGGGAGTGAGCTTAGAGCAGAATTAATCATAAGATTGGAAAACCCATTCGCTATCAGATAATACCTAGAACAGTGCATTCAACAGGGTTTAAATGCTCAACATGTTAAATATACTAGACATGGTCAACATATTGCAAAATTCGATAAATAGTCACATTGAGGCGTTCGTCTAAACAAATGGCCATGAAGGCGTTTTACACATTTTTTGGCACATCAACGGAAGACGGTTTAATTGACTGGACTGGCATCCTGACAACAGGAGACTGAGGAGAGCAATACGAATGGCCCTTAAATGAATGATGAGACTGTACGTAAGAATGTATGAAAGAGAAATTCGATTATAAAATGATGTGGGAGAAAGATACAATTTAAGAACCACAACTTTTATCGACATCAATAGATTTAAATAACTACTATTTTTAAAGTTTCATTTCATTTAAAAGCAAGAGCGCTTTCGCCGGTTAAGGCATCATCAGTTGTAACAGTTTTAAATGTTTACGAAACAATTATTTTTATTTTTGTATTACTATATGAGTATACAATCTAGAACCGATACCTTATAGAATCAATATTGATTAGAAAACACACACAAAACAACTCACCACCATTCCTCGATGCCACGTATAAATGAACTAACTTCTTCGCGAGATGCTAAAGAACGACTGAGATGGGAGGAAGAAAGAACGCCAAGTGAAGACAGTCGTGGAAGCGCGACACGACGCTGTTGTCAAGTTTGTACAAAACAACGTCATTCATAAGCTAACAAACTCTGAAACTGTACTGAATCACACTCTCAAGGTTGTGCTGTGCACGAGATGTCGTGCGTGACATGTATCACCGCTCTATTTAAAAACACTGCATGTATCTAGATATACTCGTATGCATTACCATTACCAGCGTAGGTGATTCAGACATAATAAAGCATTTAGCGTACGCAAACAGAAGAAACCTTGGAATCCGTATATTTAAGCTTGATTGTTAACTTGGTGAAAGTATGAATCATCGCCCTTTGAATGCGCTAAAAGACTTGTCCGCCCAGGTTCGGAACAAAACGTTGTACCTACGAAAACAGAAAGAGCCTTGTCCTCTCAACTGAATGGTGTTGATGATTTGTGCCTTGTCAATGATTTTCAGAACCCAGAAAGAAAGCAAATATTATCCTGTCATTCATCAGCAAAGTGTGATGTTCACCAACACAAACAATGACTGACACTATTGATTTTCCTCCATGAAAGGGAGGTCATACTTTGAAAATACAATGTTGACTTTAGTCGATAAAGATTGAAACAGCTGTTGCTTCAATGTTGCAACGAACGGCTGAAGAGAAATGAGTTATGAAAAACGGTTGGCGAGTTTTGTTTCACTGAGAGTTGCTGGACTGTAGCCAAGACACTGTACTTGCAGTACGTGTGACCGGAGTGAAGCTGCAGCCTGCAAGGTGATCAGCAACCAGCAACCACTCCACTGTGTAGAGTGAAGTGCTGGCAGCCAAAACCACCCACTGTGCAGGAGAAGTGTGGTACAGCAACCACCCACTGTGTAGAGTGAAGGTGCTGGCAGCAACCACTCCACGTGTGTAGAGTGAAGTGCGTGGCATGGCAAACCACCCACTGTGTAGAGTGAAGTGTGGTACAGCAACCACTCCACTGTGTAGAGTGAAGTGTGAGTACAGCAACCACCCACTGTGTAGAGTGAAGTGTGCTGGACTGTAGCCAAGACACTGTACAGAACACTGTATTGCAGTACACTGTGACCGGAGTGAAGCTGCAAGGTGATCAGCAACCAGCAACCACTCCACTGTGTAGAGTGAAGTGTGGTACAGCAACCACTCACTGTGTGGGCGGTGTGGTGCAGCAACCACTCCACTGTGTGGAGTAGTGAGTGTGCTGGACTGTAGCCAAGACACTGTATTGCAGTACACGTGTGACCGGGTGAAGCTGCAAGGTGATCAGCAACCAGCAACCACTCACTGTGTAGAGTGAAGTGTGAGGTACAGCCCAACCCACTCCACTGTGTAGGGGAGTGTAGCTGGTACAGCAACCACTCCACTGTGTGGGGGTGAAGTGTGGTACAGCAACCACTCCACTGTGTAGAGTGAAGTGTGCTGGACTGTAGCCAAGACACTGTACTTGCAGTACGTGTGACCGGAGTGAAGCTGCAGCCTGCAAGGTGATCAGCAACCAGCAACCACTCCACTGTGTAGAGGTGAAGTGTGGTGCAGCAACCACTCCACTGTGTGGGGAAATTGGTGTGCTGGTTGTAGCCAAGACACAGCCTTACGGTACGTGTGACCGGAGTGAAGCTGCAAGGTGATCAGCAACCAGCAACCACTCCACTGTGTAGAGTGAAGTGTGGTACAGCAACCACTCCACTGTGTAGAGTGAAGTGTGCTGGACTGTAGCCAAGACACTGTATTGCAGTACGTGTGACCGGAGTGAAGCTGCAAGGTGATCAGCAACCAGCAACCACTCCACTGTGTAGAGTGAAGTGTGGTACAGCAACCACTCCACTGTGTAGAGTGAAGTGTGCTGGACTGTAGCCAAGACACTGTATTGCAGTACGTGTGACCGGAGTGAAGCTGCAAGGTGATCAGCAACCAGCAACCACTCCACTGTGTAGAGTGAAGTGTGGTACAGCAACCACTCCACTGTGTAGAGTGAAGTGTGCTGGACTGTAGCCAAGACACTGTATTGCAGTACGTGTGACCGGAGTGAAGCTGCAGGTGATCAGCAGCCAGCAACCACTCCACTGTGTAGAGAGTGAAGTGTGCTACAGCAACCACTCCACTGTGTAGAGTGAAGTGTGGTACAGCAACCACTCCACTGTGTAGAGTGAAGTGTGGTACAGCAACCACTCCACTGTGTAGAGTGAAGTGTGCTGGACTGTAGAAGACACTGTTGCAGTGTGACCGGTTGAAGCTGCAAGGTGATCAGCAACCAGCAACCACTCCACTGTGTAGAGTGAAGTGTGCTGGAAGTGTGGTACAACAGCCACTCACTTTGTGGCCGTGTGAAGCTGCAGCCTGCAAGGTGATCAGCAACCAGCAACCACTCCACTGTGTAGAGTGAAGTGTGCTGGAAGTGTGGTACAGCGGCAGAGCAGCTCAACACTGTGCGGGGAAAGTCTGTCACTGCGGTGATGTAAACCGTTGTATGGTGACAATAGAGCACACCGAACTCAACTACAAGCAAGGCTGTGTACAAGGTAAAAGCGTGCTCGTGTAAAAACTGGCAACATTTGATACGGACAATTTGTATTGTACAGTTAGGCTGCACAAGGCTACTTCACTCGTGAAAGGCGAATTGATAAAAGGCTATTGCTGACACTTCGGTGTCAGAATCTAACAATATCAATGTCTTTTAGAGTAAAATAAACTGGCACGCCAAATGTCATACTTTGAAAATACAGTGTTGACTTGGTCGATGAAGATTGAAACAACTGCTTTAATGTTGCATTCAACAACTCATGAACGGCTAAAGAGAAATGAGTCATGAGAAACAGAGTTGAAGAGTATTGTTGCACAATACAAAACTAAAATTTAGGTCAGTCAGCAATTTTGCTGATTTGGGAAAATTCTTACTGAAGGTCAAGGCCATTATTCACTCCAAAATTACAATTGAATTCATGACCAACCTTGTAATCTTTTTTTATACCGAACGTACATACATCTACGTTTTTCTGATAACTTCTGTATACCTGTTAGATAAGTTTAATTGAAATATGTAACAAATGAAAACCTTTTGTTTTAAGACAACCAATATTGAGCTGTGGAATCTTTTGGAACTAATCGCCCAAAAATAACAGCTGAAAGCGAGTAAAAATCCTGTTCATTATTCGAATTCCGAAATTACTATTGACCAAAATAAAATGTATTCCTCAACTTGTACAGTACACAACACACAGGAGAGACCCGTGCGCGTTGACCACATGGGATATATGATTAAAACCATCGCTAGCTTAGATGCACTGTACATGTAAACAGACGATGGTAGAGGTGGAGATGGTAGGACAGTCTACTGGTCTGCTGTGACAAGTCAGTCAAGGATGTCTGAGTGGTTGCGCCAGGCCATGGTTGTGTGACGTCACAAATGTTGGCACCTTCATCCACTCAACATGCCGAAACATTCTCATACTTGCAGTCGTGCATGTTTGTCTCTTCGTGACTCGCGCTGTAAACAAACGTCACAACAATGCCTACACAACACAAGCGTAAATATCACATTGATATTTTAGTTGTTTCAGTTTGTCCCCAGCACTGAGCAGTGAGCACAAGACACATGCGAACAAAACCAAGTCTAATATAATTGGATACGACCCACACTTGTTGAACGTGTCGCAACTTCGAGCTTCCTACACAAGTCTGCATAATGCAACAACTCCACCTCTTCCACAACTTGTTATTATCGAGGAATGCACTGGATATAAATGGAACTGTATCATTAGCCAGTATCCACGTCATAGAGTGAAAGAAACAACGTCGGTATTGATATAATTGTACTAAAATAATACGAGAGAATACACGGAAAACTATTCTCACAGCGCCCAGCTTTCAATAACCTTTGGATGGCAAAGAGGAGGTCGGTACGAGTATTTATACTTCATTGAAGGACTTGTGAAATGTTACTAATTATCGGATGATCTAATGAGCGCGTGGACAAAAGAAACTTCAGTAGTAGAGTAGAAACTTGCATTACAAGTCGACTCACACTAGAGACTGGCGACTGCAGTCCATGTAAGGGTTACTTACGGCGTGTTAAGCGCAGTGAATTTAAATGCACGTCCCCTTGTTACGGCGACCAGCTCTGCCACTTCCAATCTAGATTTAGATTTGGATTCAGATCGCGTACGTAAAGTGAGAGGTGAGGCCAGTCACCGCTATCTACGCTCACCGCCTTGCCCAGTGCCTACGTCTAAAATGAGCTAAAACAAAAAGCCATAGCATTCAAGACTGTCAAACTAGTCTATGGCAACTGGTCTATAGCATTTAGTTTTAGATGTGAGCGGGGCTTGTTATAGGGTAAAATTTATCATGACTAAAACGATAATACGTTGATGCAGGTTTTATGAAGGGAGTGTGTAACCCCTTTGAGAGTTTAACATTTCATATCTTTAACAAAGGTTGACATTGCAAGCGCCAGAGGGTTTCTCATGGAACGGGGATAAAGCAGCAGCGATACAAAACAAGTGAAAATAGATTAAACCAGCAAATTGCTACAAGATGGATTTAATAAATGGCGAGATAACATCATGAAATGTTTACTGTATAGCATCGAACACTCTCTGATAAGAGAGTAGATTGGATGTAATGAAATATTCAACGCCACAACTTAGAAAGCTCTGATTTAGCGTGAAAGTGTAAGTTGAACCGTTGATATAATACACCCAAAAGGTGAACAGCTTTCAATGTATATACTGCGCACGAATTTCCTCAGGATTTACCATCAACCCCAAAAACCATTTATCACCCTTAGCTGATAAAATTTTCTTCCAATAATTAGAGCATTACATTGATTACACGTCGCGTGATACTGATTCCTGTAGAATGTTAGCGCGCGAAGGCTACGGAGAATATAGTAAATTGCGCAACAGCGAGACAAGGCGTGGATCCTCATCTTAGTAAACTTGGTACACGAAGATTAATGGCCGACATAACCAAGTGAGCAGTAATTAATTGTGCAACTCTACACCGCATGCGCCGAGCATGATGCAAACAACGCACCGCGGCACTGTGTGTCTGTGTGGCGGGGAAATCCTCAGGATCATGTCCAACAGTGGGGATCCCGCACCGGTGTGAACCAGTTATACACCAAGTGCTATATGTGTCACGTGAGGAAAACCGGATCCACGACAATTTATTAGCAAACTCATGATTACAGTATAAAAATATACCTACACCGAAGGAAATAACTGATACTGACGCTTTATTCGCTACGGCGAGCCCCTCAAATGTTGGGATTCAGACTTTTCAGAAATTCAGAGACATCCTTGATACACTACATCTTAGTATACTAACGTGTTAATACTTTCAACACTTATTTATGAGTGCATTTAATTGCCTCTTCCCTTAAAAATAGGGGTCCAAATATTTCAGAGCGGTTCGAATAATCAAGAGATTGACTCATCTAGAAAGATTAAGTAATTTTAAGTAACAGTTTGTCGTTTCGAGCGAGATACTATGGGTTTATGACATCCTGTGTATACAGCAAAGCCACGAATGAATATCACATAATTTCGACAGTAGAATCATGCGTAGGTTTGGAGATTAACATATGTTTTTAAATTTTAATGACTGGGCCAAGAGGCTAGACAGCTATTAAAACGGTTTATACACTTTACCGTGCAAGTATTTTAAAGAGATAAGTATACTACTTTGTCTGTGTGTTTTAAGTGGATTGGAATTTTAAAATATATGGCCCGGGTTAAGTATGCAGTTCAGGTTTAAAAGATGCTCAGAGAGTATAATGTTTCTTCTTTACACAAAATGGGTAAACAGAGCAAAGCTAGATTTGAAAAGTCACGAACACGTAGTTATGCCACACGCTAATGGGTTTCTGACGGTAATTGGAGACAGAGACACGAGCTGTCTTGTTATACAAACTGTATTATATCAACAACAGTAGCAAAGAAGTAAACTAGTTTCAGTTATACTGAAGATAATGGCAATGTGATCTCTACGTGTAAAGAGAACAGTGCATTCATTTGGTAATCTCATTAAAAATACTCTTTTTTATATTTAAATTGATTTGCTTATGAATCTAACAGGTTATTCAGAGTGTAACAAGAAAAATAAGTAGTTGAATTTCAATTACTGAATTAACTAAAAATGTAAACACCTCTACTAGATAGAGTAACTATTAGGATTGATCTTTACATTAAATTTATAAGAATGGCGTTCAAAACAGACATTTATAAATGTACATACCTGTGAACAGGTTTAACGGACCTACTTCATCCGAGACTAGAGGCTTCATCTGATTAACAATTTTAATTGGCTGCTGGCAGTTCAGTCTACACAATTGGCTTTCACGTGAGCCTGTTTACATTTTTACGAGGGATGCATCACCGCTCAAATCAGTAATAATCATCACAGTTTCCTTATAGTATTATTGGCAGAATCGTAGTGCTATGATTAAAGCAAGACGCAAGTAGATAAAATGAAGAACTTTTATTGCTAAACGTCATGCTATAAAACATCACATCGCACTCAAATAGTACCTCAAGAGTCGGCCATCTTGAATATATTCCCATAAAAATAATTTTAATGCAGAATTCACATAATTCAAAGCTATAAAATCCCACTTGATATCTCATTTGAAAGACAATTTTATTGTTTAGTAACGACTTTTAATAATGCGTAACTAGTGACTATATAAAACAACAAATAGTAGCTTTCACTTGCCATATTTAGAATTTAAAAAACAAGCGAAGAAACCACTAAACAATCAAATTATCTTCCAAATGAAATATCAAGCTCGAGTCTCTTAGTAGATGGCTGAGTTATACGGATTCTGGTTTTGCCATTATTTACATTGTTCTTAAGGGAGTCCATCTAATATTTCCGCACACTCCTACAAGCGAACAATATGAACACACAACACGACATTTACCAAATTGTTGTCAAGTTTGTTTTTCTGAACTACCGCCATCGTCAGTTCGACAATTTTCCTAATTGGATATTAACGACAATATTGTTTTCACGAGAGAAGATATTTTTCTCACATATTTGTTTATTTCTCAGCAGCTCTTCTTCCTTTTAACACCGAACAGTAAAAACATAACACACATAAAAACCAGTAGTTTGAATATATCGTTAAAAAGGCAATGTAAGAAATGTTAATACAATTTCGGTAAGTTAAAATTTATGGCGGTGACATTATGTTTCGCACGATTGAGGCTATAATAGAGATGTATCGTGGAATTCTACAAAGATATCGATCCGAAACTGTACTGTATTATTCAGAGTGGTCTAACTTTTATACTCGTACTTGTGTCACATTACTGGTTGTAGTGACTAAACCATGGGCTGAATCTTCAATACGATGGGAAATCTTCAGAAAAATAGTTTCAGAAAAAGTTGAATCTACAATAACTGCTAGGGAAAAGAGGGAATTGTAAGAGTTCTCAGTTTTGCTTGAAGTCTCAACGTCCAGTTGGTGTGAAACGTCACATGTTTATATCACTACAGTGTGTTATCAGGCTGATAAGTGTATCCTGGCGGTGAGCAGAGTTGGTCAATGGACGATGATGAAACTACAGACTCGGCTTGCTACTGCGTCTGCAGGTGCTTCAGACCGGTCTGCGGTCTCTAGAACACTTGACAGACTCGTCCTCAGCATCTTCATTCTTCAGTAACCACCACTACAGTGAGTCCTGTCCTACGATCCTCCCGTCGACACACATTCAGCAAATATGGAACACGTTCTAAGCCACTTTAGATGCAAGAGACATTAGGAAAAGTTGATACATTGATCTTTGGCAAGCTTATCTATCGACTACACTTTCTCTTTGGGTCCGTCCTCGACCATACGTCAAAGGTTCTTTTCACTTTCTGCAAGTTTATTTGCTTGGGCGAAACTTCTTCGTTTGTGTACATTGGACAATTGTTTGGTTCTTTTCTACCAAGATTTCGGTTTTTAGATTGGTTACCGTTAGACTAGCAGCACTTTTAAATAACTAAAACTCTTAAATCATACCTAAAACTCGTTTAAAAAGAAAGCGCGCCGCTGATGTTCCGTATCGTATTTTTGTAAATAAAATGGTAAAACGATTTTAGTTACTTTGACCCTAGTGTGGTTATGTACGGAGAGGATTTTGCACTTAACAATGCACGATATGAACTCGATGCACGATATGAGGAAGAATGATAGCTGATAAATAAGTTGATAACCCACGATAGTGATTGGTGCAAGGCAGACAGTTCGATAGCGAACTTGGAGCGTGATTTCAGTTCCAAGTACAACACTGAAACGCTGCACTGCAGTTTTAGGTTGGAAATGTGAAAATGAGTAAAGGGAGGTTGCACGTTATCAAAAGTTAAAGTATATAAGTATTTAGAGAGAATAAACTGTGATTTCCGGTTTCAGGACCTATTTGAAGCAAATTACCTTCTTTGTAGCCTGAAGATCCTGATGAACTTCATCAGGTTCTTAACTTCATCCTGATGAAGTTCATCAGGATCTTCAGCCTTCAAAGAAAGGCTCTAAGGTTTCTTTCTTTAGAGTTTGAAATACTATTTCGGACTTTTAAAACCGTTAATGAACAATAATTCAAAATATCCGAAATAACAATTCAAACTCAAAACTCTCCCTTGTCAAGAACAAACTTGAACGAAGAGTAATAAACAGTCAGTTAGTTACAGGTTTTATTTATTAAGTTGAAGTATACAGGGTCGCTTAAAAGTACGTTACAACACCTGACCCTGAAAGTATTTTGTTTGTTCAATAATTTGCATTCTAATTGATTTCTGGTTCATAGATTGGGTCTAAAACGTAGTGTTTTATTTTACATTTTCCATATTTTATACTGGTTTGGAAATCACTTTATTACTATCGTAGAACAGCCTAATTGCTATTGGAAGATCGTGAGAGAACTAGTTTTGACGCAAATTTCAACACAATATTACCAATCCAACCAAAATAGTTGACCAAAACGTGTTTGAAACTTCACAACTAAAACCGCTACCAACGCTTAACTTAACAGAATATCGAACAAAAATATATGAGTATTACGAGCTATACGAGCTATATATGAGCTATACGAGTATTAAAATGATATGTTACTCGGGAAGTTTTATAAACATTGAAAATCGGACGTTTCAATGCCGTGCAACAAAACCCGTCCGGATTTTTAATTTTGGGTAAACATATTATTTTTAAGCTCCTATAGAATTAAAATCATATCTGCAGAGGTGACAATCCAACCACAGAGCATTTATAAGAAAACATCCAACGCTCAAGACAACATGTCAAGTTTAAAAGTTCAATTGAATAACTTAAGTTTGAGTTTTGTGTCAAGACAAAATGTACTGTGGAGTTTTATGTCAATTGGCAAAAGACCAGTCTTACAAAAGCTTTACATTTATAACCTATTTATAACTAAAAAGAAATAGAATTCAACCTCTACAACACACGAAGCTGTTAAAGTTATTAGCACGTTTGTTTATTATTGTCATATAAAATAAATTGCATATGCCTACGAGCTAATCTTGTATTTTGGCGTGAAACCCCATTGCAACAAAAGATACAAACGAGAAAACGTTCGCAAATTATTTTTACCTATAGTTAATTAAAAGATTAATCAGTCAAAAAAACATTGTATTATAGCATAACAGTCAAACGTAACACGTACATATTAATGTAAGGTAATTATGAGGTAGTTGGTAAGGGAGGGAAAACTTTGTACAATCTATTTAAAAAATAAAATAATAATTCCATGTTAAATAATAGTTATAAAGGTTTACTGGTTGGCCAGAATGTAGAGAAGCGCAGATCGGTGACCAAAATAGCACAGGCACAATAAACTGGTCGCAGAACACAATAAACACAGGGAAAGGGATATTCGGAACTGACTAGTGAGTAGCCTACACACCCAGCCGAGACCACAGCGCCGGTGTGACCGTAGCGCTCGTAGTGGCAGAACCTGCAACTGCGTGGACACCGCTGTTGTACTGTACTAAATGCAGTACAGAATACTACGTAAGATTTCGAAATAATAACATCAGAATAACTAATGTAAGAAACACGTACTTTTGACTGTATTAAATTATTGCAAACAATGAGATATTATCGGAAGCTGAAAGAGTATTGCGTACAGTTTACGAGCAAACAAATTTACTGTAAAACTAGAAAGGATTTTTTAAGAGGTTGTTATTTTTAAATTAATTTCTTGCTAAATCGACGCTAAGTTGTTGGGACATCAGATTTTGGTCGACGATGTAAAGGTAAAGTTTGTCTTGTAAACGAGTGTGTCCTAGAGAATTCGCAATACAAAAATTATTAGCTAATAAAATACTTATTTTCCAAAGTTTGCTACGTAATGTTAAATTGTTTTAATACAACATATATTGTAATATGTACATAAATCAACACGCAAAACACATGACGTTCCAGCCAGTGATAGATGTTATGACGTTTTGAGTAGGCTAATTCTAGAGTAGAGTACGGCGTTAAATACCGTATAATTGAAACTGCAAGGAGTTATTCAACACGTACGTTTTCATCAGAATATTTTAGCGAAAATGTTTAAAAGTTATTACTCAGAAAAGCGGTTTACTAAAATGTGTTAAGTGTGTGTGACAAATTTATGCATGTACGCAACAGGAAGGGAAAGGTTGTCCTGCGACAGTAGAGTTGGGTAGTGGCTAATAGCACAGAAAACTAGAAGTTTTAAAAACTAATTAAAAATAGTTGTTAAAAATAAGTTGAAAAACTAGTTGCATATATTATGTTTATTATTATTATTTTATGTTTGAGAAGCTATGATTGAATTGTACCGAATGTTTTACAATGGCCGATTTGTCTTCTTTACGGTATTTTAAATTGGTTTTGTGTTCCTTCAAACGGGTTTTAATTTTCTTTTAGTCTGTCCAATATATTTAAAAAATCATCAAGACCTCGTGAACAATGAAAGGTACTACACAACTCACCATTTTATACATATAACTTTAGAATTACTTATTTTCATTTTCATTTTATATTTCCATATGTTTCTTTGTAAATATTTTAATTATGTTATTACCTTCAGTTGGTGTTTGGTCCGAAGATAGAAACATCGTTTCTGAAAGGCCTCACCCAGAAATAAAAAAGTTTATTGGATTGTTTGAGTTCAAACTTTAATTAATAATTGTAAATTCCAATAAGAAGCTGTCTCCATATAGTTAAAAATAGTTGTTAAAAATAAGTTGAAAAACTAGTTGTTTATCTCTGCTAATGCACTTGGTCAAGTGGCGCCCTCGCACGGCTTGCTGCAGTAAACACGCAGGAGCGTGGTGCGCGCAGTATCTAGCGCCCACTACTCACACTACTCACATCCGAGAGAGAGAGTACACACATTTCCTGACAACTCAACAAACGGTGGGAATGGGATAAACCACCCGAGAAAATGCAAAGTACCGTAGAATTATGATTCACAACATTAGCTTTCTCAATTGATGATGCACTATAGTTATTTTGTGGCTGTCTGTTTAGGATCGCTTTACTTTCTTTTGTCACGTATACATCTCGGGTCCTCGGGGTTTATCTCACCTTATCACTACAATCAAACAAAATACAGGGTATCTACTGATTGTGATATCTAGCTTTAAAATACCAGTAGATTTACAGTAGAGTGTAGTTTGGTTTGCTTACAATTCAAAGAACGACTCGGCAAAATAAAACGGGATTTATTGGGATTAGAATATAAAATATAGTTTATTTCATCATTAGGTCCTAAAGTGACACTTTTCGACACGAGATCAAGTTAACGTCCGAGGCGCAGCCGAGAATAATGAGAAATAAATGTCAATTTGTCTTTAATATTAAATAGGAACTAAACATGGTTTTGAACTCAGCAGTCTGAATGATTTCGTTAAAAAAACAGGTGTACACTGATTTAAAATTCAAAACGACCAAAACAAACTTGTTCAACCAGCTGATGTCCATGCCAAAAAAGGATCATCAAAACAATCCTTTATTTAACTTGGTTTAATTGACACTTTAGTACGTCAAAAAGTTAGTACGTCACTACATGTCTCTAAATCAGTGGGTTTTACAGCGACATGACAAACATAATTTTTTGATATTATACGAAGATAAATGGACACATTTACATAGTTATTTAAACATAATTTAAAGTCTTAAAAATAACCGTATGTTGTGTCAAGTTTGAAAACGTTGTAGTATTTTGGTACTTTGGCATTCCAGTATTTTTGATATTGGTAGGCACCCATGTGTTTGTTTAGTATGGAGTTTAGATGTTTTCGTTATCATTGTAGTAGGGGATGGCGCAGCCATTGAAACTTCAGTGGAATATACTACTGATACTTAAGTTATAATGTATTCATCGCTTTTTATGATCAGTTCAAGATGTATTGTTTATAACTTTAACAGAGTTGCAATTGTTGTCACCATGCTGCTGCCACTTCATGAAACCCCTCTATACATGTATCACCGACTAAGTATGTACATATTATGATGTACTCATTTTTCAGTTGTATATTAAACACAACAACCTCGACCGGTAAACCATTTGGACAAGGTGAGACGTACCGGATATTCCGGTTGTTGAAGAACCGCGAGGGTAAAATATATCTAATTTTAAAACTGGTTGTAGCTCGCAAGAGGATGTTTCGTTGCAATTTGGCAAAGATAGGCTATAAATAACGAGTCTTAAGAGCTGGTTTTCGCGTCTAGTCAGGTTTCGTGATGTGGTGGATATTCCAGATTGGTATAACCGAGGAATGAAAGATATGATGCAGCTTATGCCGAAGTATGGACACGACAAAGTTTCCTGTTCGGCGGGGTATTACAAAGAGCTAGGAGAAATCTCAACACTAATATACCTCTTTGCCTAAGTAGCCCACAAAACATCAATCTTACTATAAAACTAGACGAATTTCTTGGGCCATAATCAAAGACAACCTCGTCAGTTATTTTCAAAAAGTAAAACGTCACCCAATATCAGTAATTCCCAAATGAGATCTTTTATTTACGACGGGTTTGTAACTCCCGTATTGAAACAACCACAACGAGAAGCCAGAATTAAAACCAACTGAAATGAATTTGACCCCGGGCTAGGCGCGGTGCGGGTTATTTTTTCGCGGAGAAACCGGTACCGGTACGGCCACGGTCAAGCGGCAAAGCAAGTCATTTCATAAGTGAAAACGTGAAACAATAAAGTATTACGCCAGCCAGATCTGAGAACTGAGGTAGCCGAAATGAATCACGTGTTCGTGCTTGTGACTTCACGTAACTTTTGAACCCCGCGGCGGAGGGCACACATCTTAAAATTAAAGTTAAGCGCACGTTTAGTGATAACTGTACTGGAAAACTGATTGATTTTCATTACATTTTTGAAACTACTCAGCATGAACTAAACTATTTGTAATCTAGTTCTTCCGGTTCACACCACGTCCAAACTTCATAATTAGGTTGAGATATTTCGGCCTCACCGTGCAGTACCATCTTCAGTCACTGATTGGCTGAAACTGAGCTACTGTAATTGCTGTCCTATTGGTGGTAGGGCTACCAACCGTCCAATGGAGCAGAGATGCCAACAATCGATGTTCTCATTGAACCGTTGACAAAGCCAAAGTATTGGCAACATTTTCAGATTATTACCCGAGAGTCATCCAAGAAACCATAGAAATAATTAAAAATGATAATAATTTCAACAAAGAAGACAGCATTAAACTTTCAAGAATCTGGCAACCAGCCCTGAAGAAGTCTTTTCGATAATGTCACAGCCAATGAGAACATCGTCAGTTGGTATCCCTGCTCCAATAAACGGTTGTCAGCCCTAGCCACCAATAGGACAGCAGACAGCAAGAAGCTCAGCTCTTGGTTTCAGCCAATCAGTGACTGAAGATGTTACTCCACAGCGAGGCCGAAATATCTCAATCTAACTATGAAGTTTGGAAGCGACGTGAACCGGAAAGAACTAGATTATTATAGTTGTGATTTAAAAAAACACAATGACTTTATTTCATAATTGAAAAAACTAAATTCCACTCCAAATTGCAACAACAATTTCCTGGTGAGAAACACTTCAGGTCTGAACTACTCGAGGCAATCCCATTTCACAGCAGATATCTCCTCCCCTCCACAGCTAGTGCAGACCTTGTAAATTCACCCATCTAAATCATTGTCATATTTTCAAACCACCGATACTACGACTCGAACAATCACTATTTAACTAGCCTTTTCAGGCTAATTTGTGGCGAGTGGCTCAAATTAGGCCGATTGTGGTTGTTTTACTTTTCAATTTTAACTGATTGATTAACTGAAATTCTCTCTAGTTTAAATAGGCATTAAATCGTGTTTCTCGCATGATTGCTATCTGACGTGTGGAGCACAGGTGGCTACCGCGTACACTGGAGGTTCAGGTGATCAATCTACACACAGGAGCCCGCAGGTGCCCGGTCCACACTCACTGCTGAGGTCCTGCAGGAATATTGACACCAAGCTACTGAACCGGTAGTTAGAAACATCGATTATACACACATTCTAGAGCAGCGCGACCTTTTATATCCTCCACCACACCACCGTCCAGAAGCTACAAGTTATTGCTCTAGATATGGGATAGGCTAGAGAAATCGCTCACAAGGTCGAACCAAGCCATTCTGTAAGGGTTGACCGTTCACATTTCTAATTAGGAAAATTTCGATTGTTTAGGAAGAGAGAAGTAATTTTCCTGCTTCTCGTAAGAATAGTCGCCAAAAATGTCCATACTAAACTTGAAATTTACTGAACTGGTCCAACTACACAATTTTGCAGTATGGCAAAACAAATTGTTTTTAACCCGACCCAAAAGAGTTTTCCGAGGAATGATAAATTATTCACAAACTCAGGTCCCACGCGTGAAATTTTATTGAGTACTGAAAAATCCCACTTTCTGTACTTTTATAATGAAACCTACTTACTCTTTAATATGTTGAATAAGTCCATCAATAGTAGTGCGATTCATTGCGATAATCAGAATAGGGTCCAGGATCATGGTCGTATGTAACTTTCTATATTTGTTTAGAACTTGTCATTCAACGTAACTTGCCTTATGAAAGCTAAGATTAATGGACAATTAAATATGTGGAGTGTAAACGATGAGTTGCCGTCTTGCCGATGTATGACAGGCATTTCTTTATTGAAAGTAATGAAATAGAGACTGCTTTATATCATCGCTTAATAGAAAATAATTATTATTATACTTTCGTCTTGACATTTTCCAGAAGGAAACTCTGTGAGTAGATAGTTGGTTACATGATAGATATTAAAACAATCGTACCCGCATTATGAGCTACTATAGACACTAGACTATTTCCAAGACGGCAGTAAAGTGCTGAAAGGTAGCCTATCACGCCATACGGCAAACCGTCACAAATGTTCGTGTTTAGCTCGTTAAATCACTGTGGCATGAAATAGTTTTAACGTTTTATTGCCACTTCGTACATCAAACGAGAATATAACCAATAAAAATGTCTCTTCATGCTCAAATTTATGGATCAGTGGCTTTATAGAAACTACTCAAAGAATAACACGCGATCCTTAAAACAGTTACTGGAATGATACGGTCAGTAACTACCCATATAGGCTTGAGCTTGGGCAGAAGAGATGCTATATTTTATTAGCCTAACGTTGGTAAGAAAATTACCTTATCGTTTTACAGCTAAATCGATCCAAGCAGACAACAACTTTTGCTCTCGGACCTGTTTTTGATAATCCATTTCAAGCAATTTTATGACCGAGCGTGACCTTTATTTAACCCTGCAGCAGTTGTATTCACAACTAATCTTGAATTCGTTGAACTCTGCATATAAAAATTGTTATTTGAGAGCAATCTAGAGCGACTGAAACAAATTTATTATGAGCTGCTACTATCCGCCATTGTTCGAAGACAATGGATGTGATGTGGTGTGGTTTTACATAGAAAGGAGGTGGGTTGAACCAACACTGGCCATGCCCAAACCCGCTGTAGATCTGGGCCACACTCCACTACAATACTGACTACACCCTGATTCTGATCACATTCTGTAACTGCCAGGTGACGATAACTTACAGTAGGCTACTGTCACAAAGTTTATATTTAGACCACTGTGAGATTACACTAAAACAACATTTATTACTGTTGGGGAACGAAAGTTTACACAAAAGACTACTGCAGTGTTCGCAGATTCTACCCAATCAATATTAGGTACAAAATTCAGCTTCAATAGTTATGGGTTTTAGTTGTTTTCGGTTTTGTTCGATACTTGAGCTGTGGTAAAGTAATCAAAATTAGAGTGAACCTAGAATATCGCTCAAGACATATTAAAGCTACAATAAAGCAAGAGTGCAAGACAGTATGTGTCATAAACTTATCTCAATGTTTCATTCAACACTGATGAATTAACTTTGAGATCTAAGGGGTCTTCTGGGTATATAATATTTCGAGACTGAGGGATTCGAGTTACTTCATGAGTGTTGAACATTATCATTCCTATAAGAGTCTAGAATGTTTGGTTCATATACACGACTACACGTGGCGATGAGTATGTATCTCTGGATTTTCCCGAGGACAGCTTTTCAGAGGCATGAACTAGCTAAACATATCTGACACGATATAGAATTTACCTAAATGTGACTGCTGGGAGGTTTCTGCGACACTCAGAAATGATTAAAATGCTCGTATTTACAAAAATACGGAATAAAATTTGCTTACGGACTAATCAAGTTGCATTTTCTATATTTGTTCTCTCGGCTATCAACAGGTTTGCAATAGACACGGTCCGCTCGTCCAATAATGAGATGTGATACAGTCGGGTAGGTGGTGTGTATGGCGAGCGTGGAGTGGCCACTGGTCCGTTAATTGTACGAGAAAGTTGTGGGCATTTTCTGCCCGGGGCAAGGCCTGGTGTTATGTGGGACACCGGCTCGCAGTCTCCCGGTACATGTGGCGTGTGTCATGCACACGATCCCCCTGAGCGTACACCGCGCACCGCTCTGCACTCGCTACCCCACAGTAATCTGTGTGTTGCACAGCACAGGATGGTTATGTAACAGTCTTTTATACATACATACTATACTTACTAAATTCAATTCAAGAAAATCCAAGAATTCATTCAAGAATTTTCAATCAAACCTCATCTATACGGTGAAATTTAAGGGTCAAGAGGAGCTACACATTGACCGAGGGTTGACATGGGAAAGTCATGTAGACAGCGTCTACATTTATGTGCTGAGACAACTGTCCGAATACTGCCCGATTCAGGTACTGATGACGGCGTATTACGGAGTAATCTACCCCCACCTCTCCTACGGATTGGCTTTGTGGGGTAGTTGCTCCAATACCAATTTCTCAAGAGTCTTCATTCTTCAAAAAAAGCCGTTCGAACAACCGCGAGACTTCAAAGTCGAGAGTCGTGCAGACCAGCATTTAAAAATCTCAAATTGTTGACATTACCTTGCCTCTACATTCTAGAAACCTGCCTTTTTCAAATCAAAATGCGATCCCATAAGAGGAAGTGAAATGCACTCTTATGGAACCAGAGGCAGGGAGAACTACCGAACTGTGAGACACAGAACGGTAGCCCACGAAAGTTTGTCTTCTCAGGCAGGAGTTAAACTTGTCAACCGGTTGCCAGATTCCTTCAAAGTGCTCCAACGCCCAAGGCGTTCAAGTCTCGTCTCAAAAGGGTTTTGATCGCAGAAACCTTTTACAGTACTGACGAGTTCTTAGCACATGCCTGGGAGAACTTAGAACAAACAGACTGATTAACAGGTTAGAGTGGGAACAATTCGAATGAATGGGAGAGAGCGAATGAACACAATGTATGTTTGAATGGGACCTCGATGTCAGAATGCTTGCCAAAATTTTAAGTTTCATTCTCTTCAATTGACGGTTGTACAACATGTAATATGTTTGCTACAATAAATAAGATATTTATTTATTTCGTTATTTATTTAGCTTCATAAGTTAACGTCAATTCGGAATAATTTCAAAACGTAGCTTATACGTCTTGTACTATAGCTTAAATCGTTGAGATTAAACTCAGAGTTATCATGTTAAAAGTATAGCCAGTGGGTTAGTGCTAGAGTACTAAGAGACAACTATAGTATCCACTGATGACACGACTAATCACAGTGAATATTACAGACTAATCTTCCCGTTCCTTTCCTACGCAGTAATTGGCTCTTTGGGAGGTTGCACAAACCCACATTTCGCACAAAACGTTCACTCTCCAAAAAGCACGCAGTCCAAACAATCGCAAAACTGCAAGGGAGAGTCGTGCAGACCAGAATTAAAAGTTTGAAACGGTAATCAGTATTCAGTCCCTACATTTTAGGAACTTATACGGAAATGTGATCTCGTAAGAGGTACATCACTAGCGTCGCGGAGAACTGTCGAACTGGAAGACAAAGGACGGTAGCGTTTACTTTAAAAGAATGGATGCTAGAATCTAGTTTGCCAACAAACGTCGAAATTCGGTAAGAGTGCTCCAACACAGAAGGACTCTTAAAACTCATCTCAAAACAGTTTTGAACCCGCAAACATTCTATGCATAACATGATTTCATGGTGACCAAAATCGTAGGCACCGATGATTTATTAACCTTTGGAGCAATAAAATGTAGAATAGACACACTGTCATCCCCGTGACATGAAGACAACAGATACGGCGAATCTGTGCCAAAGGACAGGAACAATTCGAGGGAGTGAGGAGACTCGTATTGATGTTTGTAATGTATTTTTACGTGACATTTAGATGGGTGTGAATCCAAAATGTTAGCCCTAACCAAAGTTGCGATTGAAAATACGTTATCATGTGTAGTCAATAAATTATTTCTTTCTTTCTAAAGTTCAAACACACACACAAGAGGCGACTGGATAGAGCGGCCGCAGGTCCAACACTGAGTACAGCTTATAGCATGGGGTAAAACTGCAAACGGCACAAGAATGATACAACCAGAACGGTTTTAATGTCTCCATAACGAGATGCAGAGAAGTTCAAATGGTGGCGCAGAGCTTGTACGATGTACATGGCTTCACACCCACAGGCCAAATTACAGGCTTGTTGCTAGTGGATTAGTGGCCGCGGTTCGCGAAGGTTCTTGGTTTGCTAACGCCTCATTTCGCAGCTCACGCCTATTTTTAGCGGCTCCTTGATTTACTACCGTCCACTTAATTCCGCAGGTAGATTAAAGTCTCCGGCGCCGCCGACGCGACGTAGATTTAGACCCTATAAGTCATATGTATAAAGGCAAAGTCTACGGACATTGTGTGGACTTGCAAATGCTGCAACATGGTGTAAATCAACCACGGTTTTGCCACACATAAAACACGAGAGAAAAATAGGGGTTTTCTTATTTTAAAATTAAAATACGATGATAAGTACTATTTTTAAATAATTTAAACAGCATCTTGGGTGAAAACGCCCTCTAGAAGGGAACTTCTCCCAGTATTTAATTTTTGTGTTCTGGGGGGTCAGGATCGGTGATAATTTCTAACCAACGATGCTGATGACATGACAATAAACTATTTTCTAAGGAAGTTCACTAAAAACGTTAGCTAATCAGTAATCTGCATCATCGCAAATGTTTTTACTTGCGTGCTAGCCGAGTCAAATTACACGATCCATCAGGCATTTATGGTTTTTTGGCCAAACAAGATGAATTTTTCATTTATTCATTTCCTACTACAGTCAAAGTTTAAGTTCGCTAACTGTTTTTGATCAAGGGTGCGGCCCGCAAAGAGTCGTTAAAATAGTAAAAAAATTTAATTAAAGGAATTTCAAACCAAATTGATAGTTGCTAAAATAGCATTCACAACTAAATCATTCCAACGAAATTGCATTTTTGTTAAGCCTAAATGAAATATTATGTATACCAATTATTGTAAATTATCATCCAAACAAATGAGGCAAACGCATTCTTGGCTATAAGATTAACAACTGGAAACGAAACAGGCAAGATCAAGTCTAAAAACAAATAAAACCCTCCAATAACATAAATATTTACAACATAATATGAAAAGAACGTCAACAGTGTTATGGAGGTGTTGACGCGTGGTGTTGAGGAATGGCAGCTCAGCGCAATGGTATGAAATTAAGGCCACAGTGATGATAAGCGAGTAAAGGAAACCCCGTCACTTTCCTATATGGACAAAATTAATCAGCTGACTAACTGCTGCTCGTTACAAACAGCTGTTCAACGTACATATGTCTGTCAATGCCGGCTGTCTGCGGCCGCTGCTGCCACTGAGGCAACAAGAAACCGTGTTGTAATGTACAGAGCTATATTTCGTACTGAAGTTTAGTTAGATACTGTATTAGTATTACAGAGCAATATTTAGTAGCTACTAGCTATAAATATACTAGCTAGAAGCTATATTGGAAGAGTAGATTGCAGTACTGCTGATGCAATTTAGTTTAACTCCGGTGCAATAAAACATTTATTTATTTATTTTAAACAACAGCACTGGTAGCAACTCGCCAATAAAATTCAGCATGGAAAGCCCTCACAGTTGGCCAACAATGACAAGTTTCTCCAGATAAATCACAGACAAGGTGAAGGCGGTGACTTCTAGAGCAGAACTAACACTTACACATAGCCCCCAGTGCCAGTGCCAGTGCTTGTGTCTAGTCTACCATCACGTCCGGCCGACATTCAATCTGTCACACACAGTCTGACAAACCCTGGTCACTGGTCAGTTACACAACTATGCCCAACCTACTCACATATTTACTTAGTAGAGGTGGTGCTAGCAGTTGAGGGAAAGTAATAAGGACCCGTAATAATTAAGTAATAATTAACTGACGTAATCAATCGGGGAAATCCCGTCATAGATGAAGACATCAAGTATCAAGTATCGAGTAAGTAAGGATAACCTTTAAGGAACTGTCAGGAAAGAAGTTAATAATTTAAGACCAAATGACAAGTTTTAAGTGTCAAATTATTAAATGAATATCAAAGATAAATGTTCTACAACAGAACCTCAAACTTAACCAGACAGAAGCAATTTGGTAAAAACACCCAAATAACAGAAAATCTAGAAACTGTTGAATGAAGTTATAAATAATCAAATAGGAAATGTTCTACAACAGAACCTCAAACTTAACCAAGCAGAAGACATTTGGTAAACACACCCTAATAACAGAAAATCTAGAAACTGATGAATGAAGTTATAAATAAATCAATAGGAAATGTTCTACAACAGAACCTCAAACTTAACCAGACAGAAGCAATTTGGTAAAAAACCCAAATAAGAGAAAATTTAGAAACTGTTGAATGAAGTTATAAATAATCAAATAGGGTCAACTGATACCCCGTCATGATTATAAAAACAACTTATAAAACAAAAACATTTAAAAACTTAAGAATATAAGGTGGACATATTTATAGGGGTTTAAAGAAATGAGTTCAAGCAGAAATTAAGAAATAATAAACAAATCAAAGTAATAAAATAAAAATATTAATTATATGGTTATTTAAGAGAATACTTCCAAGTTATAAACTGTAACTACACGACGACGAAAACGTGATAACGTATATAAAGAAAACTGATCAAAACCCAAGTTTGATCTTTAAACTCACACTAAAAGACTTGATAGCATTTTCAGTAAAATTATATCATTTAATTATCTCTAGTAATCAAGTTTTGTCAATACTCGTCAATCAATCTTTGAGGAGTTTAAAGAGAGTTTTTTTCAATGAGTCTGTAGGAGATCTAATTGAGCAAAGTTTGGATAAACGACGATTAACAATGAAGGTATCAATAAAGATATCACTAAGATTTTTGCTTTGTTAACATATTTTGATAAAATTACTAAAAGTTAGTCTTCAACTTTATTTTAAAAACTATTTGTTGGAAGTGTTTACAAGACTGCACATTATTACAAGATGTTTAAGACCCCACAAAAACATCTCTAGTAAAAAATGCAGTGGATGATTGATGTGTACTGTATAGTGATGGGAGGGGGGATAGTGGGAGGCCTTGGAAGGAATTTCGTGTTTCGCGGAGCTGAGAGCGACCCAGATACAGATTCTGTGACGACATAACATAATGGCCATCATCAGAGACACTGAGAGTGATCTGACCGGTCCTCGGAGCTCGAGGCATCTCTCCGCGCTGACACTAGACCTGCGACCCATCCCATCTCCACAACCACCTACCACCCACCTCACATCGTGACATCAGGTCATAGGAGAACTGTTAGTGTTACCCACTGTAACTAATTGTTAAAAATTACATTTTACTATACTCAATGCATAGTTTTAATATGCTATTTGTAATCATACAAGATGTTCCTTTAGTGCTATTAGTTTAGCAACACCATTCTATTTTACGTTAGGTTACAATTTATGTAAGATGATTCCCAAAATGTAGACTCACTTGAATACCTATAACTATCAAACTAATTGGATAACAATATAAAATTTGTACTCTAAATACCTTTTCTGACCTGCAGACCCTATGAGTAGTTGATTTGAACAGTGCATTTCGGGCATTAGTTGCCCATTTTTAAGAATGTTTGTTCTTCTTTCCTGAATCTTCCACCAATTAAGTTATCATATGGGAGTTTTTGGTTTAATTTGAAGTACTTTAGTGACTATCACTGGAGCGTCATTGCAGCACACTAACCAGAACCACAGGACAGGACGATGGTAGATTCGAGACAGTGGCGGAGTGGATGGATAAGTAAATATGTAAATAAACTTTAGTGGTAGAAGATTGAAGAGATAAGAGGGAAAACACTTAAAAGAGCACCTATTGCCCAAAATGCATTGTGTAAATCTAATATTCATAAACAATTCAGGCTGGAAACAGTATTTACAATACTCAAGAGTCCTAAACTGAGAAAATTAATTTGATACAATTTCTGTGAATTATTGATAAAATTGCTATATTTTCATGTAGTAATTGAATGATGCTATTACAGAGTTTTTAAGTAAGGTCACAATTATTTTATAAGGAACATTTGTAACTCAAATTGTAAGTATAGCAAAACTTGATGGTTGGCTCAAATCAAATAGAAAACCATAAAGAATACATACAAACAAGAATTTAAAATCATCTTAAGAACCTAAAATAACAGTTTTTTCTTACTTGACCATTATTAAGAAAAGTTGTTATCTCATTCAACTATTACCTAAAGAAAATTATCAATATGTGTTTACAATTTACCAATTGTGTTTCTTAAAAAAATTAATGTGTGGATGAATTCACTGATAAAAAAAGTCTCACGGTGTAGCTAAATAAAAAGAAAGAAAACGTATACTCTGAATGCAATTAGATAATTATTTTCAACTTAGCTTCAATAGCCAGGCCCAGGCTAGCGTGATACTGGGACATGCAATGTCACATAGAAGCGCAGCGCATATACGTCTAATTGGTGGACACAGTACAGTATGACCTCGACGGACAGACAGACAGACAGGCAGGATGCTGGTGACAAGCCATCACATGTGGATATGTCATATGTGCACAATGCACCAGCTGCATATCCTCGCAAGATGCTTGAAATTTTAGGTTTTTAGGTAAAATAATCAGTTAACTACTCTTTTAACAAGTTATTCGTTAAAGTAGTCCATAAAATAAGCAGAATAGTGTTTAGAAAGTAGATGGATATTCCCCTGGTATCTGGAGTTTACACACAATAATACTGGACTGAGCCATTTTTTCTTGTGTTGCCAAGAACCCCAACTCCCCTATCCAATATACCTTCTCCTACTGTATTGAACTATAATAACTTTTCCATGGTATTTCTAGAAAGAAAAAAATGTATAGTTTTAATCTTGTTTTGGAAGATTTAAATTAAGTACCAACAAAAGATTGCCTTTTAAAATCCATTGAATGAAGATTTTAATAGCATGTTATTGTGTTCACAGTTATTTATATTTATTCATTTAAAGAGGCTTTTAACATTTTGTCTACTTACGTATTTGTTTAATAAATGTTTAAACATGAAACCCCACGTCTCCTGCCATATTCCTAACAGTAGGAAACTTAATTATATGATATTGCAATCCAACTAATCAGCCTTTTTATCTTAATGTGAGCTAGCCGTTTCCAAACAACTTTCAGTAGGAACATTTGCTGATTAGCAAAGATAAACGCTGCAACCATAAACCAGACAGTATCTTAACTACAAGACTTATAGAGTAGAAAGGTTAGGGTGCCAAGGAAGGAGAACCGAGGCCCGAGGTTCTAGCATTAGGAGTGTTGGAGCACTTCTCAGTCACACATTTCACAGTTGTAGCCACTTCACACGCCGCTCACTAGTTTAGAAATACCAGTCCAATGATTGCCTCCTTTAAAAGGAAATTCAGACCTGTCAAGGAATTCCAACCATCTGGATTATCACCGTGTTGATCCAATCATTCTATCGCAAAATTACTGGTAACATCTCATTAAATTGCAATTTCCTTCCTTGATAGGTTGTTTGCATGCCAAATTATCATAATTGGTTTAGATTTAAGGTTAGTACTTTGAGGTCCCTTATCACTTGACAGCTGATGAAAACTCATTTCTCATTATAATCTGATCCTTGCACAACTTGAAACTTGAGTTGTAGGTAGAGTTTTGAATAAACATGCTGTTAGTAAAGCAAAATGAATTATAAATAAACATCTAAACAATTACTTACAATCTCTACAACTTTTCTTCCAAGTCCGTTCATGTTGGTGGTTTAGGAATCACTGAGCCGCAAATCACTACTTTTAGTAGCACATCACTTTCACTCACTGGCACTTGACACAGTTAGTAAAAAAATTGGAAATCTTTGTTTTTCACTGTCATTACTTTATTCTATCAAACACAGACAACAGAATGGAAATCTACATAAATTTGAATAGGGATCGGAACAGAGCTTGAATTAATTAAGCAAACTGGTTGGTGTAATTAATAAAAGTTGATGTTTTCATGTCCATTGCTTGAAAAGATTTATTGAATGCACAACTCAAAATCTGTGCATGCTTAGACAAAAGCTCTTAATTAAGAAACTCATTAATCTCCTGTCAAATAAATAAACAAGCAACCGAGTTGACCTCTAAAAGAATAAACTGAAGAATTAGTGCAATCTATTTACTTGCAGTTCAATTAACACCCCTGACCTAGATGGAGGAAGGCGTGCCGTGCCGTAGCGTCAGACTATTGTAGGCTCCCAACACTTGTAACAATGACAATAGCTTGTTAGGCCTTGTTACTGTTGTGTCCAATTGGCCTCCTACTGCATCATTAGAGGGCCAACAATGGAGTAATAGTCTCGATCAGAACATTTATTGATTACAGTGGTTTTCCAATCAGGAATCCGGACTGATGATGGTTTGTGCCGGTCGAGCACCAAGACTTGTTCAGATGATTGATACAGTTTGCGGTTTGGAAAGACTACAGATGTAATCACAGGATTGATCGACTGAACCTACGCCAACTACATTCAATGGAATACTACAAAGTAGTTGATTTTGATGAAACAAAATGCAACATTGCAAACAATTGGTTACATATAGTAGATTCCTAGCGATTGCTTTCAATGAAGACTTTGATTGCTAACAAGTTTACTGGGAAGGAGGAAAATCCTTGAGCAGACTAGTTCCCTTGCATATTCCAAGAAAATCAAATTAAAGAAAATAGTTTTCAGACACTCCAAACAAAACGCAACGTTAAAACCTTTAGGAGTGAATTATTGAACACCCAATAAATTCATTAGATTCAATTTAATTCATTAGATTTAATTAAAACAATTAAATTTGAATGTGAAAATAAAAACAAAATTTGTTTGGATATAATATTTTTACAGAACCTTTAAGTTGTTAAATGTGTTCTGGCTTATAAACCACATAGATAAATTAAACAAGTTTAGAAATAAATTGAGTGATTAAATTTGTTTGATTTTTTGAACTAGATAGGTTTGTCTTGTTTGGGTTTGGGTCTAATTAATTCAAAACATGCACACATTGTTTTCGTGGACAGTGATTATAGATGTTTTTTCACCCATCTGCAGGACATTATAATCATACACTTTCAAGGTCTGATCAGGTCTGATAATGGCTACTGAGATTGAGGATCATGTTGACTGACGATGTAACAAAGAGGCATAAACAAGTGGGAACAAAGACTGCTGACGTCAGGTAGACCGACAGCTGAGAAGCGAGCATGGTTCAGAGCTGACCAACTTGGAACTATCCTCACGGAGTGCCTTAAAAGGGCCTTTAATGGTTTTCTTTCACCTTATCGTTGCATTTAGTACATGTACTTTTATATTACTAGTTAGCTTACTTTTTAAAAATTATGAGCTGTACAGATTATTGAATCTACATCTTTGTAAAGTTTTGGACTATGGTTATAAAAGCTAGTTATGTTCAGTTTGAATTTAGTTTAAATCTAAACAAGTTAAGCTGCATTTGCGAATAGAGCACAGGGCGCACGGATGCGTTCCCTAGAGCTATTATTAATATTAATCAGACTAGAGTGAAGTTCAGCTCACTAAATGAATAAATAAAGTTTATTTCTCTGAATGTTTTACATTGTTTTCCAAGTTAATAAAGATAACGAAATTATCTTACCACAATTACAAGTCACTTTGATAGTACCTTAAAAAAAACTTAAAACAACATGTATTTAGTAATATTGTTACTGTTCTTGTAATCAAGGGCCAAAACTAATCTTATTGAGGTGGGAAATTGTACTTTATGCAACCAGAGACAGCATATTCAAACCTTACACTGACTTTCATTTCAATAAGTTTCAAAAATAAAATAAATGATGCTTGGCTATAGTATTTATGAAATAATATGTACTTGGAAGTAAAATCAACTGTAAAAAATAGTTATGATAAAAATTGTTTTGAATATCAAAATTTTGTCATTCATCTATTTTCTGGACAACTTGAGTCTTGAAGCAATGAAAAAATTCATCCACATGTTACCTCAAGAAATGTAATTCTTTTACTATCTTAGATACTTAGTCTACTCTTTACAGAAACATTAATACAGCAATGATTTAAATTTGAATTATTTTAACTACATTTTTCAAAATTTGAATCACATTTAGAACAAGTATGACATGGGAAAAAGAATATCTTGCATTACATTAGTTAGAAGCGTACAAATTACTTTAGGTCCTGAGATCTCAAGGTTTAAGATGTTTCTCCGCTTTACTGGTACTCATTTGTGAGACATCTTCAGAGAGTATTGCATTATTGATACTGCATCAACTCTGAGGTATCAGTGCAATGCCACCTGCCGATGTCTTACAAGCCAAAATATCGGTACAGCAGGAAAATACCTTCACTCCTCCGGATCCAAAGATAAAGTATTTTCTTTAACCCTACAGGCTTCAACCTTATGTAATTTCTTAACAAAAAATAAAACAATATTAAGAAAGATAACAAATATTGTTTAATAGAACAATGATTTACTATGTTTTCGAGGAAAACCAACACACACGAATCAGTTTGATATCAAACTCCAAGCACAAATACCCACCGCAATGTAGGTATCAATTTTATTTTAATGACTTACTGCAATGAATTAAGTGAAGTTTTAAAAAACCCTATAATAAACTTAACTCTAAGGCTTTCGCATGGCTGGTGTCGTAACTAGTATTGTAATAAATATTTAAAAAATTTAAAACTTAAAAGTGTTTAAATTGTATGGGAGTCCAAAATCTTTGTTTGCTCTATCATAAGTGTTTAGCAAACTAGAAGTTCATTGTCTAAAGATAAATCAAATCAAAACTTTATTATGAGGAAGATTTTATTATTAAAAAAGACAGTTCCTTATAGAAAGCAAATAGTTATTCCTTGTGCTCTATTTCCTAAATCTAAAGTAAATAGTTAGTTAGTTACTCTTAAAAAGAGGCAAAAATAAGTTTGTCTTGGTCTCAGTATGTTTATCTAAATCCCTCGTTATCTAATTCAAAGCCAAACAAGCTGTGAAGCACAGAATAAGAAACAAATCTTAAAGATCATGACTAACCTCAAAACAATAACAAAAAATATTCTTAAACAGTTCTAAAATAGAGTATATTAAATCACTTGAGCACAATACAGAAGAGAGTCACAACAAAACTGATACATTGAAAGGACTAACATAACAGGTGGAGAGGGAGAGAGAGACTGAGAGAGAAGGTAGAGTGGAGAAGAGAGGACAGGGGCAGTGGAGGGGGAATAATAACAGGCACACAGACACGTATTGTAATTACATGCCCACCTCACACACGATCACACTTAGAAGCAGAGGTGCGCGCACGCCATCACCATCCCCAACCCGAGGATAAGGTGAGCAAGTTGCAGTCACGTTGCATCTCATATCATGATAACCCGCCTTTCAAGAAGTGTGCTTGAAGGCTTCCATAAAAAATCCAATCATATAACTGATCAGCAGAGAAAAAAAGGTAAATGATGCCATTTTTTACGAGGCAAAGTTAGGACTACGAGGTCTTCTCTACCACTTAACCTCAACTTTACCTGCTGTTTCGGTAATATGACATGGCACAAAAGTTAGTAGTCGAACTGAGATTGGAACCCACAATCTCCAAAGTAATAATGCAGCTCAAGCGTTTCAGAAACACTAACTTTTATTGGTCAGAGGAAGAAGAACACATTGACTGAGGAAAGTAAGTCCTTAGTTGCAATTCGACTACTCAGCACTTCCTTCAATTGACTAATTTCTTCTAACTGCCTGTCTACTTTTATTTTCAGCAGGCTCCTGCAGTTAGCGATTGAGAAACTTGTGTAAAAGAAATTAAAGTCTCAACGAGGAAAATACACTATTAGACTTACAAACAGTAATTGGACAACCAATTAGTTCACATAAACTTACATCAAAGTATTTCAACAAAGGAACTGATTCTCACTGTTATGCAAAGCGATTAGCTAGTGAATTAAAGCAGGAAAGTCATTCAATTACAATACATGGCAAGAGAGATCATTAAGATTGATGGAAAATAAGAGTAAGTAGCCTTCAGCCAAATTACAAGGCCCACGCAACCCGTTCTAAACAACCATGCAGTGGCAGTGGCAGCTGCCCACAATTCAGGTTCCACTTCATTCTCTTACTACAATCATTTTTCCTAGATTTCAAGTTAACTATGATTTAATTTTAGACCCTGATTTGCAATTGTAATAGAGGTCGGTTTAATTTATTAGCTGATTTCCATGGAAATGATCCAATCAGATGCCACCCACCCACAAGAGAGTCGGTTACTTCTGCGCTTGCCATATCATACAATGGTCTGCTGTATCTACGCTTCATCCGTTTTGAGAAGGTTCCCTCCATGTTTTAAGTTAACTATGTAACTTTCAAGCAACCCCTTATTTCTCCCGTGATCTTTGCTTGTGGGCTAACATAAAGAAAACGTGTAACAAGCATTAAAGTTGTTTTCAAACAAACTTACACATCACATTCATTACTTATAATTTGTTTAATTATTTAGTAGAATTTATTACAAAATGTATCTAAGAATATTTATTTGTTCAATTAGAAAAATGAACCCAAATAGGAATATATTATAAAGAACAAGTTTGATTATTTCAGAACAAGAGTGGTTTGTCAGGAATTAATTTACATAAATACAGGTTTAGTATCATTGATCAGCTCTTATTTCTCAACACTGTATGGTGTTTCGTTCTGTTCCATATATGAAACAGCTCTACTAAGTCGCGTATATAGATGAGTGAATGCTTGAAATTTTATGTATACTGAATCAAAAGGTTTCTTACGGAAGCGTATTGTGTAACGTTACCCAAGAATTTATTGCTAACTTGCATTAGCTTGGTCTACTGCCTCTGCGTTTATATAACAATCTAAAGCTTTAGTAAACTTGTAGTAAAAATTTAGTATAAAGATCTTACAAAAAACAAGAGATTACTTAAAACTTTCAAAATGGAGTGAATAATATTGTATTCTTTCAAATCAAGTGGAATGAAGAATCAATATTATTGCCATTTCTGAGAGTTCAGAATTTTAAGTAAGATTAAATGAGATATGATTTTGATATTTTATGTGTATTAACAGCTAAAAATGATATTACAAACTTTAAAGTTTGACTGAAAAAGAAGTATGTACAGCCAACTAGAGTTGACAAAGGAGTTTACTAGAGACTAGCAAGCAAAAGAACAAGATCATTATTTAAGCCGAAGTATTTTCAATTACAAAGAGAAACTGTTGGGTTTAATTGACAGGTAGACGCAACAAAGACATTATTAAGACTATTCATACAAGTGCCGGGAGTATGTTTCACAATGGCCGATAGTATCGTAGCCTTGATCAGAGGAGAATGGTTACATTCGTCTGACCAGTGCCCCTACCCCCCCTCACACCACTCCTCCCTCCTTCCCCACCAGTGTATCCTTGTCACAATCTTCATGTCCTGCACAACTTTTTGCTTGGTAATCTGCGCTTAGCTTCAAAACCTCTCAGGCCACAATAATCTGGGCCGACCACGTGTAAAACCACACAGATGTTTTCTTAGTAAACAGCTCATCGTCTCTCACCTTTAGCTTCAAAAGCTTTTATAACGTCGATAGTTTAGTGTTAACATTATTTGCAATGTTAGTTTAAACTTTAAAAGCTAATTTTCAATGGAGTCTTTTTTAAATCTGCAACAAACCTACTTTCCTTGCTATCAAACAGATTCCAGTTTCTGTATATATTTATTTATCTTGTTAAACATCTAGTACCAGTAATTAAGTTTGACCAGTTAAATTAATACAAATAACATAATCTATTCTTTGAACACACAAAACTCAAATTTACAATGTATTATTGGACACGGCAACCGAGGTTGTTCACGAAGTCACAAAGGTTTAAATTTATGGCATGTTTGAAACGCGGGTGTACTATAAACAGTTGCTCAATGCAAACAATGAATCTTGTAGGTGAAAGTTTTGACATTGGCAGTGGCTGAACTATCTGCCCTCTCACAGCATGAGCATGACAGTAGCAAGCATGAGTCATCCCTCACCCTGCTGTGTAGCCTACTAAACACATATAACAACGTCGGATAAAAGGAAGAACCACAGCTGTTGCTTGAAAACTAAGTTTATGAAATCATTTATAGAAGAAGATCAATGTCGATGGTCTTTTCACAATAACTACATCCAAAAAACCTAAGACAAAGCTTACCCACTTACCTTAATTTACCATTGAGTTAAGTCTCATTGCAGAGAGTTATCATAACCTAAGCAATCTGACTGGTAAAAATACCACATCAGCAATAGATAATATAAATTCTTGGTTGCTATTTTTTTTACAAAGTCTCTTTGACTGCCTTTTGTTTACCTAAAAAAAGACCTTAAACCTTTATCAGCCAAAGATGAAGGTAGTGCGTTGAATAAACCATGTATATTTATTTTATTAAGTTCATAATTATTTTAGCCTCAGAGGTATGTGCACAGAAGACCCCATTGAGATTCAGAATAAATTATTAACAGGAAAAACTTTATTGTTTCATTAAAAAGCCAACTTGTTTAACAAACATAGTGAGCTTTGGTTTAAAACGGATCACACATTTAAAATCATCACCAAATCTTCTGATTATGCAGCTACAAGGAAGATTTTTCCGCCTATCGTGGTCTGAAGTTATATAATATGATTTCTCAACTCAATGTAACCAAAATATCTTCTGTTTTTACTGCCTATTCCAGAGGCATTTTACTTTGTCTTGATCTAGATTTATTGAAATATGAAAATTGGAATATGAACTTTTTTAAACCGTTCAAATCCATGTGTCTGGGTCGGAAAGCAAACCTTTGACCTTCCACACCAGAGTCTGCAACTCTCCCACTGAGCTATGGACGTGGACAAACTTTTAAACTATTGTAAATTAAAATCAATAGTTTTTATGAGGCTCTGAGCAAGCCTGCATTCTTAATTGGTTGTTTTTGGTTCCAAGGTATGAGAATAGATACAAGTGAGAAATCAGTACAGTTCGTTAGAAGAAAATGGTATTGTCAATCTGCATAGTTTATATAAGACAATCAGACAATTAACTAGACTAAATTCACCTAAAACATCCATGCTTTAACTAGTTTAGTCTAAACATCAATATACTAGTCTAGTAATCTATATACACATCAGTTGACATCTATTAGACAGAACAGATGGAGACATAGAACAGTAAAGGTTCTGGGAGACTAGTCTAGTCGAGGATAACAGATAGTGCTACATGATGTCAGGAGTGCTGTACAGCCTACAACTAGTGCCAACACAACACAACACTGAGACTGTCTGTCTCTCGGTGGAGTCTGCATGATCAAACAGCTGTCAGTCAGCATAAGGTAGTGAATACCACAATTTATTACACAATAACATAAATTTGTTTATGAGTCGAAACACTCAAGATGTGAAGAAGACTACATAACTATCATAGAAGTCAGAGCTACTTTTGTTTGGTTGAATATAATTTAGTTTTTGAAAAAATGAACAAAAGGCACAAAACTAGTATACTGATGAGGAATAACAATGTATATAAGCAAAAATTAGATGTAGCAAGACCTATCACATAGTTAAAAATCTGCATTGCTACAAATATTCATCTGGATTTAACAATAAACAAATTTTAAAAACTGTCCTGGAAAAGATTACATTGGCCTACATAAAGTGATTTTGAGATCTTCAGCTGTGTATTCACATCTGTTAAAGCGTTTTACTTTGTCGCTGCAACAGAGATGTTTAAAACATGCAAATACCACTTGTGAGGACATCAGAACAGTGTTTTATCACTACACTAGTGGCCCACCTCCAAAACAATTTGATACTCCTGTAGATTTTAGTTAAAATCTAGAGAAGAAGGATGGAAAAAGAAAAAAAGTTGACCTACATTTGCTTTTTAAAGTAAAATAAATCAAGGTGTTGGAGTGGGCCACGACTAATGGGGGGAGGTCTAAAGCCGTACAACATTAACCAGTCGCTTCTTTTCCCTTGGCCTGTCCTTCTTATTGCCATAGTTAATTAGTTAGTAAAGGGGTTTCAAATATTATAGTTTAGTAATAAAATTGAAGAAAAGCCGTTTGATAAAACCAAAGCATAGTTTTAACTGTTGATCATTAAAGTTTTGAGCTGTAAGACAATGATGTCCTAAACAACTTTATAGAGTCAAATTAGAATATTCCTGTTCAATAAGATGTTCTAGTATTTTAGAATACTTCACATACGCTTTTGAAACTATCTATGATTTATCACTTAAAGAGAAGATGAACAGTGACAAAATTTAAAAGATGTTGAAGTAATTTTATAACATTACTTTGATGATTTTTAGAAGGCTATCACCACACAAAATCAATAAGTACAGTACAACTTTATGTAGTGAATTTTTGTCAACACCTTTGACGACTATTGGAAGAATAGCATAAGAAAGTTTATTTATATGTTTATAGTTTATACCCTAATGTTAAATAACAAATTAAAAAAGCTATATCAAAGTGTTGTAAAATTAGATGCAGAGGTTTTAGGAAGGCCAGGGGAAAAGTGGAGCGGGAGCGCCCACCTCATCACCCGACTCGGTTGAACCCATCTGCGCCTGAGTCTTGAGTATAGTGTAGAGTTTACAGTAGGGAGCCTTGAGCACCTAGACCAACCAAACATCACCCTCAATCCATCCCTTCCTCTACTTCATACAACCATATTTCAATGTTTAAACTCCCTCTACGATATTACATTTCAGAAAATTAACAAAATATGTGTTTATTCACATTTTATGAAAAAAAACTTGTACTTTAAGTTTCTATTAAACTTTGGAGTATGATTATGATGATAAGTATTTCTTTAGTTTATTTTTTATATTAACTTTCATTATGTACTTATTATGTGACATTTATTATTATCAAATTTCAGAAAATATAAGTTCAAACAGTTAGTAAGTACTTAAATAAAAAAGAAACAAACTACAACATCTGTACAATTTTTGAATGAACAACCAAACTAAGTAAGGTCCCACTTATTGAAAAAAATTAATTGAGATGAAGGGATTGCTCAATTTCATGAGTCAAACTTTGGATCTAGCAGATAACCGAAAGATTACATGAGAAAATATCTTAAATCAATAGCGGCTGAACCATTCTAACTATTTTTGAACTTTTTATAGGAAATGGGTTGGGATTTGTAGGACCTTACGGCATAGCAATTAATACTTGATATTTTTCTTTAACAAGATTTGATTTTCCTCCTAAGTTTATTTTACTGTACCTAACTCCATTGAACTATTACATTAAAAATTAGTTTGGAATTTCTTTCTGCTTAAACATAGTTGACAATGTATTTTAACAATTACTTCTAAAAGCTAAAGATTTTAGACTCTAAGCAGATTCTTAGTAAAAGCGCCTTGAAGGCTAAGGTAACACCATCACCAGTGATCCTATTGACACTTACCTCCCAGGACTCGCGAGTGAGTTCACCCAGGTCGTCGTCATCGCTGCCGCGGCGACCATCGTGCTTGCCTCCCTCCTCTGCCTCCCACAGTTCCGTGTCCGAGTCCACCAGCTCGTAGCCTCGGTCCGCCACTGTCCCCTCGTTCAGGTCTCCGTACAGGTGTGGTACCCACACCATCAGGAATCGGTATAGGTCATCCACTCTGGAACACCAGTGTGATGTTGTTATGTGTTCGTTTATTTTGCACAGCAAACATTTTCAAATTTTGATGCAATATGTGAACAACGTATAATTAGACTCAGATTACATTCTGCTGAGCCATGTTTCAGGATGAGTGAATGCTTGATCACTTACATTGATTATAGGAATAATATTCTGTAATAAATGATGTAAATAAATCCCTTTAATATAGATATGGCCCTTTAAAAAATTCTGATGAAATACTATGAGAACGTGATCACATATTTAAGGTTCTCTCCTTTGAATTTCACATTTTCATAAAAAGTAGCCATCTTTTCCCTTTTATAGACATTCAGATATAAAAATATAAGTATGTATCAGGAGGGAACGAGTGTAGCTAAGAATGTGTGACAGACAACTTCTAACTGAACTGAAACAATAAATCAGGAGACTTGGACCTAGCAAAGGAAGACACTTGAGTATGACTTGCTCAACCAAGCAAACCTGGTGGCTCAGAGACCCAATGCTGGGTCAGCGTACACAAACGCACTGCATTAGTAAAAACTACTGACATTTCAATTAAAGTTTTAAAACGAGGTTGGCATCAACAATTAAGTCACTGTAGACACAGGCGAGAACTTCACTGGTAGGAGTGCAACCTATCTTTCCTTGTTGTATAAAATAAGCTGACATTAGAGCTAAAGAAATGGTCAATTCTAACACTTTCTCAACTATGAAAAGTGTATGCCAAACAAACTTTAGTTGGAGGATTAGACAGCTTATAGTTTTACTTGTAATTGTAGATACAATTTAAAAACAATATTTAATCACAGAACTGTTTAGTGGAAGGTGTGAGTGAATTGCAAGTTGTCCGTGATTATGGAGACTGGTCATCTGGGAGTGAGGAAGAATCTGAAGGTCAAGGTCAGGGGCAAGTGAGGCTGGAGCCAGTTTCACTACAAACTATTACTGTCATTCATTTGCACAATCTTGGTAATTTCATCAAGGCTAATCTGAATTGCTGCTTGGTTTATCCCACTATCTTAATTTTGAAAGCAAATATAAATGCGTAGATCAAAATAATGAGAAAACTCAGGAATGCAACTGTGGTCGGGAAACGAATTGCTGACCTTGTTCAAGATGGATCAATAATGTCATGTTGAACTGGTCAACGCTTAAAAGTCTTCAATCAAAATACTTTGATGAAAGCAATAATTAGCTAATTTAAATTTAAAAAGAAGCCTTTCACTAGCACCTTTAGGCAACACAAATTAAGGCCTCACAGGTTAAATTTATACAGTTTTGGCTTTTGCTTTCTTTTTAAATTTAAATTATGCTATCCTGTACTATGGCTCAAGTTCTCAATTTGCTAATTTTTACATTCTTGCAATGTTTAATAAAACTGCTCTTTGGCATTAAGGCAGCTAAGGAAGAGGAAAGTGAATCTCTAGCTACCAAGTTTTTCAAGTAACTTTGGTTATGTTTAATGCGTCCAGGTGTCCTGTTTTAGAGGGTCTGAGGGGTTCAAAATAAACTGTTGTCATAGTTAAAATTAATATTATATTTAAAAAATAAATTATCAAAACTGCTAAATACTTAAGCAAAATTTTGGGGTTAATAATAATTGTTAGAAATAATATTTAACTTTTTTTTCTTTTTACAAAAGTTGTTGAGTAGATGTTATGTATATATATTTAAATGAAATATAAACCTAATGTGAGGATCAAGCTAACAAATGGTTAAGGCTCTTGTGTCTAGGGGGTTGTCTGAGACATCCCTCTTGTGCACCAGTGCAACAGGTACAGTTATCAATGTAATGTTAACCAAACACTCGATATATTAAGAATGTCAAGGCTCTTTGCAGTAGTTTTTAATCCAACCTATGTCTAAGCTCCTAAGATTTGCTTTCAAAAAATTTGAATGTCTTTAAACTGGACATATAAGTTGAGTTAGACTCACCTTTCTCTGGGTACGCTGAACCAGTATTCAGGCCTCATCTTCTTCTTGCCATAGGACATGATAGGGGTTGACTTTGGTATCTTTTTGTCTTTGGGTTTTCCCATCCTTAGCCTTAAGTAAAGAGGAGGGTCATCGCATGACTGTGCTGGGCGAGGAATCAGTTCTGAAAACACAAATACAACTAAAATAACATCTAAAACAATCAGAAATAGATGAGACCTAATCCTTAAGTGTACCAGTATTCACGAAAATTCAAATGCTTAAGATGAATGTATATTTCACTACTTTTGTTGCAATAAACAATTTTTGATTGTTTAAGTATTTTTGAGCTATGTGGGGTTTGATATAAATGTAAACACATGAATTCTTAAACTCTTCATTAAGTTAGTAATCAGTATTTTAGTCACACAGTTCCCTTTTAAAAAGCAGTGGTTAAAAGGAGTTTTTGGAGTTGAGGCCAGTTTTATGCATCACAACATGACGCTCTTCCGTTTTAACCCTTGGTATCGTACAAGTCACTTTATCCTAGTTTCATTTCCAATAGTCAATTTTTGCTGAGTTCTAAGGGCTGTTTTTTTAATTTCCTGCTAACCAGCTGGTTCACTAACCACCGGTTAAGTTGTTCACAGTCTGCAATTTTACATTTTCGTGCAGCTTTCATTTTAATGGATGATTACAAATTATCTATCCAATAAAGGTATTGTTTTTCATTCTTTGTTAAATGTAACATGTATACCAGTGGCGGCTCGTCAGGTGAAGGGAGTGAAGGGTCACTTCACCTATGTTTTAGGAGGGAAAAAATAAAACTTTAACCTTTTAATTAATCTGTTTCCAAAGTCCGTGGGATCACAAATAAATGACGACACTCAGTGCAATACAAAAACTCGACAGCAACAATTGATGGTTGCCTCAATAGTTGCCACAGAAAGTTAGTATGCCTCTATCATTGCCACTGGCTGCTTCGTGTAAGATCAGAATACTTCGTAGGTGAAAAGCTTTGTTTGGGGCCTTCACTTGAAGCTTATCTACGTGGTAGGGATAGGCTGAGGGGTGAGGAAAGGGGCTGCTTTGCTATAGCAACGAATGACGCTAGAAGTGTATATTCAAAACCTGTCACTTGCGTAGCCCGCCAGACAACAGACCAGTTGACTACTCAGTAGACCGGTGCAGCGCAAATACTCTGTTTTAGGCCTACTTTTGCAATCACACGACCTGATTATGTTCATTTTTAAGGAATTAACAACTAATTTTAAAAGTTGCATATTATTTTTTACTGGTCCATACTACAAAACAATTTCATGCAACGATTTCCATACGATGCCAGTGTTCCACTTAGTATGGTAGTAGTTCAATGTTTCAATTCAACATATTACTTTTTGTTACAACATTACAAACATTAACTTTTAATTCCTGCAAGAACTTGCAAACTGTAATAACTACGTTTTCCATTATTTACCTAGTTTCCTAGAGAAATACTCATATTATGGATAAACAATATATCTTGAATTTTCTGTCCACGTGTCAAGAATAATATTTAAAAATATTTTTCCTGTTAAAAAATGGAGTACAGCTAATTTGCCCTTCATCTTCCTCTAGGCTCACGAGCCGCCACTGATGTATACATTATGCTAGAAAAGTTAAATACAAACTGTAACACTAAAATGCAAAATCAGAACAGACTTCCAACTTTCCTTTTGGCCATCTGCCGGTTAAATTTTAACCACCGGTTAAGACTAAATTGAATGAAACGACCCTAAATGATCCCAGGATAGACGAAGGAATTGGCACTACCGTAGTATGTTGTGTTTGGATGTTAAGGCTCATAAAATAGTCCAAACTGTTAATATAGGATTCAATGGAGCCCAGTGTGTCAGGAATGTCACTATTCCGGAGTCAAAGTCACCACAATATTTATTTTTATTAACAAAAAATAAAATCACAGCAATATTTTGCTTTTAAGAAATTTTGCAGTGCTCGACAACCAACTTGATTGATCAAAATGGTTAAACTTAAATAAATGCTATTTTCATTATTCCATATAAGCACAGTCAGACCACACGCAAAGTACATAAATGCCATCTTAAACAGTTGGCTGAAATATATATTATGAAAATTAATGCATTATTAACGTTAATTCCACAACTGTTCAATTTTTCCTGGATCACAACTACATAAACATATATAATAATACTTTTGTGTTATGTTTTAATAGTTTACAGAACTATATAACATATATAATAATTAATAATTATATTTCTTGTCCTTTAATTGTTACCAGTTTAGTAATATCTCTTAGCATACCAAACTATCACATAATTTAAGAATTAAGTTCCCTGTGTATGAAATGTTTTCCTCTTTTATTTATTCTCTTGATTACACCATTCACTTTGCTTTATTCTGTTAGTCTTGTCTGTGCAAACAAACAATTAGCAAGTGAATTATGAAAATAAAATAAGTCTAACTGATGTGTTTTCTTTCCTTTCAGATACACTCAGTTTATAATTTAGCTATACAATGTACGAGTACAGTGCTTTCAACAAGAGGAGTAGTTTTTAACTTTTCAGTGCTTCCATATTTTGTTTTTAGATAAATTGGTAAACCAGATCTTTTTTTACAATTGACCTCTTCAATATGAAACCAAATTTTCAGTGTTATATTATCAGATAAACATAAATTAAGTTAGCTAATAAAGTATACTTCAAGACAGTATGGACTGCTACAAAACCGTTTATTTAAGCTCATATATTTGCATTTGCTGCAGACATGTCAGACGAGATTGGCTCACATACCACCACATAATATAAGAATAATAGAACTTTACGAGTATTAATATTATTATTAATTGTTACCACATGAAATGCTGTCAAATACCACTGGTTGTTCTTCAGCAACGAGTAATCTTGAATTAGACAATATGAGATTGCACACAGCCTATAGAACGAGCGACAGTTGTGATGCACAAAATCGGTCTAATTCTAATAATCTATATTTTGACTCTTCGAGGGAGTAATTTTTTTGTCTGAATTTAGGGATAAAATACTTTTCTAGTAAAGGCCATTACCCATGTATTGAACAATTTAGTGAATATTACTTAAAACTACTTTACATAATACTTCCTTCATACAAATTATAGAATATCATTTTAAGAAATTACGACAAAATATTAAAATTATAACATGATGAATATTATGAGGCAGTAAAGCTTTAACTGATTTTACACTTTGGGCAGTTATACTTTGTTGTTTTCATGAATGCAAGGACTAGGCCTACTTTTTCAATATTGTGACAGATGAGAGAGGAAGTCACTGTCTGTCAATAGGTTTTAGTAGTTTGAATAAAGCCAGTTAACCGTTTCACAACCTACATTATACAAATGTGGAACTACCTGAACAGTGCTGAGGAAAGTTTTAGAAGCCTCTTTAGCCTCTAGCAAACTTTTAATTTTAATAAAACGTCATGGTCAGTTTCACTTTTGTGTAATTGTACTATTTCTTGATTTTCATGATTTTAATACACAGATTTTAATAAAACAGTCAAATTATTAACAGCCATGTTTCGTACAAAAGGTTAAAATAACTTTTGGTTTTGGTAGGAAGAAAGGATGGGGCGGATGTAGAGACCCCTTTTTGTTGTGTAATTGTTGAATTTCCTATAAGCAAAAATACTACGACAAATTATTGAGAAACCAATGTTACTTAAGGTCCTTTTTATTAATTATGTAATTCCTCCCGCCAGTTTGTGAGATCACTGATGGACTTTTGGAGAGAAAGTAGAAACCATCCAAAACTGGTTGAAATCTATCAGTAAGAAGTAACTGGTAAAGTGTAAAGAAGTAACTAAGTTAAAGGAGGTAGAGTTGTTTATTGTACAGTAATACTAAAAATCTCCTCATTATAATTTTTTTATAGTTAAAAATAAAATGGACAGTCTAAAACTATTTTACACTGGTTTGAGTTGTTTTGTTATTGACTCCACGGGAGGTAGCCGGAGCCAACAAGCAAATGCAGTAACACCGGAAATTTCTCTCAACAAATACTAATAAAAATTTGTCTGAAACAGTAAATATCTATTAACATAAAACAACTTGTTTGAATAAATTAAGGATTTATATTTTACAATATTCTCCTGGAATAACTGGTCTAAAAACTTCCACCATACTCCCACCTCGTTTAAACTGCAGCAAAAAAAGGCCGACCGGCATGGAGCATTTTAAGTTCACTAATAAATATATATGCAACCACCCTTTGTAACCAATAACTTTGCAATTAGTAGAAATTAAACGCACACAAACTACTGTCAAATAGCAGGACCGTTTACATTTTCAGAGTATAATTTTTATTTTATTTTTTCATTTTTTTGTCAAATACAATTAATAATAATTGTGTAGACATATTAGTTGAGTTTAAATAAAGTGTAGTTAGACACTGGTAACAAAATCTTACAGCCAAATGTTGTTTTAATCTACATAATATTGTTTTAATATAATACCAACAAATTTTGATTTTAGTGCACTGGAAACTTAAATTTTTGGTGCATAAACTCATCAACAGTGAAATATGCATATTTTGTCAGAAAATCTTTTGACTCCTAAATCCCACTACTCATACAATATCCTCTCCCGGTGCTAAGATTGAAAATGCTGCCTTGCCATGGTTACTGCTGCTGTGGGATGAAAATTTCTAGAACCTTTTCGCCTAATTCACTAAATAGACTCCTCCCACCAAATTGACACCATTAACTTTTCTAACTTGATACTTTTAACAAGTAAAGGGGTCTAAAATAATGAAGACTAAAGCTGAACAGACATGGTGAGGTAGGTTGTGAGCCTTTAGCTCTGCAAACTAATTAAGTAATTAGGTTCAATAACATCCGGTGCTACAGCAAGAATGAAGCCAGGAGAGGGTCAACTTAAAATTTTGATTTCTCTTTTGTCAGAGTAGCAAGATAAAGGTTTGATACTTCAGGACAGCTAGTATTGGCAAATGCTATTTTGTCTATATCATAATTTATAAAGAAAAAGTAAACAAAAGCCAATAGACTGACACACTAAATAAACAATTTATCATAATTTATTAATTCAGACTTGATTCTTGCAGCAGCAAGACTTGATTTCTCATGTAAACAAATTCACCCCTTAAATGGTGCTCTGCACTTAATTTTCCTACAAACAAATTTGTATAAGAGCCAACTTTGCAGCAAAGAACGTGATTTTGGCCAAATTTTCTAAACTTATTAAAACAACGAGGAATGACATTGAGCTCTGTATGAGTGTGTAGCATTAGCTCAATTCTGCCTGAGTCAAAGTTCAACAAATGAACATTGTAATGGCTGCATTAGCTCAACACCCGGAGCTACAGGCAAAAGCGTAAGATAATCTGAGAAGCCCTCAATGTGAGACTACAGCCTACGCTGTGAGAGCTGGTGGTTTAAGAAGTGACCTAATATTCTTAAATCAGTAAATGTCTTTAAAAACAGCGAATACTCTGAAAATTCTATTTATCAGACCAATTGGGTTTCCAATAAGGTCTATTAGGTCAATAAAACTAATAAACAAGGTCAAAAGTAAATTGAACAGTTTATTAAAACTATACAATTAGACTGGCTCTTAAGAGTGGTTTCAGAGATTTATCTAGTGTTACTATAAACCTCCAACTCTCGTAATAAACAAACGTTTTCACTGGACAATCCTTAAATTCACATTGTGCAACAAAGTATAACAAGAATTCTGTGAAGTTAAGTGCAAAGGCATCTACAACAAACATGCAACAGCCCATGCTAACAGAGGCACACAAACTTACAGTGGGATATTAGCCTTTTGCTTGAAAACTTGTTTTCTCAACATCATACTTCTTTTAATTATAATTTATAGGTAATAAGAACAGTTTGATCCGTAGTAATTATTGATGATAATGTGTTTGATGATTGTTTATTTGGTTCAACATATCTATCCTAGTAATGCTACAGATGTAGTTAGAAGAGGGTTCTCAGTTTAGCGGAAATATTACAGTATACAATAAGTTATTTTTTACTGTCTTCATTAACATCAATAGCTATTTGTTACCAAAGTCAAAACACTCATACCAAAATAAAAACATTCATACAACAATAAACTGAGTCCATAAGGCTTGTTAAGAATATCTTATAGCATTTAGCATATACCACATTTTACTAGAACTTCCGAATGGACTGCAAAACTCTCATTCATTAATATTATATAGTAATAGCGGTAAACCAGGATTTGCAAACAAGCAAACTTTAAACTAGATAAAATAGATTTTGATGATCCCAGTTTAATCAAATGTATAAAATTATGGAATCAAATTGGTTTGATTCAGTACATAACATTTTCCATTACAATTTATATTTGTTTTGAAACAATTAAAAGTCATTTGAACAGAGAAAGTCTTTGGTAATAATGTTATTGAATTATTTTCTTCATCTAAAAATGTCTGGATAGTGTGATAGTTCAAAAGCAAGTTTATTCAATATGAAAATTGTAAATACACTAGAGTCCCGCTAATCCGAACTAATTGGGACCGGATCCTGTTCGGATTAGCGAAAATTCGGATTAAGCGGATTTTTGGCATATATTGGAGCATTTATTATAGTTCATATATTGACTTTGAGCGACTAATATTGTATACAGTTCAGTCTCTATAATCCAGCCGTTCGCCACTCCGACACGTCCAGTAATCCGGCGCTGTGACCGCGTCACCTAGCCACCTGTTTTCAAGTCTCTACTTGTCTGGTAAAGCGTATGACGTATCTCGTCTGTATTGATTACTTCAGTTCGCTGCAGAGAGCCAGAGAAGTGTGCTTTGTTTATTGCTAATCTGTGCTTCCGTTCAGTACAGGCCTTGAGATGTTGCATAAATGTAAATACAATGTTACTTTGACAATGGATAAAAAGTACATGATTTTAAAAAGATTGGAAAGTGGTGATAAGTTAGCTACTCTATCCATGGAATTCAACATCAGCATATCAAAAATTCACAGACATGAGGAGGAATAAGAGTGAAATTGAATCATTCTTTAAGAGTAGTTATTCATCCTCCATCGTAACAGATTATTCCTGGCAAATTGAGCCTTTTTTAGTGAACCTCCACTAATCTGGAATTTCCGCTAATCCGGCACTTCGATCCCGATATAGGGCCGAATTAGTGAGATCGTACTGTATTTAAATGAAAGAAAGTATGTATGCACGCAAAACTAAAAACGCTGATATGACGGGCAGTACACAGATGCCTGTGGCAGTAGGGCTTACGTGCAAAATATTAGGACACTGACCTTTCCACCCCAACCGTTCTACAAACAAACTAAGACTCACCGTTTCGTACTATCAGTGTATCGCTTGCTACCCCACCGAGTGGATGTGTTTTGTTCAAAGCTATTGTTTGAGCATACCTGCATGTATGGTGTGTCATTGTGAGTGCTGGTTCGTTATTAAACACATACAGCGTATGACTTAACTTTGAAAACTAGTTTTATTTATTTTACCTACTCAACAATTTTAAACATTTTTTCCCCCCAACAGTGATTGGATTTGGTGGATTTTCGGATTAAGGGGTTCGGATTAGCAGGACTCTAGTGTATTTATAATCTATAAACAATTGTTTCAAAAAAATGATAAATAATTTCTGATGGACAAACTCATGTGTATTTTAAACTAGATAAGCGTGTCTTTCTGCAAACCAAGCATTCATACGTTATAATTGGAAATCATATTTTCAATTTCATGTCAGAAATAAAGTGTTTTGTAGCTTTGGTAAGTAAAAATCAATTGAATCGTTGGAATAGCGGCTTAAAAAAATGGCCAATAAAAGCAAAGAGAAAAAATGTATTAATTTTAACTTGTTCAGTTGATTGATTTTCAACAAAATTAATGGTGAAGATTTCTGCATCTTACACTAAGTAACTTAAAGTTATAAAATATTAGTGACTTGTGTAGTAAATTAGTTAAATAACTTAGGAATACTGTGATGGCTTTGTGAAGCACATTGTTTTAAAGATACTAACGGTAACAGAGAAACAGGGCATTCAGAAGTTCATCAGAGTTGAGAAGAGGATGAAAAGTATAGCTTGTCAAAATATAAAAATACTGAAAAGTCATTCAAAAATAAAATTGATTAAAACAAAAGTTGAATGTACAATGCGTTGAGCAACGTACCCAGACCCTCTAGTTGTGGGAAAAGTGGTGCATGAACTAAACGAACCAACCGAAACGGACAGGAAAACAAACAGAAACAAACATGTTAGTGTACATGTATGTCATTTACTGTTTGTTAAATGTTATGATTGCATTATACACCTAAGCATTAAATGTTGATAACACATCTAAGAAGTTAATAAGCACATTTAACAACATACATGAGTGAAATTGAAGGACCACACTAAGAATAAAACAGGATTTATAAAGTAGATTTTGGAAACCTGTTACTTAATTTTATGTACACTTTAGAACAACCAAAATATGTACTTTTTCATTTAGGGGTTAATAATGACAATTTTATAATTACTAGTAAAATTTAAAACCAGGTGAAACCTACACAATGAAAGTTAGATTCATTGTTATTAGAATAATTGTTTCCCCAATCAATGTCAATTTGGGAAAATTACCACAAAAAGAACAACATATAATTTAAATATACTTTCACAACCCAAGACCTCCATAAACACTCAGAACATTAGTACTTAAAAACAGGTAAATAGAGAAACAGAGAGCATAAAGAAGATCTAATAGTTTTCATTGTTGTACATAATCATGAACACAGAAGTGGCATATGATAGGAAATGGTGTACTGTTTGAGGCGCTATTATGATGTAATTTTAGGAGCTCAAATTCATAAAAGTTGTTGAAAATATTCAAGTGGAACTGTAGTACATACTTTGTTGTTAAGACAATTTTTCATATAACTGTTGATCAAAAACAGTTTTACTAACGCTTACATTTTGATTTAGGAGAGGATTCACACTATTGGAAAGATAGGAGCTGTGGAGGAGACAGGGCTGGTCAGAGGACCATGGAATACACGCAGCCGTTCAAATGTAGTGCCTCAGAGAGGACTGCAACTGAATTCACCAAAAGCTTTTCTTTAAACATCAACGTCTAAAGGTAAAACTTAGTTCCTTCGTCAAACTCTTCGGTTCAGACATCAACATCCCACAGAAATCCTTGGTATTAAATACTTATGTCCAGATACCAAAGTCCCGCATCAAGTCAAATTTGACTTACACAAGCAAGTTAATTGGATGCTATTGCTCCAAAATTATCTGAAATAATTTTTTCAGGACTAAAAACATTCCCACCAAACACTGATCCTTTAGAGCAAAATCTGCGCCAGTAAAACTAATTTTGGTTTTGGTGTATTGTCGCACCTCTATTTTCGACACACTCAAATCACTATATTTCAGTAGCTCTTGTAAACTCTGATTCAATCAATAGCCATCAAACTTTAATGATTGTGGGTCTTCTTCTTAAATATTAAATGTTTAGAGGAGGATAAATTAATTAGGTAGTGACAAAACTAGATCTTGCATTTTCCCGAAAACTCAAAAAGATCACAAGACCGGTTCTTAAAGGAGAAGATCGTGTTGCTGCTTCATGAATCATGGTTGACTGGATGTACCGAGATACAAATATTATTACATTAACATTTTAAACTGTATCAATTTTATATAGGTAGTAACACTCCTGTCTAGTGTTAAAAATAAGTTACCGTACAATTATCAAACTATAATAGGACATTGAATGTGTCTGAAGACCAACATGAGAGAGCTGGCAAAAAATCTCTAAAAAAATGTCCCAATGACAAATACACGATGTTAATCTTATCCGTTTATTGCTACTGAAATTACACAACACAGGCTCTTCAACTAATTATAATCTTTATTAATGACTGAAGGGTCTGAAGATGTAGGCAGAAGGTACAAATTTAAAAAAATATTGCCAGATCTTGTTTTTAGAATCTTTATATACCAGATGAAGAATGTTAGGGTAAAACCAAACGAGTAAAAAAAACCAAAACAATCAAAACCTGTATTTCATTATGATAGCATTCCATACATTTTGGTCTATATTTTTACATGACAAAAGATTCAGGTTAAAAACCAAATGGGCCATAAGATATAGCCATTTGAGATGTTGTTTCCCAGGGAACTAACTAACTCAGTGTATCAGAAACGAAGGAGCAATCAGGAGCTCTGGTAACTACTCAGTTAATAAAAAAATGTCCAAGAATTTAAAAGGCTTAAAATTAAATTCAAGTTTCTATCAAAATTAAACATAAACATTTTCTGAAATTGTTGCCTACCAATTCAAAACCATATTTTAAGAACAATAATACTCTTATGAACAACTCAGGTGGAAAAGTGAAATTTAAGAATCTTTTATTCTTGGAAATATTTTGATAAATGTTTAGTTCAGGAGCTAGAGCTCTCCAAAGTGTCAATAATACATATACTTATTCAAAAGGGCTTTATTGAAAACATTGTAACTCCTAAACTATTAGGTTTATTTAACAAATGTCAAGAATAAAACAATAGTTAAACTGTGTTAAAAAACCATAACATTGAGGGATTCTGTAAGGCATTCTTATTTCTTAAGTTGACCAAAATATTGGGAAAAACAGAGAGATTTTTAGTGTTCATAATTATATTTTAAATTGTAAGGAAAATGAGGTGAAGGAACCCACCTAAACATTTCAATGGATAAACTATTTATAATTTAAAATCAGTCAAACTGTCCAATAAATAAGTTTATTCTTGCCTAAAGCTTTTCTTGAACCAGGTTCACAATTTCAAAGGCTCTAGACTCTGAAGATGTGAACCTGGTTCACGAAAAGCTTTAGGCATAATAAACTTATTTATTTGACAGTTTGACTGATTTTAAATTATATATATTCCAATAAAATTAGCCTTAAGACAATGCATATACTATTATTGTTTTTCTAAATTTGTTTAAGACTAAAGAATTTTGTTTAAGACAAAAAAATCTTAACATGTATGTTAGTAATGGAATTGTTCTCAAATTCGTTAATATTGGCTCATGCACATGAATTTTGTAGTTCAGAAAATGTATGTCTAAAAATATAGCTGAAGAAGTGAAGATTGATTTAAGGAAAGAAATATTAAAATAAATACATCAAAATAACATGGTAGTAAAAGCACCTAAACTACGCCACATCCAGCTTCTAAAAGCAGTGCCATATGACCTACATTTTATGATTTTTAAATTATGTTAAATTACATTTTCTAAATTGTATGTTCTTAATGGGGATCTGGCAACTAGTCACATTTAGATTACTGTCAAAGTATAGTTTTCCACCTTTTAACTAGGTATTTAGTGAAAAATCTGTTTTTCACCTGTAAAAAACTTCTTTTTACTATGGCTATTTAAAAATAAGAGGCATTTACCATCTCAGTTAAGTTCAAAAAGACATACTGAAATCAGCTCAAAACTAGCTTGAAAAGCATATTCTTTTTCCACTAGTTTGAAATTGCTACTTTTTGCCTCATTTGTTTTAGGAAGCTAACCTTTTAGTAAAGTAATTTTAGTTATAGCCAGATAGTTTTTTAAATTAGTTTACCCAATACTATATTATCTTCTATACCAATATGGTCAGATACTTATGTTCCAGTAAGCAACATCCCTTACTCGCTTTGTCTTAAGGTTCGGAATAGATTAGATTATAGTAGGGCTGGTAATGTTCCAGTTGAACGTCAACCAACGGTTTATTATACTACCCCGGTTATAAGCTTAGCTTGGAAGACCCACCCTTTTGGGGCTGTGGTCATCATCAAGCATCAAGATGACTCCCCCAAGCTCAGACAAGTGATTTCATCCCAATTACGTCTCTCAGGTAGATCCTTTCTCTTGATCTCTAGAGAAGGACAGTCTAATAGAACGTGTCTAGCAGTTTCTACAAACTGTTCACAAAGTCTACATGAAGGATTACCATTGTAGAACCCCATTTTTTGTAGATGATACCTGAAGTACCTAATGAATTAACTTATCCTAATAATTTTATTTCTCTGTTTAAAGTCTTTACTCTTTTTTTGTGTTTTGATACTTACAGCTGTCAATTTGTTCATTGATAAAGCTTTGGACATAAATATAATAATTTATCTCAATATGTCTTTTTATTCCTAAGTTGTACTTGCAAAAGTATTTGATATTACAGTATAGTTGCGCTATTTCAAGCCGCAGATTATAATCTGCGGGACCTTCCAATACGGGTGCTTGCTCCTTAAGACAAAGGCGTAAAAGTACTGCTAGCAAATCCTGCTCAATTTAAATGCAATTTTGGTTCAAATTCAAACAATTTCTATAAAGAACAATTACTAAGGTTTGAATGGCACTTAGTTTTACTATTGATTTTGAAATTAATGGAACTTAGATTATGTTGAACATACAGTTTCTTCCATTTCCGGGTAATCCAAGGTATCATCGGCCCCAATTTGCTCAAATTATTGAGTCTCTACTGTACTGTGTTTTAAAAACTAACTAGAAAATCAAATTACAATATTAAAATAGGGAAATTCAACTTACTATCAAAAGAGACAAATAACTCTGGCATGTCTTCAACTGAAACCATGCTTCGATAGTCAAGCTTGGGACCAGCCGCAGTTGTTCTGTCTTTGGATGTGTTTGCTGGGTGATGTTGTTGCCGAATAAAGGTACCAACTGAAGATCGCCTGTAATCAAGGGCATCAAATGAAATTCCAACATTTGTGAGTAACTTACATAGTAATCATTACAACTACATCTATTGTGAATTTTTACTTATCAGTCCAAAACAAAGGAGTCTCCCAAGAATATTACGGATTCAGAAAGCAGACTATGATGAAAATTCACTTAGTATCGGTAGGCTAGCTATACTATTAACTCTGCATCGGGCGCTTACACTTCAAAACACCATCAGGCGATCATAGAGGTTTCCTCCAAATGCAAAAAACATATACCAGGTAACCAAAAATTTTATACCCTTTCAAATGAGGGTTCACACTTCACATGATGAGGAAAAGTAAAAATTTCAAAATGTCACCTCCCACTACCCATATTTTAACTTGGAGGACAAACCCCTAAAATATGCCAAAAAAGGTCCTTCAGTTGACCCTAAATACATACGCCAAAGCACGTTCAAAATATTTATTACTTCAAAAGCTATAGGCGTGAGGGGAGGTGGCAGACTTTTTGGACACCCGGTACAATTATGGATGAATATAATTTTCGACACATGTAACAAATGTACACAAAACAATTATTTTTAAGCTTGTTTAATTATTAAAAACCAGTGTTCTAGAATAAATAATTCATTACTATACAATGTTTGTTTTACCTAATTTGTACAATTATTATTCAATTATTCTTAATTTGTATTCAAGTAATATTGAAGTTTATAAATTTTACTTAGACCAAAAGTGACTTCTAGAAGGCTTTAGTAGAATGTATTGTCCACCCAGTAATTTCAAACCAATAATTTATATATAATTGAAATTTATTAAACAGCTTTATAACAAGTTATCTGGTTCACGATTAGGCGCTCTTGGAGGTTTTCTCCGGATCAACTTTTAGATTCAATTTGTTAGGCTGTTGTATGAGTATATTTTCCACGCCTGGTTAGGTTTTTTTTATCTCACTAACTGAGAAAACGGCAAAATACAGAGGATACAGCAAGTACACACTAACATTCAGATTTTTTAATTAAGGTTAAACCCTGGTTACCATACAAACTAGACCCTGCTGGGGATAAATAACAAACATTTTAATGCTGTCTACTTTGGCATATTAAGATATCAAAATATCAAACAAATTTCCAAAACTTATTTGAATCGTAGTTTAAAATATTATATAAAAAATGTTTTTAGTTTTCTGGAAACAATGGTTAAAAGTGATAATTGTATAATCCAAAAACAATTTTTTCTATGCCTACTATGTATGTATAGTTTAGACTTTTTTACAATATTTGGTAAACTTCTTATCAAAATTTAGAGTAGTCTAGAGTAGACTCGTCTAGACACACATCAAGAGATTGCTGTCGCTTGAAGAAGACTGAATCCTTCAGCAGGGAAATCTTTTCCTACAGTTTCTCAGGAATTGGGAAATCGCTGCCAAAGTAAAGATAGGTCTTCATAAATTAAGATTTTGCTTTCAAGGACCAAGACATTGTAAACTATTATAGCACATGGCTAACAAGTATGTAAATGTGCATACTTTAGAGTTTTAAATTATTGTTTTATCAAATAAATGTTAGACTATCCAATTTTCCTGCACTAATTTTCCCCACTTTCAAATTGTTTCCCATCAACAGAAATCCAGAGTTTAAAATTTTGTTTACTTTCTACACCAACAGCATTTTTAATGAGTTGTATATTTAATATAGGATTTGTGGGCATCACATCATGCTTTTTGTGAACACAGTTTAAACCCTTGTGCCTGCGTCAGGAATGTTATTGTTATATTCAATTACCCTGGAAGAGCAAGTGTAACTGGTTTGGTTAAATGTTTTTCGACCACTAAAGGTCAGATATTTGTTTGACTCTACGTCTTATTTGATAGTCATACTGTAGTCAGACTGAATTGGTTGAATGAATGAGACCAAAATGAACCTGTAGTTCAGGTAACACTTTGATCAGTTCATTCAATAGCACAATGCAAAACATTGTATGAACACATAAACTACAACATAAGGACAGTAGGAAGAGAGGAAAACATTGATTGCAATTAAACACTTTATAATGTATTTTCTGAAAAAACCATGCACAAATTAGACTATCTTAAAAATAGCATTGCATAATATTGTATACAAATCAGTATGGGTAATGTGTTGAAATGTCTATGAACAAGATTTTCACAGTTAAGAAGGGTCATTTTGAAATGTTATTTATTTTAACACCAAACATTGATCTAGCAAAAACTAACACACATAATATCTATTTAGTCAAAACATACAAAAAGTGAAAAAACTAAAAGGTGTAGTTCATTCATAGCAACATGTATGTGCGGGAAACAGTAAGAAAGAAACAAAACCAAAAGACACACATATTTACCGACTTACCCTACGCTAGTAATGATATTCGAGGGCGAGAAGCTCGCAAGACCTTGAGGTTTGGAGGAATCGCCGGAGGTAGAGGTGGAGGCTGAGGCAGGAGTGGGGGGTGGTTCAGGGGTGTTGGGGGGAAAGGGGAACCGTCCTCCCTCTTCACTTGGGGTTTTCATGAACAGACCTGAACTGAAGTCTGTTACCATGTTTATGGGAGAACTGTATTGGTAAATTTGATTGATTACAAACATTTCAAATGAAAATTATTTATTTTGTTACAGATTAATCAAAAAGGTTAGAATGGAAATGAGTAAGATGAGGTGAGGTTGTGAATAGGATGGAAGCAGGGAAAACAGAGAAAAAGCACAGAATTAATGCTTACAATTGCGAAGCAAAACAACAATTGTACATTTTCTTTTAAGTAAAACTCAAGTTCATTATATTTATTACTTGTACTCTTTCCAGTTCCATGGAATATTCTAGTATGATAGTGAGTTTGATGATGATATGATAAACTCTTATCTTACAAAAGTAAAGAAAGTTTTGATATATTTAAATGAAACGATAAATAAAAACAAAACTTTCTTCACCTAATATAAAATAATGTTACACACAGTAAGTACAGTCATTTTTTTAGTTCAATATGAACTAATTGTTTTTTTTAAAATAGTTTTATTTTTATTATAAAAGAAGGTGTGCTGCCAATCAGTCTTAAATAATGAATGAACCACCTTCAACAACATATCGACAAAAATTGTTTTTTAATTTTATCCCAGAGTTCAAGTCTTATTTAGTTGAGTTTTCTTTTTTTTTAAAGAAATTAATTGTTTTAAAACTCAAAGTAAAGTTGCTATTTCCCAAAAACACAAACGAGTTAAGCAAAATTATTTTTATTTCTGTCCAGTATAGGTAGTTATTTTCTTTGGTATAATTGTTTTTTTTTCAAAACACACTAAAAATATGTAACTTCAAAAAACATTGGGTAAAACTGTAAATCTCTCAAGGTAGCCGAGCTTGACTTCATTATTTTTTGTTTTCAAAAAACTTTGGAGTTACTTGAGTTTTGAGTTTTAAGTACCTTGCACATGTTTACTTTTATCAATGTAGACTAACAAAGCAATTCGAGTATGGTGGTTTAGGCTTATCAATAATAATTGTAAAGTTGATTTCTTCACCAAATTTTGGCTAGGATGTGCCTTCTATTTTAGGTAGTCATCTGTTGCAAACTATTTCCCCCAAAAAACTACTTCAGCTCTTTACATCTCTTTAGCCTTAACTATCCAATGTCTGTGAGATGTCCCGAAAATGTCCTATTTTCCCTTTCTCTTCCTAACTTGAAAAAAGTGTCCGGTTCAGTACCTCTCAGTTGGACTATAGCCAAAGCCAAGACTTAAATACTATTCCAAGTAGTTTTTAAAACAAAATAAAGTAGATTTTTAATCTTCAAATGCTTAAAATATTTTATGAGGAGCACGCTGAAACTATATAAACCACTTAATAATTATTAAACATGTTTAAGTCATCAAACATGTGGGAAATAAGTAAAAAAACCTGTGAGACATCACAATAGTATATATGTGTATGTTTTTTGCTCAAGGTAAATTGTAATCTTTAATGCATTTTAAATGTGAAATTAGAAGTGTGCAAACATCATTTTGCTGAGTTAACCTTCAATTCAAGTTATGTCTGTTTCAACTTAATTTCAAAGCTTAAGATTGCTTTAAGCTGAAAATGTCTACCAACATATTTTTTTCACTATACAGAGTGTCCAGTAATCACGGGATCAAACTTTACCAGGTGGTTTGTCAGGTTATAATAAACACAAATTTTCCTAAAACACTTAGGTCTATCTAGCCCGCTTAGTTTTCCGTCTGTCTGTCTGTGTTTTTCACTAAATAGTGTGTATCTCCAAGGTAAATTAAGTTATACACTTTAAACCTTGCACACTTGTTAGTATAATTAATACAAATATTTAAAAAATGAATTTGACTAATTTTCCCTTCCGGTTTAAAAATGGCGGCCATATTAAACCTTCTAAGCTTAATAACTCAAAACCCTTAAACTTTATGACTAATACAAAAGAATAACAATAAGTGGCAAATGTTTTTATAAACAATTTAAGACCAAGTTCGTTGTGCTGCAATAAGTAATAACAGAGATATTAAAGTTTTCCTGAACACACTCTCTATTTACACTTGAAAAACATATGTAAATAAATGTTTGTGCTCAGGAAAACTTGAATTACGCCGTTGTTACTTATCGCAGCACAACAAACTTGGTCAGCACACATTTATTTACATATGTTTCTCAAATGTATATGTATCTCAAATGTAAATATGTAGAGGAGTGTGCTAAGGAAAACTTTAATATCTCCGTTATTACCTATCTCAGCACAATAAAACTGGCCTTAAAACGTTTATAAAGCAATTTGCCACTTATTCTTATTTTTCTGTATTTACCATAAAGTTTAAGGGTTTTGAGTTATTAAGCTTAGAAAATTTAAAATGGCCGCCACTTTTAAACCAAAAGTGAAAATTAGTCAAATTTATTTTTATACTAACATGTGTGCAAAGTTTAAAGTTTATTATTTGATTGATCTTGGAGATAAAAATTATTTAGTGGAAAACATAGACAGACAGACGGAAAACTAAGCGAGATAGGCCTTTGTGGTATAGGAAAGTTTTTGTTTATTATGACCTGACAAATCACCTGGTAAAGTTTGATCCCGTAATTACTGGACACCCTGTATATGAATATACTTATAGGTAAAAAAGATATCAGAACAAGTGTGGACGTACCTGCCAGACTTATCAAAAATAGTTAAGGGTCAAAATACAAGTTTAAAAGTTAGACATCTAAGAGACATTGGATAGTAATGGTATAAGTTTATGCTACAATAGTTATAGAGGGTCGATGAAACTGGGAGATTTGAAGCATAAAACAGTTAAAACCATATATTATTTTTTTCATATATTCTGATTTTTGTCTCACACCTTTTAAGTTATGCTATTCAAATGCAGCTATTTAATTTCCTTTGATACTTAAAATGATCAAAAATGTATTGATTAGATTACCGACCTCAAAAACATTAACCTAATACAGTTTGTTACTTTATACACTGTTAGTAGAGCCTGTAAACCTAGTATTAGTACATCTCAGCAGTCGATTACCTTACAATTTGTTAACTTTGGCTACATTATCAAAAACACTATTATGATATTTTTTAAACATGCAAATGGTAAAAACTAGCACTACTCACCTAGAGAAGACTTTGGAGAAGACACTACTGGAGGAGTGGGAGGAGGGGTGGGGGGACTCTGCGGAAGATGGCAGTGAGTTCTCCTTCTCATCCTTGTCTCCTGAGAGCCCTTCCATCCACGACAGAGGGTAGGACAGTCTTTTCAACATCTGCACACAGAGTCAAGGTCACATTCATATGTTGAACAAAGACAATTATTGTCCAGGAAGAAATCTAACATACACGGGTGGGCAAATGTAGGTATACAGTTTGTTTGGTTGTCAGTATTAAATCCACTATACATTTTACTGTTTTGTTGGTTTAATTACTTACAAAACAGTTAGAATGTAACCAAATTATCAGTAAACGTATAATAGCTAGTTTGTAATCTAAAACATTATAAATTCCATTTATAAAAATATAATTACATAGCCTCATGATTTAACTTTTGCCCACCCCTGTAGCACTGAGAGATACGGTGGAACATAAAGATCGTAGTTACACTTATAGCATTTTGTCAACATTCCTATAAGTTGGGTTCAATGCAGTATGACATTAAAAGAGTGTTTTCAAACACATTCAAAAGGTTTACTTTAATCCTCTGACTCTTTTATTTATATAAACTTATAAAGCTAGGCCATTTTAGCATGAATAGGATTATACTAAGTAATGGAAACTAACGTAACACATATCTAGATGTTAAAGCCCATCAAACAATAATTTGTTAACCTTATTCTTTTTTGTCTCCTTTTCTGCATCATCTTTTTCCCTGAGTGGTACTTGGTCGTCCTCTCCTTCTTTCCTCTCCTCCAGACTGAAGCTGACGGAGGATGTCTTCTTGCGGCGGCCGTCTACGTCCTCCTCAGGTCGCAAGGGTTGTATTGCCACCGGTGGTACGAAGTCGTCACTCAGCAGCACATCAGCGTCTGAGTAGACTGACTTGCGAGGCAGCTGAGGTACAACCGGTGGAGGGTCTCGGATATCTATACCAGAGTCATGGCAGGATAACTTGACTAGTAGACCTTCACTGTTCCGCCTGTTGTTGTCCATCTCTAAAAGTATCAAGATTGAGTGAATAACCTAATATTACAGTTTATAGTGGCTCTGCTGTTCACTGCATATCTTGGAAATTCTGAGTTGGGTTGGAATAAAAATTAAGCAGCGACCAGTCGCAGAACAAAATTTTAGCTCCCGTTAAAACTATACTTGCTCATTTGTACTTTGTTCTTTTTCTTTTCATTTTAAAATGTATACAGTATTATTTGGTTGAAAAATATTATATATTTAATAATAACATACAATAAAGTAAGTATTATTGTTCAGTTTTAACAGTCTCAACTGCGAATCAACCATTCCTTCCATAATAAACTGTGGACTGTTTACTATGCTCACAGCCACTCATCGCTACTTTGATTCAGATTTTTAGATTGACATAGGCATAATGAATATAATGACGTGTTACAACCGGTTGCAGTGTGTTACCTGAAAGTCCTTGATTGTGAGGTGTACTCGCGCTCTGCTCCTCTAGAGATCGCCCTTTACTCGGCACAGCCCAATGGTGGTCTAGGGAAGACTTGCGCCTCTCCTCCAACGACCTCACCATGGCAACTCCTTCCAGCTTCACTGTTGGCCCCTCACTCTCAGTCTCCTATCACAAACCATACCTCTCAGGTTGAGAACACATATTCCACTGCATCATCATCAGAATAGTAAGTCCTGGCTTCTTCTGAAGTCTGACTAAGTTTGAACAGTGGACTTGGGAAAACCTGTGTGTTGTATTACTGGCCTATTCTCACTTTCGATACTGTCGACCCAGTCACAAGAATGTTTTATAATTAAATTTACAAATAGGTTTTGTTAAAAAATTTAGAAACATGTATTTTTTTAGCTAAATTTAAATTGGACTAGGCTATTTTACTGTGACTATATTGTGTTTTGGTGAGTTCACCACTCGATTCTGTAATACAAACGTATTGCTAATAATTGCTTGACTTATTGCTAAATTTAATATGATTAATTGCCTAATTTTAAAATTCATAGTTTGCCAAACACTCTTGAGACGTTTTGTACACATTGTTACCACTTTAAGTCTGTAACATGTATAGATTCTAGGTGGACACCGGGTAACTAAATCACTGGTCGCAAATCAACCAATGCCCATCACACCAACAATCCAAACTGTTGCTATTCAAGGTTTTGCTACCTTGCACTACAGTTTTGCATCATAGTTGGCAGTACTATTAGTCTCAGTGATCATCTGATGATACCCGCATCAACTCCCACCATCGTTTAGACATATCAGACCATCACCTGTGTGGTTCTGAAGTCACGTTAACCCGTTGGTCCTTGTATTTCCATTGGTCATTGGGCTATTAATTAATGACCCATTCTAAGGAAGAGTCGGCCTTAGTTTGTAACAAGACTACACCTCATAACTCATTACTACCACTCATCACACTCATCCTTCACCACATATTTGCCTTAAAATACCCTCATGAGAGTGGTCGGCATCTCTGATAGTGATTTAGTAGTTTTGTTCTTTGGGAATGGTGTTATTTGTTGCACAGTTCATGTTTAATAAAAATTATATTCACTATACCCAATATGGGTTTTTTTGACGGAGGGTGGAGGGGGTTGACCAGGAAACCCCCTTGGCTACACCTTGGCCTGATTACCATTCTTCCAGGTTTAAAACAACATATTTTAACAGAGAACTGCATCAACTACAACTTAGTTAAGACTTTATTTTTCATTTCCCATGGCCAATTAAATGATAGAATAATGATCCAATATCAACTTATGTTGAAAATAACATTTTTAACACAATAACCTATTTCTTACATGTAAGGTAGTGAAATTTGGCCTTTTCCAGTGTATGTATCAAAGAGTTGTCCACTGAATTTCAAAGATGACTTTCATATATTTTCTGAATTGATTTGATCAACCCAGCTCAATTTCACAATTGTAGGTTGGGCAAGAGCTATGTGACTACCTGTTTTTCACTACACGTGATTAGGTTGGTTGGTGTGACTAGTTCTCGGTCGAATGCTTTGGGGAAAGCGTCTCCTTCTCGCGGCACACTGCATGAACACATACTGCCGTTCTCTTCCTCCTCCTCTCCGTCCGTTGATGATCTGTAATTCAAACCAAGTATCATGTAGTAAAACTTGACTATGAAAACCATTAGGTTGCAGTTTTAAGACAGAAATAATATAGACTACAAATTAGCTGTATTCACTCTTTATTGTAAAAAAATGACTTGTAACCTTTTTACTGAAATAACGATTGAATGCATTGTTTACTACATAATGTAAGAACTAAATTATAAAAATATTGTTCAGTAATTAATAAAATAAATCAATATCTTGCTTAATTAGTTTTGTCTGAAAATTGTTCTTTTAATAAATCATGGACAAATTTGAAAGCCTACTTTGTTCAAAATGTATCACTCTATAGTTGTACCAAACATTACTCAGCTACTTTTTTGCTCATCCCTAGTACTTTGATAACATTCTTACCTACAGTCAACTTTAGTAACCGTAATGGTGTATTAATTGAGATCCAAGATTTTGTCAAAATGTGATCAGTGATACATGTATCATTTATGGACAAGGTTATGGTAAAGATACCTAACACCTATCCAGGGAATCGGCAAATGAAACAAGACGATAATATGCCATTGAGATTTTGCAGCTTGAGGCTTATTAAAGCACAACTTAATTGTTAGACTGAGTACCAAGGGGGCATCTGGACTTAAAAATATTGGGTTGTTGGTTCAGTTTATGAGTGGAAAGTTGAATTGCGGGTAGATAATGATTAACAAGTGACGAACTACATTGGAATAAGGGCAGATGAAATTATTCATTTCAGTCAGTGTAATAAGCAAGGCCGCAGCTCTACACTTGGATCCACTACGCATTCCTTTCAAAGCTTCCGCAGTACTTTCCAGTAGTGGATCCGTGGCGGATTGGTATCGCACGCGACTCCGGAGCTCATCACTCCAATGGCGCGGGTTCGATCCCCGCAGTCACCACTTACATTTGTAATGTGACTAATACGGTGACGCTAGGTAAAGGTCGAGGTTGAGTGGTAGAGAGGACTTTGTAGTCCTAACTTCGCCTCGTTAAACAAGACAAACTTTACCTTTTTTACTTTTATAGAATCAAAACTGACCTAAGCTCTGGGAATGTCTCGTCTTTGGCTAGTAAGGAGTCTTCTCGGGCAGAAGGTGAATGGTGGGGATCTCCACTATCCAGGGAGTCTCCCTGATTGGTCGTAAGTAGAGTCCCGCTGCTCCCTTCCCCCTCCGTCTCCTCTCCACTTGCACACGCCTCCTTCAGATGATACACTTCAGGTTTCGGCCAGTCCGGTCTGCAACCAACATTCAATGTTGATTAGCCAAAGTAAGTTCAGGAGTAAGCTGCGATTGGAGGAGGTATATAAGACAACAGTTTTATCAACTGTTTCTCTGGTAGCAACACCAGACTGAAAGCGTTTATGCAAAATATTTGTATCACAAAATGTTTGTTACATCCTGGAGGTTTTATCAAGCTAATAGTTTTGGTGTGATAGTTTGTTTAGTGGTTATACTATATTACACATATTATGGAAAAGTTTGACTACTCTTCATTACCCAATTTTGCTCTGCACCTCAGTTCTTCCACTGATAATAATTATTTGTTTATAGTTGAACAATGACTGATTGCATTTGAGGTCCGCAGGTTTTGGACAGTTTTGACAATTGTCTAGCTACTTTTTCCACAAACCGTTTTTACCATGTATGAACACATTATATAATCAAACAGAAATGGCACCACACCACTTGCAATGGAAAAATACTGATCAGAAGCTGATCCACTTGCCATTCCTTCTGATTCTGTGCTATATGACCATCTGATTATTACATTCCTCAACCACCACCTAGGCTGTCTAATTGAAGTTAAAACTACAGACTTCTCAAACTCAGAAAATTAAAACTAGTTAGCTAATTTCATCATCATCAATTTTAACTTTTAGAGATTTCATGAATGAGTGTAAAAAAATTATTGTAGTAGGTATAAACAAAATCTTCTTGTTCTGGGAATATTTTATAATAATTGTACAGTTGTTTAAATTGATTTAAATCAACAGTCATGGTCAAGCTTGTGCAATCAAAAAGTTAAAGTTCATTTTTATAATTTTAGTAACATAGGAGGGTATAGAAACTTATTTTTTGTTATATTGTTCTAAAACAGCTGTTTCTGACTCGTGTAATGAAGTGCTAAAGCTGCACTTTCATTTCCAGGGCAATAAAGGTTTGTTTCATGAAGGTTTGGTCCTTAGGGAGAAAAAGTTAATTTTGATGACCTTTATGTTGCAGGGACATCATCATTCATGTTTTAATGAGTTCATTTTGAATCTTAACACTGAATAGTAATAAACCAGTGTAAAAGCTGTTTCTTTTAACAACCACACCCCGAACGTTACACTTGAGCTTGTATCAAAACGCTTTATTTTAAGACCTAGTGATTAAAACTTTAGTTAAATTTGATTTCAGTTGCAGCATGACTAAAAGTATCGTTCATCACAGGTTCTATAAGCGTCTTTTTGCTCCTTGCTAATTTAACATTCTCAGCTGCGCATCAGACATTAACTTTAAGCTTGTATAAAAAGCTTGACTTGAGGGCCTACTAGTGAAATATGCTATTTTAGTTGTACAATTTGTTGCCACAATTGCTAGAGTTGATAACTATGTACAAATCAAGCAATTTTCACTTTAACTTTTTAATGTTTGGAAATTGAAAAAAAATTATAATTTTTTGTAACAAGCAGCTTTGTTTGGCCTTGTTACTAAACAACACTGATTGAAGAGATTTAAAAGGTCTCCTTATATTTTACTAAGAAGTTCTGAGACATAACCAAACATCAATTGACTTTAAAATTATTGTATTGAAGTTTTTTTAATAAAATGACTTTTACTTCTGCAATTTGATATTGATTAACTAATAGTAACTATTCAACAAGAATTAATACTAATTTTAAATCAGGGTTAGTGTAGGGTCGGTTGGTTAAAGCGTTGTGCTCTACACAGTGCAGTGCGGTTAGAGAATGCCACTGAGTGAGTTCCTGCTCATGTGTAGTCAGAGAGTCAGACAGAGTACAGGGAGCACGGACCTGGCTGAACAGTTTGGAGATCCTCACACAACGTTAATCCTCCTATCAAGTATTGAGGGATTTACCAAAGACATATAATTTTTATTTTCCACGTTTGATATGACTTTACTTTTGTTGCACCTTTAATCTAAAAGATGGAAGGATTACCTTATATTCAGTGTTCAACTTACTTGAGTCACAAATTTCAAGAGTCAAACTTTTTTAAGAGTCAAACTTTACTTTCAAGGTGACAAGAATGACATTTGAACCTGGTTTGGTTTTGTCTCAACTTCAGTCTAAAATAGGGATCAAAATATTATGACAAAAATGAGAAGAGACAAATCCTGGAGAAACTTGTTTTCATGTGTTTAAGCATCTACAGATATTAACTAACCTGAACTGGTCGTGTGAGCCGACTCGCATGTGAGCAATGTCATGGTAGATGGCAACATTGACAACGTACTCCATGGGAGCGATCACTCCGTACGACTCGGGTCCATGCTCAATCACCAGCGGGTCAGAGACATTGGGGTCAAACATCACTGCATTTGAGGTCACCAACAGCACCCCGCCAACCACTCCCTAACACAAACGAAAATCAACAGTGGGTTAGACTGATAATAAAGTGTAATTCTGAGATGATGAAGCAAGTCTAAGAGGGAAGAAAAGCCAACTTTTCAATACCGCATATTTCCCGTGGTTCAGACCGAGGGTATACGGATGAAATCTTGGGATCGTGAAAAACATGTATTAAACTTGTCATGGAGATAAGAGTGTATTTGACAATACAAATGTTTAGTTTTATGTTGTTAACGACTAAAGATCAGGGTGTTTTTTGCTATTGTAATTTAAATTTGGTACCTTGTTACTTTGAACGAAAACAACCTCCTAGCTGGAAGTTTATGGACTCTGAAAGTTAATTCTGACTTATTATAATCAAAGAAACCCATTATAATACTCTACTCTTGAAAAAATAAGTAAAATCAACGTGTAGCTACAGTCTGGAATCCAAAAGCTATACCTTGACATATTTATAGCACTAAGGGTTGCCGATGATAAAAAATACCTCTTAGCTTCCTCTTGGCACAATAAATTTAATTTCATAATTTGCACTTCTGATAGCTGACAGAATAAACACAATAAACTTACATCAAAACATAAACATACCTTACAAAATTTGTAAAATAACAATTTGTTAAAATCTAAATAGCTTTGAAGAGTTATAATCAATATTGCATGTTAGATGTGAAGAGAAAAGTGTGTTTGTTACCTGTCCGTCCGTGATGTGACGCACATTGATCTTGAGGAAGCGCTGGTGAGACGGGTCATGGGAGGGGGAGATCGGGGTGCGTATCCTCTCAGCATGACCAGGCTTGGGTGACGTCAACCTCAGCTTCTCCAGCATGTCTGCAACATAAGTAATATAGTCAGTTACTCAAAGTATTAATGAACAGAGAGCACCAAGGAGTGGAAGTAATTGCTTATAGCTAGATTCACCCCTTGGCATGGAAAGAGGAGTTTTTGAACAACAAACTGTTTGAATTAAATTAAACTACTAGTGAACACCCTTTTCATTACTTGAAAATGCATATGTTTCTGCTAAGTTAAAATTTACATGTTTAATAAAATTAACCCTTATTATAATAACGAACAGTGGTTGGTTTTTCTTGTGTGGTAAAATTAAAATTTCATATTCATCTCGAGCAAATTGATTGAAGACACAGAGACACAATCTGCTTGTCAAGTAAGTTTATAACAAGGTTTCACATTAGAGCGGTGAAGTGTCAAACTGTTGACACTTATTCAATAACTACCTGAGAACGAAACTGTGTTTGCATTAGTATAACTGTGTGGGGAACAATAAATTGGTATTTCATTTAGAGCAGGGGTTCTCAGCCTTTTCAACCCTGGCTCTCTTGTTACGAAGAGAGTTTTGGCGACCCCTTTCTTTTTCGTATGGTTATTTTTCCACCCTAGTTTGAGAGGTAGGTTATGTGTAATTTCAGGTAGTTGATTATTTAATATAAATTGTTCTGGTAGTGTTGTAGCTAAATGTACAGAGACTGATGCCTCTCTCACATCACTGTATCATGGCTATGATGCCTTAACTTGCTTTTACCACAGTTTTGCTATGCTGTACTTTAAAAGTAAACATGTTGTTGTTATCACGTAGTTTGGTGTTTATTACTCATACAGTATTGGGAACTGACCGTGAACTGAAACCTTAAGTTGCCTTTTTATAGCCTAGTAAACTTGTGTGTGTTCTTTTCAATTCTCAACGAGTTAGTTTTTATTTACCTCTCCGGGGCTCCGTGTTCTGTTTTCATTTTTCTTGTGTTTTCATTTTTTTAAATGTAAGAATGCAATTAATCGCCTGTAATGATTGAAAACGAAAAGTTGAGACAGGAGCGAACTGTAAGGTCTAAGTGAATTATACATTGCTGAAATTCGTTTCACTCACTCCAGCGGCACTAGAGCTCTCAGCTGCGTGTCGGTAAAGTTTTTTTACTAAGTGCATAGTTTTAAAACAAAGCAAATCAAGGCTCCCAACTTAAATATATTGCAGCCCAATATACTTGTGATTTCGACTCTGACCTGTTAATTTTCAACATGACGATTGCACACAAGATACCTGCGTTGAGCATGATGAAACGAATTAAAAATTTGATATGAAAATTAATTGTTGGATATTAACAATAAATAAGGCACAAACACTGTTAAAAAAGAAACCCATAAGACCTGATGGGCCAACCGTCAAAGGATAGACGCCGACCAAAATAAATTTCAACTCTGCAGTTTGACAGGTCTCAAAATATATACTTTTGAAAGCTGAAAAAATGCATGATTTGTGAAGAGTGTTTACTGCTCACCCGAAGCCCAGTTGTAGGCAGATGCAAGAACGCGGGACGGGTACAGACTGGTAAAGTTGAAAGTGAAGAAAGCCATGGCTGTGGCTGTGGCAGCAACATGACACCACACTACCGGTACTGTACTAACAGCTGACTGTGACTGGTGACTGTGTTGGTCTGATAACATATCAGTGTCATGCCTTGCTAACCTCCTGCACCTGTCATTGTCACTCACTGCACTCAACACTGAGCACACTTTACCCACCAGCCTACATCCCTACCTGATTCAAACTGTTAACTCATATAAAATGTTGAAACCGGTTCTTTTTTTAGTCAAAATGGTGCTTAATGTTTAGTTTTGTGATATGGTTTTAGAAATATCTGGTTAGTTGAACATTTTTAAATTGGTAAAATAACTCTTAAATGTTTTAATTGACTTTATACATTCATTTTATTTATATAAAAATGGCAGTAAAATAATGAACTATGAAACAAAAATAGTACATAACTTAAACACAAAGTATTAAAATTGTTTCAATTTAAACACACTGAAAATGTACAGAGTAAACACTAATGAATGTAGTTAAGAAGAGCTGTTGTTAATTTACTCCATTTCCATTTGTACTTCGCCCAGAGAGAGGTGCATAAAAAGTTTAATATCTGCAAAGAGCAGCCCCGACCTCATGACCTTTTTGCAAGGGAGAAACATAAAACTGTTGATGCAAAAATGGAACGTGTTGTAATTTATAAATGAATGTAAAGTAGGAATTAATTAAAGCGGAGTTTTAGGGCAAACAGCGATGAGAGCGTTTCACCAGTGAAGCTGTAAAAGTTTCAGCTACAATTCTGTCGTGTCATCAGAGTGTGACAAAGAGGAATGGTGGTTTGAGCACAACACAGCACAACGTTCCTTACAGCATCTTGTACACTTTAACACATCACATTGTCTGCTTCATTTCATCAATTTAATATTTCGCTTCAATAGTAACGAACTGGTGAATATACTTGGTCCTAAGTTAAAGAACAAAAACAAATCATGGCTATGATGTCAACATCTTTAACATTACTATTTACTTGCAAACCAGTTAAACATTCAATGGGACATCCAGTTTCAGCCAATCAGTGACTAAAGATGGTTCATCCACAGCGAGACCGAAATATTTCAAACTACAAGGTTTTGACGCGGTGTGAACAGGAATAACTACTAACTAGATAATAATTCAATGGAATGTATAACAGGTAGTTTGATCAAATGAACTTGGATCAAATGATTTTTTTACTCAGTTAGCAGTGTAAAGTTTTATTATACTCAACAAAATGTGGCAAATAGTAAATGAATCTGTGATCAATGATTCTAAATATAAAATACTATTTATTTTTTTTTTAACATACAAGAGATAGTCATGTATATGTAACTGACCAAAAGATTTAAATACATAGCTCCATTTACTATGGAAATTTGCTAATGTTATTAACAGTTCAATAATTTCATTTTAAACTTGCGCTGTCAAATGTCACTTGGCTGTGTTAACTTATTTTTTGCATAACTGTGATAACATCTAACTTATTGTGCACCCAACTTTAATATTAGTTTTTGTCGTACTTACTAAACAATTGTTTTCTTTAATAATTTGTCTACTAATAGTACAGCATTGTTCAAGTAGTTTCTTCTGTTGACACAGACGACAATGCCAACTGAAGAAAGCCTGAACTGTATTGAGATCAGAGTTGTCTGCGAACAGCTGGTACCGGATGATGAGTGGGAGGGTGGTGGAGGAGGGGGACACCTCGGGTGACAATTATGACACCTCTCAGATACAACTGCTGCTGAAGTTACTGCTTTGACCTTGTGTTCTCTATCTGTCAATCCGAGTCAGTCGTCTCACGTTATTACACTCAATTTTGAAGTTTCATTTTTATCAATGTGCGTTGGTTTTGCGATATAGTGTATCACTTTGATGGTAAACCGAAAAAATTGCGAAAAGCAATTATACAATTTAAGCACAAACATAATTATTTTTTGTTTTATTTTGCCAGAGTTTTTTTAAATAGTTTGTATTTCAATATAACTAAACATCAGATTTATATAATTAAAAATTAATCATTCATGTTTACGTACACTGTGTACCTAACAGACTCTTAGTGGTTTAAAATCGTGGTTTAAAAAGCTCATCACTCCTGTGGCGCAGGTTCGATCTCCGAAGTCACCACTTACAATTTGTAATGTCACTATACGGTGACGCTAGGTAAAGGTCGAGGTTGAGTGAGGGCATTATAGTCCTAACTACGCCTCGTAAAACAAGACAACATTTTACATAAACTTTAAGGACATAACATAACGTTAAAAGGTCAACGTTAAGGTTTGGAAGAATTGCACACCTTTACTCGTGTTTTGTTTAGTTATTTTTTCTGTAATCCTCAGGTGTGGTTTGCTTCTTTCCAAACTAGAGGATATCTTACGTGAGACACCCTGCATAACTCCCAGCTGAATCTTATACAAAAGAGAAGATAAATAAGAGAGAAAGTAGAGCGGGGGCGCGGGAGGGAGGTACCAAAGCATATAACAGTGGTTAGTAGAGATGAGTCATTTTATGTTACGGCCTTGACAAAACATGGACTGAAGTGGGCCCTAAAAGCCCAGGCCAGGCTTTAGTGCTCATCAGCATTATGCAGATGACATCCCTATTTAAAACCTGCAGTCAGTCGATAAAACACACCTTACCATTGTAAAAGCGCAACAATTTACTTCTTTTATTCACTACTTTTACAAATCTAGATCTGTAAAACTGGTAAACGAAAAATGTCACTGCAAAACGGGTAATCACCATTAATGTAAAATCTTTTACTCCTGCATTTTAAACATGGTAAATTAAAAAATACTTGAACTCACACATATTTAACCTAAAAAATTAAAAATCTCAAACTGTAATAACACGTAGAGTCCAAAGTCCCTATGGAACCAAAAATACAGAAAAGTGTAGACACACAATAACAACCTTTTTAACAACTATAACTTATATATATTTTTTAGTGGGTGGCCACAGCTCAGTAACATAATGCACCCAATCGGCACGGGTCAACTCTCGGCCTGCAATAACTTGTCCAGTTAAACGTTGGTTTATTTCCATTGTTCGTTGGGCTACAAATCATCGACACAATCTGGGAAACAGTCGGCCCTGACAAGACTAACTCAATACTATACCTCCTTATCCATAAAACACACATCTCACACACCCTTAATCCCATGTTCACCTCAAAATAATCTCGAGTGGTCGGTGTCTCAAACCTAAGTATCAAAAGTAGTGATTTACAGAGATTACATAAGCAATATTGAAATAAACACAATTGGTGCATTTCTGTTTACTTGCAAATTCGTTATTTCAAGTTAATTGTTTACCAAATGTAATTTTACTTGCTTTTATAGGTTTAAACCGAGCTTTTACACTTAAAGTCGCTGGTCTGAAGATGAGTGCGAGACGGCCGTTAATATTTGGATTACTGACTGAAAGGCAAATCAAACCAAATTTGAGTAGCCAAATATTATCTGGTTATTGTTTCAACTGGCCGAATATTCATGTTGAGTTGTAGCTGGATATTACAGCCTCACAATGTACTGTGATAGCTTGAGAGATGAATACACTTAATATTTGCAGAGGGAGAGATCCATCATGAGATTGGTTTATAATCCTACCAACAGCTGAGACCTGCAACACTCGGAGGAGCGGTGCAGATACAGCTTACTTTTTTTCACTTTAAATATTAAAAGTTTTTATCGTACACAATTTTAACACTGAAATAATTTATTAGAAATAAATGAGTTTTCTACTAAAAGTCCACCAACTAAACTGAAGTAGACTGTTTCAGATTCACAGCCCTAATATACAACTTACAGCCACCTGAGATCAGAGAATCAAAGCTGACGTATAAGAACTATGAACTAACACTTCCACTAACAAAGAGGTGGTATTTAGAGGTGTAATTTAACAGATTTATAAAAGATTAGCTAAAAACAGAAACAATAACCTCAAATCGAAAGCACTAGGGAGGTGTAAGAGGGTAAAAAGGAATTTCCTTGTGAAAGGAATGTTATGCCGTTTTCCTGCTAAATAAAAACTATAGTTTCAACCGTTCAAACCCTCCCCGTCCCTACTAAAGATTCACATATAAATACAAAACATACAAATCGGGCAACCTCAAATAAATGATTGTACGGTACGGACTACAGGGACAACAGAACATTAAATCAACTTTGCAGGATCAAGTGCTTTAACACATTACTCGTATTCAGTGCTGTGGTGCAAGATTTAGTGCACAACCGCGGTTGCCATATATAAACAATAATTTATTAAACATCTTTGATACTTAGCTTTATTTAAGCAACCGAAAAAGGGATACATTGTGTTGATTGATCCATAGGTACCGTACTGTAATACTTTTAAGAGTGTAATAGCTAGAAGTAGTTAAAGCGAATATGTAATACTCATATGAAGCTGTAGCAAAACCGCTACATTCAGCAATCAATCTAACCATGGCATGTTGTAGAGAGGTGAACATTGCACCCTTCATTAGTCTCTGTCCATCATTCACATTACACAGTTGTCTCGCCAGAACCTGACATGTTGTGAACTGAACATGAAACACAGCTTACAAATCATCCTCTACCTCAATAACATGTGCTGCTCAGTCAGTTGTGTAACTGTGAGGTGAAGTGAACATTGCACCCTTCATTAGTCTCTGTCCATCATTCACATTACACAGTTGTCTCACCAGAACCTGACATGTTGTGAACTGAACATGAAACACAGCTTACAAATCATCCTACCTCAATAACATGTGCTGCTCAGTCAGTTGTGTAACTGTGAGGTGAAGTGAACATTGCACCCTTCATTAGTCTCTGTCCATCATTCACATTACACAGTTGTCTCACCAGAACCTGACATGTTGTGAACTGAACATGAAACACAGCTTACAAATCATCCTCTACCTCAATAACATGTGCTGCTCAGTCAGTTGTGTAACTGTGAGGTGAAGTGAACATTGCACCCTTCATTAGTCTCTGTCCATCATTCACATTACACAGTTGTCTCGCCAGAACCTGACATGTTGTGAACTGAACATGAAACACAGCTTACAAATCATCCTCTACCTCAATAACATGTGCTGCTCAGTCAGTTGTGTAACTGTGAGGTGAAGTGAACATTGCACCCTTCATTAGTCTCTGTCCATCATTCACATTACACAGTTGTCTCACCAGAACCTGACATGTTGTGAACTGAACATGAAACACAGCTTACAAATCATCCTCTACCTCAATAACATGTGCTGCTCAGTCAGTTGTGTAACTGTGAGGTGAAGTGAACATTGCACCCTTCATTAGTCTCTGTCCATCATTCACATTACACAGTTGTCTCACCAGAACCTGACATGTTGTGAACTGAACATGAAACACAGCTTACAAATCATCCTCTACCTCAATAACATGTGCTGCTCAGTCAGTTGTGTAACTGTGAGGTGAAGTGAACATTGCACCCTTCATTAGTCTCTGTCCATCATTCACATTACACAGTTGTCTCGCCAGAACCTGACATGTTGTGAACTGAACATGAAACACAGCTACAAATCATCCTCTACCTCAATAACATGTGCTGCTCAGTCAGTTGTGTAACTGTGAGGTGAAGTGAACATTGCACCCTTCATTAGTCTCTGTCCATCATTCACATTACACAGTTGTCTCACCAGAACCTGACATGTTGTGAACTGAACATGAAACACAGCTTACAAATCATCCTCTACCTCAATAACATGTGCTGCTCAGTCAGTTGTGTAACTGTGGTGAAGTGAACATTGCACCCTTCATTAGTCTCTGTCCATCATTCACATTACACTGTTGTATCACCAGAACCTGACATGTTGTGAACTGAACATGAAACACAGCTTACAAATCATCCTCTACCTCAATAACATGTGCTGCTCAGTCAGTTGTGTAACTGTGAGGTGAAGTGAACATTGCACCCTTCATTAGTCTCTGTCCATCATTCACATTACACAGTTGTCTCGCCAGAACCTGACATGTTGTGAACTGAACATGAAACACAGCTTACAAATCATCCTCTACCTCAATAACATGTGCTGCTCAGTCAGTTGTGTAACTGTGAGGTGAAGTGAACATTGCACCCTTCATTAGTCTCTGTCCATCATTCACATTACACAGTTGTCTCACCAGAACCTGACATGTTGTGAACTGAACATGAAACACAGCTTACAAATCATCCTCTACCTCAATAACATGTGCTGCTCAGTCAGTTGTGTAACTGTGAGGTGAAGTGAACATTGCACCCTTCATTAGTCTCTGTCCATCATTCACATTACAGTTGTCTGCCAGAACCTGACATGTTGTGAACTGAACATGAAACACAGCTTACAAATCATCCTCTACCTCAATAACATGTGCTGCTCAGTCAGTTGTGTAACTGTGAGGTGAAGTGAACATTGCACCCTTCATTAGTCTCTGTCCATCATTCACATTACACAGTTGTCTCGCCAGAACCTGACATGTTGTGAACTGAACATGAAACACAGCTTACAAATCATCCTCTACCTCAATAACATGTGCTGCTCAGTCAGTTGTGTAACTGTGAGGTGAAGTGAACATTGCACCCTTCATTAGTCTCTGTCCATCATTCACATTACACAGTTGTCTCCCAGAACCTGACATGTTGTGAACTGAACATGAAACACAGCTTACAAATCATCCTCTACCTCAATAACATGTGCTGCTCAGTCAGTTGTGTAACTGTGAGGTGAAGTGAACATTGCACCCTTCATTAGTCTCTGTCCATCATTCACATTACACAGTTGTCTCGCCAGAACCTGACATGTTGTGAACTGAACATGAAACACAGCTTACAAATCATCCTCACCTCAATAACATGTGCTGCTCAGTCAGTTGTGTAACTGTGAGGTGAAGTGAACATTGCACCCTTCATTAGTCTCTGTCCATCATTCACATTACACAGTTGTCTCGCCAGAACCTGACATGTTGTGAACTGAACATGAAACACAGCTTACAAATCATCCTCTACCTCAATAACATGTGCTGCTCAGTCAGTTGTGTAACTGTGAGGTGAAGTGAACATTGCACCCTTCATTAGTCTCTGTCCATCATTCACATTACACAGTTGTCTCACCAGAACCTGACATGTTGTGAACTGAACATGAAACACAGCTTACAAATCATCCTCTACCTCAATAACATGTGCTGCTCAGTCAGTTGTGTAACTGTGAGGTGAAGTGAACATTGCACCCTTCATTAGTCTCTGTCCATCATTCACATTACACAGTTGTCTCACCAGAACCTGACATGTTGTGAACTGAACATGAAACACAGCTTACAAATCATCCTCTACCTCAATAACATGTGCTGCTCAGTCAGTTGTGTAACTGTGAGGTGAAGTGAACATTGCACCCTTCATTAGTCTCTGTCCATCATTCACATTACACAGTTGTCTCACCAGAACCTGACATGTTGTGAACTGAACATGAAACACAGCTACAAATCATCCTCTACCTCAATAACATGTGCTGCTCAGTCAGTTGTGTAACTGTGAGGTGAAGTGAACATTGCACCCTTCATTAGTCTCTGTCCATCATTCACATTACACAGTTGTCTCACCAGAACCTGACATGTTGTGAACTGAACATGAAACACAGCTTACAAATCATCCTCTACCTCAATAACATGTGCTGCTCAGTCAGTTGTGTAACTGTGAGGTGAAGTGAACATTGCACCCTTCATTAGTCTGTCCATCATTCATTACACAGTTGTCTGCAGAACCTGACATGTTGAACTGAACATGAAACACAGCTTACAAATCATCCTCTACCTCAATAACATGTGCTGCTCAGTCAGTTGTGTAACTGTGAGGTGAAGTGAACATTGCACCCTTCATTAGTCTCTGTCCATCATTCACATTACACAGTTGTCTCACCAGAACCTGACATGTTGTGAACTGAACATGAAACACAGCTTACAAATCATCCTACCTCAATAACATGTGCTGCTCAGTCAGTTGTGTAACTGTGAGGTGAAGTGAACATTGCACCCTTCATTAGTCTCTGTCCATCATTCACATTACACAGTTGTCTCGCCAGAACCTGACATGTTGTGAACTGAACATGAAACACAGCTTACAAATCATCCTCTACCTCAATAACATGTGCTGCTCAGTCAGTTGTGTAACTGTGAGGTGAAGTGAACATTACCCTTCATTAGTCTCTGTCCATCATTCACATTACACAGTTGTCTCGCCAGAACCTGACATGTTGTGAACTGAACATGAAACACAGCTTACAAATCATCCTCTACCTCAATAACATGTGCTGCTCAGTCAGTTGTGTAACTGTGAGGTGAAGTGAACATTGCACCCTTCATTAGTCTCTGTCCATCATTCACATTACACAGTTGTCTCGCCAGAACCTGACATGTTGTGAACTGAACATGAAACACAGCTTACAAATCATCCTCTACCTCAATAACATGTGCTGCTCAGTCAGTTGTGTAACTGTGAGGTGAAGTGAACATTGCACCCTTCATTAGTCTCTGTCCATCATTCACATTACACAGTTGTCTCACCAGAACCTGACATGTTGTGAACTGAACATGAAACACAGCTTACAAATCATCTCTCTACCTCAATAACATGTGCTGCTCAGTCAGTTGTGTAACTGTGAGGTGAAGTGAACATTGCACCCTTCATTAGTCTCTGTCCATCATTCACATTACACAGTTGTCTCACCAGAACCTGACATGTTGTGAACTGAACATGAAACACAGCTTACAAATCATCCTCTACCTCAATAACATGTGCTGCTCAGTCAGTTGTGTAACTGTGAGGTGAAGTGAACATTGCACCCTTCATTAGTCTCTGTCCATCATTCACATTACACAGTTGTCTCGCCAGAACCTGACATGTTGTGAACTGAACATGAAACACAGCTTACAAATCATCCTCTACCTCAATAACATGTGCTGCTCAGTCAGTTGTGTAACTGTGAGGTGAAGTGAACATTGCACCCTTCATTAGTCTCTGTCCATCATTCACATTACACAGTTGTCTCGCCAGAACCTGACATGTTGTGAACTGAACATGAAACACAGCTTACAAATCATCCTCTACTCAATAACATGTGCTGCTCAGTCAGTTGTGTAACTGTGAGGTGAAGTGAACATTGCACCCTTCATTAGTCTCTGTCCATCATTCACATTACACAGTTGTCTCACCAGAACCTGACATGTTGTGAACTGAACATGAAACACAGCTTACAAATCATCCTCTACCTCAATAACATGTGCTGCTCAGTCAGTTGTGTAACTGTGAGGTGAAGTGAACATTGCACCCTTCATTAGTCTCTGTCCATCATTCACATTACACAGTTGTCTCACCAGAACCTGACATGTTGTGAACTGAACATGAAACACAGCTTACAAATCATCCTCTACCTCAATAACATGTGCTGCTCAGTCAGTTGTGTAACTGTGAGGTGAAGTGAACATTGCACCCTTCATTAGTCTCTGTCCATCATTCACATTACACAGTTGTATCACCTGACATGTTGTGAACTGAACATGAAACACAGCTTACAAATCATCCTCTACCTCAATAACATGTGCTGCTCAGTCAGTTGTGTAACTGTGAGGTGAAGTGAACACACCCTTCATTAGTCTCTGTCCATCATTCACATTACACAGTTGTATCACCAGAACCTGACATGTTGTGAACTGAACATGAAACACAGCTTACAAATCATCCTCTACCTCAATAACATGTGCTGCTCAGTCAGTTGTGTAACTGTGAGGTGAAGTGAACATTGCACCCTTCATTAGTCTCTGTCCATCATTCACATTACACTGTTGTCTCACCAGAACCTGACATGTTGTGAACTGAACATGAAACACAGCTTACAAATCATCCTCTACCTCAATAACATGTGCTGCTCAGTCAGTTGTGTAACTGTGAGGTGAAGTGAACATTGCACCCTTCATTAGTCTCTGTCCATCATTCACATTACACAGTTGTCTCACCAGAACCTGACATGTTGTGAACTGAACATGAAACACAGCTTACAAATCATCCTCTACCTCAATAACATGTGCTGCTCAGTCAGTTGTGTAACTGTGAGGTGAAGTGAACATTGCACCCTTCATTAGTCTCTGTCCATCATTCACATTACACAGTTGTCTCACCAGAACCTGACATGTTGTGAACTGAACATGAAACACAGCTTACAAATCATCCTCTACCTCAATAACATGTGCTGCTCAGTCAGTTGTGTAACTGTGAGGTGAAGTGAACATTGCACTTCATTAGTCTCTGTCCATCATTCACATTACACAGTTGTCTCGCCAGAACCTGACATGTTGTGAACTGAACATGAAACACAGCTTACAAATCATCCTCTACCTCAATAACATGTGCTGCTCAGTCAGTTGTGTAACTGTGAGGTGAAGTGAACATTGCACCCTTCATTAGTCTCTGTCCATCATTCACATTACACTGTTGTATCACTAGAGCCTGACACGTTGCGTACGTTAATGATAATGTTACTGATCTATGATGAAATCTTACACCCTTCATTATGACATTGGTTACTGCCATATCCATTTACATTTAAGTCGCTTCCTTGTATTGCCCATGATTGCGTACACTTTGGTTAGGAGCTGGAGGCAGTATTTTCCTTGATAAAATTAAAACTTTTAGGCCTTATAGTAGTGTGGAATTAGTAACCTACATAGCTTTTGTCGCACTTCATACATAAAATTACGAGTAGGCTGAGATTTAACAAAAACTTTCATTTTTCCTCATTGTTAAAAACAAATATAGCTGAGTAATGTTCAATGAACTTATTTACACTCGTTCAGAATCGATATCACCTCTATTAGAGGGAGATTAATCCATGTCAGGAAGTGTAGTGTAGAGGGTGACAAAGGGACTGAGAGACAATGGATGTGGACAGTATTAACAGGTTTGGGCTGTGAGTGTGGCTGGACTGGGATTTATGGCTGTAAACCTGGAACAATGGAACCACTGATCCACCCTTGGCAAAATCTACCTATCTGTCATCAAGGCGAGCAAGAACCCTGCTGCACACCTCGACCTCACAACTTGCGAGCAACAAACACTATGAATGAGCACTACTCGTCGTAACATGTGTCAAGAGATTGAATTCAAAACTAGTTTGAAAGGGGGTAGTGTGTCTACGGTACAACCTTTTTATTAGACATCGTACAAACTATTTCTATTTGATCTGCAAATCACTTTTAAGTGTTTTGCTTATTTTAATATCTAATATCTATCCGTAACTACGAATACTTCTAACAAACTGATAAGGTAAAGATAATACACGTATGGTAAATGAACCGGACCAGTAAATGTCTTATGTTGTCAACATATAGCTAAATCCTAAAAATTGTCCTAGCATTAACACAGTACTGTACGTGAAAATATATCATTTACGTTGACCTAAGTCTTAGGATATGAAGAGATTAGCGTTTACACAAAGTGCGAGGAAGATAGCATTAACACAACATGTGAAGAAGAAGCATTTACAAAAGTCGTACAAAGGGTATCACTTTCACATGACACGATGGAGTGAACCTTTACACGCAAGAAAAATGAAGTTTGCATCATTTAAGCGAAATGCTAAAATAATGAGAATTTTAACCTATACGACATGTGGAAGAGGTCATTATTTTGCATTTATTTTTAAAACTTTTGATTACTCGTATTATTTGTTTGATTTCTTTTCTTGGGAACTTTTTAGGTACTTTAGAATCAATCTTGAGATTTCAAGTAGGGCTGTCTACCTCACCACAATTGGTCGGATAGACAAATATTATAAAATAAAATATAGTTTTACCAGCAATGTGAGTAGCCGGAACTTGTATATAATAATCATATCTGCCAAAGTGATAAACTAATTTAAAAGTAATTTTATCACGATAACTTTGATAATATAGTTCGCTTTTCCTCTTTTGTTTTCAAAACCCTCACTACTCACCGATATTTACCAAGTTTCTTTTCTATCTTTACTGTACAGCAACTTCCTGTCAGTTCATTAATAACTAGCAACTACTGATTTCGTTATTTTTTTAGCACGTTCTTCTCAACTTAATGTGTTCTCAGTCTTTTCTTAAATCGTATTTCCATTAACTTTGAAAGGTACTATATCAATCACATATATCAAGGTAAAAATCACACACAAACACAGCGATCCCTGCCGGCCAACGTTGCAGTTAAAATCAGAAAAAGAACTCCCAAAACACGTCTACACTAGGTGATCTCCCTTCTCCCACTCATCTGCCACGGAAGGGTAGTACAGGACACGTCTGGACGACATTTGGACGATGCATATGACCCACGACGTAATAAATTGACATCCAATGACGCAGCTTATACCAAAGATAAGAAGCAAGTGAGGCTACTGACCCATCTCATCGTCGCAGACTTCATGGCTAGTCTTGTCCTCCTGGCTGGTGTCTGTGACCGGATCTACTGGCTCCTGCTTGTTCTCCTTGTCTTCAGAGTCTGTGAGGTCCTTGCGCCGCTTATCCGGTACCCTGATCACCTGGCCGGGGAACACGGTGCGCGAAGGCAGCCGGTTCAGGATAGCTAGCTCTGACGGCGTGATGTCAAAGTGAGCTGCCACTGACGCCAGCGTGTCCGACGGCTCCACCTGTAACCACAGTCACATGCTTGTAAACTCAACCTCACACTTGGTGTAACTAGACATTCACGGGTATCAGGCCGCCATTTACACAATGGCGGGCAAATCCCTGGGACATGGAACTCTCTGGAGCAACGCAGGTCCAAGTCCGCGGAGATGGACAGCCACCCAGAGCCACGGATTTGTGGTCACCTAAAGAATCTGACATTTGTAAAGTTGGCAAAAATTATTTAAATTCAGTATACTAATTTACTATGGAATCCAAGTTGACGTTCAGGGAGGTTTGTACTCTTTTACAGTTCGTGACCAAGTTTCGTGACTAGTTCGATAACCTATTTGTTATGAATATATCTCGATATTTACAGGGATATCTCACTGCTCTGGTTTGATTACATATACCACATTTTATCCGATAGATTTAACATTTTACAGAGTTTTAGGTGTTGAAAGTTATACGTTTCCTGTCAAAACTTGTGTACCTTAGTTAGACGTAATCCATAGCCTATATTAAAATACACATAACAATAGAAAGTAATTAAGTGTTCACTGGCGTTCTTTTATCAAAGTTATGTCAGAAAGAAATATAATCCTACAAAACTTGTTTATACGATGGAAACTCGTATGTCTAATAAAGGGGAAAGTAATGAGTGATTCAGTATTATAAAGCAGTTGTACGGTAAACAAAGATAACCAACTTGGCACTCAGAAGTTGGAAACAAACCAAGATTTTGAGCCAGCCACTTGAAGATTTCTGTCAAAACCACAAGTTGAGTTGAGGGGAGCTCTGGGCATTGTTGATGTTTATCAACCCAGCATCAATCCACTGAGCCATGGCTAGACTTGGAGTCTACTTCACCATTAGTTCCTTCTCAGCTTCGCATTGGCTATACAGTACTAACCGACAACAGGTCTAAATAACATGACAAATCAACACCAAAATCAGGTTCGATCAAAAATATGATGTCCACCCAAAAATTATTTCTATGCTACGGGTAAACGCTGTCCACACTAAACACGAAAGTACACTTAGTAATCTTAACAGCTAAAACTGGGACAAATAAAGTTGCTGAGTATGTGGTGAATAAAACGGAAATAACAATTAAGTGTGTGCAGTACCGTGGACGTCATCGAAAACTACTATGTACAGTAATCTACGGGCGTAAAACAAATTTACACAGGGTGTCCTGGAACAAACTGGAATCCTTTGGTAGATTTGTTTCTTAGGACAAAACAAACATACTTCATCACATAACATAGGGCCCATAGTCTTTCATTTATCCACCAGCCGGTATTTGATAGGTTCCGTTTAAACAACATATATGTATTCAAGAAAATGCAAACTATTAGATTGATTTTTCAAACAGTCTTAGTGGGAATGAAATAATAAATAATCCAGCATAACTTGATGGCAAGTAGAGAAGACTGTTCTAGCTCTAATGGACAACATGGAGGAACGTAAAGTTATCAAGCTAAGTGCAACAAGACTTGACATCAGATTTCATTTCAATTAATGCTCTCAACCTAACCTTACCTAGTAAGTCTGTACTGTCTGCTTCAAATAAGAATTGCAGAAATCGTTCTAGTAATTATTTTGAAGTATGTATTGGCGGAAACCACACAATTATGGTCCTACAGATTGTGCCAACAGTTTGATAATATTGGAAAAATTAAAATTTGTATCAACGTTAGACATGGCAATGTACTGGAGAGGCATTTCTTAGAAGATACACAATTATTGAGCTACTAAACGGACATTCATTAGTTTTAATACATTAAACCTATAGATATGCGAGGTAAAGCACACGTTGTGCTTGACTTAAAGAGATACTCGAAAGGTTTTATTTGGTCTGGATTTATCAAATGTATTTTATATATTGTAGCATAGTGAGGCCAACAAAAGAATTTCAGAACCAAGGACGACATTCAAATAAAATCGTTTAGTTGAAAATCAACTATCAAGGTTACAAAACATTTTTCTGAAGAGTTATTTGTTTTGTTCGGGTCATTTAGATTTGAAATACCCACTTGTACAACCAATAAACCATTTTATCTGGGACTTCATTAAAAGTCTTTGTTGGAGCAACTCGAAAGTTCTTTTATTTTGCCACAAGCAGCAACGATACTAGTCAAAACCTTAATACAATCAGACGTAGAAAACATTTTGAGTCACTCTATCAAATATCGTAGTTCCTGTGTTCATTAGTGCGTTTTGGAGACAGAGTATAAGTACCTGGAACACGGTCAGTTGTACCTGGATAGGACCGAGTGAGTGGGCCTTGACCTGTGAGACAAATTGAGGCCCACTTTCCACGTATCGATTGTGCCCGTCTCCGTGTGCTTATGACATCTCTTATCGATAACTTTGCCACACACATTCACATTCCACGTCACGTGGTACAACAGTCCTGTCCCAGTTGTCAAGCCCGTCCTCCATCCACACCAGTCCGGTAGCTCAAGAAAAGATATGAATATAACTCGCTTTCTGAACTCTTTGAGTTTTCTGCAATTTACTTAATTTTAGGAACCTGACTCATATTATTGCAACCTAATTTAATTGGTTGCATCTCATTTTATTAATAACATTGACTTGAAATTTTACTGATAATTAAATAACTAATATGTCAGAAATTGTACAGTGCATGGTTGATAAGAGACCTTCCTACTTGAATTCCAAAAACATTTCCAGGAACAAATCCAGAGGTAAAATTTTCCAGGAAGGATTTGCGGCTAAAATAAACTTACGTTAATTACTAGAACAGTTTTATTTTTTGATCAGCAGAATGCAAGCTAACGGGCATTTCATAGAAAGTCAGACGGTTGTTATAAGAGTACCAAATCAACTGTACTGCCATAAATAATAGTCTTGAATTAACTTGAAAATAAACAGTTACGCCTGTTCATTAAATAATTAGTTAGCCAACTGTATCGGGTTCATTACTTTGATACCAAACACAAGAAAACATTTTTCGGAGTAATGGAAAGAGCTAGAGAACTCATATAGCAGAGACAACAAATTCCAAACCAAAAATATTATTATTTGTAACCATTTTAAATTATTAATTGTATTCCTTCAAGTAGATGTACTAATGCACTTTGTTGGTCTGCTAAAAGAAACCTTAATATCAAAGGGCCCTTTACGTAAACTAGTGTAGATTTAACAGCACAGGACGTACAGTAGATAGAAAGAGAGTGATGTACACCATTGCTTAGATTGGTAGAGTATATGATTATGATGCTGATTATCTACAGCAGGGGTTCGGTCGGGGCGCCTCATCGATTGGTTGAAAGGTGCTGCCTCAGCGCTCAGCACTTGGCAGACTGCTGATACAACCAAGTCACTTTCTCTATAGTACATGCATGCAGATTAGCGGTTCCGTTCATCAACATTTCACACATTCTAGCCCGAGATTAGTGCAACTATTTGACAGCTGTTTAAGAAACAATTTATCAAGTGGGCAAAACAGAGCGTATTTCATGATCGGAACTAGGAAATGACACATATTTTGGTATTCAAGTCAACTTCCAATACTTAGAGACTAGTTAGGATTTAGTTATTAACAAACCTGAACATTTCCTAAAATACTGAATTATGTTTTCGATATAAACCTGATTAAAGTTTAGGAACAAGGCCATAAAACACTTGCTTAACTCACACAATTTCAACAGCAAACAACATCTTGTCTTGAAAATTAACAAAAACTTAAAATTACAAGCAGCAATAAAGTAATTTATAGAAAAACTTAAGCAAACAGGTCTAGGTCTACTGGGAAGTGCATTATACAAACGAAACTACTTATTGATCTATTAATTTGATACTTTGATTTGAGTCACCGACCACTCCTAGAGAGTATTTTAAGGTGAATATGGAATAAAGTGTGTATTAGTGTGATGTGTATTTTGATGGAAGATGAGGTGTAGTCTCGTTACAAACTAGGGCCGACTGTTTCTCAGATTGGATCATTGATTAATTTTAATAGCCCAACGACCAATGGAATGGACTAACGGCTTAACATGACTTCCGAACCACGGAGAGTGGCCATCGTGAAAAGTTATCACTGCGCCCGAGAATCGAACCCGGGCTGATTTGGTGCGAAGCACGCACTGTACCACTGAGCTATTACCAGCCCCAATTATGCAGTATAGATCGTCTGCTTTAGAGGTGCCTCTGTGTTTTACAGAAATAGTGTCATAATTCACATGGAAAAACGCAAAATACATAACTATTTAGGTAACACTCTGTTTAAATATACGATTTAAAATGTAAGGCTTACATTTTTAATTGATTTTAACCCAGGGAAACAGTTATGAGCTATGTTACTTGTTATTTACAACACCGGTCAATATGAGTATTGTATATCTGAAGTGGGTATGCGATGATGGTTAGGGGAGGGGGTGGCACTTAGAGGCAAGGTCAGGTGTTACCTTGGATTAACACCACATACATATACAGTAGTAGCCAATAATCAGTAAATACAACTCATATGCAGGAATGCTCATATATATGTAGTTTATACTCGGAATTTTGAAGAGGTATTAGCCCTGTTAATCTGTTAGGTTATAGGCCCTAAAATTTTAGTGATTGGTCATGGTTGAATGTTGAGTTGAAATGGTCTCATCGAAGAGACCATAGTTTAATACGGACAAAGTGTTCGACATTGTTAACCAAAACTCATTTGAACTCAAGTGAATTTATCTAGTTAAAACTAGAATGTATTTTTAAAACTTACTATTAGTCACAAGATTATAAAAGGTTGTCACTAAGATAAGTTTGATGGATCCGATTTTAAGTACTTATCACAACATACAGTACTTATTTAAAAATACTTACTTTATTAGGTAACATTTTTCGTTATCACAATCCAATTTTTATGTCCTGTTATAAGTTATTTATTTATATATTTTGAATGATAATATCTGTAAATGATTTAAAGTCGTTGTTTAGGAGATTAGAGATATTTATACAAGTTTACCAACTTAAAACAAAAATACCAAGAAATTTGTATTTGTACTGTAACATGTTATAGCTTTGTATAGCCGCAAAACCAATGAAGAATTTAAATTTAAAGTAACTTTGATAATTATACTACACATATACTACTTGGATGATCCGCGTTACAAAGCCTACAGTATAAAGTCGTTAACTGTCATATTTAATCGCCCAAGTATTTATAAGTTTCTCTTCATAAGATATAGAACAACAATCATTTTTATTAGGAAAAAACATCGTCCAGAATGTTTTGTTCAAGCGGACTTACAAAAGAGAGAGACGCAAGCAACGATTTGTAAGTTAAATTAGTTGATAGACTGGAAAGCTGTTCCTAATGGTTTGGAGGAAAAGCTGGAATGTTCCTAGCATTCTCTGTACATGACGTCCACAAAGAAATTATTCTGGCTTTGGTCGGCCAGTATATTAGTCCTTTAGTAGCACGTGATTTCGCTAATAAAAGTATGAACACTGTGTTTATTTTAAAATTTAATAAACAGAGAAATTAAAATGTAATTCGTCTGGTCACGACTAAAGCCAAACACGTTTTGTGATGGATTTGTCACGGATAAAAAGTAGTTTGTTGTTCACATTTTAAGCCTCTTTAATTTAATTAAGGGCTGTAAAAAACTGTTAAGCTACCTCTCGCAACGTGCAGTTTTACTGTTCTTCCACGTGCTCAAATAAAAGGCACAAAATTTGTCATGGTGCTTTAGATACATGTGATTTTTTGTGGAGGGAGAACGTGAATAATTGACTTCTTTATTGGTTGGATTTCAATAAGTCTCACTACAACGCGTAGCTGTGTTTATTTAATGTGTTGACGAAATCTTACAGTTTAGACGTCTGATTTCTAAGTTCAACTCCAGATTCTCGGGTAGGTATGGTTACTTTACGTTGTGAGGACTGTGTCTTCGAAGTTGTATCCGAACATAGCGGCAACGCGAGAAAGCTGCAAACTTTACAACTCTACTCTATATTTGTTCAAAGTTTTCAGTTCAACTTTTGTGTGGAGTGCCTAAATGTAAGAAATAAATTTGAAAATCTTTCGTTACCTTTATTTTATCTTAAAATATACTGCATCTTAAAAGTTGTAGTTTGTAAATTCAAAATCATATCGAAGAACTATTGCGGTTGAAATAAATAGTAACCTTAGGTACCAAATATCATTCGATGTCAGGTAGGCCTAATTTAAAATACTAACTGATTGGTAAACAATTTAAACCAATTTACTGGACATTTCAAATTTGTATATGATCAAGGCTTCTAGATTAGCTAAAGATCAACGCAGATTTTCTGTACAGTAAGCATCATGCCTTGGGCTATGTACTGCTCGGAATAAAATTTTGAGTTTTGAAGATTGGACAATTTTGACCATATTATTTTGTGAAATATCGTTGGAAAGCTTAGATAATTCAAAACCATTTATCACTAAATATTTTGGTATAAATCACAACCAATCCAATAATAACTTTGAGGTTTAATCTTCCATTATCAGTAATCATAATCATAAAGAGTAATTGTAAGAAGTTCAAAAGAAATGGTTATGTTGTGAGCGTTTGTTTCAAGAAAATGCATGGCTATTGGTTTGTCAGAAGGTGTGAGTGAAGACAGAGACTCTATAATTCATATTTACAATCTAGGAAATGAAAATAAGAGATGCCACCAATGATGATACAGGCTTTGGTCAATGGAACACGAGTTGAGTTTGAAATTGACACTGGAATATTCAAAACACTTAAAGAAAGTAAACAACTCATTCACAAGTTACATTAATTTAAGAGTTTCAGTGATAATTTATTACGCCGTTAGTTAGGGGTCTGTTTGGTAACCGCAATGACCCAATATATGACAGACATGATGAAACTTTATGTAGTAAAACATGTTTTCTTCATCAATGAGCAGATAATGGATTTCAAAACTTCAACAATTATTCTGCAATGTTAAAGAGTTATCGGAAAGTTCTAAGAAGTTACCAAATAAAAAGGTATGAGGGTTATGATCCCAAAAGTACGAGTATTGAGAGAATGCATTTTAAAGCGTTGCATCTAGGTCAATGAAAATTAAACGTCTCGCCAAATCACATTGTATATTAGCCAAACATTGAAAACTTGTGTCAAAACTGTAAGAAGTCCATTATACATTCTTACATTGTAATTCATCTTCCATTTCACAAATTCTGTATCATATCGATTTTCATAAAAAGTCAACACAAAACATTTTTTGTACCCTGACTTAATAAATTAAATTAAGTAAATGCTTTCTTTCCGTGAACCTGGCAAAGTTATTGTTCGTTAATGGGAATATCCAACCGCACCTTGGGAAAAGATCCACGTATATTATGCTGGTACTTACATGGGACATAGTCCTTTTAACTCATAGTTGACGCATATTTAAAGTGGGTTAAAATATTGCCTGTGACCAGAACATGACCTTCAGTTTCTATATCCTAACTGAAAAGGTTTTTCGGTACGGAATACCTCAAAAATATTTTCTGATTATGGTACATCATTTAAAAGTCCCAACTTCCAATAATTTTAGACATTTTTCTACCTGACATTATCAAAGGGGACCATTATCAAATAGGTTACCAAAACAAACTGAACTTGAAGATGAGTCTTAAAATTAGTGATTAAGTACCCCTTTTCAACCAGAAATATTCTTGATCATAAAGCAGGCCTCATTCAAATAACAGATGAGGGTAAAGATTTATAATCTTAGACTATTATGCTTATGGGAATAGTACTCACGAGTCTAAGCACAGTGTTATCCCAAGCGCCAACCCAAGGCTCTGTCACCAGGCTGACTCTTCTGGGCACAACGTTCAAGTGGCCTTCAGACCTCCACCTGAGAGGCTTCACAACAGGAGAATCAAGATTTAACGGAAACAAGCGGTTCTCGGGCTTCACCTCAGATACTTCCATCTTTGGAGGCAGTTTCACGGGCTTTATGTAAGTCTCGACCACATCTCGGTTCAAGAGGTCTTTATCCGACAGCTTTAAAAGCGAAGTACTTCGTTTCTTTTGCAAATCCAGTTGGTGTGCAGCTAAAGAGTCTCCGAGGTTTGTCATTAAACTCGAACTACTGTCTCTACGTTTCTTTTTACGACTCATGCAAGTGAAGGCGCCAATACTAGAAGATCGTGGTCTTGATGAATCAAAGGTAGGCTCTAAGTATGGAACTGAAAAATGATTTTCAGTCAACAGAAATCCCTCTTCTGCGTCGTCTTTCTCTTCGCAGACGGATGAAAATGTGTTACCTTCAATCTTCTTATCTTCTTGTAAAATCTTTTTAGTTTGTTGTTTGTGGACTGAAGGAATATCATCTTCGCTTGTGCTCCCTCCACTGAAAGACCTCGATAAGGTTCTTCTCCTAGGCTTTCTAAAAGATTTAGTTGGCACAGTTACTTTGTCTTCACAATGCTGATTTTCATCAGAATATTCAGGGACTGGGACAGAATCTATCCTCTCAAGTAATGGAGCTCGAACCACTCTTTGCTTTACGAACAAATCAAACTCATTCACGACGTCTGGCGATTCTGACTGAGCAATCACTGAACCCATTTTGAAAGGCACTGACCTGACTTCTGATCTTGCAACTTCTGAAGAATCACTTGATTCGCTTTCTGACAAGTTCTTCGGTTCCTTTTCTAGTTTCAATGGAGTTCTCCGCAAGGCAGTTGGAGACTTTTTGTATCTTCTTGGAACGGGTGACATACTTCTACTTCTGCCATCACCTTCGTGCTTCTTCCTGTAAATGCTTCCTCTGCGCTGAAACGCCAATCCCTCTAAAGATCCTCGCCAACCAGTAATTCCACTAGTATCAAAAATGCTATCGTTATCGACGGTTGGAGGTGATTCAATTATGTCACTCATTCTGCGGTGCTGAACGCGTTTAGAAATGTTCACAGTGTTACTTGGATAAATACCTGACAAATTCTTTTCAAATTGAGATAACAACACATCGTCTGTACCAAAAGCTATGTTTTTGTCTCTCGCATACTTGTTGCTTTCATCTAATTTAGAATGGTTTTGATTGATCAAACTAACGTTGATAGCGTCAATAACTTTATCAAATATATCGTATTCACCCAAAGCTGCACGAGCCTTTCTAAATCCCCACTCATCATCGTCATCAATCTTCGTAAGTAAATCCTCTTCTTCAATATTATCTGCTTGGAAAAACTCATTAGTGGTAAGATTAAAACTATCAACAGTAAAATCATCTTGCTGGTCGAAGTGCGAGTTTACCTTCCCCTTTAAATCTTCCTCGTCCGAGCTAAACACTATATCACATGAACCATACATTTCTCCTTCACAATCTTCACAAGGAGTACAATCCAAAGTTTCATCGGGACAAAATATATCCGACATTTGACGGGATCGTTTTTCATCACGCCCCGCACTCGTCGCGTCTTCCATGGTTCGACCACGTCAACACTCGGCTACGCGACACTTTGTACTGCTTGTCCTTGTTTCAACAGAGATAACCCGTATCTGCAGTCGCTTTATCTCTTGAGTGTCTCTTATCTCCTAATACAAATAACACATATATGCGGCGCGACGTTCATTTTAATACTTTTACTTATACAATTTACTAACGAAAAACTGTTAATATTTGCACTACCTCTTTATATCTGTTAAATGCTATTTAAGTAATCATTTGCGAACTAATTACCTAACTTTCAATTTGTGACTCCATTTCCACTCACCGTCAGTATTGAATGTTATCCGATTGTGACTAGCAAATAACTCCCAAAGAACTAAAAAGGAACTCAACAAGAAAAACAGGTTAAATGCATCAACATAATTTTGTTGGTTTGTTTTTGTGTTTGGTTTGATAAAATATTGCATCTACAATGTTTTTAAATCTTTCCGCTCAGAATAATGCAACTAAATGAGTCGTGAGCGTATTGGTTGAACACTTCCAAAGAACCATACAAACTACATTGTGTTCTGAAAACTGCGGGTTATTGAGGTGTTATAATTGGTTATTTTATCGGTTGGCCAGATGGCAGCCGTCGAGTCCCTTGGTCCATCAATCGATATATCGGTTGAAACTCAATTATGGCTTCTCAATTATTGTGTACACCTTTCGTCCATTGCTCAGACTGTAATTTTAATGAGTGGAATGCCTATTTATGTTTCGTAAACTATACGGCATATTATTTCTTGACGAGACAGAAAATGGTGGTAAACGTACAACAAAGCACACATGATGCTATATTGTGTTTGGCGTAAAAGAAAATTTAGGGCCTTGTACGAAGAAAATGTAGCCTGTATTGTCTCAACCGAAATAACGAAGTTTCTTTTAAAGCGTCGCCGCGTTTTTTTAAGTTATCCGTCTTAAGTTTATAATTTTTAATCTGTTTCAATACAACTAACTTAGTAGACTTAGGGTACAGAATATACTATCTCTAAAGCTATGGTTTAATAAAAAGCAGTAACCGCTACATGGCCGTACTATAAAGGTGATCTTGGGTTCTCAATGCAATTATACGGGAGTGTTTTCCAAGAGAGCGATGGCCACTTCCATAGTTGTGACTGCATTAAAAACAATAGTTCACCGTCATATTATGGCCGCATCGTAGGAAAACATGGCTTAGTGGTTGACACAAAGAAAAGTACCTTTTTCCCACCTAATACAGCTAAGACGGTCAAGAAAGAGAGGTTGGTATTTTGTACACGTGTTGTGACATCACCGATGCAGCTAATTCACCAATGATACGGGAGAATAAATGTTAATAAACAATAAACAAATGACGTAACACTAAAGGATTTTGCCCATTTTGGTTCCGGCTATACCTTTTGTTTTGCACACCTTTCCTTCTAGAAGGCAGAAGGTGCTCAATATTGGAACTACAGTAGTAATAAAAACTAATTTTAAAATATCAAAAACCAAAATTCTAATTTTTATTTAGGACGAGGACTTTCAAAGGCAACGCCTACATCGTCAGGTCCGTAAAACAATGACATAAAAGTAAGGGAATATAAATATTTTTATAACCACACTTTTTGTCATTTTTGTACGGACTTGACGATGAAGGCGTTGCCTTATAAAGGCCTCGTCCTAAGCAAAATTTACAGTATTGGTTTTTTGATATTTTTAAATTTGTTTTTATTACCTCTCCTTCTATTTACATTGGTTGAAAGCTATTGGTTGTAAAGTGGTGTAGACTGACCGTGTAGGTGATGGTGTTGACCGGGGGCGACAGTTTACCCTGCATCTTCCTGTCAGAGAGGCTCGAGTTACTGCCGGTCGTACTGCCATCTCCGTCTGTAAACATACAAACACATCAACACACAAGCCAAACCTACTCTGCATACAGTATCATATACCGTGTCTCAGCCCAAACCATGTCAAGCACCCAGCGATGTCTTAAACACACAGCAAACACTTTGATGCAGCAAATCTCGTACCACCGACCACGAGAGGAAAGAAGAGACTTGAGACAGCAACATGACCTACCTGACAATTTGTATTTCTGATGCGTTTGTGCCACTGAATATTTTACGGAACAGCTGGTTATTTTATCGTGTTTATTAAGCAAACCATTACTGTTAAGGGGAGGGGGATGAGTCACACCCGGCTCACCTAGGCCCCTCTCTTGCAGTTGCTAATAGTTTCTCCGTGGCTAGAAATTCAAAGCAAGCCCAGGGTTCAGAGCCCAACCAGACTTATACAGAATGTAAAGTGCGACAAAACAAATTTAAATTTTTGACCAAAATTTAGTGAAAATCAGTGCATTAGTTTTATTGTCATAAATATTTTAGTAAAAAACACATCCACACAGACAGACGGACAACGAAGTGCCGGAGACCCCTGTTTATATGGTAAAATATTATTGTTTTGACCCAAGGAACATGTCTACAAAGTATGTCCAGAAAGTTCACCGACACCCTGTATATGTGTATAACCTCTACAGGTCGTATTTTTTGACCGATTTTCACCATATTTAGTACAAATGTTCTTTTTGTAAATATCACGGTCAAGTTCGTTAACCAGCAAAATCGGACTACCTAAACCCTCCTTCTGGCGGGCACTTTTCACCAAAACAAGGGTTTTAATGATCAAAAACCCGTAAATTTCGTCTGATTTTGATTAAGTTTGAAATAAATATGTATTTTATTGTTATACATCAATATATTATGAAATCCTTTTAGTTGTTTCAAAATGGCGGCCAAATTGATTTTCGCTAAATCAGTGGAATGAGTGCTCCTATTTCAATTAAATTTGAAATGTGTTACCGCTTCAAGATATGTAATAAAACTTGCAGTTAATGAACAGGTACGTTCGAGGCCGAAGGCCGAAGCGAGGCTGTTAGCGTAGCGCCCGAGACAATGGACTATATAACTCATTTCGTAACGCCCGTGGTCGCACAGGAAGCGAGGCTAAGAGCGTAGCGAACAGCCTCGAACCCGCGTGGTAAATGAACGACCCAATGCCGAAACGAGGCTGTGAACGGAGCGAATTAGAGTAACAAATTGCAAAGGAAGTTTGATTGACTCACGCCCATGGTGCTGCGTGTTGGCCTGCACACGTGAAGATCTCTGCTCACACTTGTACTTCTATGTAGGATTGTCTCATTCCTATGTTACTTTATGAGCACAATGGTATAGTCTACATTGTCGCGTGTTGTGAGAGCTGAACTCAGATGCAGATGGTTGAGCACAATGTGTACAATGGGCCGGGCTACACTTTGTGTTATTGTGCACGAGGGACTCATACACAGCGCATTCACGTTGTCGCGTGTCGCGTATATCACTCACACCAACCATTACAGGCGACAATATGACACTATTAGAGGTTCACACTATCTGATGGATCTGTTTTTGAAATGTTGTAAAAGTAGCGTTTTTAGGGAAATTATGAGGCCCGAATATAAAAACAGATTTGAAAGCGCAGATTTACTTTCTTGAGGAACTTTCTTACAAATAAGTAGGATTTGATGACTGAGAGGACAGCACTTCTGCGGAGCTTACTTTTGCGTGATACAATTTTCGTTGAACATGAACTATTCTTGGCGATAACATGTCGAGCTAAGAGTAGATGAGTAGTTAGTAGAAAGGTAGTAAAAACTACTAAATTGTAGAGTTTGTATAGACCTCATACCTACAGCACTCCTCTCAAGTAGAAGCAAAATGTTAATTTATAATACAAGATCACGTTAAGCAATTTTGATATTTTTGTTTAGAGCCGGCTTACAAGACTCACCATGTATCCCATATTCACCTTAAAATACCCTCTATGAGTGGACGATGTCTCAAATGAGAGTATCTACGTGTTGGTCCCGCCGCGGGTCAAAGTACTGAGTGAGTACAATTGAGGCTAACTCACTCAATCAAATGCAGTCGCAGTGCCAACGTACTGAGTTCAATGTCGACTACTGTACAGTACACACTTCTCTTCTCACACCTTCGTTCCAACTGGAAAATATGCGTTTAAAATGTTTTAGCAATAATCACGTCGTATTCTGATTTTGCTGAATAAAGCCCCGTTTCCATTACTACAAATTTGTCCCGGGACATGTGCCCAATTGGAAAAGGTCTGGGACAAATCGCGGGACATGTCCCGGGGAGAAATTTGTGCCAGACGACGGCGGGACAACTGCCTGCGACATGTGCCCGGGATACAGGCATGGCTGTGCATGCATGTGCCAGGGACTTTTCATAATGGAAACGTAGTCACTGTACAAACCTTACTGTCCTTTCTGCCCCAAATCCTCTGCAACTTGTCTCAGAGAATTGGAAGAAAACACCAAAAGTCACGGCACAAGTCCCCAGCGACATGTGCCGGAAACCTGTCTCAAATGGAGACGTCACTAAACACCACAATTTCATGAAAACCGAAAAATATGCAACTTGTAGACAACAAACACATATATACATATACAATTTTGAAAAAAATAATTAAAACATGTTCTGGGATCAGGAGCCGTGCTTATTTCATGGGCCCAGATCTGATCTTACCCAGGGTTCATGGATCTTACCCAGAGAGTTCAAAGAAGAACACTAAGGTCTTACAATGCTGATGGCATGAGCTCACATTTCCTACGGAGATTTGCGAATACAATTTCAACCTTACAACTTAACTTAACAAAAGATAATGTTTACTAAATTAGAAGAGTAGAAAGAGTGACGAGCACGTGACTGGATGCGGGATGGATATAGGCCGTGTGTGTGCTTGCATACATCACATAAATACGAGCAGTTGTATCCCTCCCCGCTGACTCAGGCTCAGTGCTTTTATATCTCTGTATTGCTTCCCCGTTACAGCCCTAGATACTACTACTGTACCAGATTTAATATCACTCCCTTCCCTCCACTCCCTTGCTTTTGCCGCTCATACACATTCAATACATTTTCCTTCACAGATCCTACACTCTGTCTGCGGTGTACAGCTTCGGGGATCAGCGTTCTAATCTTAGACGCTGAATGCTTGGAAAATGTCTGGGTTACGCTTTTCAACGAGCAAATAATAACTAAAGCAAATTCATTTGTGAACCAAACTGTAGCCTGACTGTATATAGCGATATTGAGAGTAAAATCAGTTACTAAACAGTATTTCCAGCCGTGTGTGCTCCTTAGCGAATATCAATCAGTTTGGCTGAAAATTCCCGACGGCTTCATATATTTTTAGTAGAAAATCATAGGAATGTTGAAAATGTACTACATATTTACTGGATAACTAATAGCTAGAAGTCACAAAAGAGTACGGTCTACAATGAATCAATAGTAGGTGAGGATACCAGTTGAAAGGTGGTTATTAGTGGTGTGCCGCACCCCTAACCCAAAAAGTTGAATGATTGGGAGCCTTAAACTTTGAAAAGCTGTCAACCTTTTAATGCCAGGTTTGCTGAATTTTACAGTGGTCTCCATACAAATTACTCGTAGTTTCATGTAAATCTCAGCCTAACACCTCCCAACAACAACTCTTCTACGTGCACTAGGACTTCCAACTCCTCTGCTCCATACGATTCAAATTGATGAAAGCAGACCGGTGTCTCAATAATTGAATAAATAAAATAAATAAATATATCATTTATTGCAACAAACATATTACATGTTATACATGTCAATAAAAGTGAAAGAAACTTGAAATTTTGGCAAGCATTCTGACATCGAGGTCCCATTCAAACATACATTGTGTTCATTCGCTCTCACCCATTCATTCGAGTTCCCACTCTAACCTGTTTGTTCTACGTTCTCCCAGGCATGTGCTAAGAACTCGTCAGTACTGTAAAAGGTTCCTGCGATCAAAACATTTTTGAGACGAGACTTGAACGCCTTAGTCGTTGGAGCACTTGTGAACGAATCTGGCAACCGGTTGACAAGTTGAACTCCTGCCTGAAAAGGCAAACGTTCGTGAGCTATCGTTCTGTGTCTCACAGTTCGGTAGAATGGTAGTATACCTCGGTATAGTACGAGTACATTTCTCTCACGACTTCGTCATCTCGTGTCCAAACGAACCCCAGCGACCGTACAAATGCCGTTCTTCAAACCTGCCATTTTTCACCTATCGGTACAAAAATAAGCAGTTTTATAAACCCTAGGTTCACTTGGAGACTGATGAATTTCACGAAATTTTTATTTGCAGGTAATTATCCTTTTCATTTACATTATTAATTTAGTTGAAAACAAAAATAGCAATGCATATTTAATAGTTGAAAACAATTACACAATTTGATATTAGACTAAACATTTGTAACACAATTAAACTTCCAAAAGTGCTAAGATTTAAGATCTGTGGGGACATTCTTCACAAACCTACTAATACAGGGTCATCGAAAAGGAATGCCGGGATTTCAATTAATTACCAAAAGAAAACGATTAAAGATATTTTATTCATTTTATAATGAAAATGCACAGGGAAAAGGAAGTTTTTCTTGGTACCTCAGTAAGTTTCAATGTGGGCTCCATTTGTTGCCCGGCAGACATCAAATCTGTAGTAGATTTCTTGCCAAGTTCGTTGAATCATGTCTGGGGTTACAGTAGCGATGGCGGCAGAGATGCGCTCGCGCAGATGCACCAAATCACGAACTTTTTAGAATAAACTACGTTCTTTATGTACCCCCAGAAAAAGAAATCCAAAGGAGTAATGTCTGGACTTCTGGGGGGCCAAGGAATTGGCGCATCTCTGCCAATCCAACCATTAGGAAATCTGGAGGGTGTTGCGAATCTCTAGATGATAGTGAGGGGGAGCTCCATCTTGCATAAAAATTACACGTTTTCCAGTTTGTTTTTCAATTTCATCAATCTGAGGTTCTTTCATCAAGCACAAACTACATACAACAACGTGTTTATAAAATCCCGGCATTCTTTTTCGATGACCCTGTACAGTAAATATGACGTATAGAATAGTTAGAACTGCCCCCAGTTTAGAAGAACTCATATTGCTTATTAATATGGATCAGACAACTGCGACAATTAATGACTGGACCCGCCTTTGAACGAATATCGATGCATATTCAACTAAAATAAAACTAAAGATACTGCACGAGCCACAGCATAAATAAACAGCTGAAATCTCCCGACTGTATATTGACGGTTTGATAAATCGACAACAAAACTGTGATCATGATGCAGTGTCATGCATCCAGGGATTACTAGAAATATCTCTGATAGTTGAATAATCCGGCTGAATTCAAGTGTTTACACACGTCTGATATATCTGACAAATGTCACCACTGAAACAATAGAATGCTTTTCCGCTTGACAAACGATAGTCAACTCAAGCCTAAAGTCTGAGAATGACATAATTGTGATTAATCAACCCATTGTATCACTGCTCCGAGCGTTTGTTGTGTCTCCGTTTGTATTTGTCACACAGTTCTTTGTATTGATGACAGTCACAATAATGTATATATGCTATGTTTGGTACTTTTTGAGTTTAATCCTGCATAACAAGTATGTATGGAAAGCTAATAAATTATCAGCTGCACAATTTGAAGTCACATACGCTTCATCACAATCAATGATTTTCATAACGTTTTGGAAAAATGGTTTATAGACTTCAATATCCCGACCAGTAATATTTTTTAATTGAAAACTGGACAATTTATAATGGGTCTCGCTCACCATTGGGTTAAGAGTGCCCATTGCCGGTCGGCCAATTTGTTTTGTCTTATTAGAACTGTGCAAATCAAGCTTTTCCTTGAAACAACTCACGTTTAAAAAACATATTTTTTAAAATTAGGTTTTATTTGAAAGATGACAATGTACTGCGTTGACTTCCTAGCCGCTCTTTAGGATTTAGTTGATGATTTATGTCATGGTTTTTTAAATGAGAAAATAGAACTTTGGCTCAGCGGAATCACTAAAACATTTAATACACTTGAAAACAAAAGTTTATTTAATAAAAATCGATGAAAACTGTAGGCGTGAGGTGTCTAAAGTAAATGCATGTTACGGGAAGAAATTAAAGATCACAGAGTCTGTCTCAGTGGTGCAGCAACGCCCGATACAAGGATCTGCAAGAAGCCAAAATACGCTGACAGTTATAGTTGAGTGTTTACACACATCATATAGCCAAATAAACTTAAATTGGCTACTTTTTGGTCTTTAAACACATTTCAGGTTTCGGTAAAACTCAAAGCCCACTTTCAATCAATCAATCAAATCGTTTATTGCCAAAAAGATACATATGTACATAGGCATAAGTCAGTATATACAAAGTTGGTAATATTCTTATAAACTTAACAACATCTCTTTGCACTAACTTACCATTTATAATTTATAAAATCATTTACTTTGTAAAAAGCATGGTTTAATAAAATGGTTTTAGTTGCCTTTTAAACGAGTTGAGGTTGGATTCAAGTTTGAGAGTGAGAGGAAGAGAATTGAAGAGTCGTACTCCACAGTGCAAAAGGTGGTTTCAGAGAAGGAAGTGCGGTGTTTTGGAATAGGTAGATTGTGTCTATTGCGCAAATTGAAGCTGGTATTAACGGAGGATATTGGAAAGAGATTGGGAATTTTCTTGACAAAACACAAAGTTTCCAGAATATAAATACGGAAGTGTGAGAATGTTATGCCTTTGGAACACCTCTTTACAGTGATCACGACTCTTCAGATGAAATATTGTCCTTAAAGCTCTTTTTTGGAGAATGAAAAGATGTTCAGCAGTTGAACTGAATCCCCAAAGCGGAATAGCGTATACCAGATGAGGGTAAACAATACCGTAATATACTGAGAGAAGGTTTTCTACATTGAGTTGGTCAGATAATCTTCGTAGGACAAAAATGCCTGAGCTAACAGATCTAGCTACTTTGTCAACGTGGTTGCCGAATCTAAGGTTCTTGTCGATGACTAGCCCAAGATACTTACTTTCCGACTTTTAGATTATTTCTGGTTATTACTTGCTTAAAGATGGGCATGTTTACACAACTCAACGTTCCCGACCTTTCCAAGTTCCCTAGTATAACGATAGTTAGAATTTGCATGATTTTAATATTGTATGTAAGTTAGAAAAGAATCTCTTTTACCTTCAGTTTTGAATACCAACACTTTCTTTCTAATAACATCGTGTCAGTCACTATTTCAACCGTTGACTAACATTAAGTCCCACATAAATCACTTTGCCAAGAGGTACCTGTAGCTACCTTCCAACGAAATTTCTGATGCGAGTTTTCAAGAGAACATAACACTTAAAAATCTCGGTTCTTTAAAGCTACGTGGTGTCAAAAACTGAGTGTTTGAACTGTTAAGTCCTGCATTGTGTCAGATTTTGTACTCTGAAGTCAAAAAAGTAGTGGCCGCGACCTTGAATTTTCGTCCTATAAGCGTTAACTTGCGTTATTTTGGGACACCTCACTCCAACAATTCTCATGGGATTCTTATAAAACAAACTTTGGTTTAAAGTGTACAAAACCGTTTAGTGACTACGCAGAGCTTCACTAAAAATTCACGACATAAGTTCAAAATTGTAAGTAATTTAGTTTCTTGCTTTATTTATTAAACCAATAAAGATTTCAAAAATCAAGTCAGCAGTGTCACTGCAATACTTATAGGACAAGTGCCTATAGGACAAAAACAAAATGACAGACAAACAAAATGAGCATTCTTAAATACTTTCCGTAGTCAAACAATGTTGTCGAAAAGTCAAGATAAGACGTGGCTTCCCTGCCCCCACCCCACCCCTCACCAACGCTTCTTGCAGTCGGAGCTCTGGCTTGGTTTTGCAATTAAAAACTTATTACTCCGCAAACAAACGCTAAACCACTCGAGCTCGCTTTATTTCATCAGTTTTCAATTAAAGCTTCTTTCTTTGGTCCAATATCGACGTCGGATTAACAGAAACTTTTCTCCCGGGTGTTACTTGGCAATTGGCTTTCCACGTCAGACAGCAATTTTGTGTAGTGCTATTTACACATATGTACAGTCAGAGCTAATATTAATACTCTACAGTTTTGTTAACATTAAATATAGAAACTGGAACCTTTATGATAAAACATTCTACCGTTAGGTGATTTAAATTTATTTCTATTAACGGTACTAACATATAAAAATATAGATTTATAGAAACGTATTTTCTTACTCTACGAGCGTCAAATTGTATGTCAAATAAACAAAGCCGTTTGTAAACCAATTGGACAATAATTTCTGTTTTATTCTATTCTGTTATTCAATGGAATATATGCTATTCCCTTATTTCACTGTAAACTTGGGGTCACCAAATTTGGTACAAATGTTCCTTTTGTAATTATCTCGATCGAGTTCGTTAACCAGCATAATCAGAAATTTCATTGCAATTTAAAACGTGTTTTCTTTTCATGATATGTAGTATAACTTTCAGTAACGCCTGAGGCCGACGACCGAAGCGAGGCTGTGAGTGGAGCGAACAACCTTGTAACACTCGTCGTAATAGAACATAAAAATCTGAGGCCGAAGCGAGGCTGTAGTGGAGCGAACAACCTTGTAGCACTCGTCGTAATAGAACATAAAAATCTGAGGCCGAAGCGAGGCTGTGAGTGGAGCGAACAACCTTGTAACACTCGTCGTAATAGAACATAAAAATCTGAGGCCGAAGCGAGGCTGTGAGTGGAGCGAACAACCTTGTAACACTCGTCGTAATAGAACATAAAAGTCTGAGGCCGAAGCGAGGCTGTGAGTGGAGCGAACAACCTTGTAACACTCGTCGTAATAGAACATAAAAATCTGAGGCCGAAGCGAGGCTGTGAGTGGAGCAACCTTGTAGCACTCGTCGTAATAGAACATAAAAGTCTGAGGCCGAAGCGAGGCTGTGAGTGGAGCGAACAACCTTAGCACTCGTCGTAATAGAACATAAAAATCTGAGGCCGAAGCGAGGCTGTGAGTGGAGCGAACAACCTTGTAACACTCTTCGTAATAGAACATAAAAATCTGAGGCCGAAGCGAGGCTGTGAGTGGAGCGAATTAGACAACAAAAAACAAACAGTAACATATTGAAAAGGTAATTCGATTGTCTCATGCCAACGGCGCTTAAGCGCTTAGCTGCAGGTTGGCCTGGTTTAATATTTCTTTAGTTTAATAGGGTTACATTTACATATTCAACAGTTTTGTAGATTCAGTAGGGTAGATATTCTTTTTTTTTAGTGATTTCAAATCCCTGAGTTTTTGTGTGTCCCATACCATTTTCCATAATTTCCAATGATTACTTTACAGCATATTACGAATTAGATCGTATTTTATATATGTTACACAAATGCGTGATAATATGTAAAAAAAGGGATAACGCACTACTCAGGCAAATTTGTAGGACAATCATAAGCGTGAAGGGGAGGGGTTCCGAAACTTCAGAAATTGTGTTATATTTTATACGCAAAGAAAGCTGAATGTATGCGATAGATTGTTTATTTAAACGTACTTTCAACATTTTATCCTCACAAATTAAGATTGTGCAAACATTAACTGCCAACCCTGATTTTCCCAGATACATGAAATCACCTAAATTTCCCTAGGTTGTCCCTGGTCACAGTTTCCTAGTGAGAGTATCAAGATAGACTCCGCTGTCACCAGGCGATACAGACAACAGATCACAAATGTAGGGGACACAGGTAAGTATCAAGATGACCTGCATTAGTGGAACTGATGACAGTAACCTGGATCTAATATGTTGTGTTGTTTGTCCTTGGTCCTCACCATGTAGGGCGAGTGCGGCCTCGGTAAGCTAACAGCTGTCTGGTCTGGTGTACTTGGCGTACAGTGCATCCGAGCAAGTGTGTAAGGTATCGTGTGTACCTGTCTTATACCACAACACAACCGACATCAGGGCTGGGGCTTCAAATCTATCTGACACTTCAAACCAAGATTAGAGTCCAGTATAAACACGTTATATACATGTTTGAATAGATGTGTTTGTAAATTTCTCTAGTAAGGTAAAACAATAGTTCGAGATAGTGTACGATACTTTGTTTAAAGTTTGTTGTTGAGTACTGTAAAACTTTCGAGGTTAAATAAAATGTTAGCGTAGGGATATGTATAACTTACGTCCTAACTTTCAGCAGGAAATAGCACACACAACTATGGCATGGTATTAAACACTCGAAACAAGCCACGGAAAACTTACTAGTGTACAGATGCCCCATTCTAAAATCCTACATATTATGTATGGGTTGCGGAAAATTCATAAACCTAACATTCTTCTTAGGCATACAATCAGTTGTCGTGTTTCATCTTGTAGGGAACTATCTAAAATGGTGTTAATAATTTTAGTTCCTTTGTTGAAAAACTGACTCACTCACCAAAACTCTAAAAATTGCCTTCCCTTCATTGGCTGTACATAAATAAACATTTGTGTGTTATCTGTTACAGTTGGTTAGTCTGATACACGTCTGTGATTGGTCGCCCGCTGCTCCTAGCCAGCCAGCCAGTCAGTCGATGGGATACCACCACTTGCCGTGGACGTGCTTGGTTCCCTCAGTTGTTTTTAAGTTGTAATATTTTCTAGGCTTGTTGTTAAAAATGAAGTAGGTTTAGAAAAAGAGTAATAAAAAACAAAGAGCGCGCACAAAAGAAGAAAAAAATGTTGATTGGTGGTGGGCTACTGCATGCTTAGCTTACGCTGATTACCTTTAGACTTTCCTATTTCCTTATTGTTTGTTCTATGTTACTTTTCACCCGAAGACAGGATCATATTCCAGATCCCGAAAAGATCTCGTGTTCACTGAAACCCGATGGAAAATGTCCGTAATAATATTTCAAGCCCAGAGTATACGATAGTATTCTGATTCAGTTTAACTGTTCCACAGCAAACAATAGTCAACAGCTGGGTTATCTCGCCTCGACACTCGGCCTCTTCATCTCAGTGAAACTTAGTTTACTTAAACCCAGTTTTACCTAGAAAACACGTTACCTTTCTAAAGAGATAGCATAAACTCTCATCTTCATGATAAATGTAAAGAGCTCCTCGAAATTAAACAACTAACATGTTATTTATCCCCACTTGTCATTTCATACATTCTGTAAGTTTTAATTCTTTAGTACATTTTTACCTGTGTCCAACTTTAAAAAATAGTGTATTCTATATTGGTACTCGTATACTAATTGAAGTTGTCTATAAAACAGGATTTTTATACAAATATTTCAGCTATATTAGGCCTATTTGTCTCCAAACTCGGAGAACTGCGTTGGTTCTAAAATGCAGTCCTATTCGCACCTAATATGCACCTAATAATGTAAAATAAAACTATGTGTCTATTGAAATTAAACTGTTGTAGGAAAATGAACAGTTTGTCTACCAGAGAAGGTCGAAGAGTCTGTTCATTTAACACAGTGAACACAGGCTTACAGTGCAATGAAGTCTGCCAGTTCACCCCATTAAACAATAAACTTTTTAATTGACGCCACGAGTACTCACAACAGTTTAATTGTCTTAATTTCTTCCTCCCTTCAGGCAACTTTAAATGCCTCCAAGTTTTAAGTAGTTTTCCTTTATTTTACTTTAACTCTAAAACTTTACAATTGATTAAGTGGGGCCTTAATCCTTCCATTTAATCGTAGGATACATCAGGGTTTGCCAAAAGACACTGATTAGAGATCAGAAGCCAACAAGAAATCTCTATAAACAATACCAACCAGAGTCAAAGCAGTATATTAGGCGTACAGGTATCCACATTTAGGCCTATTCTAGATGTATTTGCAATTTAGGAAAAGGAAAATCCAACATTTGTGATTAGATGTAAGATCCTTCTTAATAATCATTCTTCTTACGAATTTTTAAAATTAATAGACTAATAGATAAACTGTGAAATTCTATGAGATTCCACATTTTCCCAACTAGGCTCCGATATCTGTGGGATAAAGGAAAAGAGGGAACGTATCATAATAGGAAACTCGCAAAGCTGCTTATAGAGCTCTTAAAGAACGTCGATAACCGGCCAAGAACAAAAGTGCAGCTTTCCAGTCACTGTACTTGTAGTTGAAACACGCTATCTTCGCTGAGCCTCTGACACTGACAGCTCATCATTTTCAACCAAATCCAACAACAATTTCACTAAGACAATTAGCACCATATACATCTGCATTAGCGGTTGAGTGTAATTATAACTAACTTCTAACTAAGCACCCGTCAACAATTACTGATAATAACTCGAAAAATTATGCAAGGGGTAAAATTGTGACTATAAATTTTGAAATTATTTGTCAGAGCACTGTTGATAATGGAAGATTGGCACGGAACGCACTCCTCATGGATACTAATATAATTTTAGAACAACTATAATTTGTATGTTAAATTTGTCACGATAATTGACACAACTTTTTCATAGATTATCAATGAAGTGTTCTTGTATTTGAATTATTGGATGAATATTATTGAATTATGCCAAGTTCGCCACAACCTCGCTACATCTTCACGAGCCGATGTATCGAGCTGTTGTAAACAGGCAGCTGCGCGCTGATACAGCTTTGCATTGTCAGTCGATAAAGAGTTTTAATTTTCTTTGTCATTGGTGAATGCTTGTAGAGTCTCAGTATTGTAGAGTGTTTAAACTATTTCGGTAATCTTGATTAGTTGTTGTTTCATAACTTAGTATTCGCAAGTTTGCTGGTTACGGGCAGTATTCATAAAAGTGCAAAGGTAAGCTTTGAATAATTATTTAAATATTTAAAATATCTATAAATAATTGACTCTAAGACAAACTAAGAAAATATGAGCTTGTGACATGTTGTTGAACAGAGTCTTGTTTCAAACAAGAATCTTGGATTTGATTTAAAAGAAGCTACAGGGCGTTCCTTACATATAAGCTATTTTCACGTGTTTGACCGTCATTTTATTTATTTATTTTTTTAATTATGTTATAAATACCACAATACGGACTTTCACCCAATTACATTGCAGTATTAGAAAAACATATCCACAGATAGTTTGAGAGGTCATGCGGTCTTAGCGGTCATTCATGCACAATCATCATGTTTAGTTAAAAGGTAAAAAAGGTAAAGTGATTCTTCGAGGCGAAGTTAGGACAACGAAGTCCTCTCTACCACTCAACGTCGAATAACATTCTACAAGAAAAATAAATAGAAAAATAGGAATTTTGAAACGTCTTGTTATTTTCAAATACTGTTTTCACCGACGTTCTCAGAATTGAAAGGACTAATACATTTTTGCAACGTGACCTGTATACTTTAAAAGCGCAAATAATTTTCTCTTACTATTTGATTAACATGTAGTTTATGTATTTCACAACAAAAGGTCAAACCGTTGACGTGAAATACATAATTATGGTACATCAGGTCTGTGAACCTTGTATAATCGTAGACTCTATTCACAGACTTCTGTTTTCTATAAATGGACTAATAAATTATTAACGGCAACAAATGGTATTTGATTTATTTTAGAATAAAAATTGAAACATAGTACCCTTTAGAATTTCACAATTGCACGACTAGTTTCGGCGGTCATGCCATTTTCTTGGCGCGATCAATACAAATTGCAAGTTAAAAATTATTAGTATAAATATTTACATAATATTTTATTTATAAAAACCAATGTTTAAACGTGTCCAACGAAACAGGATGTCGCCAATTTTGAGTCAAGTATTTCATACATGGGTTTGAAGGTGAACATAACTCATACCCATAGAACGTAATTAAGTTTTTAGAATATACAAAAATATTGAAATATCATGCGTATTGTAGCTTGAGATAAGGAAAATCCTACATTTGCCATAAAGTCCGATTACGCTGTAGCGATAAGTAAAAGCGTTTCTAATCAACTCACAATGTAAGCGGTACATTATAAAGGGAACCGCAGTGTTAACTACATCTAGAACTTTCACAACTAACACTTTATGATGCAACTTTCTATAATACTTTTGACATAAGTTACCGTATTCACAAGTTTACTCCAAACATAAACTAAATATTAAACTAACTGTCATTATGAAATTATTCCATGGTATATCGTATATTGCATCACTAGGTCATAGTGTTGAGCACCTTTTGATATGAGCTCAAGTTTAACGTTCGAAGCATGGCCGAGGAAGTTTGATGGGTGAGGGTCAAAAAGACACTTTTGGGTTGAGTGATAAACGATACGTTTTGTAGTAATGCAGATGTAATAACAATACACGTATTAAATTTGATTTTAATTTTAAATAAGTCAAACTCAACAACAGTTCATTTGAACCAAATAATATGAAGTGTAATGTTTACTCGAAGAAACAGCTGTTGTTATGCTAGTTTATCCTGACCAATTATTATCAATAGTTAGTGCATGATAGTTAGTGTATCACAAAAATAGGCGCGCTATACAGAACCGGATTTCTACAAAAGTTAGTCGAAAATGCCGAATAACATTTTTTGATTTCGGCGTTTAGCCGTAATCCACCATTTTATAAATTTGTGAAGATATGGAATACTTCAAAAATCCTTTGAGATATTTTTGTGAAACTAAGTATAAACCTTAATTGGGTTCCTAATAACATTTGCCAAACATATGCTTCATCTAACTTATAAAATATAAATTTTGAAATTGTATGGCGGCCATTTTAAATTTTAAAATTCTAATGGAATCAAATTGGGATTAGACTTTGAAATTTGATAAGTTAGATGAAAAAGATTTGTGGTAAATGTTATTAGGAAAACAATTAAGGTCTATACCAAGTTTCACAAAAATATCTCAATGGGTTTTTGAGTTATTAATAGTTTTCAAAACCTACAAAATGGCGGATTACGGCTAAACTAAGCCGAAAATAAAAAAATGTTATTCGGCATTTTCGACTTACTTTTGTATGTAGAATTCGGTTCTGCATAGCGTGCTACACATTTTTGCGACACCCTGTATATTTAGAATCGATCAATTCCCAGGTAAATTAAACCCTAATGATGTCGATAGTTGAAGTAGTTAAACTTACAACAGCGATTTCTGAATAATAGTTCGATCATTCCGATCAAACAAAACAATAGAACAACTGATGTCCTTGCCACATTAAGATAATTAAAATGCTCTTTTACTTCCTAGTGAGAAACATATCACTAAATCAAACCTCTATTTGACTATTTCCCTGTGAAAAGTGCAATACATGTGTCCAAAGCGGCTGTTTTTAGAGCAAAATGACAAAAATTTTATTTAAATATAAACCAGTAATATTATGCAAACGAAGCCAGTAATAAGGCGCTAGTTACGCTGACACATGCGCTGAAAGGGTTCAAAGTTATGCTTCCATCAATGTATGGTGATAAAGCCTGATGATGATGTAACTTGAAGTACATCACAACACCACCCTCATCAACGTCCCTGATCTCATATTCATGTACAGAACACATCCTCTACTTACAAGGATTAATGTATAGATCCACTTCCTTAACTTGTAACTGTTACTCACGTGTTGGCCGAAACCTTGAGGTTGTAATCATGTAAACTAAGAAAACTAACTCTAAGACAAGGGGTTGTTACTCACATTAAGGGATGTTTAGGGTTTACTAATACGAAAATTACCAATAGTAATACCTCACTACAAGCAGGATTTACTGTAGAAACTTGTACATGTGCAACCATTCGTTTACATGTGTCCAAAAGATATTAAAGCTATACTACGAGTATGATTGAAAATACGTCATATACTGACTCAATCTCTATCTCCAGCTGGTTGGTTTTTAGTCTTAAAATACGTATGCCTATAACTAAACACGTATTAATGTAATAGAACGATGTAATTATCGATTTAACTAAACTATGTATTTATTTTAACTAACCTACATTGTAACATAAGGAAAGTAAAACATGACAACAATGAAGTCAATGTAGAGATGTCATGTGCATACGTGTGGGAAACCCAGTTGAAATCTGAGCTATGCTAGGAGATAAAAGAAATTAAATTCGAAAGTAAGTTGCTCTGAGCAAAAACAGAGATGCCATCTATCGATATTAAATCTTTACGTGTCATTAGGCCTATTATTAAATGATAAGATATTGTTTGTATGATTCAGAGTTACGTGGACTGCACAGCTGTTTTCTGATCATGACAGCTGGAGATGGATCGAAATGTCAAGATACGCCGGAGATTGTGTTGTGATTCACCAGACGCGTATATTTCAGTTGCATCCACTGACAACAAACCTGTTTTTGTCATTTTGCTCTCAACAGATGTTTTTGAAACACGTAGTGACGTGCTATGCCAAAGTTGCACTTATATTCTCAGGGAAATAAGGTTCCTTTTGACGATCTTTTATTTACTCTTTGGGGAGATAAAGATCGTTTTGATGATCTTCATACGTCAAGAAAATCAACTTTTTCAGTATTAACCTGAACAATTTATTCGACTATTGTAAGGTAGTCGACTGTTGTAGAACCATACCAACTATATATCTTAATGGGGTTTAGTTCAACATCTGAGAAATAATCTATTCAAAATTTATATTCAGCACTGTTCTAACTGATAATCAGCCAGAGAGAACCAGCTTAACAACATGTGTTTCTTCAAGTAAGTATTACTATTCAACCTATTGCAATAAATGGATAGTTTATTTCACAACAATTTTTCATTGTATGAAACCCTCAGCAATAGTTGATATTGTTATTGAGATTTTCCACTCATTTACATGTTCAGTTTTCCATTCCTTCACCCTTCAATTCCAATCAGTCAACTCTAGCACCTATCTCGGTCAGCCAATCTCGAGTAGGTGGAAGTGTGTGTCATTAACTCGCCAGTACTGTAGAAAGTTTCTGCGGTCAAAACTGTTTCTAAACTAGTTTGAAACGCCTTTGGCGTCGGGGCACTTTTGATCAACTTTGGCAATCCGTTGGAAAATCACATGGGAAAACAAACCGTCCTGTGACTCACACTTAGGTAGTTCTTCTGGTATCAGGGTCCTTTTGAATTGAAAAAGACGTACGTTTTCAGAATGTGGACACCCGACAGTGTCAATAGCTTCAATCTTGTTGATGTTTTCACATCGATGAAACCATTGTTAGTAAATGTTTTATGTTGAGGTAATTAAAACCTATTTTATTGTTATTGCTATTACTATTTATCGTGCTATTGAAAGTATTACTCTTATAGCCTCCATTGTTTTGATTGTGTTGTTTGAAACCTGGTTTATAAGAAGACGGGGGAGGCCAGCAAGAGTAAGGACATTTGAGCTGAAACCAAAATAGAAACAGTTACCAGTTCAAACAGTTAGTAGGCAATCTAATTGAGACTATTCATATAGTGTAAGATTATGGCATCGACTCTTGTTTTCACCTCTATGTTGTCATGTCGTTGAACCTTGTCAAGTTTGCTGAACGAAATAACAGTTCCGGCAGAGGAAATAATTTACGGCAGAGACAGAGCGAGAGACAAAGAAGGAATTAACGTTAACGGACTATTACAGGCAGAGAGGCGAGAAACAAGCTCTTCTCCACTTTAAGAGGCTACACTTATTGCTCACATTCATTGCTTTGATTCTCTTGTCACATTTATAGCACTAGTTATGCCCTTAAGCTGTTGTAACAACTATAAATACAAGATAGAGTTATATTCTGTGTGTACACACTTTAGCGAATACTCTTTAACCGAATAAGCCAGACAACAAGATTAATACTAAGAGCAACAGGAATATTAAACCTATAACATGTTTAATTCAAATTTTAAATATTACTATCAATGATCACGTTAAATAGTTTTATTTAAAACTTTGAAAAATGTAACTTATTTAATTGTTTGCATGATAGGCAATGCTCGACTCTAAAAACCAATTAGGTCATTTAGGTGGCGGTTTCCTTCTGCACTGAGTAAATGTGCCACATTTTAGCTCCATAGCTTCATTAATGTATTTAATGTTCCAAGTATGTGTTGTACAGTCTATGTCGTGCCATGTGTTTTACAACTAGTTGTTGCTATGGAAATAGAAAAAAAATTGTTCATTGTAATGTTGACAAACTTTGAAAGTGAATTAAAAATGTTGAATTTGTATCTAACTTCATTTTTTAGTTAGAAAGCGTTACACAACGTATTAAACAAGTTAAACAGTCATAGGGAAATTCCTAGGCTTAATAAAATGTATGTGTGAAATCTGGCGTGTTATTGGGATGTTCAGTTAAATATAATCAAGGTAATGTAAAGGTTCAGATGTTATTAATATGAGTAAAATAATACATCTGAAAGAATAACAGAAGACCAAAAAGAAACATAAACTACATACCTTTGGCAAAATACAGGACAACGAAATCGTTGAGTTCGCTTTCAAATATTTGCACATTCTGGGGGTGTTCGTAGATGCCGAGGTTCTCGTCAGAAGAAGGCCTCAGCGGGAATTCACAGTTCAAGCTGAACATGTTGACATAGCCTCTCACACGCGCACTCACCAACACAACACAACACAGCGGTGCAATCAGCTGCTAGGAGCAGTGCGGCGTTGCCACTTCTCTCACTATCAATACATACGTAAACCAATGTTTTTCTTCATTTTACTGTTAACAATTACTCAGTTCTTATAATTTTCACAGCAGGTGAGCTCACAATTTTATCTGTGTACACAAAGTGACTAACGTTCTATGTCAACAAAGAATATTACACTGGTGAGTGGTGATAAAATGTACGCCGCCATCAAACTGTCACATTCATCTTTGGTAACAAAACAAGATTTTGTCATTTTTCACGTGTGGAGTCACATGCAATTGAGCAACATAATACCTTTACACATATGAATACATGATACAACTTAATATACTAGTAATACAGGGTGTTCTTAATAATTTATCAGCTTTTGAAACCATTTCGCGGCCATATGGTACTAAAACTTCGTGACTGTAAACACAAAATTCAAAATATCGTTTAAAATTTAGGCAACATTACAACTAGCTGAGATATTACGGTAATGACTGAATAATGTGGCAAATAAGAATAAATTAAAAGAATTTTAAACAATTTATCTACCGAAAATTTCTGTTCCTATCAATTCGACCCTTTCGACACAATCTGAAGATGATGATGACCTTGCCGTAACCACGGGGTCAATGAGTCACCAGACCACGTGACTCTTGAGTCAGATGATCTGTGATTCTCAGATTATCTGTGTTGTGACATCACTCGCCAACCACAGATATCTCGTATCTCTTGTCATTGTTGAATATACCATTAGCACCACGTTGCTTAATTGCCATGAGGTTTGAAGTCACTCTGTTATTCTCAATCTATTTCGCATCACTAGATATCGTGGAGCACAGAAGCATGTCAGAAGATCTTGGCCTTGTTGGGACGAGTGGGCATCTAGTTATTCTCCAGTATACAGACACCTCATACTCTGTGTTCCTCAGCTGATCTGATGTATTATGATTCCGCCAGTGTCGTAGCCTCGTCATTGTAGCCAGCATTCCTTGCGTCGCGCTACAATCCTGTCAAGGTTTCTGCTGCGTCTGTCACATTGCAGCTCTGTACTACAGACAAGTACATCTTCAATATTCTGTGCAGGGCGAGGCGTAAACAGTTCAGACACATTTAAAATGTGTATCGCCCACTGGTGCTAGCTCCTTTTAAGCGTCCGCTTCAGCTGCTCGGCAAGGGCCAATCCAAAATACGCCGTCACTATTATAGTAAAGCTTAAGTATTTATAAACTCTTTAAAGGTAAGAAGCTTACTTACGCGCATACATAGCGTTTTCGAATTTATGCGTTTTATATGTAGAAAATGGAGTTGAAAAGCACTGAAGCTTGGACAATTTTAAAGTTTATTTGTGAAGCTACTAAACCACTTACGAGAAATTGGGCTTACGAGAAATTGTCGGAAATCTCCTCTAGTAGTATAGTTTCCAAATATATCATGTTTATTAATGACACATTATTTTGGTAATGTGGAAAACGTACGCGCGTAAATTTTTGCAAGCACTCGGTTTGACAGTTAGGCCGCATCAGTTGAAAGAAGGGAAAACTACCGAACTGCGAGACACAGAACGGCAGTTTATGAACGTTAACCTTCTCAGGTAGGAGTTCAACTCGTCAACAGGTTGCCAAATTAGATCATAAGTGCCCCAGAACTTAAGACTTTTAAAACTCGTCTGAAAATGTTTTGGCCGCAGAAGCATTTTATAATGCAGACGATTTTATGGCACATGACTGGGAAAGCGCGGAACAAACTGGTGGTACAATTCGAATGAAGGAGAGTAAATGTCAAAAATGTATGTCTGATTGGGATTTCGATGGTGGAATGTGTGGAAAACTTTAGCTTTTTGAATTACAGTAATTTGACGATTGCATAACATGTTCAAAGTTGACGCAATAAACAATTGATTTATTGATTTTTATTTATTAACTAGCTGCGCCAGCTGGGGCTTCATGGCCTCGGTGCCCCTCTTCCTCCCCAAACAATTTGGTAGACAACCAATATATTTTTGAAATCAGCATAATATTCCCTTTTTGATACCCCACATCGATTTTATGATTTTTTATTTCTTGCCCCTTTACCCTCCAAATCCATATATTGTGCCCCCGAACCCCAAAATCAGTAGGGGTCTTTGGGTTAATGGTATACAACTATGTCGAGTTTCAAACAAATCCGTTGATATTTACTAATAAATATTTACTAAAAAAAAATATAACATGGGGAATTGAGGACCTCAAAACCCCATAAAAAAAAAATCTATATAATTTTATTCGTTTCCCCCACCCTCCACACACTAAGGACCATTTCTATTCAAAAAATCTGAATTACCCCAGCCAGATTCCGAGATCTCAACACTCCGGACAACCCTAACCGAAATACTAATAGTATAGATTAGAAGGCTCGTTGTTTAGCCACTAGCCTGTTGTTATGTACGCGGTGTTGTAAGTTCCTTGTGCGGAGGTGACGAATGAGGTGGACCCTTAACTTTGGATCGTCATTTAGAGAATACTAAATGTGTATTTTAGTATTTCAATACTGCAAATGGAATATAACGGAAGAACACCAATAACGCTGTGTGTGTGTCTGCTTGGCTTTGACGTTGAGTATATGCGCGAGTGAAGTGCAGCAGTGTTACACACTGTATGTATAATACAACACAGCATTCAGTTACACACATTCTACATTAGCACCGGTGTTTAGTGAAACTGAGCCTTCCTGATCCGCAATCATTTGCCGTGAAATCAATTAAGACCTACCTGGAAAATAAACCCATGTTTATAGACCTTCAATACTATTTTCACATAAACACTCATTGGTGAAGCAATACACTTCGTCAATGCATTGTACAATATTAATCCGTGGAAATAGAAAACCGAAATGAAAACTAATTGGGTGAAAGCCTGAAATTGAAGATATTATAACCGGAATAATTATGGAAACGAGAACTGTGTATTTGATCGGTTTGATGGGGTCGCTACGCGGAGTGAGGGCGAGGGCGGGGCTGGGGCACTAATGAAAGGAAAAGCCTGAAAGGTCTTTGTGCCGGTAATAAGAGAAACAGCGTTTATTGTGTTTCCAGTATTGTGTCGCAGTTTCATTGTTATAACAGCATTTTCTTACGCTCCAAAATAACGTTTGGCTTAATTTCACGTCCTTTATTTAAGCCTAAACAACTATGAAGGACGTTTGTACGAATGTATGGTGTTATATTTTACTACGTAAGAATATACGTTAGCTACGAACTAAAAGGTTACACAATGACTAAATTGCAAATATTAAAAATGGGCTGATATAAAATAAAACAAACAAAATTGATTTTAGAAATTCGTAAAGGAATAACGATAGTTTAACCAAGCTCACATTTAATACATACTAATCTACACATTCATTATGAGTGGTATTGTGTTATTTATTTTTCCTGTACAGGCTCAGTCGTACCACGCGAAGTACGTTACGTTAATGCCGCCTAAAAAGTTGACTTTTCTTTTCGCCCAAACTTGCTTCATCTTTTCAGAGTGAGCTACTTTTCTTTCTACAGTCCAGGCTGCTTCTCTCTTTTAGTAACTTCCTCTGGCCAACTTTTCAATCAAACACCTTTTGTTTAAAGTTATTTCTATCATAAGTCTCAGTTTGTATGATACATGTGCCGCTTTTAAATCTTCCTCAACTGCGTGGTAACTGTGGGGTATTTTGATGTTTAAAGGGATGTGTCGTCTGACACAAGGAAGAATGATTAATTTAAAGTGTAAATATTAATACCCTGAGGAAAATATCACTCTTGGAAAAATAACCTCTTGAGGAAAATATCATTCTAAGTTGTAGCTGGAATCTTCTGCAGTACCTGAGCTGGGCGAGGTCATACAACACCGAGTACAAAGCATTTCGCAAGAGGAAGCTGTTAATTTAGTTGATGTGCGCATTCAAATGTGAGCCCGACCCACCTCACTGAAACTCGTCCTTATTACAGAACACTTACACAATATGTGGTTAAACCTGTATACCAGAATAAACAGTGAACACTAGCCAATATAGTTTCATTTGTCAAATGTATGTGTCTATCATAAATGCGCAGAGGAAAACATTGAAATATTGGTATTTGTTCAAAATTGTTGCGTCGATCCTAAACACTGCTTATTGAAATTAGTTTTAATTTAAAGTAGCCTACTAAAATTAAAGATTTAGCAGCTCGTTTAAGGTAAGTATGTGAATGTTAAGCTATGGTTTCCTATGAAGCGGTGGCAACTTCATGTTTTCCTATATAGCGGTGGCCGTTCCATATAATAAAATTGAAAACAAAAGTTGACCGTCATATTACAGCCGTTAAAGCGGTCACTACTTTCCTGGGAAAGCATAGCTTTATGTAAATTGAGTTTTATTAAATAATTTTATTGTTTCGACTTGTTTTAGCGACAACACGAAAGAAGAAAGAAGCATGTTGTAATGTTGTGTTTGATCGGTTGGGTGGGCAAGTGCTGTCAATGACAGTTGATCTCAATTTCACTCCAGTGCAGGCAACCGCTCGCCATGAAACTCCCGCCGTCCCTCCTTTATCGATACACTGCTACAGTCTAGAGTCTACACTGCTATGTAGTCTACCTACTCGCAGAAGTCGATCACCTTGCGCCCAGACTTTATGTTATTACTCCTTTTCGGGAATCCTAAACAGTGCATTTATACTGCCTTATCTTCAATTGCATTGTATAATGTGTTTCGTCCTTGATCCATTTCCACATTTAATCTTATCAGCACCTTCCTTCCTTCTGTTTTTGTACATTTTGTGTTCGCTGTTTTTTGAGTTCTGGTGAACTCTACTATCGACAAACTCTCATTTGCTTCCTCCTCCAACAATAACGCGAGTGCTACGACATCCATACTGAATTAATACGCATACAACTTATATTCCCGCGTTCAAACCCCGGAAATTAGTTTGTTGGACATTAAACGGACTATCAGACAAATCATGTGTAGGAAACCACACTCACGCCGGACATACCTGGTTAGAACGGACAATATTTGCCCGCCACAAATTATGAAGCCGGACACATTCACGTTGTCTGAAAATAATGTCCGTCCGGCGTGATCTAGGAAACCTAGCTTTAAGGGGTAGTATAATGTGATGGAAGCGATGTAGACAAAAGTAGACACACGACAATAACGTCAAATAAAAACGTGGATAATAAGCTCGTAACAACGCATAAAAACGTAACGTTATGGTGAATAAATGTCTTAAATTAGCGACGATCAATTTCCTTGCTGACCGGGTTTACTGCGCTGGTGTGTCATCACAACATGGGAACAACAAACATACTTGTACAGTATCATTGTATTTCACATTGTATGTGGTCAACAATTTACGGAAGAAAAATCACTAATAAATCACTAAAAATATAGTACACGATTTATTTAAAAACCCCTACGTAAACTTAAAAATACATAAAAAGCTCCTAAATGTTTTTTAAAAGACTTTAGTTGTGATATTTGACTTGCAAAGCTTTTGAGCAGTTTAGTCATTAAAATATTCAGTTGTGAGCGAGCGTAGAGTGAGCTGGTTTGATGGGGGTGGTTGTGGGGGTGATGAGCAGGGGGGAAGGGATGACCTTATTTGTGGCTCTCAGCGCTTCAAGACTCACTTTTATTAAGTCTCGCTCAAAGACGACGTACTTTGTTACTAAACAACGACTACAACAAATGATAACAACTTTACCTAATCATTTACCTTCTCTTTCACGAGTTAACAAACACTACACAATTAGAGGGGCCAAACCTTGGTAATTTTGCTTAGCTGTAATAACATCTATAGTTGCTGAAGATTTAGACAAATAATGTAAAGGTCAGGCTGATTTGGAGCTGTGGGACTTGATACCATAAAACGCATTAAATTATTATACATGCAATATGGAAATGTAAAGATAAAGTCAGTCTTATTTCAAGAGCCTAAGTTAGAAACTGCAAAGTCCCCTCGGCCCCTCAATCTCGACCTTTACCGAGCGTGATTGCAAAGTCACAAATTGTTAGTGGGGATTGTGGGATTGAACCCGCATCAGCAAGGTCAAAATTGGAACAAATCAATGTTGGCCAATCGTAAAAAACAAAATGGCGTAACTCATTTAGTACATACAACCATTAATCCAACTAGATCACGTTTGTTAAACAATGTGACAACTACGTCAAAATCCGTTCATGAATAACGTAGATACATGGAGAAACGTTGGTAGAAACTCATTTTTGAGGGGGTTCGACAGCGCTTTATTAACATATTGATCCCATATTAGCGCCCCGATTTCCGGCTAATCCTGGTTTAATGTACTTTTGACCACTTTAACCACAGTTAAAAGTACTCAGACGTGTCGAAACTGTTTTTTGAGCCACGTGTGCAAAATTTAACGCTGATAAGTATAACCATTTCTCAAAAAAAGGTAAAACAATAGCAGAAGTTTTTGCAACGAAGGACGTTCCATCATGCTATTTCCACCAATATTTTGAACAACGGGCAAAGAACAATTCCTTAAATATTTGCAAAAAGTTCTGAAACACGTTAATTTCAAGATTGTTTGAATAAAGCCATTTTTACAGAATAGCAATTAACCGACGAAACAGACGACTCTAGAGTCTAGTTGATCACAATAGATAGTGACGTATATTGAAATCTACATGAGCTAATAAGAACGACAGCGGCATCGGCGGAACTATTACATTGAACGGGTCAGGCATTAGGAGGAATAGAGTCAGGTAGAAACGCCATTTATATCAGAGATACGATGACATTATGTAGAACTATGAGGCCGGGCCAGGCATAGATCTTGCTCTGCATCATCCACTCCGAGTCAGCATTTCCATATAGTAGTCGGGTTCATTTATAAATAAGCACTTTAGGGTGCCATTTTCCACCGTGAAAATTTAACCAACAAATGTCTAGCGTGTAAATGAATCAAGAGATTATAATAGTAGTGTTTTAAATTTTACCACTACAGTTAGCAACCACACTGACCTCTTTTAATAGCTGCTACATACATGTGTGAAGTTTGCTGCCGGTAAATATAAAACTTATTTCTAATAGTCCCTGAACTGTGTAATTATGACTAAAATTAGTTAAATATTTCCATCAAACAGTTCAATTTTGGTAGCTAACGATGGGAAACTGTTCATCTCCCCTGTCTGTGTTAATTTATTTCATTTATACTACTTTTATAATTTCTTTATTTATTTCCTTTTTTTATTTATTCAGGTTTTTACCGCCTGACGATGACATCTAGAAGAAAAAAGTAGCAACCAAGTGGTTAACCACTAAAACTGAACGGTTTAACGCAGGTATTACCTATTTTTAGTCGTAAACATTAAACACGCTTTTTACCTCATCTTTAATGGATTGGGTAGGAAATGAGTAAATAACGTTTACAGCGACGGACTCACCTGACGGTTAGTTTTCTGATGGAATCGGCAATAAATGGGGTTTATAGGGTCGAGACTGGGCTGTTGTATTAACGAGTGTCTAGAGAGTCTTTCTACACGACCACGCCCTAACACTGATCCTGAAATTAACTAGGTACTACACTACTACCCCATAACTATTCTCTACATTTGTCTAGCATAATAATATGTACGGGTTTTATTACAAAGCAATCGCTGGAGGTAAATATTGTAATCTGGAGTTTTAACAGTAATGTATTCGGATTTGACACAAATTTTGGACCCTGATAAAATGGGTTGTACAAGAATTTAATAGCCAACTTATATAATTTCATTTGTATGTATAGTTTGATTTTGTATGAAGGTTTTCGTGCAAGAACTATTATAATATTAGTTTTCGACTAGGTTATGGAGACAATCTTAAGCGATGTTGCTAAGGTTTTTATGTTTGTACTAAACTTGAAATGCGATTTTTCGAAACCTACCTGTCATGTGTATACCGGGTGTCCAAAAAGTTCGACCAAGCCCCACCCACCTTAATTTTTAAAGAAATTCAAATTTTTGAGCGTACTTTGGCATACGTATTAATTGCTAACTGAAGTACTTTTGGTATATTTTTGGGATTTTCCCCCACCCTAAAAAAAGGGTAGTGAGGGGGTGACCCCTTGAAATATTTATTTTACCCCGTCATGTGACCCCTAATTTGAAAGGTTATAAAAACAAAAATTCATTGATACCGTTAAAAAAATGTACGATATCCCTGTACGAAATGGCGGCCAAAAATGTGAATCTTTTTTGAGCAAATAAATGGCCCGAGTCACTATCCTTTTTGAAATGTTGCAAAAACATATGAATTCAGTTTTTAGGTTACCAAAGCTATAAAATGGTATGCTACGGACAGATTTTGCAAACTTTTAAAAACTGCCCTTTTTCCAAAACCGCCAATTTTCAACAGTCTGAATGTTTTATCTTGTACATTATCATTTTAAAGTTTGATTACCTACAAAAAACTGAATCCGTAATTTTTTCCAACATTAAAAAAGGATAGCGATCACAGCCATCTGCTCAAAAAATGAATCAGATTTTGAGTCACCATTTTGAATTTAAACATCGTAAAATTATTTTAACTTGTAATGGTATCAATGCATTTGTGTTTTATACCCTTTCTAATGAAGGGTCACGTGACGGGGTAAAATAAATATTTCAAAGGGTCACCCCCCCACTACTCGTGATTTGGGGTAGGTTGGAAAAAATTAGTTTTCTTCTGAAAAAGTACGCTTTTTGCGTTATCTCTTTTAAATATCTGTGAGGAGTGTTGTTTTAGTTTAGAGTATCTAGTCAGCTTTAGATTGTTGATACAGACATTATCAAAACTAAAATGTAAAAGAAAATGACTACAATATTAGTTTGTTTACCGCAGTTTTTATAATTGTCTAAACTTACCTTTTTTAACACTAAGGGTTTTAATAAACACTGACCTACGCCTACGCCATTTTAAGTAACCCTGAAAATTTCAAAAATCATATGTAAAATAAAATAGTGTTGTAGACAATTTTCAATTTTAGTAGCTACATCATCGTAAGTAAGCGCACGTATACTTTTCCCCATGACGCAACAATAATTTATGTCCAACAAATGTTTATACGCCAAGTCAGTAAAAGCTAACGACTTGTACTTAAAAGCATAAATATTCATTGCTCAAAATTTAAATTCATAATTCAAAAGTGGCATTTGACTGCAAGCAAAAACACTGTGCTGTATACTAAATAAGTATTTCTAGACAAATATTAAGACGACATAAGTTTGCAAACAGGGTACAAGTATACATAAAGATGTAAATGCAAAGTAGGTGATTTCTAATGTACGAGTAGTATTGGAACTGAGGAGGTCGTGTTTAGCAAGATCTGGTAAAGTTGCCTCGGGTTAAAACTTGTGAGTTTTTGAGAGTAACATGGCAACATGGTGCATAAACATACATAAACATGCATAAACATATACAGAGTGAGTGTTAAATGTCTCTCCACCTTAACTTTTGAAAAGGAAAATATTTTTAAACCCTTTGGAGAATATTTTTATAGGATTCTAAAGTTTGTTTTGACGTACTTTGCGTCACCCCCAAGCTGGGGAGGGCCCCAATTTTTTTAAATACAAACCTCCGACTTTGGTGGCACTTCAAACGAAAGGGAATTTTAATACAAACTCAACAGCGCAAAGACAATTTTTTATCTTCACTCTTTTTTGTAATACCTATTTAACGATTACAAGCAATCAGGTTTAAAATGCTACATTTCATTTTAAAAAAATGTTAAGACAAATTTTTCTTCAAAATGCTCTATATGATTATGTTATGACATTTAATGCTCACCCTGTATAACCTACATTATGAATTCTAACTCTACGATTCATTCATAAATACTATTTTTCAGGTCAAGAATGGATTAGTTGGCCCAATGCAGAGTTTCTAATAATTTGAGGCCAAGCCATTTAGTTTCGAGTAATCACTGCATGTTTGTTTGGATCTCTGTAGCTATTTACTTACTAGATTCGCGAATCAAACCTAACATTATAAGTATATTTTATTCTGTCTGGTACAAATTCAAAAATTTTTACATGGTTATAATTAAAAAAAAAACGTAACATAATTGGGAAAACACCTCAAACTACAAGTCTTGTACAATTTTCTTGAATTAAGTGAATTGCTATAAGCTAACTTTACAATTTGAGTACAAGTTTTCGTACGTTTAATCATCGTAGAAACAACAAAATCCGTTATTGACAATATCCACTGTCCACAGACGTGTATAATAGTTAGTACACAATTATAACTTGAGAGACAAGTTAGAACATTCTGGTCATAAGTTTGCATAGGTTTTGAATTTGAAAGTGGGAAACGGAACGGTTAATTATAAAGTAACTTTTTCTGAATAAGTTTCGTGTTGCTTTCTAACTTTGATTCCAAAGGTGGTTTTAGTTGTATCGTTACGTCAGGAAGATTTCAAGAAAGAAAACGCCTACTCATTGAATGCAGTGGAAAACAGGCTCAAGAAACGCAAGAGATTATACAAGAATTAGACACGCCCAAAACGGGCAATTTTTAATGGTTATTAATATTAGATTTTGGTTCCATAACTAAATGCTTCAGTAGTTGACAGCTATTGATTATGCTGTATAAAGTAACTGTAGAAATATCGATGGCGTTGCTCCCACTTATTATCAATATTGTTTCATAAACAGTTTGATAACGTTGTTGATATTTCACACACGTGTCGGTGTCGAGAACCAGACACATTGTAGGGCTATTAAACAAGCACGGACAGTCAGAAAGTTAAACTGAATAATGTGTTGAACTTCACGACATGATGTGTTAAACTTCACGACATGATGTGTTAACTTCACGGTACCGAACTATTTCTGCAATATTTGATTACACCGTTGTATATAACTTATTTTTACGACTTTTAAAAATGTCATAGTTCAAACATTTAACCACCTATTCTTTTATAAATTGAACAACTTAGTTTTGGAAAACAACGTGATTTACTTTGTGTATTCAAGGGAACCTAGTCAGTAAACTCTGCCAAATGTGTTTTGTCATTTTGCTCGCTGTTTTGACACATGTATTTGTAACGTTAAAGCTATTGATTTCCGAGGAAAGTGGTGACCGCTTTTTACGACCATCTTTTTTATAATGCAATCATATGGCAACTGCCACCGTAGGAAACCACTCTCATATGATTATACCATAGAATAAGTTCATGAACTGTTGTGCTTATTCTATGATTATATTAAAAACAAAAGTTCCCCGTAAATTAGCGCTTCCTACGAAACAATATATTGACTAATAGTAAACCAGTCTACAGCTGTTTCTTCTGAACGAATAAACAATATGGCTGCAAAGAATAGCCAGGAATACACAAAATAGCTTCTCTAGGTAATCTGTGATGGCTGAGCCCAAAATATTGAAGATTTTAAGCATAGAATAAGCATAACAGTTATGCTTATTCTATGCTTTGAGTTTCTTTAAGCATAACAGTTATGCTTATTCTATGCTTTGAGTTTCTTTAAAATCATAAATTTGTAAATTATATGCCAATATTACAGCATCGTGGGTCAAAAAGTATCATTCGTCACTCGTCCCAAAAGTGTCTTTTTGATTCGAGCTAAAGTTTAATGAGGGCGCTTCACTTTAGGACCTAGTGGTGAGTTAGACTATTTTACACATTGTTCATAAGCTGCATAAAGTTGTCATCCAGAAAAAAACTGAAACGCCTACGCGCACCCTGATGTTCATTTTGAGGCGCCTTATTCAATTCATGTGAGGAGTCCTAGCCAAGGCTCACGTCATCTGAAAGTATAATACTGTAATGACAGCTGAGCTCAGTCTCTGCGGTTCGCTGATTACGAGGAAGTGTGGCAGCGTGGCCTAGGCAGTAGGCAGGCTGAGCGACGTGCTTTTCAGCGAGTCCTTGGTAGTTCAGGAAACAGCAGCATTACAAACGTGTAGAATCATTACATTACTTAACACGAAACTGGTGAAAACATCTCGTTGTCTGACAAAATATTTTCAAGGTTTCTAGATAAGATTTGGCAGTGCTTGTTATATTCGATCCGTATGAATGTCTAATATTTTAATACAAAAATATATTCATTATTAATCTAGTTTTGTTGCCATGCTTTGATTATAACATTACTTTATGAGAACCTTAAATGTGCATGACGCTTCTTATGACAGTAAAATAGTGCTATAAGTTAGTGTGCTACTAAATGGAACAGTAATAACTACTTCAAAAGGTTTCACACTTACAATACTCAGTTACTGTAGATTATAGTAAGTTTATAAGATTATTATATGAATGTGACAGTTTCGGCTACAAAATGGAACATAGACGTTAAAATAATACTCATCAAATATTTAGTAATTAACTAATTATAAAATATTGGATTACCCAATCTGAAATAAACAAGAACAAATCTCTACAAAACTGTAGTAGAGATTCAGAGCAGTGTTGCAAACCAGAATAAATCCCAAACACACAGCAGCGATGCAACACAACTCAGACACTATCTGTTCACACCACTACACTAACACTGACACTGCACAGAGCACACACAACAGAGCCACTGAACTAACAACACAACAGATACGACAAGTCAGCTGATGATGAAAACACTGAGATCCAGCAGTGTTACCAACAGTCGGGGACTCCAGGCGCGAAATTGTGGTACCGTGTACCGTGTGCGCAGCGGGAACCGGTTTACCTGTGGCGCCTCCAAGCGTTGTGCCTACCGCCTAGCATTGCCCTTCCCACTTGCCTTATATTCGCCACAATCTGTGCTTTATATTTCAAGTGTTGTAATGCAACATAGTTTGCTACGTTATTATTTAGTGTGTTTAGGTAAACTGAAAATACCTAATATAATGTTCCTTTCGTTGCTTTCAAAATTAGCTATTATTTGCGAAAGGTACTAAAAATATGAATGCTTTTATTCTTTGTTTACAAGTTAAAGTTTTAGCTTGTTATAATTTCAAACGTAAAACAAAGTAAGTTCCTTTTCTATCGAAAATAAATAAAGATATATAAGATAATTTGCCACTATTTGCATAGTTTTACTGTTAAACTTTGAATTATTGAAACGGAAATTACTTTTGACTCAACAATTTCTCAGGAATGTGATTTTCGGCATTGTGTGTCGAAAAATACCTTTTCAACTATGTGCAATGTTCTATAGCCATCTGCAGAATCCGTGGGGCGCACCCCACTGGCGCCATCAGGCCAACTATCCATTAGAGTCCCTAGAAATGGTGTGTAAAGTTTGGTGCGTTTACCCTATGCCGTTCAAAAGTTATTAAACCGTCTTCAGACTTAATTAACACCCTGTATATGTTTTTCAACTTTAAAATACCAAACACAACTTACGAAGGTGTTACTAGGATTCTATTGGTTTATTTCCTGTTAAAACATGGAAGTATTTGAGTGCTTGTAATGCGTAGAGTCTGTGGTGTGAGCAATTAATGTTGATGCATGTGTCAGAGGCTTAGTGGTACGGGCTAAACTGGAGGTGTGATGTATTACACTGCTGGGCCTTAGTTTATAATCACATAACTAACGTAGAAAATATTATTTATTCAACAAAAATGTTTTAATTTTTAGTTCTAAAATGGTGGTTTAAAGTTCAGCTTATGAAATACATAAACAAGAAGGATGCTCAACTCGATTCGACTTGCAAGAACTGTCAGTTGACACTAAATAAATTTGAATTACGAAGGAAAAGGCGTGATACAGTTGAACTCGTACATATGGAATTTGAAGTAAACCTGCACTGAAATACCTAGTTTGAAATAACTTTGTAATGTATATGTAATTATATAGTAATGTTTGATGGTTTGATTTTATTGTGTATATTTAACGTGGTTAAGTGATGAGAGGTTTATAATATTCTAACTTCGCCATATAAATAAAGAATCTTTTCATTTAACTTACGCTTCTAAACATAGTAGCCCTTACCGTAAACAGAGAACGAGACTAACACAATTTTGAACATGGAGGCAGGGAAAACAAACTATCACCGAACTGAAAACGTAAAAATACTGGACATGCAGAAACTCGTATGCCAGTTAGCGAACAGCAATAAATAGTACATACCAAGATAATCTCAAATTCGCTATGCTAATAGCAGATATACTCGTACAGAGTGACACAAAGTTCCGGACTGACCTGTATATCCTTTGTAGAGACCACAGTTTGTTACACAGTTATTTGTGAAGGTGCTATATTTCACCGTCGAGAACGCCCCACGAGAAGTCTTAAATGAGAGCATATAGGTCAGGAGATAAATCCACGTAAATTTGGCATTAGATAATTTTAATTAGGCAGCTCTTGAAGTAGAAAAGCTTGCTGCTTGAAGTGGGAGAGACTTGTCTGCTGGCAGATTGTCAATTTGATAAAAGAGGGCCTGAACGTTCTTTTCATGCACGAATAAACCATAAGTGAATCACTTAACAAGTGTCGTTTGCTAAGAACTGTGTAAAGGCCTATTCCCACGAGGCTGGTTTATAAGCGCTGATCGTCAGCGCTAGTAAATCAGCCCCAAATCAGCCACGTGAGAATACAGCGCCAGCACTGGCAGACACCAGCAAGCTGACTGTTTCCAGCAAGCTGGTGACTTTGAACATGTTTAATATTGTCAGCGCTGAAGAGGCGAAAATGGTCACGTGATCTAGAAGCGCTGAGAAGTCAGCGTGAGACAAGCACCGTGGGAACGGACTACTCTAGCTTTTAGTTGCTGTTGAGTTGTCGTAATAGGAGTTACTAGTTCCAAAAGTTCCTCAAATTTTAACTCCGATATTCTCATAAATTTGAAATATACATGAGGGTCTTCCACACACAGCTCCATCAACAGTCTCGAGGATACACCAAGCTCTTCCCTCCTACCAATCCATTTTCTTATCCAAATCGATCTTTTCTTCTTCTTCAACATTTTCTCACACAATTCCTGCACTCCCATCCTCAAAATAGCTCGCAAAGTTTGTGGACTAAGCCCCACAGATGACATTTTTCAACATTATAGGCCTGAACATTACGTAAAAACGTGAACACAACTGCAACCAACGAAGTATACAGACTGACTGTCAGCTCTAGTTAACAAGCTACGTGGGAAGGGATTTCCATGCTGGTACGTTGAGCTGGTTTATAAGCGCTGACCGTCAGCGCTTGTGAACCAGCCTCGTGGGAATAGGCCTTAATGTGTTTTTTCCCGCAAGCCTAAGCCACATTGTCAATCAATGCGTGAAATGTAATCAAACGTCTTGACCTCGCCTGGTAGTGCTAAGATCCCATTATCATGTTTGGGCTTAGTGTTGGCAGCGAACATGGCTTCTAACTGTAACCGCCTTATGTCACGATCCATTTGTAGCTTAGTGAACATTTACATCACAACAGTACAGTTTACAACAAGTCTCACGCGGAAAAACTAACACAGAAGAGTGCACAATACCTGGCGGCCATTTTAGATTTTGCCCCATAAGAACAATGTAAAAACAAGCATTTTCTTGAGACACTTCACGCCCACAATTTTCATCAGATGTTTTTGGACAAAGTTTTATTTGAAAGATGGCAACTTTCTGCAGGGTCTCCGCTTACCAATTTTTTGAAAATTGTATTTTTGTAAATTACCACCATGTAAACTAAATTTATAAAACTGTAATAGTATTCTTTGTTATTTAGCAACCTACGTTGGTGGGAAGATGTAAATTTAAATAAAGTTTTCTCTCTATATACAGTATATTTAATAGTAAAACCAGGAAATTTAAATATGTACAAAGTGTTTTCAATGTTTGGACCTATGTCACGGTTAAAACATTTAATGCATTTTAAAACAAAGTTTATTTCATAAAAATCCGATGAAAACTGTAGGTGTGAGGTGTCCCAAGAAAATGCATGTTTTTACATTGCTCTTGTGGGACGAAATTCAAGGTTACAGCCACAACTGTACTAAAGAAATTTGAAGACAAAATGTGTGGACCGAACGGGTCTCTCACTTGCCGGGTGATTATGCTGACCACTACACCATCTGGCCCAGCATATGCTTATGTTGTACCTAGAACTTCAGGGGGAAATGCATTTGTTAGTTTCTGGTAATGCAGTAGCAGTATAAACATACATTCGTATCAACACGCGATCAAAAACAACTCCATGGAATGAAAACAATCATGGTTTAGGATAATCTAAACACTATGTAAGCTCGTTTATTTTCAAGATGTTGTTGATACGAACAACTTTCTACATGAAATGAAAAAAAACCCTAATCAAATATGTGTAGTAAGTATCTTCAAAAGCTGAATCAGGAGAAAAACGCTTTGGTGAAAACGCGTTGGTTTGGACTGACATACAAATCCAATAGTCGGTTGCTGTAAAAGAAAACATGAAGTACTGTATGTTAGGTTTTGTTACGTAGGTATGCGTTGATTTTAAACTTAACCAGTTGCTTTATTAGACTATCAGTCTATAGAGTAATACTGTTATTTGGTTGGTTTTACTAGCTATGTTATCAGCGTATTAAATAAATATTATTTATAAACGTATCAACGTAAATGTATCAGAAAATATAAAGTGACCTTAGTGCTATATCTGTGTCAAACATTCACGATCGTATTATTTTATAAATTGATAAAACTCAGATAGTAAAATTAATTAGGTTCAGAAAGAGAAAATAAAGACAAAAGTTACAGTACAATTAATTATGTGGTATATCAAAACTGAATCAAATCAAATAATTCAAACACAGTAACATGATTTGAAAGTCAATTAAACTTTAGATATCACTGATCATATCTAGCTTGATTATACGGGATTTGATTAACTCGTAGATTTGAAATCCATACCGGGTTTCATTCAATGAAAGGTTTCAAACAAAATGAGTTTGAATGATATAAATATAAGGTTAGCTTTGAGATAAAGATCTCTATTGTTGGCTGGAGAACAGGTGCATGTGGAATGAATAAATTGCAAAGTGCCACTCTGACTTTGATTCGATCTGTTGATGCATTGAATTCAACAGTGCAGGGAATCGATTAGCGATGCAATCTGGAAAGTTATAGTGGTTCAAACAATAATTGCATACAAATTATTATTCATACAGAAAATCTTCACACATACAGCGTTTTTAGCGAATTTCCTATGAAAGATGCGACATTTATGCCAGTAGCATGATAACACCCTGACCCAGATTTGACACCATCAAATGAGCACCAATCCTTACCCCAGCGCGCGTTGAGCATTTTTAAATTAATATAATTTATGTTGTTTTATTGTTAAACATTTTTTGTTAACTGTTCGATATATGTTGTATATTAGTATTTCGGTTAGGGTTGTCCGGAGTGTTGAGATCTCGGAATCTGGCTGGGGTAATTCAGAATTTTTGTATAGAAATGGTCCTTAGTGTGTGGAGGGTGGGAAACGAATAAAATTATGAGGATTTTTTTTTTTATGGGGTTTTGAGGTCCCCAATTCCCCATGTTATATTTCTTTTTTAGTAAATATTTATTAGTAAATATCAACAGTTTGTTTGAAACTCGACACATAGTTGTATACCATTAACTTAAAGAACCCTACTGATTTTGGGGTTCGGGGGCACAATATATGGATTTGGGGGGTTTAAAGGGGGCAAGAAATAAAAATCATAAAATCGATGTGGGGTATCAAAAAAAAGGAATATTATGCTGATTTCAAAAATATATTGGTTGTCTACCAAATTGTTTGGGGGAGAGGATTAAAGTGGGGTAAAACATCGGGATGGCGAGCACAGCAGGCTTGAGAGTGCCAGGGGTCTGTTGAAGCCCCATCAGCACAACTAGTATGTTGTATTTTGATGAACAGGAAAACCCGAAATACACCGGAATTTTTCTTAAACATTATGGAAGTTAGTGTACATTAAACTAAATTCAAACGCGCACAGCCTCATAACGCCCGAGGTAAAAGAGCACAAAACGCTGAGGCCAAGGCGGGCGAGGCTGGCTAAAGCTTCGCACTCACGCCAGCACTTAACTGCGTGTCAGTCTACGTTTATTCATTAAAGTTCATTAGAATATTATGTCTATGCTAATAGTGTTTCCATAATCCGTTTTTGACATATTCACCTTTTGTATTATGCACCGAAGTATCTACGGTAATAAACGAAGGCTTGTTACGGTGTTTGATAAACCTCGCAATTTGGCATTCTGGCGGCGGCTTATACAGCAGAGTAGAGTAGACTACTGTACACTGCACACTGTACACCTGACATCGTAAAAGCAGCGGCTGCGCTCCGTGTGAACTCAGGAATATTTTAGCGCCAGGATCACCCCGTTTATCAGGCTGCCGGCTGGCTTAAAGTGGAACTACCCTTGAGTTGTGTTCTGTGCTACTGCTACCTACAACATAACCTTCTTCAACACTCTACTCGACGTACTCTCGGTAAACGTGTAGAAACCAACAACGTCAAAGCTAACGATTGGTTGTTCTATATTACTTGTAAAAACTGACGAAATGTGCGTAACTTGAACAAACAAACTATTGATACAGAATAATTGCGAAATTCCAGTCTTTACAAACATATAAGTTTGTTTGAAAAATATTAACCACTTTAATTATTGAAATACAAGACGTGAATGATTGTTATAAATCTTTAAATGATATTAACCAATTGTGATCTAGTAGAAAATCTCGTTGGGTGATTTTGATATTTCGGCATCCTCTAGTACCAAATTTTTAGGCATCACGCTAGACTCAAATCTTAATTTTCATGAGCATATTGACCTTGTCCAGAAGAAACTCAATTGCGTTGTCTTTCTTTTAAGAAGATTGTCTTTTTTCTCGAATAGACAGATACTTTTCTGACATATTATGGATGCTTTTTCCCCGTTTTAAACTTAATTAGTGTAAATTAAGATATGGTTTATTTATTTTTTACAAAAATAATGTATTTGTGCCATAATTATAAAACATGTTTGTAATATTTGACGTTGTCATGCATTATTTGTTAATTGACAATAAAGATCTTGAGTTTGAGTTTAGCTAAGCCACTGGCCTCCGGAGCTTGATGTTGAGGGTTCAACTCCCGGTCTAGGCGTTTAGACTTTGCACCTCAAATGCACTCAGCTGCGTGAGGCAGAGTAATTACGACTAGTAGCGCATTCTGGTAACGAAAACTGGAATCAAAACGGTGTCGGGTTCACAGCGGATTAACCTCTCGTTCCGATTCAAACACGGTCTAGTCGCGAGTTCCTACCAGACCCAACGGCGGATTATTAATTGATTAATATCAATTAACATTACAACTCAATTAATCACAGTGGCTTATAAGACATATTCGATCTAATATACAGTAGCAAGCAATTTATTGCTTCATCGTCCTTTAATTTGATCAAGTTTTCAAATCGATACGTTTATATCCAAAGGCCAAAGTACGCTACATAATTTTTTTGAAATTGGAGTAATACATGGTTTCAAAAGAAAAATACGAAAATAAATTGTACACACATTATTATTATTAAAGATACCTTATGTACTTGTTTCTTAACTTTCCAAGTGTTTACTGGTATGGTTTCATCGCCTTATTTGTACGTGTTCTACGTAAGATCCTACCTAACCTGCCGTAAGCGATGCAGCGCCGTTCACTTTGTGACTGTCTCTCACGATATGTTCACGAACAAAATGTGGTCTTTGTAAATCCTAAGTTCGCGTATGTTTACCTTTCCAAAAGTGTGAAGGGTTGCTCCGCCCAAAAACTGATTTCTTGTCTATGGAAATTTAGATTTAGCAACAGGAGAGTTTTACGCAGCCGTTTGTCATCTGCTGGTTTCAACTCAAAGCTTATAATACTCGTATAATATATGCTCGAAGGTGCAGTAACTTATAAAGAGCTCTGTGCAGACTAGACTTAGATACATTTAAGAATAATTTTTACATTTAAATATCTAGGCACGTTGTAATTTTGTTTATAGCCAATGATTCAAGAGTTCTTCAATGGATTGCATCTTAGCAGTATACCGTTCCTGGATGGAGATAACAGCACAGCACATTTATACATATTCTAACATCGTTACAAAATTTACCAATGAGCCATTAAATGTTCTGAGCATCTAACTGAAACCCCACAATGCCACCGTTAGGCTTTGGTATATTTAAAACTAAATTTTAGCATGCTAAAAGCAATGAACAGTTGATTTTGAAAAAAACGGTTTACAATGAGCCATAATGGGGCTTTTCTATGATTTAAAGTGCCGCGTATTATAATAAGATGTAGATTTCGTCAATTATTTTAGGGAAACACTATTTTATTACCTACTAACTATACTGAACAAGAAAATGTTGACGCCTACAACAAAATAATGGCAAACTCAAGGTTCTACCGTGCCGTAGGTAACTCTTAGTTTTTGAAGGCATTAAGTAATCTCAGTGCTGCACACCGTACAGTATCAGCTGCCTAAGGTGCAAAGTGACCGGTGTTTGGTGGAGAGACTGGCTCAACGTGCGCTGAGTTGTGCCACATCAGCGCGGTGACGTGCGTTGAACACTTCACTTGTCTGGCACATACTCGACCTAACACATCAACTGTCAGCAGATGCCAGTGCACACCACAACAATGTCACTGTCTGGCGATCTACTGCGTATTTATTCGCTGAAAGTGCGTCTAGCCAAATCTAGCGCTAGCCTGAACACTGTTCAACTTGTTTATCGATCCTCAATTCAGTCTATGTAAGCAACTGACTCTGGTCTCTACGTAAACGTAACTTACTAAGGTTGTATTTGACTGGAAGTTTGGTTTGTACGCGTTTCAGACCACCTGAGCAGTTCGCATGGTGGTAAAGCCGCAGACCACGAAGTAGAGACGCAGGACGGCGTTCGGTGGGTACAGGGTATAGAAAAGTGAACTCAGAAAGATCTACTTCTGTCCGAAGTCCTTTATAAACATATGTTGATTTTGAGATTTTTGTACACGTTGGACAGTTTTACACGAAAATTTATTTTGAAAACTGCACAGGTTTATTCTTTAGGGATTAATTTTGTTATAAAATTAAAAGGTATATAATTGTCTATGTATTTCACCACTATTAAACTAAGTAGCCACGCACGTCGGTTTGAAATTTGTATCTCTATTTTTTATGGATTTGCTTGCGCACACAGCAGCGTTTAAGAATCCGACTGACTCTAATAAAAAATCTGATAGTAGGCTGTGGAGTAGACAAAGTAGAGTAGGAGATAGCAGTGTACAAGTAGTGTGTGGAGTGGAGTGGGCTGGGCGGGGAAGAGGAGGGGCTGATCGAAACCAATCCCTAGCCAGGTGAGGGTCCAGTTTTTACACCATAAAAAAGGCCCAATAACTGCAGAAACCCTCACAGATTCTGGTAAGGATTTGTTTACGCGGTATTTCCTTTTACTTTAGTTACGAGATTATGGCATCTGAGTCAATTTTCCGAATTCTGACTACAGTTTTCTGATAAGAATTTGAAATTGTAAGGGATGTAGTCATGTCAAATAGCTCGTAGTAAAGCAAATAGTCATTCACAATTGTATACGTGGGCAAATTATTTTAGTTTAGAGCCTAGAAGAGTTTGTCAGGACTCAGGAACCACGTTTCGTACTTCCTTTCGCGGGTAATAAGGGTATATCCTAATGGTTTAATATTTTAAAAAGCACTTTATGCATTATTTGCAACCCCTGTTCAGATGGTCATCAGTCCCATACTACATAGGGTGGCAAATAACATTCAAGGTTATTAAACTAATAAAATTAAAGTAAAATCTAGAATCAGGGGTGACCCCAACCAAACCAGAGTCTGGCTATACTGGCGTCGATATCTTGTTTTCCAACCGACAGAAAACCATTATTCGGTAGAACTTGATTTGCGTGGATCTTTATAAACAAAACTAAAATTGAATCAACACTTTCTCTTGTATATAGTTTGTAATAAAGTAATACAGTAATGGAGTCATTAAAACGGATGTCACTGAACGTAGAAACGTCATATTTTATCACTGTGCACATATCGTAATATTTGTGTTCATAAATTTACCATTACGTTTGGTTACGCATTTTATTTTTTATATAACTAATACTAACAAATTTGAAAGCCTACAAAACATACAAGAATAGGTGCGAAGTGTTTTTAAAGTTATATCATATACCATTTAAAATTCAAGAATAAAAACACTCAGGAAAACATTCCAGATATTGTTATTAATCGCCCTACAAGGTGGAGTCCAAGTACTTCACAACAAAAAGTAATCGTTGATTTCCTGACCTAATTGCAGGGTTTGATCGATGCGATGGAGTGTAGGACGGAAGGGTAACAGGTTAATCGTTTCAAGGCTGTTTTAATAATTGCAACCGCGTAGTGAAAACAAAATGACACAAAATAAAAGTCAGCTGTAATCGGCCCGTAAAACATGCAATTGACCTTGGGGGACGCGTGCCCTGCAAGCAAAGCATGGGAGAAGTATTCGTATTACACCCTAGTGAAAAATCGATACCGGCAGAAGGGGGAGAGGTAATGGGCTAGGCCTACCGAATCTAGGTTAGACTCGATTCTTACACATTTTACACATACGAGTTCTCCTAATAAAACTGACGCAGAATAATTACTAGCTGAAAACCAAATTGTAGGGGTAGGGTAGGCACCTAGTCAGCAGTATTGTGTTTAGTTTGAAGCAAAAAGTAACAACAAAGCAAAGTGATGGTTATTTGTCTAGAATTATGAATGAAAGCGTCAGATTATAGGTGGTTTTACCGATTAATAACTAATAACGTACCTCAGAAACTGTCCTGGGAACACATACATCGTGACACAACAGCGCAACCCTAAATTTGACACAATTATTGACTGAAATCAGCTGTGCTCGACTACAACGATGCCGCCATTACAGTTAGACGACTACCGCACTACCTGGCGACCAGGCAGAGAACTAAAACCGTCTCCGTTAGAAACAGAACCGTGCCGTCATTCTGACAATAGTCAGTTATTCGTTAAATTGACCTTTGATGACCTCTTAGTTGCATTGCATTTAACTCTAGGGTATTTTAACCTTAGTTTCAAATGTCTATACTAAATAACACAATGTAATGAGAATGACAACTTATTTTAAAAATTAGTATCGAGGATATGAAGGTGAAATAAAGTTAAATTAAATACTGTTATTTTAGATGTACGTATACATAAATTTAATTTGTGGCGTTATAATTATACTAGTTGACTCATCTATATAAGATTCTTTACTACAGGAAAGTAAAAGTGAAACAAAAATTTAAACATTTTGTGTTGCGGTCAGTTGCCCACCAAAAATCTTATTTTTGGGAAATGAGCAAAGTTGTAATAGTTTCTAAAAAGTGCACTTTTACTTCCTATAAAGTTGTCCTGAGTTTAATTTAAAATATAACAGGGTGTATCCATACTTTTAACTCATCCGCCTCCATTAAATTTGACTTACGGTAATTTCAATAAGCTGCCATTTTGTAGACTACTGGTTTGAAATAGAAAGCCCTAGTTTTCACCGTTCTTATTCTTCACGACATTTAAAATAAGGTGTCACTTCGTGGGTCTTTAAATTTAAAAATTTTGAACAACCTCCCAAAATTCCCACTTTGGTAAATGGGCAAAGTTATAGTACTGACTAAAAATTCACTTTGATTTCTTTTAATGGTGTCCTGAGTCTTACTTTTCTATCTTTATTTTGTAAATTTGAACAAGGTGTATCCATACTTGTAACTCTCTGTAGTCTGTACTGTACGTAGTAGGTAATATCCTCACCAAAGTATTAAAGGCAATACGTTATGGGCTTGCTATAAAAAATCAAGTAGATTACATAATCGTTAATTGAATAAGAGGTCAGCTGATCCATGATTCATCAATTCATATGCTGGACAAATTCCACAAGTATTTTATTTCTCGGATTAACCAACGAAATGGCTTTCGGGCTGAACCTTGGCCGCCGCAAGCTCTGAGTCTGAGTGTTCCACCGTAAGACGGTTTTAATGGATTAAAACTGAGATATAAAATACGTATGGATTTTTATGTGTATAATAAAAAGGGCGATGTCAACCCTTTGTCGCCTAAACTTAGTGCACTGTTTCTTTAGCGTTTGGGTCAATTTATTACAATTTATCCTGTAAATTATTAGCCTTCAGGTATATATATACAGATTCGACTTCAAAGTATTTTAATGTACTAAAAAAATTAAACTCTACCCTGATATTTAGATTATTTTAGATAAGTTTCAAAGCTGTCCCATGTTTCAAGTGTATAAGTTGTCAGTGTTATATTGCTTATGCTTGAAAATTGGTTCAGCCTTGAAACTCGTCTTGAGCTACACAAACAGAACATTGAAAACTTCAAAGATTTTGTCAACACTTAATTCAAGTTTACACCTCACATATTTAAGGTTAAAGTAAAATATCATTATTCGTTATTTTTGCCTTTTGCACCCCTTACCAATAAAAGAGCATGAGGTGGTATTAAGAAGACTCCTGCAGAGCTTGCTCGACATTAAACACACTGTTCTAGCATGATATAGTCACCAAGTAAATGAAGGCGTTAACCTAACACAACGTTGTCCTGCGGTACACATAACATACTGATAATACTATTAGTTATTTTGCTACCATCAGTCGAATCTTACAATGATCTTTGCCCAAACAAAATTAAAAAGTAAGACCACATTCTTGTTGTCTTTGTATAATAGGTAATAATAGTCTTTAATAATAGGATTTTTATTTACGTTTTTAATTGATTATAGTCGTGGAAATGAACACGTTTTAAGAATCTTTCCGGAACATTAATTCATTTTTGTAGAAACTACACCAAAGTAAGTCAATATTTTATTTCAACCAGGCATTGACATACTTAAATGATAGTAAAAGAAACCAGAATTTTTGAACATTCACGTATTTACCAAGACAGAAGTTAAGGGCGGTCCCCACACTTTAAAACTCTTTTAAAATGTTCCCAGTTGTAGCACCTTCCTTGACATGATTCTAGTTTTCAGTTTGACCAATCGATTTCAATGTACAGTTGAAACAACTGTGTAGTGGGATATGCAGGTCAAACCGAAAGGTAAGAGTAATTTAAAACTTTTTACTGTAACCAGTACTTATGTCTTTTCCCACTTTCTAATTAATACAAATCTAAAATATTACCTATTTGAAAAAACCTTGGATTTTCTAATGTTTAATAGGATTACAATCTTAAACCCTTTTCTTCTTTTCGTTTCTCCACCATGTCCACCTACATGCTCTTATTACAACACAACAGTTACTACCTTGTTTTCGAAAGTAGAAAACATGCAAAATATACAATCTGTATTATATTTCTTGTGGTGACACAGGAATGAATGAATGATGACTCACCACGACACAGCCTGTCCACACTCTCGAAGCGACCCTCGACCTTGCTGCGCAGAGAGTCCAGGTCAAACGGCGAGCTGAAGCCATGGTCCACACTGCGGCTCTTGCTCCTACACACACACACAAACATTCACACGTCAACATTTATTTTTATTTATTTATTAAACATGTACAAAACAAATTGTTTTAGGTATAAAAACAGTTGAAAATCTTACACGTTGGTAATAAAATACTTAAATATGCAGTATTTGATTTGAAATATACAACATTTTAAACTTACAATAAGGAGCTACCAGAAACAACACTGTAGTCTCAGATAAAATATTGTTAATTTTTCTAAGAGCCATCAATAAATTCATCTAGCTATACAACATTTTTAAAATAAGAAAGTTTTAAAATTTGTTTTAAACATGTTGAAAATTTCGTAGTTTAGTGTTTTAATTAGAAATTTATTAAATAGCATGGCACCCGTCTGTAACATATAATTTAGATATGTGTTGGCTTATGCGGAAGGAGTTTTCGAATCTTGTCTCATGGAAATGAATTTCTCTACCTTGAACCATATGACAATTAGGAAGACAGTACACTATTGTTTCATAAATGTACAGGGATGGTAAGGTCAAAATTTTAGGGGTTTCAAAGGCACTTTTGCAAGAATTTCTGATACCTAGATGACAAACTATTCTTATCACAGATTTTTGCAAAATAATAATTCTCAATATTTTACTTTTGGGACAATTCCCCCAAAAACATGCTCCTTAAGACGCAAGAGAATGTAGGCTATACTAAGCCATATTATGCAGTTTTCAAAATATTAATCGTGCAGTAATTTGATAACTGTCTTCAAATACACAGGAACTAATTTTTTGCTAAGAAAAACAATACGTGATTCCCATGTTAAATGGCTGTAGAAATTTAATCCAAAATATTTGACACTATCAGCTTCCTCTATAATGTCATTTTTCAACATTACCCAAGGAGTCGTGATTGGTGGCACACGAGTTAATTAACATATCAATAAAGAAAAGTATAAAATTAAATCTGCAGTATTTCAAAAACGATTTATTAATAATAAACTGCAGGGTGTCCTTAAGCTCTCTGGGAAGTTTTTTGCCATAATGGGTTTTCAGGTTCTATTTTGTTCTTGGAACTATTTTTCAATACTTACAACAGCTAAAATCAAGGTAATTTATTTTTTAATGGCTATGTAATTTTTGTAAGCTCGATAAAAGGTAAGTTTTACATAAAACTGACTACGTTAACCTTTTTTTATATTTATAATCCTAACAGAGCCAAAAAATCTAAAAATATCTTACACAAATTAAAAATAGTTTTTGGAAGGAACCTTTTTTGTATTTTTGAATACCGTTTTGTAGCCGATGTTATTACCTATCTATTGATACCAAGTTTAAAGAAATCGATTAAGAGTCAACACAGTTATAGTGGAAACTCTGGCTGAAAACAGACAACTTTCCACCTTATTATCTTTATGTTTGCCACCGTTTCCACTATAACTTTGTTGATTCTTGTTTGATTTCTTTGACCTTGGTGTCAATAGATAGGTAGTAAAATTTGCTACAAAACGGTATTCTTTACATTTTATCGTAAAATTCACAGTTCTTTCGCTATTTAAGGTATAACGCCAAAAATGCCCTAAATTACCATAAAATAGCCACCGTTTTAAAATGATAAGTTAAATCATGCTGGTAATTTTTCCTCTGAATGGTCTTACTTAGATATAAATTTATGTTATGTTTGAGTCAAATCCGATACATGGTGTGGAAGATAATAAATAATTAGTGAAAATATAAAATGGCGAATATCTGGTTAACTAAGCGGTTTTGGAAAAATGTTTATTCTTGATATTCTCTTCATAATGACTCATATAACCTTTTCCCATAGTTTGGCACTTTACTTTTGGGACACTCTGTATGTTAATAAAGGCTTGTGCTCAGGAAAACTTGAATTGCTCCGTTGCTACTTATCGCAGCACAACAAACTTGGCCTTAAAATGTTCATAAAAGCATTTGCCACGTATTGTTAGCCTTGTGTATTACCATAAAGTGCAAGAGTTTTGAGTTATTAAGCTTAGAAAATTTAATATGGGCACCGTTTTTAAACTGGAAGTGGAAATTAATCCAATTTATTTTAAATATTGATATTAATTATACTAACAAATGTACAAAGTTTGAAGTTTGTAACTTGATTGAGCTCGAAGATAACAATTATTTAGTGAAAAACACAGACAGACATACGGAAAACTAAGCGAGACAGGCCTACGTGTTATAGGACATGTTTTGTTTATTATGACCTGACAAACCACTTGGTGAAGTTTGATTCCGTAATTACTGGACACGCTGTATATGTTGTATATACAGGATGTCGGTGAACTCTCTGGACCATACTTTGTAGACATGTTCCTTGGGTCAAAACAATAATATTTTACCATATAAAGAGGGGACTCCGGCGCTTCGTTGTCCGTCTGTCTGTGTGGATGTGTTTTTTACTTAAATAATTATGACAAAAAAAATAATGTACTGATTTTCACCAAACTTTGTTAAAATTCAAAATGCTGTTTTCTAATTTAGGAAAAAATATTATTTAATTTAACTTTCAAAATTCAAAATGGCGGTCATTTAAAATTTTCAAAGCTAAATAACTCAAAAACTAGTACTTTTACAACACACTTATAGGAACCATTACTTTTAGTGTATTTATTTTTCTTTCTAAAAATGTATAAACTTTGAAAATCGAATGAGAAATAACAAAGTTATTGTAATTTCTGTCTTACCGGCCTATGTCCGTCACGCGTTCCTCCAGTCAGCTAACGCAACAAAATGGAACTAACTACATTATTTTGATTCAGGAGTTTATTAAATTCGTTTGGAAATCTCTACTATCAATGATAAGTCTTTCCTGCTATGCTACCGTGTCGATGGTCGTCATTTTGAACAGCTTTTGCACGAAAAAATAAATTACACTTTATGTCCTTGGTTCTAGAAGATAAATTGACAATTTTAAATGTAAATATCGTTTTATTTTTTCAAAACTAATTAACTAATATAATAATAGTAATAACTGTGTCTACAGAAACCTATTACTCAAAATATATTTTTTCAAAGGTAAGGTGAGGTTTGAGTTTTTAAAGTAGAGTAAAGATACACATTCATAGGAAACTTCCAACATTAACTAACTTAATTAACTTTTAAGTTTTAACTAAGATTTTCTTTCAATTAATAAATTTGCGTTAGTTTAATTTAATTTGTTGAAATGCCTAATCAATAAAACAATATTTACAATTAAAACTTTCCATTTAATCTTTCAAAACAGAGGACATAAAATGTACTCGTAATTTATTTGTTAGTGCAAGAGCTGTTCAAAATGACGACCTTCGACACGGTAGCAAAGGCCTAACTGGAAAGACTAATTATTGATTGTAGAGATGCCCAAACGAATTTAATACACTCCTGAATTAAAATAATGTAGTCAGTTCCATTGTTGTTGCGTTAGCTGACTGGGAGAACGCATGACGGACATAGGCCGGAAAGACAGAAATTACAATAACTTTGTTATTTCTCATTTGATTTTCAAAGATTATACATTTTTAGAAGGGAAAATAAATATACTAAAAGTAATTGTTCTTAAAGTTTGCTGTAAAAGTACTAGTTCTTGAGTTATTTAACTTTGAAAACTTTAAATTGCCGCCATTTTGAAGTTTGAAAGTTAAATTAGATAATATTTTTTCTAATTAGAAAACGGCCTTTTAAATTTTTACCAAAGTTTGGTGAAAGTCAGTACATTACTTTTTTTGTCATAATAATTTTAGTAAAAAACACATCCACACAGACGGACGGACAACGAAGCGCCGGAGACCGCTGTTTATATGGTAAAATATTATTGTTTTGACCCAAGAGAGTATGTCCAGATAGTTCACCGACACCCTGTATATGAGGAAAATATGTGTATTATATAAATATCTACAAATTGCTTTTTTCCGTTGTCCTTAGAAACTTCGTACTTGTGTTTCTTTTGTAAATAGCTCGGTCATGTTAGTTAGCCAGCAATATCAGACCACGAAAAGTCATCTTTGTGAAAGGGGGATTTTAACCGACAAAGTGGTTTTTACAATTTAAATACAGTATATTTAATCTGATTTTGACGACATCTTAAATTGAGTTAATCTGATCTTAAATTGTTATGTATTTTAATTTTATCAATCAACATACCAAACATTGTAGAAATCCATTTAGTCGTTCCAAAATCGCGGCCAAAACAGTGGAATGAGCAGTCCAATTTTAATGCATTTCGAAAAGCGTTTCCCCTTTACGATATGCAGTACAACTTGCAGTAAACGACCACGAAAGCCTAAGGCCGAAGTGCGGCTCTGACCGTACAGCAAACTACAGTTACAAATTAGCAAATTAGAGTAAGGAAATTAGTTTCACTTATGCCAACGGCGCTTAAGTGCTTAGCTGTGTGCCGGCCTGGTTTAATAATTATTTTAAAGGTACAATTCGGTACAGTCTTTTACATTATATCTCATTAATCAAGTTCCGTTGAGTAATGAAGCGTTTGTCCGACATGACAGTCGCGAACTTTACCCAAGTTCTTTAAACATTATCGGCGAAAACATTATTCCCAACAGACCGAGATAAATCATGTTGACAGATTGACCTAGTTGCCAACTTAAACACTAGTTAAAACTAAATACGACCGATTAAGAGGAAGTGTCTTTCATCCACTCGCTCAAAACTGCAGGCAGCCAAACTATTAACTTTCAATTATCTTTGTAACCTATTTGTAATAAGTATGATTTTAGTGTACATATTTAAGTGGTTAAGTGGTAGAGAGAACTATAAAGTCCTAACTTCGCCACGTAAATAAAGACTTTTTCATTTCATTTCTACTACCGAATCGAGATGCACAGAATGATGATTCTCGAAAGTTCACCCTCAACAGATGGTGAGAAAGAGTTCAGCTCGTTAACAGGGTACCATTTTTCATAAAAAGTTCCTCAATGCCAAAGGCATTCAAAACTTGTCTGAAAATGTTTTAGGCGCAGCAGAATTTTATAGCGTAGCAGGTTCCTTGGTCCTCACACAGCGGATAAAACGCGTAACCAACTTCAAGCTTGAACCAACAAGAAATAACCAATATTATTTGATCTTTACAACTCCAATCTCACCAAGTTTGGGAACAGAAACAATGGATATAAGAAGGCTCGAGGGTGTGAACTGGGAAAGGTTTCATCTATTGCTGAACCCGGTTGCGGCAAACGCAAATTCACAAATAACACAGAATATCAAAGAAACGTCAAGGGTTAAAACTAGATTTGTTGTAAACAGTTTGTAAAGCTAAAGTGTTGAATGAATAAAAAATATTCTTCTGTTCTATCCTTACATGACTTCATTTCAGGGACTACTGATTAGTTGAGTATACTGCTGAAAGCAAATAATCTAATCATCGCGGGCAAAGTGAGTAAGTACTAAGTACAGTATAATCATCTGTGGAGCATGTTGAGATTGTGCAGTGCATGTGAGCTATCGACACCGCCACACAACAGCTGGCCTCTATTTGTCACTTAATCAGCTGATAATTAAAGTCAGCTGGCCAATAATTTGCCACCATCTGCCATCTGGCCTTTGCATTTAATAGGCTGTATTTGCAAACGCGCAATAGCCCGTCGAACCGATCATTTTGTATTATTATTTCGTAATAACCTCTTTATTAGCAGATAGTTTTGTTTATTGTGAGTAAAGTTGTTAAGAATTAGGCTTCATGTAATATATTTACTAACTTAACAAAGACATTACAGGAAGTTAATCGAATATTTTTCAAAAAGATTAACGGCCATAACTGCAAGAAAACCTTATTAATCAGGTTTGGTTAAATAGATTTAGCATCCAAAACTGTTAGGCCTTTTTTATATAGTACAAGGATTAGTTATTTGCAAGAAACGTATTTTTTAGTTTTGCGTTTCTGCCTCAATAGATGAATTTTACGCCCATACCTACTTTTGAGTATATTGGCATTTGCAAGGCAAATATTTCACCCGCAAGCTCCAATGATCCATATTATAACTGGTTTTAAGTAGTTAATTCAGTTAGGTGAAATAATTTCTTTGTACACAATTGCTAATCGAGCCGTATGCAATTAATTTTGAGCTATATGATGCACACTTCGAACAGGGGAATTGGACTTTTGTGCACTGTTTAAAGGGTGGGTCCTTTGTTTTAAAGTTAATTAGCAATGAAGTTATATTTAAGTAAAAAAGACAGGACTAAAATGACCTAAAAGTTTTCTATCTTATTAAAACAAATTGTGTGTTCTTCAATAGAAAATAAAACTGTTCAGAGAAAATGTTAAAATTCTTATAAAAATAAAGGTTGTTGAATTGCTTCGGCTTTGCATTTTTTTATTAACTAAGTAGTTTAGAAGCTATAAGTTTCGATGGTTTATGAATGTTATTCTAGAGAGTTGTGTCCTTTTTCGGATGGGATTTTAGACCGTTAGTTTAGGACACAGTGTTCAATCAAGACAGTCTTCAATAAAAATGTCTTACTATTTTCTAGTTAAAACTGCCTGTGGTAGCCATGTTAGAAAATAAAAGCCAATGCTCAAGGGAAAAGGCAATGTTCACTTTTCAATTTCTTTTACACATTTACAGTTACGAATGCTATGCTATACCACTTAAAATCATAAAACGCTGTATAAGCCAGGTTAAAACAAATCAAATACGTCATGCAATTAAACAAATCTGAACTTGAAATGGAGGTTGTGTGAGTGGAAGAGGTATAATCCTTGGTAACAGCTGTAGCTGGACTGGACATGTAGCCGGGGGTGACCAGGCAGGTAATCCAGCCACGTTGATTGATTGTCAATCCAACCCCTCTCCACAGTTACCACAACATATTCTCTGTTAAATTGTGTTGTTTCCTAGAACATACAGAGAGTACGAGACAAGCTAGCCTTTCGAGATTATTTACCTCGTTTGAAATAATAAATGCTCACTAGTTAAGTTCTCTGTGGCCTGTTTTGAGTCCTGAAAATGATTTGAAGGATTTATGACAGGCTAAACATATTCGAACTACCCGGCTCTATACTCTGATGTACTGTAATTGATAAAGCAGACTGTCTGAGTTAAAAAAATTCTATAAAGAGCAGAATTCTAGGAGTAAAAAGTAATATGGCTCTAGCGAGATTCGAACCCACGCTATGAATAAATCTGGAGAAGGCGAAGCGATGGAGGGGAGGTTCCAAGGGTGCTTCTACCTAGCGGCACTTTGCTGAACTCGCACGACGAATTCGTCGACGCTTTGTTCATCAGTGAAAAACATGCGTCCCTAAAAAAGTTCAGAACTCGTACAATTTTCATTCGATTTCCTTAGAATGAAAATTGTTTGACAGTGCATAAGTTGGTCGAGGGCACCTTTTTCGCAAAAATTCGAATTTCTTTTTTATAAAACCTGTACAATAATCCAAACTTTAACTAACGTTTTTCTCATTTTTAATAAACTGTTATAAATATCAAAAATCTGAGAAAAAGGTGCCCTCAACAATAAAATTATCTTTAAACTGACACTTCGAACGCCAATTTTGGTTAAAAAATAACGGAGGTACGAACTTTTTAGTTTGTATTGCTCTTATGGACCATAAATTAAAGATGGCGGACTAGGGTGCGCACACTTAATACCACGCTGTGAGTTTTTATTAGGTGTCAGACGCCTCGGTCTCTTCATTGGCTGTGCGCAGACAGGGATTTTTATGTTTCTCCGATACAGTTGGTCAGTCTGGCACACACCTGGCACACCTGGTCGTCCTCTGCTACCAATAAGCTTGTCTGTCAGTTGATAACTGTCTCCGGCTGAGGACGTGTTAAGTTTCTCTGGCGTGTTTCTTTACGTGTGTATCTATACTATTAGTATTTCGGTTAGGGTTGTCCGGAGATTTGAGATCTCGGAATCTGGCTGGGGAAATTCAGATCTTTTGAATAGAAATGGTCCTTAGTGTGTGGAGGGTGGGGAAACGAATAAAATTATATAGATTTTTATTTTTATGGGGTTTTGAGGTCCCCAATTCCCCATGTTATATTTCTTTTTTAGTAAATATTTATTAGTAAATATCAACGGATTTGTTTGAAACTCGACACATAGTTGTATACCATTAACCCAAAGACCCTACTGATTTTGGGGTTCGGGGGCACAATATATGGATTTGGGGGTTAAAGGGGGCAAGAAATAAAACATCATAAAAATCAATGTGGGGTATCAAAAAAGGGAATATTATGCTGATTTCAAAATATATTGGTTGTCTACCAAATTGTTTGGGGGAGAAGGGGTGTGGGGTAAAACATCGGGATGGCCGAGTTTTACAAAGCGGGCACCGAGGCCACAGGCCGAGGTGCCAGCTAACACCAGCTAGTATACAAGTATTGTTTTCTAGGCCACATTTTAAAGATTTGATTTGTTTTGCTTCAATAGAACGCAAATGGGTTGTTAAGTTTGGTTCGTCAGCTTAGTAAGTGTGCGCAGTAGTGGCTGTGACCTCGAGTTTCCTCCCACAAGAACAATGTGAAAACATGCGTTTTCTTGGTACACCTCAGCCTACAGATTTCATCGGATTTTCAAGAAAAGGGTTGTGTGTATTAAAGTGTATAAAATGTTTTAGTAGCTCCACTGAGCTGAATTTCCATTTTCTCTATCATAAAACCGTGACATAAAAAAATGAAGACCTTTTCTTTTTTAGTTTTTACTATGAAACTAATAGAATTTTCGAAAAAGTGGTATGTGAAGTCACTGCAGTACATCGTTATCTTTCTAAAAAAACTTATTTAAAAAAGATCTGATTGAAATTGTAGGCGTGAAGTGTCTCAAAAATGCTTGTTTTTACAATGTTCTTATGGGACACAAAAAATGGCCGACAGGTACTGTGCACTTTTAGTGTTTTTACTTATCATGTGTAGGCCGCACACTCAAAACTGTCATAACTTGTTCCGGGCCACCAAGGCTATCTGTCCGGACACTCAGCAAGATTAAGTTCAAGGTCAAGTGAGCCAGGCGTGGCGCGGACTGCGGACAGTTTATCTGTACTGGAGTAGTCACGTGACTCGTTATCTCAGTCATCATGCAGTGAGTCAAGGTCAAATAACAGTGCGTAACTATGTACTGTACAGATAGAGTTATCTTACTGAAGTGTACGGTTCATCAGAACTTCGCCAACACGACCTTTCTCGTAGACAAATATCATTGTTAATATCACTACTTGATCGGATGAAAATAACTAAGCATTACTCACGACATTGAACACACGTAATTGATTGGTTTAAACGTGTTAATTTTATCCGTATTATAAAGTTTTGAAAACAATCTCAAAATGTGTTCTGGGGGTTAGGATTGGTGTTCATTCCATGGTCCCTGGTCTGAATTTTACCATGCTGATGGCACAATAGTTAAAGATACAAAAGTTGTAGTTCGCTTAATTCGATTTTTATTGGTATCCATTTAAATACGCTTTCAGAACTTTTAAGTTAAGTTTGGAAACGTTCGAAATATTCTACTAGTAATAAAACTAAATGCATCATATTATTGTGTATTTAACCGTACTATCTTTAGAAACAACAAGTTGATTCGATTTAATTGCTTACTAAGAACGACCTTTCAACACTGTCATTTTAGTGATGACTGGAAAGAATGGACAAAATATCTTTGGAAAATATGTATTAATTTAAGTATTAATATAATGTGATAAGGTGACGTTACTCACAAATTAATAATATATAACACAGTGAAATTATATGTTTAGATCAGACTGATTCATTGGTATAAATAAAAACGGGGAAGATGTATCATATTTTGTAGCTATCACATGAACGATGATTGAGTGGTGAGGAATTAGATAAATTGATGAGGACACATTCAGGCCAACAAGATACATCACAACTAATATTGACAATCAGATCAGCCCTAGTGACTGATAACTGACACAGATAGTTCCACAGTCCACACATGCCGCTCAGGTGTGAATACTCGTATCTCTTACAAGCTATACTGTTCTAGGCCTACTACTAGTATAAGTTATTAGAGAATTTCCTTTGGAAACGTGACGTATTCATGCCGCCAGCACGTAAGACCCAGACCCCAGACGATGAAATGAACACTGATCCTGACCCGCACAATACCTTTTTAGAATTTTCTTTCGACTTTATATACATATTTTAACTTTATGTACATATGTTTACGGTATACAGTGATTTTTGAATGCCCCCTCATCACTCTAACAGATGAAAAAGGAAATATTTTTTAAACCCTTAGGGTAATATTTTTATACCCTTCTTATAATCTGAAGTTTATTTTGACGTACTTTGCGTCACCCCACCCAAAATCCGGGGGCAAGTTTTAATACAAACACCCCCACCTTGTGGCATATAAAATAAGTCATTTGAACACTAATTCAACGACGCAAAGACAATTTTTTATCTCGATTTGTTTTATTGTAATATTAATTTAACGATTACACGAAATCACGTTTTGTAAGCGAATATTTAAATTGGTATAACAAAAAACCGAGTCGAGATAAAAGATTGTTCTTTGCGTCGTTGAAGTTGTGTTGAAATTTCCTTTCTTTGAGGTGTGTATTTAACGTGGTTTGTATTTTTAAATTGGGGCCCTCCCTCCCGGATTTTGGGTGGGGTTGGGTGCCACGAAACACGTCAAAACAATCTTCAGAATGGTATAAAACATTTCCTTAAGGGTTTAAAATATTTCCTTTTACAAAAGTTAAGGTGGGGGGACATTTAAAAACTCATCCTGTATATGTGAGATCGCTATAGGTCGAATTTTTGTTTTATTTCATGAAACTTAGTACAAATGGCCGCATGAGCGCACGAACAGCTGAGGCTGTAAGCGTAGCGAGCTATAGTTGTAATTGACAAGTTAGAACAACAAATTGCCACCCATGCCAGCAGAGCTTTGGCACTTAGCTGCGTGACGGGCTGGTTCTTTTATTCTAATTTTTTTCTAGAAGTTTAATCGCGCTGTTTACGTAATTTAATACAATTTAAAAATTTAGAAAAAATAAACCTAAATTATTGTAGAACATTTTGTGGATTGATTCATTAATTTCACTGCAGTTTTAGTATTTGCAAGCCAAACGTGTTATTAGCGAAGCAGCACCTCTAGATAAAGTATTGTTAGTATGAACCAGAACCTTGTCCCAGCAGGCGGACAACTTACCGGATGTAAGGAATGGGTTCTTCCACCGCAGCGCGCCCCACGTCAGTGGACGACCGTCGACCCCTTCAAACCAAACAACACAATCAGAAACAGAAAACAACGAAATCAAGCAAATCATACAAAACAAAAATAATACAAATCATAAAAATGTCAAATAGATTTCTGTAAATAAACGGCAAACTAAATGTCAACCAATGAACGCAAAATAAGAATAACGAAGTTGATAAAGTCAACGGTTCCTTAGAAAATGATAATCCGTAATTTGATTTACTGTTGTGTAACTTGTACGATAAAAACTTAAAAAAAACACCCAACAAACGATGTGAAAGTATTAAAACTGTATCCAAGTGGGTAACAGTGCGGTTTGCAATGTAGTTGCAAAGTGTGTTGAGTAACGCTGAACGCAATCTGCGAGTAAATAAACACTGTGGCAGGTGCAAGAGACAATCAACGCAACTTTATGTCCAGTGTGCAGTCAACGTCACTGACTTTATGACGTCATAACTCTACATTGTTCAAGTGTTCAACCAGCCGTGCGTCTACTTCAACTCGAGCGTACTGTATTCAGTTTCAACTGTCATCAACATGCAGCAGCTAATTTGTCATAGAAATTACGTATTATTCACTTTATTCTCTTAGCCTCTTGTCAGGAGGAAATGTCAAAGGTGGTACAGTAGCTAGTGACCAGATTAACGACGATAAGTGCCAAACATACGGTTTTGATATCAATTTTATACCTGGTTTTTACTTAGAATTTCAGCAACGTTTAAAACTTCAAAATAAATGAGCGAGCAAAGCGAAGTTTATTTAACTGGGCCTGTTGGGCGATTTCGCATTATGTTTGCATGTTTTTTTGTTACGTAGTGTCAGCCAAATTTGTTAGCTAGTTTGCTTGAAATTTGGAACTAAGGTATTTTGGATCCAGCACAAGACGTGTGAGTAAGAAATTTTGAAATCGGTCTTCAATTCTTGGCAGTGCCACAATCGTGAATGTAGTACTCGTATTTTCAAAAACACTGACGAAACTATGCCTCGAGTCAAACTTTTGACCTTAAGTAAGAGGCAAGACACTATATTTCCTACGAAAATTACCGTATGACATTTTTTCCTAAAACCCAAAGTACGCTCAGTTACCACGTGCGTTCTTTTGTGTTTGTCTCCAAGGTTGGCGCGCATACCACTCACTTCTCTATAATTTCTTAAAACCCGACCACTCCTTTGTTATCATCAACACTAAGTGTAATATTCCCTCCAAGGTATGGTAAGGTTATGTCAAACATGTAAAAGGTAGGTAACAGTATCAGCACTGTAGATAAACAAAGACAGTTTATGCACTTAAGAAAAAATTTGTTGTACTTGTACGATGCCGAACATTGAAATACTACGAAACATTGTAGTTTGCTGATCTAAGTGTCACAACGGAAAGTAAGAATGTTTAAGAAAAATTTGGAAAGATTTTCGTTGAAATATTATTTAAATTCTTGAAAATAGATAATTCGAAATTTGTTTAATTTGTATTACACTTTTACTTGCACACAGTATCTGCTATTTTCATGGCTGATGAAGATAATTTTATAATCATGGAGAAAACCATAACAAACCAAGTAAAAGCCACAATCTTTACTCCACTCAGTAACAACAAATTCAACCTTGCGTAAGACAAATAAAAACACATCTTATATAAAGGTTAGTCAGACAATAGACGTGTTTCAACACTTGTTTTTAAATGTAGATACGCCCGATTTGTGTGTTGAGGCAATTCTAATGTATTAAATCTTTTACATAAGTCTACACTTTCAATAACGTCATTGCTTTTGATTGCACTGTTCGCTTTGCATTACAAACTGGAAGTTGAGAGGACTGTTGAGAGGAGAGGACCAGGTGTTTTAATTAACAATGTAACAAAGTTCAGTCAGTGGACGATTACGAGCAACGTTTATCCTGGACAGTGATCCGCACGTGTGCGGTTTACGCCTCACTGTTTATGACGACACAAGTTTATGACGTCATATGTGACGTAACACCCCCCGTCAGGCTTACTCTTGTTTGTTTACGTGGTTGACGACCACTTGGGGAAAATAATTCCCATCTCGAGCGCTTTACAGTTAAAGTTTGTTTTACTTCAAGCGTCACATCAAATTGGACACGCATTACAGTGTACTACTATTACAGCAAAAAGGTCGAATAAAAAATCCTGAAATGCAAATGCAATAGACGTAAACGCTGTGTTACATCCATTAAGACGCCAATAAAATGAAGCGTCTTACTACAAATATCAATTTATAATAAAGATAAACTTGAAGATGTGTTGGTGTTATGGAATCTTCTGGAGGGATGGGTTTGACCCTAAAATCCTTAATTCACGGGCAGGAATTGTGTGGCAAACCGACTTTGCAGCTTTTGGAGTTGTGATGGTTTGGAACAAACAAGTAAGATGGACATGCAAACTGTGTCTGTTGGTTGACGTGGATGACCCAGTTCCTTACTTTATGGGCAGCCAGAGATATGTTTGTACATTTCACAAGGTAGGAAGTTATGGAGGAAGGCAAACTTGAGGAGTTGCATAGGTTTGAAACAAACAAGTGAGATGAATATGCAAAGTGTGTGTGTTGGAGGGTTAACCCAAGTTCTCACTTTACGCACACAGATACAGATTTTATCAACATTTTATACTAAACTAAATTGTATTACAGTAAGATTACAGTAATGGAGTTTGACCGTTAATATTGAACATAAGCATTACACAATTTAATGTGTACTTTTAAAAGTAGGTATATTTCCCTACACAGATTTGTTAATTCATTTAAAAGCTATCCCAACCTTCAAGAAGTATCAATTTAGGGATATATCCCAGTTTGAAAGTAATTTTCCTGGATTCTTCGAGGTTAAAATCTTTTCGAAGCATCGAAACCGAACCACTGCTTCTATTAGTTTAAGCACTAAACGAACCGAACGGTTTCTGAAGCACCCTGTATAATATCGTGATCAAAATTACAAACAAGCATTTATTCAATGGACATCAGATTAAAACGCTATAATCAAAACTGTAATCACGGTGATATACAAGTCAATAACTTTCGAACAATAGCGCAATATAGTCTACTACAAAGGAATCTATTAAGTGCTCCGTTAACAAGTGATTTACGATGTGAGAAGTGCATGATTCCAGATAGCAAGGTGATAACAATCAGAGTATTACCTTTAGCTAGTTACTCACATAGCTAGGAGGTTCAGGTATAGCTGTCAATCGGTTTAACTCGTGTGGTAGCAGGAGATACTCCAATACACGGAATATTCAAACCCTTCTAGCTTTTCTTTCCGTTTTGGAAATAAATGGTTAATTGACAAATCTCTGGGCAGCATGCTTGTGAAAACTATACAATTAATACAATTTCATTATTAGGTCTAAGAGGTTTGATGAAAAAGACACGTGTAACATAATATATCAAGAAAAGGTCACGACAACCACTCACTGCCTCTACCAACACGGGCGGTCTGTAGTATCCAAGTTGTAGGTCACAGTCAATGTCGTCCACTGCACCTCGATAACCCGAACCTTCAATAAACACGCTGTTCAAACCCTACGCTCCGGTTCGTTCTGGACTGATCTTCCTAATGATGATGATGTTTCAACCTGTTCTTGGTGCTAACGACAGTGTCTATCCACCCCGACGGAATCTGACTAGTATGTTTACCTGTGCAGATAAATGGATACTGGGGCACAGCAAAGAGATATCATGTCTAAAGCTGGGTAGGTTTTTGGTTACTCAGTACGGCATTATCTTTCTATGGGTCAAGAGAGGGACTAGCTGGAGGTGCGTTAAAGAAAGATCACTCTTGAGAGTCAATTGCTAGAAAGAGTCAATTCACCCTTTGATTCAACCCTTCTAGAAAGGTTTTGATCAGGAAGACCTTTGTGAAGCAGTTTGGAGGCTAGTTTCAATGGATAAGGATACAAAACCAATACTTTTTTCCCTAGTCGAAAGCCAGATCAGTCGCCCAAGTATGATGCTAGTAGTCCCTTTCTTTCCATACCTTACTCCATCTATATCCTTCTATCTCCGTTGGCAAGCACAATAAGCCTGAGGCTGCGTTTGCCCAGCTAAGCTTTTCCTCAGCTGCTAGCCCAAACTTTGAGTGTTGATGGGGTTGACCTGTTTTCACAGTGCCTATGTTAGTAGGTCTGACTGTGTACGCAGTCATGCGGGTACCTGCTGGTAGTTGAGCTTCTTTTATGTCCCGTTTGTTGTGTGACTTCTTGTGCTACACCATCGTCGTGTTTACATCCTTCGTTTAGGTTTGAATTTAAAAACTACATTCTGGTATATACACTTTTTTTCTCGACGTTACTATGAATTATGAAACGCAATAGTATAGAATCATGACAAAAATATAGTAATTTATTTTAACGGGATTAATATTTTCAAGGTTAGTATAATGAATATAATTTGTAAAGTGACTTATGATCGTTTGATAACTAAACTTTATTTTAAAAATTACTGTACCCTGAAATACGTTACTTAATTATACTACTTAATAAGCACCTGAAGTTTGCTTAAAATCTTTCAATACTTGTAGATTGTTAGACTGTGATGGGGAAGGGGGAGGCGAGTGGGCGGGGAAGGTGTCACCAGTATTGTACCAAGATTAATAGAACCCGTCAGAACTGTTACGTGAATCAACAATGGTTCAGCTGACACGTTCTCTATCAACTTACCAAATCCAATTTTCCCCCCAATTTCCCACCCGCCGCGCCTCACAATGTGTGTACAGGGTTTCATCTCAGTTTTACGTCGTTCGATTTATATTTATAAACTTATTTTCTATCACATTTCTTTATCTTTATCGGCTGATGCAAATATGTGAACACTGAATATGTGATAGGACAAGACGAAACACTGTTTGTACTGCTTTGTGTTAGTGAATGTCAAGACAAATATTCTAAACGTGTCCAAACGTAGGTATTATATTTCTCATAATGATATTTTGTTATTTATTGATGTTGTATGCATCTTCATTCTTCTAATATTTGAAATAAAATAAGCAAATCGGGATGAAACTACAAATGCAAACTCGTGTGGTGTAGCGCTGTTTTGTACCAGAAAGGTCTTCTTGACACGACAAACTTTTTAACACTAAAAAACCGGTTTAATTAATGCTTAATCAACTTTATAACAGTTGTTAAGCAATTGAATATCACTACTAAAACTACGTCTCCTTCGAAACGTGTACAGCGACCCACACATTTAAAAAAGCAATTAAATACGCAACATCCAAAATAATGGGCGTTTGGCAAACTGTTAAATAGGTTTTCTAAAATGTTTAACATACTTTCAAGTAGATATGTACGAAAAAACGAAATGACAGCTGTTGTTATAAAACGCCTATATTTTACATACACTCGGATTACTGATGAATATACATAGACCAAAGATTAAATTGAGATTAATGGGATTTTGTGAGTTTTTATGTATATCAATAATGATAGATGCTTTTATGACTGTGTTTGTATTATAGGATGAAACCAACTCTAAATATTTTTAATTCTAAGATTATAAGAAGAATAGACTTGTACAGCCTTGACTAAACTCCAGTTTTGATTATTTTGACTGAAGTAAAGACACTCCATGTTATTTTTGCTCGTGAAGGTGAACCAGTGCTGCTGAGGTGATAGAGGGAGTGGCAGTGTTGACAGAATTTACAGTGGAGTTCTCAAGGTGAGAGCAAGGTGAGACGAGACTACTGCGAGGTTTTGGGGCTTCCTCGGTCCACAAACTGCACTTCCGCCGAGGCGCCGACCTTGGCCCCCCGTGTTCAATGGCCCATCACCATCACCTCACACTGGTAATGGCCAGGCGTGGCTCGCAATGGCTAATTAATCGATAAGCAGAATAGCTGCTAACATACTGGCTTCCGCCATTAAACTAGATCCTTTGCTATTTAAAAATAATGGACCCCTTCGGTATCCGAACGTTTCTTGTTCTTGACAAAAACATAGATTGAATAGTTGTTCTGTAACATTAGTTCCTGTTAGAACTGTAAATAAATCTATTTGGGAATGATTTTAAAAATTCCATCAAACAGGATTATAGGGAGAGACATCCTTGGAGGTGTGTGATTCTGTGCTTAAATATTTCTGTTGAAATGCGATCTTTTGTTTGTCTTTTATTAGTTTTCACACCTCTTGAAAATTTAAAACCATTGACCGTAAAATAATTAATTTCAGGGGGTAAATTATTGTCGAACTCTTTGTGGATAAAGGGAAGGAGACAAACTTAAAGATTTCAAAAACAGTTGTTGATTTTCATCGCCTACAGTATCAACATAGTATTAGAAACATACACATCTAGTCTTTACGCTAGTACATCATAAAATCAACTTCAGAGCGGGCGAATGCAGACCTTGAACAGTTTCCTATATACAAATAGCCACATTCACAAGTTTGATGTTCGATGGTGCACTGAGTACTGCAGAACGTGCAAGGGTGCAGGATGACAGTAAATCGTAGTTTAGTGCAGAGTTGTGTGGGTTCACATGCGAGTACAAGAGCGCGCACTTGTTGAGGTCTGGCGTCTTGCCAACAGATGGCTCCACCAGTAGCTGCAGCATATATCCTCCCCTACCATCATTCACTCGTAGTTTAGTTTATACAGTGTTTCCCCTGTCTTTATAAGTCAGGTTGAGCCCTCGCCTCAGAATACCCCACCAGCCCGGCGGCTCCGTGGGGCTGCTCGTCAGAGGAGGTAACTGAGGCCAGGCTTCCCTAACATTCTTAGACAAAAGGAAGGACAATACACGAATTCTGTAATGTAAAATGTACTTGCATCTACAAACAAACAATTTAATTTAACACCAGTTTTATACCTCAGAAAGATCATACATTACATGACAACTGAAGGATACAAAATAGTGCGCCAATCATGAACGCAGTGGAGGCCGCTTTTTCTAACCCACTTATATGTTCATACAGTAGGCTACCGGGAGGGGTGCGATGGTGGGGAGGATGATAAAGCACGGATTATAGAGGATTATAAATACTGTATTACAATTTCACCAAAATAATTTTTAGAAGCTTGACGAGCCTTGGCCACAGGTTTGCCTCTTACACTGAAATAATAGGCGTATTAGTGTTGGTATTTATTAGTAACTAGCTGAGAGTACCCGCGCTTCGCCTCGGGGTTTATTAACATAGCTGTGTGTATATTTTAAGAAAATTGCAAATGTGCTACCTTGTGAGAGTCATAGTAACTCCGCCAATAACCGCCATCTTGAAAATATTAAATTATCAAACATGTTAATAGCCTATGTGTTGGCCAGGTATATAAGCCACATTTCTGTAAAATTTCATCAAAATTGGTCCAGTGGTATTAGCGTGATTGAGGAACAAACACACACCATCTCATTTTTATATATTAGTATAGATGATTAACTTCCTAATACGACTTTTAAAATTTTGACATTTTCCGGGGTATGACCCCCGTACCCCAGTGACTGCTTTCGTTATCAGACCTCTTTGATACTTTGTTTTGAGACAGCGACCACTCTTCGAGGGTATTTTAAAGTGAATGTATGGAATGAGTGGTGAGTTTTTTGATGGATGACGAGATGGAGCCTTGTTACCAACTATTAATAGTGCCGACTGTTCCCCAGAACCGATCTGGGGAACCACCAATGGTGGCTCATGGGTATTATGACCGATAATACCCATGAGCCGCCATTGGTGGTTTCTCCGGCCTGACAATAAAGATCAAGCAAGTTAGTGTCAGCAAGATAATCCCACACTGAACGAGACTTATACAGGGTGTTGTCAAATTGTGTACTGATTATTCACACAGGATGGCCTATAGTGACAGTACTGTTCATCTGTTCGCACGTTTCAGTGTACAGAATGTTCGTGATGTTTGTCACATACTGTATACGTAAACATGTACAAAACAAATGATACATTGGAATTGTTTCAATGATGCAAACAATGAAAGCTATCAATGTTAGTTTGAAAAAACTTTCTTGCGTGACCGAGAGTAGAACAACAAGATTGACCTTAAAACTTATCTTTTCTCTAAAACTGATAATCCGCATTGTTTGAGCTAAAAGTGTGTTTACTGGCTCCAATTATTATCATACCGGTACTTTAATTCGTATCACGGAAAAAACGTTTCCTTTTTAGATTGAGTAACTAATGATTCATTGAATAGCTGATTCAACCGTTTTAAATGCGTATTTGTTTTAATAAACGGTAAATTTATCGTAATTTTTAATCTTCACATTCTTATTTTTAAACGGAGAAAATGTAACAGGCACTGTGTTAAGGAATTTGTACTCCGAGCTAACACACGTAAATAACAAATGTTATTTTCATGTTTTACCTTGATAATCGCACTGAATGTGTTAAAATCTTGTATGTTTAAACGTTGTTTTATTTCTTTATTTGACTATTACTATTTGGTATAGTATATTTTATTTTGTAGAAAGACAAATGAAACTGATAAAACGTTGACTCATTAAAATGTGTTTAATGTAGCAAGCTCATCATGATGAAAGGACGAAAAGAGTTCGTGAAGTAGAAAGTTACTGCAACTCTGAGTCCATCATCCTTAATTTGAGCATGTCTTAACCCAAATCCTAACCACTCGACCTTCATGGAAGAGCTCAGAAACTTTATTTTAATGATCGATATTCAAACATGAAATATCAGTTTGAACTACTGTGTTCACGTCATGTGTACTGATGGGTTTCAATATTTCCTGAAACACATAAGATTGATCAAGTGTCGTGTTGTATCTATCTCTATGTTCTAGTTTTACTGTGAAAATACTGTTATGGGTTGTTATGTTGTACATGTATTGTCCTCAAGAAGAAAGAAGAGCCTTGGCTTCCGGTTCACTAACAGCTCCTAAACCCATACCATTGGCTCAGTTTAAATGTTGTAATTGATTCTAAGATCTAATGTGTTGACTAGGAATTTAGCATCGTACACACCAACCTTCAAAACTACAGTTGTAACAAATTTATCTGCTAAGTAATGGTGCATTTATCAATTTGAAATTCTCAATGGTATGGTTTGCACGTCAGAGTGAGATTGATTCTTATTTTCACTTAGTTAGCTTTCTTAGTTTCAGAGAGCTGGGTGATATGTTCTTTAGTTCCTCATTTCCCAACATTAGCCGTGTTTGGGCCTCTCCATTGAAGGTTGCATGGTTGCTTCGTTATTTCTGACGGTTTCTACGAAACGTAATTCATTCTCTCTTTTGATGTCATGTGAAATATTTTTTAGGAGTAAAGTTAAGGTTTTGTCACAGTTATAATTGTATGAGGTTGAGTAATTTAAGATAACGTTGTGGGGATAGTTTGATTCTTCCAAACTGTTTAGACTAAAATCAGACAAATGATTTTTATTTCGTTAAAATGCCACTTATTTTAGAGGCTCTGAATTATTTGGGAAGACGTACTCCTTAGGGAGAAAAATATCATTTTAATCTTTTTGAGGTATGGACATCAGCTGAGTTTGTTTTGATTGTGTTAAGTTTTAACACTGACTTATAGCTGTTAATCAGTGTAACAGCTGTTTCTTCTAAACAATATGATTCAGACTGCTGAGTTCAAAACAATGTTTACTTAAGTTTCTGTATAATATTAAAACATGTATTGACATTTATTTATCATTATTATTTGTATCACGACAAAAAGTATCGTTCATCGATCGGCCCGAAAGTGTCTTTTTGACTTTCGGTCATTTAACGTCCTCGACTGCGCCTCGGACGTTAACTTGACCTCGTGTCAAAAAGGGTCACTTTAGGACCTAGTGATGAAAATATACTATTATATTATAGCTAATTAAGAGGTGGCAAATTTCGAAAGGATTTACCAATATAGCCTAGAGATATCTCCCTTATTGCATTTTTGTGCGTAATCTAAACGATGACTAGTTGGCGATATCCCCACTGAACTCGGAACTTGCTGTATGTACAGCTGATGAGGTGTTCAATGCCAGCGACCGGTATAATGACAATCAGCTGTTGCGGAGTGCGTGAGCCTGGAGCGCGTTGCGTTGCGCAACCAGTTTAGCCTAGAACACACCACACGCACGCACTATTCATAGACACAACTAGTCGTGCAGCATTCCTTCATCCTGGCCCACAAACCTTCATGACCTCCATCTCCTCCAGCCTCCATCCTCCATCACCATTGTCGCTTCTCCACGGCCCACACTGCGTCCATAAACACTTCCCATCGGTGTTGACACCATCATGTGATGTATTGCGTGAGGATGTGCTCCTACAGAGCTTCGAGAAACTATGGGATGTTTAATTTGAACCTTTCAAGATTACGGGAATTGTAATACTCTAGGCTATTCAGCTATTGGCATTATTCTTTCATTTTACTTTGAACCTCACAGTTTTTTCACTAAGTCAGGTGAAACATTGAAAATGCCCCAAAATAACCACTATTTTAAAGTGGTAAGCTAAATCATACCGGTAGTTTTCTCCATACATGGTCTTACTTAGATACAAATTCATGTCAAATTTTGAGTCAACCTCCCGCCAGGTGTTTTGGAGCATTTCAGGAGTCACCGTTGACATGTCTACGTTGATTATTTGGACATGTATGTGTTCCCTCAAGTAGAAGAAATTGAAAGGGAAAAGGGCATTTATGTCATTTTCCAGCAGAATGGAGCTCCATGTCACTACAGTCTAATCGTCCAAGAACTTCTCAACAACAGATTTCCTGATAGTTGGATTGGGAGGAATGGTCCAGTTTTGCGGCCACCTAGGAGTCCTGATTTGAAGCCTTTAGATTTCTTCTTTTGGGGTTACGTTAAAACTTAGTTTATGCTGAGAAAATACGTGATCTACAGCACCTGAGAAGAAGAATCAACGTAGCCATTTCAACGGTGACTCCTGAAATGCTCCAAAACACCTGGCGGGAGGTCGACTATCGGTTAGATGTCTGTCGTGCAAAGGTGGGAGCTCAAATTGAAACTTTTTAAATTACATTAAAACATTAAGATTTGCTGTGTCTTTTAATGTAAAAATCAACATTCTACCAGTTATATTAAAATTTGTATTTCACTTTAAAATCCCGTACACCTTTTTCAATAACCCTGTATTTTGATTCAATAAACCCAATCCTAAAGTTTGTGACACCCCTTCATGAACACCTTGTGTATAACTGCATAGTTGTACAAATTTCCGAGGTAATTAAGGGGTTGCTGATAATTTAAAACCGACCTCATAAGCATAACCTAGTAATAACTGTATGAAAACTAAAAGAAATTCCTTCACAACCGTGTATTAGGAAAATATAAAAAACTATGTTTATATAGTTAAGTGTAAATGTCAAAGGCATACATACTTCAGCATCACTCATATTGCCATTGAACCTAATACTTAAGTTTCTGTTTGAACTGTAGTAATGCAAGCTAAAACGTTTTTAAAACACTGTTCAAGATAAAAATAAAATCTTGAGACTTTGCGAGTGAAAGTTCCAAATTCTCGGATAGGCTTGGAAAGAACTGGTCTGAATCAGTAATGAGGCTGCATGTGATTAAAACTTATCTTCAGAATAATCTCAAGTTTGGTTTTACAACACAAGTTTATGTGTTATTTATCTCGAGCTGTTTTTACATACTATTCACAATGCATTTCTTCGCCAACATTTTAAATATGTACTTTTGTTGTTGTTGTGCTGTGCGAGTATAAACCCTTTTTAAAGTTTACATAAAAAATTTGAAATAGTAAATCCTGTGGATAATTCTTTATAACTTGATGTATTTTTTCTGAATATTAAAAACAACAGTAATATACGAAGTTAATTAATTTTATCTTAAAGATAAGGTAAAACGAACTAACAATCTTTTAAAGGTAACTTATTCATCAAGTAAGTTTTCATCGAGATTTTCATATAGAGGTAAAAACAGTTTAATTAAAGACCAGAATCATCTGTTGTCTCAGCGTTGATGGGAGTTGGGGGAGGGAGGAAGGGTTGACTGAGATTGGGGATGATGGAGTTAGTGTTGATTACCCCCTCTCTTCCCTTCCTCTTGGCCATCCCCACCACTTTACCAACTCATTACTCCTCTTTCTAATTATCTACAAGAATGAAGGCTATTTAACAAGGTTAGACTAAATCACCCAGCCGCCCAGATATTACAGTTATGCCATTCATTAACCTTAGGAAAACAAACGTGGAAGCTTTTTCATTACATAGTTTTGTGCACAGATGTTGGCACACTCGTGTCATAGTGCATCTAATTGCAAGTTGACAAAATAGTCTGAAAAACAAGGGTTCCTGCTTTCTGTAAACTGTACAGCGAAGAGGTCGAAAAGTGTTCAAAGATATTATTTATCCTATAAATAAAGTTTATTGGATGCGAATTTAATGAGGGAATCTGTATACTTGTACTTTAGCCAATAAGCTGTGTGTGTTTCTTTGATCTTTCCCAAACTCAAGCAAACCTTTCCCGAATCGGTTTTGCATACATGTTTGTTAGTGCCTATACTGCTACTGGAAACTACTGGAGTTTGGTAGTTTTCCATAAAACTCTATTCAATAGTGGAATTTAAAAGAAATTGGCCTCTGTTACATACACAAAATTATCATACGAAAGCAGCATTTGTTTGATTGCAGTCCCTTGCACAGCCACTTAATGGCAAAAGGTGCAGATACATCAAAGCAAATTGACGCGAGGTTTCGCAGTTCGCAAACTCCTGTTGACTACAGTATATCGTCATTTCTTACGCCTCAACTGCGCACCCTTCATTGAGAAACAAATTGCATTTTACAAGAAAGTGTAACGGATTGAACTACTACTGCACAGGACCAGACTCAGATCGTAAAGCAGGAAAACAAAGTGGGTTAAAGAGAAGCAGTGAATACAATGAGAGCACCTGGCATAATGCCACAGCTGATCGATAATATGTAACTTTACCAGATGTAACTGTTGCTCTCCTCTTACTCTGGCTGCAGTCTCCTTAGCTTCCGTCCTTCCTACTCCGCCTTGCATTATCTCACCGTGTTAGTTAGTTCAGTTGAAGTCCTCAAATAGCTTTTTTTAATAAAGCTTTTTAACAGCATAATTAGTCCAAGGCATCACTAAATCACTATTTGAGATGCCGACCACTCTCATGAGGGTATTTTAAGGCAAATATGTGGTGAAGGATGAGTGGTAGTAATGAGTTATGCAGTGTAGTCTTGTTACAAACTAAGGCCGACTCTTTCTTAGAATGGGTCATTAATTAATAGCCCAATGACCAATGGAAATACAAGGACCAACGGCTTAACGTGACTTCCGAACCACGCAGGTGATGGCCTGATATGTCTAAACGATGGCGGGAGTTGATGCGGGTATCATCAGATGATCACTGAGACTATCTGAGCCGCTTTAGACCTAATCATCCTCAAAACCTGACCTCCATGAAGCTGGATTACAGGACCACGCCACGAGTCCCAGTCATAATAGTACCTATCTTATACATCTAATAATCAGAACGGTCAAAAGATACCTTTCAGAATATTCTTCATTGTCAAAAGCTTACAATAGGAATCAAGTCATTCTTACAGCAGTCGAGTAGAAAGGAAGTTTGCCATATTTTCTGCTTTATTGTGCTGTATTATCTAAAGAGGTAGCATAAACTCCATCTTCTGACCTTGAGATAGGAAAGAGGTGTTAAAGACAGATTCCATTAGCAGACCTGGAGTGGCAATGCACAGCAAGTGCGAGTGTTTGAACTTGGAAGGGAAAGGACTAAGGAGACTAGAGAGTAGAGCCTATCCAAGAGTCACGAGTTTGCAAGGTCACACGACCTGTTGCTTCAGCCTCAGCCACGCTACACCAATGTTTATCTAGCCCTAGATAGCCCAGGCCAGACTCTACCTAGCCCACTGCCAAGTGGTAGGCTACAATACAAGGTCGCTAGGCAACCACGTCCACGTGTCGTCCCCGTCCTACCTTGTGTCAAGTGCAGTTGATACCTGCAAGCTCTCGTGTCATATTTCACATACCGAAACTAGTAGAAGGGTAGTCTAAATCAAAGAAAAGACAAAACTGTTAAATTTGAGCTATTGAGCATTTATCGACAAATAGAAAAACATAAAGAAAAAAAGAAAGACACAAGCAAGGTCTAGAGAAGAAGGTATCAATCACGTTTGTACAAAAGCAACACAATGAACCAAAATTGGGCTACAATATAAATCAATAGGAAAATAACTAGTGTTTGTACAATATACCGTGATTGATTGTATCATACCAATTAAAAGGAGGAGAATATTGTTCAACATTCGGACTAAAAGCATTAGCAACTACAGTAGCTACATTTTCAACTGATCAAGGTATTAAACTAATAATTACGCATCGTTATTTACTTCCATAGTTAAATCTAACAAGATACTTTAAAAGGATAATTTACTTACTCTAAGGATGTACACCAAAATATTAACATTTGTATTCGGAGCCATAACTATAATTGAACAAGCGGTTAAGCTAAGAGTCAGCTCGTAAAACCAACAACAATTTGAGTACAAGTTCGGTTTATTGTTGTATTGCATGCAGTAAACATAACCGTTGTCTATTTAACTTACACTGTACAGCTGATGTGGCAGTTAAGCTCTCTTGTACACACTGAAATATGGAAACCCAGCAGTGGTGCCGGCGAGTAAAGTGAGGCAAGAGAGGTAAGTCCACGTGAGAGGGGAAAACTCTGGAGCAATTTAGTGTCATTAGTCTTAGGGAGGAGCAAACACAAGAATCAAGATTAACAACGCAATAAACGTTGCCTTTTCGTTTATTTCTGCGACATTTTTGTCAACATTTTATCCAGTAAAACGCTAATTTAAAGATAACGGGTAATTCAAGTCTCCGTATTCTAGTTGCAAGTAGCAATAGGAGAAAAACACGCTTTCGTATAAATACAAATTTTTCAAATCGAGTCTTACCACTGTTCTGCATTTTTCTGATTATGGCAATAATGAAAAGTTCTTCATTGGTGGGTGGGCATTTTGTTATTGTTGTCCTACGAAAAAATTATTTCACGCAAGATCAACGAGTTGCTTTGCTTGAAGAATATTTTAAAAATAAGTTACGCCAGTTGCGCTGCAAAGTTCCGATTAAAGTTTCCGAATGCTCCATTTCAGTTTCCAAGTAAACAAAGGGTGTATGATCTAGTTTGCAGTTTCCGTGAGACTGGAAGTGCTAGTTCTAAACCCAGAAGCGGCCGTCCCTCAACATTGACGTGTGAGTTCCTGGATGACGCTCAGCTAACTAGTCTCCAGAAGTCACTTCGTCGGCTATCCCGGCAGTTCCAATCGTCTCACAGTGCATGCCGAAAAGCCACAAAGAGTTTGAAACTTTGTATTTACAAAATACGGGCAGTTTAAGAGTTGATACCTAGAGTTCCAGCTAAGCGTCTTGAGTTCTGTCACTTGGTTCAAGAGATTCAGTAGAAACAATGTAAACAATCAAATAGAGATGACATTTTTTACTAATGAGGCATGGTTTCACTTGAATGGTTACATCAACAGCCAAAATAGCCGTTTTTGGGCAACCGAAAATCCACATATTTTGCACCAACCACAAAAATTGGGGTTTGGTTTGCGATTTCTTGGCGAAAGATTCTTGGTGCATATTTTTCGAAATTATTAAATGAAATGTTTATCCAGAAATCATACATCAGTTTATCGCTTCACTTGAAGAGGATAAGAGCACCTTGATCAAGATGTGAATTGGCTGCAACAGAATGGTGCGACGTTCCATACGACGGAAGAAACAATGCTTCGTGGTTTCTTTGACGAACGAATAGTTACGAAAGGACTTTGACCACCACGATCCATAGAACAAATATCACCTTCAATAATAAAACGCACAATTTCTACTTTGTGTAAAAGAGTTAACATGTGCCTCCAGATGGACGGCGGACATTTTGAGCACTTATTGTGAGCATTTGTTATGTCAATGTACTGCAATTAGTTTTAGTAAGCATTATTGTGTATTTCCATAAAAATACTGCGCTGAATAAGTATTGTTCTTTGAGTACCGAGTATTTTGAATCACCCTGTATTTCATTCACTTTGTCATTATTGTCATTTCAACAGTCATCTTTCTTAAAGAAAGCACTAAATGATATGATTGTTTGTGTAGATAGAAAGAAATCCGTAAAGAGTCATATTATATATTTGAATATCACCACAAAGAATGAATACTATAAAATAGACAAGTTCTTTTTATACAAGTGAGATTGAAAATAAAATCTTACTAAGTAAATGAATGCGAAAGAGTAAGGAGAATATAATGTAAGAGTATAGATTATAACTGATAGTAATATTATAAGATGAATATTAAATTATAGTTAGTAATAATACCAACAAAATGAAAGATGAAAGATAAACTAGGAAGTGCCCTGAATTAAGTCACTGCAGTAATTTCATTCGTGAGACGAAACTTCCAAGTGTATCTTTAATATAGTTGGTAGGCTATGTTTAATGCAATTGATTCATTCATGAACTGATTTTTCGCATAGTATACATAATTATTATGCATTACAAATCGCTAAACTAATTTTAAAGAACAATTTTTTTCCACATAAATCATCGTCGTTCTAAAAAAAAGAAAAAATACACCGCCACAGTTACGTTTTAAAACCTATATCTGTTCTATGTTTATGCTTCAAGTTGCAAACAAGCGTAATCAGCAGTAGATACGCGCGGTCGTGACCCCGGACTTTCTCTACAAAACTGCTCATACATAGGTATGGAGGTTTCTACGATGTACCAGACTCCTAACTAGAGAGTGACGTATGATTAGAGTTTCACTCTACTGTTAGTGGCGCCTGACTCAAACAACTGTTACTGACAGAACATCTATGAATCACCTTCGCCAAGAGAAATAAGTCATGAACTTTTTTACTGTTGTGATAACCGTTCAAAGTTATTATTTTATTACTAAAAGCTATACACAGTGGTGCTATAAACCTGTGACACGACCGCAGTTGCCTGTAAGATATACGGAGGGACTAGTGGCGCTGCCGAGTAGGGTGTTGGCCGAGTAACTAAAACCAGCTGCTGTCACAATCGTGTTATACACGGACACTCTTCGTAATATTAGATTGTCTTTGCTCTCCTTGTTAAGCACACCTATCTCCTATCTCGTCATGAATATCAAACACAACTTTTAAAATTATCTTTTTTGTGATATGTTTCTCAGAACTATTTGAGCGCAAATTACATAAATACGGGGTTTTAAAACATGATTAATAATTTCAAACACCATGTATAACTGTAGTTCAATTTAAACTCTAGGAGGGTTCACCTTACGACTTTAAGGTTACCACCCAAAATTTTGCAAATGTTTCAAGTTTATGAAATTGGTGTTCAATACATCTATGATGCCAGACAGAAGAAAACTATAGTTCTGAAACATTTGTGATAACAATTCTTAAAGGACCCATATTTAAAATCTGGTTGGACAAAAATACTTGAACACGAGTTTAGTATGGGAAGTGTATTGAGTGATGTCATCAACATTTAACTCAGCCGGACGTAGCTGTTATACGCTTGCAAATTTCACCTGCTAACACTGTTAGTAGCAGTAGCAACAGTGGTAATGTCTACTGTTTACTCGGCTCATGTTAACACGGTTAACTCCTGTAGTACTTGCCTCCTCTCTACTACTGCAGAGGTGCTACTGGTAGTACTTTGCTTCATAAGGCAACACGACGTGGGCGTGGGGTGGAAGGAGAGTAGTGTATGTACTATGGAAGTGGGTGGTGTGAGCTTGACATGGATATACATCGACCCTCTTGTGTTATTTTTGGCATACCAGCTCGCAACTTCACATGCTTGTTTTACCCTATGCTTCTAAATATGACTTCTTTAAAAATACACAGACGAGCTATTAAACAATACTTGATTTAAACCACATACAAGTTTAAAATAATAACTTTCGTAGACCTTAAATAGGAGGATAAGACTTGAGGTTTCGCCGTTCATTAACAGCTGCACTATTGAAAAGGTCATATATTTGTAATAAATAGGATAGTAAAAATACAATAGCAACGTTACATTTAGCGTAAAGACTTTCGTCACTACCAAATTAGGAAGCATATGACAGTAAGTAGTTTATGAACCCTTGCCGTGAAAAAGATTCATATATTTCATATCTTACTGATTTATGTTCTGGTTTGGTTCATGAATTATAACTTAACCAACTCATTGCAGAACAAGAACGATAGTACTTTTTCGAACATAAATTACCCATAGCCTTCAAAAGTAGATCCTTTGGATTTTCTGTGGTAATAACATCAAAGACGAGATGCACGGTGTAAATCAGCAGTCTGGCTTAACCCAAAACGAGATAAATCCGACCAACCACAGTAGAAAAAAGAACTAGACTACATAAATGTATGATAAATAAATTATAAAAGCACGTACCAAAACCTGAGCATGAGTTCTCACATGAAACACAGATTATAAACCGGATATGTTTTGAAGTATGAAGAGGTCAACAGCTGATCACAAGAGACAAACACACTCGCGCACGCGCAGCCACAAGCAGACTGAGCGGCAGTGGAAGAGGAGCTGTTATCACTAGCAACACAGTGAGCCAGACAGAGAGAGAAACCAATGTACTGATAACAGTGATAACCCGCGAGATAACGGCTTTGCAACGCTCTCACCCGCTAATGAACTCATGATAATGCAACTAACGCCCACCCATCCCATGCAGTTCTGATATCTAGCCAACTTTGACAGTTGTTAAGCTTTTGTTTACATTTAAACTGTTGAAAATGCATCTAATGAAAGTATGTCGTGCTTTGGCACATAAATAAATGTGTTATTTCGTAAACAATATACATTGTATAGAAATCGTCATGTTTTAAATAATGGCAAAATTAAATAGTTTTGATATTGCTGAGAATTTCACCCTCTAACTTTAAATTGATAATGGTGAGAGGTGAGTCAATATGTAAACCATAAAGGCAATAAAATTTACAATTTATTTGCGTAACGATACATACAATGTCATAGCAAACGAAAAGAAGACAAAGACAACAACAAAGTTACATACAAACACACACACATAAAGTAAAACATAAACACCCCATACATCAAACATTCACACTCTTCGACAGACCATATTTTACAGGAGAGGTGGGCGATTTATGGTTGGGGAAATTATTATTGGATATGTTCAACAAACTCCTAATACAATAAAATTCTAGTCAAAAGATCAACTTTAAGGGGTTTTTGAATTTTGGATAGTTCATTTTAAACGTGCAAACCTTCACACATAAAATCATTTGGAAAGCCAACACCTTTGATATTTTAAAATAAATGTAAATATTGTTTGATTGAGAGTGGCTAAAGCGTTATTAATGGTGATAAGTAGCTTATAGGCGTTTGTAAGCTGTGTGGGCTTTACTTCTATAGTTGTGAAAAAAAGCATTTGCCTATCTTCAGAAATAACTGACCAAAGCCTTAATCGTTTGATTTCTAGAAACCCTGCCAAAATCAAACATGGAATGTATGTAAAGGGTTTAAAATAATCTCCATCTGTAAGTGGATTTAACAGCAACACTACTATTTAATGTTGAAACGCAAATATTTTCATTTGTAATTTTAAATTGTTTTAAAGATATAATTGCTAGACAATTGAATAAAGGTACCCACGTAAGGCTAAGCTATTGGGTATTTCGCAAGTGCTAGAGTATTGGTTTGATTGATTAGCAATGTTAATGGGCAATGAAGATGAAATTTAGCAGCCATTGCTTATTGACAATTTTTAATCAGAGAATAGTGTGACGCCATTTTGTGAAGAAGAACAACATTACTCTCATTAAATAGTATTGCGATGTCTGGATGTCTCATCACAAAATCAACTTCTTGGGACAGGTATAGAGTCAAAAGTTGAACTTCATGTCCTTCTTGTAACTTAATTTACTTTGTATTCTATCTGCATATGATCTCCATTGATGCTGTAGACTGGCCCAGAACCTAAAGGACCTCGCTCTGGAGACAAAACACACCCAACACTACCAATACACAGTGTCAAAAAGTTCTTGATACTCGTACTTGGTACTCGATACCGACTATTCTTAAAGGGGATAATGTCATTAATTATTTACTGATAGATAATACCGTTGAAACATACCGCTTATCAGATTCTAAACCAGACTCTATAACAGTCAGCGGTATACTATATTTATAACCCTGACTCCAGAGTGAGTGCGAGGTTGGAGCCCTGCAGTCGGCGTTATCACTGTGCCTGTTGGTGGTTGGCGACACTGGATTCCACGTTTATCGTTGGTTTTTACTCGTCCTTGTGAAGAAAGTCACTTTCTACCGGTCGACGACCGCAGACAGTACGTCGGTTGTATACACAATACAACCGGAGCTTCCTGGTCTGTCTTTAACAGTATTTCTTTAATAATTTTGCAAAGGTAGATAGATACTTTTGAAGGTTTTACCCTGTTTGGAGTTTCGTCCTGATTAATTTTCCCAGTGCGTAACGAAGTACATCATGTTATGTCAAAAAAGCTTGCGTCTAACAATTTATTGTGCTGTTAATTTGGTGTGCAAACCAAACGCTAAAATGGCTAATCAAGTAGTAAAATCAGTACCAAACCTAACAACGACAACAAGTTAACGAACGAACAAATGAATAGTAATCCAGCTGCTAAAAATATTTGGGGTGTGCCGAAGAAAGAACTATTTATAAGGACCAACAAAACTCCATTAGGATTATTAACGACTCCAATACTTTGCTTTCTATATAACCAGTACGACACGACCTATATCTAAATGACAGAGAAAATGTAGAAATAACCTGTCTCAATAACACAATGTTGCAGAAAAGTACCAGAAATCTAGCTTTCACAAGCGTTTCAACCTTACGTCCCAAAGATCTTTTACAAGAAATTAGATACACTTTTATCTCTGGAAAATAAAAATTTACAAACAAATACTATGACATATGAATATAATATATTCAAAGAGGACTTTGATGCTTCCAAACTGGATGTAACCCTGAATCACACACGCTTATCACAATTTCTATCAATTGCCAATATCTCCAGAAGAAGATTAATAGTAAGCTGATTCATTTTTAATCAAACCCAGTTTAAATAATCAATTTGTAAAACTGCTTTTTGACAGTTTTGCGCAGGCGTCGTTGAGCGTATAATGTTAATCCTCATTACGAGCGTAACATTTGGAACAAGCTAAATAGGAAAAAAACGAACTGAGAGTAGATTCTCGACAGAGGTTGCAGCTTACGTACATTTGTGACATCTCCTTTAGTGTGTATAAATGTTTACAAGTGCTGTTGCACAGCGGAGACAAGGAAGGAAGGTGAAGGACACGGGACGGAGGTGGCGGCGAGGATCACTTATGCCGACTCACTGAATAATTCACGTTCTACACTTTTTAGCCTTTGTCTTTAGCAGAATATCGATCAACAAAGTTTGTATTCGTGCTTCCTTGCGAAGCTGTAAAAATAAAACCCTATAATTTTAGGTAATTCCTGAAATATAGTTGATTCTTGAAGTCCAGAGTTTGCAAAATGTGCTTTTGAAGTTCTTTGATATTTTAAAGTTTAATTAATATTGATTTGGAGTCAAGTACTGTATACACACTCTGTATAAGTGTATGTTTCAGGAACATTATCAATATGTTGCTAGCGCGTATACAGGGTGTGTTTTATTTGTCCCCAATACCTTAACTTTTGAAAAAAGAAAAGATTTTGAAAGCCTTTGGGGAAGGATTTTACAGGATTCTGAAGTTTGTTTTGACGTACTTTGCGTCACCAACCCTGACCCAAAAACCAGGGGAAAGAGCCCCCACAAACTTTTTAAATTGCAACCCCCCTTTGTAGCACCTCAAAAAAGCTAATTTTAATAACAATTCAACGACGCAGAGAAACATTTTTAACTCCACTCGTTCCTTTGTAATTCTCACTTAAAGATGAGAAGAAATCAGGTTTAAAATGCTAAATATCACATAAAAATGTGTTATGACAAATTCTTTTCAAAATAGCCTATGGGATTATAAAATAGGGTTGTAATGTTTCTCTCAAAAGATTTTCGACAAACATTTGCCATTAAAAGAAATTGTATCTGAAATGTGACATTTTAAGCTGATTTCTTACAATTTTTAAACAGGTATTACAAAAAAAGAGTAGAGATACAAATTTTCTTTGCGTTGTTGAATTTGTATTAAAATTCTTTTCTTTTGAAATGCCATAAGAAGGGTAGTCATTTAAAAATTTTGGGGCCCTTCCCCGGTTTGGGGATGGGTGACGCAAAGTACGTCACAACAAACTTCAGAATCCTATAAAAACATTCCCATAGGATGGGGGAACAAAAAAGTTTTCCTTTTTCCAAGGTTAAGGTTTGGCGGGGGACTTATGAAACTCACCCTGTACAGGTACAACCCTACCACTAGAGTCCCGTGTATGTGTGTGGCAGGGTTCACATTTACCGGAGAAGGTAGGAGATCTCGTAATGTGAGTTAAATGACGTGTAATCAGTGAAGAATGAGTACAGTTTGATTGGTCATAACGACTCATTATAGGAGCCAAGGCAACACACGGCCTTCACATTGACACAGTCAGGGCTAATCACTGACATTGTTACATAGAGGTCTGCTTAACTGTATATGTGCTGTCAATTCAACACAGCTGTTCAAAGGGAACTTTGTGCAGATAGTTTTACCCTGTTGCTGACATACAAGTGGGTAAATTATCATAAATGTTTCTTTTTACTGTATTACGGAAGTATATTGTGAACCGAACTCCATGTCAATATCTCTCACTTTACTCATTAGCAAAACACAAGCAATTTTTCCCTGAGTAGTGTTTTACATAGTCTGTAGATTGTAGATATTGCCTTTGGTTTTCAATTAAAATGAAAATTAAAGAGTTACAATCAATGACATATAATACGCGCACTCTCTAATATTTAATTTCTCTATTTGGGGCGTAAGCTTAATATAATTTACTAATAATATGATTTTTGTAGAAATGTTCCAAAGTAACTTACCATGACATTGTTAATGTCGAATAGTTTTGAATCGCCAAGTGACGATTGCTTAAAGAGGGGTTTTGATTAATGACCTCGTTTCACCGAGTACAGTTCTACACATGTTAAAGCTCAATTTACTTTTGTCGTTCAAATATTGAGTTTGTTATGAACGAATCCTTGTTAAAACTCACCATATAATCGATGTTTTGATTTCCAAAATCGTTGGTAGAGTTTTAATATCATTGGTTTACAAAAGCCACCCCCAAAGTTACCAATGTTTAGCAACATGAAAGCATTTAGTATTCTTCTAAACATGACATCAACTTACATATTTGTAGCTTGTGTTACTCGTGTTGAGAAGACAGGCGGGCCGATCTGGTGACCTGGACACTCCATGATCAATACGCCTACAACTCCGGCAAAGTCGAAACTTAGCCTACATTTCCCTACACACGACACGTGGATTCCTGTACACAACTTTAATAACTACAGGGTGGCCCGAAAAAACGTACTCATCTAAACCACTGCTTACAATTTTAAATCAGTTGTTCCATAAATAAGCTGTTTAATAGAATACAATGCATTGTTGTTATTTTCCTCCTATTTTTTATTTACAAGTCGTTTCTAGCAGTAATGTTGTTTTTTTCGTCTTGATTATTTTACAAGACGTTTCTAGAAATAATATGCCTCAATATACTGTGGGAAAAAGAGCTTGGACTGTGGAAGAATACGTAAAAAGCTTTAGACTTGGACCCGGAAACGGACCATCGATAATACTGCTGACTATGATAAATGACTATGACTGGTAAGAAATAATTTTCAGTGCCACTTTGGAAAGCCGCCTCCTAAGACTTTTCGAGCATGGGTAAAACTCTTCAGGACCAAATGCTGCGTAAAAAACAACAAGACGAATTTCGATCACCCGAGAGCCATTCGGACGAATGAAAATAATGGCCGTGTATTTGATACTAACTGCATCGCCCAGGAAAAGTGTTATTTAGATATGAAAGGAACTTGATATTTCTAGAGGCTCTACTCAGCGAACTTTAGGTTGTTTTTCTTATAAAATTCAAATCTTACATAAGCTGAGGCCTACAGATTATAATACTCGTCTGGAATATATAAAAACAATGGTGGAAAACATGTACAGCACTTATATTTAAGATAGAGTAAGTTTGTACAGCTAATACATAATAATTAATTGCCGTGAAATGATTAGCACCTTTTTCTTTGGCCACCCTGTAGTTTATATTAGTATGATTAGGTCTTGTAACTAAAAAAAACCTAGAAACTGGTAAAGTTCTAAAACTAGTAAACTGGTAAGTTCCCACTACCTACAGTAGTGAGAATGTACCGTATAAGCCCATGAGTGCTCAGTTTGTTAAGTTTACAAACGTGTGAACGTAAAGACATATGAATGTTAAAGTTAAATATAAATGTTTCATATAAAATGTCCAAGGGATTGCACGTTTTTTAGAACTTAAATTTTGCTTCTTAATAATAATTTATTTCTACTATATTAGTATTAATTAGGCCTTATTTGTTAACAGTGGTCTTACTTAGGTGAATTAGTTTCTTTTTGTTGTTGTTTTTATTTTCTGTTTTGATATTTGTCAACACAAAATATGTTTGTTAAAATGGCAATAAAATGTTATGTTAATATAAGCAAATGTCACGGTGTTTGTTTATTTGCATAATTTGAGTTCAATTAATTAATATAAAATACTCGTATATTAAATTTTAATACAATCTTTGAATATATGGATGAACATAGTTGAACGTTTGCGTTGAAATGATAAATAATATTGTTGGAGGCCCAGTAAAACTGTAAGTTTTGGTCGACATCTTAGTCAGATGATGACAAGTTAAGTGTACTATAGGCTCCCCGTTCCCTGTGTATAATCGTTAAGTACCGTAGTATTTAAAATATGCTTTGGATTTACTTTGCAACTTAATTTTTATGACTACTACAACTGCAGTACAAGACGTAACACGTGAAGGCTTTTGTCAGACTTGTAGTCTTGTTACATCTGAAGGACAAAAATGGTTAGATAGTTTGGCCTATAAACAATTCAGTTAGAACAATTTTACTACGCACTGAGCAAAACTTTAGTCCTTCTAAGACAACAACGCAGTTTGAATATTGCCACTGATAGGAAGGATACTGCCAAAATGGCGGTCCAACGGTTGTCATCATTTGCCGACAATTCAGTTTGAAGAGGGAGATTGTCTCTGATTGGTCGTTCAAGTCTCCGTGAAGTCTCTCTGCCTGTTACCTTCGTTACCGTGAGCAAAACAAACCTATCAAGCTTCCTTTCTTTTCACAGATATCAGAAACAGATAAAACCTTTTATATTTTAGGACATCTTTTGTGGCCTTTTCTATACACTATTACTGTTTTGAGGTAAAGTTTTACGATGACTTTCATTACTACTTATCATAATATTCGACTTCAATATCAGTTAAATTAATGTCAATTTCAGTGCTTTATTGGATTAACCAGTAGGAATTCTTCTGTTTCCTCCCCATATGGAACTACACTTATCCTTTTTCGTATATTTAAGACATGAATGTGGTTTTATTTGACGACGAAACAGCGTTCTTACTCAGCTGATGTACAAACTTCCGTTAATATACTTACCTACCTCAGATATATAGGGTGTTCATAAAATGGAGTCACAAACCTTAGGTGGTTAGGTTTATAGGGTCAATACAAAGAGAAAACTAAGTCTAATGTTTTCGAAAACAAAGGCAAAAAGCAAGTATAAGGCGGAAAATTACCTGTTTTCAGCCAGAGTTTCCCCTAAAGCCAGCTGTTGTGTCTCACTCGTTTTTTATGACTTTGGTGTCAGTAGATAGGTTATAAAGTTTCCTGCGAAACGTTATTCTTTAAATTGTATTGTAAAACTCACCGTTTATTCGCTCCTGAACTCCTCAAAATACCATAAAAGCTGCCATATAAAGCAGTAAGTTAAATCCTGCTAGTAGTTTTTCATAAATGGTCTTACTTGGATATAAATATAAATTATGTTTAAGCCAAACCCTACAAGTGGTGTGGGAAGTAATAAATAATTAGGGGAAAAACAAAATAGTAAATGGTAAACAAAGCGTTTTGGAAAAAAACAAACAACCGATATTCTTGATTTTTTTTGTATTTCGACATAACACACCGAAGCCCAAAGTGTGTGACACCCTTTTATGATATATGTGACACTCTGTATAAGTGGTATATGCTAACACATTTTTATGTGCTATGTGTTAAGATGGGGGAGAATTTTAACTGGCGACGTACGCATAGGACGACGTACCATGCGAGATATGTCAGCAGCTAGTACAGTAGAGGTAGACGACTGACACAGTGAACAATACAGTTTCAATGAGATAACATCATGTCAGACGTGGACAAGTGACCGTCCCTCACACAACCTACAACACAATACCTACTCACACACACACACACACACACACACACACTCTCAAGGTGTTCCGGTAGCCTTCTCGGGTTTCTCACTCTTCAGGTCATATCTACAGAGTAATTGCCACATAACTCCATCTACAGTGCAATCTTAGACGTATCTAATTTGATTTGAAGGTAGTTGGCCTGTTGAGGAAACATCTAAGAAACATTCTTATGTCGATGTTCGACACATATGAGTATCTTGTTCTGTTATGTTTTAGTTTTCTTTCTTGTAAAAGACGAACGTAAAATGTGTTCTGTCACCACTCTAGGTGTCAACTTAAAAGTCACAGTTAACTTCTATTGGACAGTTCAAATTTTAAACTATTGGTAACGCTTTGGTAAATAGGTTAAGAATCCCATACGTTTGAAGCCCTTCATGGAATCATGACGATATAGTCAAGAAACTATTTTATAATTTTGAAAATAAACTACTATAAAATCTTAAAACGAAACTAAGGTATGAAATAATATCTAACCATAAAGTAAAATTATGTTTTAACACGAAGACCATTGCATTAGATAGGGTACTCACTCAAGATGGAAATAAGAATAATCATTAACCTGCCTTGACAGAAAATATCCAGTTGACGGAGTTTGGAGACTAAAATCTAATGAAACAGTTTTACAGGAATAGAACTAGCACAATGAAAAAGAAACGAATATCATTCTTGGGGTTTCTATTCAGAACAAATGACAGTTGAATAAGAAGAATTAAAATGAAAGTTGTTGGGTGGGAAGAGTAACATTAGATGGACCACAAAGCTCAAAGAGAACATAAGAAACTTAAACATTAAAATATGATTTTTGAAGAAGACTCCGCTCTTAAAAAATTCAATCATTTTGTACCGAAGAAATAGAAGAAATAAGAAAATAATGATATAACAAACTGATTGGAGTGTTGCAGCGCAGGCCATGAAATGAAATAATAAAACTTTACAATACGAAACGAGCAGGAAACTGTTCACTCAAGGGACACCACCATTTGATTTTAACAGTTTTTCGAGATTTATACCTACGTAACGGTAATAAAACAACCAGTCTTTAACAATCTATTGTCACATAAAATGTAGTAAACCTATAACTAACAGAAATCTCACATTTAAGACAAGGCAAGCAGGTTTCACTTTTCATCGACACTGGCGGAGGTTCATATAGGAACCATTCCTCCCACTAGATGTATATCTAGGCATGTTAACACAGTGGGCAAGGCAAGGGTACAAGGTTGAGGAGTGGATATCCTTTCCTTGTCAAACACCACACAACACTACACTACACTAGAGTTGAGTGAGTAGGAGTGAATCATTGATTGTGTAACTGAATGTGCAATTCATGGTTCCTCGCACGCAGACAGCTCGGCTCCTCTGGCGAGTCGACGAGACAGTCTCCCAATTTGAAACTAACCCATCCACGTTATCAGTGTATCAGTGTTATGCTTTCTGTTTCCTTTGTTCACTAGTGTTAGTTCATCAAAGTTTAAGTAAAACTACCCTTTACAACAAAATTGATGGAGTATAACTTAAATCCTTGTTTCAAATCAATAAAACTCACCTATTGAATACACATTCGTAATGTCGTTATAACATTTTTTACTGACTTTGTAGACATTTTTCGAGGTGAACAGAATAAACTCAATCGAAAACTTTAGATAAATTGCGAGTAGATTTACAGTTTTGATCTTGTTATTATTCTAATTAATTTTTAACTACAGTACACAGCCGCGTATCAGAACGCCTGATCCAATCACAGTTCTTTAACCTTTTTTTATCCTATTTTAAGAGATTACTGTCTTGGTAGATATCTATGGTCTTTGGTAGGTTTAACTCAGATTAGCTACCACTCAAAGTTTACGTTTTAGAAGCAATTGGGTTGCAGGGTAACGTTAAAGTAAACCACTGTGTTTAAGACAAAAACAAGAAAATAGAAACCATTACAACCATTACCAAGAGGTTCAAACATTATAAAACCCTCTGAACAGTTTGGACGGAACTATTCAATTCTCAATCTACCAAAGAATAGTCCTAATGCAATGAGTTATTTATAGTTTCGTTGTCATTTAAACACTATTACTTAATCAGTGTCAATTATGCGAATTGACAAAACACTTGCTTAGAAAGCTCCTGAGGAACTGGTTTGGATTACAAATACATAACTCACAATCAAAGAAGAGATTGCTTTCTGCTAAGCGGTTCACTTTTACTTTCCTGAGTACCGGATCAGGACTTGCAGTGGAGTGACTGAGCATCTCACACAACCACACAACCAGTTCCTGCTGCAACCAGCTTCCAGGCTTACCAACACTCAACGTAAGCCATTGGTTAACTACACATTTTCAGGGACATGACTTAATTTTGAAATTTAATTAGGCTCATGATGTTTAAGAATTGGGATTGAACAAAGTGAGTTTGAACAAATTATTAAATTGTACGAGGTTTTATGTAATAGAGAAAACACCTTTAGAGACTGCTAAAAATCATTGGATTCTACTTTGAAAATTTCTGATACTGTCACCTCTAGTTTTCTTCTTTTCATCCATTGAAAAGTCTTCTTTGCTCATTTACTTATCAGTACCATAATCACTTTCCTCGTATCTGATTTCATATTTGAAATAGACCATTGCTAAATAATGTAGTTTATAATGTCATATACACTTTGATCAAATGTGTTTATTATTATTATTTCATTTAAGGCTGTGCAGAAGTGACTGTGACCTTGAATTTCGACCCATAAGAGCAATGTAAAACATGCATTTTCTTGGGACACTTCATGCCTATAGTTTTTACCGGATTTTTATGTAATAAACTTTCTTTTTAAGCGTATTAAATGCTTTAGTGCCTCCGCTGAACCAAATTTTCATTTTGTTTATAAGATTGTGACGTAAGTCCAAAATGAGAACAAACTTTGTAAATGCATTTCATTTTTACTATTAAACTAATAAAGTATTCCACAAAGTAGTCAGCGTAGCCACTGTAGTTCATTGTCAACTTTCAAATAAAAATGATTTCGAAAAGATCGCGTGAAGTGTTTCAAGAAAATGCTTGTTTTTACATTGTCTTACGGACAAAAACGAAATGGCCGACAGGCACTAGCACTCTTAAAACACCTGTAAAAGTTCGGCGGTTTCGTTCTTACTGAGCCAGGATTCAAATAAAAAGTGTTACGTTGGACAACAGTTTAATTCGAAATACTCCACAATTTTGGTTGTTTTAATTAAAAGTGTTCATTTCGTATGATACAATATTCATTTTAATAACAACTCGGTACGTGTGTTGTTATTACAACTACAAGTATTAACAAAGACAGCCATGACCTATGCTGTGGCGCGAGTCGTGGCAGCCATTTCATGAATGTAAACTGATACAAGATCCATTGTTTGCTTGTATAAGGTAGGCGGTTATAGTTACCGTTACAGATAGACAGCTGACTGGTGACTGGCTGGTGAGGACTTGTGTAGGTTAGGCTCGGTAAGGAGAAGGTCAAGTGCAGTTCAACACAATGTACTACAATGTACGTGCATTATGTGGTTCCGATGATCAACTACTTCCACGTTTGGAACTTGCATACGGTCTTGATCAACTCTGAACATTAAATACGCTCTGCATAAAATACGCTGTTATTGTTTGGGCATTTCTTATTATTTGGCCTAACTACAACAATTGCTTTTAGTCAATAATTCGGTATTTTAATTCAGAAAATTAATGAATTTATGACACAATGTTCTTAATATACTTTTCACAAGTGAAAATATCTTTCCCAAGAATACCTAATAAAATTGTAATGTTATATATTATGTTATATCCTTGCGAATAACGTAAACCCCTACAATATAGACATACAAAGTGGCCACATTTTTTCGTCGAGGCCTTATAAGAGTAGGTGGCACAGTTTACGGCCCGTTTCATAGCGTCTAAATTCCGTGCGCTGCGTTAAAATATGAGATAACCCAAAGTAAGAAAATCAAATTTGGTTTGAAATGCGTTCTGGTGCATGCTGATGAATTTCCGTAGGTACGTTTAATGACGACCTTACCACGATAGCCACTCGTCGTGGTTCGGAAGACATGTTAAGTCTTTGACCCATTCCATTGGTCACTGGGCTATTAATTAATGACTCAATCTGAGAAACATTCAGCTCTAACTTGTAACATGACTACACTTGATCAACCATAAGAACTCATCACCTTGACCATTCACCCTTAAAGTGATCGGTGTCTCAAATCAAAGTATCAAAGTAAAGTGACACACGTCGTCGTCTTTCATACGTTGACACCCTGCTTTTTGTTACCAGTAGCAGTTAGCAGAACGTACTTATTGAATTCCAGTCACGACGCGAGTTGGGACTTGCTGTTCCACAAGGCGAAGGCGAGTAGTTAGTCACTCAGATCTAGATCTGCAGTGCTGCAGAGAACACTGAGAACTTGTGAACAACGCCCACCAGTACGTATAAGGAGCTGTCACCAAGCCACTGTGGGAGACTCCACAATACAAACCCAAGGTCCTTACCTTGTCTGACCTCAATGGTGAACACAATTTAGAGAAGGTATTGTACTTACGAAAACTAGAGATCTCAAGGACTTACCTGAAACAGACAAACAACAAATTAGACAAATATTATAAAATGTACTCAACAAAATGTTGGGCAGTAGAACATAAGTATACAATGGATTAATTATGAATCCAATGACCTTTGTATTTTCTTCATTCCTTCTAATAAAATAAAGTATTCCTTCAAAGTGGATTTTACATGCCTTGGATATATTAGAATGTTGAAAAAAGAAAAGGCGAGAAGAAAGTTTAAAGACGGACTGCGGTGAAGATGTTCATTGTCAGTTGGAGAGGATCAGTGGGACAAATTGACAAAGTGCTTTACATCGTCTCTCGTTCAATGGTTCAGTGATTGCCTTTTTGCATTTACAAGACTTTTCTAGAATAAACTTATCTCTTTGGATAAAGTCAAACAAATCGAGGGTTTAATAAAATATGTGTTAATATGAGTAATGATTATTAATCTACTCTGAAAGCACATTTCAAGCTTGTTATGTACCGTTTAAAGCTACCTAGGAACGCAATGTTACGGTGTTGTGCTTGTGAAGTGCTTGTAATGAAATCATATGGAAGCGGCAATCGCTTTCTAGGAAAACACTCCCTTCTGGTTACCTCGAAAACAAAAGTTCATCGTAATATTATTACGAGCGTAATATGGCGTTCACCGCGTCCTAGGAAACCATAGCTTTATAGATTGGCGAACCTTTGTTTTTAATGTCATAATATGGGAGTGTTTTCATAGAGAACAATGGCCATATGATTGTATTAAAAACAAAATCCACCGTAATATTATGGCCGAAAAAAGTGGCGTTTCTAGGTAAACTACAGCTTTAGCAAATAGTTTTATTTAATAGATATAATAGATAAACAGGTTAGAGTTGAGCGTAAAAAACAAAACAATGTTAATTTATACACCGGAAACCTTACAGTTGCAAAACATATGATATTAAAGATACGCATGATATGTAAAGCTTTGGATCTTCACTATCTTCACTTAACATCTTCATTCAGCAATCTTCTCTACTATTCCTACCTCTCCATTACTTTAGATAAGCTTAGGACTTCTTATAGTGGTGAGCTTGTAACTATATGTTTCAGGAAAGAATTTGTTTCGATTTGAAAACTGAAAATATTTTTCACAACTTTGCTAAAATTCCACGTAATGAAATATACAGTCACTCTAATTTGACACAGATGGCAAAAGTATTATTTAATAACTGAGAAATGAGAAAAGAACTCTGTTGTACAGTTTTCATTACGTCACAAAGTTAAAAATTATGCTTCTTCCGAACATGTAAGATATGACAAGCACCTGTTCACAACTGTTTTCTTCTATGTAATTCTTTTTTATGATTTGATAGTAAACTAGGTTCGAAACCCCAAGTAAATCCAGTCGGTTTAGGTTAGGTACATAAAAGAAGCTACATCCGCGACAGAGATAACTCTGATAGATTGTGTTATTTGGAGCGTTGGGGAAGAATAACCAATCAGTTTTCAGCAGCCGCTTGAGAAATGGCTTTGTGCAATATTGCCTGATTCAAGAAACCTTCACGATAGTCTTCACTGAGGCCTTCCATATACAGGGTGTCCAGTAATTACGATCAAACCTTACCAGGTGGGTTTTCAGGTTATAATAAAAACCTATCACACATAGGTCTTCTCCTTGAACTTCCACCATCTGTCTGCCCTATCTGTCTTTTCACTTAAACTGGCGTTTGCCGTAGAAAAAAATAAAAAATTAAAAGTTAAAAACATTAAATTAAGGGTTTTGAATTATTAAGCTTAGAAAATGTAATATGGCCGTAATTTTTAAACAGGAAGAGAAAATTAGTCAAATCTTTGTTTTAAATATTGGTATTAATTATATTAACTAATGTGCAAAGTTTGAAGTTTGTGACTTGATTGACCTTGGAGATAAAAACTATTAAGTGAAAAAAAACAGACAGACGAAAAATTAAGCGAGATAGGCCTATGTCTTATAGGATACTTTTTGTTTATTATGACCTAACAAACCACCTGGTGAAGTTTGATCCCGTAATTACTGGACACCCTGTATATACACACAAACTGGTATTAGTAAACTTTATAATATAAAGTTTCTACATTTATTAATGGGTAGGTGAAATTTTACTAAGAATCTATTATGACTTCTTTAAACAGTTAGAAAAAGTAAAAACCTTAAATAGAGTATCCAAAAATAACGTTAAAATTAATAAAGTTGCACAACACAATTTTCTATTTATCAGTTCAAATCCAAACTCTGCAACTGATATTACTATTTTTTCTAAAATAAAGTATTTAAAACGCTATTAAAAATCAAAACCGATAGTGACGAAGGATATTATATTATCCAATCGGCTTAATATAGCCTTAATAAATCTTCTTTTTGTTTTACTATGCAGTTGTTACGCAAATTAATACATTGTAGAATATCGGAATTTATTGTATTTATACATTATTTGAATCAGCGAACATGTATATTTATGTTTGATGCTTTAAGGACATCGCTTCCGTATGTGAAAAAATGCTGCTATGAGTACTCAGACACTTTAACAAGAAATTTCATATGAGGAAAGAACATTCGTACATATATCAGCTCATTATCTGGATTGTTGAAGTATATTAAGTACAATAATTACATAAATACCAAGTATTTACTACATAAATAGTGTTATTGTGTTTTCTGAAATAACAAAGTTAATGATAATTGCTACTCATAATTAACTCTGAAATCTTTAGGAATGTTCAGCATATGTCGACTATAAAATATGGCTATATTTAGAAGTTTAAAATTATTTGGTTATAGAGGATTTAAATTAAATTAATAATTACAAATAAATAACGACATTGACAGGAATGAAAGCTACAACCGAGATAGAAACTGTAAAAAGCCAGCGAGAAAATGTCTCTGATTGCGGTTTGGGAAGTAAACCTTTGCTTTGAGAGAAAACAGAAGCACTTTTCCAGGCTTACCAATGTTTCCACAGCGTAGTGGTGGGAAGGAGGGAGGGGGGTTTAAACAATGAGACCAATTTGACAAATTACCAGCTGCTTGTAGCACATTAGCAGCGATGTTCAGAGTCGCCTGGTAAACTCGTTATCAATTACCTCAGGTGTTGGTTTATTCAAACACCCCTCCCACCCCACCACCACTCCACCACAACGGTACATGCATGCATGAGTTCAAACATGCTGATTGCTAACCAGCCGTTCAATACTGCCTGCGGATTCGGCAACCCTATCTGCCAAATGTTAACGGATATATTTTGTTTCACACGAAGATAGAATACGGAGTTTAATGAAAGATAAGTTACTGGATCGCAAGATTTTCAGCTCTATTTTACATTATAGCTTTACTATCCTATCAGACATTCTTAGATTTTATTTTAAATTCGGAAATAACGAGCTCGCGAAATATTCAGATTGACTAATCAATATTAAAGTGTTTTAAGGACTCGTAAAAGAAATTTAACACTCGTAAGAGCATACAAATTCATTATCATCTACTAGTAAATATAGTTATTAATAACGTTCTAATGAGTGTATGTAAAACTGATCTATACGTAAGAGGATGTTTCAAAGCGCCCCACAGTACCCATAGCTTTTATACGGCTGAACAATTTCAAACGCGCGTTGCCACATGCCATTGGGATTTACTGAAGTACTGGTCAGAGTGATTAGAGGTTTAGCCCTACACTATAAAATGAGGCTTTTGAGATAAGTCCAAATGTCCTGTAAGACACCCTCATTTTAAAGACTAAGAATACAAAGCCGACGCAACGCAATCCGAAACACTTTCCGTTGCCCCGTTTTAAAACGTGTACGGCTTTTCGCTCATATAAACGCCTTACAAAAATGAACGGTTTAGTTTGCAAACTATTTGAACACCAATGTGATTTTTATTTTAAGGGAGCAAAAGATTTTAAATCTGTTGTAAAGATTGTACATGCATTTCGATCAGAGTTTATACAATAATGATAAACCGTACGTTTTCCGCTATGCGGTTATTGGACAATCTTTTCTTCATAACAAATTTATCTAGTTGTACCTTGTTGTCAAACTCTTGGTCACTTACTTGATACCCAAAACACCTTCAGCAATTCAAAAGGTAAAGAGTTTGGGTGGGGGAAGGGGGACTTAACTGAAAACTATACCGCCGATTTACAGAATATTGCGGTAGGATCTGTGCATACCCGACGCGGACCACTCAAAATTCGGCACATTTTTCAATAAAAAAAACAGTTGTCAGTACAAAGAGAGTAATGATGGTGGTGACACATGGTGAACATACCAGAACTGGCAGAAGCAGGAAAGGACTATCCTCATGCTGGTGGTGGGTTCACAGATCACATGACTGAGCGGGTCTAGGTCACTCAGGTCACTGAGGACACACGTGTGTGAGAAGCGAGTGCGTTATCAACCCATGCAACCTTGTCACTGTACGGAGATAACAAGATGGCACATCAGCACGTTTCAACAAGTAGGCTATTCCGTAGTTTCAAACTGAAGACAAGGAGACTAGACTTCCTCATTGGAGTCAATATCAGCGTGGTAGATTAAACATTAGAAATCACACTTCTCATTGGTTTTGCTATAAAATGAGATACTGTATACGTATGTCCTGTTTTGATTGTGCTCAAGGTTATGGTTTAGTTTTACCGTAATGTTAACAAAACAACCCACAAGATAACATAGCAGGGTAATAATTATTATCATCCACCACTGAACAGCGAACTAACCAGGAAAACCACGAGGTAGCCTGGGGAAGTTAATTTTGGAAAACATGACATTTACTGGGACGTGTTTGTTTTACAGCTTTAAACTATGTTATGTTGAATATTTTATTATATAACAGCTCTATTTGACGGAACATGTTTTATATCACATGTCATAGACAAATGCTTACGTTGAAGGTGGTGGCCAACTGCTGGATTGTGATGTGACTAGGTCAAGTTGATATTATTTTGTCAGATTTTAGATTTTTAGCGAACACTTCTATAATAAATAAAATTACACTCTTTACATGAATACAAGCCCCCAACACGTCGTCTACAATGCATGTAAAGAGTGTACTACTCATTTATTATAGAAGTGCTTGCCAAGAAATTTCAAATTTCAAAATAGACCTTCTTTCTATTTTTCTTTTCAGAAACTTATTGTAATATTCGTCATGTAAACGAGTTAAATGTAAGATTTAATAAGTAAAAAACTAGTGTAAAGTGCTGGGTTTAATTAAAATCCAACAATAAATAAATTCTAATTAAGTTGCCATGGTAATTAATATTTTTTATTCAGGAATAAAACTTGCACACTGCACAGGGGTTGTCGTCTGCTGCTTGTTAATTGCAATACAAATGTTGGTGACGAGTGCTGTTCTCGCCCTAAGTGGAGCACTTTGCACCAACCAGCGGAGAGCGGACGAACATGTTTGGAAGGTTGAAGATAAAAAGAAGGGTTTTCGGCAGGTTGAGTAGCACTCTCCAGGATATTGGAAGCTGACAAGATAAAAATAATTGGTAAGTACTGTAACAGTAATACGCATTCAAAAAATTCAAAACTCAAATAAATCTGTATGCAAAATAAAATAAAATAGACGTTGAAATGAAACAGGTGTTTAAAAGAAAATAAATCGCATCTATAGGGTTGCGCGAGTGGTTGTTTCTATAACGCTTACAAATATAGGTTGATTATGTTATTGATTTCTGTAGTAAAGAGTAGTAGTTTTCAGGATTAGAATATGATTGCATACCTCTCGAAACGTTGTGTAGTTTTACCGGTAGCAAAGTCTATTGATTTCTACGTTAATTTAATACCACCGGCATAGTGAACTTTCAACCCTTAAAGTATCTGACATTATATTGAACCATCCTGTATTAAAACTAGTGATAGAACCAAAAATTAAAGAACGAAAATTAAATACGAAAATTATGTTACGTCTTGAGCCAGCTGATCCTGAGGGCTGAAGATATTGTTCCGGTATATTACCCTCTCAGTTTCATTATTACCCTGAGGCTCCAACCTATGAGAATTTCATGTAGAAAAAGGTCCTGAATCAAGTTGAAAAAATATGGTTTAATGATATGACAACATTTTTCAATTAGTTAATGTCTTTAAATTCACGTTAAAATTATTGGGAACTGAATGGCACTGTCTAAGAAAACAAATCAAACAAAAAGGAGGATGAACTTTTAATGAAATAAATTCTAAAACTGAAGCTTCTAGAGGAACTGACTATGTCAACATTATAAGTTAATGAAATAAACGAGAATCGAAGACAGAACGGAAGAGCCCAAAGGTGAGGAAATTAAGCTAGGGATAAGGTAAACATGTTTATGAAGCAAGCAAACGTCAAGGAACCCAAAGAACCACGCCTTTGACGAAAGAACTAGTCTTCTTCCCACTTATTGGATTGATGACCCACAGACAAGATAATCGTAGCAAATACTAAAATGTCCTATAACAGGTACCTGCAAAACTAAAAGTCTCATCTATATAAATTAAATAATACTTTTGTCTGTACATTGCAAAGAATCCATCGGTTTTTGGTTATTTGGTGTTTATACACTTTGCATATACCAAAACTGGCATCTTGGATCGCTTATAACTCAGAAACGACTGAAGCTATGGCGTTAAAACCTCGTTTAAGGGCTTAGACCATTGCACAGCTTTATATGTTTTTACCAATATAACATCACAATAAATGGCGAGAGACCAAAGTGGGCTCTGAACACGTTTTCTAGGCGTTTAGACCGCTTATAAGTCAATATTGGGTGAACCTATGGTGGTGAAACTTTGTTTAAGGGTTACGCTCATCTTGTAGTGTGTCTTTATCTATATTTCCTACCACACAACATCCACTAAATACGTGGCAAGGGACCAAAATGGACTCTAAAAATATTTTTAGACATTTTGGACCGCTTATAAGTCAAAATCGGCTGAAACTATGGCAATGAAACTTTGATGGTTAAGCTAATCATGCAGTGTGTCACATTTGTAGTTGGTATTACTTTTATTTCTTATAATAACACATTGGCAGAAAAACTAATTTAGAATTTATTCGATTAAATTCGATTTGGAATCATAATCATATAATTTAGAATTATACCATGATGGCCAAGAAATAAATGCCTAAATTAGCTAATCAACACTTTGAGGCCATACTTTTTTACGGAGAAATTTACCTTACTTCGTGCTAAATCCACGTTAACGCTCCACTATGTGATGAGATAACGAGACCACCAAGTGTTGAATACGATTACTGCACGATACTTGCACTGTACTCGACGAGGTATGACACGGGACTGTGCATTGTACATTACACCAACACGCAACAGTGAGCTCTCTCTCCTCAGCAGAGTCAGCAGCTGACATCAGCACTTCACTCACTCGACAATCAGACACCTGGGATTTGCTAAATTAGATCAGCTGTTGAAATGTCAAATGTGCGCTTGAACGTACTTAAATTGTTGAACGTAGTTAACTTCTTTATACATTTTAGGTGTTTATTTATAAATGAAATAATTAATATGGAATATTTATAGTTTACTGTCCAGAGTAACTTTTTTGTTCCACCCTGGTCAGTTTTAATCTTAATTTTTTTACCATTCGTGTAGATTGTAGACGACTCTCTTGTGTTGCTTGCTGTCTCATTCTGCAATCGACTTAAGTTTTGTAATTAAATGTTCATACATTCATAAATATGCATTCATAAAAGTTTAAAACGTGTTTGTCCATGTTAAAATGTAACGTATGGAAGCAAGTGTGGCATCTCTTGCGTAGCGCTTTTCCCAAAAGAAAAACTAGGAAAATATTTCAATATTTGCGTTGTTGAAATTAATCTGTGTAGTAAAAATAAAATTGCTGTGTTCTTAAATAGTACAGTATTATATAAAAATATAACTTTATTCATAAAAATGATTGTTGTTTAATATATGAAATAGCTACAAATAATAGCAATGTTAAATACAATTTAGTTGAAAAGATAATTTTGATACATTTTGTCGTGTTTATGACGTGTTACAAAAATAAGAATATTTCACAGATGTTTCAGTTTTGAATTTAAGTCATATGTGATTTGTAAATTTCGGTTCATTTTTCTTTCACAAGCATAGGTAAAAAATCTAACTTTTGAAAGGTTATTGATTTTCTTTTTTTACAACTTGTGGTAAGTAAGTTCATAATTTTAACCTAGATTAACACTAAGGAATTGATTTATTTTCACTTTAAAGTAGCTAATATGAAGTATCATAATCAAAGAATAAAAGTTCTATGCAATTGGTATAGTTTTATTGTCAATACTGAGATGAGTTACTACTGATGTTCTTTAGTGCAAATAGGTTTTGGGCAACCGTTAAAACCACACGCCATACACAATTTGTGCTTTTCTTAAAAACAAAAGCTAATCCGTTCTTGGATTTTCTCTTGCACAAAAGGAGTCAAAGTAGTCATTTATTAAACACAATTAATACAGTTCTTGCTTAGGAAGCAAGTATTTTTATTTCACCCTGGGCGAGAGTGGCACGCCTGACTCCGACAGAAAGTGATGGACTTTTTTTAAATGTTAACAATTATGTTTGCTAAGAGTTTATATCACTTGGCGCGTTAATATAAATTAGCCTACGTTGTGCTGGATTCCGAGCACAATTTAATTAAATACCTTTATTTATAGTTATTTGCATATAATTTGTTCTTTTATCTTTTGTGGGTCTATTTATTTATTCGTTTATTGTATAAATTTATTTATTTTTGGTTCAGTTATTATTGTTTGTTGAACTCTAACTGTGTGTCTGTTTTTTACGTTTCTGTTAATTGTAATGGAAACAAAGCGGAACACCAACTTCATTTACGAAGAAACAAATTTGTTATTAGAACTTGTTGAGTGTCACAAACCAGTAATTATTTTAAAATAACTGACCTGAGTTCTAGAATGGAAAAAGAAAGAGTTTAGAACCTAATAAAAGAACAGTTTAATTTGAATTGTAGGGCTATGTTTAGCGAGCGAAAGGTTCTTAGACACAGGTATGATAATTTAAAGAAGAACTTAAAGAAAAACGTGTGTGAGGAGAGGAATATGTTGGGGTACAGGAGAAGGCCCTATCAAAAATCCCGACTTCACGACCATAGATGCTTGGATTAAGGACCTCCTCGGTGACTGCTCACGAAATCAGTAGTAGTTTTCTTATTTGTAACCAAGAATACTGTAGTAAACAACTGGGCATTGAGTGGAGTGACTACAAAAGTGATGTCGAGTGTTGCTAGAGTGAAGACAGGTGAACAAACAAGTGGGTTCTCTCACAAAAGTTGTCTTCTGCAATACTTGTAGTAAACAGCTGGGCATTGAGTGGAGTGACTACAAAGAAGTGATGGCTCGAGTGTTGCTAGAGTGAAGACAGGTGAACAAACAAGTGGGTTCTCTCACAAGAGTTGTCTTCTGCAATACTTGTAGTAAACAGCTGGGCATTGAGTGGAGTGACTACAAAGAAGTGATGGCTCGAGTGTTGCTAGAGTGAAGACAGGTGAACAAACAAGTGGGTTCTCTCACAAGGTTGTCTTCTGCAATACTTGTAGTAAACAGCTGGGCATTGAGTGGAGTGACTACAAAGAAGTGATGGCTCGAGTGTTGCTAGAGTGAAGACAGGTGAACAAACAAGTGGGTTCTCTCACAAGAGTTGTCTTCTGCAATACTTGTAGTAAACAGCTGGGCATTGAGTGGAGTGACTACAAAGAAGTGATGGCTCGAGTGTTGCTAGAGTGAACAGGTGAACAAACAAGTGGGTTCTCTCACAAGAGTTGTCTTCTGCAATACTTGTAGTAAACAGCTGGGCATTAGTGGAGTGACTACAAAGAAGTGATGGCTCGAGTGTTGCTAGAGTGAAGACAGGTGAACAAACAAGTGGGTTCTCTCACAAGAGTTGTCTTCTGCAATACTCGTAGATACTCGTAGCAGTGCGAGTGATTCTGAATAGAATTAGTACACTTCTCTAAATAATAGAATCTTTTTGAAGAAACCAACTACAAGTTACCACTCCCCTGTATAAACAGGGCTTTAAAAAAAGAACTAAGAAAATTCTATTTAAGTTCAATGTTAGAACCCCCTTTTCTTCAAAACAGAAACAAATCAATGGATTTCAACTGCATACGAGTATAACTATGATTACCACAAAAATTCCCTGTAATAATTGCAACCAAATATACGTTGTACAAACACAAGCATTCCTAATCACATTTTCCTTTGAAACGAGAAGTATCTTAATAGGATTAATCGTAGGATACTTAAGTAGGATGTATCGTAAATATATGTTTCATAAAATACACAGAAATCACAAAATAAATTACCGTACGAAATATTTCAAATGTTGAGTCTTTATCAGAAAGATTCAAGCGTGTATTTTGATAATCAGCTTATATGGCCTACTTAAACAATTATTTCAGCCAATCCATTTTTTATTCATCCGATTTTAGTCTTCTAATCTTCAAGATTTAACTTATTATTTAATGTCATGTTCATCGTTACAATTTATAATGATTTACCAACTTTCATAAAATGTCACATGTAGTATTTCGAGTGTTAACTGTGTAAACAAGTTGTTTTTGCTTATTTCTAGTTTTAAGTAACTACTACCTGAATAGAACTAGGATTGTCCAGTTAAACCTTGTGGATTTTGTATACAGTGTTGTATATAGTGGTTTCTTTTACTTAACAAAAGTGTTTACCAAACAGTTTATAATTTTAACGTCAATACGAGTGTTTCTTTGAAGCTAAACATACCAAATTAAAGATTTAACTTGAGTTTATGTTTAGTTTTTATGTTGAGTTTGAAAACTTTGATCAGTTTTAGCAGTAGTTCCGAAGAAACATAAACAAAATGTGTCCGGCAAAGGATGTACGTGGGAAGGTCATAAAGTAAACAGAGTGTTAATGAAAAAACATGAGTAAGTTTTGAATTAAGCTTAATGAATTAAACTTGCTTTACATCTTTATGGAATTGACGATATTTTAGTTTATGGTTGGTAGTTTGGTAAGACCACAATACAAATCTTGACAAGGTTCTTAAAATAACATTTTCTCAAATTTTCTCTTTCTTTTAAATACTATATTATCCACTTTTCTCAATGTTTCATAGGTTTTTGCGTCAAAAAATAAATTTAACATGGCTTAACTCAATCTTTTGTTTATAGCTTAAAAGTTGAAAAACATTTACTCACACAAAAAACATTTCTTAGTATATGTTTTCTGAGTGGCTTGGAACCTTATTTGCCATTTTCTGGTGTTCATTGGCATACAGAATGTTTCAGTAACTTAATTATAAGTTTAGCAAATATAGTGTAATATACTTTGAAGATGGCCATGACAACTAAATGCAAATGATCCACTGTGAGTTTGTGTGCAGACTTGAGACAATGCGCCATGTTGACGAGGGTGAGTGTTGTTTAGTGAGATGCGTTACGGGCTGCTGGGTTTTAATCTAGCATCTCTCCCAGCTTGAGGCATTGTACTTTTCCATTGTCTCCACTCAGCTAATATCTCACCACTCCATTATTCTGTCACTACATTCACTATTGTACCACTACTATTAGTAAAAAATAATTATTTTTGTGTGATATTCATTTTTTGTTATTGACGTGTATACATTTTATGCATAGTACTGTATTAAAGTTGCGTACATAATATAGATTATTGCCATATTTAGATGATACCCTAGAAATTATCCTGTAACATCAATAAAACAAGTTTTTAGTAAATATTATTCATGCGTATAGTTTAATTTTTCAAACTGAAAACTTTACAAAAACACGCTTTTACTTATTTAAGGTTTTACAGAAACTTGTTTGACCATTTGTAAACTAGGTTATTATTTATTTTTTTACTTTGATGTAACGTTGTGTAGATAAATACCTTTTTAATACAGAAACTAGTGGTTAAACCGTCGTTCAAGGCCATCAAAGTCAAGGACCTACTGTATTATACCATCTCACTGGAAAATGTAGTATGTTAGGTATCAACAGCATGCGTAAATATCAGTTAAATTCCTAAAATGAAAACTTTTAGTTAAAGGTAAAAATATTAGGGAAATGCAAAACCACCATTTGAGAGAATCGGAGTTGGCAGAATAAATTATTGTTATTGCTCCAGCAACCAATAAGGGGATTAAATTCCTCGGTAACAGAGTTTGACTATTTTGTGGACTTGTTTGTTTCGACTGTTTGTCCCTTCGTTATGTAGAAAACAACGTTCATCACTAGCGTTAAAGCTGTAGTTTACTCAATAAGTACAGTCTTATCTCGTGACAACATATTCAGGGTAGCCATCATTATTCAATTGATTTTTTAATCAATAAATGAACATTTAAATACTATTTATAACCAACATTCATCCTTTTCATTGTATTCGTGAAAGGGTATACAATCATGTAGAATTGGTAAAACAACTGTACAGATTTGAGTTCAATTCACTCTTGATTGTATCAAACTACTTTAATTATGATACATGTTTGGTTTAACGTAAAAAGAGTGTATCGTGTATAACTTGTTCACGAAATAACCCATAACAAATCTGTTAATGTTACAGCTCTGATTAAGTTTTCTATTTAAATTACTGATGATGATTAGTAGATCTGACGAAAACTAAAAATCAAGTAAAACAAATCGATTAAATAGTCGGCGATTCTGTCTCCGTCAGTGATTGTGGGATAATGTCCAAAACCGGCTGGACTAACAAAGTAACTAGAATAGGCCTATTTGTGTTGTACAACATTTAACTGTCTCTGTTTTGAAGATTTAAAAATTCAAATATATTAGTTACAATTCTGAAATAAAACGTGTACAACCTTTGCAAGATTGAATCTAAATTAAGATTCCGTTTTGGCCTATTGTTAAACAAAAGGTATTAATGAAATATTGCAAAGTATATGTAGGACTTGCGATACGGTTGAAAATGCTTGATTTTTAACTAAAACAAGTATCCAATGCATTAAAGAAAAATACCCCCGACTACCATTTTTTCAGACTACCCCCGATTATTTTGAAGCCTAAATACGAGTACAGAGATTCAGTCTACAAAGTAGGTCAACAACATAATATGGCTTGGCCACGATCTTAAACCAGTACCACTTAACCAGCACGTCTTAAAGAAAGGAATCCTAAACCTTTGATTTTAAAACACCGTTTTCTAAAACTGAAAGAACGAGTATGATAAATAAAATGATAATCCGCTTGATTCATGAGCCATTGAAAGTGAGGCTTAGATACTTCCCACAATACATCTCTTTAATGGCTCTTAATGAAATACTGCGTACAGACCGCCTTCTCGGTTTTATAGCTTTTTGTGGCTTTACAACAGAAACTCGTGAACATTCGGACTTAAATACGTTATTTAGTTTTTGTTATTTAGTTTACTTTATTGATTAGTTGCTGACTACTCGTGTATTATAATACTATTAACTATGCAGTATGGTTTTGAAAACAGTATGTTTTGCTATTATATAGTATGTTGTAATCTCTTATTGTAGGAGATTATGTTTAATTTAAAATAAATTTAATTTACAGTACGTATTTGCTATGCTGCACAGTTTTAAGTTTATGCACTTAAGTTTGGAATAATTCATGTACAGTATACTCTTTGAGAGACTGCTTTCTGTTTGTAGAAAATATGTGGGTATAAAGAAAAGCCAACCCATATTAATCGTGCGTCCGCTAGGAGATTTTTGATATTAACACAGTAATAGTCCTTAAACAACAGCCCTAGGTTTGATTATAAGTATACATGTCCTTTGTCACTTTATTTTGAAACGATATTTTATTATTTGGCCATTGGTTAGAGTGGAGGGACTTTCACTAACTTCACCATAATAAGACGTTTTCATTTTAATTTTAATTTAATTTCATTTCATTCGTTTCATTCCATTTCATTTAATTTAGTTTATTGCATTGACTACAGATTAAATTAAATTAGAATAGAATGTAAATTTCATTTCATTCACTTCACTTCACTTCACTTCTTCACTCCACTCCACTCCCTCCCTTTCCCTCCATTCCCACTCCTCCACTCACTCACTCCTCACTCACTCACTCCCTCCACTTACACTCCTCCTCCTCCTCCCTCCACTCCACTCACTCATCCTCCCACTCCCCTCCACTCCTCCTCCTCCACTCCATCCCTCCTCCACTCCACTCCACTCCACTCCCTCACTCCTCCACTCCTCCTCCGCTCCTTCTCCACTCCTCCTCTCCCTTCCTCTACCACTCCATTCAGTTGTGTTAGTTTCCATTCCATTTCATTTTCATTTCAATGTTTATATTTTATGTTATGAAGAATGGAATTTAACTGCCAGTAATCAATTGCCATGGATACAAAATTTCAATAGGATATATTTATTTGTTAAAGGGATACTTTGGGTAAACCTCTGTTAACTAAATAGAAAACAGCTAGGAATAGTTTGTCGAAATTTGTAATGTGTACTCTTTCAATAAACACACACACAAAAGATACACATAAAATTCATTATTATAATTTAACATTTAAAACATTTATTTTAATTTTTTTTTTTGCGTGAAAAATGTTTTTTATTTATCTTAATAAGGTACAGGAATTGAACTAGGCAAATGTTTCGCAAAGTTTTATCGCAACTTGTCCAGAGTCAGCTTGGACGAACACGTGTTTAATTAACCAAGATTAATAGTACAAAGTTGATCTATAGTTCACGGTATTTCTCCCCTCTGTGCCCTATGTTCGGAAATAAAATGAAATTAAATACGCTTTCCAGCCAGACATTCAGGCTCGTAATACACAGGGACAATGTGCGATGAAACTGCGAATAGCGGCCGAAGTGTATCCAAGTAGGGTTAGCAGATTGACGTTGTAAATTGTTATTTGATCTGAGACCTAACTTAAATAAACAACAGAATTTTAAATTCAGTGGAATATCTAAAAACATTAAAAATTCTATTAATAACAATAATCTGCGGTAGGCCCACTGTAGGACTACGCGTCTGGAGAATAGTTAGTTCGTTGTGAATCTGACTCAGTTTGACTAGCGCAGTACTTCGGTTGTGGAGGGGTAGAGGGAATGACTCTGAACTCGGTATACGACGCCATTTTATTAGTCATGGAAAAGTGGACTGTAGAACATCGCATGTTTGTGTACGACGCGTTTGTCAAAATAACGAATCTCTGGTGACAGTTCAGCAACTTTTCCGAGTTCATTTCACAGGCACATTTTCATTTGAATGGAACAGTTAACAAGCGAAATTTGCGATACTGGGCACCTGAAAACCCTCATCAAGTCGAAAGATCTCTACACTCACCGCGTGTTACGGTTTGGTGCGATAGCTTCATACGGCATTATCGGACCCTACTTCTTCGTTGAAGACGAAAATGGTGCTATGTTACAGTCAAATGCGGCTCGTTACATCCACATGCTGAACACGTTTTGCTCCCACAGCGTCAAAGACGATGCCTTAACATTAAATGCTTATTTCCAACAGGATGGTGCGACTGCGTACTGCTAGAGAGTCCATGCGAGTCGTTCAAAGAATGTTTCCAGGAAAGGTCATCTCGTTTCGAGACATCCATGGCCTCCTAGATCACCTGACTTGAGCCTCTGTGATTTTTTTTTCTGTGGGGACACCTCAAGCACAAGTCTAAACCCACCAACCTCGGTCACTATTTGAATTGAAGGAGGCAATCAAAGAAGAAGTCGCAGCAATCATTAACGCTTTGTTGACTCGAGTTAGAAAACGATTTTCAGGCAAGACTTGAAAAATGTATTCAGGAGGATGGACGTCACATGCCGGATGAAATTTTCCGCATGAACTTTTCTAAATGGTATTATTTCAAAGAAACGATGCTTAATAAATATTGATTTTTATCCAATAACAACCGTGTACCGATCATTTGTAAACCGTCAGGTTTCCGTGTATCACCTATAGAAGCCAGAATGGAATATTAGTAGCCTATTGAATACGAGGAATTTCAGAGAAAATGATGGTGAACAGTTTTAGCTTGTTCGGCTTTGGTTCTTGTAGAACAATGGCTGGAAAGACGGAAGCCGGAAGAAAACGTCTCGTTGTCTTCCTCCGTTCAGCTTTTCATCTTCAACCTTTTCACAGTTGTTTTGTATTTTCCACACTATGATACACTACATTCAATGCAAGTCCTTCTGGTACGTTTAACCTTTTGTGAGGTTGAGGAAACGGTTTACTGGTCAATGTTAAGCAATTATATTTTATAGGTTCTTATATGTATTAAAAGTATTTAACGAAAAGCTGATCAAACGGTATAAGGTGTTTATAAATAAGCCTTAACAACTTAATCTTTTCTTCCACATTTTAGTCGTTCATCAAATACAATTAACATGCAATTCCTATATTATACATCAGTAGTTATAATAGGGGAACAAGTTATGATCAAGAGTATACAGCGTATAGTTTTACTTAATTTAATATGAGTTCTAACTACGTACGTATATCCTGAAAATAAAGTAATACGGATTTATTTTCCTTTTTAGACATTCTTTATCTATAAGATTATATAATAGAGCAAAATTTAAAGAACGTGTGTCAGAATGAACTGTGTCATGTTAATTTCAAACACATATAGTTAACATTTGGTGAATTGTCACTATTAAGTATTAACCATATTCCTTCAATCACTCTCGTATCGCGCGTTTAAGACATTTTACAATATTTTTCCAAATTCTTTGGGGTTAGAAAGTGGTTTTGATTTGTACAAATTGACTGGCTGTTACCTTCTAATTTCTAACAATGGTTTAAGAGTGTTTGTCTCAATCCCTTTAACCATGCGGTCATCCTGAACCGTTCTACGTACCTGTGAGCAAGGAGAATACGAACTGATTGTAAAGAAAGATGAATGAGAAGTTGGAGAGCAAAGGCAAAGTAGGCTGTTCAATTGAAGGGGCAAACGAGTCAACAAGTTGATTAATGCAGTTGAATAGCAAACACTACTTTGGACCTTTCATCAACAAACCCAGAACTGGCGGCTTCCTTCACTTCCTGATCAACAACGTAACGCAAACTTTGAGACAAACAGAAGCAAACTTGCTTCTTGGACGTAAAAGAACCTACAAGAAATGGTCTAATTGAAAGAAATACAAGTTTGTTCATAATTTTTATTTTACTCTTACTTACTCATCACTAACTTGTAGTCTTGTTTTACATGCTAGTTTTAAATACTTGGAACAGCAGCTGCAAACACGGTTTATGGGTGTGACGAAAAACCTTGGTACAGTACAATGCACGTCTAAACTGCAGTTTTATATTAAGACTGGTTTTGATACGTAAATTGGATTTTGTCATTTTCTCATTATTTGCAGTCCAACAAGCTTGCCTCGGTTCTTAATACTCGTATATCTGTACATTACTAAAAAATGGAAATGTGAGTCGTCTTTCTCAACGTGCAGAACAAAAGTGAACTAAAAAAAGACCAAATGAAACGACGAAAATTTCAAAGATCGTCATATGAACATATTTAGGCTGATAGAGGTTCAACAAAACTTTTTTTCTAAACACTTTTAAAGTTAGGAGATATGATTATAAATTCTGTGCAATAGTTCTGTTAATGGTAATCAAACCATTAAACCACTGAAAGACCCTCTAAGTGCAAACTTTCGACACATCAATTTTAACGGTGGCCTAATTTAATTATCAAAGAAATATATTGCTGAGATAAGAGTGATTGTGTTGAAATGAGTTCACGAGAGGATAACAATCTGTAGTTGGCAACAGTGAGCAGTGAACACTCGTTATAACGTTGCACCAGCACCTGCTGTACACAGAGTAACGAGAACAGACAGACAGTTGACACCTGTTATCTCAGTTAGATAACGGTGTTGAGTCGCAATCACTGTATCGACTGTGCTGTCTGTCGCACACCTCAACAGTTCATTGATCTACGGACAGGCTGGTTTGTCTCGTGTGAAATGTTAACCTCAAGGTTAGTTAGTCTTTGTTCTCCAGTAACGTTTATTTCAGACTTTTACAGACAGAAACACTTGTAATCCTTCCTACATCTTTCAATGATTATCTAACTTGGTGCTACCAATCTTCGTCTCGGTACCAAAGAAAATAGTTTCCAATGAATTGTTTTCAGACTCCATCGTCAGGTATATTAAGCTACAAATTTGTGTTAGAGTGCCTTGGGAGTTGGTGTGGCCTAAGTTAAAAACGCCTTGAAGCACCTAGGATGATGGGCTTGGACCCGAAACAGGTCACGCGGTAATAAAAACGATCCAAAGGTACTTTTATATCTTTTCACGGTAACTAATAGTATGACAATTTTTATTAATTAGTTAAAATTATATAAACCAGTAATTTGTAACGTTAAAGTTTCATATCAACAAGTTGAAACGACCTGTACACCTGAAGACGACGTGTAAGTGTTCTTCAGGGACATATGGAGAGGTAATGTTTCCTCTGAGACTATCGTTGACTTGCAAAGTAATTTAAGGGGTGAGTTTATGTTTAAAGTGTATCTAGGGTTACTGTACTTTAATGAACAGTTTAAGTTAACCAACCCCTTTAACATTTAAAACAAAAGCATACTTTAGACCTTAAGGTGTTGTTATACGCGTAATTCCGTGTTAAAGCACGTTTACATAGTGAATTGGCGCGTTATTAATATTTAATAGTCTTTGTAAAATATATTTCTCCCCAACAAACTTTCTATCAAAAGCACTTCTCTTTGACTTACAGTTTCAAAGAATTTGGTATTTCATTGACCCGTTAACCTAGTTCCTATTTACATATTCCCACTAACTAATGATTGCCACTGCTTTATGAGTTTGTCGGATTTTCTAGCCACAAGTAATAAATTAAGTCCATAGATGATTCACTTTAGGTTTCCAACTATAAATTAACAGCGCCACTGCGATACTAACATTTTCATGAAGATAAAGGCCTTAGTTGGCTATAGAATGTGGTAATACATTTTTGCAACACGTATTTTTATACAGAAGTAGATCAGAAGGAGAATTGGTTAAAAGTTCCGTTGGGGTGGACAGTGCACACTGCATAGCCTTTGGCGGTTCTTATATGATAAAACAATAATCATTTAAATAGCTTCTAGGAAAATATTGTTTCGAATAAATTGCTATACACTTTGAAAACATTGTCTCTCACCTAAAGTTTTATTCTAGTAGTATCCAAGTAGATGCAAATAATCGAAACCGGATAATAAAAGCGGTTGTTATAGCGTAAACACCATTTTAAAAAAAAAACCCTCCTCCGAAGTGACAATTTGGTGTAATTTATCCACCGTTACAACAAATTCGCCAGGGTTCACAGTAGCGGGACGGCTATGTTTTGTAATTGCGCTTGGATTCCTCAACCAGAAATAGTGCCAGTGGGACTAATGAGTCAAAGGCTAAGCAGTTATAAGTTGCAGAGTTTACGCGAGTGGAAAGTATGTTTCCGGTAGTGCTTGGAATAGCTCTACTTGACCACTCTCAAAGCCGTGTGAGTGACGGAGACTCGGCCTCTGTCCAGCTGGCGCAACTCGTGTTTGCATTCCCTACATCATCAGGTCAAACAGTCTGTTTATTTTCGTATCGGTAATGTTTCCCACTAGTGCGTTGGCTGCAATCGGTCAAAGTATCTCAAGGAAATGCTACCTGCAGAATGCACTTTCAACAAGTCATAACCAAGGAAAACTTTTACTCTTCATGGAATAGTAACTCCATAACTCTTGTTAGATAAATTCTAGGTAAAATAGGTTAATACTAGATACAACTAAAGTAATATGAATTTCACAGTAAAACACCCTTGGAAACAATACTCAATTTGCCTATAGATCAAACTAATGTGGATCGGATTCTTGATGAAAGTAACACTATACTCAGTATTTGGCAATGACTCTGTCATACTATTGGATTCATTTCTCAATGTACCAAAACAAGAAGTTAGTCGACTTGTGTCCGTTAATGCTAGGTTTACCCGTTAGGCACTACTCAAAGGTTCTCACTAAACAAAGTTACCTCCTGGATCACAACCAAGTTGAAACTTGGTATAATCATTTGGTAAATATGCGTTCCTGCAGCTATTACAGCTATTCATAACCATGTATTTAAAACTGCATTAATGTCGTAAACGATGTAACATTTTGTAATTTATATTTTAGTTAAATTTTTATTCAAATCCGTTGATAGTCTAAGCTGATTGAAATCATTTAACAAACAACAGATTTATGAACGAAAATGTGCTCAGAAAAACCACTAGCCCTTTTCTATCTTTTTTGGCAAATATAATTGGTCAATACACTTATTCTGTTCAGTAACAAAATCTTTAAATTATGTAATAAGATAGCCGAGCCCTCATCGTCCATAAGAAAACGCCTCCGCGCAATATTCTGCCTAGGTAAATGCCGATTTCAACTTAGGATCAAAATTTATGAAGGTTGTGTACACCTAAAGTATCGTTTTAACTGTAAGAGCTTTCGAAATGAGACAACGCAATTTTTGTTCTTGCAGAGAAGAGTGGATCAGTGAGGCAGCAATATGTTTCACTTTGGCAAAATGAAAACAGCTATGAAACACGATTAACCCTGAAATAGCAAGAACCGATATTAAAGTGTTACTCGACAGCATGCTTGCGTGCTTCATTTCACTCAGGCTTGAGTAAAAAGCATCGTATTGCAATTTGTTTTGTATTTTGTATAAAACATTGATAAATATAACACGTCTTTGAATATAACACGATCCCTCCGAATCCAAAGCTGTTTTCTATGCGTTGTAGCATAAAATAAACTCATTATGGACACCTTTTCAGTTGACTTTCTGACAATATTCGCTCTAGATAACAAATAGTCAATAGTCCTAGTACTACATAGCCAGAGAAATCAAACTACTCGTTCTTTATTTTTGCAATCGCATCGACTTTGCTATCAAATGTATTCTCATCGCAATTTCGTTATTATGTTCAAGGGTTATTAAAGAATGCACATGAAGTACTCACAGCTAAAGTTTAATTTATACACATTACACACTTGTAAATGCATAATTTGTTATTGTCATATTACATACCAACACATAATTTGTATACAAATAAAAATACAGTATAAAACATAATCATCAACCCTAAACATAAAAACGTCAACTCTATATACTAGCAAATCAGAAAAATATAAAATTATCCCTACTTTTCAAATCGATGGTGTCAAATGAACTTGTCAGAGTACTAGCCTGTTTTGAACGATATTAAACCATGACAAGTGACCGCAGATGAAAGTAGAATGAGCGAACCACTAAATCCGCGTATTATTGGCACATATAAGAGCTCGGCTTAACCGCTACAAAGGATTCACATTGCCACTCATGTGTGAGTGACAAGCAATTTGCCTTCACTGTAAAAGTCAAACTTTGAATCAAAGCTAAACCGGAGCAAAGAGGTTTTCAAGCACTCTTCCATTTTTACGAGGGACGGCGAGATTGAAAACTGACCCGTGTGACTTAATTAAGCGCGAAACCAAGTTCTTTTAAGTCTCTATTTGTGGGTTCCCTTCGGCGTTTCAGAGAAACTGATCTCGCTAAGCTTTAAACGAAACATGTTTGAATTACTCGTTGTTAATTTTACAAAATAATGAGTTCTTTAAAAGCTTACATTCTTTCTGGGTAGATTCGTGATACTTCAGTTATTTTAATTTTCTTCTCAGCTATCAGTACCAGACAAAAGCCTCGTAAATCCAAGCCCAATAAAACTCTTTCCGTCGAGCCATCATACCGGGTTTTTGGTTTGACATACCAAGTCGTTTTTCTGCCGCCACCTAGGAGGCTGAATGGGTAATGTTTATTCTTGTATACTTGTCGTTGGGCAACGTTGACAGACATGCATTTTTTGCTTCTCCACCACCTTGGAAAAGCACACTTTGGAGTTCGAACGATCCCTAGAGATTACCAAAAACTCACGGTAGAGCTTGTTGCTTACGCGAAGGATATATTTTTATTTTACTTTTATCTTAACTTTTTTTAACGTTTAACCTTTACTGTGTTATAACTATTTCCTTCAGTCAGTACTCAGAACATGTCTTGGGTAGTATTTTGAACATTCTTGAAGAAAATAAAGTGTTTGAAGATTATTTGGCTTAAGCACTAAGCCTAACTGAGCAAAGGAAAATATATGTTTATAGTCATGTCTTGGTCGATTGTAAAAAATAGGACATTCTTATTTGGTAAAAAGTTAAAGTTTGTATTTTTAACGAGGCGAAGCTATGATTACAAGTCCTCTCTGGCCCTCAATGACGATATTTACCTAGCGTCACCGTAAAATAATATTTCCAATTGTAAATGTTGACTGCGGAGATCGAACCTGCGCTACTGAAGTAATGAGCTCCGGAGTCGCGCATGATCCAAATCGCCACGGATCCGCTAAACTGTAACAAGCTTGTTTGTAACGCTTTATTTAGTCTATACCATGAAATACAGCATATTGATACATGTGTTGTTAATTACTTACTTTTGTTAGAAGCTTCCTTTGCATTTAATAGCGAATTATTCAATGAAACCCGCCGGTTAAGAGTTAGTTTTGTTAGTAGCTGCATCCTCCACCATGTTAGTGACGACTGCTGTGTCTCAACTTACTTGGACTGTTTCTGTTGAAAGTTTTCAGGTACGAAGATGGTCCACCAGGAGGGCCGCTTCTGGCGGTGGTACTTGATCTCGTCACCACTAGGTGGCGTGGAGGTGCCGGATATTGCCGCACTCTTGCGTCTCTTCTTCTCAAACTTGCCACCGATGCTGGTGTGCCAAGACTTGCGGCGTCCTCGCTTGTCCTCCAGGCCCAGCAGCTGCCTGTGGGGAGGAGACGCCGGCAGATCGTCCTTGGCCGTGTAATGGTCTCCAGTCTCCATCACTTCCTCTAGACTTTCCAGTCCCGGGATGGAGGAAGTGCTCCATTTCTTCTTCACCGGCCCCGGAGGGTTGTTGTTGGTCGAGGAGGGACTGATGTACAACTCTGTATCCATGCTTGCTCTACCCGGTCTCTCTGCTGGTGATCATGGTAGCCGCGCACGCACGCACAATCGCAATATCACAACACCCGCGCACTTGTTTCACCTGATCCAACCTAACAACAAAACAAACAAAACTCAATTAGACAGGAACAAATGAAATCTACTGAAGAAATCATACATATTGCAAAATACAAATAAACAAAAGAAAGCAAGTACAACATAAGACGTAAAACTAAAAACAACGTTAAATATAACAATGAATGTAATCAAATCAAACCTTATTGACCATTAATCATTTCCCATGAAATAGATTTCCTCAATTTTTAATCAAGACGAGAACTATCTTCCTTCAAGGTAACTCCGTCCAAGGAAATATTTGATACATTGTAGCAAGTACTCTACTGCAAGTAGGTACTCGGAAGAACATATTTTGAGTAGTAACAAAGTACTATAGCTATTAGCTACTATAGCTAAGGTAGTTTTTTAGACACTAGGTTCAATGTTTCCCAACCTAAACCTAATTCTGAAAAACTGTTCGTCAACGCTTCCTCCGCTTGATTAAGGTTTCTTTACATATAAATTGTTAGTAAAATTTTTTTAAAACAAGTAGCTAGAATATAACTAACAACAAGCGTACAACAGATATTGTCGGTCTTACAACACAGGTCACTCAACATGAAAGCGCGTTCCCTTTCAACTACAAGTACGAACATCAACAATGAGTAGTCATCCTCCAGCGTTCCTTTTCTCTTTTCATCTAGTCAAAACATAAAAATCTAACAACTCAACTCGTGCATAATATAATCCAACAATATCACGGCAAATATGTTATAATGTATAACATTGATTTAGCGCAATAAAGAATTACCCTACCACCAATCATTGCTGTCATTGAGTCAGCTTCGAATTATTGGTATTGATATCATTAAGCATTATAATCTCCTAATCCTACACACAAATCTCTGAAATTCGGTAAAAGCCAACGAATTAGAATAGAAGAAATGAGACTTATAAACAAAAATAGTTTGATCTTAAATGACAGAATTTCGTGCGGCTCATCCAACTATACTAATTGCTATTTATAAAATCACCAAATGCCTATGATATTACTACAGTGTAAAACCTCAATACAGCTTTCAAGTTTAAGAAATCAAATATTTTAATACGTATTTTGACTACGAAATTTGCGTTCAATTAAACAAGAGTCGATTATTTAAAATAATAATTTTGAACTCTTCCGCTTGAAATATCATACTTTGTAGTTTCACGCACCGTGGTTGTACAAAGTATAATACACTGTGAAATGTAGTGTAATGTAAGTGTGAGTGTGAGGTGTGATGAATGATATTGGTACAGTATTTAAGCGACAACTAGGTTAAGTCAATAGACAAGGCGTCATAAACACATTCCACTGTCAGCTGAGCCGTGGCAGATCATATGATGTGTGTCAACACAGGATAATGCAGTCAGCTGCAACTAACAGTCCTCCTACCCTACTCTGCACCAGATACACTCAGTGGGCTTTGTTCCACTAGAACCGTGACGCAGAACCCTCCCCAAGCAGACTTAGGTTTGCTGACACAATTTTGACGCGCTCGTCAAATACTGAAGTATAGCACACATTTTTATCCGTCTTAAACACGTATTTTAAAGTTTACATTGGTTGGTTTGGTCTATATACTTGCTCTTAATAATATGTCATCTTATGCAAATGGGGCGACTTTTGGTCTTCAAACCCCTGATCCAGTAACAGAAATTCCTTAACGACGTCAAATAGGCTACCTATGTTATTTGTTATGTAATGGAAGTAACGAAATCAGCAATTTTAGACAATCTGTTACAGATCATGAATTTAGGTAGTGAATGGAAGCTACGGTGATCGACGTTCCATGCACGTTTTTAGATTATGCACTTTGACTCTAGCGAAAGCAACTATTTATTTCCGATCCACTTGTGTAAACATCAATTATTTCGTTGGAATTATTACGTAACCATAAGTTTTATATATCAGGAAAGCAAGCAAATTACGCAAGTCCTTTGACCTTATTTACTTTAAACTCAGTTGAAAAATTACCTCTAAACTTTAGCCGTTGGAAACGTAGCTTCTCAACACGAACACTTAGGACGAACACAAATAAAAGAGTTAATTAGGATTTCCCTGGGCGAGTTAAGCCTGGATGGGGTTGGTGTTGATGGTGGAGGGGTGCGGGGGTATTTGCGCACTACGCGAGCTTTGTGACGGCTGAGTGACGCTTGAATTAATTACAAAGTTCTCAGCACCAGCTAAAGCTCTGAATCTGAAAGACATTAATGGGTTGAATTGTTTGGGCAAAGTGAACAACAAGCTCACAACTTTTGACATCACTGTGATTGTGAATATTTCGAGAAATTAACTTCAAAAGAATCGGGCAAGTAGAAATTTATTCGGAAATAAATGCATATCTTTTATTAGTTTTGGGTCATACGATTATCTCTTTTTTTCTCCGCATTTAAAAGTCCTGATTACAGCAAGGTTACTAAACTTAGCCTCATGTTATCAAACCACTCACATGGCACACCACTGTTTACATCCTACTTGTCTTATCAACGCTACCAAGTTGAGCCGAGTTAACTCTGTGTTAAGCCATGCATACGTCAGTTAGATACTACGGTGAACTTTACAAAAACAGGAGAAATAAACGTATTTACAATATTATTTCAAATGTGTTAAATTAGAAAAGTGAATGTTTTAAATACAATTTTGCCACTTCATTATTAAAAAACGTTTCGGATTTGACAGAGTTAAACTTTTTAAAGTTTAATTTTTACTAATGACTATCATTACAACAAAATTTAAACAATAGCCAATTTTTCATTAACACAACGGATCGAAAGCAAATTATATTTATTTAAATAATAACACTGGTACACGTTTTGCTACCCTCGCCTGTTGTAGTAGTTGAAACCATTATGTTTAATTTTAGAAGCTGAACTCAAATTGCTCTCTTTGCTGAGTGTAGACGGTAAGTTAGAGAGAACATGATCTATTGTAATGACTAGCTTTAAAAAAGAAACAAGTGGCGCACCCAAAGGTATCATCCACGAACTACAAGAAAACTAACAGTAGCTGCGCACAAGTATTGGCATTCATTATAGGTAAAGTGCAATGTTGTAGGTACTTTATACTGCACGTATCGTATCTCGTCTGTATGAACAAGGTAGTGTACAATGGTAATGTAGTATTCTGTATTCACAGAGTACAGTCACGGTGATTACAACAGTTGCACGCAGGTTTCGTTGACACGGTCGGGTGCTCGTGACGTCACGTCTACTCTGGTTACGTCACGGTAGAGGTCATTGTTGTATAACCACGCAAACCACAGTCCAGTGATGCAACTAATCAACATACACGCACAGTTATTGTGAGCTTTCCATTGTGAACCGTCACTCACGTGCTTGTTGTTGTAGTCACAATGATAGACAAAGTTTTTATAGTGTTAAAAATATCTGAAGAAATATTATTAGTCCGGTCAATTGATTATTTACGTCTTAGAGGATGTTATTAGACGGATTATTTTGATGTAACCGGGGCAAAGAGAATTGTTAGACTTACAAATAAATCAAAAACACTTCAGCGAAACACAAAACAAGATTTATACCCCAAGTAGTATGTATAGTATTAGTTGGACAATACAATCTGATATATTTTAGGACCACAACGAATTATTGTACGGTTTAAATAATAGTTGTCATAACCGTGTGTAAAATGGTGAAATGTGTGACAGCACATCATATAATGTATATTAAATATAATAAAATTATAAGTGAACGTAGTTGTAGCTGTATTTTAAATCCGTCATAACATGAACATTGAACATTTTACATGTGACTAATTATTGGGCAAATAATAAAACAATCATATGTATCAATCTCCCCCGTCAAAAGTCTTTGAGCTCTACTCTCTGTAAAACCTGCAGGGTACATACTTATGTATGTATCATGTATATATCGGCGGAAGCAACACGACAGTATGTTTATGCAAGAAACGATTGTGTGGGTTTTCTTTAATTAGCCAAAACTTAATTATTCAAACATAACTTAAAATTCGAATTAATTACATTAAAACACGTCATTCACAGCCACTAAGAAAAGAAGCGATTGGACCAACAAACAAGCTTACAACAATGAAGTGTAAAACTGGCAATTAAAACATTAAACAGTAAAAGTGCGTGTCTTGTTAAAGAAGTATCAACACGGTGTGCATGTGGGCGGTGTGATTTTGAATTTTCCATTATGCACGCTACCGTACATAACGACGCATGTCACGCACTTCCGCGCTACTTCCGGTGTTGACATTCCTCAGCCAACAATGTAGAGCGTGTTGTTTTGTTATTTCATTACTGCTTGCTTTTCACCGAGGTATGAAACTTCTCTGATTTAAAATAATTTTATCATGGGCCCAGCTTGTGCGGTGACCTTTGCGCCGTTATGTCTTAGGCGTTTCTTGAACCTACGAATGCTACCAACTCTGTTGCTGGTGCAGTACCGGTGCATGCGCCGGTAAATTTAATTTAATTGATCACACTCAAACAATGTTTGGGCTAGTTGTAACTAAAAATTAATGAATGTTCCATTTTCAACTTTGGCTATGAGTTTTTATAATGCTATGCAGTGACCGTGCATATCACCTTCAGTCCTAAGTCAGCTGGATTGTAAATTACTGCAAGTAGTAAGTTTACATCAATATTCGCTTAGTACATACGAGGGAAGGATAGCTTACATTTTCTTATTTCATACTTGAGCTTTTATCGTTCATTCTGGAAATGGGTGTCGGTATGATCCATAACAAATATAATATTGGTTTAAGCACCCAGTTACAGTATTATAGCACAAATAATGTTCGTTTGAGTTGTCAACATTGTACTTTCCAGCCGTCAGCGTAAATTAAAAGCATATTTTATTTACGATTACTTATGCCACTCAATAGCCATATTTTCACACTTGTGATATGCGGTACTACCGAGTTGCTGCATGATTGTCAGATGAACATGTCTAGAGGGCAGAGCTGGGTATTGTACAAGAGCTCATCACGGTCTACAAGACACTGGAGGGCGAGCAAAGCATTGTGTCAGGCTAAGCGCCGGTAGTGGTTACTGTTCACAATGTCACTTATTGTAATCTTCCCCTATTGTTGAACATATCTCTGTCTTCCATTCAACCATCAGAAAACACATCTTGTCGCTGCCTTTTTTGTGTGTAAAAACGCTTTTGTGCAAATAAAAATATAGGCCTTGGATAGCAAATATTTTTACCTAAAGTAATACAGTACTAAAAAGCTTTTAAGAGCTATTATATACAGTTTTAGAGTTGTAAACCATAAAATTTTGCGATAAGAATTATCGACCAACTATACGTTTTAACTGTTATAAACATAACAGGCTTGGGGAAAACAACATCGTACGTAGTGATGGTTCAGTCGGATACCTGGTAGCGCGGATCAGGTGTTCGTAGTGCATAGGTCTATAGGATCGAGAACTAAAATTAATTTATAGTTGAGCATACTTTGGTTTAGATACGAGGGCTGATCAAAGTGTTCCAGGACTTATTATATAGTTTGAGAATGCAGTATATAATGCAGCATTGCATTATTTGATTCAACAGTAACACAGCTGTTGTTTTGGATTAGTCCTGATACTACTCAAACACATAAACTAGATTTATTTGGTACGTGTTTTTTATTCTGGCGAATTTTGGCTCATGAAAATTAATGTAAAAGAAGAGCAACGTGTTTGTTCGAAATTGAACAATACTTGTACTTAAACCTTTTAAATGTTGCAAGGGCTTTTTGTGAATGTGAGCCGATCACATTTTATGTAATACAATATGTTTAAATATAGCCGGCAACAGAAGATGATCCTCGTTCCCGACGCCTTTCGACATCGATCAATGCTGATCATGAAGGGAATGATCACGTACGATCAGACCGTCGGCTAACATTTCGTGAAATGGAAGAAGAATGTAGTGTTCAATTTGGTTTATGTCAAGAAATCTTATCTAGAAAACCTCTAATGTCAGTTGTGGCAAAGTTTGTTCCAAAACTGCTGACTCAAGCTGAAAAACAACCTCTAATTCAGGTGTTTAAAGAGGTTCTTGAATTGGTAAATACTGATAAAAACCTCTTGAAACATGTCGTTATGGGGGACGGTACTTGGTTTTTCGGTTATGACGAGGAAACAAAAGCTTAACCTACACTAATACATTGCTTTTCTTTCACACTAATAATCATGAACCAAAAATCTCCAGAATCAGAAAACACGTCTCAAATAAACCTTATTTATTTTTGTTTGTGTGACGATAGGATTGATCCCAAACAACAGCTGTGTGTCAGGGAATGCATTTCTGCAAACAGCACACTATATAAAAAGTCCTGCAACCTTTTTCACAAATACAAACTATTGGTATACTTTACAATATTGATGGGTTGAACCATTTGTGTCCCAAGATGTTTTCCTTTGTATAAGCCTGTTATTGACGCATAGCTCTTTGGATCAAAGCAAGATTAAACAAGAGGTACTCTCATATTTTCAAACTTACTCGTATAGTGGCATTTCCAGTAAAGCAGATTGGCTCATATATTCAGCAGGATATGTTACATCTTGTGACGTCATGAGCGGAAGCAGTGTGACAACTGACAATGAACACTAATCCACAGATCGCGAGTCACACAAGAGCAGCAAATGAAGTCAGCTGAGTGGCGGAGAATGGACTAGATTAGTCTAGTGTTGACAAAAACCACCTGGCGGCATCTCGTCAGCCTTGAGTCTTGTGCATTGAGCCGTCCACTAGCGCAAACCTACTGTACAGTTGGGAAAAAGTCTGGAAACGCTTCAATATTTTCTGAACAGGAAGACGTAGACCAATGAAACCTTGCACCTCGTTCAAAATCCAATTTTCTAACAATTTGGACGTCCAGGGGTTGGTATGAAATCTTAAAAGTAAGCCTATGTCGAGTTGGGTATCAACTTAAAGCCAGTATAAGTGGAATTGAATGCCGCAAATTCGACTTCAAAAGGTTGACACTGTTCAAAGTTATGGACGTTTAAAATTATTAAATAACTGAATTGAAATAATTGTAATTAGAGCTTGCAGAGCTTTGCTGGATTTTATCCATAGTTCCCATTCAAATTTTAATTACTCTTGCTGTTCAGAAATAAAGGGATTTCTTGCATTTGATTGAAAAGGTAAATAATTATGTACAACCAACATTTATGTGTTGCAAAAAATGCGATTGTACTGTAAATAGTGGACTGTATTATCTAAATGTTAAGAGTTTTCTTATCAGATTAGATTTCAAAAGGTTGACCCTGACCAAAGTTATGGACGTTTGATCATTAAACTTTTAAACATAAATCATGTAACATACTGAATTGGCAAATGTAATAAAGTATAATTTTTGAAAAATATTTTGATCCTGGTAATAACTTTTAATTTATTTTTCTCATTAGTTGATTTTTATTTAACTTATACAAGAAGTAAAACATGACTGTTTAGTAAGATTTGTAAAGTTCTAAATAAACAGCAAGAATGGACAGCCTAACAAAGGACAAGTTGAAGAACGAAGACTGCTGCAACTCTAATCTGATAAGAAATTTCTAAACAATTAGATAATAAAGTCCACTATTTACAATACAATCGCATTTTTAGTAACATACTCGTATAAATGTTGGTTTTACATAATAATTTACCTTTTCTCTCAAATGCAAAAAACCCCTTTTATTTCTGAACAGCAAGAGTAATTAAAATTTTAATTACTTATACTTATAGTTTGTTTCTGTTATTTGTTTTTACAAATTAAAGTCTTAAAACGCTGTAGTTTAAGTAGAATGAAAGTAATTCTACTGGGTCTATCCTTAAACTGGTTGAAAAGCTATTTATCCAATAGAAAACAGGTAGTGTCTATCAATAATTCAATCTCCTACCCATTGCAATTAAAATTTGGTGTTCCTCAAGGTTCCATCCTTGGACCCATACTGTTCAATTTGTATATTTATAGTTGTAAAAATACTGTAGCCAATTCTATAGGCGTTATTCAGTATGCTGACGATACAACATTAAATTTCAGTAACAGAACAGTTGAACAACTAGAAATGTCAAGCAATGCTAATTTTAATGCATGTGTACAGTATTTTGAAAACTTAAACCTCAAAACAAATCTTGAAAAAACGACCTGCATAACAGAACATGGATTAATAATGACAGTGCATTGGTTTCATTGGGAACATATAATCAATGAAGTCGAGTGCACAAAGTTTTAGGGCTATATATTGATAAAACCTTATGTTGGGATAGCCAAATTGACCATATTTGTGAAAAATGTCATCTGGTATATTTCTATTAAGACAAATGAAAATTATGTTCCATAGATGCACTTAAAAGTAGTTACTATATGAGTGATACAATCCCATTTGTCTTACGGAATTATATTTTGGGGTAGCTGTGCTGAAACAAAACTGTTAAAAGCATTTATCCTCCAAAATCTGCAATTCGAGTTATTTGTAATCTATCGTCAAGAACATCGTGTAGAGATTATTTTAAGAACCTAAAAGTTTTACATTGGCGTCATTGTATATCTTTGAAACTGTACTATATTGTATTTCAAAATGTGATTTAAGTGCAAGGCCAAGATATTCATTCGTATGCCACTCGCTCAAATTCTACATTTCGTCAAGAATATAGGTTACAAATTTATGAAAGATTACCGATGCAGGCTGGTGTGAAATTTCTAAACAAGCTCCAACGAGATCAAATGTTTATTACCAGAATTGGGTTTGTTTAAAAAGAAATTCAAGGAGTTTTGCTGATTAAGGCTCTACTCTGTAGCAGAGTTTATTGCAGAACCATCTAGCACCTTAATCTAAAATATGAAACAAAGTAAAAATAGTAATTGTAAAGTAAATTTAGCTATTTAGAATTATATAACTAAAGAAAAGAAAGGTAAGATTATTTTAGAAAATACCTAGACAATATTCTTTAGTCCTCTGAATAGTCTTTACCAGTGGCTTAAGTCCATTATACATTCTTACATTGTAATTCACCTTCCATTTTACCAATTCCATCATATCCATTCATAAAAGTCAACACAAATATTATTTGTACACTGACTTAATAAATTGGATTATGGCTCAGCACAATGTATGCAAAAACAAGTACATCGCTTAATCATCTCAATTGATACTGACTCGGATGACTTTTAACCAAGTAAAGAAATATATGGTGCCATTAAACATTTAATTTGTTCGTCTAAGTCACTGTATGTTCTATCTTTATAACTTATCACCTAATATGTTTGAGAATATGATACGCTAGAAAGACTGACAGTATTTGCAATGACACACTTTACAGTAAAGATGAGAGACAACAAGAGACTGTGGATGCAGAAACTGTCAAAGGTATCACTGTTGTTCTTCCTCTTTATCATAACCTTCCTCTGTGATTCTCTTTCACTTTGATCCACCGTACTCAGCTGCTGCCGGTATTATTTTAATGAACAGATGCTTTCAAAGCATACCTGCTTAGTGAACATTTTGTTTTATTATAGTTGGGCTAAGTATTGAGTATATTAATCAATAGGTTCAGACATACTAAGGACTGTTATAACGACATTCAATCAATATGCGTTTGTCACTAGTATGTATATTTGAGTAAGTTTTTGTTTTCCAAAATTCCCAGGGGACGGACCACTGAATGAAGTTATACATTTCCAAGTAAACAATATTGAGTGATCCCTCGATTTTGAGGGTAGCTCTTAGCCTGATACCTCTACTTAGTGCCTTCCAAGTAGCACAAAAGTTGTTTCAAGTAAACAATATTGAGTGATCCCTCGTTTTTGAGGGTAGCTCTTAGCCTGATACCTCTACTTAGTGCCTTCCAAGTAGCACAAAGTTGTTCAAGTAAACAATATTGAGTGATCCCTCGTTTTGAGGGTAACTCTAGCCTGATACCTCTGTAGTGCCTTCAAGTAGCATAAAATTGTCAAGTAACTCAATATTGTTTTGAGGACAACTTTTAATACTATGAAGTGCTTAAGTAAACAAATTGTTCTAAAACTCCCCTCCATGATCCTCAATATGTTACTCAACTCGATACCCTCTACTTAGTGCCTTCCAAGTAGCACAAAAGTTGTTCCAAGTAAACAATATTGAGTGATCCCTCGTTTTTGAGGGTAGCTCTTAGCCTGATACTTAGTGCCTTGGCACAGTACTTTGTCATGACATAATAGACATGACAGACCACAATAATGACAAACAGACCTTTATTATAAACTAGCTGTGCCGTCCTTTGCCACGAATAAAATGTATTATAGTATCATCGCTTAAAAGAACATTTAAGCTGTTGCTCGGGTTTTTATCAAACTACCGAGCCTTATACCTGTTCCTTCATTTTAAAATTGCGCTTAAAGTTGTCTTTAAACGTGTTCAGTGCTCACTGGTCTCCTCGCCATTTTGTTTTGTGGACGTTGTAGATACAAAATATAGCTAAAGACATGCCAAGTGCAATGGGTTTAACCCTAAACAAGTTTCATCAATTACAGTTTCAGCCAATTTTAGTTATAAGCATTCAATGATCCTAAAAGTGCCCACTTTGTCCCTCGCCATTTATTTTGTGGATGTTGTTAGGTATAAAATCTACCTAAAGACACACTCGTAATGGGTTTAACCCTAAAAACGAAGTTTCACTACCATAGCTTCATCCGATCTTATTATGCTGGTCAAAGATGCCTTAAACACGTTATAGACAGACAGGAATTTTTTTTTGACGCAAGTTTCGTCTATGAAAAGTGTATGAACCAAATAACCAAAACTGATGGATTCCTTTCAATGTACATACAAAGTCTTATTTATATAGATATTTGGCAACACTTATGTTCCTTCCCAGAAATTGTCCAGACCTACTCTATGACTGTAACCAATCGAACATAAATAAAATAAATAAATAAATAATAATAAATCATTCATTCTTTCAACTATTACACCATAATATTACAATACAATATTTATAACATCATATGCAAATATGCATCATATAAATAGTTCTCTTTTTCAACAAGTTTTCATACAAAGAGCTAAAATTACATATGTTACTAAGGTTAAATAAACAGAAAATGCAACGTGATAAAATATGAACAACATTGTTAAAAAAATACATATTGAAAGACGAATTAAGTGCCTCTATTAACTGTTAGTTGTGTTGAGGCACTGTTGAGAATTGTTTACACACACAGTGAGCTCCATATAAAAGATAAAAACAATATACCTTAAATATAACAATACAGTAAAGGTAATTTCACAGAGGAATAAATAAAATAAAATCACAATACCTCAAAAAATTAGAAGACCTTAATTACCACACAGATTTCCTTGACGAATGTATCTTATTTATAAATATTTTATACAGAGTGTTTCGTATTACAAAGTTTTAAAGGGTAATTAAAGGAAAAAAGTTTCGATGCACTTTTGAAAAGCCATTTTTTAGTGCATTTTCACAAAAAGAAAAGATGTTTGGTCTTGAAGAGATTTCGTGGGAGAATTGAAAAAAATTCCTTTGCACTGCAGAAAGTAGTAAATCTCTATAGAATTCAGTACGTGGATGAGGGTGTATAACAAAGTTCCTCAATCTTAATCTATTTGAAAACATTTGAATTTCGGTAATATGGCCTGATCTAGAAAAAAAAGATCCTCAGAACTCTGTATACAAATAGTGCCTTAAAGGAAGAATGTGTAGTGTTTGAAGAGAGGGAAAGATGGCTGCAGTCTATGAGTACAGTGGATTATTCTGATAATTCTTTTTTGAGTTGTGACAAGAGCTTAAGGCTCAATAAATAAGGCTCCACCCCAACATGAAATTCCACATCATCCCTTGAGCTTACAATTGAAAAATAAACTGTTCTCAATACAGGATAGGACACAAGAATTTCAACATATAGAATTTTTTTTAAAGTTAAATATAGATATGATTTCAGTTTAAGATGGGGCTTCCAGCAAAAGTGTTGATCAATGAGAATTCCTTAAATACATTGTTTCTTGAACGATAGCTTAGACACTAGAGCAAGAACCTACTGCAAATAAAAATACACCCATAACGAATTTAAAAAAAAACTAGGTTATGATTATTATCTGCCTTTACTCCTCAACGAGAACCTTAACGACTGTCTTTTATCAGGACCATTATGTTAAATAACAAAACCAAAGTTTTAATGTACAGACAACTCTTATTTCAATAAAGAGACATGTCTTTATTTTCAACATACTCTATGACTGTAACCACCCGAACATGTTTGGTAACGCAATGGATGTCTTGTACAAGTTAATAAATAAAAACAGTCGAACAGCTTAACTTACTAGTTTTAAGAAACAGCAAACTTCAGAGAGTTAAATTGGCGGTATCCGGTTTTGTGCTTTACAGTTATAACTGAAAATGTACAGAAAACTAAAAGCTATCCCAATAATTATAACGGAAGAAATATAGTACCCATGATTTCAACAAGATTACTTACTGAAATCACATCAGTTAGTGAGACAGCACGACATATGCAACAATTAATATATGATCACGGACGTTTTCCATAGTTTTTAGTGAAGAAAAAGTACACGATGTTTCGGGATCTGAAATCTGATGCCGTCTGTAAGTGAAAAGTAACCTTAAACATAGCAAGAAACTTCCGGAAATGACCTAGCCTGAAAGTAATCAACGTAAGCTGAACAACCAACTACCATCGTAAAAAGGCTTTTATATTTTGTTATTTTCTGTCTTTTTTAAACTTAATTAATTTTATAGGAACTAACCAAGAAAACCATATATCATGCACAAACACGTTAGAAACTTTTTAAAACAGTTAGAGAAACTAAGCACGTCTACGGCAGGTTAAAGCTGCCCACCGACAGACTTGCTGGCTGGCTGAGAGCAGCGGACGACCAACCACACAACCCAAAAATACCTATTTATGCACAGCAAATTCTCAACCTCCATTAACAGTGCATAAATAAGTATGGTTGTGTTTTCTGTTACAGTTGATCAGTCCGATACACGTCTGTGACTGGTCGTCCGTTGCTCCCAGCCAACCAGCTAGTCAGACGGTGGGCAGCTGTCACTGGCTTGAACCTGCTTGGTTTTTATAATTGCTTTTAATTTCTTGACGTTTTCATGCATGTTATATTCTAGACTAACTTATTGTTTTAAAATTAAATAAGTTTAGGATCAAAAAAAAAAAACACAACATAAAACGAACACACACAAACAAACTTACGTTGTACTGGGGTGGGTGATTGGTAAGCTTAAGCTGATAACCTTTCTGCTGCTCATTTCCTAATCCTTTGTGATACGTTTAAAATTACTTTCAATTCAAGACGGGATCAGATTCCAGATACTTTCGGTCATGGTCTTCTAGTAAAACATGTTGGAATAGGTCCATAATATTTTAACTTAAGAAATTCTACCATCGTCAACAACAAACTTCAAACAATTTTCAAAGATAACATAAATTTCTTATACTTAAAACTTGTGTAGTTTATACTTTAAACTTTATATAAATAATCTTTAACTTTTAATATTTGCATGAAAATCTAACGGACACAATATTAAAGTTTACCAACATGGATGCAGTCAACATAATAAATGATGATTGTATATCATTCACATGGCGCAATTTAATCACATTATAATGGCAGATTAATGAGAGATTACTTCACGGCTACAAGTGACTGCTGCTTAGAAGCTTGGTGATCAGTCACCATTACGATGACATTATCTCACTTAACTGCGGAAATCTCTTGTTCTTTGAGGTTTTAACTACACCCTCGAGTGTTTATTTTATCCAAGGAAGTATTTAGATCATGTAAACTGGAAACCTTAAAGATAAACCCTATTGTGCGGCACAGGATTTCATAGTTAAGAAGACATTATGAAGATGCCCTTAACCAAAGTGGGGGCTAAAATACAAATGACTTTTAGCACTTTAGCACAGATAGGCTAAACGTGTGATTTTGTTGTTGAATTGATTAAAACTAACTACAACGATGTTTTAGTAGATTCTTAGAGTTACGAAAATACCTACTGCACAACCGGATTTGCCCTTAATTTACAATTTTAGCTAAGAGTTTTGTATATCAACTAATATTAAAGCTCTAAGTATAGCCTTAAACTAAATCTACCATTTGGTGTTTGTTGTCTTAATAACGAAAGCTTTAGCATTTTATGTAACTTTAATCTACATCTATCAACCCCTTTAGGATGCGGAAAAATTAACAAATGACAAAATAAACTTCAGAATATTTCTGCCACACGGTTTAAAGTACGTTCAAAAACGGGCAACCGTTCAAAGGTTAAATGTGGTGGGATTTAAAGTTATGCGCAACCCGGCAAACTTTGATTTTTTTAACATGGGAAATTAAATGCTTCTACAAAATACAGTAAAGCAGATTAATCTGTCTCCAGCCAAAACATAACAATTCCTGTTTGTTAAGTTTTTGGTTGAATAAAATAGTTGTAGTGTTAATTTATTTTACAAAGCTATGTTAGTATTACAGTTTATTTTACTGTTTTATGGGTATTTCATTAATTTTGCCACGTATTTTCCTTTTTTGTATTACAGTTTTTTCATGAGTCCTCGGATATAATTATGTTCAGAGTACTGAGTATTTAGATAATAAGGGTGTATTCAATAAGTAATGTACTCACTGTACTTGTCCTGGTCTAATCTTATGTACATATATTTTATACACACGCGAAGAGCTTACCTGAAACAGACAAAATTGGTTTACTATTATTATTATACTCTTGAAAAGGAACAGTGCAGTAGAAGTTATAATATTCAATAACTCGAAACAATACAAATAAATCAAATACTTGAAAGACGACTAATTATACATTAGTAAAACGACACGCACACTTGATTCATTTTGTAAAATAGTACTTTTTGTACTGTATGAACAGTAGTACGGGATTGAATCAAGTTTATTAAGTGTGGGTGGATGAAAACTAAATTTATGAATACTTCTTTTATAGATAGCACAATACCTTTAGATTATATGAAATTTTAACGAAAGATCGAACAAACTTCGTCAAACTTGAAGACAACACATTCAGGGCAATAATTGTATTCAAGAGCATAATACTAAAAATATTAAATACAGCTGCCTAGGAACTGAGTTTAACAGACGGTAGTTTGATCGGAAGCTAACAGGTGCTTTGTAATAGGTTTCATTTTTAAAAACCTCATAAAACGCTTTAATTTACGACAAACTAATTTGCAAGAACAAGTTTGTAAAATGAAATATTTTGAATCTTTAAACTTCTAAGCTGTCTGATTTACGTGAATTGATTACAAATACATAGGCTACATAATGCCAAAAACCAACGACCCTTCCGTAGATCCTTTAAAGAAGCGGAATTCGTGTGACATAGCAACACTTCCGAGAAATCAATTTAAAACGCATCAAGGTGGATTACTCATGATCGGTAAGGTGAGGTGAGGATGCAATTACGGAGGAAGGCACGAGGTGATATATATGAGGGCAGAGGTGCGTAGGCATGCTGCAACACTATATATATACTGGCGGATAGAAGCAGGTCAAGGTCAAGGTGTAAAGGAGCCAACTGACCTTGGATGGCGGGAGTACTGACCGCAGTAAGTGTCCGATAACACAAGTGTCTAGGTCTTTTGTGTTTGGTCATTAGTTCTACCTCAATCAATCTCTTCATGATCAAAACCTGACTTTACAATGTTAGACAAACAAAATGCAGGTACGTCCATTACGGCTTAATGGAGAGTTAATAATAGCATTATGCATCTAGCAGTTAGTTACCAAACAAGATCGATACTGACAATTATTTGATATTTCACGTAAGTATAACAATGTGATCCTCATAAGGAAGATTTGTCAATTAAAACCTGTTCAGTCTTAAGAACAACTAACCTTTCAAAAATACCCGAACAAATTGGTTTCTCTAGATTAATAATGTTTTCGACGCAATCAGAGACTAACGATGACTTTCTTATGAAATAACTATTAGAAATTAATGATCTCAGTACTTTACTTGTACGCTGAAAATACTAACAGCATCGGCTTTTGTCGTAAGGTTTATGTTACAGGATGTATTTATCAAAAAGTAATCAGAATAATTGAAATTGAAGCTGATATTTTATTGCATTTAGTGATTTTCCTTTTCCAAACGCTGTAAATACAGTCGTATGTGTGCTGAATATAGTGAAGGAGATACCCCTACGAACCTACGAATAGTTGTTATACAATTCGTAAATAGCTAAGTGTAACTTAGTTATTTAGTTTAAAAGTTACTCGTAGTTATTGATTTTCTTACTTTTCTGTTTATTCCATGAAATACGCTTAAATTTGTAGTACGCTTAAATTTGTTGTTATTTCTAATAGTCCCTTATCTTGTGCCCTTATCTTTGAGTGAATAAACCCTTTTCTGTACAGCATGTTCCAAATTTTATGCTCACAATGAGTATCTCCTAAACCAGACAACTTTCTTACGAGTTCAAAATGAAAAATGTGCGATAATTTAATCCCATTTTAAAAGGGGCAGGGCCCTCCTGAGGGGCTGAGGTGTTGGTGTGCCATTTCATGTCCAAAATGAAGGTTAAGAGGTCAACTGGTCATTTATTTCATTCTAAGTATGAAAAAGGTCACTATAACAAGTAAACAATTTAATTCCACATGACTAGTTTCGGAAATGATTCCATTATCAAGTGTGTGTTGAATTGGGCCTAGAACTAAGGTATATCGGGCCTAGAATTATGCTAGGTATACCGTAGTTCTAGGCCCAATTCAACTCACACTTGATAATGGAATCACTTCCGAAACTAGTCGCGTGGAATTAAAATTTGTTCAAGGTACTTCTGTTTTATTTTGCTTTCTAATAATTTTACAAGTAACCCTTTGTAGTTAACTTGTCGTTTCAAACGCTATAACAAGATATTTAAATTTCACTTAGGCGATATAACAGTATATAAATTTATAATTTTAAGAGTAATATCGTGTCACTTATTATATTATCGTACTTATTGGTCCAACTTACTCGTATTTGCACATACAAAACAATTCACCGGTAATGCTTTTCTTTCTTGATTTAAAAATAGGATAATACAATACAATTAGTTCGCTAGCTCTAAAGTTTTAGTCATTTCTTTAAAACTGATCAACATGATTATTTTACGAAAATGTTCAAAAAACTGCATATTTGTAGTTAAGTTCAGTATTAGCTTTATTTTATTAAACCAATTAGTTAAGCGTACTACTTTACGCAATGAATGATTTTAACTTTAAACAGACTGTATATTAAGGCAAATATTGGTAGAAAAAAAGCCTGATAGAATTCAGCCCAGGATTTTTTATTCGTCAAAATATTTAGTCCTCGCGTAAAGTGCGCTTCTATCTGCGTTTATATGCACTCTCTCTCAACTGAAGCTTCAATTACCGGTACCTTTGTACAAGCATTGAGTTCTGGCATTGGGTTGAATCATTGACTTTCCATCCTACGTGTAGGATGGAAAATCAATGGTAGAATGCAACTGCTCTTCAATAGGCATGAATAGGCTGGTTTTTGACAAGAGAGAGTACTGATCGTTAAAAATCAACCTGGTCTGGGTTAGACTGAGCAATCTATGGTTGTTTTGCCTTCGTTTATCGAACCCTTAGTTAAAATCAACTGGTATTCAAATAACATGTAAAGGTAAAAACGCATTTGTGGGATCTTGGACAAACCTAAAGGGTCAGTTATCAGTGTAAGAGTCTTCGTGTTAAGTGACAAGGGCGATTTTACATCTTTAATGGTTGTGTTAAAAATTCCTGACGGATTCATAACTATTGGTAGAATTTATTTACTATGGGAAATAATACTTGATTGGTTTGCTTAACTTTAAAAAAGTATGGGCCTTGTTCACATGCTTATAATCTTGCGAATTTTATAGTAGACGTAAAATAAAATTGCAATTAGGCCTACTATTAAAGGTTTATTTTAGAAAGCAAACCACACTTCTAAATTTTAGCTTCGTTGGAATCTTTTACTCCTCAATTCTCAACGCTGTTTGCTTTAAAACATAAAATAGGCCAAGGATTCACTGTAACAAGAGGAAAGAGACTATGAGGTCAAGAATCACATCAGTTCCAGAAATTGTGAGAAATAAATGCAGTTATGAAGGGAAGTGCATCCTGTCTACTTGAGTGAATAGCTAACTGTACTGAAATGGAAAGTGATGTGTCATTGTGCAGGGTTCTGTATACAATATTTATATATCAAGATTTTAAACAGTTCGGAAGAACCGAATCCATAGCGACATTTATAGTAAACATTAATAGATAATCTCTGGGTACTTAATGCATATTGTAAAGATTACTTGGTACCGTACATTCAATAGACAAATACAATAAAGTGGTAATCGGCTTAGAGGTGATTGCATTCAAAGTTTAAACACTAAGGCTAAACATACCTTTTTTACAACAGACATTTTCAACAAATGTTTCATACTTTTTCTTGAAATTAAGATTTATTTTCAATATATGAACATTAATTTATTTATGAGATACATTTTGATGTGTTCGGTAATAAAATGGTTAGATAGTTATAAGAACAAACAAAGAGGACTTACAAAAAACAAAGACTTTAATACAAGTCGTTTGTAAGTTTGGCCTTTATAGTCTTAACTTCTCCACAAAATAAATAACGATTTCATTTCATTTCCATTTTGTTTTTATTTGGTTTGGGCTTTATCAAAATCGAAGAAAAGATTTAGCTCATAAGCTTACTTCCAACAGTTAGAGAAGAAAAAGATCATTTTAATATTTATTCCATAAGTATAAGCAGTGAATAGCTTTCAAACGTTGTTAAAGCGAGTACTTCCTTTGAAGGTGGTTCTAATCATTATAACGATACATAAAGGGAAAATCCAGCCTTGTTATCCGAGGCTTATTGTAGGAAAGCCGCTGTATTATTGCAGTAACCAGCTGACATGTTGACACAATTGACACAACTACACAGTTGATTCGAGTGATAATCATCAGATCATTCTTAAAGTTAAAATTGTTACAATGTTAGTTAAAAGTGCAAAAGTAAGATTTTCGTACTTGGTATTTGCAAAGAGGTGAGTGAAATGAAATTAAATTTAAAAATTCTTTATTTACGTTGTGAAGTTAGGACTTTATAGTCCTCTCTACCACTTAAGCACGTTAAATATAAACAATAAAATCATACTTACTACAAATAAGTTAAACATATAATTGAAAATTAGATATTTTAAATGCTAGATAAGAAAACTGAACTAAAGCCCATAAAGGTTTATGCGCGCAAGGTGGGTGTTGTCTAGATCAGAGCAACATATTTTGTATGGCATATTCGTAGGTGTCTTCGTGGAACCAGCATGCAGCTTGTGCTGGGGTTAGTGGAAGATCTTTCAGTGAGTCCGCAGATGAATTTTGAAATAGTTGCTTAATGATTTCTTTGAGGAAAAGAACAACTCATGCCAAAGAATTGATGGAAAATGCATGATTCGGTTGTTAGTTTAGTTCATGGTTGCTTTGTCCAGGGAAATAATCGTTAGAATCCAAAAGACTTTCAACGTGAGAAAGAAAATCAGCCTAATCCAAGGCACGAATACAGTTTGCCTACGTGCAAACGGTTAGGTAAACGAAATGTTCTGTGCCCGATACAGATTTAAGAGGACAAAACGTGGCACGTGTGTTATGTTTATGATAAAGCAATTAATTGGTGGACTAAAATTTTACTAAAACAGATTAAAGGTACTAAAAATAACCTCAAACGATAGTATTGATAAAAACAAGCAGTACAGTTTGTAGTTTACAATAAACCATAACTAACTAAAGAATTGTTTGATGAGAACATGTCAAAAACTTCAATTTACTTTGCACAGTTTAAAAGCTGACGTTAAAAATCGATCACTATGACATTGTCTGTTGCAGGAGTAAAATGTCAAAGGTGTCAAGATAAGGGCTTAACTCAGGTAGGGGTCTTGTGTAACATCAACAAACAATAAATCAGGCTTAACAACTTTCAAGCCGCTTAGCCTAAACTTGTCCAAGCGCTACTCTGACACGTCACAGCTGCTTCTTTGTCTAACACACGAGTTTAACACGTTACAACATATGTATGTATGGATATATCTTATTAGATATTAAGAAATAAAAAAAAACATCAAACTGTCTCGATAGTTTCAAAATTAACCTGGAATAGAAATTCAAATGATCGAGCTTTCATACAGACAATTTAAAATGTAGTACATTTGTCTTAGTAACAAGATACGTGACTACTGATTAAGTTAATGTGTATAAGGAAAATGGTCAACTATTGCTTCAACGTATCTTGTGTTTTGAGTGTAGACTTCATAGCTTGAGTAGTGCACAATTATAAGTCATGTAGAGTAAAGTATAAATAATAACATCTTTGATTTATACCTACAAAACCTCAGGGAGGTGGTTTGGTCCTCATAACTATTTCCTTGAATTTAATTGTTAATAATAAAAATACATGCAAGAGTATTATTTTCTAGAATGCATTATTTTTTAATACACGTAGAGTATGAGAGAAAGTTAAAACAACTTTACAAAACCAACTTGTAAACATAAACGTTCTACTGTTTTAGCTATTGTCCAATTCATCTTTAAACTTAAGGCGGTTTGGTTTTGCAACATGACTTTTGAAGCAATAAGCACAGAAATTTCAAATACAATATGACAAAGATGTACACTTTAGATGCTTTGTACAAGTGGAACAGTTTCTATTCAGTCGTCATTTAACATTGTATCCAAGTTATGGCGCACATACTATAAACCCCGGAAACAAGATTAAATAGTGTGATGTTTAGTAATTGCATAGTAAGTAAGTTATTAATTATTATTGTTCAAATGAAATTATTGTCATTATTATCATGGAGAGCCTATCCGGAAGTAAATTTATATTCAAATCGTAGTATATTGGCAAGCTAAGCGTGCTGTATTAGAATCAGTTATTGGTAGTTACAATAACTATTATGGAACATGATGGATGTTCCAAACGTGATACAGCAGCATAAATAGTTGCCTAAACAGTGCACGGGATTTAACTTGAAATCTGTCTAGCTTCCTGTCCCAAATTAATGATAAAGGTATCATAATCGTATACATTCTAAGAAGTAGTATTATTCCAAACGGCTTCCTTTTTTCAACGGTTCTATTAAAAATATCTGACACGTTAATTTATTCAAAAAAAGTACTTCTTACATTAAAATTAAAAACTATACAAGGTTTCAAATTGTTTGCAAATAATAATGTTTATAGTGACTTAAATCCACTAATATTGTCATTTTTCATTTGAGCTCTAACCCATTATAAATCACTTTTTGAAGAGTGATCAAGTGATCGAAGAGTGATGTATATCGAAGGAAAACACAGGCTCTGCAGCTGTAAAAAGAGACCAATTTGATTAAGAAAAACCATACTTTTCCCGGCAACAATGGTCGGCGTGACGTCAAAGCTGAGTCGTGATTGAAACTTCTTATCAGACACACTTTCTCTGGCTTTTTGCGAGCAGTTGAACGTTTTCCTCAAAAACTTTTTAATAGTGTCAATGAAGTACACTTATTGAAGAGTTGATTCTACATTAAAGCTATATTACAGCTGTATGAGGTTTTGCTACACTGAGCGAAGTATAATGACACTTTTCATTAATTCTTAGCTGTTAAGTACAGATAATTTTATGTAAACATTATATTAAATATTATGGACAAATAACAGAAAGTACATGATTTTTTGTTTGAGTTAAAACTGTATGAACGAAGACTTTATAAAACATCTATAGTTAATATTTATACCAAATGCGCTATTATCAGTTTTAAAACATATTTACTACTTTTAAAACATAATCACCAACAGTTTGTAACGTTTCTGTTAGTCAATAATTAACTTAAATTTAATCGAGTAGTTCGTTACTGGTGGTTGAAAAAAGAGTAATCGTGAAATATTAGCTATGATTGATAAAAATCCTTGGGTTCTGGTTGTTTAAAGAAAGTTAAATAAAGGAAAACATCATGTCATTTATTAATAGCTTTTATGTTTAAAGCAAATGAAAAAACACGTTATTTTGAGTATTGTTAGTAGTAAACATACACAGTGTTTTAACAGGAAATAGTAAATTAGAGAAACAATAACAAAGCTACTGACAGCAGAGTTTGAAGTTGGGTTCACAGTAGCGTGTAAAGTGTCACAGGTACATGAGAGTAGCCTAAGAAAGGAAAGTGTTATAGGCTAGTGCTACGCTACAAGGATCACGGATGTACTGAGTATTGACACACATAGTGCACTCATAGCACTGGTGCCTTACACGTGAAAACCACTAACATTGTTTATATTTTGAATTTTAGAAACAGGATAGCAGCAGAGTACGAATACGAGTGCACACAACATTTAATTGCACTTGTATGGTTAGTCTTATGCAATAAAGAATTTCATATGAACTCCACTACACAAATGTATTATTACTAATATTATTAAAATAAAATAATAAAAATAATAATTAAAAAAAATAAAAATTTTAATAATTGTAATGTTTGAAAAAGTTGCTGACGGTTATTTTAACCGATGTTGTCTATTAGTTTTTTTAAATAACAGGCCTTCTGCGTGAGACCTGATGTAACAATCAAAGAGAAATAAAGCACTTTTTCATTCCTTTTAACCAAAACTATCATAAACTCAAAAATCATATTTACAGGCTACGTTCTGACGTACTTATTGACAAATATGATTTTGCATTCAAAGTGTAGAGAGCAAACTAAAAGGAGATTTACGCATAAGACTTAATTTGACTTATGCAATTTTGAAAGAAGTTATTTTCAACCTTAGTCGACTACTTAAAACTATATGCAGTACTAATATCATATTGCACTTTACTAGCATATTAAACGTATCAAATTCATGCTAATAGTGGTTGAAAAATCATTATGCCGGTGTTATTACATTAGATGGAAATAGATAGACTTTTCTACCGGTTATTGTGGTAGTCACAAAACCAATAGAAAATTCCATTATTTCTATGTTAAAATAAAGCCATATAAGCAGTGTTATGTTCTTAAATGTATTATGACCGTTCATTGTCTATATCAACAGAGTTCTTACATTTGTATTGAACAAGTTGGGAGGTTATTACTCCAAACAACCTTGAAAACGAACTAGCTCGGTTACCGGTACTTGACTGATAGGCATTGTGGGGCAAGGTGAGCGCATGTTGACACAGTGAGAATTCCAGTCATTCTCTCATGGTAATGCGTCCAATTAAAGTTAAAGCTGATTTACTTGAGTGAATAGAAACAGCCAGTGAGAAAGCATTGAAATATAAACTAGTTAATGGTTGTGAAAAACGGCACGCAACTGGCAAGTTGAGTTTTTTCACTACAGATTGCTCTCGTGTTTGTCAAGAGTACTTGAGATTTCTTTCTTCAGTAGATACTGTGAAAGGTCACATAATGTACAGCTAATTTCACCCAATCATGCCAACCTTAGCTCATTAGAAAAACTAGTTTTAGCCAGTAAAAGTAAACGCAGGCTTGCATGGCCGGTGTCAATACCAACAGCAAAGGCCTTTGGTTTACTTTCCGTTACAGTTGGGTTTACTAGTCTAGATAATTCTAGCCTAGAATATTTGTATGCTCACGGGTAATTATTAAACACACCAATTCAAGATTTACGTTTCCTGGAAAATTGTCAAAGGATCTTAATAAACCACAGTTTGGTCAAACGCCCTACCAAATCATTGCTCAACAGTTTTTTTTCAATTTTTCCGTGGTGGTATGTGTCAAAATTACATTATCAAGAAGAGATAATATAGGCCTACTATAAATGTATTATAAATGCAGTGTTCACATACACTGTCGTCCTTCTTTCCTACATGAGCGTTTTAGTGGTGGATCGTTTGTATCATAAGTTCTCCTTATGATATCTACGGCCCAGTGTACCACTTGTCAGTTTAAAGTGCTGGTTTGTTTCAACTCTTTTGTAAAAAAATATATATATATATATACTGAAAAACACACAAAATGGTGGGTGACGGCCAAACTAATAAACGTAAACTCATTTAGTTTATCATTTTCTATTAGTTTGACTCAAGGAACAATAGCCTGAATTTTGAGTAGTAGGTTAGGTTAGGGACACTCGGTATACACAGTGCATTGCGTATAAAGTGTGGAAAAAAGTCTCGAAACACTTCGATATTTTCTGAACAGGTAGACGTAAACCAATAAAACTTTGGACCTCGTTAAAATACATTTTTCTATGTTTATCAGCGCGTGGGAGCCGTCCCGTCTAGAGGTAGGTATGAAATCTTAAATGTAAGCCTATGTCGAGTTTGGTATCAAAATAAAGATCTATTTAAGTAAAAATTGAATGCCACAAACTAGTCTTCAAAAGGTTGACCCTGTCCAAAGTTATGGACGTTCGATCTTAAAGTAAAAACATTTTAATAAGTCAGAGACCTGAATATAATTTTAAATTGAAAATATTTTTATTTTTATTGAAAAAGAAGATGTGAAGCCAATTAGCTTTCAATAAATCAATTCAGTTTTTATTTTCGCTTAGAAATTAAGACCAACACTCTCAAGATTTATTAGACAATTAAGAGCATCATTGAATAGAAGAAGTTCCTTTATTTTTGTGGATAAGTACGCAAACGTAGTTCCTATCAACTTGATACTTTTGATTTCCTGAGTTCGGTTTAAAAATGAATTGCTTCCCGTCAAAGTTTGCTTTGTTCCCAGGCTAAATATAAGTTACACCATATAGTAACTCCTCCGAGGATCCTGTGTTAACTGGTTACTGTCGACCCGAGGAGAAGAAGAGCTGGGGAGGAGACTATCACCTGTTCTTGATGTGCCATTATCAGTGGCTGAACTCTACAGATAAGGAGTAATGGCGGATTAATGATAACGAGAGGTGATTGTTATCACGTATCAAGAGTCTACAGACTTCCGCCATTATACTAAGCACGCATAATGTAACTTCCCATCTTGCTACTGATCAACATTGATTGTGCGTAGTGCCTGCCGAAACTCAGTACTTAATTTAATTTTTAATGCTTTAGGTTGCATGCAGTTACCAAAGTTTTGAACGTTGAATTGATGATTTGATTACAAACACTGTTTGATACAAATATATAGTATTTGTAAAACTGTGCATCACTAACTTGTACTTTTGAAAATTTGTGTACCATACAAAATGTATATTGTTTTCTTACATTAAAACCCAAAACCAACAAAGTGCAAGTTTCTAGGTGTATCTTAATATTTTGTTGCTTACGTCATCAATATTATTTCCTATATATACTTAAAAGGTTGCATCACTTACGACACAAAATTATGGAAAAATACTATAAAGTATGAAATCCGGAGAAACATTACTATTGTTCAAAGAGTACGGTGTATAATAATATTGTAAGACTGAAGACGTAACATTGTCTTTCTTGAAGTACCTGCGTGTTAAGACATGTTTATCAACTTTGTTATTTATATGTCTCAGTGTTCTGAGAGAAATATTTACATTAAAGTTGACACTAGTCTAAGACAGAAAATGCTTTCGTCAATAATCGTAAAATAGTTACTTAGCTGTCAGAAAATAACTAGAATATTCATAGTTTGTTAGAGTACTGTAAATATCGTTATCATAAGGCATTTAACTAGTTATGCATTATAGCACGACAGTTTTATGCACAACTCATGAACTAATTAGCTAAATGGAAAATTCGAATGTATGAATCTATTGAAAATTCTGTATTGGATCAGATTATGGAAAATTTTAGCTACTAACAACTGACGATTAGATGCATGTAAGGATGTAAATGATAAATTATTATAAACATAAACTAGTTTCAACGGAACGCGCTAAATGGTAGTTATAGCTGTTGAGGAATATAATATAATTTTTTGCGTAACTTAATAATTATAAACGCTCAAAATCAAAAAAAAAACAAACCCTACGGCCTTCTTCTCGTATCAACTAAGCAAAAGTAACGAATAACGGTTTGGTCGAGCTAAGATTGTACATTTCACAAGTTGGATGAGGCAGAGAGACAGAAGAGCTTGCCGCTGCAACTACGTAGATAGATAGAAGTAGAGTGCAGTAATTGATACTTGAGATAAGACCCGTTATCTGTAGATTACTCCATTACTTGAGGCAGCGATAATTGCTCTCATTACGCTACCTGTAATCAAATCCGTGTCATTCTCTGGTCGGAGAGTTTCCAGTTAGAATGAAGTTCCTCAGTTTCATACCCTACTGAGAAAAGCGTGGTGAATAAACTAAGATGGAAATATGGGGATTTAGTGCTTTATTTAAATATGACTCTCTTAGTTGAAAACCTTCTTCCTTTTTTAACGGTTTCCTCCGATTGGTAATTTGAAATACTCGTACACTATCGTCTAACTATTTTTTATTGCAATTGTTTTCTACCCCTAGTGACTGCTCAAAAGGATATGTAGGGATTAATGATTTTACTAAAGTTTTACCTTTCATAGTCCTATAAAAAGAAGATTACAAGAGAATTATCAGAGAATGAAATACACGATAAAAATACATAAAAGGTTTGAAATCATATAACGTCAATAATTAAATGAAAACCCCATTTCTAAGACAAAAATCAATTTCCAAACTTTATTAAATAAGTCTGAAGAGCTGAACAAACCGATGAAGTTCTCAAGAGCAAGCGATAGATTTAGACAAGCAGTTGAAATGGATTTGAACAGCCCGATAAATAAGCCGTGAGCAAATACTAATCGAAATGGAAGGTAAGATAAATCACTTGCGCACGCACAAGCGCAAGCAGTGCCTCGAGCGCGCACTCACTCACGAGCTCGCTTGTGTGAACTTAGACTGCTGGCTTACAACATGAGGTGTGTCGTGTATTTGTATCTTTACCGGTAGAAAGTAGGATTTATTTCGACATAATTTGTAAGCTAAATCATCCGGCAAAGGTATTATGGAGCTCTTCACTTTAATAAATGTATGTTTTCTTCGCTCTTACCTTGTCTTAAGCTGTCGATTCATAGCGGGTTTAAAATCTAAACTGATTGATAGCCCAGCTTGAGACTACATATATGAAAACCAACTTGCTTTGCAACAATTATACAGTTTGAACGAATTATTAATATACTGCAGTTGACTCTTCTCTCGTTTTCCTTTTCAAGTTTCAATCATTATAAACAGGAGGTAGATATGTTAAATACAAAATACAGTACAGTTAAAAATATTTATGATACAATTTTCAATTTTGGTAACCCAAAAACGAAAAAAGATGCAACATATTAAAATGATCACGTTCCTTTTCGGTATTTATTAAATCTAACTCACTCTAAACCGTAGGTAGGACGAGTATAATTATCTTGGTCATTTAAGCTACTTCTAACTAGGCTATATACAATATCATTACCACTTGAGGTTAAACAATTACACTTGAATTCGGACCAAGTGTATGACCGGAGCATACTGCCAGCTTTTCTCTTGAAGGTCGCATCGAACTTACCCTACATTCAGGTCAAGTTGTATCTCATGCATGTAACTCTTTTTTCATAATACCACATGTATATTACCTTAACTCACTTATCTTATAACTGCAAAGTCAACGGGTGATACAACGATAAGGTTATACTGAGTTATCTGAAAAGAACAGTCAATGTTAACTAATATTGGTATTGAAGCCATATCCTCTCTACAGTAGAACTGAACTCAAGCCGCCAGTAAGACTTGTTCCCGAGACAAAGACGCAGTGTTAGTTGAACCAAGTAGAGGAGCTTACGTAAGTTCAGCACTAAATCTGTTTACACGACTAATAAGCTGGCCACAAAAGCAACTTTGGCTAACAACAATAAACAATACATCAAGCTCATGGTAGACTGTACAGTGCACAATGCACAACACTTGCTCACTAACTTCTCTTCCCAACTATTCACGAGTACAGTCACAGTCATGATTGAGTTACAAGTTTGAATACTGTGATATGTTGTGTGACACAGATTACTGTATAGATGAGACCTAGTTTACGGAGAGCTTTTGAATCAATTTGTTATAGTGAATAACATGTTCATTATAATGTTCACCTCAGTTGTTCGGGAGAGCGTCGTTGCAGAGGTTTGAGGGAAATAAAATGGATACTTTCGTATTGATGCAATTTTGACAAAACAACTCTTAAATGAAAGATAAGCATATCATCTAGTTTGCCTGTAGTTCATTTTTTCAAAATTTACGAGTATTTTAGTTTTTATGTTATTAACTGTTAAATATAGAAAATAAAGGTAGGTTGTTTTAAGACTTTATTTAAGAAACTAAAAATAGGTTTATCACAAATTGTATCACAGGCAAACACAGATGAACTCTTCTCTTTCCAAATAAAAAACATATCTGAATTTAACCTTCACATAAGAGTGCTATCTACTTTCTACGAAACCCTTGCAAGCGGAGGGTTTGACAGTTAGGGCGCATCAGTTCAAAGAAAACCCGTTGATACGTGCGCAGTGTCATGTTTTCCTGGTGGACCTTCTTTCTACAATGACCACGGAGGCGTACTCTTTGGGCGTCATGTCTTTCAAGGCAGCGAATAAGATCTCCTTTTTCCAGACTATACGCCAAAAACATCCAAATTTGTTCAATGATGAATTTCAAAATACCGTAGCAAAACGCTTTGTTAATAGGTATTTTTCTATTTTGGTTAGCAATACACGTCTGTGAATTTCACTGTAGTAAAAGAAATAAATGGAAATGGAAAAAAAAACGTATTATTAGAAAGGTTTATTCGTTCTTATTAATAAGCCTCATCTCAAGGATAAACTCTCATATAAAGGGCGCTAACAACTAAATCGTTCATATAACGTTAGCATTGTGAAAAATGTATATCCAAAATGTAACTCCAGAGTCCTAAATAAAATAGTTGGATTACTCTGAAGGTGAAGAGGACATGTCTGCGATTCCTTGACCTTACACGCAAACACTTTATTCACATGGCACATACAACTCCTTTAAGTTCAAAGTTCAAGACTCATTTAACAAAGTAAGGTACAAATACGAATTCAAGAATTCGTTCTAACTATAGTGAACCAGCAACAATTTCCCAGAATCCGTATCGTATATTGATACAGCTAGACAGTAGAGTGTCTTTTAAACATTAACAGAGGCATAATTATTAAAAACAATAATTATTAGCTGAGATTTGAAGGATGTTTTTATTGATGAAGGTACCAGAGCTGGTATTGAGATAATACAACCAATGTTAAAATGTATAGTTATTATTAACGGACGAGCAGCCTACTAATACTAACCGTACTGATACCTATTATTGATAGATTATATACATTGTAAAATATAAGTAAAACATAGGTAATATACATCAATTTAATTAAACGATGTTTTTTAATTATAAATCTTTTGTGGTATATTGTTTTACTTTGTAGTTGGTACAACTCCAAGGCATTATAAGTATGCTACAAACCGTGTCGAAATCTAGCCTATCAATTTCTAATTCAAGTTAAACTGTAGCATCGCAGAACATGGAGGTCCGCTCACTTTGTACATTATTAACTAAGTTTGTATTCGAGTTTGGATGGAGTTGTGCTGCAAGTTTGGTCGAGGCGTCACGTGGCTCTGTATAAATATGCATAGTTATCAATCTAACTTGCCTTCTCAGTAAGCGCGGCACAGCACCGTCTCAGCGCAGGGCTGCTGGGTTATCTAACTAAGCCCCGCTGTTTCCCCCGTGTAATATCATCTGATCGATCAAATATAAATTTGGATTTCTTAGATTTTGCGTGAAGAGTTCAGTAAAATTGAAGCCGTGGTGTGGTGCTGCCATAAATATAGAACAGCCCATGGATCAAACCAAAGCATATTTTAAACGAAAACGTAAACGTGTTATTTAAAACTTGTTGTGATTCAATTTAACAAATTGCAAAACATCAAACCATTCAAAACGACGGCCATAAATGTCATAGAAATGTATGGATCATGCCCTATTCCAAAGCCAAAAATAGAAATTTGGGGCCCTAGGGGCAAAACATAATTGGGAGGCCCCTACAGAGGGCGTTAAGACGTTATCTAGTATAATACTATAGCCTTCAGGTTAGGTTGCCTACGTGTCCTCAATTGAAAGGAACATTGTTATTTGCATTGGTTAGTCAGAGCAGATGGTCGACATAATGACTGTTCTGAGAAAACTCTGCAGCTTTAGCTTTCTACGTCTAATCAAACTTTAGCTCAAAACAAATCTCAAATGGTAAACCTAAATGTCTATTAGTAAACACTGAGTTGCAGACAGCCCCTCTGTCGCTATGTTGTGTGCATTTGTTTTCAATTCTAATTCAAAGTCTAATTATTAAATAGTATGAGTAATATATTTTTGAATATAGGATTATGGAATTTGTAAAACTGTCTAATTCTTCGTGTCCGTCCAAGTTGTCTCAGATGAGTAATGAGCGAGATATAAGCTATTAAAACCTGCAGCATCATTTATCAATGCCATGTAATGCGTAGTTATCGTTTTGATTTAAAACATAAACACTATTAACTTATTAACATAAATAAATTTATTAAATAAATGTGCTTTAATAAATAGACTTATATTTTATAACATTTGTTCAAGGTACGTTTCACTTGGCTTTCGGAAAAGTTAGAGATACGTTTACTTCGACTTGAGACAGTGGAAAAAACAGGAAATCTTAGAAACCGCACTACGTGCTCCAAGTTGACACTAGACAATCAACAAAAACAGAAAAGGTTGACAGTAAAAAGGAGCTGGCCTCGATATCCTGTTAGTGCCTAGGTCGTTAAGTGACTAGTAATTGAAGACTTTAAGTGATTTGGCGAAGAGGATACAGCACCAATTGGAAGTTGCGTCACAATGCCAAGCTAATTGGCTGGTTTAGGATCAATAATTGGTTTGAAGTTTGCTGTAGCTTAAAGAGATCTTGTTGAGATTTATTGGCTGATAATCTTAGTTGTGCGGTGTATAGAATAAAACCTTACTTTTCTGCGAAACCTTACTAGCACAATTCGAGATTTTTAAAGAAGACAATAGTTAAATGTAGATGTTGTAGACCATATCTGAAAGGGCTCTAATCATTGACTTTAGGCTATTTACAGGAAAATATGAATCAAAACATTTATTTGGGTAAACTACGTTATATCGTGATCTTTACCCATCCATCTCTATAAGGCTGGTATTTCAAATTTCTCTTTAGAACCCGTTAGAGAGGGATTTCGTGTTTAGTTGGGTTTTCATCCTTCTCTTTGCCTTGAGAGAGCTGGTTGAGTGCCATTTCGCTGTCCTTGATTAAAGTTTGCAATACTCACATTCCGTCTTAGACTTATTCCTTATTTCTCTTTTGAATGGCAAATGCTAATTTTCAAACTTAAGTAAATGTTTATTTTGATCTTAGAAATCAATATAAGTTGAACATACACGTATATGTAAGACCGCTTTGTTTAGTTTTTACATTAAATAGTAACGCAGTTTAGTAACTTAACTTTAATTCTGGTTTGAAACTTAAACAAGTTATACTAGACAAATATATCAAATTTCACAAAATACACTTCTTTTGTAGTAAATTTGTATGTGTTCAGTAAGATAGGGGTTTGTATAAGTTCCACGAAAATGCATTATGATTCGGAAATAGCACAATGCAAACTGGATGGTCACTGTGCAATAACAACAGTGTAAGGCAATGCTTCTAAATGTCTAATTATTGTTAGAGGTGGTACAAGAACAAAGTACAGGTATTCATTAGCCCTGCGGCGATGTTCTGCCTTTATTGATGTTGCATAAGTTATGTAATGCATTTAAAGCGCTGTTTACCCACTTTGTAGGCTACGAGGCATTTGATTAAATACAAGATTGGCATACATATTTACGTTGTTATGGAACTGAAGGTTAATTGTGGAATAGTATTTACAACTTGACCTTACATAACAGGTAAAATAAATAAAGTTTCAATACAAATAATTAAATAAATTTGGAATTATTTGTTTAGAAGCCAGTGGGTATCACCCAGCTAGTTAACAGTGTGAGCTCAATCGTATTTTGCAGTGTATGCAAAAAGAATAGGATAAGATAGTCTACGAAAAGAGTCCTGTCCAATCCTAGAGTAGGTCTAAACCTTTTTAATTGAGTACGAAAAGTTGACCTGAAACTATTATGCAAAGTATATTTAATTTTTTTGTACCTCACTTTCTTAAAGAAAATAACTATACGTAAACTCAGTTTAAATAATCGTTATCACACTACCAAGCAAAAGAGCAATTGCTTGGTATTCTAGTATTCAATACACATTTTGAATGCAAACTCCATTAATTTGAATTAGACTCATTGAATTTACGAACTTGTGCTTTGACTTGTACTGACTATTTTATACTTTCTAGATATAAATTATATAAACTTAAGTAATTAGTCTGTAGGAAGTGCTCGTTGACAGATTTACAAGTGATTTAAAAATAAAATTTGATTTAGCCTTGTTGTTTTAGCTGTTGTATTCTTTGGCTTGATTACCTTGATTGCAATGATTGTTTTTTTTCACAGGTAAGATGTGTTTTCAAATAAGGAGGCGTTTGACATGTTAACGGTTTTAGGGGAGTGTTATAGATGTTCTAGAAGAGCAGCTCGTGTCTATGCTGAACGTTACCCCTTACGGGTTCATCATTCATACAACGTGTTTGAGAGACTTCAACCCCGTGTGATCTCATCTGGCTGTGCACAGCCAAATCACAACAAAACAAAAAGATCGCTCTGCCTGATACGACCGGGATAGCGCCAGACATCGTCGCAGCCGTTCTTCAAGATCCACACACATCCACTAGAATAGTATTTGGAGTATCTGGAGTCAGCCGGGCGAGCGTAGGAAGAATTCTGAAGAACAAAAAGCTACGTCCTTATCACATTCACTTCATCAGGAGTTGTCAGACCGGGACTTTAGATGAGAATGGGGTTCTGCACATGGGCAAGTCTAGAAACTGAAAGAGACGAACATTATTTTGAAAATGTATTGTGGTCAGATGAAGCTACTTTTAAAAGTAATGGTCTTGTAAACAAACATAATTTACACTACTGTTCCCAAGAAACCCTCACTGGATGCGTACGATCGATAGGCAATCGACCCGGAACACATGGTGTGGAGTTTTGGATGACAAAATCATTAGTCCTTATTTCTTTAAAGGGAACCTGAACAAACAGATTTACAACAATAACTTCATGAGAAATAGTCTACCGGAATTGTTGCAAGATATCAGTCAGAAGAAAAAGGAAACAATGTGGTTTATGCACGATGGTTGCCCAGCCTACTATGAACATTAGAGTGAAAAATACCCTGACTGAACTCTTTGGAACCAAATGTATAGGACGAGGAGGTAAATTATATGTATTGCGCAACTTGTTTCAAAAAATGTAAAATACCATTGAAGTCTATGGCTCGTAGTTTGTTATTATAGTTGTATTATTTTTATACATTTATCTCTTGGTATTCTAGGTCCCATTGCTTGGCCGGCCAGATTGCCCGATCTTACCGTCGTTGACATTTGTCTACTTGTGGGGAAGAATAAAGGAGATTGTTTATTTTGAAAAGCCATCCTCACGAGAAGACGTGAAAGATTGAATTCGTCAGGCATGTCGGCAGTTATCAGGTGAAAATTGCAACATCGAGCTTTAAAAGCCGAGTTGAAAAGTGTTTGGAAGCTGAAAGCCAGCATTTTGAGCATATTATCTAGGCATCTAAGTAATCAAGCGATAAACTATGATTTCAGGCTACAAAGAAGGTAACTTAATCAAGCAAATAAAAGTTTATGACTTTGTAGTTGAATTTATCAAAGGTTTATCTTAGCAGTTATAAGAAATGAAATATGAGTGTTTTCCATTACCTTATTACCTATTACCTCCCGCTGAATAGGTGACCAGCTCTGCTGGAGGGATGTCATCAATTTAACTATTCCCAACTTCATGCATATTGCCACTATTTTAAAACTTAAGATGTTTCAGTTATGTAGTTATTTATGAATGGCAACCAATGACTTTGTCAAAACTCCACACCAGTCCTAGAATTGTCTTAGAATAGAATTATCAGAGTAATCTTATTATTTCAAAATTGTGGCTATTATGGTATTTCTATAAATTTCAGATTGTTTGGTAATTAACCAGTTCTAGAAATGAGCGAGGTTTTTAAAAAAGCAATTCAACTAGACTCAGAGTTCAAAAGACCAGAGTTTAGGTTGATTTTTTTCTGATTCCGGATTGATGAACAGGTGAGCTTAAACTAGGCTTATTTGGGCCAGTTTTAAACTTAAATCTCACGTAATAACTTATAAGCAAATCAAGAAGAGAATTTACTAGAATTACCTTAAATAGAATCTACACAAATAGAAACATAAACATAAAAAATTGTAAACAGAAAAAATTGAAAAAATAGTTGTGAGGGAGTGTAGTAATGTAATAGAGTCTAACAAGCTTAGTGTATTAAATATAAAATACAACCTTTAAGTTGCAAAAGCAGTCGGTTTAAGGATAATCCGACTGGAAAAATATTCTGAAATAAAATAACCAATAAAATTACATTTCAATACGTCAAGAATTCCAGAAACTGCATTGTACAACCAATTGAGTAAAACCTTTACAACATTTGGAGAAGGTAAGAGAAGATAGAGAAGAGAAGAGAACTCTGCATGTGGGTTCTAATGTTTGGCAGGACAAATAAAGCTCATGAATAGTTAGAAACAGCATTCGCAAACCTATTCAACAAACCACTCTAACTACAGCTTTCGTGCAACTCAAACTTTTCAACAAACCACAATTTAACCACTTTCAATTACCAGGTTTGGAAACTTTCTGAATCAGAATGCTAATAGTTGGCACGAAGTTATCTAAGATGAATAACTGTGGTTATCAACGAATCAGGTGAGCTCATCGAATCAACGCTGGATTGGTGAAAACAAATAAAACCGTAGCAATGTTATTGCTGCCAGCAAGAACAAATGGAGCACCAGCAAGATATTAATGGTATCAGCCTAATACTTACTGGTACTTATATTATTATTGATTGGTAAATTTATTCAATTAAGTATTTTGCAAGTACGTTGTTATTTTTACTATTAAGAACTCGTCAGGCGATAAGCTTATATCTTAATACTTAAGTTATCTTAAACTAAAGCAAAGTCTTAAAATGTTAATAAAACATCACATGTTGTCTTCTGTATTTACCAGAAAGTTTAAGGTTTTGAGTTATTCGGCTTAGAAAATAAAGGCACATTTTTACACGGAAGTGAAAAATAAATAAGAAAATTAGAAATTTGGAAGGAATAACTGACACAAAATAAAATGAATATCTCAAAATGGTCGGGAATGTAGCCCCAGTTAGAGGAAGAATACACGGTAGGCCCAAGGCGGCATCCAGTGTAGACGGTGTTCTGCAGCTGAGCATTTAGTTGTTGAATCATTGCCACATGTCCTTGGACATTGTCCGTACGGGGCTCCTCTCAGAAACCACCGTCATAACAGAATGCGTACACTGATAGCAGATGAAGTTAGAAAATGCAAACAGCTTGAACTGTACGAAGAAGTAACGGCAGTGGCCAATGAAGGTTCCATCCGGAGAATTGACATAATTGTGCTAGACAGGAAAAAGAATAAAGGCTTAATTTTAGACCCAACGATGCGTTTCGAAATTTGTAAAAATCAGTCAATGAAGAGAAGCAGAACATATATAACAAAACATATCATAATTATTAACAAACAACAAATACAAAAATTTAAAGTGATTGGTTTACTCATCGGAGCAAGAGGATCTGTGCCAAAACTGTTTCACTTTGGAAGAAAACAAAATCTTTCTAACATATAACACCAAATCTTTGTTACAAAATCAATTCAAATACAAGACACCATTTATACCACCATGTAAACCAAATTTATAATTTGTAATAGTATTCGTTGTTATCAAGCAACCTACGTTGGTGAGAAGATGTAAATTTTAATGAAGTTTCTCGATATATGCTTAATTAAAATACTTGAAGACGATTATTTGAAATGTGGGTTGAAGAATATATACATTCACAACAATCCCATTTTTCAACAGTATTTTTAGTAAAATTGTGTGTTTTCTCTTGCAGGCTCGAAGTAAACAAGAGACACAGAGAAGAAGGTCACTGCGAGTGCAAAGAACCATCGAAGGACAGGAGATCCCACGACCTACATAAGTAGAGTAAAAATAATGGCATCGTTTCACGCGCCAGCGCACACGGCAGTCTAGCGAGTGGTCTGCTACCAGCTGTACCACAATACCACAGAGTACGATGCTAGGAACGTGCTAGGTACAGTGTACTCTGAGGGGAGTTATGAAGCAAACCAAACAGTTCTTCAATAAATCAAATAGCAATCGCACTAGTTACCATGAAATACACAACTACCCTGAGATTCTCGTTAATCTAGTGACGATTGGTTTCTTAGATATCAAAACTAATAAATGTTGTAACGCTGATCATAAGAAACATTTTAAGACATAAAAATCTCTTACAGCTGTAAACTCACATCTGAGAGGTTTAAATTTACTATTCATTTTGGGAGTGTTTTGAAATGTTGTCTCTGACTATCTGATGTATGCAAATTTCACTATTAAACCAAGTGGCTTGGTAGGAGGAACAAACAAACAAAACAATAGACACTAATAACCATGTGTGACGAGAGCCGCATTACAAGTGGATAAAATAGTGCCGTTCTGATGTTGAAATGTATGTAACACTAGCTTTACAGCTTCGTCGTTATCATTCTTAGAGAACTGCTAATCTTCACGTCTCTGGAAAAGTAAGTTTAAAATTCGTCATTCTGAAAATTCTACATAACTGGTATGGTGTAGGAGGATAACTGTAGAACTTAAAAACTAATATCATTACGTAAGGGAACAATTTACGTTCCAAAATAGGCTACTGTATCGTTCTACTACACTGTACTATTGCACAGTGTCAGTTCAAAGTTTTATAGTATACTTAAGCTTTAAATACATTCGGTCCCAGGTTTTTCCAAATGGTCCAAGGTGTAATTTTTGAGTTTCAATCAATTGGCAAGATAACATTTTTTTTAATGCCACGATTGTGTGGCTAGTAGCTCTGTGTGGAACAAAATGTTTTCTCGGTACAATATACGTAAATCAAACCTGTATTGTCACGACTTACGAATGTCAAAACAAACTAACTATATCAAATAGCGACTTTTTTTGTAATCAACGCTTGAATTACAATTAATCAATCACTTCTATTAGATGACATGTTTTGGTTTCAGTTGTGTTTTGCACATTTACGTTTGTAGTATTTACCTATATTTTATTTTAAGTAAAAGATCGTTGCAAACAAGTTTGGATTTCATGTGCATGTTAAGTTTTGCTAGTACTGCTCAGTGATACCAAGAATTGAAATAATAACCTGTCTGGATATCTAAATAAATAAAAGTATACAAACGATTATTCTTGAAACGATGCTTACTCAATATTGAATAGTATTAATACAACTAAAAGGATAATATACTTCATTCAGAGCCCATTAAAGTAGAAAATTGTCGGGGAAAATGTATTAGAAAACTAATAAGCATACAGTTTTTAGATTTATTTAGTCTATTTTAGCATTTACATAAAGTAAAACGAAACCGTACCTAACCTAGGTAACTAATTAAATACTGTTGTCATTCTTTAACTTACTTTAACTGAGTTTTACAGAAGGAGGCTAATGAAAAGACCATCCGTCCATTCCTCATTGGACTCCAATAGGACTACTTGTGGTTTCTGCACGAAAGGTTTCGCTAGGTTTCTAAAATGTTTACTACCATTTATGTAAAACCAGGCCTTGACATTGACACCTTGCACAGCTAGCACGCTTGCAAAGCGGCTGATGTTATCGTGCCAGTGTCGTGGTGCCGGTCAAATTAATCAAGTGGGTAAACACTACTTGTGCAGGAAATGGCGGATTAGGCTTTCATTTACACATGAGCACGTGTTTGTGAACATAACACTCTCTAACCTCACTAACCACGCAGCTGTATGCTGTAACCGGCCATCGTGTTAGGTTTTATATACAGTTCATAGGCCTCTTATGCTCATAAGAATGATTAATTAATTGAACTAGGAGAGTTTTAACAGGTATGGATAATGCAAAATGAAACAGTATATATATCATAGTTTATCAAATTTGTATATGATTAATTGTTACTGATAGGTATTTGGAACCCTCAGTAACGCTTTGGGTCAACAGGGCAAAAATTATAATATTCCAACATTATTTTTTAATTATTTATTATTATAGCCATTGGCACATATAGTGCATAGACTTTACAAAAAAGAGGTTATAGTAAAAAACATAAATATAAAAATATTAAGACAAGTTCACAGATAAATTTAAATAGTATCTTCCAAAAAGTGCTTGATTTATATTGCATGTAATGTTTCAACTCAAAGGTTGTTTATCCCAAAGACAGTCATTACCCAAAACAAGGTAAGAAATTTATCGAAAAAATGTTGCAAATCAAGAAAATATTTCTTTAAATCACACACACTAACTTTTGAAATTTTGAATTATTGACAAATTCTTCTTCTATTGTTGACATAAAAGATAATATAAAAACATTATATTTCACGTAGGTAGCCTTAGTCCTCTTCAGGCAGTGAAATAAAACAATATATCCAACACATTCAAATAAACACTAAGTGAGAATAAAAATAATATTATGAAAAATATTTCAATTTTGTATACACGTACGGGAAAATTATTTAGGGAATAGTTTGGTTTTATGTTTGATTTGACATATTTTCAACCATATATATATATATATCGTAGCGCACCTACTTAGGAGTAAAAGTCGAGGGTGACTGCAACAAAACTTAATTAAGTTCAAGAGTAGTACGTGACAAAGCAAAAGTATGCTTTTTAGAAGTTGGTATATCTATAGACGCACTGAGGGTGTTTTGGAGGCTGTTAGGAAAGTGCTCCTCTGGACCCATCACCCTAGAACAAATTAAACTTACCAAGAAAAAAATTACGCGACAAAATACTAAACGACTGAAGAAATAGCTTAACCAAAAGAAATTAAATTAGAGCTTTCGCATTTTTTAATTAAGATTTCGTGGCTGTTGTCACAACTATAATTTAAATCATTAGTTGTTAAAAACAAGTTTCAATAATTTTAAATAATGAGTGCTTTTAATCTCTAAAGTTTCACCAAGTACCAAACAAAATTTAGTCACTGATTTGGCATATAATTTGTTAGATTTTGCTCTGCTGTATTAGTCACTGATTGGTAGAAAGATTCTTGAAGGTTCATCCTAAGCAGCTGTCAATGTCCTAAGGCAGCAGGGATCATCGACAGTTGGCATCCCTGCTCCGTTGGACCGTAGGCTGCCCTTTGACCAATAGGATAGCAGACAACAAGAATCTCAGTTTCAGCCAATTTGTGACTGAAGATGGTATTCCACAGCGAGACCGAAATATTTCAAGCAAATTATAATCATGTTTTGACGCGGTGTGAACCGGAAAAACTAGATTATTGTAGAAGTAATAGCTAGTTGCTCCTAACGTGACCGTAAAGTGACGTTAATAAGTGATAAGTCCTTAATGTATAAAAACCTGTGTTACTGGCCCGAAATTGAATACAAGGATATACATAAATTATGTGCATAAATATATCTTTTACTCGTATTTATATTGATACCGATTATTTTATACATATGTTGAGTATATAAATCTCCACAGAAAAATGCGGCAACTTTCAATGTAAATATAAACATAAAGAACTCGTATTTACAACGAAAACACTTTTAATTTTTTTTTTTGTTTTAGGGAATTTCGGGAAATGATTCTGGCAGGGTTCTACCACGTAAGAGAGGGTTCATGCTAACCAAAATTACTTCCTAAATTCGCCCTTTTTAACATTTCTTGTCTTAGATATAAAATTATATGGGGAAATTAAGTCATTGCATATTAATTTGTCAAGACCGGTATTGTGAGAAAGAGACGTAAAGAAGTAGTGGAGATAAAAAGTACAAATATAATTATTTATTACGGTTAAAATGAGAATGCTCCCGACAAAACGTTTTGGATTCATTAGATTGTACTACAGTTTAAGCGTTAAAATGCACCTTAACTTATAAGCACCTTGGGATATCCCAAATTGTGTCATAGTAAGAATAACAACTGTTGTTGTTGCATACAATAACTCAAGTTTATCCGGCAAGACACATTTCTGTCTAATTTAGAGAAATATTTGCCAGATAAGAACCTCTCAGCAAACTTGTCATAAATGATAGTCACATGAAGCGATGATAGTAGATGAAAGCGACAAGGTCGTGTAAAATGTCACACAACATTAGGAAACTTTTAGCGTGAAAACATAACGTTCTCCAAGCACAATAATTGAAACAGACACTGTTGATTGTGGAAGTATTGAACGGAAAAATGACAGCCCGTTGAATGTGAGAATCTTTCCTTGTTACAACGTTGTTTAATATTTTACTGCAGTGAAAATGCCAGCTTAGTTACACACTGTTATCAATTAAAAAGTTTTTTTACCCAGTAGGTAAAGTTTTGTTTTATTAGCTTTAATATTCACGTGGTTTTGTTGGTCACTATTGCCATTAATAGCGTGGTTTCAAACAGAAAATATAACCGATAGATAGTTGGAATTATTTACAAAAACCCACTCGTCCTAATTCACGTTATGGTTGCATTAGTGCTAAATAAATAGATTGCAAACAATCGGTTATTTTTAAGGTTAAAAGGCAAACAGGACTGATTAGTCCTAACTTTACTTAGTTTATAAAGGTATGTTGATTGCATTAGAAAATCAAATCTAAATACAAGATAAAAGGTAAGTTAACCAAGTGTTTAGTTAACTTAGTTTTAGTTGGCAGTTAGTATTAGTTGATGCAGACTAACGCTACAGTAACTACTGAAATGTCAATGCTCAACTCAAGCGAGGAACTAAGTAAGCTGTCAACACATGGACTAAGTCTGTGATTACATAGTCTGTACATATGTACGAGTAGATTATATCAACTCTAGTCCTTTCTTGCCTTGACTAACCTAGTAGTTCTGTTCTGCAATGTACTGCTATTCACTCAACATATTTGAAAACATAGAACATCTACAAGCTGAGATTGAAGGTATTAGGCTACACTTTAGGTACATGGGTGCCAAAAGGATTCAAAAGAATGCTAACAGATTGGAAATCCAGTTTCACAAATGTCGTACAAATGTGGAATTCTCATATGAAATAGACAATATGATAGAACCATTTTTTATAAAAAATGTTGACCACAACTCTAAATCTTTATATAACAAATTACCTCAAGACAAAAATTAGAGAAATAAGACAAGAATCTTGCATCAATTAAAACAACTTGTCGTCAAAAAAGCATACACTGTATATTAATGGCCAAAACATGGGAAACATTACATTCCGTACACATCGTACGTAGTTTTGAAAAAAAAACATCAACTGCTGTATTTCTTTATGGATTAAAGCAACGAATAGTTCACAAAGAAAGCTCAAACTAAGCAATAAAACCTTATTAGTTTTAATTTACGTGGGTTATTAGTAGAAAACAGTACTTTAGAGTAGACTATCTTTTTAAGGTAAAACTTATAATATTAAGTGAAATTATAACTAATAAGGTCTTGCCACATTTGTTCATATATTTCAAAAAGTTATAAATACATAACAAATTGGTTTCACACCTAATGCACTTAGTTAAAACTCACTACGTATATAGAATTGTAGAGAAGATCTAAACAAGTGCATCATTGTATTAATGAAACGTTTGTGGGTTTTACATTATTATATGAACAAACAGTTCTAGTTGGACAGACCAATGGGTTTTCTGCCGATGATTGCACAACAAGTTGTAATACGTAAAACAAATTGAAAGACACAAAAAAAGAAATTATTAATAAGTCAGTTTAAAACTTATTGGGTAGTGATTTCTTTACCACGGATGTTAAAGTCAAGGCATTTATTGTTATAAACAATATTTATTGAACTAAAGCAACGAGTAACTTGAAACAATGTGTGAAGATTTAACACTTGGTTTACAGGGATGATCGGCAATACATACTGTTCATTCAACTTCAGGACAAGATTGCAATGCAACTGGATCTCCAATGTGTGATTGAGTCAGAGTGAGGTCAGGATATCTCGCGCCGGTAGCAGAGGGAGAAAGCGTGGTCTGCGGTAACGTGACGTGACGGAGATACCGCAAGCAGAGGAAGTGCGTGAACCAAGTTTCGTCTTCAGTTCAGTTTCTAGTCATTCTCCTGGGGATTCCCCTACATCAATGAAGCCAAACCCAAATACAGGGGAGAAGTGTTAAACAACATACAATTAGTTGTACGACTAAGTTTATCAACATTATTTGTAATGTTGGTCTACTGTACACAACTATTTGCACAAATATGTTCGATGCTACTGGCGCGCAGGGGTGGAAAGATACTTCAGCTGTATTCACAAAAGAAAACAGGCCAAGGCCAAAATACTGTTTTGTTTTAGGTAGCCAATAAACTAGGTCCGAGTACAGACCGGAAGTGCAGGAAGAGTCACGTAGTGCACGTGCAGGAATGTGGAGAGTGTTGTGACGTCACAAGGTCAAGTCAAGTAACTGTAGTGTGATCAAGATTCGGATTAGTCTCACATTGTGTTCATACGCTGGGATCAGGATGAAAACCCGGTTTGAGTGATACAATTATGACAGTTAAATTTACTGTGCACATCGTTAAATCTTTACAAAGATCTCAGAACCGAAGGCTAATACATTACCACAACTTTGTCTATGTGCTAAAAAAAATCATTAAGCTATTTTAAATGGTACAAACGACTGAATTATCTGCAAGAAGATACACATTCACAAGCATGTGTGTAAAAGGAGGAGTGTAATTGGATTGGAGAGGTTTCGGAAATGAAATGGAGTTGTAGGGTTGGCAGCAGTTCATTTAAATTACTAGCAAGAGTGTTGGTACACCTGCCGGTGTAAAGTTGCAATCTGTGCTTGATACCTGGAATGAGAAAAGTTTGCAAGCTGCCAAAGACGGTTCTGCTTCTGCTATCTGTGAGAAGCACACTAGCACTTTCAATTTCCTGAGTCGGGTCTGTAGACTACAGGAGATGGGCGATTCCTTTCGTAGTTTCTTCACAAAATAACGAATACATAGAGAGTCTAGAATGTTTGTGTAATTAGTTTCAATAATAAACCAATCAATCTGCCACTCAGGATTAATTTTTTGAGAATTGTATTAAAAGTCTTTTACTTTATCACTCGCCTTTCATTATGTGTTCTTGTGAGAACACATACAAGTTTTCAACTAACAACGGGCTAAGAAGTAACCAAAACTCAGAAGAAATGTTAAAACTCCAATAATTAAAAGCGTTCACATATTGTAACGTGTTACTAGAACACAATAATGTAGTGTACGATTATAACTATAATTTAACAACAAGAAATATCTCAAATTCCATGTAATACGTAATTCATAGATTATAGTTTGTAAAACTATCATGGTTATCGAATTTATGTTATCACATGTGTGTTATAAACATATACATATAATTATCTACCTAAAATTATTTACCCGTGTCGTCCAAAATATTGCGTCTGATTACTAGGTCATACGGTTTATGCAGAAATACTCCAACTAAATGTGTCCTTTTGTCCTCAGACGTTTTATTCCCAGAGGTGACAAAGGAGAAGAGAAATTTAATTTTGAATCTGCTTTTCACAATGTCCACCATTGTAAACAATGACCCGCATTCCAGAGTCTCAGTCTAACTTCCCTTTACACGCCGTTATTGTTTGTTTCACTCGTAATATTACTTTACTTCCCACTTCTTTAGCAGATATAAAATATAACAACACGTCTTCTTTATACAATAGGCCTACCCAGTTTCTTTAAACAAAATATTGATATCGGAGTTTTATGTGTGCTAGTGAAGTTGTGTTGGTTGGTACAATCAATTATAATGGTACAAAATACAAATCCGTATGTATACAAATCCGTATTGTGTTGGGATACTGTATTAAATTACGATTCCAACTAGTTAGGTTGTTCGAAAGTAAACCTAGAAAGTACTTCATCACAAATACACGTAAGATGAAGAAAAAATGAAACATATTAGAAACACAAAGCTTTTATAGTCAAAGCCAAGTGATTATATTATAGCTAGTACTAGTAGAAAATTATAAAGTTATTTAAAAAGGTACTTGAGCGATTACTGAAAATAACAACCGAAAGCATTTCAGTAATAATGCCATGTACTACTCCAATTTAACGATTCCGCCGGCATGCCGGCCACGGAGAGCGTTTTGTTAGCATGAGTGTAAACGCAGCCTAAGGGTCTAAGCCGGTCCATAATTAAATACAATTTAAAGAACCTTAAGTGCAATATGCGTGTTTTTATATTTATGCAATACTTTACGTAGTATTACAATAATTGTTATTTTGGTAGTAGTAATTTAGAGTATCATTCTAAGTAGAAGTATTGAACTTTAAAAGTAAAGTTTTAATTCATTAGTGTCCAGAAAACCGGAAAAAGAACATCCGGTGATGAAGAAAGAATACATCTGGGAAGTGTTGAGCTCAATCCTTGTCCAAACACTCTCACCGTGTAACATTCAGTAGAGGCTTCATTTGTCATCGCGCTAACAATCATAACTTAAGTTACTGTGTCCGGTACATTTCACGTAGCAATTAGCTGTACTGCTGATTATGTATTACTAAAAATAAGAAATATTTAATTGCAAATAACATCAGTGAGAAGCTATTTTGTAACTTTGATCATCATTGTATTGAACTCGTATGATGAAAGAGTGCAGGTTAGTTACAGCGGAATGCGATAGTATGTTGCTCGGACACTTGTTGACATTGAACCCACGGCGGAGCACTTCCTAGCAGACCCAGACACAGTCCGAGCAGTCTCTACAGTTCCTAGCAGACCCAGACACAGTCCGAGCAGTCTCTCTACAGTTCCTAGCAGACAGACACAGAGCACTCTCTGGTCCGAGCAGTCTCTCTACAGTTCCTAGCGGGCCCCAGGAACACAGTCCGAGCAGTCTCTACAGGTTCCTAGCAGGCGAGACACAGTCCGAGCAGTCTCTCTACAGTTCCTAGCAGACCCAGACACAGTCCGAGCAGTCTCTCTACAGTTCCTAGCAGACCCAGACACAGTCCGAGCAGTCTCTCTACAGTTCCTAGCAGACCGGGCAGACACAGTCCGAGCAGTCTCTCTACAGTTCCTAGCAGACCCAGACACAGTCCGAGCAGTCTCCCTACGGTTCCTGGTAGAACTAAATCCTGAAACCTTACCCCATTTGTTGGCCAAATAAACTGGCTCCGTATTCAACAATTCGAAATGCATAGACCCAAAAGATTTGTAAACTATGTTTTTTCAATAATTATTTGTTATTTTGTTGAGGATAACCAACTGGGGATTTTTATAAAGAGCGAAAATGTGTCGTTTTAGGTGATGCCTACGTTTGAGCGTTGAACGTGCTCAAAGCAGTCAAACAAACTGGCAAATAATTGACAAACACCACTTGACACAACATTCGCTGCTCCACGCTCAAGTGGCTTTCAGCGAGCACTTGCTCTTGACCTTGGCAAGTTCAACATGTTCTACAATTTGAATGAGCTCAAGTTCTTGGATTCTACTCAACTTGACATTTCAAACAATAAGGTTGGTAGATTATCTAAACGGAAAATGACTAACACATTTTACTTGTATGATTGTGATTTTACCAGATGTTCTTTTAAACTCTCTTGGGAGAGTAAAATCTCTAAGATTTCTTTAGTGTCTGTATGAAGTTAAAACCAGTTTTTAGTATTGGAAAAAATAAAATAGAGTGGAAAATGGCTTTATTAATGTGTTTGAAGTTTAAAAGTTGAGTTTTTCTTCCATCCAACTTCAAAAGTTGGCCTAAAAAGAAGTGCTTTTTATGTAGACGTGGTTTTAAAAATATAATAATGATCGATAAGTAAACGAGTGTAATGAGTAAAGCGTGTAAGATGAGTCTCGTAAGGGTTTGTAACTTGAATTACAACAGCTAAGTCAGATTGAACTTTGACCTTTGTTATAAAGATTAATTGTGAGGGGCTTAATCGTAAATCCTTATCACACATTGTACAGGATCTAGGCTATATTTTAGTTTGATCAAAATAGTTGTATGTAAATAACTTGAATGCAGTTTTAGATTTAAAACTGTCTGTGCCATAGCTTTAACTAAGGTAAAGCGTTTCATGTTTATTCATAAAGAAGAATTTTATAGTATAAGTGTTTGGCACAGTATGCACTGTTTTGTGTTCAAGTTCGCTAAACGTTAATATTTATTTTATGTGTAAAAAAGCGTTAAACTCATATTTAAAGTACAGCAATGGACTTATTTATAACACAAACCAAATGGTTAGGATCGTTACTAATACAAAAGAGCATCGATAGAGCCGACTGTATATATACAGGAAAACTCTGTTTAAAGTGGGTAACGCCACTAAAATGAAAAGTTTCTTCTTGAAATTCGTTTATGCGGATGTATAATTTGTAACCAGTTAAAACCTTTTTTAATATATGGTAAGGTCTTTAATAATGCTTTAATTTTTACTTTTCTTCGGCGAGTTATAAAAGATATTTTTTGAGTATATGAAAACAAAACAAAGCTATCAAATATCAATGGAAAGAGGTACCTTTCAGGAAACCCCATCACACAGCCAGGGGTAAACACTGAAAGTTTCTAACTAGGACGTGAGAAGTTGCTGTTCTAGCCTCGTTGTAAACTAAACTCTTTTGTTGACACTCATAACATTTTCTAATGGCTTTGTTAAGTAACCTTAATTGAACACTTCACAGTTAGGTTTGTCGATAGACTAATGATTATTATTGACATTGTTTACTGTCCTAATGTTGTGGAGATATGTAACATATAATGTATGTTTAATGTTATGTATTTGTATTAAACTCATTTCAAACTTAGAAACATTCAATTATTAGTTAAATGCAAATCAATGTTGCTAACTAGCCCGAATGTAACCTGGCTACTTGTACACGAGTATATTTATTCTCGTCAGTTAATCACGTCGAAGCCGCTGACACGAGCAACAGCTGACTACGTCTCGAGTGGAACAGTAAATCTAAACTAATAACCGTTTTTCGAGTCATCGTAGTCAGATATGCAAATCCACAGATTGAGTTACAGTGCTGGTCACCTCTAGAGCGTCATACGCCGACGTTTCGGCCTCGGTGCTGCGGCCCTCGTCAGGTGTCAGCCACCAGGGCCAACATCCCGCCCACCTGGCTTAATGACACACACACTGCTGATTGAGATTGATCACTTTCAAATATCACTCGTCTTCCTGTAGGGAAATGGGTAATTGGTTCTAAGTAGGTTACAAGATTATTTTTTTAACCTTGACGTTTCTTTTTATGGTAAGCTTTTCATAGAGAGCCATAGTGATGATAAATTAGACGTTCGAGAATGTTCTCTTAAGAGTGCGCAGTAGTGGCTGTGACCTTCGTCCCATAAGAGCAATGTAAAAACACGCATTTTCCTGAGACACTTCACGCCTACGGTTTTAATCCGATTTTTATGGAATAACCTTTGTTTTAAAGTGCAATCATTGTTTTAGTGACTTTGCTGGGCCGAATTTCCATTTTATCCTTTGTAAGACCGTGAAATAAATCGAAAATTGAAAACGTATTTGAATTTCTTGTTTTTACTCGTAAAATAATAAAATTTTCAAAAATGTTGTCAGCGGAGTCACTGCATTACAATGTCATCTTTCAAATAAAACTTATTTTAAAACGATCTGATGAAATTTGTACCTGTAAAGTGTTCTTCTGTTTTTACATTGTTGTTGCGACAACAAACAAAATGGCCGACAGGTACTGGAATAAGAATGTCTTTATTTTCTTGAATATTTGGTTTACAATTTCAAAATTTATGTTTGACATTAAAAAAGAAACAACAATCACACTTTATCCTTATGTAATATCACTAACGCAGTAAATAAAACAAAACACAGTAAAACATTTTACATAGTAAATAAAAAAATAAAAAAACTATACACTCTTAAGATGAAACCTATAACGATTCTACATTGAAACCCTTTAGAATCTGTGGATTAAAACATCTCTCAAATCAATTATTTTATAACTTCAGTTTTGGTTACTTTAATAATTTCCATTCTTATAAGAAGCGTTTATTATGGAACACAAGTAAGTTAAAACGTCTACAAGTCGGTCTATACTCTATGGTAAATTGAACGTTTGAATGCACAGATACTCTGTTCAAATGCATACAACTGTTTGCCAATTATCAGTTTCTACTTTCTCAGCTCGTGCATGAACTCGGTTTGTATTTAAAGTTAAGTGACTTGGATAAAATACAAATTAGTTTGTGTAGTTTAAAAGAATTTACGGGACACAGTTTAAAACAATATTAGTCGATTCACTCTGGCATTACAATAGTCAGTGAAAAGCTACTGACATTATGTTTTTCTGTGTCAGTTCAGCAGCAAATCTCACAATCTGTGCTTTGATGGTTGGTGGCTGAGGGAGGTTTCTGCCTTGTTAGGGCCGCGTTCTCCAGTTTGTGTCATACATTATTCATGTTTGTTTATATGCGTGTGTTCGCTTTCTGAGTATATATAAGAAAGTGTCTTAAGGTTCTGCGCTCAGTAAAACGAATGTATCAACATTACTTGTATTTACTGTATGGTTCTTTCGGTTTAAGGGAAAGTATAAGGTAAAATATAATCACACTTCTTAGTATCAATAAGGTATATGATTAATATACATGATACATAGAGTCCCAATTTTATTTATTATACCACAAGAAAATTTAAAAAATGGGGATTATTAATGATGGGAACTTATGTTTTGAAAGGTTGAGTGAGGAGTTTTTTGGTTAAGTCAACGGTTTACTTTCTAATTTTATTAGTTTGCTTACGTTAAATTACCGCCATTTTAAAAATAAATATTTATAATATTATTGATTTTCCTTCAGATATTTTTCAGTCCCTAACATGTTACGCCAATAGATTGTTCTCAGAAGGGTTTACAGATAAAATTCTTTGGTATGAACCCGTATGTATTATTAATAATGAAATAAGAAAATGGCGACCAGCCAATAAAGGAAAAATTGCCAGATATTGTTTATGATATGATGAAACACCCGCCAATGTACTTTCACTAGCCATGAAAGAGTATGGGCTACCTTTAGACGTTTTATAGCTAGTTTCCTGAAAATTCTTGATTGCAATAAGATTGATTTTACACTAGGACAATGGATTTTACTTACTTTTAGTGTAAATATTCTATGATGCATTAGTACTCACCTGAAAAAGAAAACATAGTTTTATGAATAATCATTCGATGCTCTTGAAATGACATTGTTATTGTTTTATGCGTTGCGGTTGGATACTAAATTAATAATATTAAACTTGATAATTCAATTATAGAAGAAAGCTGTGTATCAAATTATAAAGTGGACTAGAGATTTACAAACATAAACCTTACAAAGAATAATTATTGTAACAATACAAAGTATATGTTTTCAAATTGGTAAAACATATAAGAACTAAATCATATGAACAATACCAACATGTGTACAGTACAGACCAGACACAGTATTATGAAATAAATCACCTAGTTTCAATTTTGCATACAGATATCTTATCTTCTTTTAGTAAAATTATTGAAATAACCTAAAGAAAAATTCTGTATTCTTTTAGATAAAGTGCACACTGGTTCCTTGCATGCTTAAAAAAATAGCAAGTGAGCTCATAGTAACAAAAGTGATGGTCAATCGCCACACTTTGTCAATATGAGCAGTCGTAGTAGTTTTCTACAATATTATTTAGTTAACATCAAAGTAATTTTGTATGAGAAGACTGACAGTTTTGAGTAGAAGTTTAATTTAGGGAATGCAGATTATAGAGGTTACGTGGCACTGTTAGCGGGTCTGATACACAATAAAATACTTTGTTTGGAAGAATAAAAGTATTATAATAGGAAAAAGAGAAATACTACACAACTTAGGGATATTTTTGTCTAATTTGGTGTATGATGCGAGAACATGATAAGCATTAGTTTTTACTGGGTCATCTTAAAGATCTAAAACACCTATCAGTAGCCTTAGTATAAATTATTCTATTTCTTTTGTAAACAGAGACATCCGAAAGGTTAAGCATTTCATATAGCCATTGGAATTGGATTTAAATAGCCGGCCTATAACACAGACGCAACACCAAGATTTAAAGGATTCAAAAGCTTTCTCGTCTTTCAAACTAAAAGAAAAAACGGCAAAACCTTTCAGCAGAAGGTTTGTGGTTGCCACCACCAATAAACGCGTGGTGAAAAAAACTGTAAAAAAGTGTTCGGAGTTGTACTTTTAATGAAAAACGTTTACATTACGGTTTTCTCAGTGTTATCTTTGATCACTTTAAGGTCTGAAGTATGTCCAAGTTCATTCAACCTAAAAATGAGGCACTATAAGGTTGAGATAGGGGGATGGAGGAAAATTTTGTGGTGCACCAGACGATGCAAGCAGTATTTATAATGACGCAATTGTTTTAGAACTGTTTTAGAATATGCATTTTTTCATCACATCTTACATTTTTATTTCTATTAAATAAGTATTTTTTATTGTACTTAACATGAGCTATTTTGTTATTTGAAATGTAAATGTTGACCTCATATCAGCAAATAAATACTGTAATTAAAACTCAAAGATCCTACAAACAAATCAATTCAAAGTAAGAAAAGATAAAAGTTGAAATTTCATAATGCAATTCCGGTTGCCAATAGTATGCGCCAGTTCTTTAAATAAATCGCAGCGAGCAATTGAACAAACACCACAACAACAACATTCTTGGACTCAGTGCAAGCAATAATCTACGGATTACTTTGAAGAGGTGACTTCAGCTGCTAAAATGAAATTTTACAACCAGAATTTCTTAGTTTGAAACAAACAAGTCACTATGTTTGTATTCAATGCAACACTATGGATCTTGTTTTCAATTAAAGTTCAAAGTTAAAGTTCAACCGCCAGCCAGCCAGTAGGAAAGCTGGATAATTTTTGAGGTTAAGTTTAACTTAGTCTGTTTTGTTTTAGCATTTAAGTGTTACAGTTTGTATTTAACTATTTTAGCATAGTGGGCACATGTTAAATTTAATACAGAATGGAAAAAGAATATAGCTATTGGATAAATAAGCTTCAATCATTCATTAATGCGTTTTGAACGTTGCGTGAAAATGCAAAATTTGCGGACTGTAAACAACTTAACTAGTGATTAATTAACTAGCTGGTTAGCAGGGAAAAACGACCCTTTATCGTGTTTTTTAACCTTACTATACAAATCCGAATTTATCGTTTGATGATTGCACTTTTACACAGCATAACGACTAAGCTAATAACAACTGAAACTGCTTTTGCTACTTTACGTCAAAGGAGTTTTATTTTATTATTTGAATAAGCAATTTTGAATTTCTTTAATATTACAAGTATATAAAACAGGATAGTTTTGGAATCGAACGCATGTTTTATTGATCTTTAATAGGAAGGAGGTTAGGGATATTACTTTGTTTAAATTTTCTACCTGAAACGACTTTTCCACGTCTTAACTGTTACACTTAGTTTGGTTTATCTACTGGATATTAATGGTTATGCAGTTAAAAACTTGAAATGACATAAACTAATACATGTTTCATGAACAAACTGGGATTTATTATTACACCGTAGCAAAAAGAATGGATCAATGTGATATTTCGAAAAGTGAATTCTACATAGAGGGATGCGGAGATAAACCTAATAATATTCGGGTAGATGAAGTTAGTGATCTTCAAGTTAAGTAGTAGTTCTGGTTTAGTCTGAAACAGGATTAGAGTTAACTCAATCTTGGCCCGTACGGACCTGCCCCAACCCGTCCCTTGAGACGTATCCAGTCTCCACTGTGCACTCTCAGACGCTAAATCTGGTTGATATTTACAGCGCCAACACACCACTCCAAGTGTTAGAGACTTAATACTTATTAAATCTTATTTATTAAGATTATATTTATAAAATAAACAAACTATGGCAGAATATTATATAAAATGAAAGCATTTTGTACTTTTTCACCTTAATTTTAATTTTTAAATAGACATGTTTCGGCTCAGCATCATCAGTACTGATGTATGGAGTATAGAATGAGTATTTCTCCTCATCAAGGCTGAGGCGAAACACGTCTATGTAAAATTATAATTGATGTGGTAAAAAGTACAAAATGCTTTCATTTTATAGTAATCAATACCACAAAGTAAATGGAGATAGCATCCAGCATACCGTACGTAGTTTGTTATATTTTCAACTAAAATTGAAAATGAAATGTATAACAAGATTAACAAATAATATCAAACAAAAGCCTAAACTGTTGTAAATGTGTTATCTAATGCATGTATAAGTTTCTTAATCTATGTGTTAACAAAACGTTTGTGAAGAAACAAAGAGGTAATAGTACTTCAAAGCTAAATTTAATTGTTATTTTCCCCATATTTCAGAAAACTATGGAAATAAAATGAAAACAAAATCAGTTTTCTTTATAAATTATAAACTCAAAGTTCAACCATTTATTTTAATTGATACATTCATTCCTTAACCAAGTCACGATGTTTTGAGAAAACGACGCTTTGATGGTTTATTTACAGTTAATACTTTACTTTTAAGTGCTTTCAATCCACTCCAATTTTATTATTGTTTCATCGTTTATAGGGCTATAAAAAGATACTGTCATAAATTAATGTAACAGACGTATTGCTTGGAAAGCGTATGTAAAATCGACAGTAAAATTTATACCTATACTCAAACTTAAATTACCACTTCTTGAACTAATTCATTTTTCAACCTGATTACTACCAATTAAATTTCTAGTCGTAGGGTAAAGAAAAGTGCTTTTCAATACACTTTTTTGCATTAGATTTTAAAATCGTGGATGCACCTTAAATTAAACGTAGCAACCACATAAATAAGCCTATTTGTTTGATTTTCTAAATTTGTTTGAATATTTTACAATTGCATTCCGGATGTAAGTCCCTGGCTCTTTATTTTGTTATCAGTTTTAACCGTTCGTTCTGAATCTATTTCTTCCAAGATCCTACGTAGTCAAAATAAGAGGAACAGTAAGATCAAAAACGATCCGTAGACATCAACAACCAAATTTCTACCCTTCTAATTGCATGAATTTGGTTCTATTGCGAAGAATGAGAGAAGAGTGAATGAGGAGTATCGGCGACGGAGCCAGTGTTGTGAGTTGCACCATGGTCCGTTGAGAGCAGTTACTGTGTAGACTGTGGTCTTAGAATCAACTTGGCAGTCGGCAGGTTACTGTCAACTTTGTAACCCTACGTTCTCACGACACTGGCCAGCGGGGTTTAAAGTGCGCATTTAATAGGCTACATCAGTGTTCATTTTTATGCAAGTATTTTGCTTTCATTTTGTAAGAAATCCTAAACCTAAAAACGAGTCGATAATAACCAATAGTCCATCACGTATTATGGGAACCAAAGAAGACAGAAAATCACGTAGAAGAGGTAAAAGTAGCTGTAAAGGTTTATCGACGCTGTTACAGAATCAACTTTCCCTCTAGACTCTGCCCAGATCATAACGCATCAAGTCCCTGGAGTATTTCGCTCTACAAGAGGAGATCTTTGGAACCAAGTTTGCTCGCTGCCGCTGAAGTAACTATTATCGTCTCTACCTGCCGTGCAGCTGACGCTGTTAACCCTCCAACTTCCAGGGAATGCCAATGTGCTTTTATCATCGAAGTTGTTCAAACTGTACTTGAATATTTGAACCATTGTTTAAACCTACCGACTAAATGAATGAAGGAACACGGATATCGGAGTGTGATGAACAAAATCTGTATTCAAATAAAGTTAATACTTAGGAGTCAGTCCTCTGCGCCTTCGTTAGAAATCAATCAAGAAAATACAGGTAACAAACAATAATTGAATCTTTCTATTCGTAATGTATTAAAAACACTGAAATGTTTTTAACTGTAAATACATAATGATATGATAATACAAATCTCTTTGATAGTACATGTTATGTAGCTTATTTTCGTTGAGGTTATTAAGTTTACAATCACAGTAGAGTCTTCAGTGTCAAAAATACGTTTTTGAGGTCATACTCTTTATTTTAACGATGACAATAAATATAAGGGGTTTGCAAATTTATTTACATTATCCACGTTATTGATAGTATGGATTCACAACAACATTGAAAACTTTCGGACTAAATGTAAGTAGTTATAAATTTATCCAAACAGCAACTAAGAAATGTGCAATATAGTTATGCTATGAGAAAATGGGTGGTACTAATCTGTGTGTATGCATAGTTTAACAATTTACTAGTGGTGGGTTAATTTTGTCCAGAAGTATAATATAATAAACCAAACAGAAACTAGGTCTATCCAGATTCGGTATAATGCTGAAGCAGCAGGTCAGTAGGGACAACGTTGCCTAGTCGGTGAAAGGTGAAACCAAGTTACAAGTAACGATAGACCCATTACTTTTAACGCCACAAAAATGGCGATTGTCAGGGGGAGATAGGGCACAGTTATGGCAGCACAGTAGTAGACTTGTGCAAGCAGACACTTCCTTTCACCTATCTGGACGAAGCCAAGCCATCACATAATCCTACATGGACCATGGAGGGCGTGGCAGTCACACATACACATACATCACGGATCAACCACTACCGGCGAATGGGTTATGAAACCATTCATTAACTTTAGCCTGCATTGCACTTGCAGTTCACACTGCGAGACAACCTGCTCATACCGAGAAAATTAAATGCTCGTAATTGTTTATATAAATGATTTATACCTATCTACAACTTTTGACTAATTTAAATATAGTTTGAGTTAAGCAGTGAACATTTTACAACTCGTCAGCTAATGAACCTAAAGACATTTGATCTTGGATTCGAGATGAAATATATAAGTTAATGTCTAAATACAAAATAAATAAATCCTTTCAAGAAATCAAACGAAATACATACATAAAATAACAGAATGTTACTGTCCTTAACGTAATTTAATTTAATAACGTTTAACTAAAAGGAATACATTAACACCGTGTACAGTTTTACTTGTTAGTTTAGCCAACGAGAACATTCATATTTACTTCCAGACAATGTTTTTTCAGACTAACGAGAGCCCAATTGCACAACTGTGAAGGTCTTCAGAGCGATAAAAGACCCGGCTGTGTTTTACTGAACTCTGCAGCCTCGGGCCATTCAGAGCATTTACCCGGTAATCGTATCATTCACCGGTTCAGACGCAAAGGTTATCGTGTCAGGGACTGAAATACTTCTTCACAATTCTTCTTTTGGCATTGGATCCATCATTAACTGAGGCTTGAAAGTGTCTTTTTATCCTCAAGATTGACGCTAGGAGACATGACATGATAGGCTTTTCATGCCTACTTATGTGATAAACAATTTAAATCTTTCTTTTCTCCAGTTGAAATTTTTGTTATTATCTCAGGTAGTTTATATCAAATATTCGTCTAATTATTAAGAGTGTTTTTCTTCTTAGGCAACTTCAACACATACTATACTAAACCGCACCTGCTGAAAGTGTATCACGCTCTTTTTCGTAGCCACATCTTCGTGTATGGGATTATAGTTTGGGGGCACATACTCAAAACTTACTGATTCTACAGAAGAGAGCATCTTCATCATTTTTACCTCGCTGAAAGTATACATGGAGGACTTGAAAAGATAGATGGGGAGAGAGAGATAGAGCCAACAATACCCGTCATGCCGGAGATTTGGACTTGTATCGATGTTGGCTTAGTTTGGCCCGGAGGTCTTATCCTTACTCACCCAAAAAAGTCTACAATTCGCTGCTGGAAGTCAAATTTCCGAATAATTATTTCACTTTATTGACCATCAATGGTTTTAGCCATTGCTGCCACTATAAATAGTGTCTACAATTTTAATTATGGATATCTGATGGTTGTATTTGCAGTGGAAACAATGGGCATATGGTGTGGAGAGGGCAGAGAATGGATCCAGAACATCGAAAGGAAACTAACGAAAAACACAGGCGAAACAAAATCAACGTCCTTCCTGGTTCAAAGGATCAGCATGGCGATTCAAAGAGGAAATGCCGCCAGTATTCTCTCGTCCTAGCCCACAGAAGAGAAGCTGGGAGATATATTTTATTTATAGCTTATACACATGTACAGTATTTATTTATTTTTATGTATAGTTTTGTTTTGTTTTTTCTTTGTAGTTTTTTATATTTAATTTTGTATTATTTGTTTTATACTTTCTATTTTTTTAATGTTTATACCTATTTCTTCTGCTCTTATTTTAATTTGTGATGCAATCCATCCAAATATCTTCGTCTAGCGATGAAGAGAACAAGTATAATGTAAGTAGGGTGCAAACATTTCCAAACAAATACTTCTATTTTTAAGGCTATAAATAAAACGCAGTATTTTAGTAGGCGTACTATGCTGTTAAAATAAAGTTGTCGTCAAATTCTCTTATCTTTTACAACAACATAGAGTTGGCAAAATGATGTAGCACAGTGTACAACAGTGTTGTACTATAGTTCAAAGGTGTATCATTGTTGTGAGTGAGACTACGCCTGAAGTGCATCAGAGAGTATACACATAGTGTGTTGTTCCTCAGCAGACCAGCTGAGCGGCTGGCAGAGGCGAGTGTTCCATTGTCATTGTCTGGGCGGCAGCCAAGTGGTGTCAAGGTTGCTTTCCCTACACTAGACCACCTCATCCTCACTCACATGGTCGCACGTTTGTTCCCGGAACTAATTTTACTTTTTCCCAGAACGCGAGTCATTTTACTCCGCTCTCTTTGTCACGAGACTTCTTGCACGTAGAAGGATCCTGCTGACAGTACTTTCCCCGAGGGACGCCCTGATCGAGACTCATTGACGCCTCCATCCGTTGGAGCGGACTAAACGCACAGGAGCTTTCAGGAAGTCAAACGATAGTAAAGTTTCAACTCTTGCCTTTATTGCTTGGGGTATTTCTGCAAGGATACACGGTACAAAGTATGAAATAACCAAATTAAGTTCCACTCCATTAAACTACAGTCCTACTGATACCGACAGATTAAACTAAACTAAATGTTTCATATCCGACATAAATTGTGCGAAGCGGGACAGCCTACTAGAAGTGTTCAATTAACATCAGTTAGTGTGTCGGTGTACCGTACTAGCACACATTAGTGAGTGAAGTATGTTATTTACGACATCCGTAAGGACTCAGAGAGTGATTATTCCAGTAAGTTAGATATACGATCCGTCGAGTGAGTTTTACGATATGAGAGGACAGGAAGTTGTGATATAGGTTATCTTGGCCTCACAGCAGCTCTGTCTCAACTGAAGTCAACCTTGAATCACGGCCTAAAGTTGATTAGTTAGAGCTGGTTTAACGTACGTTTTTCGGCTATGTAGATTATTTCAAGAACACGTTCGAAATTAACAGAACGGACGTTTTGAATGCATTACACAGGTAAAGAGTTCCCTTGTGGATGCTTGAAGTGATACAGTATATTAGTAGTGTAGTCAAGATTTTGGAATGAGGTGGGGGCTTCCAGATGTATGAGGTCCTTTCAGAGCGTGACCTACCCAGGGGTTCTATAGGGTTTGGAATACACCGTGTGGAATGCATTTCCCAATGTCCGGGGGCTGGGGAAATGTTTGAAATACTTATGAGTCAAGTTATGACTATAACCTGTAGATGGACACCCAAAAACTAAATATTTTACAACTTTGACACACAGCCCTCTGTTAAATCAACTTAGTTAACTTCAGTTTCCTATAAATAGTTAAGATACTTTTAACAATAAACAAGTTTACAACTATCAAAATAACACTAAACCAATACCGGAAATGAATCTTATTGACGTATAATAAAGATGTTAATACTCGTAATACACCCCTGGACAAAATTAACGCATCGCTTTGTATTTTCCTCATAAATTTAATCATCCGTCTTTTATTTAAAAATTGGAAATTTTTGGGTTGAACGCATGAAAATATTTAATTTAACTATCAGCAACAAAGAAATAATTATGCAGTATAGTTATACTATGAACAAATGGATGATATTAATTTTGCTATAAAACTGTTTGATATTTTACCAGTGATACGTTAATTTTGTCCAGGAATGTATTACCAAAACTATTTTAAACCAGCTAGTATACTCGTACTATCAATGTATTATGATTACCTAAGTGACTCTATGCTTGTTATAACAGTTAACCGAAGAGTTCACTGTTCTTCAAGGCCAACGATTACTAGTACTGTATTATACACTCTTTACGTATAAATCTCCCTAATTTATGAGTACGTTTTATTACTATTGGTGAAGGACTGAGACAACAACAATTTCCTTTAGCTGTTGACTTTGAAAGGAAAATAAATTTATTGGATATTTTAATTTTGCTACTTCTAAGGGATTTTTGAACAACGTCAATTTTAGTTTGAGTCCACTTTAATTCAGTAAAACGTACGATTTTTTCCCCAGTGGAAAACGACAACAAAGGTTGATTGCCATGTACAACCAAATACACGTTTGAAACGTAATACTCATATTCTTATTAACAGTATTCAAACCTACTAGTCAACTATAAGTCTAGAATTATCAGTAAAGGGGTTCCAAAAGATGTGTGTTGACGCAGAGAGTATGTAGCAGTTGTGTTGGACGGACGCACAGTAGTGTGTGAAGTGTGGTTGTGTGGCCGGAGGAAAGAGCCATCAGATTCACATTATCTGTGAGGACCACACCCAAGCCGCGCGGAGTGGTTCTGACCTTTACCGCCCTGTGTTCTGTGTTTATCATATGTACAAGGTCACAGCCTAGGAAGTGGCATGTTCAACCTCCACCAGACACTCGTAAACCACTCCACATCCTGCTGCATACCTCCAACTCCACCTCCACCTTCCCCTTGTCTGCCGAGCCTCGCTCTAACAAAAAACATGCGAGTTGTTGCCGCTCAACGAAAAGATACGGGGTGTCCTAAAAATTATTTGGACACGTTTTTAGGGCTGACTCTTGAGTACAGATAAATACGTTCCTCGCCATGAATATAGGAAATATATCGGCTCTATTTTATTTTTAACACATTATTTTTATATCCAAGTCCTTACAACATTTTCTTTTTCAAATAATTGGTATTTATACATGGCTTAGAAGCGCCTACAAGAGCGTTTTGCCGGGCGCAATTGTTCCGGAGGCGTTACAACCGCTAGCGGGAGGACGACGAGTCACGTGGCGGGTGCCATGGTTACAACGCGGTTCACCTGCTTCTGTCACCGCCCCACCTGTCCACTATAACTGTGACTCACTCTTCTATCACTGTCTGCTGAATTGAGAGGCGGTTTGACAGCTACGTGTGCTGGTATGGGGGAAAGGTTTACCCGCAGGTCAGACGCCGTCTACCGGCACAAAACCAACCTACTCGTTAGTGCTCGGAGATATGTTCACGTGGTCGGGTGGGCGCACACCGGCATTTTATCCATGGCCCATAGTATAGTTGTTCAGTGCGTAGTTGCGTTTAGTAAATACAGTTAACATACAGTGGCGGAATGGTAACGCGCGCTATACCTGGCACGCGTTCGATCTATGCAATCACCGAGGTTGAGTGGTGGGGAGGACAAAAAGAATAACTTTACTTCTTTTAACAGTCCATATTTGACACTAAGGTTTTGAAAAGCATTAAGAATTTAAAATGTTTCTAAAAACTAGCGTAAGTTGCAACAAAAACTACGTAAATACTTTGTATAAACATGTTGGACCCCAGAGATATGGGGTGAAATGTGTTTAAATTTGGCTCAAAGTACAATCCTTCAAATCTTGGCTAGAGAGTTCGTAAGTTCTTAAAAGCTTAACGATTAACATAGGTGTTGAAAAACTTGTTTAGAGCTTCAGTTTACTTTGTATAAACATTTATCGCATTGGCTACGCAAAACATTGTGACGTTACAAATGTCCAAATCACGCCTTTTCAATCAGCTTCTCACAAAACCTAAGATCGTTTTGTACGCTTTTTAAACATTAGTGGTAATCCTGGCGAAAGTATACGGGCGGTTGACAAAGCGCATAAAATATTGCTGTCACATTGTCGCCGCCTCGTGAGCATGATAACATGGCGGAAACCAAATGAACATCCGGTCACTCCCCGCCCCGCCTCCACCGCCGAGCTGTCCCCTTTCAACCACCCGCACTACACTGAGCCAGAGGTAAACATATGACACAGGTCCTTTATAATACTTGGGCTATAATACAGGGTTATTATAAATGATGGACCCATTTAAAAAAATCGTATTTATTAAAGTACAAATGCTACATGAATAACTTTTATAACAATAAAAGTTTCAAAGTTCAAAGTTTTTAAGTGTATTACATGTGATCAATGCTGTGGCCACCAGTTGCTGCTGCACGGCAAACATCTACACGGTAGACATCCCAACTCATGCTACACACGGGCAAGTGTATCTGCTTTTACTGAGAGCACTTCAGCAGTGATACGGTACCGCAGATCGTTCAAAGTTGTTGGTAGAGGCGGGACGAAAACAGCTTCCTTTATCGTAACCCCATAAGAAATAGTCACATGGGGTGAACTTCAGGAGACCTCGGTGGCCAAAAGTGTAGAGCCAGGTCTTCATTTCCCCTGCGACCAATCCAGCGCTGAGGAAGGGATTAATTTATAAAGCCTCGTATATCAAGGTGCCAATAGTGGTGCTCGATAAAATTTTGTAATACATTTTAAAAAATTGAAACTTCCTCTTTTATTGGTATAAAATATTCATGTAGCATTTGCACTTTAATAAATACGAATTTTTAGAAATGGGTCCATATTTTATAATAACCCTGTAATTGATATAATAATGACTTTGTGAAATGAAAACACAAAGTCAATGCCTTATTATATAATTAATTTACGAGGCATTTGAAAGACCACGCTTATGGTTTTTTTGACCAAATTATTATGGTTTGTAGAGTGACCTACGTGATTGAAGTTGATTTACTATTTAATCGTGCCGGACACAGAGGTTTATTTTTCTCGTTTTGCTCTACTAGTAATTTCTTTGCATGTTTAAATAGCCTACTTATTCTGTTAACCATCTATTATCGCTTTTTTGTACATTTTCCTAATACATACATTTGTCGAACAAACGGAAGGGTCCATCTAGCCAGACCACGTTCACTGAATTTGTTTTTAAACAAATATAAATACAGACAATTATTGTTTACTATATTTATGTGCTATTTATTTTAGATAACACCATTTAAATTTGTATATTTGGTAAATTAATTTTATTAAGAGTTTGTCATGGCCTACAAAGGAACTATGAGTTGAATTTGCGTGTTTCTTTATTATTGTACTCAACTTTTCCTGATGTTTTTGTTCATACGGATGGGGTTCGGTCTCAATTCTTCTGGAGTTCTCCTGTAAGCTTATTTTAGAACTTTTTATTATTGATAATTTTTGGATGAATCGTGTCCATTACAAAAATAGTAGCCTCATAAAGTTTTAGAGTGTTTTTTTTTCAAAAATAATCTATACAATTTGAGTTGTACCATAAAATAATTCACGATTTACAACAGCAAATCCAAAGATTTTCTAATAATTACAACGACCGTATCTCTCTCTTATTATTAAATGAAATCAAGAAACGTAATACAGTATGTCAAATCCTGAATATGCAGTCTGATGTGATGATATTAAAAAGATAACTGTGAGAAAAGTGATAACGGTTCACAGCATCTGGACTCTGGTGAGGAGAGGACCATCTTCCAACGGATCGAGTGTAGAGTACTTTCACAGAATCTGAGCTGTCACTGAGAGTCGTAGAACGAGGATTTGTACGGACTGGGAGACTCCAACTCCAGGCCGTGCTGAGTTCTCAAGAATGTTCGGGAGAATAAGAAAATATAACATAAGCGTTAATACCCGTAGGCTTGCTTTGTCGTGTCCTCTTTAAAGAAAAATATGGATTTCCCAGTAGTAGGTAACGGAAAATATTATGGGCAGATAGTTAAATTGCTTTAAATTATCAATATTGTTTTCTTTTCACGAAACTTTCTAAAAATTAAACAACTTTTAAGATGAATAACATTATTTACATTTAAATGCTTAATCCCGAGATTTGAACCAGTGAAACGCAGTTTTCGGCTCACTCTGTACAACAAGAAGCATTGAAAGTATTTTTACTGGATTCCTCGTGTACGATTTAGTTAGGACAAAATGTACGAGTTTTCATACTTTCTAGAATAATTAGCTTGTCTGTAACCTATTGAGGCCACCTTGTGTATAAAATATTATTCAATAAACATTTAAATAACTAAACAAGTAATTGAAGCAAAAGGTTACAAGCGATTATACATATACTGCTAGACTATAAAAGTCGTAAAGAGAGAGGTAACCTCATTTATGCAATTAATGGGCCTTTTTACACTTCATTAGAACAAGCCGTTAACGTTCCATAATCAATTCGTATCAATGATAATATTGCCTCGTTTGTACAAAACCAGTAGCTGAACAAATATCTATATCATACTTCATCTAAAAAAATCCTTTGACATTTTTATGTGTCAAGTATTTATTTTAAAGCAGAAATACACAGGTTGGAAACTGGTAACCAAACAGCAAAGCAACATTGCATCACTTATTACTGAAGTGTAAACTTTGAGCACGGTAATCACCAGAGCGGGGAGGAGTTTCTCGCTTTGCTGTCACGAAATCACTGTAATTTTGAAACACACTGTTGAGACAGTTATTAGATTAAATTACAAGTTATGTAGCTTTTATTCTTAAATTCTGCTCATCCAATTCAGTTTGCCGATCATAGCCAAAGCTGAAGCAAATTACATTTGAATTTGTATAGTATTGTAGTTTATTAAAATATGGGTGACTGTATCAGAAAAGTGGTGCCTCTTGCCACTCCATTTTACACTGTAACCAGAGAGAAAATCTGTTTCAGAATTGCTTATTAGTCCCACATTATTGTTGTTTTTTTGTAGACGTAATTGTAGTTTTGCGAAGAAAAATGATATAATATATACATTATAGTATGCGGTAGATAATATGGAAAACTATTGAGGGTAAACACGTCATCGTGTTTAAATGAAAACTTAAGTAAACAGATTATACTTCTTATGATGCCTAAAGGTTCTAAATACAGTGTCTTAAATTTGTAAAAAGACTAATCGACAGAACTTTGATAAATATAAATATTTTAAACATAAAACTGCAATGTTTTGACTACATTTAATGATTCAATAGTTAACTGAAACATATTCAAATAATTAAAACCTGGTCCTGAACTGATTAGCGATTATTTATATCATAGTTCAGACGTTTAACCGCGTCATAGTTCAGTTGTGGAAATACGTTTTCAAGTTGAAAGATGACACGCACCCTTTTCATCAAAAAATTGTAAACCGGAAACTAATTAAAATAATTGAAACCATAAATATTTAATAAAAGGCGAGTCTTTAAATTGAATTCCATCAGTTTGAATTCCAGCGTGTAAAATATACGTACCAGTAAAATTGTCCAAAAATATCGCTTAGTTTCAAACTATCGCTTCCTATATTGATTTCCTTACCAAAAAAGGTCTTACCAGTTCATCCCAGGAATAATAAATTGCCAGCTTGTAAAAGGTGAAGAATCACTAACAATTTGACAACTGCAAACAAGATTTTTTATAAGTAAAATTAGAATATGCCTACGCGTATCTAGAGCTAGGACAAAAGTACGGTTTACTGAGAACGCTCGCATTGGAATCCCCGAGGCATTGGTTTTAATTGTAACAGTTTCAACAACATGACAAACTCGTTCTCATGACAAATTCGCAAGTAAAAACAACGTAAATTTAGTTGTCTCGGCTTGACGCGTGCTGACACTGTCAAAGGTCGTGACGACAGATTCGCTACCGGCTATAAAATACTGTATGTTCTTTGTTATTGCAGCAATATCTATGTCGTACATCACTTGCGGCATATCTACACGACAATGTAAGTTATTGTTTCTGCAACAAGTGCGTTAGTTTATAGATGTTCCAAAAGTAGAGGTGGTTATTTCTTCTATCAAGTATGGTCATTGTTGTAGAATATTAAAGTCAAACTTGGGTAGAGAATATAATCTATTTCGACACCCACAGTAGTGGATCAGTAATTTGATTGATGCGATCATTGAACAGATCATTCTTGTGCAACTGGGCCACTGTTGAATGTCATTTGTACAGCTTTAGAGAGTGAAGAATGAATAACAAACATGATTTCTAAGTTGGAACCGAATGAAATAAAGGTGCGGGTAGTCAATTGCAGGATTTACTCAAGAAACTATATAAGAAACCAATGAGTTCCTCATTATTATGATACATAACACATTAAAATCGGCAAATTGTTATTTGTATACTACATAGAATGAAAGGTTACCACGTTCTCTTAAAAAAAACTCAAATAGTTAAAACATAGAACATAAAGGCTCTGAACCTGCCTTCAATAACAGAACTGACCTGTAAAAACACATTGACAAACTGAACAAAACAAAATCTATATCCAGACCAGTCAAAATAACAGATGAGCCAAATTATTAGCAGTTTTTAAACTTGAAAACAAAAACAATTATCAGAAACTAAAGATGAAAGAGAAGAATTGACAGTGGGAGCAAGTCCAAGATAAACGAAAGCAGACGGTGCAAGTGAGTCACGTGGTAAGTAGAGTGAGTAGGTTCAACCAGCAAGACACTCCCGCCTGACCAGCTGTTGAATATCAGCTGATTGTATCTGCAGCTTGATAACAGATGTGTTCGCTGTTCTGTCTGTACTGATAAGTAGATAAGAGTACTCACTGTAGAATACCGCTGCTGTTCACGAACCAACATGATGTGTTTGTCTTTGCTAACTGTTGGTTAACTTGACTGTTTTTAACTGACAATAAATAAAGAGATTAATCGGTTGAATTTTGGTTAGCTATTGAGGGTAAACACGTCATCGTGTTTAAATGAAAACTTAAGTAAACAGATTATACTTCTTATGATGCCTAAAGGTTCTAAATACAGTGTCTTAAATTTGTAAAAAAGACTAATCGACAGAACTTTGATAAATATAAATATTTTAAACATAAAACTGCAATGTTTTGACTACATTTAATGATTCAATAGTTAACTGAAACATATTCAAATAATTAAAAACCTGGTCCTGAACTGATTAGCGATTATTTATATCATAGTTCAGACGTTTAACCGCGTCATAGTTCAGTTGTGGAAATACGTTTTCAAGTTGAAAGATGACACGCACCCTTTTCATCAAAAATTGTAAACCGGAAACTAATTAAAATAATTGAAACCATAAATATTTAATAAAAGGCGAGTCTTTAAATTGAATTCCATCAGTTTGAATTCCAGCGTGTAAAATATACGTACCAGTAAAATTGTCCAAAAATATCGCTTAGTTTCAAACTATCGCTTCCTATATTGATTTCCTTACCAAAAAGGTCTTACCAGTTCATCCCAGGGAATAAATTGCCAACTTGTAAAAGGTGAAGAATCACTAACAATTTGACAACTGCAAACAAGATTTTTTATAAGTAAAATTAGAATATGCTTACGCGTATCTAGAGCTAGGACAAAAGTACGGTTTACTGAGAACGCTCGCATTGGAATCCCCGAGGCATTGGTTTTAATTGTAACAGTTTCAACAACATGACAAACTCGTTCTCATGACAAATTCAAGTAAAACAACGTAAATTTAGTTGTCTCGGCTTGACGCGTGCTGACACTGTCAAAGGTCGTGACGACAGATTCGCTACCGGCTATAAAATACTGTATGTTCTTTGTTATTGCAGCAATATCTATGTCGTACATCACTTGCGGCATATCTACTCACGACAATGTGCAAGTTATTGTTTCTGCAACAAGTGCGTTAGTTTATAGATGTTCTAAAAGTAGAGGTGGTTATTTCTTCTATCAAGTATGGTCATTGTTGTAGAATATTAAAGTCAAACTTGGGTAGAGAATATAATCTATTTCGACACCCACAGTAGTGGATCAGTTTCTCCCATAGAAGTTGATAGAACATAGAAGTTGATTAAAAATTTCCATACGTCAATTTTTTAAATATCCAAGTTCAAAACCTTGGGTGCACAATGGTATAATATTGTAGTACAATAGTAGTTTTCAAAATGTTTAGTATCAGTTTGCCAACCGAAATACAATAACAAAAAGTGGTAGATGATAATAATAAATAACACCCACTTTGAGTTCTATGGTATTGAAAATAGCATTTAAATGTTATTTATTCATTAAACAATATTCCCATCTTTAAATAACTAGAACCATGACTAAAAATAAACTCAACACTAAATGCTCATTAAGCCAAACTATTAGGTGCTATATGTTTGAAACTTTGAAATGTATAATCACATACCTCTATGAGTTTATAAACTCAGCATATAACAATACCCTATTGTACAACTCAGTACCTGAGTACTATAGTTGACTTTAGGTGAGATAAGACCCGCATACAAGTCTCCACAATCAGCTGTTCTTCAACAACTACACAGAGTAGAGACTAGAGACTAGAGAGTACAGTGGATCTACTTACTGATAGCGATACAAGTAAAGGTTACCGCGCACATAACATAAGTAACTGACAGATCTTATCACAACACACAATATCTCACAGCTGCTCTTGATGAACCCATTCTCTCAACAAACAGATGTGAGATACAACAGCTGTTCATAAATCATACAGGGATTCTCTGTGTGATTGAGTAATGCAGTAATTGAATACGATTGGGGCTCGGCTAAAGGTAGGTTTAGTTTTAAAACACTGGGTATATTACGTTTGTGACAGTGGTTTAACCATGAGTGCCCAGTACCTGTCGGCCATTATGTTTTCGTCCCGTAAGAATAATGTGAAAACAAGCAATTTCTTGAGATACCTCACGCCAACAATTTTCATAAGATCTGTTTGAAATAATTTCATTGGATGATGACAAAGTACTGTAGTATACTCGTACTTCGCTGACCACATTTACGAAAACTTCACTAGTTTAATTATAAAAACAAGAAATTAAAATACAAAATTTCTTCAACTTTTCGATTTATTTCATGGTTTTATTAAGTCAAAAATGGAAATCCGATTCAGCTGGCTCAGCACTAAAACATTTAATACACTTTAAAACAAAGTGTGTTTTATAAAAATCCGATGAAAACTAGGCGAGAGGTGCCCCAAGAAAATTCAGGTTTTTATGGGACGAAATTTAAGGTCACGAACTTTACTGCGCACTCTCATATCAAACCAGGGAGAAATTAAGTCGACGCAAAACCTGTCATAAAACTAAAACACATTTGAACTATAATTAGTAAAAATTTGGAAAACAAGATTAATACAACTGAGGAAGCTAAATGATATTTGCTACTTTGGTTGTGCAAGAATAGTCCAAGTCACTTATCTCACTTGTCGGTGAACTTAAGATATTAACACAAACTTTTAGACCACTGTTCATCATTTCTTCTCAGGGCTTTTTCTTTCCACCCACATTGACGAGCACATCAATAAATTATTCGGTTCTTTGACGAAACTTAAAAATGTATTTAATCTTAACATATAATACACATTTATGTCAGTGTGAAATATGAAAATACGGCTGTGCTTGAGAAAGTCGGACAAGGCCTAGGAGTTCCTCGGACAGTGAGTGGACAGAGGCAGGTAGGCTATCATTAGGCCATCTACTTGTCATTCATCACATCACCAGGGCTGACGCTGACGTAACGCTCTGCTCAGGGGCTAGTGGCTACTATACGTCACCCAGTGTAGGGCGTCAACCAATACATTTGTCCAAGGTGGGTTGTGTGTTATTATTAATACGAGAACTCAGTCGATAGGCCTATAATGATGTTAAAGTTTTGCCAAACCCAGTGGAGGTACGTTTAGAAGTACTGGAGACTAGGTGCATCTCAAAGAAATTTTGCCTGTGCAGAGACTTGTGCTTGAACATCGATGGGCAATCAACTTATTTCCACATTGCCATGATACAAAAATGTATTCCCAACAATACTGCACAGTAAGCACAGACACCTTTATATAAGGAGAATTACGTTAAGAACAGTACAAGTACGAGATACAACCAAAGACGGTGTCTGGTAGGTAGTAGCGAATAGATGTAGCATGGTTGTGGCAGGTAACTCATCTTAGTTGAGACAGCCCACGAACAGAATACGCTGCCGTCTCTCGCAGTCTTTCTCCTCCCTCGGGTCCACTAATTTGAGAGACCGATGTCAATGACTTAAATATGTGTCATTGCATACAAACTACAAAGGAGAGAGTCGTGTAGAGAGGCATTCAAAAGTCTAAAACTGTTGACTCTACCTTGCCTCTACATTTTGGAGACGTGTCTCTTTTTCAAATCAAAAGGTAATACCATAAGAGGTACAGACGTATTGTAAATGTCCAACATGCAATAAAACATTTGTTTATTTATTTAAATATGATCAAAGCATGCGATTTTCGAGAACAACCAAACTTGTGCGTGCGTCAGTACGCACTTGAGACTTTTAAGAGGATTCTTTCGAAGCGCATTTTGTGTGTGGGCTGCCTTAACTATGTTTAGTTTCCTGCTTCAGTCAGTATCCTTGCGATATCTACCTACCATAACCTTTCCTTGTTACACAGCACACTTATGTGACGGCTGAAAGGAAAAGCTCAGTGGAGTCGGACTAAGGTGAAACATGACAACCCTCTTCACACTTATGTTCCTGGATATTGCTGGTCTGACACGCGTTAGACCGGATAGTACCAGTTCACACCTGATCCTTGCATTAGCATGCTAAGCATACACCGTCACAAGTTCACTTGACAATATAGTGTGACGTCACACAACATTAGGATGTTTTGTTTAACAAACTGAGAGTTATTCGGGGTGATCACTTATACAATAGGGCGCCAAACTTCACAGTGTCGATCCTTATAAAAAACCAACGAAATTACGAAATATTTTCCTATAAACATGTACTTTAACAGTGCTTTAGTTACCTGCTAGCCACCAATTTGTTTATCACTAATTATTTTAATCTCACACACAATTTCAGGGATTAATGTCAAACTTAGTATAATGTATCTAGGCAGTTCTCTCAACTAAAAAAGCCAGCATTATTAAACATAAAAAATTATAATAACTCAATAGGTATTCATTGCCATTATAACTTAATTGGCAGAAAAAGGAGAAAACCTGGACAAATCTGATCTGGATTTTTAATGGACAAGTGAGCGATTGGAAATAATGACTTCCAAATTTTTAAATAGTACCTAGAACAGCTAGAATAGCAAGACATACACGATTCATGTTAAGACAGTGCAATAGTTAAAAGATAGTCCTAAACATGTATGTTTTGACAGAAGTTGTTTGTCACATCTTGGTGGTCCTGTGTTGACTTCTCTTCACTCTCCTTACATCAATTGAGCTGTAAACATCCTGCGCAGATGTCTATCGTCCATGTCCTGAGGATTTAACCATCACAGGTAAATAGCCGAGTCTGTGGATTACATCTTGATAGTTACATATGGACTTATTGTTCCACGTTCCTTATTCTCCTTATGGTTGTGCAGGTGCACAATTGAGAATATTGACTCACAATATAAAGTCTTATACAACGAAAAAGTAATGAAATGTTACGTGAAAACACCAAATTTATGTTGTATCCTTATTCAAATAGTTGTCAGCATTATTTTATATTGTCATGCACTAGTTTACCAGAAGGTCTAACCATCAACAAAACACCCAACAAAGTTGAGTAAATGTTGTATCGTGCATCGTGCCGTGATGTGCGTATTGGGTCTCGCTACATCAGTTATCACTAGTGAGACACTTGTCTACTGGAACGGCAGCACTTACTGATAAGACACAGTGCAACAAGTTAACAGTGGTACGCTTCACCTACGACTATTCACTATGTTGTTTAGTATTGTCAGTGGGGCATACTAAACCATTGCTATCTAAGAAGAGCCTTCAGTTTGCGTGTAAAGTTCAACTTTCAAATATCGTTCACGTATCGAGAAGCCTATGAACATTTAAACCAATAGTGCTTTAGCTGCGGTTTCCTATGAAGTGGTAACCGCAATTTTTGTTTTAATATCTAATATCTGGGGGCCGCTTATGAATACATACACGACTGCATTAGGTATAAAATAAAAATAAAACTGTCGTAGATCAGGGCCTTAAAAAGTGGACACCACTTTCTTAGGAACCCACAGCACCCCTCTCACATCAAATCACGGGTAATAAAGAAAACATTTATTCGCAGCTGAAGCTAGAGTTCAAACAATACATTAGTAACCACTTGTTAAGTGTTAGATTTCAAATTGTATACACATGTTAAAATAACAAAACACATATAATAAACCATGAAGTCCATTTACTTTTGAGTATATCGTATGAAATAATATCTACATTATCTTTAACTGTTTCCATTCGTATGCATTAAGTTTAATCATGAAAACGTGTTAAAGTGTAAATATAACAATAAAATAGTATGCCGTAATGGACTTTTAAGTTCGTTTACTCTAAATAATACAGACATTAATAGTTCTTTTTACTCATCACATCATTCTATTTACAGTTCATACCAAGAAAGATTCGTAGTTTAGAACTAACTGGCTTACATGGAGCAAAATATACTCCCACCTAACCTAAAGAGTTACAATGCCACATTGTGATTAAACGTAATGGTACTGGTTTAGCAGTGAATATATACAAGTAAACTCGCTACTCAGAAAGTTTAAACTGGTACCAACAGATTCTCTTGCTCTAACGCATTTTGTTTAAGTGTTATATAAACCCATAAAAAGGCCTTTGAAATAGTATTAATTAAAAATATAGTTTTATTTTGTATAATAATAACGTTTTCCGCGTCCAGGGTATAAGCTCACACAAACACGCGAGGGCTCTCGAAAATGCTAAATATAAAAATAAACAATCATTTGATTCTAAACCACATATTCTTTCGGATTAAGGGTCAGATACTATTTAAGACGAGAGATAAACAACGTTGTAGGAATTTTCACTTACTCATAGTTTTCCCGTTTCTCTAACAAATTGTAAAATGACTTATGAGAATAATTATGCTTTGAAGATGGTGTTAATCCGCTAACTAGTGATGAGTTCTAGTCAAAAGAGAACGCTGTAACGTGTTTTTGAGTTTTGGAGAGCGCTATAAACATTTATATTCAAAGGGAGTTCATTGAATAGTCTGCCAACAACTTGCAATGGCAATGTTTCACAAAAACCGTTGCTCTATGATAAGTACATTGCAAAATGTCTCCGCCTCTTGTTTTATACGTATGAATATAGCTGTTTTGAATTAAACTACGATGTTGCACCCAGCAATACGCAAAGATTCTATGATATAAAAGCATCATAATAAACAATACTGAAATGGTAAGATTGTATTTACAGAACTGTTAGAAGATAAACTGTATACTTAAAAGGATATAAAATGTATTAAAATAAATTTATTTCACGTTTAATATGAATTCTGTTCAGTTTCAGACTCATGCCGTGCTTGACAATTGCGTATAACTTTAGTGAAGATGGGTTGTTTCATCCCTCTTACGTCCTTGGTTTTTTTCTTTAGTTGAACTATTGTGGCTAGTGGGTACTTCCGAAAAATGGTCATAACCACCAAGGTTTCTGGAAATTCTTCTCAACGACTAGTTGCTTACATTCATATTCAAAGACGTTTGCTTCTATTCAGTGACTGTAACACTTGCTGCAACACTCCCCCGTGGTTTTCGTTCGTTCAGACAGTTTTTGACCGACCTGAGCAGTGAACAGCCCTTCCGTTGGGTCCAAAACACTACCCATTTTACGACTTTTGTGAAAAAAGTAAACATTATATAATTATTAGGTGGGTTTTTGTGGAAATGCTCTTGAAACCCTAATGCAGTGTGTGACAAACCGGGTCCACCCGAAGTCCAACTCCGTATGAGCGAAAATAATGCTCTACGATAAAAGCTTCCTCTGCAGTAGTTAGCGACATGTCAGCAAAAAAATAACCTCAGACATGAAATAAATAAAAGTCTTATAGACTTAGCAACAATCAAAAGTTGTCACGGCTAAGCGACAAGGCAACAATAGCGTATTAAGTTTCAGTAATGTTTATTTTGGCACATACTGTATAATTTCAAATTATATGTTACACTATTGTGCAAACTTAGTCTTCATAAATAAAAATATAAAAGCAGGACAAAGTCAGCGATTCAAGCCTTGTTTTTTAAGGGCCATGATTATATAAAATTAGTTTTAAATATAATTGTAACAATTCTTTTCTCCAAACCGAAGCAGTCTTTCAACTCGTCGTGTTATCCCAAATCTATAGTGTTTTCTCAAAATGTGATCCCGATATAATAGTCACGGGAAACCCGCTTGAAATAAGTCTTTTTAAGGATTTGCAAGTAGCATAAATTTGAATTTAACGCTTTGCTTAAATTTCCGAAGCAATATGAAATTATGATAAATGTGATAAAACCCTCAAAGTCGTACTGTTAAAAGGGAACCGTACATGTAAAGATTACCGTTATCGTAGCCAATAAAATATCCTAAAAAATGGGGGTAACACGGTTTAGGCTACCTGAAAGTAAGAAAATATCTCATAGTTCATTATTACTATATTTTTTAAATAAATGGCGGCTTGAACAAATCTAGCATTTTCATTTCCACACCTTGTATTATTTGGCTGATATAATCATTAAAACAGTACTCTCAATTTTCTTTTCATAGTTGAATAGTTGTGGTGTTCAACTTCCAAACGCCTTAACCTCCTATACAGTTTTCAATAATTTCTTTTACGAAAATATACCTTAACCTCAAAATTTGCACTTAACTCTAGACATCTTTATTTTGACGAAAACCACTCATACCATCGTACTAAACCCTTTCCAGTTTACGCAACAGTCGTATTTATTACAAATTTACAATTTACCAAACATGTGATATTAATAAGATATGCGCCCCTAGTCTGTCCTCTAATTAAGTTGACCAGTTAATGTCACCTTTTAGTGACACGGCTCAAAAACACACAGTTGTGAATAACAAAAGCGGATTTACTAATTTTCGAAATGATTTTGATTATAAATGGCTGCCAGCGGAAACCTCAGCTATGCTTCCACAATTGTTTTACTTGTAATGGTTGTATGGTACAATAATTATATACATTAGGTTAATTGTATTTAGATCAACTTAACCTTAAATTAGATGGCCTCGTTCGTATTTGGACAAGTGTCAAATAGAGTAAACATGAAACAGTTTGGATATAATACAATACAGTACATATAAATGTAAACCCAACCATATTTGATGTCAAAATTGTACTATAAATTAGGTCATATGCACGTAAACCTAACTGTAGAAGAGCGCAAAAGCTTATTTGTTTACTTTAGAACCATTGGAGTACATCTTACGTATTTGTTATGGCTTAAAAGTGAAAACTGGACTTACCGTTATGATTCGATCCAATGATAGTAATCCGTAACAGAAAGTAACACAACCACCGACCAAACCGCGCACCAACTGAAGCTTGCAGCCTCAAACACGACGGCCTTCCCCTTCCCAAGCCAGATCAGCTGGTACAGTAACCGTAGTAGGTTCAACCTCACAGGCTCTCCCGACCTTTCTCCGTTACTAGCAGGCCGCCGGTAGTTAATTGATAGTGAATTAACCAGGTAGATAAACTAACCCATCTGTATGAATACAAGTTTTACTTACCTCATCGTGATGTTAAAAACGCACGAGCATGAATTTTAACTGCTTTTTCTACCAGCGTTATCGAGGTGTGGACTTAAGAAGCGTAAAGTACGCACACTACACTTAAGAATGCATAATATGTGTCGGCCATTTTGTTTTTTGTCTTATAATAACAATGTAAAAACAAGCATTTTCTTAAGATAATTCACGCCCACAATTTTTATCAGATCTTTTTGAAATAAGTTTTATTAGGATGATGACAATGTACTGCACTGTCTGTGCTAACCACTTTTTTGAAAATTCTATTACTTCAATAGTAAAATTAAACATGAAATCAAATATGAAATTTTGTTCATTTTTTTATTTATGTCAAGGTTTGATAAATGAGAAAATGGAAATTCGGAGTCACTGAAACATTTAAAGCATTTTAAAATAAAGTTTATATCGTAAAGATCCCATGGAAACTGTAGATGTGAAGTATCCTAAGAAAATACATGTTTTTACATTGCTCTTATGGGGAAAAATTCAAGGTCACAGCCACTAATGTGCACTCCTAAGAGACGGTCGGATGAAGCGGTCGCAAGTCCAACTCTGAGTATCGCTTATAACATGATGGTGTTAAAATTTCAAACGATTTTAAAGCAAGTAGTTGACTTAAATGGAGACACTTTTTCTGGGAGCATTGATTTATTGATACTGCAGCATATAAAACTCAAAACTTTACTTTCATAAATGAATAAAAATATCTATTGCAAAAGAAATGCTGTAAGCAAGTTATACTGGTTGTCTGAGAACTCTCTGGACATGCTTTGTAGACACGTTTCTTGGGTCAAACCAATACTACTATTACTTTACCATACAAACAGGTGCTTCATTGTCCGTCTGTCTCAAGGTGCGGTTTGTAAGGTTCGGTCCACAAAATTTGCTGTGAACTTTCCTTTGAAATATAATTAGCCTACTGGTACTTTTGGGGGCAGCTCAAAATTTTTAAATGGTAAGATCCATTAGGTGACACGTATTTTTTCAGTTTTGATTAAAGAAGCAAAACAGTGGTTCTACAGATATATTTACAAAAAAAAAAAAAAACAGTAATTTCCAAACTAGATCATTCTGTTAGTTTGAAAGTTCATAATAGTGGCGGAGAGCAATTAAGTAAAAGAAAGAACGGACTTTTCATAACTTATCATAAGTATAAAGAACGGACTCTTTATACTTGTTCATATTTGTAATTGTAATTTTGACAAGCCATCAAATTTTATGATGAAGCGGTATTTTCAAATATTGGTTGGAATAGTCCTAGGTTAGTTCTTAAGTTAAGATATTAATTAAATTTAGTTCCTAGATTAGTGTAGTCCTCTGAAGACGGGTGGAGTTTTTAACTACCCGAAACGTTAGGAGTAGTTTTCTCCGGAAGTGGCTGGAAAAGTCCGTTCTTTCCTTTACTTAATAGATCATTCTATCTCGACAAAATGGGATTTTTTGGGTAATGGGCAAAGTTGGAATAGTGACTAAAAAGTTCACTTTTATTTCTTATAAAAGGTATCCTAAACCATCTATCCATTTTTCTATCTTTAGCCGTTTAAGATTTAACAGGGAGTATCTATACTTTAATATAATACCCTGTATATAAAAAATAAAATAGTAAAGTTCCTAGGATAGAACCTTGCATTATATCCGATTTGAGTATATCCTTTGAATACATCCTGCTTGATTTCTACAACTTGAGGTATATTAGTTAGGTAAGGTATAAATTAATCTAAACATACACCTCCTACGACAATGCTTTGCACTTTATGAATAAGAAGTTCAGCAACTGAAATTAAACGCTGTCCAGTGCAGAAAACGTATCTGAAATACATTTTAGCATAGTAAAAAATGTAGATACGTTTTATCTGGAACCAAACGGGCTTTGAGGAAAATATTATTTCGGTCAATAAAAGATAGCCGCCCATTGTAAATAACCCTTCAAATAATTATCTTACTGATAAAAGATAACACTATGTATGATAAAGATAATAAATTAAAGAAACTTGTCTATAAGAGCTGCATGCTAAAGAACTATAACTTTAATATAGGTTTGACCAAAGTTTTTTTAGAATACCAGGATACCAGGAAATTTACCTGACATGGAATAATTTAAAATGTATGAAAGAGTAAAGCAAACATTTTGGATAAACATCGTTTCAATAAACTTTTTGGTAATATCTATGAGAGTGGTCACTTTTTAACAATGTATTATAATGTCGTTTTAATGAATGTACTACATCAATTACTTCTACTTCGTTGGTTAGTACAAACGTATTGATTTAGTTATTGAATACTTTGAAGAGTACCCTTTGAGTTCTTTGGCATTTGTTTGTGAGAAATTAATTTAAAGGTTGTAACATAAGTCGGCCACTACTTCATACTTCTCTTTGGAACTACTATTATATAGGTTTATGCTTTTTAAATAGCCCAAAGAAGTTTTAGAAATATTTTTTAAGTTTATTAAAGAATATTTTGTTTGCTCATTTTCTAGTTCCTTCTAGTTCCAAATTAGTTGTAAACTTTAAATTTTTAAAATTGTTGTACATATTTTCCAAACTTCAAAGCAATAAGTAATTCTTTTTATTGGTTGGTTTATTAACCTGACGTTTGTAATATTTGGCGGTATCTTAGGGTAAATTTCTAACGAAGTACACAATAAATGTGTAATTGTCAGACTTACTATTGCCAACACGTTACAAGTGTTCTGAATTTCATCAAACTATGAATTATTTTTCGGTGTGTGTAAAATATTAACCTTTTAATTAGGTTTTGACGCAAGGGGAACTAATAATTCGCCAAGCTCAAAGATTGCTCTGGCTCATAAACATGTAAGGCGAAATCAATTTTAAACAAAACTTATTAAATAATTTAAAACGATTTGTCCAGGAGGCTACATAGCCTTGCCGCATAGACTAGACTAGATAAATTAGCCAGAACGTCATCGTAAGACAAATTAAAGACATCCCAATGAGACAAGTAGTGGAAGGTCGTAGACTGTTTCCACGTAGCACTGTCCATAGTTGAGCACTGTGCAGGCAAGCTTCACTCACTTACATGTCCACTGATCATCTGGCTCATTGGTTTAATCAAATAACTTTAACATAATTGACACGAACTGTTCACTGAAAAGTGTTACTTGTACAAAAAACTGTGAAGCACCCTGGAAGCATTAGTTTGCATAATGAACTTGCAGCGTACATTATTAAACATTTCAACTTTTTTAGAGCAAATGCGCGTATTATTCGTGAAACTATAATGCCCTGTGATCACGAAATTTAATGTTGCATTTTAAGTTGAAGTTTGGTTGGACATAGTAGGTACACATGTGGTAGACTAGGAATAGTGATTTTCAGTCACTTAATTTTATCCCCCTTTTTAGAGCTTTTCATTCAAACTGTTATTGTAGTTTGTTAATTTTTTCCTGAAACACTTTTAATTCGTTAATTTTATTTAAAATGGTAGCTAGTTAGAAACAGGCGATACAAATACTTTGGCGTGTATCAGGTGTCAAGAGTAGGCTATACGAAGACTGGTTTGAGCATGTCTCTAAATGTGATCGTGTGAGAGACGTAGCACGGGTTTTGTGAGACAAATGTGGAGTATAAGCCGCCATCTTGTGAGACATCTCCACCGTGTCTAACACCCAGCTAAGAAGATTTCACTGAGTCTGGCTTAGTTTTATTGGGTATCATTACTAACTCAAAACGTTATTTTGTTACTCAAAAACTTCTTTGATATTTTTACTTTTAAAACACTTTCAGCTACACCCGCAGGAAATTGGCGTTATTACTAAAATATTTAGTTTGTAATTGTTACATATGATAGTTTAGTTCATTTTATATAACAGATGTTATTATTTTCCCATGTTAATTGTTGATGTTTAAATCATAGTATTTACTTTTTGAAAACTATGTTCACTTAGCTCGGTCCATTTGTATCTTTTCCCTTCTGAAGTAGTTTGTGTAATGGATTCAGAATTGTAGCTAGGTTGTCAATGAATCTGTTGTAATAGTTGACTAGACCCAAGGAGGTGCGTAGTTCACTTACATTTTGGGGTGCTCTGGCTTGTCTAATTGCCTTAACTTTATCCTTTAACCTTAAGTGGATAGAAGTCATCCCAACAAAAAGTATCACATCTACATGGACGATAAGGGAGTTACAGAAAATATTCACCACATTTGGGTTACCGGATCTTCTTGTCTCAGATAACGGTCGTCAATTTACTTCTACAGAATTTAGAAACTTTATGGAAAAGTGTGGAACTTTACACAAAATGACGGCCCCTTATCACCCTTCTTCTCACGGACAAGTTGAGCGGTTTGTACAAACAATTAAGAAGTTACTTAAATGTATGGTGGACGAGCCTGGAACCCTGGATGGAAAACTTCACCGACTGTTGATGCAGGTTCGTCAAGCCTCTAATTCAACTGGGAACTCCTCTAATTTCCTTATGTTTAACAGGAAGGTTAGAACATATTTAAGTTTATTAATACCTAAGCAAAAATACGAATCGAAATACCCCGAAGGAATTGTGCGATACTTCAAACTTGGTGAACGCGTGCAAGCCCGTAATTACTCGGGAAAAATCAAGTGGAATTTTGGACACGTCCAAAGTAAAGACGGCCACCTGCACTACAACATCAAAATGGACGATGGACAAGTTTGGAGGCGTCACGTCGACCAGATGTTGCGCACCAAGATTTAAGGGGGAGACCACTGTTACATATGATAGTTTAGTTCATTTTATATAACAGATGTTATTATTTTCCTATGTTAATTGTTGATGTTGTAAATCATAATATTTACTTTCAGTTGTGAATTAAATCCAGTTCATGTTACACGTACTTTGTATCTATTAGTAATTTAAGGGAGACAATTGCATTTTCGTACGTATGTTATTTCTATATGCATGTAAAGTAATATAGTACATGTACAAAATCATTTTATTGTAATAGTAATGTGTGATATTATAGACTTAGTATTTGCAAAAGAATCATGTGATGAAACGATGTACAAATAGTAGAAGTAAACTGTTCTGTCCCAATAATACAAAACACCTGACAAGCTCAAATGTCTGTGAAAACTGCAAATATATCCAAAGCGGAGGAGGTGACAGTTATCCTAAACATGTGTTGGCTCGGCGACTTCGGAATAAGCCGCCATCTTGGCAGACCGCCATTTTTCCTCCAACGTTAGACATTTATTCTGAGTTTCATTTTATTGATAGGCATCTTTACCCTTTTCAGCTGTTCTGTAATGGGAAATTTGGAACTACTATTGGTTATTATAGTGGATTTACACTCTTGTCGCCTAGGAGCTACACAATTATACTCCCTTCTTTTCTCATCTGAATCAAAGTATTCAAAGTATCAAAGTATCTGATCATGGCTCTATACAGCCATGCAAGGTTTAGTTCAATGATATTCACGTACGGGATCTCAGCATACTCAAGAGTATTTGAAATGTTGATCAGTCAACTGCTTGGTAAGGAGGCAAGTTTTCGTTTGTCTTGTGTTTCTATTGGTTGGTAATTCACAGGTTATAGAGGGTCGGACGAGCAGTGCAGTTCATGTAGTGGTGAAAAGGAAACAGATAAGTAAGTGGTTTCATCGTTTATAGCCTATTTGGAACCTGCTAAATCTAGTAGGTTTAATTTTAACTCGAAAATACTCCTAATGGGCATTTTGAGATGGTGAAGAGAGGTTTAAGACATTTTCCTAAACAAAGACAAGTCGAGTTATATCTTATTTTTAAAGGCAAGCATTTTCAGCAGCTACGAAGTCCCAGCAGAAAACGGAGTTACGGCTTAAAATGTCTGAAAATGGAAGTATCAACAGCAATGGACATTTAAGTCATAATAATATCCAAACAATTAAAAGCAAAATATTATTGGTTATTATGATCGTGTATATTTTACTTAAAAAGGGGGCCTTTTAGGACCAATTTCCCAAGTCGAATTTTTAATGTGAAATACTGTTGATGTTTGAATATGCTTAATGATACCTTATTATTATGCTTTATGATGATAGTGGTTTATCATAATGATTCTAGTTTACGCCCTTACATTTAACTGACCTATTATGATAGGTTGACACGTCACTATTAAAAAACGTTGAAAGCTGTTCCCGATTCTGCTTTTCTCTTGTTTATCAGAACCAATTATAAGCCTGTCTAAGCAAGGGTGTTGAAAGTCGGTATCAGTATGCAAAACCATGGCTTCCATTGTGTGCCTTTGCATGCCTGTGCACACCAGATCATCTCTCAGTCCTCTTTAGGTTTACCGCGATGTCACTTCAACTATTTTATTCACTGTGTTAAAAAGGTGATATATCATGATAGTGTCTAGTTTGGCCTCAAGGTCAAAGCCGTTTAGTCAACATAATTTGCAAAAGCACTTTTGCATTAGTTATGCCAAAACAATTCTTTTCGATACGATGTAACGAATAAAACATGAGTATCCTTCAACTAAATGTAAACATCTTTAACTGAGTGTACGTAAATAAAAAATTGTCAAGGATACCCATGTTATATTTGTTACATCTTATCACCATATTTTCCCTTCAAAGTGAATTCCTTTTAGACTTAGCCTACATAATCGGAAGTCACGTTAAGCCGTTGATCCATTCCATTGGTCGTTTGGCTATTAATTATTGACCCAATGTGGGGAACAGTCGGCCCTAGTTTGTAACAAGACTACACCTCACCATCCATCAAAAACACTCAACACACTTACCATTCATCCCATATTCACCTTAAAATACCCTCTAGAAGTTGTCGGTGTCACAAATCAAAGTATCGAAAACATTACGGCAGTTCAAGAATAATTTATACGTATGTTCAACAAGACATTTCGTCAGTAAATTTCGGGTAATGTAGCAGGCGTCATTTACTAATAGTAATTTCAGGTTTACACAGAACTTCCTTTGATCTTGCTCGTTCCCCAAATCCAAAGGAAGGTAGCTAAAGTACTACACAGATAGAGCTTAACATTAAACGTAAAATAATGTAGATTAATGTTTGGGAATATAACGACTTGAGGTGTTTCCTAGCATTAGTTGACACTTGACTGATCCCAAACTGAATGGGCAAATGATGTTGTTTCTTGAATAAAAAAAATGAAAATGTGACAAATTGAAAGATTTGATCTTGACTTGGCTGCTTCTTTGACAGAGGGAAAATAATGAGATTGGCCTTTCTTTGAAGTCTGAACAAGAGCAACTTTCATTACCCCACATTGGAATTTGTATGATACGCATATAATGAATAATCTTTCAGCATAATGTTGCTTCACAAATCTTTCAGCTTACCGGAACTGCTTAAATACGTACAAAACACAAAGTATACTTTTGATAAGATACAAACTGATGGCAACTTTGATTTGCATGTATAAATGTGTATGACGCTTTACATGCAGTGACATGAACAATGGACAGTTTTACGGTTGTCATTAGGACACAAACGTTGTATGGATGGTGTGTAGTGGTGAGGGGTAGTGCTGGGGAGGGGTAGAGGGTTGGTAATGGAAGCAAAGCGACGCTCTGCACGCCATCCAAGCACGCAAGTCTGTTCTGTTCACTCTTTAGCTTAGGCGCAGGATATGGCTCTACACGATTCGCATTTACTTACATTATTTTTAAGATACCTAATGGTTTTCGGCCGATGTTGTTTTAATTTTGTCGTAGATTAGTATTGTTTACAACAATAATGTTTGGCACCTGCAGACAGCTAGTTTTGACAACTTAAACCGTATTATGATGACAGGTATGCTTGTAAACGTAGATATTGTTTTAAAAGCTTCATATTTTTCGTTTCTGCCGCAGCCCTGTTTGTTTTGGCCAATACTGTCCAATTTCTTATAAAGAACTTCTTTGTATAATATACGGGACTTGAATATGCAACCAAAGACATAATTGTTTTCGATGTAACGAATAATTTGGTATGTTTTAATGACGTTGTTACTGTATGCATAGTGACAAATAAAAGCACAGTTTCGATCACCACTGGTTATTTTCCCATCAAATTAGCCATAAACGATTGAGTTAATTGATTTTGATTTCTAATGGTTTTTAGAACACAAAATATGGTTCGAATTTTGTCATACTCAGTACACAAAAATGAAACTGGCATCTTGGTTTTCAGTTATTGATAGTTTAAAATTCCAATTAAATATTCCGTTACATAATTAAACTCCATATAATCGATCTAAAGAAAGTTCACACAATTCTAATTGAAAACCCCTTAATTGATTTACATTTTCAAACATATTTTGATGCATGGTTTTTAAGACCTCCTCTTAAGAATGGTTTTATTTAACAGCCGAGAGTGCGTTTAAGAACACGATATAAGCTGATTAATAGTAGAACGAATGATGGACGATTGAAGATTTCCTCGTAGAGTAGCGTGCCACCAACCATGCCAGTTAAGAGAACATTAATGATATTCCATCTTTCCTCTGCTCACTCAAAAAGTGGCAAAACATGGTTTCGTAATCCCCTGTTTCCGACGCCGTTTATGGACCGAAACGTTCAAATGCAAGTTTATATGATAGGTTAGGAGTGGTTCTATGTTCCTTACACGAAAAAGCCAAAAGCTGCTAGTGAAGAATACATAGAATACACTTTAAAATATTTTTGGTCAACTTTAACATTTTTTTGCTAATATTGGCGTAAGATAACAAAAATAGGTTATACAAACCATAGACAACCTTTGAGAACATGGAAAGCAACTTTTGTACAAGCATTTATCGCGCATTTACATATATCGGGTTTGTTAAATCAAGTTTTTACCTAACTGCCGCATAAAAAATATGTTTAAATTAGCTTCCCATGAAATTTGGTCTCCCATCCCGTTATTAAAATAGTGAAATTGAAATACTAGGATTCTATTCTTATGTTAACGTTCATTATTATATTATAGTGGTTCCGTGGTGTGAAACAGGCTTAGTTACCGGAGTGGTTAAATATGGAACTGAATGTAAAGTAATCGTCTTAGTGGACGACACAAGATTGCGGTCTAGCTCAAGAGAGAGCTCAGGTCGTCTTTCAACGAAAACCTCACTCACAACAATCTTCTTCTCTCTAATATACCATCAGATAAAAGTGTTAACATCTATAGGCAGCAGAAAATACTAGCTCGTCTTTTACAAATAATTCGAATCGAAGCTCTAAGTTAACTTATCCTAAAATAGAAACAAGTATGGACATGATTCTGTTCTTTTAGTTAGTAGTTTTCTCGAAGAAATAATTGTAATTCTTAGATGCGAGTTTTCTTTTCAGGGGTCCTAAATGTGATTATCTAATGCAAAGTATTGGAAAATTAATTTTTTAAATTTTGTAAACTTGAAATGGCTTATAATTTTTAACAAAATAATAAGGCACACATTTTAGAATGCCTATCGTCGAGCTTATCTGACCGGTAAAACAAAATAGAGGTCGAATAAAGTATTTAAACGATAATTTCTCGCAAATGTAACTCACACAATCATATTCCACTCACAGTTGCAATTCTAATTTTGAGCTATTTATTTATTTTGTGAATTTTATATAGACATTTTTTTCTTAACAATTAAATTGTATAAGTATTATTATTTATTATTTTTAAAGTTATTTTCGATTCTACTTTGTTAACGGCAACCAGCATTGTGATATTTACGATTCAGAAAATTCCGACTGTTCTGCAAAATTCCCGATAGGCAAAAGAAAAATTACAAAATTGCGACAAGATACAGATAGTAAAATTAATATAATTATATATGATATTAGCTTTACTTTTTTGCCAAAAGAAAACTCTTTAAGGTGCTCTGAGACAGCGAAATGACCCAGCACAATAACAATTTCATCATTACCTTTCGGTCAAAATATTTTATCAACAAGAAGACCTTATCAACAAGAATAATTCATCTAGTTAAAAAATCGAACCCACAATACAAAAAATTAAAAACTGGCTTTTTACAAGACTAAGAAAAATGAAGATAGCATAAACAGACAGACACTTTAATAATAAGTTTACAATGAGTAAAGATCGATCAAACTGCTTTAAAAATAATGTGTAATGACTTTTCAACCACTCTGTATTATTGCGCTAACATATCATTAGTTTTAAATTGTTATTGGTTGTTAGACGATCGTTGCATACTACATAATGTAATGACTGATAGAGGTTACAATGTACAATGAGCAAACAGTGACGGACACAATGATTTACCAGAGTGGCGGCCATGTTGAATATTTATTGTATGATTATGGTAATGTGGTCATTGGATTGAGAGTCATGGTTGAACAGTGAGGTTCAATATCACAATGTTACTGCTCACATTACATCGTGCTCGTTTTGTCCACAGCATAGTTTTGTCCATCGATAACTACTTTTCTACCTTCTTTGGTTTTATTTCATCTTTTTTCTTATATCTTTCTTCCTGCTTGGAGTTATTTATTATAGGATTTTAGTACTGGTATACATTTGTTTAAGTGACTAGCAGTGCTATACGAGGAATGGTTCTCTTTTGTTCGACAAGGGAGTGAGGTATTGTGTTCACACGAGATGAGTTATTGCTATACAAATTCTCCAGCTGGACCAGTTCAAGAATGTAAAAACTCTTTTTGTGTAAATAATTCTACTTGTATCCAGGTAAGAATGGAATTTCGTTCCTTGTTTTCTAGGGAGCTAATATTAAATGAAACGACAAAAATCAACTGATTCAAGTCTACGCAATATTCCGAGCCACAAGTTAAAAATTCAAAACTAAAGGTAAACTGTACTGTAAACTGTAAAAAGTACACACGACCTAACTAGGTGAAGTTATTTTAAGCCACAGAATCGATACAGCTATGAAAGTTATAAGTGTAATCGAAGCCGAGACAACATAAACACGGCAGCTATCGATTGTTTAGTAGGGTGATGAGGAGTGTAGAGGGTGCGGGGTGCGGGGGTAGAGGCGTCACAGGTTGCCTAACTTGGGGTAAACATGCCACTGTCTGTCCTTTGTGTATCAACCCAAGCAAATACCTTGAGAAAACGAAGCAGTAGGTAACTGTAGTCATTCGCATCCTACCATGTTGTCTTTGTAATCCAAAATAGATACGAAAAAGTGTTTATTCATTTAGATTTATGTAGATAATAACACATATGACACAACTACCCCTCATCCTACCGTTATCACTGTATGACCAAACGTTTAATCGAGTCATAATATATTTTCTTAAAAAAAATAATAAAATTTCTATAAGTTTGCCGAGGAAATATATCTACGAAGAATACTTTGACCCAGTTAGCTTGTTTAGAGATACTTCAACAGGAAGTTCAGCTTCGTATCAAATGTTTAAACGCCTGAGGTAATACTTGGGATAAACATTTTGTCCCTAAAGCCAACAAACGAAAGCCTGTAAGATTCTCGTCTTAAAGCGGATTTAAAACTGCGAACTCATGCCGCTTCTAAGACTTCACCATGTAACTTGGTCTGTTTACTCATACTGAATGTCGTGACCGAGTTTAAATTAATGTACAGCTTGTCAAGGAATTTGATTTTTTTAGTAGGAAGGAGTCACTATCTATTAATTTATTGTTTGTGAACTTGAAGAACAAAATTGTTTTAAACAACAAACAGTACTTAAACTCTTTTCCATGCCAAACCAGATGTCTTTCACGTCAAAGTGCTTATAATTATTTTCAAACCATTAAAGTAAGCAAAGTTGTTGTTGGCTGATGGAAGGAGTTTGGTTATGTCAAGTCCAGTGGGTCTCTTGTACATCGATCAGTTTACAGTCGACTTGATAAATAGGGCTGGGACACTGAACCGTGAAAACTGTCGAGGCTTGAAAGTAAGCTACAATACATTCAAGCTACGTGAACCAGGAATTCCATAGTTATATGCTTTTCGATAACAAAATGTAATGGAAATAAACAACTTAGTTGTCAAAGTGCAGAAATTTGTTTTTTTGCAAAAGAATGTGCGTACATTTATTGTTATAATTAAGAGACTGAAGCAGTGTAGGACTACTGTATTTACATTTTTTACTAGAAAGTAGCTGAAATTATTATTTTCAGACTTTATAATCGGATTTCTTTTAGACAGTTCGTAGGAAAGGACAGTTTTAAATGGTCCAGCGCCAACAGCAGCAGAGTCACACTGTCCTTTAATAATTTCAACGAGAGGTTCATTTTCGTTACTATTTTCCCTTTCGGTCTAACGTGATACTAGGGGTACAAGTTTGAGTTTGCAAATGTGCGATGACGTGGTTGAGGCGCCCTTGCAAGTGACCGGTGAGGACGGGAAGTCCCAAGGCGAGTTGTGCCCAACTGTCCTCTGCAGAAGCAAGTGTTAATCTCTCCTGCACGTGGCCCAGATCGTATCTCACTTCGGCGACATTGACCTTTGCAAACCAATTAATGTCTACTGAAACTGAACAGCAGTTTAATTAATTTGTGTGAATGTCTACAGTCCATTCCAATCACAGAAGACTTTGAGATAAGTGGGTGAATGTCACGCAATAGCTTGTTTGCCAATTCCGCGTATTACGTTGTTAGTATTAATAATAATATTGTGATAGTTCTAGCTGGTGCGTCCGGTCCACGCACGGGGATGAGTTTTAGTCCGACGCAACAACCTTCATGTTTCTTAGCCTAGACTTTCCATACACTTATAACTTCAAACATCGGATATGCTAATACAATCCGGCCTACCCTAAAGAAGAATCAAGAAAACATTTGTTTAAACCAAAAGCCCTAGCCTGAAGGTAGGCTACTTTGTAGGGGATGGTGGGTTGTTTTTTTAGAAACGTTAAAAACAAACGTGGGTTGTTTTGTACCTTATTCTAAAGTTCCTACTTTCCCGTACAAGCATTATGCGGTGGGTTTGTCAATTTTTTGTTTTGTAAACAATGCGTGACACACATGTTTGTCAAATTTGTGTCTAAAATTGAAAACGAGATACCATTTTAGCAAAACGAAAGTTTAATAAATGTTATTTATTTTCTACTTTAATATTAGTTTTAGACTTAAACCATAGTTTAATTACCTAAAAGCTATAAAAATGGCAACCTTAAAATGAGTTAAAAAGGCCTTTTCCTGACCATTTAAAAGAATTTTCAAAATTTTGTTTGATGTATAGTGGATTTGTTTGAAAGAGTTTAAAAGTAATTTCAAACGTTTAAAACATTTGATAATAAAAAATATTGTGTTGTAACCTTAGATGTTAAAGATAATGCAGTTTTTAATCTACATTGCTATTAATATGGTTTTAATTTTATAAGTAAAAATTAATTTAATGCGCTACGTTTTCATATTTCAAAAGAGTATCTCATTCTAATTTTGGAATGAAATTTGGTTTACTTAGATTTGTTATGGAACTGGCAGAAGGATTCGCCCACCTAGGTACTTCTTGCCGGTAGAAAGATGAACGCTCAAACTTGACTTAGGGCGTCCTTAAACAGACGTAAAAAGTAATAGTTTAATGTTGTTTAAAACACCATAACGGCTAACCAGTTTTACTTTTTTAATGATCTTGTTGAATCTTTTTTGATAAGGGTATTCGAAAAATATAGAACTCCAACCTAAAGCGTCATCTTTTTCCTGTCGTTACGAGTGAATGGCAAAGACCCATATGTTGTAAGCAAATACGTTGAATAATATTTTGATAGGGTTGGCGTGCGCGTTGGTATTGATGGATGTCTCACATTATAACAACGTGGATACTCTATTCGGAATAAAGAGTTCATTTGTGTTTGGCTCAAAAGCGAATACAAGAGATCTAATCTAGGTCTGAACCATGATCTGTCAATGAGCAAAGCCATACTTCCGATTACAAGACATATTACTGCCATAACTCTTACGGTTGAAGTTGGTTGCACACAAGAGGTCAGACCAAGTACAAGTACAAATGACACAACAACAACATATGTAACTGTCCAGTGAGCAATGAGCCGACTACCGCTGAGCGAGGAGCAGTGACTACCTTGTCTCAAGGACGTGCAGATCTCTTATCACATCAGATAACAATGCAGTTGAATGGGATCCAGCTCGTGTTCGCGAACCAGTTCATATTTGGCACGGTTCAATGGTACTGGAGCAGTTCACCTTTAGCGCCCACGCACCGCCAGGCGGAAACACAGGGTCGTCTATCCGGGACAAGGCGGCCGGTATTCGTACAGGAATTAGTTATCCTGATGCTAATTACAACTCACGGACGCCTCGCTCTTACCTATGCGCCACGGTGCATACGTAAACACTGCCCCTGAGTACGAGGCTGCTCTGCAGTCAGCTGGCCACGCCCTGAGCAACATCATACTGGCTCCAGGTGTCACCTTTTCCGTGTTGTTTATGTCAGCTGATTTCAATATTAAGATAGCCGTAACTAATGTCGTTCATTCCTGGACCTCTTTGAGAGTAGAGATCAATACTACGATCTGGTACTTAAATTTATCTTCGAAGATCTAGAAACATTTTGAAAATATTACACCATCCCTAGAGAGAGTAATAATTTGGCGTATTATTATTGCCACTTGCCTCACCTAAGTGCAAAGCTATTTTGACTTTAGTAGCACTTTGTCCAAGCCTACAACCTGAACAGTAAGTATATGGAAATTAGGTGGGGTGTGATTATACTCAATAAGACTGACAGTGGGTTGAATAGTCAATATAGGAGGCCCACCAGAGCAGTATTGCGACACTATACAATGATCTCTGTAGGCGCTTGTCACCTCACAGTGACGTAGGCATAACAGTGGGAGAGTCCAAGGAAAAACCTCTCATTCATCAGGCTGTGTCTCCTGCCACACATGACCACAATTTCATACGCAATGCAATAATTTATTTTTTATACATATAATATTTATTTTGAAGATTAAAAAAATACCATTTAATAAACAATGCAATGATAAAACATGAGCGTAAAGGTGTGAAGACGAAAGAACTGCGTTCCTAACCAGATTGGTTTAGAATCCTACCCTACAATCATTAAGTTATATTAAAACGTACATTACAGCCTCTTAGTTAGGGTTATCGCTAAACGTAAAGTTAACCTACTCTTGCTCTAATTCCATGATATGAACGTCTACGAGTCAATCAATGTAGGCAGTAGTATGACTTGCTCGGTAAATGTCTGCTAGGCACTCTATAAACTAGAGTCTTGCTATCATATCCAGCTGGCATGTGTCCAGATACATACAGAGCTATCAGAAGCCTGAGTCACAGACTGAATTCATTATTAGCACCTTTTTATGAATCGGTAATGAGAAGAGAAGATATCTTAATCTGCGCTAATGCACTAATGAAAGGTTAACTGCACTTCTTATCTTTCTACCCTTGTGATTTTTTTTTACCAGAGTGACTTATTGGCTAAGCTCTCTATTAGATATAAATCCAGTTTGTGCTGAGTATAATGTATCATGTCTCAGGTTTAAGGTTGTAACGCTAAATGAAACTTTCGATTGCTTCAAACGTATTTATAACTCTGCTAAACGTACCTCGTATTTATAAGATTCGATTACTGTGCGTTTAATCATATATTTTTAATTTGTCTTGACATACACTCTTACGTAGTTGGATTCAATTAGTTAGTGAACGAAAAGTAATTATCTTCATATACTTGTGGAAACTTAGCTATTAGAATCTACATTCAATCAATCCAATCAATAAATGGTTAAACAACTTACTTAACATAGTATTTGACTTACAACTGAACTGTATTGGAAGTATATTATTTAATATATTATTAACTTTTAACTTTATAATTCCGACGGTTAAATTGGTAATCTAGACTCTCAATAAGTACTGAAGAAATTAAAAACGCTATCAAATTAGCTTCAGGCGCAACAATTTTTTGTTAACTTCATGAAATCTCCCTTAATTAGCAACAAATTATATTATTTTTTGCCAGTTTTGAACCCATACTTCATTTATTTTCCAAATGTCTCTTCTTTCTTCATGAATTAGGACAATTTCATGTACTGTATGGTAGGCAACTTGTTGTTTATATTCGTAGTTAAATAGCGAAAAATAGTGGACTCCATACTATTTTACACACTCTTAAATAATTGTAACTAGCTCGCCCACTAAGTCGTCAAGTATGCCAGCCTGCACCGGTGAACAACCAATGAGATGTCAGCTTGGGGAACTTGGCGCAGTAGCGAGGTGAAGAAGTGCGGCAAGTGCGAAGTGGAGAGTGAGTTGGTGAGTGCGTCGGTCATCCGTTTATTTAGTCCCATTCTCCATGAGCGGGTAAAACGCGACCATTTGCCGGCGTCTGAACCGCGCGATTAACAGGACCAATGGGTTTAAATGGAACCGTCTCCACGAGCAGGTTGCCGGTCGCGGGAGGACGCGTTCGCAGGCGGGTGAGCGGGTCGTCGCACGCCCGAGGAGGCGTCACAACCGCGCGCCGGAGAGCCGCCTGTCATTCTCCACGTAGCGGTTTGCGCGCTGTTAACCCGCCTCATCACTGCTCATCAGTGCTCAATACACACGGGTCGGCAAACCGTCGCGTTTTGCCCGCCCGTGGAGAATGGGAGAGCGGTTTGCTCGCGGGTTGGTCGCCGTTTGCCGGCGTTCAATCATCCGCTCGTGGAGAATGGTCAAAACTTTCGAGCGGGAGCGCCGGCAAACGGTCGCGTTTTACCCGCTCGTGGAGAATGGGCCTTAAATTGAGGTTATTACTATTATTCCTGCAGTTCTTCACCTCGCTACCGTCAAGTTCTCCAAGCTGATACCTCATTGGTTGTCCATCGGTGTCCTTTGATTGGTCGACCAAAGGTTGGTCAGTGAACTCCACTTGACAAAAAATCCACGTTATGAAGGTGGCGTGATGTGCCAGCTGACAGTGAAACCGGCTGGCCTGCTCGGCGAATTTGTGATAGAGCTGGTTACTACTGTATTTAAGACGGTGTTCCTATGCCGTAACAGTAAACTTTTCAACATTACCAAAAAAGTTGTGATGGAAAGACGTTTGCTTAAGAATAGTACGTGTTTAAATCATTGTTGCTTGTTACATTTCATATTTTCACTTCTAGTTGTAGTTCAGATAATTTATTTGCCTATAAATATGTCCACTATTTATTTTCTCAATTTGTGCAACTTGTGTACCTTTGTCAGCCATTTAGATGCCACCGAACACACTGCCAATCAATGTAAAGTGGTATAAATCGTATATGTAAAATAAATAAATAAGATTACTTTATTTTAAAACTGACCTTTGCACTGCGCACGACGTAGGCTACTCTTGTACATTGATTATTTACAGTTAGGTTTTTATTAGTTTCTGCGTTTCCCATACAGTTCTGAGCTTTAGAACATAGCACAGCTGTATACTTAGAAAATCAACGAAACGACGAATGCACCCAACAAACTGTAGACACGATTTAATTTGATTTTTAATGCAAAAATAAAAATCAGTGTTGAACAGGCTGGCCCAAAAGAAATATACTCGTCATGTTATGGTAAGTATTCCTTTTATTAGCTATACAAAACTGAATTAATCTTAAAACTAAATGCTTGACATGTTTCCCCTATTGAATATGACTTAATCCAAACGTCTTAACAGTCACATTTGCAACCATTCCTGAATATTCTCTAGGAGTGATATCTATAAAAACCGATGTTATGTTTTGCTTCAAGCAGATTTTGAATACTTTGTGGGGTTGCCTGAAACACTCTTTATTTAGTGTTCACCACAAAGTGTGAGATCAGGACTTCTTGCTGGGTATGAGAAGTCAGTTAACGACGCACAAGTTTCTGAGGAAATAAAACACGTTTAAAAATAATTCCGGGCTACGCCTCAAAGTTTTTAAATTTTAAGCAAAACATAACATTAGTTCTAATGGATATCACTCCTCGAGAATATTCATGAATGGTTGCAAATATTATGGTTAAAACGTTTGGATTATGTTATACTCAATAGGGGAAACATGTCAAGCATTTAGTTTTAAGATGAAGTCAGTTTTGTATAGCTAATAAAAGTAATACTTACCACATATTGACGAGTACCTTTTTTTGGGCCACCCAGTAGTATAACATGAAGAAATAAAGGATTAAACAAAAGGTTACGAGTATTTATATCATACATAGTTGACGAAACGCACAAATAGCTTATAATATACTACCAGGTGTTATCAATTTTAACTCAAGTACAGATTTTCTTTTCTTGTAGCTATGTAGAGGTGAATTAAGCAATCCTATGTAAACAACCAAGTACATTAACAACAACTAATTAGACAATCATTTCCTGGCAAGGAAACAAAACCTTGTAAACAACAGGTAACCTACTTGTTTACTTCTTTTAATTTAAATTAGTTTAATGACTAGATGCCAACGACCATAGTCAGTGATTACATGTGTGGAATGTAAGGCTAAGACTGAGAAGAATGCAGACGACACTGCCTTTCTGCGATCAGCTGACATCTCGGTGACTCAGGAACTGCTGATGAGAAACAAACGCTGTTCGTAATGCGTAATCCTCTACGGCTTAACTGGTAATTATAGCTATGAGCTGAGTATTGACTAACGTTAGATTTGTTATAATTTGGAATATTACGGTTTTGCTTCTTAATAAGCGCACTTTTATAGGGAGTATAGCTATCCTTTTCTCTCGCCAAAGAGAACAAAACTATTCGTAGAACAAAATGTTTCCATTGTTGAGCTTCCCGATACCTCTTGAGTCAATGATAATGATTGAAATGTGTGTATAGACACTCTATAAGTCACATTTTCTGCCTGACTTCTACAAAATTTGGTACAAAAGTTCCAAGTTTGTTAGCCAAAAGGTTCATCGGAATCGATCTTTGGAAGGGGTTTCCCAAAATGGGGTTTAATGTTATACAAACTGCATTTAAGATCCGATTCGCATTTAACTTGGTGTACACATTTGTAACACTGTATCTAATATGTGTATCTTAAATCAACAAAATCTGTTAAACCAGACCAAGATGACGCCGGAAACAAGATTTTTACCGCCACCTCGGTCAGATGGTGTGTTGCACGTGTAATGTGTGATGACACAAATGTGTTTATGTTACTATCGAGGTTCATAGCACAGTTGGTTCATAAATACAGTTTTTAAAAGCAAAAGCCCCAATTTTTGTGGGAAACTTGAAACTGATAGTTCCGGTAATAAATATATCCCGTTGTGGGAAATTCTTTACGATTCATGGTAGGGCCTGTGGCAACGCGTCGCCTAAGTTCAATAGGGTTACTAGTTGATTACATACATTTGAGAGCAAACACCGATTTTCAAAAGGGGTTGATTCTAACTCTAAATGCTTTTAAAACTTGGCCACTGAGTATACTATAAATAAATACGAACTGTCTTTGAATAAAATCTGTAGTCTAACCGCTTTCAAACGTTCCGACTTGTTTGCCGTGTGCCGGAAACGGCACGGCGCGAGTGAGTTTGATTACAATAGCATCATATGGAGCTGTTCAGACGTGCCGGCCACGGCGCCGTGCCGTATCCGGCACACGGTGAAAAGTCGTAACGTCTGAAGCGGCCTTATGTAAACCTTGGTGGTGTTTAGAAGATAACGAGGGCCCAAGACTCGACTCTCTGACATGAATCTCAGCTCACGTGACAGTTTAACTGCTCCGTGATTTCAATTAAACATTTACAGCGCTGCACGCTACTCATGTAATAGTCAATGTTGTAAATCATACCTGTAAGCTTCATATTATACCTAACATACGTTACCTTGAACACGTGTAATTAAAACTGTAGTCATTATGTAAGTTATGATTTGGCAACAAGAACTGTTACCGTACTAACTCGATGTTAGGAGCTAAACTAGTTTGTTGGTTAACTAGATTTTAATAGTTAATAAATTGTTCATAAACTTAAATTAAGAAGTGTACGTGAGAATAGCTAATACTATAGTTAAAATGATACCTAACTTCAATGGTTTGATAATGGCGAAGCCGAAATATTACTAAAATTAGATTGCAACTGTGAGTTATTTTTCTATTTATAAAAAGGAACGTATACGTGAATGTTGTACGTTATATTATGTAATTAATAATAAAATTTATATACAATATTAATAACGTTATCAATTAAATTTCATACAATAAATTGTGAAAAACAATTAGCATTACTTTTGTATTTATTCTTTTATGTAAAGATACACACCATAATGTCTTTTATTATTTTTTAACGTAGACAGCTTGGTCGTATAGTTGCTTTATTACGTCAACCAAACAACCTGAGAAGCTAATCAAATTACCCGAATTTACAATGTTTTGTCAGAATTAATTAAACTAATGGATTTCTGATTGGGACCTGGCTTATTAATGCTGTTAAACAAGAAACTGTTGACAAGGGTTCTGAAATTAGCTGTCATTTGCAAGTGAGGGCCGATACAACGCAGTTTTCCTTAGTTGCCATATTGGGTACGATTAAAGAGAAGACAGCTTTAAACACAGCGAAGATTAGGTATAAGTTGTGTGGTTTTAGTACTTACCCTCGTATGAAGTATTTTAAAAAGTTATTAATAAATGTGTTAAATACGAGCGTAAATTCAAAGAATGACGGTTTTTGACACTTTAAACCATCTCGAACACATTTATTTATGCCGAATCTTTACAGATTTAGGTAGTGTTCTCATTAAATTCAAACTATTGTTTTAATGGTTTTGTAGAAGACAATGCCAATTAGTTGGAGGTTAAATATTCTCATATTTAAACAATTAAATTGATGGTCAACATAACTACAGGATTATTCACGTTATAGGTGTTAAATACAATTTAGACCGACCGGCAGACCTAGAAAAAACCTTTACGGGCAAAACCTATTTAATTTCCAGAAATTCTGTAAAACGAGTTTAAAAAATTAATAGAAACGTTATATTTTGAAAGAATGACGGATTACTCTTTATTCAATTCAAAAATAGATTCTTGTTGGGCCGGGTTATTATTAAATAATAATCTATCGGTGTGGAACCACGTGACTGGACTTTGTTTTAACCGGGACGAGTGGTTAATTCCATGTGAACCCGTTAGGATTTTCAGTGTTTGTTATCAGGGAGCAATACTAGACATGGGCGATCCACTGCGTCTATTGTCAATTTGGGAAATCAGAACCCGAAGTAGTTTGTTGACAATAGACTGTGACTTTCCAAAATGTTAGAGATTTAAATTGAGTTTTGAGAGGAGGTTCAAGTACTCACAGCACTTACAGAACAACTTGACAATGACGAACTTACACTCTAGTCGGCCCTTATCACATAATTACACTAGCTACAACTCAACAAGAACACAAACCAGAAGTAACAGTTTCAATTAAAGAGTAAAACAGCAATTAGATGAATGAGCGTGATAGATATATGAGAGGTGAGGTGTCTGCTGGGTAATGAGTAGCGGATGACAATGAATCAGGTGATCAGTGGCAACAGGTGATACATGAGAACAGACGATCAGCTGATCATATGAGCCAGGTGACCTTGAGCAGAGGCAGTTGCCCCAGTTCAGTTGTACTTGCAAGGTCAGAGCACGCCATGCTTACTGTCGCAGTCGCACTGCTTAGTGCTTAGACCAGTTCCAGACACTTTGTCAACTTGTTGTCCATCACTTGATATTCATTACCACCCGCAAGCTGAATAATGTGTTCGTGAGCCGGTTGTGTAGCTGCTAGTTGCGGGAGTAACCAAGAATAAATTAGATCAACGCCTACCATATACAGGTTTCCGATAAGAATTGATTTCAACCTCGAGAACAATCACATTGCACCATGGTGGAAGGTTCTGAAAACTATGCTCATATCTCTCTTCCTTGTCTTATGTTTACTGAATTATAGCTATTTAGTTGAACATCATCAGCCTGCATCCCCACCTTTTATTGAAACCCTGGTCTTCTTAACACTAAGCGGAAGCCTCAGTCTGAGTGACACCAGATACATCGTATGGAGTTTGATTCTAGCGCTCGAGGTGAAACAGTAGAGTGTGCTATTGCGTACATGGCTGTGTGTGACGTCTACTAGTAAAGCTTAAATCTCGACCATAGAACCAGACATTATTGAAACTCCAGAAATAAGTGACTCTCGATTTTTAACTTGTCTTTGAAATCAGGGTAATAGGTGTAACAGTTTTGCTAAATTTTCTAATTGAATGCGGAGTAAATTTACTGTAACACACTGTAAACATACTCTATGTCTTTTGCTTGATCATAAAATAGTTACTGCAGTTGTTTACCTATGAAAACGACACCTGACTAGGTAGACTGACACTGTACAGAGCAGAGATGTAGGTGAATGTCAGGTGTAGGCCAGACAGAGGGTACGGATCCGCCAGTGTCACCGTGTGGGAGACCAAGGCGAGAGACCCTACACCTCATACCTAGGAGCGGCTATTTCAATACAATTTGAATATAAAGGTCACTGACAACAACTAAGGTCGGTGCTATATTATTCCGATACACGTTCTGTGAACCGTCATTAATTTACTGTCGTGGGCACGTTTCTTTGTCTGCTGTCTTCGTATTTCTTACTTTATGAATAACGAAATAAACATAAAGTAGCCTGATTTAGAGCCATCTTAATATGTACTACACCACTAATGATCAGGGTTGACCCAAATATTAAAAACGCCCTTCAACGTTTCAACCTCTTTACCTAATCAAACCAAACTCGATACATTTTATTAGGTTACAAATACTTTTTGGTGGGTATACTAAATTTTTCCAATCGTAGAAATGGGAAATGTAAGAGGTGGTCTTCTAGTTTCAAACGTGAAATCATATTGAGTGGTCCCTCCGAACAGTTGGATAAATTCAACTAAGAATCTACCAAAACAGCAACCAAAAACGTGTGTAAACATCTCAGCTGATTGCGATTACTACCAACAATTCTTTACTTATATTTAAGGGCAACGAACACTTCAAAATGAAGTTCCATTTGATAAGAATTGAAAAATCAACCGTATAAACGGTAAACGATGTGCGCAAACATAAAGAATATTACATTGTTAGCAAAACCTATCCAGTAGCACAGACTTTAAAATCTTTTTTAATTTTGATTTGTTAAAGCACAGACAGTTTTATGGGTTATAACTGAATTGTTGGGTACAAAGAATGTTATAAACCTTAGCAATGCCAACGAAGCGAACGGCTTTAAGGCTCATTCTGTCAAAAAACAACCAACGTTTAAGATGTGCTACCTATTAAACGAGCGAACCTCCCTAAACATTACTTGAAGTATGAAGAAACATGCCCATATTGATATGGTAATCTACACTCTTCCGCAGTAAGCCATGTCAATAAACAACAAATCACTCCTCAATGCTCTGAGTTGGACTTGTATTAATTAGTTTTTTCAAAGGCAAGGTGAGAGTGACGTGTGGTGCGGATAAGATCAGCAGTTATGAAGGGATTACACACGTCCTGGGACCTAGACCTTGGGATGAGCGAGGTCGACATAACTGGGTGAGGGTGACGACTACAGGAGGGTAGGCGAGCTGGAGCTGGTGGGCGTGGGCGGGAGGTGGACAGTTGTACCTCTGCACACAAGTGCCCACCTTGACACAAGGTCACACTCCATTAACCCCCATTATCACAACTCTACTGATAACAATAACACGAGTATTCGCTTATGGTGCCAGATTTTGTGGTGAACCCTTCTTTGATTTTGGTTACTACATCTGTATGTTAGTTGAAAGGTTAACCGATCAGACTGAATATGTAGTGATTACAGATGAAAGGCAGACGGAAGGAAAGGGTGACGTGTTCAATCTCCGGTATGTCGCAAACTTAACTGGTAAACATTTCCTGAACCATATGATACTAACACACACATCCACAGCAGATATCCAAGGTTTAAGTTTGTGTACGTAACATTTTTTTTAAAATTTGCTAATGATTGTTGTTGTTTTTAAACACATCAACACTTCTAAATTTCGTATTAGCATTACATACAACTGTCTTGATTTCATAGAATTGATAGCTATGTGCACTATCACTCAAAACATCATCGAAAGGGTTAATGAATAAGAGAACATATTATTTACAGTATCATATATTATAAGTAAAATGTATTCAGAGTTTTCATCCTACCTCGTGTTCTCTTTGGTTGTTACATTCAATCATCGTTGCAAAAAAACGGGGGCAGCTGTACGCGTAATTGCAGTTTCATTTTGGATTGGTCTTTGTAACATCCTGAATTTTACGTTGCGACTTGTTAACATAACCAAATAGTATGTACATAATTTATACAAATAAGAATGTGGAAAAGACAGAAGTATTTAAGTTCTTTTGGGGTTTCTAAGAACTAATCAAAAGAAAACAAAATGAAAACATTAAATTTAATTTTACTACAAGAGAGGATTTTGAAAACCACAATCAACACCGCAATAAAAATTATTGGAAGACAAAACCATTTCTGCTAAACCAAATACGTTTAACCCCTTAGAAAATTTCTCCACTCCAAAAGAGCGGTTTGAATATAAACAATATTTAAAGTCTCTAGTTTTGTTAGATTTCATGTCGAATCAATCAACTACGCTGTAATCTTTGCTTGTAGTTGAGAGAGGTAATTAATCTGTGTAAGTTGAGAGCAAGTGCAACTGCAGGTGGTATATTAGTTTTGGGCGTGGCTTTGATAGTGACATTCTCAGATAGTTCCATTTCCTGACACAGGAGTGAACTGGGTCAGTGACAATGAATCTGTCCTCCCTCACATGCCATCACCATCTATATCCACATCCACATCCACTTCATCGCAATACTTACCTTCCAGTGTCTCTCATACTGCAACTGCTTCAGCGTATGTAGTGTGTGATCTCAATGTTTTTTTGCGTATGTTAAGAAACGAATATTTTAGATTTTGACGGCAAAGTGCAATATTTCGATGCGATGGAGGCTGTGAACCTATGTTTATTAATTTAGGGGATTTTCAGTTTTAACCACAAAATATTTGATAACTCATGCACAGCCTAACCGATGTTATTAAAAATTTCCAGCTTGTTCATGTGCACTTTGAGGGTCTACAGGCTGATTGATATTGATTGTAGTATAACTTTTTTATGTAATTCTTTGAGAAAATCGTAGCGAAAAGTGGCTATTTGCAACTATATAACACGAACTATAAAATACGCGTTTTGAAGCTAGGGTCACGACCAATGAGCGATGTCATACGTCTTTGAAATAGGCAGCGCGTACAGATCTGACACAGCTGCAAAGACTAGGTTAGTGGCTATCAGCATATGTTATCAGCATTGACGAGACATCATCAACTTATTTTATCTTCACTCATTACCTTACACCTGTACTTGTCCACTGTTAAACTGTTCTCAAACACTCAAATTAACGTGCATAACGCAGAACGATTGTTGAAGTAATTACTTGCTCAACAATAAATATTTACCCTCATGCGCATTAGATTTTAAAGATAAAACCTTTATGAGTGAGTTATTTAGTCAAAGCTAAAATATTGATGATACGAATTATCAGCAACTACTTTGAAACTATCGTCATAACGCCTAATATCCTCTCAAAGATTTCCTCGGGCGGTTGGTCCACAATGGATCCTGTATTTATATTAACAAAGCAAGTATCTAGATTCTTGGTAGTGGAAGCTTTCCACTAGAGATTTAGAATATCCCGGGCTATATTTGAGCTAATCTCTTATACCCTCCAAAACCAACAAGTTTATGAACATTGCAAATATGGTGGTGGGAAGGGGGAGGAGGATCGAAACCACTCTCGGAACCACTTACCCAGTAACTACAAGTCACACACAGATTGGCCTCTGTGTGCTTTCCATTCTATCCGGCCAAACATGACGTTTGCTTTATAGTCCATCAAATGCAAATATTTACCCTTAGCATTTTTACTTTGGACCATATTATTGTTGGTTTGCTTTGAGATTTGAAAGATTATATTGTTATTATTCTTCTCAAAGCTTGTTTGTATTCAAAAGTACAATTGACTGATTTTAGGTATCAGATTGCTAATAGAAAATATGTCTAATAGAAAAGTCCTTTCCTTACCTAACCCTTTTGTATTTGTCGGTCTATCTTCAGTGATAGGACTGTTGGATCTATTAGAAGAACGGATTTTGGGAAGCTAACCAAGATAGAAACTCGTATTGTAAATTTTCAACATAGTACTAAACCTATCAGAAAGCCTAATGTTCTTGAAAACAAAATTTGTTTGTATTTACCAGCTGTGACGGAATTATCCCCCTGGCAGGCACGTTATATCGTTAATATTTTAAACTTTAAAAACGGCTAGATAGTAGATACACGTAGTTCTCTTTAACTATAGGCTTGGTTTAGACCCTTAAAGATGTTCTGCTTAATTAGCTTTGCAAGAAATAAAACCTATGTAGTATTTCTGGAGAGCATATTTTATGAACAAACCCTCTTCAGGACCCTTTTTAAAACTATATGCTGTGGTTTTACCCTTTATTTAATTTAATGGACCAATACATATTGACATAAGTTTTGAATATATTAATATAACGTGTTGAAATTTGTCTTTTAACCCGAGTTTGTCTCATTATATTACCTCAAATACTATCAGATGTATATGTCTAAGTGTGTGAAACTATACCTATATTTTAATTACCATAAAACAAATTCAAGTTTGGGCGTTCCAACGTATTAAAAACTTTTTAGCCACTGTATTCACTTTTAAGAACTTTTCAATTCCGTTTTTGCTACTTCAAAAACAGTCATGCAATAGTTTCTCAAGCGGCTTACTCGGGTTTTAATGATCAACAAGTAGTTATTTTTCTTTGATACTTTGATTTGATTATACTTACTATTTAGTTGTAGGAGTAACAGAAGGATAGTGTTATTTCAAAAACTAGCAATTAATCTAAGGAACTACTTTTACGGGCAAAAAGAAATACTCTTAAGGTTTTTACATCCAAATCATATGATTTAGTTTTTATTATGAACCGAGTCTAAGTGCAGGAGTATTTTATTAGTAACACTTGAGGTTGAATAGCATATTTATTTAGCACAAACATAAGTATAGAAATAAGTCTAGTAGTTCTTATTTCTGAATCAAGTACGTAGTTAAAGAAACGTTCATAGTGTATTTTACCCATTACCTCAATAGCTTTCATTTGTTTAGGAAATAAGAAAACGTTTTACACGCGGAATCATTGTAAGCAATAAAGGAGCTACGTGACAACGCCGAATGACTTTCTACTGTCTACTGTATCTACGCAGCAAAGCATGCGATAAATGGGTTTGTACTTTTCTGTGGAGCACCATTATTTACCCCAGCCCTGATGATAATGTGGTTTTCTGTGTAATGCAAACCTACACTTTTATGGGTTGAACCAATGGGCACATCAATGGGTAGCACCTCACACAATATGAAGTTTGCATCATCTATTTATATCAAAGCCACCTCAATTATTTAATTGTGCTGAAATATTTTGAACAGCACTAGAAACAGTGGAAATGCTCAGGCGTTCAGCGTTTTAAGCTTGACATTTATAAAGGTTTTTAAAGATATTATATATGTGGTTTACTTACTGCCAAGATAAGGTGCCGGTGATGCCCTCCCTGAGGCGATCCTTGAGTGATCTCTGGCGGGAAGGACCTCCGCTCCACGCCGCCATCTTGGATCCTCTTCACTCTCTAGGTCGCCATCTTGATTCACTCTAGATCACCTCTTCCACTTTCAAGTCTGTATTTTTACCCTGTTTGCAAGTGTTCCATACCGTACAGGTAATCTGAAATATAAACTTCGTGTTTCGATTCCTTTAAAATTACCAGAAGCTATTTTTAAAGTATGTTATATTTTAAAATGTAAACATATTGAACACGAAAATTCTAATTTTTCAATAATCAATATACTTGTAGACCCTATTATAACTGAAAGTAAAACAGTTTTTCAGTAAACCAATTTAGTATTTGAATCCAGCTTAAAACAAATACGTCTAATGTAAACGAAACACCATTACAGCGTTCGCAAAACGGCAGAGTAAAAGCTCCATTAAAACGACAAAGTTGATTATCCTTACACAAGCAAGAGCTGGATTGTAAAATAAAACACAGCACTTTCAAAGGTTAATGAGAAAGGCTTTGTTCTTAGTGATCATTTTCTGAACATAAACCCAGTGATTTCCAAAGTAAACCATACATAGAACCTTTTGATGATTGATTTCTTTTCTGTTTACAGCATAGCTGTATTTGAAACAAACCTTGATTAATTGACGTGTTCTTGGTGCTAAAGTTAACAGGTGATCAGAGGAATCAAGATGGTGGTGTATGTGCAGACACGAGTCTGGTTATCTGTAACAGACAGAATTCAACTGTGTCATTACCCATAGTGATGAATATGCAAGGGAGAGCCTGCACAGCCACGGAATACAGGTTGTATATCAGCGCTCACCTGACCTCACCTTTTCATTTACCACCACTAAATTTAAATATGCTTCACTGTTTATTGCACGGTAAACAAGTTGGCAGAACTGATTCAGCGCGGTAAAACTATTATTAGCCTACTTGCTGCTGTGCTGTCTTGACAGGCTTAGTGAAATTTACTGTTTTCGTGTAGGCTACTGTATGGAAGAAAACCAGTAATATTGCACAAGTTATGTTGGGTTTGCGAGGTGAATTACTAGTGAAAGTGAAAGGAAGCCACTTGAGTTTAAGCCTCAAAATGTATCGTAGGTCGTACTCGGGTTCAAGCAAGTCATCAACTTCTGAGCACTTAGGCAGATATTACTTTGCTTCGAGAGCTTCTTGCTCACTAAATGGTAAAAAATGTCCACAATACAATTTCAAACTATGAGCTCCTCTTTTCAACAACAAATTTCAAACAAACAAACAATTAAAATGCAATTATTTTATTGACAAAGAACATATATAAAACACAACAAAAACTACAGTATAAAACAAGACACACAATCAAACAAAACAAAAGGAAACTCAAAACATTTCAAAATTACACTAAAGCATAAGTCCACGATCCTGTAATCGTAGACTTACACCTAACTGGTCTTTAACGAATTAGGATCGATTGATCGGCGTGTTGATCGGTTTGTACGAGTATTGTAGCTGGTCAATCAGAGAGGGCGTTGTCAGCAGCAGTCAGCAGTTAAACACTTTACTGGGAGTGTCAGAGAGTGAGCGGATTGAGAAACGTCAGAATGTCAAATATCTGACCCACATCACTCACGTCTGAATATCACACAACAGCTGATCAACCAGCAAAGTCAAGCTCAGAGGCTTAATTCCATTGTCCACATTTTATTTTATTTTACCATACAATACAAAATTGTTTAGGCATAACAAAAAATCAAACAAAATACATTGAACATAATAATTGTATATCTACGAATCTTTACATTAATTTGTTTTTGACAGCATTAACAGCCATCAGTAACAACAAAGAATTGAAAACCTAATGATTCGTCCAATTATCACTGATAAACTCTTCGACACTGTAAAACGTTTTGAAATTAAAAAATGTTTTAAATCAATTTTAAATGCTTTGAAATTTTCGTAATTTTTCAAACTATTAGGAAGTTTGTTGAATAGTGTTACGCCCGCTTGGGAAGGTAGCTGCGAATAAATGCTTAATCTATGCTGATTTGTACGAAACAAATCAGCTAATCTAGTATTGTAACAATGAATTTGTCTACCTTGAACTAAATTACATTTTGATAGGCAATATATTATAGTCTCATAGATGTAAATGGAAGGCAAAGTCAAAATGTGTAGTGTTTCAAATTTGTTGTGTAGAACACATTTTTTGTAATCTTTCTTGAATATGACGTTGATAACAGGCAGTCCTCCAAATGATCTTTGTTACTAGTATGATCTTTTGCAAGATATACTTGCATAGTCAGACCAATTCATACAAGGCAAAGGCTTTTATTGGGCAAAATGTATAAACACCCATTTGCATTTGCCGAGTTAAGAACAATTTGTTTTAGATATTAAGCTACATGAGAATTACAGCAGTAACCATTAGTAGTATTTAATTAGAACTTATCTACGTATGTACTATATTAGACTTGCCAATACTAATTCCGGACGCTGTAGTAGGAATTATTGGCTAATAGTGATTTCAGGTTTACCTGAAATAGCAAAATGTTGATAAATGTTCGAGAAGCCTAAACAGCCCGAGTATTTCGCTTCTCGAACATTTATCAAAATTTTTCTATTTCAGGTAAACTTGAATATATTATTAGAAATAATGCCAATTACAGCTCTGTTTTGAGCCGTTTTGGAAAAGATACTTTGCATTAGGATACTGGTAAAAATATATATAACAAGAAGGCTATAAGCAAACTCGAGTGTTTTTATATTGTAGACATTTTAAAAAATTAGTGGGTGTGAAGATACATGGCTGCTTCTTTGGCACAGGAAAATGGTGAAAGTTCCTCTTGAAGTCTGAACAAGAAAAAAGTTCAACACTTGAGACACCGACCATTCTTACAGGTTAGTGTGGGATGAATAGTGCGTGTGATGAGTTGTTTTATGGATAGTGTGGTTGCACAGTAGAGCCAACTGTTCCTGAGATTGGGCCGTACTTACTAGCGCAACGACGAATGGAAATAAACCAACGGCCTAACATTAATTGTGAAGCAAGGTTGCGAGCATGTTAGATGTTACAATTACAATATCAACTTGAAAATGCCGAGGCCTAGATGGGTCTAGGATGGCTGTTGAATTTTAGATTTCCGTTCGATATAGCGCCAAAGCACTTTTCATCGGCTGAAGAATGAGCACCACTCATCCAGTCATCAGTTACTCTTCTGTCACGCAGAATAATACTGGCAGTACAATAAGTGGCTGTAAAGTTCTATTTAAGATATACAAGTTTAGGATGTGTTTGTTTCATGAAAAACCTATTAAAAAAGAACCCATTTTGATTGGAGACACCCTGTATAAAGGTAATACGTTTAAAATACTAACAAGTGATTTTCAATGATAATTTGACCTCAACATCTTAATCAAACATGCGTTACAGTTTTAGCGTTACAAGTTCCATCCTTCTGACTATAATGTGGTATTGAGATGTACCCATTTCTTTTTTCAACTTCATCAGTGTCACGTATTATAATAGGCTTGTGATAAATAGATTAACTAATACGATCTATTATTGATACAGGATATCCAATAAGTAAATAGCCAAACTCTGGGAAAAGCCTATGTACTCGTATGTCTAAATAAAGATAAAATCAAAAAAACTTTTTACAAAAACGCTTTGTTTACCAGATATTCGCCATTTTTCACCAACTATTTACTATCTCAAACACCACTTATCGGATTTGACTCAAACTGATTACCAATTTGTATCCAAGCAAGACCATTTGCGGAAAAACTACCATAATTATCTAACTAATCGCTTGAAAATGGTGGCTATTTTATTGTAATTTCAGGAAATTTTTGGAGTTGCACCTTAGTTAGGGAACAAACAGTGAGGTTTACGATAAAATATAGTGAATAACGTTTTTGTAGAAACCTTATTACCTGTCCCTTGGCACCAAAGTCATAAACGCCAGTTGAAAAATTACAAAATTTAAGGGAAACTCTGGCTGAAAACAAGCAACTTTCCACCTTGTTACCTTGCTGTTTGCCACGGTTTCCACTGTGAATTTTGTTGATTTTCAATCGATTTTTATGACCTTGGTGTCAATAATTGGTATTAAAACTTTCTATAAATATTCTTTTTAACACTTTATCCTAAAACTCACAGTTTACTTGCTTATGAAGGTGTAAAGTCTATAATGCCCTAAAATTACAATAAAATAGCCACCATTTATAAATGACAAGTTAGATCATGCTGGTTATTTTTTCCATAAATGGTTTTCCTTGGATACAAATTTTATTAAGTTTGATACAAATCCGATCGTTGGTTTGGGAGATAATAAATAATTAGTGAAAAACAAAATGTGGAATATCTGGTAAACAAAGGGAGTTTGGACAAAAATTACTCTCGATTTGATTTTGACTAAAACGGTACAACCTTTTCTCAGAGTTTGCGTTCTACTTATGGGACAACCAGTGTAAATGTTTTAGGTATCCTAAGGTCCAGTTACAAATTAAATAGTAAAGCTCATCGAAAAACACGTTGTCTTTAAATAAATAAATAATAATAGTTATCGTAGTTGGTTTTAATATTCCATTTATTTTGTTCAAAGAGATATATTTAGTCAACTTGTGTATTTGTTTGTCCTAGTCATATACTGTGTACGGTATCGGTATGGCTTCTCATTTCAGAAAGTTTCTAATACAGGGTCTACAGGTTAAAACTATACACAAAACATATATTAGACGTACCACTTTAAAAATGAATATACCCATTAAATGTGAACTATTTGAAGATATTGTGTGAAATACCGCTATCAATTTTTAAATCGCAAGAAATTTGATAAAGCATTTTCAATCAGCTGAAATAAAAAGCAGATCAGTTTTATTTTCGTTCTCGTTGATAAGTTGAATACCCATCGACAGAATCTAAAAGAAACAATTTAGGTTTGACATTCCAACGGGATTTAATCTTCTTCTTTTATTGGAAATTAGTCATTCAACGAAACAGTTTCGTCTGTTTTTTTAATATCATCAGACGATTGATAAAGGTTTAATTAGTAATTTTTTTAAACACGAGTAAACTATGTTTTATGCTGTTTTATAAATACAGTATACATATTTATATTTAAAACAGATTTTTTGACAAAAGGATCCCTAAAAAATACGTTCTCACACTACTAGAACCCAAACTAACATCTATGATTAAACTGGAATTTATTATCTTTCTTGTAATGACTGTTAAATGCAATACATCGGCCAGACTTCTAGATCTTTTGAGCAACGTTTTAAAGAATACATTCTTCCCACCCAATATCTAAAAATCAAAATTTGATCATGAACACTAATGTGATGATTTTAATACACACTACAAATACATCAAGATAAATATTTACAAAACGTCAAAATTTACATTTAAAAAATTCAAAATTTACTACTTAAAAATAAATTTAGGAAATAATTCGCTATTTGATACAGTGAGACTTTTAAAATCAACTGTCATTACTCTGGCATACTCTGCGTAGTTTTAAATTGTTATATGTTTGATTTTATTTATATGTAAACCTAAAAGTAGTGTTTTTGTTTTAGTTGGTCTCTTTCCAACCGACAATGACATTTATTTTGTCGAAAAATGTTGTGGACCACACAGTTTTAGGTTTGCAATTTCTGGAATTTTTATTTATTATAATTAGTATATGATTACTATTACAAACAGAGGTCATTATAAATAATAAATTTAAATAAATTTATTTTAACAAACCTCTGAGTTAAAATTTTTTGATTTTATTTTGGGTAAGCTGATTTACATGGTGGCTTAGAACAACCGCACCATTAGTATGTCTACGTAGAAACTGGTTTTGCCCATTTTATTAAAATAGGAAACCTATTGAAAACCGCTAGGGTTCTCACTCTAATGGGAAGTTATGTGCGTTATATTATTGTTAACTGCTAGGAAGGAAAAGGTGTTATAGCATTAAAAATTTCTCGATACAGATAAGTTTGGTTTGAGCAGTCAAGTCGGCTTACGATTTGTTTTGATGCTTCAAGTATCCAGTTATACCAATTTCTTACCACTTTCCTTGTTTTTAAATTCGATTAAACCTATCTTTCTGTTTAGTTATGAAGTGTTCTTGTCTCAATCTCGTCAGAATAATTATTTCATACGCATTTACCCTGTACAATGAAGGCTAACAAATATGCCAATAGTAATATTCCCAGAAACAAGTACGCTCAGCGTATTTTCAAACTATCTGAGAAAAGAATAAAATATTTCACTTTCCGTCCATTAAAATTGTTTCTACAATTAAAACTTGTATCTTCTGTAAGATTAATTGTATCAATGAGCTATGCTATTCCAATTTAATATGGATTTTTGAACCAATTTATGGTTAAATAACTGTATCGTCAAGTGAATCAGCTGAGGGAGGGAAGGGACAGTGTTCACATGAGAGAGATTCTCACCTTTGTCAGTGCTGGCCGCTGTTTAACAATTACAGGCACTGTTCTGCTTTGAAGCGCAGTGTTCCGTATAACGAACACCAGATGTGCTGCCCCGTGCCCTTCTTAGGCTATTCGCTTGGAAATGTGAAACATAAGCGCGCTCTTTAGCATCACTAACGATCAAAAATCGTTCGGGCCTTGTGTGAACAAAATAAATTGCGTGATCAGCTGTGTATTTTTATGTGTGCTCAAAGTTGAACCACAAGCAGCAGAAGCTGAATATACAGAGTGAGTTTTATATGTCCCCACCAACTTAACTTTTGAAAGAGGAAAAAGTTTGAAAACCCTTTGGGGAATGTTTTTATAGGGTCTTGAAGTTTCTTTTGACGTACTTTTCGTTACTCACCCCACCCAAAACCGGGTAAAGGGCCCCTAATTTTTTAAAACAACCCCCTTGTGACACTTTATTTAAAAGTATAAAAACACAAACTCGTTGATACTATTAAAACATTTTTACGGCGTTACTATACAAAATGGCGGCTCAAAAGTGTTTCATTTTTTAAGCAAATAAATGATGCTGTCGCTATATTTTTCAAAATGTTGAAACAAAATTACAGATTTAGTTTTTGGGTACTCAAAGCTTTAAAATGATATGTTACAAGATGAATTTTGCAAACTTTTAAAACTTCCCTTATTCAATTTTGTTAATTTTCAAAAGTTTGCAAAATTTACCTACTGTTAACCCTTATAAGTAGAAATGAAAACCCAAAACTCAAATAAATTGCAACATTATTTATAAAAATAACCTTAAAACTTTGGTTGAAAACCTTAAAAAGTGTTTAGAAAGCTAAGCAGTATTGAACCCCGTCAGCTGTTTGTGTTATGTGTATGTCACATTAGCCTTTTCCCGTAGACACAATACACTCGTAGCACCTTCAGAAACATCGAACTGAAAAGTTCTTAGCTGTATATGTTTTGCCTGGCATTGAAAGCCACGGCGCTCAGTCGAACCCAGTCTGCTGTTTAACACTTTCAGTACGATGTGCACCACCGGAGGCGCACATTCCTGAAATTTAACTAACTTAAATAACGACTGGTTTATATTTTGTATGACATAAAATACGACATTGATATTATATTGAAAAAGCTTTTTAAATCCTTATGGCGGACTGTTTTAGGCCTATTCTATGTCGACATGCTCAACCGATGGTACACAATAAGTATAAAGCCTTTATAAATTACGACCTACAATCTTTAATTAATGATAAAGCCCGAATGTACTTAAAACATATAGAAATCAATAGAAAGCGTGCTCCACCGGTGGCGTACGTCGGGGTTTGAGAGAACAGAGTGTACCGCTGGTGGGCGTGAAGTTGTTGTTACATTGTACTAAGCGTTCTGAAGGTGTTAATAACTGAACTAATCAACAATGCATTTCAAGTTCTGTGGCCGGTGCCGCGCCGTCCCGGCCGGTTCCGGTCAGATCAAGGGTGCGACTTGCCCTAGTTGGCGAAAATGCAAATCAATTTCAACGTTTATTAACCGTTTATCTTACAAAGTTTAAAACTGATAGATCAGGCCTTTGTTAAGCTTTTTAAGGCCTATACAGTAAGGAGCTTTAGTTGCACAGTGCCTAATGTATCCACGCTGTTTTGGAAACGTATGAACAGTACAGTTGAAGGGATAACGAAGAGAGATGGCCCCACGAGAGATTGATTATATTGGTGATCACTCAGTACTGTCAATCCTTGCTCAGCTCACTGACCGACAATCTTTTACTGTTCTATATAAGCTTTCCCTCATTTCCATATCAAACTTTGTCATTGATAACATTTAGCAACTCATTATTACTGTGTTATGGTATCGTGCGTGTATTGCGGTACGATTTGTTCAGTTTAGTTTGGTCACCTATATTTCTATTTAGTTTGGTCACCTCGTTATTGGAACGATACAGCCACATTAAACCGAACCTGGTGTTCTTCAACTTGAAATTTTACTCTTGCGGCTTGACTAAGGCGTTCCTAAAAACGCATGAAACAAAATACAAAACAGCAGTTTACAAACTGTGGTGCAGACAAAGCCAGAGAGGCATTATTCCAGTGCTACAGAGAGCAGACAAACACTGCATATTTCACTACCTTCCTTTGCCCTGTGTCTCTAACTTAACTAAGGATGCAGTTTCACTAACATCCCCACAGCACTTCACATTCACACAGCACCGGTCACCGACAGTAAATAGAGGTAGGCTTTACGTGCATCTTTGTAAAATTACCATGTTCTACTATATTTAAAAAACGCCATAAGTGAGCAGGTGTTTATCCATTGAAAAGAGATAAAACTATATAAGTCACGAAGCCCTTTCAGTTAGTCCAAGTAATTGAAAATATGAAATATCTCACAATGACGTGAATGTTGCTGATCTAAATGTTCCAGAAGCTAAACTTCTGCTCACAACAATAAATATGATGTCAGTATAATTTAAATAATTTAACATTTTGAAAATGGTTCCATAATTTTGTCCTGGAGTGTATATGGTTGGATTAGGCCAATATAAGCCGTTCTCAGAGTTCCTAGCTTTCAGTGTTGGAAGAGGTTTCTAAGAAGAAAGGTTCCAGAGGAAATCTTTTCACTGATATGTTCAATATGGCTGTCCCATAAAATATTACTGTCTGTATAAATTCCTAGAAATTTAGCATAATTAATCTTTTTGAGTAGGCCCTACATGATCACCGATCATAACAGTAGGACTGCTACCAAAATGTGATCTGCCCAAGTCAAAATAAATGTTATTTGATTTAGTGTTGTAATTGGTTTTAAGATTCAAATGTTCAAAATATTGCGTACAGGTATTCACAATTTTAAAGGATTCAATCACTAAAATTTCTGATGATCAGGAAACAATGTTGATAGTGGTGTCATCTCCGTATTGAATTATATGATCTTCATTTTATTTTAGTGATTTATTTTTCCATCGGACCACAATTTACAATAAGAAATTCCTCAAAGAGGTTAACATGGTTGGTCTAAAAACTAATGCATAACAGAGTAGACGATTTTGTGATGAGTGCTAATGATAAATATTAATAACATATTTATGCCACGTACGTTTGTTCATTGATGCCACATACGTAACTAACATACAGTATATTAAGAATAAAACCGTGCCTAAGATGGACCCTTGAGTGATTCCATATTGTAAATTAGTTATATTTGAGACGCTAATGCTGTTAGTACGATATAAAGAACATGCACAAGCGATTGAAACACTGGGAAACGCAAGATATGAAATCAGAGCCTCCTCTCAAAGGATAAAACATTTACATTTCTGTCCCTCAGGGGTTGAGCAGACCCAACATCATCCTTCGCGTTTCTCCATGTTTTCTAATAAAACACTACGATGTAATTTTTAGTTTGATTATAATTATTTTGTAATATTCTTCCTTAGTATCATGTACAAGTAATATCGAATAAGTGATGTTTGCATTAAACATAAATTCACTGAGTGTGCTGTTTTACGTTTCAATTATACCATCCTAAGATTTTGCTAGATATTCTTATATTATAAAATTGTTTCAAGTAACATGTCTGAAACGGACTATGGACAAACTAGTAAATAACTAGTAATAGTAGTAATACTAGTAGTAGTTATTTATGTTTTATTGATAAATAAATAAATAATTTACTTATTTATTTAGTAGATAGATTTAACAATTTCAAACAAACCTAATTCTTAAGAAAACTGTTATTGCACACATGATTACTGTCAAACATAATTTTAAACAAAAAAGTGTACAGAATGTCTCAAAACTAGGCCAAGAGTTAAAACTAAATAGTTTGGGATGTTAAGAGTGCATAGTACCTATCAGCCATGTTGTTTTTATCCAATAAGAACAATGTAAACACAAGCATTTTCTTGAGGTACCTCATGCCTACAACTTTCATCGGATCTTTTTGAAATTGTTTTTTAAGATAACAATGTACTGCAGTGACTTCACTGACCTCCTTTTTGAAAATTTTATCATTTTACCAGTAAAACCAAGACGTTCAAATACAAAGATTCTTCAGTTTTTGCATTTATGTCACGATTTTATAAACGAGAAAATGGAAAATCGGTTCAGTGGAGCCACTAAAATATTTAATGCGCTTTAAAATAAAGTTTGTTTCAAGAAAATCCGATGAAAACTGTAGGTAGTTTCCCAAGAAAATGCATGTTTTACATTGGTTCTTATGGGACAAATTCAAGGTCACAACCACTGCGCACTCTTAAGGTAGGTCATGTGACTTATCACAAAGCGACATCTATCAGTGGGGTAAAGTCATTTAGTTCCACAGTTCATGTAAAATTAGATTGCAAAACTGAGTGTTCCAGTAATTGCGACCACATATGCGTTACACTTTTGATATAATTAACTTATGTTAGATGCATTTAAACTGATTCTGACGAGTGGTAATGGTTGAAAATATTATCTGAAATTTACAACGATTTGCGCAAAGTGCACATTTTTAAAAACAATAACTTGCAAAAACTTCAAACTTAAAACTAGATAATGTAGCAATGAAAAATATGGCGAGTTGAATATTATTTAATAACTATGTCAATATAATAGACATTTTAAAAACCAATAAAATGAGTTGAGATAAACTTGTATCACCTTTAACTATTAAGTTATTCGGACAAAATATATCTTTTATCTTAAGATTCAGTAGTTTGTATCCAATGCAGACCGGGTTACCAGGGATGAAATAACAACGAAGGCCTATGAAAACGGACATGTTTTTAAAAAATAATGGACACACTAAATCCTTTATAACTTTTTATTACAAAAAGAGTAACATTCTCTTAAGTATAAGCGTTCAGTTAATTGAAACGATACAATTTGTTTACTTAGCAAAAGGTAAGTCAACTAATACCCCATAGAACTGAATAATATCAAACTGGGTTTTGAGTTAAGTACCTACATTGGAGTCAATGTCTTATAAAACGGCAGTTGTGGTGAAGTAAACTGCAATGAGGGTAATTATTTCTCGAGTAACCTGGTTGGCAATTACGTTATAAGGAGCTTGCCGTAATTTGGTTTCTGCTGACAGTAAATAGGTAAGAGCTTTGCTTTAGAATGCAGCGTACGGCATGAATGTGATGTCGACAGTATAAAGCAATACGTTAATATGAATAGCAATACCCTAACAAGAGGCATAGGTGTAGCTGCAATAACTGTCGGTATTAATGAAAACAATAAATCGGTGGCTTCAACTTTTAGCAACATACGTACACATTTTAAAACACAGATACTCATCGACAAACCCATATTTTTAACGTAACAAAACTGTTAATGCTTTAAAGTCATCTCGAAGAATATGAACTGAAACAAGTTTAATTATCCTGCTCAACACTACTAATATTTTACCTGTCCAAAAGCCATATGAAACCGTGTATTACAGGGTGTTTTAGATCACCCGTTAGGCTATTATAGGTAGAAGTCAACTAGAAAACCTGATTAAAGTAAACGTTTCACCTATTTCGATCCTTAAAAGTCTGCACGCAATTACGATCTACTCCTGAAATTTAGAAATAAATAAATTTGTTGTATGAGGTGGTACAATACATACTACGAGTTAGTTTCCTCGATGATTTAGCCACAGTAATTTTCTTCCAAATAAGGTTTCCAAAGAGGGATGTACAATTTTCATAGGTTTTAAAACAGGTAAAATAAAACACTGTTTTCTCACTGAATTTCGCTAAACTTACTCTTAACTAAATATTTTGGAACTGTTGTCCACGTGTTTTAAAGTTTTCGATCAAAATTATTTTGACAAAAGAACTTCTAAATCAATATTGTCGATAGAAACATGACCTTGACAACAGGATCTGGAGTGATCTGCGATAGAAAATGAGAAGCACAAGATGGATCACAGTAAATATTTTCCAAGCTTTAACCGAGCTTTCTCAGAAACACTTTTGTTGCCGTTTCCTTTCGAGCTAACAGTACACATATCAAAATCGAATAACGCATTATAATAAAACAGATTTTTTTGTTGGAATTGACGGAAAGTTAAAAATTATTTTGTTCCGACTCCTCAATTTGAATTGACTTTCGTAATATCACAATTCAAAACGATATGCCGGTATTGAAATGGAGGGTGTTCTAAAGCAGCTGTATGGTACGACTGTTGTGTGGCCTAGTTGTATGTCAAAGATAGGTCGTATTTTCCATACGTTTTCAATGTCAATAATTCCTCTTTGATATAAAGCATGTAAGAAATTGAGAATACAATCGCAATTGAAAACCCGTTTTAATAATAGCTTTAAATAACAACCAACAAGGAAATAAAATTGTTCGTCTTTTAATTGTGTATAGAGTGTGACTTTGTATAATATAGCTTCCAACTAGAAAACTTTAAAAGTGGTTATTTTGAAGATATAGATCTCCGTGGTTTTTGAGGGTGATTAAATTATGGAAATATGCAATTTTGATCTACCACCGTTGGAAAGCTTGGATAACTTCAAACCACTGTCAATGTAAAACAAATCAATAATTACGTTTGAAGCGCGGACAAGATAAATATAAGGTATTTAGCAAATGTCATGGTTAAAGTCACTATTTTGAAATGGTTACTATTTTTCATGAAATGTTGGAAGTTTAACAAGCTTTTCATCGATTCATATCATGACCTTCCACGCTTAAATCTCGAGATTCGAACTCGTAATCTTTAGTTTCTGGCATTACAAACTGTATTGTATACCAATAGCCTTTCTGGCCTACTCCAGGGAGCTTTAAATACAGAGTAGCTACGGGGAAGCAATATAATTTAAATATATTAGGACGATTAGTGTGTTCTAGAAATGTGTCTTACTATGACTCGTTTAGGACCAAGGTAACCTTGGTTTGGGAGAGCATCTCGTGGCATTCCCATTGCGAGTCTTACCAAGAAATGAAAGCATTTCAGGTCTTAGAAGAGTTGAATGAAAGACAAACATTATTCGTTAAATAGCAACATAGTGGTTAAATAGCAAAATCTTCCAAACGGAGTGATAGATAGCTTTATGGATTTTGACAAAACCATAAAATAATTTTCAAAGCACTTAGCATTTTACAATTGCTTCAGCAGGTGCGTTGGACTTCATAAACTTGTTGCAGAAATAGGTATATTTTAATAAACTAAACTTGTATATTTATCCAATGCGATCTAACATGTCTACGGAGGCAGCAAGCAGCTTTGCAAGACTACTTTGTTACGGTGACAGTTGGGAGACCGTGTGTTGAGAATGTGGAGCTTTAGCCAGTCACACTCAGACATTCCCGCCTTGGGATTGAAATTCTTTGCATTCTTCCCACCACTCTTACAGTTCAACTCAAACATACTTTCTCACTGCTTTTAAATGCTTTACAAGATTTAAAAGGTAGTTGTTTAGTTTACACAATTATTTGAATGTCGTACAATGTGATACGTGGTATTAATTAGCAAGGGCAACATTATTACAGTACACGTTGTAATACCCATTTTAAAATGTTGAAGGAACACATCATTTACTAATTTACTATTCACCATTTACTCATTTATTAGTACATGTCGTTACTAGGTCTCAAAATGAAGATTTTCTACTCGAGTTAAAGTTTAACGTCCGAGTTGGTGTAGACCAATAGTAAATGAAATATTCTTGTTTTTTATCAGTGTCCTCGCTTTGAAAATGTAATTCTTATGTACTAAACCCCATAAATATTTGCTCCAAGACATCGAAATTTGTGGGACCTTCGAGCTGAATAAGAGTATTTGAGTTTAATACAACTTAAGTCTCAATTTTTTCATATTTAATTTAATTTTTTCACCATTAATCTAATTATAGTTGAAGCATTTAACAGTATTTAATCAGTTATTAATAAAAATGTAGGAGAGCATGTGGATGGCTTGACGCATTCAAACATCATTTGGAAAAAAGAAACTCTTAAGCCAACTTACAAAGTACAGTCACGTCCAACAAGATTCAGTAATACATTTTTGCGCAGAGCAGATGTGAATATCAATGACAACGTTGTCACATAACGGGACTATACCTTATAAAATGGAAACTAGAAAAATACTAAAAAGTATAGGATGTTGAAGTTTTCCAGCTAATTTGATTTTAATAGACGGCTAATAAATCCAATTAGTGGTATTTAAATTTAAACTAAACTATTGTTTTATGTAAATAAACCAACTGTAACGCTCTACAGTTATTGAACATTACTTATTGGATAAACAAGTGGGCATTTTAATTATTTAACAATACTTAAGACATTAATAGAACTATTTTAAAACAAAACACCCAAAAAGAGCCGCATGTACCAACATTTTAAGATAGGAAGTAACTTTCAATAAAGCCTAAAGATAAAAGATTTTAAAAAACTCACAGACACCAACATTTATTTTAAAACCCATTAATAAATTAAGACCACGCCTACCAAATCCTAAAGATAAAATTGATCCCTATACAAGTTCTGGAATTTGACAAATCAACTGCAATGATTGCGATAAATTATACATAGAACATACTAAAAGAAACTTCCATACAAGATATAAAGAACATTTGGCTCACATAAAGATCAATTGTTCAGAGAGAAATCAGCTAGCAGAACATTGCATAGAATCTAACCATTTAATTTCAGATCAAAATTTAAAAATTATTAAAAGCTCTTCATATTTTTTATAAAATTTAGCTGAAAACAACATTTTAAATCATGAAGACGGACCTATTCTAAATTCTAGTTTATTAAGAAAAGATTTTTAAAACCATTCGTATAGTATAATAATTTTTAAATCCTATTAATTTAGATATGATTTATTTAACCATATGATTATGGTTGTTTTATATTTTCAAACATGTATAACCTTACTTTTGTCATTTTGAACCTGACGATAAAGGCATTGCCTTTGAAAGGCCTCGTCTGAAATAACAGTTATAAAGGTTGGTTTTGATGTTTATAGTTTTAACCAGTTCACTTGCAAAGGAATAAAATGAGACCTATGTATTAAAAATAAATTATTATATTAAATCTTTAGTTTCAGTTACATTCAGGCCGATTCAACGTTTCCCATTAAATAACTCAGAGTAAAAGTTGGGCACGTTTTTATTTCCGAACAAGGGAAACAGCCGGATGGAAATGTGCAAGGGAATGTTGGAGAGTGTCAGCTGGAAGATCACATGGCTGATAGCGGTTCCCATCTGCCTAACAGCCTCGAGCTGGAGAGTACTGCCAAGTTGAGTGTCATCGGCACACATTGCGACTCTTAACACTAACCTGTCCGTGTTCCATGTACAGGGTCATCGAAAAAGGTGTACGGGATTTGAAAGTGAAATAAAAATGTTAATATAATTGGTAGAATTTTAATTTTTACATCAAAGACACAGAAAACCTTAAATTCTTTATATGTAATTGAAAAGTTTCAATGTGAGCTTTGAACGCTTTGCAACGGGGGGCCGTTGCACGACAGACATCTAGCCGATAGTCAACCTCCCGCCAGGTGTTTTGGAACATTTCTTGAGTCACCGTTGAAATGGCAACGTTGATTCTTCTTCTTATCTGTTCCCTCAATTTGAAGAAGTTGAAAGGGAAAAGGGTATTAATGTCATTTTCCAGCAGGATGGAGCTCCATGTCACTACAGTCTAATCGTCCAAGATTCTCTCAACAACAGATTTCCTGATCGGTGGATTGGGATAACCGCCCGGCAATGGAGACCTGGGTTCAAATCCGGTTAGTCCAAATATTTTTGTCTTCAAATTTAGTTAGTAATAAATTAGCTATTTAGCGTTTATACAATTAAGATCCATAAGATACTTTTGAAATAGCTTTTATTTGAAAGATTACAACTAACGCAGTCACTCCACTGACCACATTTTTGAACATTTTATTGATTTACGAGTAAAACCAAAAAATTCAAATACTAAGTTTCTTTAATTTTAATAATTGGAAGCAAATGGTAGGCGTGAAGTGTCCCAAGAAAAGGGTGTGTTTTACATTGCTCTTATGAAACGAAATTCAAGGTCACAGCCACTATTGCGCACTCTTAAGTCAAATATTGTACAAGGTAAAGGTTTGATTAAGTAGCTTCTGTTTCTCAAGTAATGTTTTGCAGTAATGATACTTCAAATATTTTGCTGTTGCAAATCCGTCTGATATTTTTAATGGCTTTACGATATTATTTCCACGACTTTAGGATATACAGGATGAAAACGTGCCGTTAAAAAATCTTACCTCAGAAAAATTTAGTTTTTAGCGTCACGTTATCTTTGTCGGTTTTTTAAAATTACGTTTCTTTCACCTTTTGTTTGTTTTAACGTGACCGCCTTATTGAAAATGTAAAAAAAATTTTTTCTGCTAACCAAAATAACAACTTCTAGCTCACTCTAAAGGAAGGCACAAATTGTGTTTTTACGTATTAAGCCCTACCCAACTCGTTGTATAAAAAATGTATAGCATGTAACGACTTCTCCATAAAGTATAAGTGAAATAACATCGTTTGGTTTACGCTAAACGTAAACCTTTAACTGTTAACTTACATCTTGCAATCTAATGGTATCAAATGTATTAGACACCAAGTGTTAAAAACCTGTGCCGAGTTAGTAGAAGCAGAACAGTTTATGTTGCTCAAGGTCATAACAAAACTGTGTGAAACCATCAACCTAGCATAACGAGTGCAAGAAGCTATAGAGCCACGCTTCCAGAATTTTTTGTCAGGGATAAGAATTCTCATTTATTCTAATGGTTGGCGAATAATAGCTGATAGTAAACAGGATTTTACTTTGCTGTTATACTTCATTTTAAGGAAACATATAACTGTTATACTTCATCAGTTCATAGATGAAGAGTATAAACTGCATTGCACTTTACTAAAACCAGTTTTCTGAATAATTAGCAAACCAGTTATTCTGAATAATTAGCGGCGAGTGGAATTAAAACAATATTTAACAAAATATTATTTATGTTAGAAACAACTATCATGTATGCCTTTTCTTGCTTTGTATATCTTGAGATTTATTTGGAACCAATAGTAAGGTATGTAAACATTATCTTTCATTTCTAGGTTTTATTAATGCAAATTTGGCAAACCACATTTACGATTACTTGTTATATTTACGGTTTGTATATAAACTGTACAGTTATAGTCTCGATGAATGCAACAAAAGCATTTGAAACCAAGTGTTAAAAACCTGTGCCGAGTTAGTAGAAGCAGAACAGTTTATGTTGCTCAAGGTCATAACAAAACTGTGTGAAACCATCAACCTAGCTTTGCATAACGAGTGCAAGCTATGCAGAGCCACGCTTCTGCCAGATTTTGTCAGGGATAAGAATTCTCATTTATTCTAATGGTTGGCGAATAATAGCTGATAGTAAACAGGATTTACTTTGCAGTATACTTCATTTTAAAGGAAACATATAACTGTTATACTTCATCAGTTCATAGATGAAGAGTAAAACTGCCAACTTAATAATTAACAAATGGTTTCTGAATAATTAGCAAACGAGTAGGGAATTAAAACAATATTTAACAAATATTATTTATGTCTAGAAACAACTATCGCATATGCTTTTTCTTGCTTTGTATATCTTTAGTTGTTGGAGACAATAAAACCCGGAAAAAGGTATGTAAACATTATCTTTCATTTCTAGGTTTTATTAATGGCAAATTGGCAAACACATTTACGATTACTTTTTATATTTACGGTTTGTATATAAACTGTAGTTAAAGTCTCGATGAATGCAACAAATGCATTTGAAAGGCCTCAGAGTTAAAATAATTTAATTTTTAGACAGTTTGGTGTTTTTGAATTTCTAAATCATGTAATAAAATCCAGCTTTTCAAGCTATGTGTTACAGCTTAAATACGTAACAACGAAGAATTATAATGAAATTTGAATAGTTTTACGATATTGAAAGATTTTAATACATGTATTTCTGTATTCGTGTGGTATTCTTTAGAAACTTAGGTTATGGTTCAAAGTTTCACGTTCTTACGTTATGTAATAATTGGATTATGGATGGATTATTACAGAACTGTGTGTGTACGGATTATGTAAACATGGACTTTATAAACATGATATTTAGACTTTATTGGGCGGGCCTTAGGAACAGTACTAATGTTTCCAACCCGAATATTGCAACATTGTGTATAACCTCACACAAATATAATATAGTACTATTGGTACTGTTGAAATGTTTTCACCGTCTTCAAACATCCGCAAAAAGCTGAGACTATTCATAACGGTTAAATAATTTAATGCGAATCAGGCTACACACGTACAACATCATGTTGAGCTAAATAAATAACTTCAATAACACATTGGCTACAGTAATGTTAACACCGTTCTACCGTAACAAGGCAATTTTACTTGTATACAAATGAAACATTGATTAGCTGATGAGTGGTAGGTGGCAGAAACGTCATGATGTTTCCGGGTCATGTGTCTTGTATGCTGGGTCACGTGTGCTGTCCATGTCACGCCTCACCCATCAGCCTAATGTGTACAGGCCCACTTCGATCCATAGTCAATCGAACACAACCTAACTGTATGAGTTTTCTTTTATACACATATTTTGTCACTTTGAAAAAGTAATGCTCGAAAGGTTAGATACTTTGTAAATATTTCTTGTTACGTGTAAAATAAAATAAGCAACCTTTTTTCACACGTTTTGTTTTTGAAATTTCTGGACTTACTTCGTATGGTTTCCTTAGGTCAGGTTTTGATATGTATGACCCATTAATCATCCAAGTCCAAGGGTTCAAACGAGGGTGACACATTGAAATAGTGAAACACTTTTAGGATATAACAAACAACCACTCCAATAATAATTTGAGATTTTGTTGGTGATCATCAGAGTTGATAAGGATAATTAGTATAGCCTAACTGAAACGTTTTGTTGAGTATTAAATTAAACAGTTTTTAAAGTGGTAATACTACTACGTTGTAAACTACTTCAAAGGGTCCAAATTGTTCTACCCGATATGTACAGTTTTGTATTCTTAATAAATTCGTTTAATCCGATATACAGCAGTACACCTTTCGCTGTGTTTTAGGTGTTAGTAAATTGATGTATAAACTTAGTCTCGTTGGAATTTTATTTAAATTTATTAAAGCAAGGTAGTGAAGCAATGTTTGCAAAACTCATCTTTTGAAGCTATTCCTGTTAACCATTTTCAAAACGTCCACACAAAAGTTCAAAAAACCGGTCTCTTAAGCTCTTCTGTGTTAGATATGAAACTATACGGAGGCTTGTTAAAAAAGTGGATTCAAAGATCCGGAAATAAAAAACTAGTTTAGTAAAATTACAAATTGGAGGCTATCAAGATAACAAAACATATTCGGCCGCGTGTCTAGGAATAAAAATAGTGATTTATTTTTCTGATCCAGGAACTACTCTACAGAGCATGGCCAGAGAAGTTTAAAAACCCTCCAAATAAATACATGGATTTTAATTTTTTAATCTATTGTTAACTTCTATAAATTATGCTAATGTATAGAAGAAATACGTAGTGTACGTGTCCTTGAACCCATGCATTTGCAAACTCCTCTCCTTCATCAAAATAAGACCTCACAATCCGAAGCTCAGTTCAAGAAACAAGAGATGGTACAGTGTAAGTGTAAGCAGACTCGTGTGGGAAACTCTTCTCACTTAGTGTGATTACAGATAGAGTAAAGTGATCCGCCGTGCCGAGCTCTATGGGCAAACATTGTAATGTTCTAAGTGCCAATATTTCTCTTCTCTGCTGAAACTTTGTGCCGAGTACACTTTGGTTAAATGGAGCTGTTTCAAGATTGTCGTTACATAAGACGCTTATACGAGTTCTCCTCTTAAACTCTCGACAGGGAGTTCCTTTAGGGACTTTAAAACAAATCATTGAATAAGCAATAAATAAGATATTGGAATTTAACCAAATTAAATGTTTACGTTGAGAACCCTTTTTAGTTTTCATTTGATAATGTATTATTACTTTAAACTAATTGATGATTTTGTCTAAATTGGTAAATCTTGTGTTTGGTCTGACCATTGATGAAAGTTTATAATTAAGAGGCCTCATACAACTTAAACATAGTTTCGAAGTTTGGGGCTCAAACCTGACAGTATTTTGCAAATCAGTATATTTACCGGTAAAAGTCAATCTCTTCAGTTACAATTTCAGAACTCATTGCAAGCAAATACCAAATTATATTGTATTTAGGTTCAGTAGTAAATTGTCTGACTCAATACATTTTCAAAAGGAAAACTCTATAACTGTGCTACAGTGGAACGAACAAACTTGTAATGTCATCTAAATTACAAAGCGAGAAACTGTAATGACAAAGTGAAGGAATGTTCTTAACCCTCCCGCGGCATGCGATGTAACGCAAACCATCTTCACAGAACTGCTACTTCACTGTGTTTCAGTGTTTGTATGTTTAATAGTGGCTTTTCAACAATGCTTCATTATACAGAGTGAGTCTAATCTGTTTCCCGGGTATTATAACTTTGACATTTAAGTACTGCTGTATTGATCTAAGCCTAATTCAAACGTATATTTTCACCTTTTTTCATTTTGATATAGACATTTTGAATGTGTTTAATAACAACCCGTAATTATCTTTGCCTATGAGTATGTTCAAAAGTTGGAAATGTGGAAGATGATGAATGTATAAACAGTCCGTACCATATTGAAATATTAGAATTGATATGGTTAAGCAACAACACAAACATAGCTACGACAATTGTAAATTTTCCACAATATTCTTTCTGGAAATCAAAATAAAGATAAGAAAGCTGACAACTAGGTGCCTGGAACCTGCTTACACACACAGTGTTCAAGAAAAACAAAGTCGTTTTGACCGCCAGAAGAGAAACTTTCCACCAAACTTTTCAACTTTCTCAAATATATCTTTTGATTGTTCTCTATATTTATGACTAAACTTCTTGTTTTCATCATGGTCTTCTTTTTTAAATCGGGACAAAACATTCTTTAACGTTACTTTTTAACCCTCATTATTAACTTTATACTAAAACTAGTATGTTACAAAGCCCATTTCTACCGGCAAAATGTGTAATTTAAGTAACCGATTCAGGTTAGCCAACGTTCTAAACACAGTATACAGAATGTTTCTCGTGGTTGTCTCTTAAGGATTAGAAAAAAAACCATTTTAGGCATCTTATTCTACGAAGTGTACGGGCAAATGTAGGTCCCTTATATTTGGTTGGTAACGGTATAGGTTAGGCGTTGTTGTACACCAGTGAAAAGATTATTTACTTTCCAGAATTTGTAAAAATTCTCAAATGATTTTGGGCCGTTACAAAAATGAGAAAATAAACGCGAGCATTTAAAATACTTGTGCATTTTGAATATACAGTGTGTTGACGAATTCTCGGACGTCTCAATATCTTTTTAACGGTAAAAGGCAGTCAATCCAAGTTTTCGTACGTACATTATTATTATTACATATAAACTCCTTTGAAATAGTTTGTTATCAGAAGCCAGCCAAAGAGAACGGTCTGTAAAGAGTAAGAAGAAAATCGTTAATGGTAAGTGGCATATCAACAAAAAGGTGATTTACAGTGTCGTAATTTGAACTTCAGCAGATCGACTTCAACCAAAATGGCAGTACAGTAGTTTAAAGGTTATGCTGAAATGTTTCTAGAGAAATCATTTTAGACCGAGTTCGTTGTATTGTTATTTACTAGTTAATAGTTATGATCTTGAATTTGATACCACAATTAAACTAGCCCTTTTAACATTGTGTCTTAACCTGAGGTTGTTTAGACAGTTGTTGGATAGAACTAGGTATAGAATTAAAGGTGATCACAATAATTTGATAACATTGCCGCAAACCCAACGTCACAAGGTAGGCTATAACAGAAATGACAGCGTTTCTAAGTTTTGGCTTTTAAACTAAACTGGCCAGTCGACCTTTTGAGATTTTGTTTTCGGCATTCTCGTATAAAGTTCATTCGGTATGCCACATGACCTTATATGATATTTCCATGGCTCCTTAAACCAAATTTGGAGTTGTAATGATTTACCGTTGGAAAGATATCGAACAGTTACAGAACATTGAAACAAATGAATTTTATGGACCCCAACTTGCAGCAGAACTCTACGCGGAACCTTTTTCGTCGGGACGGAGGGCCCGCTATTAATTTAAATAAATGAAGTATTTCTCAACGACGGTTTGTGTAAATCATTTATATTCAGGTCAGCTGAAGTGGTAACGTTACATTGAATAGGACGTGACTGTAACTCATTTTACTTTGCAGTTAGCACGGTCGGTGTAATGCACGGTCCGGTGTAATGCACGGTCCGGTGTAATGCACGGTCCGGTGTAATGCACGGTCCGGTGTAATGCACGGTCCGGTGTAATGCACGGTCCGGTGTAATGCACGGTCAGTGTAATGCGGTCGGTGTAATACACGGTCGGTGTAATGCACGGTCGGTGTAATGCACGGTCCGGTGTAATGCACGGTCCGGTGTAATGCACGGTCGGTGTAATGCGGTCCGGTGTAATGCACGGTCGGTGTAATGCACGGTCCGGGTAATGCACGGTCCGGTGTAATGCGGTCAGTGTAATGCGGTCGGTGTAATGGTCCGGTGTAATTCGGTCAGTGTAATGCACGGTCAGGTAATGCACAGTCCGGTGTAATGCACGGTCCGGTGTAATGCACGGTCCGATACACGGTCAGTGTAATGCACGGTCGAGTATGCACGGTCCGGTGTAATGCACGGTCCGGTGTAATGCACGGTCCGGTGTAATGCACGGTCCAGTGTAATGCGGTCCGGTGTAATGCACGGTCCGGTGTAATACGGTCAGGTGTAATGTACGGTCGGTGTGTAATGCACGGTCCGGTGTAATGCACGGTCCGGTGTAATGCGGTCAGGTGTAATACACAGTCCGGTGTAATGCACGGTCAGGTGTAATGCTTACGGTCCGGTGTAATGCACGGTCCGGTGTAATGCACGGTCAGTGTAATGCACGGTCAGGGAATTTGTAATGTACGGTCCGGTGTAATGTACGGTCGGTGTAATGCGGTCGGTGTAATGTACGGTCCGGTGTAATGTACGGTCCGGTGTAATACACGGTCCGGTGTAATAAACGGTCCGGTGTAATGCACGGTCCGGGTAATGCACGGTCCGGTGTAATGCGGTCAGGTGTAATGTACGGTCCAGTGTATTGACGGTCCGGTGTAATGCGGTCCGGTGTAATGTACGGTCGGTGTAATGCACGGTCGGTGTAATGCACGGTCCGGTGTAATCATTTGGTCCGGTGTAATGTACGGTCCGGTGTAATGCACGGTCCGATTATGTACTGATCCCGGTGTAATGCACGGTCAAATGTATTGCACGGTCATGTAACTTTACGGGTAGCATATATACACAGGTACATATCCAAAGAACTTATCAATTTACATGGATAATGGATTTATTTATTTCTACTCTCTTCCTCTGTATAGGCAAAAAATACCTTTTGGGTGTTTTAACAGTTTTAGTCGGGGTTTTGACCTAGTAATAAGTCTCAAGAGCTAAAAGTGACTACAAAACAATTTATTTATATTTCACTTGCAAGTTTCCAAAGAAATTTGTTCGTTGAAGACACTTGTTGAGGACTGGCTGAGAAATTGTGCTATATCTTAGCAGTATTACAACATTAGTGTTTTTGCTGACTTACAACATTTAAGCATTATAAAACATCAGCCAAGCAATACTGGATAACTAAATTGACCTTTTATTAATCCAACTTAAGTAAAAGAAACTATGAAGTGATCAGTTCGTTAAAATTTAACATTGTCAGTTTTAACTTAATAAACTACTCTGCGCCTGATATACACATATGGTAGACTAGATGTAAGCAACATATTATTCCAAGCTGAGTTGAAATATTCGTCTTGTCAAATTATACAGTATTTAAATTATTTTGTAATGTTTCCAGCTTGTTGATTTAAAGTCACTATTTGACAATCATATGTTTCGGTACAACATTCATATTTAAGTATTTCTAAAAATTTGAAGGCATAAATAGTAGGGCCGGATTGTAGTGGTCAGTATAATTATCGGCAAATGAGAGTCCCGTTCGGTCTATACATTTTGTCTTCAAATTCCTTTAAATTTTTATATACGTACAAAGTATACATAGTACGGTGTAAAATGTATATAATTGCTTAAATTAAATATGAAAGACTAATCAGTCGAATCAAAGTATTATATTTGTCATTAAAACATGCCAGACTAATACACGTTAATACTCAGTACTTTGTTAAACATGGTTACAATTAGTTTTATCATGTACAACCCAATATCGATAAGTTATTATGTCACCATGTTTATTTATTGATCACCTCAGATATAATAATTCTTAAAAATATAACACAAATAGAGTATTATTACTTTTGGATATGTTTAAAGTATTTTCTGGCTTCTAGGCATGCAACTGTAAAAGCAGTTAGACAAGTTTAGTTTTGTTTCGGGTTATTTGTTTCTAAAAGGAAATATGAAACTATGCAGACAGAGTAAAGAAATCCTGTCTAATCCCCTCAGGGCATGCAACTCTTTGTCCTTCCGTTGTCTTTTCATCTAAAGTATCTTTTCAGTTCCAAAATATCATTATTTACAGTGATTTTGTTATATGGAAATAAAAGTTGAACGTTTCCCTTATCATTGTCTTAGTCATGATCATTTGTAACCTTGAACTGACAGGCATGATGGGAATTGTACTTTTACTTGGAGTGAACGCTTCGTTTAATATATTGTTCATCTGAACACTCAATCGTATACTTTATAACACTTTTACACAATTGAACGATCTGTCAAAAAACAAACGATTTACGAGGCAAATCGGCATATATTTTGAGCCATTTTTCACTAAAAGCTCGTATAGTTGTTGTTTTACAACAAAAATAATGGATATTTTTTGTTGGTGTGTGAAAGGCTTATTCAGACCATTTGAAATTGAAAGGACAAATGGTTTAGCAGTTCGTCATCTACCAATAGTATTAAAACTATTATTTAATTTAGGCTTGCACGCTCCTAAGTGCTTAGTACGAGGGACTTTCAATAAGTAAAGGGACAATGTAGCCTCATATATAGTCCAATGTTTGATTTAACAGCTATCAAAAACGTCAGCATCCCTATAAACACATTAAGGGCCGTTTATTCAATTGCCTGCTAACCAGCTGGTTAACTAACCGCCGGTTAAGTTGTTTACAGTGTGAAATGTTTACATTTTCACGCAACGGTCAAAACCCTTAAATGAATTATTGAAGAACATTCAAGCAATAAAGGCATTCTTTTACCATTTTTATTGAACTTAAAATGTATATATTATGCTAATATAGTGAGCTACAAACTGTAACACCAAAATGCAAAATCAAAACAGACAATAATTTTCCTAATTTTAACCGCCGGTTAGGGCTGAATTGAAAAAACGGCCCTAAACACATGTTATGACATTATCAGATAGTTGGTTACTTTTTCCGATGTGTTTAAACTTTTTAAGTCTTCTGGAGGATTGCAGCTTGGAAGAACAAGAAGCTGTTATTAGGTGTTTTGTTTTCTGAAGGACCCTAAAGAAATCTACGGAAATCTGTAGGATCATCGGGTAATTTACACAAAATTAATAAAACAACACAGGAGAAGTTGTATAAACAGTGCAAAGTTTTATAAGTGGGTAGACCGGTTCAAACTTGGGAGAAGAAAGTGTGACTAATTTGCAGTGTTTTGTCTGGTTTGTAGACTAAGAGTGTTCTTTTCCTCCAAGACAACGCTCGCCCACGTAAAGCTCTCTAAGTGTTTCTTTGCATACCTTTTTAAGTTTGAACTGGAAACCTTTATATCATCCTCCGTGCAGTTCTGATCTGGCTGCATTTGATTTTAATTTATTTGGACCCTTGAATAAGAAATCTGAAAGGAAAGAGATTCGCAAATAACGAAAACACAAAAGCTGGCTGCACGTATAGCTTGGCTTAGAAGTCAAGGTACTGAATTCTTTGCTGACGGCGTAAAAAAGCTAGTAATTAAATGGGAGAAGTGTGTAAAGTTAGCAGAGGAGGTTATGTTAAATAGTAGAAAAAGTCTTAGTTGTATACAGGGTCAAAACTGGGGCAAAGTGTCAATAAGCATTAAAAGGTACTTTTGGTTCCTCTAATAAAATGTATCAAGTTCGGTTGCGCTGAAAATTTGTTAAAAGTTATAAAGACGTTTCCACATTTTTGCCTAACCCTGTATAGTAAAACCTGTTAACACTACACACATTTGTCTATTTTGAATGTCCCTCGTAGGTACGTTATAAAACATGTAATAAATATGTAATAGATCCATACATCCATAGTGTTGCAAATTTTATTTTGCCTTTACAATTTATTATTGTGTTGACAAACGTATCAACACGAAATAAGGTAAGCCAACTGGTAACAAAAGTGTGAACAGTCTTTCATTTTACCAAGCTATGTTTATGAAACTTAATCGTAAAATATAGAATCGGTTTTGAAAATACCACCTTAGTCTATAATGTATGTCAGTGAATTTCTCTATCTCCTTATTACTACTACGTTTCTGTGTTTATTGTTTAATGTTGGGTGGACCTAATATTTTCCCTTCTTTTATTGGATTAGATCCAAATTAGTCTTTTAATCGGTTCATTATTTACGAAAGTGTATATTTTCTTTAAGTAACAGCAACGTCGACTGTTAACAACATACTTTAAGTTGTGAAAAGATGGAAACAGGAATAGCACTAAGTATACGAGTATCTTGGTTGCTAAAATTCGTCTTGAGAAACTGGAGGAGAAATATGATAAATATTGATATGGTTTCTTGCAATAAATTCCCCACAGTGAAGGTTTTCAGCCCGGGTACAGTCCGTTGTGTAACAATGTTGCATGCAAACCATTGATATTCACAGGAGTCTGAGTGGAAATGCAATATTGGATTGAACGTGACTGTACTTCACCGTTTACTTAAACTGTATCTACTCAGAAATATATTTATGTACTTGTTTGTCTGAAATAATTTCCTCTTGAATTTGAATATCAAGACATTAGAATAAAGTAGGCTATATCGAGATGAACGTTTCATTGATAAAAATACAGTAAATGTATAACCTATTTTTAGTTTCTAGATTTTAGTTTTTCGTTTGATAATCAAAATAGTCTATCAGTAAGAGGTAATATTTGACGCTGGGCTGAATTATTATTGATCCTTATAACATTGTTTAATACGGTGAAAGCGGTTAGTCGTGGTTTGCCTGACAATAGTTTCTAAATAAAACCTAAGGTGAAATCTTTTGGTACGACCAAAGATTAAATGAGCTAGGATTAAAAACACGTATTAGATAAGTGATACAATACATGATTCATGGTATCCATAATATTAAAGTCAAAAGAAACAAGGCTTTAAACTCAATTTTAGTACAGATCTGGGATTTAGTACACTGAGATTTCTACACTAATATGGTAACTGAGTGTTTAAAAGTATTTGTTTAACATGATAAAAATTTAGAACAATCTTAGTGACATGTTAAAAGATGTTATAAATTACAAACCTGAGATGGATACATTTTTGAATTTATCCTGTAAACAGCACATCATCACATGCCAGATCGAGTTAAAACTGTAAGTCTGTGAGTTTAATTTGCTTTATTTGAACATAACAGTTTTATATCCCAAATTTCTAACTCAAAGTTACATATTTTAATTAAAAATAAATACTAAAAGACAAATTGGTCGGTACGAAAGGGCTATAAATGGTTTATTTTGGCTTTATTCGACCTCTGAAACAATACCCTAAACTTAAAGTTTACGACTCGCATATTGAAACACCCTGCATTATGCATATTTAGCACACATAATGAACTGTTAACAGTCTATATTGTGTCAAATGTGTTTCTAGGTTGTTAAATGCCCGTCCTGTCCTGAAAAATTGAATATCGTCAGACTGAATTGATGGATAGTGGAGTCTGGACCATTTACCATTTCTTGTCCAGCCTTCATCCATTCCCTGTCTCATCGTATTTTCCACTCTCATAGTTACAAGGGTAAACAGACAAGATAACTCAATACTTTCATCCTTACTTGCTTATAACTAACCTAAGTATGCCAATATAACACTGAAGATTAGTACTACAATTACAAGACAGTATGTATTTTTTTGTAGATTCATATTGTTTAGCAATTAAAAATACTTTCTAGTAATCACAATCACTGCCTCGTATACCAAGTTGGGACTATTGTGGCTGCTTGACGGAACCACCATCTTCAAAAATTATTGTCATGCAAAACATTTGCAAGTTTAGATGTTTTAAACGTGTTTTGTAGATTATTAGTTTATTAGGATCAAAGGTTCATAATATAGTGGTGGATATCAATCTACAAAAAGCAAAACTCTGACTTTTTCAGCTTGTGGTGGCCACATCAGAAGAAACGCCTTTTCCCTTCTCCATCCTTTATTATAATATGACGGTATTCATTAAATTGTAATAAATACTTAACCTAAAAGATAGATAAAGAAACACTATAAACATTATATGACACTGCTACGTCGTATGCCTATCCTGAAAACCCGAAAACAAATTTTGAAACTAATAAATAAAAGTAAGTGGAAGATCTCACCCAGGTCGGTAGAGCAAACACCTTACATCACCTCGCACGCACTGCAACTGCCGTCTTGGGTGAGATCTGTCCAGTTTACTATCCAGGAGATTTTATTTATTTAACGTTTTAAGAGTTTGCTCTCTGTTTTTGTTTTTCAGAATGGGCATTTGATGTAGATGTGCCATTAACATTCACCCTGTTTTCTTAGGGTAGGGTTTTACTTTAATGTTGCGTAAGGCTATGTCAGGCCCTTGACAAAGAGGCGGCCGGATAGAGTGGACACACCTCTCTCAACACGGAGTAAACATTGCAAACGTTGTTTTAAACTTGTTCTCAATTCAACATCTTCTTTATAGAAGTGTAGAGCTAGTGAGGCTGTAATTGTACTTTTGTCAAACAATAAAATAATTAATTAGGTTCTTTCAATATTGATTTTCCCATAAGAACATGGAACTTGAATCGTCCAGAAAGAATTTTTTTATGCGCTGCAGCATTTATGCTCTATGCTTCTATTGGAACACTTTTCCTATGTTAGTACGTTAATCTACTTTTTGTAGCATATTTTCCCATGTTAAATTCCGTATATGTTAATTATTGTTAAATAGGTTATCCACTAAATGTCCCATGTTAAATTTCGCTTCAGCGGCCTCTTAACTGCCCGAAACGTAGGGAATAGCTTTTCTCCTGAAGATGCCGGAATATTCACATCAATTGTAAGATACAAGTTTTGTAAAGGGCATTTGTCATTATAAAGCAAGCTATGACTAATTAATAAATTCCCATTTATTGTTTTTATCGGTTTATTCGTCGTTTTTATTGTTAAAATTACGGTACTCCGTAGTCGTATTAGAGGCCTTATATCCTAATGGTTGATTTTTGCGTAGGAATCTCATGACTTATGCCCAACCGATTCAAATATTTGAACATTTGTTCTTTAATGCAAGTGAAAATTTGAATCAAAACAAAATGTCACAGGACAAAAAAGAAACCTAGGATCGGTCCTGGTAAGTGGCAATGAGATCTGACGAGGAGACCTTACTTCTGAAAATGCCTACTCCAATAAACTGTTCTTATACAAATATTTGTTAGTTGATTTTAAAATACTATTAAACACTTTCATATTAAGAGGTCATCAAGATTTATATACTCTAATATTAGGTCAATAATCTTTGAGAGACTGTAGTTTTCTAGAGAAGAATCCTCCAGTCCATTTTCATTAATCCAGTCGGAGTTGCGTTGTAATGTTACGTATGAAACAAATATGTGAAAATATTAAAGAGTTTTTTATGAATACACAGATTCTTAACAAGTAAAGATATGTATAACTACTCTAAGGCTATTGAAGACCAAGCATTGAACATTGACTGAGAAAAATAAATTGACAGTCCTTGGTCATACATTGAGATGTTTTACCAACATTTTCTTAAACAAACTTTCTTGTGTTTTTTAAAAGTGGTTACTTTTTTCAAAACACTTTATCTTAAAATACACTTGAGCAAATCTCAAAAGAAAGGTTATGGTTAATACAATTCGAGTAAAACAACTTAATCATTAGACGTTTGAAAAAGTCCACTTTAATCATCTAAAAAAAGCTCACAGGTGAGATGAATCTATGTTTGGAAATATTATTTTCCAATGGAATACCTGACAATCAGTCTTGGATTGATAGATGGCAGGCTTGGATCATTTGCCATCGACTGACAGCGCGGGTCTCTTCCAACATAACAACACTGTTCTGTTCCAGGTCACCTTCACATGCAAGTGAAACAAAGCAGAACTACAGACGATCTCTTGGCATAATAACACGACCTTATTAACTTATTAACGAATGTTCATAGGAAATAGCAACTCATTTCAACTATCCAATAGAACGAAACCAATCAATTATGAACTTCCCAACCGCCCCATTTACCCTTTTCCCCAGATACCCTTTTGAGTCAAAACTATAAACTACACGTATATGTTCATATTCATACAGATTGTCAATTAAGTATGGAAACAGTTTAATAACATTTGAACGGCAAACGATAAACGCACTTAACAACGTACTTGTAGTCGTAGACCTGATGGTTCCAATGAGGTGCGCCCGCCGGTGGTTAGTAGGACGGATTTTGCAGATTGCTATATGGCAAATTGCAAATCGTTAAACAGGTATTTCAACAGAGACCAAAATTAAACTGATAAATTCTTTAAACAAAAGTTATTGCCATTTAAAGTTTCATAAATTGTAAACAGTTGTAGACATTTCAATATTATGTTTTTTTAAACAAGTTACGTAATGAATAAAACATAATTGTTACTCAAACATAGCAAAACTTATTCAGATACCTTAAAAACTATAAGTATAAAACTTCCGTTTCTTTTCTGTTAAAAACACAATCAATTCGTGTTCTAGTCGTCTCATGGGCTCAAAATCACAGTTCTCTCAGCTCAAGTCACAACGTGGTATATGATAATTAAAATGGCATCTGTTGATAATCAAAACTATGCCATCGTAACAATTTTCTAACAATATCGAAAATGAAGGTTTTTGGGACTGTCTTATAATTGGATTCCCCAACTCGTACTAATATTATTGTTGTTGGCATTAGAATTCCAGCTTTTGTAGAGGACGGCACCACATTTGTTCTACTTTGTCTGAGTCAACCACGGTTTAGTCTTTAGAAAATACAACCAAGTACAATTTAGTTTTCTTGGCACTAAGTGTACATGAACGAATAGGAGACTTCTTATGGTGCGTTGGTGAAGGAGCCACCGAATGGAAAAAAGACCTTATGGAAAAGTGGCAACAACTTTTGACAGAACGGTTTGTTTAAAATTTGGTTGCTGCATTATTTGTATGAAAAGATACCTTTTAACGATGCGCGACTTGGCATAGGTTTTGCACAACCTGTACCTGCAGTCTCTGTTTCGAGTTGTTTGCTTTTAAAATTTTGAGACTATAAAAATATTAACTTTTGAATGAATAACTTCTTTGAAGTGCGGTTTAAGACGTTGGTTGTGTCGGAAACCCCTTCAACGATATGCAGTTCGCTAAAGCCATCTGGAAAATCCGTTCTACTAACCTCCAGCGCGGTGCACCGTAGATCTACGCCGTTGGTGCTGTTCGTTCAACAGGTAGTGAAATCGTTTTTGACCCCTAGAGAAGATCTGTAATATATGATGCGTTTACCGTTTCCGCCCAAATGTGATTAAACCTTTTCCAGACTTAATTGACACTCTCTATATAAAGTTAGTTAAAAGTGTGGAAGCCCCTGGTTGCTTTTGAACTTCTGAATATATGCGTGAGTACATGCTTTTGGAATTTTCTGAATTTTGGTTTTAAATTTTTCAATTAGTATTCTCCCTGATCCATTTTTCTTGATGTTAACATGTATATTAAGTGTCATGGAACAAATTGGAATCCTTTTGTAGATTTGTTCATTAGGTTAAAACAAACATATTTTAACATGTAACATAGGATCCATAGTTTTTCGTTTAAATGTCACAGTTTTGAGTTTATCAATAGATAAATTAATATATCAAACGAGTAATTGATCGATTCCCTTGAAATTTTGCATAATTGTTGCTCTAATCTAGCCTAACATAAAAATAATACAGAGAAAAAATGTTTCTTCCTCAAAATGGCGGCTATTTATTTGAAATTGTTAAATTTAAATAACCAGGACACGAATAATTTTTAAACGAATTATAAGGAATGATAAAAAATAAGTTTATTACAAAACTAACGACTCCCAATTCAAAATAATCCGTTAAAAAACACGGTGAGATATGAGCATTTTAGTTGGCTCAGGAAATGAGATATCATATATGAATTATGTGAAGTTTCAATTTTTTGGCATTTATTAAAAGTTTATGCGAAATTTCGAGGGAATCTATCGATTACCTTTAAAGATATTAACTACGAGTATTCTTTTATAAACACAAAATGGCGGCCAGTGGATAAACGAAGTACTGTGGACTCCATGTTACGCGGTGAAATATGTTTGTTTTGACCTGAGGTTTCCGGTTTGTTCCAGGACACCCTGTATAAATAAGTATTTACTGAATAACTAGCACGAATACTTTGTCTTTCCAATAAAACCTCAACTTATTCGGCCATCCACTGATTTACAATGAACGTCTGTCGTAAGTAGTACCCAAAGGTAAAGTAGACTCAAGTATAGGATATGAAGTATTTTTTACCCTTTATGGAGCAATATTGATAAAACCGGTCGTTTCACAGTGATCTTGTTCATAATGATTTATTTACGTTTTTAGTAATCTGCTAATAGAGTAGCTCAATGATAAAATCAAGGCGGTGAGAATGTGTTGCCGTAAATTGTAGTACAGGTTTTTTTAAAGTAAACGTTACTTGACATTCCTCTCATAGCACTATGTCAAAGCAGCTTTTGCGTTTGAAATTTTATACCTTTCCCTCAAACCTGCCCTTTTGAGACTCAAGAAAATAAATCAATTGTATCTAGAAAGCGCAGATTAGTCATCTGGTACGGCATTTTGATTTGCTTTTTGGTAACTAAGAACTTAAAAACACTCGAAATGAATACAAAACTTCAAGTATGTGATAGTTTACAGCCTTCAAGTATACACGCCTGGAGTTTGCATAGTTTTTGTTTTAAGTTGGTTTTAATGAGAGTCTTATGAGGTTTTTTACAGAATAAATCATTAATCTGTCCCCCTCCAACATCATTTCGAGTAGTGACTCTTGGTTTCTTCTGAGTTTGGTATACCGTAGAATAAAATTGTATTAGAATCCGTACTACATATTACGTTTCGTTGAACAGTTGGAAGATGAAAGCGTAACTGCAGCAACAGGTCTGGAAACACCGCTGAAAAACGCAAGGTATGAGAACAATGATTCCACAACGTACATTTTTTATTGAAACTCCATTTATGGTATCGATTCACGTATTTTACTCAAGTAAATAACAAAGCTATAATGTGTTTCTATATTTCAACCCATTTGTTTCAATACATTGAAAGCATATTGTACTTTATACCACATAAATTTTAATTTTTAAAATAGACAAGAGTACTGATAATGGTGATGCGAAACATGTCTATTTAAACATTAAAACTAATGTGGTTCAAAAGTACGATATGCTTTTATTTCATAGTAATGAATACTACAAAGTTAATGGAATTTTCTTTTAAATACGGGTAGGGTTAGTTTTTAATAAAACAAATTTCCAGCGTGGTTTTTGTTTGTTTTTCTTACCACTAGAAAATGAATTTCAAATATTCAAAAGTGTTCAAACCCAGTGTTTGATTGCTCCTTTTACAAATATGTATAATAATTTATTAATGAAAGTTGAATGAAGTGACTACTGTAGTATAGAGTTTATAGAGAAAGGTTAGGCGGACTCACCGTCTGGTGGCGAGGGTGGCGGTAGCGCGGACACACACACTCCGGCGGTCGCGGCGCTACTGCGGGGTATGCTCAGTTCACGTTCATGTGGGGGAGGGGGAGGGAACAGCCACAGAACAACCCCCAAGGACGCCTTACCTCCACACAGTTACTGACGTCACCACCCAACACAGCCCGACTTTACCATCCCTTTACCAAATTCAATTTGGTCCAAGGTGATGTGACGATACTATATTCACCTTGAAATACTCTCTTATATAGAGTGTTCTGTGTATCAATTAAGTATTCAAGTATTTATAGCTACGGTTACCCGACCAATAAATAGTAAGAAATTACTCTACCCTAGCCAAAAAGTGTTGTTTACAAAATGCAAATAAAAAATAAATTCCGGTAAGTAAAACCGCGTCTAATTTTAACCATTATTTTGTACTTCAGAAATTAGTTTTATTTCAACTTGAACGCTATATTTGGTTTATTTACGTACACCCAAGACCCATCATGTGTAATTTTTTTTATTAACAACATTGTCGTTGTTGTTGACTACGTATGATGTCGTGAGTTTCAGAGATATACTATAGCACTTTTAGTTTGATTTGCTTACGTGTGAAAACGAGATAGTGTCATGTTTTTAATGAATACAAGTGATAAATAATATAACATTCAGTAAAACTATAAATTAATGTCAATTTACAACACTACGACATAGAAGATCCTTCGAAGTACATCAAAACCGGTAAGATCGGTAAACCAATCGTCACTTTACGCAACTAATATCCATCAAGATACTAGACCAAATAGATTTTTAGGTAAGCTAAATTTAAAACCCTTGCATTGTCTTTCTCGATAGCAGTTTGACTTGTATAGCCTATTGACTGTTATAAACACAAGATTGATACGTCTACAGTCACAATAAGGAAGGTTGGTATTGTTAGAAATGAAAATGCTTGAAGAGGTTACGTTAATCTTCAACTCAGTGAGGTTAAGACGAAGTTAGTGATTAGTTGAGTAAATTATGTTTACCCGGACACTTGTTAGTATTACTGCGATTTATATTAATTATCGCTGAACAACTGTTTACAATAGAGGGGAAACGATGGATAGAGGATATCATATGCGGATAGAGGATATCAGTTACGAGTATATTATATGCAACAAGTGACTGTTACAAAAGGGTCAACAAAAAGGTCAGTTTCTCGTGTGCCAAGATTAACGCCAGATTTGTTTGTAAGAACAATTAACTAGGTACGATATTCATTTTATAGAAGGAAATTCAAATAGGGCTACTTTATTGTATATTAGAATAAAAATCGAAACATAGTACCCTTTAAGAATTTTATAATTGCACGACTAGTTTCGGCGGTCATGCCATTTTCTTGGTGCGATCAATACAAATTGCAAGTTAAAAATTATTAGTATAAATATTTACATAATAAAACCTCTGGTCTTGATCATATGATATAAAACAGTATAAAAATTAAACCTATTTCTTTAACAATTCTTATTTTGTACTATAACCTTTTCTTAATTTTTGAAACTTCGTTAAATAGGGTTGTATACATTTACATGGATTGAATTCAACATGGTTTGGGGATTTTCTTTATAATGCAAATGAATTTGCAAATCCTCCTTGCATGACAACTTTTCTCCTTTGGGTTCAATGTCTAGGACCTGTAGGTTTTCTTCTATACTTTGATACCCATGATTGCACAAGTCCTTAATGTATAAGGTGGTCTGCATAATTTGATTTCATAGTTGTCAAGTTTCCGGATTTAAATGCTTGAATATGTTCCTTATATCTGGTACGAAAACTTCTTCCGGTTTGACCTATGTAGTAGCTTTGGCAATCAGAACAAGTAAGCTTATATACTCCAGGCTTTTCATAATTGTCGTTAATAGGTTTAATATCTTGTGTAGCTTTCTGGATCATTCTGAAACTGTTATTTTTTGTCCTGTCACTTAACTTGAAATTGGTTTTCTGGAAAGTTTTTTTTACCGCCTTATTAAGGTTTTGGTCATATGGAACACACATTAGGTCTCTATCATCTGCTTCTTTGTTTCCTTCATTGGTTATTTTGGATAAGTTTGAATGAATACCAGCTTCTTTAACGTCGTGTAAACTGCTGTAAATCAAATTTGCCTTTGGATGATTGCTTCTGATAATTTTTCGATTGCCATTTTTAGAGTTGAAATTGTGTTTAGCTGTATAAGGTGATTCAAAAATGGCTTTAGGAGAATTTCAGGGGTGTTCCTTATAGAAAACAATGAAAAAGTCTCTATAAACATGGGTCGATTCTTCGTTACTCGAAATAGCATCCATTTTGTATTCTTTACCAAAGGTTACCAAAACAGTTTAGCCGATTGCATTCAAACTTAGAATGTGGTGTTTATGTGTAAAATGACAATTGAAAACAAAATAATTATGTCTTCAAACCATAAGAAACAAAATGGCGGCTTTTAAATTTTTCAAATTGAAATACCATGAAAATAGTGCATAATTGCAAAATTTTACGAGGTAAGGGATTTGCGGCCATAATAATGTTACATTAAAATAAAACTCATTTTTTCAAATTACAGTTTATGTTTTTACGTCAGTTACAACTGGTGATTACGCCCAGTTTAATTTTGATATTAGTTTCTCTGAAAAGATGGCGAGCTTCGTTCTCGTCACTTTCTGAGACTATGAGAACAGATTTTTTTCCTTGAGGAAAGTACCCAAATTTTGGCCCCTCTTCGTTTAAAATATCCCACCAATGACGCAAATTTTAAAAATTTCCTTGGGCTGACGAATTGTTTGCATACCAGCATTGTGTTACATTAGTCTGTCTCTTCAATGATTTTTATCAAAGTCAAAGTTGCTAGAGTATAAAGGGGCATTGATAAGGGATCTCCATGGGTTACTCCTTCTCTACTATGTATACAGGCTAACGTCTGAATCCCTAATAAAAAGCTCCGCATGTCCTTGATAACAATAATTATAGAGAAACCTAGCACATCTTGGCTAATAAATTCTTGTTTGCCAAAGAGCTAATTGTATATTCACAGCATTGAAAGCATTATTCGCATCTACAAGAAGCATGCCTCATTTAGATCCTGAATGACATGTTTGGTCCTGGAATAGTTCGTTCATGGCATGTATGGCCTCTTCGATACCACCTATTATTCCACTGAAGTTCAGCACACGCCTCTGAGACACCAGACCCAGTTGTTTTAATCATGCATTTGGATAAGATTCTTCTCAAACACTACCTAAGCCAATAGGTCTTACCCCGGGACATTTATTGAGTGCTCCTGGCGGCTGTATATCAAGGCTTGTATTTTACGCCAAGGAATAAATTGGTTATTGAATGTCATAGTTAATAATTTTGCAATTGACTCCCTTAAGCGAAAGCTTGCCTGCCCGTAGTGTAGAAGATAATCAGTCCAATGTTCAGATGTGACGCCTGAAGGCCCTGAACCTCCACGAAGTTTCCTGGCAACCTTCTCCATATGCTCACTGGTTATATCAAATGCGGCATTTCAGTGATTTCATCAGGAAGTGTAAATAAGTGGAAATCGTGGTAATATTGTTTATTTCATCGAAATGTACCATGAGAACACCGAAAATGAAAGAAAATTGCTGTCTGTCTGTCTGTCACGTTTGTTACCCTGTAACCTTAGAACCACGCTAACCAGATTTGAACTAAACTGTTTCATGTTATAGAGACATTTCGTAGTTAAACATAGGCTAAAAGAAACGCCCATATAAGCATTTAAGGCAGCGATCGCTCAATGTTTGTGGTTTGGGTACAAATCAGAATCAAAATATTTGGTTGGCAGAACGCATTACATGCATGGCAAACGTCAGATCTGCTAATTTAATGAAACAATTGTGACAATCAAACAACATCTAGATCCGCATTCAAACAAACAATTCACATAAACACTCGCAACACTCGTTCATCGCTAACTTTTCTATTAAAAATGTTTGAAACAAGTTATTATCAAGAAGATTTATCTACTAAAATCTATTTCCACAATGTTATTTTAATTTGCTGCATAACGTGTTTTCTTTAGCTGGACGCAGTTTTAAGAGTTGAAAATTGGTTTCTTAGATTCCCCGTGTCAGAAAAGATAGTGTTGAAACGTTTAACTATTTTTATTTATCATTGTTTTATTATTTTATTACTACATGAAGCACACAGGTATCCTTAACATCCCGTATGACAAACGGAGACAAAATGGTGGCCTATTCGGGTTGCATTGACTCATTCTTCAAACCCACACCTTAGCTCAATTTATAAGCTCATATCGTATAATAAGGTGTGCCAATCTTCATTCTGAGTTGATCATCCACTATGATACAGCACATGTATATAGCTTTAGTTCATAAACAACAACCAAGCGTCGAATGGCTTGCATCTCGTATCTCATTGTCACCACTTCAAAGTACACATGGCACCACCAGGGTGCACAGCTAGCGTTTTTCGACTTAATTATGACCCTCATACTGTATCATGACTCTAACACTGTATTGTGACTTGAAGTTGTTTGTTGAAGTTTGAAGTTTGTTGTTGACGGTAGTATAATTTTTGAGATTTTATTATGGACGTGTTGCATTGTTTGTGAGTGAACAAAAAGTACACGAAATTTAGGGATCTGGAATCTGACCCCGTCTTCGGGTGAAAAGGAACCTAAAACATAACAAAAACATTACGAAAGTGCTTACTAAAAGTAATTGGCGCAAGCTGACCGGTCACCCACCATCAAATAACCTTAATTTATTTCCTTAAAATTGCTAATTTTATAACTGCTAGCCTAGAAAACAACAACAAGGCATATTCACAAATTGTACAACAGTAAAATACAAATAGAGAAACCAAGCATCAGGACCAGTGACAACTGCACACTTACTGACTGACTGGCCAGCCGTCAAACGGTCCCATTGGCTGGCTCGGAGCAGTGGATGACCAATCATAGCCGTTAATCAGCCTGTCCAACTTATTTCCAAGTTTTTCTTATCTGCAGTTTGTAAACCAAACTATTCTTCTGCTATTTGGGTTTAAACATTTTAAACGGCCATAACTGCAAAACAAATATTGGGTTTAGTTGAAATTGTTTTACAAAGTAGTATTTTAGTTTTACGATTATACCGTTTTAAGACAATCAGGTTAAGGTACTTACTGGTTGGAGCTAAGATATTTTAAAGGGTTAAAGTTTGTTTGTCGTGACCAAGGGTCAAACGTGCAAAACCTGTTCAGAGAGTTCAAAAACTAAATATAGAACTGGGCAGAATGGTTTTGCTTTCTGCTTGCGGTAGGAAGGACTTGGGTCCTACATGGATAGCCCAGCCTTTAATTTGTAGAGAACTCTTCTGCCCAAAGCCTGAACTTGCTCTCATCCTTATGTGTATTAAGTTGTATCTAAAAAAAAAAAAGAGACAGGTTTAGACGTCTGTGATGAAAATATTGCCGACTGTTAACAATAAAACGGCACGACTTATATTAATGTGTTAACGAAGCTAAGACCATTTTCCGTAAGGGTTTGATACCCTTAATAGGTCTCATTGTTTAGCTGTAAAACCTAGCGGCTACCTGGGGCCACTCCATTGAGCTCTGGTTCGGGCTTGAAGGAGGTTTAAGCAATATCTACAACGTGATAGCTTCATGTAGTGGCCCAGAACCAGACTCATACATGTGTCAAGTGATCACGATGAGATTTGAACCCTCAATCTCAATATTAATGTCGTAGCGTGTTCGTGTGTTCTACAACTCCTCACTCACTACTGAGCAACTCTCGCTGAGGAGTGATACTATAAGAACAAACACTAAGTCTGTTTATTAAAAATAAATATTGAACTCTTCGAAAATACTTTGTAATTTTTGAATACGAAGTGGTAAAATTTCAAATTACAGAACGCAATAAAACTGGTTCATAAACCCAGCTTTACTTTGGTTGCAGCTGTTCCACATCGAGCACTTTCAGCTTTAAATTTAATTTCAATCATGACATGTATTGTATATGCTGACTTACATTTATGTTTACACTCATGTACCCTATTTTATTTTAGAACAAGAAATGGACGCTAGTATAGTTTGAAATTGAAACTGTCTACGTAAATGTGTAATTACGTTTAACCATCAGATGATGCGATTTTACACTTGTTACTTATCTCTATTTTCTGTAAGCTGAGAAAGGTTATGAACCTTGTTAAATCATTTGTCTTTAGAATTAGGCTATAGTACATATGTTAACATTATTTATTTATCAAAAATTAATATTTTCTAACCTTAAAAACATGGGTTTCAGTATTCATAATTTTTCTTTTTTCAACGTTATGTTTATAAACCAAGGTCAGTTTACGTATTTATTTTACATATTGACCCGCTTTCTTATTTTACGTTTACAGTATTGGTGCATGATAATTCATATGGTTTTACCAAAACGCTAACTACAAAAAGTCTCGACAACGCAATTAGTCCTAAATTTGTCTCATAATGATAAAATAGAGGTTTGTTCAGTCTACCAGTATCATTTGGGCTTTATTCGTGGTCAGTTCAGTACTGTGTCTTATAACTGATGCTCCTCGGAAATTCTACCAACTGATAAGAAATGTCAACGCGCGATTTCCGACTATTTGAATCAGGTAGCTAAATCGTTGGGAAACCCCATAAGTTAAAAGGGTTTAGTAAAGGAGGGTTGCTCTACGTTTTGTCAAACAACGAGACATATTCAGAATCTCTTAACAGCCGCAATTTATGATATTAAATAGGCACAAATTCAATAGGGGTCGTTTTAATAACTTAACATTTACGCCATTTATTTCTGGGCTAAGATAGAGACTTCTAGTTGTCAGCATTCATCAACATTTTCTAAGACCTTCAAAATGAGGTGTCACTTCATTTGGCAACCCCCTCTTTTTTCCAATCACATTTTGAAAACTGGGTCAAAGTGACAGTATGCACTTTTGTTAACTCTAATAAAATGTACCGAGTTCGGTTGCCCTGACAAAACTGGTCAAAAGTTATAGAGGCGTTTCCACACTTTTGCCTGACCCTGTAGAATAGGTTTGGTGCGTTCTGAAAACTTTACTCTAGTGCATCGCGAATACCGCAGAACTTACTATGAAGAGTCTCCTCATGAAAACTGTAATCGTAATTAAAACTAAAAGTCCAACATCGAACTGTTTCTTACATTTAGCAAAAGTTTAAGATATTTCCTTGGCGAACGGGTTCAAACAGAAAGCATGTCATCTCGATCTCCATTTATGACAGCTATGGAATTTTATTTTTGGGGTCATATTTCTCTAGTCATATGCAAACTACCATTCCAAAACCTACCTTTGCAAAACTACCATTCCAAAACCTCACTAAGACTTAGCGTCCACACAGTAAATTTTGATATATTGTGTATACTATACAGGGTGAGTTTTACATTTTTTGAGGGCACATTTTGAAACCCTTTAAGGAATGTGTTTATAGTATTCTGAAGTGTGTTTTGACGTACTTTGTGTCACCCACCCCCACAAAAGCCTGGAGGGAGGGAGAGCCCCCCAAAAAGTTTTAAATTGCAATCCCCCCTTTGTGGCATCTCAAAAGAAAGGAAATTTTAATACAAGTTCTACGATCCAAAGAAACATTTTTGTATCTTCTCTTTTTTTTTTGTAATACCTTTTAAAAACTGCAAGAAATCAGCATTAAAATGCCAAATTTTTACATACAATTTCTTTAAATGGCAAAATTTTCTCGAACATTACAACCGTATAACATAATCTTATAGGGTATTTTTGAAGACAATTCGTTATAACACATTTTTTATGTGATTTTTAGCATTTTAAACCTGATTTCTTGTTATCTTTAAGTGGGTATTACAAAGGAATGAATAGAGATAGAACATGTTTCTTTGCGTCGTTGAATTTGTATTAAAATTCCCTTTCTTTTGAGGTGCCACAAAATGGGGTTTTAACAGTTTTGGAGGGACCCTCCCTCCCTGGATTTTGGGTGGGCTGGGTGACGCAAAGTACGTCAAAACAAACTTCACAATCCTATAAAACAATCCCTAAAGGGTTTCAATTTTTTTCCATTTTCAATAGTTAAGGTGGGGGGGACATATAGAACCCTGTATATTAAACTGAACTTTTACCATGTAGTTAATTGTGCTACGGAATTAACGTGTAATTGTAACCTCCCTCAAGTTTTATTTTGAGATCCTCTAAACTAATGTAATTCTTATAGAGCGGTCAGAACTATAAGCAAGTGACGATTACAACTGAAATCACACACAATTTATCCAAGCTAAGCATTATTTCTTAGAAGCCCTAAGACTCTTAAGACTTAATGGCCCATCTGTTCTGATCTTTAGTGCATATACTTCCGCGATAATTATGTGTTACCACTACCTTGCTAAAAACATTAGTATTTCAAAGTTAATGTTTTGTTGAAAACTCAAATATTTCTGGAACTTAGGCCTATAGTCTGTCTATTTTTTGAGTTGTGAGTGACGTTAAAAGGTTTACCATATTTGACTATGTACTATGGTAAAGTAGACTAACAATACTTAGTAGTAAAGGATGACCTATAATACAACACAATAATTATTGTATGTTCAAGTTGATTAGGTAAATTTAAGATTAGTAGCAACAATGAATAATGAAACAAAAAAGTTGTACAAAAACTTTTGCTCTCATTTCTTTAAACACAGCTGGAATGGATTTGACACAAAAGCCCTTGGTTTAGTGTTGTTACAGTATTTGCCACTTGTCGCAGCACATGCTGAAGCCTTCTCCGAGTCTCTCTCTTGCAGCTGCTGCGCTCTAGCGGACTTGTTGACAAACAACTCGGATTTCTCTAACGAGCGAACTGTTTATAAAAATGAATTTTGTCAATTCTAAATGTTTTCTTGAGCTGTCTGAGTGTTGAATTTATAGACTATTCTAAAGCGTTAAATACCGAAAACCTCTAATTTGATGTTGGATTATTAGATACTTTAATAAACGTTCTGTAATTTTCTGGCTCATTTTGTCAGCATTACAATTTGATTTGTCCATTAGTTTTCCAGTGTAATTTGTTAAAATTCGAAAGCTTTTAAATAATAAGTCATTCGTTTTTTTAATAGTTACCATTACGTTACTCAAGGTTATTGGGACATGAGTTCAATGTGTAAATGAAACACTGCTTTATAGAAACAAAATAGCTGTTTTTAACAAAAACGGCCAGTTTCTTACGAAATATCTGGTACAAATCAAATTAGAACGTTTTAAAGAGGAGAACAACTCAAATAGAGTGTTCCCGGCAAACTCCGTTTGAACGGCAGTGAGTGTTCTTACTTTTTACCTTTCTCCGTTAGAATCCACTGAGAGACTGGCACAGCTTCTGCAAGCAACCATGCTAACCATGGTGACCACTCTAACACCTCCTCTGCTGGTGACATTTTCTCAACTGCGTTTCCTGGACTGATGCAAGTTTAGCCTATTTGATGATAACATGCGTAGGAAATCAATAGTTTTACGCCTTCAATAGATGAAATACCTGTTTGGTGCCTGTAGACCTTGTAAAGAAAATAGATGGAAAATTGAACTTCCACCAATTTTCAATACCAGTGTAGTGACTCAGACGAAACTGGATATAATAAAATTTTACGCCTTTGTGGGGTGGACCGATATTTCTAGGCAACAACGTGGAGTTGTTACGTTTAGAGCTGAATATTGTCCACGCATCAAAGCTTGAGTGCTGAATGAACAAAGGCAAATCGGACAACAAATAATAATTGCGCAAGCAACTTAAAACCCGACACAATAATTCAATGATGAGGGTTATAAGCTCTAATTTTAGAATGAATATGAAATATAAAAACTTTATATAATCTAAAATATTTACCATATTAAGTTGTTTAAATTTGTTATAAACAATTCTCGTTGTTCGTATAAGTAAAATCACGGCAATTCAGCCTCCTGGCGACCATAACATGGCAAGGTTGAAGAGCACATAAATCATGATTTAGAAATTGTTAGTTTTACAGTACTTCTATAACTTGACCAGTTAAACCCTGGTAAGTTTATGTATCGGTGGTTTCAGAGTAGACTCCCCTACTGTAATTCCTACCGTATTGACTCAACAGGAAATAATTTGGAGTTGTGTAGAAAACCAAACGTTCTGAGATTTTAATGTCCTATATCTTGGCAAATCTTAGATTTCCGCTAGTCTACTTGTACAGGAGATCTAGAGGCTAAGTTAAATATAATTTAACTCCCACATATATTACAATTGTGTTCTTTTTTCGAAGTTATATTTTTTAAATAATCAAAGTATTGACAAATCGTAATGATAGAGGACGTTTTTGACCCACCATTTTGAAATACGTTACAAGTCCAAGCACGAACGTGTTTTTAATAAATAATTTGTTTAACAATCGCTACACATTACATCGAAAACTAAAATCGTTCGGTATGTACAAAACTAAATTTTCACTCTAGAAAACCTTATGCAAAAAACTTCAAAACTTAAGACTATTAAACGTGTACAATTCTATCAGTGAATGTAGTAACATGTGAAACACTCTACATTGGACTTACGTATAAGATACTCCACGTTTTAATAGCTAGTAACATTTGCAATGAAAGGCATTGTGGCCATCCTTTTTATGAATACCATGGTTCTCGAAGTTCTTGAATTTAGGTTCATACAAGATTGGATTTAGGAAAATTTACTAAGCTGTTTCAATAACTGAAGAATTATTGCAAGCCGTTGGAATGAAAATCCTTCCATTAACCATACCCAATATTCGTTTGAAGCTTCGTTGAAGCTATTAAATAATTGGTATTTTTGTTATCTGTTATAGTTGGTCAGTCTGAATCATGGCTTTAAGTGGTCGTCCGCTGCTCCAAGCCAGCCAGTGTGACTGTCTGGCTGCTGGCCAGTTTGAGTTTGAGGCTAACTCATTTCCTAATGTTATGTGTCGTGTTTTAGGTTACTTTTCACTAGAATAAACATTGTGTTGTTTTCCTTTGCGATGTAAAACGTCCATAATAGTAGACTAACCTAAGAAATTGTACTTATTATCAACAACACACTTCAAGCAAAGAATGCATTTACGTGCTTTTAAATGTTTCATGTTAAGAGCTTCAAAACGAGTATGTGTTATTCTAACGTCCTGCAGAAATTCATCCTCTTAGTCTGTTAGTACACACGGCTAATTTTAGTCTAATATCCGTGGATCCAATCACCTCTCAAGGGAGGTCCAAGGTCGTAAATCCAGTCCTGCCTTTCAAAGTGTGCATGACAACTTTGCAAGATTCGGTGCCTTAATCCAATACGTCCTCACTTCAGCCAATGTTTTGTCTAAGTCACCGCACTATTACAGCTAAACATGGTAAATGGCAAACATACCTTCTGTTATAAATGAATTTAAAACAGTAGGCCAATATAATTAATTATTGTTATTAGTTATTCATTTTTGTAACAGCCTGAAGATGATAGCTTGCTATTGAAAGCGTTTGTGCAAAATCAAAATTTATTATATTGGCCTACTATTTTAAATTAATTTATATCAATTGCCAATATCTCAAGAAGAAGATCATACCTTCTTTCAGCTTTATTGTTCTGTACTTGCATAAGCTTTGTAAGTTTCCTCATATGTACAGTGCTTTACATTATTGCTCTCTCGTCATAAAATTGAACTTCTTTTTCAAACAAGACATCACTTAGTTGTTTTACGGTTAACTGTACAGGGTATCCCAGAAGTAAAGTGCCAAACTCCGGGAAATTTTTCTATAGAAACCTAAATAAAAGGTTTACACAATATTTGTAAAAGTTGTCAATTACAACAATGAAGGCTTTATGTTGTATTTAATTTGTTTACCCATTTAAATCCATGTTGTTAATGATCATGTTTTCAATAAATCTGTGTTATTTTAATCCGAATTTATTATTTTTTGATGGATACAAAAAATACTTTTAAGAAGGTTGTTCTTTATATTGGTTTATTTTTTATTTTTTCCCACCATTTAACTTAAAACATTTAAACTGGACGCCATTTTGAAATTTCGAATTGGACCAAGTTGATTTTTTTCTATGATAGATCTCATGTACTTCAAAATAGGCCTACATACACAGTTTAATAAAAAAATGGCTAAAATACTAAACAATTATGTTGTAAAATATACAAAATGGCAAATATCTGGTAAACAATGCGTTTTTGAAAAAAAAAGATATTCTTGAATTTGTTTTGATTTAGATCTATAGAAACGTTTCCCGGAGTTTGACACTTTACTTATGGGACATTCTGTATATTTAGTATTATTTAAGTGGGAACATCAGGTAATGCAAACACACATGTAAGAAATCGTATAAACTCTTTTAATGAAAATAAATCGTACAAAACATGTAGAATAAATCTATACAATGCATGAAACTGACAATGAAATAACAACAGTAAACTTTGTAAAACACAATATAAGACATTACATAACATGAAATATGTTACAAGCCTCGTTGGTTATGTACAAGTATTGTATTGATGGCGAAGCAGCAGCCATATGCCGCTGCAGTAATGTTTACAAACACATCTAGATTATGGACGGGATTCATGTTTGTAGTATCAAGTATGTAGCTCTACAAATGTGGGGTTGCCAGTCTTAGTATCAGTGATTGTCAAGGCTAATTACTTAATATATTAACTTAGAAGTTTGTACATAAGCCCCTATACACAGTATGACTGTAGCTTAAACTGTTTGATGTTAGTCAGGTTGTTGAACAGTTTTAATCTGTCGGCTTTGTATTTAAATAGTTATAGTTCGAATTCAATGTTTTAAATTTTGAATGTATTTAAAATAATGTGAAGTATTTTTATAGGTAGACTCGGGTCGCCGATTTTAATTGCATTTACGTAACATTATTCTAAAGAAAGGCAGTCGTGTTGCTATCAGACACGTTTGCTATTTTATTGTGACTCCAAGGTTCACACTGTTGCGTTGAATACAAATAAAACCACAGTTATCGTGTAAACGCTAAACATGCATAATTATCCGACCATTTTCACAACCAAATTATTGAAAAATGAAATGAAGAACCAGCAGTAAAGTGGCTGTAACAACGTATGAAAATATAAAGGTGTCCAGAAATAATAACAGCTGTACTGAGCTATTTAGAATAGGATTGCTTAATGGAATCATTATTGTTGTAGGAAAAATGTTCAAATAGAAGCTATGTCAGTCAAGATAGGAAATTGCTGTGAGAATCAAGTATCTAGTTGGGAAGTTCTGGTAAAGTGGGAGGACGGGGGCAGTAGTGGCTAATGAACGGCTGATCATCCATCCATTAATTTCCACAGCGGCTGTGATATACCGGTAAAGAATTACTGGATATAATGGATATGGCCACCTTAGCACATTAACAGTTTAGTGTTATGCTCTGAAGTACATAAAGATAAAAGATCTTTACTTCTTAACGACTTTTACCATTAACGTGTTTATGGCGACACTTTGTTCACATTATAAATATAAAGTCTCAAACCACTTATGCCCCAACAATAAAATATGAATAGACGAGAGGATGAAGGATACATGTTAATTTGCAATAATTTAAAAGTCGTCCATTAAAATTCCAGTTAATGTTCAAAAACTCAAATTCAGTTAAGCTCATTTAATACGTAAATCTAACTATCATCTATGTGTACTTTAACATTTTGTTACTACTTTGAGTTTTGGTTTGATATTTCTGTGAAACTATAATACCGCCTTTAATTTACAACACAGGTAATTTACAATTCAAACGTAATAACTACATTACCAGTATTTTCTTTAGATGCTAAACATTATTCTAATAAAGTATACAAAATGATCAATGTCATAAACGAATTTACGTAAAATAATTTAACAATATATACAAAAGACACAGGAACTAAAACCAAGAAAAGAGTAAAATGTTATTAAAATGTTCAACGAAATCCACATAATTATTCAGGTAACTCTTTTCCTCACTGTTTTTGTAAAAATGTGTATACAAAATAGTATGTAACAAAGGTCATTTGGCACCAGACAATACTTGACAGTTCTGGCAGCGTTCGACATGTATTGATTATGCTACGATGAATGAGAACAAATAAATAAGACTCAACAATGACATAAATAATAATATACTATATGAAATAATGTAACTATGAACAATCTACACTGTATGAAAATTAAAAACTAAGTTATAAAAATGGCAAGCACTCTGTTTTGAACACAGTTCTTTAGTCACAGCACGTTTGAAAGATTTTTGAGAAAGGTTGACATACACATCCTATGGCAAGACATATTACAACGGAATAAATTAGTTAAAAAATGTCTGCGTTTTAACTGCAATTATTAAGATTGAATGAGACAGTGTAAAAGTTTATTCACCATTTGCAATGTGTAAAAGTTTACTCCATGAAACTAACTATTGCTCACAGAGGCTTTATTTGAATACATTAATAGCATTGTGTTTTATTTTGCACGAATATTGTATTTGTTGTTGTTGATTGTAATGTGATGTGTATGTCGACCAATCACAGAAGGGGCGAGACCCAGCTACCGAGGCTTGGCAGGCGGCTTGGTGGCAGAGCTGTTAGCCGCGTTCTTGGCCTGGGCAAGGTGAGTATGGTAGTGCTTGGCGAGATGTGCCTTCTGTCTAAAGCTCTTGCCGCACAAGGAACAGTTGAAGGGTTTCTCCCCAGTGTGAGTTCTGATGTGCACATTCACAGAGTACTTGTCCTTGAATCCTTTACTGCAGATGTTACAGTAGTGTAGAGATCTCTCTTTTCTTATGCCGGACGAACTTCCAGGGCTTTGGAGCTGATGAGGACTTTTACTACTGGAGGAGCTTCTTTTTGTATACTTTTTGTTTGACTTGGAAGTCGTAGAAGGAATTGAGTTCAGGAGTGTGTGGTCGATGTGACCGAGAGGTTGGAGCCTTCCACCGTCACTTAGATGTGAAGGGATGTAGATACCTTGCCCTGAAGGGTCCAGATTACAGTACTGCTCGACAGATTCAGCGACTTCGTTTTCTATTCTCTTTAGCTTCTCGTAGTCTTCTGGGTAAGAAACTGCGTCTAACTGAGATAGAAAGATATCGTCCATACTCTGAGCCGAGCTGGGATTGTCGGAGTCGATCAACATGGTGCCAGTCCCAACCCCTCCATCGAACATTACTACAGTGCCACCTTCTATCGACACGGCCATCAATGGAGATCTCGTCTTCATGTCTTCGTCCATTTCAGTTGAATAGGAAGTTTCCGATGATGGTTTCCCGGAAGGTGGACTCCCTAGAACTCTTCTCATGTCATCGGACTTGTCAGACTTTATTGAATGGCTTCCATTGTATCTTGAAAGAAAAGCTTTTCCTTGCAAAGCATTCCTCAGTAAGGAATCCATACCACCTATCGGCGCATCATTGTTGTTGTCGGATATCTTCCAGTCGTTGTTGTTATTAAACTGTCCTGTAGTGGGATTGGCCAACACGATTTCCATCTGGGAACTGCACATTTCTTCTTTTGGATCCGCATAACCGCTGTCGTTATAGGCAAACTCAGTTTTTATTGTAGATGTTAGAGGGCTATCATTTGACGTTACTGTTGTCAGTTCTGATGAAGTGCGGGGATACCCATTTTGGAAATTCGTATTTTCCGTTAATGTTTTAACATCAGAGGAGGGAATACTATCAAGGAATTTTTCGAGATCGATGGAAGTTTGGTGAGGTGGGAGACTCGTTGATGACGTCGGCTGACTTCTGTTGGACTCTTCTTCTGTTGTTTCAGGAGGACGGTACCAGGTCGAAGACTGGTCAGCACCATTCAACACTGTTAGCGTGTAAATAGCACCGTCAGTGTTTTCTACGTCACCGAGTGATTTCGATGAAGGACCGTTGTTGCCCTGGCCACCTTGTGTCCAGCAGGTGTTGAGATCTTCCAACATCGATGGTTCCCATCGGGTGACTTCTTTGTCACAGTTGGTTGTTGGCCAAAACGGCGTTTCGGAATAGGGCGAAGGTTGAGCTGTTCCTTCTGAACCTCCATTCCCTAAAACTAAATGGTTATTGTTGGTTTCCTTTCTATCAGTAGATGGATCCTCGTTGTTGTTGTTATTGTAAGATTCCAAAAATATTCCAACTGTCTTCATTTGTCTGTTGAACTGTTGAAGTGCACTCGTGTCATTCACATCCGGTGCCACCACAAAATCAAAAAAATCTGTTTTTGTAATGTCTTCAGGCCGGAACGCTTCAGTTATGTCCATATTGGATCTTACCAAGTTGTCTTGTCTAATTCACTCTTAACAGTCTTTATCAGCTAACTTTCATTTCGTTGAACATATCCGTTCTTCATGATCGAAGTGATAGATGAAATCTTGGACCAATAGCTATACTACAGATGTCCGACTGAATTTTCGAAGGAATATAGCACGATGATCCTTCAATGGAAAAACGTTGTGTGGCTCGCCGTCTTCTATGCTCGGTCAAATATCTGAAACATAATACCCAGAAATATGTAGTAATTGATAGAAGAAATTAGTTTACTGGTTCTTTAATGAAATAATTAATTTATAATTTGACTAAAGTAAGGTTTACTTTACAAATTTAGCACATTTAATTTAACAAAATTAAGTCAAATGTTTTGGTTGGATAATATAAGTTGTGCAGCACATAAGTATATTTACTTTAAGGTAAATACAATAACGTAGAACAGGCTTTGATCTTTCAATTTTGATGATATGAAAATTATTAGTATAAATTCCAAAGGTTTTCTGAGTTCAATCGGGCCCTTTAGTATTTCACGATTTTACGACGCTTGTTTCATAACACAATTTATTATAAGAAAAAGATTATTTAGCTAATTTTATAATTTATTAAATAGTTCTTGGCAAACGATTCCAGAGAGTAAGTGGACCTATACGGAAACTCTAAATTTGAAACCGACTCTCGGCTAACGCAACTTATGCTAAAGCGAAAAGTAATCGGAACGATGTACAGCGAAAAGTTGAAATTGGCAGCTAAACCAACACGTAATTACGCTTAGCATAAAACCGATTCCGTAACTAATGCCGCTCATTAAATCAGGCTAGGAGTAGATGTTGTGCAACTTTTTAGCCTAGAGGTCGTGAATCAAGAACATTTGTCAGTGTATCCGCGTCGCGTCCAGTGTGCTTACATAAACCACTAATGTTGGTCGCTCCGAGCTCTGCGGATACCTCTCAATCTGACATCCGTCCAGCTCGTGATTGCCACCCCTCAGTTATAAATCTATCAAGACGTTTCACCCGCTTCATGGGACCATTAAAGACGTATTGACAAAGTACAGGGCCCCTCCTTCGGTGATTAAGGCCAGTCTCGAGTCCTTCACCCGGTGGCCGCTAGGGTCGCTTCAGACTCCGTATACTCTGTGGTGTCGCTATTGTTCCTAGGCCTTGAGATGTCATTAGTTATAGTCGTACTATATGCTTGTTGTTGAGAGCTGTAATGCGCTTGATGGTTCTCACGCCCTTTGCTTATCGCTCTGTTTTATTGTTCATGATTCCTCTAGTTTATACGTACGCCGGATCGCTCGCAGAGGTATCGTGTAATAGTTTCACCTCATTTGGAGGGAGAAACCACTGTTGCTTGACTCCATCACGAATGTAATGTATTTCCTTAAAATGTGTACTTACGACTTTATTTGTAAACGTAAATTCTGTTAAAAGAGGTGACAGTTTTTGCTGCTTTTTACAGCGTATATTTACCGTCATATGTTTAGTTATGGTTGAGGCCTGGGCTTGGGCGATGACATAAAGTCATCTTATTAAATCCCAGTTTAGATACAAAGCGGCTGTTAGCAATGTATACTGTATAGAGCTACAGTAGTATGGTTTCAGGTAGTTGCACAGACCAAGAGCTCAAACAGACCTATACTGAGTGTAGTAATACGTTTATAAAGGCTTGCCTGGTATTTTTCACATTTAACCACCCATATTTTACCACAAACAAAGGCTGATGTAAGAAAAAACTCAGTTCAACAGCAACTGTTATTAAAGAGTGTATTCATGTTAGATGATGTGTTACGTTTTATGTATACGTAAATTTTTGTTTCACGGTCATACTAAACCGACAGCAAACAAGAGTTTGTAACATACTAAAACACTCCACACCGTTGGCTCGTCCAGTAAAACTGTAAAGATTTCAGTAGAAATGTTATTGGATTTTAAGTGGCGTTTTTAATGATTTAACTTCATTAAAAACACCAATCCAGTCAAAAGGCCATAATAGGTCATAATCGATAAACTGATGATTATGCTATTAAAAGGTCATAAACCGAAGTAACTGTCAGCAAATCCTTTCGCAGCTGCATTTTCCTAGTTACTTGCACTGAACAATACAAAGAAACTATCGGGCACACACTGAATTATCAGTGTTATCAGGAAGCTGACGAAGAGGAGAATGCATAACTGTTCCTAGATGAACAGATAATCTCACTAACAGGTCGTTCATTTGCCCGCATGCCATATTTGAGCGTAGAGTAACAGATGGCGGTAAGCGAGTCGCTCTCTGATAAATCATCTGAACGTCTTCTCTGTCAGTGATACAGATTTATCGCGACATAAACACCGACTGCAGCCGCACATCCACTGCGGAGGTGGCCGTAAATATGTCCTTGTAATACATATAAAGTAGGCGAAGAGCCGCTGATTTAGTTGGCTGTGGTGGACCCGAGTTAATTGCCACTAACTGTAACAGGTGTGCTGATGGAATCTGCATTCTGCCGGTCTATTTGTACCACTATCTGTGCACATCTCTGCCTGTTTAATTGATACACCTCCAGTCCTCATTAACATGGGGAAGGGTGGTCTCTTGTCTGCTTCTGTATTACGCTAAGTGACGTCACTTTCTCTACTGCTAGCGCTACAACTGCGCCGCCTTGTGGCGCAACACTACACTACAAACAAGGAGCGGAGGTCCTTTTCCTTTAGCAGATTAAGGTTAGCAAGGAATGCACTGGTGAGGAGTGGATGCCTTGAGTTATACTGCGATGAACTTGTTATGTATACTAAAGATTTATTCAATCACATTTGAAAATTTTGAAAATGTGTTCATTAAATGTTATGTCAAGAAGATTAAAGATTATTATTATATTTTACTCATACTAGATCTTGAACTACGGCATACTCATACTCGTATCTTCAGAATATTGCATTAGTCGTTTGATAATGTTAGAAACCTCACTATTTTCGCTTATTTCGAATGTTACACATACAGTATTACTAAGAATAACAATATAACTATAATGTATACAATATGATGCTTATTATTAAATTAATAAGAACCTTATGCTTATTACATTTTGGGTATTTACATTAAACAATTTAAATGTGATTCGGAACGAATTTAAAACTTGTATATATTTTAAAAGCGACTTAAGGCATACGTTGGAAAATAACCCTGGTTTATTACACAATCTGCGTTTTGAAACTTCTTAGTTTTGATCGCGAATATGGCCCTAAACTGCAAGTATATTTTCCCCACCTTCCCTGTTCATTGTGAACTCGTGCTGGAAAGGGGTCTAAGGTCAACGGATACCAGGCCGAGCATGTTCTTGTATATCAGCAATTATAGCTGTAGAAGGAAAGAACACAGTTTTCAGATAGGATCTCGTCCACTGCTCTTGCTATGGGGACACTACTGAACCACATAGTGTCGCCAACAAAGAGGTCAAGGACAATGGTAACATACTTCTGGGATCATGAGTCAGAAACTCCTTACAATACAACGTAACCTTCAATATTCAAACATAGCATCGATATCTTTTATTGAATCTAGGAAAACTTTGTTTCAAGTAGTTTAAACAAATCCCTCCCTGAATTTGAATTTGTTTTTAAATCGATATCAAGTACTACACAAAACAGCAGACGTGTCACAGTTATTATTCTTAAGTCATACAATATTCTAAATTCTGTAAGCAGAAAAATACTGAATATACTGTTTAAGAGCCTGACATAATTATGCTAGTAATAGTATTTCAGAGGACTGCCGTGATCATGAGCTGCATACTAATGTGATACTTTAGCATTATTGCGCTGACCAAAGGTTACAGCAAGTACAGTGGGCTGGCAAATAAAGTAGGAAAATTGTGAATATGAAGGAAGGAAAAGAGCTCAGATGCAATGTTATGGGAACAATGGAGGAGCGGTAAGCGGCGCTGTGAGCTTACAATACGGGCTTGATACTGCTGGTACGCGGGGAGGTTTCACTGCTACTTAAGGGGTAATTTATACACTAATGTTGACACAAATGTTAGTTATATTCTTTCGAGAAGTAATACCGTACCCTTGCAAGGATTAAATGGGGAAACAGATTGTTTTATTTGGTTAAATTACTCAAGTTTTGTTTCAGTTTGACGATCGTTAACTTGTGGTTTTCCACGCTGCACTAGATTTAGGTTTACACTCGTATTCGCCGATATTCTAAGTAGTACGGGGTCATTAGGAATGACGGTAAGTTCTTTTATATTAAATAGGCATATAAGCATATGTAAAATAAACTATAAATCCAAAACGGTAGTTAAACATTCGCCGTATGTTCTGACTTGTTTTTACTCATGAAGGCATAAAACCCGAGTGGTGGTTTGCCAAAGAATAATACAAGACGAACCGTTACCAAATACCAATAAACCTGTACATAAAATAGTTTAAAGATTGCCTCGTAGTTCATGTCTTTTGTATCGCTTGAAGTAATGGATGAAGAATAAAACAACTCTGCTGATAAAACACAATCTTAATAGTATGGTAGAATATAGTTCAGATGAATGACAAACTGTATTGGTTTGAAATGTAAGTGACGTAACTCTAAAATATTATGTCTATATTATTAAACGCTATAATTGGCGTACACAAGGCCATTGTTCTGTTGCCTTCACAACTTCTTTTCAATAAAAACAAAACTATTTGAAATTATATTTCGGTCTCAAACAGAAACCCTCTTCAGATTAAAAACAACGTATTATAACTTTTGAAAGGACAGGTTCACTCTACAAACACAATAAAACATAGAAGTACCCTGAAAACACTTTAATTCCACACGACTAGTTTCGAAAATGATTCCATTACCAAGTGTGTGTTGTATTGGTCCTAGAGCTACAGTATATAAATAAACAAAAAATTTGCACATCTGGAATCGAAAATATTAGATTGGACAGGGAATAATTTTTGTGTACTTGAATCATCCTGCTGGGTTAATACTATGTAAGAATTCAAATAATGGATTTCTGTTGGATGCATGAATGACGTTGAGGGTGAAGCAATGGATTGCAAAGAAGACTTCCACATATTTATCAATACATTAATAGATCCTAGTATACTCAACGTCACCCATGCATCCAACAGAAATCCAGCATTTGAATTCATGCATAGTAAGAAGATTCAAGTAAACTAAAATTTATTCCCTGTCCAATCTAATATTTTTGATTCCAGGTGTGTAAAGTTTGATTTTATATTTGTTTATTATATACCTTAGTTCGAAGTCCAATACAACACACACTTGATAATAATAATGATATTGATATTGATTTGATTGGCATCATTTCCGAATATTATGTTATTGTGTTTTCTAACATAATATAGTAGGCTATGTCTGTATTTTAATTTCAAGTTTAACATCATTGGTTATACAATTGCATTTACACGTATAAGTTCAGTTCTACTCTTCATCGCTAAGTTAAGGCCGCATTCCGTCGGCATCAACCCCAAAAGGTTTTGGGAGAGAACATAATCTGTTCACAGAATAGCCAGGAATCTATCTCTAGTTAATCTGTGGTCTTTTACAATAACTAGTGGTCAAAAGTAATCCAGTGGCGCATCTAATGTCGAAAATACAGTAGGCTGCGAACATGAAGGTGTTTCTATGTGTATGTTCTATGTCTATGTGATGGCGAACTTGTGACTTCTGCACTGGATATCCCATTGCCATGCACAGCGAGTGAGTGACAGGAAGCGGCGTTTCCAGCAACGTATAACGCGACGTGTAAGAACCTTTCCTATTGGATGACACAATGATTGATCCGCGGCGAGATTGACGACCTGTTTGTAAATATTAGAAAACACGTATTATTCTGTCGGCTGAAGCAATGCTGGGCCATTAGAGGTAATTATTGTAGTCAGGATACGAGGAGGTATGTGTCCGCGCGTGCGTACATGTACATGTATCCCTTGCTACTCTTAGTTCCCAGAGTTAACAACTCTTTACCATAACGGGCATTTGGGGAAGGTGTGTAGGGACCTTATTGCGTAGAGTTATATTTTGTTAAAACATATTTCACAACCCTCCGTTAAATTTAAATAGAGAAAGTTGTCATTGAAAGATATATCAAGATAATAAAGATACTTTTTTCATTCAAGTTGTTTTGAATATATTGGTCTTTTAGTCATTTCACTGCTATTTAGAGGTAAAACAAACGTAGCCACAATACATAATAGATAATAAGTACTTAACTTTATCACACCAATAAATAAATGCAAGCCATGAACCTTAAAAACATAAAATGTAATAAAAACTGTTCATAATTATCAGATGAGTGCTTCATTTTATGGTTTAGTTAACTCGTAATATACAGTTTTTAAGTCCCAGAACGGCTTGATATTTCTTTACTGGTATTTGAAATACGGAATAATTATTATTTCCATAAAAGTCTTATTAAAGATAGCTGATAACATGACGTCACCCACGAGAACAAAGCACAAGGAATCAAAGAAAATCTTTAACAAAAGCAAAAGGCATGAGGCATAGAAACAAAATTTCGTTACGCGTAGGATAATGCCGCGAATCGAATCTCAATAAGTCGACTACATCCCGAAAAAAGGTTAGTAGAGATCAATGCCGCAAATTCGATCTCAAAAAATTGTCTCCAATGAAAGTGTTAGTGTTTGTTGAAATTTCCGAATCCTTAGTCTGCCGCCATTTTTGATGAATAAGACCTATTGTTGTTCGGTTTGTGGCATTGCTCTTCCCTTGTAACAACCTTTCAGTTCATATGCCAAATAATCTATGCTCCCATTAAGGAGTTGCCTATGGCCCGTTTCCTGCAAAATCATTAGCTCATGGGAGATATGTATTTTGATTCAATTAATCAGACATGTCGCCATTGCAAATAACAGAACCATAAACTGTTCAATCGCATCAAAGAGCTCGCAATAGTAACTTTGGGTGGTACACGTTTAAACAAACCAGTCGCCTACTAATGCCATGTTTCCTCTTAAGGTGATAAGCACTACTGCAACAAGATGATTGCACAAAGACCCATTACAGAAATAATTTGTTTTCGAAACCCTCATTCCCTTTATGAATAGTAATCTGGCGAGATTACTGACATCTCATCGGAGTCGATTGCAAACGCGTACAGCACACAAGAAACTCTTGTACTGTTTCTAACCAGACTCACGAACTGGTTCAAGTACTGCATCGTGCAGCCACTAGGTGGCAGTACCGTGCAGTCATATAAAAACAAGCATTTATGTATGCTAAACAGATGCTATACACTGTTTATTAGAACCTCTCGTCACAAAAAGCTAATGCTCGTCGATATGATGCACGTCCACTTCTCCTACCTTGGACTGATGTTACTATTTGTATTGATACGTTTTATTACTATAATACAGATTTAAAGTAAGGAAATAATAGTAATGGCTACGTAATTCAAACCGTAGATGTGTAAGTTTGGATGACATCAAAACCAACATCTCTGATTGAAGAGGCATTCTACAGTCTGATGAGTAAATGACCAATGATTTCTAATCTACTTATTACTCAATAGATTAGTAATGATTAACATGGTTCACAATCGGAGATCATTTAAGTAGCCGACTGAGAGAGTGTGAAAGAGATAATGTAAAATTGTAGTATATGTTTGAAAGGTATTTTGATGTTATAGTGAGTGAGACAAGTCTTAAGTTACAATATGACAATTTCTATAAATTCTCTATTTTTCCGGAATAAAACCACTGACTATTATTATTTTTCATCGTATATACATCCTTGAAATAATATGTACTTATTGTTCCCCTGATTAGTTTAAATAATAGATAAATTCATAAAGGTATTACGTCAGTGTAATTACGTCAATGTATGAATGTCATCGATGCTATGCGACGATAGAGCGCGCGCATATGGATGATACTCTTGACAATTAGCATAGTATCGGCGTGGGATCGCGAGGGGAAGGGACAGAGGCGGGGTAAGCATTGTGTGGATCGTGATGGGCGTCATCGCAGATTATCTATTGTCCAAGATATAGGCCAGTGATGAACACAGGTGCCGCCACTGCGCGCCATCTAGCGGAGATCTCGTCAGTTGCTGGAGGCACAGCGCTAGTTTCGGCAACCGGAACCAAGCTTTGGTCCGATTTCCAGGTTTAATTAGTGTGGGTGAAGCGTGTAAACGGCTTACAGAGTTTCTCCTCATGTTTGGCACTGATTATATTTATTGCTGGTTTAATAATTCGCAAATTGGTAGACGGCACAGTGAGCAGGTGTTTTCCCATCAGTGGGAACGTGTCTGATGGATTATCTAGAGCGTTGGAAACTAGAGTGTTAAAAGCTAAATTTATGATTAATGGAATCGATTAATTAGAGATCAGCGAATGTCTTGCAGTACCGAAATTTACACGGAATAAAGTACAGAAATAGAAACGTTCGGCGAATTAACGTTTTAAATCGCAGTTTGCTATCTATGATCGGGATCGGATTTTTCCTGCGTTGAAATACTATTACACTGATATAACTAAGGTTAATTGATTAGCATCGTAAAGTACCTTTGTACACTAAAACAATAAAGAGGAATGATAGTTTACAAGAAGATACTACTTTGGTCATAGTTTTAAAATTGCTTGGTAAAGATTTAGGTGAACTCTTATAAAAGGTAAAAACGGCTATCGTGAAACGCTTCGTTTGGTAGTCAAATAATTCGGGAACTTAATTGATTTTGCAGACTCATGCAAATTGAAACGTCTACTGTAATGGTCGGAACAAGAGTGCAAGCACGTAAACAGCTATAAATCTCCAAATACACAACAGAATGTTCAGTTCGCGGACTCTGTACGTATTTTAGCTTCATTAGTATTGAGCTGTCCACGGACGTGAGAATATACGGGCATATTTCCCAGCAGTGTGCAATGATTAAGATATCAATCTAACCACTGCCGGCTTCTGATTGGGTCGATTTGGCGGCAAAAAGTGCCGCCTTGGCGCGAAACAGGTGCTGCCACCGCTCATGTGTTCACATTTACGTAATTGTGAGGATAAGTAGGTGAAAAGTGGAACTGTTTGTAAACTGTCCGCACAGGTTGGATGTGAAACTGATATAATCTACTTGCACTTTCAGTAGTTTCCACTTCTCTGATCAAGTAATTCTCTGTTACATTACTATGGAAGGTCTACTAAATATTACACTTATTTTGCGGATGTAATAAGAACCATTCGAAAGGCTGTTAGTCTTAAAGGGTAAGGAAGCATAATCTAAAACACAAATAACTCAGTTATACCAAATAATTAGAAACCCATAAAAGATGCTGAAAGGCATAAAATATGTTAAACAGCACTGATAATGGTTGAAAAACATGCCTCTGATGTTTCGGCTCTGACTGGTCTTGAAGTTGTTCAAATATTTTAGGGGCGTAGTTTAACTGCAAATCATACATAACATCATTATTTTCGAAAAGCATTTAAATTGGGGAAAACAATCCTCCGGTTTGCCCTCTGTCCTCTGGCTACCGCCTTCATTATGTTTGTACATGGAAAACTACAGATTCAGATATGTAAAAGTGTTAAATATCGCAATGCTACTAGTTTATTTGCTTTGAAATCTGACTATTGTAAAACTAGAGTGAGCCTTTGTTCACAATATCAAAGTCACAACTTTACTGCTACTACCCAGCGTTGAAAATAGGCTGTTGAATAGCTTTACAGACTATTTTAGGAAGTTTCAGTTTTCAATAATGGACAGAAATGCATGTATAACCTGTATTGGTTTGGTTGAGCTGAAACAATCTTATCTGAAGCAATCATTTCTATTGTAGTTCCATAGACATTGCTAGCCCTTCACGTCTGATACGCCGGAATTTCCTTAGGTGGCCGCCCGAATCCAGGTTCAACCAGGCCTATTATACACCTCCAAGTGCTGGCCTGTTGACTGTAGAGGGCTCTAGGTAAGCAGTCCTGACGGCCGACAACGACAGGGATCACGGGTTGCCAAGGTAGCGAAGATCAAGTAGTGTGAAATTGTAGAATGGAGCGTTTGACAACGTGAGAACGGCTGTTTCTTGATCAGCGAACCAACGTTGGTCGAGACAGTCTACCTGACGGCAAACCAACATCTGATTGAGCAATCCATCCGCTTTTCGTGAACGCAATTCAGCCATAAATCCTGTCTAAGTACACACAAACTGGACACAAACTATAACCGTTTCGAGTTACTCAAAAACCAAAACGAGCACTCATACACAATCCCCTTAATTTAAAAGATCCAGGGGTAAACTCGTACAGTTCAACGCCCACAAGCAGCCAAGCTGAGCTCTAAACTTTGATCACCGCTGAAATACGACCACTCCATCTACTTTCAACCATATCATATATCGATAGCGCGTAGAGACTTAACGATTATTGAAGCGTATCACCTGGACCAGTACGCCCGCGCCAGAGCGACCACACGCCGCCAGATCACCTTTAAACACAGGCTTTATTCCATTACGGATTATTTATCCCGGGAAATATTGCTGAAGGCCCCACTTCCGTCCGTCGCGCTAGGGTAACTCTAACTGCGCGAGGCCGGCAACAGCCCGAAATCGGAAATAACTTAGGCGGTTGTTAGCGCAATAACATTGTTGTAAATTTCAATACAAGAGGTGATTTGGAGAGTCAGAAGCGCAAAGTATAAGGTGTGGAATATTTATGCGTGAGGGAACCGCCGGCAAATAGTTTAGCAGTGGGTACCACACATGCTCCTTGTAAAGTGTGCAACGATACTTAACCGAAATTGGAAAAAATGAATATGTTAACATTGTACTTATACTTCTTTCTTATTGTTAATTATAATGTAGATAAGTGCAAATCAACACTGTGCATTATTTTTAGAAGTGAATTTAGGTAGCATAAAATAGTTTTAGTTTTCAGATACACTTGTTGCTCTTACCCGGTACTTGGATGTCGTTAGATTAGCAATTATAATGTAAAGTTTATTTTAAAATCGATTGCTGACCATTTTGGCTATTTTAAGTTACAAAACATTAAACAGCCCTTATCTCGAAACTAATAACTAGATCTGGATTTCCTACGAGTTGGTCTGGGTTAAAATATAAAATTACTAACTTGATGTTATGGGTTTGAAAACTCGTATACTTTTATAGTTTATATACTTATTTACCATTTGGGGTTTTTAAACTAGCCTTTGGTGTATTTTAAAATTAAGTTTTCAACATATAAATCTTTTATTTGAAGTAAAATTAAAAACTGAAGAAAATACTGTGCATTTTTAAAATAATAATTTATTAACGACTACGAATTGCAACTGATTTTGCATTTCGCCCAATCTTAGGAGGCGAATCACAAATATATACGAGAAGTTATAAAATCAGCTGTTTTAACGAATCTCTCCAAACTGCTTCCTCTACCTTTATTAATCGCCCTAACGTTTCCAGGTTTCCAACGGTAACACGCGACGCAACTGAGTTTCAAATAAAAAGGAGAGTGAGGTTAATTGGCGCATTAATCTCACAGGAACTCTTCCCAGCATTAATCAGCGCGCACACCTCCGGCCGCCAGTGTTGACTCTCAAAAGGTCTGATCCTATTAAGGAATGATCGATGAAATACTCGGCAAATTGGCAAATTTACAGACCGGTCCGATCAGAAAGGGGGCTGGCAGTAAGTCAATTGCGGCTTAAGCTAAACTGCGCTTCGTGTCGGTGCTAATAAATAGATCGGCTAATTATGAGAAGTGGCGCAGCCTGATTCGTGCGGCGGGCGTGGACAGATGCAACAGCGTTCATCCATCACATCACAGATGACAGGTGACCAAACACACTTCAACATCTCAAGTTGCTCGTCATGCAGACGAACCCTTGTGCACAACAATACAATGTTCCATATCGTAATGATTGGGGCTAACCACAGTAAACAAGCGCAAAGGTAATGATTTCACTGATACAATTAGCAATAATCATTTTCTCATACACATTATGTCTGAATTGGTTCGATGACCATTGGAATACTAAAACGTTTTAATTAATTTTCATACATGCTATTGTACTGTACACAATATTTGATAAAATGGGAAAACGTTTTTCAGATGATTACGACTATTCTCGCGATAACCCGTCTAAATGGCAAGTTATTATTGTACACTTTCGGCGTCTTAAACCAAAACTGCACGATAGCTTTCATGAATGACTAACCACAGACACATTTTTAGTTTAGTAAAAACTAGAGGTTTCAAGTATAACCAACACCAAAACATTGGTTTGAAAGCCTTTTCTGCCCACTCTAAGCCCTATAAGTAACTAGAATTATTTCCCACGAGTATAACTAGTCTTTAAAATATATAATACGATAGACATGTGAAAACAAAGAGCAGATTACAAAACACATCCATAATGTATGAGTACTTAGTCACAGATAGGTATACAGAGTAAATATGACTTGTCCTGACACTAAGGAATACCTAGGCCGACCTTTGACACGTATTACTCCACCTGGGGGGTGAATGTGTTAACATTTCTGCGAGGCACGCACCACGCCCGCGCCAGCTGTAACAAAGTGTTCCCACTCAGCGCACAGCTGACTCGCCTAACCTAATCAGCTGATAGTTGTCCCAACAACAGGTGACTTGTCAAAACAAACTGCTCGTATCATCTAAGTTAAACAACAGAAACGGTACGTGTCATGCGTATTACATTACGAGCTCAATACCAAAGGTTTCCCCTAAGATATTTCAACTAATTTTTATCCTGGTCGACGTGCACTGAACAGAAGAAAGTGAGGTTGGGTCGTGACCTTCTTGACGACGAAGACTTATCACCGGCTGATTGCTGATAGGACGCCATTGTTGTTCATAATTGAGCTTTTTACCTCAATTAATGACACATTCTTGTCGGAGATGATTGCGGGAGTCTGCTGGTCAACAAATGAAGGATTGTCTTGTTGGCTATGAAGGTCAGAGTGACAGTTGAAAGATGGAAAGAGTCGACGCATGCTCCAGGAGAAACTAAGTAACCGCGTACAATCTTGCTTCCTACGGCGGACAGAATTTCTAGTTTTTCTGTGCTTATTTATTAGGTATTTGGAAATACTTCGTCGGATCAATATACCGACAGCAGTGGTGTGGGTGTAGTTAGTAATGAATATCGTCTAGGAGCACGGCGCTGCAAGACGAAATGACTACACAGTTGTGCTGCGTGTTGCCTACAACGCCGTGTCCCCTTCTGACATCCTCCATATTGAACGAGACTCAGATTACTTACTGCTGAATCGGATTCCTAAGGCCACAAAACCTTGCACGCAGTTGTTTTACTTTACATACAAGGTTAAGTACTATTTTCATGTACAGTGAAAATGCTAAAGGAGAATTTTTAGACGATAGAGGAAACTTATTGGAGACTTGGTGGGGTTGAACGAAAAATGAAACAGTTTTGTTCGTCAGCATGTTTTTTAGGGTACGCAAAACTCACAACACTCGATTTCAACTACTTCTCCAGTTTAAGTAATTACTATTGGTCACGGTTTCTATACAATTCAAGACCTAAACTAGTACGAACAATCACCACCTTGATCCTAGTCCTGAACTAGACACATAACTCCTTGTATGATTTAGGTAAGGTAGGTAGGTTACACATTGATTTGCAGTGGGCGGTGCGTTGTACCGTTGCTCAGTGAGCATCATAGAGGCAATTACCCGGGCCAGTCACGAGTCTACTAGGCTTTGGTACAGTTCTGCAGATGAGGAACTGCTACAGTTTCAAGCTCAACTAGGCCAATAGTATTCTTAGTTTTACTTTGACAGGCAGTTAACGTAACACGTCTAGGGAGTTTTTGTTAGTTTTCCTTTTTATAACACACACTTTAAGTTTTAATTTTTTGTTGTGGCCCAATTTAAATTAAAACTGTTTTTTTGCCTCATACTCACTTTAGGGAAAGAAGCGGAAATTCTTTCAAAGTCTGGCGAAAATTAGGAAATGAATCCACCCATATTTTGGATATGTGAAGTGTTGGTCTCCACCTTTAATGACATCTAAAAACAGTGGTTTCGTATACAATTGATATACAGAAACGTAGCTTTTGACAACAGCTCTGAAAAAATGTTTAGGAAGGTTTCTCTTGCACCTTCGAATAGTCCTTGGCTTATAATGATCTGTTTTTAGTTTAAAATATGTATAGATTTCAACGTGTATTATTCGTGTCTTAGCAAATAAATTTTAAAGATAAATTTTGGTTCTAACTACGAAGCAAAAACCAGATCTAATATAAACCTGCATTTACCTCTTCATCATGTATGTCACATATCATATTGCCAATAAATCCATCATTCACCAAAACTGTTACTGTTGCGTATACTTCTATTCCTTATTTTTGTGAAACTCGTTTACTAACACTTCAAATTCGCTCTGTTTGGATTTAAATGATTATTGACCTTGATTGAAGACAAGTGGGCCTACTATTTGCAAGGCCCGTTTTCAGGAAGTTCACACAGTCTAAACGGTACTAGAAAATCCTGAATGGCTAAAGACCGTATGTGGCTGAAATAATCAGCTGATATCTCTCACGAGCGCAGCGCGGTTTCACTTAACAGCTGATTGTTGGCTCAAGTGTGGCTAATCTGCGGGTCCAAGTAACCAGTAATTTTCGCCGACCTTTGTAAACAATTAACTCTGCTCAACGTGCATAAGTGTTTCCCGCCAGACTTGCTTTTGGCAACAGCTACCTCAGACCCGGATGTGTTGTTTTTGTTAGCCAGCTTCCAAAATATCGGTAAGAAACTGAACAATTTTCAACAAGGAATAATTCACTTCGGATAATATGCACCGCCGTGAAGTTTGTCAAGGTCTTGAGTTACTCGTTTAATTTGTGTTGAAACCATCTTTGGATCAGTTGTAAAGTTCTGCCGTCTCTGTGTTCCATTCATATTTTTAACAAAACCCCTTCCTTATTTCTAGTTTTAAGTTCTTAACATTGGGAAGTTTAACTTTTGTTTACCTTACTTTTTGATTACTTTAGCGTTCGTCAAAGTTCACTGGCGTGTAAATAAGTTTTCTTTTAGAAATAATGCATTTAACCAGGCAATGCAGACTACCCAATTACTAAATCTTTAACAAAGCAAGATGCTGCAAGCTTTTAAGTCCGTGTACATAATTAGTAAGTGAAAGAGGAGGTTCAGAAAGAAAGATGAAAATAAAGAAGCTCCAGAGAAGAAAAGAAAGAAGCTCGCATGTCATGTGGTCACTGCATGACCTGGTTACCAGACAAGTATTGATGGTTCTGTTCAAACAGTGATGCAACTTCTTTGTCTGCACCGAGCTGCCTTTAATCACAAACATACCTTTAATTGACAACGTTACCACCAGGTGACAATTAGCAAGATTTATCAGTTAGTAGACTTCAAACATGGCTTTAAGCTGGTTACCTAAAAGTCTATACATTGTTGCTAGTTCACTGAACACTTTTCAAAGTGCAGTAAATTTGTTGTCATATATTTTGTAAGTAAGTTTTACAGCCTTCATTAAACTCGAAATGTCCAGTAGTAAACTTTTAATGATGTGTAAATATTTTGAAAATTCACCTTAAAAACAAATTTGATAAAACCACCAGCATACATTTTAATTTGAACCATTGGATTAATAACGACAATGCCTTGGTTTCATTAGAGAACACATAACTAATGAAGTCGATTGCACAAGGTTTTTAGGGCTGTATATTGATAAAACCTTATGCTGGGACAGCCAGATCGACCATATTTGTAGAAAGATGTCTCTGGTATATTTCTATTAAGACAGATGAGAGATCTATGTCTGCAGATTTTAAAGTAGTCTATTATGGAGTGGTACACTCATTTGTCTTATGGAATTATATTTTGGGGTAGCTGTGCTGAAAACTAAACTGTTAAGAGATTTATCCTCCAAAATTCGCAATTGAGTTATTTGCAAATTGACGTCAAGGACATCGTAGAGACTATTTTAAAAATCTCAAAATTCTTACATTAAAGTCACAATATTTTGAAACTATATCATTTTGTGTTTCAAATGTAATTTTACTAGGGCCAAGATATACATTCTACGATACAGCTCAAATTCTACTTTTGTAAGATATCCATAGACTACTTATTTATGAGAGAGTCGATGGTATGGCGTAAAACTTTTAAACAAGCTCCCCAACGAGATCAAACGTTTACTGCCAGAACTGGCTTTATTCAAAAGGAAAACTTAAAGAATATTTGTTGATCAAGGCTCTTTACTCTGTAGCAGAGTTTATTGTAGAACCTGATAACTTCCCATAATATGGAATATTTAACATATATTATTAAAAGTATATTATTAGTAAAATATTTAGTAATTTCAAAATCAAGTTAGCCAATTCAAAGTACACTATCTAAATTAAAATAAGAAAGACAAAATTGTAAGACGTATATGGACATTATTTCACCGTATTTACCAGTGGCTTAAGCCCATTCTGGCATTTTAAATTGTAATTCACCTCTCATTTCACCATAACATTCCATTTCATAAAGTCTAATTACATTGTACACTGCCTAATAAATAAATAAATCGGCTGGTTTGAAAAGTTTGATATTATATTTGTTAGTTTTGCTGAGCTAACAGTCAATGAAATAATGAAATACAATCTGATAAGTCTTTGTGCACAAATTTAAATACGGTTGAATATGTACGCATAGTCAAAACTTGTCCTTTGAGATAAATATACACGATACATAATTTATTCGACCACTAAATCAATTTAAACTGACGGATTTTACTTCTGATGGCTTTCCATAGTTGGACATGGATCGTGCTTAAATCATTTGCTCCTTGCAAGTTTCGTTCCCAAGTATGCTATTTTTGCATATAAGTGGTTGAGATATACCTCAAACCTCTAGCGATGAATGTTAAACATGCGGAAACTTCATGTGAACTGCAAAACAGTGAGTGACAGGTGTTTGTGGTTAGGTGAGGGTGTTTGAATGCGGCTATATTTAATCCGCAAATTCACCAACAAGTTCACGACCTGCCCTTACATGAGGAGCAGGTGTTTCTGCACACCACAGAATAGTTAACAAGTCACAAGCAGGAGTGAAATGAAGTTCCTCTTAATCTGTGTACGTCCGACTTGAGACTATCTGTGACCTCTACGATATTTGCATGAATCAAAGGCTTTGCACGCTTACCTGTCTGTAAAATCTCCTCCGGCATTCTTCGAGCCTATTAGGACTTGGTGTGAATGTTGTAGTTTCTATCTATTTTGTTTATCAGCTGATCATAAAGACCTTTTTTGTCAATCGTTGTACTTGGACAACCGAGTTTAAGGTACTACTCCTTTTAAGCCGTATATTAAATGACAACGCAGGCTAGAAGAGGAGAGAGGACATGGATCCTCTTTGCCCCCGAATCCTGTATCAAACCGTGACCTGCCATCACTAGGCAAGGCAGTCGTGACTGGAGGATGGGAAACGTTACAATCAACCGGAGAAGTGTTTCTGATTTATTGGACTTTTACGTACGCTGCATATAATATTCTGTGCACACTAGTCTAGACAACTTGTCTCATGCAACTTTCTACCTTTTCATAGTTGGGTCTCAAACCTAACTCAAGTCAAACAAGGCACTTGTAATTTAATACTTCCCCTTACTATTAAAATATCCCTCCGGGTTAGAGTCCACAAACCCGAGTTCTTAAAAGAAATATTAGCCAAGTGGATATTACTGATGGATGTTGTACAATACATACGATTTCTTGTAGTACATTAACGCGAATTAGTGATACTGCTACCGTTTTAAAGATTAAAAGCTATAAACTTGCCACTTTTTAGAGCCAAGTTTGACTGCCAGAATTGGAATCTACAAAATTAAGAGTTTTTATTTGACGTATAGCTCTCAACGTGATATTTATTAAATCGTACATGATGTCCCAAGAAGGTATTTTCAATCATCTCAGTATACCTCCAGATTAGTGAATATACCCTTTGTAAAACGTGTCTCTACCTGTCTTCCACACTGGATGACAGCAAGAACGCCATGGAGGGAGCACCTGTGGGTGGACAGATATGAGTATCACTTGATCTGGTGAGAGTTTGTAACGCACGCTTGCTTATCAGTTATCACTATGACACATTACAACAACTCAGGAGCATGTGCGTGACAGCTTGTCATAGAGTTACACAAAGACAAGTTTCTAGAAGCAAACACTTCTTTCAGGAACTCTAGTTCATTTCTACAGGCATGTTCATTGACAAAATGCATTTTTTGCAACACAAAAACAACACTTTTTAAATATAGTCCTGTACAAATAAATGTAAAGTTTATTCTGTAGAGCCTATGATGCAGTTTATTATGTTCTCGGTTTTATTTATGTTAACGATTTCAGGTTATTTGTCGGAATCGATTCAACCTACAACGTCTGGTTTCGAATTTTAATATTTCAGTTATGAGCCACAGTTTGGAATGTGATAAAAGTAGTGTTTCCTTTTAGTAAATATTATATTATACGACATTAAAATACATGAATAAAATTGGGTGTTTATGAAACATCAATGTATATTGCCCACTTAACCTAGAGCCAGAATCTGTTATAACTCACAGCTGAAAATTGTTCAGTCATTGTGTTTAATTTTTTAATTCTTGTCCTTAAGTATCCTCTTTATACCGAAAAACTAACGTTCATGACATAGTCCATACGCAAGAAAAGCTCTGTTATTATACTTAACAGATTCCCAGGCAGATAATCTGGAGTGGAAGTGGCCCGCGCTCCGCTCGGGTGACCAAGCAGCACAACTCTCCCGGAATGCCCAAACACTGGGGATATCCACCTCAGACTCTTCATTAGAGAGCCACCTGCAGGGAAATGAGATCGTGTAGCACAACTACACCGACCAAATTTATTCCCCTGCCGAATACACATTAATCAGCAGTTCTTTTGTCGGATCTGCGAGCTTTCTGTTCAATAATTAGGAATAACGACGTGATACTCGCTGGTTCCGGGTGAAATGGGCTCGCGTGGTTTAATGTTTGCGCGGTTATGTGGCCGCAATCACCAAAGAGTATTCTAAAACTAAACAGAGCTTTCGCTAAGATGATTGGCTAAACAAAACAAACACATCAAATCAAAACCATTTAAAGAGTGTAAATAAAGAATTTTTATTTTCTTATTGGCGGATGCAACTAGGGATGACTGCGGAGGTTTGTAAGGAGTCAATACGTACACCATAATGTAAACGGTAGGCCGTTGTGGGCTCAGTAACGAATAACATTTTACAATATAACATCAAAGAGACCATAAAGCCTAGGGTAGTAAAATACGCATAAAATAACACAATATCACGCATATAACGAAAAATCTACCTCACTCGACAGCTATTTGGCATGGGCAATTACAATTTCTGTACTTGTGTAATATATTGTCGGTGTATTTTACAGCTGTAGCCGTGCTCCTCTGTGTATAATATATTTATCTTTCATAAACAACATAACATTTGTTCTTTATTGTCGTTTTGGCCTATATTATACATTAGGAAGGATCCAGTGATGCTATGATATGTCTATTAATCAAGTGTTATAGCGGTAAAGATGAGTTCTAGAGATTGGCAATCTTGGTGATGACAGGTCAGCAGCTGATGATGGTAGTTCATGTTACCACCGCCTCGCCACGCCACATGCCACTAGTTACCACTTACCACTTACCCGCGCTACGCTAGCTACCACTTACAATGTGGCTACTATACAGGTCAAGACCTAGTCTCAGTCGTGTCATGGTTAAGGTGGGGACAAATCAAAGAAGGACTTGATTTTGAAAACAATGTTTAATGGAATCTTTTATCACGGGTGTTAACAGTATATAGTGTTATTCAGCTTAGGAAAATACGAATATGACTTCAGTTATACATCAATATACTTTACTACAAGTTACCATTTGGCGCCTGTAGATCCTACTGTAGTTTCTTTTTTCGTACATTTCGGGACTGGGGTGTCCCATTATCAGTGTACCTTCTCTATTCTAATACACTATTGTTCATCATGTTAAAAAATGTATACACTATAAACCCACACAAACGGTCACTAAGTTTGTATCGCGGAACTCGCGCGGGCCGTGCACTACGATACGTAAATGGGCCTACGGCGGGCGACATGGTTTGCTGGACTGTGAACACGTGACTGCGAAATTGAGAGCGGCGGAGGTGCAGGTGTAGGTGTGCTTTGTCCTGGGGGAATCCCGGGTGAACTGGTTCGGTGTGTATATACCGTTTGTATAATTATAGTATATATATTCTTTAACATAATGAACAATAGTGTATTAGAATAAAAGTACACTGATGATGGGACACCCCAGTCCGAAAGGTACATCTGAAAGACGAAACTACAGTAGGATCTACAGGTGCCTAAAACGTAACTTGTAGTAACACAAGGTCCTACAGCTGGAAAATTAAATATTTTAATACAATATACTTTAGTTATACAATTGCATAATATTAACTGACCGCAATCCCTTGATTTTTTAAGTAGTATCTTAATCATGACACGGTTAACTAGTCCTACTTGAGAAAGATACAATCAATACCCCAGCTAATAAACACAAGGCAAACCAAACAGCGAAGCCAATCCGTCAGGAATCTATAAGAATATCGTTACACTTGCAGTAACTAGAACCACCCGTGGCAAATCTAAGCGATAGGCGAGTAACTGCATCGACCGGGCAAGCAGTATTTATACCACTGAAAGCTACTGTGCAAGAAACAGACATAAATATCAGCCAGAGAGTAAAGCAAAGCGGCTCGCAGCTGTGCAGAGAGGTCTCATATCAACAATCATCGAGGGAATATCAGCGCCGCAGAATAATCCATTACCTTTAGCTCGTGACCATCTGATGGTGTTATGTAAATGCTATAATTGCCTTACACTAGAAACTATCTCGCGATACAGTAAATGATTTCTCGCACCTAGCTGCACAGAAGGACACTTGCTAGCTCCGTGGGAACTAGGGTTACGTGCTGTCTACTACGAGTGCTTCTCTACGTTCTCTGATAGCCTGGAATGAATGGCCGCCGTCAACTTTGTTTGTTTACTGCAATATGTGTTGCTTCTGTATAAGGCGTTTACTACGAGGAAAGTGATATATCGTACAGACATACCGTTGTACATGTCTTCAAAATGTTCATTCGTATGATCAAGTCTTGATTTCCACGAACGAAATAGCTTCCGGAAAAGCAAATAAACTGAACAAACGGCCATGTGATGTCGGTAGCAACACAGTGAAGAAGGAAGATGGCCAGCCACCGTGTCTTGTAGATAAATCAAACAGTCGGACAATGCCAGTCCACCCACAGCCATGCACGACTGCCTCAAGTCTTGGGTCAGAGCACTTCAACTGTCCACTCCTACACAGCATGCGTCAAGCGTCTTCATTACTGTACAGCTGTAGTTGTATTCGGGGTTTCGTCATTACTTACATAAACAAAAACATAGGAGAGTAAATTGTAACGTGTAAAAGTACCACTAGAGCAAAATAGCTTCGTCCTTTTATAGAAAAACTCCGTTGACGTTTTAGTTTACAGCGACTATGGTAACTAAAATACTAAATTGTCCAAGCTCTATCGTCTAGATTCATCTACGAGTATTAACAGTGTGTGCATTTTATAAATTGGTATTGATGCAAGTGGTCAGGTACACGTGACAAATTATAGTTATAACAAACAAGACGTGATTGTTAACGTTCCAATGTTTACATTTCAACAGAATGAAAAGTCACTTTCCAACGGGTGCCTCGACTTTTCACCTTGACTGAAAGTGAATTTTATGCAGAATGCATCAAAAGTATGACATATGTACAACGTATGTAGAAAACCATAACTCAACCAACTCTTACACGTAAAAATCCATTCTGTGCAGTTGACCAGTCACTTTAACCGGTTTTCTTCTTTACTTATTGAATGAGCATTATTGAACAAGGAGGAATACTGTCCTTTGATACTGCTGTACCGGCTCATCAAATTACAGGAATCGAAAACTTATAACCGAACTGATAGATTCAATCCTGATCTCATTCCCATAAAACATATCTGTTATCAAGAACGCTTTCGTCACCGGTAGCTAGAACCGCTGCCAACTGCAGTGCCCTTGATGGTCCTTGCCGCAGGCTAGAGTTTCTCAACAGAGTCACAGCTAGACTTGCTGAAGTGAAGGCTAAATACTCACCACTTAGCGGCCCCAGCACTTCCGGTCGTTACAAACTCTTCAGACAATCGGTCAAGGGTCGTCTGACCTCCTTCGAGGCAATAAAGGCGAGTGTCAATTTGGAAAATTCGCTCAGACAGTTATAAACTGTGATTGGTGTCTTCAGACTAGTTTTTAGATGATGGTGGATTTACAGCTGTCTGGAACAAACTGGTCTAGTAATGACGGATAGTTCACTAAAAGTTCTTCACTATATAATTTGAGAAACAGGATTTTGCTCAACGACAAAAAAAGGTTATTTCAGAAAGGTTATTTCGCAATAATTTGTCTTATAAAGAGCATTTGCCATCAAAATACATACCCAATATGAATATTTCTAGACAATGCATCCCTCAAACACACACCAATAAAAAAATAAAATTGCCAAACTTAAGAAAAGGAAACCAGGCCAAGGACCTTTACAAAATAGATCGTCATGGATGTGGGCTGGAAACGCTGAATAATTGAAACAGCGAGATTAGTTAGCCGAATCGTAGGAATGAAATATTGCGTCAAATCAACATCAAGATGTAGAGGAGGATAATCTGTGACTGATTATGCCTAGCGACCACAAACAGATTGATCCTTGCGAAACTTACGCCATCCACAGTTCATTAACCGACAGCCGTTGCTGGCAGGATATGAAAACACAACTTTAGGAAAATGTGGGCTTGTTCATTGTTAGGTTCTCGTTTTGACGTTTAGAATCAAGCTGACATATGAAGCTACGAGTATTAGCAAACCATTAACTCTAATTGTCTAATTTCTTTGGCTACGTTATATGGTAAGAATTTAACCCGCTATGAAAAGATAGCTTTAAATTTCCAGTTAGCAATAATATGTTTCTTCTTGTTAGTTCGCTTTTCTGATTTAAAACAGTTAAATAAAATTTAAAAGAAACGTGGTAAACCACTTTTAGATAAAAACATTACCTATAACTTAAGCGGATCCGTGGCGGATTGGTATCGCGCGGGACCCCGGAGCTCATCACTCCGGTGGTGCGGGTTCGATCCCCGCAGTCACCACTTGCATTTTGTAGTGTGACTAAACGGTGACGCTAGGTAAAGGTCAAGGTTGAGTGGTAGAGAGGACTTTGTAGTCATAACTCCACCTCGTTAAAGAAGACAAACTTTACCTTTTTAATTTATAATTGTTAAATGACTCATGTAAGCATCAACAAAATCAAGATAGAGTGGGGACTTTTACCATATGTCCCTACTGTTGAGAATTAATAAATGCATAAACCCAACAACACATATTTGCTAAACACATGCGCACAAGATTGACCTATTTACCACACTTCAAATATAGATTTATTAGGCGTCGAAGAATCACTAACAGGCCGCCTCGAACACGATGCAAGGGAATAAATTATGATAAACATTCAGCATTGCGCTGGTTTGTACTGTAGTTGTTTAAGAATGCAAGTGCACGAAGTGAGTCTATGCTAATGAATCCGGTATAAATCAGTGGGATTTCCTTATTGTTGTACCCGGTTGCTGCTGAATCAATTCCGGCCTACAATCGTCTGATAAATCATAGACGCATGAGCAATGTTCCTTCATTAGCTGCAAAACTCTTCCGATTGGTTCTGTCCCGTCGTTACTCTTCTGGACTGCTGCAGTCGTTAAATCTTCTTGATTTATCGGGATCATCCCGAAGTTCTATTTTGCAAGTGTCAATTTAAAGCTTTATTGTCTGAGAGGGATGATTGTTTACAATGGATTGGCCGAGATAATTATATTCATCTTCAAGTTTGGACGACTATTTTTTGTTTTGTTTCAGGTCTTTACTGTAAAACCATTAGAAGTACAAACTTGAAATCCCTTGCTAGTCTTGCCAGAACCATCACAGACCAAACACAGGACCTCAAGTTTCTTCTTCGACGTTGTGCAGTTTTCATAGAATATTTTTATCAATATAAAAGCCAAAATGTTTTACATTTAAATAAATAACTTCCATCTTCTTTAAATAGTTGTGTGTGAAACAGAGATCGAAAAAGAACACATATTTCCAATATCAACTACACAAAACTGATTCCGTCCAAACTTGCCGCTGGATTTGGTTGCTCACTACTCGTATGCTATTTTTAGTTTGGAATAGAGGGCGTTTTACCGTTTACCAATAGCAAGGCTGGTACGTTCGGCAAAAGTCTTGTCTTTAAAGGATATAAAGTACATAATAGCTGTTATATTGAACTTTCTCAGGTATAGGCTGCGTTCAAAGGGGTCAGAGTTTACCTCTAGTTGACGGCACTACTCTGATTGGCTTACATGTTGTGCGTTGATGTTGGCTGCACTGTGACCGTGTCGGGATGCGTGGTGGCCGCGGGTTGTACACATGGTTCATGTCGAAACAGTGTTGCCAAACTCAGACCCAAACCGACTGTACTCAGCCCATTGTGCAAACACAAAACAGTGGAGGGACTGGAGCTTCAAGCGGTCTCCGTTCATTTCAATTGCATTTTCAAATGTAGATTTCAAGGCGTTTGCAACTTTTCGGATAAGTTAATGTGAATGGGCTTTATTTAAGTCGAATATACACAGGATAATACATTGTAATCGTAAACGTTTGAAATGAAATTGGCTATTTGTTGTAAAACTATTTTAAGTCTCACTTAAACCGTAAACTTTTACATATAAACTCGCTATCGTTAGTTCATACCTTACCACTCTCGCTCCCAGTGAAACTAAGGAACAGGATTTATGTCTATCTAGAATCGTTTGACAACGACTGTTGCTTGTGACAAAAATTAATTAACATACTTTTTTTCTATGTGCTATTTTACAAAAAACAAGTTGTGATCTCCTGCTCATTTAATGCCAGTCACACATTTCAAATGGCTCGACGATTCAATAGCTTCGAACGAGATTGCAGCGCAGTGATATCAGGTATGGATAATTGATGCAGCCGTTACAATCGGCTCATGGGCAGAACATTACAGATGCAGACATTTGCTGGGGGGAGGCCCTGGATCTGGACAATGAATGAATTTTGATTCACACCGGTGGACGACCACCCACGTTGCACTTCAATCAGTACACCCGCACTCATGAGTCTACCCGCTGCGCGCTGTCCTGCAATTGCACGAAAAACGCCCGGTATTTGACATTTCTTTGGAACTGGTTCAACGTGTGAACACTGCAACACCGGTCTCGGCCTTTTTGTCATCAGCTGATTGCTGCACCACTGCGACTGGGGGGAAAAACGCTTGTCACTTTAGCCGCTTCGATAGCGATTTTCAGTGACTTGGCAAATGACAATGTTATAATTGTGTCTGACTTCCTCGAAAAGCAATGCGTATTGTATTAGTCCCATTATCTTTTTGTTATAGCCATTTACGATGGTGGATATTTTGTCCACAGTGAATTAATTTGTGGCATAATTATTTAAAGAGCAACAACTGAAATATTCGTCAATATATTTCGGAAATTATATACACGATACTTTAATCACATAAGCCTACCATCTTGTTATTAGGTAATCGGAGAAATCAATTCAAGTTGTCACTTGTAAAGTGATATCTGGAGCTTGTCAGCTGGATAGGAGTGATGGATGCGACCACCGGTTTACGTGGGAGCCTGGGTCCAAAGTGACGAAAGTGGCCCAATCAAAAGATATATTATGATTGAGAAATTCCTTCCCAACGACTCATTGAAGAAATATTCGGGGAACGAGAAATACTAAATATGCTCGATTCGAGACGCCGCGCCAGGTCGTGGAGAAACGACAGTTTAGTATTCAGGTTTTTGTCAAAGGCGCGTTGGTGTTAGTGATAAAGTCATTAATTTCAGGAACAAAAAACCTCGATAAATTGTTTGCATTTGATTTGCAATCTTCAAGAACGAATTCAGAAAAAGTGATAAGTGTTTTTTGTTTCGTTTCTACCTAGAGCTTTATTTCTTATGCCTATTTGAAACTATAAATTGTACTTTTCAGCATCCAAGAGTGTATATACAGTTTAGACCTACGCCCACGTTTAAATGTTTGTTATATTTGTCACTCAACCACCTTAATCTACGTATATTAGCAGATAAGCTGCACTCGTAGTGATCGATGGATGCATTAGAGTAGGTGGACGTCTGAAGCACATGCAGCTGGTGTTTAGTAGAGTGATGAAGGTTGGGAGGTAATGGGTTCATGGGTCCAGCATCTACCATTAGACTGAATCCTTGCGGAATCCGAGCAATTGAGACCAAGGTGACGCCGGAAACTTTGCTTGATACAAATATGATGGACTGTGAAGTTAGCACGACTCTGCGTTTAAGGACATTCTTGCGAATCAGGTCAGTGGTTGATAAATCCATTTGCAATGTTGCAGACAAGAAGGACAAAACATCGCGAATTTATTGTCGTGGTTATGGAATTTATTTTATTAAACGAGGAAATACTGTTGTTAAACTAAACTCGCAAAACAAGGCACCTATCATAACTATAACGGCTGGGCTCTTCTGATAGAACCTATAGGCTCAAACCTTCCTGAGTTTGTAAATGATGCCACAGAACAACTAAAAAAACCGATTACTCGAGTTTTAAGAAAATAGGAGAACTTACACAAGATAGCAAGACTGACCGTTACCATCTTTTAAAAAAAGGTCGAAGGTGTTTCAAAGTTTACTTCTAGAGCAGATTTACAGTTCACGCTCGAGCAGAACTCTCTCTGGCAGTGGTCTGTGACGCGGTGCGTGGCGACCCTCAGGGCACATCTTCACTCCATCTTTCTTCCTATCAGCAGGTATCTTCAGTTCCTGCAGACGCATTTACATACTGAGAGCTTGTAGTGATCATCAGATGTCCTGATGAGGATCTTGAACCACACTTAGAGCCGTTACCCATGTGCTCCTCACATCTACATCGTATCTCAGCTGCAATAGAAATGATAAGCTGTCTGTCAGTCGCCGCCTGTCTCATACGTCCCATGATGAACAACTTTAAACTGGAAAAGCACAGTTGACATTTGAACGCAATCGACGTCACTAGATGTGTTTAAAGTTTTTGTAATGTGTAAACTGCCATAAAAAACCGCCAAATCTACGTGGAATTTGGTCACTATTAACTCTGAAAAAGTTCAATATTTGACCTTTACACCTTCCTTCCAAAAATTAATCGTGTAAAACCAAACCAAATGTCTGATTTATAGTATTCAAATAAATTCTGCAGGCTCGTGGTAATAAAGTACCAGACTGCCTCAACAAGCTGTAAACCAAAGACACTTTATGAGTTTCAAATTAGTATCTGAGAGTTCAGGTTGTCAGAAGTGAATAAATCCGATTTCGCGGAGCCAGCCAGGTTTGTAGTGTCATTTCATGACTGGGAATGCTGGTGACCAAACATCCGGATACGTCTCTTGAATAACTGTACATTTTGAACGTTTATCGTAAACTAAAATAGGTAAGTAATTATTGATGACGTCGGTAGTTAATTTTGAACCTTCTCTAAAATTTAAAGAACAGGAGAATTTTCTCGACGAATATAACTTGCTATTTGTTTTTCCTTGAACAAAAGCAGGTAGCAGTGAACACTGCTGCTGAACGCCACCCTCCACGGGGGTGTCTGTGTCGTGTAATTACTCGGGTCGTGTTGATGCGATCTGGACTCTTCGTGCCTTGGGTTTCGTCATGGCTGAGCACGACTCGCCCGACCTAGATTCCTTCCACCCTCCGCCTCCGCCTCCACCTCCTTCCTCGGCTTTGATTTCCTACTGAGTGATCACTGATGATTGCCGGCCTTAACGAGCTGTGGGTGTGACTGGACCCAAGTATTCTGAATTTACCCGCTCCAGATTACGATTTGCTACATATAAATCTCCTCTTGGACCAGTTGCATCACGGTGGGAGAAATGGTAAATTCGAGAAAAGAGTGGGTCTTTAAGATGAAGACATATGTGACCTTATCACTGTAGTGAAATTTGTGTGACTTGAATCGGGGTTTCTCATTCCGATGCGATGGCTGACTCAAAAAATAATCGCATATATAATAAGGGTTCTGATGAGTCAAAATGCATATATTTAAAGACAGACAAGGGTGAACCTAACCAGAAGAATTTAAGGGTTAACTCAACAGGCAGAATACTGCAAATTTAAGATACATCGATGCCGATACATTGGGAGCTACTTGCTTATCACTATTTCAAATGCACTGACATTTTGTCATGAATATTTTTTAAGACTTAACTGCAAATTTTATAAGTTTTTGGATAATAGGATTCTAGCTTTGATTAAATCTATACAGCAGACATGTTTCTATGAGACATGCTATTCGTTTGGTGTGTTCAAGATGCAGCAGCGCAAGCAGTAGCGGAAGCGACAAGGACTGCTGCCGGTCGTGAACTGTTGCTAATCCCGGCGGCTTGTTTTGAGAGGTTAACAATAAACAGTTCCAAGAGTCCTCAATCATCGCACGCTTGACATCTTGTTCAACGTACAGTCACCCAGTGTAGAGTGTACACTGTACAGTCTCAGATCGTACTGTCAACAATGCACTATATGAAGTGTTCTACAGCAATAATACGGCAGTAAAGTATACAGGGATGACGTAGATAACGTTGAGTTTAGGAGAAATTGTACACAACAGTTTACTTTTCACATTAATTTTTAAAAAGTGAACATAATCATGAAATAAGTAGTTTTTCTTCCAGCTTCTACGACAGTACATAACTAAGACAGAAACGGGGCTAGACTTTTAATCAGTTTTAATCAGTAAATGTAAAAGAAAATGATTAACGATAGTTTTATTTAGTAAACAAGTAAGTAGTTTAGTAAGTTTTATTTTTTGAGTCCCCCTCTTGATTCAAAAGGAGGTTGTCAGCTTTTTACCTACCAAAAAGCATATTATTATGAATACGAAAACACGGTAGTTTCCTATTTAGTCTTTCTGTACTTTGTTGAATGTGAAACTAAGTATATAAACTCTAGTTTATATATATTTCCTTACCACCAATTAAACGACTTTGGGCAGGGAGGAAGCTACCCGCTTTCAACTTTCAGGCTTTCAGGTAGTCACATAAAAAGTTTAAATACAACTCACTCCAAAGACTACCGTGTAATGTAAGAAACTAAGTGTTTAAATTCAGTATTGACAAGAAAAGCCTGAACGATGTTGTAACTGTTCCAGAAGAAAGAATGCGTCATTGTTATTTGCTCGGTCATTTCACGGGGTCTAGTTCCATGGTTTGGCCCATGAAATCGTTCAATAAGTTTCCTCCTGACTGAGACAAGGTTTGGGCAAGGCTGAGCGGGTTTCCCCACAGGAATGTTGTAAGTGTCTGGGCATGGCGCCCAATTCAATAACCGAGATGTGAACACCGCACACAGTGACGCATTTTCTATCATAGTTCTGGCAGAGATAGAAAAACTATGATAGTGGTTGATTGAACTTCAGGCTAAAACTTATTGTTGTGTTATTGTCACAAAATAGTTGATGAACGTCCAGAGGTTACTTAATCAATGACAAATTTGAGGCTTACTTTGTTTATGAAACCCTTACAGAGTACTTGACATACATATTCAATCGTATCAATCATAGGTGCTAAAGATATCAAAATGTATTTCAATTGTACCTGAAATTTGCTGCGTCAAAACCGTTACAACACATGTGTATGAATTAATTGTATTACGTTCAAGTGGGTATTAATACTAGTGTATGGCAAATATATTGTGAACAATTGTTAAATCAACCTTTAACCTTATCCCTATGAGTTGTTTATCGCAATTTCATAAGGGTATGAGGTATAACATAACTCATCAGAATCATCAGAGTTTGTATCAGAACCATTCGAATACTAACTTGGACGAGCTTTCAAGACGACGATAATCAGTCTAATCAGGTAGTAGTTTCATGCTCGTTTATTTCCCTTCAACACGAAATTGTACATCACTGCCTCATGGTAAATACAAAGAACGGTAAGGAAAGAAGCAAACATCTCCCTTTTAGAAAACTGACGTCATCTTCCGTAAAGTTTCCTTATACACTTTTAAGTGTTTCAGCCAAGCTACCTTTACTTACATTAGGTATAAAGGTAAAAAAGATATTTATTTACAAAAGGTAAGAAACAACCGACACGCATATTTAAAATAGTACTTAGCAGTGTTGGTTATACAAAACTGCCGTTTCATAGCAACACACACCACTTATTTTATGACGTTCGAGGTCCGATTTGACCGTGATCTCTAGCCGTTCCTTTTACTTACTTTGCTCAGCATTTTACTTACTTTCCTTTACTCTTTCCTACGACGAAACCCCCAAAGACCTGAACTGTGAGAGCGTAGCACTGTAGCAGATAGGCCAACACTGTCAGCAGACAACGCACTTCCAGACAGTTGAACAACAGGAGCCTTTACACAAGTCAGAAGTAGAGCTCGCAGATGTACCAGCCATGACCGAGCACTCTCCTGCCAAGGAATGTCTTTCATCACATGTCAGCTGGCCGCTAAACATGACGTCTTAATCCTGCCTGTGTACTTAACGGCTCATCCACAACTAATAACTGTTGCTCTTTGCTCTACTGTTTGTCCACAATTGCTTGTTGACGTGTTTTTGAGTATTCAAAGTCGCCGAGTGTTGGTTTAGCGTGGAGTTCTTCGGATGTTATCCTTTGCAGGTTGTGGTTTTGCAACATATGGCGCCTGGATTTAAAGTTGGGAACGGTTAGGTTCATTTAGCTATCTGTTATTACGACGTGTATTTGACCGTATTTAATTTTACACAACTGATGGCAGATATTTAGAATATCTTACAAAATTGATTGAGGTATTGTATTTTCACATTAGTTGCCTTCCAACAAATTTATCAATTATCATAGGGTCAAAGTACGAGTAGATTTAAAGTTTTACGTAACAAGTACATATGGCAGGAATCTGTGTGATCAGATGCGCTATAAACAAAAATAACTACTTACAACTCGAGTATGTAACAAAGTTGCAAGGTGGGGCACGTAAACAATACTCATTACTAGTAGTTTGTATTCATTGTGCTATTGTGGATGTGTTAAACATGCAAATGAAAGCCTAACACATATTGATTTTACGAAACTCCTGATCTCGGATTTCCCAATGAGCAATGGCAATAACTCCAGAGCCGGATATAAACCACTCCGAGATATAAACCAGGAATCAGAATCACATTCACAGATCTAATTATTCCACTCATATCCTTCTTCTGATATATCGCACATCTAACAACCCACTACACGGTCTTAGAAGTAAAACACATTTAAATAGAATATAGATTTCCATATTCTGTCAGACACTTGTTACACTTTCACGGCGTCGGAGATCGCATTACCCGTATGCGATGGGGTGCCCGTTATAAATTCCCGCATTGGCATGGATCAGGCGGATACGCACGCTTACCTCCACTATATCACAAGGGCGTGGGAAAGACAGGGAACAATGGTGTTAGCTTTGTCCCTCACGCTTCCCGGTGTTGGCAGCCTGGCTGGCCCCCCGCCAAGCTCCTGATAACCGAGCTTGCACTAATTAAAAACACCGTCTATTAGAGCCAACTGATTAATTAAATGAGAGCCTGCCTACTCCACTACTTCGTGCCACTTATAGGTTAGGTCTGCCTTATCCTCGGTAAATAGAGATTATCTCAAGTGCTGCCGGGTTCAGCACGACCGAACTCAGCGAGTTGTAATGTTCGAGAAATATGTGATGAGAGGAGACTTGCCAAGTGAGAGATTTGGTTGACAAACATGATAGTTGAGTAGATGCATATGTTTATATTAAGCCGGCAAATATAGTTCCCAACCTACATTTGGCACCGGTGTAGGAGTAGTTTAAATCTGACGAATTAGACTATACGGTTACATTTGCTGCTAAAGTTACCAACGTTGATGAAGAGGTAAAAAATTTCAGTTGGCCAATATTTTTGTTTAGACGACGTCTATATCCGACTGGTAGTAAAGCAATAACTGTGAGGAAACGAACTCTTGAAAAATATAAGCAAGTTTTGTAGTTCTTAAGAAATACTTAAAAGAAACCTTGGCGAGGAGTCACTGATGTATGCAGGACTATCCCTTCACAGAAATAAGGATTGTTTTTTAACTGCATTGCTAATTTTTACTCGTATTTTATGAAGAGGAACTCATTTTTACAAAGAAAAATCATAACATATCATTGTAAGTTATAACAATAAATTTAAGTGCCCTTTTAAGTGACCTACACATATCTATTGACTTGAAATCTAATCTAAAAGTTTGTGACTATTTTAAAATCTAAATATATTCTTTACTCACCACCAAATGAGCTTCTCTGTAGTTCCGAGTGTCAAAGTCCAAGATCGGCATTCTGTAAACAGACACAAATATTGCTCAGTTATTGCGTCTCACGCAAACCTCACAGACAACAGGTTGATTACGAATACGACCATTGACACGCAGACCATGGAATATGTATAATTTCATTATGCTTTCTAATGCTTATTGACTGATTGTGTATAGGAAAGCGAATGGATGCCCACTGCATCACGATTTCACCGCCTTGTAGGCCGGTGCGACGCGGCGTGGCGATCACGTGATAAACATCGGGACGCTTATGGCACGACGGATAAAAGATGGTAACGGGTCCACATAGCCGATACCGAACAGTGGGGAGTTAAAAGCGATCCTGTATAAAGCTATCTAGTGATTACGAGCCGCGAGCGCATCTTCGAGCGCAATTTATGGCGTGAGCGCTCGCCCGTAACGTAACATACAGGACGCGCTGGCAGAGAGGCCAGGAGGTGTGCGGCCTACAGTGTAAAGTGGAGTAAATACACACTCACAGTCAGACCTAATACTTACAATAGGCGTATTAAATAGTAATAGTATAGGTGTTTTCAGTCATTGCTTGTATGAAAGTTGCACACATATATTTCCTAATTTTAAATAACGATTAACACATCCGAAAAGGCATTAGCATGTTATACAATGTACCAAATGCATTGTTCAATAGCTTCCTACAGTGCCATTACTAGAGTAAAGTGAACTAAATCAACGCCTTTTAGTTTTTTTCTTGAACCAGTGTTTACTCCAACTTTAGTTTAATGTTTACACCAAAGGGAACTCAATATCTACCAAACTATTACAGAGTCCAGCAGATTTAACCTGTGTATGGTGTTGCGTAGACAACTCCCTGATGGCCTCAACATCAGCGGGGTCTCGAAGGTATGTTGTGTTTATATGCTGACATAATGCCAGTAAGATCCATGTTAACACTGCTGAATGTTTACTGTCAGTCAAGCTACTGGCATTTGGGCCAGTCAACACTTGAACTTGTGCGCCAATGAAGGACTCACCGAGGTAAATGTTAATAGACCTGTTGCCGGCTCTGGTGTTTTGCATTCCTGACGTCTTACCTCCTTTATCCATTAGCTTCATATCTGATACAACCATCTCACCTCGCTTTCTTCCTCGCATTGATATTGACGATAAGAAAGACATGTACAATACAGACAAATTAAAGACCTCAGTCGTAATAGGGAACTCTAATGAACTTCGAAAGGTTAGCTTTTATACTGGAAGTAGCTTTTACCAAAATTATCCAACTTCGATGAAAATAGGAAGGTACTCCAATTAAATTTATAAATATCGCAAAACCTATTTTAAGCTTTATTTAAATACATGTTTTATTAAAATATGGAGCATTGGTTTTATGATATTTTAAAATTTATAATTGTATTAATTGAAACTGTTTTATACCCAGGATTGTGATTTACCAAAAACATGTGTAAATGAAGGTTGCCAATTTTGTTGTTACAAATTTGTAACATCCTTTTCACATTATTTACTTGTTAATATACAATACATTTTTATTCTTACCTGGAAAATCTGAAAAATATTTCTCTCCAGGTAAAAATGCGGTTAAACCCCACTTAAACTGCTGTAAATTATATAATTTTACAGGTCTTTATGGTGGCAAAGTAAAGAATGCCACTCCTTATAATAACGAAATTGTTTCATCACTTTTAAATGTATCGCGAATACTTGTAACTAATGTGTTGTGATTAATGTATCTTTCAACATCCCTTTTTTAGTAATTTGCTTACCATTTACTTAATGTCCAGTCTTTGTGGACATTATGGACACTGTTCTCCCACAAGTTCTAAGTTACAGCTTATTATAACGTTGACTCGATCATCGAATTTGATAGGATTATTGTCCACTAGTGTCTATCAAGCCATCCTCATAATTTAACTCATTTCTTTTTATTGAACTTCTTTCATTGTCCTTCACGAGTAATAACTAATACTATTGCGTGTTAAGCCACCTATTTCATAAAATTGTTCAATAAATTCTATGTATTTCATAATAATTAATAAGTAAGAAGATGATTATAGTTTGCTCGTCCAGGTCAATAAATAACATTGCTGGAAGAAACCCATAACGTACCTACTTCAATCATAGAAGTTGTCATAAGTACTTTCAAGGCTAATTGAGTTGTTATGTTCTAGAATTAATTGCATTGTTCTATTTCACTGGGTTTATCAGTTATTGCCAGGCAGATACCTTCAATAACAACTGCTTTAGTTGTTTATGTCCTGATTGTGGCCTTAATCAATATGCCGGTTGTAATTAGAAATGTTGACACCTTTATGTACTCCAGACCTCTGCAACCATTAACTTGTGTATGGAAATCACAAGAGTGGGTTGTAGTAGAGAGGTTTACTTCAAACCTAAGTAAAAAATGATGCCACAATGACCATGTATGCAAAAACGATCATGGACCAGCGTTATTCGTTTAACGTAAAACCAAATAAAATGTATTTAGTTAAATACATTTTATACTGTACTATCTACGAGTATATTCAATGTAACGATTGTTTAAAAACTGTGCCAATTTATTCAAAACGAAGGATGAAAATTGCTTATTATAGATGGGTACTTCAATTCTATTTGTAAAAGGCGCAAAACCAATATTCAATTTTATGTTTTATTAAAGTACCCGTTTTTATAATCCCGTGTTGCCCCTTTTAGATTTGAGGATAAATAGGACTGTTTACTAAGCCCGTAGCCTACTCGTGTAGCTCATTTGACGATGACTTGTTCATAAAAATGGTTTACAATTTATTTAGTGTACTGAAACTCAACACAACAAGATATGACCATAAAATTATATTATATGTTCACTATCGGGGTTGTTACTTTTGAAGGTTAAGCAAGCAATGATTTTCTTATTGTGTTTTCTTTGCTTTGTTAAATTTAACTTGCCTTAAAAATTACGGGTAATTATGTATGTAGACAGTTCTTGTTAAAATCCTTTGACTGGGACTTGTGGCGTGGTCCTGTAATCCAGCTTCATGGAGGTCAGATTTTGAGGATGATATAGGTCTAAAGCGGCTCAGATAGTCTCAGTGATCATCTGGTGACACCCGCATCAACTCCCACCATCGTTTAGACATATCAGACCATCACCTGCGTGGTTCGGAAGTAACGTTAAGCCGTTGGTCCTTGTATTTCCATTGGTCATTGGGCTATTAATAATAATAATAACTTTATTTGTCATGTACAAAAAAGGTTTTGTGTGACAAAAAACAAATCTAAATATAAAAACAAATAAGATAAACCCATCACCAAATACTGTTCCCCATAGTAGTACTACTTGCTACATAGGTGAAATATTGTTGGAAAAATTAGTTGTATTTGAATCGTCCATAAATTCACCAACACTATAAAATGATTTTTAATTAAAAGGTTTTCAATTTTGACTTAAAAGAGTTTATACTTAAACTTGGTTATTAATTAATGACCCATTCTAAGGAAGTGTCGGCCTTAGTTTGTAACAAGACTACACCTCATTACTACCACTCATCACACTCATCCTTCACCACATACTTGTCTTAAAATACCCTCATGAGAGTGGTTGGCATCTCAAATAGTTATATAGTGATATGTATTTTAGTGAAAGACGTTGGCGAATTGTATTACTATCGAACTAACTAAGTAGCTTTATATAGCTTTCCAAATACTTAACGTTAAGTATAATACACTCACATCTTGCTAGCGTCAGATGAATGCAAAACAAGACCTGGTTCTAGGCGAAGGGTTATTAGGGCCACGAGCTATTTTTCAGGTTTCAGGCTCAAAAAAGAAGGTAGCAAGAAACGGTACGAGATGAGCTGACAACTCCTAGGTGGCTCTTCATCCGGTGGCCGCGCGTGGTTTTTGCCAAGACAGCACGAGTGGATCGAACAAATAAATCTCCATCTGCGGTAGACTGCATGTATTTATGTCCCTGAGGCAGGTGGTCCAGGTCTGCACATTGCACAACTGAGGACGCAATAACTCACTTGAGCGTCTCCACTGCTCTACGCTGTCAGCGAGTACCGTTACGTCACTCTCATTAGCTTCAACTCTGCATGCGATACAAAAACAGGTCACTGCAAGAAGATGCTGCAGATCGCCCGTGTAAATGGTCTGATTAGTAGCAACTCTTGTGTGGGGCAACTGACTTGTGCAACTGACCGGCGCAAAGTAAGTTGTGGGAGCTGTCCTTTGTGTGACACAGTACGGCTAGTTCTTACAAAAATATAGAATCCCCCAAAGAGATTTACCAAACGTCAACATCTTAAACTCTGACAATTAAATATCTATACTATTAGTATTTCGGTTAGGGTTGTCCGGAGTGTTGAGATCTCGGAATCTGGCTGGGGTAATTCAGATTTTTGAATAGAAATGGTCCTTAGTGTGTGGAGGGTGGGGGAAACGAATAAAATTATATAGATTTTTTATTTTTATGGGGTTTTGAGGTCCCCAATTCCCCATGTTATATTTTTTTTAGTTAATATTTATTAGTAAATATCAACGGATTTGTTTGAAACTCGACACATAGTTGTATACCATTAACCCAAAGACCCTACTGATTTTGGGGTTCGGGGCACAATATATGGATTTGGGGGTTAAAGGGGGACAAGAAATAAAAAAATCATAAAATCGATGTGGGGTATAAAAAAGGGAATATTATGCTGATTTCAAAAATATATTGGTTGTCTACCAAATTGTTTGGGGGGTGGAAGGGGGTTAAAAAGTGGGGGTAAAACATTAAAAATCCATGAGATAGGCCGGCGGGATGGCCGAGTTTTACAAAGCGGGCACCGAGGCCGTAGGCCGAGCAACTCGTGAGCGAAGCGAGCAGGCGATCTCAGAGGGTCTGGGGGCGAAGCCCCCAGCTGGCGCAGCTAGTTAAAAAATAAAACGTAGTGGCAGTGGTCTAAAGGAAGCGTCTTCTTCATTTAGATGACCAGAGAGAAGGTTTTTGTCTTTACAGGACTTACTTAGGAATACTTTGATTGGGTAATAATATGGCTTTAAAAACTTTTTCGTACTCAAATTTGGCATTGAGTGTAAATGTTAACAGTTTGATTAAATCTTTATCGATATGAAGGTGGTCCATTCATTATAGAACACAATTTTGGCCACACACCTTTTTTCTTACTTAATATTACTTCACATTTTAAAATCGTTTTATTTTATTGAAGAAAGAAGATGTGAAGGCAAATAGTGTTCTACAAAGTTTGATTAAATGTTCTACATCCATTAGTGAAAGTCTTCACACAACATCCACCAATTTTACAACTTCCCACAGAAATTAGGGGCACAGGGCTATAGTGACCATCTGGTATGTGCGCTAATGCGATCACACATTCTCGCCAATTGGCCACCAGGTAGTGCTGCAGGGTAATGCCGCTGCACTACTTTTAGTGCTATGCCACACACACCCGCCTGCGAGCTTTATTTGAGGTGAACAATGATCTCGCCTCCTTTATGTCGGCCTTACTCGGCACGACGTTATTACTAAGGAGTTACGTCCGGGCTACACGTCTATAGAAGGAGCGAAACCGCCTAGACACACGCTCCGCACAATTATTTTATAGTGCAACTTGCACAAATTAAAGTAAACGTGTCTCAATTGCGTGAACCGTTGGTTGCTGTTATGTAAATAGGCTACCTAACGGAGCCTTTAGCATGAATGGTAAAACTGAAGTGGCTATTGACACTGCAAAAAGTGACACTTAGTTGCGACTGCTGCAATGAGACTTTAAGACGGTAATGTGGCTGAATTGTTTTACGGTTGCCTTTATCCGGCGTATGTAGGTCACAGGTATGCACCCTTCCAGTTCCAAGGTAGGTTTGTCAATCAGTTGCTTCTACAATACAGCAGCTGTGAGTGTTTACTACATATGCTTGAGCTGGGTTTAATGTTCATTGCATCAAAACTAATATCGACTTCGCTACGCATTCTTTCGTTATAAACGTTCAAAAACACTATTGCTTATTATAAATCTTACTGGTTCATTTTAACGGAGCTATTGAACTACCAAAGCGTTAGTGAACTAGTGTTAGGGCTTAGATACAGTACAGTGTGCAGTGTTGTTAGGTTGTGGTCTGTAGATGAGATTCGGCGGGAGATGTTGATGTGGGTCCGTGTCTGTGAAATGCCAGGGACAGGGCAATAATGACACCTTACTCATTAGCCCTACCTTGACATACACTCAGTACATCGCTGTCTAGTCGAGAACATTTAACACAAGATCTACTGTATAGCTGGCACACTACGCCCTTTCCATGTCTAGTTCAGTGTCTGTTGGGGAGGTTTGGGATTAAATAATGTGGTTATTACCAACTTGGTTCAGTCATGTGAAATCAGAAACTCATTAAAAGTACTGTACGAAATAAACCGACGTTGAACGTACAGTAATAGGTTTTTACAAACAAATTTTCTAATAAATATAAAAGTAATTTGATGGGTAGTAAAGGTAATCTAATTTATGTCGCTTGGTGGCTGGACAAGAACTACATCAATAGTTAATTAAACTGAAATTACACATTTAAGTTACCCTAAATAAAGTTACGGTTGGCCTAAGTTAGTTAATAGCAAACGGTGCGAATTTATGTATTTTCTTCAATCAGGTCCTTTATATGAGTATATTTACTGTTTGTACAACGTGGGCTGCATATCTAGCAATAAGTGATGTCAATATTCTCTACACAACAAAGCAGCTGGCATCGCCTAATTTCGTTGAACTATAAAGAATGATAACGTTGAATTACCTAAACACACATGATTATTTCTGCTGTTGAGCTCTATTATTCATTGATTAAAACAGCAAAGCCGATGTGGCAAACCGACGTCTCAGAACCACACAACTCACAGCGCACAATCACTTAAACAATTACAACTACACGTGTAGCAGCAGAGCTACCTACTATGTCTCCGGTAGTTTATAGCCTATTAATCCGATGGGACTGGGCGTGTTAAATTGAACGTGGAACTAAAAATATCAAGTCGGTAATTAAAAGCAAAGGGTACGGCTAGCGGACATTTGCATGGGTGATAAACAATGGGATGGAAGGGAAAGGCCAAGGGCAGACTCGGGCAGTGGCAGCAGAGCTCGGGAGATCCTGGTACAGTTAGGTGCTCCGGCCACGCGCGTCACTTAGAATTTGAACATCAGTTGGATTTTTGAGTGTCAATGGTGAAACTTGTAGACATCAAAAGTTCTGTAATCTATAGATAATCATGATTTTAAGTAAAATCCTTAAAACCAATTATCTAGATAATTTATTTACAGGTTTTGCTATGATCACTGTATTTTATGATCGTTTAAAACGTTTACAGTCTCGAACCTCCAAGATCTAGATTCTTAGTTTCCAAAGTTCTTATTTCTTTTGTAGTTAATCATCTTCGGCCAAGCTGGAAAGTTTTGATGGCACTAGAGTTTAACCTCGTTTATGCATTTTGTGTAAAACATGAAAAATCGATCCGTTGTTAGGAGCTTTGTTACTTAATTATTTGTTTTCAGAGCTCGAAATCACGCAGCAAATTACCCCACTTAACTTATGCAATCCTGGTACATCTTCTCCGCATATCCTTTGCGCATGCATGAATCCCATGTTAGCTTCGTATTTTTATCCCTCCAGATTAGCAACTCCAGGATCCTCTCACACATCAAGGTGCTATACTGCACTTTTTATGCGACCCATTTCGGACCGGTTGCATTTTTCTTAGAGTGCTGCAACATTTGTGTCTTCTCACTTTGCCGATCTCCTCCGAGAATGCTGCCGGCATGTCGAGTAGGTTGCTCAACACATGTACATTGTAAGCGCTATGACGTCACGCACGCTATATGATTATGCCGCTGCTACAAGCAGATTCTACAATTTACACTCTTGCTGGAGCCGGCTTCTATTTATTTCTAGTTTACATGGTCGCTCTGAGGCATATTGAGTTGCAGCCGCTGCCCTAGTTCACAGAACGTTCTGGGGATATCGTCTTAACATGCAATAGTATCTAGCAAAGTTCTGGTAAGTTTTGCTGTAAGGCTTTTGTTAATGGTTCTATTTATTATAACTTTGAAGAAATCCTGAAGCTCCTTAAAGAGATACTTGATTTTTCCGTCCCATCATGTAGTGGTAAGTGAGAAATAGTACTGGATTTCGTTATTTGTAACAAGCGGCACAAAACTAGGTATAATTATACTCATGAACTATTTAACCTGTCTGTAAAAGAAATGATAAAACCTCAATGGGATAAAATATTACTAATATCTCACAGTGTTACAAAGTATTACGTGAGCACAGACACATAAAAGGCAAGCACGTAAGAACCATAAATGTGGATTTCACAACATTGAAAAGCTCAAAGAAAGAGACATAACGTTGGTCGCGGTGTCCGCGTCGAATCCACATGCCCATAGCGAGCAGCAGACGGACCAGGATAAAGACATAAGCTCAACTGCCGGTGGCTTATGGCCGTGGTCGAGGCGGCAAACTGACCTTAATTTTGCCTCCCCCTCCACCACCCGCCACTGCTTTCAGGTAATCATCATCATTAACAATGTCCTTTTTTGAACAGTGACCGTGAAATTTCAGTGTGCCAGCTCTAATTTATATGACTGGTACTTTGCTACTCGGGTTAGTACAGGTCGACTGCGCAGAGCCTTTGAACACAATGTACAAGTACAAGCTGAGACAGAAGCCTTTACTGTTTCTAACACGAGTACTTCATTTCTCAAATAAAATAAACTTTCAAGCGTGTATGTCTTTTTTGTTTGGTAAATTATTTTGACTAGCTAAACGGGTTGATAATTAAGAGCCACCGTGAAAGCCTTAAAACAAATAGTTATAATAAAATAACTATGATTAATTATAATTGATAGTATCGCGTTATATCGTCTTGAATTAAATATGACTACCAGTAAATATTTTGCTTATTTGATTAACAGAACTTTTGTCTTTACAAACGAAATTCATTACAAATAAAATACTAACAGCATCAGTACTAAATATACTTTTAGAAATAAATAAAAAAATAAAAAAAAAAATAAAATACTAACTAAACTAAATGTGTTATTTTTAGAAACTTAAAACTAATTTCCATATGGTCATAATATTTAAAGAAGTGTTATCTGAAATTTGTACTACAAGAGTACTGAATTCGTAAGAAAATGGTAATGTTCAAATCGATTACAGTTTAGAAGTTATGGAACATACAGCAAACCTCACTATTTTCTAGAACATTGTAATTTCCAACACTTACCCGAGCAAGCAAGCAAAGCAGAACAGCAGTAGTAAGGAAACAAAATGCAACAATGGCCGGCGATGTAATGATTGCTTTCTGAGGTGTTTGAATAAATCCAACACTCACAATAAAGGCCGAACTTTCACACAGTGTGTGAGTGTGCGTACGTGTTCAGATCGCATGATCGCGCACCATACCAACATCAAGTAATGAGTTTCTACCTGATTACAGGCTAATAACTTTCTTAGATGAGACTTAAACATAGGTTTACCTTTTCTCATTGCACAGTTCAAATGTTAGGGATTTTATTGGACGCGATCAAAGTGAAACCTCTACTTTTGTCTTTCAATGGAAATGTATTGGCTTTTCCCATCTAATAGACCCTCATTCGTACTGATCTTTTATAAAATACTAGGGGATGAAAGTTTCTCGTCATTTAGGCATTGAATGATAACAGTGACTTCTAAAATTACTGAATGTTTGTACTGCTACATTCAGTAAGAGCGTGTTGATAACATTTTAGAATCCTTTGTAAGAAACACAAATGATGTGGGTTGAGCAGTAAGTGCCAATAGCCTGATATACTCAGCGGCTCTGACAGGGTATATACGGGTAGTGTAACGTGTCAAAGGGCGGACAAAGGTTAGAGTCATGTAGATGCGAACTGAGATAGCCTACATAGCTGAGGAGCCTGACTATCTTCATGACTACGCTCACACTGGATACGGCAAGTATCAAATAAATATGAATCATTCTTTGTATTAACGACTACGCCAAGGTGCTTGAGTAAAATATTTCCAGCATCATTTATGATGGTACTGGTAAAAGTTCAAAGTAACCCTTTTAACCATTACCCAGCCTAATGGTCAAGAACAGAAGATGAATAATCAAATACTTGAGAATAAAAATAAGATGCTCACAACTTATTTAGATGACGAGTCAACTACACTTCCCCGCCAGCAGTTATCTTACCGAACATGTCGATGATTCCGCAAACTATTCGCCATGAAAACTGCAAACTTACATGTGACTTAAATACGAGTCATATGGTATTTCAACCAATCAGCAAACTGGTTTGGTTGGTTCTTTATTGAGACCGAAAGGTTGGACAGGGTTGCGTGTTTATGAACATTTTTCCTTTTCCCAAGGGCAACTAAAACCAAACGTTGGCACCTTGCACCAAGAAACACTTTCTAATTACGCAATTAATCACTTAACAAAGTCTTCAAGAGCGAGATCAAAAACCACAAATACTTTAGACGCTGGTTGTAGAAATTGAGAATTATTGACAAGCGCACAATACGATGTCCCCAAACTTAATAAAATAAACTGCTGATTAGTTACGGTTAAGGTCAAGTATCTGATATGGCATTTAACCTTTTAAAACTAAATTTGACTATTTTTGGCTTGCGAATAAAGCTAAATGTGGCCAGCAAATTAGAGAAAGTGCGTGGTGGCGCCGGCTGACCGGAAGCACTGATTGGTCTGTTTCCTCCATTGTTGTGGACCATTGTTGTCTTAAACAGCTCCGTCGTGACCGAATACGTTCAGCACAACAGATCAGCGCATGACGCTTATGCAAGCAACGTCTGAACCTACTACTAACAAGATAGGTTACAGATGAAACTATAGACAATGATACTAGTCAATGCAACCGTTAATACGTATTTCTAGTGTCTTGAACAGGGGAGACTCAAATGGCGAACTTTCTGTTCAAACATTTAATTTCAAAATAAGGTACTGCAAGTTGAAATGCCAGGTGATTTGAAATGTATCATCAAGTTTTAATAGGTGATATTCGATAACATTGTAATCTTGATACCCTCTGTAATGTCTGCTCAAATAAAAAATGGTTACAATGTAAGAGAAACTTGAAACTTGACTTAAAATACGGCTTTTACCCAATACACGCCAGGTCTTTCATTCTTACAATATACTCGTACTTTCTATTCAACTGCATTAAATCCATTTTATATCTAATGGAAGACAAAGTTGTCTTTTAACTTTAATACCTTAAGGTTTACCTTAACGAAAGTGGCAGTGTTGCTTCAGTCTAAGCCAACATCGAACAAAACTTAAAGAAATCTTGATATCTGTCTAGTAATATACTTTTAACATTATTTAAACGCAGGTAAATTAAACAAAGGGTTTCATAGAATAATTAATAATTTTAAAAGACCCTGTATGCTAAAACTAGAATAGGTAAAAATTTCAAATAATTAGTTCTTACATACAATGACCAGGTTTCACTAGTTTCCCAGAAATCTCACGCAAATTCTCGATCGACAATGTAAGCAGTTGTTTTATAGCAAAGTTAAGTTGGTTCAAACCGTCACGTATACGTACGCACGTGGAAACACACGTGATTCGCCAATACAGCTGTAGAAGACAGTTTTGAGGTCATTGCAAGGTTAATGCTCAAGTCGTGAGATTTTAGTTGTGCTTTGCCTGCTTAGCATTATTTGCCAGCCATTCCCAAACGACTGTGAAGATTTAATGTTGATTCCTTCACCAGTGTCTCTACCTTCTCGACTGTAGTCTCAGGAATTCGCCAAGTATTCCCGGACGATGTGAAACATTTACGAATAAAGACAAAACGGGTTATTTTATTAACTGATAAAATTCTTAAACAGCATACATTTTAACGTGAGAGTAATCGTATATCTCTGGTTCGAAAATATATAGCAGTGTTGCCATTAAAGGACTGAGCCGTCTGAAAAACTCTTAGAATGAATATTATTTAGGTCGTGAGGTAAGTAAGAGACGTTTTAAAAATCGAGTAGTATTCATTCAAGCCATATTATTTTATTCGTCTTTTTATGGACGACTTCTAAAGTAATTTCTGTAATTTTCGAGTTTTAAGTGTTTTACCTCCTGTATATCCCATTTATGAGTATAATTTTCCGTAGAAAATAGTTTACGTTTGTGAGTTGCCTAGACACGGAAACAGTTAAAATTGAAGGAAAGAAACATTTCCTTGAACGTTGGATAACTACAAATGGAGCAGCCGGTGCCTCCAGCATCCATCAGTGCAGCTGACCCAAACACAAACACTCGAGCAGAGGTGTAACTCAGTGGCTCAGTTCTGCTAATCGCTTAAGAGTTGGCCGAGGAACCGATAATTACATAACACTCTCGGTCAAACTGAAACTGAAAGATACTTAAGCCTGAGATTACGGCAGCTGGATCGCCGGGAATTAGCTGCCGAAGATCGACACCGGCGTTAATGGCACCTGTAGAACTTGTTAATTGGCAGTTGCTGAGAGGCCGATTTCTAAATTGCCAGTGAAAAGTTTTGACTCGCAGATTAATCACAAGAATCTTTACGATGTCCGCAGCGATATCTATCGGCCAGTTAGGTGATTAATAGTTTAGATCAGAGTTATGGTTGTTACAACACTCGAGTTGAATAACAGTAGCAGGTGATTTCTTGTTAGGCTTTGATGTACAACATCAATGCCGTCTGAACATCAATTAGAAACATAAAACACAGAATAAAGTTAAACGAGTTTGAGGGAATTTTATTTCAAGTTCTACCTTTCTCCTGACGCTTTCATTTTGCTCAGGGAGTTTGTGATAAGGGAATTCTCGGTATATTTTATTTGTATGAAATGCCTGCCTTGCTATCTCCCAGCAGCGCGTACGTGCTCATCCCACGTATCCACCCATACACCTTAGCTATGCGTATATCCTGTCTGCTATATGTGACGTTGAAAGACAATTTAATATCTTGTAATGCAAGCTTACAGCTTTCAACTTATTCCAAGATCAAATCAGTCTCGTAGAGGTGTATTTTTATTGATTTTAATTTTATGAAAACCCTTACTTGGTTGAAAACACAGAGGTAAAGTAATTAAAATAATAAACTGTAATACAATAACTATAAGCTTTATAGTGCGTAATTATACTGTATAACAATCGAAAAGTAACATATTTTGTGAAGATCCAAAATTCTTACTAAAAATTAAAGAATTTTTATGAGATTCCCATCTTATATTTAGACTATTTATGATTAGAATGTTTTTAGTGACTATCCTTTATCAATTTCACGTATTTCATCTCCTACCAAAATTATTTAAATGAAATGCTCACTAAATCTTCAATTAAAATGAAAAAATTCATAGTAAATGCATGCAAATACCTTTAAAACAAGTTAACGATCGGTCAATTCGAAATGGTGGCCTAAAACTATAGATTGAATCCTAGATATAACTGATCCTGACAACGTATGTTTTCAGTGATTGATGAATGAGAATCACTAACAACAACACATCAATCTGATGCTTAACAAAGTCAAAGCTTGCGTGCAAATTATCCTCGGGAGATAACGATCACCTGGCTCCTCATTATCAGCTGATGACGATACTTACCCGAGATTGGTGGTCTAACTATTTACATAATCAATGACTATATAATCAAGACCATTTCTCTGATCTGCTCCGCACAAAGATCACGGAAGGGTCATTATCTTCCTTAGCCTGTAATTAACTGTACCTTAAGAACTTTCTTTAATTGCATTAGGGTCCGTTGCAATATCATGGTCCGAATTGGATTTCGGCGCCCACGCCCGGTAGAATTATTGTTTTTGCTCATTGCTCCGACCTACTTAGGTTTCTAATTACAGGAACAATAATTTTGTTTCTCTTGATCATTCGGGTTGTTTGTGGTGCACTGTTAGGTTTCTTTTCTAAAGTATAAAAACTGTCTTGCAACATTGTAATTACACAATAGTCCCTTGTATGCTTATCGATACTCTTAAATCAAGTCTTGTACATGGATAATATTGACCTTACATTGACCCAGAAAATTAACGATATGATTGTAGCTACGTAACTGCGATTGAGTAGGAGGGTACTCACTTACTAGCATAGAAAACCTTGGTAAAGCGAAAAATATTTAAACTGAAATAAAGCTCAAACAAAAGTAAACAATTTATTACTAGATAATTTTGTAACTGAATTATACTTTTCCAGTATTAACGAAAAACTAAATTATATGTAATCAGTTGAAATTGAAACACTAAAGTGCAAAAAATATTGTTAAACGACTACAATGGACAATTTGTTATTTAAAAATAATAATTTATTTGATGATTATGGTTTCATATGTCAAAATAGGCTAGTTTAGCTGTTCAAAATGTTGTTTTCTTTGAAATTACCATAACCCGGTTGAAAGATGTTGTGTATTACACAATTTTGTTTTCACAGCAGTGTTTTGATTTTAAATTATTACACTGTAACTGTATTTAATCATGTCGTGCAAGTTTGGTGAACATGAATCACAAAATATTAAATTAGTTAAAAAATATTAGAAATATTTTCATCAAAGTTCTCTCTAGACTGAAGAGTGCAGTGGAAGTGATCGCGCACGTGTTGTGCTAGCTGCTCGCGCATGCGCCGTACCTGTGCACTTGCACTTGCCGCGCACCTGCAGTGCTTGCACCGGCTAGCCATATGATATACGTGGGACATGCGCTTTCTACAGACCCACCACGCTCCACTACACACAACAGCTTTGCTTATGTAAACACTGTTCACAGTTAATGTATGGCTTAGTGTTTGTTCTCTGGCGAAATTCACGCGGAAACGTGTGCTTACTATGGATAAATGTGTGCAGGTACTGGGGCGTTTTAAATTTTAGAAAGTGTAAAGTTTAATAGACTACGTCTTTATTTTATGAGTTTAAAATAATATAAAACCGTTATTTTGCAAAAAAAACATAATACCATTGCACACAAAAACAAAAATAAACAACCGTAAGTATATGAACTTGACGCGAAAAAGTGAACTTCCTGGAATAAGTTGCGTTTTTAACGCTAATGTAATGTATCTATCGTCATACGAAATAATAATATTTTGTTTAGAAGTTATCAAAAAACAGAAAAAAACAAAGAATAAAACGACACAACTTACACAAAAGCCGAAATGATTTCTTGTTACAAAGTAACGAAGCGCTCGCTCACTTAGTTTCAGAGTTGAGTAACCGGTACGCAACTTGTTATGTTTGGATAGTTTGACAAATCACTGCAGTCCAGCTCGACAGCTGCAGTCAGCTGTTTGTACGTACTGAGAATAGCTGAGAGAGATTAGTCATCATAGAGCCCAGGGTGTTGCCTTGTGCTACATGTTTAAAACATGTGGACAACATAGGCAGTGACCGATCCGTCAACTCGGCCTCTATAATGTGAGAGATGAAGACATAACCTGTTGCCCATCCTAGCTAGTGATGCAAGTGCGGTAACCTGGCTCATGATAAGGAACTCATTAGTTCTCCTACAGCTCACATGTTAAGTAAGGGATGACATCAAAACAATCTTACTCTTCAAGATCATTTACCTAACTATATTAAATGTATGACCACCACGGGCAGACATCTCTTGTAGAATTCATAAAACAATTTAAACCACCAGGTGGTTATAAGAACTTGAAATCAGAAATGATCTTCTAGATTTAATGTTTCGACTGTGTTTGATAGCAGCTCAAAGAGAAAACGTTCCACCAATTTACTGCAGGGCACTGGTGATGAAGAGCATCTCACTTCACACAACAGGTGACGGCTGAAGGAACCGGTCGCGTTATGCAGGGGTTGAATGATGAACCGTTGACAGCCTCAGGTCTCCCAGTGACGTAACAAGACCACTTGACGACGATGTGAGATAGCTGAGTTTGCGAAACGTCTAAGTTGTTTGATCGATCAATCATAGCTAGTTGAAGTGTGCCGTGTTGTCAGACAAAGTGTGGGTTTCTACAACTCCACTTCATGAAGTCACAGTGGTTACTGCAGTCTTTATAAGCTTATCCATCTTCTTTGTGAAACTACTTGACCGTTCCTTGACGTCTGCAGGTTTGTAGTGATTTATTATATGAGAGCACTGAACTTTGGAGGCGTAGTAAAGATTGACAAAGTATGAAAGATATAACTCTCTAGTAAGTTGAAATTTTAAAGATCATAGGTCCAAGTTGTATAACAGATTCAAGAACTAGATAGCGACAAATGTATACATTTACAATCGATGAAGTATTAACATACGTGTACTAAGTTCATTTAATGTTTCTTTAATAGTTAAATAATCAATCAACTTGTATACTATAGGAAATTCGTTCAAACAACCGCAGAAACTATAACCTTATAAAAAAGGTAATAATTTCTTGACTTAATTCTTGAAAAGTACAAACAGGTTCTAACAAATCTGATGGAGCATACAATCTCAATTGCGAAAATTCGTTCAAAACTTAGACAGATACACAGCATATATGTTCGATAATTTATTACATTGGCTTAATAACCCAATTTAACAAATGCAAATGATTAAATTCCAATTCAAGCACCATGGAATGACTAGGCATATTCTAATGCAAAGTTCCAATTTCCATCCGGGCAAAAGATTCAGCCAATCAGAAGGAGCGATTTGGAGCGCGAGAATCGCCTATTGTTTCAGCACCTAGCGGCTCGTTAGTCCCTAATTACACTATAGACAAATGGTAGGAATATAAATAGTGTAGTGTAGAGCAGAGAACACATGGCGCAGGGCAGCGGGTCAGGGCTGAGCAGCAGCTGGCCAAAACCGTGTGGGAGTCGTGTGTGTCTCTCAGCTACTTCTACTGTACTCTTTGTGTAATTAACATTGCCCCTTCCAGCCTTTCTGCTTAGTTTAATAGCTTTTCAACCGAGTTTGGAGAACTGTTAGGTTTTACACATTGCGCACTATAATTTAATTTTGATAGTTTAATCGTCAATTGAAAACTGACAATTTTATAGTATTCCGAACTTAGGTATTCCCATTTGCAAGTAGTTTGTTGTAATTCACTAAAGTGTTGGAAAATAAATATGTTGAATAGGATTAACAATGTTAAATGCTGAGATATGAACCCGCCTACAAGATTTGCACACACGTACAAATAGGGTCGATTTCTATAGTAATTTCTACAGTGTGATTTAGTAGAAATTATTCGTATTTCTACGTGAAATCCTTTTACATGTTTATTCGTTTATTTCAATGTATTTATATTTGTTCACAATCAAGTTGATGTTTCGCTTAATTCCACCCTGAATAAGACTTTATGATTAGCATTAGAGTTATTAAAAGTTAAAATATTTTGGACTTGTTAATAAAATGTCTAACAGTAGAACATTAATAAATAAAGTGAACTGTAACTATGAAGAATCATACCTTATCTAGATAACCAAACAACAATATTTTTACATACATTTATTAAGGTAAAACAATAATATATATTTTTACAATTTGGTGTTATTGGAATAAAAAACACACTAGACGATTTTTAACATCACTTGTACAATAGAGCAAGTGCAAAAACGTGCATTATTAAAAAGCATATATATACTTTCAAATAACCATCTTTTTAATTACATTTAAAGGCCACATTTAGCAAACACGTAAAGTTGAAACATTTTTGTATGAAAATTTATTTAACATGCAGGTCAAGATCGCATCAAATGGTCTTAGACCTTTCAATCGCTTCCTGGGCACTCCATGTCGACATGTCCTCTACCCCAGACCACCTGAGGTCGGACAAGGAAGGAGGTGACAGTACTATCTCCAGGCTGTGCTATTGTCTGCACTGATGTATCACCCCGCACAACTCGCCAGTCTCTAGCCTATCCGGTTACACTTACTCACTTGCTTTATGTCTTTACGCTGATGTCTTACTTTACTCACACAATCCTTTGTTGCGATCTCTACGTAGAAGTTAAAATCATGGCATCTGTTCTTGTACTAGAGCCTAAGACTCCTGTTACATCATGACAAGTTGAAAGGCAAAATAGTGGTTTGAAATATTAATACTGACAATACAAACCCTCACTCAAAGAAAAGACACTCTGATATAACTCTATTACATATTGAAAACCTATAATTTCAACTTAGCACTGAATATGCTAATTCAAAGAAACTATTTCAGAATGCAAAACAACAATGAGCCCACGCCTATACACAGTACACTACAGGTACGGGTCTACTATTACTGTACAGTAAAGTTGTCCATTGAGCAGGGTGCCGGTGCACGCGCTCGCCGTCCTCTGGCCAACATTAATGCAAACCACAGACTTTCCCCAGGACCCCTCCCTCTGCCACAAGTTATGCCTAAGCTGTCTTTCATCTAGGCCCTGCTATCACATAGATTACATCTGCCCTCTGGAAGGAGCAGGGAAACCGTGGGCCGATCACGACCGTGATAATTAATTTTCATTTTTTAGAGGTATTAAGAGGCTCTACTGTTTCTATTAAATCAAGCAAATGAGATTATTTTGCATATCGAGTAAAATAGGTGCACGTTCGTAGCTGTTATTTGTCAAAAGTTTCAAGTATTCATACCAATTGTTTAACAGTTTAAACGTAATGCCAGTGAAGTGACTCCAGTCGGTTGATCCCACTCGGGTATACGGACTTGGTTTGATCCCAACCTTAGCTGTCGGACAGTAGAACAGTGAGGTTACTCGAACCCAAGAATGTTAAATTTTATTTCAAAGTTGAAGAGCGTTTAGTAAGTTTCTTATGGAATATTAAAGCCTAGGTGAACTCTATTTAAGGGTAGCAAACAGCCTAAAGATCGTGAAAAATGAGCGTTTAAAAATCCGAACAATTAACCAAATACCTGAAGAGAAGTCAACTGACATTTCATCCAACATGTCTCTAATGTCCTAACCTTAGCAACTTATCGTCGGTAACTATCAACTCTCAAGTCTGAGCCGATTTCCACACTTGCTCGTATATTATTCAATATCAGAAAGCCACAAACTAGCAGCCCAGATGGTAGCATAAGCAATACACACCTGACACATATGTGACAGTGGCTATCTAGTTAACCACTCTGCTGAGCACTGTGCTGATAGTGTATGCTGATAGTAGTCACGCCTGCTTGTGTGAGGTGGTCGCACTAACAAGCTCGGTCAACAATGTGTCCTAGATCTACCTACATACACCCACAGTACTGTAGCAGGTACCCTACTCCGCCATACTACGTGCTTTGTCACATTAATTCAACTTTAGGACAAGTTTTTTTATTGATAGTCTAATCATTTCAAATTTTTTTGCAATAGGACAATGTTACCACTGCATTGTAAATGGAACAAAGACGTCTTTGCACGGTCGACAACGTTAAAGATGGCTGCTTGTTAGGTATAAGTAATATTAGGCTCCTGGGGAAAACTTGTTTTTCATGAAATTCTGAAAGCTCTTGGACATTAACTGAGATGCCGTATAGCTAGGCTAAGGTTTGAAATGCCGTTGGTAGTTTGACAGTTTATGTTTGAATACTAATATTTTCTCTACATATACAATTTTAAAAATATCGTGTACCTTCTGGGTACACCACAATTATTCCAATTTTTAGTTGAACTACTCAGCTTGTAACATCTCTTGGAGCACGGTTTTCCATTCCTGAGTACTGATTCCTCTTCAAAGATGACCTTCAGAGCGAGACAGCTACTCTAGTAAATGGTAGCTTATAGTCAAGACTTCACTGCTGGACTAACATGTGAGGTTCTATTGACATTAGATCTCGTAGTTTACTTCAAGTATAGAGCGCGAGCTTCACCATTGGATAAGAGCTGTAGTTTCCACAAGTGTTGACGCTAGAGATGGAGTTAACCTACAAGTTTTATGTTTACAATAACGCTGTCAAGGACGGCGACGGTACGGAAGCATCCTCAGCGTCTGCCAATAGTAACCTGAGAAACTGAGACGTAAATTTATTAGGTTAAAGGCGATCGAAATTCGGTTATGCAATGACTTCCAAACTTTACAAAAGCATGTGGGTTTTCCAGTAGACCGTGTACATTAACGGTTCATGGGTATTAGTGGACATCTTTATTAACACCACTCATTTTAAAGAGCCTTACACGCACGTAGGCCGTAAATAACAGAACAAATCATTAATTCTACCAGCGAAAATGCCAAATGTCATTCCTAGTAGAATAGATTATTCATGAACGGAGCTTCTCTTTATGAAAGCGTAACAGGACCCATAGTTTATAATAGGAACGAGCGTCGCTGTATCAACAGTAATTAGATCACTCATGTTGCAATAAATAATCAGTAGACATATTTACTTTAATTAATAATTAAATTGAATTATTATCATCTCCGGTGGCATCCTCCAATTAACTACACAAGCTGAGAGCCTTCCTGAGAGCTAATCTCTGGTCTGACAAGTCTCAACTTCAAAAATAATGAACGGTATCATGACGGAAATTACCTCCGGAGAGTAAATGATCCATTAGTCAAAAACTGAAAATATGGTCGGAATAAAGCGAATCTGGTGGGCAACTGGTTGAATGAGGCAGGGCCGCGAGTTTAGCATCATCAGAACTGACAGCCGCTGTGCAGCCGGGTCGCTTAGCTGAGCGTCATTATTCTGCACGTTCACTCGTGTGTCGTTTGCTACATGACACTGCTGTAGCGCCCCTGTGCCGCTACTACGGAAGGATATTATTAATTACAGCCGGCACTCATCAGGGTCCGGTGCATTAATCACAGTTATGGCCATTAACCATTAAGCCGGCGAGCCACCAGTCTCGTTCCCGCACTTTCCAACACCTCTTTACCCGTGTTTCGCAGCTTTTTGTGATGCTTAGTGCTCAGCACTAGCACACTTCACTTCCTGCTTCAATCTGCTGGAAGATCGGCTTGGGGAGAGCTCAACAATATTTTATGTTTTAGAAAGTATTTAATATCGTCGATCTAATAAGTGTGGCTAAACTTATTTGTCTCCTATCTGTTTGAACCTATTGTTCACGATGGACAAATTACCGAGTTTGAAATGTTATTTCTAACGTGGTCCATCGTTAGTAAACAAGAAAACGCGACATTTCATAATCTGCAGCTGCTGATCCCGTATTAAGGTGAAAAAGTAACCTAAAACATAACACAACACATGGATTCAGACCTTTCTTTTAAATTTTTTAGTTCTTTTCAGCTAAAAACCGGGTCAAATTGCAGATCCTAAAACCGCAGCTTATTTGTAATGAACTATCGTTTAGTATTACCTAATTTCTTGATATTACGGTAGTTTTTGACTGTTAAGGAAAGAAGGACAAACGAACCTTGTTTTAACATCCTTAATACTTCATACCTGGCTCCGAAGATGACTTCATCTCAGGCTGTAAGCTCACTAAACGCGTAAATTTAGTAAGTAGCAACCATAATGTTATTTCCATTTGCTCTTTTACCACTATGGGTTTATAACCACAACATAAGTTCTTCGAGTTTAAGTTCGACTTTGGACCTCACCAAAAGAAGTATCATTCGAATTAACTATTCACCTGTCAATTGTGCCAACACATGCATTTACTCCCGGGAAACACTGGAGCCTAGAAAGGACTCAACAGCTGAAGCCGGCACGGTAGGTAACGCGCAGGGGTGACTTATGGGTTCAGTTCTTTGCCATTTTTCACAGTGGGAGTATCGCCCCACTTGGAAACAATGGCAGCAATCTGCGCTCTGAGCTCAGAAAGTGGGTACAGACTAATTGGAGAAAAGCAAAATAGAGACATAAAGCGTTTACTGCTTGCCTAGCCCCGTTACGGCCGGCTATTCTTGCATACTGTACCAACCGCTGTCGGACATGAGCTTCTGCTGCATATGCATAGGCGCTAATCTGCGACTGCGGGAATGCGGCTGTGACAATAGAAAAGACAAGGTGGAATTGTTGATCATGAGAACAAGGATTTGTATAGGAATAATCCTGTACAGATATCTGCACATTTACTATACTTGCATTTCTTGCATGTAATAACTTACACAATCCAGGTATTTGCAGCAGTACACGTGTAGGCAACGGATACGTTTAGTGGTTCTGAGAGGTAAAAATATAGCTTTTCATGGTGCGGAAACCCCATATGACATAATTATTTTTGACTAGACTTGGACTATTATCTATTTAGGGAACAAAAGATATTACTAGCTCACTATAAATTTGTCTCTGACATGGTTGATTGACCTTTGCTTTTGATACTAGTGTATATGATAAGTACATTTTAGACAAAGGATCTTGATTTAAGCAAGGATGTGTGTTTTGCAGTGTAGAGGTTCTTCACCGAAAAGTTTAGCCGGATTCACAACCAGATAAATAATGAAAAATCCTAATAAATATTTTTGGAAGCTCCCACCAAACTTAAATTAGTGAAAAGTATAACATTCCCTCGTTATAAAATTACTAACGTTTTTGGTAATTGTAGTAGCTCCAAAATGGCAAGTATAAGGTCTAAAGCACTTGTTGGTACAGTGGCCACTTTCTCAAAGAGGGCTGGGCGTAGCGGCTACACATGCTGTCACTAACAACAACAGCAGTTCGAGATAAACAAACACGATAGAAGCCGTGTTTGAGATCTGTGGCTGCAGGCTATTATGCTGTCGTGCGGTCCTCCACGATAATTACCATGCAATTAATTCTACCTAATTAATTCAATGGAAGACAGGGCCTTTCAGGCGGCTTTACTACTGACTGTCTTGCCCACTATCATTTACAGCATTCTTTTCTCTCAAATATATCTTGTGACTAACGTCCCATATTTTGTGATTTATAATGTTGACTCAATTCACTGTTAGTTTTACACAACTCTCTTAGAATGCATAAAATGTTCATTTTATAAGCAAAAAATTTTATTGATTGTTAGAGATGTAGGGTTTGAAATTTGGAGTGCAGGTTGGTTTTTATTTGATGTATGAATAGTTAACGCGCCAATCAACAGACTTGACGAAATTCAATTCTTTCCTAATAACTAAATGGGGTATTGGCACTATATGAAGTGATCAGTCCGGATATAAGTACAGCGATAATTAAGGGTTTTTTCGATAGGATTGGTTCTTGTTCACTAAACACCGATGGAAAACATCCGTAATAATATTTCAACCTAAAGAATATGGGTAACTTATTAAAAATCAGTACTTGAAGAAACTCATCGTGAGTGATCAAAGACAACATGAGGTTTTGGGATCTAATATCGAATCCCTTCTTTAGATTAAAATTTTTCCTATTCTCTTCATTGGATGTGCATAAATAGGAATGTTGTGTTTTCTCTATTTCAGTTAGTCAGTCTGATAAACACCTGTGATTGATTGTCCGCTGCTACCACAATTCAGTCGGTGAGCAAGTGTCACCAACCGTGTGCGTGTTTAGTTCCTCTTATTTCTCCGTGGTTGCTGTAAATTTCCTAAACTTGTTGTGCATGTTGTATCGTAGCGTTTTTTAGGCTAGCTTTTAAGGTTTTATTTTTGGGCATTCTAAATAAAAATGATAAATAAGACACACATGCGCATATGTTCAGTTAGCCGATCCATAAACACCGCTATTGCTATCGCTACAACGTATGTTTGTGTATTATATGGGTTAATACCATTCGATAGTCGCCAGAGAGATGACACAGGTTAAAAGCAGGAAGTGATGACCAGGTTCAGCCCACCTACACAGCCTCTATCTAATCTTGCGAGTCATCTCGGCGTGCAAACTGTGCCTGTTCATTGTCCAATATTTATAAATATTCATTAGACGGGGGCAGATACAATCTGTAGACACTGCTATCTCGCACGCTCCGAAATTGAAAATTACGTTATTTATTGGTGCGAATTAACAGATCAAATTATCGGGTGGACGTGGTCGGCTTATTTATCGGTGAGTTCCCTCCCCTAGGAGTGATTAAGCTGAGAGACATCACAGTTCTGAACTAGATGCGCGCAGTAGAACGTTTTCTCTCAGGTCTAATTGTCCTCCGGTAATAACCGTTAGAGGTAATGAATTGAGAGTCCGTGTCTGAGGCCTTATACGAGGCTGGCTAATCATATGTTGACCGAGTCAAGGTTCCTTTGTCATCCTGGAATGCCCGTTGCACGGCTAATGGATGCAAATGTCATTGGATACCTTATGGTCTGGTAAAGTACAAGGACTTGTGTAGTAAATGACCTGTTAACTTGAAGAATAACTCAAGTACATTGTTGCTCTATTGAGTAGTGTCTGACTGTCGTTTGTTTTAGCGACCATGTTTGAGTTACTCCTCAAGAACACACGCTTAACAACTATGAATTTCTTGAAACAGTGGTACGCGTATTAATTGGAATAAGCTTGTAGCTGTGAATCACAAATGAGTAAAACAAACTTAAAAAAACTTAACATCTTTTACAGGCTATTTAATTATTTCAAAATATTGCATCACTTGACCAAACAGAAGTTATCGCCAAACTGAAAGTGTAAATTAAAAATTTAATTTTGTAGAGTTGCTAAGCTTGAACGCCAGTAAACTTGATAAGTTTTAATTAGAATTGCTTGCAAATTACGATACTGTGGTTACAATTCTCGGATCAGCTTTCTTTTTATTTATATACAGATGTCTCGAAAACAAGATCTAAACACATAATTTAACGTAGCAGACAGAAAATAGTAAAATTTAAATTTTTTAAAAGACATTTTTATGTTCAAAAGAAGCAGGTAAATTTATAGCATATACATGATATTAATACGAGTATTGTATAAAACTCGGAATTTATTTCCAAACAACCGGTTACAAGTCAGTCGTCAAATCAGGTACATTGTTTGTCTGAACACAATAACAACAGCTCAGTTGTTCTTTTGGTTTGTACTTATTCAAATGTAATCGTAAAGCTTCTAGTCCAAGGTCAAAGATAACAATGCCAAGGTCGAGGCTTACCTTGAAACTCAGGCTTATGACGTCATGATTACGAAAAGTTATTGCCTCACCTGCACCAGTGAGCCAGATCAGCTGATCTTATCTCGAGCATGAGATATACATTAGACTACAAACGACACTGCGCTGCAGTTCGAGTATTCAAAATTAAGTTATTCTATGCTGTAGTTTTGAAAATTATTTTCGGTAAATTCCATACACTTTCTCGTGACCAACATTAAACCTAGTTTAACATTACTACCAGATTTTACTTACTATAGGTTTAGAAATGTAAAATATTTGCCATTTTAATAAACAAAAGACAAAGGAAAGAAAGACATCCTGATGATAGAATTATCATAGAGATCACCAACTCATATACGGACAATACAGTTTTATCGTTGGCTACCTGACCAGGATCTGGGTTCTTCGAGAGTCGTGTGTCATCACAGACATGACTGAGGGACATAACTATCCCGCATCTACCATTCTACCGCTGACTGCTGAAGCCCGAATGTTAGGGGATTTGTTTTGCTCGTAAAGCGGCGTTTATGATCGGAAACTCGCCTGTTTGCAGTCGAGCATTTACGAGGCCTTATATCTCACGAGCGGGACAGCTCGCTTTATGTCTGGAGAAAGTGTTACCAATTTCTCGTGACCGGACTGTACAGAGGCTTATCATTAGCGGCTGGTACAGTCTCGTTTACACACAGTCCCTCTCAATTAACTCGCTATTTAATTATAAGCTTTCATTAGAATAATCGCCCATTGTCAAGGTGGGCCTGGCTTTCTCAGCTGAATCGCGAACGCCTCTTTTTAGGCGGTTCTCGACCCACGTTGCTGTAGGCCTACAGGTTTGACGTTTTTGCCTGGAACTTGAAATTCCTCTTGCTGCTCGTTGAAGAATAATTTAAGAATAATTTTTCTGAACTTTAGCAAACAAGTACACCACTGTATTTTCTAATACCTAAATCATATGATTTCTGTTTGGTTCCTTTACATCTGAAAACTAACCATAGCCTAGGATGCAGTTCACAAAATATAATCAACATCAAACTTTTTAGTTTTACACTCAAGAGTAGTTCAAACGATATTGAGTACTGTGGCATGCATAACACTGTATGAGGTATTCGAATTATACGTGTCATACGAATTATACGTGTTATAAAAATAATGGACGTACTACGTATAATGGATGAACTATACGTGTTTTCAAGGATTAAAATGTTACACACATTTACCGTTTGTATTATGTTTAGTAGCCGAGTTGATTTTTTAAATACATGTGGTGAAAATAACAATAGTTCAGTAAAAGAATGTTCTTCCACCTGGTGTCAATAACCGCTCGTTGAAGTCTCTTTTCAGGTATAGGCAAATATCACGAGATTCACCAAGCTTAAAACATGGTTCGTCTTATTTCTTCCATTTATGTGCCACGAAAACCCTAATTAATCTGTAGAACTCAAGCATCAGCCGCCTCGTGTAAGTTGTTTAGTCAGAAGAGTGTGGGTGTCAGCCTGAACGCTTCCATCACATGTGGCCGCGCTGTCGGTCATCAAAGACAGTTTTGGGCAGTGTAATTTCCTTAGCATGACTTGCCAGTGAGCGTCGTTACTGCGTGCCTTCGTTCTTCAACTGCCGAAACTGCCTCCGGAGCCACGACAATGTCCAGCAAACGCTACGCATCTCTTCACCATCTGGTGGGATAACCTTACTCATTGATTTTAACTGTGAGCAAGGACACAATAATTCATTCTGATTCGACAATGCCCTTTCGTTAATATAGTACCTTACTTGATTAAGAGTTTTACTCTACCCGTAAACGGTTCCTAGTGCCGGCGTAGTCATGAACTTACATCTTGCTACGAAATCTTATTCTTTCCAATCTTGTGTTATGATTGGATGAATTGTTAGGTTGGTTACAGGAAGGTATTACGACAGCTTATTCTAAAAAGACGAAGCAAGTTCAGAACAAGTTTAACGTTTCAAGACGGCGTTAACGTCCGACCGGGCCTACGCGTGAATTCTCTTAACAATAGAGTATATTATTATTAGACAAGATAAGCGCATTTAAATTATCACCAGTTTTCATTAAACGAGAGATTTATCCTTTGCAAGTGTGAGGTCCCGATTTGAATATAGCAAATTAGAACTAGTCTAATTCAGGCTATAATACTCAGCTATAAATTGATTCTTGTGAATATTTCAGCACTATCCGGTGGATTTACGAGCTTGCTTGATATTGCATATCCGATTGCTAACGAGCCCATCAGTACGAGATTGCCTCGTGGAGCTGCGGGAAGCGATATATTCAGTCAAAGCTCGCCGCGATGTCCCCGCGACGTTTAATCAATTATTCGGCAATTTTGCTTGTAAATATTCATCGGTACGCTAGAAAGCTGCCCACCTAGAGGATGCGGAGTGGCCGGCGGATACCCAACCTGCAATTCCATTGCCTTTTAACTTCCCGGATATCGGACATTAATTCGACAAATGTCTCGGCTCGCGCCTCTCCCACTCTCGGGATGTCGAAATCATATGTTGTACAATGTCGCTTGCTTCACTTGCAGCTAAACCTGCCTGCAAGTGAACCATCTCTTCAGTCGTACACGTATCTACAAGTGTCTGGCTATGTAAGTTGTATTTTGCAGCTTAGTCTGTGGGCAAAAAGCTAGGCTTAGGTATTTTTTCATACTACGTAGAGTATCTTTCAGGTTACATCTCCTTCAGTAAACTGTTTAACTTATTTTGACCGATAAATGAAAACATCCTAGTAATTTACCGTTCTTGATGGCTTAGGCTAGTTTCCCCGACTAACTTTCATTTGACTAAATTTATTAGTCGAAACTAGAAAATAACTACAGAAGGAACTGAGACGTGAAAGGTCGTAGCCTATATTGTATTTAGTAGGAGTTCCTGAAGACTTAATCATGGATGAATTAAATACCAGTCAACAAGTCAATACACTTAAACAAGTCTAACCAAACGTTGTATTAGTCAATTTGATTTATCAACGGAAACAGGTTAAACTATTTTGCAAAAAGTCGGATATAAACAAGGTCTACCAGTAAACTCCACCGCAGACACAGAATCTATTAGGAAAAAACGAACACACTATCAAGATGTTGAAAGAAATCACTAATACTTTAGTAGCTCCAGTCAGCATCATTTCAGTAATTACATTAACAACACAATTTAATGCCTTGAGGACTAACTGCACGTCGTAAAAGTGAATCCAAATATGGTTCATACGCAACAATTACATGGAACCAGTTTACATGTGACGACTTTATATAGATCAGTGGCGAGGGCCAACACCACCGCATGTGGCCTGAGGCTTTCATTCAGTACACGCACCCGTTATAATGGCTCTTCTAAGTGATTCTCAAGTTAAGTAATTCAAGCAGCAGAGATCTGACGGCAAGTCATAAGGGTGTTTGTATTGTGAGAATGAGGAAATATTGTTATGTGCTCATTTTTATTCATCTGGTACAGATGTGTAGTCACGTCCCCTCCTTTATAGATGCAATTATGAGCTTAGAAGGAGAAATGTGTGAAGTTTTAAATACCGTACTACAACCGTTACTAGCTTATAACAGAAGCATGGTGACTTATGTATTTTAAAGCTTTAAACACATTAAAAACACACAGATTTTTAAATATTTAAACATGTGCACCCAACTTTGAGTTGATTATTATAAGCTTATACAACCATTACAAACGAGTTGTAGAACCTACTTTTACTTTAAATAAAATACCTTGTGTTCGGCCTGAAGATCCTACAAATAGTTGATGTTTTGGGAGCATAAACTCAAAATGTTTACTCGTAAGTTTCATTAAATATGTTTCTAATCATTAAACGTTAACTGATCATGAAAATAAACTCATGATGTTTGCTCCTAATTAATTTGTAGAAACTTCAGGCAGAATACAAGGTATTTTATCGCAGTACTAACAGCTACGAAACAACTAAAAGCGTTATTAAAGCGTGTCATTCATTATTGTAATAAAATTATTTATTGTTAAACATAGTATTTAGGTATTTTACTCTTCCAAGTTGCAATATATACATGTTTTTTTAATATAAATTCCATCCAACTCTTTTTGCATTTCATATAATATATATTTTGCTCGTACTAATAGAGAATATTTTATGTTTATATATGCATAATATACTTTTGTAAACATTGATTTAGCTTTTCCCCAATTAACAATAGCTAGGGGGGATAAAATATATTTAAAAACAAACAGCTCTCTACACGTATATAAAAGCCTTCTCTAAACACTACAGACTCCTCTAAATTGCCACGTGTAACAATAGATAGTGTTATAACTAGCTCACATTATCATGAACATAGTCACCGAAGCTGAAAGGGCAAATTACACAGGCCTAGTTGTAATCTGTGTAGAGTTGTATCACACCTCGCGTCTACAGAGCCCAGGGGAATCCACTAAACTTCAGCACGTTCTGTCTAAATTAAAGCCTGGCTGACGCAGTGAACTGTTCAGATCCATGGATAAGTAAGACATAAATTAGAGATTGGGATACCAATTTACGCTAATGACTGGAATTGATGGCTGAATGTGGCACAAGTACGATCTGCGTTACAGGCGCAAGCCGCGCTTACACGGTGTGACCAGCTTCGTCCAACGTGCGCGCTTGACCAACATTTGTGAAGTCAATGTGACACAAGACGACGTTTCAGAATTTTTATCCTCGGTAATGGACTGAGAATTCCGAGTTTACCATATAGTATTTCTAAATTCTTTCGCCCATTTTTACAATGGTGATATATTGTTAAAAAATTGAGCAAAAGCACTTTTGAATTGTAACATATGGTATTAAAGCTCTTCTACCTCTATAGAGCCGATTAAATAAAAAACACTTATTGTCATCTTTTTGTGGCTGAAAGTATTAATAAATAATGGCTCAAACAATTCCTTTTTATAACCTTTAAAAAAGCATGTTTTATACATTTTGAGAGAACAAATCCGTTGGAAGATACATACTTGATATCGGTACGAGACAGAAACGCTCCCAGTGTGAACGCGGCTTGAGCCTGTTGGCCACGTAACGTAATGTGGCCAATATGCAGTGAGTTATGTAAGTCAGGGCATTGCTACCGAGGCGCTCTATTACCTTACCTTACCAGGATACAGAGAAACAGACGTGACAAGCCCTACATGGCTTCACACAAATTATGTAGTAACATAACAGCGTTTTTCGTTGAAAAGAAAAAAATCCCAACGCATAATCACTGATGTTATTTTCAAACATTTTAAAACTTATGTCTTGCTGACAAAAGTAGTTTAAAATAGAAACATCCAGCTACCGTACCTCAGAAAATACCTGGTATTTTGATATATTTCACTGAGCTATGTTTTGATTTGTATTTTAAATATATCTATTACTCCACCTTATTGTGTGCTTACCTTAATCTGGGTATCATGAAAACTTGATCTGTTACAACGACATTGTGAGTGTATCTGAAAACAACAATAAAAATCTTTAGTTACAAAAAAAAGTAAAAACCAACCTAGTTTGAGATTTATACGTACAATAGGTCTTAAAATGTTAACTTCCCAAAACTTCTATTAACTTTCAATCGTTAACTTTCCATAAAAACTGCCAAATATGCTTCGATCCGTCGAACTGAAATTGAATCCACAACGACAATTCCACTTGTCATCAGTCTAACGATCGAATTAAGACAGCTGCAAAAAGTGCTCTCGGTAAATTGGAGAGTGCCAAAGCGCAAGTTCATACATATGTAAACACCAGAGGTGGGAGGAGGTCAGCTCTTCAATATCCGATATATTATTCATTGTTTTCGTGGGCGAGACAATTAAGCACCGCCGGCAGCAGCCCAGGTCCGTGGACTCGTGAACCGCGTGGGCTTCCAATGAACCGGAAGTCTTTGGTGTAGATAATTGTAACTGACTATAATTCATAGTTGATGTTTGAAATCTGATTGATCTGAATGGAATCTTGGTCAGTAGTTTACACAGTAATGAGCGGTGTTAATCATCAGCATACAATAGCAACTGACAATAACGAACAATCAAAACTTAAGTAGCCTAATGGTCAATGATCATGATGAAAAGTAGAGGATCTATAGGTTTGAGTAGTGTGATCTCGAAAAAACCTAGAACTTATGGGGAAATTCCAATTTGCGTTGGTACAAAGAGGTCCATAACCCAAAATATTTTAGCTTGGAAACTAATGGCAAATTATGATTTCTATGAAAGCTGTCTTGGATGCACTGTACTTTAACCTTGACTAGAAACTACACCGAAAACACTTGCATTGGTAGTGAATACATTCTAATAATGTCTATGTTTTAAGTAAATGGTTTACAATTTCGTGAACACTTAGTTTTTGAAATATATTTTGTTTACCTGCTGTAAGGTTTTAATAATATTGTTTGAGAAACAGTAGTTTACAATTACAGTATTTGCCCCCAAAAGGTTTTGGATCGAAAACGACCCCGCCAGGATATGTCAGAACTGTTAAGGGTTAAACGAACATAAAAACTGATTTGGGAGGGGCCCCATTTTAACAATTTTGTATTGTACTTGTATGACACGTTGGCGAGGCGGAAGATGTAGGAGGTAGGAAGCGGGGCAGCACGAGCACATAGCGGTGGTGAAGGCGGCGGGGGCGGAGGCCGACAACCAGAGCGCATCTTCAAGGTCACCTGGAGAAGGTCTCCAGTACATCCGCCTCGTCTGGAGCTGGAGCACTGGCACTCACATACCACAACACTTGCTGCATTCTTGCATTCACCCGTACACTACCCATAATACGTCGAGGTTTCTACAGATTAGACACTCACATGCCGACTGCAGGGGTTTGAGAAATTCGCTAAACTATGGTACAGTCTAGCAGTCTTGTAAATCAACAACAAATGCTTTGCACCTTTGGAAGGCACTACCTACTAAATGGTGATGGGTGACGAACAAGTAAAGGTGTCTTACCTACATAGTAAAATACATAAATACGCAAGTGAAATACATAAATAAGAAACAGTTAAATTTAAACGTTTAATCTTATTTTGGAATATTAGATTTGTATGCCTATAAACCGATTAATTTTGTTGTAGCAAAGGATGGACTACTCTGTAAAACAGACAACGAGATTGCAGTAGACGAATATTTCTAAAACTAACCATTCTTGTGGTTTTACTTCATACTACACAAAATTAAAATATTCGTGATAGCCAAACATAGATAGTAAAATAAAGTTTTGAATGAACATAAAAAACAAATATTATTATATGTCCAGCGGTTAGTACAACTTGCATCTTTAAGTATGCTAACAGATTTCTAAGCAATTAAAACTATTACTTGCTTATCAAACAACCTGCGGTAACTTATTCTGTATAGCTTTCACTTATCTGACACAAATAAATTATGTAAAGAGGTAAGCGGATAATTTTAGCGTTGGAGACAGTCCAAAAGTTGCAACAAAATTGAAACGACTGGTCAAAAACCATCATATATAAACTTCGTATGCATGAACCTAACTGAAATTTGTGTTGGCGAAACCAGTAATACTCGTGTTATGGAAATGTGAATACCTACAAACGTAAATTTCTCAACGTAGCGCCGCAGTTGCTGCGTAAAAAGTTCAAATCTAGTTTTACAATTCCTAAATTTCTCCACAAAGTTGTAAAGTAGGTTGTAAAGGTTGTTATTGCACTACAACTGTGCGCACATATTTGCGCAAGCCACTATTTTAGCAAGGCTACTTCTACTGGCTACCTCAGATTTGCATAGAAGTAATAGTGGGTAGAAAATACTAGGTTCTTAATTTTGCAAGCAGTTTGAGCACAAGCCAACCAGCTTTAGCTGTTTTAATGCTACTTACTCTTCCTTATATTTACGAGATACTTCATCACGGTTACGAGGTAAAGAAGCTGAAGTTTCTCTTATTATTAGCTACGTATATCGATGAAATAACAATTTATGATTGCAAGGTGTTTTGTGATAGATACTCGTACCCCTGACTATAACTATTTCCAAGTGATTTGAACAACAACCACCAAATTACTGCACGCGCTTTCAATTATTTTTTTAACAACAAAGTTCAGGGGCTATACAGGTACAGTCATCCTAGTACAGGTCATCCAGGTCATTTTGTGTAAATATAAGATTGCAAATATTTTTTATGTTAGAGCAAATTAAAGTCTAACTTTAAGTACAAATTTGAGGTCACTTTATTATGCGCTGGTAGATTCAGTATGGAATTCACTGTGGGGTACATTTCAGAACATAATAGAAAAGATTTCAGTTACACAAAAACAGTTTATAAGGATAATTTTATTTAAGCAGAGGAGGGAGCCTTCAATTCCATTATTTAAAGAATTAGCTATTTAACCCGTAAAGTACACTTTTGTATATAAAGTGTTAAGAACTTTATTTCAGAGAAGCGGCCAAATTAGTAACGAGAAAATGTATCAACATTACTTTGAAGCCAGGAACTTTTGTTCTCGTTCATTTCGGAGACCCAAAATTAATAAATCTTGTTTTGAGAAATCTTTTGTGTTCTTGGTCCGAAATGCTTTAGTGAATTGCCTTTAAACATAAAATGTCAACACCATATAAGTAAAGCATATTTCTTTATTGCTGTTTAGTTCAATTAAATATTTACTGGAATTTAGCTTAAAATATTCCAATGTTGAAATGAAAGTCAGATGATCAAAACTATAACAAAATGAATAACTCTATTTTCTTAGAAAATTTGCTACAAAAGCGACGCGTTAATTTCGCAGAAGTATAGAAGTTGTTACCTTTCATATCTTGAAAAATTGAGAGAATATTGACATATTGCTTTTAAAATGCGAGTAATGTCAACTCACCGAAGAATTCATTAACTTTCGTCGGTAAAACTTTCTTTTGCATTGCTGCTTTAATTGTGCACCGTACAAGATGTATCCATATGTAATATTTAATCTCAAATAATAAATAAAATGGAGAGATGAAGCTCTTCTTATTAGATTTGTATATTTGTACAATGAAGTAATTTCTAAAATAATAAATAAAATATTCTTTAATGATGTAAAATAAATTTACAAGCTTTTGTTGGAATAGTCGAATCCATTTATTTATCCTAATTTAAAGGGGTGATAATATTATCATAGTAATAAAGATAATGGATAAGTGCGCCTAAAGATATTGCTCGCGTTCATAAAACCTAATGTATGTCCCTAGAATAAAACCCCAATCTAAGTTTATATTAAAACACTAACAATTTATCAGATGGTTTTTAAAGTGAACGGACGGTTTTTGCCCGAGAGATAACGTAGAGGAGACACTGAAACACTTCTGAATGACGATTGATGACTCGTTGCTTCTCAGCGAGCGACGTTATTAAATCCTCAACAAGCAATTTGAAAACAATACGTTTCATAAATACGTCCACTTAGACAGCGGTCTCGGCGGGTGTCTCGAGTATGTTTACAACGGCTTGAAGAAGTGCTAAATTGGGCTATTGTGTCTCCTCCACGGCGAGTTTTTCACACGTTCGTCGAATCCGCCACTGTTTTGTAGACTTGTGCGGGCCACCCTCGGCCAGATTTACGCACTGGAGTTGTTCATAAGGATAAGGTTTGAGCGTCATTAGAGGCTTGATTTAATGATGCGATTGTGAGCAGCTCAGCGCGTTTTTCACCAGATAAAGGCTTTTAGGCAGCGATTCTGCGAGAGCCCGGCTGATCGCGGAAACTGATGCCATTAGCAGCTGTCACCGCCATGGGAAGGTGTGATTTGAACTTAAGTGTATTAGACTAGGAAGTGAGATTTACATGTTAGGAATGTGAAAGTGATACTTGTTTATCTGAGTCTTGGACAGTTTTCAATTTTTTTGCTGAATATTTAAAAAATATTTACTTGTTGTAAGGAGTTTAAAGACATTTTCAGACAATATGTTGTGTGTTAGAGCATACTGTAGAGTAAGTAGCCTGCAGTATAGTAGGCCGGTATAACTTGTGCTAATTTACAGAATTGTCAATTTTAAGGACAAAATATCAAATTGACCAATAGAACCTTTCAATGTTGGTCTGAAGATACCTTACCGTTAAATTGTGTGTTCTTTTTTTAAAGTTCGCTTACTTTTTAACTTAAAAATTAAGGCTTCTTTAAAAAGAACCAAACGAGAGAACAGTGTCAATGTATACTCTTAAAAGTGGATTTCCTCTCTGACTCTATTAGGCTACGTTGTTAGAAAGACAGTATATTTAGCAGATTAAATATTGTTAAATAGACTATTCAGAACAATTAGGGTAGGTGGCTGTCAAAGATCATTTCATATCTAACAAAGGAAAAACTAGGTGATTCCACAGAGAGTGCAGAGGACTGATCGAGACATGTATAATAAGTTTAAAGTACGTGTTTGTAAACTCGCTTTTTGGCCTTCCCACCATGCACAACAGCATTTTACCAACACTTGTCGAAACTACCCACTCTTTGTCTGTACTCTACACGAGTACATTCAACAGATTCAAGTGTACAGCACGATTCTTTGACGGCAGCTCAAGACTATTTTTCAATTCTCAGATTCGCGGGGCGCGCTGTCGGTGTCGCATCGCAGAAGTCTGCTGCATGCATAAGTCATATAACTGTATAAGTGAGCGATCTGTCTGACGAGCAATATTTCTGATCAACGTATCAATCTACCTCAGCTTTCCATATCCTGGATACAAGCCTGAATACATTTGAATTTGAAACTTTCACATCGATTGCACTACTATAAACAACATAATACTCATATGAATAGAGTGGCTTCGGTTGGATTCATTTCACATTGGATCAAAGACGCTATTCATCTTGATTATGTTTTAATTATGCTTTCATCAAGATATACTACGGATATTGGGCCTCTTACAGATCCGTTGGATTTAAATGACTGGATTTAGATGAGCACTGGCTCATTATATTTTATTTTCATTTGGTTATTTTGTATTTCCAGTAAACTTTATGGCTTAACCCTCAGCTGTTGTTAAAGTTTTAACTTAATCTATTAACTTATCTATTTACCGTATTTAAAGGTAGGATTTCATGATTATAGTTTAGTTTTCCAGAAGGTATTCGGTTATGAATTTATTAGGTGTGATTAACATTCGGTTATAGAACAAGTGAATCTTTGTTAAACTTATGCAATTATTATTTATTTTCAAAACTGAGTTTTATGAATAAACTTTGCCAAAATGACACAGTAAAAATTATAAAATAAAAATAGAAAACAATATATAAAATATGAAAAATTATAAAATAAAACTTATTGTAAAAATATAAAATGTAAAACAATATAACATACGGAATAATATTATTAAAAAAATATATATATACTGTATATAAAAAGAAATAAATAAAATAGGATGATTATGAAACATTAGGTTTTGGAATATAAGTGATGTTAAATTATTTGATGGGATCCTTTTAACACTATGAGAGTGAAGTAAATACTTCATTTGTTGTATGTAACCTGATATATAACTGATATAATCAGCAGGAGTTCTAATCTCGTTCTTTTCAACACTATCGAATGTTACGAGTTTTGACAAAATAGCATGTATAGGACATTTCTTCTAAAAAGCGCAACAGGTAAATTGCCAGCTTTCAGTTTATTGGTTGCTGGTAGAACGTTTTAAACGTAAAGTATATAGTTGTTCCTTTGAACGTGCCGTATTTACATTAATATCATAGGACCATGTAAATACCTCTAATAGTATACGAGCTAACTGATCCTTACTACATCAAAGCAAAGACAGCTACATAACCTCCCTGTAGCAACAAAGTGTAATGTTTATTAATGTACAACTTGAGAAACACAGGTATTTGAAATGCACGCATTTACAAGTGCAATATTGTTTTTCCTCGGTTGACAGTGTAACAAGCCAAGAGAGCCGCTACATCATCCTGCGTCCAGCATTGTAAGTAGCTTAGCTAGATATGGATATCATTAGGGCTTCCAGTTTTGTTTATAAATGGGATGATTATTGTTGCACAGGTTTTCTGCTTTTGGTACAGTGTAATGGGAAGGGGCTGGAGAAAGTTGGAATTGTGGGTCGGCGGTGTGAGTATCGTCATCCATGAACAATCCCTGCCTATTTGTTTGCAGTTGAGGCTGTTTAAAAGTTTAGTGTTATAGTCGTAGAGAAGATATTTGACATCTGAGATGGCTTTTGGCTTGGTGTATGGTGCTGGGTAACGGTTAGTTTGATACGAAGTGCAGTATTTAAACGTAAGCAAGTGACTTATTGTTTGCAATATTCCAACTTAGCCATAAAATATTTATTGTTTTACATAAATTGACATAATTTATGACATTATTTTATGTATTTTCGAAGTAAGAATATATGGAACTATATTTATTGCATCTTCAGAATATTTTATCGCATAGCTTCTTAGGTTTTTTGTATGTAGTAGGTACAAATGAATATTTCGCTTGGATAAAATAAAATACAACTCCTCATACACTTATCTTCTAGGTGTTCCCTTCTGAAGAAAAAGATAAATCAACATCAATTTTACGTTATCGGCTAACAATTTTTTTTCAATACATAAAAGAGTAAACATCTTTGCTAAACACTAAGATATCTAGTCTACTTCAGGTACATATTTTCGGGCGTACGATACTTGCTCATCGATGTTCACGGGGTGGCAATTCGGATCACCTTGAACATTCGCTTTTTGGGGTGACAGTTGAAATTCAGCCACTACAACAATAGTAGCCCTCCACAATAGAACCCCTACAATAGTAGCCCTTCCAACCCTCCCTCACCCCTCAACACCTACGTCAACCACTGGCCCAGCTCGACAGCGACCCTTGCACTGACCACTGGTCTAGTTAGTCGTTTTAATTAGGGTCTTTTCTGACCGCTAGCCAAGTTCGACAACCCCCATATTTCCTATCTACCTGAAAAGGATTAGACATTGCGGAGTTGACATGTGACTTTATAAAAAGGTCTTCCTTTTATTTATCGAAGAAGTGTTTGCCAGCTATTCAAAACAGACCATATTTTAAATATATACGCGTCTAATAAAAGATTTTCAGACGAACCAATAAAAGTAATGGGTTGCAGCTCGGAATAAAGGCAACGTAGTACTGAATATTTCCTCCCAAATAAACTAACATTAGTTACACACTTTTGTTCGATTCTTGAGCACGATTGGAACAGGCCTGTGTCAAAGGTTGCTCTAAATATTGGGCTGCAGCTCTGACCCTTGATTAAGATTGATCAGCCGGGGTTCGGAGCGGTAGGAGTGGTCTTTCGACGTTTGGGTGGATAATATATCGTCCACTCCATAATCTATCCCTTGATCTACATCGCTAATTTATGCAAACCTTAAACAAACGTATTACTCCACTCTACATTTTCGGGCTGAAACGGTCCGGAAACAATACCAAAACGAGAAGGAGGCCAGCTCGCTGCACCCACGCTCGCCCGGGGCAGTTTCAAAACCGATTGTTGTATAATGGGGGTCACGAAAATCGAGTTCACACGACATGCGCGCTTTAATTGACTTGATATGCGCCAACTTAATGCGATACGTCCCTACTTGGCGCACATGCGCAGTTGGGGTCTAATCTTGCTGCAGATTTGGTGAATTTGTCTCGCTTTGCACTCTCACGTTGCAACGTGTCGGACTTCGTTATGCAATGAATTATTGCATAATTGTATCATGAAAGTTGGGGTTCTAAGCTGTCACAGTGATGTTGTTTTTCAAATTCTAAACGCTTTTATTATCAAACATTGATAATTTTTACAGTATTTTTAAACGGGCCCTTGGTATTTTGTCGACTATGAGTTTCACAGAAATATTTAATGGAGCTTAACCTCATTACTCACCTAAATTGAAAAACCCAATTCAGACATTTGAATACAGCTGCCTTTTTTCAATATGGCGGCCTGCTTAGAAGTTATTTAAACATGAAAGCTTAGTATGAAACAAACGAACACAAATCTGGATCTTTAGGCGATGGTAAATAAACTCACATACATACTATTGCGTAGTTCATTCATAAGCTGCGATGTAAGTTTTGAGTCAAATCTGTGCCAAAACTGTCATTGATTAAAAGCGATAAGAATTGTTATTTTGTATCATTTTAAAAGTCATTGAACCAAAGTGTATCCACCAAATTAAACGTTACAAAGAAACACGTTGCATATGATATGATAGTTGTACGAGGGAAATGGTAATGTATTTACAAATCGATAGATGACTAGGTAAACTTGGTTGTAGCCTAAGTATATAGGATAGACCCATCCGCGCGAAATGTATACTCCAAAACTAAACCGACCGCTGTAACTTTGATCGTAATTTTTATTCCATCTACCTATTACTGGCACTGCCATTAATATAATATTATATTCAAGAAAACTAAATCTGCGATAAAACTCAACAGGTATCCTGCAACATAGTAAACCATAATCGTTCCTTAAGGGTGTTGGTAGCTGCAAAGTGCGCAGTGCATTACCGATAGATAACTGGCCAGCTGTTTGCTCAGTAGAGTTGATAATTGGTCGTAACTGTGATAACGATGCTTTACATAAGTCACTGCCGCTAAACGCCGCGTGGACGCAGTAAACTGCGCACAGTGACGCAGCCTGGCATTGTTGTGTAGCCGGTGAGGAAACAAGCTTGTCAACCTCCTCTCCTCGGCTGATAAAACAGACGTGTAAACTTGTTAAACAGGTTAAATTGCAACATGATGACGATACGATAAAAACGTTTAACCCTAAAAAAATACGAGCCTAAAATGTTTGGAGTGGAACGTTTTGAGCTGAGTGTACGAGTATGAAAGTAAATATTACTTCAGTAGCCGTAGTTCTATGTATTTTATACATTAAGAGGGTATTAAATAAATCAAGTGAATAGCATTTCCAACTGTATTTTAATCTAACTAGTTACTCACAACGGTATAGAGCTACCAACAGCTATAAGGTAGTTTTTAGCATGGTGAGGTTGTTCTTGGTTTTTAATTATTAAGCATGGCACTGCTAGTCAGAACAACACTTTATACTTGATTTTACGGATTGAACCTGTTATAATGGTGCAGTTCAGTCACATTTAATTAAAATATCTTCATAATTGAGCGACACTCTACTTTAATCATAACGACAATCATATTTTTAAGAACATATCTGGTAAATAATTTTCATTATATCAATTTTGTAATGTATACAATGGTTCAACCATTAAAGTTGAACCAAATATTCAACAAATTCCCAATATACAACATGTGTTTAAGTAGGACTTTTCTAATTAGTATTGCACATTCCTTAGAATTTAATTATAACAATTTCTAAAGTTATCTGCACGTGAGCCTGTTGACATTTCAATGATTGCTCTAATTTAGAATCCACTGAACAGAATGCCAAGGTAGGGTTGTTGCTAACGAACTGCTTGCAGGCAAATCTAACAACAATGATGCCGGAAACACTTCTATTACAGTAATTTTTGAAGGAGTGGCTCTCTTTGTTACGTCACCTTTACTGGGTAAACAGTAACGTAAGAACTGTGGAACTACCCGTAAGGCCTCTTGCAAGTAAAACAGTAATTATTATATTCTAATTTCTATGAACTCTTACAACCCAAATCATCGTAGAAATACAATTGTGTTACCTATTAGTTCATCTGCCAAGCGCGTGAAGTCTGTATAAATGATTTCACATAAAACAAAAGTAAAACGCCTAAACGTTTTCCATGTATGTGGACGAAATTTAATAAGCATTACTATCGTATTTGCATTATATCCGGTATACATAGTTGACAAATTGTGGACAAATATTGAGAAGGGTACTTTTCCAAAACATGCTTTTCGCTAAACACTTGCTGATACAAAACATGGCCTCACTTTAACCTAACACTTAACTAAATTGACAGCGATGTTTATACTAATTTTATAGGTACTAAAAGTACTGGAGTACGCAACCGAAATTGAATTCGGGACTCGTTTATAGAGCTTGCAGCCGCTCGGATAATAGGCGTAACCCGACACATTCATGTGATTACTGCATTACTGTGCCACGGGCAAGTAAATTGGAGCTAATAACATTCAAGATGGCCGCGGGAGGGGCAGATGTAATCATGTTTTAATGTGCCTTGTGTCTCACCTAATGCACGCCTGAGTCACGGTACAGGCTTTCCAAACATACAGGTTACCTAAAACCGCCCAGGCCCTGTACTCACCTCCGATAAGTATGATTAAGTAAATTGGGTTGGCACCGTTCAATTTCAATTAAAGATTATAAAGTCATTGAGTGCGATTTTGTTATGATTATGGCCCATTGGTAAAGGTGATGAACGCCATTACAGCATATTCGCCAGTGTAATTTGACCATAACATTCTCGGATAATGTTGGCTTGCCAGTACACAACGGTGACTTTCACAGACTTATCAAATTTTTGAACTGTTTGATTAAGCTGCGAGTGTTTGATTTTAGTAAACCTGTAAACGGTCCGACACAAACTTGATTCATTACATTAATAAAAGAGAGGGAAATATTTTCCTAAACATAAATATGGCATATTAAACAAACTGATATCACAACGCAGATGCACTAATCAAGTAACCAGGAAGTTAATTAAATATACCTTGCGGTCAGTACCGTTATATTCCCAAATGTTTCGTTGGATATTCATGAATTAGTTGCGGTTCTTTCTTCAGATGTTACCGTCTAATTTTTAGACGCTCGTACTTATGCCCAAATCTAGACACTTAATTAGAAATGGAGGACCACCCGTAAGTGTTTGTACCCCTCGAGGTTGCCAATATTATGTTTGTAGACTTTCTTGACAGACCTTTTAAAAGTAATTGATGCGTTGATGGCCTGTTGTGTTTTGTACAAATAATTCTTGTATTTGATAGTTTGCCACTTAACTTCATGTATTGCTAATGTTTTATTTGTTACAAACCACATTTTATTTTAAAAAAGTCACTAGTGTTTTGTTAAAAGTGGTTAGTGACAAATGTAATAGCATATTATTGTTAGTTTTTTTACGTGACCTATATGTGAAGTAGCTATTAGAGAATATGCTTATGCTTCGGGAGAAGCCTAAATGTTACAATGGAATGTTCCTATGTATGCCCCGGAAAAATTACACTGTTTCACAGTTTATCATAGTATGTTTTTTCTTCCTCTTCATTTGAAATTATCTACCTAATTCAAGAACTATTGAATTGAGCTTTAAAGTAAGTGAGGTGCACAGACCACCTCCACCAACAAAGTAAGACCTATTACATTACCATGTGGTATGCTGCTCGGGGCTGGTGATCTACTGTTATTGAGCCCGTAGCCAGTCCGCCTGACCATTGTCGCCATTCCAAGCAATATTTTAATTGTGGTAAACGGCACTGGCCAATAGGGACAGTGAATTAATAGATGTGATTGTTGTAGCATTTTCATTGTAGTTAACTGCGGCAACAGATCACGCCGCCAAGGCGATGTGGGTAGTGGTTTGATCGCCTTGTATGTACATGTGTATGTACTATGAAGTCTACACCTTAGTGACATAGGATGGCAATGACAGTAGTGTACCCGGATACGGTTACTGCTTTATTTCTAAGACGTGGCAAAGTGGGCACAATGAAGGTTAATGGTCTTTATGGTCTTTCTCTAATTCTTTGTTACGACAAGGCTGTGCGGCTGTAGGCAAGTACGATTCTTTAACGTTTTAAATCGTAATCATAGATTTAATCAAGGCATACTGTACTTAAAAGTGAATTTTATTACTATCGGTTGGACTGAGGTAAATTTAATCACGTTTGTCTAATATAAAATCTGAAGCGGTCTTTCGTAAAATTTGGTATTTTACAACCTAAGAAAATGTCCGTGAATTGAAAATAGGGGCTTTTGCAACTATGTTTGGGATTACTGGAACTTTCTGAACCTGAAACTTTCTAATCCACAAAAATAAGCGGACCACACATATTGGATTATCAGACAATGACCCTCGCCCACAAGACAATGGCTTAAGCTGCCCACTAGGAAACCGGGGTTTGGGAAATTCACGAGTGGACTCTCAGCCACAGTACTGTCCTGAATGTAGCTGAATTTCGTCGTTTATAAATGTTCATCTTGTTATTAGCGTTAATCCTGTTTAAAAACAATAGTGCTACTTTATGAGAAACATCCTCATGATTATTTCAGGAGCAAGTTGCTTCATCCGTGCATGAGTAAAGTTTCCTCAAAGTTAGGTATGCGAGAAGGAACCTAATGTGATAGATTTAATGTAGCAATGTATCATGCACAATAACATTGATTTTTCTTATACCACCCATATATGTGCCCGGCAAAGGCCAGGATGGCACGGGCTTTTGGAGGTGTCATCGCCAGCTCACTACACCACCCGCGTGAAAATAACCTTGTATGATCTCTATTCAGGTTAGGCAGATTGTAGATTTTTCATTCCAAAAAAGCTGACAAAAGAGTTTGTTGAGTTTATGTGTTGAATTTGAGCGGTCGTGTATTATATAGTTAATAGTGTATAATATAGTTCCGTAATACGGTTTATGTTAGGCATTAATTGACGACGACAGGTGTATTCACGCCTCTAGATGATTAGTATAAAATTTCAAACACAATTTGAGTTCTCACTAGGAGGAAACTCATACTTAGTAATGATTTAAACAATAATGCGCTTAATATACGTGAATGAGTAAGAATCGATATTACTAAAACAATTTGAACAGTATCTCTGAGCAGGGCATGTAAACTTAGCAATCTACTATTAAATTAGTACTTTGTACTTGCGTGTACTTGCATCTTGATGTGGTTTTCACTACCCTATCAAGATTGGACCTAAATATTTATTCAACTTTCACGACCAGTAATGGAAATATAAAGGAAGAAAAGGCGGCAAAAGATTCGGGTAAAAAAGTAGTTATCCCGAAACCGGTCCTGCCTAACAAAGTTTATCTTGACACTTACAGGGAAGTACAAAGTACTAACTTAATAAATTAAAACTGGTGTCAAGGCTACTCATTTATTTAGCAATCTAGTTACTAATTAAGGGTGCATTTCCACTAGAAAACGAATTTTGAAAACAAAAAGCTATTTTGAAACTGCGTCGAGACAATAGTTTAGAACGTGTCGACAGTATAGCGTGCGCGTGCGTGTGTAGGTTGTGAGGAAGTGTGTGTGATCTGGAGCAGCGGCTCACTTCAGCACTGCGGAAAGGTCAGCTCCTGACTCGTATTTTTCAATCCCTACACTTCGTGTATGAGAGGAAATTGTAAAATATGGAACTCAATGTAGTGCACTTCTTGTTAAACCAAGACGTATAACTATTCCTTGCGGAAGAACTCACAACTCAAATCAAGTTCATCATAAATGTAGCATTCTGGTAAGAAAAAGAGTAAAGAAACGTGGGTAGCGCGTTTAGGGATATAACAATGAAATTCACTTGAAAAGAAAACTAAAATACCAAATGAAATACATTTTGTAAATATTAAATTGTTCAGATGTGAAATCGCCTCAGTTACACAGGACCATGTTTCTTTGAAATCAAGATTTGTATGATCCGTGACTCTGCATATGTTTAACTACATTGTTTAGTCAAATTTTTAAAACTAAACTGGTACACATTTTTTAACGAGCAAATAAAGTACTGTAACAACATAATGTTAAACAACGCTATAAATGAACAATATACAAATATATTGAATACTAATTTAGAAATTAAAGCCACTTACAATCAACTGCATTTTTTAAAACAAATTAATACTAGAAAACTAAACCAATTGGACTCTTACAGTTAAAAATAACTGACCAAATATGTCAACCTAGGTCGAGTTAATTTAAGTAGAGAGCAAATGCCTCGGAAGCACGAAGCGGAACTGGACATGTCCACAATTTGAAAAGGTCGGGCGACCGCACCACCGCTCCGCCGGAACCGTTACGTTCATTTAACGCACAGAAAACGCATTCTGACCATCTCTGATTTCTATACACTGGTCGATCATCCGTCTACTGATAACAGCTCTAGTAAGGGTAGTCTTACAATTTAATATGTCATTAGGCGCACAGGGTTCTATTTTGCGAGTAGGCATACGCTAATTCTACAGTTCTACTTCTGTGCCCAAAAGAAGTATACGTTATTAACTTAATTTTATCTGTTCATTGTTATGTTACTAGACTAAACTGTCCTTGAAGAAAGTCTTCTGGCGATCAGTTCCTCACAAGCAACTGTTCACCATTTTCTAGCCCACAAATGTTTTAAATATCTTGGAAATATGCCGACTTGGTGCTTTAGGCTTGTGCCGTTCAACTATTATAAAGCTAGAGCGTTACGCATCCAAGACGTATTTGACATCTTTCAAACAGGAAATTCACTATCTGTAATCTTTACTTGATAAACACGTGTTAGCATACGAGATTTATATAGTAATTATACTATTCATTTGCTAACCGTACAGGTTTTACACGATTTCCTGAGTTTTTATAGTGTCAAGTTCGAGTCTTTGTTGTATGGATAGATGCATTATGTAATAAAAACGCAGAAGTACATATCCATTACCATTTCTAAACTAGGTTCATAATTAAATTAAATAACTCAAGCATGTGTATTTGTTTTATTTCAAGCCTAAATATCATGAGTATTGGCCGTATTGATATTTAACAAATGGGTCATGTAGAAAGCTGAGGAGGTCATTTGATTTTGATAGTTTAGAAAAGTTGCTTGCACTTTCAAAAGAACGACATTATTGTGATTGAACCTGACCGACGTTTTATTGTGAAGCCGTTTTCTTTCAATATCTGCGCAATAAGACAGAAACCAAACCACAGAATTAATTGAAAATTGAATGGAAAAACATCATGTTTTATGACTAATAAACCACTCGGTTTCATTTTACTTTTAACGATAATAGACACACCACATAATGGAAAACCCGTTCTATTTTTGAAGACTAGAACTGAATAGCACATATCTAATAATATAATTATTTAAAAATAATCATTACTATTATATAAATAAAGACAGTGTAACTACGAACATTGGTCAGCATAAAATAACCGAAAGCCAAAAGAGATTTTGGGAAAAGTGTTATCGAAGTCTATAGTTTGGTGTGATATACAAGCTAAATTTTATTTTGAGCAATTAGTCTAATTTGTAAAGCACGTGATATAAAACAAGTATTACAAAGTTTTGACTAACACGAAATTTAGACAACATGTTCAGAAGTTATTTTCAAAAAATGCAAGTGGTCTAATTTTAAAAGCTTGTTTTTAAGCTGTAATAAGAAAAATAAATTTTTAGAGGCCCGTTACAAATCGAAGGAATAAACTAAACTAGAGTTTCAGGGGAAACGTTTAAACCATGTTGTAATGTCATTAACGGTGATACTTTGATCTTAATTTCATCAAGAAGTAACGAAAGCACACGGTACTGATTAAAGTATAAATAAATTTACAGTAGCAAAGCTTTTAATTTTAAACATTAAAACAAACTTACTTTTCCCGTGTTCAGTTAAAATCGTTATAATTTTTATTTTTAGTTAACTTTTGGAGCTTTGTTTTATTTTAAGACACTACCGTGGAGCTGAGACCAACAAATCAACGCTAACCGCGTTAAAAATATAAGGTTATGCACGGATAAATATTCAAAACAACCTCAATTCGAATTGTATACTCTCCTCCCCAGCATTTGAAGCTGGTTAGGCGGACATATTCTCTGTATTTTTCCACAAACAGCTCACAATAGACAACTGTTAGATGCTTATAGCTCTATTGAGCGACTAGGCATGAATCAATCAAGGCATCAGTGTGGGAAAGTGGTTGGAGGCGCATGCGCAGTTAAGTGGTGTTACCCTCTCACATATCCGTCATTACGCCGGTCAACAGGTGCACTATGTTTAAACTCAGCTTTATCATGCGATACCAGCTGTTTCATACTCTTACTCACTTTCTACTCATTTATGTTGTCCATTTATTAGGTTTTTAGTTTTATATAAATGGTAGCTTTTATAATTATGATATTTGAATGTCACAAATCGTACCTGACTTTTATTTTAGATATAGTCACGATTATGTAGTCTTTATTAGATTTGCGTGTAGAACTGGATACATCTTTACACCTGTTGCAGTATTTGCCTAATTTACCTAAATTAACTATGTTGACTAAGATTATTGACATTCAAAAGTGTCTAAAAGTCGAATTAATATACGATACGTAAACTCAAGCAGTTAGTATTCATTTTAAAATGTACAATCAAACAGATTTTTAATATTAATAAAAGTCTCTAGAACGACGGGCACAGCTTAATGCCTGCTAAACCAAGCTAACATGTACAGCCACCGATTCGGAGGAGACTTCCAACTTAACTTGGATCACCGACAGGACGTACTGGAATCTGAATAAATATGCTAATGAAGTAGACTCCCTCTTTGGCGGTAATATCTAATTCTAAAACGTTGAAATTACTCCGATAAGACCAATGACAATCCAACAAATGAATTATTCACAATTTTTTAAAAACAATTTATATTCACCCAAGACTCATGGGAAGGTTACGTCAATCGGGTGAGGTGACATGAATGCAACATTTACTACAAATAGTGATGACGTCAATGCCAGAGTCACGTGATCATTGTTGAATGGACTCAGCTGTGCAGAGGACAATGGGACAAACAGCTGATAATGACAGCTGTAGAACAAGGGCAAGGCCGTACTCACCTGTTGTAATGAGTCAACAGTGCAGTATACCGGCAATATGCACTGTAAAACCGCCAAACACAACTGTACCACAACTTTGGATATTGGAAACATGACTTAAGTTGGCTATTATTTAGATAGTATCTTGATAAGTACTCACGTAGGAGTTCAATCAGCTGCTCCGAGAAAGAGCGAGGCCACACCTAAAACACAAATTTACTGTTAGTATTAAGGCTAAAGGGTAACAAACAAAGCTAGATAACGATACATGTTTATTAAAACTCTAAGTGAATATTTGATGGTGATGGATTATCATTAGATATCAGATTTGATGGGGAATCATGTCACGGCAGGGGGAGTTACAGTTTTTATTGGATATCTTTTTGGATTAAAGAACGTAAGAACTTCTCGCTTAAAACAAACGAGGTATTTGTGCAGTGTAATCAGCATAACAGTAACAGGGAATATTAAACTACCTGCTTTCGTCATATAAGCGCCTTCCCGTAAAAATAAACTGCATAGAAAGTCTTTGCAAAGTTACAGAGGGAATTCTCACTAACGACTTGCCACGTACGTGCCAAAGTTCCAGAGATTCCAGAAACCAAACTTTATGAAGAGGTAAGCCTAGGCAATTCCGCGAGAATGCTGAAAACTACATGTACGGTACTACTCCCATGCCATCTTGAGTGGCAAGGCCCATAATCTGACGCCACTCTAAAGAATTCCTTGACGCTATTCGGAAATTAAAACATAACGCTGGAGTTGCACACAAATGTGGTATCTAGTTTCAGGCGCGAAGTCAGGTAATTTGACCATCAGCCGGGGTCAAGGGGCAACCGGCCCGTGAGTTAGGACACCCAAGTTGAACAGCGGCCAAATTCGGGGTCGGTGAACAGTGAACAGCTGCGTGGACCACGTAGTTGGGCAATCACAATCAGACTCCGTTGTACTGCGGTTTGCCTAGGAATCCAGACCCCGGACCCTGCCTGGCATTGCCCCTTGAACACCACAGTCACATGACATGGACCGGCTTTGTGAAAGTTGTCCGCGCTGAGAACGAGGTGTTAAAATCACTTGCAAATTAGCTTCCAGATTGTATATTCCCAAACTAACTCAGAGTGTCAGAGTTTTACAATAATTATAACTTAGCACAAACTGCTTTAGATTCTAACCTGTGGTTGAAGTCAATATATTAGAGAGACCTGTCTTTAGTCGATTGAGATGTCTTTGCGTTTGTAGAGGCTATAAATTTCACAGCCGGAAAGCATCTCTGTCGGATTGCCCACTTTGTACATTTCCATTCATTTGTACCGCGATGCAAAACTTCCTACAGCGACTATAAATTTCTCCGAGCTCTTCTTGTAGACACAGTTAGCTTTGTGTTACTTTACAAATAGTTGGACAACAAGTCCGATGTTATGAGATGTGAGACAACTATCCATCTTTGTAAAGTCACCTGTGGCCGGATTCACTGATTGCACAACTGGCACAGCCTGTGTCAGTGCACTTTTCTCAATTATTTTGTCACAAGGAAACTGTGGGGGACGAGGTCTGACCAAGTACAGCGTAAGTAATTGTCAGCAGCCTTCTTACTCTAATAGATCCGGTCGTTCAACTTCCGTCTTCTAATTAGGCTTCTAGCTAGTTTCTTGGGCGTAAACCCCAAACTGGTTTGCTGGCTTGTGCCGTGTTATGTAAAGCACTGACTGACCACGAATGCAGTGAAATTTATAGTTCAACGGTATATTCACTGTGCATATCTCATTACCTACCGTCCCCAGCAATGTTTGTTAGTAGGAGGTTTCCAAATTAGGTAAAAACAAGAATATGTAGGTTTATTGGGGATATAAAACACACATGATACGACTCGCTGTGGGGTATCAGTGGTTTAGAGAACTAAAATATCTGAACTAGGCTAGTTTCGTACTGAAAATTCGATAATAGATTAAAAGACAAAAGAGGGAAACTAAAAATACAAATAGTGATATAGACACATTTGTAAGCGAGAATATTACGCCGGTAAACTACTTTTAAAGTAATTACTTCGATAATTTTACCTTAAAGATACTATGATGTAAGCAACAACTCTTGTTAGAACGAATCAAAGATAATGAAAACTGATTGGTGAATCCACAAATCTTAGTCGTCAACATTTTATCCAAGAAATGGAAAGAGCTAATGCCTTCTACAAAGTCATCTAATCCATCTTGAGATTAATCTACTTACAAGGCTCCGTTATTGGGGACTGAAAAACAAGTGGGATAATTGATAATGAGGACGAGGCGGCTGGGCACGTAGATAAGAAAGTCAACAGCTGTAAAGATCATTGATAATAGACAAGAATAGCTCCAGCTGTTGTTATTCTCTAGATGGTCTTGTAAACAATCGGCCACCAGGTAATTGACAGGGAAGATTGTAAACATCCACTGTGCACGGCTCGCGACATATGGCATGAGGAAATCCTTGAGCAAAGTCATACTGAAAGAAAATCTTTGACACGAAGAATTTTCAATTGCAAGACTGTATCTTTGTTATAAGCAACGGCTGTGTTCGTCCTAAAAATAGAGATTGCACAGTGGACTAGAAAAACGTCCAATATTTTTATTTTTACTTGCAGTTGAACAGTCGCCAAACAATATCTGTATAGCAGTTTAGGCATTATTAAATATTTATCTTCTACTTAAATTATATTACGGTGAAGAAGCGTCTAACATCAATAATATTTCGAAACCCCTATTGTATGACCCGTTATTTTTAAGACTATCAAACATCAAAACCCACTATATCCAGAACTATTTTCGACGCTCCGTTTTCGATTTTAATTCTGAGTTGGTGTATGGTTCTTTTCAGATTAATGGCTGTTTGATTTGCACGGTAAAAAATATTATTTGTTTGATTTTAACCAATTAGTCTGAAGATTAGACACCAATACCGAAATTTTTCAAACTAATTATTACAATGTTGTAACGCGGCGTGTATTTGATTGAAAGTAGAAATACTAGATCATAGTTGATCCTGGCCGCGAAAGCCTAGGAGTAAGTTTACATGTTTATAACTATACTATACATCAGCATACAACTTTCACTCAGACAAAACTTTATTGCCAAATAAAAAATGACAAAAATTATTAAAATTCAAACTTATAGTCTAAGTGTTTTATTATAAACAAAGAATAATTAATTAGGTAGTTTCTTGGAATATACTTCATAATATTTCTCAATCTTAGAACGATCTTATTTTCGTTCCTAATAGTTCCTCGTATTTGACCAACCAAATCAAAGAGAGAGAGAGAGATACGCGACACCCGGAAATGTCTGTAACGTCCCGGTCAGGTGTATTCTCGAATATAAAGATGACCGGTGGACAAAGAGGTAATCTTCCAGCTCTTAAAACATTTGGGGCATCATAAGTTAAACTACACTTGCGTTGCTTTCACCATGACCTAGGAACAGGCTGGAAGCTGAAAACTGTCATGTACTATGTCTTCATCCTTTCAACCTTGTTTAGTTGTCTCACGTTGAAGGTACGATGGACAGTAATCTGAACCGGTTTAGGCGTACGAATAGAACATTTTAAAATGTAAGTTTACGAGTATAATTTAAGAAGGTCCTTTGTTCACCATAAAAAAGAGTTCACCACACGCACACCGTTCAAAAGCTAAACGTTCTAAGGATTTGAAAAACACGCATGACGCTGGTCTTTTCGATGGTTTAGATCCATGCAGAACTACAGACTTATAGAATCAAGGAACTGAGGGACTGGTGTGGGGGTATAAGCTTTGGAAGATAATACGCATAAAAGCTCCTCTCAGATCCTTTTCAATGTTCCACAGGAGGTCAGCCAATCATGACGGATGTTAGCTTCAGCAGTTCATGATGTTTTATCATAAACATCAAAATAATATATCATAAAGTCAAATCAGAAATTTAAATATATCAGAAAGTCAATAAGTAGTGGCTATCTAATACTGTCTCACGACTATTAGCAGTGAAACTCAATAGTTTTGATTGCAAGATAATTCTATCAAAATATGTTCAAACAACTATTAAAATAACTATTTCACACGTTAGGTTTAGTTTAGAGAAACGTGTTGCCATAAGTTGTTGCCTAAAATGTTTGATGTCAATTTGATTTTATTTGTTTAAAATCAAGTCGTCGTTGCATTTTTTTGTATTCAAGGTTTTAAACCATGAACTATATAACCTCAGAGGCCCGTTTTTCTAGATAGCCCTTTTTAAGGTATTTTTTATTAACAGGTTACAACGGAATATGCATTTAGTAATTCTGGTTACTTAAATAACCTGTTGTATAGAAAGATACTATAAACAAAACACAGAAAACAATCGTATACTATTAATTAACAACGAACTAGTAACCCACTTTTACAACCTACCAGTATATGCACTTAATTAAGAATTTCGTATAAAAACAACTTTCAATTCATCAGAATGGCATTAACATAACGACACGTGAGATTTACGTGGAAACTGACTCGTTACTCAGTGTGTTAAGCCTATTATGGTGCTAATGGGCATTAAACCCGATTAAACTCACTCTGTGGCTCACCTCTCATAAATTCGCACTCTCATAAAATATCTCCAAGCTAATCGTTTCACACTTAGAGCTGACCTGCACTCATGCCATGAATGAGGGCTGGGAACTGCAAAATAACCTCAATAATAGAATAAAAGTTGAAGCAAAATTAATTGTTATCAAGAGCTGATAAATATGGCGGATCTATGTTCACTTAAATTTTAAACAACGTAATGGAGTTTTATATTTTCGTAATAAACTAGTTGCAGGTTTCAGTAGGAATTTTATACACAGTTCTTTATATTGACTAAACTATTTCATGTTTACACATGTTAGTACACGTAGTACCTAACTCTTTTAACTTTCATCCCTCATAAAACCTGGAAGAATCATAGCCACAATACAAAATAATTAATTGGCCTGGACCCGGTACTTCAGTTGAAATTCTTAAACAACAAGAGGAAAGCGCGCCGCGATTTAATAAGGACGCAGGATTCGCTTGAGAGGACACAAGGAATCGGGTCAGGATGCATTCTGCTTGTGCTTTCCCTGCAACTGCCGCGCCGCATCCCACCTCACATCGCACCACAACCCGCAACCGGCTCTTATAACTACCAAATAGGTAAACATAACAACAAGATCTAGGAAAATCCCAAAATATAACTTGCACACAATTTCATTAAAAATACGTATACATTCTGTATTGTAGAGTTACTCACTCATTTTATGTTTTAAATTAGATATTCTTACATTCTCTATGAATGCTTTAAACAAGATAAAGTATTTTCCGTTGATAAATACTTAGTACGTAGACAATGTATTGTGTGTACCACCCAAGTGGCGGCCATTATCTCATTAACTGTTATCACGCATCTATAACAGAAACGACAACACGCAAGCTAGTGTAAGTGAAATACTGAAAATATTTCCGACCTACCGTCTTTGGTATTCTGTTAACCGAACGTTCTAGATTTCAGTAGGCCTACTGCATGAGAAAGAATGCAGAACTGGCTAGTTTCATCTTGTAAAGTCTGTAACGGAAATTCTTCTGTGTACTTTTTACCTAAGGAAGTCTAGTTGTAGCTTGTTTAATGAAGTAATTAAACTAATTAACAAGCATAGCTGTGTTCGGTGAGACTGGATGTTTGCGTGTGGTGAGCCTAAATAGTAAGCCACACATAGCACGTGAGTTTTTGCACCGAGAGAGTGATCGGTGGCCAGGTTTGGTCTGATCAGCTGTAGTGGTCACATGTGGTCTGCCACCAGCTGACTCCTTAACCAGATAGCTGTCACTCATACCACTACATGTTTTCTCTCCGCTTGTCACTACAGGTTATGGAAGACACTAGGTTAGCGTTATAAATCACAAATCCCTTTCAACAGCTATAAGTCATCACGAGACTCAATCCACGACTCAGCGTACCCTCACTGGCTAGTGGCTACTGACGGTTTGACTAAGGCAGACATGTCCTGTAGATTTGGCGATGCAGTGAAGCCAGCCTGCAGCAAGCGGTGACTCTTTGATCTCTCCTTGTTTTTACTGGCGGATCAAAAAACCTTCAGCACATTCCTCCAACCTGCTTTTCACTTCTTGTCGAAATGATGATTTACTCGTCAACTTCTTGCTAAGCCAAAAGTTTTATCCTGGTAAGATGAAACCGGTCCATGGTTACAAGGAAGGTCTTTAAAAATGCACGGTGCTATATACTTTCTCTGTAGTAGACTTACGCTATAATATAGTACTTTCTGCTTATCACAAACTGTAATCTTTTTTTAATTCATTACATTCTACCTTGTATCTTATGGCCATAACAATTTGTTTAATATTATTAAACCTACCTAAATTACATTATTAGAGCAAAATACATCATTTTGACATATTTTTCGCTAAAATCAAAGCACTAGTAACATCACAAATTAAGACAAAGCTATGCTCAGTAGTTAAGATAAACTTATTATCGATGAAGCAAGCAACATCGTCAGCGTATTTAAGTTCTACGTATATTCACCGTAGTCCTATCTAAAAAAACTCAATAAAACAGTTGAAATTCCTTCGATAGGTTTTACGTGAATACATTCTAGCCTATAAGAAAGTATTCACAAGTATTTACTCGGCAATCGTGTTGAAGCCCTGCAGTAAACCTTGCGGACGGATTTACCTGGTGAGTGGAACTGGTATTTTTTATAGTGTACTGTAATTCAAGCGCGCATGCGCAAGCGGTACGGGGGATTAGCGCGGAGATGCTCTGCTGCATTCTGAACAGCCTAGACACAGTCCCACGCCGCTCTTACTATTCACTAGTCAGCTAAAGTTGCAACTAAAGTGATACTTGACCACTCACTCAAATCCTCTTCGGTTGGATGGTTAGAGATTCTTTGTTAAAATATCGTTAGGTATATATTTATTACATGTTTTTATAATTGCTTAAAACAATCACAATGAAAAGTTACGATGGTAATTATTTTTAACACTGGATGGAAAATTTTAGATTATGAATATTCATAGATAAGTTTGAGGGTGAACATTTATGAGCTAGGTTCAAAGACTAGGCAATATTTGATCTATTTGATGAAACAGAACCGATGTTGCTGACCGGCAGTAATAAGTGTTTTATGAAACAACGAATGCAGTGAGAGATCTTCTATAACGATTAAAATGTTTCAGAAACATTCTGTAAACAAACACACAATCAAATACTTCAATCTTCATTGTAAAAGAGATTTCACACAAAAATAAAACATAATAAATATAACTGTAAAATCAAGGTCTTCAACAAATACTCCAGTTCAAAAGACTCCAGAAAAATGTAAATCGGTTATCAACCTGTCATCAGGACATGAATATCACTTATCACTTAACAAGTTGAAATGAGGCGGCCGAGACATCCTGATTCATGATGAATAGCCTGTCCTGAGGTAACTGCAGTTTCGCTTACCGTAGATGACTTGTTAGGTGAGAACTGTTGCCTTGCAGTTTTCAATTACCCTTGCCTACATACACTCCCTGCTCACGTCCTGCCCCCGGCCTCTGCCACCGTCATACCTACTGCGACTGGTTATGGTAATCAAGCTCTCCGCTAGGTCAATGTCATATAATTAGTTTAATATAGCAATATTGTTTACATATAATTCAACACTTTTCCTCCTAGAGTTGTGTAGTATTAAAGAGTTTTCGTAATTACTTAGGAGAGGATTAAAGAAATCACCGTACACGTTCGGTAAACCCACTATTACTGTCGCTAAGTCAGTAAATTGTTTGAAGGTGCTTAATTCCGAATAAACTGCAGTGCGAGAACACTTTTAACTACAGTTAGCCAATAAACTGATTAAAACTGCACGGTGCTGAATGATTTTGTTGACCTTATTCATTAAAGGTCGCACTTTGGCAGCCCGCAACTTGTTGCCCGCAATTTCGACACATTAAGAAAGCACTTCATTTTGGTTATACACAGTTCGCCTTCTCAACATGAGGCCAATCTTTCAGGAACACACACTTTATCGCTTAACGTCGTATGATTTATTTATATGATGCACATCTCTGTATCTTTTGATACTTTTATTGGAGCATGACGCGTCATAAGTTTCCCCACTAAACAATCATATTCCATCACAGATTGCTCTTGAACTAACCAGTTCACGAATATGATTTGAGTTTTCAATTTGTTTGAAACAAAGAACCCGTAACCCAAAGGCTTCAGACATAAGTGGTTTGCCGGCGTGGTGGCTGAAGTCTAGAAAGGGGATCCGAAGTTCGCGAGTCCGAGCCCCGCCTCAGGCAACGGTCAGTAGTTAATTCGTCACTAAGTTCACCACACACACTCCATGATGGTCACTGGCAAATTAACTTTGAAAAACATATGAAATCATTGATAATATATTTTTAAATGTACCACAAATAATAACAAGGAGATTAAGTGCATTACATTAATTCCAAAACTTAACATTTTAAATTTTAACAAAGTTCAGTTCAAGGAGACCATCAGTCACGTCACAGTGAAAGCCGGCAGTTACATCTTGACGGCCGAGGTGTGAGCGTCAAGTTTGCAGCATTCTGAGAAGTGTCTTGTTAGGATTTGTGTCGTTAGTACTTCTTCAAATGTTGGCTGTCATTAGGCTCGCAGACTTGTCGATAGAGCGGCGAGGCGAGGATGACACTGAAGTGTACACGGCACCGCTTGTAGATGCGCAGGAATGCATCAGTGGCTTCATCTCCACTACACATTCCACGGAAACCCCTCCTCATAATTGCCAATTATAGTGTAAGTTTCATTTACAACTTTACTTTTTCAAAATATATTCCAATATTAGGTAGATGTATCGGTCAAGCTCTAAAAAGGTTAAGTTTGTCTTGTTTACACTTTACTAATGTAAGTGGTGACTGCGGGGATCGATCCTGCACCAGCGGAGTGATGAGCTCCGGAGTCTCGCACGATTCCAGCCCGCCACGGGTCCGCTAAGCTCTACGTACCATTTTTATTGAAATAGTGTCTAGACGGATTTAACTATCTAGAGAAAGATAACAGCTGCTACGCAGTGTCAACGTAAAATATTTGGCTTATGACTTGCTTGCTAAATATGAAATTTACTAGAATGGATGTAAAATGAAATTTCGTAGAAACGCGTGCGAAGTATCTTTCTCATTCCTAAACCTCTGGACTATTCTTGAGGTTTTAGCAGTAATGTCTCAACGCTGGACGGCTGTTTGGTGAACATATCTAAATGCAAATGATGTTAGTATATGGAAATGAGACTCGAGATCGAGTGATGTGTGATTATTTTCTGACCGATAAAACTCTCATAACTTTCTTGGCCATTTCTTTTCTAACCTAAATACCTCCAATGGATTTCGGCCTTTGTTGTCAAATGGTTTTTAAAGTTACGGTGGTCACTTCAACTAAAACGTAAGAGATTTTCCTCTAGTGGCTTCGCTAAAAATAGAAACGCTTCTTTAAATATTTTAAAACGGATGTTCGAAGAGTTTTCAGCAATAAGAGAAAGTTGAGTTATCTCTTTAAGTAAATACTTGCACATTGCTCATAAGCTTACTCGTGGAACAGTCGAGTCCCTGCATGTACGTGATGACAGGAAGCTTACCACATAAACACCGACGCACACGACTGTAAAACGAGACCTATGCCCTCAAATAAACTTCTAGTATGCTAAGAACCAACATATATTTTACTTACTTTAGTCAGAAACATCAGGGAACTAGTATACGAGTATATCAACTTAGGTCTACTTATTAGTTTAGAAAGCTAGGGTAGACAGTAAACGTTTAACACACAAATAACGTTTAAGTCACAAAATCCAAAATGTGTTTTTTCTTATTACTTTTATTTTGAAAGCTGTGACTTTATAGTTATTAAATGGCAAGACTTTAACTGACGCTTAAAATAAAAAGTCTAGAATATTTGTTCTTATTAATTTGTGGGGCGAAATACAAAATAAACGTATTATTTGAATGACCTCATCATCTTATAACGCTCAGAAATACCTACGTGTATGCTGGCATGGAGTTGTAATTCTTCACCGCTCAATAAAATATGGTTCAACTTTTGGTTTGAGTTTTTTTGCTTAAGTTTGTTTTTGAAGATGTGGGAATTTTTAGCTTTAAATATTATTGCGGCTGTTTTCCTTCGTTAGTGGATCCGAAAACATGACGGATATGTGACCTGATCTTCAGGTAAAAATAAACCTAAAACATAACCAAACACATGAGCTAGCCTGAAGTAATCAGCGTATGGTTAAGTTACTTAAGTTGAGTTACTTTCCACCTGAAGTCGGTATCACATTGCAAAACCCGAATCTTGATCACTAACTTTATGAGAAACATCCACAAATGATAACTCAAACTTGGGTTCTATTAATTGTCCATTGCAAACTTTACAGAATAAGTTCATTTTTTAACTTAAACATAAACTTAGGTTTCACAATATTATATTTTGGATAAATTATACTTTTAATTAACAATGGGTTTAAAATAGGTTATTAATTGAGGTTAAATCGTAATCTCGTTTCTTAAGCATGTCTTCTTAACTAGGGCGCTTATTAGTAATAGTTTTAAAATTATATTTCAACTACGTACTGCGTAAATGTAGATATCTGTGCCATCCTATGCTCAATACTGTATAATGTAAATTATTTTCGTAACATTTCCAGCTTGCTGATTTAAAGTCACTATTTGACAGTCACATGTTTTGGATAAACATTCATATTTAAGTAGTTCTCTTAATTTGAAGGCATAAATAGGTGATCCTGATGGTGTAGTGATCAGCACAATCACCCGGCAAGTGACATACCTGGGTTCGAGTCCCGGTTCAGTCCACATTTTGTTATTTTTAGTTATATCTAATGCTCAATACATTAACACTAAAGCACCAAGGTCACTTCAGTATAGGTGCAATAGTAAAGAAATGTAGTTTAAATGAAAAACCGGTAAATGTGTCGAATTGGTCTCAGCTGTTTAGCCCGACAAACAGTTTTCTCAGTTGATTGCGGTTTTTCCGAGTCGAACTGCAGCGTGTCTGTTCCGACCCACTGCGCCGGCGCATTGCAAGCTCGCCAATTACTCGCCCCGATTCCCGGCAGTGCGCAGTGCGCTGTGCGCAGCAGTCTCCCCTGTCCAAATATCTCCGGCTCAAAGCCAATTATCTGGTTACACTCTTGAGTACTGACTGACATCCACTAACTCAATGATTTGGCACACTGTCATTGATTTCACTTTATTTTCACACTACGCTGACACCGCAGGTGTATGGGATTGAGTAAGGCAGGCAACTGGTCGTGATGCTCAAAGGTTGAAGTGGAAAGATTTATTGGTTTAAAATCACGTGACATTGTTATACAAGGATAGTTGAACAGTTCCTTCTTTTTACATACAAATTGTTTTCTTTTGTTATTTTCGATTCGGTAAATTTTATTTTTAAATATTAATAAAATTCATGTTAATACAGGGTACACACTTAGACTGATCTAATGATTTCAAAAAATTCAAACTTTAGCCAAATGTTTTTCTGTCAGGAAATGTGGTGACAAATAAACACTTTCCTTTGGAGAAAGTTTGGTCCAGCCTGTCATAATCTGCATGCTAGGGTAACTACAATTAAGAGATCTAAGTATGAGAGTATGCTGGGACTTTAAAATATTTTTTCACTTATTCAGAAATGTGTAAATATTAAGCTTCAGAGTAGTTGAACTTAGTTATCAGTATGTCAGTTCTACTGTTGAAGTTGATGTAAACTTAGCCAATTGAAGCATCTGGAAATACCTCCACTAAGGTAATAACTTTCTGCGAGGGGCTATTTTATCTGAATGATTAGTGGTACACAGAAAACCATGTTGTCTGTGGTGGTACCTTCATAGTTGATAATGTGAGACTTGAATTGAACTTTAATTGAAAAATAACGAAGCAAGAAATGAGCATCAACCGTGGTAAAACCTTACTGGAGGACTTACTGGAAAAACATGTGTAAAAGGGAGTGACGCAACTCCTTAACGAAAGAGATTTCTAACTAAGATTCCACAAAATCGAGACTGGCAACAATTTACTGATGGAGTAAAAGAGAAAAGTTGAATCCTAAAAACTCGTAGGCGTGCGAAATGTTCCATCCTAAAATCAGCTTCAAACGGTTCAATGTCATCGTACGTCCGGGAGTTAACAGCCTCGTATCAACCTTATGACTTGCCAACGGCAACATACTGTTCCCGAATGTTGACTCAGTTAACGGTAGGTCTATCAGCTCATACAGATCAGCCTGTGAGGTTGAGCAAGATACTGATCACTGATCTGTGCACGAAATCCACAGCTAGGCTGGACAGGTGACGTCGATCTTATCTCCAGTGTACCGTATGATTATCAGCTGCTCACTGGCCGCCCGCCGCGCTATCAGCTGATATTGATGGAGGACGCTCGCCCCTGTGATGTGCCGTGCTGTGTTACCATACAATCACATGGTGCTGCTGGCCACAACTGCATATTGCACGAATGTAAATGCTCACAGAGAGCCCGCGCTCTGGTTACATGCCATCATCAAGCCTGTTTACGATAAAGCGGAACCTTGTACATACAACTGAGATGCGTGCGCTTGGTCTAGATACGTAGTCTAGGCTATCTCAAAATATCGCAACATTTTTATTATTGTCCGTAGTTTAACTATAGTTTGCAAACATGCATAAGTAACTAACGACTTCTTTTACAGAGTTCAATCAATTTATTTCACAGGGTACTTTTAAAAGTTTACAACGCTAATCAATATTTTGCAAAGGCATTTCTATCTGAAAGTAATTGTTAATTTATTCAGCGTTATTGCCAAATCAAAACTTTAAATTACCAAATAAATATCAGATAGAAAGAACGCGTTAAAACAAAACGTTATCTCATGCAACAGGACCAGCTCTCACATCCTTTATTGCGTCCTAATAAGCCTATAACAAAAGCTGAAACAGACCGGTTCCAGCAAAAGAATGACTTTATATAGAAGAGAGATAAAACCTGAAAGTGACGACCACTTTTACACATTTTAGTGTGCCGTTAGACCATTGTGGTGGCGGGGGAGAGAGCAGCGCGGGTGGTTGATAGATCAACAGATATACGCCCGTGTAATTTGGTGACTTGGATGGCGTTGTTTAATTTTATTATTATTTATGTTGTTAGGTGCCCCTGGATGTAAATTTGGGACCGGTCCGCCCGGACCGCGGGCTGTCAGATGTGGCGCCCCGATAAACAGCACAAGTGTTTGGAATGTAGAGATACTGTCGGTGCCACACTGTTGCCTCGTTATCGCCACCGGTAAATAGTCCAGGCTACTCCTGCTTTCAATGCAGTATACTGGAGCAATATACAGGGTGAGTTTTATATATCCCCCACCTTAACTTTTGAAAGAGAAAGAATTTTGAAAACCCTTTGGGGAATGTTTTTATAGGGTCCTTAAGTTTCTTTTAACGTACTTTTTGTTAACCACCCCCACCCAAAAAACAGGTGGGAGGGCCCCTTAAATTTTTAAATATACAAACCTCCCACTTGAGACACTTTATTTAAAAAGGGTAAAAAACACAAACTCATTGGTACCATTAAAACCATTTTACGACGTTTCTGTACAAAATGGTGGCTCAAAACGTTTTTCATTTTTAAGCAGATAAATGGACGCTGTATATACGAGTAAATAGTGATGCAAATGAAAGATCACATTAAAATGTATTCCTAGATAGAAGCGGCTATCTATGCTACAAGTTTAAGTTGACTTTGAACCGCCATTGTTGTCAAAGCCGGATTCAAAGATGACGTGCTTTCAACTCCGTAGACGGTCGGTGGTCCTGACTCACTAATTCGGTTGTTTCAAAGTTTCCTTGTCACTTCTGACCTCAGTTTTTGTCCGGTGTATGAGAGGCAAGGCCCGGCCTTATTGACAAGGACGTCTTATGCACGATCTCGCTGGATTACTGTATTTACTAATTCAGCTGCGTTTTCGAAATTAGAGGTCCGGCAGTGGCCGGGTAACGGTGCCACCGGCATAGTTGCATGCCTTCGTACCTCGACGTGAAGTGAAAAACTATTCATTATTTTTGTGGATGTATTGTTTATTGTCTGTAATTTGGTAGGATTTTGCTGTGCAAATGTAGCGGTTCGTTCGTTGATTCACGAGCTATGTTTTGAAGGTAGACAATAGTTTCCACATTTAAACATGATACGCGTTATTCTATCTGCGTTAGCGACGTTTTGTAAACTTTGTGAGATTACCGACGCAGTTTCAAAAGCAATTTGAACTCATGCGGATGCACTAAAAATTGAACCTGTGACCGTTCGTATCAAAACTCTTCTCTTCCAAAATCTTCGGATGCAAGCAAGATTTTTGTTGAAGCAGAAAATGAAATTGGAGTATTTAAATTGATTGTGGTTTCTCAGTTGCATGTATTTCCATAAACCGTTAGTCTCCTTCGTGTTTTATAGATTTAGAGTTTTAAGATTTTGAATTCAAAGCACGTCTTCCCTATCCATAAGCCACACACCTCTGCTTTCTGTTCAATCCAAGAAACAAAAATTGGTGACGCATGACTCTTTTAAATTGTGGTTTTGTCACAAACTATCTTTAGGTTACACGTAGCACAATGGAGCCCACAGCCTACTCGCACGCATGGCACACTTCTCTATCCACTCAAGAGGCAAGGAACAAGCTGCCATCCATCTAGAGATGCTAAGATACACACACAGCAGGGACGTGCACAAGACGGATGAGAAGTAGTGTCCACACTAATTTGTCAGCTGGGTGTTAACCTAGGACCGGTCAGACTCCGGGGGGTGTCCACTAGACCATGAGCATCACAAGATCCGGACACTAGACACCACGTGGCGACTGGCCAACAATCGCACTGCAGTCGTTCATTATACTTACACTCCCTGTCTGTGTTTTGAGCCGCGCCAGTAAATATGCCAAATAAGATTAAGCTTCAGAACATTATTTATTGATCACCCGTCCGCGCGTGAGGTAGAGAACTGCGCATTGTCAGATGTTCTGCTGCATTTAAATACACTTCTGAACTAAACCATCGACCTGAGACGAAACAGGAATTTAAAGTACACTGTTTAGGATGCTGAGGATATGTATATTTTTAGGTACTAGCAAACTACTTGTAACATAAGATTTTAGTTTTCAGAGCCTAAATTGGTTTCGATTGATCTTTGATCTTCGCAACTTCTAACACTATTTATTTCTTAACTGGCTACAACAGTTAGGTAAGGTGTTTGAAAATGTGTACATAAATACAGTGTCTGTTGGTAAATATTTATCGTTGTTGAATAAGCAACAGACAGTGTTGTTAACAATCACTGGTGGTAAAATCGTAAAACTACAACAATAGACCTTTTGATATGAGCATCATTTTGATATGATGGCCTTACTCTGGTAAACTAAAGCCAAGTCATAAATAGAGTGGGAGTCATGAATCGCCTTTCAGCAGATTGTATTACATCAATCTCAGTATGATGCTGCTGCTTCCTAACATAGAAGCCAATTCCGTACTTAATCATGCAGTGTAACATCGGCTATGCAACAGACTCTGAGCCTTGCACACTGGCTCCAGCTGTTGAGAAATCATCCACCATCTTGTTACAGGTTCTTTACGTTACTTCGACATGTTAGTTTAAATAAATAAGAAGTCTGGCCAACACGCAAGTCAAGCATAAACAAACAGCCTCTAACCAAGACTAAGTATATAGTCTTGAAGCCTCGAAGGCAAGATGTTTATTAATACGGCATAGAAACGAGGGTGTAGAAACGAGGTATTTCGGTGCCGATTAAAGTCAAAAAGTCCATCGAACAAATGGTGACCGACTTGTCCTGACCTGCTTTCTGTTTTAAAATGTCTACCACTAAAGACAAATAAACACAATGATTGGCGTGAGAAAGAGAGCTCCAATGTAGATTACATAACTGTAGCTACTGATCTAGCCGCTACATATCGCTATTGTATGCAAAACAGTAGCCGTATATTTGAATGTGACTGTACCTGTTCGAAACTGATATCATATACCACAACAATATATCCATGTTTCGGGTCATTTGTAAAAAGTCTAACTGATGGTGTAGCCGTTATTTTGTGTGTGCAAAATCGAATGTTACAATTGTTTCAAATTCAAAACATAACAATCCAAGTTAATTCACAATAGTCCTTTACCAACATGTTGTTAAAACCCTTTTAGATCAGATTTACTAGAATATATGAATACACTACACACAGTGTGAACGTCAGTACCATGTATGTTATTCATGGTGACCACAGTTGGCAAAAGTAATAATACTAATTTTAAATGATAACTTCGAAAATTGCAAACAAAAATTGTGTATTAAACCACAACATGTTTCGAACAAATTAATGTCATTATCGAGTGGAAAGAACAACTAAAACAACAACACTACTTTTAAGTTTACAAATAAATAAAATAAAACATAATTATGAACATTTAAATTTAAATTACACAGAGTAGAATTATTTGATGAAAGTTGATTTTAGATGTCTCACTGTATCAAATAGCTCATTATTTCTAAGATTAATTTTTTAAGTAAATTTTGATTTGTTTATATGCATTGTAAATTTTGAAATCTTCTAAAATGTTTAATCTTGACGTATTTCTAGTGTGTAGTAAAATCTTCATATTAGTGTATGATACTACTTATATATCGAATTGGCAGGAAATTACACTCGAAATGTATTAAGACAGTTCTTTGTCGTCACACATCAATATCAATCCTAAACTCTAATCATCTGGAGACTCCCGGAGCTCACATCATCATAGCCTAATAACCGAAAAGCTGCATTAAATCTTAAACTCTAACTTAATAAAAGTCTAATTTAATATCATAACTGAATATTCAGTGAATTGATGAACGTTTAATGTAAATTATATGTGAACAATCTATCAACATAGCTCCAAAACTAAAATGTTATCATCTCCCCGTGACCTAATATGACGTTTGTACACAGGTGACGTGATAAAAGGTGAACATATTTGATTAATGGAGGGTGTGGATAGCTGCGTTAAGTACTAAACCCAACTATCTTCGGTACCACCAGGTACTGCTGTCAACTCACTTCTCAAAAAGGAGATAAGTTTAAACATATTCTTTCAATGAAATCCAAACTATTTTGTTGTTGCAAGTTAAACCTGAACGTAGTAAATTATGTTTCTATACAACTGTTTATGCCATATACAGGGTGAGTTTCATATGTCCCCCAACCTAACTTTTGAGAAAGGAAACATTTTTTGAAACCCTTTGGGAATGTTTTTATAGGATTATGAAGTTTGTTTTGACGTACTTTGCATCACCCACCCCCACGCAAAAACTGGGTGGGGGGAGGGCCCCTAAAATCTTTGAATTGCAACCTCCCTTTGTGGCACCTCAAAAGAAAGGAGTTTTAATACAAATTCAACGACGCAAAGAAATATTTTTCATCTCCACTCGTTCCTTTGTAATACCCCTTAAAGATGACAAGAAATCAAGTTAAAATGTTCTTAATATCACATAAAAAATGTTGTATACAAATTGTTCTTCAAAATACCCTTTGGGATTATGTTATAAGGTTGTGATGTTTCCCTCAAAAGATTTCCGAGAAAAATTTGCCATTTAAAAAAGGTTGTATGTGGAATGTGGCATTTTAAAGCTGATATATTGCAAGCTTTAAACAGGTATTACGAAAAAACTAGTAGAGATAAAAAAATTTGTTTCCTCGTTGAATTTGTATTAAAGTTACCTTTCTTTTGAGGTGCCTCAAAGGGGGTTGCATTTTAAAAATGTTGAGGGGCCCTCCCTCCCCGGTTTTTGGGTAGGGGGTTGGTGCAAAGAACGTCCAAACAAACTTCATAATCCTACAAAACAAAGGATTTCAAAAAGTGTTTCCTTTTTCAAAGGCTAAGGTGGGGGCATATAAAACTCACCTTGTATATGATTTCCTAAAGAACACATCCAAAACTCTCAAAAAATCATTACTTCAGTAGCTGAAGATGTATAGAGTTGTTTTCGAAGTATAACAGCTGTTTCAGAGCCGCTGTTGCTATAATTGCTGACACGGGGTTTCTGTTTGACCACGCGTTCAAGTTCCTAGGTTGTCTATGCTAAACACACAAGCAACGAAGTTAACTGTGTCTTTATAATTTTAACACACCCACAATATTATTGTAAAAACATGTCAACAAAAAGCAGTTACAATTATATTGTCGTGTTAGCATGGTATAGAAACCCAAATTTGTTGTTTATATTGGTAACTAGTGCTGTAGAATCAATCGGTAAAATGCAAGTAGGTTTGGGCTTTGTTATAGTCCTTACACTTGATTATTGATCATTTCTCCTATTGATCCGGAGAAATCCGCTCCTAGGAAGTGTAGGCTATAGCCATGACAGAGAAATAGTTTAATGATCTTTGTTTGAAACAAAGGTACATTACTTAACGAACTGATGACATTAAGTTATATAATTTTAGGCAAAGTTTATAGAAGGGTCCTGAGATTTGCCAGCAGCAAAATATGCAACCCGTGTTGCAAAACCACATCTCCATTTTGCTTTACGTGTCGCATATTGGAGACCTTGGAAAGGTCAAGCATGACTAAAGAGTGTCACAACAGTATTGCCGGAACGCAGTTCAATGGAGGTGACCTTTTCCTACCTAGACTGTCGGCTGTTAACTGTTATTTCTTTACACCTTTGCGTGTTGCATTCTTACGCTATTAAATTGGGTTGGTTGCTATACGTTGCAAGTGCGTAACAAAAGTAACCAATTTAATTATATATTTGAGGGAAAACCCTCGGTTGAAAAATAATCAAGCTACTTGAATAGACTGTTGAGTTATTATCAACGCCTACGTCAGGTGGAAGGTGCGTCCTTCTCTATTAGTTCAATAGGTTGATTAATTAATTTATTAATTGATTCGTTGGCTACCGAGCCCTCCCGTTAATGGTAGTCCTACACGTACTGTTCTTTCGCGGTCATGACCTTTTAATTTATAATACAATTAATAGAAATATTGGCTTCGACACCATCATGGTCAATTATACTACTCCACTATAGTAGTAACGGCAAGTTTGAAGATACGTTACGGCCAAAACAAAGCTGTCCTTAGAAAGAGTTCGCGTTTTGTGCTTTGCCCTGCATCGTACGTTTTCTTTGTGTTTGTCATGTTTTCTACGTGCCTGAGTTATTTTAATATTTTTACGTTTATGCGCGTTTTAGTGAATGTCTTTATTTTATATTTTAAATAAACTTATTCAATTTTTATTTAAAACAAGTCATAGTTAACTCACATTTTACACTGTAGCGCAGTTACTAGAAGATCTATGTATTTATTACCTGCAACAAGAAGAAATAATTAAGTGTTGACAACAATATCGTACAATTACAGCTAGAATTTAAAGTATAATAATACATAATGATCATTAATACAGAGGGTTATCGTGTTTTAAGTTAAACAAGTGTTTCATTTCTGTAGTTAGAGCAAATTGCTAAAAATGTAAACACTCAAATGGCTAAATACAGTATATCTCCAAGATTGGCTGAAATAAGGTACTTATACGCATGATCAACATCTTCAGAAGCTGGACAGTCTCGTTTAAGTCAGAAGAGAATTTAGAGACTTGTTTTTAATTCAGAGCTCAATAAATCTTGTGATTAGACTCTGAAGTGTAACAGGCTGTTTCCCACTCGGAGCGGGTCTTAAAGCTCTTTTCCCTAATTTATAGAGTTGAACACTTGAGTGATCTTGTTTAGCTTGATTGGAATCATATCTTGTAAAGGATTCAGAGCCAACCGAAGGAAACTTTGCCTGTTTAGTATGCAAACCGGGTATCGAGCAGTTCGTGATCGTTTGGGACTTGCACACGAAAACAGTCAAAGTTGTTGTGAAATGTCATGTGTTAGCTCATTACTCGAGTCTGCAGGATCAGACATTTTATTAATAGGTCGGTTTATAAAAAAAACAGAAATTTGCTTCCGTTTCGTTACAGATTGCGTTTGAAATTAACTGTATTGATTAATTCTTCGTTTAGTTCTTGATAAAACTTCAACAGATTTAAATAATAACACAATTTTAAAAAGTTTCTTAAATTTAAAAGCTATAGCGATTTCGCCGGTCAAGGCATTACAAATCAAGGCGTGTCAATATTTACAACTGATGATGCCTTGACCGGCAAAAGCGCTCTTGAAACTGTATTGATTTAGTTAAACGCTTAATTGAGTTGGACTTTGGTTTAGTACTTTACTGTATTACTTTTGCTATGAAATTAATTTACGTAACACAAATAATATATTTAAATAATAAATAGTAAGAACGTGACAAAATACTTTTGAATAATAAATAGTTTTGAATTTGTATCAACATTAGAAAACTTACAACTTGCAACAGCAGAGAAATATTAATGGGATTTCATAAACCAGTTTTCGCTACGTTTGATGAATATACAGGACTGGTGTCGAAAAGAACAAACATGGAAAGTGAGGAAATCAAGTCACGATAAGTATAATCTTGAAAGCAATAAGACTAATCACATATCGTGTGTTCCTGACTGTAGACTTGACGCTATTAGGGCAATTATAACGTGTCTGGTAACTGTCTACCGAGCCCGCCCCTAGGCTAGCCCACTACGTACAAGTCAAACATCATCATTAGTGTATGTAGATGAATCTTTGGGCACATGTCATGTCTTGTTTACCAAAGAATAGATACATTTCAATATGCAAGACACCATTGATCATGGCTAATTTAAATTTCACTTGCTGTCAAATCTAACTTCCATTTTTTTCTTAAAGATACACCGACGCCCAAATGAAATGCTCATCCGTAAATAACTGAACAGATGTGAGACTTGTAAGTACGGTAAAGCACGTACACATATTACACTCGTATCTTGTGTGGCTAGACGGAAACCAGGACAGATAACTGTTACATAAGAGTGAAGTTTTTACAAGTGTGTAATTAGTGGAGTCGGAGAGCGACGACATTCAGTCACGCGGATCTACTACAGTACTAGTAGAGTGCACAGGTGAATATTGACCATTCACGGATCAGCTGATTGGAACCACCTCTACTAGACAGCTGACACACGGCTCACAGCTGTCCATGTGACACTCATTACATGTTGTCAGTCCTCTAGACTGTACTGGAATCTAGGTGCTACAGTATGCAGCAGACTGTCAACTATAATAAGTGTTATCTTGTCTTATCTACATTTAGCACATATTTAAGGATTTATTTTCTTAACTCACGGCCCCTAATTATTGGAAAATACTTTTAAAGCTTCTATTTAAAACATGTTAAAATTATGCGTATTGCAATGTTCTATAGCATAGAATAACGGACTCTATAGAGTTCATATACCTGTGATGTAATAGTATATTTTATCATCGTTTGCGGGTTAAACTCACACTGAATATACCCTCACAGCTGCGTGAGGCATGTGAGTAGGCAAGGTTCATTGCGCTGCAACAAATATTAAAGGCTGTACACATTTTCAAAGTCTTGGTCCGAATACGGTGAAAACACGAATACGGTCGTGTTTTTTCAGACTCTTTGTACTTGGACAAATTTTATTTGTCTTTAAAACTAATTGACTTATATGTCCATATGTAGAATTAAACGGAGACAATTTTGGTGTGATTGCCATAATTTTACGTTCACTGAGCTACGTACAGCACCCGCTCAAACTCGAGTATATTGTTATATATTGTTATTTGAATCCGATTAGTAGTAGGGCATTTGGTAAGGAATACTAAAATCTTACTACTCGTCCCAATTCAAGCACCACTCAGTCTCGTGGTCCTTCCTAGATGTGGACTTTTATTATTATTATTATTGTAGTTTATTTCACTATACGCATTGATTTGACGATTCAATGTAAGTTTAACTATGCAAACTAAACAAAAGAATTAACATAGTTTGTAAGATATTGTAAAATATGTTTTGAAACGATTTACCGATAGTTGTCAAGTTGTGTCTTTCAAGAGCTATGTCTCCCCCATGATTTTGTTAACCATCAGTCATTTAGGTTGGTAGTTAGATACAATTGTCAAAACTATATTTACTCAAAATGTTCTAAGTGGAGGTCTAGGACTTACCTAATACTACCATAAATAATAATTGCCCTCTAATTTAAAAACTGGATTGACATCGCTTCATAATAACTAGGTTCTATATTCAAAAGGAGAAACTAGTTGTTTTATGGGATTTCATTCGGAATAATGAACACGCTAGACCTACAGTCTCGCTGATAGCGCTTTCACATATTTCAGGACAAATAAATATTCATTTTGAAGTTTCTAATGGCACATATGAATTTATAATGACGGTAAAAATCTAACCTGGCAGTTATACAAATACGATGAATAGTCATTAAGCCACACACATATAGTTCAGATGATTTATTTGTTACGTTAATATCGTTTTAGAGTAGTTTGTTATACAAGTAAGCTTGTTAAGGGGGTTTTCTTGTATTTTCCAACAATACCAATTTACCTTTAACATGCATTTGATATGATCTTCCACATCGTCACTTTTGTAAGGCAGTCCAAAAACCGATAACTTGTTCGTACGCTGTTATTTTTGGAAAAATATCAGTTTCTCTACTAAAATTCTGCCGTTCTCACTAAGGTGCGTGAAACTCGTCCTCTTAACTTTCATCTGGCAAGGAAGCAGAGTGCGGGTGATTTATCCAGCCCGCAGAGCCTCTGTCGATATCAATTGTCATGAGGAAGGCGTACCTCCAGATTCAATCTAACCTAGAATTAATTTATACCAGCCTCCTTGTGTCATTAATTGGCTGTTAAATCCTTAATTGGTCCCAATTAATTAACAATCGGTCGCGCGATTTCTCCACTGGTTGGCGTTTCGCTTCATTGCACATTCTGGCCGACTCTGATCGGTTCGCTCTGTCAATATATTATCTACATTAATGGTTTAGTTCCGGAGTTACACAAAATGAAGAAATAAGAACGTTTAAGATCAATTGCTGACCAACTGTCCGGATCGAAAGCACTGTTATACTATAGTTGACCGTGATAAATGGTAATGGCCAGCCAAGCTCAACAAAGATCAAGCTGAACTAAAGTCTGCATAGATCACGTGGGCCGACTTGTGGTACTGTATGCTGCCCAGAGAAAGTTGTCTGTGATTTTATTATGTTCTAATGCTAATGTATAAACGATGACAACTCGTTATCCTTATTGAAACTTTTATACTCTGAATGTAACGTCTCATAGAAAATGCATTTATCCACCCGTTAACACAGAGATCTTAAAAAGTCATAGGAAAACAAGAAACTATGGCTGAAGAGATGTTACTTAACGAAATTTTTATTTTTAAACAAAGTATCGGCTAGCGGGTAAACAAAGAATTTTTTGGCCTTTGTTTACAAAATTTGTTATTAATTTTTTTTGAAAATAAACTGACATCTCGAGTTTGGCGCTCTAAATAAGAACTATATTGTATACCAAAAATTAATGTATTTATGACTAAACACGTTCAAAATACGCTGTTTGCCAGTGACCTAACTACTGCATACTGCAAGCCATCTATTGAGCATATCTTGTAAGGATTTTGTGGTCTACAGAAATCAATTCTTCAGTTAATACTAATACTCAACAACAGAAAAAACTAAGAAACTGCGAATTATTCCCCCTCAAAACACTGTTACGCCTTTACTGACGCAGCAGGAAATATGATTAGAAAAAACTGTAGAAATATACTTTTAGTGATAAACATTATATTAAGTATAAAACCCTTATTACGATGTCAATCATATGAAATTATGTCTTGTATATTAACAATTACTCTGCTCCACTATACACAGCCTGGGGAGGCCTGGACAAACATTACACCCATAGTCATGCCCCGACGTCTAAAATGGATCATTTTTGGCGATCGTGCTCCGTTTTCTCAAACCCTGTGGTTTCGGTGTCCCGTTACGCAAATTACATTGCACTCACGTCGTGAGGGCGGGCTCGAGGGGCCTACGTTGCCAAATATCGCTCGCCCGTGGGCGTGTGTCCGCGGGCCTCGTGTACTCGAGTGGTTTGTGCACAGATACAGATAAGTTACTTTGGGTGTAGATCGTAGAAGTATGCAACCGTCGGTGCAAGTTATGCTTTGTTAAATAGCCTGTTCATCATAAAGCAGACCGTATGCTTAACTTTAATGTGGTGTTTACCTCAGCCTAATCGTGAAAAAGCAATTAACTCCACGTGCAATATTATACCACCGTTTAAATGAACGTTTTTTTATTTGAAAAAGTTATAAAATTGTTCAACAAATGATTTTTAGAGCCCTTATTTGCTAAACTGAATTTATCCGTCTTTATTGCTGTGCATTACGATATGAAAGTGGCGAGGTTCAGTAGTTTTCAAAATGGCGACGCGTAAAATTTTCGATTTCAAGTTTGAAAGTCTTAAATGAAAATCCAACAAAGGCCTTTGAGAGCCTATTTCTTACATTAATTTCGTTTTGAGAACTATGTCTTTATAAAAGTGAAATATAAGACTTGTAGAGCTATGTTAAGACATTTTGAAAAAAAAACTGTTTCAAGGCGTTTATTGAATGTGGTGAATGCTATGAGGTTTCACTTAATAATTTCAAACTTAAGATAAGAGTTTTAAACAACACCGTGTTGAAAGCTGCTTTTTAAATTGAACTATACTATTCATATTGAGCTAGCAAACAATGATCAACTGAATTGAGACGGAGGTTTGACGAATTTCTCTAATAACTTAAAAATTAACGCTGAAAATCGGAGCAATAAGTAAGCGATAGTGGGTCGTGCGGGAGGGTCCTGTGCCCCGCTGCGCCCCCTGCGGCGCCTCGGCGAACTTTTGGGCTCAGATTAGAGGTGCCTAATTTATGGATGTTATCTTAGCGACAGCTCTTGTTAAACACTCTGGTCCGCTCAGCGTGAGCTCTCAACAAACTACTTTCTGCTTGTCAGTGTTAACCAGAACCACCTTTGCGTATTTCTATTGGAAAACTCTGAACTGTATAAAAACCTTCTTACTTATTGCAAAACAATAACTCATTAGGCTCTAATAAAACACGAAAACAAGGTTCAATTACACCAGCGGGATATTATTTTAAAAATTAGGTTAAAATTGTATTTAATTTTAAATTGCTTTACATAATGAGTGGTTTTCATTATTTTTAAAGGATACGGCGTTTGCAGTTACATATTGACAGATTATCATACTTTTTAGTTCTTAGAATAGAATAAGCTTTCCAAACCTAATCTTGTGGTACGGTACGTAGGTGATATTAAAAAGTATTTTATGTTTGTTTATTAGCATGTTTTGTTTTGTAATGTCACTTGCAATTATACACATATTTATGGAGAGATACGTTCTATATTAGAACTGTCGAGTCTTAGGCCAAAGCAGCCAGTAAATATCTCATTATTTTGTTTTTTTTTGTTCAAATGGTAACTGGGAATCTTTTTCAGTTGCCGTAAGCTTCCAAGACCAACAGTAAAATTTGACTGAAAAGAAAAATCAAATTGTTAAATGAAACCCAATTTGTTACTACTAATTATACACTACTAATTGGTTATACTGTTACGCATTACCTAAAAGGCAAGCCTTAAGAACTACCTCGATATTTAAAGCTCATTTGGACAAATGACGATGTATTAAAAGTGTATTGTAATATTGTAATAATTGAAAAGAATGAATAAAGATTTATTTATTTGCATATAGTGGTGCGACAGTTTCACGCCAAATCCGTATTTATACAAATCAGCTGCAAACCTTAAATAACTCTTCGGGTGATTGATCGTCTGGGTTATTCCTTGAAGCGATTGTCAGTGAGTATCTCACAATATATTGCACACTGCACAATCACAAGTACAGTATTGTAATGTAGCAGAGATGCTCACAATGTCCAGGGCGGACTGCATCGCCTTGAGTGTATCACGCCTACGACCTCTACGTGTTATACCGCTATCCGAGATGTTTCTTTCAAACCTATAAACTCTCACATTAAACTCGATATAATCCGTTCTAAAGCAACACAACACTCTGCTTTGCCTTTATCGTGAGTAAACACTTTATGGTTTGAATATAATGTTTATTACGAGTTCTAAGGGCTGGAATAAAAGAAAGAGTTAAGCGTTATGATATCAAACTTGTTTCACGAAATGTTCATAAGAAGTATGAACAATGATCAAAGTGCAGAAAATATTAAATTCTAAAATATTTCAAGCGAAGTTAAATTTGTATACTAGAGAAACAACACATATTACTTCTGAACCATCTCATTAAAAAGGGAAACAGTTAGTAGAATGTGTAGGCACAAACTCAAACAAGATCAATTTACGAGAAAAAATTCCATACATTATACAAGTAAGAAGTGATGAGAACCTACGACCTACATGAAATACACATACGATAGTATCTACAGACTACACCGGGCACAGGTTTACAATGTCACACCACACACAAAGAAGCCCAGAGTGACAATCACATGTCAACAACGCTTATCTCTAATCTGCCCATGATTGTCATTGCTTATTGTGATTTGATTGTTGGACGGTGAACTACAAAGGCTAGCGGTGAAACAGGTTGCCGTAGATCCGACTCCTACGCTACCTTGACATTTCCGCCCTGCCGCTAGCAGCGCACTCTACAATATATAAAGTACACCGTGTTCAATATACAATACCTTACCTGGCATTGTCTGCTAGTACATCGTGCTAACACGTTCATACCCACCACGAGCACAGCTTTTTCTTATTACCATTATCTTGGTGTTTGTGCTTTCATATTTTCTTTGTTTTTGTGGCATCTTGCACGAGACATACGTTTGTCAAGAATCGTTGCTAGTCTCGAAGATTCCAAAAGTTAAAAACACAGGATAACAAATTATATTACATTAGCTTTGCAGATTTAGACCAATAATCATGAAATAAATAGTAACGAAATCAATTCGAGTAAATAAAAAAGGGATTTAGAATTATACAATCTGCAAAATTTCAGACCTACATTAAAAGATTTAAATTCAAACTAAAAAAGAATCATACCATCAAATTATTTCCAGAAATAAACAACCTTTGTATACTCACGATACTAATGATTTGTTACCTGGTAAGTTTTGTAAAGACTCGTCTGAATCAAGACGAAGTGACCACAAGAGGGAAACGGCCGAATCTTCACGACGCCACCTCACTAAAAACTCTCTCTTTACTCAATGACATCCTGCGATTTTTTCAAGTGTCCACCAATTTTTCACGTTATAATGGAGTCTTGGCTTGCCTTGGACAGCTTTCTCCGGATTCCGGAAGACAGACGTCATAACAAAGACTCTATAGACCGGTTGTGTCTGGAGCCTCTAGTCTCCTCGCTTGCCCTGCGGCTTCACGACCTACGAGTAGCAAGTTCCCTGGTCGTTGGATTAATCAAAACTACCGTTTAAGGAGGTCTATTGCACTAAAACAGACTGATTAAGCAGCGTTGCTAAATCTCATCAGGCTGTGCAGTAAGGATGGAATGACGCTAAGGGTGGCAGATTGTAAAACGCCGCCATCGTAAATAGGGCAAATGTGAGTTTAAAACTTTAATATGAAAGTTCAACATATTTTGAAAAATCGGAAGCCGCTTCACGAGTTAAATGGTTTTTGAGCAAAAGTCAACTTTGAAACATTTTTAAATTACAGTAGCCTAATTCTAGATCTCTGAAACCCCCATTCAAAATTTTAGTATCAAATACTTGACTCCAATAGGCTTTAGAAAATCGTTTTGACACCATGTAAACACTATAATACGAGAAAGACATACAGAAAGACGTCAAGTGAGAGCGGTGGTTTTGTGTTGCTAACCGTTGTAAAGCTACAAGTAAAAGGCGCTTGTACAAATGTGACACGCAATTCTATAGTTTCTTGCAGTTCGAAAACATATCATGTTTTACGAGAGAAGATAACAGTTATCGGTCAGACTCTGTCCACATTGTTTGATGTCTGTACTATATACCCTTAAATATTTGACCGGGAACACAAAAATCGTTATAAACGAATGTTAATGCAGCTATAATTACTTTATTTACTACTGTGAAGAACACTTATCTTTTATTTTTATTTGTAAATATGTACACATTTCTTACCAAACAACTCTCTTTTGAGTATTCAAACACCATTACATTAACAAGTACTCAAATTTGAATTTCTCTCCAACTGAGTTCCCCACCACAAACCCCAGGGATGATGTCATCACCTGGCAACTGGACTTTGCAGTCTCCTACATGTTTTCAAGGTACCCACATGTACTCATTTACATTGAATTTTCATTTACGCAATTTTTACATAATTAAGTTTATGTCGCAACAGCGAATATAATACAAGAGTTTTGAAGAGAAGGATCTTGAAGTATCTTTAGGAAATGAACCATTTCTTGAGGAAGACTTAAAGTAAATCGTGTAAGTTAAGATACTTGATTACCACTGCTATAGAAAGGACGTGTATTTTCCTGAAAGTAGTTTAGGTTAAAATGCATAAGTTTAAATAAAAAATACTGAATTCTCTATTCGAATCCAAACCTTTGATTTATTTGTCAACCATGATTCTTTTCCACATGCGTAAGGTAACCTAAAGCTAAAACACACGTGTTGTTTATAAGTAACGAACTCAATACCGAATAGGTGCTGTTAAGGTGCGTTAAACCTTTAAATGAATGTGTTGCAATTCGATCCACAATACAAGCGGGGTGAGGTGTGATGTTTCTAGGCCGTAATGGTGAGTGACGGCAGGGGTCAGAGTGTGTGCTCTATAGCAGGACAGCAGTCTGATAAATGAACAAATATCAGGTGACATGGAGTATACAGCAAAGATGTAGTTGCCGAAGAACAAAGGCATGAATGTTTATGTGTAATTAAAAGAATATTAGTACACGTACAATTTTCTGAACAGTATGATGCTGTTCAAAGAAGGGTTTGCAAGGTTTACAACATTGAAAGTACTTTGACAAATCAACTGGTTCATGGCACAGAGCATTTATCAATAAAAAAACTTTTGAAACTTTACACAACTAATAAAAATGTAAATTAATTATTTAAACCGTCAATTATGTTCATATTTACTAAAACATGTGGAAACTCTTACATCGAACTATGCAAGAGCGAGTGCTGACCCTAATCTATAAAGATCCTAGCGGTTTCCACAGGCTAATACACGAAATGAAAATAATTGCGTTGAGTTACTGCAACGACCCCATACTAGTCTATCTCCACTACACCACATCCCGTGCTGCTAGAACCAGAAATTACCGAGTAGAGTCCAAGTGACCTTCACGATGTGGGGAGAAATCGGGCTACTCACGCGGTGCTTGTAGTGGTAGCACTGCGATCAGCTGCTAGGAGCACATGCTAGTAGGTACGTCGCAGGTGACTTGTACACAGCATCACAACTGTGTTTCAAGTTTTGGAAAAATGTCGGAAATAATTATGCAGTATTTTTGTAAACACATTTAGAATGTGTTTTTAAATGTCCTTAGGCATCCAATAACCATAAGGCCATGACTGGTAATGTGGTGCTGTACCTATATCAAAAGGAGATCTTAAACTTTGAATACAAACTTGTATGTTATCTCCTTAGAGGTATATTTTTTATCGACGGATAGCACAATTTAGAAGCAATCCTACGCCAAAATAATTTTTTGACGCCACCAGAGGTATACAAATTAGGATCTACTATTATGCACTTCCGAAACATAAACTTCTTGCTCCAACCAACAAAAAGATAACTTCCCGGTCGCAATTCCGTAGATAGGAATGTTTATGATCATTTAACTGTAGCCGGACCTCCCATCGACAGTGGAAGGAGGGTAGCGACACCGAGCTAAAAACCAGTCCACAGTAGAAGAACAATAAGGCCACTGTAGCAGTTGAAGATATACTTGTCGTAAAGATGCCAATACCACATGGTCTGCTCTGTTATCTAGTTACAGTCCTGGTGCTGCTGTTAACACGGCTGCAACTCTACAATGTGTGACTTTTTAACTCGGTCGTTTCTTCTGTGTGGTAATTGTTTAAGATAAAGCGATTATACTCTCTCTTAGTTGTCTTCAACTGCTTCCCAGCACTGAGACTATCAGTACCAGGACTGTATGAAAGGGAGTATAAGTGTAAGTGGAATTTATGAAATGTTGCTGTAACTATCTTTAAATTAAGTGCGGTACTAAATCTATACTATTTTTAGTGAGACTTATCAAGGTGTACAAACTATCAAAACATTACAATAATCAGTAACACTACAATAGTAAGAATATTATGTCTTAATGTTTAGGTGCTTGTAAACATAAGTAGAAAACTAAGAACTCAGCAAAAAATAAAAGGTAGTATTCGGATAACATCATAAAGCTCTTTAACCACTGTTTACATTTTCGACGCAACTTTGCCAGACCTTTACAATGAAAGGTTATCTTTGATTTAACAATAATATGAATCGATAGAACGGCTCCAAAGAGCAAACTCCTGATATGCCTGGTACCTCAGATGCACGAAGTAGATATCCTTGCTATCAGTGGCCCTACTGCTACTGCTACTGCTATTGCTACTGTTCCTACTGCTACAGCCATGTACTACTCACAGAACACACAGAGTGCCCTTGTATCTAATGAGAACATAGATGATACTATCAAGCCACAGCTCAAGGCTGCAGTCTGCGGAGATAGAACATACTTTCGTAATCACTACTGGCCAATGCTCTTCTCACCGTCATTATACTAACCTAAGGTGTTTAAAAGTCCAAACGTTACGCATTCAAGTCCGACCGCAGATGAAACACATAAACCTGTAGTGTTCCCAGTATTCAGTGGGACTACTACTACCATCTTCTTTACATGTTAGACATTTAATTAGTTAAATAACATGTCTGTAGGAAACATTTAATAGTGCAAAAATGCAACACGAGATATGAGTAAAAATTGCAACTTGTTTCTATATTATGCAGCACATCTTTGTTCTATGAAATCGAGTTCACAAAAAATTAAATCTCAAGAAATAAAGTACCAAGTTAAAGCTTAATCGATATTACGTCATTAATCACCAGATTTAATTTAGTGATTGCCAATTAAGACTTTGTGTATTTATTTATCAAAATAACACGACAGCTACCCAGGTGTAAGTGCTGGTTTCTAATTATATATGTGCAATTATGTTCTTTGAGTTTTTACATTACGTCAAACCGCTTGTTTGATCATAAACTCTATCAACCACCATTTAGTTGAGTTGGGTAATTTTATATCTTAATAAATAACCATTAATTATAACACAGCTCGTATCTTTCTAACCTAGCCTGATAATGTGTGACAGTGCTATAAAAAGCCCTTGTATCATTAACGCCGTGAACTGTTTATATTCACTACACCTACTCTGAGAGACGGCCTTGAATCTAACTAGATTGCAGATGATACTATCAGCAGTAGGTCAGCACTCAAGGTCAACTGATGCTGATGAAGCGAGACCAGCTGCTGTCTACTCGATACTGTGACCAATCCACGCCATAACTCCACACCGCACACAGCCTCACACTCACACTTTCCCACACTCTCTTATTTTGACATGTAATTAACTGTGAGCGTGCAAGTCTACTTAACCCGTTATAAGGCCTTGCTAGATAGTAGCCTTCCTCAAGGTCTTGGAGAAATTTTTATCAATGATCCACGGTCAACTACTTTAGGTCTGCAGCCGCCAGGATCAAGTGTAGCAGCTGAGCAATAAATGTTTGAATAACTTCTTAATATTGAAGTTATCTTTTCAACGTATGAAAATACTACTGTATGGTGTATACCGATTAAATTAGACAAATTTTGGAGTTTGAACAAACCGGTTGATCCTGATAGTAGAGTATTACATGATAGTTTCCAACATGTACGAGTATGTCACTAAAAACATGGTTTGATCACTTCAATTGTTGACATAGTGTGATTTATAGTAGGAAAACTATTTACTGAGTGTTTCAGGCTCGACAAATGTGTATTTATAATTTCAATTTACTCCTTATATTGCAACATGCCCATAAATCACCAAAACTCCAGTGAGAGAATAACTTAAACATTTAGACATACCTTTTATACGGAGAATCGTTATTATGAAACTAGAGATAGGGAAAACTACCGAACTGAGATACACAGAACAGTAGTTCGAGAATGCACTTCACCAATCGATTACCAATTTGTTCAAAAACGTTGTTGTATATACTAGATAACTAATAATATTAACCAACGTATTAAAATAAGAAGTTTGCAGACTGTATTCATCAAATATAAATTGTTATTAACTATCATCATCACAATACCAAATGTGATGATACCAGTGAGTTTTTCAGTCTGATCCATCCGTAGCAATTTCTTTTTCACAACACTAAAACGGTAAATCTTACTCTGAATATATTCAGCCAGTGGGGTGTGAAAAAGTTCAAGATCAGCACAGCAGTTAGCGTAGATTGTATGTTTGTCTGGATGAGTGATGACGCAAGCAGCCTGGGACCCGACATATGTCAAGGCTGTATCAGAGCGGATCATGCTACACGACACCGACCATCATCTCCTGCACTTCCGCCTCTATCAACACAGACATTATCTCTCTTATACGGACAACTAAATTGCTCTAATTGTGTAAATTCGACGCAATATGTTTAGCATGGCAAGGTCAGTCTGTACAGGTGCAGTGATGGATGTATGTGCCGTAGATGATTGATGTTAATATTACACTGTGGCTTCAGCTGACTCCAAACCGCGACGTTTATTTCTCCGCTTGTATTCTGCTCTGTGAATGTATCGTAAAACACATAAAGACGCAATTTATTAGACCTTGAGCAAGAGATATATTTTCTAACACAGCATTATAAAGTTGTTTGTAGCAACTGATTTAATCTTATAATAAAATGTGCCCTTTATATCTGACATCCGTGTGCCGTTGAGACTTGAACACATTAATATTGTTCTCGACCGACACTATCGTATTGTTTAATTAGAAAGACCACACACCAACACTTGTTACCGACGACGTTTTGGTTGTTAAGCTCTTATGAACGGAAATTCTGACGATTAATCTATGACGATTTTCAATATGATCAACGAGTCAACTTTTCACGACTGTTCACAGTACGTTACACTAATCAACTGTTTCACCTAGCCTCGAGTCCTGAGACATGCCCGACTTCATGTAGAGGACGGCTGCGGCTGTTAATACTTTCTAGACGAGAGAGAGTGCTTCGATCGATCACGTAAAAAATTAAGTCCTCGCAAATGGCTGAATGTAACGTTTAAATGGAGATAGCCGACACACAGATTGCTGCAGTACTTCTGTCAAGCAGTTTCCTCATTTGGATTTAGTGCAACATCTAGTGTGACTGAGATTTTGTTTAGTTCGGATGCGTTTCGTACATCTTCAACGGAGAAAAGCCAAACGGAAACACTGTGAGCGTTGTGGACTGATTAAGCCGCGGCGTCCAACAAGGAACCGTGTCGTTGTTTAGTGGTGTATTAAATGTGTTATAAACTCCCAAATAATTTAATAAATAAAATACACAAATATTGCGTCAAACTAATATCATGAAGATAAGAAATATTGGTAAGTCTTAATGTAAAAACACGTGGTACAACATAAATCAAACCTAATTATTCATTGTTACTGATTACCAGTGCATCTAAAGTTGATCAACACTTTCGAAAGTTTTGTTTTGTTTTTGCAAAAGAAAATAACAACTGATAGTGAACACAACCAAATATAGCCTACGTCTTTCTAATGCTCCGGTCGTCTGTAACTTAGTTAAGGTAAATGAACAAGGGTAGCAAGAACGGTGCACTGTAAAACTTCTAAATTATCCTTAATTATTCTAATTTCCGTTTTATCCTTCGCCAGATAAAGTACGAGTATGTTGGATGAGTAGCGTGTTCAAGGGCCGAGCAACGAGGCCGGGCTACAACGCGTTCAAGCTCAAGTAATAGCTTTTTTGTGGTAAGTGAGACTCAAAAAGTGACCGCAGCACTGCGGCTACTGTCCAGCTCCTTACCGCATCCTTCTGCTCGGTCGTGGGAAACGGAGTCTTCTTCACACCCAAGTACAACTACATGTTTGTAATAGAATCATAAACAGCATTTGAGCTGTAACAGTACTTTTGGCAAAAAGTGGTACAGTATTACAAACGACACTGTGGCGATTTGGCGATGTGTTACACTTTGTCAAACGTTTTCAATGTCGTCAAGACGTTTTCAACCCCTGCTCACAAATTAAAAAATAAAATTCCGTACAATTTGAGACAGCAATGGATGAAATTCGGGGCGAACAGTTGATTACTCAACCATAATAACCTTCACGTTTCAAACGCAGATATCGTCAGTGGTTGCCCCAACCACCATTTGTAACTGGTATCGTGAAAGACACCCTAAAGACGCCCCTTAGCGGCATATCTGTGCAGAGTGACGGATTCACGAGGTGTTTCCCCACGTGCGGGCTGTTTAGCTTTAGCTTGATTAGGTCATCTTGATGCCGCCACCTCGCACCGGTGCCGCACACCTCCCACCAAGATCTCTACGCGGATACGGCTATGATATATTGTCATCATTATAACCCATGTGCAAGCTTGAGTGTGATACTTTTAGTTTATACTAAACACACCATTGTATTCTACGTTTAGCTTGTTTTATTTGCTATTATCTCGAAGTGTCTATGATAGACGTTCACCTAAGTTGTTGGAATTTGCAACAATAAGAGGCATTCAACTAACTTGAAACGTTAAACGAGGCTTCCTAAGACGGGCTAGTTTTATTCAAACAAGACACAAGAAAACGCATGACGTCATCAAACTTAAACATATACTAAGTGATTTAGCAACGCGAGAAAGTAGTATTTTCACAAAAGGGACGACAGGACACTCCTTAATTTCGGACAGCTATGTAAATCAGGAGATAGCCGGACACACAATTACTAATCTTATTGTGAAGCCACCAAAATATCCGAGATAAATGCCCCGAAGTTCCGTCAGCCACTTTGCAGCAAATATTTCAGGGCTTGTTTCATATGCATGAGGTGTTTGCTTGACCAAGAAGACATGGTTCCGCCCATCAATCTTCAAGATGTGAGGATTTGTCAAATGTTGTGTTTCCTTAGTAATTTTTCTTTCCAGTTCATTTGTTACAATTCCAATTTTGTTAATACGCCCGCTAAGTGTCTCATTTATCATATCTGTCAAAGTATGAATGAATTATATGGTGAGCGAACACAATCATCACATCTAACATATACATGAACCTATAATTGTGCTGTGAAACATTGCACTCACCTTCTTTATTTTATGAAAGAAATTAGGCCATTATATCCTTTAATCTTTTGGTACCTCACCTAAATGAAATTTATTTATTTCGGAACAAGTTGAAAGAGGATATATTCACATTATATACTCGTATTATGCGTTATACTATACCGATCAAGAGTCAGGCGTGAACCATTTACAGTTAAATACAAACTGGCTTAAGCTAAGGGTATAAATTTACACTCTTAAAAACCTAGAGGCAAGGAGAACTACTGAATTGGGAGACAGAAACGTTGGGTCATGAACGTTTGTTATCTCAGGCGGGAGTTTACATTGACAACATACTGTACTTTCAAATTCGATTGATGGAGCCTAGATACCAAAGGCATTTAAACCTCTCCCAAAGTCAGTCTTAACCACGAAAGCAGACTTTTTACAGTTCAGACGAGTCCCACCAAATCTTTTCCAAGCACCTGAGGATATTGGTTTTATCGGTTACATTGTTAGGCTACAACCAATTAACTTGTGAATGAAAACCTTTCCTATCAGTAATTGTGTAGCGTACCTTTAATCCTCCGTTCCTTCACAAAGGTCACTATCGAGCTGAAAACCGACATTCTTCATGATCCGTGTACGGTAAACTCAGTTGCGGACACAGAAACTGCGACCACTAACTACCTGACCACACCGATTTTCCTGATCGTCAAGAGTAAGAAGATAAACACCGTCCGACGATGTTCACAGCCTCAAGATCAACAGCTTCATCAGTTGAGGCCGACATTACCGGGAAAATTGCGACACGGTCTGAGCTCCTACAAACAAGGTCTAACGGTCCAGGAATCTTCAGACAGTATCAAATTTAACGCGCTGTTCTACAATCATCTTCAGGACACTTACGATGTGCCTTGGGACAGACGCTTTGTCAACAACATTAATGAAAGATGAGCTCGTGAGACAGTTTGATTATTTTTAGCCAGTTTTATAAAATATAATTTTGTATGTTTTACGATGCAGCTTACATACCTACGGATGTTGAAAATAATCTACTTTTCAACATTAACGGGCAGCTAAGAAGTGACACAGAACCACATAGCCAACTCCCCAGCAAATGGGTGCAAACTTAGAAACGACGCACTCCCGACCGAGTAGAAGGGTGTATTTTATAAACTAGGTTTCATAACGAGTAGTTTGTCACGGATGTCAAACAGAAACGGTAACTACGTTTCATAAGCTAAAACCTAAAACCTTAATATAGAACTCACCTTTATACTCCAGTCAAACTGTTCAAAAACTCTGGCGTCAGGAAGTCAGAGATTATTCCGAAAAAGGAATGGTCAGTGTCAACATTTCAGGTCAGCTGGTCTTAAGTAAACACGCGTTGAGTTAGGACCAATCTAGCCGTCAGTCCACAGAGTATGCTAAGTTTGTAACTTCCTATTAGGGCATAATACAAAGTGAAGTCGAGGCACTAAACTCGTGATGAATGACGGTTGCACCACGACTGTTGCATACGCATGTACTAACCACCTCAAACCATGATTTATCGGCAGTAAACTGATTTTACACCTATTTTCAGAAAGTTAGTAAACACCGTTAGGCGATACATACAATAGCCTTCCTTATTTTCCTGGTATAAGCTAGTAACGAGTGTATGATAATATTTATGTTGTTCCAACTTAGAACTGTTAGATGTAAGTGATACGAGTTTGGTCTCTGACAGGATTATATCTACGAAGTATCAAATTCACTTGTAAAAAGAGTCTTGAAAACACGCACACACTTGCTTTTAGTATATTTTCGTTATTAAGTAGCATTCATTAAGTACATAAAATACGCGCCACGAGGGTTGGCGTTTGACCATCGCCAGATGAAAATCTAGAACAGCTTTAAAAGTTGGTCCAATTGTGAAGTTGTTTAATGAAATTTAGACCTTAATGAAAACCAATTGTTGGTTTACGATTCTAGTTTTCAAAGTTGATTAAGTTGTTTAAGGTATTTTAGTGTGCTTTAGCATAATTATCTTAACCGCCAATTCTCGTGGCACGGGATTTAACTAACGTTACAAAGTGTATGAATTGTTTAATTCCTTTCAAATAACAGTTTACATGTAATTTGGTCCAGAATGCCAGGTCCTGGCTCAAGTCACTTACACAAACTTGCACGAGCGTCGCAACTATAACCGGATTGATAAATCCATAGACTAATTGCAGCAACATCACTCACAACATTGTTAGTTGCGTAGGTGATGATATAATGAACACATCACGATGCACATGTCAAGAAGAGGCACTGGTTACACACCGACACCAGCTGAGAAGAGATTTAATTAAGATTGTTGCCGCGGGTCATGTGCCCCTCTCCCCACCCCGCACTTCAACTGCAGTTATTAATCACCTGATAATCCTGCTGTCAGTGAGTGAATACTTGGCCTGCTCAACTGTTCTTAAGTTATGGTTACTTTACAAAGAAATGCGCAAAAGGCATATGCACTTGTATATTAAAAATACAAATCTAGACATGCCGGGTTTGTAGCAATCTGTCCAGAATTAATGTAGATAGGACGAACAAGTGACAAAAAGCACGTGCTTGTGTACTATAAATCGGGATTAAAAGTGCGTCTAAATTATTGTATTTTGCGCCACTGTTTCCGCAATATCTCCGTTGTTTCTGACCCGATGACTACTAATGTGGCACAGCTAGATTTGCGTTTATTTGGTCTAACAGCACAAATTAACTTTTACATTATCTGTCAAATGCGTGGTCTTTGAGCTAAGGCTGTTCAAAAAATAATGACTGTGTTTATTAAATACCAACTTGGTACCTTATGAAGTTATTTATAAAAAGGTTAAACGTACAAACTGAATTGCGGTGCGGCTGTGCGGATGGTGAAAATGACACTAGTTCACACCGCGTCATAACATCATTATAGTTTGCTACAAATGTTTCGGTCTCGCTGAGGAGTACCATCTTCAGTCATTGTTTGGCCCAAACTGAGATACTTGCTGTCTACAAGCCTATCGGTCACAGGCTGTCCATTGGAGCAGGGATGCCAACTGTCGATAGTCTCATTGGCTGTAACACTATCGAAAAACTTCTTCAGGACTGGTTGCCAGCTTATTTACAGTTTAATGTGTTCTTATTTTTGAAGTTATTATCATTTTTAGTTATTTAAATGGTTTCTCGGATGACTCTGGAGTAAATTTTACATGATCATACAAACTATAAACATGGCACTTGTACGCGTTTAAGTAACAATCACAGTCAGTTTGTTGCAAATGTGTTATGGCACAGAGTAGGGTGCTGAGTCTCCCGAAGATTACAGCGTCCCTGTGTTGTGCTGCACATTGCGCAACCACGGCGTCTCCACACCAGTTTTCTCATATAAATGAAAACATAACGCGTGTCAGCCTTGAGATCAGTTCTGCCCCAGATTCCCAGACAAAGCGGCGTGGTTAACACGTCTTTCCCGCTTTCCACCCGGTTTTCCCATTGTCCTCCCACCGGATGTATTGTTTAGCCGGCACAATATCGGTAGCCGGTGTCGCGGCGGTTCAATGCCTCGGAGGCCGTCACTGCTCAAGGCCTCACCACCGCCGTGAGAACAATTTCTCGGAAGCTTTCAGATGTGGAACAGCCCGTTGCGTAAGGAATCAATGTACGAGTAGATCGAATTGTTTTTGTATGCCGTTAATATGATTGGTATACGAGTATGTTCAGGCTGTGAAGCTAGCCAATATGAAGGCGTTTATCTCGTGACATAACTTTAGACCCGTGTCCACTGTGAAAAGCCACAGCTATCCAGTGAGCCTAAACTTTAGACGATATGTACTCACGGTACGAACACGGACCGGTTCGTTGGTTCTATGGCTGTCTTGTATATTTTTACCTCTATCAGAAAAAATTACTTCTCGGTACCAAAACCACACTGGAAAACACCAACGAATTTCCCACCATTCTGGAATTGTAACTGTAACGACGTGGTTATTCAAGGAGTTAGGACAAACTTGACTCCAGCACCAAAATATGTACTCTTCATAAACAAGCAGCAGGTTTACGTTGAAGCTCTATACCGTTAAAACAAGTGTTGGGAAATTTCACACTTGTAAACATGTACAAGGTTGTTATGTGCATGAGTGAGTGTGTGAACACAACCAGTTCCAGTTCCAGTTCCACGTTCCTTGTCACCGGAACTGTGTACAAGTGTATCGGCTCTCAACGCAGTAGCGTGTCCTTTGCACTCATACGGAATGTAAGGTCGAGTGTGTTGATAAATATGCCTTCACTCTGGGTTAGAGGTTGTAATGGCACAAATACATTTAATGAGTCACGAACGCGGAACAACTTGCTATTTAAATAACGTATATATACTCTGAGTTGCTAAAATAATAATCAGCTTAACCAAGTATCTACTAGTCGGTTATAAATAGAGTTTTGGAAACGTTTAACATAAAATTGTCAATATGTTAAACTTTTTACAATTCTTACCTTTCACGAAACCGTGAAAAGACTTTCAAGTCTTGAGAGGATTTGTGAAATGGATGTATGCCGTACCTGAAACAAACATAATGGTTTCAGAAACATAATAACATAAACTTATATGCAGCACTTTCATATTGCAGCGCTTAGTTGTGTTTTAATTTAGTTTAATTGAGTAGTTTAAAACAAGTAATTAGTTTGATTATTTCACATTGTCATATTTTGATGTAGTGTATTGTACGTGTAGTCTGGGCCTTTAGAAGTTGAACTATTATTGCGGACATAATAGTATGTCCACAATACTAGTTAAACTTCTGAAATCCTCCCATCGTCAATAACAAACTTCAAACAAAGAATTGGGGGGCTTCAGCTGCCAAAAGCTGCAATAAAACCATTCATGAGAAAATAACCCGTATCAAGATACGGTACAATGTTTGATCCTTCACTTTAAAAGTCTTGTCTCCATATTACACAATATAATATAATGAGCTTCAAAACAAAATATCAATACTTATTCACTATAGTAATCAATCCTAACAGTCTTATCATGTTTTGAACAGGGAAAATAAATATAGGTAAACACATACATAATATCTACACCGTTATCAAACATGAAACTCTCATTTAATTACACCACCAACAGAAAAGTAGATGACAACGAAATCCGCTTCGGTTCATTAGAGCAGACAGCGATGAGAACGTGGATAGCCTAATTGGTAGCGAGACAAGAATAGAGAAGAAGAAGAATAACAGTAGGAAGAGTGCAAACGTAGACCAGGGACAGAAGATTGTTATCAGTCTGTGTGCAAGTTTGACGGATGGATGCGATATGTGGTAATTGGCCCAGATACGGAGGGTCCGGATAAGGCGAAGGGGGTCGACAAAGAGGGGAGGGGGGCGCGTCTGCACGACCACGGGAATACGTAATCCGGAGATAACGTGACAAAGAACTGGAAGACGGAGTGGCTGAAGACAGAGGAAGGAGGTGAAGGAACTTGAAGCAGTCATTTCGAAGGATGCATTGTGTGTCATTTATTTTAGTAGTTTATGTTTTTCATTAAATTAAATAAGCTGTACGTGAATCAGCTAACCAAATGTAATAGGGCTATTTAGCTCCGAGTTCTCCAAAGGAACATTAAAAAAAAATTACACACAAAAATAAATAAATTAGTGGTGTTAGTGTGAAAGTTCATAATAGTGGTGGAGAGCAATTTAGTAATTTTGACAAGCAATAAATTTTTATGATGTAGCGGTATTTTCAAATATCGGTTGGAATAGTCTTAGGTTAGATCTTAAGTTAAGATATTAATTAAATGTAGTTCCTAGATTAGTGTAGTCCTCTGAAGACGGGTGGAGTTTTTAACTACCCGAAACGTTAGGAGTAGTTTTTCTCCGGAAGTGGCAGGAAAGGTCCGTTTATTTCTTTTTACTAAATTAGTTGTCTCGCAAAACAAACTATTTTACTTTTTTCGTTTTACTGTATAAAACTAGTATTAATAAGATACTTTTATATATTCTATTATGGGTGTAAGTTTTATTACTCTTTTAAATGAAGTAAACATAATCTTTGGCTGTAGTTGGTCAGGACTGTACTTACGGTTCTATACTTGATAAAGCCCATATAGTGGATGGCTTCAAAAATGTAAGTAAGTAGGTTGTGTGGAAAACATAAACAAAGAGGTAGTTAAGTTTGTCTATATTACCATAAGCCACAACGTACGAGTACGTATGGATGGAGGATGAACCGAAGTTTCTCACGGAGTTCCATTGTTGAACTGTGCAGCAGATAGCTTATCTGATCCCTAGTTCTGTTCCACCATTCTGTTCTGTTCGCAACCAACTACCAGAAAGGATAGTCTCAACTCCTTCCGTAGTTTATGCAGGGCACATTCCATTCTCTGTTAGGTGAACTGTAAGTCATTGCACATGCCCTAAGAGCGCAATGCGTGAGCTAAAAGTATTTGATTGTGATGTTGAAACTGCTCCGACACAAGCAGCCAGCAGAAAGCTAGACAAAGGCGAGTGCTCGAGCTTCATTAAATCCAAAAATAGACATGAGATCAGCGTAACGGCTAACCAACTAGCCTCTAGTTAGTAGGGTAATGAAAATACGTAAATTCCACAGACCACGGTGGAACTGGGAGCAGACCATCAAGGTCGGGACGATTTACGATTTCACCCATTCCCCATAAACCACCCATAAAGTCAACACGCCTAGAAAGTGGACAAGACTGCGAGAAGCCTAAGTCGGCTGGTTTACAACTATTTTACGGCACTGCAGATAACACAATACAAATTTGCAAACAAAACAAGAGATTATTTAATTGCTCGTAAATGCTCGGATAGCGGTGGTGTTAGGACCTGTAAACTGTGAGTTGTAGAGGCCACCCGGGTCACCGTACTGCGGCGGTGAGGACTGTGGAAGTGATCTTATCACTCAATCACGCTCTGGTCTGTTCCTTCTCTGTTAATGGTCTACAAGTCCGTTTATTTGTGTAGCTCTACAGGAGATGACGAAATCTATTATGTTAAGGTTTGGACTGCCACGGGCTTGCTGCAACTTTACAGGCCTAGCTAAAGATTTGTTTCAATCACGTTGTGTAAGAGTTGTAATATCCAAACAAATGTAAGAACTGTATATTGTTTCGCCAACGAATTTACTGATCATCTAATTAAAACACGGCACTGTCTACTATTTTTGTATCTGATTTTAAATAACAGCCAAATATTTATATCGATTAAACTACAATTTAGTCTTTTTCTTTAAAATTCTCTAAATAAAAAGTCCATAATTTTACATTTTTGTTGTTGTTGAAGAGCCAAGTCAAATAAATTGACTTGGAATGTATTTAAATCGTCGTATGTGCGAATACACATATACTTATTTATGTTATGTGTGGTTTAATAGTTAAGAGATATTTCTTAAATAACTATTTAACATCTTCATTTAGCTATTTATCTATATTTTACACCAAGCCATTTTCCCCAAGGCAAGTTCAAACCTAACGTTTTTGTTCACTTGTATTTCAACAGAACTTCCAATAGCAAGTTTATCTAAGATGACCTACATATCTAGATTAACTGACTCACTGATCCCATTACGTTAACACCCTGAGGTACCAACCACACATGTTATGGGTTATAGACAGTGTTGCCAAACTAAGAGAGGTAACCTCCCTCACAGTATAATGTTCACAGTTCACGCTATCACAGACCCAGCCCACAGCTATGTGTTGCAAGGTAATCACTGGAATCAACCCGTGTCTAAATTGCTCTATAATTCCGTGAAAAGGAAAGCGGATTAGCTTTGCGGCCGCGCTTCCTTCATTGAATCTAATCTGTGCTCACTTCTAAAATTAGATGAATCAATTATCCTCATCTTATTAGGCAAAACGGTTTCGTAATACGATTCAACCAATGTATATCTAAGGTAAACTAAACACGCTTCGCTGTATTAAATTGCTTACCGGAAATGTGGTGTGACAAAGAAAGAAGAAGTGCTCGTCTTCAGACTTTTCAGGATTTAGGTTTTGGCTAATCTGGCCAGCTTCTATTTCTTTAAACAATAGCAAAATTTAAATCCTCGTATAAAATAACAACTGCGCCGCAACTCACTTCCTATACGAAAAAGTAAATGAGTGATGCAGTACTCTCCAGCTATGGCTGGTCAGTAGTCACTTATCAGTACTCCTTATTGACTTTTAATTTTACAGCGGCCATTAGAAATTGTAATGGTTTTGTGACTGGTCTACAAATGGCCGCCAATTAGAGAAGCCTCCATATATATCTTACAACACACCCTCCGGTACAAGCTACTGCAGGCTCGTGAGGGGCAATTTGTCTGAGAAGAAAGATAAACTGTGATGAAATCATTTCGTGAGTCATCAGCCACCATCTGTAAGAATAAACTGTAGAAGTTGAAGCTATGAGAACTAGTTGAACAGAGGTATCTTGTTGTAAAAATTCTCGTGTGGTTAGTATATTAGTGAATTACTAAGTAAAGTTTCTACAAGTAGCTTCTTTAACGTTGTCTAGTGCTTGGTAACTGATAATAACCCAGCGTGCTTGTATAATACATCTATGCTTGATACGAAGAAATATAGGTTAAACCCTGCAGTTCTTTAGGAAGCCGGTTATTTTATCTAGATTACTATTCGCCATTATTAATTAGAAAATACAGGGCAGTTCACAGGATTCTCTGTAGCGTATTTCAAGATTCATGCTAAGGGTTCGTTTGCTTTAATGAAACAATGAAAGAAAGAAAGTGTTTTATTTACAACAGGGTGTAGGATTTCTATAGCTTTGTCATACTGTACTTGTAATGAAAAAGTTTCAATAGTTTGATTAAAATTAAAAACGAAAACTCACAAAAGATTGGTCTAAAGTGCCGTCAACCGGGCAGGCACTTGAAAACTATACACTTCTTCATTCAACACTTTTACATTCACTAGACCAATTTAAATGAAAACCAAATCAAGCCCACAATAAAAACACAGCTAGCTGAAAAGCCGCACTACATTTCAGGAAAGATGGATAAGAATAAACAGAAATAGCAGGTAGTAAATTGTCTAACCAATAAACTCAATCTTATGCTTATAAAATGCAAATTGAATTTATCAACACACACAGCCGTTAATTCCTTGCGGTGACCACCAAGAAACACGAACCATCAGACTTCTTCGAACCTAACCTCGCCAGCGGCGACGAGGCCAGTTGCGTAAACAAATTAGTCTCCCGGCTTGTGAAAACACTACGCGCCAACTTCAATTCCCCAGTTGAGATAGTCAATAAGCCTACAAATTGATTTGTGGAGATTATGCACCAATTAATTTAGGAATTCTTGAAATATAATGATTCAGAGCCTGTGTGACAGACCATTAGCAATTCAAATGCAGACCAGTGCTACTGTGTGCTGCGGAGTGGCCCGGGCACGTCCTGGTGAGTTAGAGACGCTCCATAACTCCAGTTTCTGGTTTCAGGTGTTAAGAAACAGCTGTTGTTGGATCTTTATTTGCTAAATCTGTGGGTTGATTCTTGGAACCCTGGACTCTTCGTCTGTTGTGTAAAATACAAGTGTCGGTTCAGTATACATCAAGTTTGGATCTGAGACATAGACCCCAAAAACCACTCCGAACCACTCTGGAATAAGCGCACGAGAAGTAATTTCTTTGTAAACCGCTGCTGCCTGCTGCGGTGATCATTCTTGAGCTTCTGGACAAATAAGCCGGCTGCCGACCGCAAACAGGTTCCATTGTCAGCTGGAATGCAGCCAAAATATATCTGGATACGAAATGCGTTGGTAGTCTTAACATAATCTGTTTGTTTTACTGGGCAACAAACAACCACTTAAACAAAAGCATTACTTTAACAGTACACATTTTCCAAGGCAGCTTTAACTCCCAAAACAAATACCAAGTTTGGCATAGAAAAAAGGTTTGTTTTGTCAAGTATTTAAAATAAAGTGACGTTTGCTTTTTGTTGTTTATTGTCATGTTAGGTGTTGAGTTGGTTCATTTTTCTGTAAATTATAGTTTTAAAGCATGCTTCATATACTATTTTAACATCCAATATAGATAAGGATATTTAATGCATTTAGAACCAAACTTTTGTCTTCAAAAACTGATTCCTCAAGTAATAAGTTTTAAGATTTGATTAGGCATTCGGATAACCGGTTGTTTTTAGAAATATCCCCGTTGTTGCCCAAATCTGTGTGTGAAAATACAATATGAATCCACACCTAAAATTGTGAGCAAGATATTAGAAAGCTCAAAGAGCCAAATAAGAGAGACAGAACTGACCAGTGACCACTTTCTCGACACCCACGCCGGATGTTAATGTACCAGCGTTATATTTACATATTCCGGCTGCCGGTCAACAGGTTCGGTCCAGATCTTGGTTGAAACCTATCCGAGATCTACGCCCGCTTGTGCCCGCCCGCTGCCCTCACTGTCAGTCTGTCTGTCTGTCCGACCAGCTGACAGCCGAAATGCATCAGTAATTAGATTAATGCCCCGGCTAGCTGACCCATGCGGCACGGAACACTACTCCGGCATTATCCCGTCCACTGTCCACCGGTTAAATACCTGTTCGGAGTAGCGGTTATTTGGACGCTCAGTGTCCAGATCCTGCTCGATAGACTCTATTTAATGCCATAAATATTGAACAGGTCGGGATTATCCTCACCTCGATGATACCTGGATCACTCAATGGATTTCCGTGAGAAAGCCTCAGGTCCTCGATGATAAAGTAATGGGCTTGACGACTTACTGAATAGCTCTAGTTGATTGGGTGTTACATATACGTCATTTGAAATCCTGATGAGCTAGAGCTTTAAAAACTCACTTGAGTAGTTTATACGAATAAAAAAGACCCTCAATCATAACTTTAACGTGTTGCTTTTGCATCAAATTCCAAGTTTATCAGTGTCATCTTCGTAAACTGGTAAGAACAGTCACCAGAGTCGAAATCATTACACTCGGCGACAACTCCATTAATATTGAAATTGCATGTAAAGCAATACGTGATAAATCTCGTTACACGGTGTACTCACAAAGTAATTTAGCCGAGACCAGTTGACCGCCAAATAACCACCCAGAATCTGCGGAGGTCTGCAGGCTGCACTGCGTCATTAATTGCTAAGTTCCCACAGTGAGAGAAAGCTCCATAAATAAGCGGACCGAACTGCATTCCAACACAAATTTGAATTTGTTTGCGGCCCTGTATATTTTTGTGTCCGTCGTTTGAACGAGACAGTGTTTACATAGAGCAGGCGCTCTCAGTGCACGCCTCGGTCTCGGTATATCACCTAGATTAACCAACGCAGCTAGGCTGGCCGGCTCGTGGATATATTACCGCCACTTATTTAGGTCAGTCTACAGACTTAATTTCCCCCTTGTATACGGCTGTTGATTAAATCATCCGTATAAATCTTGCAGATTGTCGCGAGCGGCCGGATGCATAAAACCGAGCTAATAACTAGCGAGCTCCGACCTGTGCACACCGCACACGTCCTCTAGATAGCACCTTACCTGATATCGTTATTAATTACGCTTCCTTGTAATAACCTCACTGATATCGGACTTGTTGTAAACGGCTGCAATCCCCCTTATGAAAATGTAATTGTATTTTATGGCTACAAGCTGCAGAGGGCCATATACTGTGCAAGTTCCCATTGTGCAACAGGTCTGGCCCACACCCAACCCGCTCAGTTTATGCTCTTGTAACGCGCAAAGTTGTTTACGTTTATACATGTAAGTGTTGAATATCTATTAATTTCTCTATCAGAATATTGTATAAAGGAATTGGCCGACATATTATAGTTGTCCTTTCACAAATCGATAAACACTGCGACGTGTAAATGTGCCTTTATGTTACTAGCTTCCTTTGAACCATTTCGCGTTCAGTCGTATTTCAAAATTTTTTACTTGTTTATTGAAAACAAATAAAAAATAACAATAAAAAAGAATTTTACTTGTTACACATAAAGACAAATAAAGGTTACAATTTAAATTAAAAGAAACATGATAACATGGGCTTGACAGAGTGTGCACAAAGAGGATTACTGACTAGGAAGTCCTAAATACCTAAAGTACCAAAAAAGAAGAAAAGTAGTAACAAAAACTACTATTTTAAAGCAGAACTCGTAATTAACTAAGACCATTATAGAATAAAGCACATTATGTTCCAAAATTTGATGGTTTTGTTAAGACTTAAGTACGAGGCATGCTGGTCACGAAGCATTGTCGTGACGTCACTCTCGTTAACGGAACTCACTGTGGAGTCGTCGTCACTCGTCAGTGTCACTGTGTATAAAGGGTGTAATTGGTGATGATTGCGGCTAGAGTCTCACAGCTGCGCGGGTCAACTCTTTATGACGTACTGCGCCTGCGCCAGTCCTCTATGAGGGTAATCAAAACTTTATAGTTATCGAGTCTCGACGACCCCTTTTTATACCAGGTAACGGTCACCGTCTAAACGTTGAATTAATTAACCCCTGTGTATAAATTAAAAATTGGATATAGTCAGACGTGTTCTTTTTACCAATCGTATGGCTTTGTTTTCATCAACCAAGTGTATTTTCCAGTTTTCAATTGCAATATTTGGTTGTTCGCTTTGGAATATTTCGTTAACTCATCGTACTGTCGTATCATCGCTGAAAGATTGGCAAGCCAAGTTTTGTGCAATCTCCCATCGATTGCATGAAAACAGCAATGAACACATTAAACAGCATGAAAACATTTGGATGAAAACAGCAGGAGACTACTTAACTGCTTCTTCTAAAAGCGATCATTAATCTCTGAGGCTTCCTGGAGAAGCTACAATAATAGCCAATATACTATGTTCGCATAGGCCCAGTCAAACCACGTGAAGCACGTTTTCACCGTCTTGAATAAATATTTCTCTGGGTGCCCAAATTTGCTTTTTCGTTCTCTCTTTTTAATTTGTCAGTTCAGACAACTCCTTTACTTTTAGTATCAAGATTCCAATGAAACACTTGTTGATTAAAGCGGTTTGTATCTTGAACTTCCATTAGCGTGACACATGTTGCTTGTTGCTTTTAAATTTATTCAACTGCCGCGATTAATTTAATTGTTTATACTTTCACTTAACTGCGAGTTTCATAACATTATAAAATTTCCTTTGTTAGCTAAGGTATAATTTCAACCTTGGTTTCCTAATGTGTAAATGTAGTATTCATCTCTTTCCTTATTATGATGAATTCCGTATATTCGTGGCTTCGTTTTATTTCGCCTAATATTTTCTAAACAATTTCCTTTTCGCATTTTGAACATATTAAAAATTTCAATGATCTGAATAAATTTAAGAATAAATAAATTAGAATACAACCATACGTCAGCGAAGCCAGGGGTGGACAAACGTGACACAGCACTTTGAACAGCTCCTACCTGCAAACAATATTAACATTACATTTACGAACGTGTAAAATAATGATCGCATTTACCAGAGATTACTCCCGGGGTAGAAGTGAGGTGACACAGAAGTAGATTACGTCAACCTGTGGCATGTTTGCAATGGCAATGCACTCAGTCTAATCACTTAATCACTGCCACTCTACTTAGCACCAGGGTTTATCTTGTAATTGCCACCAACTGTAATATTACTGCCGCCATTCGGCAGCATTCTAGACGACAAACTACAGTACGGTGGCTATAAAAATTCTACAACTGCTCTATCAGCCATATAGGTTTTGACGGCTTTCACTTTTATCGAAATGTGGGATGAGTTTTGTTACATAAGAAATGAATTTCTTTTTATCGACAAATTTAAAAGCACAATTTTTGCTCTTTAACACGAGCGTATGTGGATATTAATAATGTAAGTAGTTTTCACAATTAAGTTAGTAATAACTAAGGTTATAACATTCCAAACGAGAGTTTTAAAATTGGCATGACTGTTGGATTTGAAAAGTCTGGCCAATATTCATGGTTAACTTTTCATTTTGCCATTATTACTTTAATTCCATAATCCTCTTTTAGTCACACAATTCTTCCTGTAAACGACAATAAATGGTTATGTTATGGTTTCATTACTCTTTAATACTCCTAATGTTTTGAGCCTAATGTATTGATTTTATTCATATTTCCACATTCTTTTATTATTTCAGTCTTGGTAAATAAATAATTGTACATCATATTTATATAAGAACGAAAAGAAAAAGTATTTTCTACTACATAAAAAAAGTTGAACTCTGGAATATTGTAGAAACTTAGACTTGTATAACCCTTTCTAAAGTGAGTAGGTCTGGCGCCAGGTGATCTCAGTCACTTAGGTTGTAAGTGACGTCATTAGTTGCTTTCTGCCTGCAGTGTCAACAGGTCACACTTGATACTAATGTGCACTTACATGGACACGCATTTTAGTATACTCTTGCAGAGAAATGAGTCCACCCAGGCGCCGACATTCCCTATCTGGGAGGTAAACCACTGAATACGATGGTTCTTTGGCAATTCGTACTTTTACCTGGGTGAACACTAAATTTTAATTAAATTGAAATACATCTCAAGCTGCTGAATCACAGGTGTTGGACGATTAAGTTGTATTGATGGAAGTTACTTCATCAATAGTTTTAACCCTCTATCAATTAAATTTTCGAATTTTTACTGCCCCAGAACATAACTTTCACTAGTTTGTTCCATAAAAATCAAAACGATACTTGTAGGGTTGTTGGAATTAAAATCCTTACTAAAATTCTACTACTGATTAGTCATTAAAGCACATAATTTTAAAAGTTGAACCGACCGGCTTTGCATATAAATACGTCCAGCTATATCAAAGTAAATAGTGTCCCACCACTTAACAACGGCCAAGTCAAGCTAGAGAAATTGTCAACCATTTGCTCTGTCAATAAATTTCTTCTAGAGCATCAGATAAGCGAGACCATTGAGCAGTCTGAGACCGGATACATTGCAATAGTGACTGGTCCGGAGCTGCTACACATTAGGCACTACTCCAAGAGCTGGAGCCTACGCTGCATGCGATAATTGCACCACCAGCCGGACAAATAGATGCAACAGTTGACCAGCCATTCGCCATTTGTCAACACCTCACTTCACATCTCTCCAGGGACTCACTCGTTTACAACCGGTAACAGCTGTTATGACGGCTCTATTAGGATTCAACATGACACAAAACATATGACTTGCACATAGATTCTGTATATGATAGAGTGTGGACATGTGGTATTTAATTAATCTGTAGCTTTATTTATTGGAGAGAAAACTTTTCCCATTAAGACATGGCAATACGTCAAAATTTGCTTTAGCGGGATGTTGCATCTACTCAATTTGTTCGGGTAGGTTTAGAAATTGTAAAGATTGTTTATGGCAACCCAACGGGGGTTTCTTGACCTTTTTAGCTACATGTTTATAGAAAATACGCTTTACTTAAAACATAAAGTTTTCTTCTTATGTACAAAGGCGAAAATTTTCCTAACTAAGGTAATCTTAAATCGTTACACTGTGTTTTGAGTTAAACAATTATTCAATCATGATTGTGTTTAACAACAATAATGCGTTCAAAATATTTGAAAGAATAGTTTTAGGGCTTCAATGAAAAGTGCAACAGATCTAAGCATAATATGAATATTGTAGTACTGTATACTAAAGGCACAAATCGTGGCTTTTCAGATTTATTACAACTTCTTGCGCAGCTTGTGTTGTAATTCCAGTGAAAACTTTTCCGGTGCAACTGTTCAGTAAATTACTAGTAAAAACTTCTCAACAATTCCATTTACATAACTACACCCTGAGTAAAGTTTGTATAAAATATACAAGTAACTAGTGATAACTTCTGCATTGAAACTACAGTACTACAATATTTTTGACAATTAGTAGGAACAATGCGCATGTGGAGTGGAGTGGAGAGGATGGGTACTTGGCTAGTGCTGGTGGTTTCTCACGGCTACAGTGCGCAGTGCGGTGCGCAGAGGCGGCGTGTGTTTGAAGTCAGCGCGCGCTCTGCCGCCTAATTGACAAGTGACGAAGCCGACCTACATCCTAACAAACATAGTTTCCCTTTCCTAGTTTATTTTATTCTCTATAATATTGTAGTGGCTCTATAGTCTTACACACACATCGTCAGTGTCCTGTAGTTATACACTCAGCCCAAAGTTTAGCAAAATTCAATACGAGCTCAAAGGTTAACTCTTCCTTTTATAGGTTGAAATATTGTTGCGGAAGTGGTCCATTGTTTTTAAGTTAACAAGAAAACACGATGTTTTGGGATCTGGATTCTGATCCATCTTTAGGTAAAAAGTAACCTAAAACATAACACAAAACTTAAAAATTGGCTAGCCTAAAGATATTAACCTGACAGGTTACTCGACCCTGAGATTCTTTTAACAGAAGACGGAATCAGATTCCAGATACTGAAACGTCATGTTTTTCTTTTTCACTTAATCACGTTGAAAAACGTGCGCAATAGTAGTTATTTCAACCTCAGAAATTCTACCACCTTCAACAACAAACTTTAAAAGAAGAATCTTTCTTTAGGCTAGTTTCATATTATGGTACGATGTTCTTAACGAAAATCTGAAAACAATTTACATTTGTCATTATTTTTAGACTCTATTATTCCTTCGCCTAGGGTTAAGCCTTTTTTGTAGGTTTCATATATCTGTAATAAGTCACCTTTGGATTATTCCTAGCGATTATATACCACGGTTCAACTATCATAGAAAAATGTACCAACAGCATATTTCCGAATAAATCGAAACCAAGCTTTATAATAACAAATAACATATTATATCTTTACATCAAGCTATAAAAAGGTACCCAGGCACAAATGTAAAAAAATAGACGATACTTAATCTAGCAGACGATTATAATGACCAGTAAGTGTGGTGGGTGTTGGACAAGGATCTGCGAAGCCTAGATCGATAAGATCATGGCGTTATGATCTGTGTTAGCTGTCTCCATGCTCTCCAAGGCTGGGAACCTAAGTGACAGTTACGAGCAAGCGCATAAAGGTGCTCTGCTCAGGACTTCTTGATTTCTTTACGATTTGTGTGCAGCATGTTTCGACTCGTTAAGTTTATCCTAGCTTGCTGCTGACTCATGAATCTGAATGTGAGGTAACAACATAGATAATCTCAGTTTACATACAGCAAACTTGAGATTAAATGAAACGTTGAACGTACTTCAAACACAAAGACACGAAAGAATGCAACAGGTGCGTTCTGACTTCTCGATGCCAACGTGAAATAAAAGATACGCTTGAGGCTTAAGTTGATTTTGCGTGCATACAAAAATTCACAACTACAGACACTTTAACTGTTCGTTGTACTTGTTACATGGACTACGTTTAATTTAAGTATATTAAGATGCAAAATTGAAACTATTTTTATTCAACTACAACAAAATAAGCATTGGATTCTTGCTCTGAACGTTCACGGAAAACATGTTCATTTTACCTGATAAATACGAAATTTTGTATTTCATTTTTTGGATATTTTAGTTTTAAATAAATAGTAGGTTTGATATACAGTCAACATGTGTAGAATTTAAAGAAGAAAGGCCGTTCTAGATCCAGCCGATCACCAAGATGAAAGTATTGCTCGTGTAGAAGACCTGTTTCACAGCATGTGCCGTTGAACTGGTTCGCGGTGCTCGGTCCTTCATCACGGGAACGTGCTAAGCATGAACGTCCGTCATCTGGCCGTGATTAGCGTCTATATGAAGATGTCCGGCACGGTAGTTAGCCGTGGTGCAATTTGATCGCTTTCTCCTCTACTCTGCACTGCTTCTATCATTCATCACGAACATCTTACGCAAATAAAGATGGATTTGACACGAGGTTTGATTTAGCCGCTCGTGTGCTCTGGCTGACTGTAGGTTCGTTAGTGTACACTGCCGGGAAATGCAAACGTGAAGTTTATTTCATGAGGACCCTTCACGACTTTGAATAACTAATGAGCACAGACCTGTACCGTATCGAAATCCTACAATTATTCACGCTTGTTTGATGGGATTCGGTTGTTGGATGTCGTTTTCTAATTTTCTATGTCTTGGTTTTAAGAGGCGACCAGATAGAGCCACTCTGGGCACCGCTTATTACATGGAGTAAAAACTGCAAATGATAATATTGTTTTAAGCTGGTTAACGTACTACAAAAATTTAAGCATAAATCTTTTGCCACTGCTGCATATAAACTCTAAAACTTATATTTTCGACAAACCATAAAGTATTAATTTGGTAGATTAAAACTTAATTTTCCCATAAAACTCTAATCTTTGTAATAAATATTTTGTTTGGCTTGGAAGTTTCACGTTTATGCTTTAGATAGCTACAGCATTAACGGCTCTATGCTCCTGTAGAAACACGTTTCCCATTTTAGTACGTTAACCTACCTAAAACATAGTTTGCAAACTTTTCCATGTTGAATTCCCTATCCCGGAAAGAAGCCCTTTGGTCTCTTAAGGAAACCCTAAGGAGCCCTAAGACATATTTCTTCTAAAACCTTCACTCATTAATAACTGTACACTATGCCTAGTTTTATTCAACATGTACACATCCAAGTAAGCTCAAGTTTGATTGCACAAGTTTCCCAACTGCCTATAGTGTGTTTATATCATGGAGTTTGTAATTTGACTTAAATATCGTATACTGTATAGTACACTTTATTTTGCATACAATTTACACGAAATATAATAAAAACAAGCAGTTAAGTTGATGTTTACATGCGTACTAGACAGGTGCAATTTGGATATTCTATTAGTAGTTATTATAGTATAACAGCCTAGTACATAATACTTGTCCAATAAGCTTTATGATCTTTGAATATTAAATATCAATCAAAACCTCTAGTCTAATTAGTCAGTTTACGACCACCATTAACGGCAGGTTGGAAGTTTCACAGACTATCGTATTTAATAAACTTATTAACTCAGGCGGTAATTAGGTCTTATAAGTAAACGGTTATCGTACACTAGCATTAATGACGAGTCATATAGTATATTCATGGAAGGAATCCGCTAAGCTAAATTAAGGCTGACAAGGGATAATTATTCAGTGGTAAGCATATCGTGGTCTACTGTGCCCTCTGGCCGTCGCTTTACGGCTCCATCCAGATTTCCGTATTAACAGTTTTATGGGCTGTATAAGTCTTAAAATTTATTGCCTACCGTGACTGTTTCCCCAGAGATATAGTGATCCCTAGTTACCATATCCAGCACCGTCATAATCCAGACCCAGAGTTCGTGACAGAATTCAGTTAAACCGAACAAGGACAAGCCGAGTACGTAAACTGATGAGCTTTACGTACGTAGCTTATAGAAATAAACAACTACTGTCTTAATTATGCATGCTCTGATAATGTTGTCTAGGCAATGCGAGAGTGCTTAAATCAACCGAACGAATAAACATATTTAAATAACGAGAGTATGCATTCTGGCTTGAGACTAGGCAGAATTCTACTACCAACTGTTTCGTATAGTTCTTTTCGTAAATGGGCATAATATAAGCCTACGTGCTTTTAATTCCAAAAATAGTGGTCTTGTAATTATGTAATACATTGTTATATGTAAAAGATATTTGATCTAAAGCACGCTCAAATACGTAACAAGCCCAAACTGTGTTTAAAGTAACTATAGGTCATATGACATTAAATACAATTTGAACTGGAAGTTTAAACAGTGTCTCAAATATCGACTGTTACAAGGAATCAGTACTCTTAGAATACAGTACGTTTATATAATTCAACTTTAAAGCTCTTGAAAAAATAACGCGGATCATTTTCGTTGCTATCACATCATTCCGCAATAATGGTCTTGTGTTGTACCACTACCGTGCAGTGTCGACTGGAATATCCACAATCCACAATCAGTGTGTCGAATCAAACCGCTATTAGACAACCATTAAACAGCTATCAGAGCATAGAGCACGTCGTAGCACTAGCACATGACGATGTCAAGGTTACGTGCGGCATATTTTGGCTACAAGAACTGTTTCAGTAACGTAACGTAACGTAACAACGCGAGCGTGTAACCGTTGCGCCAATATCACGGCGATCCCGACACCGCGAGGTCAGATGGAATCATAAGGTGTGGCAACTGCCATCAACAGCTGTTTTGATACAGGGATACACAATATTATCTGTCGACACCCAGCTCGTTCCGTACAGCTTTGTGAGGTCAAATGTCTTGCGATTTATATAATTTTGAACAATGTCATTATCGTTCAGCTGTTGCCGTCCACTTTGGTAAGCAACAAACTGTTGAGTTGGTTGAGTAACGATTTTGAAGAAAGTGGATGTGTGTATCATCTACGAATGTTTTGACAAGGAAAAGGTTCAGTACGTGTTTTGATTTATCGACCTTCTTTGTGTTTTAATGCCAACAAAATAATCATAAACTTGGACGAAACGTTACTTAATCATAGTTCGTTATTGTTCTATAAATAACGTAATTTATGTAAAGAAAAGTTACCAAGCTCTACAATGCTTTTCACAGTGTGGAAACTGTTACATGAACATTCCTACATGGTAATTACCTCAAGCATGCCTACGAGTACACGAGTAGTGTTTATACTAAATCATGTCATTACACTTCCTGTAGGTTTGTTCACAATTATTTATCCTCATAATTACACTCTGGCAACGAGAAAGGTCTCAAGAAAGTACTATTTTACGGTGAACAACGCATAATTACTACCCTTCAACGCTAATTAACAAGCTAGTTTAGATTCTCAACTATTTGTTTCCTTATTTCCTATTTAAGAGTTAAAACTTCAAAGTATATTATTGAACCTTGAGCCTACACGAAACTAGACTTGTTGAATAAGCGTGATTTAGTGAAGCTTCTATTGAAACTAAAACTTGAAATAATGCATTATTTTGTAAAATAATTTTATATTTTACCGTAATTGGGGTTTATAGTTTCTTTTATGAGCGTTCGTTGAAACGTATACCAAATAATGTATGCTTCTCTTTTATCTTGCCATCATTACAAAAATTGTGTACCTGTCACTATAAAATTCTTTCGGTAAACACATTTAGCGGACTGTTTTCCTAAATTAGAGGAATTACAAAAGACTTATATTTCCTTTAATTGTAATATTAATTGTATATTCAAATTAAAGTGTGTAGATATAACAACTTTGGATATATTCAAAGACGATGTAAAAAGAAAATAAACTAATGTTTATTCCTCTTCTTTTTATTGCCATCGCGTTACCAACAATTCTATAAAATATAAAACTTAATGAAAGGCAGAACCTTCCAAGAGTTCTATTTTGCTCTAGTAGGGCAGTAATATGTTAAGTATAGACAAGAACAATATGAGGGCATGCGTTTGAGTTAAAGTGAGATGTAAGAATTTGCTGAAAATCCTGTACACAATGGAGTTTTTGGATTTTGCACATGTTAACCTTGTATACGTTGCGGGGAGTGTTGATATGTTCTCTCCCTCACGAAAAATATACCTTAGTCTGTCCATAACAAGACGGCAATGTCTTGCTTTAGGTACATTGCCAAAACTTGTACGTCCTTTACAAAGGAAACAAAGTTAGTGTTGTAAGTCTTGAAACCGGTAAAGCTAAGAAGTTCTAAAACTTACGATCAGCAGGTACAGAACACAATGTCCAAACAGTACTCAAGGCCAGAGGAAATCGTGGGATTTTTAACCTGGTATAGTGCAATGTCAGTTTGTTGTCGATTTGGTGAACTGGAGCGCGAAGATTGGGAAACTCTCGGCCTTGGTGTGAGATTGATTCGTCAGTTTGATCCGTTCAATCAGTTATTCTGTTGGTCTATGGAAATGGCCGGCACGAATCCGTCCCCCAGGCATCGCGCGAAAGAGAAATTTAGATTGATTCGTATTTGTTCAACAAGAAATGTTTGATTCCACACCGTGTTGTAGATTTTCTGTAAGGGTTGTATTGGACAATCTTTATAAGGTTGCAATAAGTTTAACACGAAAAGACTCTAGCTGTACTGTAGCTATTTACTGACATAAAGGTATGTAGCTATACATGCCATATAAGACACAACGCACCCTATTCAGCTAGAGCTGTCAGTAATTATCATCAGCAGTTGATCAAATAATTAAAACGGTGCCTCAAAGTACGCCGAAGACATCAAGTCTATCAATACATGGTACAAAGTGGCTCTAAAGATGAAAGCGAGACCTCGGAGAAATAATGAAGTTATAATGTCGTAAACGAAAGACAATGACAGGTGCAGACGCTCTTAAAAAGTAGTCCGAGACCCGAGAGCTCCAACATAAAGACTTCTTTGTCTTCATCACCCACCGCTATCATCGAATCGACACCGATAATCTCTGGGAGGAGTTCAAGTCTCAGCATTCTATTATCCACATCAGTGCCGAGTATTTATCGCGGTTGACGTCTGTTTTTGCTGCGCTGCATAATTGGTTTCCGGTAGTCGATTCGCAACGACTACTTGTCCATAACTTGCTGAGATATGACCGTGCAAAGCGTATTATCGAACCAACAGGTGGCCAATAAAGATAGAATTGACAAGAACAGCATTGGTACTATTCCCAACCCCTGCGGCGACCCGGTTGTCCTTAGCCTTTTAATGCTGTCCTGCTATAGAACTAGATTTGCGTGATCTTATCAGAAGCAAAGCGATGTCAATAGTTACACAAGATATCTTCATAAGTGTTATTATCTAAATGGTATTCACCCATGCTTCCTCGCTTGGATTATAAGTGATATAGTTTTGTATACGAGCTGTTAGTAGCCTACTACTAATTTCGAAACAGGCCAAGTTGACCAAAGCTCATTTTAGTTACAAATGACTGAACCTCAACCAACATCACGTTTTTGGGTCATTAATCTTTTAAATGATGTTATTAATTGATTTCAACAATGAGTTTTGAAACATTGAACTTTTGACGTGATCGCCCTAGTTGTGCACAAAGGTTAAGGTGAAGCGGAGACTCGGACGGTTCAAGATAGAGGAAACAAACGATTGCGATTTGCTCAAGGTTCAAGGATGAACTGCTCTTGAACCAGTTAATGGTCTGGAAAGTATTTATCATCACTTAATAAATTCCCGCCACGGATCAGTACTCATTCCATAACTGTTTAGTTTCGATTAGTATCTTAATGGAATAGCGCTCGCCTCTGCTAGACTGCGATGTTTAGTGTACTCTAGTTTGCAAATGATAATTTGTATGGTAACGATAATTGGAAGAAAAACCAACCGTATTATTAAAATGGGTTTTTTAATTATTTGTAGGGTATTTTAAAACTGCTCATAACTATTTTTTCTTTGTAAAATAACTTAAGTTACGGGTTTTCTTATCAAGGCTATGTACACCCCGTAATTATCAACTACACCTGCTTTACAACGTTCAGAAACACACTAGTCACACAGCCTTGATGATTCAAGAGATGGGTTGTTGACCATTTCTTTGTCTCGAACAGCAGCTCTGCCTGTGGATGCTCCCGATGATGCAAGGGCTAACAGTTACACAACCACACTCTATAGCAGTAGATTATAAGACCATGACGAAACGCTTCATGTAGAGCATAGAGCAGGGTCCTGCTTAGCCGAAACACATGAGATGACGCATCCTGCTTTGTCCGGAGACTCTTGCTGTCTCACACTCAGCATGAGAGAGTATGTCTTTTGTCTAGATTGCACAAAAGTGTTTTCACAATCAGAGCAGCTCAGTTTTGGCCTCAGGAAACAACTTACATTTAAATTATTTTAGATTACAACACGTTATAAGGTGTAAAACGCTAAATGGAATATGACTGTAAGCCTTTCTCATCAGTCATCATCGTTGACAGTATGCGGTAACTTGTAGATGTAGCTAAAGTCAATTAATTTGACGTAAGCTTGGCTAAAATTGAAAAACACTATAGCTGAAAAGAATGGTTTGGATTTCTGTTGACGACTTTGAAGGTTAATTTTAGATAGATGGCCACCAGTTGGACATGTACACGTAATGATAAACACAAACCATAACAAACCACCGAAAAATCGTGAACAAGTAAAACTCTTGTTATGTTTAAGAACATAAACTATGTGCGAGAGAGCGCGTTTATGTTTTATAAAAGACTGGGGTGTATCAAAGCCCATGTTTCTTCGAAAGGTGTGTTTGCGGCTGTCTGAATGGTATAGTAAGCTCACATTGATTTGCTAAAGTGTGCCAAGTACGTTGAAATTGTCAGATTGGATCACAGCCTATAAAGAGAGTCACCGTCCGTCACTCAGAGGCCACTAACAATCCCGCGGTGATCTTTCCATCTTGTCCACAGCCTCGGACTCCCAGCCGTACCGTATATTTCCCGGACTCAGCCGCCATTGTACCCCTAGCCACTAATCAGCTGACTGCGGCTAATTATCAGCTGTTCATCAAACCCTCAGCGGCTAGCTGCAGCGAGCATTCAATTAACCGCACGAGACTGATCGCTAACAAGAGTCACTATGTCTTTGTGTGCTAATGTGTCACCGTGGTTGTGGTGCTACGAATGTCTCTGATACAGCTTGTCGCTGTAAAAGGCCAGGAGCTGCACAAAGCATGCGCGGTTCACCGGCTTACATCTCGTAGCTGACCTTTACGGGACAGATTACTAATTGGTCCAATCTCACCGGACAGTTACAGGACTTGTTAAGCTGCGGATATGTAAATCGACCGATTGCCGTGCGGTGTCTACCACACTCCTGCGATTGGATGAGGGAAGTAATCACGAATCATTGTTATAGGCTGCCTTTTGTTACTTTCGATTACGTTTCTCCGGAAGTATACTAGGCTAGATTTACTACATTAGAAAAGGCTAAGTGGAAATACTAGTATATCAGCGAAGATATTGCGAAGACCTTGCAACAAAAACTTTTCTTCTAAAACAGTTGGAAGTTTACAATATTTCTGTGAAATCGCGCGTTAATTATTCTTAAATACCATAAAATATATTTGTTTGAAAATGTAATAGAACTCGTACATTCCTACGCATAATGATGTTTAGTGTTTCCAGTACTTAGGAGATTAGTTAGTAGTCTTATATGGCGAGTCACTAAATCTCTTAATAAACCTATGTTTTAATACTGGTCTCAAGCTTGAACTAATCACGGCGTAACAAACGTGTCGTGTCGTTAACCAGCTATTTTATGACTTTTAGATAATATGAATTCTGTTATCTAAGGAATAACCGAATCAATCGTTATAGTTTCAAGGTCTTATTGCGCAGTTTCTATGGAATATACATTGAAGGTAAAACAAATATCGTTAACAGCAACTTTACTACATAGTCTCCTCTGACCAATTATTGAGGGTTGATAATTACACCGAAGGGCGTTTTAAATTAATCTATCGTTGCACTTTTGCTCCTTTAGTTAAGCTCAACGTGTTTCAAGTTTAATACAATCGTGATCAAATCTTTAAGCACAAGCCATAAATTTAATCATAAAATGTATTAGGTCCGTCATAATTTGGCCCACCGCACACACACTACGTTACGCTTTCCAGTTGAAATGGTTTTTTAATGTTCTTCAAGAGTCTGGTTTCTCTTTCGGTTAACGAAACCACTAATGACTGCGCCGAACCACAAGTTATACAACCTTTGACAAGCAATTATCAACAGCCACTGGTCAGTCAACCCATCATCCCGTGGCAAAGTGTGAAACTGGAGTTGTTACAAACCCCATGTACCGTAGACGAGTCTCAGTGTGTGCAGTACTCAGGCTATGTGACCATGTCCGTAACGGACAAACGCGTGGCTTCAGTTGTGCTACGCCTGAGTACTCCAAGGAAAAGTTTTAAATTAAGTTTAACACATGTAGTTAACACAAAGACGAAACGAATAGGAATATTATCACGATATATTTCTGTATTCCACAACACAACGTGGATACCTTCCAAATATAAAGTGGCCTCGAGCTTAAAATTGTATATGGTTCAGCTTTTATATTTACAACCTGTGTTCGGCAAATTAGTGGAAATATTTAAGCCTTACGTATGGCAAAAGCAGTCCAACGTTCTGTGATGTGACAGGTTTATTTCGCTTAAAAAATTCTCGTAGTATTTAATCTGGTTAGTTATTATTTTGTTGGCTTACACAGACCAAGCATGATTTAATTCAACACAAATGTTCAAGTTATCTTTTTGGCGCCTGTAGATCCTACTGTATGTTCTTCGCTCAGTTCTGAAGAGAGAGAAAGAAAATTAAATAATTTTAATAGAAAAGATTGATTTCTAAATACTTGTAGATTAAAAGTAAACTAAACCTAACTAAAATAGTAAAAGATCGAGTTTATATTTAACAGAAAAAGACTCCAATACAAAACAATGGTCTGTACAAGATTTCAAGTCTGGATGTTCAGTCAAGAAACCGGGCGCTGCAGTAAATTATGATTAACGTCAAACCCTTTAGCGAGTTCGGCAACAGAATGAAAAATGTTTTAATTGGATTCTGAAAAGAGGCAGAGTGGTGACCTTGGGGTTAAATCGTGTCAGAAGGCGCTCAATAAAGTACGCATTGATGATCGCAACCAGTTTGTACCGGCACCTCAGGCCTGTTTCTCGGAAAGGCAAATATTTGTCAAAACTCAGGAAAGCTGCGGATGTGGTGGTGAACGTGCCGGTGATGGCGAGATTGGGGGGTCAGAGTGTCCCGAAACCGTGTGGGAAACGTTTGTTTATGATAATGATAAGCAGTGGAATTACAAGTCGTACTTCCTCATGAACTGCTGTAGATCCTGCAAGTACTCTCCGTCGCGGATTGACATTGCCGAAGTATGAGCAAATACTTCGAGCTCAGAGACTGTTTAATTAAGAAAGTCACGCAGTTATTTAAGTGTGCTTAAAGCTGCTCATTCCTTAAGCGTGCTTTGATTTTATCATTACACGAATTTCAAGTAAGTAGTCAAATATATTTCACGTAGAAAGATTTTATTAGGATATTACTACACTACATCAACTCAAGGCTTCTCTAAACTAAAACCCTGGCTATATCATTGTTTTTGGTAGAGTGGTCATCATAAACGCTGGCCGTAAGAGTTTTATGTTAAATTTCTTACATATATAAATGACATATTAGAGATTGTAGAAACCTTATATTTGATACAAAATTAGACTTTGATACCCCTGATACAAATTTTGAGTCGTGGTTGTATGACTAGTCTAAAGGTGTGGTATGAATCGACTGTTAAGGTAAAGTGAGTCACTGTCTAAAATGGTCGGTATTTTATGGTGTAGCTAGGAAACTAGTGGTCAAATCTTATGGTCACATTAAACCAAGCCGCTAGGCGGATAACGCAAAAAGGAAACATTCAAAATGTATTTTATATCAGAATGCCACCAAGTTTAAATTGTCTGCGCCAACCTCTTAAATGCCGTTCAGACATCGTCAAGTTAATAGCCACCATGTATACAGCACAACGTACACTTTTTAAGTATTGTAAGAATGAGATTTTCAGCGAAATTCTGTTTCGATATTGGCCAACACTTGGGTTTAAATTCCTGTACACTAAGGCACTTATTAGTTATATTATTAAAAAACTGAGGGCTCTATCGACCTTATTATAGAATTTGTTATAGGAAGTTTATAAGAGTATATGCATTTCGATATTAATGAAAATAAGGTTATTTTAACTTTACTTTATCAAAATTATTTAACTTATAACTGAAAAGTACCTTTCTCTGGCCCAAACGTGTAGCCAGTCTCAACAGTAGCAGTTTAAAGACAAACGACAGTCTGGAAAGTCTGCGACAGTGACCGCGAAAGCAGGTAATAAATTGAAAAGTGCAACGCTCGGTGGCCCTTAAATGGGGGAAATGGTTAATGAGAATTCGGGATATTTAAGTAATTAGGAGCGGCGAGGCAGAGCGAACAGAAGAATGTACTCGAGTATGAATGTGGGAACTCGGCCGAGTCTGAGAATCCTGCCGGTGTAGTAGGTGCCTTGGCCCGGCTGTAGGGAGTGTTTACCCACAGACAATGAGTGCCGTTACAGACAAGCTTGTATTCGGCTGGAGGAAGCGAGTAATTCCCTAAAAGGAAGAGTTTATTCACCAAAACGGTTTGGGAATGTTTTGCATTCTTGTAGTAGGCCTATGGTTTTAGAAGTGTGCAATTTTCTGTAAAACTTGCATTTGTAGGCTTAGTTGACAATTATTTGTCTAACATTTGTGCAAGTCGAGACTTAAGTCTAAACAAAACCATAGAATAAGGTGTTAGTGACATTTTCGAAATGATGGTTATCGGGTAGAACCATGGTACGTACACAATATTACCCAACATATTTTTATATTTGCCGGTGTGGTGGCTAAGTGAGTGGTTCGCGAAACTGCGGATCAACAGATCGCATGCTAAGGTCACCGCACCACCACAGGCTGCAGTGCATATGCCTATGTCGACTGTCAAATTTATTTAGGGAAGAAAGGTTTTAAATAATTCTGAGCAGTTTAAAACTGAAGGAGTTTTAATTGCTTAGCTATTTACGTAAATAAATAATATCCGAACGGCAGATGCAGGTTACTACTATGCTCAGTTTACTATGACGATATATAAATCAGAACGAAAAGAGACCAAACGTTCAGCTGTGTTGTGGTTAGCCATAGGAAAGTGAAGAAGCCTCTGTTCTGTAACGCCAAACATTACTTCCTGTGGGTCCTAAATTTAAGTAAAGCGACTAGAGTGGCGGGAACATTAGCGCAGCGACGTAACGGTCTGTATCACAGATTAACTACGCTAATTGTGTATTCAAAGAGGTCATTATCACAGCCACGCTACAACGCTACTGCTACAGTACCACCGGAAACCTACTCCCGCTACACGCCCCGGCTCCTACACTATTCCTAGGGACTCTTGTATTCGAAACATTACTCTATAGCATTCTACAACACTAGTTGTACCTATAGTCAAAGCTATGTCATTAACGAACCAATGCTGGCTTAGCACAAACTATAAATACTTGTTGATATTTATACCAAAACAATAGTCTGACTAGAAAATTGAATCAAACACCCCAGTGTGTCTAATGTGTTTCAAATGTTTTAAAGTTCCAAAAATGTGCTGACAAAACGCATTCTGAGATCATACCGACAAAACTTCATACTGACAAAACACGTTTTCAATTGAAGTAAAGAAGTTCGTATTAAACGACAATCCCTATTCTTAGTGGAACTAATGCGTGGAACTCTGTTGAAGAGACCTACTAAGTCATAAATTATGTTACATACACGATATTTTTGTATGTAAGAGGTAACCTTAATTAAAAGTATAGCTGGTGTGGTTTTCCTTTTAGAAGTATAGTAAATGATCAATATACATAAATCAGTACAAGTAACGTAAAAGTAATACAAATAAAATCAAAGAATAAAGTTCCCCAAAGATGAGTTTAGCGTTTTGCCACAAGCTACCAGTTTGAGTATATTCTCAAGGATGTGAGGTGTCATATACCTTAGCGAGAAGTGATGTTAATAGCGTAAGTAAACTCACTTAAACTAGGAAACGAATATTTAGCATTAACACTTTGCTATGCAAATGCCTTTACGTCCACCGTAATTCTAGCCGTTATACACATAAATAGCGAGATACAGATCATCTAGCTGCAGCCAGCTCTTGCACCCGGGGTCAACAGTAAAGAACCGAAATGGGCCCCATTACTGCGAGCATTTACATAATGCAATCAGTGTTTGCAAATAATTATATACTTGTGCAATTTTATATTCGGCCGTTTATCGCAGACGCACGCTCGGACGCGCGGCTGTAATGCACACTTATGACTACAGTCTGTTCAGTTAGCGAACATCCGTGTACAGTATCTGTAGATATCAGGTGTTGTCTGGCAGACACTAGCTGTACTCGCTGGACTTGTGATACGCACCATTGATTGATTACATGTCGGTCTGTTTTCTGCTCTCTCTTCTCATAGTTTCAACATTACCTTTGCCGCACTGCAAACCATCCATGACGTCCTTTATGATGAAAGATTATAGATATAAGGTTCTGGTTCTGTGAGTTTTTACTTCAAGCTGCTATGCGAGTGCATGTGTATGTCTGCTCCACCAACTATAGAAATAGGAATTTCGGAACGTATTGTCATGCTAGGAATACTCGTATTACGATCAATAATATTTCACGTTAGAGATGGCGATTCCTAAAATACGAGTTAAACGGAGAGCAGACGAAGCGCAAATGAGTTTTACAAACTGTAAAGTAGCTTTATAGAATGCATAGTAGAAATATTTCAATGTTGGCGTTTTACTCAATAGAAAACGTAGTGGGTACGATATACGAGAGCTGAAATGTGTACAACTGTTATGAACGTTAAAACTAAAAAATGGCTAAACTTTGGCATTTTTGTCATATCTGAATTAGTTTTCAAAAGTCAAATTTTTCGCACCACCTTATTCTTTTGAACCTTAGCAAACACATTTGTATAAGTACATGAAGTACAGTAGCACAGTAACTAAGTTACTCGATTAGTATGATCAATTTTTAGATATAACGCTGGGTGTGTTAGGTTTTCTTCTTTTTTGCTTGAAGAAATACTTTGGTTATTCAAAGAAAACAATGTTAAATAGTTACGCGAGTATAACTTAGGGAAATTTAATCCAGTCTTAGTTATAATATTGATCAAATACGTGCACTATTCAATTAAGCTAAAGTTCACTGCAAAGCTGAAGATATATATGTAAAATATTATTACCATAATAAACTTTCTTTGAGAAAAACGGTGATGAATGCAAATTGTGTATGCACAGCGGTTGATCTAATTACTCTGGTTTAGCGCTGCCAGTGACAGTTACGGCAGTAATATAGCGAGGCCTCCAACTCCGTGCTTCGTGCACCCCATAAACCCCGACACCGTGAGAACACATTCGCCTCACTTCACACAAGAAACCTATTCCATCCGCTGTTTTGCTGTTTAGTGAATCAGGCCTGTGCTTAAACACTATAAAAAGGTTACAGGGTATTAAACAGCGGTTTATAATCGTGTTGTCAGTGGTTGATTCGATACACTAAAATAAGTTCAAACGACGACGAAAAAAAAAATGAACAGCTTTGGGGTTTGCAAAAAATATTAAGGGAGGTTTTGTTTGGTCCTATGAACTGTAGGGATTTTGTGATTTATTTTAGTAAAGTTGAAAGTACTCGAAACTGTAAAGAAAAGCGGCTATTCCTGGTTTGAAAGATCAAGGTTCTGCTGATACTTGATATGTATCGGAGACGGTGACACACTGATACTGAGGTCTACGTCAGTAAATTACGCGCATGCAAATTTTCCGTCATTAGAAGCTACGTCCGGGAATGTCAATGTGCAGTGATACATACTAAGCATAAGCGATAAAATGTTGTTTGAAAACAAATACCGCTTTGAATTCAGATTTAGCTGCTAAGATCTCTAATTTGGCGTCTAATACTTTACTCGTACTCAAATCTAAATAGGTTTAAAGTGTGCTCGGAATAGAATGAGCTTTAGCAGTAGTAGAAAGTGGACCGTATATCTGGACCAGGTCCAGCCATATGTTGTGTTGCCACCCTCTACTCCACATCGCCATGAACTCTGGCCTGGGCCGCCGTTAATTACTTCCATACCAACTCCTATAGTGACCCGGTAACACACACATACAAGGCGTGGACACGATAGCATTGTGTAAGGCGGACACGGGCTGATCGGCCGTTCACACGATCAGATGAGCCACCGGTATCGCCTTGTGTCGTGTAAACAGTGCTTGCCATTCCTCCGGTGTGCGGCCACTACGCTACTCTAAGTGCGGTTTGATTGAAGCAGCTCGGTTAGATCCAACTATCGACTGTTTCGTAATCGCCGATTCCGCAGTCGGTCTGACTCGAATGTAAACCACACGTAAGATTTCAGATCGCTGGTAGTTTGTCATGATATAACAAAACTGCTCAAACTTTAGATTTGTTGTGTTTTACCGTAGACACATGTACGTGGCATAAATGTTTTGTCCATACGATTTGAATATTTTTGTTAAATTTAAGTTATTTTTATTTCCGTAACACTGTTTGACAATTTAACACTTTTTTAGTGAAGACAGAGCAAACAGTTCCTGAAAACACTGCCACAAAATTGCATTTAATGGTCATTTGAAATTGCTTTCTCTCCGAAGACTACCATTAGGGCTAGCCAAGCCATCAGTTAGGAAAGCATGCTAAGTTGCCTCGAGTCGACGTTACTGAAGACTGAACATCAATCACATTCTTTGCAAGCACGCGCATTATTTACCGTTAGCCCAAGGCGAAGTAGAGCAGGTGTGATGGTGTGAATCTTCACGCGCGATCTGTCGCGTAACTCACCACACCACGAGAGTAAGCAAACATTGGCAGCACGATGTCACGCGCGTGCTCTCCTAGCTCGTAAACCGCTCATGCTGCTCTCTTTATTGCTCGTAATTGCTGTTAAAGCATTTGCCCTTGTGCTGCAGCTCTTGTGTCTGCTGGTAGGTTAGAGGTGAGGGAGGTTTCATTTTGTAAGAAATAATGTCATAATATTGCATATTCATCTTAGTGGCATCTCATCTTTTGGTAAAAAATACTCAATTTTCAATAAAAAATAGGCCTACTCAATATTATATTTTGATACTCGCTTCAATACTCGCATTTAGATTAATCAATTAGAATTGATCTGTATAGCAACATAACACGTTTTAAGATATTGTAAAATGCTTATAGCTTTCTTAGATCAAAAAGGTTATCAAAGAAAAATATTATTTGAGAATTATACAGCAAACTTACAGTTTGTACGAGACAAAATGTCCGTTTAGATTTGTACAAAATAAATTTGCAAAGGTGTTTCAAAATGTGTTTAAAAGTAAAGTTAAAAAAAGCTACGTGTACGCTACAATGAATTATCAAAATAATGTAGTTTACTGTCAACGAGAGAAAAATATGAAACTAGTCCAACAAAACTAGACTGCATAATAGACTTTCCTCCAATTGGAAAAACTCCCCGAAGCGATTAATTAGCAGTTAAAAGTAAATCCATTGTCTGTAGAGTTATCTCGTTCAATTACTCTTGTTTGGAAAGTGGTCTAGACTCAGAGAAGGAAACTAGCATCTTACATGCCAGACAGCTGTGTACAAGAGCCCAACATCGCTGGGAACCATTCCCGCCGTAGATAGCCTTTACTCTGCGCGCCGTGAGCTACTGTGAATGGTGAATTCCTACAACAGCTCATCGCCTTGTAGGGCTCCATCTACATTGTAAGCAAGTAGGTTAGCTTTAATTATAAACTTCAGGTGTTGCATGTAAATTTAGGAAAGGAATGGTGTTGTTGTATAATTTGGTCTATAAGTGTGTTATCTATCAAATTATTATAAGTGGTTTTAATTAAAAGAAATTAGGCTTTAACACTGTAAAGATAAAATCTTATTGAGGAAATCGTAGTGGGCATTTTACATTTTGGTTTTTACGCAAAGCCTATTTTCTGAAAATGTTGCAATTTTTATTGGAAAGGAATTGAGACGTGATTGTATTAGAAAAAACAGTTGTTAACCCTTTAATGTTTTCCTGTTCTAACTAATTCGTGATAAATTATTGGTCTTTTTATTTTGAACATTTAAGGACCTTATAAAGGATTGTAAAACTTCTCTTAAGGTAACTTTATATGAAATTTCAAAGTTATGATACACAGTAAAGTTTAGTTTGCTTTCTTAAGAAGTAGTTTTTAGAAAGAAAACATACTCTAACCTTAATTGAAAATAATTTAGTCGAGATACAAATATGAGTGAAAAATCTAGAACGAGTACTGTTTATTGCAATTCACAGTGCATTTTTCCGATTGAGGCACAAATCCAGTGTGGAGGCAGTGGTGGTGGTGTATTTAGCAGCATTAACCTAGAACACGATCAAGCCCGGTTTAGTTGTATGTAGATGTGGTGCTAACGGTCTGCCACGCATCAAGTCATGCCCCAGGCTCACGATGCTATGTTAAATGAGTTCATTCATAAGATGGCGAGGCCGGTATCGCGGTGAGCGTCACAGGCGAGCGCGTCGACTTCGTGGCAGCCTGCGGCTTCGACACCCTACACAATGCTGGCCACGAACCCCATCCACTGCTGAAATACTACACATGATTCTGTGACAATCCGTGGCTGCTTTACAACGTGCTTTACATTTTAAACTGGGTCGTCGTGGTACTTTCGAGGTTACAGACGCTGGTTGAACTTTAGTTGCAGTGTAATTTAAGTTAAGGTGTGGTGTTAACAGACTGCTTGTTTGTACTGACCGTGTACAGAATTGTCTGGTAATAAAGTTATTAAAAGTGTGTGCATAAGTTAATAATTTTAGTCATCTTGCCCAGGGATGCAAGTAAGCTATTATGATTCGCGTACGATAGGAACCTCTTCGTGTATGGTAGTACTGACTTTGTACGTATAGTTCCCGTAGCTATCGGAATCATTGGAGTTCCGGGAACCTAACTAATTGTTAAATTTGTCAAGGTATACTCTGTACAGTTCTGGTTAAGTTCTAAATTTACTAGGCCTTGCCTTTTGTCAGCGTTCTCAAATAGTTACTCGTCTTCCCGCGCTTGACAGTACACAGTGAGTCAGAGTAGCCCCAAGATTATTGCTCAACTGGACCTACACAGAGTTTATGAAAATGACGTTAACCTATTAGAAAAGAAACGGTCTGTGATGTTGTGGATGTCTCCAGCTTCTGACGTCAACATAGTTGTGGTGAACAGGCTCTAGGCAGTGGTCAAGCCGAACCTTATAACGACATCCGCTTGCCAGCCACACAGCCACAGCCGGACACTTGAATAGCTTAGACCACGTCGCTACTGTCCCACTTGTGTTTATATCAACAGATAAGTAATGAGATCTGGCATCCTGTCGCAGGATATCATACCTGCTCCAGATCGCATGAAATCCAATCAGTTCTTGATTATAAGATTGCTTATTGGGTAAAGGGTTTCTTTCCGAGCTTTTACCTCACCTCATAAAGGTAACGGTCAAGAAATACGAGTAAAATAAATATTTAGTTTTGAAGCCCTATTTATTCATCTCAAAAAGAAGACAACAAATTTAAAGCCTAAGGTGGGAGATATTTTCATGTCGTTTTGATTGGTTATACTTAGGGCCTTGACACGTTTTAATATTTTACAAGAGGCAATAAAAATGCACCGTAAATAATATGCTAGTGTGAAATTATCAGAGTAGTTCTGCATAAAAACTGAGCTATCAATCAAAACTGGGAAAGCTTATTGTTAAACGTGAGTCCAACTTTTACTATAGCCCTCATTAGAAAACAAATTTAAAGTTGGATTCACTAAATCACTATTTGAGATGCCGACCACTCTCATGATGGTATTTTAAGGCAAATATGTGGGGAACTATGAGTGTGATGAGTGGTAGTAATGAGTTATGAGGTGTAGTCTTGTTACAAACTAAGGCCGACTCTTCCTTAGAATGGGTCATTAATTGACCCCAATGACCAATGGAAATACAAGGACCAACGGCTTAACGTGACTTCCGAACCACGCAGGTGATGGTCTGATATATCTAAACGATGGTGGGAGTTGATGCGGGTATCATCAGATGATCACTGAGACTATCTGAGCCGCTTTAGACCTATATCATCCTCAAAACCTGACCTCCATGAAGCTGGATTACAGGACCAAGCCACGAGTCCCAGTCTGGATTACAAGTACATTTAAAAAGAATCATAGTTTTCCCCAGTTGTTATTAAAACCTTATAAATAAAAGTGTCCATCATCTGAAGCGACAACGACCGGTATATTTTTATTTAGTTCGTTAATATTATATTACTTTTAAGTATGTTTTGTCAATGTACTTCAATGATTTATGACAACATGTGTGAGCTGATGGTACTCTACATTACTATAATATAAACTGAATAGGTAAATCAGCAAGCAACGCATAAGGAACGTGCGCCGAGTAAACCTGACACGAGGAAAGACTTTGTTGATCTACTTTCAAGATGTTGTTATTCCAAACTGGTCGTAGCCGAGGGCATAGAACTCTTTGTCTAACTGACTGTGTTTGGCTAGCCGCTACACCGTTACAGTGACTAGAGCAAAAGCTTCAATATATTCTGGAAACAGAACCCATTTCTTGAGGTGGTACTTAATACTGTCACAGTTGAATTTATCAACTGATTCATTTCTGTCATTGAAGAGTTGTGAGCTTTCTAAAGCTTATTTGCATTGCAAATCCTGATTGAATGCTCACAATATTGTATGAACTGTACGTTCTTATCTTCTTGGTGGCGCACATTTGTTCAGAGATGCGTCAGATGAATGCACTGCATTACTCTAACAAAGTATTCGCAAAGCCATTTTTCCAATAACTTTGTAGTCCAGACAGTTTTGTTGCTGCCCAGCTGGCTTGTAATCTATCAACAACGTGACGGTAATCTCTATAGTTTAAGTGTCCAAAATAACCCTGTAGAGGATATTTTAGCATTGAACAAGTAACGCACTAGTAGTAAATAAAATTATTATGTGCCACCAAATGCTATGACAATTGATTGCAATGAAAATAGTTCTTTAGAAACTTCTTATTTGATAATACGAACTATTGAAATTAGATTATAACTTAAATATTAGAATAATTGATTATTGCAACCAATCAGCTGTGCGGCCTTATTAAGAAGACATACACGTTTTATGTTTTTAAACTTCCAGCATTTTATAGCGTTTACAAGACCTTCTTCTACTTAAATGGAATTCAATGTAATTAAAAACTAGGAAGAAAAGTTACTAAAATAGTAGCTAGACATAAAATACGCGTAAGTTAACCCAAAGTCCATTATTAACATGAAAATGAAAGTTGATCAGTTGCTAGTTAAATTAAGATACTCAACATTTAAATGTTGGAATATCAATGCTATTGATGTGAATGTATGCGATTCCAAAACGGTGTGAATAGAAACTGTGTTTCGACAAATTCGTTTAGCATCGTAATGGGCAATCAACGAAGCGCCCAAGGTGCGTCAAACCTCCACAAATGACATTTGCATCCGAAATAAAGGTGAAGCTATTTACATGACGACTTTTATGAGGTGCTCACCCAATTACAGGGTCGTCGAATTTCGATTGTGGGCCTTTTTGAATATTGTTATGTCCCATTTGCATTTTAACCAGAAACCGGACCACTTGAGTCAACTGACAAATTGTTTTGTAACTTTTAATTTTGCATAATTTTCATTTAGTGTTTCCAAAAGTCTTTAGAAAGTTTAAATTATTGTCAGATGATTGACGAGACAACCTATCAATTGGTTGGTAATTTGATTAAAATCCCCAAGACCTAAATTACAGCCAAAAGAAACATCTAAATAAATTAGCAAATACTTTCCGACGTTTAAGAAATTCCTATCAGCAAGTAATCTTATACGTGTTATTAGAATTCTTGCATTTAACTACTGATAAATTATTCATTTTGCCTAAACGGTATAGCGTCCTCTGGATAACCCATGATGTTTGATAGCTCATAAACTACTATACCAGAGATCGTGTACGTACTATTGTCTTAGTTTTAAGGTTTTACAAAACTTAAATCAAGGGTTTATGTACTTGCCAATAGTAACATCCATGTACTATTGTCCGATATACCGACCGAACATCCAATTTATAAACACACATTGCCTACGATATTAAAATACCACTTGCTAATTAATGATAAGGGGCATTCTATAGGAATGTTAATGACGTCCGTATGTATTATGATTGGGTAATTTTAGCGTGATTTACAAAGGGTTTTAACTTTAGTTGAGCTTTGGAAACTGTTACAAATTTAACACACTAAAGTAAAAATAAAAAATATGCGAGCCTATTATCTGGTCGACAAAGCTTACGGTAGGGCAATGGCTATGTATGATTTTTTTTGTTATACTGTATAATGTACTATCTACATTTCTAACTGGGTATAATTTTAATAATGACTAATTAAAATAACAACGACCAGTAGGCTTGAATGAAGTGAGCGGAAAATTCTGAAATGTTTTTGTATCATTTGTTTTCTACAGATTCGGAAAAGACAAAACCTTTGTCCTATTTTCACAGTGATGAACATATGCTGTAGTTGTGAAGTAGTATGTACCGTCATTTAACATGCAGTTTTTAGCCTATTGCAGTAAGGTTTCTTGATAGTTTGGACTAGTTTAAAATAACATTTCTGAAATCTAGTTTCCCTCGCATTACCTACTTGAATCAGACCTCCTTGAGTACCGCAACCTCCCGGAATCGCCATTGACGGAGATGGGTTAGGACGCGTGTCTAACCAAGCCTTGATAGCGGCACCTGCTACCAGAAAGTGTTGATGCTGATGATAATACGGGTTGGTTTAGCAGCAGGACATCAGGGTGATAGCCTGCAGAGACATCAGACACTGCAGAGACAGACACTCACGCACTGTGGAGGCGTTACACCTCATCACGATTACACTCAAGGAGTAGTGTCTGTTAGAAACTCACAGAGTGGAAGTCGGCAACACTCTTCTCTAATGAAGGAACGTGAACTGAATTGTCTTGATTTTGAGAGTTCTTGACAGTTTGATTGAGCTTTGATATCTTCATCAGCATCAAACTGTAGTTTAAGAAATATTCCTTAGGAAGGTGATTTAGCTGAATTGGATGTTTTTTAGTAGCTCCTGAAGATGTGCCCTCGACCTGATGCAAAAGATATGTACCTTAAACTAACACAAAGCATTATTTTTCAAGCAAATTTTGCTAAGAACAATATAAAGATTCCTGATAAATAACAACTAACACCAGAGAAATTGAAGATTTTTGAACCATTTATTTTAAGTACGATAACTATGTCAATCCAATCCGCGTAACGTCTATTAAAAGTATAATAAAATATAGTTAAAAGCAAAGGAATTTCCAATGTGCTTTTAACAATACTGTATATAATCTATTATTATTGATTGCGTATCAAAGTTATTTCCTTGCTTTAATTGCATTTAAGTGTATATTACCATAATCTATTGCAAGACTAGTTTACCTTGCCTTTGAATGTTTAACGTAAAACTTTCCGGTGGCAGTGGAAACATCCGTTATAAGAAACAAAAAGCACGGTTCATTAACGCAGTTCATGAATACTAACGGACAAGCTGGTAGTCACTGATTTACTGTTAGTTTGTAGCTTTTCTATTCCTCACATACTACACGGGACTTGGGTGTTTACAGTGCAATGAATAGGTAAGTACAGGAATTTTATTCAAAATATGAAGGTAAGAGGGTAAGGAAGGCGTTGGTTGAATTATTTAGCTGTTTGGAAATTAAATGCTATACTAACAGTACTTTTTCTTTTTTTGGTACTACTGATTCGTCAATTGTGAAAACCTTGTTAATTTAAATGTAAAAACTTGTTACAAACCTAAAACAAAATAATCTGATCTTTGAAATGTAGAGCTTTTATTTCTTATTAAACTCCATACTTTTTAAGACCAAACTTCTGTAGAATTCATAGCTGAATTCACTAAATGTTCAACTTTCCACTAAAATCACTTTTAATACTAGTTTATTTTTAAAGTAAATTGCTGTAAACAAATTATTACAGCAAAATTAAAACGAAATTTTGTTGAATGTTAGTAAAGTATCCGCTATTTTCTTTAAGTGTCAATTAGTTTTAAGTCACTGAATCTTCTTATGATAAAGTTTAAGGCAAAACGGAGCTTTAATTAACGATTTACATCAAAAACAGATATATATTCTTGGATACAAAACAAGTCTCTATTTGTAGCTATTGAGTACATTGTGGTGTTTTACAAATTGAAAACGTCCCTATGGAAGAAATATTTAAACGAATTTGAGGTAAATAGGAGTGATTTCTGTATAGTATACAGTTATAAACATAATTAAAACATAAACTGAGTATGATAAGGATTTTGTATATAAGCTGTATATATTTCAAATTGCAACGGAAAGTTATGTAGTAAAATATATTCTAAGCAATTCTGTGAAATAAGTCTAACCTGGTCATTCGCGCCTGGAATCAAGTACAAGTGTGTTAGGCAGACATGACTGTTTCCGAGGTTAGAGTTTCGATTGAATGCAACATTCTCAACACAATCACGGTTATAATATTTACGCCGTGGAATCCGAGGACGAGGAACACCGCGGTGAGCCAGCACCGCTCAGTACTCATGTGCAGCAGACACAAGACAGGGCATAGAGTAGTGTTTTCTCACAGACTCACAAAGAGATCTTGAACAATATACAGCCTAAACTCACTTTTGAAAAACTGCGAATTATAGTTAAACTAATGTATGTATTGCCATATCGTCAGTTTTAATTACAGTTTACTTTAGGCTGTGTCAGAAGGAAATGCTAAAATTGTAAATGATGAAACAACAACTGTCCGAAATATCCCAACCGTTCTTTTAAAACATATTTGTTATTCAAAGACATGTTTTTAAAAATATAATTTTCAATAATATTTACCATTAAAACACATTTCCCTAAAAATATATCTGAACATAAAAGGTTTCAATTTTAAACTTACTAAGGTTAAAAATAGATAGAATCTTAAATGTCCTTTGAGAAGTTTATTTGTATCAAATAGTCAGTAGGGTCTTGGATTTGGTTTTAACAAAGTAAAAGTTTTGCATTCTTAAGCATACAACCTATCCAATGTTTATACGGTGCATTAATTACACTTGAAAAATTTATCAGTAATAACATTATTGAACATTCATTTTAAGAAACTACTATACAGTGCATAGAAAGAAAGAACACACAATTAAAATATCTTCAACACCTTTGTGTAGATGAAGAAACTCATTCCAGTGTAGCATCAGAACTTTGGACTAAATAGAAGTCACAGTCACCTGGCAGTTCCCAACTCAACTATTGTGTTCAATGTGGTAATCCTATCCAAATATAGACGACCTCTCGAGCACAGTGGCCTCGGCTAGAGGGTAAAAACCCTACGTAGCAAGCAGAGCTAAGTTTAGCTCTCTCAGTGGTGTGGTAGCTTGACTGGCAGATTTTCCGCCTTGTACCTTTGTACAAAGAAAGTGTGTATTATGATCGTGTTAAGAGCGTTTCTACGTCGTACCCGAACGGTTTAACAATGGATTATGGAAAGAAAATATAAATGTCACATGTTTTATTATGTATTAAACTACTGAAGCGTATAACTATTTGCCAGACTACGTGGCCTAGACTGTAGCGTCGTTTGTGGAAAGGCCAAAGGCTTAAATTTAGTTATAATTGTACTGAAATAGTATGAGCATGTTAAAGCGGACGTCTTCTGTGGAATTAAAATGTCATGTATCCGTTCTAGTTCTTGTGCGAAAAGGTGTATCTTCATGCAAGTTTACATGATTTTACGCATCCTTGAAAAGTGCTAAGAATGGCTTACTGGTAAAAAACTAACTTAGTTTAATTAATTTTTTGCCGTTGGAACTAATAGTTACATGTACTATTGTTTAATATAGAAACGGTCTTTGGGTGCTGAAACGTCATACAAACGACAAATCAACCACGCCAAAGCAAATACAAGTGTTAAATTGGAACTATTTTGACTTGTTGAATCCAACTCAAAATGTTGCTAACTACCCTCTTAGTATAATATATTGTTTTGATTTCTGATAGTTAACCTATTTATTTGTTGAAGTTACTCGACTAAGGTGACAAGTAGGTTGTGTCATCTTGTAGGTTGTGTGACAATAGTCCACCACGTGACTTGATGAGCAAGCTACGGTTTCCCACCCTGCTTTATGATCTCAACTCATATTTCCAGCCGTAAGAAGCTTTATAACCAGGAAGATATTATGACCAAGGTCAGTCTAGCTCATTAGCTGTAAATCAACTGAAATCGCAGTGTGGCTTGGTCATAGCCATGCCCATACACTACATTGCAATGTACTCAGCTCCATTGTTGCATGAAATTTATACATAACTTACAAAAACATTTTCATATCTTAACCAACAACACTAAATATGCTAGCTTAAGGTTTCAAGGTTGAGTAGAGTTACTGGGGTTTTGGAAAATAAATAAAACTGACGGCTATAGGAGGGGTTTAGGGGTGTTGAGACAAGAAGGACACAGTAGCTGGTCAAAATACCAAAATATGGCCAAAGTATGCATTTTGACACAATTTGACTCTGAGAGGGTAAGGAAATCGCCGCTGCAGAGTGAGAGAGGTGCTGTGCGAGGGTGGCGATGACCCTAGACCAGGTTCTTGGATTGACGTATAATCATCTCCACAAAAAGCTGTCAAAAAACACGGCTGCACACTTTGTTTAGAGCCAAGCGCTCACACAAACGTAACGTTATACGCCCTATTGCAACTAACGCTTTGTTCATTGCAATTATTGATTCAAGTGTACAACAACAAAAACGCCAAAGCATTTAAAATAACTTTAAAACTCTTTCTAATTCCAAAACGTTTACCGTGTTAACTATTTTTCACTGGTGATTGGGTGAATTATTAGCTACGCCCCCACAAAATGCTTACGGACCTGCATCACGTCATTCGCCCTATTGCAACTAACGCTTTGCTCATTGCAAGTATTGATTCATGGTCACAACTACAAAAATGCCAAAGCTTTTAAAATAAATGTTTAACTCTTTCTAATCATAAAAACGTTTGCAGTGTTAAAGATTTGTCACTGGTGATTGGGTGAATTATTAGCTACGCCATTATTTATTGTTACTGGTGAATAGTTTGCTACTATAAATTTCAAAACAAATTTTAAATAATAAAATATTTAACTAAGTTTTTTAACCACTAATTTTTGTATAGTTATTTTTAGTGTGTTTGTTCTTTACTTTTAATACAAAACAAAAAAGTTGTATAGTTTAAAATTAAATGTAAATCATAGCTGACCGGTAGCCATCCACAATCCTGTAGCCAATTTCCAGGAAACGAACTCTAAACACTTTACACTTGTTTCCTCCATTTCTTTTGAGTCAAAGGACCTCTTTGAAGAGTACTCGGATTATTTCCTAGTGTATGATGTCTTAAAACTGACCGTTTGTGTCAAAATTCTGTGATGTACGAGAAAGTTGTTAGTCAACAGCAAGAAAACATCAGTACTAAACAGAAATATTTCCTTTGTAAACGTTAAGGATATAAAAGTCCTTAAAGTGGCAGAGAGGAATTTAACAGTCCTAACTTTCGCTTGAATAAAAACATGATTTAATTTCAGATATCCTGTTTGAACCCTTCGACTAACACGGTAGACATCGAAATCCACATGTTGATGTTTGGACACTTGACTACGTCAGTGTTTGCTGGGTGACTGTTTTTGTTGGGGTTTACATGAAGTATTCACCATTTTACTACTTATTGTATTTTATGTCATCAAAATGAGTTTAATTGATTCTATCCGGTGAATGCTTGGCGAGATAGAGATTTTGTGACTTGAAGTTGTGAGTTGAAGTTATTTATTGTCCTAACAATTTTCCGTTCTTCTGTGTTTATTGAAAAGTAAATACTGTTTTTAATAGCCTTGGTGCGCATCCTGACAACAAATTTGAGAAAACTGCACCGTAGGATCAATTATGCAGTTGCTTATTTAAAGAAACGCTGATGAGAAAATGAACACGTGCGCTTTGGCACTGCAGCATACAGTGTGAAAACAATGTTCTGCATAAAATGCTCGAATGATTTCCCACGTGATCGTACTGTGCATTTGACAGTTAAAATAATACGATACATCGCCAGCTTTGTAATATTCCTAGCTCGATCCGGAAATGCGGCCTAACAAATTATAAATATTCATGTCACAGATTCGTTGTTAAGAGCACAACTTGTTTTATTAGTTTTAATCAAACCGCAACGCACGCGTAAGGACCGTTTACGCATTACGTGTGAGGTAGTGAAGTAAAATACTCGTATACAATGAGTTATTATATGCTTTTGGCCACATACCCTCTTGATAAATGGATAAAAAGTCTTTATTAATGTGGTGAAGTTAGGGCTTTATAGTCCTCTCTACCACTTAACCACGTTAAATATGTAACTGTGTAGCGAATGCTTTCTGTGGATATACAGTACATGGAGGCAATCAGTGTAGCCGCACGTTGTAGTTCCCGCATCTGAAGTTACATACTGTAGCTGAACTACTATATTGATAACTATGTTGTTTAACAATAGGCAGTTTCCTTACTCAGGTAAATTAAATTATATGAATATGCCCTACATCGTACTGTATTTTTCTTATAATAAAATACTATTATGGTATAAGCATTTTAATTTGTCAAAAAATTGTTTAAATCTTTCGCGCGGAAAATCTGTATTATTTATTTCTGCGCTATAACTACCGGTTTAATTAACAGATAAGTACTAGTTACCCTGTAAAATTTCTATGTTGGCCTACCTTTAAGTAGTGAGTTAAATTCAATTTCAAATGATATTTTAATTTGAAGGCTTCGAAGTAGGGCGTTTCACTAATAAACAAACTCGTAATATGGTTGTAAAGGTTATTTTAAACTTAAATAAAAATTCTACATCACGCTAGGTAAAAAACGAATAAATCACATTACCTTGAATTTGGTGGTAATCCTAAAAAAAGGTTGGTTTGGTTATGTCACGGCACACAAGTTCACTCACTGTCACTGAAGCACGAGACACGAGACACGAGACACGAGGTACACTAGCACAAGGTGCGCGCTGCTGTGAACCCCTACTGCTCCAGTGCGAGCCGCACCGCCCCCCCTCTACCAGCCAATCAGGCCTACAGACCCAGTTCCTCCCCTCCTCCGACCTTGAGGGTACATGGACCTACTGCACTCACGGAAGAGGATGATCCCAGTAGACGACCGACTGGATGGCCTTCAGCAGACACTTCTTTTACTGTATTAACGGTCCTGGGCTTCACAGCCATGAAGACCGTAGAGTTAACAGTTGCGCACCCCGTCAATGAAACGCCGCGCTATGTCAGGGGCATTTTAACTTGTTGGCGGTTTTAAATTGTTTATGAGATCATTGTCTTCGTGGTTACAAAATATTCTACAGTATCTTAGTAAACCTAGCTGTGCATACAAAGTATTATTGGAATTAGAAAATACTAAGCTCTACTGCTACGCCGACAGAATATCTGCTGGGCACTAACGCATCCTAAGTTTTCAGAGGTCATTTGTTCTGAGTTAAAATTATCAAAGTTTTGAGATATATTATTCTCAGGTAAAACCATGATTTGATCTTAACTTACAGAAGTACTACAGTTATACACGTCCCACGCGGTCAGTGACTACAACGCGTGGCTAGACAGGAATCTAACAAATCATATTTCTTTCAACTGGTAAAAGGCATTCATATAATTTTTAGTATAATAATCATAAGTTGCACTCTGAAACAGTAATTCTGCGGACAATAAAACTCGCAACGTTCGAAGCCAGTTTTTATACCGTCCAAGTACTCATATTTAAATAACTGTTGAACGGGACGATACATTACTATAAATCTTACTGTTGAACATTAGTTACTTCAACGAACTTAGACGCCAGTATTTTAAGATTATTTGTCTGACTTTATCACCTTTACTGGTTGTATGGCAAGTTCAAGTTTCAATTCTATCAATGATGCGAGAAATGTTTTATCTATGAACTAAAGTGCTCATTCGTTTCTATTTTTTTCTTTTCGTCTTACTCTTTCCTTTGTCAGACAAATATAGTATTCATAGATAAAAAAGAAAGTTTAAAGATATCGACTGGCTGACAGGAGTGTTGCTAGCGCAAAAAACAAAGGAAGTACGTCCACGTGGTACGTTCACCGCCAGGTAAAGGAACTTTCAAACCTTTCAGTTCAGGTAATCATACTACAGGCGAATGTTTCATTCCTGTGTAGGGAATTTAATTTCTTTCCTCAATCTCATGGTGGAAATACTGATCTGACTCATGGTTTTGTCAATAGTTTAAAAATACACTAACTGGTACATCCGTTATTTTGGTTATAACGGTTTTCCTCTTGAAGAAAATAGCACTGCAATTCCTTGTACATAGGCCTACAGTGTTTTGCAATTGGTACAACAAACGTTTTAATTTTCAGGAAAATAGGTCCATAAATTTGGCTGAAATTGCGTTACAAACAAATACTTAAACGGTCCAAACGTTGAGTTGAAACGGAGACCCTCGCTTCGCTCAGTTAATTATAAATTATAAAAACACATTCGGTAAAAATTAAAATTGTGCTATTGTACTTGCTGTTGATTTGTTCGCTTGATTTAACGATAAGTAACCGCAATATTTAATTGGAACATGCCATCTAGTCAAAAATTATAATGTTATTTTTTTACTAAAATGACGTGGCTAGGCGATATAGTGTCCAAACTATGGTTACGTGTTGATATGCTCGACGCGTTCAATATACGTGTATGTGTTGAATTATGTTCTTTCGTGGAGCATATTAGAAAGGTTCCCACCAACACTCTATATTCGAGAATATTGTATATGCTTATCTTCTACCTTTGTATGATATGCAACAGTTGGTACAATAGTTATAATTTTCGTAACCTGGAATCTAAAAACTATAGAGATTTATTTCAACTAAACACTTAAGGTTTGTGTATTTGCGTCTAGTATAATAATATAATTATTTTGAAGGGTTAATGAGTGGCCAGTAGCAGGTCCAGAGGTTGGTGGCTCGATATCGCACGCTGATACGGTTAGTGCAACAGCTGCGAGACTGGCGGAGGTGGACAGCACCGCTACTGACAACTGATAACACCTTATCAGTCAGTCTACAGGTCATCAAGGTCAGTAGTATTCCCCAGCCACCTGCCCTTCATACTTGGAAGGTAAGTAATTTACTTACATCCATTTCTGAAACAGTGATTAAATATCAGCTAGTATTTTCTGCACGAATAATTTTTACATGTGTCAGACAGATTATATAGAGTACATTGGAGTCACATATTTTGGAATTTTAACTTTAAATGGGGCTTTTAAAGCTTCAAAATACTGTACTTTACGTGTTTTAAAGTGGATTTTCAAAGAAACGAAAAATTAAAATCTGCTTTTAATCCGCTTAGTGGGCAATGTAGACTTATAATTTAAAAGTTTAAAGCTCACAGTGACACTGTCTATTACGGTAGCGTTCGTTGGACTTGCATCGTCATCTAAACAGAAATCCTGGTATACAGGTTTACCAACGTTTAATTAGATATAGTTATATAACCGTAAAAAATATTGTCTTAGGTGGTGGTGAGTTGATAGCCTGACCAGGACAGACGTCCCGTTTGGGGAAGATCGAACATACATATCGCGACGGCAGATTTTCCAGACTTGCAGTGTTATCGCTCTCGTAGGCTTAGTTTCAGTGGAAAGTGATCCTCTCAGAAGCAAAGATAGGATCCTCTTGTCCTGCGTTGCGTTCTCTTGATGCAAATCATACAGTTCAGGCAGTTGTTCGTCATCTATAAATCAATTGCATACGTAAAATTGTGTTTAAGTCCAATTTTAATATTGTACCGATGAGCAATGCGGTTTACTTTTCAGCACGTTCGTAGAGTCATTACTTTCCTAGTCAGTATGTAACAGGAAACTCACTAGAGTAATAGTTAGAATGTAACGGACTCGGCTGTGTGTGGTTTTATGCCAAGTTGATAGTGTAATAAATGTGCAAGAAACATGTGTAGTGGTTAAGATCAATTAGTTGTCGAAGGCCGGAGATGTGAGGAGTTATGAACCTGACGCAGTGAGTCGTTCCTCATACGAGTGGCATTGTTTGTACGAGCACTTGGCCCGCGCTCAAGCGGACATCTACTCTACTGACATCTATCGACAGTTTCCGTAACTAATCAACACTTGATGGTGTATCTGAGCATTTCATCACTGTTCGACCGGGAAATCCCGGACACCAGTTGTACTTGAAAACCATCATTCCCACTGTACTTTTAATATCGGATCAGCTGTAAAATTGACTGAAGCAAGTTTTCATGAGTCACTCATTTCTTAAATTATGCAAACCAATGTAATTCTTCCGTATCATCGCTTCTGCTGGGTTCCTGGACCACTGCAAACCCCTGTTCACACGACTGCAGGTTTTGACTGTTTTAGCCAGTAAGTAATGGCAAGCTTGATATACGTGAAGCAGAATTTGGCGTCCAGAGGTGTAGCTCAGAACTGCTACAACTTACGTAATAGTGCTGAGGTGAATATGGAGTTCAGTAGGCTGAGCAAGAGGTAGGATTGCTTCTCACTATTGGCAGTACGGATGTACAATCATCTGCTCCAACAACTGAAGAATCTGCGTTTGTGAACCAGTTGAGGATGTTGTTGGTAACTAACCCCTTCTATTCCATCCGGAACTTTTCGAATCCACAGTTAACTATCCGTGCCGCCTCTTGTATATAGTGTATAATTGTATACAGTATTTTTAGTTATGTTGACGCCTTCTATTCACTATGACTGGTCAACGAAGAAGACATCAGGTATTCAGGTATTAGTTGGTAGTTGTTTTTAAATACCCTAAACAAAATCTTGAACTATCTTTCAGTTTATCCACACTTTACCTAATTATGTGTGTATCACATAGGTGTAATTAATATTGGTTGCTGGTTTATAAGTGTGTTTTCCAATCAGTTATTAATGGGCTTGAGTTATATGTGCCTTTAATTTGTGTAAATAATAAAGATTATCCGCTTCAAATTCAATTGTTTAACAAGTTAATATGTCAGTGAAAAATAAGTAATCGTATCTTCGACTGTGTTTCAACAGTCATTATTTTTAAGACGGTAAATTCGTAGCGTCATTATGTCCTTGGTTAGATATTATACGGTGAAACTTACACATCGTCGACTGGTTCTAGACTTTTAAAGCCTTAATCTCAGTGCGAATTACTTTACTCTCAAAGTCAATAACCTTTTAAATATACACTTTTCAATAGATGCGTGTAAATCAAAAGAAGAAAAATAATTAAATCCCGTTTCACTTTACTTTGCTGTTTGTCCAACCAAGAAAACCTAAAGATACTCTTCTCAGTTTTACGTTCAGCTAACCCAATCGTGATTACTAACGTTAAACAGGCTAAAACGGAAGTTTCGCCGACACCCTGTATATCAAACAAATGCATATGATGGAGCTTTATGAATGTGGATGAAACTTGATTTATCTTATGATAGTGCACTCTACGAGAACCACCGCTATTTGTGTTCAACATGAATTACTAATAAAGTAATCAATTGTTTATTCAGTACTATAAAATATAGTTCAGTAAAATAAAAGTATATATAGCAGTGTACACAGAGTAAACAGTAAATTACTAATAAAGTTGACAATTAATGATGCGTTGAATTCCGCTCAGTGATAAGTGAAGTGTGAAGTGTAGCTGTCGGCTTTATTGATACTTTGCGGAGACCTTGACTACGGGATTTCCATTTTCACTCCAGGATATAGTGCACTCTCACTCCTTCACTTGCTTACCTATACTTGAGAGACATGAACCAGAAGACACGACAATATCTTTCCTTCTGAAAGTAGAAAAAAGCTTCACTACTTATTTAGAGATCCAATCTCCTTTGGATATGCACTCGTACTCATTAGAGATCCAAGTGAAATTCATTTACATTGATCGGACAAAGTGTACAGGTAGTTTGTTGAACTCTTTTCGAGCGTAAAAATGTCGAATTAGGGATTTATGGTCCATAAAATACATAATTTTTACCTATAAAAATGACGAATAGTGTGACGTTGCATGTACGAATAGTGTGACGTTGCATGTACGAATAGTGACGTTGCATGTACGAATAGTGTGACGTTGCATGTACGAATAGTGTGACGTTGCATGTACGAATAGTGTGACGTTGCATGTACGAATAGTGTGACGTTGCATGTACGAATAGTGTGACGTTGCATGTACGAATAGTGTGACGTTGCATGTACGGAATATGTAATGACGTCTGCATGTACGAATAGTGTGACGTTGCATGTACGAATAGTGTGACGTTACATGTACGAATAGTGTGACGTTACATACAGGCAGTGTGACGTTGCATGTACGAATAGTGTGACGTTGCATTGAATAGTGTGACGTTGCATGTACGAATAGTGTGACGTTGCATGTACGAATGGTGTGACGTTGCATGTACGAATTCACCTAAACAACGACCTTAAAAGAAAACACGCCATTTCCGCTTGGCATCTGTTTTGTACGGGATACAAACACTTACAGTGATGCTCCGTACATCATAATCACTATACTTTTGTGCTCAACAGCAGATGTGTACAGTGTGTTTGGAAAGTCACCTTCCCCAACCTAACCTGTAAGGTTGAACATTTTCAAAGTTACCTGAACGGCTTAAAGTTTTCAATCACTTCTTGGCACGAGTCACTTGGGTACTCAGGACTCTTGACGTGTTTGGAGATTTCGCCTTCTACCACCACAAGTTGAGCTTTGGGGGGGGGGGGGGTTAGCCAACAGATCAAGAGCTTTACAACAAGTTGAAAGGAAATTTCGGACTTAGACGCCAAAACCACCATTTTGGAGTAGGGCCAGGACCCTAATTACGTAAATAAGTATTTTAGTATACCCTTAAACATGTTCCAAATAGGGTTTGAACGTTTTCAGTAGTTAAAATTGATGATGAGGGAGAATTTCAAAACAACCCGTATAATATAATCAGTTACTTATCATCACGCAGCTTATAATGCACGAACAGAGGTCTCTCATCACCATGCAGATACTCGTACATTCCCACCAATACCTCTCTCTACGTATGCAAGTAGCATAACTACACGTATCGAAGCGTTGAGAGTACGTGCGTGCTGTGCACTGTGTCTTGTTGCGTGAGCCGGGGAAATTACGGCGTTATAAGGTTTAAAAAGCCTCTTCATCGGAAGAAGTGCGCCTAAGCAAGAGAAGTTGTCACACTCAACCCTCGCTTCTTACGGCTACCAGTGTCTCGTACTCAGCGCCTCTGTAATGCTTCTGGTTATTACCTAACAACTTGTACAAGAAGCTTCAGAAGTCGTGGTACTTATTTAATTGTGCTCTCTGGAGTATCTGGCTCTGGCTCTGTTACGAGTAAAAGCTGCATCGCATCTATGGTTGACGGTATAGCCGGCCTCAAATTTTATTGTTTTGAAACGCATGATGTATAAGGCTATCATGTTGTTATACAGAGTATCGGTGAACTCTCTGGACATACTTTGTAGACATGTTCCTTGGGTCAAAACAATAATATTTTACCATATAAACAGGGGTCTCCGGCGCTTCGTTGTCCGTCTGTCTGTGCGGATGTGTTTTACTAAAATAATCATGACAATGAAAATAAATGCACTGACTTAAAATGCCGTTTCTATTAAGAAAAATTTTATCTAATTTAACTTTCAAATTTTAAAATGGCGGCCATTTAAAACTTTTAACGCTAAATAACTCACAAACTAGTACTTTTACAACAAACTTATAAGAACAACTGCTTTAGTGTATTTATTTTCCTTTCCAAAATGTATAAACTTTGAAAATCGAACGATAAATAACAAAGTTATTGTAACTTCTGTCTTACCGGCCTATGCCCACTATGCGTTCCTCCGGTCAGCAAACGCAACAATAGACTGAATACATTATTTTGATTCAGGAGTTTATTAAATTCGTTTGGAAATCTCTACAATATTAAGTCTTTCCGGCTATGCTACCGTGTCGAAGGTCGTCATTTTGAACAGCTTTGCACGAACAAACAAATTACATTTTATGTTCTTTGTTCTAGAGATAAATGAACAATTTTAAATGTAAATTTTGTTTTATTTATTCAAAACTATTAAACTAACATAATAATAGTAATAACTGTGTCCACGAGAAACTTATTACTTCAAAATATTTTTTTCTTTTCAAAGACTAGGTGAGGTTTGGGTTTAAAGGTAGAGATACATATTCATAGGAAACCTTCAACATTACCTAACAATTAAGTTTTAACTAAGATTTTTATTTAACTAATTCACTTTTAATTAATAAATTCGCGATAATTTAATTTAATTTGTTGAAATGCTCAATAAATAAAACCATACTTACAATTAAAACTTTCCATTTAATCTTCCAAAACAGGGGACATAAAATGTAATTTATTTGTTAGTGCAAGAGCTGTTCAAAATGACGACCTTCGAAACGGTAGCATAACCGGAAAGACTAATTATTGATTGTAGAGATGCCCAAACGAATTTTATAAACTCCTGAATCAAAATAATGTAGTCAGTTCCATTGTCGTTGCGTTAGCCGACTGGAAGAACGCATGACGGGCATAGGCCGGTAAGACAGAAATTACAATAACTTTGTTATTTCTTATTCAATTTTCAAAGTCTATACATTTTTGGAAAGAAAATAAATACACTAAAGGTAATTGTTCTTATAAGTTTGCTGTAAAAGTATACTAGTTTGTGAGTTATTTAACTTTGAAAACTTTAAATGGCCGCCATTTTGAAATTTGAGGTTAAATGAAATAATATTTTTCCTAATTAGAAAACGGCATTTAAAATTTTTACCAAAGTTTGGTGAAAATAAATGCATTAGTTTTATGTCATATTACAGTAAAAACACATCCACACAGACAGACGGACCACGACCGGAGACCCTGTTTATATGGTAAAATATTATTGTTTTGACCAAAGAGACATGTTTACAAAGTACGTCAGAGGTTCACTGACACTCTGTAGAAACAATTTTCACCACTCTTGGACAAAATTAACGCATCCCTGGTAAAATGTTAAGCATTTGTATAAAGCAAAGATTAGTGCCGTCCAGTTTATTATAGTGTAACTAACTATATTGCATATTTCTTAGTTGCTTATTAGTTGAACTAAAATGGCATTCAGCACAACAATTTCCCATCTTGAAATTAAAGACAGATGATTAAATTATTATTAAAAAACCAAGTGATCCGTTAATTTTGTCCAAGAGTGTATAGTATATTTTCCATCGTTCTACCATTTCAAGTGTTAGCAGCCCGTGTTCAATGAGTAACATTTTGTTTAAAGGCTTTAAAGTAGTTTCAGAATATTTGTTATACATAAACCTTCATTTTAAGGTTGTAAATTTTGTATAATAACTCTCCTCTACGTTTTATATTGTCTTAGAAGATATGATGAATAATATCGTCAAAACGGGTTGTAGAATAGTTTTATTTTTAAACTTAAATCCAAAGAGATGCAATTGCTAGTATATTGAATAGATATGAGTAAGTTATTATTAAAAAAACCTTTGATCTAGTTTACATACCTTTTGCCGTAATTTTATTGCAAAATGTTTCGCAAATAGTATTTCTCATGGGCTTTATATGCATTTAAGACTTTTAAGATTCTAAGATTATTGAGAAAATATAAGATATGTATATATGGTCTAGCACCAATACACATGTATTTACTATTATTTAGATATAGGCCTTTAAATCCAAAATTTACATAAATTATACCAATACTATTTAGTTAGAAACCTTTTCAAATAACTGCATAATCAAATGACATAATTATATTTTATAATACAGATTGACAAACCCTCCCTCACACAGGTAATTTTACCAATGGGCTATTTCCATAATTATAAATTTATATCAATGTTATTAAGCTATTTCAATTTATAAGAGTATTTTAAAAATTTGTAATGTAAATATCAATTTGAAGACTGACAAACTTTAGAAGACATAAACAGACAGATGAAAGTGCAAAAAAGGATTAAGTAATCATGTAAACGAACGTGGCAGACACGCTTCTGGCCATGACTCAGACACAGTGCTTGCATTAGCAATCAGCAAATATAAAGTATCTAGGAGCACGAGCCAGCTCTTGCGTGCCTCAAAATGCTTACGGTGTGGCAAACGCAGAATTATAAATTAAGGGAGCAGGGGTCAAACACTATCGTATCTGGTCCCACCATGAGTCGAAACTCTGCACGCTCTAACACATAACATAAATAATGACCTCAACTGTATCAAGCTGAATGAAGCGGGTATAGTAATGAATACGTTTCATTTTAATCAAAGTGACGTTGAAAGTGTGTTTAATTTCGTCCTAACAACCAAGGTAAATAAGAGACCAATATGAGAATAAACTCAAGATTCTGTGTGTACAGGTTAAGTGTAAAGATGACTTGCCAGTCATATCTAACGTATTTTAAGCCTGAATAAATACATATCTCACGTAATTTCAATTCAGGTAGCGCAGAAGCAAACTCCCCTCCTTTGATACAATGACGTCATCACAGGTAAAAACTGCATCGAATATTGTTAAGTTTTTAAATCCAGCTGGAACAACTCTTTTTATACTCATACATTAGTCCCAAAAGTAAACAACAAGGACCATGTTTATTTAAATATTATTTATCAGTGTTGGTTATAGAAAATTACGTTTTTAAGTAACAGACACCGCCCATCTTATGACGTCGTGTTTTAATTTGTCCGTGATTTTTAACTTTCTTTCTATTTACCTTGTTAAAAACTATTTAAGGTTTGAATACACTTCTTTTGAAAATACACCACCCAGTATGGTGGTAGGACGCCACTTTTTAACGTACTAGAAACCTCTGAAGATTCTTTGTATAAAAACATTAAAAGATAAGAACCTGTTTGTGTCTCGAAGTGAAAATTTAGATAGTCAGTAAAGAAGCCACGTTATATTATTAAATTTTGGCAGTGTGGAAGCGTTAATACATGGTACACTAGTAAATACATTTAAAACAAGACAATTGAAAATTAGACTTTTGTTTTTTTAAAACATCTTTTATAGTACATTTGGAAAACAACTCATGTCATATTGGAAGAGTCGACATTTGCCGGAGAAAGTGGTAGTGAAGTTGTATCAAGAAATGAAGAGGGCTGCAGTTGTAAACTCGCACAGCTCACCATAAAGTGAGTAATGGCGTCCACACAAACACCAAGAAATGTTTCCTTTATTTAAAGTAATATTGGTAAAGTGCGCCATTCTATTGTTCCATTGTGCGGGTCAGTGTGGCACGCTTCTTCCACACCCTCTATACGTTCACTTCCCAGACATTCCTTAGCTGCAGATCTCTACTGCAAGCTACAGCTGTGAACCAGCACTGTCTGAGTCATCACCGCAGCACCTAGCCATCACTAACTTACATAATTACCTTGGAAATACGTCAGAGTAATCCAAATGCGTTGCTAATGTTTGCGTACGTATACTCATTTCAATAACTCATACTGGGGATAATCTTCAGGCAAACCGCTTTGAAAGATTAAAACATATATGTTGCAATTATTAACAACTCAATTGGATTCACACGACTCATTCTTAAGTAAATAAAAAAATAAATAGGTTTTTGCAAAACACATGTGACATGTTATAAAATCGTCAGTAATTAGTGTACGAGTATATATGTTGTTTTATTTTAAAGATGTACTATTTTAATGCACTATTTTAATCATACATAGTGTACATGTCAGTATAACAACTATGCCATTGACAAATTAGTTATTTTCTTCACAAGTCTGCAGTAAGACCAACATATCCTTACACGTCACAACTTTAGCAAATACATTTTGCAGTTGTAGGCTATCCCTTCTTACAGAAAACGCATACTTTACTTTTTTGCGTTCATAACCTCGACTTGAAATAAATAACCTTTTTGAGTAAAAACATCGTTTTTCGATCTTGACCCATTCTCCAAATGTATACAAGTCCCAAAAACCTGTTTTCTTTTTGCAAAACTATTTTCTTTTATTTGGGGTTTGTTGATGTGTTGTTGGAGAAGCCCTTTGATCAGCTTTGACATCGACTGTGAATCAAAGAAATCTACTTTATACTTCACGGGAACACATAATATGCTGGTGTTTCTTTGTTGATCCTTCGGGAACTGTTATGAGTAAAGGAAATTTTCTCATCTCTTAGTGAGCCGTTTGATTAGGGTATCTGTTCACTTGACAAAGGATATCCGTTCGAAACGTAGGTTAGTTTCGGTTGGACTAGGACGGTTGGATTTAATGATACATTCTTCCGCTGCGGAAAGGTTTTAGCGATTAAAACTGTGGCTAATCAAAATGGCTCCGAACATACACGCTACCTCGGTAAGTGCTAACCCCAAATCTGCAGACCCATCTTCGACAGGTTGCATTCAAAACCAGTCTCGAAGTCAAAATCTTGACTGACCCTCGACCCCGCGTCACCGTCAAACTGCTTATCCCAGGTTCACATCTGAGAGTACCGCCAACTACAAGGTTTTCGTTTCTTCCTCAGTTTGGGGCCATGAGGAAAACACATGACTGCCAATTTGAAATTGGTTAATTTTAACTGAACTTAAACGATAAATGAAGTATGAAATTTGTTGCCACGTTATAAGTTTGAAACCTGTGAGAATATCCGAATCAAACATTTCGTTATGATTAGATAACAACCTTTTAGCATTAGTACGAGTATTTCTATGTATTATTTGAGCATTACAAGATGTATAGAGGTTTGCACGGTTTTGCAATACCGATACAGTAATTTACTGAACACGAATATCATGCACCCAAATTTAATAAATGCATACAGAAAGTAGTGGGAATTCAAGCACAGTTAATAAACGAGCGTAATGTTGTTAGAGACTGTATAGCGTAAAATTATGTAAACCTGTAGGTTTTATTGCATACAATACTTTCGTTGCACAGATAGTATACATGAGGAAATCCATGAGTTTGAGATACTATTGTGGACGATTCCCATCGGTTTTTAGTGTACAGGTTTTTAGGGATCTGGATTCTTCAGCTGAAAAGTAACCTAAAACATAACACAACACATAAGAAAATGAGCTAGCCTAAAAGTAATCAGCGCAAACAGTTAACTCACGTTAAAACGTTAAAAAAATTGTGCCATGGGCATATGAGAAAGTAAAATTGCAGTTGATTGTTTATTGATAGGTCCTGTGTTTTGGTAATCGTAGGTTTAATTTACCATACTTGGTATTAGCTGCACTCGTAACTAAATGAAATTAAACCCTACCGTGAAAAACATGCCCAGTCTATGCTTAACAACCTCGCAATGTGTGTTTAACAGTTAAGCAGCACTAAGTACCGAGTGGCTAGAGTGACAACACCCACACTGTGTCACTCACAGCCCGGCCGAGCAATACTGTAACTCAGGCCCTACCTTACCTTACCTTACCTTTCTATCCTTGATTTAATTTGTGCCCGACAAATCAGCCGGACTTCACGCGCCCGACACAAATCAATACTCGCGACTAAATCAAACTCCGACAAACGACACGGTCGACAATAATTACTTAACATTGTGAATAGAATTATCCAATTTAGGCGGTGAGGAGTTCGTGCGACACGACTGCGTGCTATCAGTGAACACATGTTGATGCTGACCAATCGCGCTTATCAGAGACGCTGTCGGACTACATTCGCCAGGTCACGAGCAGCAGATGAATTGCCTAGATGTGTGTGTGCTCATGTTTTAAACATTGTTTCTACGCCAGCTAGAAATAACTAATCGAAGTAGCGTGGGAATAACTAAAACTTTAAGTTTCTTTGCGCTTTACCGGTTTGAAACTGTGTTTTATTTTTTATATCAATCAGAACAAAACCAGCTACAGTAGTTGTAATATATGACCGAATATGCAGACTATTCCGCAATTAAATCACTAGAACCAAAAAAAAGTTGTATACTTGCAGTATTACATTTGTATAGAATGTAATGATCCATTGCAGTTCAAAGGTACTGCGTTTGCTCAAAACGTTACATGTTTATTGTTTCCGTTTATTGTATGAGTACTCACAGGTAAAAGCATAATTTGCCATCCACGCGTATACTAATAGCTTTGAACTCAATAACATATTAAGGTTAGTTATCCGAATTTAGAAACCCCCTCAGTAAAGTCAACTCCCTTAAAAGTCAATAAATATTAATTATAAGTAGTTGTTATTAAAAAGTTTGCTTTTCCAGCAGTAATTTTTAAATGGTGACTACTTATTTATTACAACAATAAGCTAAAATGTCTGAGTTTAAAATATTATTACGGCATTTTTCATGGTTTTGAATGAACAAAAAGTACACGACATTTCGATTTGGAATAGACCCGTCTTCAGGTGAAAAGTAAAACGTTAAACAAAACATTAGAAATAAGTTAGCCTAACGTAATCAGGCGCAAGCTGACCAGTCACCCACCACCAAAATGAGCTAAAATGTGTGCAAATGTGAGTCTTTACATATTAATATTGATATATCTACAACAGTAAGGTACAATTAAAAAGGTATATACTTTAACTAAACTGTAATACCAGGCATGCCAGGTCATTTTTTAAATAGAAAATATATTAAAATTATTGAATTACGGTCAAAGTTATTGGGCGTAGGCTTTTTTGTAGATTGAGTCATTTGATATTTACTTTCATGAAGCAAAATGAGGAAACCCACTTAAAAGAAAGTGTTATTTTATTTTACGAGTATATGAACAGTGTCTAAACGTATGACTATGTGCCTTACTGATACTATAGCTACTATACTAGAGCGTGTCTATAAATTCATAAATGTGTTAATAATGACACACTGAATGAATGATTTCTTGGTGCAGACAGAAAAAAGGTATTTAAAAACATTACAACTGTTCCAGGATACGAAAATCTTTTCACCAGTCTTGTAGTCAGGAGGGGATTAAAACCTTGCCTCTCATAGTTTGCGTAGCTATTCAGGAAGGTTTTCTGAAAATGTATTTCTTTAGTGTGCATTAGATTTATTATCAGAGTGGTTACAAAAGTTCTAGTAGTATTTCGCATACATTCTTTACTATGAGTTCTATAGTCAATTCTCAACTGTCCAATCAAAAGACGAAGGATACAAGGAGGAAATACACATGCAAATAGGCAATAATTATCTCATACTTCTTGAGTGCCGGCAGAATTGTACTGCACGTACGTATAGACGCACCCTAAGATAAATAATACATAGAAACACTATCAGTAAATCGCCACTATCAAGTATCGGATCAGGTTGTCCTTCGTCGAGGGCTTAATTCAGAAATACTCGTACCGAAACCGGTCGGGACCGCGTGCAGCAAACTGCTTCATAAAATAGTCGGAATAAATAATTAAAGTAGCGAGTTATGTGCACAAAGGCGTCATTGATATGAAACAGTTGGCACACACAAACGGTTGTAAATAGTCTTGCAGTACAGTGCGCAGTGTACAGGCAAGCCTACGCGAGTATTTGGTGGAGTGAGAAGTGAACTGCAGGCGTCCACAATCGTTAAATATATTATTTTAATGTAAATATAAATTATTTGCGATACTTTAAACCCTTTTATGACTTTATAATCTTGAACTGTCCTACATTGCCACTTTGAGAGCTTCTCTTTGCAGAACATCTCCATATACGACTGTGTTTTGTCTTTGCGAGCACGACGCAAGAATCAGGAATTATTTTCGTGTTCAACAACATAGGACCAAATTATTCAGCAAACTGCTCTTTCAAGCTGAAATAAGCGTTTGAAATTTTTTCAACATAGACAAAAATTAAAATAGTATAGAATTGTTCAAATCTTGTTGGAAATGACGAAGTGACTTTTTACGAGCACCGAAACCATTACCTTTGTGGGCTTCAACTTGAATTGCTTATTTTTTCAAGGGAGGAATCAACGATTTATGCATGCATAAGTGTGAATGAGACATATTTTAATTAAATTTGTTTTATATGTTTTGCACCACATTATTAAATGTTAACTGCAAATAAAGTTGTTACTGCGCTATTTTGTATAATTAAAATACAATTTTCTTAGCAATCAATTAGCTATTTCACGTTTATACAAGTTAAGATTTACAGTAAAGTTTACATTATACATGAAGCTAAATGGGCGTTGTCAAGATTAAGTTGATGATTTAAACGAGTGTATGGGGACGTTTATAGTATATTAGGGGGAGATTTATGCATAAAGTACCTTGTTATTGGTATACACATACTGTAGTACATGTCATTTTAATGTGATTTAATGTAGCCGATTTGACACAAATTAGTAGATCTTTGACATTTTATTAGCAGCCGTTCTGAAATTAAAAGAAAACTATTTATCATTCTTCCTCAGATTTGATATATTTTACAAATTGTATTTATAAAAACAATACGTTTACGAATATACACAGCCATTTTAAAATGATACTGTAATAATTGACGATAAAAATACTTTAGCTACCCACGGAAAAGGTCACAAAGACAAAACTATAATTCGATCGACCTTTGAAAAGCAATGCAACTCGGCGGAGATATTCGAGTGTGGTAGACTATTGTCCGCCAGGGCTAGATTATCCACCAATTGCTATCCGAGCTCATAACAGCTGATCTCTTTCAAAACCAGCAGTAATCATGGGCTCCGTTTGTTTCTGTCCTCAGTTGAGCAATTTGCCAGGAATTTCTAACCGGTGTTTTCACCGGGAAAACAAATATTCTCGGCGACTCGTTTGCAAAGTATAGTGGTTGGGAGGAATTACCCCACATCTGAGTCCGAGTTGCGAGCGCAGGTGTATCTCTGGTGAGTTACTGGTCTAAACTCTTTTAGATGATCTCTTTCCGACCCGTACAAATTCCTGTGCTCTGTTAGCCATTCCCAACCGGACTCGCCTGTAGGCCTAGGGCTTTAACCCACCCACTACCTGAGCCTCTAACAATGTTGATTCTTGGGCTTTGCATAACTTTACCGACCTTGATTATATGCGTAATCAATTGGTTTCGGGGATTAATAGGTTTCAAATTATAGCTGAGTGCGGCCCAGAGGAACTTCACATGACGTATGACGTACTTTGAGTATTATGTTTAATGTAGCTGAGTTCAAATCTTCTGCTGGTTTGGATTGATACTATTTTAGTAGTTTATAATATACGGAGTGAGTTTTAAAATGAATGTCACGCCCCTCCCTTAACTGGAAAAAGGAAATATTTTTAATCACGCTTAAGGGTCATGTTTTTATCCTGGTTTGTTTTGATGAACTTTGAGTCACGCAGCACCACCCAAAACCATGAAGGGGAAAGGGCCAAATATTTTAAACACGAACCCCCTTCTTATGGCATCTAAAAGGAAAGGGAATTTTAATTCAAGCTCAACAACAATCAAAAAAAAACACTTTTTATCTCGACTTCTTTTTTGTTATATTTATTTAAAGATTACAATAAATCAGGTTAAAATGCTAACTTAAGTGCTAACGTCAAAACAAACTTCAGAGTCCTATAAAACATTCTCGAAAGGTTTGAAAAGTTTTGCTTTTTCTTAAACTCACCCTGTATATATTTGTATAATTAAATTACATATATAGGATGTCCAGTAATTAGGGGATCAACCTTCACCAGGTGGTTTGTCAGCTCATAATAAACAAAAGGTTTCCTATAACACATAGTCCTATCTTGCTTAGTTTTCTGTCTGTCCGTCTGAGTTTTTCACTAAATAAATTGTATATCCCAGGTCAATTAAGTTATAAACTAAAAGCTTTGCACATTTGTTAGTATACTAAAAAAAATTAAAACATAAATTTGACTAATTTTTACTTCTGGTTTAGAAATGGTGGCTATATTAAATTTTGTAATCTTAATAACTCAAAATCCTTAATCTTTAAAGTAAGTACACAAGAATAACAATATGTGGTAAATGTATTTACAAACATTTTTAGACGAAGTTTGTTGTGACTGAATTAATAACGGAGAGTTTAGGTTTTCTGGGCGCACTCCTTTTTACATTTAAGAAACGTATGTATTTACAGGAATGCGCTCAGGAAACGATTCTCCGTTAAATAAAGTTTTTTAAATTTCATTTATACAGACAAATACAAGAATAATTGGGCCTAATACCAGTGTAAATATCGTTATCAACCGTTTAAAAATTTTCAGTTCTTTAAAGCGTAATCTTTAATGTTTTTTTATTTACAAAATCAACGTGGACGCATACGGTTTGGCTAAACACAGATAAAATAGAACTTATTCACTTCCCTAACCAAGGTCCATTATTATACCAAGGTCCATAAAAGATGTATGGATCAAAGACAACTAAAATATGGTGTCCAATTAAAATCTTTGAAAGCAACAGCTTGAAAACAGTTTATTTTACAATATATTTGCAACTATACTTATTTTGTTTAATATTGACATATAATCTTATAAAAAGCGCTTTTAAAACAGAAAGTATGCTAAGCCAAACTTATTAAAATTAAATTAAAATGTAACAAGTAATAAACTAATTGTTTGATTTTAATTTCACACGTTTTTGAAGAAAACCGCTTTGCTGTTGAAACGGTTTATAAATTGAAAATATCAAACGCATATCAAAGGCCATGTTTTAAATAGGATTAGCTCAACTAACAAAAGGGTTAAAAGAAGAAGTTGTATGTAAAGTCTAGAAAACGTTTAACTCTAGTGTCAATTTAACTTACTAGAGTCATTTCTCTCCACTTCAAACCTGAACACATTACCTAAGTCTGGAACGGAGTGTTAAGGCCATGTTTCTATTTCAGTCGATGATTGAAACTATTGATCAACAAACTGACAACCTTTTTCACGTACGGGTTACGCCTTAGCCATGAATACAGACAGTAGCCTTACTGGCTCATGAATTGAAACAACACGACAATATTGATGAATGCAAACACTGCAGAGGTCTGCTCGGTCTGAACGAGGTCGTGGGCTAATGATTAGTAGTATCGACTGTAATGCAATTCACACTCGCCACCCCCGCATATATTGTCCCAATTAGTGAGCGTAATGCGTAATAAACATGGTGAAACGTACAGGGGTGTGTAGGGACGAAGGACAAGGCTGAACTATGAGCACGCGACAAGTCAGTAGATATACTTGCTACATGTGGCACTGTTTGGTAATGGTCTGCCCACAGTATTTTCAGATGGATGGCCTCAGCGAATTGTGATTCGTGAACCAACATTGTAAGTTTGTTTAAGAAAAATATAAGTAAGCCAATGAGGGAAACACTACCTTAAACACTATTTTTTGGATTATGTAATGTTGATAAAATTAATAATGTAACCGAAAAGCGTTTGAAAACATATCTAAACGATAACTGTGGTATCGCATATCAACTCAACGCGTGTGTGAAAAATGATCGACCTCTAAATATAATTTTAACTTGGTAAATTTATATTTTAGGAGTGCTAAAGTACTTGGTAAGCAACAACATAAAACACTAATTGTTAAAACTACAATAGTAAAATGAATGTATTCCATCATTTGTGCTGGTTGTTGTTCAGTAGGCCTATAGTCCTACAACTTCTCATATTGAAATATGATGAAAACGTACTTTTGGTCAACGTTATTTAAAGTTTGAAAGGTATAGTTTGACTTGGTTAACAAGGTGAAATTAGTTCTACAAAGTCACTTCTACGACTAAAAATCGACCTTTATCTAGAGTTACTGTAAAGTCACTTAACATATTGTTAGTAGTAACAGCGGAGATCGAACCCGCTTGACCGGAGTGATGAGGTCCGGAACTGCGCGTGTTTCCAATCTTCCACGGGTCTGCCAACGTATACATCGATATAAGTGAGCAAACGTAAACCCTACAACAAATTAATAAATAAACTGTTAATTGCTTTAACATTGTACGTTATAAAATATTCAGTTACTGTCATTTAAAAAGCTAACATTTCCCGCACATTCTAACATTGAAATCCTTATCAGACATACAATTTTAACATTCACTCTCTCTCATTAATCCGGATTGTACCAATCTAGCCGTGTAGTCAGTCAGTGTGTTCCGTATTTTCCCAGTCCACTGTGTGCATTACAAACTCAATAGCATACGTTGAAATAAAACTTCAAGTTCAAACGTTTAGGGTGTACAAAGTACGAATACTTTTCTTTTTTGTTGTTGAAAACATGGCAAGTTTTGTTCATAACATATTTGAGTAACTGTGTGAGTGTGAAGTTTGCTCCACTGACTGCTCAATGCTCAGTGTCAGGTCTGGTATCAGTGTCCGCACAGCCCGTGCCCGTGACGTGACGCAACAATCAATCTCACCTCAACAATGCCCTTAGCCCCATTGTTGCTTTCCCAAACTTTGGCCAGGCCCATTGTGGTCCATTTCGTAAACACTAATGGCCACTGTCCTTTCCGGGATTATGTATTTAATGGTCTTACGTTTAGAAAGCAACATTATTTGCGTATAAACGGTTCAACGCATTATTGTAGAAAACAACTGCTGTAGAGTGTATAGTAGTTTGTACTATAGTTTGCATTAATGAATAATTGTTTCTTTAGTGTATAAAATAAATTGTTTTTCAAACTGAATTTGAAAACAGCTATTTGAACAAGCGTTTGACAGTGCTAAAGTGTCTAATTTTACCTGTTCAAAAATGTATTGTTTTGAAAAATGAAAAAAAGTTCATTTAATAGTCTTTTTTGTATAGTTCAATAGGTTGTTTGAAATTGCTGACATATAGTAATCAGTGTAACAGCTGTTTCTTCAAAACATTATTATTCAAACGGCAGCTCAAAACAATGTTTACTTTATTAATTGTTTACAATATTTAAATATTTATTTCTTGACCTTATTTGCATCATGGCAAAATATCGTTCATCACTCGGCTGAGGTGTCTTTATTGACCCTAGGTCATTAAACGTCCTGGCTGTGCCTCGGACGTTAACCTGACTACTCGTGTCAAAAGTGTTACTTTAGGACCCTATGATGAAATATACTATTTACAAACTGTTAATTATTTTTTTAATTTGAATCAGCGTTATACCGTCAGTGTACGTGGTTTTTTAATTATACCTGTTCATAAAATGTACTATATACCGTTATAAAACTGTGCAGTTCTACTTTATTGTCTCACTTGCCCGAGTTCTATCTCACTATCACTATTTGAGATGCCAAACCACTCTCATGAAAGAGGTACTTTTCAAAGGCAAATATGTGGTGAAGGATGAGTGTGATGAGTGAGTTATGAGGTGTAGTCTTGTTACAAACTAAGGCCAACTCTTTCTTAGAATGGGTCATTAATGACCAATGGAAATACAAGGATAACGGTAACGTGACTTCCGAACCACGCAGGTATGGTCTGATATGTCTAAACAGTGGTGGGAGTTAATGCGGGTATCATCAGATGATCACTTTGAGACCATCTGGAGGCACTTTGCTTTATTTCCTCACTCAAAATACGAGCTCGCTGAAGCTGGTTACATGACCACGCCACGAGTCCCAGTCTAGTTAAATCTCGGTCTAGTAAATTTAATTGTCAGGACGTGTAGTGAAAATACTGATGGGGCCTGAAAGATTTAAAACTAAAGGTGTGTTATGGACAAAATATATTGACAAAAAGCCCGCTTGAAAAAATTTGTTTATGAAACGATTGTAAGGGCGTTTATCACAAAAAACAAGTTAACTGCTAATGACATATTACCAAGCCTTTTATTCTTATAATTTAAATATTGTTGTAAACAAGGTAGAAGATATTCAATTTATTATTCGGATAACTGGTTACTGAATGGGATCCTATTTGGTTCATCTAAACTATTTATTCGTAAAGGGAATTTAAGGAACAAGAAAATGCTGGGAAGAGCATACATAGTTGGGCCCAATGGTGTAGTGGTCAGCATAATTGCCCGGCAAGCGAAACTTAAGTTCAAGTCCAGTTCAGGTTAAAACATTTTTGTTTAATTTCTTTAGAAAGAAATCAAACTATTGCCAAAGTTACCACGAGCAAACACTTGAAACGGACATTGGGTGTTTGTTTTTAATACTTAACCGCAATTTATGACGCTAATGTTCTAAAGAGGCTAAAATTCACTTCTGCAAATTACCTGAGGAACCCTAGACTCAAAGCAGCTGAAGCTTTGTTAGAAAAAAGGTCGTTCTACAGCGGAATTATTATTCTGGATAAATGATAAATTTAAGTTAGAAAAAAACTGTTCTTAATAAATTTTAAAATATGACTCCATTTCCAATCTTAATAATTGTAAAATAAAGAAGGTTTGTCTTTTGTCTGCGCATCTTTGGCTAAACCTTACCTTTCCTTGTAAAAGCTCACAGCCAACAACAATAGGCTTCAAGTGCAGCTGATTCCCCACTAAGAGACTGGGAGAAGCGGTATTCTGCGCGCAGAAGCAGGCGCAGCTTTGTTGTGTTTGGCAGCAGATCAGCTGACATGATAACGAGCCACATTATCTGTCTACCAGCTGATGATGACATCAGGCCCAGTGTTCTGACAGCGGTGCGGCCTCCGGTAATTCGCCTATTGATAGGCGCGCCAATCATAACACGCCAAATGAGCCGGCAGCGAGTGACGGCTGTGCCACTATCTTGCGGTCCAAGCCAATTTGCGGTCGCTACCGCGCACTCATTGCGCACTTGTGGTTCACTTTTTTGCTACAAGAGCTGTCTAATTTTGCTATACTTCCAGTTATCAGATTTCACTTGCTTTTTTGCCCTGCGAGAAATTTCTGATTGGTTTCTTTTGGCATTGGTATCGAGTATTAAAGGACTATAAGCATTGTTGGTTTTATGAATACAGATTCATATAAAACGTGGTAAGTGTAGGAAAACCCATATTTGAATTGATATTTACAATCAAAACGTTTACTACACGGAAGCCACAAAATAGCAGTATCTGTAAAACTCGATAATGATCAAAATTTAACAAACATTTTCCTTTATCGTGACCACCAAATTAGGTTTGCTTCCTTACAAAGATTCTCATATGTATCAACAACCACACTAAAAATATGTGTATAAAAGTTCAAAACTAATAATTATGTTGTTATTTAACAAAACTAGAAGTAATCAACCGTTAAAAAATCATTTTGAAAGAATAATTGAGGATAAATTTACAACCTTTCACCCTTGGTATAAATTTAAAAATTAAATAAATTGTATATACTCGTATCTGTATATAAACCTTATTGCGTTAGTTAAGTAGACGTATCTGATAATTTGGACCACCTAAGTCCCTGTCTCATTAGTTTAAAACACGATGAATAATGTTTTGTTCAAATTAGCTGTTCCTTTCACACTTAATGGATAAATTATTACCAAAGTTACCACGAGCAAACACTTGAAACGGACATTGGGTGTTTATTTTCAATACTTTACCGCAATTTATGACGCTAATGTTCTAAAGAAGCTAAAATTCACTTCTGCAAATGACCTGAGAACCTAGACTCAAAGCAGCTGAAGCTTTGGTTAGAAAAAAGGTCGTTCTACAGCGGAATTATTATTCTGGATAAATGATAAACTTAAAGTTAGAAAAAACCGTTCTTAATACATTTTGAAATCCATTTCCAATCTTAATAATTGTAAAATAAAGAAGGTTTGTCTTTTGTCTGCGCATCCTTGGCTATACCTTACCTTTCCTTGTAAAAGCTCACAGCCAACAACAATAGGCTTCAAGTGCAGCTGATTCCCCACTAAGAGACTGGGAGAAGCATTCTGCGCGCAGAAGCAGGCGCAGCTTTGTTGTGTTTGGCAGCAGATCAGCTGACATGATAACGAGCCACATTATCTGTCTACCAGCTGATGATGACATCAGGCCCAGTGTTCTGACAGCGGTGCGGCCTCCGGTAATTCGCCTATTGATAGGCGCGCCAATCATAACACGCCAAATGAGCCGGCAGCGAGTGACGGCTGTGCCACTATCTTGCGGTCCAAGCCAATTTGCGGTCGCTACCGCGCACTCATTGCGCACTTGTGGTTCACTTTTTTGCTACAAGAGCTGTCTAATTTTGCTATACTTCCAGTTATCAGATTTCACTTGCTTTTTTGCCCTGCGAGAAATTTCTGATTGGTTTCTTTTGGCATTGGTATCGAGGATTGAAGGAATAATAAGCATTGTTGGCTTTATGGATACAGATTCATATAAAACGTGGTAAGTGTAGGAAAACCCATATTTGAATTGATATTTACAATCAAAACGTTTACTACACGGAAGCCACAAAATAGCAGTATCTGTAAAACTCGATAATGATCAAAATTTAACAAACATTTTCCTTTATCGTGACCACCAAATTAGGTTTGCTTCCTTACAAAGATTCTCATATGTATCAACAACCACACTAAAAATATGTGTATAAAAGTTCAAAACTAATAATTATGTTGTTATTTAACAAAACTAGAAGTAATCAACCGTTAAAAAATCATTTTGAAAGAATAATTGAGGATAAATTTACAACCTTTCACCCTTGGTATAAATTTAAAAACTAAATAATTTGTATATATATATATATAAACCTTATTGCGTTAGTTAAGTAGACGTATCTGATAATTTGGACCACCTAAGTCCCTGTCTCATTAGTTTAAAAAGACGATGAATAATGTTTATACCAGTAAACGCGGTAATTACTGAAGTGTTCGTACACCTCAGGGAAGAACAGGTACGATACCATCGGTTGTTTGTTTGATTATAACTACTGATAATCCCATAAATAAAGTGATAAATGCGCAATGAATCAAAGTAATTGGCGGTAGAGACGCGACTGCACGAGCGCGAATATTTTGACGATTCGATTGAGTTGCAGCGAGGGAATATTAATTCCGTACGGCCGGTAAAGGCAGGGAATCACCTGATGAAGCTCACGACAAACCTGCAAACAGCCAGTCAGGAAGAAAGCGCATAGGCGAGGGTCCACATTGTACCGGCGTGCTTCGAGTGCTTTCTCACAGCACCGAGTGTAGGTGCAGTCTTGCCTTACCGTTACCTCTGAACCCTACAACCTTCGACAGCTGAAAATGTCCAGAAAAATGTTATTTATCACTGGTTTGTTCACATTATGGGCATGTAAAGCCGTCAACATTAACGGACGTGGGGAAGGCACGACCGGCCTCTATAGCTGCAGCACGCAACGCGCGCATATTGCCGTACGAGAAACATACTCAGCATACAACACCGAGTATGTTATTTCCTTATAGATGGCATCTTTGTAAATCATATACTTCAAACATGAAAGTGAGTATTTGCCTCTTTATACATTTCTGGAAGTATTTTTAATCGACTGAACGAAGCGTAAGTGTTTGTTGAGAACAATTAGCTTGACTTTGTACCAGCACGAAACTACGTTAGGTTAATTTTTGCTTAGTTTCAAGATGGAAGCTGTTAAGCTCAAAATTGTGGATGTACTTATCAGCTATTTCCAGTGTACCAACTAAACTGTGAGTCTAGTACACATTTTATCCACAAACAGTATTTGGGGATTTATGACTGAAAACAACTTTGTATTTGTAAACGAGTATCAAACGTTTGCTAGCTCACTTAAATGTCTAAGATTAAAGATAAAACAAGTTAAGAGTGATACGATCTTACAGTTAATCGTAGGTATACTACAATTAGATCAAACCACTTGTATTTCGGATTGAATAAAATGTGCAGTTTTGGGACAAAGCAATACTAACATTATAGTATTAACGATAAGGCAATAATGTATGTTAAAATAAGCAACTTACATTTTAAATTTAGATATCTAGATATCAGTGTTTAAATGTATTAAGCCATTAAAAGATGAGCTAGATATTATAAGGGTTGGTATATGAATATCGTAATCGTAGGTTAGGACATAGCAGTTTCATTCGCCGAAAGAGGCTTGATTGAATTTTGATCGAAGCAATGCCAAAGGTATTTTACACAGCATAAAGACCCTTAAGGTAAATGAAAAATAATCAACTAATTACAGCTTGGTAGTGAATATGATGTTTCCGATGAGTGTCATTATTTTATAAAAGTATAAGTATGAGGTACAACAACCTATAACTAATTCTAGACCGGACTTAACAAGCGTCTAATCATTCGACAACAGCTTACCTAACCCTGAAGCATTACGTGTGTTTTTGTACAATTCAAAGAGATCCGACTCAGATAGAACAGCCAACGTCTGGTTTACCCCCTCCCCTTCCCTCATCAACCAAATGCCTAATAATTTAGAAAGTTCGGTGATTTTATCTCTAATATCGGTTAATCGAGGGAGACCTAATGGTGTTCTGAGGCGTAGACACTTCGCATCATTTATTACGCCAGTCTGTTACTGATACTCAATTATTGAGGTTTCTCCTTGCGATTTATAAGTTATGAGCAAAATGACATTTAAAAGAGCTGTATTTGCTTTTTGATGTAATCTTTAGTTTGATTATGTTGGTTTTCCTTTGTGATCATACCTACTAACTCTTGGGCTGGATTTAAGTTTGTGCATTTAGATAAGCTTTTAACGTGTAAGTATTTGGATTCTTCAAATGATAAGAGACTACTCTACGGAAATATCAATTAATGAGCATCTTAAATCACAAACTGTAAATATTCCAATTAGCCATACGTGAAAATATGTGTTTGTTTTAAAATTATATAATTTCCAATAAGACAGGGCTTGTTAAAACCATGGATCTTAAATTATATTAAATTTGGAGAAGGCTAATAACATTTATGGCATAGCATTTTATACTGAATAGCTGTATAGAATAAATCATATTTTGTCATTAATATTTAATTTAGCTATGCCCAAATTGATGAACTTTGTGTTGATTAAATTTGATCATGACAACCGTTACACATCCAACCAATGGGTTTTTATAAGTCATCCCTATTTCAGTTGCACTATAATGAATGTGTAACTAGGTTAGATTGCACTCGTTGGTAGTCAGGTAGGAGAATGGAGGTTCTTGTCGCTTCCTCGTAATCATATCATCTACTTGAAAATTAAAGTTACGACATAACCAAAAGTCGTTCAAAACTCTTATTCTGCAACACTAACGCCCCTTGCATTGTAAACCCTACGTTGGCAGATTTTGCCGGCGGTCTGCAACTGCTGCATTCCTACCGATTGCGAGTGGCCATTTCCTCCAGTTACGTCTTAGCCTAGTTCCAGCAATGCTCAAATCATGGAAATTACTTGATCAGCTGGCTTGCTGCTTGCCCGGGGGTAGATCTGTACAGCAGTGAGACGCAGACGTGCTACAGCCGCACTCGCACTCACTGCGCTCACAACTAATTAAAAAGGCGTGCACTTTCTCCAGGGCAATAATTGATACAGCTGGTGCTGCCATCTGTACGGTCAAGATGTGCACTGATAGCGTCCATTAGAGCGTGTACTCGCCTTTGTCAGATCATAATCGTAGATCATAGTTCCAGACTTTCCATCGATATCGCGATCGATCGACCACTTATTGAAATTTCATTCCTATTAAATTTTGCTTTTAATTGGACTGAAAATTGGTATGTATTATTACAATTTGCACTAAATGTTGGACTTATTAGTAATAAATACCGTAAGTCATTAGGTGCTCAAGAATAAATAATTAAATTGTACAGTGTAATAGTGTTAACTTTTACAAAGTGGGGTTCAATCAGAAGGAAAATAGTTTAAAAATCAGAAGGAAAAATCATAAATTAGACTACTTTGGGAGTTAATAACAAAAGGAAGCCTTAGGGATACTTGGTTTTGTAAACATAATGTCAACTCACTACAGGTATATTGTTACAAAAACTGAGGTATTTGATAAAACAAAGGTAGGACTACAAAGGATACTCTACTCTACCGATTAATTTTGATAACTTACAGGGTTTTGAAGCCGCTTTCTCTTACCTATATTCCTTTTCATTACCAGAGCGTTTAAATTTAAATGTGTGTTTAAAGTCTACAAATTAAAAAAAACACTTGATGAAAGAGTAATCATGTCTCCCACAAAGTAGTGGAAGACCAGGACGCCATACATGGTGATCGTAATAAGCTGTCACAAACGGATCACGGACAAACTTATGGTCCTAGAAAGTTAGAATAATAAACTTAATTCCCAAAGACTCGCACACGAAGAATCTGGGGAAACTTCTTTTAAACTTTTCTTATTCAGAATGTACCAAAAATAATAAGGTACGGGTTCAAACCTCAGAATTTCGGTTTGTAAAGGTAGGTTATGTTACGAACCAGGCCTCGCTTTGGCCTTCGGCCTCAGACTTAGTGGTCCATTCTCACGGGCGGTTATTTAAATATTTTCATATGTCTTACTACTACTATAGCAAAAGTCACTTTTGGCCGACATTTGAAGAGACAATGACTTTCAAATTTTTGGTCATGGTAAATATCTAAAAAATACATATTTATTTCAATTTTCATTAAAATCGGACGAAATTGACAGTTTTTAGATTATTAAAACCACCTTTTGACCAAAAAACCTCTTTTAACACGTGGTACTTAATATAACAGTTCTCTAAATAAAATTAGAATTTTAGCGATAATTTGAGAACCAGACGTTAATTAAACGTATAGTTTTCTCAATAATAACCCGCTTTAAAAAGACTCTCTGTAGTATTAATTACCATACCACAACAAATATACATATATTACCTTCAAAACTTATTGATTACATACTTGTACCTGACCAATAAGGTTAGCGAAGAGCGAGGAATGCAGAGAACACACAGAGTACCGTGTCAGCTGTTGACTGTGTACACTTGTGATTTCCAAGAACTCGTGGAGGAGGCGCTACTGTCGCTATAAAAGTCAGTTAGGCTCAGCGATGAGTTGCGATTTGAAATGCGAGGTTCATTAGCGGCACACTACTTGTCTTCAAGCACTCAGCTGATGTTTATTATACTTTGCGACTGCGGCCTCATGTCCCCAAGGGCAGCACGTGTTGCCAGGTTCATGCCTCTCTGAGAAATGTACAGATTTTATCAAAACCATGAAAAGAATTAGTACATGGCTCCATGTTATGTACATACTGTAATATACAGGGTCATCGAAAAAGGTGTACGGGATTCGAAAGTGAAATAAACATTTAAATATAATTGGTAGAATTTTGATTTTTACATCAAAAGACACAGCAAATCTTAAAATTTTTAACGTATTTAAAAAAGTTTCAATGTGAGCACGCCCCATTGCACGACAGACATCTAGCCGATAGTCAACCTCCCGCCAGGAGTTAGGAGCATTTCAGGAGTCACCATTGAAATGGCTACGTTGATTCTTCTTCACAGGTGTACGTATTTTCCCAGCATAAACTAAGTTTTAAATGTAACCCCAAAAGAAGAAATCTAAAGGCATCAAATCAAGACTCCTAGGTGGCCACAAAACAGGACCATTCCTCCCAATCCAACGATTAGGAAATCTGTTGTTGAGAGCTTCTTGGACGATTAGACCGTAGTGACATGGAGTTCCATCCTGCTGGAAAATTACATTCATTAATGTCCTTTCCCCTTTCAATTTCTTCAACTTGAGGGAACAGATAAGAAGAAGAATCAACGTAGCCATTTCAATGGTGACTCCTGAAATGCTCCAAAACACCTGGCGGGAGGTTGACTATCGGCTAGATGTCTGTCGTGCAACGGCCCCCGTTGCAAAGCGTTCAAAGCTCACATTGAAACTTTTTCAATTACATAAAAAATTTAAGATTTGCTGTGTCCTTTGATGTAAAAATAAAAATTTTACCAATTATATTAACATTTTTATTTCACTTTCAAATCCGTACACCTTTTCGATGACCCTTTATTTATATTTTATTGTATGGCAAATTACACGAATTTGTTGGAATGCTCATTGGGACATAATATATATTAATGATATTGGTAAGAGATTTTCTCAGGAACTTTGCTGCTTTGAAACCGTTGCCAATATTGTAAGCTGGGTATACTAAAAACGGCCTATTTTGGTTTAATTCAATCACGGGTACGTTAACTAAAGAATTATCTGCTGGGGTTCCTTTCTAGCTTACACATTTTGTAGAATACAGGGTTTTTAAATGATTCATCAGGTTTCATTTGCTTATATATCACTTATCTGTGGTCGGACAAACATCTGGATAAAGATTATTTTCTCAAGTTTTATGATTACATGTTTGATTGTTATTGTTGTTATTTGTTTGAATACAAAGACATCGTAACAATTCAAGATAAAACTTGTTGTGTTTTAAAATACGAAGAGTGTAAATCAATAATCCAAGTCCAACGTGAGTTCTGGAGGCAAATCAATGGACATTCTCCAACTCACCAGAGTATCCTGCGTTGATATCGCAAATTCAAACTCACAGGAAGTGTGCTAAAACGAAAAACCTCCGGTCGCCCGCGCGTGTCTCAAGAATCAGACTTAGCTCAGACGGCCACCTCGTTCTCCGGATCTTACAGTATGTACCTTTAACGTCTGGGAGTACATAAAAAGAAATTATACAATCCTCCAATGCCCCAAGCCATGCAAGAACTTCGAGATTGAATAACCACTGTAGTCGATGCCATCAACCAGATGTGTTGGGTAAAGTTTGGGCTGATTTGCAGCATCGGTTGGAAACCTGCTGTGTGGTCGATGGGCATCACATAGAACATTTGTAGTACTTCCACATAGAACTTGGAAATATTTCCATTAGTTCTGTGTAACCTTTAGTTGTATTTGTTCAGTAATGAACTTAATACAGTATTTTAAAACCTGATGAATAATTTAAAAACACCCTGTATTTATCCTTCAAATGAAAGCAAGCCAATATCAAAACAAAAATATAGTGATTCTTCAAAACCAGTTTAATAATTGCAAATCTTTAACTCTTCTATGTATTTATATTTACGAAACCTTTATATGTTGGCTAAACAGTTATAACATAATAGTTATATGTGACGATATTCACAATTACGGAACTAGAAAAAACTCTTGAGGCAGACTGGTAAACCAGAGAACAAACATCTTCCAAAGTGTATTTATTGTAAATGACAGAAAATAGGTATTATCATTACATAGAATGTATTTTTGTGTGTGTAAAGGTTGTATAAATAACAACAACAAATAATTGTTCATCATGTTTTCAAACTCCATATTTACGTTACGGTACTTGCACCTGAAGTGTTCTGAAAATAATTTTAATAAAAAGTGACATCTTTAGGTTTTGTTTGATATCTGGGATATTTTACAAAACGCCGTGCATTGCGCATTAAAAAGATTTAAAACAAAAGCGCACCTGACTCCTTTAAATATTTTTGAATATGGTAACGTGTTTTAAAGCTGTTGAACAACGTTTAATTGTATGAGTTCTTACATTTATTGTAGGAGTTAACTTCTACAGCTTTTGCGAATAACCGTTGTTAACTTTTTCATATCATTGTTGCTTCTATGTCAATAAACATTGCTCTTGAACTTACGGTTTCAAAGATATACAGTAGCTCTTACAATACACATTAACCTATTAAAATTTGTGTCCCTGGTCACTTGCTTTCCTCCAGCTATTACGCCGTTATCTCTTACCTAGCAGGCTAGTCGACTCTATTGACTTTTTCATCTACTGTCTTCATTAACATTAGGTCACAATGCGACCTTTTTTAGATCGCCGGCTATAAGTTGACAGTCGTCAATGCAGTACTAACATTTGCATAAAGCTGAAATCAAACACCTTGGGTTAAAGGGCCTATCACACATTGCGACTAGTAGCTGCTACTAGCCATGTGTGTGAAAGTTTTCGGTACGTCAACATTGAATCAGCTGATATTTTCATTGGTAAGAAATGTCGTTAACTTTACACTTATGGCTGGTAGCAGCTACTAAGTCACAATGTTTGACAGGCCCTTATAAGGCCTTAGTTATATGTAAAATACGCCTAGTAGGCTACATATACACATAGCGTTTATTATACGAAAGATGTTTTTAATTAACCTGTCGAAAAGTAGTAAGGTAATCATTGTTTGAGAACATGGTTATTAAACTCACCAACAATGTCTTTAACCTCGGGTTTATCGCAATAGTTTTAAATAATGTTATAGAGATATTAACCGTTATGAAAATTTGAAAGCTTCCTGTATTTTCCATTTCCAGAATATTTAATAATTTACAACTACAGCAGAAGAGATTATCTGGGAAGAAGTATTAAGCTCACATAAAGTGCCTAAGCATAAAACCACGTTTTAACTACACTCTCGCTGAAAAGCACATCAACGTAGTAAGTAAACACAGGTCAGTATACGCCATCATAATTAAGTCAGTAAATAACTCACTACCTCAAGAGGTTATTACTCACTAGTTTATAACCCGAAACAATCGATTAGCAAATTAAGTTTTCTCTTTGGGGCAAGAAGTCAACTTATTTATGTCAGAGTTGGTGCGTAAAGTGAGAGATTCACGGTCAGGACGTGCGATGCGCGTATCACTCGCAGAAGAGGAGTGAGGAGTGAGGAGGTCAGTGCGGAGGGAGGGTGAGGGGGTCGTAAAACTGGCGATTGAAGACCAGTCCGGCGACCCTTGACCACAGAGAAAGCCGACATGATAATTAAATGCAAGAAGTCACTGTTTTTACATTCGCAACCCGCCACTTTGCGTCGGCGGAGACGCTCCTCTCAAATAGTAGCCCTTGCCCTGTAATCAACATAGTCGATACATTTCTCACACATGGACATCTCTATAGGTACAATCACTGGCACAGCATGTCTCGGGTTATCTCCGTGACACCAACACCTCGGTGAGAACCTCACTGATAAGAGGATTGTTCGTCATTACAACAAGGATTGAGTGATTTATTGGCTACAGCCAGACTTGTTTGATGGGGTCAATATAGTTTCCCAAATTCCTCTTTGCTCGTTGCTTAAGCTGTGTTATTATTATGTTGCGCATGATAATCATAAGTAACCGCACAATTTCCCACCTTGCTTTGGTGTTTTTAGACAGTAAATGTTGAAAATTTGTATTGTCTTAGTATCTAATGTCAGTATTAAAAAGAACCTATGTGGTTTTCCAAATTATTATGAAGTTAATCTCGAGATATACAGATCCATTATTGGTTAGGTACAACGTAGTTAAGCAGCAGCCCTTATACAGCCTGCACAGTTGAATTTTAAATGTGTCAAATTTGTTTGAATTCTCAAATATGTAAATACGTGTAAAGTGACTACACGTTTTGATAAAAAGAAAACTAACTAAACAAATAAAATATCTGACAAGAATAAATTGTGCTAAGACAGCACTTTATTTTAATTTTTTAAGATGTTTTATATTGTCGTGCCCTGTCATGATTTCACATGCCGAGCAATAATACTTTCAAAGTACTTGATTAATCTAATACGTATCTATTTTTACTAGTCGACAAATTCACACGTCAAAAATAAGTAGAACCGTTCACAATATACGCTACTCATAACATAACTGTCTGGTTTATCTACAACAATTAGTTCAGCGCGTCGTGGCAAGTCTTATGTTGTTCACGCACACAATAACAAAGTAAATTAAGCTGCAACACGCCATAAACAAGACTGCATTGTGCAAAGTGCAAGGTTGCACTGGTACATGAACATGAACACGTTCATGAGATGTTCAACACGTTGCTGTTCATAAACTACGAGTAGCCACGCGCCGTGAAATTGCCACAATATATCCACTTGTTACCTGATCCGATTCCTCGGGCGAATCACCAATCGGCCTCGAAATATCGAAGGTTGGCACGATTGGGGAAACGGTTCCGAGCATGCGCGTCAGAGGGCACGATGGTAATAAAGAAGTCACGGTAACAATGCAAGCTGCAGATCTTATTCTGGAAACTGCGGACTCTCTACTTTGTTGTAACGTTTGAATATTTCATAAACATTGTTTCCATTGAAGGTATTGAGTTGAAAGGTAAACACAAACAGTGTACGAGTATACGTTTTCATTATTCTGGATGTTTTGGTAACCAAACCATAATATTGTTTAGCCAAATTAAAACAATGTATTTTACATATGTCCGAAAATACGTTCTTTGCCCATTCGTCATAACTATTTTCAAACCCAATCATTTTAAGAGGCCGCCGAAAGAAGCCCGAGCGGTGTTTGAATGGGATAGGGAATCTGAGATGTGAAAAGTTCAGACGATGATAACATACCTAAGGGTTTTTCTGGAGGCATAGAGCCATTACTGCTGATGAATGCAAAACAAAAACGCCGAGTTTCGTCACAAAATTTAATTTGACTTTTATGTTTGAATACTATGTTTTTATAAAAAATCATTTTATGTCGAAAATGACAGTTTATGTGTTCATATGTAGCAACACCAATAAATCTATGCTTTTATAGACAAGAATACCAATTTTACATTGTTTTCTCCATGTTAAAAGCGGTACTCAGAGTAAGACATGCGGCCTTCCTATCCAGCCGCCTTTCAACCTCCAGGTTGCTTTGCTTTGATCGATCCAGATAAATCTGGTAGTAATGTTTACCTGAATAAAAATGAATCAATGAAATAAAAGTTAGCAAACAATACTATTTAATATAGTGGTAACTTTAAACGTTGATCTTCTTGTGGAGATTTTGGCACTTGATTGATAAGAATTTAAACACAGTAGGCCAATATACTTTGAAGTTCGTTGTTGACGATGGGAGAATTTCAGAGTTTAAACTATTATTGCGGACATTTTCCATCGTTAGCGAGCAAGATGATCATCTCCGCAATAATAGTTTAAACTCTGGAGGCCAATATAGTAAATTTTATTTGCACAAGCGCTTTCGATAGCTTTCTATCTTCAGGCTGTTGCACATAGATTATTACTTTTTGTAATTCTTCTTGCAACTGCCTGATAGCCTACTATAAAATATATTGAGCAAATAAAAATGTATAATAGTGGCCCACTGTGTTTAAATTATAATCTAACACATTGTTATTGAAACAAAAAATACACTAGTTTATGATCTAATGTTGAGGAAAACGTTAGTTATATTTTACTTCGAAACATTTACATAATTGTTTTCTTTTCTGTAAAAGGTTTTCTTTTCTCTTCCTTCTTTTTTATTGGAGCGATACAGTTTTCTAGATTACTTTAAGTTGATTTAACTTAACAGTATTTTCTTTGACTAAATTGTGGGCATTATGTATTCTCCAAACCCGAAAGTCTAATGTATAATAGTTATTATCTTTTAATCCAACCTATATACAGAAAGATTACATAATTATGTAACATAAGAGACTAGTCGCAGTGTGTAATGTTAATAACTGTGCATTGCAATCTTTAGCCGTTCCGTTGCGGATGTCATATTGAAACCCAATACGGTCCCGTTGTTAGGTTAGGTTGTGAAAGTGCAAGTGATTAATGATTTGTTTATTTATGTAGGTGTTTCAGTTTGTAAAGTCTTGTTACAGTGTTGGCTCCACTGATCCCTTAACTCTCATTAATCAATAGTCCCATGACTAATGACAACTGAGGCCAAAACCGACATCGCTCGCCTTTCGAAACGTAAAACGCTCGCATTTTACACATTTCTCGGATTTTATTAGCATCATTAATTATTTTCTCTTATAATTTTATGGACAACATTGTTTGTACGGTGATTTGGAATAAAGATCAATCTGTTCATTTTTATTTGAGTGATAATTAAAGTACGATATCTAAAACCTTAAAGCCGTTTCGTGAGACTTTCTTAAAAGAAAATGCAGCAGAGATATAAATGAAACTTTATATTAGTACTTATAAAGTACATTCCGCTTTGTATTTTAGGCTAATTTATACACAGCCATGCCACTTTTAAAATGCTCCAAGTGGGTGGTTTCCACAATTTCGAAGTGGGTGATGTGGTAATTGTGAAAGAATTTGAACAATTACTGCACATTTAGATTATATGAATGAAACTTTATTTAAACTGATCGAGTGCAGTCCTATGTGTTAACTACTTCACATGGTGAAACAACAATAATCCAGCTGATCCTTTTAAATCAATTGCGGATGGATATACCAAAAGTTATAAATTTGTACAATGAATTGTAGCAGATGACGAAAAGACAGCCAGTTTATGCCCACGATGTAAGGTAAAACTCAAACATTCTGTCCTCACTACCCCAAGCTGACACATTTGACTAGGTAGAAATTGAAATTTGAAACACCCCTACTAGGCCTAGTACACTGCAGTACCGTGTGAGTGTGTGTGGTCGAGTCTTAGCACGCGCGCCCCGGGCTCTCTGCACCTCGCGCATCTCCTTGCAATATTTTAATTGCCACTCTAATCTTACAAATGTGGAATAATTACAATAATTCGCGAGATTTCAACTTGCAGTGGCCGCTTCGAGGCGTCATAAATATGCTAATACTAGTATCTTCCGCAAGGATAACCAGCAGTACGTTACAGTACAGTAGTTTAGCATCCATCTTGCGTTGTCAAAATTACGCGCTACTTTGCCTTGGAAGAGGTTGATTCATTCGGAGAATATTGTATGAGGTAGAAAACATTAAGCAGTTTACCGTCGATGGAAATATTGATAATTTTATCAATTTAACTATCCTCATTGGCTACTCTAAGACTCATAGTGGTTAGTAGATTTGTCTACAACAACGTAGGAACTAATCTTATTTATCTTAAGTTACGAAATATATCGTATATTTAAATAGTAATGAACTAGTTATGAAAGTATTAATTCAAAATGTCTTCTCAGTGTTGGTTCCGATTTAAAATAAAATCAGAAAGCTAATATTATTAGGGTGTCACGGTAAAGACGTTTAGTTTCCACTAATGAATTAATTTATTGTTTAGTATATGACATATTTTATCAAATTAAGCAAATATAAAACCTTTTTGCAGAACAGAACCATTTGTTGTCATTGTTTTCCTCGCTGTATTTCAGGTTTAGTACTGTAAGTACAACTATTATACCCAATCCCAGTAACCAGTGCTACTTTCTTACAGGGTTTCATAAAACAAGAATTCAAAATAGGGTACAACTCAACTTACTCAAGTCTCTAGGCTACCTGTACATTAACATATTAATTATGCAGCTAAAGTGCGTTTCGAGTGTAAAGAAATATTGACTCTTATAGTATAAGACTTATACAACAATGTCGTTAGTTATTTGACTATTTATATGGACTTATCCACACGCACTGGATATTTGATGTATGTAAATTTTATAAGTATAAACGTTGTTTTATTACATAATTAGTTATTTATATTGTGCTATTTTAGACACAATAGTTCTTATAATTATTAAGATCAAGTTTGATGTCTGAGATAATCAATAACGGATAAATTTAAGTTTTTCTGAGCGCATTAACGTTTGTTTCTTAAATGTAAATAATATGAGTGCGCTCAGAAAAACTTATATGGATAATTTACTGAATTTTTTTTTCAAATTGGTTTTAAATTACTAATAAGTGTGCAAGATAAAAGAGATAAAAGTTATTTAGTGAAAACGATATACAGGCAGACGGAAAACTAGGCGATATAGTACTATGTGTTATGGGAAATGTTTTTTTATTTTGACTTGATAAATCATCTAGTGAAGTTTGATTCCCTAATTACTGGACACCCTGTATAATAAAACGCTTATTTTGAGCTGACATTTGTGTGAAATAGTTTCTTTTGGTTCCATCTTTAAGTTGTTATAAATATCATTGGGGTTTTATGATATTAATAAAGTCATTTCCGAACCACTTTGTATAAAATATGGAACATCCAAAATAAAGCAAAACGCAAATACTTCAACAAACACAATAGTAATCAGGTTATCAGTTACCTTTTAGCCACCCTGCCTTCAAACACGTGTACATAAAGTGTTAAAAGAGAAATGCTCAACATGTGTCTTGGGGGTCAGGCTCGGTGCTCGTTTCATGGTCCTGAGTGTGGGTCTTACTAAGTTGACGTCAAGGTTCACTCATTTTCCCATGAAAGTTCACTAAAAATTCAATGCAATAAATATAAAATTTGGTACACCGTATTAAAACCAAATAGGTTCAACAGTCCAACCATTGTGAAAACCAACGCTATAAAACTCCTAGTTCTCCCTAGTTTGTAGTCCACACTTTCTAAGTGTTGGGTGTTAAATATGCTATTACAAAAGTTGAACGTAGCTCAGTAATTAAGCGGTACGGTAAGATAATGTGTTGGGCGAGAGCGAGGGGCACACATGGTCTAGTTTGGGCGCACTGACAGGGTGCAATCAGCCGAGGTGTCGGCTACTAATTGATACGCCTTTCACCGCTATTGTTTTCCCAGGCTAACAACCGCTGCGTGCTGTGTGTGTCACAGAGTGCTGTGTGTATGTGTGTAGTGTGTATGTGTGTAGTGTGTATGTGTGTAGTGTGTACCGGACCTTTCCGCTCAACACCCGCCCCACCCACTACCCCTACCACAAACCTGGAGTTGGCAAACGTTACTGATAACAATACATTAGAGCACAGTACTTTGGCAAATTGTTTTGTTGTAATTAAAGGTTTTAGTGTAAATCAGTATTAAATGTATGGACATGAAATGTAAAACAGACTTTTTCACGAGTTAAGGGGAAGGGACGTTTAAAACTCGCCCTGTGAATAAGATGTTCATGAACTAATTAAGATATTCATTGGTAAATATTATAACTTTTTTGTTTTCAGGTGACCTCTTTGTTTATAGCTTTTTGTAGCGTAGTGATTTAGCTAATCTGTCGGTTATATTGTTATTGGAACAATAGTTATTTTCTAAGATAACTATGATTTCTCCTCATCCGGTCTGAAACCAATGTCTACGGCCGTTATTTCTGTCTGGTGCTGTATTTCGTGAATTCAGCCGGAAACAACTTTGTCTTTACCTGGTGATCTGTTAGTGTCTGTCTAGCCAGCAAGACAATAAACGTGCTCACTCTCCGTAGAATCTAGGTTTTATTTACTGTTCTTCCGGCCAGTTATCAAAGTTTATTGTGCTCAATTTAAAGCAATATTGTTGTACCGCCGGTCCCAGGTTGTTATAAAATAATTGTTCATAATGACAATAATGTTTGAAGATCAAAATATCTTTGACCTAGTTATATGGATGTTTAAAGTTCATTCCAAAAAGCTAAAATAATGTATAAGAAGTATCTTAAATGTAACGACAGGAACAAGGGTTTGGTGCTCCCGTCCTCATGGAACCCTTTACTAATAACTGATGTGGTAAATTCACAATTGATGTTCACGATAATACTATGTTCACACGATAATATGTTCACAGTCTAGTTTTTTGCGACTGAGAAATAGGATATGGTAAAAGTGGTGCAACTACATTTAAGTATTCGGTTCAGGATTGATTGCAACAGAACCATTTTGCAATACTGCTCTAAAACAGCTGTTTTTGACACATACTATGGACGTGCTAAAGTTGCACGTTAGTTCAAAAGAAATAAAAGGTTGTTTATGACCGTTTGATTCCATTTACTGCAGGGACATAAGCTGTTCAATAAGTTAATCTCAACATTGTCTAATAGGTAACCAGTGTACCAAAACTAAGGAGTTCAAAACATTGTTTACTTTAGCAAAGTTACACAATAATCGAGGATTACTAAACACTTTAAGGTTTAGCGGGAAGAGGAGGTCATGCTCTTATCAGTACAGCTAGGCAGCACTGCGACGGAAAGACAGAGGCCATGCTCTTATCAGTAAAGCAGCAGCACTGCGACGGAAAGACGGAAGACGCTTCTTATCAGTAAAGCAGCAGCACTGCGACGGAAAGACAGAGGTCATGCTTTTATCAGTGAAGCTTGGCAGCACTGTGACGGAAAGACAGAGCCATGCTCTTATCAGTAAAGCTTAGCAGCACTGCGACGGAAAGACAGAGGTCATGCTCTTATCAGTAAAACGGCAGCACTGCGACGGAAAGACAGAGGACATGCTCTTATCAGTAAAGCAGCAGCAGCTGCGACGGAAGGACAGAGGTCATGCTCTTATCAGTAAAGCTTAGCAGCACTGCGACGGAAAGACAGAGGCCATGCTCTTATCAGTAAACAGCGCACTGCGACGGAAAGACAGAGATCATGCTTTTATCAGTAAAAGCAGCAGCACTGCGACGGAAAGACAGAGACCATGCTCTTATCAGTAAAGCTTGGCAGCACTGCGACGGAAGACAGAGGTCATGCTCTTATCAGTAAAGCTTGGCAGCACTGCGACGGAAAGACAGAGCCATGCTCTTATCAGTAAAGCTTGGCAGCACTGCGACGGAAAGACAGAGGCCATGCTCTTATCAGTAAGCTTGGCAGCACTGCGACGGAAAGACAGAGGTCATGCTCTTATCATCAGTAGACCTTGGCAGTACTGCGACTGCGTGGCTATCATGGGCCGGTGAAGAAAGCCGCCGCCTCCGGCGTTCAGGAGCCGACAACCGACATTTTCAATGATTCATGGCCTCACAACGAAACCGCATTTGCATTTTGAATGGCTTCTTGCGTGATGTGGCCAGCGAAATACTACTGCCATTAAACGGCTTTTCTGTTGTCCATTGCTCACAGTTCAGTTGCACCGCTACAACACTGATATTGTTGATTCAAAGTTGTGACTGTTTTTACACATTTCAAGACTGTAGCATCAACTCCTTTGATTCACTACGAAGTCGTGATCAGTCAGTCGGTATCAGGATTGGTAGTATCAAACTCATCCGGCTACTTTGGTAGCAACAAAAACCATACCTGTTGACTTTTCAAGTTAAAGAAGTGTGAAACCACTAGCTTGTCTGGTGTGGATTTGGATACTATCACCTGTGTTGTAACATATGTGATATCGATATGTTGTATATTGTATTTTGGAAGCAAAATTAACCATCAACTTTGTTTAGAACTTCGACACAAATTTGGCTATATGAATATACGTAGAGATAATTTTACATGAAAATAAATCTTGTATGGAGAAACGTTTGAAAAATAATTTACAGGTTACATTTTGAGTTTGTAAAGCGTTGACCAACTAGTGACAGTCTTTGACCATTTAGGCTGGCCTAAAATTAAACTTTGGTAAGTGACCGTTGAAGAAAATTCCAAACTACAGGAGCAGTTAAAAGTAATTTAAATATAATATGGTTTAGTTTAATATTATTTTACTGATGAGTTGGAGATAGGACATGCTTTGTTTGTTCCAACTATGCTTAAAAGTTGTAACGGGATTTGGCCGAATACAACGCGAATAAGTCACATCACCCTATATATCACTTGAACTTCAAAGACAAAGATTCCAAGTTCCGTCAAATACTAAAAAATTAATTTCAAAACATAGCAGGCGTTAAAGAAATGACGACGGAACAACTAAAGGTTGTGATGGAGAATGGCTGTAAGAAAAGTTCTGTTGCAGAATAAACCAGTTTTAAAGTAAAATGTTCGCAGGTGTGTAGCTCGTATATGCTTGGTTGTAGCAGACCCATGGCGGGTTGATATCACGCGCGACCCGGAGCTCATCACTCTGGAGGCGCGGGTTCGATTCCTGCACTCACCACTAACAATTTGTTATGTGACTTTGCGGTGACGCTAGGTAAAAGTCGATGTTGAGTGTTAGACGATTTGGTAGTCCTAACTTTACCTAGTTAAACAAGAATACTTTTCATTTTTTCTTGGCCATAAAGTACTTACCGTAAGTTGTATACATTTACGATTTCCGTCTCGTGCGTAGGTTTGGTTGGTTTGAGGGTTTCTTTGTTGTTTGTATTGTAACTTAAATCCGTATAAGGTAACGGTTCAAATGTAATTGAATATCCATGTATGTTATGGCAAATAAATTGAGCCGAGGACAAATAAACTTACAACAAAACTGTAAAAGTCAAATTCAATTTTCTATTATGGTTTCATTAAATTGTCTCTTTTATGGACCAATACACATTTAAATACAATCTAAACTCTCCCTTGCCAATCTGATTTGACATGGTCATTAAGGTTTTTGTTGTATACCAAAACGTATTGCCAATAAATAATTCAAGTTTCTAAATATCTAGAAATGTAAATTCATGACTGGCTTGTAAAATCTGTTGTCCGTGATAGTCTTGAATGGGAAGAAGGTTTCATAGGTTTCTTATTGCTTACGAAGCCTTCTTCGTTTATGCAGGCACTAAACGTCCAGTTCAAGAAGCAGAGGCACAGATATTCATAGTTTGTTGCCTTAGCTAGATGAGGCGGATTGTCCACAAGGCATCATGCCGGTTTACTGCCGGCTTTCTACCGGATCTGTGTGGCTGCCGGAAGGGTTAAGGGTTAATGCCGGACGGGGGTGATCGGACAAGCCTAGATGAGCGTAATTATGCCTTCTCAGTGCTGACTCATGGCGTGAGCAGGCAACATACTCCGGTGTCCAGCTCAGCTCGTACTCCGTACACTTAAGACCATTTTTTCAGTAGTGTGTTAACTGTCAGTCAACTTTACTGCCCACTGGCATGAGTCCGTCAGTAAACACTATGATCACTACGGGAACCTAAGGGCACCCTTTAAAATTCACATGTAAACGATGGGATTTACATGTTTCAAATATGTCGATCGCAGCGAAACATACAGATAAATAAGAAGATGAATTTTCAGTCCTTGCGTCTGAAATGAGCTAACCAGCGTTGAAAAACTAATATTTGAACTTAAGACCCTCAATATATGCCACATTTTGTATAGAAAATTAATATGTTGATTTTTAATGTTGATGAATTATATAGCGCTAATCACTTGTAATTTTTCTACTTGAAATAATTTTTCCAGACGGTTGAGTTGTATAGTTTAATTTAGTCTACAATGTGTTTAAAGAAAGTTTTCAAAATATTTGAATGTATCGATCCAAGCAGTTTAGCCCACGTGAAAAAAGTATTGTAATAATAAATTTCAGAAACCCCCCTACCTTGTACACAACAATCTCTGAACCAGTCATCTAAGTGAGTGAAAGTGTATTGTTTCACCCACTTCCAAGACACAATAATTACCACTTGCTGTACGGTACTTTGATGGCTTGTCTAGACCAAACCTCTTTACTGCTCACACCCTCATAACCCTTACATGTCCACAGGACAGTGTGAAGTAATGAAGATTTCAATGGAACTATTATTATCGTCGTTACAAAGATGTACGTGTAATTCTAAACATCAGTTATGTTCTAATGGTTACCCTGTCAAAGATTTGACGGGTTCGAGAACTAGTTATTTCGTAGGTGGTTGAGTGATGGACACTGAAGGTGTTCTCCGCGTAAGAATTACTCTAACGCAGGACACTGTATATGTTACCGGCAGCAAAGTATGGAATGAACCCGTTGGTTCACATTTAAGTTACGGTTTCTTCAAACTCATTACATCACAAACCATGTGTATTTAAAACTAAAAATCTTTGTTAATTTATCACCGTTCACTAATATATTCGTATACAGCGTTTGGTCTAAGAGAGGAATGGTTCGCTGTTAGTAATTATTGAGCTTTGAACACTCAAAACCCCCAAATAGTAAAAGTTGTTCAGTAAGAACTTTTGAATGCTGATTAATAGAATAAAAAACCTTCAGCACAAGTTGATTTGCCTTAAAGCATGCCGCGATTATCATAGGTTGCTTTCCATTTAATTCTTAATAGTTTTAAAAACAATTAAAAATATTTTTAAAGACTATTAGGAGCAAGCAGGTTAAAAACTTAACCGTTATAAATGTCTAAGATGTTGTACCTGTAAGTATTAATGAGTCAGGCTATGGAACAACAGCGCGAAGACTCACCGTCAGCAACTGCTTTCATCATTGAGATGTTTCTTCAACCTAGATTTCACCAAATAATGACTTGATAGTAACGTTCAAAAGCAAAGGAGATGAGTGATAGGCAAATTCGAGGCCCGATAAACTGGACAGCCTGGGAAACAAAAGAAGAATGCGAATGCAAATCAGCAGTAAGTGTTGACCGACACAACAACATGAGGGAGGGCCGCGGAGCTGAGGCGCTCCAGTTCACGCACGGGAAACGGAAGTTAACTGTCTTAAACACCTTTTTGTTGTAACTGTATTCAGAGGAATCAATCGGCAGATAGGATCGGTTCACACGCGTGTAAAGTTGTGGGCTTCGTGCGAATAACTCTCTTGTCTTCCCTGTTTTCACTTTTAAATCCATCGTGATGAAGTCATTGGTTAAAAGTGTAAACCTTGTGTACCTTTTTTAGTATATATTCAAGTATTTTTTGAAAAAGTAACCTTAGTAGAACATTAGGTAGTGGAGCAATTAGTAAATAGCTTTACAAACCTCAATCTTAACATTTTAGCATTTAAAATTAGAATAGCTTGATAAAATATTAAAATTACGACTTGGAATTTGGGCGAAACACTGAGATTACTTTATCACTGATTATATATACCAAGCGATCAACGCTATTATTAATTATGAAAAAAGCTAACATTTTAAATACATAATGCCTTTTCTGTCATTTTATTTACTTAATTATATCTTTCTTTTCTTTGTTCAAACCCTCACAAAAGAATAATCTAAATAAAATAAAAGGACAAGTATAACACCACTTGTGTTAAGGTTCAAACTGGAAAAATTAAGCGTAAAAACTTACACTTTATACAGTTAAAGCATACTAAAGAAAATACTTATCAGAAAGCAATCAATTCCTTTCTTAGCTCAGTTTTGTCACGGCGTTATTTTATTAAACGGCCAGACACATAACGTTTAACTTTATCTAAAGTGGAATTCATTATCGGTGTCGGCAGCTTTGAGAGACTTGGCGAGAATATGAGCAGCTCCCTAATACACCAATTAAAATCTCTCGTCTCGTAGGCTACTAATAGTGATTGTTATTGCCAACTCTGCGTTCTGCTCACAGCATCGCTGGACGCACACCATTGGCTTAGTATTATTGGACTGTGAGAAGTAAATTGTTTATCTTGGCTGTACTACAATAAATAGAACAGTTATTGATATCATTTAAATACTAGAGGTAATAATTTGATGCCTGATTAACCTTAGTTTGGATGGTTTTAGAAGCTTCCACTCAAGTTAAAACCAGTGAGGTTAAACCTTTGCCAACTGTTGAAACAATCGAATGGATCAGAAGTAGATAAAAAGCTATGAAAGCGGAGATTTGTGATAGAAACACATTTACGCTTTATAACGTTCAATTGGACCATAAGGAAGTTGCTTGGAGGAAAGAAGAAGCATGGACTGATAAAATAAAAAGAGCTTATATTTAAAACAAAATACAGCAAATCTGTGCACAAAGCCAACGGTTCAAGACGACACTAGCGTACTTCGTGGTTTACTGGGCCTATACTCGTACGTGAATAACAACCACTATTTACTTAAACCCAAATGCTTAGATGCATGATTTGTCCAGTACAGTAAACTTACATTTGTCCAGCGATGCATCCGAAGTCGTTTATTTTCCATATAACGTATTTGGCAAATAAACGACTTAGGATGCATCGCTGGACAAATGTAAGTTTACTTCAAGAGCATCCCAGAAACCAATTACAATCATGATAGACGACTCGCAACTGTCCAGTACTTCTCTTTGACTTTATCTGAATTCACTATGTCTATTGTACAGGTAAAAATATACGGTTCTGCAAGTGCAAGCCCCTTGTTTACAGCAAGAGCGTTGTATAAGAAGTCACCAGCTCCACTCCACTCTGCTCTCAACTTTGAACTATTCAACACAACGCATCATCTTTTATTCATTTAGCCTTCGAGTCATGTGTTTCTGACACTTGTTTACATTGTTCTACAAAGTCTACTTACTCATACTAGATAATATCTCTATCTCAAAGAAAAATCCGGTTTCACATGAAAGTATTTTGCAGACGTATGACTAACGTACCTTGGAGGTTTTCTTCAGAGCTTTACCTCACAACCTACTTCTTCTAAACCAAGTTATCATTTTTAAATAAAAAAACATCGGTAAAACTATAGACTTGAAATTATGTTTAATTCTTCTACCACATGGGTGTAGGTAACTTCTATAAACATGGATTACTTAGCAGATATAAATATTAGCAAATCATGTTTATACCATACCCATAGTATTACTTCCGTCGACAAGAGCCCTCAAGTGATGTTTTGGGTTTTCGTGTTGTTTTCTTTTAGAAACAATGAGTACTACAATCTAAATTTTAAAAACATTAAGCGCTCCTGTACAAAAAAGTACTATCTAGTTTTCAACAAAGCTCCTGGTTCAAATAGGATATTTAACCATGTAAACATTACTATATGAACACACCGTTCAAATTCTAACTAACTGGAATATAAAATCATTGCTCAATTAACAAGCAATAGCAGTTTATGGCCCATTTCACCTATAATTAAGAGTAAATGATAACACTTCTATTGCATTAACTCTCAATTTCTCCCAGGCGAAAGCCTTCTCTTTTACAGCTTAAGCAAATCTTATAAGGCCATCCCGTCGAGTCATCTAAGCCTCTTAACCCTTTTGCTAATTTGCCGTTATTACTTGACCTACAAAGGTATGAATGAACCGGAGTGACAACGGCAAGAGTGCGCTGTGTGCCTCTGCTTCCGGGCCATTGTCACGTGACAACCAAGTCATCTTGCCCCAGTTGGTACAATCAATTAAGAACCTCAGCTGTGGATCACGACGCCGGGTGTTGTGTGCAAACTGGGCCTCCACGCACTTACAGAGTGCGTAGAACTCACTTAACTATAGCAGAGGACAGAATACGACCTGTCGGTCAAGGTGCAAAAACTTGTTCTTAATTCATTAAACAAAGATGCCTTATGACTACTTTTTAAGCTTATATCAACCAAAACAAGGACTGTTCTTACGGATTGAATTAAAATCGAACCATAACAGCACTCATGCTCCTGGCCTGCTAACTTTCAGTTTAACTCCAAGCTTTGATTGGTTTTCAATATTGCCGATTATTTTTTGATAATTACTATCCCACGACATTATAATTACTATCCACGACCTATTGTCGTTCTTAAAATCGTACTCCAACTTACTTTACCTACAAAAGCATATTAATCCATGTTTACGGGGAAAGGTGTAATTACTCCAAGCCCTGGCCCATAGTGTTAATGCCCTCACTGTGGCTTTCTCGAGGAGCCGTAAATAACCACTTGATAATTGGTAACCGAACACTAATTGAATATTCAATAATACCAATAAAGCAATTATTAAATAATGTGGTCGAACATGCAATTACTGGTAGTGGAGCTAATCAATTCAGGCGTTGTTACTGCGAGATAGTGAAGTCAGCTCGCACGCATAAACGCGTGAGCCGTGCCTTTATAGCACCGGAAGCATTGTAGTAGTCTTGTAATCTCTTGGATTAGTTGTTTAGAGCGTCCATGAAATCGAAGTTAGTCTGCTTGCTTTAGCTCAGAAGTCCATGTCCTGCTTAATTATTTATTTATTTTTCTTACCTTTATATAGAAAAACGTGATTATATACATAGTGTCCAAAAGTTCCATCCCCCTTAACCTTTGAACGAATGAGAATTTTTGAACGTACCCTTTGGAATATGTATTAAGGGTTAACTGAAGTACTTTTTGGCATATTTTGGAGGTAGACTTGCCATCCCGAAGAAGGGTATTGGGGAGTTGACCTTAGACACTTTTATATCGACGGCGCCTTAAGCAATGAAACACGTTTTGGGCCGCCATTTTGAACAGGGGCATTGTATAAACTTTTGTGGTATCAATGAATGTATCTAATTATATCGCTTCAAATGAGGGGTCACACGTTTGGGTAAATTAAACACTTCTAAGGGTTACTCTCGCCACCCCTATTTCGGAGAGGGGCAAACCCCTTTGGGTACTCGGTGTATTGTTTGCAACAGAAAGTAATTTTACCACCAAAACAGAATTTCTGTCGTTCTTTAATGAAACATAGAAGGTAGTCTTCGTTTTAATCACCTCTTTGAAATTATGCTCTCAGTTAAAGTTACAGAAAATTTGTTATCAAACTCAATCAAATTTTAACCTGTTGTATCTTTCCCTCTGTAATTATTCCCCACATGTTGGGAGCTTATCATGACCATCGAAGCGTACAAAACTACGTACAGAGCAGAACTATCTAAGATGATTCTGAAGAGGTGTTGAAGGCATGTGGTTAGTGACCGTTTAATACAATCAATAGCACAGATAACCTTCACTACCCCAAGAAGCTGAGGTATGAAATCAGTAATTGTATCTAATGTGATGTTGATAAAAGGTGACCATACAGACAGAGCGTGATAAGCGGTGGTCAACCAAGCGGCAACATGGCGCCCAGAGCTAAGGACGCTTCACTTGAGCCAAATTTTGATAAATTATGAAAACACTGGAGCACGTTCATTATCTTGTTTTTGGACCATCAAACGTGAATCTTTTCATGGAGGCCTGAGCCCATTCCAATTTAAAGAAAGTCTTGTAAGGGAATGGGAAAGTCTGTTGTAGTGTAGTCGTTGTCATATTGCAACAGCAGCACCTTTATTTAATTAAATAATAATGTTTATAGTGACTTGAGTTCAACTTTTATTCTAAAGTAAAGGTTTGGTAAACTCAATGCCTTCTGACGATTTCTAACTAAGACTTCCTGATCAGTGATAGTACAGCTGAAGTACAAGGAGTTGTCAGCAAGGACACTTCAGCCAAACCACTGTCTCTTAATTACGGCTTACAAATCCACAAGCAGCCAACCATCAAGCTACATATGAAAATGAAAACTAAAAGAAAACAGTAGTCCTTTTATGCATTTATTTGTATCCACGGAAGGTTTTAAGAATTGTAACACATCAAATAGTGCTTCCTAGCTTGTTTGGCCTTAGACAGCCTTATTCAAAGGGGGTTTCTTTCTAAAAAAACATCGCTGTATTGCACGTACAAAGAAACCCGTTATAGGCTTCTTGTTCTGTTCGTCATTGCGCAAAAAGTGAAGTTTGCCGAGTGACAGGGAGGGGAAGCTCCAAGTGCCCTATTTCCCAGCACACTGTAGGCAGTGCACTACAGTAATTACAGTAAGGAGATCTAAGTTGGGCAAAAACAGGAAGATCGTGAGCGCACGCTGTCAATCGTGGAGACGCAGCGCGGCATCGTGCACAGTGCTCAGTGCTGCACTCTGCACACAAGGTCATACCGTTATCATTTGTTACACAACAATGATTTACTTCCACAGTGAACTTGGGTAGTTATGTATACCGTGGGGTTTATAGCTTGGGTGGCTGGGATACTTTTGTTAGCACTCCACGCGGCCAATACGTTGGTAAAACATATGAGTTAACAAGATAATTTGAAGTTTTTAAACTAGGTTTTATTAAAAGGAAACCTTAAAGTTTTGGTGACCCATGCTAATTGAAGAAACCCTTTTTCGTACTACAATAAAACTCAGTTGGGACAAATAAGTGACTGGCAAAATAATGTTAGAGTCTATTGAAACTTTAAAGTGGTTTATCACTTTCTCGTATTGTACATTTAAGATTCAAGCGATATTTTCCTCCGATTTAACCCTGAAATGTACAGGGTGGTTGGAATGTAAGTAGGCAAAACATCATTGTAATGACTATCTAAGTTTATTAAAATAGCGTATGCACATTTGAAATGTATTCATAAACATACGCTAAACTAAATATGAAAATGAAATAAAAAGTTAAATTTCCACGTAGGCACCGGTGTTGTTCAACAATTTCTCTAAACGGTCGGGGATACAATTTCACTTTCTGAAAGAAGTCAATTCGATTATAGTGATAACTTCTTGAATGCGATTTTACAATTCATCTACCATTACAATCTTGGACGTATAAACTTCTTCCTTATAGAATCCCCATAGAAAAAATCACAGCAGTTAGATCTGGGCTGCTCGCAGGCCATTCGTGTGGTCCACGCCAACGTCAGAGAACATTTCGTCCATCCACTCATGAACAGATATTGCAAAGAACGTACAACAATAAACCAATATTAATAGTCAATATGAAACGTTATTGAACACTCCATATTATGACACTATTGCCAGCATGAAAAGTAATGCTGCAGAAATGTATAATACATTACTATTACCTGTTACTTTGCAACCACCCCGTGTACAGGGTGAGTTTTATATGTCCCTCCACACTGTAACTTTTAAAGAGAGAAAAATTTTGAAAACCCCTTTGGAATTGTTTTATAGGTACTGAAGTTTCTTTTGACGTACTTTTCGTTACCCATCTACACCCAAAACCGGGGGGGGGCCTAAATTTTTTAAATACGAATCCCCCTTTGTGACGCCTTATTTTAAAGGGTAGAAAAATACAAACTCATTGACTTCATTAAACAAATTTTACAACCTTCCTGTACAAAATGGTGACTAAAATGTTTCTCATTTTTTAAGCAGATAAATGGACGCTGTCGCTATATTTTTCGAAATGTTGAAAAAATACAGATTTAGTTTTTGGGTACTCAAAGCTTTAAAATGATATGTTACAAGATAAATTTTGCAAAATTTTGTCAACTGCCCCTTTTTCAAAATTTGTCAATTTTCAAAAGTTTGAAAAATTTATGTTGTAACATACTATTATTTTAAAGCATACCATTAAGAACACTATAAAAACATTCCTTAACGGGTTTTCAAAATGTTTCCTCTTTCAAAAGTCAAGGTGGGAGGGGATATAAAACTCACCCTGTATAAAGCAGTTGAATCCCACTATTAGCTATTTAGCTGCATTTGTTTTTAAGCTACTGTCCTTGGCCGAGCTACTGCGTTACAAGAACAGTTTCAAAACTGCCAGGCAGACAATGCACCTCAGTTATCAGTTGGCTGGTTGCGAATGATGGAGGAGGGCTCCAAGTATCACGTCAGTATTTGTCTCATACAACATACGTTACTCAAGCTATTCAACACTGCCACTCATGCAGACTATTCATAAATCAACAGTTTCAACAGCAGCTAGCAGGATAATGTATACGAGATACCCGAGTGCGTATCAGAGTCACTGCCCCTCATTATAGACTGCTCAAACTCACATTACACATGTAACTGTCATACAGGGCGCCTTACCCTCTCTCCCTTTTGGGGTTGTTGGGGATTTTTCCTCCTTTAAGTGGCTTAGGGAATATGGGTAAATCTGCAAGGACAAGTAAGAATGTTCATCATTCGGTTCTTCTAATAGGTCATAAAAAGGCCAACCAACAATAGCCCAATAACGATTCACCACTCGGATGATTATTTTTACATCCTAAACAACCGATATATAAAAGGAAGGTGAACTAATATCAATATTTAGATACTGAGCACGTGATAACTTATAAAAATCAACTAGTCAAACGCCTTAAAGTTGGTACACGACGAACAGGACATTTCATCTTACCTATCGGCGAATTCGATTAAAACTTATTGTTTATATATGTGTGTGTCTGTTTAACTGTAGTGGACCATTTTGTGTAGTATCTAAAATATATAATGGAATCTACCCAGTATGTAAAACATAATGCATCTTATAGAATATAGATATCCTTAAATGGTTTTGAGACATACTTATTCCGGCCTATAATGTTTTAGTTAAATTTTAATGCTAACTAAAAGGACACATCTTTGATCCAAAACTAATTATGCCCGACTGGCAGGATATCTCAAATGTATTAATAAGTAAAACCAAATCATTTTCCAAGAATAAAACATGACATATTAAATTAGTAGTACTAAGCAATATAATGTAAAGAACGTTCTTCTGTTTCAATACCAAAGAGGCGCAGTTTTCAAACATAAAGTTGTTTAGAGCACACGTAGCAACCAGCTGGACCTGAACCTGAGCTGGTCACCTGGAAACAATCTCACTGACACATCATTCAAATTACTGTAGACTGATTAGAACAGAAATCTAGGCTACTGGAGGTTATATAATAATAAAAATCTTTATTAAAATAAAATTATCCGCCCTTTCTGGGGTTGTCAATACACGGAACACATATAAACTAGTATGAATACAATTTTGACACAGAAAATTTTGTTAGTTTTTATATAAATGGTTTCTAATTATTCCAGTAGAACCTTTTAAAGTTTCACGATAATAATTTTTAAATATGTTTGTCCAAATCAAATTTTTTCCAAAAATCCACAAAAAATGTTGTCAACGTTCCTCTTGAACCAATAAACAAACCAATAACTTCTAATTTTGTAATTTTGAAATGTTCTTTGAAGTAATCCGATGTGGGTTCATACATTTTTGTTTTTCTTCATTTACTGCCATGGCTTGGTTCTTGTCCACTTCAAACCTGATTGTAGGATCAAGCACTATGCCGCAATTTTTGGATCTGTCAATTAGCAGAATGTCGACCCTTCTTGTGCTTCCATCACTGGACAGGCAGTGAACCTCTTCGTGTACTTCCCATATTGTAGGTATGGGTGAACTGACTTGCTGCTGTGAACGTTGTACGACAACCTTGGCCAAATTACATCAAGAAACATTTTTGTGAATGTTTTTTAATTGTTTAAAGCTGTAGAATGTTCTAGAAATAGTTTCAGTCATAATAAAGCTTAATAATATTGGAAAGCCGTTAATTTTGAAATGGTTTGTTGTAGTTTACAATCAAAATCCTTATTAGAGTACTAATTACGTGAAGAGTTATTACACTGTTTAATTCTAAATGATCAAATTCACCACAACAAACCAATTTTAGATAGTTCATACGTTGCATCTGTTTACTGAGAATACCAAAGCAGTGCCCTGATATATTAACATAACTGAAAACATACTACCGAGATTACTTACTGCATCCTTGTCATCGCTCCTACAAATTAATCCCATAACATGTGGGGTGTCACTGGACCTGTTCAGCACAAGGAGTGCAAGTATTGATTAAGCAATAAACTGAATCGTAGACGCCAACTTTCACTGGGAAGATCCTGCTCTATAAAAATCCATACAGAAGGACACAGGTATCCGCAAGCGCAATGTTACATTGTTCATGAACCTGACACACGCCAGCAAGGTCCCGGCCTCTCTACGAGATCCAATCATACCGAATTTAAATACGGCATAGAGAAGAGAGGGCGATGGCGGCTAGCTGCTAGCTGCTAGCTGGTCGATGACTATCTACCATGGTGCTATAAAGCACTGGGTCGTTTGTTCCGAGCAGATACGCACGACGCGGTTAAGGATTTGAATAGCAAATGAACCCTGATATTAATTATACAATTAGTGTCCTGGACACCCATTATGATACCTGTTAGCCAGGTATTTATTGGACTTATCACCATCGCTATTGTTTATTTCATGGTCTGGATAAAGGTCGAAAAGCTTGCGAAAGCTCAGAGACAATGAGCACTTGGCCTTACAAGGCCTGACTGTGGTATGTACGTTTGGTGTTTCCTTTGAAATGCCAATTGATTTCTGTGCTTTACGTTCCTTGTATTTTCCTAGGTATTTTCAAGACGTAAACTTTAGGCAAGAAGAGTAAAAATAACAATGTATGAGTACATAGTAAAATGTTTCGTTTAAGTGTATCTTTTCTGGTTAGGGGTTACATTAGAGAGTTGCATCTTAGTCTTAAATAAAAACAATTACACAGTAAGCGTTTTTTAAACTCTGTAAATGTTTACTTTTCTTTTAATTTATGTAACAAGCCTGACGATGAAGACTTGTACGTCGAAAGCGTTTGTACAATAAAAAGCTAACCTGTATTTGTTTTATCTGTAATAGTAAAATTACCTTTTATACCTGCCAATATCTCCTTTAGAATACTAGATAATTTCAGTTTACATATTGTCTCTAAGTATCTCTAAGCAACTATCATGCACTAAGACCTAGGGATATCTAAAAGCACTTGCTGCAGACAGAAAGATGGAGAGCTCTTCTGGATGCCTATGCCCCAAGGGAGATGAAGGAAATAAGTCAAGTGTAAGTCATTATCTTCATAATATCTCCATACTATGATTTAGGCTTGGTTTCATCTGTATTTATGTTCGGTATACATTTTGTTTTGGGGTTAAAATCACCAATTATTAGTGGAAAAGTGACCATTCTATCCCAAGCACAAAATTTATACCAAGCATAAAACAAAGGGAAACCGGACCTTAATGAATTTGTTTAGATATATTAAGTACTTAACAAACATACCTACGTTCAGTTAAAAACTATCACAAATTTTTGTTTTAACTGTGTCTTCTTGTCTAAATTAACTACTACGCTTGGCATGGGCTCGAACTTGATTTGTGTTAGCAATCTTTGTCCAACATGCACCTTGTAAATATCAAGGAGCAGTTAAACATAAGTTGCAGAGCGATAAATATTTGTACGACTTCGGAAAGATCAAAAGACCTGCCCAACATCTTTAAACGTTCGTGATAATGGTGAACAATATACCATAAAGTAAATTCGGCTGGCCGAGCCGCAAAGCCTACCAAGGCTGTCTGCAAGGCTGAGCCGACATTTGGTCTTATTTATACACAATACTCAGTCTAGTCCTTTGATGTTAAATTTATGAATCACACTTAAAATTGTCCAACTAAGAATCTGGTTTATAGCGGAAAACGACAGTAAGAGTATTGTTTGAGTATTGTAGGTTGCACACTCGAGACATGTCAGTATCAGTACAACTTATTTAGAAAGTTAGACAAGCTGTAGTGGAGAAATTCTAATATGAAGAAATCAATTTGTAACGTTATTGAACACTCCATATTATGACACTATTGCCAGCATGAAAATTAATGCTGCAGAAATGTATAATACATTACTATTACCTGTTACTTTGCAACCACCCGTGTGAGGGTGAGTTTTATATGTCCCTCCCACACTGTAACTTTTAAAGAAAACATTTTGAAAAACCTTTGGGAATGTTTTTTATAGGGTACTGAAGTTTCTTTTGACGTACTTTTCGTTACCCAACCACACCAAAACCGGGGGCCTAATTTTTAAATACGAACCTTTGTGACGCCTTATTTTAAAGGGTAAAAAATACAAACTCATTGACTTCATTAAACAAATTTTACAACCTTCCTGTACAAAATGGTGACTAAAATGTTTCTCATTTTAAAGCAGATAAATGGACGCTGTCGCTATATTTTTCGAAATGTTGAAAAAATACAGATTTAGTTTTGGGTACTCTAAACTTTAAAATGATATGTTACAAGATAAATTTTGCAAAATTTTGTCAACTGCCCCTTTTTCAAAATTGCCAATTTTCAAAGTTTAAAAATTTATGTTGTAACATACTATTATTTTAAAGCATATATTAAGAAACACTATAAAACATTCCTTAACGGGTTTTCAAAATGTTTCCTCTTTCAAAGTTAAGGTGGGAGGGGACATATAAACTCACCAGATCCCACTATTAGCTATTTAGCTGCATTTGTTTTAAGCTACTGTCCTTGGCCGAGCTACTGCGTTACAAGAACAGTTTCAAAACTGCCAGGCAGACAATGCACCTCAGTTATCAGTTGGCTGGTTGCGAATGATGGAGGAGGGCTCCAAGTATCACGTCAGTATTTGTCTCATACAACATACGTTACTCAAGCTATTCAACACTGCCACTCATGCAGACTATTCATAAATCAACAGTTTCAAGCAGCAGCTAGCAGGATAATGTATACGAGATACCGAGTGCGTATCAGAGTCACTGCCCCTCATTATAGACTGCTCAAACTCACATTACACATGTAACTGTATCAGGGCGCCTTACCCTCTCTCCCTTTTGGGGTTGTTGGGGATTTTTCCTCCTTTAAGTGGCTTAGGAATATGGGTAAATCTGCAAGGACAAGTAAGAATGTTCATCATTCGGTTCTTCTAATAGGTCATAAAAGGCCAACCAACAATAGCCCAATAACGATTCACCACTCGGATGATTATTTTTTACATCCTAAACAACCGATATATAAAAGGAAGAACTAATATCAATATTTAGATACTGAGCACGTGATAACATAAAAATCAACTAGTCAAACGCCTTAAAGTTGGTACACGACAACAGGACATTTCATCTTTACCTATCGGCGAATTCGATTATTATTTATTTCATGCACTATACAATTCTAGTAATCCTTAGTGAGCCAATGTGTTATAACGAATATTAATACATCAACCATTGAACCCTTAACATCCCAGATACGTACTATATATGTACACAAGCAACAACAGTAATGAGTAACAACTGTCGGCCGAGTAAACCCTTGAAGGCGTCTATTTAAACAAATCAGTTTACCGAGCCCTTGGTGAAAGGCCTGACTACCTGCGTGCGCGCAGTCAGCCGTACATAATTGACCGCTAGGGTACGTACAGCGGATTTTTCCCTTGAAAATCCCTCCACCACCGGCGCAAAGGTAACTTTATCCCTTGCTGGCCAGTGTTGGTCACCAAAGGGATAGTACCCGGCCAGGAAAATTCGTGAAGCACTCCATTGATTCCTTGGCGCATGGCAGGTGGTACAGTCAGCTGGAAACCAATGGTTTCCATTGTAGTTGATGACAGTATCTAACTGTGGCCAAAAATAATGATTTATCATTTCCTATAACGTTGTTTATTAACTTTGACAGCAAATACCTCAAGTGCATCTTCAAAAATTACGGTATAATCGACGCCGCCATACCAAAACGTGGTCCAAACTTTAATTTTTGGATAAATTTGCTTTTCGTAGATATCTTAAGGGTTTTAATTTTCAGAATACGACACAGGTTTTGCTTTGTTGTAGAATTGAGGTTGAAGGGCTGTCCACAAAACTCCAAAACTTACTGCAGCAATGTTTTCAGTAAATCGACCGCCATTAGGACGAAAAGGTGTTTTGACATCTAGCACTATTTGGTAGTATTGATTTTGTGACTAATTTTGCAATCTGTAAAGCAAGTTGCATACAATTATGAATACCAAAGTCATTCCGGTGGGCAATAGTCGTATGCAAACTGTCATCATTTCTAAAAAGTTTTGAATCATAAAATTTGTTGTTCAGTTGAAAACCGGTCCATAACAACAAATGTCAGCGTGAACAAAGCAGTTTTAAAATATCAGCTGTTTACTATAAATTCAGAAGGGTTCCAACATGAAAAATGTAAATTGTAATGGAATCACTTAATACCAGGTATCTTTTGTCAGCAACTCAGGGTAGATGGGTATCGAAATACGCCTGTGGGCAAGGAGTTGATAACGTGGGAAAACATAAAAATAATAATAACAAACCAACATACCTGAGTTCGACTCTAACTGCCCGAAGACACTCTCAAGAAATTAACGCCATCCGTAAATCTGTGAGAAACCTTTATAGTAACATCTATCAAATTGAAACAAAGTAACTCTAAATAATAGTAGTAGTTACTTATTTCGAAGTAGTAAAATCCGTCTCACAAATTCATGGATGATGTTCATTGCTTGAGGGCGTCTTCGGGCCGATCGAGTCAGACTGTTGATCAATGCTTCTCTTGCCGGTTTGATGTTTTCAGGTGTCCTGGAGATCTTGTTCACCCTGGTGTTTCTGCCTTCTTTTTTTCTCTCAAGTTTTCAACCCACCTTACTAGCGAATTTCAACGAAGACATGCTAATCAATATTGAAATGCTGTCAAAAGATCCAGCAAGTATTGATCTCAGATACCAAGCGTAGTTGATCAGTGAACTTTCTAATATTGACCCTATAAGCGAAAGCCCACTAATGAACATTTTTCTCAGCCAATGTATCTTAAATATATAATGGAATCTACCCAGTATGTAAAACATAATGCATCTTATAGAATATAGATATCCTTAAATGGTTTTGAGACATACTTATTCCGGCCTATAATGTTTTAGTTAATTTTAATGCTAACTAAAGGACACATCTTTGATCCAAAACTAATTATGCCCGACTGGCAGGATATATCAAATGTATTAATAAGTAAAACCAAATCATTTTCCAAGAATAAAACATGACATATTAAATTAGTAGTACAAGCAATATTGTAAGAACGTTCTTCTGTTTCAATACCAAAGAGGCGCAGTTTTCAAACATAAAGTTGTTTAGAGCACACGTAGCAACCAGCTGGACCTGAACCTGAGCTGGTCACCTGGAAACAATCTCACTGACACATCATTCAAATTACTGTAGACTGATTAGAACAGAAATCTAGGCTACTGGAGGTTATATAATAATAAAAATCTTTATTAAAATAAAAATTATCCGCCCTTTCTGGGGTTGTCAATACACGGAACACATATAAACTAGTATGAATACAATTTTGACACAGAAAATTTTGTTAGTTTTTATATAAATGGTTTCTAATTAATCCAGTAGAACCTTTTAAAGTTTCACGAATAATAATTTTTAAATATGTTTGTCCAAATCAAATTTTTTCCAAAAATCCACAAAAAATGTTGTCAACGTTCCTCTTGAACCAATAAACAAACCAATAACTTCTAATTTTGTAATTTTGAAATGTTCTTTGAAGTAATCCGATGTGGGTTCATACATTTTTTGTTTTTCTTCATTTACTGCCATGGCTTGGTTCTTGTCCACTTCAAACCTGATTGTAGGATCAAGCACTATGCCGCAATTTTTGGATCTGTCAATTAGCAGAATGTCGACCCTTCTTGTGCTTCCATCACTGGACAGGCAGTGAACCTCTTCGTGTACTTCCCATATTGTAGGTATGGGTGAACTGACTTGCTGCTGTGAACGTTGTACGACAACCTTGGCCAAATTACATCAAGAAACATTTTTGTGAATGTTTTTTAATTGTTTAAAGCTGTAGAATGTTCTAGAAATAGTTTCAGTCATAATAAAGCTTAATAATATTGGAAAGCCGTTAATTTTGAAATGGTTTGTTGTAGTTTACAATCAAAATCCTTATTAGAGTACTAATTACGTGAAGAGTTATTACACTGTTTAATTCTAAATGATCAAATTCACCACAACAAACCAATTTTAGATAGTTCATACGTTGCATCTGTTTACTGAGAATACCAAAGCAGTGCCCTGATATATTAACATAACTGAAAACATACTACCGAGATTACTTACTGCATCCTTGTCATCGCTCCTACAAATTAATCCCATAACATGTGGGGTGTCACTGGAACCTGTTCAGCACAAGGAGTGCAAGTATTGATTAAGCAATAAACTGAATCGTAGACGCCAACTTTCACTGGGAAGATCCTGCTCTATAAAAATCCATACAGAAGGACACAGGTATCCGCAAGCGCAATGTTACATTGTTCATGAACCTGACACACGCCAGCAAGGTCCCGGCCTCTCTACGAGATCCAATCATACCGAATTTAAATACGGCATAGAGAAGAGAGGGCGATGGCGGCTAGCTGCTAGCTGCTAGCTGGTCGATGACTATCTACCATGGTGCTATAAAGCACTGGGTCGTTTGTTCCGAGCAGATACGCACGACGCGGTTAAGGATTTGAATAGCAAATGAACCCTGATATTAATTATACAATTAGTGTCCTGGACACCCATTATGATACCTGTTAGCCAGGTATTTATTGGACTTATCACCATCGCTATTGTTTATTTCATGGTCTGGATAAAGGTCGAAAAGCTTGCGAAAGCTCAGAGACAATGAGCACTTGGCCTTACAGGCCTGACTGTGGTATGTACGTTTGGTGTTTCCTTTGAAATGCCAATTGATTTCTGTGCTTTACGTTCCTTGTATTTTCCTAGGTATTTTCAAGACGTAAACTTTAGGCAAGAAGAGTAAAAATAACAATGTATGAGTACATAGTAAAATGTTTCGTTTAAGTGTATCTTTTCTGGTTAGGGGTTACATTAGAGAGTTGCATCTTAGTCTTAAATAAAAACAATTACACAGTAAGCGTTTTTTAAACTGTGTAAATGTTTACTTTTCTTTTAATTTATGTAACAAGCCTGACGATGAAGACTTGTACGTCGAAAGCGTTTGTACAATAAAAAGCTAACCTGTATTTGTTTTATCTGTAATAGTAAAATTACCTTTTATACCTGCCAATATCTCCTTTAGAATACTAGATAATTTCAGTTTACATATTGTCTCTAAGTATCTCTAAGCTTAACTATCATGCACTAAGACCTAGGGATATCTAAAAGCACTTGCTGCAGACAGAAAGATGGAGAGCTCTTCTGGATGCCCTATGCCCCCAAAGGAGATGAAGGAAATAAGTCAAGTGTAAGTCATTATCTTCATAATATCTCCATACTATGATTTAGGCTTGGTTTTCATCTGTATTTATGTTCGGTATACATTTTGTTTTGGGGTTAAAATCACCAATTATTAGTGGAAAAGTGACCATTCTATCCCAAGCACAAAATTTATACCAAGCATAAAAACAAAGGGAAACCGGACCTTAATGAATTTGTTTAGAGATATTGAGTACTTAACAAACATCCCTACGTTCAGTTAAAAACTATCACTCTACAAATTTTTGTTTTAACTGTGTCTTCTTGTCTAAATTAACTACTAGGCTTGGCATGGGTTCGAACTTGATTTGTGTTAGCAATCTTTGTCCAACATGCACCTTGTAAATATCAAGGAGCAGTTAAACATAAGTTGCAGAGCGATAAATATTTGTACGACTTCGGAAAGATCAAAAGACCTGCCCAACATCTTTAAACGTTCGTGATAATGGTGAACAATATACCATAAAGTAAATTCGGCTGGCCGAGCCGCCAAGCCTACCAAGGCTGTCTGCAAGGCTGAGCCGACATTTGGGTCTTATTTATACACAATACTCAGTCTAGTCCTTTGATGTTAAATTTATGAATCACACTTAAAATTGTCCAACTAAGAATCTGGTTTATAGCGGAAAACGACAGTAAGAGTATTGTTTGAAGTATTGTGGTTGTAGGGCACTCGAGACATGTCAGTATCAGTACAACTTATTTAGAAAGTTAGACAAGCTGTAGTGGAGAAATTCCTAATATGAAGAAATCAATTTGTAACGAACCCTCCCAAGAGCTCAGAACTGAAAAATGTTACTAAAATTTCTGTGTAGAAAATATGTTTAATCAACGGCGAAGAAAATATGTTCTCTTCATATTTATTACCAGAACATCCGTTTAATTTTCAAGTTATTTTCATAATATTTGTGTAGGGGCATCGGATTATCGATGGTCTAGTGGCTATCCCAGTGTACTGCAGAGCTTGAAGTTGTGCGTTCAACTCCCGCTCTAGGTGTTTTTTCACCACAATGCACCCTCGCAGCCCATTCAGCTGCGTGAGAGAAGTAAGTTAGTAAGTACGACAGTAGAGAATGGTAAACAATGTGGTGTTAGAACATTTTAGATGGGAAAGTCTTCTCATAAAACTTACTATGTTTCAACTTATGTTTCAAAACTTACTTTACAGAAGCATATATTCTGGAATTTTAGTTAGTTGAACAATTGTATTAAATATATATCGTGTGTCTAAAATGGGTTTTTTGCAATTGTCCGAACAGTTGTCGGATTAATTAATTCCAAATTCCAGATTGCTACCATCAGTAGTGTAATTACCTCTAAGCAGTTTTTAAAATATTAACATGGACATCCCCATGGTACGCTATATAAGTATCCCTCTATGGTTCTAAGAACCTTATTTTGTAAAGAGACTATTTTTGTAAAAAGTCCCTGGATGGACAAATGAATGCCCTGAAACAGGAGAAGGTATGGTTGGTGTCATGATGAATGGGCTGATCTGTGTGAGCTCACAGCTGACCAAGCGCTACCACAGAGTGTAAACTCACACGTCAGATCAGCTGTTGAGAGACTTCATCAATCTCAGCTGATAGAGCTGGCGCTGTCACTGCTCACTGCGGCAGCTTGGCAAACCGAGATCACTAGAAAGTGATCGCCAGAAGGCGGGCTAAAGGTCGAGGCTGGAGGCCGCAGGTCGTGCCCAGTTGGTCCATTGTTTCAGTCCCCCGGGTATACCTTGAAATTTGAAGCTCGACATGACCTGGAAGATTACCTCCAGATGTTTTGATTGGAATCAAATGGTCTTTGTGCCGTGGCATTGCTGGGTTCGGTTATTTCATCAGGCGGGGCGGGCTGAGCTCAGTCGGCGAAATTGAATTTTAATCCGGCAATTTGGTGTGCGTGATGTCGGGCAGTTTCGCTAACAGAGGTAGAAATTACGGGAGTTTTTCGACGAAGACTTTTGTTTCCTGGTTCTTTTGGAACATCGAGAGCCTAAGGTAGAGCTAATTAAAACCCACCATTACAAGGTGTCATAGTTCACCCACATATATTTTTGTCACCTAATAAATGTTTGATGAACTAGCTTAAATTAAAACGTTTATGTTGTAATTCAAAGAATGTGGGAAAAATAATTTTGTGCATACCAAGTGGTCTAAGTGTTTCTGAAGGCTTTAAGTAGTAAGGGGTATCATATACCGTAAATTTTAAACTCCTTTAAAACTTTAAAAATAATGTTGAAATATTAATTTGTTTAAATAAATATTCGTAAAAGTGTTTTTTACATCGCATGAAAGTCAAATGTAACACAAGTTCTCATTTAAAGTAAGTTGATTGCGGGGTACTAGTTGTAAAAGTTAAATATACAAGATTTAAAAGCCTCTAACTATCTAGTTGTGTGGTAAAGTTCAGTCATTATGATGTAAGTACTACTCGTAATTTTGTTACAACAAAAAGTTGGACATAAAACTGTTCATGATTTTGTGCTAGTTTTGATGTGAAAATTTCAGTAGCAAACTATTATTTCCAAATTGTACATGATGACACAAATTGAACGGACGAACTTGAAACACCTGTCAGAGTGTTATTAGTTGTCATAGCAACGTTAATCTTATGTCATTTTGAAAGCAACTTTATGCCATTTAAGATACATTTGCTCAGTAGAATGTTCAGCAGCGGGCTTTCGCTCATGAGACCAATGTTAGAAGTAATGAATCAGTGATTAATACTAGGTGGATCTTTTGTCAGCAACTCAGGGTAGATGGGCGTCGAAATACGCCTGTAAGGCGAGTTGATAACGTGAGGAAAACATAAAAATAATAATAACAACATACCTGAGTTGGACTCTAACTGCCCGAAGACACTCTCAAGAAATTAACGCCATCCGTAAATCTGTGAGAAACCTTTATAGTAACATCTATCAAATTGAAACAAAGTAACTCTAAATAATAGTAGTAGTTACTTATTTCGAAGTAGTAAAATCCGTCTCACAAATTCATGGATGATGTTCATTGCTTGAGGGCGTCTTCGGGCCGATCGAGTCAGACTGTTGATCAATGCTTCTCTTGCCGGTTTGATGTCCTGGCAGATCTTGTTCACCCTGGTGGTTTCGTCTTCTTTTTTTCTCTCAAGTTTTCAACCCACCTTACTAGCGAATTTCAACGAAGACATGCTAATCAATATTGAAATGCTGTCAAAAGATCCAGCAAGTATTGATCTCAGATACCAAGCGTAGTTGATCAGTGAACTTTCTAATATTGACCTCATAAGCGAAAGCCCACTAATGAACATTCTTCTCAGCCAATGTATCTTAAATATCATAAAATTACCTTCAAAATGATATAATAACAATGACAATTTACTATGATAACCAATGACAATTTGACAGGTGTTTCAAATTCGTTCGTTTAATCTGTGTCACTCTGTACAAAACCTTTTATTTGTTACGAGCGAAAGAGCACTGAAAATAAAAAATGTCACATTTCAAACCAACAGTAGTTGATTTTTACCTACCTGCTGTAGAGCAACGAAATAGCAAAGTTGTTCTTCATAGCCTCCGTGGCCCTAACTGCTATGTAATGCAGGATTTGCTCATTAAATCTTTACATTTTCTGATCAGAGTGAGATGTCTGGTTATTTTATCGCTGTCGTGAGAACAGATTCTCTCTACTTCAGAATCCTCAGTAACTCACAACCTGTGGCCAATAAACCACCTGACTCTTTCAGTCTTCAGTTCACTGATCTGTGATTCACATCTGCTAACCTGCTCAAACAATCATCTTCCTTGTCTAGTTCCGGTGTCTAGTTTATCGCCTGGAGACGTCGTGTTTCTATTCATCTTCTTCGCTGCAGCACGATATCATCTGTTTAAACGCTTCATGTGTGGGAGGAAAGAGTTTCGTTTTATCTGAGTAAGATTTGTTCATTGTAGAAGCAGCACTGTTTCTGATTTGATGTTAGAGGTTTTATATACACTATACAGGGTGTATTTAAATTGACATGGAAATTTCAAGTTAACTTTATTTCATTACTTTATTTAGTTACTCAAAAGATTGTATTAGGAATAATGTTACTTCGACGTTGTCTATGTAATAACGGATGTATAGTAAAATAAAAGAGCTGTCGCTTTGCTATAAATATTCTAAAAAATACCTTTGCAGTTTTGATATAAACTACAATATATATCAAAGTGACAAAACATTGTTTACATGTTGAGGATAAAAAGTCTTACCCACTAAAAATCACCCAAAACAAACAATTAACTGAACGGAACAATTCAATCATACTATTCCAAATTACATTTCTTTTGCTGCCTATGCAACAATATACGAGTATAATATATTTAGCAACGCTTCGTAACTCAGTATAAAATAATAGATGTTTGTGTCTCTCTTTCAAAAGAATGTTGTCAGTCATTTTTATAACTAATAGTAAATGAGCTGGACAATGGTAAAGTTTTAGTTTTTACAACATTGTAATCTTTAACATTTACATTACACTATTCAGATTCTAGGGGATAGAAAAACTGTTTTACACATGTAAAAACTTGTCAATGCATACAAATCAAAATTTCTCAAACAATATTATACGTATGGTAAGAGCATACTGGCATACACAGTTATCATAAAGACAAACTATAAGCTGCCAAAGTAGACAACGGATTTACGATTTTTGATAAATTTTCAATGAAGCAGATGTTATAATTAAAAGCAAAGCTCCTGACGAATAAACTCAATCAGCCTAACTGATTAGTGTCCAACTCACAGTAAAGACTCCACTTAACATAACAGCTGACAGAACCCGCATTTTTCATTGAACTATTTTTTACATGTGTGTTTTTCTATGATACTTTTGTTTCTGAAAGCAGAGCTAGAGCGTGGAATCTGTTGCTGAGATCTGATAAGAAAGTAGAGGTGTGCGGGTGTGAGCTAGCGTGAGTGCTTGAGGAGTCGAAACACGCACCGCAGGTGGCTCTCAAGTAGGAAAGGTCAAAAACGTGGCAGACAAAGCAAATTGCTAGAACTGAACTAGATCTAAAGTTGTTAGCAGCAAGTTTACGATTTGAAAACATAACTTACTGATATCAACTCGGAGGGTCGGTCCCAGCACGCTTTGTAGCTAATTTGACATGCCTAAGCTTTCGACTCGGTCTAGTTTTATGTTAGCCAAGAGATATTACCGGTAGACATAGTTTTCAAGATTTGAAAGCGCACAATATTATTACTTTACAAGTAACCTTCAATCCCCGAAACCTATCAACGATTCTGTTTTCAGTACACAAAACCCTACAAACATAATCGAGAATCATATTACAAAATTGCGACATTTTGTACTGTTTTAACGATGTTAACATGACTAGCAGAGAAACAGTGCTTTTAAAGAAAACATACAACACAACCAGAGCTAACGCAACATATTGTGTTTTGTAAGGTTTTGTAAAACCTCTCATTTGTTTCAAAACATTGTTTAAATTCGTTGAAAAAAGTATTGGTAAAATTACATTAGCTAAGAAATGTCTCACTGGTTAGGTAATTTGCTGTTAGCCTCGCCGTTTCCGACTATCTAAGTTCAAGTCTATTCGTATTCATATAAATAGCCCACCATTTAATTTGCTTTGGTCATTATTTAGCTAACGTATCGTATCCCAATATGAAGATATACCAAATTAGAATCACATAACAATGTATTAAGTGTCTCCTAAGACAATAAATATGTAAAGAAACCAACTGATAGTAAGAAAATTATTTCCGTGACAAATGTCATACTTGTTTTTGCATTATTTTGACCCATAGAATCATATTCAAAAGTTTGTTTCGTTTTTTTGTAAACACCCTTTATATGTTGGCTTTCTGGCGTAATGAAAAACTGTGAGAGCGCTTTTTATTTATCTCTATTGTTTGCGTGGCACAAGAGAAACACGGTGGTAATACATTTGGACCTATATTCAATTTATCAACAGCAAAATTTGTCGTACATTTGGATTGAGATATACAGTATACAAATAATGAATATAGAACGCAAACCTTAATTGCAGTAACTGGTAAATATTTGAAACAACTGACAGAAAGCCTCAAAAACATAGTCTAAGCCATTTTATTTTAATTTCATATACGTACTGTATTCATATTTACGTAATACGACATAAGCCTTAATGCTTTCTTAAGAAAATAAGAACTTCGTTAAGAGCCTTTTATAAGCCTTATCAAGAATGTTTGGTCTTTTTTGTAAAGTAAAGGTTTTATTAATTTTGTTTGTTGAAATTTAAACGAATTGCCGCCTTTAGGCGTGTCTCGACCAAGTGACTAGCCTCTAAAACATTTGCAATCGAAGTGACAGAAAACATAAATAACTTGCATAATCAGAATCAGAATCAATCGATCAAGCGAGCTGGCAGATTTGTTGTCACGAGTTTTATTATAAGTTAAGCCAGGTTTCGGAAGAGAAATTAAATCACAAATCATCTAATTACAAATGGGTTGGAAGTTGTCTTTCGACCAATGATAACCCGAGGCATAGTTGGCCAAGTGGGGTGGGGGCGTGGGTGGAGGCGGGGAGACGCTTCGTGCCTAAAATTGATGCCGAAAGCCATGCTATCGGGGTCACCGGGAATTATTATCATTAGAGGTTAGCCAACGGTGATGCAAGCGACAGCAAGCGGCTAGCTATTGTCTATCTCGGGCCCGTGCCTTACTGGCTTATCAGCTGCAGGGGTTATCACTCAACCACTGACACCCACCCCCACCGCCCCCACCACATCTACAGCTGCCCCCGCATCAACACGCAGACCATCATGTAACTTAGAGTCAACTTTATATGTAGCGAGACGTGTTACTCTCTACTGCGTTTATTGCCTGTAAAATCTGAAGGGACAATAACCTAAGAGTTGTTTGTGGGTTGCAAATCAAAAGAGGTCAAACCTTCGACAAGTGAAATAGTGTTTAAGTATTACGTTTACGGCCGACATTTGAAAACTATTAAATATGTTTGAGTTCTTTTTCCGATACATTTTAGCAATCAAACAAGCTTCTTAAGAGGATTGATCACCGCAGATAAGGTTGCTCAAACCATCATCTCGTAGTCCCCCGTTTAGGACGCTTTTTTGTGCGTAGAGATTAAAAGGTTGTTTTCCATGTTCGTAAACATTGTCTCTAGGTTTGTATAACCTGTTTCCTTTTTTAAATCCCTCATAACAATTAACAAAACAATGTTAAAGTTGGCAAAAATGGACTATTTTAAAAGTGTATTATACTTTTTTCACAATCAGTTTTTGCCTTTATCCTGTATAATGAACATAGAACCACTCCTACCCTATCATATAAACCCGCATTTGTACGTTTTTATTCGGAAACAGGACCTACGGAACCATATATTGCTACTTTTGAGTGAGCGGAGCAAAGTTGGATAATAGTTACTACCATTTCTCTTGACTGGCAAGGTCGGCGGCACGCGCGGTTCTTCAAAGAATTGAGCCAGACAAGACAACCCTACTAGAGCCAATGTTTTGAATCACAAGATAAACTTGGATTTCTTCCTACTCCTCGTCTACCGGAGATAAATAATCAATACTCCGTTATTTCAGTGATAAACATGGGTTCTTGCTTGGTTGACTAAAGTCAGTTACAACTCAGTTACAAGAAAACTATGTTATGTGGGAAATTGTAGCTTAGTTATTTCAACTACATTACATCTATAGAATTATTTAAAATTTAAATAAACCAAGCTTGAAAACAGTTTATAAGCTCGCGTTTTTCCGGTTTCGCGAGTATGCTAATGCGGACAAGATGTTGAGTGAGTGACCACCCGTTTCCAAAATGCAGGACATTGGGCAGTTACTGTCAGAGATAGTTTATGAAGGCAGCGCTGGCAGGTGGTTGCAGACAAGACTTTCATTTTAACGGCCGTCCACGTTTATGAAACACGGAATGTTGCCGCTGCTGTCGATAGAGGAAAGCGCTGTGCAGTGGAATCCGGCCGTAGAATGCAACCGCCGAGTTTCTGCAAAAACTTGCATACCTAATATGTAGTTTCCGAGAATGAGATAAGTTTCAAATTATTAAAGATCACTATCACTAGACATTTTTTCACCAGGTGCAAGTTTCAAATATTTTGTAGGTTATGGGTAAGTCTATAAATATGCCTAGTTAGAGGGAATTTAGGTACATTCTGATCAGATCTTGGGGAATTCTCTGCTGTTGATAAAGCTGTCGTTAATGATGGCTTCATTGTGAGGAATCCAGGTTTCGGACCTGTTGGCTGTGTGAATAGTAGAGTTATATTGCTGTTAAAGGAGTGGACTAACACATAAGTCTAAGAACCCTTGAAAATTCCAATTTAAAAATACCAATGGCGTTTTAAGAATTTTTAAACTGTTATGGAACTTTTCAAAAATATAGGTATATTACCAAAAGAAAAGTGCGATCTTTTTGCTTACTATTTTACTCCCAAACATATTGGGTATCAAACGAAAGCTCCATAGTTTTGTCTATTTAAAGTGCAATGTTACATAAGAAAGGTACAAATTATTTGAACCAAGCTAAGCTGATATTAAATATTTGTTTTGAAACTTAAGAAAGAAACAAACCGTAGTTTTGTAGATTTATTTACATCCAATAAAATAAATCACAATTTGATTTAATTGCCATCACATTTTCAAACACAAATATTTTGCTGAGAAGTGGGTTTCTTTTAGTGTTACACCGTCAAATTTGTTTGTGTTTATAGGAATCGTTTTTAGAGCTACGGTTGGAATTCATTTAATCAAAAACATTTTACATATACTGTGACGTAGTAGCTGAAAGGTTGAAATAGTGAATGAAGATAGTTTTTAGGTGAATTAATAGAGGATAATCATATTTCGGATGCTGCAATAAGTATAGATGATTACAATATCTTTAGAACTGTACAAGGTGTATCGCACACAATATTCAACATAACACCAAAGTAGAGTAAGTGGCCTTGATTGTCTTCAAGTTGTATTTAACATGGTAACATAAGGTTGTGTAAAACTAGCTTTGTAGCTCTTTAAGACAGACTTGACTCTTGTTAAGACGTATTTGAAACAACTGTTTCGTTAACTAAACTGTTCACTCACAGCGTAACAAACTATAGCATTACTTCCTCTATAAGATACTAGAGCTATATTCTATAACAAGGTGTAGTAAGACTTATATATTTCTTTTATTATTAACTGTTAAAGAAATTAAACAAAAATAAATATCCTACAATTATTTCCTGAAAAAGCTCAATAAAGATGAACAGGTTTGCTCTGTTCCTAAAGACTATCTCGAGCTGTACCCAGAATAATTGTTAAGTGGATAAGTGAACTTTAAAATCCTAACTTGACCACAAAAGTAAAGAGTTATTACCTCAGTTAAGTTTATATATTAATGATTATAATGACGCCTGCAGTACCTTCACTCACTCCCTCGCCCAGCTGACCACCGCTTCATCACTCTCGGTCCATTGTTGCCGCCCCTCACTTCCTACTCGGTGCTATATTTGGTCACCTCGTGCTCGCTCTGGAGAGAGAGTGGAATTTGGTCAAAACACCGGGAGATTTATCCCCACGTCCAGTCTCCAGGCACACTCCATCTGTCTCACAGGCCAATTTATTCACTTCACTCGTTGTAAATATCCGTTCCGGAATTCACTTAATGGATGGATTAATAAACACTTTGTTTACGATAAATTATGCACAGATGGGGTAATTTTATAGCCGTTGAGTTGGCAATAACCAAGCGGGCGTGGCAGCCACGGTGACATTCCCGACCTCTGCAATCAAAGCTGCAGATGTTATTATTTTCAAGGTCTTTCAAGGGCGAGTTCCATTTACTCATACTTATTTTCTAATAATTGTGCTATTACTTGGTTTTGTTTCTAATAGAAAACAAGTGAGTAAACGTCAAATTGGTCATTGCTATTTCCGTCAGAATACGATGAACCATAGTTCCGTTTAAAAATGTTTAGAACTTTATCACAAAGTCAACTATACCGAGTTATCATTATACAGTATATTTACCGAAGTCACTAGGATTCATTTGTACAGTGTTTCATCAGTCATTGTAGGTTTTGTGTTTTTCGTTTATTGTTTATTAGTTTTACTGTCACTATGGACCTAATAAGCCTAGAGCCTTTAGCTCTATTGTATATTGGCAAATAAATTATTTAACTATTATTACGTTACCTAGAAATTGACATCGTCTCTAGCGTTTCGGATATACGTCTTCGAAAGCATTCCCGACAGACATGACCCATACTAATCTATGAGTAAGTTTTAGTGTAATTATTTTTTAAATTAGCAATTTATTCTAATCCATAGTTCATCCACGTAAAATTCATTCAACTATATTTTATAGGTTTTTATAAAAAACTATTTGTCTTCTATCATTTTTCTTCATTTATACATGTAAACAATCACATTAACACAATTATGTATAACGAGTTTAGATTATCATGTATTTGAACTTCCATTGGTATGAAACCTCGAGGTAATAAAATACTTTCGATACTCAGTTCTTAACAAGTACACAGAACCGCACTTGATCAGCTTTTACTAAAACCTACGCTGCCCACCTTTAACCAACAACGCAGTTAATCATCTCTTTAATGTAAGTAATTAATTGTATAATGAGCGCGGTATATAACAGCTGAACAGTTGTCATCACTGAGCAACAATGGAATCAGCTGATTTACAGAAGCAACAACCTGACAGCAATAAATAATGATACTGATCTGGTGTATTGCTGGTGGCTGGACCAGTCCTGTACAGCTTCAGTACTACAGCTACTCATATGATTTACGCCGTGACATTGTGGCTCCTGCATCTTTTAGCTCAGAGATCTATAAATCTGGTTTCAAGTAGGTATAGAACTTCAATGAATTGACGGTGGATGAAGAATAATATGTTTACCCTATATTTATATTTCCTCTCTGCTATGTTATTAATCTGCAGTAAGTTATTTTCTCTTTAATTTTCTAGCATTTTGTCTTTTTTTTATTAGTTTTTAATAGAAAATATCTGTTTTGTTGAACCACTGAAGTTATTGGCAGGCAAATGTTCAGAAGTCGGCAAATTATTTTTTGGACTATTAGATGAATCGAATTTTAGAACATAAGATGTGCCGATTTAAATAACACTTTCTTTTTCTGCAATATATTTCTTTTTTGAAAGATCGCATACATCTATAAACGAATCTTTGTTTCGTTATAGTTCTTCTACAATCTTTAACACTATGACATACGAGTACTTTGGTTTATGTATTCTTGTCAGATGAAAACTGTCAGGATCTTCAAACGTTGTTTTAAAGAACGGTGGAGAAAATTTAGTTTTACTCGTATACTATAATTATAACATTAACAATTTTTCATCAGAGCACCTTTATAACAATATCATACTTTTAATAACTTCTGTAAATAGTCCTATATGTATATCCATCGACATTTTCAATTAAATAAACAAATACAATTTTCTTTTAACAAACGAGTACGTATTACCAGCTAGGGTAAAACATAACTTCCTATTTTAACTATCCTTTTTTCAAAGCTGAGGCCAAAGGTAACTTCTGTGGTAGTAAGAAAATTCGTAACTCTCATGCCAGTGGCTGCGTATCAGTCTGGTTTAAATTAAATTAGCCTACCAATTTCGCTTTGTTGATATTTCAATAAGAAAATTAAGCAAGGAGATAGATTGCTCGCCGTCAGTTAGCAACTTCGCTGCATGATAAATCCTATACTTTTTACAAAAGCGTTTAGTCTGGATTTGTTAGGTAAGTGGTTGAATATCAAGTAAAGCACGTACTCTGAGTGAGTGAGACTTCACTGGTGAGGCGAGGTGAGAACGGCACTTACACCACGACCGCGAGTGCAGCAGATCCGGCTACAGGGTGAGGTATGGCGAGACCTTGCACCGAGCTTTACGACCAGGGAGCGTTCTCTGCTGACGTGCGCCCAATTTGTGACCACCAAACTATTAACGACCCTCCTTGATCCTGCAGTTTATATGCTGGCCACTCGTCAAGGTTGGCGCCCAGCACAATCCGTTCCTCAAACACTGTATAATTTTTAATCAACACCTACTCAAGTGGGTTTTGGTGGTATATTATTTAGCACGGAGGTGATTTATATATATCACATCCGTGCTATATACCAAAGTAAGTAAGTATACTGATTTGATAATTACTTACAGTTAATACCCGTTTAGTTACTGTATACCGCCAAGAAAAGGTCTTTTGGGGTTGTATGTATTACACAACTATTTTTAATAACTCTATTGATCCAATCTGTTTCTTCGATTTGTTTCTATCTAGGCCTATGTAACTGTGTTTTAATAATTTTTCATGGGAAATTATTAGTGTATTCAACACTGAACTGCATTAAAATAAAATATGACGTCCATTTAGTTTCAATATGAGTGATTTGCGGTAAATACAGAAGTTAAGGTAATGACTTAATGTAATGAGCTGATTGGTCGAATAGTTTGGAAGGATTGGTTTAAGAAAAGGTTTATAATAATAAAAAAACAGCTAGCAACTGTAGTTAATCTAATAATTTTATGGTTTGGAGTTGGCATGAACGTTCTCTGCTGTTCGTTGCTTCGTATTATTTAGTTCGTAGCTATACTTACTGGGATATTACAGGTTTAAAGTAGGTGTTTATCTTTGTGGACTTTTGTTACTTTACGGCCTCTGTTGATGACCAAAGTTATAGACTACCGCTCCGGTACTTAGAAAGTCTATCGTCGATATCGGTTTCTATACTCTTTGATTTCAAATAAGATAAACCAGTAATTGTTTTATTTTCAATTAGATTTTATTTTGGAATGACTCTTGACCAAGACATACGAATATAAATCATAAATAAAATACATTCATGGCTGGTGTAAGAGACTTGATCACCCCAAAAAATTTTACACATGTTTCTGGTAGATCTTCAAAAGGTTGGATTTTTGGGGTAAATTAGCAAAATAACACATAACCTCTTCAACTGGTTCATATACCGAAGTACTACAACTAACAGTTAAATGTTTGTTCACAACTATTAGTTAATTAACGCACGGTTTTGTGTTGCGAAACGATTTAACGCTGTTTTTGTCTATGACTGTAACGCCTTCCTTTGAGCCAGTCGTTGAAGTCTCTATTCAACATTGGCAGTGGGTCGTACTTGTATCTGATTCATTTAGTAGAGTCGACACCAAGTATCATAGCTTGGACTCTAAAGATTGTTTCTCCTCTGGTTTACCACTAAATGTAAGCCACATAAATACTAAGTCCGATTCGTAGTATTTTATTTTCGTCCTTATTCTTTTAATAACTTATTTTAGATACGCTAATTTGACCCCAACCGATGTGCCAAGCTAACAAAATAAATTTAACTCTCGTGTTTTTAAAAGTGAAACGAAGCCAAGAATTGTATATTTACTGGGTACGTCAGAACGGACTGAGTAGTTTGACTCATGTAATGGTGGGTTGGAGGAAGGGAGTAAACATTTTGATTTTTTTATCAGTTACTCATGCTATTTTAGTTACCATTATGGTTGGGACAGAACAACATCGAGGCTACGATGTACGAGCATATTTAGTGATTCCGTGATTGTGACGCAAAGACGTGTTCTATAATTCCACGTCATGACCCTGTACCTGCAGGGACAAACACCGTACAAGTATGGCGACTGATCTGCGTCGTTAATGTCATTCAGCTTTAAGCTTCTACCGCTTTCTTTCAATTGTATAAACCACTCATGTACGGTGTTTGCCCTCGTAACAGGCGGGTCATGACGCGAAATAATAAAATGCCGGCGAAAAGTCTTTGCATCACAATTACGGAATCACTATTTTCGAAATACGCTCGCACATCGGAGCCTAGATGCCATTCTTTCCAAACCATGGTGGTGACTAAATGGAATGAGTAACTGATCAACAAAATACCATGCATTTTTACTTTTCCTTAATACAGCCCGAGTACTACGCGAGTCAAACTGCTAAGTCCGTTCTGCCGCACCCTGTATAACTACACAAATACAAAATGTCCTAGAGAAGCCCAAGGACTGGTCGCCTTCGTCAGTAAAATATTAGCTCAATTAATGCAGTTAATTGGTGCAAAACGATAGCATAAAAGTCTGACTTGAGTGATCTGGAGTGATTATAAGCACGAGGAATCAAGGGTCGGGGCAGTTAATCACTGTCAAGTTGGCAATGCTCTAAATCAGGTGATTTCATTGTTGCGTCAAGCATTGTTGTGCTATAGACAGTCTAGTCCCAGCTTATCTATTACAAGTGGGGGCTGGGATGTAAGCTAAGAATGGAGTGAACATCGTGACTGAGAGTCTCTCGCACACGAGTACGTATACGTACGTGTATGTTGCTTTCTACGTACATTACGTGCTGCTGCTGCGTACTGCATGTGACATAATGTGGCCCCACGTTACGAAATCCTCATCTGGTATCTACCAGTGAAATCCCCAATCAATCGATGAAAGCATCAATTTTCTAGAGACCATTATCCCACATTTTAGTGGTGAGAGTAGTTTTTAGTCTCTATGTCAGTTTTGAGTACATGCATGTTTTAAATTTAAGTTATAATTGATTAACGAGCTGTCAAATCGGTTTGTAAAACATTATATTCCCCGAAGTTTCCATTTTTATAATTACACATATATGTAGTATTTAATATACAGGGTGATTGAAAAGTCACTCCCTATTTGGTTTCTTTATAGCTAGACCCATTTGTCCATATCTGTAGCTAGATCATTCGATTAGTGAAAATAACAAACAGCTAAGGAAAGGAAGTTTCCTACCATTATTAACAGTATGTTTATTTTGATTGATTAAGTCATAGTATAAAGTGTGTAGTTAATATAGACATATATTGAAATATAGAGTTATTTTTATTGACCTCGGCCAAAAATAAGCCTTTGTATGGGCTATAACAAAAATATAAAAAAGAACATCAAGTAAAAATATATATAATATAAAAAAAATTAACATAAGCGAAAAATTTAAAAATTAAATAGAACAAAGATAAAAACAATGCAATTAAATTTAGGTTTCAGTAATCCAATCTCTTCTCTTCATGTCGCCCACAAAATGCTCATTAATGGAGTAGAATAATTTTCTTGTCAGAAATTATTTTAAATTTCTTTTAAATTTGTTTATATTGACCTCTTTTTAAAATTTATTCTTCTTTTAATTTAGATTGATAAAAGTGTTAATATTTTAAAATTTGTAATAAGCGTTTACATGATTGGTTTTTTTACTTTCTGAATATTGAAGGAGCAAGATTTACTTCAAGATTCGAGGTTTGGCGTTCCGTTGTGAGGGTTCAACGGTGGTAGAGAGCTGAAAATATCAGGAATGCTTAATAAATTCAGAAGAATAATAATGATGCAAGATAATAATCCCTGGCATACTTTCATTTGGACGACGAACTTGGCTAAATCAAACTTTTCAAACCGGTATAGGGCGGGGAGGGCTCAGTTTTGGCTTGCGCGAAGCCCTGACCTCACCCGTGCAATTTTTCTTTTGGGATAGGCACAAGAGCGGGTGTGCAGGTCAATGCCAAGCAATCTCCTCGAACTGAACGATAGATTCATGAGGTTTTTGTAAAAGTGTCTCGGGAATTTTTGAGAGACGCCACTGTTGTCACTAAGGAGTTACGAAAGTGCCTTTCAAACACTGCAAGCTATGTTGAAATTTCAGTCAACTTGTATATATTATTATATGTAATGGTATACCGTACCTATTTTACCTGAGCATAGGTAATTATAATAGTATTCGTCCCCATACTATAGAAAATTGTGTATTTGTGTGTGTGTTTTCAAATAGCTTCTATTCTTCCAATAAACAATCAAGGAATGCAAGTGTATATTTTACAACAAGCAAGTCTATATTTTAGAAAGTTGTTAACATTTTACCAATTTACTTACTTGATTCCTCACGTCGATGACTGGAAACTTCGAATGAACTGCGTCATTATTAAAATTGTATTTACATTTTACAGTTATGGCGGAGGTTAGCAGTCTCAACAAAGGCTCCTCCTCCGGCTCTTTTTAAGAGTAATGAGATTTCTTTAATAGGCAAACATTAAACCTGTTTAAACATCGCGTCAAGTTCCTCACTTCCATTGGCAGTGATTTGTAGATTTTATGGGGAGCAGGGATATGACTTGAGGTTTAGACCTAGTCAGCAGCGTGGAAAATCCAAGTCCCTAGGCACGATTGTTCCATGACTGTGCAGCTCATCCCTTTTGTTAAAGTTGAACTGGGGTTGTCTTTGAGCAAACATAGATGTTGCTCATTTATTGACGTATGACCGTGATAATTTCCATGTCTTTGAAAAGAGCCTACAATGGTCGAGGTCTTTGGAGTGGAATATTCTCACAGCAGCCTTTGTAGTATTAAAACATCCTGGGTAGCTGGTGGGCAGCCCCAAACCCTCAGTCCATACATGGCATGATTATGAAACAGTGCATGATATAAGTTTTCAATTAATTTATTGTTTCGGTACTGGACAGATCTTAGTTTTCTGAAGAGATGTAATACTTGTGACAGTTTGACACATATCACAGGAACGTGTTAAGACCAACTTAACCAGTCAATCCAGAGCAGAGAAGCTTCACTACAGGATGCTCATCATCAATTGTTTCTTAGAGTGCACATAAGCGACTGGGCCTTTTCTTCAATTTTAATCTTAAATTAGCATTAATCAGCATTATTTTAAATTTGTTCTGAATTTCTCCTCAGTCTTGTAATAGTATAGGTTTAAAAATAGGGCTCACTTTTGCAATCACTTCATCAGGAGACCGCACTGTTGACTGGGTTTTGACAATAGTATCTTGAGATCTTACCAAGTTTTAATATTTAATTATTATTTATTGATAAAAGAATATAACACATAACATGACTTATCAGAAGTTGTGTTATTAGAGGGAGACTATAGTTCTTTCTTGTGACCTTGCACGATAGTTATATTGTGCAGTATATGGATGTACTCGTTCAGCAGCCTGACACTGAGAGGTCAAACACTGGAAACTACATGTAAGTAACTGTACTTTCCTTTTCAACCACCTGTGTATCCCACTAAACCTGCATGCTGTTGCCAATGGTATCAGTCTTGCCATTGACAGTATGTATGACCAATTATCAATGGTGGAACCGATCGTGTTTACTCTACGCCCTGTAAGTAGTTCAAGACCTTTCAAATCTTATACGCAAATCAAGTGGCTTGTCAAAGAATAAAAGTGGGTTGAACAGCAGTTATGTTTTAATGCTCGGCAACAAAATCATTGATTTATGAGCGTATAAACTTTCAATAGGGGTAGACAATATAGAGCATACTGAATGTAAAAGCATGTGAACTATTGTTGAACCGATCTATAAAACCTTTACTTGCTATGATTGAGATACAGCTAACGCTTTACGACGATTTTCACGCCAAAAACATACGTATAGGGTCAAAGCTTACATGTGTCATGTTCCATGGCAACAAATTTAAGTAGCTATAATTTCCAACTATACCAAACAAGGTTTTGCGCGTTTAATCGAAATTTTATATTTTATTACAAGTGCTGAAATTTGAAATTTTCTTGCCTAACGACGTAAGCTCAGACGGGAAATCGATATTTACGTACCCTAGAAAAGATACTGTCGTGATGTAAGAATTCTTAATGTAAACACGCACTATTTACTATTTAATATACATTTCAGGACATCTAAAATTGTTCTAAATCAGCTTTTCCTTAAATTATGTTGAAAAATGTACAGTTACAAGTGCAAAGTAATAAAAATACGAGTTTGAAATTTAGATCAGACATGAACCTGTATCACGAAACAGTTTATTGGTATTTCAAACTAATGAAGGTGCACATCAAATAATCCAATAAAAGTTCTTAATTAATAAATTAATATGGATTCTTTGTTAATAAATTAATTTGTCATAACCTACCTTCAGTTGGTGATAGGTCTAAGGTCAGGCTTCACCTAAAATGTAAATCTTTGTATTCAATTATTTCATGTAGGCTACATTTTCATCAACAAGAACCAGTACTTTAAAATCTCTAGTATCACAACAACTTACAACGGGAAATAAAGTTTTAAAAAGAAATACAACGAAGGATTTAGCCTTGTTTTTAATCGCTTCTGGTGTTCAACGTTACTTGATGAAATGCACTGCACCTACACACAGACTGCTAGCTGCTAGTAGAGACTCCAGCACGCACGGGGTGACGCACGCAGACAGCAACAGGACAGGACAGATGCTAAGCACATTAACCTGAGGAATGCTCAGTGTCGTGCCGCTTTGTCTTTATATCTTCATTAGCCTCATCCCTCCCAGTCCCAGCTTAACCCTTATTAAACCGTCATTATCACTAATTAGACTCACACACTGCTATGGTCACGTGCTTTCAGACGAATAGTTGAATAGAAAGCAAACATTAATGGTAATTGACGTGAGATTGGAGTACCTGACTGCTTTATCTCGCTAAATCTAAATAAGACGAATTGTACTCACTCCTTGTAGGAATATACAGAGGGGTGCAAAAGTAAGTATACATCCAGTAATGAAACGTTTTATAAAAAAGTATATGTATTCATACAAAACCCAAACTTTTCCAATTTGAAGATTATTAAGAAATCTAAATTAACTCTTAAAAATTGTGTACTTGACCAAAACACTCACTCCCTTTTGTATTCAAACTGTTGGCCTTCACAGTCATCACACTGCTGTAACCTTGAAGTTACGCTTAAACTCACGTTTCGGCAAAGTTCTTTATTTTCATGTATGTCTTGGCAAGCTTGGCGATTGAATTCTACCATTTCATTAACCACACGAGGTTTCTAAGAAAACACCTTGTCTTTGACAACTCCCCAAAAGAGAAAATCCATAGGATTCAGATCGGGAGATCTTGCTGGCTATTCAATAGATCCTCCTCGACCGATCCATGTGTTAGGAAACTCCCGATTTAGTACGTCACGCACGATTGTCGCATAGTGGGCAGGAGCTCCATCTTGTTGGAAGTAGAATTCCTCATTACCCTGCTGAAGTTTGATTTGTGGTATAACGTCCGTCAGCATGTTCTTGTATGCACGTATGTCTACAGTGTTATGAAAAATGGCGGGTCCAATAACACCTAGTTTACATGAAGCATTTGCATGAAGCCCACACTGTTACTCCAGGTTGATTCAGCTGTTCTTCGATTGTTATTTTGTGTTGGTTATCAAAATAGTAATAGACACAGTTGTCCATATTTACGGCACTTGAAAGCTTAAAATTAGCTTCATCGCTCCTAACGAGTTTTGAAATAATTTTAGCGCCTTGTAGATCTTCGTTCGACATTATCTTGTTAAACTGCAGTCGACGATCAGGGTCGTCCTCCAGTAGCCTATGAATAAGTCTTGGAATGTACATTTTAAAACCCTAACCGTTTCATTAGGCGTCCTTAAGATCAATGCCCAGTTCAATAGATGCCATTTTCTTTTTACTTTTTGGACTTTGAACATAGGTCTGCACGACAATCATTTTATTTTCAGGAGTAGTGACAGTGATTAGTCATCCAGCCTTTGGGGCATTAGCGATAGATCCTGTATGGTTAAACTTATCTCTTAGTATACAAATACTTAATCTGGATGGTGGAGGTATATCAAACTCTTCTCTCCATCTCTGTCAAGCTTTTCCACAGTTTTCTGTCTTCCAATACTCCTTCAAAACCCACTTTCGTTGATCGATGGTCATGCACCAGCCATGTTGACAAATGTAATAATAACAACATAACAATGGGAGAACATTAAGTTAGCTGTTGGAATAGCTGGAACCCCCCCCCCCCCCCCAATCTAAGCCATTTAAAAAAAACTGGGGCAAAGTGTCAGTATGCATTAAAAGGTACTTTTTTGTCTTCTAATAAAATGTGCACCAATTTCTGGAAAACTGCTGAAAAACTGGTTAAATAGTTATAAAGGAGTCGTACATTTTAGCCTGACCCTGTATGCTTAGAGTGACCAGTAATTAGGGGGTCACTTACAGGTATATAGTTAGTCATAATAAACAAAAAAAAAAATGTTCTATAACAAATAGTGCTATCTCGCTTAGTTTTCTTTTCCTGTCTGTCTGTAAGCTTTTAACTAAATAATTGTTATCTCCAAGGTCAATAAAGCAAACGGCTTGCACACTTGTTAGTATAATTAAAACCAATATTGAAACAATAAATTTAACTCATTTTCATCTCCGGTTTATATCAGCTGATTGATTTCTCAAGCTGTTGTATTGCTGTATTTAAAATTTCTTTACATTGTTACGTGTCAAATAAAATTGATTTTGAAATACAAACAATGCAACGGCTTGAGAAATCAATCAGCTGATATAACAGCGATAAACAACTTAAGTGCCAATTTCCCATAACTTAACTCTGTTACAATATTATTATAATGCTTATGTTTGTTTAATTCGGGGATTTCAGAAGAAATCTTTTATTAGAAATTTGAAAATAAATTAGGTACCATGAATCAAACGACCATGTGAGCTAAAATCAGGATGCATTTTATAGCTAAACGAACAAAAGTATGTTTTACATAAAAGTTCATATTTAAATTATCTTTATTGATATGCTATGTATATCTTACCATTTAATATTTTGACTTATTCATGACGCAACTTCAATGTTTACATAGATTTTGAGGTTAGAGTGTTTTGAAAACATGCTTGTACTACATACCATTAAAAAGCTCGTCAAATTCTGAAATAATACGTAAATTCCATATTTTTAACCGAATTTATAGTTTAACTCAGGGGCAATCCAAAGTTACGCGACTCATGTTCATAGCTCTAGCTTAATGGCTTTAACATATCAAACGTATTGTTTCGCCAAAAATATCGAAATTCTCTTCTGATTAAAACTATGTACAATGTGACCCACCTTTGTATTTAAAAATCTCGAGTTTTGACCCCATGAGTTTTCAGTATGACACACCCACCATACTGAGAATCTTAAAATATTTTTCCTAAATCTCCATGTACGATTTCCAGATAGAAAGTTTGTTTCATCTTTCTAGCTCTAATAGTACTCCTGTAATCCGTTTAGGACCTTTATCGTAAGCCACCCGGTATACAGAGTGACCAGTAATTAAAGGATCAAGCTTCATCAGCAGGTGATATGTCAGGTCATAATAAACAAAACAAATGTTCTAAAACAAATAGTCCTATCTCGCTTAGTTTTCCGTCTGTCTGTGTTTTTTACTAAATGATTTTTATCTCCGAGGTTAATAAAGATATATGACTTTAGGCACTTGTAAGTATAATTAAAACCAATATTGAAACAATGAATTTGACTAATTTTCATCTCCGGTTTAACAATGGCGGCCATATTAAATTTACCACTGGTTTAATGTTTGATAATATTTATTACACTTAACTTTTAATTATAAATTGTACATAGAATGAAAGTGCCACTCAAACAGTTGTGTTTGTTAGCACCAGTGCGCATGTACATGCAATGTTTCCACCGTCATCAGTTTGAAAAAGCCAGTAGCAAAGTTGTACCGAAATGTTGTTGCATGACGATGAAGATTTTATCAGCCGTCTTCAGTGATGAATCAAACTTTTACCTTAGTGGACATGTTAACACTCATAATGTGCTGATATGGGGCTCAGAAAATCCTCACGAGATGGTACAAGTGCAGACTCACGAGACTCCCTAAGATGGGTATTTTTTGTGCCGTATCCCGGCAGAAAGTTTATGGGCTTTCCTTTTTGGTGAAGCAACTGTAACTGGTTCTTCTTACCTTGATACACTAGATGGCTTGTTGGCTCTTCTCTCAGTTGGAAGAGGATGAACCAAAGAACTTCATTTTCCAGCAATATGGTGCCCCATTTCAGGCATAACAATGTAGGCAATGGTTGAATAACTCTCTTACCGGCCACTGGATTGGCTACAAAGGGCCTATTGACAGATCTTGTTTAGCGTGGAGGCCACCTGATCAAAGGCCATGCGATTTCTCCCTACATCAAGAGCTACATCAAAGATTGTGTATATGTGTCTCCGCTACCAGCTGACCTCTCCGAATTAAGAAACAGGATTGAAGCAGCTGTTTCAAAAACTACTCAAGACACCCTTTACAGCGTTTGGGAAGAACTCGAATATTGACTTGATGTTTGCCGGGGGACAAATGGTTCTCACATTGAACACTTGTAGGCTTTTAGGTAAAACTTGAGTTGCTTTTTCATTTTACACATCATTTATAACTGTAAGTTTAATGTAACAGATATTATGAAGCGTTAAAACCCCAATACTGATTTAGAAACAACTGGTACTTGGTGGGAATCAGCTGGGCTACTGTAGGCGAGAGGGAGATTAAGTCCTCACATGCGTTCTCTAGTGACAAATTCAAACACTATTCAGTGTTACAACATAATATTCATGGTTTTCAGTTTTGATTAAATCGGCCTGGAAATCCTATAAATATTTGCAAAATAAATATATTTTGCTACATTTATGTGGCATCATCAGTGCTCTCCTCCAATTCAACTAAAAACCAAATGGGAACAAAATTTATATTAATTTTCAGATTCCAACAGTCTCTAGGACCTTCAAACCATATTAAGTATTTTATTATAATTAAAAGTAGGACCCACAACTGGGCATATTATAGTGCAAAACTGATTGTATCATTAAAGTAATCAAACCTAGGCGCTTCAACACTTACAATATCACCTCGTAAGAGTTAAGTAGATCCAGCCCAAACCTCTATTAACATATTTTACACTGTCTATGGTTACCTAGCTTCCTCCATGACTGTTGTTTGTTTTAACTAGGTAAATCAATAATGTAACACATTATTATAGTACAATATAAAATATTTATATTTATAAATTCTATTTATATCCAAATAAGTTTGTTATGTACAAAAGACTTAAACATTTAAGAGTGTGAATTCGTTGAAGTTGAGATCTCAGCTAGAAGTAGACCGTCAGGTTGACATGGTCGTTTCTTACGTCCGCAGCTAGAGGCGTCACACTTTCACATCAGGGTCCAGCTCCGTCTGTCACAGCACACATTTGTTGTAATTTGTTAACAAATATTTATATGGACACGTAGTGGTCCAAAGTTAGTGATAAAACAGATGACAATATGTAAAAGTTGTTCAAACTAGTTGTTAATGATAGAAAAGCATCAAAATTCCCAAGGCTATCTTTAAGATGATGACACAATTATCACATGGTTTTGTTTTGACTTCTGACTTCACTGCTTCCATATTATTTGCTTTGTTTTGTTGTTAATACTACTTTGATTTTACTACTCTTTCAAGAGCTCCCTTTTTCTCTTGACAAAGGCCCTAGTAGGGCTCACAGTTTGACAGTTTGTGTTCTCTTATGTTTTTCTACTTTATCCAGTTTTAAAGTGTTTCATTAGTGTGACACAGTCTATCCGGAGTTTCCTTCAAAGATAAAGCATTCAAGTAAGTATGTAAGTATCCAGGTGAGCCTGCTCTCCTTTCTATTCCTTTTGAAAGCATGATCTAAATGTTAAATATTACTGTTGGGGATTAAGGAAAAAACCATATACTTTTTAACTTAGCCATTTTATTTTCTTTGGCATGGGACTTTTCATTATTTTTGTACAGTTTTGTACCAAAACAAATATATTTGTGATCAGGCCTAAATAATGGTAAAACTTTCTAATGTAACAACAAGAATTTGAACAAAATGTTGCAGTAAATGAAGACTACAGGAACGATATTAATCAGGTAAAATATTCATTTTGAAGAGCGCTAAGCTACAAATAGTTCTCTCTTTAATTCTCCTATTTCAGAATATGAATAGAAGGCAGAAATGGCTGTAGTCAGTCCACGTATTTTTGGTTGCATGTAAAAAGCAATTTGCTAACTTCTACACCCTCAGTTAAAGTCTGTTTCACCATATTTGCTGTGTGAAACCTTCTGTTAAACAATACTTTTTAGGGTCCATTGGCAAAACCTATTATTATTTCTTGGTGCGTCTGTTTGTATTCTAGCAGTTCTCATGTAATAAGTTCTAATTGATTAAATAATTTGAATATAAATATACGAGATTGCATCGAATGTAACAAGTTGCAGCTGAATAACAATATCTCAAGATCTGGTTTCGGTGTGGACCCATACAGTTTGTGCTCTTTGCACATATTTGACACCTTATTAAAGAAAACATGGTTAACTGATTTACCTTGTTGTTTCTGTGAGGAGAGTCACTCTCATCGTCCCAGCTGAGTTTCTTGACCCGGGGCGGGATGGATCCCGTGGGCCACGTCACTTTGTTACTGTGGTTGTTGTTATGGTTGGGGCTCAGGCTAGGGCTGGGGGAACGAGAAGGCCCCGGCCGAGGCACAGTCGGCGGGGCCGGTGCCATCTTCTGCTTGTTGGCACTGTGAGCCGCCACTTGTTGATTTGTCATTCTCTTCGTTGGATTTGCATGACTCATCCGTGTGTTAGAGTTTCTTGACATAATACCTTGAAAACAAGTTTCAAGAAAACTGCGTTTCAAATATGAATAGTGTTACTAGAAGTCTTTGATGGACCACCAATACTAAAATGATAGTATTTCAGGATGAAAATGGATGTACAGTAACCACTATTCTGTTACCAATTAAAAAGACATTTCCTAACACGTTAGTGAGTTTGTAAGTTTCAAAATGACATATATCCAGCTACGGTTTTTGTAGTAATGTATGGCCAAACACACATGTCTACGGGAATCAAACATATTACCTCCCGCATTGGATATGAGAACACCTTTCAGTTTAGAGGATTTACACATATTGATAACCCTATAGGTAATTCAAACATGAAGATTTATGTTACTTACTTTTAACAGTAGCTGTGTACTGTGAGGAAATGGTAGGCAGTGAGGTTTCGATGATATTAGAAGTTGCATTGAAAACTGGGTTTTCAACTTTGTTGCCGTTAAGTAGATTACTATTTTCTGTAGTTTGATTGTTTACATTAGGAGGTAGCTTCTCAGGTTCGATCGGACCAGTAGTTTTACCATCTTTATTATTTTTTGGCTGTTTGCTGAAAAAAAGTTAATGGTTAGTAAATATTATGGTTTAGTAATAAAAAGGCATGGTCTTTAAGAATATTCACTTTGAACCCCCAAAAACAGAACAACAGGCAACCATGCAACTTTGTCGTAGAACAGGCAGAAGTCTGCAGAAAAATCAGTTCTGATTTAACCTACCTAACAGGGGTCATAGTTACTCCCACCATTATGAGTTATGACTGGCGGCAATGTAGCAACCGCCATGATTAATTAAGTAGCAAACAAAAAAACTGTTGGCTGATTGTGATCAACCTATCAGGAGGCAGGAAATAATATTTAAACATGATGTTTGACTAATCAAGTACCAAAGCAGAATAAAACATGATTGATTAGAGATGAGAAGAAGCTAATGACAACTGTTTAAAAATATGATAATCATGATTTCCTGAGAGAATTTCAAATTATTTAAACACTTTGATTCTAGAAACATTGTTCTCACATACTGTATTGAAGAAACATACCTACGTGATTTTGTGCATTGAATAGAGAAAACGTTTGACGAATAACTTGGCCTGACAGTTTATTGCTTTATCCCAGAATGCCATTCTGATCCACGTAAATTAACAAATTAAAAACAATATGTGGGTCGAAAGAATAACTTTAAACACCTTTTGAGTCATAAAACTAACTAGGTTTGCTTGTTCCTACAGAAATATTTTAAAACTTCATAATCTATTGCAGGAATTTTCTGCTTTGGTGGCGTCCAACTTGAGTTAAAACATCTATAAATTCCATTTTCTTTCATGACGTCAGTGCACCAAAGGGGGAGGAGTTTGCTTCTGCACAACTTGAATTGGTCGGTCCTTTCTTCCTTTTTAGTTTCAGAATAACTATTAAAAAAACTACAGCAATAAGCAATTAACCACTTGACGGTTTTGCCTGAGTATACTCGTTCAATCCATTTTGCCTTTATTGATTTGTTCCCAGTTAACTCGGTGATATGGTTTTTGCCGGTTCCTGCTGTATTTGATCAAGTTGACTGCATGCTAGTTGCGCTCGTCGTCGAGAATGCAGCACTGATCTATTTCAATGCTAGACCTCTACTGTCGCTTTGAGAGCAAGCTACGCCATTGGGGTTGTGTTGTTGACCTTGTGCACACACCCACCTGACACACCACGTTGATTTGCACAATGAGTGATACTGAAAGTGACAATGATAGTGAAGGTAATAGCGAGTCGAGGAAAGTGTATAGTTACTTAATCAGATACAAGTGATGAAAAAGCTAGAGTGGCTATGAACCTCCAATTTTTTCCGGAAAGCACATACAAAGCTTAGACCATAGGCTAAAGGACTCTATATTTCGTTTGTCTGTGCTTAGGCTATATTGAAAATTTATGAAGTATCAATGCAAAACACAGGTGTTATATTTTACTAATGATACTTTGACAATCTGGCCATTACATTCGAACAGATTAGGACAAAGAAGATTAAAAACAAAAATGCACGAGTTAACTCAGGATGGTACATATACGGTTTTTATTATTTCTTTTATAGTTATTTGGCTATAAAGGTTTCATATGAGTTCTTTTGTTGTATATATCATCTTTTGTCAATGCTATAATGTGAACAAACAGTTGTAGAGATGTAAACCGCTGTGGATACAAAATAATCCCAGGTTAACTTGAGCAAATATTTTAACGGATTTTAAGGATAAAATTTTTTGGTAAATTATTTGTTGGTAATATTTTTTGTTATTACAGTTGGTTTTATAATGATGTAAAATTTCAATTTCCAAGATAAAAACCCGGTATTTTCGGTGCCGACTTGAAATTTTAACCGGACTGTCAAGTGGTTAAGCATCTACCACATCCATAAACATTGATGTTGAACAACACACTTGTTTTTGTATTTGAAAGCTTGTCCACCAACCTCTTATGTATGTACAAGATGAGTATGACGATGATGAGGCCGAGCACTCCCAGAATAGAGGCGAAGATGAGGACAAGAGTGTGCGAGGAGCCGGCCCGACAGTCCTGCTCTCATCACCACAGCTTCCGGCAAGTGAACTATCACAGGCACCGATGTCTGCAACAAACATGCAATCACTTTGTGCCTTGTGCAGTGAAATTATTTCCTTTGTAATTAAGAATTCAATACTACTTTGTTTAGTACACATTGGTACAGACATTGTAAAGTAGTTATTAACCCTTGGTGCTGAATTTTACCCATTACACAGTGAAAGGCTAACTTTTCCCCTCTCTTCTAATGTTAGCCAACAACTGCATATTTCTCGTTATTTGAGCCTCATCTTATGTATGGCATTTTAGCCTGGGATGGAACAAGCAGTTTAAACATGGAGAGAGTTCTCATACAGCAAAAGAGAGCAGTGAGAAGTTTAGCTGGGTTAGAAGACCGAGACAGTTGTCAACAGGCTTTCCAACAGGAATTCAAAATACTAACAGCACCATCTCTGTATATTATGGGCGGTTCACTGGTAGTCTCATCAAACAAATAAAAGCTAGGAGACTACCACCACTACAACACCAGAAATGCCTCGAACTTCTCATTCCCCATCCACCACCTTACTCTTGCTGAGAAGAAGCCAACCTATAAGGAGCGCTCTACTTCAATAAATTCAAATTGCCAACACAGAAAAAAAAAAATAAATAAATAAAAATTATATAAATGATAAATACCAGAGAGTTTTTTGCCTTTCCGCCAATATATTTGGCAGGAATCAGCTGATATAAAGTACTGCAGGCTTACTCAACTATTACATGTTTTCGCTATAGCGCATGTAAATACAAAATGTACCCAGTTTTGCAACGTAAGCATAATGGAAGGGCATCCTGAGGCATTGATAGCTCTTCCTGCGTGAAACAATGTTGCATGTTAACACATCATTAGCGCACAGAGGGTTAACACTGTAAAATACAGTTTTATTATTTTAACTTTTTCTTCCGATTAGTGTCTGATCACAATGATCCAAAATTTAAAATTATCAGTATTTGAATTATCACCATCTGAGTAACTGTATTTGCTACATTTCTGTTTTATATGTTTTCGTTTAGTGTTTACCAAAACTCTGGTGTATTATTTGTTGAATCTAGAGTAAAGCCACCACCCAAAACTAGAATATCCTATTTGAATAATCTCCAATCCAAAACTGACTTGGTATTGAGATTTCTTCTCAGTCCTCAATCTCGAATCTGGCCCCAAGACTCAGTGGTGCCAAGAACTGCTCCATAACCCAACCCCACACTAACAACTTCTTTTGACTAATTGTAATATCCTACCACTGGGTCTTTGTAGTTCATTTGAGTATACTTTCCTTCAGATAAGGTGAAGGTTAAGTCAACTCTAACAGCACAACAAGTTATGCTTTCTTTGCCACAAATTCTGGGGATAACACTGTAACAGTTTTAGGTGGTTATCTAAAATTGTAATAATATGATTACTGTAGATTTATTATCTTCCAAAAGCAAGCACTGTACCTGTCTGGGAGGAAGACCATTGTCAGTTGCCACTGCCACTAGATGAGCTGTGCTGCTGTTGAGAAGGGACAAGTCCCGCAGTCTTATCTCTCCTGAATCATCTACTGAAAACATCCTACAACAAGAAACATTCAATAGATTGTAAGTTCATGGTGGCTGTTTCAAATCAACATATTCTTTTACTTCTTATTGTTTAACGAGTTTCTTCACTTCATCACAAACAGAAGACTTGTTTGATTTCATTTACGGTAATTTTCTATATCAGCGCCTGGTTTTTATTTGACAAAAAAACATAAGAATTGTTTCTAAACTCAATTTTAGAGACTCGTGTCAAGACGCATTCAAACACTTACTCTGCCTTGTTTGTACATTTATGAAACTATAATGTTCTGCATTAGTAAATATGTACCTACTACAACAAGGCAGAGATATACATAGCCATGACACCCCGGTACAGACATAATTTTAGGCTGACTTCCCACAGACTTTGCATGTATGCAAAAATATCATCAAATGCAGGAATAAAACTATTTCATGCACTTCCGGAACCAATTAAAGAATTATCAGATCTAAACATTGGGAAAATATTTAGTTTATGGACCAAAATAAATAAACAATTTTCATATCAAAGTTTTAGCTAATTCAGAATTATCTGTAATTAAATTGTTGCTTAGTTGTTATCAGTGACTTTAGTTTTTAATATGTTCTTTTTTATGTTATATGTTTTTGTCAACACAAAAATATTTGTATATTCAGTTATTCACTAATAAATTGTAATTCATATATTAAATTGGCATGAATGAATTGTAAAGTCTCACTTTAAATATTATTGAAAGTTTTGAAACAAAGGTCATCACTTGCTTCAACTTGCAACTATCAAAAGTCATCCCACAGAATAAAATAAAAACTGTTGATAGCTAATACTAATTATCAAAACACTAGAAGGCAAAATAGAGGTTCTAATGCAAACCAAAACATGTTGTTAATTTTAACTTCAAAAGTCATATTTGAGTTGACGGATACCTTGCAGAAGGGCCTCTAAGGCTCAGGGAGACATGATCACCTCTATCACCATCTGCAGCCTCCACCCTCCCCACCACCCACCCCTCTCCCTCCACAGCATTCAACTGGTCCTCTGGAATGTCAGGAACGAAGAACTCATATTGCAGGTAGCGAAACCTCGGGTCCCAGTCGTTGACATTCAGCACTGAAATGTTAATCTGCGCTGTTGCGTTCTGCAACAAAAACCAAACATATTGAGTACAAGAAAATCTTTGCATGTTACTTAACCAACAAGTGCTTTACAGCGGGGTTGCCTCGGTCTGTTCTCTTTTTTAAAGGTTTAAGACTTTAAGCTCAAAATGACACTACACACACAGCCTTGGCTTACCTACCTTTAATCGGCATTGGAGGTTCTAAAGTGATAGGGGACAACAGCTTTGTTGTAATTTTCTTGTTTACACTTGTTGTTTTAAATTATACAAGTAGTGTTGGGAAGAAGGTTAATTATGATTAGTTTGATACGTATTGAGGAGAATGAGGATCTTAAGTACAGTAGGGAATCGAGTGTCCATTGATAGAAAATATTGTTTTAACTTTTAAAATGTAAGAACCTTTTGAACGCATGAAGTAAATAATACATGTTTAGTGGGTAATAAAAAATTCTTTAACAATTTAAAATTTTAAAAAACAATATTAACCGTGTATTTACAACATTTCACTTTTATCAAATGAAAATCACAATGTTACTGTACAGTATTCATTTAGGTATTGTATGTATTTTTACCATAAAACCATCAGTACAGTAGACTTGAAATGCAAATGAGTCTTGGGTTTCATAGTCCAAAGCTTTAACCAAAATTATATCTCCAGATGGAGTTACCTGAAGATGTGTTCATAGTTGTCAATCCAGAACCTTAGTTTCTGGAAACAAAATATCTTGTTAGATACACAGTATAAGGTATAATAAGATTTAATTCCACAATGCCACTGTCATGAGTTTAACTTTTGGACTTATATTGAAAGGACATTATGGCTAAATAAATGACTCGTTGACTTATAGTCCTCACACTTATGACTATAAGTGAATGAGTCCAAAAGTCAAACTTCAGCCAAGAACGAAGTGGCCTGCAACTGCAGAGAACTATCAATACGTCAAAACCCAAATGCCTTCCTGCCACACATGAATAATAACTATTTATTTAATGTCCAGATTAAGGAAAAATGTCTTGTATAGTCTTACTGCTATAATATTACTAAAATAATAGATACTATATAAAAGTCAAATTGTGCTTTTCTGTTTTTTTAAGACATCCTTATCTGTTTTTTTATAGCTAATGTAATACACCATTTTACATACAGTACTGACATTTCACTTTGATACTTTCGCAATTTTAAGTACAGAACTAGAAAAAATACGTGCTACTTAATGTGTTAATGAAAAGACAAGGGTATAATAACTAAAACTAAAAGACATTTGAATAAATACACATGCACAAGATATTGAATAAATAATTAGAATTAGAGAAAGACGTATAATTTAATGCGACGCAAAGAGGGTATATAACTAAAACCAAAAGACATTGAAATAAATACACATGCACAAGATATTGAATAAATAATTAGAATTAGAGAAAGACGGCTACTTAATGCGTTAATGAAAAGACAGTATAATAACAAAACCAAAAGACATTGAAATAAATACACATGCACAAGATATTGAATAAATAATTAGAAAATACGTGCTACTTTAACGCTGATCTCTTCACTGCCACTAAGTTTGTGAATTCACATACTATATCACAGTTATCAAGATTTGTTAAACTCTAACTAGAATTTGGCTGGTAATTTACATTTATTTTATAGGCTAATTATATTTCAACATATCCCATCAAAAGGAATAGGAAAGAAGACCGGTTCACGTGGATAAAGTAGAAACACACAAGAAAACCAAAACTGTCACATTTTCAGTCCTTGATAAAATTTGTATCTTGAGAAAGGCCGTAGTAGGGCTGGAAATTTGACAATTGTGTTCTCTTATGTGTTTCTACTATATCCAGGTGAGCCTGCTCTCCTTTCCATTCTTTTTTGACAGGATATCCTGACCAAGTGTCCCTATTTCCTAAAACTATATTTCACCATAGCTAAAGTGATGTGATTGCTTGAGTGGAAGGAGGTGTGACATACCCTATCCCTGTGCCTGTTAGTGATGACAGTGAGCAAGACACTGTTGAGAGGCACAGACTCTAGAACTCCTGCAAAGTAATGACTCTGCAGGAACTGCAACTCCTTGAGAGACGTGCCTGCTCGGCTCACAGTCAGAGTGGAGAGAGCGTATCTGTCCGGGTTGTCATACTGTGTGGCCTGAAACAGTGGAACACATTTTAAATCTGCACCAAAGAAAATAGTATAAAAAAATACACAATTCAGATCAGGAGGACACAAGGAACCAACGGTTTCAGCTGTAGAGGGGTAGACAGGTGAATGACGCCTCTGAACTTGGGATATGATCATTTAAAGCCATGGATGGATGGACTGTTGAGCATTGAATGTTTGCGTACTATACATTTGTTAAAAACAGCTAATCTTTTTTAAAAACCGCAGCAACTTTTCAATGTGCATTTTAATTGTGGTTGGCTCGGGACACGGAACCATTCCTAGCACCTATATAACAAAAAGTAAAGTCATCACTCTTTGGACAACTGGTTCTTTTGTCGAGAAAAATCCTACAAGAAGACTGCCAAAACATCTGAAGACATGAACAGAGTTAAGAAGCACTGGTTTCTAGTCCTATTAGATCTGCTCGTAACCACGCTTGTGAACTGAAATTGAGTTGTGAGTCTTTGTGTAGAACAGAAATATTAAATTTCATCCTTTCAAGAGGTGTATAGAACAGAAGCTAGAGATAAAGAGATTATATGCAGAGGAATTTTACTTTACTGAATGGAGTGAAAATACTACAAAACTTCTAATGGTGAACTCAGCTCTTTACAAGTGTATGCTGATCAAATTTTTGCATCTTCAACTTTGAAGATGACAATTTGAAAACGATTACTTGACATGACAAATTTGAAATTTTTATTTTTAATAGAAAGGGCTTATACAAGAGACTACATGCAAATCGTTCAATGGATGTTTTTAGGAAAGGTTCTCTCTTGTTTTAGAGACATCTGATGGCCCCCAGATCAACTGATTTGAGCCCCTGTGATTTCTTTCTATGGGAGCACCGAGCAACTGAAAGCACAAGTGTATAGAACGTTGGTCACTGGTCGAACTGAAAGAGGCATTTAAATAGAAATCACAACAATTGCGATGTTTTGTTAACTCAGGCAATGGATGGTAATGAACTTTCAGGCAAAGCTTCAAAAATGCATCAGAGAGCAGTTTACACATAAACTTTTGCATGTGAGTCATTTTACAACATTTTCAAGCATTAAAAATTTACTTAAATCCAAACAAACTGTGTACTGTTCATTTGTAAGACTTTAGGTTCCTGTGTATAACCCTGTATTTTGCTTGCTATATTCTTAAATAGAAAATGAATAGAAATGTGCAAACTTAATTACATACCTTCACTACTAGAGTTGCTGGTTGCAACAGTTCCTCATCGGGAATTGTTCTTTTAATAATAATGTGGCCTGTTGATCTGTCAATCTCAAAAAATCTTGTATCAGAGTTTTCTGAAAATTATTTCACCATAAAATTATAACATACAGACAAACTGAAATATAATTTAAGTATGTCAGAACAATACAATACAAATTGAAACTACAAATGACAGTTTAGAAAATATTTGTACTACGGTATAAAATTTAAATAAAACCGGTATTATTTTATTTTGATGTACACTTTTAATGATTATAGTATAGGAACCATTGATCAATTTCCTTTGCATAGCAAGACAAATATTATTACTAATTACAGTACGATCTCATAATCCAGCCCTATATCGGAATCGGAAGTGCTGGATTAGCGGAAATGCCAGATTAGTGGAGGAGGTTCACTAAAAAAGACTCAATTTGCCAGGAATAATATGTCTTACGGTGGAGGATGATTCACTACACTTAAAGAATGATTCAATTTCATTCTTATTCCTCCTCATGTCTGTGAATTTTTGATATGCCAATGTTGAATTCCTTGGATGGAGTAGCTAACCTACCACCACTTTCTTATCTTTTTAAAATCACATACTTTTATCCTTTGTCAAAGTAACATATTATTACGTTTATCACGACATCTCGGCCTGTACTGAAGGAAGCACAGATGCAATAAACAAAGCACACTTCTCTGGCTCTCTGAGCGAACTGAAGTAATCAATACAGACGACATAGGGTACATCACGCACTTTACAGACAAGTAGAGACTTGAAAACAGGTGGCTAGTTAACACTGTCTGGCGCCGATTACTGGCGTGTCTGAGTGTGAGCGGCTGGATTATAGAGACTGTACTGTGCTAGATTTGGTACAGTACAGCACTAGGTTACAAGTGAAGTCTTCACAAAGCACTCATTTTTTGGGACGAGTGATGAACAATACTTTTTGCCATGGAGTAAATATTACTAATAAATCAATTTAAATTCAAGTATTGTAAAGAAGCTCAAGTAAACAATGTTACTAATATGGTAATACACTAGATTACCAAAATAGCAAAACTAGATTACCCTTTGATGAGTTCATCCACCAAAACACGTGGAAACTCGAACTCTCTCAAGGCAGCCAAGGTTGATGATAATATTTTTGAGTTTTAAAACTTTCAAGGATATGAAGATTATTTTTTAAAGTTTTGAGTTCCCAGTTTATATTTGAGTACTTGCATGTACCTCCTACCAATAAAATGATTTGGTAGTCAACTTCAAATAAATTTCTAGGCCTCTGTAATTGACATACAACACCTCAAAATGTATGCCTCAAATTGCCCAATTTGATAATTTCTTTTTCAAATTAAGGTTGTTTGCAACTTTTAGATGGCTTTTATAGAGATATTATCCTTTGTAACTAAACGTTGATTAAATGAAAATTATCTTAGTCTCCATGACAAATGGCAATGCGCGCACCAGAAATTTTAAATGACACGCTCAAGAAATCTTAGACCACCTATACTACTTGAAATCTTCGTTTTTGACCAATTTCTTGAATAAACTGTGTCAATTTGTTAAGAAATACTTTTATTGTGCACTATTTGTAAAGCTATATGGTGGATGGTGCTTACAGAGGGGTCAACGGCTTTCCCTTAAATTCAAGGATGGAGTAGAAGCGGCCTACTGATTAAACTGTCCCTTGCGCACATTTTAAAAGCTTTGAGGTCCAGGTCTCGCACTCTGGCCGGCAAAGAGTGTAAGATCTTGGTTTGGTAAACTAAGGTAAACAGTGATTACACCAGGTTTGGTAAACTATGCTCTGAGAGAAAGAAATCCATGTACTAGATCTGGTACACAGTGTCATGATGTACTAAAATAAATAAAAAGTGGTAAAATACTGGCAGCTCCAAACTCACCTGCATTAAACGAATAAAATATTGCAGCGTTTATTGCTACGTCTTGATCAATAGCCATGATCTCCCTTGGTTGTATTCTGAGTCTTGTACCCTGCAAATCAGTTCATACAATAATACAATTAATTATACAAAACTATATTTCTAAACATGACCCATGTAAAATAAAGAAAACTAGTAATTTGTAACTAACAAATTGAAAAAGAAAATGTTCATAATCGGAAGCAGATTGAGTATAAGGTGCATTAGACTGGGTATTGGATAACTTGTCCAGTTTAATGGACAAAACTAGTTTGTGTCTAGTGCAGTTTATAAAGTATAAATCACATAGTTTTGTAAATTCAAAAATTAAAATAATATGGATAGTTCAAGTTATTTAATGCAATAAAACAATGTTGCAGACAAATATGCTTTAGCACATCCATAGTAAGTGTGTTTTGATATATTACCTGGGTTGCTTGATCAGGAAGAATAGCAGAATAACGCTCATCGAGAAATTTGGGATTTTGGTCATCAGCATCAATGACATTCACATGGACTTGAGTGTCTGAGAACTGTGGTGGATTTCCTTGATCCTAGAATAGAATTTTGCAGTTTACAGATTACACCAAAACTCATAGTAAAAGTCTACAGTTGAGTTCATTTGGGGTAGTTGGGGCAAGTCTGGAAATCTGTTTTATCAAGTCAAGGTTCAGAAACAAGTCAATTCAGAAACAAGTCAAAACATTTGTTTCCAATTTTCAAATTAGCAAATACAGATTTATTTCGATGGTCACTTTGCCTACTGCAGATCAGATACTGCACGGTACTTCAATATTACTGTACTGCAAGACTCAATGTAACAATTGTCAGATGTCTTTGATCCTTTATCCTTCATAATCATGTATTTTAGTCACCAGCTTGGACTATTTAAAAAACACTTAATTTAAACTTTTAACTATTTTAACAAGTTGGTCTCAATTAATTTGAGTTGGAGGGACATTACCTTATTCAGTAAATCTGTTTGAAAATCAAGAACTTACCTATTATATGCAGAAATAATCCACAATATGTAGTAAACCAGTAGTGACACACAAATTTAGAAACACAAGCTTTAACTTACCTGAGCCCTGATGCCAATAGTGAAGTTAGAGAGCGATTCATAATCAAGAGGTTTCCTCAGCACAATCGTACCCTCCAGCTCATTTATGAACACAAAGTAATCCTGAAATATTACAAATCAAATAAATGAATGAAATAATAATTCAATTGGGTAGTCCTCCTAGTAGGACTAGGCTTTTAGAATCAAGACATTTAGCTCCTTTCCAGTTATCAATTTTAAAGAAATATAGAAACGTAATTTTGTTTTTAATAAAATTTCTTTAACCTATTGTTTTAAACAATATTTTAGTTAGTGTTTAATTTACACTTAAAATATTAGTAACAATGATACTAAAAAAACCTGTATTAACATAAAGAAGCTAGGACTTTGCTCTCTCTATTACTTAATCATCAAATGTGTCAGAATCAATAGTCAACAAAATAAAAAGCATCCTTATAATTAAAATAGTTTTGATACTGTAATGTACCTTTGATTTAGTTTATTTTATTTAGACAACTGTCAATTATGGACAATGCTACCTTGCGAGAATCAAATCTGGTATGACGATATCCAAAGTAACTTTAGCCATTTCTGTGTGGGAAGTAGTATTTAATTAATAAATAAATTACAAAATAATTAAAGACAATGTTTATGGAGCAAACCGAGACTTGACTCAGATCCCCATTTGCCGCTGTAGCTACTGCACCATTTAACCAATTTATTTTGGCTTCAAATTAAGAATTATTCAATCTGAAGGTTTTTTTTTAATTTGACTGTCAATAAAGATTAGGGACTAATGAGCAGTCATTGAACTACTTTAGGAGCTGCTACACGCTAGATGCATGAAGTCAGCAACATTTCAAAATGGTTTACGATTAAAAATCAGCTGACATGCCAAAAACTTCAAACATATTGCTAATAGCAGATATTAAAATATAGCTCAGTGTGACGACCCCATCAACACCACCACTGCTCTGGGTGCCTATGGGCAATTTGCATGTAAAAATATGCAATTATCATGTTTTAACATGTCGATTGAGTGAAAGTGTTAAACTAACCAACTGGGTATGTTTCAAACTAGTATTGGGACGATTCCTATTTTTTTCAATTCTCGATTTGATACCAATACCAGGATATTGATTTTGATTCCAATTCCACGCCCATTTGTGTTTGTGGAAGTGTTTGGTTGATTCCTTATTTCTTCAATTCTCTATTCCTATACCAAAATATTGATTCTCGATTCTGGGTTTGATTCCTGATTCCGGTCTTTGTTTCCCGATACTGGGGACCTCCAGAATCGGTATCGAAATTGACTTTACCAGCCGATTCTTAATTGCAGCAAATCGGTTTTAGCTTACTACTCGTGTGTATTCTACCTTCATTTGTCTTGATAATTGTGTTACTGCACTCTGTAAAGAATGAGTGTCCAATTTGTAGTCAACATAGTAATGGGTTTCACCAGTTTAGAAAATAAAATTATTATTTAACTCTCATCTTCGACAATACAAAACACATGCACACACATCCCGATTTGCGCGAAATAGCTACCACTGCACCATTTAACCATTTATTTTTGGCTTCAAATTAAGAATTATTCAATCTGAAGGTTTTTTTAAATTTGACTGTCAATAAAGATTAGGACTAATGAGCAGTCATTGAACTACTTTAGGAGCTGCTACGCTAGATGCATGAAGTCAGCAACATTTCAAAATGGTTTACCGATTAAAATCAGCTGACATTCGGGCTGGGCTGCGTTAACGCTGATGCGTGCATTTTGGTGGGTTGGTGCGGCACCGATCTGCCGCAGCGGCGGGTTGATGGTTTGGATTCCCTGGTCCGGTTCTTTGTTCCCGATATGGGACCCTCCGTATGGACGTGAAACGGAATATTGCCGGTTGCGGCATGTTTGTCGCCCGATATTATTGTTACAATCTGCTCAAAGAATGAATAATCCAATTTGCGATCAACATGAAATGTGGTTTCACCAGTTTAGAAAAAAAATTACCATTTCTCATCTTCGACAATTAAACCATGCCTGCGATGACCTCTCGATCCAGCCACCCTTTGATTTATCTCCTTCCCGCTTCCGGGGAAAGTGGACTTGTTCCCCATGGGATCTGGGCTGTATGAACAGTCGAATTGATTTCTATTTGCCAATTCAAAATTCAATTACCGATTCTTCCAAAACCGTTCCCGACCGTAAACAAAACGGTCATGATTCTTTATTGTGGCGATCAGTTGATTCTGCGGTATCCAATTGGCTTTTTGTTGACGTTTCAATACCAGTTCTTTACAGGAATTGGAATTGATTCGAACCAACATTATTTCCAGCAGGATTAAATCATAAATACGGTAAATTGTTTGAATTGTTTGTTTGACTGGTTGCAGGGAGCGAATTCACTTACACTAAATGTAAATTGGCAGAGTAAAAATATTGTCAGACGGGATTCAATGGGTACACCCGATGTGTGAGGAATTTTTAATTTGTAACCTATATATTGCTGTAATTTTCGCGGATTGCAAAACCTCCAGCTCATTTATGAACACAAAGTAATCCTGAAATATTACAAATCAAATAGAATGAAATAATAATTCAATTGGGTAGTCCTCCTAGTAGGACTAGGCTTTAGAATCAAGACATTTAGCTCCTTTCCAGTTATCAATTTTAAAGAAATATAGAAACGTAATTTTGTTTTTAATAAAATTTCTTTAACCTATTGTTTTAAACAATATTTTAGTTAGTGTTTAATTTACACTTACAATATAAGTAACAATGATACTAAAAAACCTGTATTAACATAAAGAAGCTAGGACTTTGCTCTCTCTATTACTTAATCATCAAATGTGTCAGAATCAATAGTCAACAAAATAAAAAGCATCCTTATAATTAAAATAGTTTTGATACTGTAATGTACCTTTGATTTAGTTTATTTTATTTAGACAACTGTCAATTATGGACAATGCTACCTTGCGAGAATCAAATCTGGTATGACGATATCCAAAGTAACTTTAGCCATTTCTGTGTGGGAAGTAGTATTTAATTAATAAATAAATTACAAAATAATTAAAGACAATGTTTATGGACCAAACCAAGACTTGACTCAGATCCCCATTTGCCGCTGTAGCTACTGCACCATTTAACCAATTTATTTTTGGCTTCAAATTAAGAATTATTCAATCTGAAGGTTTTTTTTTAATTTGACTGTCAATAAAGATTAGGGACTAATGAGCAGTCATTGAACTACTTTAGGAGCTGCTACACGCTAGATGCATGAAGTCAGCAACATTTCAAAATGGTTTACGATTAAAAATCAGCTGACATGCCAAAAACTTCAAACATATTGCTAATAGCAGATATTAAAATATAGCTCAGTGTGACCCCATCTGCTCTTGTATGGGCAATTTGCATGTAAAATATGCAATTATCATGTTTTAACATGTCGATTGAGTGAAAGTGTTAAACTAACCAACTGGGTATGTTTCAAACTAGTATTGGGACGATTCCTATTTTTTTTAATTCTCGATTTCGATACCAATACCAGGATATTGATTTTGATTCAATTCCACGCGCCCATTTGTGTTTGTGAAAGTGTTTGGTCGATTCCTTATTTCTTCAATTCTCTATTCCTATACCAAAATATTGATTCTCGGATTCTGGGTTTGATTCCTGATTCCGGTCTTTGTTTCCCGATACTGGGGACCTCCAGAATCGGTATCGAAATTGACTTTACCAGCCGATTCTTAATTGCAGCAAATCGGTTTTAGCTTACTACTCGTGTGTATTCTACCTTCATTTGTCTTGATAATTGTGTTACTGCACTCTGTAAAGAATAAGTGGCCAATTTGTAGTCAACATAGTAATGGGTTTCACCAGTTTAGAAAATAAAATTATTATTTAACTCTCATCTTTCGACAATACAAAACACATGCACACACATCCCGATCCGATCAAAACAACCACCCTTTGGTTAGCTCCTTCCCTTCACTTTCGAGGAAAGTGGACTTGTCCCCCATGCAGGATCTAGCTCAACAGAGCGGTTTCAATTCCCGAATTGATTTCCAATTATTTATTTCCTAATTCCAAAAACGATTCACGATACTCGATTCCAAAACCGATTCCCGTCCATCAGTTCAAAAACCAATTCATGATTCTTTCTATGGAATCGATCCGCGATTATTGATTCTGCAGTCTCCGAATTGACTTCACTGACTGATTTTCGCTACCGATTCCTTACCCCAGGAATCGGTGGAATCGAGAATCGGAATTGGAGTCAACCCAACATTATTTCAAGCAGAATTAAATCATAAATACCCAGTAAAATGTTAAAATTTTGGTATTTGTTAGTAGGCTTTAAGTTTATTAAGACTAATTATTTACGCTAAATAAATTGTAAGAGTAAAAATACTGACTGAACCGGGATTCTAACCCGGGTCCTCCGTGCCAGTGTGAGTGCTACCATTGCTAGCAATCCTCAAACCCCTATTTCAAGTATTTTTATGTTACTTATATTAACTACCTAACTGTTTTCATTTCAAACAACTTGAAAGCATTATTTACTCACAACTACATTCTGAAAGTTCAATTTGCTCTCGTTTAACTTACAAGAGATGTAGTTTTGTAAGTTTCATATAATCATACTCTTCTTTATACCTCAAAATGAACAACAGTACCACTACCCCCGGCCCACAGTTGCCCATTGTTCTGATTTCCTTCATGGTTTTACAAATGCTCAAGACTTACTGAGTTGGGTCCAGGAAGCACAGAGTATTGCACCGTAGAGAATGGACCTTGCTGGTCTGCATCTATGGCCTTTACTGCTTGTAGCACCCTGGTGCCCACCACTGTCACCTGTGTCAACACAGCAAACAGATGTTAAGTGGACGCAAACGCCAGAGACAGAATTGACCAGAACCTCAACTCGCTTTGAAAAGGCTGGTTGCTGTCTGTAGAGCTTACAGCACACGTCTGCCATCACTGTTCAGACGATGACACTGTTTCACTTGTGACCCTTCACAGGGTGGCTTATTACACCCTGACTCATTAAACAGTAGAACCCGCTTAACCAGACCTCATTAATCTGGAAATATGTTTTATGATACTTTAGCAAAGAACCTTTTAAGACTGTAGGTTATATTCAAATGCAAAATATTTCAATAGACTTGTTGGTTTAGAAAAAAAGTTATGATCAGCTAGTTGAAAGGTACTAGGTTAGCTAACTAAAATATTCTCAAACCATTAAATATTGTTGTATTATTCTTATAAATTACTAATTTTACTGTACACTGTAGTTTACCTCAGAGATGTTGAGAACGTAGGGAGCATTGACAAATTTGGGTGCATTATCGTTGACATCCGTGACTCGTATACTGACTGGAATCTCAAATCCCTGAAAACCATCAAGTTTCAAGTTAAACTATATAAATCTGGTATATAGTATATTTGGAAATAAACATGTGTTTGAGTTTTTAAAAACAGCAATAATAGAGCTTAGTGTTGGAATATACAGAACCTATATATTACCACATGTACGCATGTATATTTTTCAACAATCAAAGATCCAACTATAGCCATTATAAAAGCGGGTTTAAATAGTAGGCTATGTGCTGTATATCGTAGAGGGATCAACAAGTTAAGAGGCAGTCAAAGAGCCAAGGTGGGTCCAACTTTGGGTCCCACTCAAAACTGGGTAAGCATTGCAAACAACTTTTTTTTTTTTGCAAAATCAAGATTTTAAACCGGTAGTATTTGAGTACTACTGTACAAGCTAACAATTCTAATTATGGGTGGACTAGTTTTTATTAAAAATTGTTTTAAAAAGAGGGAGAGTTTTAAATAAACTAGAACTGGGGGATGTTAGTGAGATACAAGAAAGAAAGCACATCCTAAAACGGCCAAGAGCCAAACGGAAAGACTTGTACAGTTAACACCCAGTCCAGAGGGAATCTGACTGCCTCAGGTATTTGCCTCTATAGACTACCTGATTACAGTAATTAAGAAGATAGCTCCGTAAATTCAATGGGTATCTTTTAAACTATCTGGATGTTAACGTCCTCTCTTGTACGACATGGAAGGATGGGTGGTTAGCCAAACTTCTATGACTTGCGCCGGTCTTTGGCAGTGGAATGTGGGTTCCTACGTCGTATCAACAGTGAATATGAATTTAGACTTGAAGAGTATTGCATGATGCAGTTAGTCCTATGCCCAGTGGACAAATGCTACAAGTTTAAGTGTATTTGTGCTACAGACTCTAAATTAATCAATGTGCAGTATAAGGTTAATTCAAGTATAAAATGAACTTACAGGTACAGTGGTTCTTCTCCTATCACAGATGATATTGACGTAGACTGAAGCTGGTCCATCTATTCCCTAAAAAAGTACATACATTCTAGAAAGAATTTAAGCTACAGGCTTCTTATATTCTTACCTAAGGCTCAATTTGATTAAGTTTTTTGATTTGTAAGTGGTTGAAATTGTATCAATTGTAAAAACCACAAACAAAATTGGACAAATATTAGGTTAAAATGCTGAATCTACTATATAAACATTTATAATCCAACTACCACTGACTAATCAATGACTGATCACAGTTTCTCAAAAACCAAAATGTTTAGAAACATAAACATTGCCCAAATGTTCTTAATAGAGTCTAGAGCCCATTAACAGCAAACCAGGTAAGATTTGAATTTGCCGAAACACCGCCTTTCACAGACTCCTGATCCAAACACCTTAATTGTACCTTACCTCTTTGTCAAGTTTTCTTGTAAGCGTTAGATTCTTAGTTCCCGGGGCAATACGCATAGGACTGTCAAGCTCCTTCAGCCTCAAATCAATGTTACCTCTTTCACTTGGGTCACCAAGTATCCTCAATGTTCCTAAAAAGGAATTATATTAAACACTGCATTACCCACTCTAAAACACTAGAGTTTTTTACCAGGCTCTAATTACTATAACTTAAATAATTGTATGTGTATATTTAAACAGAAAATGTTTTATAATAAAATATCACTGCAAAGATTTGTTGGTAATTGTTCAACCTGTGAAAGCAACAGCCTGTAGAGACTTGCAGGTACTTATGGGTCCTTCATTGCCTGGTGAGCTACCGGTGGTGTTCATAAAAAAATGTAATACCATTTAGGGGACTCAAGTAAATATTAATTATTATTATAATTATATTACCATAATTTACCATATAGCAGATTGTTGATAAACATTTGACTTCTTTTTAAACCTTTGATTTTGACTAGAATTAAATCTGTGTTCACATTGAAGGTAACTAACTCTGTGTTGTACTGTACTATATAAGAGTACAGTGTTCCATAAAGAAATAATTAAACCTTGTTGTAAATGTACCCAGTAACGACATAAAGAGACTTTTTGCAGGCAAAATAGCAGTTTTGTCACGTTATTTTTGATATTTGAAAACACGTTTCAATATTTAATGGGTTTCATAATAAGGTACTATTACTATAAAATGTACTGTTACTTGGTGGATCGGTGGAACGACTAGTGGTAGGCCTAAGCAACCAAGTATTATTTATGGCAACATAAACTTCCGTGATGTGGTTATATTTACAAAAGTACTTTATGAGCGCTACCTAGAGACTGGAGTCTAGGGCTAATTCGCCAAGGAAGACCCACGCTATACAACCATAGAGTGCAAAAGTACGAATTTGGTTACCTAATGTAAACACCGAACGTTACCACCACCTATCACTTTTAGAAGATTGAATGAAGAGCTGTATACAACTATCCTATTACATATTACAATTACCGTATACAATTATTAAAGTATACAGCTGGGAGCTATGATCTGTGATCCCATTACCTTTGTTATCAACTTAAAGGAGCGCCTACCATTTCCAGAGGTGAATCTAGGATTGCCTTGAGGAGGCGTCCCCCTAAATCCATCACTTCCACTTTCGATGCCTGGCCGTTAGTGACTATTAGAAAATTACTGTATGCCAAATTCACTTACTGCATGGTCAATGGTCGCAGGTCAGCATTTTGCCAGTCTACACCAGTCCCTATCCATAATCATATTACGAGTGATATTTTTTCATGATCTAAAATGAGTCTCCAAAAGTAATAGGGAGTAAAAAGAAATCGTTGCGAATGCGTGAACGGTTCACGGGATCAACTACCGTCTTCCCTAGCATTTTAAGAGTGATTTGCACAGTGAGCTTGGCGTAGCGGAGAGGCAAGATGCAAAAGCTTGTTTGTAGTCCACCAGAACAAGGAGTTCGTATTGCTGTATACAGTATCAACAAACGACGCTTCAACACAGAGTCAGCAGAACTTTAAATTAACAATAATTATTATGATTTAATAATAATTAATCTCATGACGTCTTTCTTTGTCTTCATGATACAGTTATACCTTTCTTTCTATTTACCTGGATACCTTGTAACTTACCAACAACGGAGCCAATTGGTAGGTCTTCACTGACAAAGAAACTTTCAGCTGAACCACCCGTCTCTAAGAAACACCTGTTGTCCGGCCCTAAAACAAATGGAACAACTTAATTTATCTAGGAATAATTATTAACCATGAGTTGTGCAACAAATATTTAACTGTTTAGCAATTTTAACAATAGAATATGTACTGGGTGACCGTGCACGATACGCTGTCGCAACGGATTACGGACAACGTAATCGTCCTAAGAAGTAAAAATGAACTTTAACCCTATTAAATCACACACACGAGGAATCCAGGAAAAACTACTTTGAAGCTTTTTATCATACATAGTGTACCAACAAATGTATTTCATGGGTTCGAACCTGGATATTTAGGCAATGAAAAAGGTAGGTAGGTAGTTTGTAGGATTTTAGGAATAGTTAGAAGTTCTAAAATATTTCATAAAATCACCTTTTCTAACAAGCTATCATTGTAAATTATTCAATCTTTAATAGTGAACTAGTAATGTAAGTAACTGAGCATATAATTACTCCGCATTATTTGTTTACGACACTTATATCGTAGTCACTTGGTGTATAATTTCAAACATAAAATAGTCATAAAAGAAATTTTAAATGAAATAAACCAATATTTAATTTTTTTTACATAAAGCAAAAGCACAGCAAAGCTGTCTTCGTCAGATAACCTCAGAAGACAGCTTTGCTGATCGAAAGGCATGAGGCCTTTAAAATAAAAAAAGTAATAACATCTTAAATATTGGTTTATTTGATTTAAAATTTCTTTTATGACAATCAAATATTAGCTTATATATCAAAATAAAATAGTCCGTTGTGAAGATAGTATAATTTTTAATCGACTACGTAATGAAGGAGGAGGTTGTACAATTTTACTCGTATGCAAATGCAATTGTATACCATTTCAATTTTATTCCAAACATTAGGTCCATATAACTAATTATATGGGTGGATGGCTATTATCTGTCGACGAAAATTTACGGAGCTGTGGAAAATTGGATAGAATTCAGGTTTCTAGAGGCAGAAGTCATGCTTGAAACTTAATCCACCCGAGCTACCAATGGTAAATACGTTATTTACGTGCCAATATTAGGTAACTCCTGGAAATGTTTCAAGGTCCAGTGACAAATAAAGTATAAATTTACAAGTTTGAGTAACTTAGTAGCGTAAATAAATAATCATTTCGCACACAACCCACCCAATAAAGCATCTTGGAAATAGTTGTATGTTAAAGGAGTTATAATCAGAACTAGTACGTTAAGTTACCTATCAATGGATTTAAAATTTTTATTGGAAAAACAACGAAGAAGTTTTTAAAATACGTAGGTCCTACTCATTGTCATGCTTGAGGAAGACTGTTGGCCATGCTATGCTTGTGATTAACAAGCTGTTTTGAAACAAACAATGGAGTTGACCTGACCTAGGTGAACTCGCACAAAGTTACGGACGAGTAAGACAGCTGATTGCGCTTCCCAGAGCATCTTCTGCATCAGCTGTGCAACAACTGAGTTCATGGTTCAGTGCGAACTTCAGATCCGCAGTCACAGAGGTTAGCCTAGCCAACCAAACGTTTGATTGAAGGCTTTAACTACTTCACTGATCCCTCCCGGCTGTTGAACTAACCATCGATTCTCACAAAGAGAAGCCGGTGACCTTTGTTGAAAAACAATTTAAACTCAAACAAGACTCGTTGCGTAATGATTGTCATGGAAGATATCCTGCGGACGTTCAAAGGACTTAAATGTGCAGATTGTGCTTGACTACATAGGCTTGGAACTAACTAAAGTATTGCCAGATTATAGAATATAACTAGATTAGGCTCGCCACTTTAAATGATAGACCTCATATGTAAGTGGTTAGCATACTCTATTGAGGATAACTGTTAAATTTATCTGTCTTAGTTCGTAGGTTACTCTTTAACATTTATCTTTCTTTTTAACTGAAAATCTTGGGTTTGATTAGCCTAGTATAGTTCTCTAACCTTTAGCTGTAACAATTAATCTATGGAAAAGTGTATAACGAGAAACATTTTGTAATACAGGCAAAAAACGATCTGATGGCAAAATCATCCCAACCAATCGCATTTTGAACCAAGGCATTCGACTGTTTTTATAGTTCTATAAATTTATATAAAATATATATGTACCGTAATTTTCATTATTATTTTGAATACGACTTCATCCTCTGGTCGAATCCCGGATGGTGACGAAGGGTAATGGAGCAGCTCGGGTAGTGTACAGCCTGTGCGCGGCGCGGTTCCCATGGTCTGTCCGCTGCCAGTGGGGCGTGACAGTGGACCGCACGTGCTGTCTCGTCCAGCCACTGACATCTGTATTGTCACCGACCTAACCTAAGTGTAATTGAGCCCCACACAGTCCTACTGGCCCAGAACTCGTGTTTCCGCGTCTGTTTACAAGCTTGTTGATGTCAATATTTTACAATTTGAAGATGAAATATTAAAGCGCTATTCGGGATCTAGTACGATTATCTCATAATCTAAAATGACTTATTTTTACTGCAATATCTGAAATTATATGTTATGTTTTGAAATGGCACTCAAAACAAGTCGTTGTAAAGAAAATTGAAATACCGGGAAAATAAAAGGTATTAAAAGTTAAATCACATCAGTTTCAAGCTGGCACCACAATTCAATGAGTACACACAATTTTACGATACGTCGGTATCGTATGCTTGACTTGATTTTGAAAACTATACTGTGGTATGGGCTGTATTTACAACAACCTTGAACGTAGCATTTTGAAATGTAACACTCAACACTTCTCTGGTTGTTGCTGGTTTATTTACGTTTTAGTGCAAGTTGTTTTATTTTCTAGTCTAGTTTTTAAGATTTTACATTTTTATTTAGCCAGCTGTTCGTTGTTTGTTTGTGTTTAGCTGGTCAGGTTATGCCGATTCCTTTAGGATTTCCATCAACCTGTATTAGACCTGTAAGAAAGAGTAACATTTGTGAAACTGCGCTAGTGCTAGTGGTTATGTAAGCAGCCAAGCACCCACCCCACTCTGTAAACTAGCAGAATGTTTATGGTTCTGTAAGGGTGGGCGTGGTGTCACATTCACTTCAAGTGCTTCACTCAGCAGCAAGTAACAAGTTCTGTGTTTGTTCTCACCCACACCTGCCAACTCTCACGCTGAGTCAACACAGTTGCTTACTCAACACTTCATGGCGCTTTACCAAAACATTCACTAATCACCCGTTTGTTGAGTCATAATTTTTCAAAACATTCCATTTTGAAGAATAAAGACATTAACACCTAAGTTCACACACAAGTCACAAAACATTTCTTTACTCCTAAAATTCAGAGTAATTGTTACATGAGACGGTTTAACGTTAGCGATTGCGCCCTTCCTTTTTAAATTTTGATACACTATTGTTTGTTTTGTTTTCGCTTTCAAAATCACAGCATGAATCCGCCAGCTGACCAGTGCCCAGCTGACTACTAACCTCCTGGCCTTCAGACCAAGTTTAGCTTATCTTCCAGAAAATAATTGGTTGCTAAGCTGCATAATGAGTCTCACGGACCATGGCTTGGTCGGGCCCTACTTGTTTTACATACTCGACCTCGACCATTGCTTTGTACTCTGGTGGTGGGAGGGGGGTGTAAAGGAAACGAAGGCAGTGAGCGTACTTCCGCCCGGCTATAGCGACCAAGCAGCAGAACAAGGCAACAGGTGAACCTGGCCGGGGTCAGGTCGAGAATCAGTAGCTGTCTTGGCAGGTCAAAATAATTATTGGTAAAAGGGTTCGTATGAACAGATCAGTGGTTTGCTTGGTTCGGTACAGGTAGGCACCTTTTCCTGTTTTGCGTGTATGCAGACAGGTTTATGCGTTAAATAACGGGCAACAACTAAAATATTGGTTTGTCTTTTCTCTTTTATAAAACCTTCTTTTCCCTGATCCTAAACAAATTACTAAATCCGGCTAATTTTCGGGTATCAGGTTGTGGTTGAAGAGAAAGTACCAGGTTTCAATCCACTGTTAATTTAACGCTTTTTGATAAGTTTTATCAGAACAATAATAATTTTGTAGAAAAGGCAGATTTAGTACTATCTTAACTAGGTGGCAATTAATCAAACCGAGCTGTTACCTGAACCGGCCAAATCTAATCTTTAAACTGTTGGGGTTTCAGGTTTGTGAGCCTATCGATGGTTTTTCGTTTGACGAAAATGCTTGCATTAGTCGGTTTACTTTCTTCGTATAGTAAATATCATTTGAATTTCTCCTAATGCACTGAAAATGTAACATACAGATACAAAGAAATAAAAATCATGTGACTACCAAATTTTGGCATGATGGTTTAGTGCAGCCAGTAACTATCTTGTCTCTGAATAGGAAAGAAAACACTTGCTCCGTGAATTAGGTACAAAGTTCATAGAGGTCACGCCATTAGCAGCAAAATTACGCGCATTAGCACCGAACATAGCAACGACTGCCATCAGTCATCGTGAGGGCACATGGAAGTCGCCGTAGCAATATGTCTCCAGCCAGAAACAGCTGTAGGCTTGAATCTATAGACAGTTGATTCACATGAGAATCATGTATTGACTTTCTGATTAAGAGGATAGATCTATTACATTTCTTTTAAGACAATCTCAATATTGTGCTAGACATTTTAAGAACTAGAACTATGGGGATATTTACCCAAAAGTCCGCAATAATTAAGAATAATTTGTCAATATAGCACCTGAGATTCCCACCATAATCACGTTTCAACCCTAAATATTTCAACTACGCCATTTGTACTTGTGAAAAACTGTAGTCTCCTGTCTTACATTATTTCATTTACATCAAGGACATTCAAACTCGTTCTCATGAAAAAATTGAAAAATAATTGCGAACAAATCAATAATAAATTTTAGTTTAATTACATGACAAGGTTCAAAGATAACTAAAAAGATTATTAACTGTAACACACACACAAGTAAACTAAAATTGGTTTACTTTTTAATGACTTCTACAGCATTTTATCAATAGTGCTTAGAACGATAAACTAATAATGGCGATCTAGAACTACTCCAGTGACAGAACCTACGTGCAGATTCATATTTAGTTAAACATCGTCTTTCAATGGGTAGGCTGTTTTATGTGAACTAGCTTTAATAGTTATGTATAGGCAAACCCAATGTCTCTGCAAGGCCCAATAAACGAACAACAATTGGTAGGCTTACTAATAAAGAAATCGAAACTACTGACCGAGATTGTTACCTCCACTGTAGGCATAGTTAATATCAAAACTAATAATAATTTAACTAACTTAGCAAGGTTTACAAAATTATAAAACAAGAAATTTAAAAATTCGTCCAATGTAGATCTTTAAGTTGTATATTTGATCCATTCATACAAAAATGAAAGCTGCCTTATTACAGTTGTGCAGGATTTTGGGCAAACCGCTTAAAGCAATGGGTTGGAACTTTTGACGGTTGAGAAACAGAGGTTAAATGCAGAACGAACGAAAATTGGTGCCGACATATTCAGAACCACTGCTCCAGTTTTGGAAATTACCTCGTGCCTGCAAGTGTTTCTCTTGTGGGCACGTCACCTCTCAAATAACAGCTGAGCTGAGCTCCTTTCCTTCCTGAACCATCCATCAGCTGAGGTGAGCTCACTCTGCAGGGGGCGCGCGAAACAAGGGTCAAGTCATGTCGAGACTGTGGAGTCTGCTGTCATAATACTGAATTTTAATTGGACATTTTAGTCGGAATGATAAGCTGAGTTGATACGCCCAAAACGCGTAAAATTTACAGACATTACTCGGTTTTAGAATTTATTTGTTTGAAACAGAAGGTAAATGAATACCTTGGCGCAGAAAGAAAACTAGGACAGGTACATAAAAAAGCTCTATGTAGGTTAACGTAAAATTAAGCTAGCGAATTCATACACTATTACCTAAGAGGACAGAAGACACAGGTTGAGAGATTATTGATGCAGTAGTGGATGATAGTTTAGAGCTTGCAGCGTGCATATCACATTTTGTAACTATGCCAATTCAATTCAGATATGGGTTAATCAAAAAAAAACTATTCAGACATCCATATTGACCCAAGCAAAAGTATTTGAGTGAAGTACCTAAACTACTAACAGCTATAGTGGATAATTTCTTATCTTGGCCTTTACTCGTATCGCCAGATCAAGCCGAAGTTACAAAATCTAACTGGAAGTGTTTGCTGTAATGTGAATTATGCAAGGTACATAACCAATGAGTGAAACAGATGTAACGAGCGGCGATACAGCCGGATCAGCTGATGTGCCGGGCGGGATGATTACTCACATTACAGGAGGTCTGGTCAGAGCCCGCGGCCGCGGCCGGTGAGGTAACTGAGATAGTGTTATCGCCACCGGTTGACATTTGTGATCTCACTTTCCCTGCAGTTGCCATGGTAACTACTGTAACCTGATATCATAGTCCATTGTTCCGCACTTGACAACCTATATAACATAATGGCTTCCAGGTTTTGAATAATTATATGCCTACTGGACTGTAAAGGATAAGTTATGGGGAATTCCGAGCATGTTGTGCTAGCTGGTAGAGGTAAACGTCACTAAAGAAGGCCATCATTAGGTTAATGATAGGCAGTTGCAGTGGTTGGGTTTTAGTTCAAAAGTGACACGGTGGCAGGCAGCTGGTACTTGGTAGGAGACATGCCAAGACGCCACTGCTAGCAAGTTGAGTTCTCTAAACGGTAACTGTATCATTTAGCAGCGTCAAATGTACATGTATTTTATTTGGATATTGATGGTGGAAAGATATATTATAAAATTGAAGATGAAAATTAATGTTCATTGTAGTTATTTTTATTTCAATGGTCCAAAAGGCTATCTGATTGGAAAAGATGGCATGATTTTCCAATATTTGTCTAATGTAGTTTGGAAATGCATTCATTCCTCTTTACAAATTTTTCCTACCTCATCAGTATTGCTTTGAGTACGCAACGAACAATAACAAATAAAACGAATTGTCCACTGATTAACTTCCCAGTTTAGCCAAATGGAGGCAAAAGTAATTAATATCAAACTATTATTCAAACGACACAATAGTTATACTCTATGAACACCTCACGGCCTCTTAATTGGTAGTTTTGTACCGTTGCTGCTCTCGCAGTAGGTAACGGAATACGGTACGGCAATATTTCAAGGGAAACATGGCCGCATGTTGTGATACGGTGGAAGCCTCTGTTCCATCTCAGTGCCGTCTGACAGAGGAGAGGATGATGGAACGTTATGCTGCCGAGGAACAAAGCAGTTCATGGACAGTTTGAAGACAAACCATTGTTCAGACAGTTGTTATTCAGAGCCAAGGGTTGTGTTTGAATAATAAGTGAAGGACATAATTAAAGATGTACTTGATGACTTTTGCAAGAAAGGTGTACAACAAACTAACGCTATCTTATGATGGTTTAACTGAAGTTCTCACAAGAAATAACAAAAATCAGTAGCAAGAACTTAAAGGTTGATTATGGGATGTAATGAAGTTTGCACTCGAAGACTTTCCAAGATGCTGGCTTATCAATATTCAAGAAAAAGTTGGATTCAAGGTATCAATTCTTAAGTGCCTAAAGATGTTACGTGTCTACCATATCATTCAAAAGTCGTCAATAATTTATTTATAATAAATATTTACTTCCAGATAAGGTAGACCGTTGTTAGTACGACAAAATGGATTAAAAACTCGTCATTCTTTTCGACTCATGTAAATTGTCTCCGTAAAACTACAATACGAGGGGGTTCTTCAAACATCATGTTAATTGACACCTTTTATTTCAGTTGACCCCACTGAAATAATGCTAACATGCCTCTAAGTGGAAGGATAATACTCGTAGATACAAATCAACAATGATGAAAAAATATTATAGTAGCAATAATAAATCGTTACCATCTTTTATTTGATAGAAAGTATAAAGACAATTCGTTTGTATAAAGCTTGAAAAATTTCTTATACCCCTAGTATTTTTGTTGTATGAGATGAAGAATAAACTAAAACCTGATAAATAACTTTAAACCATTTAAAACTGAAACATTAAAGATTGTGAATATTTTACTATTGTAACTTTTAACTATCTCTATCTGTTACTAGCAAAGGATCTGTCTAGCATGACAAAAGCCTGTTTGCTGAGAGAGAGAGAGAGCAGACAGTGCTGATGCACTGATGGTATCAGTCTGTGATCTGATTGGCTGGTAGATGGTTGACGGCGTGCTGTGGTCTACATAAGCACGTGTGGGCTGCAGAGCATGGGTTTCTGACCGTGTTAGCCAACCACCAGGACGCACGCCGCCACGCAGACCGTCAACTCGTGCGAAGCAAGAACAAAGACAGTATGTGTATCACGTAACTTCGCGATAAACATTGCGCGCGAGAAAGGATTAAGGAGGTTAATCTGAATAGTCGGATAATTTTACATTTCGTTACAACACTTCTGAAGACTGTACTGTTCTAAACTGCATGTAGACTATTTCGTAACATAAAGCTCAACAATTCAATTTAGCATTTCAATGAGCTCAATCTCAAAACAAATCCAACAAAATCAACTTTTATAAAATTTTGTCTGCGACAGGCGGTCTCAGATAGCAATCCAACAGTCATGTTGGACGATACTGAGATCGAAGAGGTCTACTCAGCAAAATTCCTGGGGATACACCTCGACCGAGGTCTGACCTGGGAATGCCATGTAGACAATGTCTGTTCAAAATTAGCCTCAGGCATTTATGTTTAGAGGCAACTGTTCGAATACTGCCCAATTCAGGTACTGATGACGGCGTATTTGGAATAATTCTACCCACCTTTCCTACGGATTGGCTTTGTGGGGTGGATGCTCAAAATCAAGTGCCAGAGTTTTCATTCTCCAGAAAAAAAGTCCGAACCATTGCAAAATTGCAATGGAGAAAATTTTGAAATACGGTTTTGGAAAGTTGTTGTTCAACATTTGTTTCTTAGGAGTTGATCCTGAAGCATATAACTTTGACTAGGATCTCCTCAAAGAATACCTTTATTAAATATATGGAATTTGAAATTACTGAAGACAATTGACTAGATTATTATAGCCCAAAGAAACATTCGTAGTGATCTACAATACATTATTTTTACCACTTACGTAAATTACAAGTCAATATTTGGTTCTTAGTCTAATAGACGAATTCTATTTAATTGCTGTTGAATTGTAAAAGAAACTCTAACAAGAATTATTAAAACCGATTTAATTGATGAAGGAAAACCCCTGCCGTATTCGAGCAAACACCAATTTACGAGTTAAGTCAACAATTATCCAGACTACTCTCGCCTCTGTAATAACACAATCATTATTCTCACACCTCTGTGCCCCAGACAACCTCTGACCTAACTCAAAGAAAACACATTACTTGTGTCCAGACCTTATCAGTGACTTTCTAACAATCTGAGTGTACTGGTTCTGTGATTGGGTGCCCTTTCCACCGCCCACGCCTGGCCTTGGCCCTAGTGCACCACTAGATACCAAGTGCAGCACATTGCTCTGCTTGTCATTCTGCTTTAGGAGCTAACTAGCCTGTAATCTCTTGCTCGTAAATGTTCTAAAGGCGCGAGAACATAAAGTAGAGACAGGACAGGAAACTCAAGGCCGCTGAAGTGTTGAGCTTTCCCACAGAGGGCGTGGCAGTAAATAGCGGAGGCGTTCTAACTCACACGTCCTCTAGGAGTAGTGTGTGCGTTTCTCAATATTATTTTGCGATAGTGCTTGTTTTAATAAAGATTTAATTGAGAAAATATTTAATATGTTCTCAATAAAATAGTAACAAAGTTATGGCTATGAGGTTCTTTTTCCACATTACAAAATAAAAAGGTAAATAAGGTTTAACTATTACAAACAGTTCAAACCATACTATAATTTATTAAAACATAGAAAAAGAAAATCCTACAGAACTTATTCAAGTTTGAAAAAGTAAATTATTCCGTAGTATAAAAAATGCACTCATGCCAACGCACTAGCCATCATTGCCCCAAAGACTTCTGCAAGTGCCAAGTCTTGACGTCCGTCCCAAAGCGATTTGCTTGGTTCTGTCAGAGAGCTCATTCTAAAATTTGCAAGATGTAATGAGGAATGATTTCCAAAATTAATAGATTTTGCAACGGAATGACCAACATAAGATCATCTGCATCAAGGAGAGATCATGACAGGAGTAATATTTGATCTCTATATTTGCGCAACAAAATCTTTCAAGTATTGCTCGAAAAAATATTTTCGTGATCATCACTATTATGTTAATGATGAAACGTATGCAACAGCTTTGAGTCCGCTAAAGATCCCATATGATTGAATATTTAGTTTAATACGTATTTTTGAGGTTTTACAAGTCTAAACCGTCCCATTCTGAAAGGAAGTACGTATGTTTGAAGTATCTGGACAAACCGAATTCACTCGTCGGTAAACGTGCGAGTTGGAAAGGTATTTCCAAACAAACTGGAAAAACGGCGGAAAGTGTTTAAATTAGAAGAGTACAGAGCAGACGGGCCGCAGACCGAGGTGTATTCAATGTCACGGGCAATTTGCGTGTTGGAGCCGGTGTATGGAAATGGCGGCGAGTCAGACAAGTGGGAACGGAAAGTGAGAAGTTTAATTCTGAGAGAAATCCGAGTAAACAATTCGAATGAATGAGAGAGAGTGAATGCCAAAAAAATGTATGTCTGATTGATTTGATGGTAGAATGTATGGAAAAATTTTAGCTTTTAAATTACAGTATTGACGATTGCATAACATGTTCAATGTTTACGCAATAAACAATTTATTTATTTGTTTATTTTATTTAACATTTGGATTTATAAATAAAGCACTTTATAAACAACTTAAAGCAATTGAAGAAAATTTTGAAATACGGTTTTGGAAAGTTTGAGAAGTTTTTCAACATTTGTTTCTTAGGAGTTGATCCTGAAGCATATAACTTTGACTAGGATCTCCTCAAAGAATACCGTTATTAAATATATGGAATTTGAAATTACTGAAGACAATTGACTAGATTATTATTGCCCAAAGAAACATTCGTAGTGATCTACAATACATTATTTTTACCAGTTACGTAAATCACAAGTCAATATTTGGTTCTTAGTCTAATAGACGAATTTATTTAATTGCTGTTGAATTGTAAAAGAAACTCTAACAAGAATTAAAACCGATTTAATTGATGAAGGAAAACCCTGCCGTATTCGAGCAAACACCAATTTACGAGTTAAGTCAACAATTATCCAGACTACTCTCGCCTCTGTAATAACACAATCATTATTCTCACACCTCTGTGCCCCAGACAACCTCTGACCTAACTCAAAGAAAACACATTACTTGTGTCCAGACCTTATCAGTGACTTTCTAACAATCTGAGTGTACTGGTTCTGTGATTGGGTGCCCTTTCCACCGCCCACGCCTGGCCTTGGCCCTAGTGCACCACTAGATACCAAGTGCAGCACATTGCTCTGCTTGTCATTCTGCTTTAGGAGCTAACTAGCCTGTAATCTCTTGCTCGTAAATGTTCTAAAGCGCGAGAACATAAAGTAGAGACAGGACAGGAAACTCAAGGCCGCTGAAGTGTTGAGCTTCCCACAGAGGGCGTGGCAGTAAATAGCGGAGGCGTTCTAACTCACACGTCCTCTAGGAGTAGTGTGTGCGTTTCAAATATTATTTTGCGATAGTGCTTGTTTTAATAAAAGATTTAATTGAGAAAATATTTAATATGTTCTCAATAAAATAGTAACAAAGTTATGGCTATATGGTTCTTTTTTCCACATTACAAAATAAAAAGGTAAATAAGGTTTAACTATTACAAACAGTTCAAACCATACTATAATTTATTAAAACATAGAAAAAAGAAAATCCTACAGAACTTATTCAAGTTTGTGAAAAAGTAAATTATTCCGTAGTATAAAAAATGCACTCATGCCAACGCACTAGCCATCATTGCCCCAAAGACTTCTGCAAGTGCCAAGTCTTGACGTCCGTCCCAAAGCGATTTGCTTGGTTCTGTCAGAGAGCTCATTCTAAAATTTGCGAGATGTAATGAGGAATGATTTCAAAATTAATAGATTTTGCAACGGAATGACCAACATAAGATCATCTGCATCAAGGAGGGATCAAGGACAGGAGTAATATTTGATCTCTCTATATTTGCGCAACAAAATCTTCAAGTATTGCTCGAAAAAATATTTTCGTGATCATCACTATTATGTTAATGATGAAACGTATGCAACAGCTTTGAGTCCGCTAAAGATCCCATATGATTGAATATTTAGTTTAATACGTATTTTTGAGGTTTTACAAGTCTAAACCGTCCCATTCTGAAAGGAAGTACGTATGTTTGAAGTATCTGGACAAACCGAATTCACTCGTCGGTAAACGTGCGAGTTGGAAAGGTATTTCCAAACAAACTGGAAAAACGGCGGAAAGTGTTTAAATTAGAAGAGTACAGAGCAGACGGGCCGCAGACCGAGGTGTATTCAATGTCACGGGCAATTTGCGTGTTGGAGCCGGTGTATGGAAATGGCGGCGAGTCAGACAAGTGGGAACGGAAAGTGAGAAGTTTAATTCTGAGAGAAATCCGAGTAAACAATTTCCTATTGGAATGGAATAGCCAGAGCTGTGCGCAAACAGTGTGAGATCCACTTTCCCTGCGTGTGCGTGGGATTGACAGAATCATCATTGTAGTGCAGTGTGGAGAGATGAGACGTTCAGTGTTCACACCTTCCAGCATTCGATACGTGGCTATAAACTAGCATGAGTTCTAAGCGGTAGTGCCCATAATAGAGACCTTGGGTGATTTGATGTGTTAGAAAATAGGCAGTACTGGGTTCCAGCTAATGAATAAACATTTGCAGAAACGTAACAATTAATATTTCTACATTTGGATTGTTTACATGATACGATAGTCAAACAGCTGTCATTTTGTGGCCCTATTCCGAATGTAGCGACAAAGAACCTACTCGTATATGACAGCACATAAAAATATCCCATTGTGTTAGCGTAGTTAGAAAGTGTGTGAATTTGAGAAGCCTCTCTAGCACTGACCATAGCGTTGCAAATAAGACGTGAACTAATGTGGGTATCTATTCCGTTAGGTTTCTATCATCCAAAGTCTAATTAAGAAAATAAATGTGAAAACTAGTTCAAAGAGATGACTTTTTAGTTATTATGGCAGTGGAAATCAGTATCTCATGAGTCCCTCCCTGACTGTCAAATTGGTGGAACATGGTTGTTTAGAGGAGGGAGAAGGGCCGTACTAAATATTGTTAGTTTCAGAAAAAACCCAAGTGGGTCATCATTGAGTATATGTTTTTCAACGCTCTGAGTAAATAAAAAAATTTGTCTTCGGAAACAAGGCTCTAGTCAAGGTGACAAAAATCAGTTGGTAAGTATCAATGTTAATCAGTATTTGAATGCATACATTCTGAATACATTGTAACATAACTTAATAAAGTTGTATCTTATTAGTCTTCTCCCTCTTCCAAAATAAGGACAAGAAAATAAAATACGTGAGTTCTACATTCCTATAGTTGTTGCTTCACCCAGACCTTGAGATTAGCAGGCAGGGGCAGTGGGCTGTGGTAGCTGATTCGCTGAGGGCAGTGCTGACGACACGTTTCTCACCACGGCTGTCACGACCCGGCACGTATGTGCTCCAGAGGTCGGAAGCCGAAGTGATTGGCGTCATTACCTTGCCTGCTGGAACCGGAGATTCGTGTAGGAGTGGTAATTGTAGCATCACGAGATACACGGAGAAAACTCACAATTAGTGTGACATACACGTCAGTCCTCATCCTCACTTCGTCACTGTTAGTCAAATCTAGACTAGGAAACGGATTTGACCCCCCCCAAACGGGTTTAACCGACTTCAAAGAAACACGGAGATTTTTTTTTCAGAACAAAAGAAAATGTTTACTATATATTAAGTACTATTGTTTTTGAGTTTTCTTAAAATTCAATTGAACTCTTTAAATTGTCATTTGCTATTGTGCTCTTCTTGCTCACAGACTTATACTCTTTTAATGCTGGAGAGTCTTAAATTCTGTTTGATTGAGCCAATGCTAAGACAACGTGATATCCTCAAAGTAAACTTAAAAATACTAACTACGTTAATTAATAAAACCTGCACAGAAGCTAGCCAATTATATAGAAAAAGTGAAACCAAAATAAGTGTTTACAACCATAGTATACAAATAGTCTAACAAATAAATCAACAGACATTGGCCTTCTACAATCCAATAAATTAAAAATACGACCCAATGTAAATCAAAGTGAAACGTAACATGGATCAATCAAGTTGATAGACTTGATGAAGAATCACTAGATGTGGTTTCAGAAGATTTCACGATTACAGTGTTCATCTCTGATTGGAATTAGAAAGTCTCCATAAGTATTTGGAAGCAAATGCCAAGTATGGCAGTTATTTGCTCTGACGAAACATTGACTCATCAAATCGGGCAGATGTGATGAAAGCGAACTGTAATTAGTTTAGTAGTACTCTATTTATTTTGGTGGAAGTTGCGGTGTACTAGGGCGCAACGGTTAAACATAAGTTAGAATCTTTAATGGAACGTCTTGTCGGCTACCTTTAACTAGAATGCGAAGCACTTATGTATGTTGTGCCTTGCATGAAAACTGTATAGATAGGTCTTGTTTTAAAATGTCCACAGTTTCTTAGTTATGCTTATCGCAATAAATCTGTAATACATATTAATACTAACTCCAAACGAAACCATATTGGAGAAAAGAATTATTCTAAACCATGATAATCATATAAAATAATGTTGATTTGTTTGAAAAGTAAAATTATGGCGAAATGTGGGAAACGGTTAAAATATGGCAAAACTGGAACTATGTTAAATATAAATGTCATGCGTTGTGAACAATTGTGAAATATGTACCTACACAAACCGGTTTTGTTTGAAAACAGAGAAATTATGCAGAAAGTGTCATTCTTGCACTTCCTGGATAACACGGAAAGTAAGTATAAAAGAACTGCGAAGCTCTGCTGAGGGTTCTCACTCTAGTGGAATAATGTCAAACCATTGAAGATCTGAGATGTTTCCTCTTCGAACTTCTCGTGGCATTTGTGCAGCAATGTTCACGTTGGACCTAATGCCCTGAACGTTTACATAATGTATACTCGAACAAGGTTTCATAATATTCGCCTATGGCTTTTTAATCTTAACTTTACAACAGATATGGCAATTCTTTTGAAATACAATTATGAAAATAACTTTGATTGCTAAGGGACGAAACATGGTTCGAAAATGATTGAATGTCTAATTTATAAAGCTTTTGCTCACGTTTCAAACGATCAATAATTAATTCATAAATAGTTAAATCTATAACTTTTGTATTTTCAGTGATTTTATTGTTTAAGATTGTGGTTCAGGGATCATATCGACCATAATTATTACTCTCAAGTTAAATTTACAGGTTTATCGATAACCTTTATTTCCATTCCTAGTAATTATAACTCCATACCACACTCTTCACCTTATTACTTCACGTAACTGTGCCACTGATGTCCAACTAAAACATCAGCATTGACTACTTTCTGACAAGAAAGTGAACGAACTAAAAGAATTTCAAAATTATTTAGCATTTTAGAACCCTCCATTATGTACCTAACTGTAGAACAGTATGACGTTCACTTTCTTATTTAATCCGGTTTCCTAAAGTGGCATTACTCTAATGAATATTCTGTGCAATAAAAGGCAACGTGGGCGTGTCTGTAGATGGAACAGTGCGTTACATAAGCCGCTCTGAGTACTGAGTATCAACAATGACCACAGCTGTGGGCCACCTATAAGGACGAAGGTGCACGTAGACAGTCACCTGGTGCTTCTGAGCGACCGGTCATTAAAGTCTCCTGCTGCCGCTGCTGCCACAGTTACACCGGTGACTTGCAGAGTCAGTGATGAACGTACCCTACTCGTGACACGACTGACATTTCCTACACCGCTCGTGAAAACTCGTCTGCTACTGACAGTGTTAGGGGGTTTCACCTACTGGAATGGTACGTTTGAATCATGAATGAGGAGACAAAAGTTGCGAGAGTAGAAAAATTGAATTATTAAAAAGAACATACACCTTCATATAATTAATTTATACTCTGCTTATTTGCCAGAACAAGCTTTTAATCTTATCGCGTGTTTTGAAGGAGTTCAGTTTTTGCAAAAGAAGACATACTCAGTTAAGTTCTATATCGTAAGTTTGTATATTTTGCTTAATGTGATTTCCTACATTTCCAATTCCAAGCGAGATTTGGTCAGATCTCTTGAAAATATTTGCAGGAAAGTGCCAATTAGAGTCAATACACATATTTCTGTGACGACAGTTTCTTGCAAGACTCCGCCAATTTACTTTGCTTTGAGAAAAAACTAGCTTCGTTTTCAAAGACATTCATTTACTTGAAAAGAATGTTTTCAAAGCAATATTTTTGACGCAGAAATGGCGCTAAATGACGGAACTTCAATGATTACCTGATATTAGTTTTATTTAAAGCACGTAATTTGAACTAGAAACACCTTGTTTTGACATAAGTACTAGTAGATCGTAAATTTACCAGCGCGGAGGCCGTAGAAGGGCTGGTCTGAGTTGTACGGCTCTTTTCTGTCGTCTAAGGCTATTTATGAAGGTACTGTATGAAAGTGGCTTATCTACGAGCCTCCATTCTCCTAGACCTAATGAATAGTCTAAGTATACTGCGGCGACTTAAAATGCAAAACACATTGCTCTGATTGAAATCATGAAGAGCGACTCTTCGTGACCAGTTTGTCTTTCATTTCATTAATTTTCATTCATGTATTTATATTCTTAAAGCCTTACCTTTCCCACAAGCACCAATTAGTTTGGCACTACTAGTAAATTTGAAACCATAATTCCATACTAATTTGAGGCTTTTAGACTCCATAATTCTTGATGGTAAACAGACAACACATGACAGCTGCTATAGGTACCAACTTAACCGCAGAACAAGGTACAAAGAAACGCACCTCACCATAATAATTCTGATACTAATGCCCATTACGACCTTATACTCTTAAATCTTCACGCAGTTGATTGTTTTCGTGGGTTCGTTTTCGTTTCTCAACCAGTGGCCGTTGCGTACATCGCAGACCCCACCCAGCGACTCCCACTTGCGGATCCTCGAACAGGATTGATTCTGCAGCTCCAGTTGTTTGTTGTTCCTGTCTTTGTTCCTGGGTAACCTTTAGCCGCACCTCGGCCAGGGGCGGTGAAAGGTGTGCCGGACTCAGCCTTGCGCTCAGCTCTGATGTGTTGCACCAGTAGACTCGCCAAGTCACGACTATTGTCCCTGTATCTGCAGCACGCGACCGTGTCTACTATAGTGTGCACATCTAGAGAGGAATGTTGATATGGGTGGATGATTAGCTTCATGAAAGGGTTTGAACAATTTGCATAACGTTGAACTATCGGGTACGAAAACTAGTTGACATCAAGACTATGGTATTCGAAAGGACTGACTAGGCATAGATGTTTTGGAACATGAATATTAATTATTTTAAATTAACTACAAAATAAAACGTAAAAAGAGCTGAACACCTTTTTATATCGTACAAACGCTTGAAAGTCTTTTTTTTTGCACGCGAAGGGGGTCACAACATTCTCAGCTGATATAAGGAAATACTGTATTTAGGCCTATAAAAAGAATTTATCGTGTTCAAGCGAAAACACAAAAAAATACTAATTATAAAAGTCTGCCAAAAAATAAATACCAGAAAACATAATCATTTTATATGTAGTAGAATAAATTTGAATGTTTAACGTATTGGTTTTGTTTTATTTTCTGTAACTTTTAACATTGTATATGTGTTTTATGTTAGGCAACCTTCGTTTGTAAATTTAGTAGTAGAAGATGAAATTGACGTAGTCAAAGATAATGCAGCTGTTTCTACTTTTCTACGCTCGATATGATCACAGTGAACTTATCGCTACAACGAAACGAAACGTTGCATTGTATAAAAAGAAAGTAAGATCAAAATCGAGACTGGATTCAAAGTGCATCCAAGCTATTCACACCTGCCGAATCTCCCACAATCAACTTCTAACCAAAGTGAAAGATTTACTCGCTGTTTGGTTTCCACAATTCACAAATCTTTTCTCCAAGTCACGCCGATGTTGGATTCATCAGGCAGACAATGGTGGCTCGGTATCTCCCAGCGTGTCCGCAGGCTTGATGATCGTGCCTCGAGGAACACCCGAAACCACGTTCCGCGGGCACGAGGAACATCTATCAGCTGATCTGGGAAAGTGGCAATAACTCGCCAACTGGAGCGAACAAGTCGTGGAGATGTCTGCTGACGAGTTAACGGACATCTACACAGATGATTGTGAATGAGATTTGAGGAGGAAAGTCTCTAAAGTGTTTTGAAGTGGTTGAAATAGCTGTGGGTATCTGCGGTTCTAGACGAGAGTAGTGGTTGCTAAATAAGAACAAATCAGCTTATGAGCTTTGAGTTCTTACTAGTCCATACTGAGAAATAGCCAGAAGAAAAACCTAGTTTATTATCGAGGATTATTATTGGAGCTATTACTAGTTATATTCTCTTCTTTTTAACCGCATAAATATTTTGGTCAATGGCCTGAGACAAGCTCAAAGTCCCGTTATAAACAAATCAAATTCCGTTTATTTCATCCAAGTTCAATAACCTGCAAGTATGACTCATGAAGAGTCGGGACTATGAATTTAAACGCGTCAAGATACAGACACAAGGTCTTGGCAACGACTGCGAGAAACAATTTAAACAAAGAGACATAACCGGGGATTTCTAAGTCACGAGAGAACATTAGCGGGCACGACTTCTGTGGAACACGAACTGCAACGCGTTCTAGCGGCCGAGAACAGTACTAACTGCAGTTTGCAAGGTCACCGCACCAGCAACACGGGATTGGTAGATTGGATTTCCGCACAGTTGCAATTCCAGGGTGCAATAACAGTTCAAAGATCAATTTACCTAGATTGTGCAGAACTCACCGTTATGAAATTTACTTTGGCGTTTAGTTGCAGGTGGTGCAGCAACGCAAGCGCATACTTTGGCGTTATATACGAGTACAGTGTTCTTCTGAGCACAAACAATTAGAAACAATAGAGTTTGATACAGATTATTCAAATTTGTATTGTATGATGACATTTTTTATGTTAACTAGCTTTAACTGGTTCTACGTTTCTTGATTAATCAGAGGTTCTCAACCGGTTGTAAGAGCACCACTCATTAGTAGTACGTGACAGCATTTCAGATGTTAAGTGAACTAATTGTGTCAATCATTGTGAGCCAGTTATTTCAGATATGGCTAAGTAAAATGGCGTAAAATTGACCAAATAATTTATTTACAGTTTTTTAAGAAGGCCCTACTTATGATTTGCTACAGTAAAATTATTATTATTACTGCAAAATTTGATATTCCGAATTCTTTTCAACAATATCTAGTGTTACACACTAGACAGGAAGACACAAGATTGAGAGTCAGTGAAGGTTTAAGTTAAAAAAATAACCATTAGTTGTAGTTAAGTTTCAAAGAATGATATTAAACAAATTTTACAAGCTTTAACACCCGTATTTAATCAAGCACAGTGTAACGACCACGAGAAAAAATCAGGAAGCAAAGAAAGTACATACGTCCATATCCGTGAAAGGGCCTACTATCCCGGTTTCTATTGTTTATCATGTAAGCTGGAGTACCAGCGTGTTATTAATAGTGTGGATTGACAGGGCGGGTCAGGGGTCGGCCGGACTTTCACTAAGCGTCAGCAGAGGAATGGTCGCGTGCTGCTGACACGCTACACGCCACATCGTGACTTACGAGTACTGTATAAGTGTATATCTCTGCTGCAACTCGGCTAATTGTGCCTGTAATCTATCGGAACACATATGAACCGGATGAACAGTGGACATAACTCGGCTTTCACAGTATATTGAAGGCTTTTCATGCTTTATCAGTAAGCTATACTGTGGTATAACGTCCCGCCCATGAGTTGTGAACCTCGTTTGTTATTTGAAAAAGAGTTAAAGTAAAGATATCGGTTGTATCCAAATACCCTAAGTTGTCTAGTAAGATGTGGTCTTGGGTGCCTTTTGTCGTCCGGCCAGTTCTTTACGAGGCACTGATGTGCAACCTACAGTTGTACTTTAAAAGAAGGTTTAAATTGATAGTACGATTTTACATAGTTTTCAATACACGATGTTTTAAAAGTTTAACATAAAATAGTTCTGATTCAAATTTTAGTTGAGGGTAAATACTTATGGTTGGGACCTTGGACTGTTATCTTTAGCTGCACTTGTAACATTAATCATATCAATTTCTGAGGTTAAAATATTATTACGGACGCTTTCCATAGTTTTGATTGAACAAAAAAGTCATTTGAAGTGGTGACTGGTCAGCTTGCGCTGATTACTTTTGGATTAGCTCATTTGTTGATGTTTTATGCTATGTTTTCAGTAGTTTTTCACTCAACAACTAAACAAAACGTCCGTAATAATAATTCAACCTCAGAAATTGTACTATCGTCAACAACATACTTCAAACAAAGATTCACCAAGTAGATAGTTTTAGTCAATCCGTTGCATTCTAACAGCAGCGTTATACAAGAGCAAAGTGAAGAATCCACAGTGCTCTTCTATAGTTTCGAAAGCACTTAACATCTTAGAGAGATAAAGTTTAACTGTACACATTCTTAAGAGGTTTCAAGGAAGACAACCACCTAATCGACAACTATTAGAGTTGATAATCTCCTTGTTGGCCAGTTGTCAGCTCAGTGTATCCTTGATCTTTACTTTCCTCCAGCTGAGCACGTCTACACAACAGTACAGCACACACTCTACTCTGTGACAAAGAGTCAGTTCTCGTCACGTCCACCAGGCAGCTCTGCTGCTGCTGAGATGAACAGATGAGATGCCATCAGGTCTCCCCAGCTGATTGCTCACATTGTTGTTGTTGGGCCGACACGACGTGTAAACGTGTTTTCATTCTTAATTGTTTCCCGCTGAGTGGTGAAACTTGACGCGTCCAGTGCGCCAACAAGACGAACTCTTTCCTTCACTGTGTAGAAAGGTAAAATTTGAGATACAGAAAACACAGCCTTTAGACTTTCAACTGTAATTACTGCTGTTTACCCTACTTGCGGATTTTCTGGGTAGTAAAAGTTATTTTACTTGTTATTCAGTTGATAACCCGATCACATTTAATTATAAGATAGGCTACAGCTTCAGTTTGCAATATTTTGACCTACGCGGTTGGAACGTTTCTTGACGCAGAGCTTAATCATATTCAAATTAAAGGGACTCGCTCAAAATTAGTTGTTTGCTTATTCCGTCATGAGTTTTGTTGAAAACAACTTAATGAGTGTAATAATGAGGTATAATAAATAACTTTTCCGTCATGTACAAAAGGTGTTGTGTGACAAAATAAAATTGACTAAAAATGAATTAGTCATTCCATTGCCGAAATACTATTCCCAATATTATTACTATAGTTGTACTAGTAGCACAGTATTGAACATTCACTGATAAAATAAAGTAATCAAAATAACACTCTTTGTTTGGTAGGGAGACTTGCCTTTTAAACGGTTTGCAACGAAACACAATTATTGAATTTATATTCCGGGTTGCCTGGATTATTATTATCAGTACCAGAGAGGTATAAATTACCATGGTAATTACTTTCATTTTCTTTAATTTTTTGACCTGACGCAAAATAGTGTATGTGAACATTGTTACGAGTATTATCTTCAGCACGCATGACTAATGTGGGATCGACCTGGCTTATTGTTTAATTTATCCAGGATAGTAATTAGTTCTTATGACCCATGCCCTACATGAACCAATTAGGCTCCAAAGGTTATATTTGAAAAGAGCACAGCACCACTAATTACCCCTTCAAATGTAGAGAAGAAACCGTAGTGATAAAGTGAGCGAGGATCATATGACCATCAGCGATACCTCTGACAGCTGGTCTCCTGCTGTTCTGGTAAAGTTCAAGGGCTGTAAATGACCGACTGTGGCCATGGTTCTGTGATTCAAGCACATGTTTGTGCAATGTTCTCGTTATTCTCTGATAGTTAGCGCTATCGGCAGGCTGCCATACAAATCCAGTCACGAACCAAGACACTACAGAGAACAAGAATTGTTCATTTCGAGCAAAATCAGAGTCATATGCATGAGGTCTTGAAATAGTTATAATATTATCTCCTTATCATAGTTTAATCGAGTTTCATGAAAGGACAATAACGGCTAAAGGAACTAAAACTCCTTGCGAATTTGTAAGATCTAATTTAAGATCATTGTTTGATTTTATGCTACTTTATTCCTGAAGCTTCGATGAGATTCTTACGAAATGTAACTAGGCTCAGTAGGATAAACTGCTATCGGTACACATATTTTCCAAACTTTTCAAACAAATTAGTTTTTATTATAATAATTGTACGAGTACTTATACGATCCATATACAGACTAACTCAATAAAAACAATGTCCCACAACCTTCTGCATCTAACGTCAGATGTTAAGCAAATATTAGTTTTCCATAGACCTTTTTTTTAAATTAGTCGCAAAATTTAACTTGCTTCCAAAAACTTATTGATTACATGAAAACAAAGGTCATGTTCTCTTCACCGAAAAGAAAATTTGAAAATCACCCAACATTTTTTAAAGTGCAACAATTATACGTGCCATTGTTAAATCTTAAGTCCAAATGAGTGAGGGAAACAAGTAATCAGCTGCAGTGACAGTGACAGGGAGAGGGACGCACGTCACGCTATCAGTCGTGATAAGGCGCGCCCGCCCTCAGGACCTGCCCGGAGCCATTAGCGACCTTTACCTGACCATTGACCATTTGCTCAACAAACCTCCACCCAGTTAAACGCAGCCGTTTTGGAAATGTAGGTCTGTCTCAATTGTGTAGAATCTGAGCTGAATGAGTCATTACACTGATGATAGGCTTGCAGTACATGGTTATACTACATTATCTTTTCAATTTGATTTAATTTTGGACGAGGCTAGCCCTGTTGTTAAGAGGTAATCGGTTTCAGTGGGTGAGTTGACTTTCATGCTTTTAAAATAAAGTACGTCTTTGTTGGTTTTATGCAAATAATGCTAGTTGTTTGTAGGTTTCTCGTCAAACGAAATATCAAATTTTCTTCAAAATGAAGTTTTGAACTGAGCTTTGGATTATTATAGCTAACACGGTGTTTTTTCTTCAATAATTTGTTAAATGAAATTGTATAGGAATCAACGTCCTTTGATTAAAATATACGAAAATACTTTATGTTGAAATAAGTATGTAACATCTATTTTAATCATCCCGTCACAGCCAAACCAAGAGGTCAGGATACATTATTGGTACGCTTGACAAGATATGTCACCCACAATTATGACCAGAGCAGACATCCGAGGCCTTTATGTGAATGTTTACAACAAAATAATCACTTTCAAAATAAACGCTTCACAATCAGTAACTCAGAAGTGACTATTAAAGGTAAAGGTAAAGTTTGTCTTGTTTAACGAAGCGAAGTTAGGACTACAAAGTCCTCTCTTCCACTCAACCTCGAAACATCTATTAGTGAGCTTTAATGTATCCGAGCAAATCAAAAACCTGAAATTTTGAATACAACATCCTAATTACAAAACTTAATCTTTTTTGCCCAGGAAGAGTGTTTAAAAGTCCTTGCTGACCAGACTATTTTCTGTTAATAAAAGGAGCAGCATTTTAAATAAATTTAGCTTAGTGGCTTTAACATAAGACATTTTAAAATGAATTAACTTGTGCTGTACACCTATTGTAATACATTTAAGTTAAAGCGTACTAATCGGATTCTATGCAGCTTTTTTTCAATATATTTGACGGATTTTCGGTGTGTTTTAACCATTAGACACCGATAAAAGGTTGATACTCTAACATAAAGTGTTGCACTATTTAACGCTTTCATGCAATTTTCAATAATGCACTCTTTAGAGTGAGTTGCGGCGTGAAACGACTCATTCATGTCCACGAGAGTGTGATATAATGTGTCGATCAGCTGACTACAGTCACATGTCCACTACACAGAGATACCTTGGCATGTAACGGATTGATCACTCACTCGGTTCATCAGAGTGAAAGTGTCAGTGCTTATGCAAGCGAGTATTGTCTCATTACATCCGAATTGTTTGAAGAGCTGCTCTCGGTCTGTCGAGTCGGATGATCGATTAGTCGCGGTGATTCGCGACACAGAGTGACATTCGATACATCGAACTGTCTGCTCAGTACAGAGAGTAACGGTGGTGGATAACCGATAAGACTCCCAGTGTGGTCCTGGTGTTAACTGTTCCGTGTTCGAGTAAACCCGTTACTCTCACCGGCAACTAATAGTGACCTTCGCCTGCAACTGTTCTTTAATTCAAGTGTTAGAGGTTGAACCTTTTCAGTAGTAGTAGGGGTTTGTAGGGAGTTTATCGCCATAGTTTTATTAATGTGTTGGTAGCTCGATAATATACGACCCATCATAAAGTACTAGCAATACGTATATGATTCAGTTACTTTTTAAAACTTTAAAGATATCTCTGAACAGCCATAACTTTGAAAAGGAATGCATTAGAAAATCTTGATAAATACAACGATAAATGAACGTTATACGAGAACTGCACATATAATCAAAATAATTTCATATATTGCTGTGGTTAAACGTGACTTGCACGACTACATCTCATAGAAAACCCATTAAATCAACCTACATGCTTCTTAGTGCCCACCTAGCTTTGTCACAAGCCACAAAGTTTCTCTCTTTCGTCATTAAAATGATAAGTGGAAGTGATTCTCGAGCTGTAATGATTTGCATGACGCATTAGCATCAAGTATTGAGGCACGACAACTCATCAGGTACCGTACTGTCATTCATTCATTGACTTGCCCAATGAGAAGCAACCTAATGTTGGGAATATACAATAGTTTATGAGATGGCAATTCTCTCTCATGAAATAAACTATTGTCTGAATCTTGAAAAGACGCGAGATCTCAACATTAACTTTGCCTCCACAGTTGAAGCTGCAGACAACTTTACGTTGTGCAAATAGATAGTAGATTTTTATGGATGTACTACATCTCAGATCTAGCCAAGAATAGATGTTCTGGCCAGTGTTACTTTATCGAAGATGGGCTAGCTCTACAACTGAATCGTTGAGGCTCGTATTTTGCCCACTCTAACAGTAGAATGTCCTGAATTTGGTTGTGGGTTCATCTTGAATCAATATTTAAAATTCAGAAGTCTACTATACCAATTGTGGTGTTGATGTCAGAGAGGGTAATTATGCACGACTTTCGGAAAATTGATCTTGATGAATGTTTGTTAATCTGTACTATTGTGACGATTGTACTGTCTTAGGCTGCGCAATAAAGATATTTTAATAAACAATCCAACTTTTACAGAGGAAACTGATCAATTGATAGATACAACTGTCGTTTTATATGGCTATGAAACAAACTAATTTCAGATGTTCATAAAAGCATGTTCCATAAACCACGGAACAGCGAGACTCGCTGATTGCAGGTTTCGGTGAGGAAGTCGACGGCATCAGTTGACAGCTGCATCTTCTCTTTGACTCGGCTGCGATTGCTGACACAATTGTTGGCACTGCTTTCTCCTCTAACAGTTCAATTTTCCCACCAAAGTCACACCGTGTGTCTTCCGCTATTTACTTCCTACACTTACCCTCTTAGCTCTGCAGAATCTCTTTCGATGACATTTGACACGGCCGTGGAGGTCTCAATAGTGAGTTATTCACGAGATTGATACATGGTATAAGTTATCGTAATTTAGGTTGGTTATGCCACCTTAGTAAAAAATTACCATACTTTTAAGAGGGCTAAGTACATATAACTCGATCTACGGCCTGCAAAACAGAGCTTTCCATGGAATAATAGACGATCAAGGAGAGCCAAACCCTGAAGCTGAACAATAATATTCAAATCATAAAAATCCACCTAATCTCTTAATTTAAAACAAGCAAGGTTAGTTAGATATTTCAAACGTCACATTGGTTTGAAACAATAACATCGTGTTGATAAGGGAAAGTTATAATGATATAGTCATTAGGAGAATGTCTGAACTACAGCATGAATGATCTTCCTCAATGTAGCGCCAAACACTTCATAGTTCATAGCTTCCTGATAGTAAATGCTGTGTCTGGAACTTAGCAATGATCATAAAACTGCCTCAGTAGTTTATAGAGAGTTAGAGAAGCAATACTGGAGAGTGGAGACATGCAGTGTAGAAAGCAGTTGGAACATTACAAGCACGGGCCTAATACATCATTGTAACCGTCATGAAACGTATTTACAGTAACAATTTTATGATGGTAATAAGCCAGTTTCCTTGTATCTTTTGGATAAGAAGACAAAGTTGCACGCACATTTTTACACAATAAAAAAACTTATCATACCTGGAAAGATAAACCACTCTTTAAATTAAAACTATTTAGTACTCTAAAACATTTTATCTGTATTTAATAGATACAAATCAATTAAAATCTGAAATGAAATGAAAAAGTATTTTTTAAGTTGCTTTGCCATTAAACGCTTTTAAAACAAAAGTAATCACCCAGATCGTAACTAAAATCGAATGTGTCAACAATGAAAACTTCTGATAATTTTTACCAGTCTAAGGGACTGGCAATATTTTCAATAAATTGCATATTAACATAGTGAATCTCCCTATAGCTGAATTAAAAACTCAGCTACATCGCAATTGTTATGAAATATTTACTAGTAGCCTCGTTAAAATGCGTACTAGTACGTACTACGTAGTTAATGTTACTGTTTTAATATAATCTTTTTCCAACCAAGCCCAATTCGTAGATACATTTCGTGTAAGGTCTTTGTTAGACACCGTTAATAAAACGCCTATGAGGTAAGAGACACCTAACCACACAGCCCTGCGATCCACAACCAAGCGGAGGTAAAAGTAACGTATAAATTAAACAATCACACGAGCAGCAGCTGACACAACAAAAGCAATCGGCAGCCGACATCTCGTTAAATGTAATTCATTATACCTCTCACCATTAGAAGGTGAACGTACGCTCACCACGCCTTATCAGTGTAGTTATCAGGTGATAAGAAGCTAGTGGAGAAGTGAAGGGCGTGGTGTGGAGCACACGCGACCAACTAGGTCATCTTGTCCTGTGTCCTGTGAGCAGATAGCTAGCACAGGGGTCAGGGGTCGCGAGAGTCGTGACCTAGCCTAACTAGACAATAACACAAACAGTCCAACTGCACTGTGTCCTTTCAACCGATCCTGCATTGATTGTGGCTAATTTAATTAAATGTAGGACAATGCATTTGGTAGGGAACTAACATCTGGTATTGTATGAACTTTACAAATGTCACGATCATGCTATGGGAGGTCTGGATCTTTCTAATATAAAGTGGAGCATAATGTAATTAGTTTTTGTTGCGTTTTTCTCCCTGATATGAACCATTCCGTAAACTGTGTCACGTAAACTATTCCATAACTGTAGAGGAATGTTAGGGACCTTCTGAATTCTTTTAGTCTGAAGGAGAATTCTGTAGTTATGTAGCCCTGAAAATAGTTAGTTCTTATTTGAGATAAGTAATTGAAATCCTTTAGGTTATACTCGTATGTTAGTTCATTTAGTTTATCGTTAGAATCCTAAGACCCCAACTATTTCAGAGAGTTCGTATTAAGATAAAACCTAAACTAACCACCCTCATATTTTGTGTGTGAGTTTACTTCAATTTTAATACACTTTTAAGTCCTACTATTACTTTTCGAACGTTTAGTAGTCACGTTAGTTTGGAACAACATTCTATTTTTTTAAAGTATTTTTCTCGAACACTTTCTAAGTAAGTGGCCTAAATAATATGTAAAGTCACTGAGACTAATCGACAAACATACAATGTCAGCATAATCAAGCTTAGAACACGTTTAATACCTTAGAAAAACATACTCGTAAAGTATTTTACAAGTACATTACGATGAGACTTTACTATATTCCGAGACAGTTACCATTTCTATTAAACTAATTATGTGGCGCATTGTATATTTACCTAGTTATGATGTTCATATTGATAGATCAGCCAGTTAGTATGCAGTAAACTTTGTGGAATACCATAACAGGAAAACTCGTGGGTAGTGAATTTTCTACAGTTCATTACGTTCTTACCAAAAAACAAGTCAACCAAATCGGTATTATTGAAATCGATAATCCAGCCTGACTTAGGACCCCGTTACATAACCGAATATTAACACCAGCTGGTTACATAACCGTGTTAAACCAATAAGTCAGCTCATATAGCCAATAATGAGAGCATGAGTCATGAACCCACGCTGTAATGGGAGAAACACGCAATAGTGCACGGCTCAGGGGCTCAAGTAAATCAAACCAAAACTGATTCACAACACTCCTGCGCAGCTCGTGGTGGCCACAGGGCACAGCTGAGTCAACAGTTAGAACTTACTTTATCTCTCATTAACTAATCGTGCTTAATCCAACACAACAATTACACACGCTCAGGTTCATTAGTTGAGATATTTACAGTGGTTTAAGTGGCCAGCCGCTTGTGCTTGCTTATTTAGACATTACGCTTACTTTTCTCTGCATGAAGAGTTCAGCTTCGTTGCTGAGAAACTGATACAAAAGAAACATGCAACTTAACCTGAACGAACCAAAAAAGTCACTATATCTTACATGAAGTCATTGGCTGATAAAATGCCGTTTAGAACATTGTGTAAAGTTTTATTACTTGAAAAAACTGTCTACTCTTTGAACGAAAGACTTCGACAGTGGATGACTTCAAGTGGACAACTGGCAAAACATTTTTAGTGTAACAAAACTATCTAAGTATTTTAGTATGTTCTATTCTCATTAAATCTTCCACAGTGACATTTTTCCTGAGATAATTTCACTTTCTAATGAAGTTAGTACGTTGCTTGATCAAGCAAAATTAAATTATCCACCCAGTATCGAGAGAAGAATAGGTAGTCAATTCTACACAAGACTCCAATGAAGAACAAGACGACCAGTCAAAATGTTGACTGGTGAAGTAGCCCTTTCTCCATTGTTCACTGGCAGTAATTAAAGCTCTTCATACAGCAACTCGTGCTCGGTCTACACTCCTTCCATCATTATGCCACCAGGAAGCCACTGGCAGCTGTCTATCGGTCTGTATAGGTCGTAGGTTGCTTTCCTATCACTTGCCCAACACCGGTCACTTTTACTCCAGCTCACAACACTCGCTACGGTTTCTTTCCTCACACAAATCACTAGCAGTTAGTTCTTCCTATGACCACATTGACAAGGGACTTATGCGAACACGTTTCAAAAGTAGGCAGCACCTAAGTTGCCTTTCATTTGTTCATTGTTTTTATTTTGTTTTTAAAAAGAAGGCAATGTTCTTACATCTCCAAATTCTTTTATAAATGGGAAATTTGAATCAGGTTCTATGCGATATAGATACGCGTACTTGTTTGCCGTTAAAATGGTTGATGCCTAGTTGAACGCCTTGACATTTTGTCAACTTGACACTGAAATGATGTGGTTTTACTTTCCCTGCTGGGAAACAAACTCATTGAAACTCTCGACTAACTTCGTTTTCAGTACTTATCTTCTAAATTGTCGTTGATGATAGACTTTGAGACGAACTTTATGAGGGTTGCACGAATTGAGCAGACTACTGTTTTGACAGTAGCTACCAACGTTCAAATAGGCAGTTCACAGAGTGCTACATCAAGACAATCGTGCAGAGAAGAGGCCAATTTCAAGTAATGCGGCTTGCGGTCGACCACAAACTACTGCAGAGGCTATCCACACTGCAGCATAAGGCGCTACTCAGGCTCTCAATTGGAACCAATTCTTTTCTACAATCTCCATTCGAAAGTGGCCGCTGCGATTTACTTCTAAAAGGACCAAGTGATTGCAGGCAGTTTCAGTTCAATCATGAAGAAATAAATCTGGGAGTAAATTTTGGCAATTGTTGGTTTCAATCTTCACCCGTATTAGGGCTCGTTTCATCAAGTTTGAGCAAGAGGTCGGCAGCGGCACGCCCGGTTGAGCAACTCCTGCCTCCGCACCGGGTGCGTACTATACTGCAGGAATGACGGGGCTCCGCCCGGCGAGGCTTGACTCTGAAGAGGCCGAGGTTCCTGGAGTCACGACGCTCTCCTGGTCACGAGGGCACTCCCTCACCTCCGCCAGTAGATCTCCACTAATTGAGAAATGACTTGGGTTGCTGATTTGATCCCGTACGACGCAACTGTGGCGTGGCGCACTACATTCCGCACGGCTGCTCGCCACTCGCTCTACCTATGGTTAGTGTCCGGGAAGTTTCTTCAGTTTGTCATGATTTAACTGGAATATGCGTGGCGTAGAGCTAATTAAGTCGGCCATGTGAAAGCTGATGGTTTTATAACCTGAAGTAACAAGGCTATATGGGGAGGTTGCTCGTTGGTAAGATGATTCAATTGTGCATTACTGACATAATGGTTGTACTTTTTTATCTTGCAGTTCCTTCCTTTACCATCCTCCTCACTAAGGGCTTCCAAGACCTTTGAATGGTATTACAAATTGTTCTCCAGAATTACACAGCATGACTGCTAAGTATTTAGTAGCGAACTCGAACTCATAAACACTCACAAGCACTCAAAACCATTTAACTATGTGATTTCACTTTGACAGACCACAAGGATGTGTTTACGTTTTACTTAAAGTTTATAAATTCATTGACGGATTTTCCTAACATAACTAAATTTATGTTTAGTAAACTGTTGATTCCATTCTTAAACTGTACTCAAGCAAAAGAAACATTTAACTATGTGATTTCGCTTTGACAGACCACAAGGATGTGTTTACGTTTTACTTAAAGTTTATAAACTCCTTGACGGATTTTCCTAACATAACTAAATTTATGTTAAGTAAACTGTTGATTCCATTCTAAAACTGTAGTAGGGTTACTGAGAAGTTCGTTAGGGCACTTCCCTTTACTAAAAGCCACACGGTTATTTATTTACTTTTAAACTAGTTTTCCTTTATTAAAATTGACCTCATTTTATGTCAATCAGATTTTAGGCCTTCTCAATCAATATAATTTATTAAAGTTAAGAATTTTTGTCGGATGCTTTATTCATTTGAAACAAAAAACCTACAGTCATGTTGGAGTGGTAAGCACATAAAATAACAGTTTAGCCGTTTTGACGTCAGTAAAGGAAGGTGCACGGATAATTAAACACAGGTGCAAGAGACACAACAATGGCAAGTCAGGGCCTTTCCAGCAGCGGTCGTGACCCTGGATGATCAACGGAAGGAAACAGGTGACAGTGATGCGCGGAGAGAGGGAAATCGTGCATATCCACCGAAGATGCTAGTAGCCGTCAAGTCAAAATGTTGGTAACGTTCATCATACCTTGTTTTGCCCAAAATCTTCCGAGTATCATTTAGCACTTGTGCATAGATATTTAAAGAAATGACTATAAGAATGATAATTTCATATGTTTTATTCTTATAAAGTAGAATAATATTCAAAGTGACATGTTGCAACAGCATCCCATTGCCACGACAACTATTGTGCAGTTGAACCTACTTCGGGGCTCATGTGAAATAATTCAAACGTGTTGAACAACAAAGCACAAACTATATGATTTGTAGGCAGATGCGTAAGCTAAAGGTCATGTATTTTGGTAGCATTAACCAGCAATCCAGAAGTTGTATAACAAAAACTCTTGATAGATACTATAAATGATTAGGCAGTGAGACACCTCATTGTCAACTCGGCTCAACTGACTGGAGTGTCACAATCTACATCAGCTCCATATCAGATCAGCTGTGCCATTGTGTGGCACACGCCGAGCCACGACGTGCTGCCGCCACCAGCTGGCCGGCATCATTGATTGCTTCACTGTTTGACAATCAATTGTATAAGAAAATGCAAATTTTACTAAAAATTACTAAAATCTACATCGTGTGGCGTGTTCATTGGTTTCAAAACAATTTATTTTTACAAGTCAAACGGTTAACAAAATTTATTTTGGAACTTTTCAGGGTTGGGTTTTTGTGTGGAAATTGAAAACATTGTTCCCTTGGATTAGTAATTATTTTAATTGTAAAGGCTGTAAACTGGCGTAAGGTTAAATGTTTAAAGGAAACACATAGACGTCATAGATTAATCATGATGGAAGTTCTGAAAACTCTTGTTTTTCAAGTTGGGGAGGGGGGTTATTTATAATTCAACCGGTTTTAATTATTTGAAGTTGACGTCTCCACTAAACTGCTTAATATATACCGGTATGTAATACCATAATATTCAGACTACTAAATCAAATGGTTTAGAAGTTTGCCTTGTATAAATTGCCCTTGTGCGCCATCTTTAAAAATAACGTGTTTTACTGGTGTAAAAGGTTTAAGTGTATCCGTTAACCTTTTAATAAATGGACAGATGAATACGTTGAACTGGTTTCTCTCTGATGATGATGCAAGGTTACCATATTTACAATTATCTGCTCACACCGGAGGTTGATGGGACTCGACGGGATAACGAAAACAACACGTAACCTGATCAGGTATCAGGAGAGTAGAGTGGAGAGGAGGTTGTCACAGCTGTGATATGTGTTATCAGAGCAGCTGATCAGGGCAACAGGATCACATTACTTGTCACACGTCAGAGTGCAGCTCTGTGTAGACACGCGATGTGAGTTGGTCAAACATTGCTGCGTGCCGCGTCCGAGTCAGACAACATGTGTTGCGCACAATCGTGTCACAGTCAATAACCTACAGTTCGTTAGAGGATAAGCCAATCGTGAAGTTATTGGGGATTGGGCTTTGAAGTTAGTCATCAAAAGACGTATGTCCGAGTCCGAGTTGACAACCAAGAGTATCAACTTAAATTGCTTTGACACAACACGAGTTTGCTCTTTTTGTAACCATTTCGGTTAGAAACAATCAGAGGTGTTTATACGGGATCGTTGAAAGGCAACGATTACTTGCTGCTTGCAATCAAATTTAAAACTGTTTCAAAACTGTATTCCACGAGACAACGAGTAAGCATATAATCATGCTGAATGTTCAAAACTCAGATAAAATCTCACTGTATGAGGTAAATTAATTATCGACGTATTTTCACTAGGAAGGAGAAGCGAGTAATGACAGCTAAAGAACCTCGGGTCTACCACAGAGAAAGTGAGTTCTTCGCCTCAAGGTACGAGTGCCTATAATCAACCACTGGTCGTGGATGTCTTATCTGATAACATTGTCCATCTGCGATATCACCGCTGCGTCTATTACAGTGTGTGCATGTAAGCAGAGCATTCAAATGCCAGCTGGTTAGATTGAATGGTAATAGCCGGTCTGCAATGCAAGCCTTACTGCAATATCTCAGGAAATGGCCGCTGACGTTAAGGAGAAGTCTCGTTATTAGAAATGTATTTTAACCTGAATATGTCAAAGAGCAGAACTGAACGTACTTTCAATGGCGTAAGCTTCTCAGCAAAGGCAGTTTTAATAAGTATCAGCTCGCACCAATTTGTGTGTACTAGCTGACCCTTGGGGCGTTGGTACAGAGTGCGACTCCAGATCCTGCAGGGGTTCATTTTCACCATTCACCTCGTACAATACTGCTCATGTGCGGCCACGCTAGGTAAAGGTGAGTGGTAAAAGTACTTTGGTTAACTTTCACCTCACTAAACAAGGTACCCTTTTCCTTTTTCTATAGTAAAATCATCATGATTAAGGGAACTGTGCATGGTTTAAACTTTATTTCAATCAAACGTTCAGCAAAATAATCAAATAAAAGATCCTCGCCCTATTTTGTACCATCAAAAGCTTATTAAGTAGAAGTTCATTTATTTTCTGATTTCAAGTTATATTTGTTTTGTCGTGTTCTTGCTGTCAACTTTATGTCCATACATTTACAATTTCAAACACTGAACTTAAAAGTTAAATTACGTTTATATTTCATTACCATTGTTAAATATTTGTAGTGGTAAGTAATATTCGTGTACTATTCTCCGGCTCAGCTTGAACCGTTGTGGTTCTTAAACACTAGAAGAAGCCATAGTTTTTGTAGCTTAGACTTTATTATCAAGAACAAACTTAAAGTTTTAACCGATTCGGATTGGTTTCCAATTCTTTATTTCAACGATTATGTTTGCTCTTTGAAAATCCAACGTGTTCTTGAAACATGCACTTGGAATAATACCCTGGAAATGTGTCACGTTTTGGAAAACATTCTAAAAACCAGAGGCACGTGCTTGTCAGACTTTGATCAAAACCACCAAAATCATTCACTTGGCCATGACCATTGACCACATACTAAACCCAAGAAAATCTACCGAGCATCCTTGAAAGTGAAACCTCACATCATCATGTTAGCCACTTACAGGTTCTCAAATCCGCGCCAAAGTCAAAACGTGAAATCGGACAAGTGAAGTGAAAATGTTATTGGGTAGTTTGTGCCATTTCAGCGTTGCTCGGTGTCAAGCCCTTTCACCTCCGACCTGCATCTGTCTGCTTGTAGCAACAAACAACATTGTACTCGCTCGACATAAACAAAGCCTGATCACCCTGCTGCCGCCGCTCCACTTTCCTACAGGAAACTTCACTAACCATTATCACCTCACTCTAGGGACTAACCTTTCGACGAGTTGGAATTGGGTGTGAATAAATAATTAACCTTGGCCAGGCTTGTATTCCAATAAAGCGTAGAAAGGTTACTTGAATGTATCGTAACCGTATCTGAATTCCGGTGTGTGTTTTGACTTGTGCCGACAAAGGTCGACAGGTTCTACAAGATTTGGGATGATTGGGTGTTATTTTAAAATTCACTACCATTAAAGTACTTGTGCTACGATTTTCTTATATGAAATATACAGAAATTACATTTGTATTACCCTTTGTATAACCCTCTACGTTTTGACTTATTTACTTCCCCAGATCAAATACGACGATCTTCAAAGCCTACAATGACACGTAAGTACTTCCCATTTAATTTTAATAGGACGGGATTTCGATTTACGCTTCAAGTACATATAACTACGTTTACTTTCAGTTTTAGCTAATCAGAAGATGAAACTTCTCAGCAAGACCGAAATATTCCGAGCTAATTATTACGTAGTTTTGACGTGGTGTGAACCGGAAGAACTAGATTATAGTTAAGGCACCGGCCTAACACTTAAGATTACCACGTTTTCTCGACATTTTAAAATACCGGTACGTATTATGATATAAAAACTGTTTGCTGAATATTTTTATGCATTTTTTCGCTTCACACAGTTATGAGGCCACCGCAAGCGTCCACATTACTGTAGCTCAACTTGCCCTAACCACTGATGTCCTGGGGATAATGATCCCATCTAGTAGAGTATAGTACTACGGTGCGGTCTGCTGCGGTTGTGTGGTATGGTGTGGAAGTCTGCGGTGAGCGGTCACTCTGTCCCACACTGATCAGTCTTCACTGATCGGCTCAAGTTACCGATACTCAACGTCGTGTACTTAGTGTTTAGTGATGTGCCATTGCCCATCGCTAGTTACTTCAAACACCTTTAACAACTTTGAAAGTTGGATGTTAATTTAGTTTTTGTTGAAACTGTGTCCTGGTAGATTTAGATACTTACGTAGTAAAAACAATCAATAAAATAATACAAGTTTTCTTGAAAAACTACTTTTTAGCAACCTTATTTTGTAAATACATTTCCTCGCGTCATATTTATGCCGCAATTCCTCGTTTACTGAATTTTTACTTTGTCGAATTATGTACTCGAGAAATTCGACGCCTAACCTTTTAGTCACTGACATTAATGGTGTAGCTGGAAAAATATAATTTTGCATAGAAAACGTAAAAAGAAATATCGGAAACCATTTCATTGATACACAATAGAACTTTAATATTCCATTTAATTTGTTTTACCATGTGAACGTATAGCAGTTATTATAAGCGACAGAAAATTATAGGTCTTATGTCATCAAAACCTCTGGCATCGCTGCCGACAAGATTTCTACAATCTCTTGGATGTTAATTATATGCTGAAGTACATCTAGTAAACATAACAACTCCACGCTATTCTAATAGCAAAATGTGGTTTTATTAACTCTGCTTTGACAATTTTAATAAACGAACCATAATGATGAATAAATTAGCTTCGTATCAACTTAATGATCCCCATGTCAACAAACTTGGATTTTGAACCATACAAGTAAACAAACTTTAGATTTGTAATTTCCAGCTAGTTAGAGATAAATCGGTCTAACACTAAAGTATACGGTAAAGTACAACGATACGTTATCATGATGAGTTAGTTACCTTGAGCAGAGACCCTGAGTGTCAGCGAGAAGGTGAGGAAGAGGGGCAGCACGCCCCATGAGACAAGCTCTAGCCGTCCCAACATGCTGACACTTCTGACAGGAGACCAAACCTCTCTCTTTTGCGGCGCATTGGTGATCTTGTACGAAACCTGCAACAGAAACCATTCATCTGGAATATCTATCTTGAACATCTCTTCAGAACAGAACTAAATCTGTAGTGTCATCAGCATTCGATTTCAGAATTACCTCTTTGAAATCGTTGTGACAACGTTGTTTTTGTAGTTATTGGGTCAGTGAGGTTTGTTTTAGTCATTTTCACTTAAATAGACCAAGCAACCAGATTCATCGGTAAGGCTTTTTAGCTTGGTTTGTTGTCTAAAAGTGGTATTTTTAATAATATTAAACGACCTCCACAATTTAGGCTTTTAGGTTTAGTTTTAGGGATGTCTTAATATTTAACTTCAAAATCGATAACAAACTATAAATAAAACCACAAACGCGAACAGGTTTTGACATTTTTTTATTTATCTGACCCATTAAGGCTTGAAAACTTCATGTTTTAAGAGACGTTAAACTTTACTCTTGGCCCTTTCGATGAAATACTGGTTTTATTTCTTAAACTATACAGGCCTACTTCATGTTTATAGTCTAAGACTGTATAAATTCAACGTATGAGAAGGCCTTTGAATTTTGGTGATACGCGTAGACTGTTTAGTTAATAACATTGATTGGTGTTAGTTATTAAATTCACTAAAAGTAAACATCTAAATAGACAGTCAGGTTTCCAAAATTTTCATCCGAGAACCATACGGTAATGAACGCCAGGTGTGTTTCCTCCGTGGTTAGAAGTGGCGCAGTGTTGGCCAATTGGGAAGTGGGAAATGGGTTTTGTTGGAAACCTACTCATTACTTCATATGCATGTTCTGGTGGGTGCTCGAGGAATGTTGCATCATTGTGTGGTTGTGTGGTTTCTAATCTAATCTAGCAATGTGTTATATTCCTACTTACGTGTGATCATCTTGATCAGCAAAATTGGATACAACGTTAATATGTACGAGTGGAAACAAGTTAAATGTTCATATCTGACCAACCAAAACTTTAAAGAAACGTGTGTCGTAAAGTATTTTAAAGGCAAGTTTTGTGCCTTGCACATCTTTATATACCTATACGAGTATCTTGTACAGCTATGCACGTTTTCTGAAAAGTATATATCTGAAAAGTTGGTCGTGGCGACAAAAACTCATTCTTTTGTGAAGTACCTTTTGGACAAAAAGGGGACATTTAAAATAGTTGGATGTAAATGTTTAATAATGTTTCTGATGAATGCATGGCGCCCTGAACCAAACTTGAGTTAGTAAGAAGCCGTGTAAGTATTTCCTTTTATTTACACATCTGTAACATTATTTTATCATCACCAACGTTAAAGGATCGAGGTTTACAATCATATTATATAGTCACGTTGACCCTTTTCCCATAGTCCAATAACACCATAAGCTCAACAATGAAGACGACGATGGCGGAAGCGTCTCTACTACTACCGAGTCTCGCTCACGCTAATTGGGTTGATTAATTAAGTCAGTGATTAACCCTTCAATTGGTGGGAACAATCGACAACTGGTGGCCGAGGAGAATCGGGTTCCTGAAGAGACAAAGATCTGGTGGTTACTGCAACCACTACTGGTAACCGTTCTTCGCTGGTTGCTGACGCAACCACAACGGTACCGCACGCACAGACCGTGAACCTACCACGTGAGTGGTGCCTCTTGATGCAATTAGTGAGGATGTTGCTCACCTCTACGTCTCCTGTTCTAACAGCTTCAACGCTCTACTGATGACTGACCTTCTACCAAACCAAAAAATGAGTCAGTTGGTCAGTTGATTCAATCTTTGGTTTTCTTTTATTTCCAATTAGTTATTGTTTGAGATCTTAAATATCATTAAATTATCCTTACAGTTCACCTTAACGACTAACCTCTAGATGGTTTAGTGTTTGAAAGTAAGTATGTACCAAAATATACAGAGTCCTGTTCGTTTTCTGATGAATATTCTCTAGTTGACATCTAGTTGTCAATTAGTTGAAGGCTTTTGTAATGCTTGAAAGTTGGATTAAAAGTCAAACGTTACATTACTCCATTGTACGAAGATATGTAGTTTTAATCGAAAATTTGTAGAACATAATCACTTGGTTTAACATTTGTAAAGAGTGTAAAGCTGTTGAGATCAACGGACGAGGATTGTACTCGGAACAAAGAGTTTCTCTCGGCGATTAGTCTAATTGGAGACCGCTTCTTCAGCTCTGAATGTTTCAGTGATTTCAACGCTCCAGTGGAACTGAAGTCCTGAAGCTTATCGGCGTGAGCTTCTTCTCTCTTGGATAATTCCGGGTTGTCACTGATGACAAATTGATAATCATGGTAGAAAAGTAAAGAAGCTTCAGCTTGTTTGAAACTGTTAAGGTCTTAACCTGATAACTAGCGATATGTAACTTTAGAGTAATACTTGGATATGGTCTTAATTGCAGTAAATTTTGTTTAAAAATCATCTATTTATGCCGTCAACATGGTAATACCCAGGCGCGGGACCTTAAAATGTACATTAGCCCTAATCTCACAACACGCTTTGAGCATTTCTTTACACATGTGTACGTACTCGTATATAAATTTGTTGTGACGTTACGCAGGTCACAATTTCCGACTAAAATTCGTCAAATTTGTTATTAAGGTATATCGTTTCAATTAGTTTGCCTTCTTTGAGATATTAGAATAAGTCTTTGGGAGGAAGGTGTATTTTACCAAAAACAGTTTTAAAATTAATTTTAAACGATTTTCATTGAGTTAAAGGTTTTTGTGTGTTTCCCGTCATTTCTTTTTTAGTCATCAAAGCGGACTCGCAAGTTTTAATCCATGATCTTGGGTCATAGGTCAAAGCACGAATGTCATACTTATAGAGTAATACAAGGCAAATTTGCTTTACTTACACCAGCATGGTCGGTCAGGTTTGTGTATGTGCTTCTCTTAAAATTGTTCAAAAAAGCCAAATGGCACACACGTAAAAGAATTGTTCATGTTTTTCTAGAAAGATCACTTTTCCTTCACAAATACGATCAAACAAAATATATAACATAATGCATAAATTATTTACTTATCATATTTTTGTGTTATTAATCATATTTGTTCTAATAAAACAGACTAAACCATACCACTACGTGAGAAAGGTTGCAGGTTGTTGGCCTAGACTGGTTGACACACAACACCTTCCTTCAGTGCTTCGTCATCTTAAGTTACCTCTTCCTTTAGCCTTCACACCCAATGCTGGCACTGCACCGAGACTCCCACGACATACGAGGCTATGGCTTTACTTTTATGAAGTCCAATGGGGAACTTCCCATGCCAAAGGAATTGACGGAACTTTACTATGATTAGTACAATAAAAGAAATATACTGAATCATGCTTTAAAATTTCAGAAAGTCACATTGATTCACGTTTAAATACACTTTCAATGACAAACACTTAAATAGCAGCTTTAATGCTAAATTTTCGTTGAAGTAAAGAAATAAATACGAGTACACTTTTCTTAAAAAACCTTTATCAATTACAAATTAAAACCGGTCACGTGCAAAGTAACAACTTACAGCAAATACCACTTTAACCTCTTAACCATGAAGATTTGCGACCGTCAAGTGTCTGGGAATTGTGTCATTGGTCAAGGCCTCCGGAAAGCAAACATATCTGATGTCACCAGATATGCTAGCCATTTAACAATCAAGGTAAATGTGTCTGTATGTGATGTAACTTCGCGATTGTGTACTGATTGCAGTCCTTCGCATATGATTGATGTGAAAGGTGCGGGATTATCCAACTGTTTTCTTCATTTTTACTCTCTTGGTGGACTCTGTGGTGTTGTCAACAGTTAAATGTTATGTAATATAGCCACACATACATCATAAATGTTATGTGTTGCTTCACTGATTAATTCACTGTTTAATTTTCATTCATTCAAAATGTTGTGTTTTGAGACACTCTACAGGTGACTTTGATTTCTTTGATGATGTTGAACCTTGTTTAAATTTGTGATATGACATCAGTCAAATTATAATATTCAACTATGGACACAGTTGGAGATATCTAGCTTGTTTTTTCAGTACAAGTGCTTCGCACCCACAAATATAACTACATATAAGTGTTTCTTAACATGCCACTTTGAATTGGTTTGCAAAGATCCAATTACCACCACGGTCTAGTTTGAAGCTCACTTTATTTCCAATTGCAGTGAGAGTCAAAGGTCAAGGAAATCATTTCTCACGGCCCACAAAGCATTAGTTTGGTCGTTAGCGTGCCATATTAAACGACACCACACCATTATAGCGGAGACTTGAATGCTAGGTAGGACCGGAGTCTCATTATAACAGCATCAGATGCTGTGTACACATTGTATTGTACGGTCGCTATTCATGCTGAAAAGTCCAATTTAACTCCCATTTATCAATCAACCAGCTTTGTTAGCTTTGACTAACAGGCGTTACGGTAACTCTCCACGATATTTGGTTACTTTCTGAAAATAGAAAGGTTTATAGGTTGATCGCTTAGAGTTGTTTTTAAAACATTTGTCAAATATGTATCAATAAATTGACAGAAAGAACTCTAGTTATTAATTCTTTCAAAAGTGATCATGTCCGTTTTATCAAGGTTCATTGATGTCACGATAAGTTTGTTCTAAACAAAATACTTGCTGGATGCTGCTCCGAGTAAATAGTAGTTGGTGGAATTTCTGGTTTTAATTTAAAAACGTTAAAACAATCTTAAATTAAATTAAAAATAATCATATTTAAAAAAAAAAGCACGATGTCTTCCGATTCTTTTTCTTTATTGATTTATAGCTAGAACAAATTCAGGTTGAGGGTTTCTCACGGTGGACTTGATGGGACATTAAAAGGCCTTGTAAAGCAACGCGTCAATAACCTAGGAGTACCGAGTAACGCTCCTGACTTCCTGTTCATGACGCTTTGCCATTCTTCCGTTTGCTTTACAACAACAAAATAATTGAAAACAAGAATTGAAAACAAAAGAGTAAACTGTGTGATATTGCATAATTTAAAACATATTTTTCTAACGAAATGTTATACATATTAAACAGTAACCTGTAACGGTAATAAACTAGTACATGGTCAACACGATACATAATTTAATTAAAATTAAAGTTGTATAACATATCAATAAAAATAACATAATTATTTTCAAAACGTATTACGCTTGAAGGCGTTTCTAGTATAGTGAATGGAGTTATGGATTCCCAATGTAGATAGTAAGTTCTAACGCAGATAGTAAGTACCAACAAACTTATAAACATTTTATAAATTTTTATAAATTTTTATATTTTTAAGTTTTTTAACATCAGGTACGGTGTAAAGACATTTTAATCGAATTAAAAGCTATCTACGTGCAATTGGTATTCTGTTGCCTATGTACACATAGAGACACAAATTACTCAACTAATTACATACGTTATTAATCTCCCGATTTTAATTTCAAGCAATTGTTCAAAGGAGGAGCATGCAAATTACATTTTGCCACACGTCTCACGTCTACTAGGGACTCGGATGGAAAGGTGATAGTCTCTATTACTTTCTCTGTTGCTGCATTTCCTCTGAATCGACAACTTCCGATCAAACGCTCCACTTTTAGTTTACCAAAGAGAGAAGTATTTGTGCCAGTAACTCAGAAACATTGCTCAACCATACTAAATATTTTATATGTACTGTTAACAGTGACACAACAATACGTACTGACAATTTATTGTATTTATTTCTGTTGCTTTTACTGCACATAATGGTAAAATCTTATACATTTATGTTACACTGAAGGCCTCTTTTTTTAAATAGCGTTAATAAGATTTTTGAAATAGCTCATCCGCTATAACTCATCCGCAAATAACTATTTCATAATGTTAATGACTCACTTAGATATAACCACAACATGTGTAAGTAGTGTGTACTCATGAGTTATAATTGATGTTCTAAACTAAAACTAACATCCTCCATCTGTTTTCTGCCCCCACAAAACCTGTTTCGTTACATCTTTTAATATTATGTGTAAATTTTAGATTTTTGGAATTTAACACCTGTAAAATTGACGCCAAACGCCTCTTGACAAAACAATTATCAGGTTTTAAGTATTCTTCAACAATCGATCTATTATGACCATTAATTAAACTTTTCTGTTTCCGAAAAAAACCGTGGGAGTAACAAAGACAAATATTAAAAATATTTTTAATCCAAGGGTCTGTGTTTATTGAGAAACGTTCAGGTAAGAACTTAAAATCTGTCGATCATGTAAAATTCTTTGTAATGCGACATACAAAGTAGTTATCAATGACATATGATCTAGAGATCTCCTTTATACAATTGTATAGTCAATTTCTCTCACCTCTACTTTGAGAGTTACAGCATACGCATTGTGCCGTTGCCTTGTGGCTAACCAGGAATTGATTATTGTCTGCAATTAATATCTCCATTGTTTCGTTGTGCTTCCTGTTCTGTCTGCAGACGGTTTGATAATTCCGATAGGACGTACACTATCTAATTGTTAGTTACATAGCCACGACTCGTTTCAAAAACAACAATCAATAACTTGAGGTTATAAAGCTAGAATTTTCAGAACAAATGGACTCCTAAAGTACCAGACTAGTCATAACAAACTTCTGCTTTCGTAATTCACAATTTAAACCATCATAGTGAAATTAAACCATAATTTTTCTATGAAATAATTATGGTTTTGTGTGTTGCTTTGAGTTGTTGGGTTGGAGTAGCTAGCGTTTGTTGTAATGTTTGTTTACACAATTTTTATATCCGGGGACCATGTTTCCATTCGTAACTTTTCCAAAATCCCTTATGCTAAATTTAAATTCTAAATAAACACTTTTTGTTTGAAAATACCTTCAATCGTAACCCAGCTGAATTGTCCTGTGTTACACGTTTATTGTTGTGAGTGAAAGAACGAGAGCTCACAACTACATCACTGTTGGTGGCTGCCTTCACCTTTTCCGCGCCGCTTCACAGCTGCTGCAGTGTTACCACTACCACCCGTGAGTGTGCCGCGGGGGTCACTCCGCCAGCTGATCACTCACCGGAAGTGTTACCAACCTTTCCCTAGTCAGCTTCTGCCCTTATATAACGCACTGTTTTGTGTGGGCTGTAAAATATATACCATCCAAAATGACTTTTTGACAGCAGTTTTGTTATTTACTGTTTGCGTAGTATAAGATAATGGTGTTGACTTAACTCTTAAGCTTTGGCGGCCGATGTCACAACTATTAAATGGTTCTCCCGACTCCACCGTGTCAAAACATCATAATAATTTGTTTCTTCAATATTTCAGGGTACTGCCAAACTGCTAATATTCAGTTACAAGGATAAAAAAATTAAACATAATTTTATGTAGATTTTGTTTAATTCTTTTGTCTGTGTAACTGAAGGAGATAATAATTTGTTGGAATACTCTATTTCAGTCTCGAGGCGTATCTTCATCATCGACCTTTCGCACCTCTACCCCAATCGACTGTTGGCAGCCCTGTCACCAATAGGATAGCAGACAACAAGTAGCTCAGTTTCAGCCAAATAATTACTAAATGGCAAAGATGGTCTCCACAGCGAGACCAAAATATTTCCAATAAATTATTGTGATGTTTTGACGTCGTGCGAACAAAAAGAACTAAATTATATAAAAATAAAATAATTTTAAATAAAAAAACATTTTTATTAATTTGGTCTATTAAATACAACTAGATTATAGCCCTTAGAATGTTGCATCACCCTCTAATAATTATTATGCCTTGAAAATTTAAAACCTTGTTAAGTTACATTATTGAATCAACACTTAATAGAACAGCCTTGGTGTAGATAAAGCATTTTATTTGTTATTCGCTTTCAAAACCGGGATATTTAAGTGGAGTTTACTGCACTGTGGTAATGGCTAATTAAATCGATTGTCTAGCCAGAAATGTTCCCATTGCAGCACTGCTGATCAACCAACACCAGTTGCTAGAACCAACACCAGTTGATTAACAATATTCAATGCTGTAACTAATTGCATTGTGTACGTGTTAGGTCGGTGAGACCGGCTACTAGACGAGCTCTCATCGTAATACTGGGTTAATAGAATATCGATAATACAATACCAGCGTCAGAAGAAGACGAACATTGAAATGATCTTACTTTTAAGAGTGAGCAGGAGTGACTGAGACCTTGAACAGTGTAAAACATTAAGCTTTTCAAAATACATCACGTCTACAATTTTCATCGGATTTTTATAAAATAAACTTTGTTTTAAAGTGTGATAAATTGCTTAATGGCTTCGCTGAGCCAAAGTTCCATTTTCTCACTCATGAATCCGTGGCATAAATCCAACAATTTAAGAAATGTTGTCTTTGATTTTTTCTTTTTACTAGGCAAGTGTCAGCGAAGTCACTGTAATACATCGGCATCTTTCTCATAAAACTAATTTGCAAAAGATCTGATGAAAATTGCAGGCGTGAGGACTGGTGTCTCAAGAAAATGCTTGTTTTTACATTGTTCTTATGGGGCAAAAAACAAAATGGCCGACAGGTACTATGCACTCTTAAGACAGATCAAACAATAGCTAATAAAATCTCGGACCTAACACCGATGATATAATATCTCAAAGCACAAAGACAAGTTACAGGGATTAGTTCAGACTCCGGAAGGGAGTGGATAAACGACTGCCCCACGCTGAGATAGCAAGCGTCAACAGACACCGTTACAGCTTCCATATAACACAATATAGTTGCTAGTAACTATCGGACCAAAGATCGTCACGGCTAGTTAAGTGATCGCAATCGATCGCCTTCCGTATCTCGAGACTTTTGTGTTGCAACCGACTTTACATAAATTATGCAGAGTTCGATAATTGTTCCGATACGAGAGAAAGGGCGCGTCAGATATATTGCGCCAGACTTGCAACGATTGAAACAAAAGCATTGTGGTCAAGACTTTAACAAAGGAGTTCTAATCTGTTTCAATGGAAAAGCAAAGATTGTTACACTCACTGTTTATTTATAAATGCAAATGCATAATTCATTTATTGTGTTTAGTAAGCTGGTTCTTTATTTAGTATCACAAATGCTTTGGAGGAAAAAGTGTCCTTCTTTGGTAAAAAGGAAATTGTATTACAAAAGTATCTCGTGTCCAATGTTGATAAACAATAAATATACTCTGGAAATATACATAGTTGAATTAAAAAAAAAAAAAAATGAGAACTTGGTTGCAATTTTAGTGAATGAAAAATTTATTTTTTAATAATAATAAATGAACAATGCTTTTACAAACATAAATAATCAAAATAGTTTTAAAACATACAAGTGTATGTTTGTATGAAACAGATTGAAATAAAATATACATGATTTGTACTGTATGTAACAATAACATAATTTGAATAAGTTTTACTTTTATAACATTGATCCTTTCACGGCCCTAACAAATCGTCCTGATTCATTGATATTAAATATAGAAAACAGAGACAGCTAAAGATTTAGCTTTAGTTAAATAATTGAAGTTAGTACAGCAAGTGAACTTTTCTGCAGATGTTAAACAGGATATAATTTAAATTGAGCTACTGTAGATAATATTGATCAGGTGATCAAATTTGAAACACTACGTCACGAAATGAATTAATTATTCAAACAGTATCGCCCTCCTTGCATCACAATCAAGGGAGGGGAGTGAGTCACGTGGTTAGGTGGAACGTGAAATATACAACTGGCCAGTCGAACTGAAGAGCTAGTAATTTTATCCTCACTATTTAGTTGTTACACTACAACGGTAAGAAATGGCTTAAATATACCGGTAGCTTACAGTTCAAAATTGAATAGATAACGCTGAATCAGACTTGCTCATGCAACTGCGGTTATTACTGAATTTACTTTTGAAAATTTTTCAATTTTTCTTTTTCTCGTCAAATAGAACGAAACGTTGTAGAAAGGTGTAGTTTGCAGTATTTTGCTTACCAACACTTTGAGTCGCATTTTGTATGATTTACAATGAATTTGGAACGAGTGTTTCTTTTGCAAATCTCTAGGTTAAGTTTGTTAACCAGCTTGGTCGTATCATCTGTTCAAAATGGTGGCCACTCCAAGTTTTGTTTTCCTTATAAAACTGTAGAGGTGCCATAAAAGAACACAAATATCACCCCGTATAGCAGAGTGTTACTCCCTCAATCGATCAAAACAACTACCGTTGCTCTGGCACGTACTGTTTTAAAGTTATTTTCGTTTAATTACTTAACCCGAATTCCTGCACTTTGATATTCAGAGCACTGGGCATAAATTAAGCTGTTATATAATTTACTAGCCTATGTTTCCTCAGATACAGAAAGTAAACGACTTTCATATTTCAAAACAAATACAACTATTAACAGCCGTCGTTTGTTTACTATATAAAACCATAGACTATAGAGTAAAAAAGGGCAAAGAAATAATTATAAAAAATACTCATAGTGTATAGCAAAATTTCGTCCAGTTTAAATTGGATAATTGTTTTATTGGAAATTCGCTAAAATTCACAGTAGCGCTTGTGGCTACGTGTCGGCAATATATGATTCATTGTTTGTTTCATTAGCCACGAACTCACGTAACCTCGAATTCACTACAAAAAAAAATTCAAGCGATACATTTTCATTTACTTTAACAGTTTGCGAGAGGCTATTCCATGGGCCAGTAACGTATGGTGGACTTATAATGTTTAATTGTAAAACAAAACTTATATTTCTGCTGTAGAGCACTCGCAGAGGCGAGGACTGGGAGGACGAGAGCGCAGCGCGGCCAGGCGCTACCACAGTGCACATGTAGGCCGCACAGCGCACAGCGTGGCGAATCTCTGATCGATCACGCCAACAAACACTCGGACATGCTCTCGGGACGCTCCAGTTTTCAATGTTTTCCACCGACGAGATGTCTGGAGAACACTCCAGTAACTCACTAGCAACTGGGTCACAGGAGCCGACAGCCAAATCTGCAAGTGCTTTATTGATTCATGGCATATAGCCTAAAGGTAGTTGAACATTGTTAGTATAAGGGTCAAAGTTCATATATGGATTAAGTTTTTGATTAAAAATTATGTGTTTGGAACTGTGAATGGACACGGAAGTACGATAAGATTACAAATTTTACTATATTTTGAAACGTCTGCGCTTAAAGGCAATATTAATCTAATATAACTTTCAGGTTTAAACACCAGAGAGTAATTTCAAACTAACTCAAATAGAAAACGGAGTTAATGCACCTGTTATTTGTTTAGTTTTATTGCGTAAGGGACCAGCTGTTTGTGGATAGGAAGCAGAGTAATTAGTATGATTTACGAGTGGAGATGAGGCGATGGTTTGCTATTGTTGTGAAGGAGGGAAGTGTCGCTAGGTAGAGTGCGTTACTCCGCAGTCATTGTGCAAGTAACGTGAACATACTTCCAAACAGCTGGAGAAGTACTATTGCTTCATAACCTGTCAGGGGTTATTTCCCGAAGTAGTGGATGGAAAGATAGACTTTACTTCAACGTTTTGATTAAATAAACACACATGCAAAACTGACTCTTAACTACAGAGAGTGTATAGAGCTGGTTTGACTAAAATATAGAATACGACAGTTATTGGCATTTTTAAAACAAGAAGAAACCAACAGGAATAGAGGTTTAGAAGTGTTATCCTATTTGCTGTAAGTAAAGACCTTACGAAGTATTGATTAGAGACTGGTAGTCTTTTCTTGGCATCGTAGCCAACTGGAAACTGACAGCTCAGATAAGGTCAGCACCTCCTAAGCTGACTTTATCGGAAGATGATAATAAAACAGAAGCACGTGTATTGGGGATATTCCATTTGATCTAGATATTTTCGTTAGTTGAAAAGGCCGACAAGTTGTGTTATATATTAAAAAATTCAATAAGTGTCATAATATTAATCTTCTGAAATCTACCAACTATGCTTTTAGTTCTTGTGCAAAAGAACAAAAAATATTTTGAATTATTTTCTGTTTTCAAAAGTTATTTAGGAACGAGGATTGCCCTTTGTTCGATGAAGGTTAACGTTCCTTTTAGTCTCATATTTTGCACAGACGTTAGCATCAAATCATCTCTGTGCTGGAATCAGCTATTTAAGTACTGTTGACCATACAATTAATTTATAGAAAACATAATTAATGGGCAACTCCTATTCTCTTGATTGTTTTCCTTGGTTCTACTGTACACTAGAAGTGGGTATGTATCAGAAAGGCGCACGGTTATGGTCGAGAACGACAGGTGCGCGCGCGTTGCGTGTCGACAGATGGGTCACCACCGGAGCAGAACCGAGGGTGACCAAGACCGTGATGAACCTGCTGCGTACAGCACAAATCTACACCGTCATTCTGAAGAAAACTGCGTAGTTTTAAGAGATATATGACTTTTGCTACACAATGAAACCTGCCCTGTGATTGTTTAGTAGCGAAATTTTTATATTTTCATTAAAACAGACAAGCAGCAGTATATACTGTATTCCTACATGCATGTCGAGCTTATTCAGTAACGCGGTAGATTCAAAAGAAACCATTGACAAGAGAATACCACATATAAACCCACATATCAAACTTTAGTCAATCGCTTAAGCCCTGGGTTTTGCATTCATATAAAGTATATTTTGGTAATATCTTCTATGAATAACTCATCTTTTGGAACGTGTCTAAAGTTCAGTTTTCTTTGGTTGAAATATCATTTTTGACGTTTTCCGTTATTTTTTATGTGATCAAGAAGACCTTTCTTTTGTGTAATAACAATGTTTTGGGCTATGTTTCAGGTTACCTTTCACCTAAAACGGGGTCGGATTTGAGATAAATAAACATCGTGTTTATTGTTCACTAAAATGCTTTAAAAGACGTCAACAATATTTTTAATTTAACCATCGTCAACAACTAACTTCAAACAAAGAATTCCACTTTCTACCTTTGTTCAACAAAATTAAGAAAAATATTCGGTAATGACACTTAACTAAAGTGTCGGCGAGTAAAGCGTAACAGATTGACGCCGGACAGACAGTGTTCAGTGTTTACAGACCTCACAGCGAGACAAGAATATTACCCTCTAATACTCCATTATCCCTACACTCAGATGCGCCGGTGCTACAATTATGTTTGAAGTGGGAATGACACCAACCCTCGTCATGAGAACAGAACAGACCCTCTAATTGTCTGAGAGGTCTGTGGGTAATGTATTCTGGTCAGGTACTCATCGTGTTGGTAACACTGCGAGCTTCGTTACCAGCACTTTGTACCTTTTCTAGAAGCCGCACTGTTAGAGACAACCTTACACGCATATAGTGAGGGTGAACGACGTCACGTGTTGCTTTGTCGGTTCATGATGAAAGAGGTTAGATGACGCTTTTCGTCAACAAAGGGTATTTTACGATACACTTTGAAGCAGGTAGCAATAAAGGTAAAATTTACTTTGTACAGTACAGTAAAATAATCTCGGTAGAAATTCTTCCTGTACTATCGTCGAGTGAAAGTTATTTTTCTCCTGGATGTCTTTACACTTGAATAGGCGTTGCATGGTTAAACAGCGAGACCACAATTTCTTAAGCCAACAATCACCTGTGGTCAGTGGCCACAAATCATTGATTTCTAAAACCAGTCTAGCGTTTACTTTAAATTATATAATTGTGGTCAGTTTACCAAGTGAGTTAAGTTGGTAAACACCTTATTACTCGTATTAAACGTTCTTTGATATTCTGCAAAATTTCAAGATAAAGTGAAATTAGTGATTTTATAATAAGATTGATGAACACATCTTGGTAAAATAATAAAATAAGACGGATACTCAACCGTGGGTCAGTAACTGTCTAGTTTTTATATTTGAATTAGTACTCGTATTTAAGTTAGGAAGAACAACGTTCAAGTTAAAAGTTGCTCTTTCAAACCATGTAGAACTTCCGAGATTTAGAAATCGTATTACAGCCAATACGTGACTTACAAGTTACAATAAAGATCTTCCACATAAATTGCACTTGCCCAATTCAATATAGCTCAGTCGTGATTCTCCCGATACAGTTCAATAAAACTCAAGGTCTGAAGGGCCTTCCTTTCTAATAAGTATTGCTATCTGAACTGTTAATTGCCACTGGTTGAGAGAAGGTCACTGTGGTTTCAGTTATCATCTCGGTTGTGTATGTGCACATCTTGCTCTGGTCTTCACAGTGGCCTTGCCAAGGTCGTTAAGAGAACAGTGCGGCATTCCCTGCAATTATCTCAGGTGCTTAGTCAATATGTAGGCTAAGCTACCTCAAGGCAACGGCTGAGTAGTCGTATGATTTCAATTAGTATGTTTAATTGTTTGGTTTGATGAAATACATTAGATTATGAGGTGTATTTCAACGTTTTAAACATGCTTAACTACTTCAAAAAGGGTTCTTAAAGAAAAGGATTTCCCGGCGTTTTCCGGAATACCTGAATGACGAGAAAAGGGATGCTATTAAGTCCCTCAATCTTGACGAGAAGATATAACGGTAAATGGTGAGTGAACAAATTGAATGTACAAAACTAATACAATTTATAAATCCAAAAACTATTAATCTTGGATTTAACTATGACCTTTCTTATTTTATTATGACCAGTAAATCCCCAAAAGGCTAAGTGAAAAGTTGTTTAATCGCATGGAAAATATACAGCTGAACGTATTTGAAAAGTTGACTTCCGGGTACAAAATAGATAGCTCATGCATTATATTTAACCGGCAACTTGAAAAGAACCATCTTATCAAGCATCAGTTCCGTGAAGCCAACACCTTCAGATAACAAGATGAAAGAAGGATTCAGATCCACTTAATAATAAATACTGTTGTTAGGATTGATATAGTCACCAATCATTGTATTTATCCTAAAGATGCTGTTATTTGGTAGTAAATGATAACTCTGAACCGTACGCAATTGAAAGCAACAGCTCGAAAACTTATCATAATTATAAGTAATTTAGTTTTGATTCGGAACGAATTATAGTCCATATGTTGCAATCATAGGCCTACATCTTAAACCACAGTTAACTATAGTAAGCCACCAACCTACACGACATGTTATAAAGTTTCGTAGCTATATTCCCATCAAAGCTAACGGCGGTATATCAATATTAGTACTGTACATAACTAGTTTGTGTGATATTATGCATTTCAATACGTAAGCATGTGCTTTACTGAGTACTAGTAATTGCTGGTACGCGTAAATGCATCATCAAAACATATTATAGTTCTAATAATGTCAGTCACATTACTCACGTTTGACTCACTGTGTTGCATTAGTCTCTAGTTAAATGAAGTCGTGAGTGAAGTTCGAAGAATTTATTATTACTACTGTCGTATGTTGCTAATGATACGAGATAATTTGATTAAAGAAGACAAAAGCTCTTAAGAAAGAGATATTGCCTTGAATGTTTCTTCATAGAACTATTTCATAAATTTTAATTGTATCTTCTAAGTTTCAAGTTGTTCAAAGTTGTTGTTGTCTCTGCAGTTTTAATATTAAACTGTTACAGGTATTTGAAATTGTTGACAAATTACTTTACAAAGTACAATATAGCCGTGTGTAGATGTGTACGTTTTGGTGGTGGTATGTGTTGGTGGTACAGTAAAGGTAACGGTGTGGACAATGTGTGCAGTTCGTGGTCACACAATCTCCTCGTCACACTCACGTCTCTGATGAGATCCCGTCGTGCTGGGAGCCTGCCCTTGGTCAACCCAGGCAACTACTGCTAGGAAGGACCCACTGGGCACATGGTTTGTCTCAAGCGTGAGCTAGCAGCAAGTGTTAGGGTAGGGTGTAAGAGAATGGGGACTGAAACAGAGTTTGATGATTGCTTGGAGTAACTTTACAGCTAATATATGTTTGGAGGTATGCATTATTTCTTTCTTCAAGTGCAGGTTCTTCCCCTTATGCCTTTTTCAACGGTTTTACTCTCTGAGTGTTATAATATGATTTATAGTTTCTTTTTAATGTTTGAAAACATAATTATGTTTTCTGTTCACAACGAACAAGTATTTATTATTTTTTCAGTTAATTAATTAGAACATTTGGTGATTGCATAGAGGAAACCCCCGCTGGAGAAATGTTATAATATGATTTATAGTTTCTTTTTAATGTTTGAAAACATATGTTTTAATTTGTCAAAATATTAATATTTTTAAAGGCATTGTAAGACACGTGTTACTTCTATGTAAATAAAAGTCAGTTTGTTTTTCTGTTCACAACGAACAATTATTTATTATTTTTTCAGTTAATTGATTTGAACACTGAGTCTGTACTGAAATAAATATTTCGAAGAGAATATTTCTTGATTTAATAACATAGGGACTTCGAAATCATTCCTTTGTTATCAAAAATTTTTGGAGTTTGAGAAGAATTGCAAAAAAGATAAAGACATCTATAGCTGTTTTCATAGTAATCTGTTTGATACGCTGAGCTTGTAGATGACCAAAACGAATAATCAGAATTGATAGGCCTAGCTGGCCTATTTTCCTTTGCATGTATTACGTTACGATTGAGCGTTAAACCGACTTTATTTCTTATAATACAGTACTAGTCGTATCAAAATAATAATCTTTTTAGAAGCCATATACTGTAATACTGATTACGCTTTAGTAACTGTTACAGCCTTTATCTAGTATGCTTAAAGCACGGGTTTATTTAAATTACACTTCATTTTGCAAATATATTAGTCGATCTAAATGTTATTGACTGTAGATGCTATCAACCAAGTTCAACAAATCAACCTTACCACCAGATATATTTATGGAAAACATGACACATTAAACGTTTCAGTTTCATAACAAACGAAATTTTAGTTATTACAACAACGTTGATTAAGTTCACGATGTATAATTGTAAAACTCGGTGAAGCTATTTTATGTGTTTAACAGTCACTTCTCGACTTTTTACTAACCCTCATACTTCAACCTCACAGCGGCAGTTTTTCACGACCGCAACCTCATTAAGAGAGGGCAAGAATCTACATTACTGAAAGCAGAGACCTCACTCACGTCTTCATTAAATCTCTGAATCTAGACCAGGTTTCTATGTAAATGTTCTTGTAAAAGTGAAATCCAGACTCGAGTGCACGAAGTGTAAAGACTGAACTAGAAATGAACTCTTTCCTGCACTATACGTCTTGGGTTTAAACTAAGAACTGGGTCACCCTATACTGTGGCAATATCTGGATAGTAAAGAGTGCTCGTTGCTAATAACTATAACGTTGAACTTTCCTGTGCAACTAAACTTAAGTCCAGTCTCTGGGTATTAAAACATTGTACAAGTATATTCTAGGCAATAAAAGGGCTCTGTCACTATTTAACTAACTTAGGGTATGCTCAATAGAATGGTTGAAAGTAATCGTGCAAGCATTAATGTTTAGTTGTTCAAATATTATTTAAGAGAGAAAGGGCGTTGTTTAAAATACTGGAAAGTAATAAGCCACACTCGCACTGTAAGTATGTAAATGAAAATTGGTGCATAACAAATGTTTGAAACTCTGTTTGTTCATGCGTAACAGTTCTGATGTGATCTACTTTCATTGCTCGAGGCTCAGCCCACACGACCATATCGCACTCTTCGTCAAACACACATTCACTCTGCCTGTACATCTACCGAGTGTTTCGTTCCACGATACTACATTTCACATATTATCTACATAGAGCTATAACCTTTGAGTGGAAAGTGCTTTGTATAAGCGTGTTTAGGTGCATTGTCACTGGTGCTGGAACGTCTAACGTTCAACGTTAGTCGTTGACGTCAGACCAGAGCGCCTGTTGTATTGTTTCGCGCCATTGTCACTCACACGGCCACCGCTAGAGTCGTTGCGCCATAAGAAACAATACAAAGCAGGCGTTCTACGTCTGACGTCCAACGACTGACGTTGAACGTTAGACGTTAGCCGCACCAGTGACAATGCACCTTTAACCGTTCGTCGGAAGTTTCTTGCTTAATATAGCTTATTGTTCGTCTGAAACTACTGAAGGGTTTGAAACAACTTCCCAAAGGGGTTTACCATTTCCATATGTTACCATTTAGGTTTAAAGTCTAAAATACTCTACGTTTAGTAATTATTTGTCAAAGATAATTTCAATTAAAGAACAAAACAAAATTGTATGTTATGCGTTGACTTTAATCAACGGAACCTTCGTCCCGATTAGACTACAGACCTTTCTTAGTACTAAATAATTTCCATCTTTGTATCGAACATATGCTATATGCAACTAAACGCTATAACAACTATTTTGTTATAACAACATTAAATGTTTTAATGTTTTTAATGTTATACGTCTTTAACATCTAACCTGTTTTAAACTATCCAAGTAACGTTAAAGCTATAGCAGAGCAAGCACACTAACTGAACAAGGACAACAGTGTAGGTTCGCCTCAGAGTAGGTCCACCCACACCGACCACCGACTGCCCAGTGCCCAGTGGCCACACAGGCAGGTCCTGAATTCATGAGCATGGACCATGCCCGGTGGTTACACAGTGAATCAAAACCACACCATGCTGCGGACCGAGATTTTATGAAAATGAAATCAGTTTCACCAAACTGTGCTTTCTTCAGTTCAGACTACTTTCTAATTTATTTCACGCGTTTGCCATTGTTTAATGAGGCTATTTGTTAATGTAATATGACATGTTTTATTGAACAGTTGTAGTGTGTTGAGTGTCATGAAAACATTTGTTTCTATTATGCCAATAGTTGTATACATGTTGGTAAGTACTTAGCAGTTTACTTAGCTCTTCTACTTACTTAATCATCTCAATTAGTTCATAAAATTACTTTTTTTGTTATGACTACAATTATACTGCATTAAATAATCCACCTCTTTCGAACGATGCTCATAATTTTCCTGTATGGGCAATAAAAAAAATTCAATTAAAAAACAGTTTCAATAATACGAGGAATACAACTAATATGTGGAAACAAGTATAAAGTAATTCGCAAATAAAGCTTATTTTGGAACACATTTTTCTTGATTCATCTCAACTTACTCTTTTACCACAAAATGTATTCTCAACAAGTTTGACCACTTGACACCCTGTAGGTGGTTATTAAAAAATGACATCATAGTGTATATATATTTCAACATTTATATTATGTCGTAAAATCAATTTCAGCAATATTTTCGACTAAATATAATTGTATCTTATATTTTAAAGTCACTTTAAAAGGACAATAGATTTTATTCTTCTAAAGTTGTTTTGAGAATTTCCAAACTTCTTTTAAACATTTATAGCCCGTAAATAAATATTTTCTTGTTTTCTACTTATAGTGCTTTACGCTATTTTCCAACTTACTGAAAAGGTACACACCTTACGTTTAACCATGTCCACCGGAAACATTTTATTCCGGAAAACTCTGAAATTTTGTCTGTCACCAAACAACGGAACGTAACTTGATGTAACATCAAACAAAGGGCCAGAGCTGAATTAAATTACACAACCAGTGGCACCAGAGTGGTGAGCAGTTGCAAAGGTTCCACTCTGTTTCCCTGCACTCTGCAGTGTAGGTGGGTGAATGTGAGCGTAACCCGGATACTGTTCTCTGTTGTGAGAGTAGTGAGCCTGGACACCTTTAGCGTAGCCGCTCGTTCAAGTCTTCCGATCTTATCATCAGCTGAACGTTCCTCACTAAAGAATCTTGCTAAAAAGCCATCCAGTGACAAGCACTTTGTGTTTACTTCCTGTTATACCTACGTGGTAGGATCTCGGTATCATACCACGTCAGAAAACTAACACTACATATATCAGACGTTTCGCCCATTCTATGATGTGGCATCCTCAGTGACACAGCTGAGACAGGCTCGTAGTAATGATTCAAAGCCTACGCAATTAGATTTATACCATGAAGTTGTCTCGTACTTGGGTTTAAGATGTACCGTTTGAAAATCTATAGAATATATAATTTAGATAAAAGGTATTGTAAAAAGCTATTTGAGTTGGAACATAACAACGCGATTGATTTGATACAGCCCAAATGATGTAACAATGACTGTATTTAAATTATCACAACAAAGCTATTCTACTTACTTAATCATCTCAATTAGTTCATTAAATAATTTTTTTGTTATGACTACAATTATACTGCATTAAATAATCCACCTCTTTCGAACGATGCTCATAATTTTCCTGTATAATAAAAAAAAATTCAATAAAAAAAACCGTTTAATAATACGAGGAATACAACTAATATGTGGAAACAAGTATAAAGTAATTCGCAAATAAAGCTTATTTTGGACCACATTTTTCTTGATTCATCTCTTACTTTTACCCACAAAATGTATTCTCAACAAGTTTGACCACTTGACACCCTGTAGGTTATTAAAAAATGACATCATAGTGTATATATTTCAACATTTATATTATGTCGTAAAATCAATTTCAGCAATATTTTCGACTAAATATAATTGTATCTTATATTTTAAAGTCACTTTAAAGACAATAGATTTTATTCTTCTAAAGTTGTTTTGAGAATTTCAAACTTTTAAACCTTATAGCCCGTAAATAAATATTTTCTTGTTTTCTACTTATAGTGCTTTACGCTATTTTCCAACTTACTGAAAAGGTACACACCTTACGTTTAACCATGTCCACCGGAAACATTTTATTCCGGAAACCTGAAATTTTGTCTGTCACCAAACAACGGAACGTAACTTGATGTAACATCAAACAAAGGGCCAGAGCTGAATTAAATTACACAACCAGTGGCACCAGAGAGTGAGCAGTTGCAAAGGTTCCACTCTGTTTCCCTGCACTCTGCAGTGTAGGTGAATGTGAGCGTAACCCGGATACTGTTCTCTGTTGTGAGAGTAGTGGCCTGGACACCTTTAGCGTAGCCGCTCGTTCAAGTCTTCCGATCTTATCATCAGCTGAACGTTCCTCACTGAAGAATTCGATCTTGCTAAAACCATCCAGTGACAAGCACTTTGTGATTACTGTACTTCCATATACTACGTGGTAGGCTCTCGGTATCATACCACGTCAGATAACTAACACTACATATATCAGACGTTTCGCCAATTTATGATGTGGCATCCTCAGTGACACAGCTGAGACAGGCTCGTAGTAATAACTCCGGCCGCCCAAGCCTACGCATAAAGATTAATACCATAAAGTTGTCTCGTACTTGGGTTTAAGATGTACCGTTTGAAAATCTATTGAATATTTAATTTAGATAAATGGTATTGTAAAAATCTATTTGAGTTGGAACATAACAACGCGATTGATTCCATACAGCCCAAGTAGTGTAACAACGACTGGATTTAAATTGTCATCTAACAAAATAGTTGTACACATATGTTTTATATGCATGTAATTAATCATTGGGGTAACGAGTGAACTCCCAAATACTGAAACAACTCGTTTTCCTTAAAGTAGCGGTGAAATCCCAAAGATTTGTGTAAACTGAGGACAACGCATATCACATTTTACGTATAGTTAATCGACAGGTCGCAAGAAAAATGCTTCCTGTGTAGGGAAGTAGAAAGTGCATACACTTAGATGATAATTATTCAGTTTAACCACTTTACATTGCGTGGTTCCATGTACTTATCGACAGCTGGAGCATACAATGGGTTGTAGACGTTGATGGTAGGTCGTTTTAGCACAGAGGGTCAACGATATTGAAAATTGCGAATACTAAAAGAAACACGTTCACGCGTGTAGCTTTATTTACATAGTGTATTAAACTACTAAGCTTCTTTTTATCGAAGTATGATAGATGAGTAAGTAAAACGTTCAAACGAAAATTGAACCTATACGTGTCACAATTTTGGGATATTGTTTCTAAAATATACATGAAATTTTAAAACTTAAATATTTCCAATCAGTTTTCAAGACAAATAAATAAAAACCAAGCAGTTGTTTTTTCAATGTCTACTGAAAGTATCACACAAGATAGAAAAATCAAATTGTCTGTTGAAATGAGTATCGTGGCAGGAGTGTTTGCTATATTTGTTCAATTAACGTGGTGTGTGATGTAGAACTTGGCGTCTGTATGGGAAAGGCGAGGAATTCTTGCTCTAGTTCACCGATCACAAGCTAATTGGAAGGTTAACAAATCTAGTGTGTACTGGGGTTTCTTAACAGTATGTTCTTATACTGTAACGGTGGTCTAATTATGTCTTGACAGCTGACTCAACTGAAGTCAAGAGAGTTAATATGTAGCAAAGTAAATGGGAAGAAAGGTAGAGATTACGGATTGGAACAGTGACGTCATTAGATGGGAGGAGTCTGTTGCTGTGAAACCACAGTTGCTTGTAACCAGCGCTGTCGGAAACTTTTTTTGTTTACTTTCGCGCTAGTGTAAATAAAGGTGTTTGTAATTTTTCCAAGCACCTGCAGGTTTTAAATACGGCGCATGTAATGGCGAGGAAATAAATCTTTCCCCTTTAGAAAAAGGTATTGTAAAAATCTATTTGAGTTGGAACATCACAACGCGATTGATTTGATACAGCCCAAATTATGTAACAATGACTGTATTTAAATTATCATCTAGCAACAATATTTGTACACATAGTTTTTATATGCATAGTTTATCTATAAAATTAATTAGTAACGAGGTGGAACTCCCAAATAACTCGTTTTCCCTTAAAGTAACGGTGAAATCCCAAAAGATTTGTGTAAACTGAGGAAAGTAACGCATATCACATTTTACGTATAGCTGATTCGACAGGTCGCAAGAAAAATGCTTCCTGTGTAGGTGCTTAGAAAGTGCATACACTTAGATGATAATTATTCAGTTTAACCACTTTACATTGCGTGGTCCATGTACTTATCGACAGCTGGAGCATACAATGGGTTGTAGGTAGACGTTGATGGTAGGTCGTTTTAGCACAGAGGGTCAACGATATTGGAAAATTGCGAATACTAAAAGAAACACGTTCACGCGTGTTTTTACATAGTGTATTAAACTACTAAGCCTTTTAATCGAAGTAAGATAGTTGAGTAAGTAAAACGTTCAAACGAAAATTGAACCTATACGTGTCACAATTTTGGGATATTGTTTCTAAAATATACATGAAATTTTAAAACTTAAATATTTCCAATCAGTTTTCAAGACAAATAAATAAAAACCAAGCAGTTTTTTTTAATGTCTACTGAAAGTATCACACAAGATAGAAAAATCAAAGTTGTCTGTTGAAATGAGTATCGTGGCAGGAGTGTTTGCTATATTTGTTCAATTAACGTGGTGTGTGATGTAGAACTTGGCGTCTGTATGGGAAAGGCGAGGAATTCTTGCTCTAGTTCACCGATCACAGGCTAATTGGAAGGTTAACAAATCTAGTGTGTACTGGGGTTTCTTAACAGTATGTTCTTATACTGTAACGGTGGTCTAATTATGTCTTGACAGCTGACTCAACTGAAGTCAAGAGAGTTAATATGTAGCAAAGTAAATGGGAAGAAGGTAGACGTTGATGGTAGGTCGTTTTAGCACAGAGGGTCAACGATATTGGAAAATTGCGAATACTAAAAGAAACACGTTCACGCGTGTAGTTTATTTACATAGTGTATTAAACTACTAAGCCTTTCAATCGAAGTAAGATAGTTGAGTAAGTAAAACGTTCAAACGAAAATTGAACCTATACGTGTCACAATTTGGGTATATTGTTTCTAAAATATAAATGAAATTTTAAAACTTAAATATTTCCAATCAGTTTTCAAGACAAATAAATAAAAAACCAAGCAGTTTTTTTCAATGTCTACTGAAAGTATCACACAAGATAGAAAAATCAAATTGTCTGTTGAAATGAGTATCGTGGCAGGAGTGTTTGCTATATTTGTTCAATTAACGTGGTGTGTGATGTAGAACTTGGCGTCTGTATGGGAAAGGCGAGGAATTCTTGCTCTAGTTCACCGATCACAGGCTAATTGGAAGGTTAACAAATCTAGTGTGTACTGGGGTTTCTTAACAGTATGTTCTTATACTGTAACGGTGGTCTAATTATGTCTTGACAGCTGACTCAACTGAAGTCAAGAGAGTTAATATGTAGCAAAGTAAATGGGAAGAAAGGTAGAGATTACGGATTGGAACAGTGACGTCATTAGATGGGAGGAGTCTGTTGCTGTGAAACCACAGTTGCTTGTAACCAGCGCTGTCGGAAACCTTTTTTGTTTTTGTTTTCGCGCTAGTGTAAATAAAGGTGTTTGTAATTTTGTTCCAAGCACCTGCAGATTTTAAATACGGCGCATGTAAGCTAAAACTGCACTATTATTTCCAAGGAAATGAATGTTTAATCATTTTCCCCTAGAAAAACACATTTTTTAAGATTGCACACATTTTTATTGAGATTGCACAGTACCTGTCGGCCATTTTGTTTTTGTCTCATAAGAACACTGTAAAAACAAGCATTTTCTTGATACGCCTCACGCCTACTATTTTCATCAGATCTTTTTGAAATAGTTTTATTAGACATATCGAGTATGACGATGTACTGCAGTTATTTCGATGACCACTGATTCGAAAATTTTACTAGTGTCATATTAAGCACATGAATTCTCAATACACCATTTTTTATTTCTGGACATATTTCACCATTTTATGAGTGAGAAAATAGAAATTCGGTTCAGCGGAGCCACTAAAATATAGTAGACATTTAAACAAAGTTTAAATCCGATGAAAACTGTAGGCATGAGGTGTCCCAAGAAAATGCATGTTTTCACATTGTTTTATGGGACGAAATTCAAGGTCACATCCACTACTGCGCACTCTTAACGTTAATATTTTAAAAGATTGTTGCTTCATTTGAAATTTTTACGATTAAGCGATTAAATAGTTATAAACAACCAAGATTGCTTAATGCATCGACGTAGCCTTCAGCACATGTTCTACGTGCAATAAATTGGTTTAACTATTTTAAAATACACTATTCATAATTTTGAGTCTACACATTAGATTTGTAAGATTTTGTATTTGTAATTACACAGTTCAATTTGTTTCTGTTACATAGTGAACTTAAACTACATGTTACAAGGATTTAACAATATCACTAAAAGCTTTCTGTTTTCTACTTTGTATTTTTTAAATATACATAAAAGCAAACTACAACATTTAAAGTTCATAAAATATTACAAACCAGCTTATAACTTACAAAATGATTTAATGAACTATTGTCTTACCTTAAGTCATAGGTACTATCCAATGGTACACCATAAGCACACAGAAACAGTCAGTAGAACACTAAGCGAGTCTGTCACGAATATGAAGAAGTCACTTAACCTACTTGGAAGCGTCACTTAGCACAGTTTTATCTTGTAAATAATGATGAGTTGATGGATCGATTGAGAGAGGGTAGGTTTACACGAGACACGCGAGTGTATGCCAGTTGTAGCGACAGTACAGAGCTCTTGCCTGCTAGCGAGATCAACACGCACTGACTGTCCACTCCAGCCGGCGTCCACCTCTCACCGCCTCCCCCCTGCACACCCGGGGCCGCCCTCTGCACCCAAAGACAACTATGTTTTGCTATTTGTTTAACAATAATTAATCCTGATCTAGATTATTTCTATTTATAGGTATTTGGCATGTTTTATACTGTATTGATATGTTCGATGATATTCGTCATTGGCGAGTTTTCGATTATAATGAAAAGAAACTCATTCGGTGAAAAATTATAATACAATTTAGGAGTTGGTAAGCACACAAATGACCCTCAAAGTTTAAGCCGTAGCATCTTTGTTACTGCTAGTCCAGGTCACCTCAAGTCGAATAGGAAGAAAGATATAATATGTGGATGTGTATGATTTTGGTTCACAAGAAGGGCTACTTATTGTATTAACGAATAAAAGATAAATAAATAAATATTTTATGCCATGAACAAAGGAATTTTGCATAGACAAATTAACAACAATTTAGCCTAGTAAAAATAATTAAACAATATAAATTTCGTATTATTGCTAATCTTCAATTTGTCTGTTTTAAAATTGCTAGGCTCATAAAGTCAATTGTGTTTACTTTTGAAAATGACAGAAAGGGTTTGTATTACCAAATTGACCAATAACAACTACCATATATTGAAGTTTAAAGTAGAACTTTTACTAATTAAGGAATAATTTTGGGATGTAGTTCAAACGACAGTACCAAGACAAGATGCTGAATGGTTAAAGAAAGATGGTAAAGCAAGGGTAACTATTAGGCTTTGATAGAGGACAACCAAATGGTACATGTAAAAAAAGGAGTCTACAGCAATAAAGTATGGAAAAGCGTTAGAAAGCTTATCAACAAAAGTCAACATTGTTCAATAAAGTATCTCTACTCAAGGAAAAATATGTAATTTATTAAAGGAAAATCAAGACATGGAAATGCACATAAATGATTTAGAAAAACTTAACGGAACGGCATATTACTCAAGCTCTAACAGAATAATTCATTGTAGACCCATACAATATACCTATATTGAACACCTCTTCTCTTTTTCTGCTTGAATCGAATTACAACTTATTGGATGTATCAAGTTAATTCTTTATATTTCTTACATTTCTTTATGTTTAGGCCTACCTACTGTTTAACTCATAATATGATTAGAACTAAAAGGTTTTGCTTCCTTAACGGTACACTTAGTACAATGTATTTTAACGCAATTTGTCATAGTAACAATATTGCTAAAACCAAACCAATTTACTTATCTACGTGAACAATCAGTTACCTAACTATTATTATTTGATAATTAAAGACACTGTATACAGCTATGGTTTCCTAAGAAGCGGTAACCGCTGTTACGCCGAAATATGACGGTGAATTTTGTTTTGCATAAAATCCTTTTAAACCATATGGGAGTGGCCACTATTGTCTGAGGAAACACTCCTATATGATAACATTGAAACAAGATTTCCGTAATATTACGGCCCCAATAACGCTGTTTGTTGTTTGTAGAGTATATCTTTGTGAATTGCTACGTTATCGACTCAATCTAGTAGTCTCTTAAAATGAAACTTTCAAATAACGATTTATTTTGAAAATGGTTGAATAATCAGGATAGCTTAGCTCCTTATATCATTTTTGGTGTTTTAAATGAGTGTTGCTTCATTTGAAATTTTTACAATCAAGCGATTAAATAGTTTTAAACGACCAAGATTGCTTAATGCATCGAAGTAGCCTTCAGCACATGTTCTACGTGCAATAAATTGGTTTAACTATTTTAAAATACACTATTCATAATTTTGAGTCTACACATTAGATTTATAAGATTTTGTATTTGTAATTACACAGTTCAATTTGTTTCTGTTACAAAGTAAACTTAAACTACAAGTTACAAGTTTAACAATATCACTAAAAGCTTTCTGTTTTCTACTTTGTATTTTTTTAAAATACCACAATCTAGATTAGTTTATGTTATTTGCTCACTTACGTTGTTAAATTACAACTTGCCGAATTAAATTAACCAACCGTATTTTACATGAATTTATCGCCTGAGCTATGAAAGAACTTCCATTGTTCTCTGCTGTCTTTTTCAAGTTTCTTAATGAGTCAGAAAAAACACCCATACCCTTAATGAAAAGGAAAAGGATAAAATAGTAACCGTAAACACTGGTTCGATTCAGGTATTGTGGCGGATGAATGGAAAGCAGACGTGACAAGGTAGAAGGAGGGAGTGAGAATGACTTGATATAAAAGCGTGATCATCTAAGTCGTGAGGTGTTCTGGCCTTAACCCTTGCCAAACCACAACACTGTGCGCGTGCGTGCGTGGGTGTTAAAGGAGACTGACTACGTGGTGAGTATGGATCCCTGGGCCAAGGCTGTGACACATATCACTTCGGATTGAGATAATGCTTTATTGTTGCCAAGTTATTTAGTAACAAAATACAAATCTTTTGTGCTCACATTTTTGTAAATATAAAACACTTGTTTAATAGATAACATGGTAAGTTAGGATTGTTAAAAATACGTTAACATATTTCATTTAGCCTTGATTTACACATTATTTTACAGTAGTTTGTAATGTCCCGTAATAAGTTTCTACATTAGGTTACATGGTGTCCTGAAACTAGACAATAATACACTAAACAATGTACTGTACTTCAAAATATTGTTCTTGGGTTTTGTTCTTCTGAACAAACACATTTAACCCTAAACGTATGGAGAAGCGGTTATTGATCCACTCGGAAAACTTTGCCTTAATGATCAATAAATTTAAAACCCTTCAGAAAGCTAATATTAGTTTTACTTCAGATCTTTCAAAAGCTAGTGGTCAGACCTGACGAAGAAAGCACAGCGTTTGAAAGATCCTGTCGACCAAAAGTAATTAATATACTCGTATATTATTATATATATTACACTTTATACACACTTGTAATGATAGGCTAATGCCTGTAACTATAATTAAAATTAATTAATAATTAAAATAGTGTACAAAATTAAAAACACAGGGTACTTCAAAGTGTATCTTTTCATTTGTTAATATGTGGATGAAATTGACTGCTTTAGATGAAGTTAAATATGTATATTAAAGCTTATTGAGGCAAAGCTTACATACGTCAACGTGCTATGGAGTTTTAAGTTTCAGGTGAATTTAATTTTAAAAAGAAACATGTGTACAAAATTACCGTTTTTTTACTAAAATATTTGAAAAGGTAGAGGCTGTTAATTTTACTGTATTTTTCAACTAATCAAAATTTGGATTAAATTTCCTGAATTTGAAATTTGAAGTTAACTAAAGTTTCCTCTGTTGAACAGGAGTTTCGAAAATCGATAAACAGGCTCACTCTACAAAACTCTACCAACTGTATTTCTTGCTAAACTGGGAGTATATTGTCATTCAGTGCTGACAAATATTGGAAATGTTTACATACAATTGTTTCTAACTAACCATACAACTAAAAACACGTTAAAACTTATTTAATTTTCAAATTTTTATTTTAACAATTAGGATACAATTAAAGCTAACAGTTTGGTTTATGAAGGTAAATTTGACAAGAAGATAGTTTAAATTACTAAATTATATTTGAACAAGTTAATTTTATAAATTCTAATTATTTAGTGATTGCAACCATGGTTCTGTCCTATTTATATTTCGTAGTTCAATTAATCAATGATTCGATGTGTAATTTCAAGATAAATTAGTTTTGATGAATAACCATAGAATATTGCAGAAAAAATTACCGTGAGTTACATAGAAAAGGTAGCCGTTAGTAATTGAACACTACTGTATTTAAATCCATATGAAACTTTATTATGGGCTTAGTTACTATAACCATATGGGTTATACTGTGTATAATAGTGTTGGAAAAACATGAACACTCTTTTTTATATAATGGTTTTATTAAAAGTGTACTATGATTTTCTACTAATATCTAATAATATCTTTGTTTTGTGATTCTCTTTCGCATGGTTTATACTATATTACGAGTATATGACACAAGTACAAGTTTAAACTAGTTGTGATTTCTTTCTTGGTGTACTTTTTGGGCAGGCCCGATGAAGTATTACAAAGATGATGGTTATACATAAGTAATCCAGTCAATAATGCTGGTTTCGAAGTTTGAAGAATTGGTAGCAGTTTTAAACAGTTATTACATTGCCCCCTGCTACTGGGACACAGACACGGGTGGCTGACTGACATTGTTCAACCCCCAGTCCTTCCTTCCGAGTCCGCCTAACCAGCAACCACTGAACCGCTAACCACTCTTCAGGTCCATCACCCACACAGTATCAATACCAACAATCATAACAGTTGTGTTTCAATGTTAAATTAATGGCAAAAAGTATTGTTTTGTTGGTAGTTTATAAAATATATAAAAAAAAAACAATTACTCACTGTTACGTTTACACAAAATAAGAATGAGACCTATACTGCCATTCTTACACTAAGCCAAGATCTTGAGTTATTGCCTATAAGATTGCAATATTCCTCAAGAAAAAATACACGTTGCGTTTAATAAAACAACTTGTAATACACAGCATATCGAAAACAATAATAGTGCTACAAACATATTGGATGTGGTTAACAATAATTAGCTTTTGAATGCAGATTTAATTTGAATCATGGTGATGATAAAATCATAACTCAGTCTGGTTGTTTGTAGTTTCTTCAAAATACCACAATCTAGATTAGTTTATGTTATTTGCTCACTTACGTTGTTAAATTACAACTTGCCGAATTAAATTAACCAACCGTATTTTACATGAATTTATCGCCTGAGCTATGAAAGAACTTCCATTGTTCTCTGCTGTCTTTTTCAAGTTTCTTAATGAGTCAGAAAAACACCCATACCCTTAATGAAAAGGAAAGGATAAAATCGTAAACACTGGTTCGATTCAGGTATTGTGGCGGAATGAATGGAAAGCAGACGTGACAAGGTAGAAGGGGGGGAGTGAGAATGACTTGATATAAAAGCGTGATCATCTAAGTCGTGAGGTGTTCTGGCCTTAACCCTTGCCAAACCACAACACTGTGCGCGTGCGTGCGTGGGTGTTAAGCAAGGAGACTGACTACGTGGTGAGTATGGATCCCTGGGCCAAGGCTGTGACACATATCACTTCGGATTGAGATAATGCTTTATTGTTGCCAAGTTATTTAGTAACAAAATACAAATCTTTTGTGCTCACATTTTTGTAAATATAAAAACTTGTTTAATAGATAACATGGTAAAGTTAGGGATTGTTAAAAATACGTTAACATATTTCATTTAGCCTTGATTTACACATATTTACAGTAGTTTGTAGTAGAAACCCCGTAATAAGTTTCTACATTAGGTTACATGGTGTCCTGAAACTAGACGATAATACACTAAACAATGTACTTCAAAATATTTTCTTGGGGTTTTGTTTTTCCATTTAACCCTAAACGTATGGAGGAGCGGTTATTGATCCACTAGCAAAATCTTTGCCTTAATGATCTATAAATGTAAAACCCTTCAGAAAGCTAATTTTAATTTTACTTAAGATCTTTTAAAAGCTAGTGGTCAGACCTGACGAAGAAAGCACAGCGTTTGAAAGATCCTGTCGACCAAAATCAAATTAATATTGGCTTTATGAAGTGTTTTTAATTTATAATGACTTTAACATATTGACTGAATCAAATCAACTTGTTTAAACATGTAATATGTGTAAAAGTCAAAAGCTTTGTTAAACTGCTATTTTTATAACCAAGGATTTTAGTGTCGAAAAATGCTAAACATAACGTGTAGGCCTATATTTAAAAAAACACGTAAACCACTTCAACTTGAACAATTAAAATATGTTTATAGAAAGCTATTTATTAATCCAACTGTACCAAATATGTCAAAACCACTTCGTTAGCAACGGAGACAATATTTGTAAGAAGTGGCTGCCTATGTGACAAGAAACGGCTTGTAATGAGGGCGGTGACGAGCTGCTCCCTGCAATCTCATTTCCGCTGTTTATGAACTGATACTGACAAATTTGACATGGTCGAGTATATAATTTTGAATTGTGTACCTTGTATTCAAAGGTATCTGGTGTATTCGTATTCTTATCATTTTAAATCAACACAGAAATTTAACTACTTTTGGGCTTTAAAAGTTGTTATTAAGAAATACTAATTTACAAAACTGTTAATTTTTAATATTTCCACTAATGCTTTTTTAATCATAATGCTACATTTCAGTTGAGTTGGTCGAGTCATTATAGAGATAGGCTAATAATAATCGCACAGTCAGATTAAAAGACAAATAAAATGTTTATGGATTTAATATTTTTGTTTGGACTTATGGAGAAATTTATATCTCGACTAGCATTATCGTCTAGTCGTTTTATACATCATGTCTCTTTTGAACATAAGTTGCACATTCAAATTTCAAAAAAGGATATAGGAAATATAATAATACAACAGTATGCCAAAGCTACACAAACATTGATAGAATTGCATAAATGTACTCGTAAATAACCATTTAAATTCACTGAACATTCCTGATAAAAACAGAAAGGAGCAATGTATAATGTTCCATTTTTTACAGTGTTGGCCTTTGTTCAAAACAATAACTGTGTTGATATCGATATAACAGAAATCACTGATAACAAAAGAACCCTTACAAATAGTTTGCCCATGCTATTTGCCCATCATCTCTTCCCCATGTTATTTGTACAGGGCATTTTAGAATGGATGAACGGATTTAGTATGATTATTACAGACAAACTATTATTTGATAATGACATTTCAATAATACAGATACAAAACAAAGGAGAATCAGATAGGAATGCGTTTTTAGACTACCGGATTGTTAATCCTGACGCACCATCCTTTCCTTAAACTGCCAGACAATATTAGTTTCCCCATGCAAGAGAAAAACATAAAAAATATGACCGAGCGGCAGAAGATGTTAGAGGGGCATTTACTGCCATGGTCTGCACTACGGACTGTGTCCTTCATGAAGAATGAAAAGTTCCTCGCAAAGATAGCCCAATACACTAAGCATTAAATGGCAGACAAGCTACAGTGTGACGAAAAACTTTGTCATGATCGAAACTGAATTAGCCATAATAAAAGCTGTGTCAGTGAGTCTCCGAGGAACAAGGAAAGCTATCTCGTCATTACCGTTTGAAGATGGTGCTTTGTTGTAAAATTGTAAATTTCTGTGACATGTAGCTTTATAAACAGTATGTTTTATTTTGCAAAAAAAAAAAACAAAGGTCTTAAGTTTACGTGATTGTGGTTTCATGCATTCGCTATACGCCCCACATGAAGCAAGTCACACATAGAAGCGTAAGCCCATTTCTTGAAGTACGGGGGGCAAATCAACTGGAGTGATGGAGTCTACTGTTTCAAATCAGAACCTTGAGTTCTTGAATGGTGTGGGTAAAGGTGGGATCCAAACCTTATCTTTTTATTAAGTCAAAAATAAATAAATCACACGGCATTAGGTCCGGTGACCTGGTGGCCCGATGCCAAAAAATTAGATCTTCAGGATTTTTAGATATCCTGGTTTGGATCTGTGTTGTTGAGGAATGTTTCAATTTGTCCATAATCTTGTTGTTACTTGTTATAACTACTTTATTGTTATACCATTCCCAAATTTCTTTGTGACAAAGTGGTTGTTTATTAAATTCATTGCCAAACATTCCTTGCACTAAAATTATTGATTTTCACTTAGCAATGTTTTAAAAGCAAAATGATTTTTCTTTAGGAGTCGTCATTTTCTAAGGACAAGAGTGTAAGGAAAATTAACTAATCCACGTGAACACTGAACAGTTGTACAACAATGAAACTTCTATCTTTGCTCTATCCAAAGAGGTAAAAACCATCCTTAATGTTTTAATTAATTATTAAAAGATAGGTTTAGACTTCTTGAGTTGTAATGTTGAAGTAAATAATAATAAACATAACAATACAATACAAACACACATGATTAATCTTCTGAATTCTCCCTTTTTTTCTTACAGGTCCAGTTTGAACTATGTGTCTCTCTGACCTTCTGGGAGTGGTGAAGTTTCTCAGAATTGGTTCAACGTATTTAATACAATTATAGCAAAATACAAAATGTGTGATATACATACGCGATTAGAAAAAAGTGTGATATTGCTTGGCCTAACGTACGCTAGATGATATCATCCGTACCTTTTTAAGTACTGTAATACTGTACAACCAACGCGTTGCGTTTGCTTTGGTCGTCATAGGACTGCCCTAATATGTAATTTCCGTGTGAAGGTACAATACGTACTAAGTGTTGGTAATGGTAACAAATGAAATAATCGATACAGGTGTCGGCGGAAACGTGTTGTTATTGGGATCACTGGGGTGAAAACATTAGTCAGTTATCCCATCCGGCCTGGGGGACATAGCAGGCAAGTCTGGAACATTTCCTACGCTTGTTAAATGTTCTATGATAATTTATACGTTTAATGTCATGTACATAATTATTATATTACTATGAAAATCTGCAACGAAGGTCTTAATCACGTCTTAAACGTAGTTAAGTTTATCCAGTTGTGCTGGCCATCGATGGCCATGCATGGTACGAGTATAAAGGTATTATTGGCTACTCCACACCCTCCCTTGCCTCATAGTCATAGTTGTTGCCTCATAGTTAGGTTTTGTTGATTTTGTAGCCATCTTATTAGTTTAAACTCCCTCAAATTCCGCCTTTATAGTAACATACATTTGAAGACAATTTTGTTATTTGTTGATTGTTAAAAGAAAACTTTCTCAAATTTGAAAATTTCAGCTTGACTCTTAAATTTTAGGCTTTTTGTTAAAATCAAGAGATATTTTAATATTAGTATTTTCGATGTTAGTTATCTATGTTTTGGAGGATTTATTCTGTTAACCGCTATTATTATTTATAACTCAAATACAAAGTTGAATGGTAAGCTGTCCTTAACGGATTACAAATAAACTAATAGATAACATTTGTTTGACAAACTTTGTAATTAATCACATACGAAGATTCCAGGAAAAAGTATTTTCAAGCTACTTAATAAGCCAAGAGTTACAGAAGATAAATTAACTGAGTGTACAAAAATCTGTCATGGGCTCAAACGTAGAGTTTCTAGAGGGCTAACTAAGCTACCTATACGCTACTGGAAAGTTTATTCAAACTCCAGAACATTTATGAAAACCGATTTTCGAAACAATAAACCATTTCAAAATGGTGGCTATAAACGTAAGTATTTGGAATATCTACGGAACGCTTTTATTCATCTTGATTACACAATGAGAAAGTAAATGCAGTGTTCTTAAAAGGAACTTATGGGGGCTTTTTACCAGCTGGTAAAATATGCAGGCCGTTTTCTGAAGTTTAATGCTAAAAGTGCACAGCCAACTATCGGCCAACCATTCTCAAAGTATCACTTTTAGCCCGGCCTAAAGAAAATTACACAATTGAACTGTTGCTAGAGCTCGAATATACACATGTGGTTTGTATATTTACTTAATTCCACAATTATTGTGTGAGTGAGTGTGCATGAGTGAAAGTGCAAGTGCACGTGAGACGTATAGTGAGATGTTTGTGAGATTGTTGTTGTGTTGTGCGTGAGACAGTGTGAGAAGCGGACACTGCATGTCCTTGAACTTGAGGTGCCAGACACTCAGTAACAATGTTTAATTAATCAACCCTAGCCCCCAGTCTGTGAGAACTGAGAACTCACCTTGGGAAACAAAGCAGTGCTCTCAGATCTGTCGTGAAGATAACTCAAGAATTAATTAGTTCACGAAGAAGCAAATATCAGCTTTCCTGTACAGTAGCAGTAAAAAATGGTCTTTGAAGGTTTGCTCCCATGTTAACTTTGTGTTGAGCGAGCTGTAATTACAGGTTTGTTTTAAATAAGAAAAATTGTAACAAACCTGATTTATTACCGAGCCCCACCTTTTTTATAGATCGGGCAAAAGTTTCAATCGCGCTTTGGCACATACTATTAGGGTACATTAGAGTATTATTTTTTGACTGAACCGTTAGTTTTCCAACCCCCTACCACCAAAATAGAGGAGTTTCAGGGAGTTAGTCCAAAACGCCGTACGAAACCCCCTAGCTTGTGACATTAATATACAATAAGCCGGTTGTACAGTTGACTGACTGGTGACTAGCACCCTCATGACTAACACTTCCCGGCATGCTACCCCCCTCAACCACATACTCTTTTTGTAAGCTCTTGGTGCGAAACCTTCGGGAAAAATCTAAAGAAAGCATTTTTTAAGGCTTTGACAAGTTGGCGGACACAAACGATGGCGTCTCAAAATTTGCCCTTATATTTTAAAATAAAACCACCTAGCTTGCGATATTCCACTTTAAAGCCCACCAAAGTACTAAGCCAACGATACCATACAAACAAATGTCCGCCGCTTCCTTCTCGATTAGTGGCCTTAAATGCGTGAGATGTTTTTGTACAGAAAAATGGCTACCAACTGTTTGGTTTGCAAAACATACGAAAATTAGGATTTTCGGTTTTAGAGTAAATAGTATAACCATCCGATTTGTACTTGGTTACCGGACATGGGCGCCCATACTGGTAGAGTCCCCGCCAAACTGGCTTTTAGGAAAACTGATTCCTCCTCACCCCTATGGGCGATAGTTTTATATGTCAGAAACGTATCGAGTCACTCCTTTGTTAAGCCCTTTGTTCTTTACTGTCTTAAACAAAAAGCTGGCCGGCTTTGATGTCTTGCGGACTATCTTAAACAATCGTTTTAAATTACTCTTTTAAAAAGAGTTAACCGGCTATTTCTATCTCTAACAAATCAAGAAAGGCAATATATAAAGGCCTTTAAGCTCCTTATAATATTTTCAAACATAGTAAACACGTTTTGATACAGCAATATTACATGGCATATTTACATGGAATATTATTTATGACACTGTGAGATACGTGAAGTAGAACCTAATGAAGTCTTTCTTCTCATCTTAGTCATTAAATGTTATTTTATTCGAGACCAAGGACGGCTAGCTTAAAGCTGAATCATTTTATACTCAAGTATCTAGTTAATAGACTGTTTTAAAGTATTATGATCTGGCTGCGTTTGATTAAATGTCTTTATTGTGTTATCAAGAACGTGGATCTCTTTGTGTGATCGATGTTTCATGGATCGTTTGCTTCGATTTTTTGTCTATAAAGCAAATGGATAGTAAATAAAGACAATAGTAAAACAAATAATGTATTAAAACTTAACATGGATATTACATAGTTTTGCAGCACTTTTTTATTACACGAAACATAATTTTAAATGTAAAAAACTAGTTTAAAATTGAACTATTGAAATGCAGATGTTATGTAACTACCTCCGTCACCTGTTTTGTGACAGGTTTCTTTTTTAAAATCGCTATCGAGCTTTATCAATCATTATCGAAGCGTATCATGTGACATTGGTTTGGTTTCTTTTTGACATACTCAAGATGAAGAATAAAAATGATCGTTCTTCAAACTTAAAGCTTTAGAATAGTCGCTGTGCCTTATCTGCTAAATAAATAACCTACACAAAATTAACCTATCCTAACTTAAATAAGACTAGTATACTTTTTGAATGTTAGAATATGAAACTTATTGTAAAAAGACAAATACCGTTTAACATATATACATTACTACAACATTATGTACATTAGAGTTTTTTGATTATTAGTTTGAGTTGAAAACCGAACCAGATTGAAAACAGTTAAAAGACTAAACCTCTGCCTTTGGAATACAGAAATGGGTGCTCCAAATAAAGTTACAAATTAAAATAAATATATTGATAAAATAACTTTTTAGAACTGCCTGATTTGTGCTGCCTACTCTAACGAATGTTGGCGTCTCATTTATGGCGTGTGGTGTATTTACAATTGATCAGTCTAAGACAGTAAGTGTGAGAGTGTGTGAGTGTGACACGTCTAGAAGCCCTGTGAGTGCGCATGTGAGTGTGTCTGTGAGTGGTCCACACTGGGTCGCCGGTCTGCGAAGCTGCCATAACTGGAGCTGTACTGGTAGGAAAAGGCGTCACTCTGCCGTCGGTGGAACTCGCCTGAAACAGTTAAACAAAATAATTCTGAAATTAGAATATTTTTGATAATTAGGAAAGACTACCGAATTAAATCAGGATTACAGTGTCTTATATACGTGATTAAGAACCTAAATCCCACCTGTACCTACCTCGGGGTCACCTTGGATCTCCGTCTAAATTTCTCAGATTTCATAAAATCCTGAGAAGAATGCAACCGCACGCTTCAAAGCCCTTACCTGCCTTGTTTACAAACACCAACGCTGCAACAATTTACTCTCACCTACTGTACACCTGTTCTGACTTACGCCCACCTTTTCCTTCTCTCAGCTTCTGAAGTTATAATCCCGTTTTCGAAGCCACCTACAGGAGAGCTCACACCTCCCGCCATAAGCTTCTAACCAAGAGGTCAATCACGACCACCCACGCCTCTCTCATCTCCGAGACTTTCTGCTTAAACTCCAAACCAAATAGAAAACGACTTAATAGCCGAACTCCATTTTCCTTACTTTACACCAAACCCCACCCTTGACCCGACCGCTCAATGTTGAGCAGTAAATTCTAAAAAAAACCATTAACTGAAGATAGTCACGCAACTATGGACCAGCCTGCGAGTCTGCTAGCAGCTTCTTCGTCACATCGTCAGCACTGCTAGCAGGCCTGATCTCGCGGTACATGTTGCCCTCTCTGTTGCACAAGATGAACACCAGTACGAACACTCCCTGCAATCATCATGTGTTGTGTTTATTGCCGACTTACCTTTACGTAAGCTTACCGGATGGATCTTACCAATCAATTACTTAATGTGTAAGCAATATGAAACAAACTATTTGTTATCATTATCAACATTATCTTTATCTTAATTCTACAGCCTTTTAGTATATTGTTCCAACCAGTGCAAGCACTAAAATAGACTGAAAATGCAAGACCCGAAATCTTGCAAGCACTATTGGTTTAAAATCAAAGAATTTCGCTTAAAATACCTGGACACTAGGTGCAAAAGTTGGGGTCAAGAAATTGTAAACTTAATTATCGGGTAAATCATGAAAGCCCTTTTAGACTTAAGATTTAGTCGCTTGACACTAATTAAGTACAGTAAAAACATCTGGGAAAACCCCTGAAAAACTGTTGAATTTTAAACTAAACAAAACGCTTTGATTATATTATGCTACTCATATTCGTATCTATAAACATTAAATTAACAGAAACAAGTATAAATATGTACACCACTCAAAGAAAATTAAAAGCAATTCATATTAACAGTTTAAAAAATAATTATTAGTTATTACTGGTTAAAAGTTGATTATTATTTGTTGTAATCACTTTTTAAGTGCACATATTTTATAGGGTATTTAATAGTGGTTGAGAAGCATCTTGGATTGACCGTCTTTGGCGTTACTTTGAGCGCCTTCAATACTGAGGTACACTAACATCTTCCACACAAGAGTAGTAAAGTGGGTAATATTCTGCAGGCGTCAACATATAATATATAGCTCATGAGATAAACGCTACAAGTCAAACAAAGTAAAAGTTCACAGTTTTGTTTAATTTTAAGAAGTTTTAATTGGCTGAGAATAAAATAAATCACCACTTTTCCATATTTGAGTAGATTGCTATTACGAGTAGAATGGCCTACTTACCACGACTGCACTACAAGCCACGACGAAGAGTGTACTATTCCGGAAACCGATGGTGTCGAACAGTATGCCGGCCACCGAGGGTCCCACAAACGCACCAAATGCAAACGTAGACGTCCACAGGCCCGAGATCAGCCCGTACGTTTCAAGATTGTTCGGGAACCCATGGGTGCTGAAAACATTGAAAACGTCCACTGAAAGGAGAACGGCCAATAAACCATCGTAGTATGTGATTAGCATTACCATAACAATGTTCAATTGATTCTAATACTCGATTAAGCTGCTTCTTGATCGTTAACTGGTTACTAGGCCTAGCTTCAGATACTCACATGGCGTCCTGAAGTGCATCTGAGAAGGAGGAGACCAGCTGGGCAGCGATACCGAGCCCGTGAACTACCAGACCTGCTATGATTACCAGCAACAGTCTACACGAGACATGAACACAAGTTAGACATGATAACAAACTATAGTTTAACATTGTTTTATTTTATTTTACCAATAAATTAATTGTGTTTGACAACAAAACAAATAAAAAAAACAAATCTGGTAAAGAAAGTAACCGCTAACAAATTTCAAATTAAAAAAAGATTGTCCATGCTCACTTAAAAATTTTAAATTTGCCTGATGGTTTCTGGTTGTTTGTTTAACATCTTTTCAACAGCAATTGACAATTTATCGGCAAATTGTTGAACATTTCTAAGCCATGACCATCTGAATCTAAGGTATTTGCACTATGTTTATTATAAGAGTGATTCGAATCTACCAGCTGAAATTTTGAGAAATAGAACAAAAAAGTGTCCAATATATAAAGTTACGGAATTTTCAGATTCCGGTTGATTTCAAAACATTTTGACAAGGTTCTTTATTTTTTAATTTTTTATTTATTTTACAACTGATTTTGAAGAATCATTAATCTAAACCCTTTTGTATCCCTACAATTTTCCCAAAGAATGATACTATATACAATATGGGAATGTGTGAGACCAAAATAAACCATTCTCAAATTATTTATGCTGCAGTGAGGAGTGAGATTATCCATAAGAATATCCCAGAGGCCATTCATTACAGATTATATAAATCTGGCGATTCCAGGTAATTAGTAAAACGAGAGTTCATGTAAACACATGATGGTTTTGTGTGCAAGTAACTTACTGTTGAGATCCCGCGGGAGGACTAGGGATGTAGGGAGCAGGACCGATGAGATGGAAGCTGATGATGAGCAGAGTGCAGCCAGCCAGAGTGACGTACTTAGCCTTGAGTCTCTTGTCTACGAGCCAGCCCCAGCAAGGTGCTGTGAGCGCGTAGGTGCCTCCGTTGATCACGAACATCACCCCCAGCACCATGGGTGACAGCTTGAACTGGACGAACAATGCAGTGCGTTTCAAAAAATTAAACGTTATTTTCTGTAATTTGTTTTAACTTAGAATATGTAGGGAATAATTTTTTTAATTTAAAATATAATATTTGACGAGACGTTTTGATTAGTTTCTAACCAATTCTTATGAAGGGTTTTTAAAATTTGTACTATGGAACCCTAAGACACACCCAAGTGTAATACCATACTTAAATGTCCAGTTTTTAATTTACAACAATAATTATCGTAAAGTATTTTTGGTTTTAAATATTGATACGTACGTCATCCGATGCTGCACAAATAAACAAATATTTATCATCACAGTTTATAGATATTTATAATTAAGGTAACAGCAGGGTTTGTTGTACTGATGTGCTTTATACAGCGCAGTTACATTGACTAAGTTAACAGCAGTTCGTGACTGGTGATCACACCACGGTAACGTGTAGAAGATTATATATGTTTACTATCAGCTAAAAAGTAACCTATTCAAACCAATAGCTAAAATATACACACCTTAACACTATGAAAGAACATTTGGTGACCTAATACAATTGTAAGATACGATATCTTTAAGAATAGAAAATCCATCCGTGATTATATTGTAAATTCCAAAACCACGTACTCGTACATAAGGTTACTGCTACACGAACCCTTTAATACTGAAGTTGTCCGGTCAAAGAATAATTTCGAGGAACGAATTAATTTTGAAAAGTGACTCTTACACAAGGTTAGATTACCAATATTTGGCTTTTAATTACGCCAATTAACAACTATCCGTCCTAGCTGTTTCAGGTGGTCGGATGTTGTATTGACTACTGACCTGCCGGAGGTGAGGCTCCAGGGTGGCGGAGAGGAAGCCTATGCTCATGGAGGTGATGACGATGCTGCCTGCTGCCAGGAACACCCCCGGGATACGCAGCACTTCCAGGAGACTGGCTGGAACATCAACTTTGTGTTAATCAAGTACGCTAGCAAACGTGTCAGCATATCTCATAAACAGTCTGTTAGTTTTAATTGTTTAATGGTGGTTAAAGGTCAAGAAGTAGGTCAAGGCCATTGGCTTCAGTTGGGGTTTATAACTTTACCCCTTTAGTTTGGTTTATAGCTTTCGTTGAGACGTGAAAAACGAACGTAGAAAATCAAAAATAATCGTAGTCAATCACTTTCGGTTGGTCAACTTTGGACACCAGCTTCTACTGTTTGAACTGGTTCGTCAGTTTTATACTTGTGATTTCTAGTTTTAGTTTAAACCATAAGATAATCATTATCAACGGAACACATGACTTGGTCCGTTCTTTAAGCATCACTGATTCATTGTGGACCGCCCCTGGCGTCAAAAGGGTTGGTGCCTACCAATATGAACTGTGGGACCCTAGACAGTAAATTCAGGATGAGAACCAGCCTTTGTCCGCTGTGGTGCTATTGTACTACCTTAAAGTTAAACTACAATCCAGTTAAACCAAAAAAACTATATACAAATTTGTAAAAAAACTAGACAAACATAATATTTTCATAGTTTTGAAACTTATCGGAATATCATTTGATAACATGATTAATTAAGGCTACATTATTTACTATATTTGTGCTTTACCTCCGGAATGAGGGTCGACCTCTCTGTCCCCGTGGTCGGGAAGCACCATGAAAGTCATGATAGCAGCCAAGAAAAGACAACTGCCCAACACTAAGAAAGGAAGCTGGTACCCTCCTAGCTAAGGAAAACAAAGCAGGCATGTAGACATCCATAACGCACAAGAAACATGAACAGTTTTGTGAGTAGTTTCTACACTATTTACTCCATTGCACAGCTATTTCAACATTCTAATACGAGTATAACAATGTAGAGTTGAATAATAACATTTATTTGTATCGTTAACACACCTGGTAAAGTCCGCCACCAACCGTTGGTCCAACTATCAGTCCCAAACCGAAGAATGTCTCCAGCGACGCCTGAAAATAGATAGGTATTTATAGAATTTATGTATTGAAAAAATATTGCAAACTGAATTTCAATGTTAAAAGAATATAAGAAGACAAATCGCTGCTTTGTCACCAAGACAAAGGTCTCCTCTGGTCATGAAGGTACTCTCTATTTGAACTTGTAACCAAGATATAAATAAGAAGTACATTCGGCCACATGTTTTAGTTTATAAATACGGTTGTTTAATTGTGCTAGTTAGGTAAATATATTACATAAGTTTTCTGACTTTGATATCTACTGATACTTACGAAGGTGGTGGCCACGTTGTCAGGGAACTCCATGGCGATGATGGCGAAGGAGGCTGTGAGGAAAGCTGCGTTGCCCATCGCTTCCACTATACGGATCACGAAGGACAAGATGATGAAGGGATAGTGACCCTCTACTCTGTCCAACATCCTGTTGTAACATTGTTACAGTAAATATAAGCGGAGTTATGTTTGTGCTTTAGCAATGAACATTACCAATACATTAGAATAATGATTTTATAATAAGTCGTTTCACATCTTCAGATTCAGGAAATGTTGATTTTCATTACGCATCAAAAGCTAAAGTTTCTAGTAAACGTTCATAGTGTTTTTAATCCGTGCAAAATTAGGCAATACAACGTAATTGTTTTATACTATTCTTGTATTAAATCAGTACTGTAGTTGAATTTTAAAGTGTGAGGTACTGTTTCAAGCCAGTTTGCATGAGCTCAACGTAGTTATCACATAAGCGCAAGGTTTTCAGAGTCTTCAGGTCTAATTGTGCCTGCAAAATTTGATCAAACTTGTTTCATTTCTTGTTTGTCTTGTTTTAAAACCCAACATAAAATGGGAAATGCACACAGCCAGTTGGAGCCAGCAGCCACTGCGACATATACAGGGTGCATTGCACTTATCTACTGCGGACCTGACCCCCGACCTCTGATTGTCGCGGCGTGCTTATCAATCCACTTTAATGTCTCTCTTCTTCTTATCACTTAATGACTTCTACATACTTATATTACACTCAATTTGTATTTCATTTTCCAGATAAACTCTAAGGGTATCATGTGTTATTGGCCAATACCAGGCGAGATATTTTCTGAATGCTTTGTACCAGTTAGTAAATATTTAAACATTGATTAAATATATCTTTGTAATTTTACGTTTTCCGAAAATGACTAGCAGTGTTCTAGACAAAGAAGAAAAATATTTGTTTCATACAGAGTGTAGCTGTCACACTCAACTACTAAATGTAGAAATGCATAACACATTTTCAGACAGTACATTTGTAATGGGGGGTTTTGTACCTCAAGTGTTGTTCCTCAAGTACCGAAAATAAGGTACGTTTGGTAATGGATAAAAAATTGTTCTCCGTCAGATTTAAACGTACTTTAAAAACTGGGCTGTTTAAAACCGGTAAGTTACATAACCATAATCTAGTTCTATTGGTGGCAGGGATGCCAACTGTGAATGTTCTGATTGGCTGTGACACTATCGAAAAGACTTCTTCAGGAGTGGTTGCTAGCCGCTGAAAAGTATAATATTGTCTTCTTTGTTGAAGTTATTGTCAAGACTAAAAATGCGATTGTGATTTTTATAGTGTCACAGCCAAAGAGAAGAGCTGGCATCTCAGTGGGGTTTGGCAGCCTTGTCACCGATGGGATTGCAGACAGCAACTAACAAACTGCTCAATTCCCGCCAATCAGTGACTAAAGAAGCTGCCCCACAACGAGACTGATATACAGGGCGTCCATACAAAGGAGTCACACATTTTATGGTTAGGTATATTGGGTCAGAGAACATTTAAGAAGTACATTTTTCTTAACACGTTTTGTTTAACCGATATCGGAAATGTTATTTCTGTCACTAATAATTTATTACCTCCGACACCACTTATATGATTTGGCTCAAACGTAATATAAATTTGTAAGAACATTTATGAAACAAATTAGCATGATCTAATTTACTATTTCAAAATTGTGTCTATTTTTTTTTAGGGAATGTTCGTTGTTACACCCTAATTAGCAAATAAACGTTGACATTTACAGTAAAACGTATTGTATTCACTAATTAAAGTGTAGTTTGTATTTCGAACAAGAGAGAAAATTAGAACGTTTAGCGAAAGCTTACATTTCGGCTTTACAATGTTGCCTTCTACGGAGCTGCACCAACAAATAACAAAAAAATTACAGTGTAGGATATAAAACCCCTAAGATTACCATATGAGCCATTATTTTAAAACCGTAAGTTAGATCATGCTGGTATTTTTTCCATAAATGGTCTTCTTTAGATAGACATTCATATTAAGTTTGAACCAAATCTTATCCTCTAAGTTGTGTGGGAGATAATATCATCAGTGAAAAATACAAATTGGCGATGATATGGTATACAAAGCGTGTTTCGAAAAACTTTACTCATTGATCTATTTTTATTTTGACTTAATAAACCTAATGCCAAAATTTGAGAAACCACTTTTAAACATCCTGTATTGCAAATGAACTAGCCTATTATGATGTTTGACGCGGTGTGAACCAGATAATGAACTAGATAATGGTCACGTGTCTTACTTTATTTAACACAACCAATTCGTAAAAATTCACACTTCATAGAGCTTAGTTTTTGAATGTACAGTACTTTTAAAAACTAACGGAGAACAATCTATCCCTATATAATACCAAACATACCTACTCATCTTCGGTACTTATGGCAAAACGACAAGAACCCATAACAAATGTACTGTCTGAAAGTACTACTTCAAACTTTTGACTCTTAACACAACCCAGTGATTGGAGGTTTTGGGGCGTAGAGAACAAAAACTGACATTGTTTCTGTTAACTAAGAATTTGGGTCACTTGTTTGATAATGAAGACAAAGGTCATCGTAAGCTCAGTCTGAACTAGATATCCGATGTATTATGCACACACTGACAATCAAGAATCAACTAGACAGATTAGGCACAGTTTACCGACAAGTCTGTTGAACTAATTGGGGAAATGCTTTTCTTCAAAGGACCGTAAAAACAGGCAAACAAAGTTGTTGCATACTGGGCAAAGAAAGTAAATCTTGTGCTGTGTAAAACCATCTTCGTGGCTAGGTTTCAATATCCACCACTTATGAACAATTTATCCATACTTATGAATTTCGGCAGTAGAACTTGAATAGTTTATTGCTGGCGCTCAAATGAATATCAATTCAACACAACCACAAATTTCTAAATGGTCAAATACACATATTGCAGATTAAAAATAATGTAATCACGCTGCACATATCTGTTCACTTTTATTTTACAAATGGTGAAAACGTGCTTACATAGTTTACCCGAGTATGCTTTGAGATAATGTAGATAATTGATACATACGAACAAATTATAAACGAAAAAACTTACCCGAAAAGGATGGCACATGTTCCGGTTGTGAATATTCCTCCATTAAACATCAACTTGGGCCCGAACCTGTGAAGCTGGGAACAAACAAATCGTTTACTGTAAAAATAAAAAGCCAGGCTGTAAAAGGTGAGTTTTAAGTATGTCATTAAGTTGAGAGCTCATACGCTATAAATTCGAAAGCAAAATGTGCAATAAGACATTACTTTCTAAGTGTCAATTTACCATAACTATGCTAGCTGACATAGTAAAACAACGTATAGTTAAATCAAATACTCAGACTATTGAACATGCTAGACAAAGGTGGTTACACCTATAGGGTCAAAAGTTACACCGACCAACGAACCAAGTTTCTATGATGTAATGTGCAACTTTGGAGTTTATCATCAACACGTAAAAGGTCCCAATAATAATAATTTATTAGTCAATTTACAAAACAGTGTTTCTGTTGACAAACAAACATACTACTAGTATGTATATATTAAAAGATAAAACCACTAGTAACGACAAAATATATAGGGCCTAACAATATTGAAAAGTATTAAATTTATGACGTTGATAAACTATTTTGATCCACAAACTCACCTAAACTGTAGAAAAACCGTTAACTAAATAAGATTTTAATTTGTTTTTGGAACTTTTTGAGCCGTCAATAATTTGTTTCATCTGGAAGTGATTGGAACAACTTCATACCGGCCTGAAAGGTAGTTTTCGAACAAACAAGACGGTGTGGGTTTGATCTGAAATCGTTCTATGTCGCGTGTCATAATTATGTACGTCAATGCCTTGTTGTAGAGCACACTTATTTGGTAAACATTAAAGTTTCATAAATGTACAAACAAGGTAAAGTTAACGTTTAAATGTTTAAAAAATATCACGGCATGAGTCTCTGTAATTCATTTTGATATAATTCGTATAGCCTTTTTCTGTAAAACAAATAATCAAAAGTTGGTAATCTGCGCATAATCCCCAAATGCTGATAAATCATTTACTATTAAATGTCGCCATCTTAAAATCATCTAGGTTACGGATCCTTTTCAATATTGTTGCACTCTACAGACATTTTATGAGTATATTTTAAATTATTACAATTTTATATTTTGAATTTTTGCCTTAACTTAAGATAATTTTCAAAACATTTGACAAAGGAATTCATTGCAGTACATCGTCATATTTCTAATAAAAATATTTCAAAAAATCTGATGAAAATTGTAGACGTAAGGTGTTTAAAGAAAATTCTTGTTTTACATTGTTCATATGGACAAAAAAAAATGGCCGACAGGTAGCGTGCATTCTTTACAGGTTAGCCTCATCTTACTCAGTAGGTCAGATTTTGCTATAATATCGACATGTCGTTGGAGTTCTTAAATAAATTTGTGTCAGGAACGCATATTTTTGAGTAATTACAATTACATGTATTACGATACAATTCAAATTTCGTAGAACTATTGACATACTTTGAACAGTTAAATTACTATTGGTGTAACGTGTCACGTTTCCATGGATCTATTGATATTGTGCAACATTTAGTTTATTATTAGAATTAATCCCATCGTGTTTGTACAACAGGTCAAATGTCCCTATAAAAAGTTGTAAAGAGCATAATTTCTGGTTTGGTTGACGTGTTTGCCGGCGAGTGAATGTTTACAAGTAGTCACTATTATAACCTAGGCCTTGCTGGGTCACTGCTAACGTTATCTGTATAGTATCTTTCATGATCACGTAGTTCAGGGCCTGAGTGGTCTAGAGATCTACTCAATCGTCCAACTTGTGTAGTTGTGACAAATTAAATCGTGATTGAAAGGTGGCATTACCTAGCCAAACGTTTGATCTTTCTGTGTTATTCTCTTTTAAATCTTGTAATCGAAACATTTTCTTAAAATGACAGGCAATTAAGCATTTTTATTGAATTCTTATACGTTACATTTTTATTTGGCCTTGATGTGTTTATGGCTTAGAAGATACGGCTAATTAAATGTTCGAAAACACATGAAACAAAACTTTATTTTGACTCCAATTATATTTACAATTATATGTACGGTGGACATTAAGCTCGCAGTAATAATTTGTAAGGGACCTTGTTATCCCTGTGTTACAGTAACAGTAAACCCTTTAAAACATTTAAAAAAAAGTTAAATTTTTATTTCAAATTAAAAGAACTGAACGTGGAACAGGCAGAGCACTAAGCACTTCAGAACTTTCTTCTTGCTGCCGTAAATAGGACTGACTAGAAACACCACCAACTCGAACACACCGAACACAAGACCGTACTCCGCCGCCGTGGCCCCCTTCTTCTCAGCCTGAAACACATCAACACCATGATCAACCATGGCATGTTATACTAAAACAGTGTTTTACACAACTTTTACAACTGTCTCAAGTATTTCATGTGTAAATCTCGGACGTTTGTCGTGAAAAATATTCTAGGAAATTAATTAACCAAAAATATTTGAAACGTCATGTTTTTATAATATTTTCTGTGGGTGTACTGTGTTTTTTTAGATTGGTTTTCAAAGAAGTCGCATAAGTTATTTTTGTCCATCAAAATTATTGAACGTTTATTAATAATATTTATTAGATTTTGGTTCGTACGGTTAAATAACCAACCAAAATGTTTCACGTGTATTGTTACTTAAACAAAACATAGATAATGAAATTGATTGCTCGCTGTTTTGTGCATTTAATCAAAACAAACTAATAACTTCAGGATATAACCTTATATTTTATAGAAAAGACGTGGGTGACACACAACTCCGAAACTACACTAGGCATCAAGCTGAAGAAGAATTTATAAAATAAGAAGGTTTTCACGAGAGTTGTACATTGGCAAATCGTCTAATGCACAAACGTTTAATGCATTTGAAACTTTAAACGGCAATAACTTATGATTGAAAAATTTCTCAGAAGTGTGGTTTTCGGTGTTGTTTGTGTTGAAAATAATTCCATATCAACAATACACAATGTCCAGCCATCTGCAGAATCCGTTCTACTAATCCCCGGCGGGCGCATCCCACTCCCGCCATCGGGCCCAATAGCTATGTAGAAAATTAGTTTATCCTGTGCCATCCAAAAGTTACTAAACCGTCTTCTGACTTAATTGACACCCTGTATAATGTGTAACATAAAACGACCAACTTAAATGTTTTACGGTTTTCCTGTCAATTAAGATATTACAATTGGGCCTCTAGTAGATTTTGATGCTACATCCCTTTTAAGATGTACCGGTAATGTATATTTTTAAAACCGATTAGCCATAAACCTTCGAGTCAATCTATACACACTAGACAATAGTAGGCCTAGTAGTATTATTCTACTAGGATGGGTTTCGTATCAACATAAAGACTACTGAAGATTACTGAAGAACTACTGTATTAGTATAAGTGAATGCTACGAACTTTGGTTTTAATAAAATACACACACACAATTTCGCTGGATTAAGGTTTGAGAGTTTTAAAGAGTTTTGAGCTTTTAACCGCTTCAGTTTGAATGAACCTTTTAATGTTGGGTTTGTTGCGTTGCACTATACCAAGTACATAGCCATAAGCTTATACTTTGTAATACTATTAAAGAAGTTAACGATGAAGTACCTGAATCAAATTTTAATCACGACTAGTTTCAGGACTGAGCCCATTATCAAGGGTATACAAATATAGTCTGGTACATCTAAAGGTTACATTAAATACAATTCTAAATAAACACATATGGAAAAAGTAACTGTTTTAGCGGGTGATGAATAATTTTGTCTAAATAAAATTTTAGTTGTTGGTTGATTTGTGCTTTCTTTATATTACTGGTATGAATGTATTCGAAAATTGGATTTTGTTTGTTGCGTGGTAATATTTAGTATGTTTGGATCTGCAAATTTGTTGAGGTAAATGCACCAATCTTCTTTGCAGTCCATGAAATCCCAAATTTCCATATTCTCTCTCATACCTGTGTGAATGGTTTGATTGAAGTAGTGTTCAGCAAACGATGATTTCATTGACGTACTGTTGTTAGACTTTAGTGCTTGAAGATGCTCCTTGAAGCGTGACTTAAATGTACGTCCCGTTTGTCCGATGTAGTAGTTTGGACAGTCGTTGTAACTGATTTTATAGATGCCTGATTTTTCAAATTGGTCTATGGGATCTGTAGATTTAGTAGCAATTCTGTTGATAATTTGGACGGCATTATTTTTTGGTTCAGCTTAACTTGAATTTGAATTGTAAGTGTTTTTCATATGTGAAAAAATGAAATGTTGGATTTTGAGAAGAAAGGGGTTTCATGGACTAAAGAAGATTTAGCATTTACCTCAATAAATTAGCAGATCCAAACATGCTAAATATTACTCACGCAACAAACAAAATCCAATTTTCGAATACATTCATACCAGTAATATAAAATAGCACAAATCAACAACAACTAAAATTTGTATTTAGACAAAATTATTCATCACCTACTTAAAACAATTACTTTCCATATGTGTTTATTTAAAATTGTATTTAATGTAACCTAGATGTACTAGACTATGTTGTATACACTTGATAATGGGCTCAGTCCTGGCTTAGTCGTGATTAAAGAGATTCAGGGTACTTCATTGTTTAATTATTATACTAAAAGTAGCCCTTTGTGTGTGAACGAATGCTTCCAAATCTTATACTGTAAATATTGCATAATCGATTGGGAAAGGCCTAAAAAAACAAAGCGTCGTCAAACCCTTTTGGTTGATGCACATGTAGGATGTAGGTTTCATAGTTTCCATTCAAAACTGTCAACATATATTTGAGAAAAGATTTTCAAACTACGCGTGTTTCTCTATTTATTAAAGGCTACAAAGAAATACCTAATATTTAGCCTAAAGGTTATCGATTGTTGATATCTAAAAGCAGTCGTCTAAAAGGACAATCGTCGGACCTTCAGGTCTTAATCCAAGAACTTTCACTATAGTGCGTCTTTGAAACTTGTTTGATACCTCCTAAAATAATAGTTTGCTGTTAATTGGGAATAAAAACAATTTTAAAACGTTAATTATTATGGGTTTCAGTGGCTTTTTGTATTTTCTAGCAAAGAATATGTTTTTTAGCAAACAAGAATGTGAAGGTTTAAGTTTTAAAGGACAGGTGAAGTTTACTTGATTTTGACATGAGTTTCTTTAATACAAACTGGTGAACTATCAAAGGCTACAAATATATGTCCAGAATTGAATTGGAACGAATACATCGGTTAGTAGCTCTTTTGTTCAGCTCATAGTCCAAGAGCACTTTGCCCTGAATTGTAAGTGTTCATTATTAATTGAGTTATCACAACGAAGGGAAACACAACATCTTGACCATCTCGTATTTGTCTCAGAAATAGTGGATTGACAAGAATGTTAAAATATATAATAAAAACACTCTTAATTATAATAACTGACTTATTTTACTTACCTCTTGGGGGTAGAACGGAGCCTGCAATGACACACAGATGGCATTGCAGAAGTCAGCAATGCTAAACGCAATCAGGGTACAAATCTGCCTTTTAGAGAACGACTTGATCGGCAACATGTCCACTAGATATCACCACTGTACACATTTACAGTCGTCACAGAGCGTAGTACGTACAATCCCTTAACCACAATGAAGCAGAATGGATTGCTCTCGGACCTTGCTTATCTTATCATTGACCTTTGAACCTTATCAAGCTCAGGTCTGCTGGCAGGCGCTCTGTCGCCTCAACTCTACTCTCCAATCCTACCACGTGATCACTCGTATTCAATACATATGCAGGGTGTTATGTAAAACATTTAATTTTCCGTTGCCTTGTGGGATCTTCTCTAGGCCTAGATCAGTCCTTGGACTTGAGGTTGAGATTAAGATATTTGGGTGTTTCGGGTCATTCCACTCTTCTAGCTTTGATACGATCTGTGTAATTTTTTATACAAGATAAGAATTGTTCACATCATTATGTAGTGATATTATTTCGTACATAATTTCATTTTACGTAATAGTGCCTTCAATATAGTTACAAAAACTTAGTACTCAAGTTTATATTAATACCCCAGGGACACTTTTTTTAATGGTGGATGATATTTTAAAGAAAATTGAGGATAGGAAAACTACACTTTATTTAATCTCAACTATATGTCTATATAATCATTTATTGCATTTTAAAAATAAAAATGTTAATGTAAGAAGATCTGGTAAATAATTTTAACTTGTAGCGCAGCCATTTGTTCGTTTGCTGGCTGAGAGGTTAGTGCACGAGGCTGTACCTGGTTCGCGCCCCGTCTATGCCAGTTAATTCGTCGCTAGTGTTACCGCACAGGCTGATTCAATGGTCACTGTTTAATTTACTTAAAACATAATAACAAGTCCAACTTAGATCAACAAGAATTGTTATTGTGAATGTTAAAGCCCGTAAAATGAGTTTAGTCAGTTTTAATACAATAATTGAGTTGCGAACAACATTGGAAATTCAAGCATCATTCGATGATTTCATGGCTGAGAAGAAACACAAGAGTCCTCATCCATAGAACAAAAGCAAGAGTCAAACAACGTTTGCAGCTACGTTGGTTTAATGCAGACCAATGTTATATGTAGATTAAGTTTACATTATACAGGTATACAAGTAAAAACTGACATTGTCTTTCCCATTTATTATTAATAAAGATAGAAATATCTGGCTAATCCATTATGGAGGAATTACTGAAAAAGTTGTATGTGATATTGGTTTACCAATTGAAAAGCTATTCTCTACAAAATCAAGCCAAATTTAATACGGTTAAAAGAAGTTCTTCATACCAACAATTATAATTAGTTTTACATTTAAAGTGAGGCCAACGCTACACATATCATTTTTCGTAAAATACATTTTGTTTTTGAGTCAACCGAAATTTTTCCACCTTCTTTAGTAACAAATTTTAGTTACTAAAAAGTCTGTTAGTTTGAAAGTTCATAATAGTGGCGGAGAGCAATTTAGTAAAAGGAAAGAAACGGACTTTTCCTGCCACTTCCGGTGAAAAACTACTCCTATCTACTCCTTTTACTCCGGAAGTGGCAGGAAAAGTCCGTTTCTTTCCTTTTACTAAAGCTTTTTTTCTTTCGTATAATCTAATTTGAGGTTGGGTTTTAGGCAATATGCCGTATTTCACTACACCTTCAATTATTTATATTTTAGATAGGGACGTTAACTTGACCTCGTGTCAAAAAGTGTCACTCTATGACCTAGAGTGTAGATTATGTAGGTCACATCGACAATTTGAAGCAAGGGGTACCTCGCCATGGCCCGAGGGCGCACCGGGTGTCCCGGTGGGTCAGACCGGGCCTGACTCTATGATCTAGAGTGTAGATTATGTAGGCCACATGAGTTGGTAAGCAAACTTACTTTTCTAGCGATGATTGCAGATTAGAAGACCCTGGATATTTAAAATACTCAACACAAAAGAAACAGGTGAACATTTTATTCGGTAAAATCACAATGTAAAAAAATACTCATAAGTTAACAACTATAACATTTACTGACTTATTCTAGACTAAATTTAATAATTATTTACATACATTATGCACGGTTTACTGTTAAATACGTTGTTGAATATTCTACTGGAACGAATACTGCTACAGGCTTTTAACTTGCTAGATCACTAATTAAGCATATTCCAAAATTTAATTTCAAATGTATTGTATGTTAATAAAAGTGAGCACATTCCAGCTCAATCGTGGGTTTCAACTGCAAATAACGATGGTTTATGGGATGTATATACAAAAAACATTTACAAAATTAATGGACGACATTCTTGTTTTACCTTTAGTTTTGAGTGTGTTCATCTTTATAGCCGTTTAAATAAGATCTTTTATACTTATGAACTCTGAAGTAATACAAAATAACACATTTTGTTTCGTATGGTTAAAAGTTCTTCAAAATGTTTAATTTTATAAGTTTTATTAAAAATGAGATCAAGTAATTTGTTTAACACCTACTTGAAATATGTGCATCAACAACTTTTGGGATAAAACACTAAGCAACGCTAAATGATTATTACAGTGTTCTATTCTATGGTCTAGTAAGAATTTAAAATCGAAAGACAAAGTGACTTGTTAGGTTTCCCAAGGACCTTGCAGATGAGAGAAATATGTTATACTTGTATTAGAAACATTTAAATAGCTCAGCTACACAAATTAACGAAAATGCTTTCAAAACGTCAAACTATTTAGCAGCAATAACTTCCTATAGATACTATTGCTCAAATTAAAAGTTTGCCTCATATTACTGCAACAATAAAACCTTTTTAGCAAATTTTACACGTAACGTTCTACACTACTACAGTATGCATAGTGATTTTTATCTGTATACTCGTACAGTAAGTTGGCAGTAAAGACATCCAGCTTGCTGAACCATAGCCAGTTGTTGTCAGGTTGAGTGCAAGGGCCAGGCTATACTGTATACTGATTATAATACGCACAGTAAATGCATAAACATATTCAAAAATACAAAAAAAGATTCGAAAGATATTAATTAGATTAGTATTGACAGCCATATTTGAAACGTCCAATTTTCTCTCCTGACGGTAGATTTAAGTAAACTATTACTACACTTGGCTTGTGAAATGACAAAGATTTCACCCATAACCTTTTAATGGTTCCAAAACCTTTAGAGCACTTTTAAAACTTCTAGGGACAAAAAAGTGAAGCAAAAATTAGAGAACTAATCGTGAAGCTCATGAATGTTAAGGAAGTGCAGGGTCCTGGAAACTAACGTGAAGCCGGCTTTCACTCTTGTGGGAGCTCCACCCTCTCCCACGTGCCGGACTGAGGTCCTGGCTTATATCTTTGGGCTCTTGCTGGTGTGCTGTGAGATGCTGTGTGAGTCTAGCCGTCCTTCAGCCACACCTTCAGTGGGATCTGTAGGAAAGCTGCGTTCAGGAAGTTCTTGAAGTGTCTGCTGATAGCTTGAGCAGCTGCTGGTTTCATCTCTTCAATGATGACGTCAGAGTTCTGGTTCAGGAATTGATTCATCGCCTCTCCTGAAAACATAAATGGGGAAGGTGATGCACGCGTGATTTACAGGCTTTCTGGTGGCACTTTTATCACTCGTCTTACAAAACTATCAAACAAAGCCGTTATCTATCTGTGACAGACTGTTTGATAATACGTGATCAAAAGTGGTTTAGGTTTTATTTGTTTGTCGGGTTTGTGGCATTGTGTTTCAATGAAATGAACTTTAAATACGAAGTTATGTTCAATATACTATGTGTATACAATGTGTATACTAAAACGTCTTTATACTCTATGTAAAAAAATAGACAATTGATTGAGTCCGCAGAACCGACCTAAAAATTTTGACTAAAACAAAGTACAAATTTTCAGACTTTTTAGCTCTTAATAGTAAAGCCATTGACTATAATAATATAGAGCATTGTTGTTTAAATCATATACATTTCAAAAGTTATAGACCCGTCTTTTATACATTTCAAATATAAACTAAATGTATGGTAGCACCAAGCGACTGGTACGTGCTTGAATCGGGACAAATGGTTAGTTTGTTGTGAACCCGGCACTGCTTTGATTCCAGTGTTCGTTACCAGAATGCGCTACTTGGCGTAGCTACTCACTTGTCTCACGCAGTTGAGAGTACTGCGAGGGTAAACTTGAGGTGCAAAAGGTACAGTAAATTGGTAACAAATACACGAATTACTCCCTTGACATTGTTGTCTACACTTTTGTGTTGGGGTTTACCTAAAACGTTGTTTCCGTTGAGATAGTCCTTGATCTTGAAGCGAGAGCTGCCCAGCTTGAAGTCCACTCCGAGACGCTCTGTCTTCATGAAGGACACGTCGTTCTTGGTCACCTCCTTACCGTACAGCTTGCCCAGCCCCGTGATGTTGTCTAAAACACACCGTCATCAAACCCCAAACACACTCTTCCTCACTATTCCTACGATTTCAATACATTTAATAAGCATGTCTCTCGCTTATTGAGTTATATTTTGATAAATTTAACTGAATAAGGTGTCTTTTTACAACTAAATATATCTTTTATGAATAACTTCAAAGTATGAAACTTTTAACTGTTGCTGCTCAAAAGACACCTTTTGTTATTTTGCTCTAAAAGAACTGTTTACACACGTAATTCCGTGCTCAAGTTCCAGTTTTATACATATAACACAGAGGAGGTTCTTTTCGATGATCTACTCGTAATAACCCGTAAGGAGGAATAGATAATGGTGATTATCCTTATTTTGTAAGCACATCAGTTATATAATCTAGTGTTTTAAGAATCTTGGTTAGGTTAAAGTAAAATTCGTAGATTTGCTGCACTCCCGTACAAGACAGGCAATCAGCTGTTTTCTAAACTAAATTTATGTATGTCAAATTTAGCTCTTTTAAACACAATATGATAAAAAACAGCTTTACACATTAGAGCACACAAGCTAAGATACAAGCTATGCGACCCTTAGAACAAAGTTACGAACGAATTCGTAGAGATTTTGCTATTAGAGTACCAGGTATAATTTCTTTTTGAGAATGGAAATGTCTTAAATCAGTATTTGTCCACATAAAAAAGACACATTAAAAACACTCAAAAAGGAATTTTACCTTTACAAAAGAATTTAAACCAAAATGAGTTGAGTCTTCAACCAACACTAAAAATAAGCAAAGACAATGCATTACAAGGGCAGAAATGATTTGTTTTTGCATATATGTAAACAAATTCACATTTACTACAGGTTTATAACTGACAATATAACACATCATCATTCACTTAGCTGTTGTAAATGACATACTGATGTCATTAAAGTAAGGGTAGGCCTACGCATGTTCTATGATAGGCTATGATTAATGTAGAATCCACAAATTGCTGGTTCCCTATTCTCCCAGAGAACTAGTGTCCATTGACAAACTACCATCAACGTAGCAAAACCTACACAAGGGGATCCACGAGTGTCTTATAGTGTTACATGATTCTGATCCAAGATTAATTTATCATTTATGCTTGTTTTTCATTGTCAAGATAAGGATGTTATCATGTTTCTATTTTAGAATGTTTTAATTACGTACTAAAGAACCTCTATTTTTATGTCTAAGATAACAGATTCCCACTGATTAAAAAAGTACACTACATCAACTGAATTCTATTGTAACATTGAATGCTTTTAATTTTAAAATACTAGGTGAATAAAATAAAAGGTATGTTTTATTTGTGTTGCCACAGGTTTGACTTATTGAAACACTGAAACAAATAATTATTGATAGACTAACTTATTCAATGTAAATAAGCTCTAACATTCTGAGAAGATTACCGAAAATCATTTGAAAAAGAAAATAAAATAAACCATATCTCCATTAGATCAAAAGAAAGGATTCATAGCTTCCCGGCACACAATACTCGGGACTTTAGCATACAATACTTGAAAACTTATTCATTTTACGACACTTCCATGAAAAGGATTTTAAAAATTCTGAGCCGTTTCAAAATGGCGTTAATACACGTGAGAATTTTAGACATTTATGAAACTACCTTCATTGAGTTTAGGCTGAAATACCACTAATGCTACTTTTTAGATAACCCCTTCTTGTCAAAAACTAAGCATAATAAACCCATCGAAAATAGTAGGATTAACTTGAATTGTGTGAACTAGGCTAAAGTCTTACTGAAGAGTGCCCAGAACTCGCCCCTGGATCTGACGGGGAAGAGCAGGACTTGGCCCACCACCTCGTACGTGCCTGTGGCTTCTATGCGCGGGATGCTCAGTCCCAGGTCCATACGCAGTCGATTGATGTCACTCCTGGAAAACAACCATTTATGCTTGAATGTTTAAACAAAAAGTCCTAACAGTGTTTTACCGTATTAATCTTTGAATGGACGGTAGTTTTCCTAACGCGCAAAATCAAATGTTATCAGAGTGTTCTGAAGTATCTTTTATTTTGTCGAATGTTTTGCCTTAACCCCGTTGTTGGGGGGCTAGGTCTGAAATGTGTATAAAGCCCGTTTCCTGCTACCTTGCATTTTAAAGGGCAACAACATACACGCAATACCTACAATATCCAGAACAAGTTTTCCCCGCTCGTTTCCCAATTGTAACCACCTCAGTTTGCAACATACTCGTCTAAAACCAAAGTGTTTTAGGGGTTCAGCGTCTCATTACAAGTAGGCTTTTTATAGGTTTCTACAATGTGAATATCACCTGTCTGGGTTTGCCAATCATCTAGTTAACAAACAATACTAAAAATTAGCTAATAGCGCCTTGTTGCAAAGCTCTTGACCACAAGAGCCAACAAGTAACCAACAGCTCATGTTCTAGTAACCAACAAGTATTGGTTTTTTATATCTTTGATGAAAGTTACGAAAAGCTTGTTACATATAACCGGAAGCTGGTTACATATAAGAGTTTAACCGGAAACCTTTATACTGGTTACAATCTTTATCTGTACTATCTGAAGAGGACCATCTAAACAAAGTAAGTGAAACGTCTGCCGTCTGGGTAGAGTGGGGTTATCGTGTTCCTCCAAAACCAATAGATGACTTCCATGTGTAAATACACGATGACAACCCTGCCCGAGAACTTGACCTTGAGTTGTTATCTCAAGTGATATGGCAACTTCCGGACCGTCTCATTTCTGTTTACCTTTTGATCTGAGCATAAGGAAGACGACTCTGGGGTCAACAAGTACTTGTGCACAAACATACTCGTACGTCTTCTGAAAACTTGATAGTGACTGAACCAGGCACGTCGCTTGTGTTTATCTTAAAAGTGGTGCAAGGGTTTAAGATACTCTTCAAAAGCTTTGTCTTTATGTAACAAGACATCTAATAAAGCAAATAACTAATTTAACTTAACTTATCAAAATTCGCGGATATCTTGCAAATATCGTGTTTGGAAGTGGTAAAGAGCAGTGTAACAATTGCCTACGTATGGAATATACTTTGTAGATTACAAAACATAAAACTAGGTCATAGTTTTACAAAGAAATATACTTGGTGTACCGCAAGTGTCCAGCTTCGGGAATGGTTTTTATGAGTCATAATAATAATAGAACCAAGAATGACTTGTTATCCAAGAATACTTTGTTTACCCCAGCCCTGTTTTGCACATTATTTTCATTTACCAAGTCTCTCATTCATTATTTTTTAACTTGGTATTATTTTGCATCTTCCTAAGACTCCCAGGAAAATAATCAAAACTACCATAAATAAACCATAATCATAAATAAACTATAACATAACCAAATAAATCTATTTTATCTATGGTATACAGTTTGACAATTTTGGTAGCTTTATGGTTTCAAATCACACTTAGATAGTGAGAAAACACTAAGGTCATAGTGGCTGACAAATTAAATTCACCAATCTTGTATAAATCACTAAATCACTATTTGAGATGCCGACCACTCTCGTGAGGGTATTTTAAGGCAAATATGTGGTGAAGGATGAGTGTGATGAGTGGTAGTAATGAGTTATGAGGTGTAGTCTTGTTACAAACTAAGGCCGACTCTTCCTTAGAATAATCTTGTAAAACCAAAACCGTGAATATCCGTCAAGAAACAGCTAGCATGTGGTACATAACAGGATAATTATCTTAATTTTGGCGATACATTTCTCTACAAATTATTATTTTTGACTGGAGCTCGTGGTTTTGGGGTTGAAACATTAGTAAAAAAATGTACAAACACTTGTTTGACAAATTGTCGTAAACCTCCATTCTCCGGCTATTTTTGTGAGACCTACTAAAACCATAAAAGGGTCATTAATCATGACTATGAAAATGAGGTTATCCCGCAAGGGTCTTACCAAGATACAAAAGCATACCAAATTAAAAAAAGAACGGTAGCCTATGTATGGTATTGCTCCACAACCTAGTGGGTCAACGGATTGTAAAAAAGTATTCGTGTTTTTCCATGTATAGGAGCCATTTCACGAAGTTTAGCACTTAACTAACGGGGCACCCTGTATTAAGTGATTGCACTGACTTAACAGATATGACAGAGTAGTTGCTGGCTCCTCGGATAGTCATGTTGCCGAACACAGCTCTCACTCTGACAGCTCCGTGACCGTTCTGCATCTCCATCTTGGGGATCACCATGGGCTCTATGGAGGCCAGCTTGATCTCTGGGATACCTGCAAACCAAATATACGTGTAACGCTGTATTCTTTTGTAAACAGCATGTTTACATATGGGTAACTAAAATAAATAGTTAAAAATCGTGAATTTTGGGTGAACTAAATTAAGAGTTAAAATTCAAAATATGATTTCACGTAGATTGTTGAAAGAAATGATCATACCCCTAGAGAAATGAAGGTTAACTATATTTTTACACAAGGAGTGTTAAATTGAGATTCTTGGGTTGGAATCTCTGCATGTTTAATGTGAAGATTATATACAATTCCCTTGAAACAACTATTTGTATGTGCCATACGAGTGGATACGACCTATCCTCTCAATAATTAATATTCCTTTTAACTCCTGGTAGGTCGTTCCCATGTGGGTACTGAGTAGTAACTACCGTATAAAGTAATTGACTACGACTTATGTTGGCATTGGAAATGTATAGTCCCTATCAATTGAGTCGTGAAACATTTAAAGCTGAAACAGGATTTTTAGCCACCCAGTTCATGGAAATGTGACGAATACGAGTAACTATTGTTCTCGTTCTGTTTGTAAGTAACTAGCTAGACTTTGAATACACGTCAGGAAAACTAAATATTGGTATAGTGAAAGATGAGCTCTAATATGGTCCAGCTTGCACGTACAGGCCTTGAAAATTAGCTCGGCTTGTTTGAGGATTGTGAAGTCACAAAACCAGTATGTCAGAATGAATTACGTATTGATAAATTACCTTATGCCTCACTAAATAGGTTCTCCTTGCTCGACCATCGTGACAACTATGTTCTCTTGAAAACCATAAGACTACAAGGTTTGCGGCTTGTAAGTAAAGTAGGCATTAAACGCAATTTCATTGGATCTACGAGTAGGATAAATTTTGACATTGTTGAAGTCATGGGCTCTGTGAAGTTGCAGTTTACGTTGCAATACTTATTCACTTTACAGTTTTTTGTAAGAAGTTATAGCAAAGAAATAACTACTTAATGCTTCGTTAATGAGTAAGTATAATTGTATACAGGGCATACCCGTTTATACTTAGTAGCAAAGTTTGCTGTTTACTAAGATACTTGTATTTAAATACGAATTGTGCCAATGTATTTGGGAGTTAAGCCAACCTTCCAAGTCGTGATACCCAATAAAGTTTTATATGTCTCTGACGTGTTACACCTTTTCTTCGCTATGGAAAGACATAATGCTTTTAAAATCTTGTGTACCTTATGTAGTGTAAGGCAATATTTAAAGTGTGTATTTTATTGTTAAAAATCCTGTAGATATAGTGTGGCAAAATGTTAGCTGCAAATAAGTTAGTGTGTATGTGTGACTTTTTCATTATTTATTCATTCTTGAAATGAACTTACAGTCAACGGAGAGATTGTTTAAGACTTGAAGGTTCAAAAGCTTGTGTGACAATATACTTCGTACATTCCTTTTTTGGGAATTTATGTAATTTTGGTCAAGAACACGTTTTAAAAGGTAATAGATTTAATCTGGCACCGAAACGAACGATTTGATAAATTGATTATTTGGTTTTGAGCCCGATTGCAAAAGGTCAGGCCAGTCCATGATACAACTGATTTAAAGTTTACAGGTTTAACAGGTTTAATGATCGCTATTTTTTCAGAATAGTTTGGTTAATTATTTCAATTGATCATTACTCCTTGCATTTTTAACACGAACAAATTACGTTTGACATGTCTAAATTACAGGACGTTTTAAATGACTCTGCAACTTTACAGGCTTATTATACTCCGTATAATCTCGTCTAAGACCTCTGAGAAAATATGAAAAGATATTATTATAACTATTGCATACTACCTAAATCCCTTATTTAGAGTATATCAATCAAGCGCAATCAAGAATATTAAACATTCAAGACACGCTTAAATTGTAGGTATAACTGAGCACAAGCTACGTAATATTTCTCCAACATATCTTCAAACATGCATCTATACAATAGACGTTCCATATATCCAACTAAGGCCTCAGTCTTGAATTATTTAAATCCAAGCCCTTCAATCTTAGATTGATAAAATACTAACTTCACAGTGGCACCGCTCTCAACTTACAGCCGAAGAATTGAAGGCGCTGTCACCTATTAATTAATTTAAATGTTCCACTCTGCGTTAAAGTGCCAACCCATCAACTGTCGAAACTGTTAGTCCGAGAGGACGGGTTGGAGACCATTTCGTAGAAGAAAACCTTTACCACATAAACAGTACTTGGAATTCTCACGCCTGTAAAAATTGTAAACTTAAAGCGATAATACAATTAAAACCTTTTATAGTTACACTTTCTTGGTTGTACAACATTCAGAACGTGTAAGTACATGCAGTATGAAATATAAATTACCTGAAATAAGGTACGGCCTGAGGTGGTCAAAAGTCTTCTTGATGCAGGCATTTATCTTTGGATCTGACTTCTGGCAGGAGTGAATGTATTCCGCTGTAACAAAATACAAATTATTAGGTTCTATTTTTCTATGTCGTAAATATCTTTTACATTATTTAAAATAAAATTGACTGTTTAAATTATCATTAGAGAGTTTAATATTCATTTGCTAAGTTAATGGTTTGGCACGTTGGTAAATGAAGACGGCAAAGATTATTCCATAGTTGTACACGGATGTGGGCAAAGATAATGTAACTACGGGCCTATCTTTTATTTTCAACTTTCTTGATAATAAAATAATAGAAAACGTAATATTAGCGAGAATACTACAGCATATTACTAAAATCCAACTTCTTCCTGTAAAATAACATGCATTTTTTATAGGCTAATAACCATTGTTGTACGTATAATACAACAATGTAATTCCGTTGTTGGTTTTTTCCTAGACCTAAGCTAAACATTTGGTTGTGTAGGCTATACCTGACCCTAACACAACCTTTCTTATTGGGTACATGTGGCAACTCCTTCAAATGGCTTTCAAACTATATTTACAGTATAGATCTCAAGACGTAGAAATGCAGCACAATTTGAAGTGAACATATCTCGCATCAAATCATTTGAATTAGTTGTTGTTGTTTATGTTGCAATACAACTCAGAGTAAACGTTTATAGAAGTGGAACTTTAAATAATATTAATTAGATACAATTTGAGTGGACCCGTGGCGGGTTGGAATCGTGCGTGACTCCGAAGCTGATCACTCGACCGCTGGCGCGGGTTCGATCATTGTGTCACCACTAAAACAGTCACCACCGGACCTGTAATATACATCTTGTTTTCCCCAGTCAGTATCTGTCTGGTTAGTACCTGCTCAGATTACTTTATACTGGGGTACATAAAAAAAAGTTGTTCACAAAAATACTGGGCAGCTTTGTAGTTGTCAGATGTTAAACACGCTCCGTTCCCCACCAGGGAGGTTCGATCAGACATCATTTTGGGGGATGCGGCAGCAGGGTAGACCGCGACTTCAGGAAGGCTTGCCATAATCTTGGGGAACGGTCCCAGTGTTGGCAAGGCTCTCCATGTCTTGGGGGTTAGAGTCCCTAGAGGTTGTCGTGAGCATACTTTGTCCTTTTCCCTCTCATGGTTGTCTGGTTAGCCGAACCCAGTCATTCTCTCGAATCCAGACTTCTTTCATTCCGGTGGTAGCGCAATATGCCCAACAGACGAGGCAGACGTGCATAAAACAGTCCCTGACCACTTGATCCCTCAATCTAACATCTAACATCTACATCTTGTTTACAAACGATCTATTGACATAATATGTCAGCCTATTCGGTACTCGATCATGTTTGCTAATGACACTTTGATCGACTGAGTAGACTTACTAGTTTTAGTGAGAATATGTTAATATAATTTTATCATTTTTATTTTATACTTTTGATAAGGAATTCGGACTTTGCTATTCTAAACATAATTATATTTTATTCTGTTATAAACGGGTAATATTTGTTGTTTCTAGTTGTACTCGTTACTTATATCGTCTTAATTACCTCATAAACAATTTTATTAGGAAAGATATCTTCACTTTTGTCAATGTAAGTGCTTTTAAAAATTATAGACCTAGGTGTCGCTACTTATGGTATTGTGCTCAATACAAAAGTCATTATTTTCTCGAGACGAATCAAACGTTGAATAGCCTATAGTCTGTTGGACACAGACTTACAGTGAACTGACGAAACAGCCGGTGTGGTACAGTGGTGTGTTGCTCCATGTACCGTGCACCGATATTCAGGCCAGGTACAATAGACTCATCCTGAGAAGCGGTCTGGTTACGACACGTCCATTTTTACATTCACTTTCATCACACGTCTGTGATCACAGAGTGTCTCTGAGCTCTATAATATTGCATTGGGTTATTGGTGTTGGATCAAATCTTAAACAGACCCGAGAGGCATTGAACAGCCTGGTATCATCTTAGTTATACCGGCTGTTCTAAGTTTGACGCTCATTCTGAGAACTAGAGTCGACGCTTGAGATCACTCCAACACTTCACAAACTGTGCCTCATAAAGTAAAGCACTAGATTTCAAAACATCTTACAAATAGTAAAAGCCTTTAACATCAGAAGCCTGTCTGTATACAGCTTATGCAAATAACTCAAGCTGTACTTGTCGGGTAGTTCGCGTAAGCTGAATCAAACAGATTACAGGCAAACTAGTAAACCGAGAAACCAACTTATTCCTCAGTATTTTGGAAAGTCTGAGACTAAGAAGATGTATAAGGTTGGTCCTAGCACAGATCCCTGAGGCACTCCTCTTTTTATAGCCAAAGGTGTAGATGTTGAAGTCGTAATACATCCAGAGATAGTTTGTTCAATTTTGACTACTTGTTTTCTTCCGGTTTCTTCCAGATAGCTCTTGAACCATTTTAACGCTGTAGCTCTTATACCTAAGGCATCAAGTTTTGTTAAGATGAGATTTTGTTCAAGAAAATCCAATTTCTTACTAAGACTTAAAAAGGTACTAGGTGACGTCTTACCTTGGTCAAGATTGTCAGTTATATATTCTATTAGGTCTACGAGATAAGTAAAGTTGTTGTAGATTTTCCTTGCATAAAACCGTATTGTTTTTCTGGGAAAATATTATTAAAGTTGAGATGTTACATGAGTCTGTTAAGTATAACTTTCTCAACTACCTTGGTAATGGTTGGTATTAAAGATACCGGTCTGAAGTTTTTAGAGTCTTTCTTATCTCCACCTTTGTACGAAGGGTAAACCTAAGAGGCTTTTAACCCGCAGGGGAATATACCTTGTACAAGAGATGTGTTAACAACGTCTAGTAAAGAAAATCAACATCCTCGTCACACAGTTTAAAAAGTTCTGAGGATATGTCATCCTCACCAGTCGATGTAGGTGACCTCATATGTCTTATGATGTGCTTTATCTATTTATAGGTTGTGGGACTGAATGATATAAGAACAATTAGATAATTTGAACACAACGATGTTTGTATGAAACTATACGGTTTTGAAGGGCTATTAGCTTTTAAACTATTCTTTAAACGTACTATTTCTACGTCATTATTAAAGAGTTTTATATAATTAATGTTTCTTACTGATCGTCTGTAAGGACAAGTTTGGTTCAGTATTCTGGTTAAAATACCAATAAATATTATAAGCGTCATTGGCCAACGTTGCTTGAAATACCTCCTTCCATATTTGATTAGTTACAAGGTTCTTTAATGCTGTTACGTTTTTAGTGGTAAAAGATCTCTTAAAGGTTGCTGTTTGCTTTGAAAACTTAGTGGGTAAAATAATAGTACTTATTTGGCCAAAATGATCTGATAAACTTGAGTTAACAATTTTAACATCAACCATATTTGTATCTAAATTTGTACACACAACACCAATGGATGTTTTCGAATTACACGTAATTCGTGTTGCTGGAAGATCTAACCTTTTGTATCAAATATAAGTAGGAGGTCTCGTAAAAGATATGTCTTTCTAGTTTCAATGAGGCTGTTCACATTTAAATCTGCAACGATGCATACTTCTAAGTTATTAGTAGGGACGATATCTAACGCTTCATTTATTACACCTAATGTATCATTTATAGCTGCATTGGGAGGCCGGTACATTCCAAAAATATAAAGTTATTCAATCTTTATTTCTATTTTCACTGGTACAATTTCACAGATAAGTCCTACACTTATGTTCCCAGTATTGTGGTTTTCATCTACGTTTATTAGATTAAGACTTTTATAGACAGCTACTCCTCCTTTTCTATGAAATTCTCTGCAAAAAGATACAATAAGAATGAAATTAAGTAGTTTCACATTCTCAAGCGTGTTTTGAGTCATTTCATGTTCTGTGTGTACTAGAATGTCTGGCGCGGAAATTTCAAGATAATTATTGAGTCGATCAATTTGATTGTTAAGACAATTAATGTTTTGATGAAACACCTTTAAGCTTTTAACACCGCTACTCTTTTTCCATGAGGATTACAGGGAAAACCATTTAAAGAATCCTTGTATAATGTACGAGTACACGAATAGAGTGTATTGATTGATGTACACTGATCATTAATTCCATCTAGCCCTCCCCCCTCCTCATGCAGCCTAGGTGAGCAGTGTAAAGGAAGAACAATGCACAAAGTGGCTTAGTCACTGTTGCATAAAAGAAGTGCGCATTTTCAGTCAGTCAACTGATTATATAAGCGCGCAGAACTGCAACTATTCACCCGTTTCCTCCATGACTCCAAGTAGGTAATGAGTTGCTTCAAGTTAACTCCGAAGACGGAGAAGAACAGGAGTATTCCCTGACCGTTTCCCTACAGGGGTCCCATGAAGAAGATGTTGGAAGATAAAAAGAAGACGAGATTGAAGCTCCTTCCCACACCAAGAGAGCAGGACATTGTTTCATTGTCAAGTAGTAATGTAATACTTTATGTTATTTCACTTTAGTTTGTCGATACTTGTTTTTTAGAGTTTATGGGTTTGCTTTATAAAACTAGCCAGATGTCTTATAGACAGTTATACATGAAAAACATTGCAACAAAAGATACTAAATATTATTTAATAAAGTGTGGGAAATCTTATCTGAAGGCCTACAATTATTATATAATTATTCCAAAATGTCTATCTATGCTTTTTAGACGTTCAGTGCACACTACGAGTATAAGTACACAATAGTGCATATTTCGGCCAATATATTGATTAGGAATAGTGACAAATATTAAAACACATCAAAGTAAAAATTCTTTGTTTTGGTCGCAAAAATAATGCTATTACGAAATTAGATCGTTTTGAATGTGTCTGACTGTTTGCAAACATAATTACATTATACTTTTTTCTTTTTATAGGCTAACCATATACAGAGGAGTGATCAGGCATGGAAAATTTAATCACATTAACTACGAATTTGAAAGCTCAGATTTTGTCTCCAAAAGTGCGTGGAAACAGCAGTAAATGTAGAAATTGGTAGCCAATTTAAAAACCGCAATGTGAACACCTGCCGAAATTTGCATAGGTGATGTTTTGATTAGTGACTCCAAGATTGTCGCGCATGATTTCAATAAGTACTTTTCAAGTGTAGTAAATAATGCTCTACGGGGTTAATCACTTAAAGGTAAAAAACCATCCCTTAATACAAATGGACACACTAGTTTTTGTCTTTTATGTTTTTAAAGCCGGCTACCGAACAAGAAATAATAGATATTTTTCAATGTTTACCTCCTAAAAAATTCCACCGATATTAATGGAATATCACAGTAGCTGCTGTTTATCACAGCATGTTGCATGTACATTGTTGAACCAATGACAATTATTATCATTATGCGTCTTTTCAAAAGGAGTTTTTGCAGAAATGTGCAAAATGGCTAAAGTTGTTCCTATTTATAAAAAAGGGTCTTCCACTAATATGGGAAACTACAGACCAATTTCACTACTCCCTGTTTTAGGAAAATGTGCTTAAAATATATTTATTATAACAGGCTGATTTCTTTTCTTGAATTTAACAACTGTATTACTAACACCCAATTTTGGTTCTAAAAAGATAAATGTACTTCAGATGACAACAATTATTTCATGGAATTTGTTGTTAAGGGCATGGATAGTAAAATGAAGACTATGAGTATATTCTTAGACCTATCAATGGCATTTGATTGTGTCCATCACACATTTTGTACTAGCAATACGTAATTATATAGGAGCGAGAGGGAGTCCACTAAAATTGATTGAAAGCTATCCATCTAATAGGAGACAAGTCGTATCAGTTTCATATATAATCTCAGATTCTAAAGAGCTCAAGTACGTTCTTCCCCACGGTTCCATTCTAGGACCTATATTATTCAATAACTGCAAATACGCCTTTCAGAATACTGCAGATATAGTCCAATATGCTGACAATATTATCTTGAGCTTTAGCTCTCAAACAATTGTAAGCTTGGAGATATCAGCCTATAAACATTTTAACGCGTGTGTTCTGTATTATGACAAATCTTTGGGCAAAACTTTGTACATCAATTTCAGTCTCAGTCATTTAATAACTGATAAAAAGCGTCAGTAATGTTAGGAAACCAAGTTCTTAATGAAATTCATTGCTCAAAACTTTAGGAATCTACATCGATAAGTCATTATGCTGGGATAATCATGTCAACCACGTGTGTAAAAAGGTATCTTCAGAGATATTTTTACTAAAAAAACTAAAAGGTTTATGTTCTATAAAATTCGTCTAAAATAATCTATTTTAGATTAATACAGCCTCATCTTCTTATAGCATAATCTTCTGTCGAGGTAGCTGTACTGAGATTAAATTATTAAGAGCATTTTTCCTCCAAAAACCAGCCGTTCGTATCACTTGCAAATTACTATCAGGCGTGTCATGTAGAAACAAATAATCTAGAAAAGTTTGAAAACTCTGTCATTGCCCGCATTATACAATTAATAGATAATTGTATTTTGTGTTTCAAAATGCAAGTTATTGCAGGGTCAAGATGTGCATTCATACTACACTCGGAAATAGTGAAGTATACAGACAAATTACCCACCAATAACAGATACATGACAGATTATCTATGCAAGCTGGTTTTAAATTGTTGAACAAACGTCCTTTAGAAATTAAATCTTCACTATCAGATCTTGCTACTTTGAAAATAAACTTAAACACACTTGCTGGCTAAGACTCTTCAGCGGAATTCATTGAAGGAGTTTCATTTTTAACCCGGTATACCTGTTTTATACAGTATAAGATTTTAAAATATACTACAACCACCTTCTTATCAGTGGTTAGTAACCATAGCACATTACTCACAAAGCTGCGTTAAATTAATTTAATCATTACACCACTTGTATAATTTCCACCTTTTGTCAACACATTGTTGTAATGTAAATTGACAAATAACATTTATAAATTAATAAAATAAGTGTTGCTAGCTGGCTCACTCTGGTTTGTCGGGCTGGAGGGGTCAGTTGCATTTACTTTAAATAACAACAGAGTTAGGCCTAGGCACGTATTCCATGTTTGATTGATGATGTGAGATTGATTTAACGTAACACGACAAATAGCTATATTTTCACCTTAAGGTCCTATAAACACAGACTTGTCTGCACCTGTTCTTCTATCCTTAAATGAGCTCTATGCCCATTAGACAATTTAACACAGGATCATTATGTGCAAGAAAAACTGTATCTAACCCTTTTTTGCTTTTAGTAGTAACGTATTAAAATTTAATAAGAGGACGGGATCATCTCTTAAAAGTTATTACAGCTAAGTCTAACTCTTCCACTTCTAGCCACCTAGAGATTGCACTAGGAACTGGGGTGAATTTTGAGTTCCACGACGTAACGGTGCATGAAAAAGGCGTGCATTATTCTGGTATGTAAAATACTCGTAGTTCAATATGCTGCCAGTTGAATTGAAAGAGGTACTATCGCTCTCATAGTTGAGACTTAATGTATTTATTTAGTGTAATCTCGTATTACCAAAGGCGCTGTACAACAAAAATAACCTTCTCTCCCTATGTAATAATATTAAGGTTCAACTGTAAATACAAATTCCTACACAAAATTACTTGGAGTTATCAAGACATTTTGTAAATAAATAGTATTGTTATAACTATTAAGGACTTTTTTTATTGGATTTGTAAATCCGTCCTTGGTCAGTAAAAGATCTTGCCACTTTACTTTGAAATAAACTTAAACACACTTGCTGGCTAAGACTCTTCAGCGGAATTCATTGAAGGAGTTTCATTTTAACCCGGTACATACCTGTTTTATACAATTATAAGATTTTTAAAATATACACAACCACCTTCTTATCAATGGTTAGTAACTATAGCACATTACTCACAAAGCTGCGTTAAATTAATTTAATCATTACACCACTTGTATAATTTCCACCTTTGTCTACATTGTTGTAATGTAAATTGACAAATAACATTTATAAATTAATAAAAATAAGTGTTGCTAGCTGGCTCCCATGGTTTTGTCGGGCTGGAGGGTCAGTTGCATTTACTTCAATAACAACAGACTTAGCGTATTCCATGTTTGATTGATGATGTGTGAGCTTGATTTAAATGTAACAAATAGCTATATTTACACGTTGTAACGTATTAAAATTTAATAAGAGGGACAGGATCATCTCTTAATAGTTATTACAGCTTAGTCTAACTCTTGACTTCTATTCAGCCACAGAGATTGCTTCTAGGAACTGGGGTGAATTTTGAGTTCCACGACGTAGACTGACAGTGCATGAACAAGGCGTGCATTATTCTGGTATATAAAATAGTTGAATATGCTGCCATATTTATATACTTGAATATTTATTTATTGTAATCTCGTATTATTACCAAAGATTGCTCTGCAACAACGAAATAACCTTTTCTCCCTACGTAATAATATTAGGTTTCAATGTAAAAACAGCACTTCACATTTGCTTCAAAAACTTGGGTTATCAAGAAATTTTTAAATAATGGTATTGTTATAACGATAAGACACTTATTGGATTGTAAATATCTTCTTGGCCAATATAGACATTTGTTTGTTTATTTATTTAAACCCTGTGTAAACAAATAATCATCACGTCGAAAATTGTGTTTGTCAACATTTGTTTAGTAACGCCCAGTGAGACATAAACCCTATTTGGAATAATTTGTTGAACAGAAAATTTAAAATTATAATTATAAACATACAAATTATTGCTACTAACTATAGGATATTTCTGAAAACCATACTCTTTTGACTGGATTTCAAAGGTAAACAATAATAACGATAATTTACCAAAACACAAGTCAAGTACAGTTGTGATCAAAAGTATCAGGACTGTTTATGTAGTGTGAGAATTCAGCGACGCACAAAGATGAGGTTTGCAGAAATGTATTTTCTGACTCATCAGTAACACAGCGGTGGTTTTGGATCAATTCTATCTCCACTCAAACAAAAATAAATGCGTTTTATTTTAGGCATGTTTTTTGATTCTGGCGATTTTTTGGCAAATGAAAATTGCTGTGAAAGAAGATCAACGTGTTTGTGTGAAATTGAACAACACCTTTACTGGAACTTTTCAGACGTTATAAGAGTCTTCTGGTGAAGAATGTTTAAGCCGATTTCGTTGTCATGAGGGGTACAAGAGGTTTAAAGATGGCCGAATATCAACAGAAGATGGTCCTCGTTCCGAACGCCCTTTGACATCGATCGATGATGATCAAGTAGCTCACGTTAATGATTTAGTACGATTAGATTTATGGCTAACTATTTGTGATATGGCAAAAGAATGTAATATTTTATTTAGTTCATGCGAAAATATTCACTAAAAACTTCAAATGCGTCAAGAGTTGCAGCAAAGTTCGTTCAAAACTGACGTGGAAAGGCGTCCGGAACGAGAATCATCTTCTGTTGATGTTTGGCCATCTTTAAACCTCTTGAACCACTCACGACAACGTGATCGGGTTAAATATTCTTCACGGAAAGACTATTGTAACCTTATGTAAAAAGTTCCAGCAAAGGTTTTGTTCAATTTCACACAAACACGTTGATCTTCTTTCACATAAATTTTCATTTTCCAAAATCACCTGAATCAGAAAACATGCCTCAAATGAAACGCGTTTATTTTTGTTTGAGTGAGGATAGAGTTGATCCAAAACCACCGCTGTGTTACTGATGAGTCAGAGAATGCATTGCTGCAAACCGCATTGTTGTATGTCACTGCATTCTCACGCTACATAAAAAACAGTCCTGATACTTTTTGATCACAGCTCGTAAAAAGAAGAGGAGAAAAAAAACAACAAATAACGCGATGAAAATGTAAATATCAATAGAAAAAGTGTTATAACATCCCGTTTGAAAGAGCAAAACTACTCAGTTCAACTGAATGAAGGGGTATTAGTTAGTCTTGTCAATACATTGGGTGTGGCTTGTGCGGTGTGAAATGTCTTGCTTTAAATCACCAGACACAAATATGTTGTCACGACTTGAATGCACGATATGGTGTGCTGTGAACACACCTTAAGCTAAGTGTGTTTGTGCAAAGATACTAGTAATAAACTTTGCAGACAGTTTTTTTCAATTTTTCTTTAAGTGCACTTTGTAAACGCTAAATACCTGTTTATGATTAACACTGGACTCTCATCCTTCTTGATCTTCACTCGTATAACAATTTCTTACGACACCATATTTCCTAGAACTTGCCATACCATTTTGTAAACACTCACTAACTCGTATATCTTTGTAAATACCTGTATTGTAAGAAATGTTATGCTACTAATTTTAAGTTTGTCAACTACATAGGCGACATTAGGCACGTGTTAAATCTCTAATATATAAATAGCTAAGCTATTCACGGTTTAATTTTAACGAAGTTTAAAGTTTTCAGTAACTAACACTTTTAATTAAAACTGCAGATGTGGGGTGTATTTAATAACCCGTGAGCCGTTGAATGAAAGATTGCTAGTTTATGAATAGGAAGTGAAAGCCAACCCTGAAAGATAAGATCTATTCTAAAGACTAATTTCATCCCCTTTGTTCATAAACTAGCTACCTTTCACGTAAAATTTACTGTTTATTGAATATCCCACTATTTACAAGTGGTTTCGTTACTGAAAAGTTTGGACTTCAAGGACTTCATTAAAATCAAATTATAAACTGCCCAACTTTAGGATTTAAAACAGTTAATTTATGAAAGAAGTTATGTGAGATTTCAAATTGTTTTTAAATGTTACCATATAAATATATTTACTGAATGTTTAACAATAATTATTACTTACAATACATTTTCAAACAAACTTGAAATAAACTAAATTATTTTTGTTAACAATAAGAACATACTCGTATAACAACGAATACAGGAAAAGGGATAGCTATAAATTAGCATTAATCCTATCTGTATCCCGTCCATCTGGCAATCAGAAACCTTTATACTGACATTGCCTTTGCACATAGTCAGATACTAAGTCCTCAAGAAAATATGACTGTAATATAGTTTTTTAAATTTACGGCTGTAAAATGTTGTGAGTGTCAATTTTCACGTTCATGTTAATTTTATGTTTTACAAAAATAAAAGCACATAACATGTTATAAAAGCAAGTTCAAAACTGTTATCAAAAGTTAACCCTTCGATACTTCCCAGAAGTAATGACTACTTTCAGGCTGCCTCCATGTACAAATGCTTGAAGGGGAGGTCCTGCCTTCTGGCTAATAATATAGCAACATTTATTATTACATGTTCTGATTGATTATTACACCAAGTTAAGTAGCAACGCTTCATGACAACAAACAGGACTAATCCACAAAACTAGATAAACTTCAGGTTTTGAATGGTAAAGTGTTTTCCCCAAAGATGTTCAAAGGACTAGTGAATAGTCGTTTGCCAGTAGAGTACCACCCTTAAGTAGCTAGTTTTAAGGTATATCACCGGTTCGAATGTCTAATTAAATTCATCAGATTGTTTGGATTTGATTAGCAACTTCAAAAATAATGGGTAAGCCGAAAAGGATCACGGGTATTTTCAATTTGAGGGTTCCATTAAATTAAAACATACCTGAAGACGTTTTGCGTTTCTGAATTGTGAAATTAAATTGTGTTTACATACAGAGTGAGTATGTAAACCCCTCCCGCCACCTTAACTTACGTTTGAAAAGGAGAAAAGTTTTGGAACCTTTGGGGAATGTTTTATAGTTGTGAAATTTCAATAAAATTGAAATACGTTTACTTTTACGATATGAAATAAAACCTGCAGTATAAGAACACGCAAATCCGAAGCTAGGCTGTGAGCGTAGCGAATAAGAGTAACAAATCGCAAAGGGAATTCGATTTACTCATGTAAGTGGCGCTTTAGCGCTTACCTGCGTGTCGGCCTGGTTGTTATTAATACAGTTCTTATGAGTTTTACCTTACCAAAATACCTCATAGAAATCACTGTATAAATTTGCACAGCAGTTCTATGAAATTTGAAGTAAGATAAGTTTTCGAAGTTTAAAGGTTTCTGATATTATACAGTTAAAAACTTAAATACCATGTTAAATTATAACTACAAACTAAAACGTTGTTTTTTGCAATGGTGAGTGTTTGTGTATTAAATCAAACGTGAAGTTTAAACGTAAATTGCGTAAAACATGTATAATAACCTTTTAGAAACGGTTCAAATGCCCTAGATCTTGTTCACTAACACTTGGGTACCTTGGTCCGGGGTGGTGAGCTACATTCTGTTCTTTATTTAAATTGGAGTTTATTATTTTTATTGTATATATCGCTTGTGTTTTTAAAAGTTGTTACACTCTTTGAATTAACTTTGCTCAATAAAATGAACACAGCACATTTCCATTGTATATATTTAAGTACATTTTAGGATATCATTAGTTTATTTGTATGCTCCTGTGCTCTTTCTTTATATTTGTGTAATATTATTGTGATGGAACCCTAATCGGACAAAATTTTCCTAGGGGCCCTATTTTTCTTTGTACTTTGTAACCTGTACTGAGTACTGTACCACTCGTCACGGGTGAAAATTGTGTTTATTTATGTTACAGCTAATGTTTATTTATGTATAGTGTACACAATTGTAATCTACCATGTACAAAGAAATATCAAGAACCTTTTTATTTATTTATTAATATTTGTATTAGATTAAAGTTTGTGTTCAATCAATCGGTTCAAGCTCATGACTAGTCAGTTTATGACAGTTTTGTAGATGCTAACAGAATAGATCAGTATTTTATGCTATTCGTATTTTTCAGAATAGATCAGTTAAAAATCCAAATAATGAATATTTTTTAAGGTTTACATTCTAACATTCAAGAACTAAACTTAGAATGCATGAACTTAGAAGGAGTTTTTTTAGCTCTCTGGACAAACAAGTTTTGTGGGTTTTCGTGGAGTGGCATGTTTTGAGGTAATATATTGGACCATGAAATCTGCCTGTCATGATGACTGTATGAGTACATTTTATAGTATAAAGAGAATAGAAAACACCGCACAGTGTTTCTATCCTTAATGTTTAAATAAACAGTGTTGCTAAAACATTATTTACAGTACAGTACTTCTATCTCTTGAGTATTTGAGATTATTCGATTTCGTATCCCCCAAGGCAGAAATGCATAGTTGAAAAATTTACTTCTGGACCCTCTTAAAATTTTGGTTGTTTATTACAGGTTTAATAGGTTTAAACTGCATTTTAACCACCCACTAAAACCGTTTTGATGTAATTTGTTCGGTAAAATATCTATTGATTTAGAATTTTATTAGAATTAGGCCTATAAGTTATCTGTGATTGTGTAGGTAGCTGAAACGTAGCTGCGTTGTGGTTTGCAAGTTGGTGTTAATGACCAAAGACAAGAAGGCAGTGTGAGTGTTGAGTGTTTAGTATGACACAACTGACTTTCACCAACTCTCTGGGTCACCAGGGCCACAGCTGTTAGTAGCCAAGTCAGCTGATCAATGTAAACACTCCCACAGATTAGAACTGCTGATTGTAAACCTAATTCTGTTTACTTGATCACAATCACGCCACTTACTTGTTTTCTTCAACAAGTGTCAATTTTCTTGGAAGATGCTTTCTATACTGTGTAATTAAAATCAATTTCAAAGTAGATGTAAGTGCTTACATGTTAAAATCAGAAACCTCTATGATTATAAATTGAATAATCTGTATGTACTGTTAGTAGGCGATAAGAATATTACTTTTTGTAAAATTTTGTTGTTCTTGATAAAAATATAAGACGATGAAAAGGATAAATATTTTATACCATTACTATTTTATTTTCGTCATAGTTACGGGGTTGACTTTGAGTGTATCTCATTTTTGATGCGTTTTACATATTATACAGGGTGCCAAAACGTAGGTTTAAGAAATAAGTTCAACCATTATAAAATTGGTCCCTATTTTCTATTATAGTGCATACTTAAGAATGTATTATCGAAACCCTCAAGTACTATGGTACTTTTATAATTTAGTTAGTAATTTCTATATATTATTATAATTAACGCAAAGTTCTAAAACCTTTTTATCCTTAAATATTTGCAAGTTTCTTTGTCAAATGGTTCGTGTTTCTCAAAAGCACTTCCGGTGTACTAATAAATGACCTTTGTAAAAGACGTAAAATCACAACTAACACTTAAACTGGGACACACAATTAACTGCAACATACCTTTTTACACAGGACAACCAATACTAATAATGTTTTTTTCTTGGATTTTAGGCAATCGTCGATACGTTTTCAGTTGTGATTCAATTACGTATTCCAGACATAAAAACTATACTGTATGGTGGTTTTCAATAGCAATAATTACTGGCAAAATGAACGACTAAACGAATATTTCAAACAGGATCGACGGCAATATCTCTTCGCATTTGAATACCGGTAATTGTAATTTAACTTAAAGGTTTTCAAAACAGTTTATATTAAACTGATTATATTAATAGTGGTGTAATGAAGGGTGTATCATAGCTATGTACCATTTTTATCATAAACTGCTGGGTAATCAGTCTTAAAACAGTTCTTAAAAGTTTAAACTGATACTGAGCTAGGAAAACAAACCCCTCCTGAAAGAAAACAGGGTAGAAATTTAAAACGTTTGGATGGCAACGGTTCTTAAAGAGCGAAGAACAGAAACTACCAAGTTATCTTTTGAGAACGTTGCTTTACATTCGGTCACACAGTTCTAAACTATTAATTTTAACCTTTTAATGAAAATATAACATTATAAGTAGGAATGTAATACAATAATTATCTCCAAACATATTTGTCTATTGTTTCAGCACTAATTCATTGACCTCTTTATCTTCTTGTCCTTAGAATACAACACACGGGCTATGATATCCAGTGTGCAATATGAGTGCATGTGCACGTGCGTGTGTGAGTGCGTGGCCTGGGGCGAGTGTTGCACCTGGCCTCGGCCTACTCCACAACTCAGCAGTAATGACTGCATTGCTACCCTTGCTCTACTGACTCTAACCCAGCCAGCTACTGCACTGTGCACTGTGCACGGTCACATGTGTATACAGAGTAGCTCGTAAGTAAAGTGCTTAACCAAAATAAACCAAAATAAACAGTTAATCAATATTACACTGATTTAAAAATGCTTAATTTAAACCTATCCACTAGCCACCGTTTTTTTTGATCGAAACTATTTTTATTTTGGGTGCCATTTAGTTAACTTTTTAACGAATTTTAGCGAACTTAGTGTAGTGTTGAGTTTAGTCACGTTTTTCAAAAGACTATTAAGCCCCACTGTAACTAGAATGTTTTTAAAAGGTGTCCACGTATTAACCTAAATGTGTATGACTTAAATTTACTAAATGAATATTATTAATTATTTTTATTTGGCCGATTTTCTGCTATTTTAGTAAAAAAACACATGTACAAAATATTGTAAAAAGGGCCTCATTTGAAAACACGATATTGGGTAATTTTTTCCTGTAAGGAATCAAAACGCAAAAGTAAACCAATTAAATAAAATCAGTTAAGGGGAACTGATAAATAAAAAATGTGAAAACTGCAAATAGAAGGGAGCAGGTAAACGAAGGACTATCGGAAAAACTCAATTTTATTTTATCTGTACTAAAATAGTTTGCCTAAGATAACAGTTTAATCCTTTGCGTTCCATCCCCTCTGTTAAAAGCTTTCATAGTAAAGTGTTGTCCAAGGGCCCCAAAGTTTGTATAGATAGACCCTAGATAGTCCCTTTGTATACATTGGCCCTGCATCTAAGACCACAAGTATGTGAACATCCGTTAATACTGGAATTACTCGTTATTGAAAAAAATACCCAGAAGAAATATCAACATAACGTTATTATGATAAATAATTGAAAACCGAAGAATGGTTTCACATTTTTGTTCAGCTAATTTAGTGTAACTTTTTTAACAGTAAAGTAACCACTAAAAAGGACTTTAATACAAGAATACCTACCAAGGAACTGAATTTACCGTTGTTTTCGCATAAAGAATACTTTTACAGTTTAATTTTAAAGGAAATGTTATAAAAGGGTACGTCTATTTTACTTGATAGAAGCTAACCAGTTCAAAAGAGAGAACAAACTAGAGAAAGCTAGGTAAGTCGTAAAACACAAGATTTATGACAATTTTATCTTTAATATCTTAAAAAGGACGTCTAAAACAGGTTCAGGTACGATTTGTTTGTGTATTTATAATATTAAGTAAATCAACTTATTAATAAACTTAGTTATCCGAAGGCTAGAAACAAATTATAAAACGATAATACATATCTACAGGAGCGTTTTTAAAGAAAGCTCAGACCTTTTTACGTGAATCAACATTATAGTGTTAAAACATTTCGTGTAAATAAAATATATGTCAATGTAGAATATAATAGGTTCGGATACAATATGGACGGTTTAATACAATAATTATTTGATTTTGACATAAGATGAATTAGTGATAAACATTATGTACCTTCTTGGTCAAAACACATACTCTAGGGAAACATGGTGTAAGTATCTTGTCTCAAAATTCTAGAGGACTAAAAATTCTAAGGAGCTTTAAAATATACAGGTTTCATTGAACATAAAGCCGATTGAACCTAATGTCAGTTTTTTCATGGTGTGGTTTAAAACATGGCACGCTGAGAATACCTACTCAATTTCATTTCTATTCGGAAAAAATCTCTATGCACAAAACTAAGTTGATTTATCTGAGATTAAACAATTTATCAACTAATGTGTATTTACTCACGAGTAGAGTTGATGGAGAGCGCAGCGTGTGCGGCGGGCAGCAAGGTGACACATAGCAGCAAGTAGATGACAGGCGCGGCGGAGACACAGACTCGGCTACACATGGCTTCCACGTCCACGGTAACACAGCTCAGCACAACTCCACAGTGAGCAGTGAAAGTCGGCCCAGTACATGTAATGCTTGCGCAACTTGGGGGGGACCAAGCCGTGCCGCAGCAAGCCGCGTCGCGTCGACCTTATGTAATGCGGCGAGGGAGGCTGTATACTCAAGGACGTCGTCAGCTTCGACTTGTGTGGTTTGACTTTGAAAAACTAATTGTTGGCGATGACACTTTAATCAAGGATAAGTTCACATTACTATATGTTTTGCTATCGGACTATTAAACAAATTAAAACAATAAAAGTCAAACATTAATTTTGAAAGCGACAAATGGAAAATCTATCCATTTTACTTAAGACTGCAGTCTAAGGTGGGAGTGTGTTCAGGTCCTTTATGCCCTTTCTTAATTAAACAATGTCCATTTACAATGGACCCCAGGACATCAGGGTTTATTGGGTAAAGAGAACGCAGTAGGAGGAGAGCACTGTCCGCCTTTAGTGGATTAGAACCAGCAGTTAATACAACTCCGGCTTTGGTTTATAATTTCTTTGGAGGATAGTTCCTATGAGGCACACTGTCAAAAATGGACTAGCCTTGCAGGAAGCTCAACCGCTAACCTTATCCTAAAAGGACCGAGGTCCTTAAAATTGAAACGCACTGATATCAGATTTTTGATATCATATTTAATAAGCTAGAATAAACAGGGGCACCTTAGGTATCATATACCGAAAATAGGGTCACATAATGGTAATACTCTATGTATACTTTGTGAGTAGAAACTACTAGGCACATCCCATTAGACTGTCTCTATCTGGAGATTAGGAGAAGGTGTCTATTTGAAGGGCGTAGTTGGGATGAAGTTCACTTGTCTGAGCTTGGGGAGTCATCTTGAGGCGTTGTGGTCCCACAGGGGTGGGTCTCCCAGGCTAAGATAACCGGGGTAGTACAATAAACCTTTGGTTGGCGGATAACTGGTTCATTGCCAGCCCTACTTTAATCTAGTCTAATAAAGTCTAAGACTGCATGTCGGAATGTATTGCAGTCTTAAAATATTGTAAACGAATCCCTTAGTCCACCTAAGAGTAAATTTACCGTTGCTAAGTTGCTTTACCTATTTAGTTCATAAAATTAGTACACCAATCTTACTTGTCTTATTTAATACATTACAAGATGAGGTAATGAACGTATGAATGAATTAATTAATTGAGTATCAAGAGAAACTGAACTAATAGTATACATTGATTTTTTTTATAAACTGCTTACATAGCGAATTAAATATTTTAAAAACAAATTCACCAATTAACTGTCAACTAGCTCTCTACACATTCCCTACGGAGACCAAAGGTCAGGGAAGTCTGAAGTGAACTCGCCGTCGAGAGAGGTGGTGAAGCTTGGGTTTATGGCGACATCAATAAACGATTGAGTATACAACACCAGGTATTCCGTAACTATCCCTAACCTTCTTATATGATTGATTGTTGCAAAATTTACATTGCAAGTTCGTACTGTGTCGTTCTTAATTAAAGGAAAACACGAACAAAACTGTAGTTATACACATAGTAAAAAGGCTTAGACTAAATAAGTATGACATTTCATTAGGATAACTTTTTAGATGAGTGCTTTAAGACACGCTGACGTATAAATGTTTGGTACATAAGGCCACCAAGATACTGAATTAGTGTAAAGGAACATATTGAACTTTGTTGTCAGAATGTAGGTCAGCCGCTGGGGCTTTGATGTTGTAACGAAGATGAGAATAATAAGTGTTACACGATGGACGGTCGCATATCTAATTGAAGTATTGGGCAACTTCCTCGCACGAAGTCATGCAAGCATAAAGGTGTGCTGTACGCGTATACAAGACGCACTGCGTAAGTGTGTGAGCTAGATGCAGCAATACAAGACACGCTGATCGAATATTACTGTTAAAACTTGTGTTCGACTAGTTTAACAGGGTACTCAACTTCCTTAGGGTACCTAAAGTATGAAATGAGTATTAAAACCATTGGTTGACTTTTTATAACAGGCTCTGACTCAAAAGAGTGTATTTTTGATGTTAGGAGATTTATTTTAAAGATACACATATACGGGCGCAGTTAGTTCGAGATTACTTGTGAGTTTTATGAACCGTTTTCAGATGTAAATATAGATTAAATATAATCAATTCAAACAATAACGTACTTGAAGAAAATGCAGAGTAAAAGTGACTGCATCACTTTCATTTAAGACAAACAAATCCAATGCCAATCTAGAAGGCGTAAACACAATCGGTCCTGACTTTTACTTCGATGCCTTGAAGATTGTTTTCTTGTATTAGCAGCGGTAACTTCGTGCGCCTGCATTCATTTACACTCTCATAGATGTGATAAAAGCTTGATTTATGCGCCTGTTTTCATGCAGCTTTTGTACAACTGAACGTATTTTTGTGCCACATAACATGTAGAAGAATAAATATACCAAGGTATTGAGGTCGATGGTGTATTTATAATCTCCACGCTCAGAACGGAGTAAACCACGTCAGAGTAAAAAACAAAACACAATCAAGCCAAAAATTGACATAATTTTTAAAATTAATATCGAACATAGCAGTTCTATATGCCGTGTTTTAAACAACATGGGAGTTCAAAGTAGTTTACATTTTAGACCTGAACATTGTCTCCTAATTGTACTAGTTTGTAACTGTTGAAAATAATCTATAATTATTGAAACTGGTAGTACTAAGTTAAACAAAGCATAGTGCTAACAGTTTACACTAAAACAAAAAGATATTTCATTTGTTCATTATGTAAACCATGAAATACAGCAAAAACAAACATTAACCGATATTGGTATAGACATGATTTTATGCTGGCTTCCTACAGACTCACCAGGCTGAAAACGCCAATGCAAAATAAAAGTAAATCTGTTCCCATGCTCTACCTAACCAAATTAAAGAATTATCAGACCTAAAATGTAATGAATCGACGTTAAAGATCTTAAAGTTTATAAACGCTAAATAGCTAATTCTATTATTAAGGGAGACGGAAGACAAATATCTGTGGACCAAAACCGGGACTCGAACCCGGTCTTTCACTCTACGGTTGATTGTGCTGATCATTGCGTACAAATACTGTTAAAGCAATACAAGTGTATTTAACTATCGGCAATGATGTTGAGCAGAATCCGTTTGCAGACACCTTGTTGACGATTGAGTTTCCTAGTGGTTAGTGGAGAAAGCTAGTGGATACGCGTTGGGAACAGGAACTCGCGAACCAAACCTAATCGGAGCTGGAGCTAAAGTGGAGGCAATTTACCGGATACAGTAGATGCGACACACAGCCTACTGTTCTGTACACACAGATTCTCAGAATACGCAGCTATTGCTATCTTATGAAACAAAGAAGAATGCAAGATATACAGCGTGCAAGATGTCTTTTGAGCGGTGACTGAGAATCTATTCCCTTAATTCTCACGTCACTAGGGTCTGTTTGAGCACTGCCCGTTCCATAACGAGTGGAAGGTGAATTATCAAACAACTCTCCCCGTGCCTAACCTCACCAACCCCATTAAATGCCATAGTAGGAAGAACCAACTATTTTTCTTCTGTGTTTAAACTGTATAACTGTTTGTTAACCTCAAAGCAGATTATATTTATTTTAAAATACTTAGAACATTTGTATATTTAGAACCGATGCCAAATACAGTGTCCAGTAATTGAACGGAATCAAACTTCACCGAGTGATTTTCAAAAATAGTAAAAATTCATTAAACACATAGTTCTATCTCGCTAAGTCTTCTGTCTATCTGTTTATATTATTTACCTTTACATTTTTATCTTCGAAGTCGATTAATAAGGTACTATACATAATAATTGTACTCCTTTTTAGTACGAGACTAGTTTATAAAGACTTAATCACTTGTTTTAAAATGGTGATCGTTCCAGGGAACCATGAAAATGGCAGAGGCTCGTAATACCAAATTTGTTGTGCTGCTATAAATCATGAAGAGAGAAATTAAAGTTTACCTGTGCACACTCTTTATTTACATATGATGCTTAAATGTAAATAAAGGAATTTGTTCAAGAAAAGATTCCCCGTTATTATTTATTGCAGTACAACAAAATTGGTCTTAATTTTGCAGTTCCTTGCCACGTGTTTTCTTAGTTTTATATTCAATATAAAGTGTAAGGGATTTGAGTTTGTCTACCGTCAATTTGAAACCTGAAGTTAATAATTTTTTTATTAAACCTTTACGAAACACGTTGTTTAAGGTACATAAAACAATTAAGAAATCTACACGTTGGAAATAAAAATATAAATACTGGATTTGAAATATACAAACATTTTGAACTATCAATAAGGAGCCACCAGGAACAACACTGTAGTCCTAAATCAAATAGCCTAATTTTTTCAGAAGCCATTAATAAATTCCTCTACGCTATAAAAAACGTTTGAAAGAAGACAATTTTAATTTAATTTAAAATATGTTGAAATGTTTGTAAAATAATTTTTGTTTAAAATACTACTTTTAAACATGGTGGATAACATGTTTTAAGTTTAAGAAAAATATCAACGTTATGGTTGAATTGAGAAGAAATTAAACGCGTGGTTTTATTTACGATAGGTACTAGAGCTCAACAGTTTTAGCAAGATTATTATATGGTCTTCATTGAGATCTCCACTGAAGGGTAGCTCCTAAACTGTTAAGTTTGTCAAAATAATGTAAAAGACAATGTCTTTAAAATCTATAAATAACATAATGGTCAGGGGTTCTAATAAAACATTGAGAAGTCAGCCACCATATCGAATACTAACGACCACACACCAGAGCCCTCAAACGTATTGTTAAATTCACATTTTTCAAACTGCTTAGACAATTAGGTGACTTTTACATAAATATTTCTGTACAATTCAAAATAGTTACCAATTTAAAACACTGTATAATGCCGCCACTATCCTAATAGTTTTGTAGTATTACTGCTTCTTTCCAAAATACAAAATTTGAAATTCGAAATACCGCAGGTAAATTGGAGGTTATTTTATTTATTACAACTCAAACTGATTATTTCAATCATTAAGTAAGTTTATCCCAGTAAATATAACCAAGCAAGTACAAAAGAAAATACCGTGTTAGCCTAATTTACCGTCGTATAATTAATAACACAAAACAAATTCAACATTAAATTCCATGATTCCTCACATTATATTATACACCGAGTTTGATATTAAATGCTTTTCTAGCTCACATTTAAAAGTTATAACATTTCGGATTTACCTGATATTATCTGGAAAATTGGTTGTAAGCTTGCAAATTAGTGAAGCAGAAGGTAAGGGCTGGAGGCTTTAGATAAGCAGGTGTGTGGGTTGTAGTAATCTGTAGGAAAGTGGCTTTTGGTATGACTTTTCCGAGTATAGCATATTACTTTTCTAAATCCGTGCAAATAACAAATATATCAGCTAGTTTCTACTTACTTTAAGTTATATGTATTTAATCATGCTAATATTGCATTTTAATTTTAAAACTCTGCACTCTTCCATGTTTCCATCTTAGCATGTTCTAAAGAATTGTTCTGTTACTCTTTATGGACCCTTGCTTGTGCTGTTCACAGGCGATGTCTCGTTTTACCCTCCTACATCACCTAAACTATAAAGTTTTGGTGGATAAATCAGTTTCCAAATTTTTAATCGAACAACTGAGCAACCTAGTAAATATGTGCTGCTTCCTAGCGTCAGAACACAGAAGCTCTTTCAACTTTGTTGCACATCGTATACAGTAAGTAGAAAACAGGTATTCTTGTTCAACGATATTTTGTTGAATACTACAAGTTAAAAATGAACATTATTTTTGTCACCAAAAGATAAAAAGAGGCTTAGACTAAATTAACTGTTAGTCAGAAATTATTTTTACAGTATACTGCTAAATAATTTTATAAATATTAATAACTAAAATTATGTAACAAAATTGGTGTACCAAAAAGGGCTCTTTTAAAAATAATATATGCTTTATCTGAGATTAAGGATTGCTTGGATAACTTTTACTTTGCCTCTTTTGGTTATGCAATTTACTGTAAAACATGTTTTATAGTCGTGATTGCTTTAGTAAAGAACGTAAAATATTTTAAAAAACAAAAAAAGAACTGCCTTATTAGGTTTATTGTTATTTATACAATATAGCTGAATCAATTAAAAGCAACAACAACAAAAAATCTTTATTCTGATATTTTACTGAAATAAGTTAAAATTATATTAGTTTATTACATTTAAGGCTTTGAAGTAAGTTCATTAGTGATTTCTACAAGTTTGTAAGTATACAGTTTTAATTTTCTATGTATATTTAAATCACTAAGTCATCAATGAAACATAGCCTAGGATAACCTTCCAAATTAGTTCATTTTGGCCATTGTTTACATTGGAAAAACATAAACAACATGAAAAAACTATATCTCCTCAAAAACCATCAAAATTTATTTCCATAATCAAAACAAAAAGACAAACCATTTTCCAAAACCAACGCCCAGATTACACCCAACATTTACCAGCTACTTCCCCTACAAACAGAACACTGATTCAAACCCAAAATCTTTCTTTTAAATCGGTTGCTTGCTTGTCAAACAGAATGGAATTTGAAAGAGCCAAGAAACATTGAGGTTTTAAATATAATAAAGGAGTTTAAAAGAACCATTGAAGTGCTAGAGGCCAATATTGAGGCATTAAAAATGAGCTAAACGACATAAAAAGTCAAAGCAAAACAAAACTAAGCAATACAGGTACTTCGTCTGAAAACTAAAAAACCAAAACCTGGATATAAATGTATTTACTCCTTCCATTCCATGTAAAAACAAATTCAGTATCCTGGAAAAATTAAATGTAAAGTAAGTAACAAAAGTAGGAGCAAAAGCAATCACTCATTTTATTATGAAGAAGCTTTACCTTATCCTCAAAACTTATACTTTTGTATTTGGACGCAAGGCTCAAGTCTATACAGCTGATTTTGAGACTTTTTTTTTTCCTTTGTATGTTTGTACATCGCATAACTTTTAACGCGGCTACCGTTTTAAAACGCGGTTTGTTTTGTTTTGTAGAGCACGTCCTGGTGGTCCCATATACAAATATTTTGAATCAACCTTAACAAACTTATATAAAAGTAAAACTCCAAAAAATCCAAAATCCCTGTATTTATGGCATATCTTGAGCTGTAAAAGCACTATTTTGAAGTACATATGGGCTTAAAATATTACTGCTTCGATGTAAAATTAAATTTCCAACAACTTGGTATCCTTAAATCTCGAAAATCTTTGGTATCTGCTGAGATACGAGGGTGGTTCAATAAGTCTTAGATTCAATAAAAAAACGCAGTTTTACCAATTTTTTTTTTTTAATCTCCTTTTAGCTTAACACACTTGTCAAACGATATTCCAACTTTTTTAAGCCGTCCAGAAAGTAGGAACTCGAAGGTCTGCAAAATACGCTTCCGTTTGGGAGATGACTTCATTTGAATAGAAACGCTGGCCACCAAGCCATTTCTTCAAATTAGGAAATAGGAAAAGTCACTGGGGCCAAATTGTGAATATGGTGGATGAGGTAGCATTGAACTTCAATTCCATGATTTTGCCATGGAAACTGCGGAGGTGTGCACCTTGCATTGTCTTGATGGAACAGAACTTTTTCCTTTCAAATACGTTTTTCTTTGATTTTCTCATTCAGATCGTCCAGTAATGAAGCATACTCTCCAGTTATTGTTTGTCCCCTTGGTAAGTAATCAATATGAATTATTCCACATGCATCCCAAAACACAGTTGCCATGACCTTGCCAGCAGATCTGACTGTCTTCGCTTTTTTTTGGTGCCCGTTCACCACTAAAACCCACTTGGACTGCTGCTTCATTTCTGGAGTGTAGAAGTGTACCCATGTTTCATCTACAGTAATGTACCGACGGAGAAACTCGTCAGAATTGTGACGATACAGGCCAAAAACAGTCTTAGAGTTGGTCACACGGATGCGCTTATTGTCTACGGTGAGCAAACGCGGCACCCATCTTGCTGGAGAGTTTTTCACCCCTAATTTTCGTAAAATGGAAAAATATACAGTACCTGAGATATCCTGTGGCTTCAACTATTTCTCGGAATTTGATACGCTGGTCATTGATAATCATATCGTGGATTCTGTCAATCATTTCAGGGGTTGTCACTTCTTACTGGTCGACCTGAGAGATGTCCGGCCACGTTTAAACTCATTTGTCCAATTACAAACAGTTGCAAAAGAAGGAGCAGATGTACCATGAACCTCATCCAACTCAGCCTTGATCTCTTTCGGTTTTAACCCTTTCAAATGGAAGTGTTATAGTCTGCTGTTTTTTGTAGTTTACATTCCTTAAATTTACAAAACAAAACACTATTACCAACATTGATAGCAGTGAATGTAGCTTTGTTTTAAAACAATTACAATATATTTGCATTTAGTTAGATCCAAGATGTCTTTGTTGGATGATGATGATAAGTCTGAGATTGATTCTAAAGAAGCAAGTGAAAACTCTATGTTATCTTTTGCCACCAATTTGAAGCTATATCCAGAAATTTTAAACAAGTCCCATCTACCTGCTATGAAAGAAAAAGAGAATGGGTTGAACCTAAGATAAAAAGTTACGAACAAAACTACGGACAAACTATTCTAATCAAAACAAATGCAGAAGAAAATTATTAATATGAAATCCAGACTTAAAATCAAAACTGATACAAACAGGTTGGCAACAAACCGGTGAAACTAAACGCATGGGTACCGCGGAGGGTGATTCCAATCCAACCACACTAAAAGTTCCTGGCGCAGTACAGATTGGAATCTCGAGTCTCGAGAGAAGAGCAGCTGTCTGCACCAGTGGATGTGTTATCAATACCAAGCCCAGTTCTACCAGCAACATCATAGAGAAGGTGGTCAGTGTGCTGACCAGGCCGGCAAACGGCCTAAGCTTAACAAACTGACCAACATGAAACGGATGAAACCCGGGGACTTCACAGCTGAACTTCAAAGACTTGTGTTGTTAGAGCAGTTGGCAACAGCTAGAGCTCAGAAGGAGGCTGCAAATATGCAAGGCAGTACTTAAACACCAACTTGATTTGATGTATGTCCTGAATATTATTTTTAATGTTATTTTAGTTAAATTGTTTAAGGAATATAGTATAACAAAATAGTATTTATATTTCAATACTTGTAAGGTTTTAGGAAAATGGACATGGTCCAAAACTGGTGCAAATAAAAACCAATATATTTAAATGTATGTTTTTTCCAACACAATTATACATAGTATTACAAAATCTAGGTTTTACAAATTTATTTTCTGTAACCTACATACGGTATTCGATTAAATCAATAACAAATGTTTAGGGACAAAAATGATACATAAACTGGATAGAAATCGGTTATCAAACACATTGTTAATTGGTTTATTCAATTGTCGATTACACCTGTAATCTGCCTTCTTATGAGCTGGCCTTTGGCTCTTATTCTGACGTCTTCCTCAGGTGGGATTTATTCTTCATCAATTTCTTCCAATCATCATTGCCAGGAAAGTCGTGGTCCCCTAATTCTTGGCTATGTTGTGAAGAACTGCACAGCATAAAATGAGTTTTGGTACATTTACAAGAGCGACTCGGCAAGGATGTTGAAGAAAAGGAAATCTTCTTTAGTTGCCCAAAGCAGCGCTCGATAATAACTTTTCCGACTTAAACAGTTTGTTGTATTTTCTTATCGCGTTATTTTCAGGATTTTGATAAGTCATCAACCACGGCTCTATTCCGTAACCTGAGTCTCCTAGCAAAACACAGTTTTGAACAGTTGTCAATTTAGCCCTGACGGTAGAGTTTTTCCAAATTCTTGCGTCATGAACAGAACCTGGCCAGCTTGCGTCTATACTTGTGAAATTCTTGAATTACATGTAGCCTGTACATTGATTGATGCAAATCTCGCTATTTATATATTCATCCCCATGGTTCTTTGGTTTTGAATCTTTACGGGTACAGTCTATAACATTAATGCGGAAACTTAAAGCGTTGTTGCCACTCATCCTTGGCCCTGTTCACATCTGCGAGTGTTAGTGTACCTAATAAGGTAAGCTTTTCCATGATGAAATTTGCAACATTTTGATAGTCTTAAGACAGTTGTTTTGTCGGTAAACGATTTTTCTGCAACACCAGTTTGATATCCAGGATTAGCCATATATCTCAAAAGAATTCCATTTTTCTTTTAGGTTAGAGCTCCACCTCTTGTTTCTTCATTACTCCTAGAAAATGATGACTTCATCCACTCAACGTTTTTTTCTGAAAACGATAAAGACTCTTGAATCTTCAGGGCTGTGTAAAACAGATTTGGTTTGTATACTTTTGGACGACGTATATTGAACGGCAAGTTTGCTATCTTGCTCTTGAGTCTACTAATAACTAGACTCGATTTTCTGGAGTAAATGCTTATGTTATTAAAACCTCTGTTTTATTCATGAAATTTCTGTAACAAAATGCTTTTGCTCAGAGAAACATCTGATTTAAAAAATTAAGAGTATGAGCAAAAGCTTATGCTAATTGTTATTCATTCAATATGGAGCATTTGCTTGAAAATGTTTAGCAAGAGCTTTTCTCAAACGGCCCAATATTTCTTCATTGAAAACTTTAATCCCAAGAATAGTCAATAACCGAGTTGAAATTTGAGACAATATTTCCCCAAATCGATTAGGGAGAATAGAAGTTTATCTAAATATTTGAGAAACTTTAACCTTTAGGCTTTTTACTTAGAAAAGAAAAATACCGTTAGGGTATTGTTAAATAAGTCGCCATATAAAGCGATGCCAACAAAATAGCAAATCGTTCGCTTAACGTTTGAAAATGTACTATTCCATACCAAACCAATGCGCTTATTTAATTTTTTCGAAAACATTGTTTTCATTAAAACGAGCAATTTCTGTAACCTATGCTTAATAATTTGTATGTATTGTATTGAACATGTAGGCTATACAATTTAAAATGTTAAATAATTATGAGGATGTACAGTTTTTATAAACCACAAGATTTTACCAAACACCAACTTTGTTTTACTGATACATGTGCAGTGAAGAACAGTTCGAAAGGTTTTATTTGGGTGACTTGGCCTGTTAAGGTTGCCATGACAACCGAGAGTAAACAGCTGTTGATGACACAGTTCCTGCCTTTCCTACACATAATACTCTAGAGAGGTTACTCGTTGACTGACTCTTGAACCTTGTACTGTTTTTATTCTGTGAGAACTAAAGTGAAATTTTATAATTACGTTTTTATATTGATAAAGAACGAATAAATATTGTGTTTTATAACGTATACCGGAACTAAATTCATACATTACAATTTATACAGTTAGATAATATAGTTTTATCGTTAAGAAATTGGTTTATTAAATAGAGGTAAAGGTTTGTTAAAATTAAGATATTTTTACTGTAATTGGGATGTACTTGTTGTAAAAAAAGATTGTAAAGAAAAACGAATAAATAATACCATTAATTACAGAATACACATGGAATAATGAATAATGATGTTTTTAATGTATATGTATAAATATATTTATATTTAAGTGTTACACGACCCGCTATATGAAGGGTGTCTCGGTAAACAATTACTACTTTGGAATAAAACTGACATGTATATTTAGGTGGAGAAATTTTAAAAATAATGTAAAAGAAGTTTCAAAATTAAAGAACACATTTAATGTGACAATTACAGAAACATTATATTTAATAGTGTTATTTTAATAATATAGTCACAAAGTCGAAGATCTAAAGTCTATGTTGCGTGGCGTGGTGGAAATTATAAACGCCAAAAGAGGCAAATCTACCAGCGAAAAAAAAACACACTGACTCCTGATGACTTCAACAACAGCTGTCTTCAGTGAAGGCCACCTGCGACAAGGGTCCATCCTCGATTGGGAGCTCGGACCAACTTCTACGCAACCATGAGGTCCCCCATCAACCTTTTAACTGGAGCTTAGTGTCCTGTGAAGATGATCAAAAGTGTACGATAACAAGTAGTTCGCCAGAAAAAGTTATCCATGATATTGATGGTGGTTTACTTAAGAAAGTGCTTCCAGCCATTGTTGTTCCTCTCTCAGTGCGTCTTTGAAATCTGTCATTTCTTTTTGAAACAACCTAAATAAATTATACAGTATATTTAGATTACCAGCTATACAAGGTGTTGTATTTCGCGCAATATGAATGTTTCTAAGACGAGATTCAACCGATTTAAAAAGTAAAGAGATACTTTTACTTTTGGTTAACATAAAATATAAGAGTGTTTTTAACAATTGTAAATTAGTTTGATCAACATAAGTTATATTTGTAGAGGACCACACGATAGATCCGAATTCAGTTGTGTGAAATAATTAATGAACTTGTATAAGATTAAATATTGTAAATTAAACAGCAACACAACAACTAATTTAATTTACTACAAGTATAAACTGCCGATACTATTCTATCTAAGATAGAAGACCAAATCACCAAAGCGGTCAGAGAAATGAAGGAGCCTGCTTTATTGAAAGACACAAACAAAACATTAAACATAGTTGACTAACTTGTAGGCTTATCATGCTTAAACTACCTTGGTACTCAACCTACTGAATAAATTTTAAACTCATTAATTTTTACAGATCATTAAACTTGACAACGCCAAGAAAAACTATAACTGGAGGAGGGTAAAAATTTAAGATAACACAAGTAGATGGGTTTATACTGAACACTGTTGCAAAACGAGCCTGTAATTACGTAGTTTATGCGGGGTGGGGGGGACGAGCCAGTTTAATGCTGCTAGATAATGTTGGTCCCCAATGGGGTTAGGGTTCAGTCCAACAATTTTAGGTGGGAGGGGTCCAGTGGTTTTTCCGCGGGAAATTCTTTACATCAATACAAGCAATTCTTTTAAATCAATACAAATAAGAGGTTTTGAGTGTATGTAATATGTTCTTTGTTTGAAGTTTGTTCTTGACGATAAGGATTTCAGACACGTTGAACTGGTCATTTTCCATCGTTCCGGGGAAAACAACATTAGATATTGCTGTAACCTGTATATTAATTAAGCAGAAAATAGTTTAACACATGTTATGTTTTGATTATTGGGACAGATGTTTACTAATGTAAATAGTGATGTTTACTGTTGCTGTAAATACAATTTAATTGTATTTGGAGCAAAAGCTCAAGTCTATAGTCAGCTGTCTTTTGTAGTTTGTTTACATTCCTTCACTTACAAACAAAACACAATCACCAACATTGATAGCAAGTGAATGTAGTTTTGTTTTAAAAACAATTTTACAATATATTTGCATTTAGTTAGATCCAAGATGTCTTTGTTGGATGATGATGATAAGTCTGAGATTGATTCTAAAGAAGTAAGAAAACCTATGTTATTTTTTGCCACCAATTTGAAGCTATATCCAGAAGCTTTAAACAAGTCCCAGCTACCTGCTATGAAAAAGAGAAAAGAAAATGGGTTGAACCTAATGATAAAAAGTTACGAACAAAACTACGGACAAACTATTCTAATCAAACAAATGCAAAAGAAAATTATTATATGAATCCAGACTCAAAATCAAAACTGATACAAACAGGACTGGCAACAAACCGGTGAAACTAAACGCATGGGAAAAATACTTTGGAAATTATGGAGATTGATTCAACCAACTATACTAAAAGTACTGGCGCAGTACAGATTGGAGTCTCGAGTCGAGAAGAACAGCAGCTGTCTGCACCAGTGGATGAACATCAGTTATCAATACCAAGTACCAGTTCTACCAGTGAACATCATAGAGAAGGTGGTCATGTGCTGACCAGGCCAAGTAAACGGCCTAAGCTTACCAAAACTGACCAACATGAAACGGATGAAACCCGGGGACTCTCTACAGTTGAACTCCAAAGACTTGTGTTGTTAGAGCAGTTGGCAACAGCTAGAGCTCAGAAGGAGGCTGCAAATATGCAAGCCCAGTACTTTAAACACCAACTTGATTTGATGGATGTCATGAATATTTAATTAGTTCCAATATAAGTTTATGTTATTTTAGTTAAATTGTTAAAGGAAAATACAAGTTGATTACAAAATCTAGGTTTACAAATTTATTTTGTAACCTACATACGGTATTCGATTAAATCACACAAATGTTTAGAGACAAAAATGATACATAAACTGATTGAAATTGGTTATCAAAACACATTGTTAATTGGTACATCTAAATTGTCGATTACACCTGTAATCTGCCTTCTTATGAGCTGGCCTCTGGCTCTTATTCTGACGCCTTCAAGCTCAGGTGGGATTTCTTCCTCATCATCACATTGCCAGGAAAGTCGTGGTCCCCTGTTCTTGGCTATGTTGTGAAGAACTGCACAGCATAAAATGAGTTTTGGTACATTTACAAGAGCGACTCTGCAGGATGTTGAAGAAATGGAAATCTTCTTTTAGTTGCCCAAAGCAGCGCTCGATAATAACTCTTCCGACTTAAACAGTTTGTTGTATTTTCTTATCGCGTTATTTTCAGGATTTTGATAAAGAGTCATCAACCACGGCTCTATTCCGTAACCTGAGTCTCCTAGCAAAACACAGTTTTGAACAGTTGTCATTTTAGCCCTGACGGTAGAGTTTTTCCAAATTCTTGCGTCATGAACAGAACCTGGCCAGCTTGCGTCTATACTTGTGAAATGTTCTCTTGAATTACATGTAGCCTGTACATTGATTGATGCAAATCTCTTGCTATTTATATATTCATCCCCATGGTTCTTTGGTTTTGAATCTTTACGTGGGTACAGTCTATAACATTAATGCAAGTCGGAAACTTAAAGCGTTGTTGCCACTCATCCTTGGCCCTGTTCACATCTGCGAGTGTTAATGTGTACCTAATCCAGAGGTAAGTTTTTCCATGATGAAATTTGCAACATATTTGATAGTCTACAGACAGTTGTTTGTCGGTAAACAATTCTTCTGCAACACCAGTTTGATATCCAGGATTAGCCATATATCTCAAAAAGATTTCATTTGGGTGACTTGGCCTGTTAAGGTTGCCATGACAACCGAGAGTAAACAGCTGTTGATGACACAGTTCCTGCCTTTCCTACACATAATACTTCTAGAGAGGTTACTCAAGTTGACTGACTCTTTGAACCTTGTACTGTTGTATTCTGTGAGAACTAAAGTGAAATTTTATAATTATGTTTTTATATTGATAAAGAACTAATAAATTTGTGTTTTATAACGTAAACCGGAACTAAATTCATACATTACAATTTATACAGCTAGATGTAATATAGTTTTATCGTTAAGAAATTGGTTTATTGAATAGAGGTAAAGGTTTGGTTAAGAATTAAGATCTTTTACTGTAATTGGGATTTACTTGTTGTAAAAGATTGTAAAAAACGAATAAATAATACCAATTAATTACAGAATACACATGGTGGGAATGATGTTTTAATGTTATATATGTATATAATAGTTTATATTTAAATGTTACACGACCCGCTATATGAAGGGTGTCTCGGTAGACAACTACTTTTAAATAAAACAGGCATGTATTATTTAGGTGGAGGAATTTAAAAAATGTAAAAGAAGTTTCAAAATTAAATAACACATTTAATGTGATAATTACAGAAACATTATATTCGATAGTGTTATTTTAATAATATAGTCACAAAGTCGAAGATCTAAAGTCTATGTTGTTGTGGCGTGGTGGAAATTATAAACGCCAAAAGAGGCAAATCTACCAGCGACAAAAACACACTGACTCCTGATGACTTCAACAACAGCTTCCTGTCTTCAGTGAAGGCCACCTGCGACAAGGGTCCATCCTCGATTGGGAGCTCGGACCAACTTCTACGCAACCATGAGGTCCCCCATCAACCTTTCAACTGGAGCTTAGTGTCCTGTGAAGATGATCAAAAGTGTAAAGTAGTTCAAGCAAAGTTATCCATGATATTGATGTTGGTTTACTTAAGAAAGTGCTTCCAGCCATTGTTGTTCCTCTCTCAGTGCGTCGTGCGTCTTTGAAATCTGTCATTTCTTTTTGAAACAACTAATAAATAAATTATACAGTATATTTAGATTACCAGCTATCCAAGATGTCGTATTTCGCGCAATATGCATGTTTCTAAGACGTGATTCAACCGATTTAAAAAGTAAAGAGATACTTTTACTTTTGGTAAACATAAATTATACGAGTGTTTGTAATTGTAAATTAGTTTGATCAACATAAGTTATATTTGTAGAGGACCACACGATTGGTCCAAATTCGAAATAATTAATGCGTATAAGATAAAATATTGTAAATTAAACAGCAACACAACAACTAATTTATGGACTTACTACGAGTATAAACTGCCGATACTACCAGTAGACAACTACGAGAAAAATAGATAGAAGACCAAATCACCAAAGCGGTCAGAGAAATGAAGGAGCCTGCTTTATTGAAAGACACAAACAAAACATTAAACATAGTTGACTAACTTGTAGGCTTATCATACTTAAACTACTTGGTACTCAACCTACTGAATAAATTTGAAACTCATTTATTTTTAACAGATCAATTAAACTTGACAACGCTAAGAAAACTATAACTGGAGGAGGGTAAAATTTAAAGATAACACAAGTAGATGGGTTTATACTGAACACTGTTGCAAAACGAGCCTGTAATTACGTAGTTTATGCAGGGGACGGGGGACGAGTTTAATGCTGTTAGATAATGTTGGTCCCACAATGGGGTTAGGGTTTAGCCCAACAATTTTAGGTGGGGAGGGGGTCCGGTGGGTTTTCCGCGGGAAAATCTTTTACATCAATACAAGTCTCTTTTAAGTCAATACAAATAAGAGGTTTTGAGCGTCTGTAATATGTTCTTTGTTTGAAGTTTGTTCTTGACGATGGGTGGATTTCAGACACGTTGAACTGGTCATTTTCCATCGTTCCGGGGAAAAACAACTTTAGATATTTTTGCTCAGTAACGAAAATGTCCGCAATGATACGTCTGAAATATGCCCTTATAGCATTGAAAACCACTTTTACAATATTCAGGATTACTCACAGACACGACACATCGCTAGTAAACCACAATTAACCCGGAATTGTATTGCCACTCAACAAGATGAACACACAGAAGAAGTAGAAGCTACACCTGCGCCGACTAAAACAAAACTATAAAACAAGGTTCTTATTCAAGGTCAAGAAAAACAAATAAAATATCTACATCATAAACATGACAAACCATAGAATCAACAGTTGAGCGTTCGAAAAACATATGCAAATTTGTAAGCTGGATAAAGAACTACTCGTACAACTGCTATGCTCTAGTATTACGGAAGTAAGAAGGAAAATAAAGAACGCGTTTTAGATACGATCTGTAAAAGAGTGGATTAAGAGCACGAAGTAATGATATAACTGTTATCAATGTTTAACTAATTGTCTTTAGTTCTGTTATAGGAATTATAGCTTACGCTACATCATTTATTAACAGTAACGGTTGAACAACATGTGTGTTTTCATTACAACTTCTCTTTTTTTTTAGGTTATCTGAAGATGACAGCATTGCTGATCGAAAGGCATCATTACTTAAAAATTTCAATAAGGGTTTATTTGATTTTATATTGATTCTCTTAATTTTTGTAACCTTTAAAAAATAAAATTAGAGTTAAACCAATTATAATAATGTCTTTTGGACAAAAGCCCGAGAGGAATGGCTGGAAAAGTTGCGATCCTTATTCTTTACCTTGCAAAAGTTACGTTCTTTGTTCGTAATAACTTGGCGTATTAAAAAACTTTCAAGGCGTTGAAACCACGACAAAGAAACCTAGACTTTATATCTTTGTAGACTAGCTCTACAGTTTCATGACCCTTCTTAGTTTAGTGTCGACTCAACCTTTATAAAGCTAAGTGCTAAATTAATAATTGTTCAGTTGAACAATAACAACTACGTGGCCCAATAAAACAAGATACACTCAGTTTCGCTAGCAAGCTACTGTAGATGTAGGCTTATTATAGAAGGCACTCTAGTAACTTTTAAGGACGAAAGATGTTAAAGCATACAAAGTCATCAGATGTTTATAAAAATGTGTATTTGTAAATGTTTAAATATCTATTTACCTGTTCAGTCGTTTTAAAATGGTGGCCAAATAATTGATGTTTCGCTCTAACAGCGAATCGAGAATCCTTATTTTAATTAAATTTGAAATTCACTTTACCTCCATGATATCTATTAGGATTTGCAGTCAAATACCACGTAAAGTGAGCATTATTGGAAGTTCATTTGATCCTAAAAATTCTACCGAAGTAATTTGAAAAATGTTTAACAGATTCGAAAAACTGTTGTAGACTTGGCAATTTCTACCACTTACGCGTGTGAAACGGCCTGTTTATAAATACACATTATAAAACACTACTCTCTCTATTTTAATGACGGGCAAACTAGAGGGCCGTGACATTGAGTATCGTCTCTCAGAATAATGTAAAGCATAAATTTTCACCGAAAATTTGACACCACACACCGACAGTTTTCATCGAAATTTCTTGAAATAAGGTTCATTATATGTTTTGATGACTCCGCTGAGCCGAATAGACATTTTCTCATTGACAAGACCAGGACATAAATAAAAATATTAAGAAGCTGTTTGTTTGAACTCCTTGTTTTTACTAGTAAACCAATACAATTTTCAAACAAGTTGTCAGTGGAGTCCCTGCAGTACATTGCCATATTTTTAATAAAGCTTTTTAAAAGATCTGATGAAAGTTGTTGGGTTGAGGAGTCTCAAGAAAATGCTTGCTTTTACATGGTTCTTAAGGGAGAATAAACAAAATGACCGTCCGGTACTGTGGACTCTTAACGATATGCCTCTTATGCACGTTGTGTCGCCAATAACATGCTTATTCCTAGTTGAAAGTGTTCAGATGGCCGCCATTTAAATGTTACCTTTGCTTAAGCTTTAATAATTGTGGAAAACAGGATCTTTTGTTTAAATTATGCTTCCAGTTTTAGGTTTCGAGTTATCATTAAAGAATTACGTATTCTTATGAATTTATATTTTTTCTCAGAACGTCACTTCTCACTAATTGAGCCAAATCAATCTCGCATATAACTAATGTGAAAGTCTACTATGTAGCCCGACAAAAACAAGTTACACTTATATTGACTAGCAAGCTACACGAGATGTAGACACAGTACAGAAGGCGCTATAATATGGAACATTGGACCTTTAATAACATTAATCTTTTAACAACTGTATTATTTCATGTAGTAAAATATCATAATTTTACAAACGAAAATATTTCACGTATGTATCAAACGTAAATTTCAAAAACTATGTTTAGTGGGTTTAGCCAAATTTTTTTTGATAATTTTGTCCTAACTGTCACTGCTTGGATAGAACACCGGGATCTGCGATTAAAACATTTCACGAAGTTTCATCTTGGTTTTCTCACAAATGAAGGGCCAAATGAACATGAGCGATTAGCTACACGTATACTCTCTACTTTTTAAACGCGTTGGTAAGTGGGGCTTATTTTTGTTTAGCTCTGATATTGGGAAAACAACACATGACCAGCTCAGGCGGAACCATATGCGTTCACTTGAACCTTGCACCATTGAAATCAAACGTAATAGAAACATGACCTAAAACACAGTTTATTACTCTTCTCTATGTCTATGTAACTTGATCAGCCCAAATATAAATGTGTTCAGTGGCTGCTGTTTTGAAATCTTAAAAGTTCTGGGGCTTTTTGGGTGAATTAACTATTAAAAACTGCACAGAATTAAGTTAATATAGTTAAATAAGTTTATGAGATCGATCCAGGGTGATCCATAAATACCTATAGCTTGTACGAGTACGTTAAAAGAGACCATTATTTCGGAACCTTTTCCAAAAATCTAATTGGAAATTAAAATTGTGTAACCGTGGATACACGGTTTTCTTTGCATTTCAAATACCGAGATCCAACATGGGACCAGCAGGCTCTTGTACGTTCCTTGAAAATTATGTGGGAGGCAACTGGTGTGACAAAAGGAAGATGCTGAAATTCGAGCCTGTGAGTTTTAGGTTGGGGAGAATCCCCTGAATATACTTAGGGTTTATTTAGTCTTTATACAGTAAATATTAATGGGTAGGGCTCAAAACTACTAAATTTAATATTTTTCAGTGAAACAGTTTTCCCATGGTTTAATAGTAGCGCGAGTTTAGGTCCATGCTCATGCTACGAGTAGTATTGAGTTGCCTGAAAAGGCTAACTAGTGGATTAAACGTAAATGTATTTGAACAAATGTACTTCTAATAGTGACGAGTTATTGTTATTCAATTTACGTTATTTTCCAAACTACGTGATAATTTCTCGTAGCTCATTTCAAAATTTACCTCAAAATGGTAGTATCTTAAAACGAAAAGGATTCTTTAACACTAAAACTTTTCGTTGTCTAAACTTGTAGAAAATACGCCAACTTAGCATTTCTTACAATGTGCCTCGAACGAGAAAGCTGCTGTTAATATCAGTAATGAACTCTGCAAAGTTTTAACAGTTCTGTTTTTGCCAGCCATGACAGAAACAAGTTGTTTAACAACTTACTTACTCAGGAACAACAGGACGTGTTTAGTACACTAATGATTCTTTGTGCAAATAATCAGGTAATTAGTATGTTATATTAGTATTATTAGTAATAATTATTTATTTATTTAACTATCAACATTAATTTTAAATACGTATACCGATCCGATAAGAGTTAATTTTACATAGCAATTTCCAAATCAATTATCGGTGTGTGAATGGTGGATTTGTTAATAAATTTCAAATGAGCTAATGTAAAGCTAAAGGTTTATTGTTTGGTAAGCATGTTTGGTGACGAAATTATGATTAGGAATAGCTTTTCGTTAAGAACTAAAACACCCACTACTCGTATCTTTAAACACAGAGGAAAGTAAGGGTTTGTAATCGTGGTGGACTCGACGAGGACTGCTTTTTATGATGCTACTGTAATTTTAATGACATGTATGTGTAGCAGCTACTCTATCGTTAGTTTCAAGAAAAAATGCAGGGTGCTCCGTAAATATCTATAATATTTACTTTTATGACCGCTTTAAAATATATTGGTAGTTTTCAACAAACGCCAGGAAAATAAATTCCTTCAAATTGCATACAACTTAACAAAACTAAAGTTTAATGACACTAAAATTTAGGATACATTCTGTATACAAATAAGTTTTATTTCAGTTTTAATGAACTCAATGGGTATGAATGAAAGGAAACCTCTTTACTTTTTCAATCTACGTGAAACTGAACTGTAACAGGTTAGATAGGGAACGAGTACAGTATAGAATAGCCATCTGGGTGTGTATTTGTGTAGTGTGTTATAATATGTGTGTTTGTTATCTGTTCTTTCATCTATTTTTGAGAAAGGAACACCGTAATTATTATTTATAGGGTAAGGGAAGTGGAATCCAAACACCCCAAAAACTGACAAATTTATAACATTTTTTTCAGTTAGTAACAATATTAGATGTATTATACTGTATAAAGTCAAGTTTACGTAACATTACTTTTCTAAAAGTTGAATATACCAGTAACACAATCATTTCTAAGTTACCACAGATACGCGTTGGCCTTGCCTGTATGACAAATGATGAGTGATGATTGCGGGGATGTGTCGGTATCGATCAACCATCACACCGAGGGTAGATGTGACCATCAGCTGTTCCGCTTTGTTTTCCCGCCATTAGCTAATAGCCGACCACACCCTCTCAGTCTCACCTCACCACCTGATCCCGGCGCTCACCACCTGATACCTCCTGTCACTCACAGATACACCACATAACTCATGTAGACTACTTGATATCGCATAGCTAAGGCGAGAATCGAGAGATATTCTATCAACATACATGAAAATCGCTAAGTATTTCGTATCTTCTATGCTTTTGATAATGACAAAACTATTTCACACCGAGCTGAGGTCAGAAAACTCAATTTGTTTTTATTTGGCTATATGTTTCTTTTTTAGTAAAAGGAAAGAAACGGACTTTTCCTGCCACTTCCGGAGAAAAGCTCTCTCCGCCACTATTATGAACTTTCAAAATATATAATTTCATTATTAATATCAAGATTTCTCTCAGCCATTATCTTACAAAACTTAACTTCTCACTGTGTAATAAGTTATATTATTTTAAAACGATTTTAGGTGTTTTAAATTCAATCTAAAATAATGGTTGACAATAAATCAACTCAAATATGACATACTGTGTCCATCCCTTCTAAACAACTATGAGTAAGTCTGTGTGGGGGTTTTCTTGTATAAAGCTGTGTTAATTGCAATTGTTACTAACATAACATACAATTTTTTATGTGTATAGGATATATGTTTTAAATTTTAAACAAGTATTAAAAACTACTTGCTTCAAAATTCGTTTTATAAATTACGAGAGTTTTTGGACAACTAAATTATTGTTTGGATGCAAACCAATTTGTAAAACTTTAGTAGCATATTATGTAAAGCAGTATTTTTATTCAAGTCTTACCAGTGGATAATGGAATAGGGGTTTTAAATTTTACGTTTTATTTCAATGTAAAAAAGGTATTGTATTTTAAAATTTGACAATAAACGATATATGTTGTGTTAAAGGCTTGGTTAAATAAACCTCTGAGTTCAAGGAAGTGTATAAAGGTAAGGGTGTGTCTGGAAGGAAAGAAGTTTCTTGGTTTGGTGAGGTTAATGGGTTGAAAATACACACCAAACTAATTTGCATCTGTTACCTGAAAACTAAAGTAAATTCGTTAAAGTTTTATATTTTACAGTGTGCTTTAACTTAGGGTGGGGTGGTTTTTGTTCAAAGGTTTGTCCTACGATGTATGGTAACTTCTATGACCAAACCCTCTCTCTGCATACTTGTTTTAGATTGCATAAATTGATTAATTTTAATCTACACAAAGTTTAACAGTAAAAACTATTGTATAAGTATACGTTCATTGCAGTTAAAATGGTGTATGACACATTAAAATAAGATACTGAACGTATTTACATACATATATAACAAAGTTTGTTAAGTTTAACTTAACCTACGAGTATGTTTGTCTTGGAAGAATATTACATAATTATTTTCAAAGGTGTTTTCAACCTCTTCTAACCAATAAGTACATGATGCAACTTTAAATCCACCCTGATTCAGTAGAGGTTTAAATGTACTTTTAGTAGTTGGACAAGTTCCAAAGCCAATCCCTGCCCTCAAGCTAAGCTGCACTATTGTCCCTGTCTGAGTGGTTTCCTTTAAGTAGTTTCTTTATTTAATTTGCAAAACATTTTAGTGTCTAGATGAAGTAGTTCTCTTTACATATGGGAATTAGTTTAAATACAAGTGTACATAAGACCTTTAAACTGAAAAGTTACCATGGCATTAAGGCTCCATTGTGCGTCAAATTAGTTTTATCATCATACCATTATACTAGCTAACAGTACCCGCACTACGCTACGGGATTTCAAACATGATTTTTGTGATTTAATTTACCAATACTTTTTATTTCTGCCCAGTACCTTGAATTTCAAAGAGAAGAAATCTGCCCAGTGCCTTGAATGTCAAAGTAAAGAAATTCTGAGGTAGTTGTTTCCAATATTAAACCTCCAAAAACCAATCTACATTTTTGAATTTTACTATACTTTTGCTTATACTAAAAGGAGTGTTCATACTAAATTTCAAGTTTAAGGCCTTAGCGATGGTTTTGGCTCAGCGATCAGTGAGTGAGTAGGTGAGTCAGTCAGTCAGGACGAAGTATTTTATACAAATTGGTAATTCTATCTCTGTTGTTTACAGAAGAATTACAACACACGTGGCTACTGTTAGTTATGTTATAGAGCTTACAAAACAAATTGTTCGTATATTTTTTGTTTCAAATTCACGTTTTACGACTTATTACCGTTTAAAATTCTTAAAATGCCCACATTTTATTTTAAACGCAATGGTGGAATAAGGTTGTCAAATATCTTCATAGATCAAAGTTATTAGACTTGCATCACAAGGACGTTATAAAGCAGCTCCTTTATTCCATACAGTGTGTTACAAAACTTGTAGAAGTTTAAATCTGATTGTACTGTATACTGTATAGAGGACAAGATTACAGGACATATACAAGAACGAAAAACAACATAAAGTCCTTTATACTACACAAAAACTCCTTCAACGCAATATAGTAGATAGTAGACTAAAAATATTTATCTTTCCCCAACTGTGCCTTGAGTTTTGTAAATCTGTAGTAAATCTCACGCTTGTAACGTGAGTATATCCTAACAATACGAATGTGAATATTATACATATTTACACTAACAATCGCAGCGTGGTCCAGGCATAATGATGACATTGACGTTATCAGCTGTTATCAGTTGTGGCGGCGCAGCGCGGTGTGAGCGCGCATGTCGGTCGGTGCGCACCTCCCCTACCGACACCCTCGTCACATCAGTCCGGAGACGCGCTGCGTGCCGTGCCCTCCTCGCGCTCGCCGTTCTGTGCTTGCCGCTTTGCCTGCCATTCACCCCTTACTTGGACATTATAACTTAGTGTTTACTGGCTTCTTCAACTTTTAAGGTAATATATTGTTGGTTTAATTAATGCTAAACAGTTTTAAAATATATTTTTCAAGCTTGCAATTAGGCGCTTTATTAAAAATTAGCTTTACTCATAGCTAAACCATGAGTATTTAAAAGAAACTATTCTTCAAGTAATTCTTATTAGAATACATTTTACTTTCGGCTTTTTTGGACCCAGTTTGTTACTATAAAGCCAAAGCATCGAGAACTTTGTGTTTCTAACTACAGAAACTGTTATTGCTCGACAGTTCAAGTAAATATTTTGATTAGATTGATACGTCTGCAACAACAGTAACCAACCACAGTACGTTAAGCAGTTAACACTAACATTAAGTCAGAGTGATACTAGCAGTGTGCCGTGTTTGTAATTAAAACCATCAATTGGATATGTCTATACTTTACTAAAATAACCCATACAATGTTTCGTGTTCATAAATTTGGTTTCGTCTACCAATACTACAGATATTTCTACAAGCAGAACCAAAGGTGTAATTGTTACGAAAATCAAGAAACTTGTTGTAAGCTGCCATAAGTGAATAAAATATGGTAACTTCCTGACGAACTGGTGCTTTATAAATTCTTACAAACACTTTAATCCGTACCAGAGCAAGTTTAGCTCCCTACAAGATTTACTACGCGTGTGTGCTGTTTTCGTTTTAGAGTTCTACAAGAATTGTGTTAAGTAGTTTTCCAATTACAAGGTGCCAGGAAGCACGTAAACACATGCAGCCCGGAGGTACGTTTCTATCTTTAGTGAGGAAAGCTTTGAGAGATATATTAGCAAACTGAGAAATACAACAAGTAACACTTGTTGTCCTTGAACCGGTGTAGGTTCCAGGTTCTCACTTACACAAATGCACGGCAACGTGAACTGACTTGTAAATGAGTGTCGCACTTAGTTATATTTTATATAAATTATGGAATTTATCAACCTTGAAATTAATTAACAATGTAATTAAAAAATAATTATTGTTTGTAATACTGAAGTTTTTTTACTTGGAAATAATCAGTTCTTGTTTTGAGTAATATCCTTCGGTGTAATGTAACTACTACAACTCAAACTTACTAGTTTTATAGCTTAAAGTTGCGTATTATTATTTATAGGCGTATTCATAAGGAATGCAGGTCAGTTAACTAAATAAATAAATATTTTATTGCGTTAAACATATACATGTTATGCAACCGTCATAGTGTTAAGTATCTAAAGTTTTGCATTCACACACATCAAAATCCCATTCAAACATACTACTATTACATATTACTATTTCAACCGAAGTAACCAACATTTCCAGGTATGCGCCAAAGTGTGCAACTTGAAACTATACAATTCAAAATATTAATTCCAGGATTTATTCCGAGCAACAAAACAAATTGAATCTTCTAGTTAACCAATGAAAACTTAAACATACTGAATGCGTATAGGTACAAATACTCTACGATTGATTGTAATAGTAGTACACAACCTTTTTTCTAGAACATAAAATAATACAAAACGTATAAATATCTCGACTCCAGTCTTCGCCACTACTCTCCGTCGTTTTCTCACACCCGGAGCGTTTAGGTAGCCTTTTTAGTACTTTAGCGCGCTGGGTCATATTCGTTTTTTAGTCACAATCCGACGCAAGTGACTGAAATACATTTTTCGTAAAAGAATTTTCCCAAATTAGAGCTGTTAGCACTTTGCTTAACCCCTTAGGAGGACCACGGGATTTACTTTCGTGGCAACTTATACTTAAGAAGTTGACTTCACCACGATTTTGGAGCTCTTCCTGCTCCCGCAGTAGGTCTGCTACTCGACCTGTGGTCATCGCCGTTGACCAATGTTGTGGTTCTTTCACTGCCCTGCTAGGTAGGATGTCCTACACCTTACATTTATCATTCTGCCGAAGCAGTACCCTCATCCTTCGCTTGCTTACCGACCTAGACCTTCGCAGGGGTTGGTTACCCTACATAGGTCTGGGTTGCTCGGCCTAACAGGCTCTACCTACGTGTAGACAAGGGTAGAGTTTGAGGAGAGAGGCTAAGTTGTCCTTCCCTTGGGGACATGTGTTATGCTTCATCCCCCCTTAGGCCTTCTTTTGTGTTCCAGTGATTATAAAAGTAACCTTTTACAAGGACATAATCCAATATGTCACGTGAACTAGCATTACACTAATTATTGATCTTTACTGTTTTGGTTACTGAGATGGATGTATGAGTCAGAGTATTGTCTCTACATGGGCAGAGGTCGCGTTGCATAAGTGCATGTACTTCACCTGTGTGATTAAACAAATCTCTCTATAGCATGGGTTCAAAGTTACCCGTTGGACGTTTGAGTTTTCAAAGCTATTATTTGTAAACACTTTCCATATTAGATGGATTTTCTCTTTTGAGTCTTAGGTCACGTTTTCCATAAACACCTTCCGTTTTATAAATGCAACCTTACAACCTCTATTTCGAGAGGCTTTATGGTAAAGTAGAAACATGTTTAAAATAAAGAAAGAAAAAGGAGATATTAAAATAGTTAACTATTAGAAGAAACAAGTATAAATAGTTATTTTTTCGACCTTCCAATTTTGTTTGAGTTTTGTTCACCGTACGATATTTATCCTCGATATAGGATCCAATTACTCAAGTAAAAAATTAGTTTTTCTTGTACGACAGCATTTTATTTCACCAAATGCAATTAACAAGTGTCCTTTCCGTTTTCCTTAAACCTCACTCACCAAAACCTTCTCACATTATCACAGATCAATATTCTTCTTATCGTCCTTTGGCAACGAAATTTCACCACATCCTACAAAACTGTAACTATAGGTTAGTTTTGGGTATCGGGGTTTCCACTCGTGTTAAAGACCCCAGTTTCAAGGATGTAGTGATCACACTCCCGTTGAGTAGTCGTGCGATACTTTAAATCAATTATATTGTTAAAACCAACTAGTATACAGCGGTAAGATTTGTTATGAAAGTGTCGTAGGTGGCCATCTGAGCGACTCTTATCTTCTCAACAATAACACTTGAAGGCCGAGCGTGGTCGCCCGTCAGCCCGCTGATAATAACAACTTGATATAACTGTGGTTCTTATCTATGTCGTGCATTCTCACTTCCTATTTGTTTTGAATCTAGTTCCTTATCCATTTCAACAACTATTTTACTAGTTTACTGTTTCTTACAGAAAGTTGAAAATTATACTCACAGTGAAACAGAAATAAATCTCGTAGAACTAGAAATACTAAAAAGGAATACTTTAAAATTGATGTCATCACAATCACGCTATAACACTGATGTAATAATTACAGATATATTATTTAAAACAATCCTGTAATATGAGTTGGATTTAACAGTTAAAACCTTTAAAGGATATGAGTTTTACTTGAAACCCTTAATATGTGAAAACTACTATTACTCGTAATACAAACAACTATGATTCCTTTTTGGTCTAGAAGACGATAAAATATGACCTGTCCGCAAAATCTATGGCTAATTTACAGTCTAAATCGAGTAAGAAAGAGTTATTTCAGGTAAATATGTGGCATTTAAAACACTGCTAGTATATTCTACAGACACTAACATGCTACGCAATTTTCGTCAATTACTACCTAATGCATAATTTCAATTGCAAACTAATAGAAATCTTACAAATATTTAAAGTTAAATTATGAAATCAGAAATACATAGATAAAAAATATCTGTAAATTCAGTATTTCTCGGCTAAAGTTTACGGTTTATCGTCAGAGCAATTTGTACAAAATGTTATCGTACAAATTACTTTCATCCTTGAAGAACTATAAACAGTTGATTGTGGGCAATCATATCACCTGATAACTCACACTGACGGTGAATAACAACAGAATACACATGAATAGTACAAGAATTTACTTACCAGTGATGTTATGTAAAGTTTACAGCACAAATCAATTCTCCGAATGCAATACTATTTAATAAAGTTAAATTAAAACGTAGCTTGATGTTCAAATACAGTAGTTATTAATACGTACATACCAGGTGTCTGTAACTCATTTGGGTCGTGATGATTCAGCGAATGCAATTGTTAACTAGTTTGTTGTCAGCGCATTTATACCGAGCTTTAAACGCAAATAAGTGGGTAAAAGTAAATAAAATGCGTTTTTAAAAACAACATTTAAAATGATTTAATATGACATAGTTAATTAATGAGTTAATTGAGTTTAATTTATTAACTTATACAACTTCGGAGATAAAATCTTTTAGTGAAAACACAGCTAGTCAGGCTAACTGAAAGCCAAGCGAAATAGCATCATGTGTAACTGGACATTTTTTGTTTATTTTGAATTGACAAATCACTTGACGAAGTTTGAACCCGTTATTACTGGACACTCTGTACAGGCAGGCACAAGTTTGGAAACGCCTTTATAACTTTTTAACCAGTTTTTTCAGCGCAACCGAAATCTGTACATTTTATTACAGGAACCCAAAGTACCTTTTAATGCATTCTGACACTTTGCCCCAGTTTTCAAAATGGGGATTGGGGGGGTATGATCATAATTTTCTTAGGGAAGCCCCATCGAGTGATACCTCATTTTGAAGGTCTTAACTAATGTTGAATGCTGAAAACTAGAAGTATCTATCTTAACCCAGATAGAAATGGCATTGATTTTAACTTACACAGATTTGTATCATGAAAGTGTGAAAACGCCTTTATAACTTTTAACCAGTTTTCCAGCGCAACCGAACTCGGTACATTTTACAAGAGGAACCACAAGTACCTTTTAATGCATATTGACACTTTGCCCCAGTTTTCAAAAGCCCCATAATTTTCATAGGGAAGCCCCATCGAGTGCCACCTTATTTTGAAGGTCTTAGAAAATATTGATGAAAGTTGATAATTAGAAGTCTCTAGCTTAACCCAGAAAGAAATAGCGTCGATTTTATGTTACACAGAGTTTTAGTCTACCCCCCCCCCCAATCACCCATTTTGAAAACTGGGGCAAAGTGTCAGTATGTGTTAAAAGATAACTTTGATAACTTTAATAATATGTACCAAGTTTGGTTACGCTGAAAAAACTGGCTAAAAAGTTATAAAGGCGTTTCAACACTTTCGCGTAGTAAAAATCTGTGTAATTTAAAATGGACGCCATTTCTTTCTGGAATAAGATAGAGACGTCTAGTTTTCAGCATTCATCAACATTTTCTAAGACCTTCAAAATGAGGTGTCACGATGTGGCATCCCTTGAAAATTATACACTCTCCCCAATCCCCTAATTTGAAAACTGGGGCAAAGTGTCAGTTGCATTAAAATATACTATTGATAATTTAAATAATATGTACCAAGTTTGGTTGCGCTGAGAAAACCGGGTAAAAAGTTATAAAGGTGTTTTCACTTTTTCGCATAATACAAATCTGTGTAATTTAAAATGGATGCCATTACTTTTTGGGTTAAGATAGGGACGTCTAGTTTTCATCATTCATCAACATTTTCTAAGACCTTCGAAATGAGGTGTCGCTCTATGGGGCTTCCTATGAAAACTATGGGGCTACTCCCCTAATCCCTCATGTTGAAAACTGGGGCAAAGTGTCAGAATGCATTAAAAGGTACTTTGGGTTCTTCTAATAAAATGTACAGATTTCGGTTGCGCTGAAAAACTGGTTAAAAAGTTATAAAAGGCGTTTCCACACTTATGCCTGACCCTGTTTATGTTGTCATATTTGAATTTCATTAGTGTCTCTTCTGCTTACTTAATACATGGGCTTAAATCTGTTACAAGGTTAATTTAGCTGCTGTCCTAAGCACGTTATTTGTAACTCCTGGACTGGAGGGTCCGGACCTGTATTGTGTGTGCCGATTTGTACAGTGGAATCTTCGTTGCAGAAAAATTAAAACTATATAAATTGCAGGAAAATAATTAAATGGTAAAAGTAAAGAGACAGCTAGGAATGACATTCTTTCGATAAATGCGTCGTTTACCAGATAACCACCATTTTGTTTTACAATACATATTTTATCTCTGAAACCACTCAACCGATTTTCTTGAAACTCGCCAAATTACCTACTGTTAATCGCACTTTTCCATGTAACTCAGTCGTTTACCAACGCATATTCAGCATTTTCATATAAATTTGTTGGAGAAAATGTCTTTAGAAAACTATCAATGGCATTGATGTTTATCACACAGTTTTCCTTTTACTGAAATTCAAGTAACCAGAACATACCAAAAAGCCAATTTGAAACCAGACATTGGTTATGTGGAAAGTGTTGTGTACTGATCTCATCCAGTTACAAAACTATACTGACTTCTTCAAGAAGGTTGTACTGGAAACCGGCATGTTTTGGTAATGTGACCGTATATGTTTGATATATGCGTGCAGGATATGCCCTTGTGAAGGACGCTACAACTTATGATCCAGGCCGATAGTAACAAGCCGCTGGTTGCAAAACTTCCCAAGCATGTTCCAAACTGGTTTTAAAAGATACAATTAATCGTATTCTGGTAACCATTTGTCCTACAAATCTGGTACCAAGTCACTAATCCACCAAATGTTTCGTTTAAATGTCACAGATGTAATCTATATCCTTTTAAACCGAAACAAAACCTCTTCCTGTTGATGGAAGTATTTACAAGGTGGAGATGAGCTTCGTTCATGATGCAGGTTTATGAGTCAAGGTTGCGGAACCTTAGAGAGCACCTTTACGACCGAAGTCTTGTCCTGGTTTTAACTCTAGGAGAAACACTCTTTTCAAACATAAAGAAAGGTCAGAAAAGATTGTGAGTTTATTACAAACGCTAACAACATCTGCACTGTAGTTATCCTGCTTGAAACCAAAACCTAAAGGTTTTATTCTTTGAATAACAATACCGATGCACAACTTCATTCATGTTTGGTATTAAGGTTTAAGTTATAGTTTAAAGTAGCAAACTTATATGCTCATTTTTTATGCTTAATTTTAACTTTAATTTTTGGGTATGATACTTATTTTGGGTTTTAAGTCTAAAAAAAAAGGTTTAATCTTAATAAACACCTGACCATTTTCCAATAGCGTCTTGCCGACTTATTCTATACTACCGTTATACCAAGAATTTTGAAAATATTATCCTAGGCATTTCGTGTGCCACTTAGTGGGAATAAGTCCTGAATCTGTCTCAGACAGCTTATCGTGGCCACCCTAAACATAGTTATGAAATGTGTCAAGCTCGGTGGGAGGTTTTCAAGATATTTTAAAAACACCTTGTATTAAAAATAACAAAGCCACGGTTGCCGAAACATTGATAAGTTTTGATATTGCTTTGTTTAAGTTGATGCTACTGTTCTATCGTTATAATATCTTAGGTTGAAAACGATAGTTTAGTTTGAATGTTTAGCTATATTCATACCGGGCTTATACAGGGTGTCCCATAAGTAAAGTGCCAGACTCTAGGAAAAGGTTATATGGGTCAAAATAAAAAGAAAATCAAGAATAAAGGTTTTTCCAAAAATGCTTAGTTAACCAAATATTTGCCATGTTACATTTTTCGCTAATTATGTATTATCTCCCACACCATTTATCGGATTTGACTCAAACTTAACATACATTTGTATCTAAGTAAGACCGTTTATGGAAAAATTACTTGGATGAACTAACTTGTCATTTAAAACGGTGGCTATTTTATGGTAATTTTAGATCATGTTTGGCATTACACCTTAAATAGCGAACAAACAGTGAGTTTAACGATACAATATTAAGAATAACGTTTTAAAGTGAATTTTATAAACTATCTTTTGACATCAAGGTCATAAAGATTTGTTAGGAAACAACGAAGCTTTAGGGGAAACTCTGGATGACAACAACTTTCCACCTTATTATCTTGATGTTTGCCACGGTTTCCAGTGTAACTTTGTTGATTATGAATATATTTTTTTTACCTTGGTGTCAATAGATAGGTAGTACAATTCGCTACAAAACAATATTCTAAACACTTTATCGTAAAACCCACCGCTTATTCACTATTTAAGGTGTAACTCCAAAAATGACCTAAAATCACCATAAAATAGCCACCGTTTTAAAATTATAAGTTAGATCATGCTGGTAATTTTTTCAATAAAATGATCTTACTTAGATACTATTATTTTATGCTTAGATTGATCTTCAACCGATAAGTGGTGGGAGATAATAAATAATTAATGACACATATAAAATGGCAAATATCTGGTTAACTTAGGGTTTCGGAAAAAATATTATAACTAATGTTATTCTTTATTTTGGACCCATATAACATTTTCCTAGAGTCTGGCACTTTACTTATGAGACACCTGTATAGGTTTTACGTAAATCCTAGGACGATAGTTAAACATAATACATCTTTAGATTCTCAGACCAAAGCGTATTTTGTCAACATAAAGCGGAGTTCATTTGACGAATGTATTAATGTCGAAGGGATTCAAAACTCGTTTCAAAGCAATTCTAATTACTCAACTATTTTTCCGTTTAGGCGAGTCAACGTATCTTATTTTGGTTTACCCTTACCCTACTAGGAGCTAGAAAGAACAAAATTGAAAAACATAAAAAGACTATGTGCAATGCATTTTGAATTATGAATAAATAGTACAATGTATTTCATCACTAGGTCAAAAATACGAGTGATGAACGATACATTTTGTCTTGATGCAAATCATAATGAGAAATAAATGTCAATCAATGTTTTGAATAATATTTAAACACAAATTAATCAGTTTTCAACTCAAAAGTCGGATTTGTACTGTTTTGAAGAAACACCTTAAGACTGATTTACTAAATTCTGTGTTAAAGTTCAAAACAATTTCGTTGAAACAGCTAATGTCGATGCCACAAAAAGATTATTTAAACTTATCTTTTTCTCCTTACGCATAAAAAACATCAAACCAAACCATTATTTCCCGAAGATAAAAGTACAACTTAAGACCTTCAATTCATGAGTCTAAAGCAGCTGTTTTAGTGCAAAATAATAAAAAACTTGTTTGTATAATTTTATTCAACCGGCTATTAGCTTCTTGCTAAGAATTCAAAATCATAAGTTAATTCAGTAAATAATAAACTATAGGCTAGTTTAACTTTGCCCACAACTCGAGCCATAAATTGCCCCCGTGTTTTCATGTGGCAGGAGGGTGGGGGTGTACATTGTGTTGAAGTTGTAATGGAGCTGGTCGGTTGTTGACTCGAGTGCTGGAACTGCCAGATGCAAGATCGTGCTTTGAGGGTAAACACAGAGCACAATAAACCGCCTCCAGGTCACGGCCCAACCATTCTATAATACTGATTCTGCTATAGTCACTTTAATTGAACTTTCTAAACATGCTGTCACATGAAAACAGGGGTTTTCGTTTCTTTTCATGCTTTCAAATTATCTCTTCACCAAAATCAACAAATATTGACATAACGGTTTGATGCTAAATATACTCTTCAGCTTAAAGTTTGTAATTAAAAATACATTTTAAACCCCTTAGAAGTTAAAATTATTTACTTTCGTTACGGTTATAAATAATTATTGAATTTATAGGTTGTCTATACTGTATACATGAATGACCTAAGTGCCATTTTGATCTAAAATATGATAAAAACAAAACAATAAGTTCTTGTAATAGTTATGTATACAAAATGTCAACGCACATTTAAAAATGCTAACCAAATAAAAAAATCATTAATCATTTTACTTTAATCGTAAGAGTCCTCACTACTATCTGTCTATGTTTTTGTGCTCATTTTTTTCATTTGCTCATAAAACTTTAAACATTTCTTTAATAATACAATGATTAAAATAAAACAGAAATAATAGCGTTCAGCACCTGTTTAATTCTTTGAGCTTGTCGAGAAATGGTACCTTAAGAGAAAAACTTAAAACCCTTTCAATCGATTTTCCTTGAAACACGATTTAACTTGAGTAATACGCGTATTTTAGTGAGGATAATTGTAGCTAATATTAGACACAGTACACAGTGTGGGGATAATGTAATGAGGAGATGCGGTTATGGGAGAAGGTGCCAGCTGTATTTTAGGCTGGACATGAATAGTCCACATCGATGAGTGACAGCCAAACACAACACGACCGATCACTTTACCTTACTGTCAGTGCTACCACCATATCTACCGGCAAGAATCTAGTGTTTCGTAACAAGTAGGCCTATATGTACATTGTACATGCGAAGCATTACGACCACTTTCTGTATCCAGTAAAACGTAATTATTGTTAAAATGAATCGTTCAGGTACAGTCCAACATCTACTGGTACGTAGAAAGTATCTAGTGCAAGAAACCCCGGCTGAATATTGTGTAGTCATTTGATGACTATTGTGTTAGTAAGAGTTACACAAGATTAACGGTTTGTAAATATTTTCACCATAAATCTTTATTCAGCAAATTAAACTAAATTCGCCTTTTGAGACGCATTTCATACAGCTGTTGTTCCTACTATAAGATTTTTCCTAATGTTCAAATTTATGAACAATGTTCAGGTTGAACAGGGTTACCACATGTAGTTTTCAAACAATATGTCAACACGTTTGATGATCCATGTACATTGAAAGGATGTGGATTCATTAAAAACTACCGCAGTTATTGTATCAAAATGTCTCTATTTTGCAAATCTTTGAGGACAAAATACTGTTATATCGTCATGAGTATCAACATGAAATATTTGTTGTACTCACAGATGTTACCAGTCCAGTATGTAGCCGACCTTGAATTAATCCCAGGCTATAAACCTAACAAATTTGCTGAAGAAAGCTCGCAATCAGTTCTTAGCAGTGGGTACCAACTGGTAAAATAAACCATTTGGGCTTTGAAATTTCAAGCAGAACAGATTTAACTATATAAAATTTCCAATCTATATATAAAGGCCATGAGATATGTTTTAAAAATGTTCAGACGGCCAATTAATATTACATTTCTACTAAAATGTGTCTTTTGTTATTCTTATGTAAGAATAGCCGGCTGAAGAGCTTCTCTTTAGCTTAAGGTCGAGAAGAGTGTAGAGGGTGTGGATTTAGAGAGGGATAAGGTGAGCTACAGAGACAATTCCCTATCACGAAATGGTGATTCCGGTATCGTGATTTCTCACCATTAATCCGTGTAATGATTCGCAAACTGAGTTGGCGTGTCATTGGGCGGTTCTCTCGCAACCTCGGCTAACCTGCTCTCTGTCAGGGTAGGCAGCACCTTTTCACTCCCTTCAAAGTGTTCAATACTTCATAGCATGGATCTCATATGGCCGAATCCATAAATTGGGTGAATTTGACAGACTTTTATTCGCATGAGTATTGCAAACAAAATAATTTTATGAAGCTTAAGCTTGTTTTGTCTTTGACAGATTCTTTCTTCTTAAGTTTTCAATATCTCGATTTTACACTTTACCAACCTTAACGAACACACATGGTCCTCGTTCTCCATACAAAGTAAACGATTAAAAAACATACGAGTTGTGCAATCTCTATTCAACGCTGAGACACAACCGTTGTGAGTGGTGGTATTGTGATGGACCTTTCTCTGTACCGATAGAAGCTTCAAAAGATTCTGCTAGAAGAAACAGCAATAATACAACACGGCAGATTGAGAAGGAATTGTCTCACGATCAACCCTTTTTTGGGGTCGAAAGCTTAAAGATGTATTACGTACTGAGAAAGTTTTGGTATGCAGATACTGTTTAATGCATTGCCATAGGTAAGAAAGAACATTTTCTCCATTTTAGACATTGAAATAAACAGAAAAAAAGAACATTGAAGGTAATATTTCAAATAATAATAATTCCACATTAGAAAGAATTCTCCCATTCCACAAAGCAATTTCAGTATTAAGTTTTTTAAATTTGTTCTGAGGTAACTTGTCTGTATATTTTGCATATACCGTGCAATATCAAAACATCGTTCCTTAGTAGAACATCACCAAGGTTCTTCCCCAAAGCCATGAATCCACTTGATACAATTCAGAATATAGATTGAGACGCTTTACTTAATGCGATCATTGGTAAAAGCCTTTACAGTAAATGCGATTAACTAGAATACACACCGTTAATTATAATTAATATAAGCAAGATAATAGGGGCGTTTCCTAACGTGCACATGTAATCTGCAGATACTTTCTAAAACATTGTGTCATTATATAGTTGTAGAGGTTTATAATCATTATTGAAATGGACAATGTGCATGCAAGTTTAATACAACTAGATTATATTTTGTGATAGAGTCTTGGGCCCACCAAGTGATGCAACTTGCCGGTGGCGAGCACGAGCCAAAGTTGAAAGAGGAAAATAAAATCCTCGCATACATTTAATTTAAATGTATTATTTTTCTACTAATTGTTTTAGTATAATTCAATAGTAGTGGTCTAGGGTGGCACCTAATCAAATTAAAATGCAAATGTAACAAAGGTCCACGATTACATACACGTCGGGCTTACTAGAATTTATTTTATAAAAGATGTTGAAAAGGCAACTTCAGTTGAACACTTCTTGTTGAACAATTCGGTAATAATGTATTATTAAAGAACAATAATTCACTTTGAGACAAGTTTAATTTTCAAAATGAGCTTTAGTCAGAGACTTCTTACGTGACGGAAAACAATATTGTCCGGGAAACTGTAATGCAAGGGTGTCTTGTTTACTTCACTTCCACTTAAACGTCAAGGTGCTTACAGCTAGCAAAGAAGAAAGAGTCAAAACGCTTCTTATATCACAGTGTAATTGAATTTTTTTACTTATTATAGATCTTATTTTGTATAAACACTTAATAACTTGTTTATAACTAAAGAAATTTTAAGGCAAAAATGTTTAAACATAATTGGGACTTGAACTCAAGTATCTCGCTTGCCGGGCGATTATGCTGACCACAACACCATCCGGCCAACTAATTTTTACTTTGTGAGACGTAAGCACATTGTTGTAGTGGTCATTTGGGGGATTTTAAGAGTTGAAACACTGAGGAAAACAGGTTGAGGCTAAACACTAGGGTTTGAAAACTATAAAAACAAGTTTTGATACCTTCTAGTTGGGTTATTTGGACCGTAATTGTGCTAAAAAATATAACTGAAAAGAAATTTGCAGCTTGCAACTATTTTGTTCACTACACTGTTGAGTATGATTCTTAATTATATAACCTTTAACAATTAATGTTTTCTACGTATTAATTGCATCACTACAAAATTAATCATTCATTATGTGTCACTAAAAATATTGGAGCAAAAGTGTATTTTTTTAATTTTTTACCATGATTTTGAAACTTTGATGACTTATCTTAAGCGCCGCTTTTGTCTAAGACGTCTCAGAGGAACAATTAGTGAGACACAGGCAAGTATAATCTGATAAATCATTAGAACACATCCTGAACAATACTGATGCTTTAAGATTCTACCATTGTAAAATGGTGTTTGCAAAAAGGGTTGTTTTCACTCAAGTGTTTTAAGCCAATGTGACTATTGTACTGGACAGACTGTTAAGCTGCTTTAACTAAATACAGCTACTGTATCTTACTTGCAGTAATTATGGAAACATACTGATCTGCACATGCTGCAACTGACATTTAATGAAACTATAGAGTGAATGTCATTAGCAGATAAACTCACCCCTTGACATAATGACAATGCAACAAACACATGACATCAACAAACACACTTTGTACATCAACAAACACTTTGTACATCAACAAACACATTTTGTACATCAAGCTTTTCAATAATAACCTTGTTATGATACGTAGTTGGATCAAGGGAAGCTTTATAAACGTGGGTAAACATGAAGGGAGTATGCCGTAAAAAACCATTCGTTGCTTTAAAAAAAAATTTGTTTTAAAACAGCTAAACCGACTTTTGTAAAACATGAAACTCTGTAAACTCTTAACATCAAACGAGGAGGAGGTTATTGCTGTCGGCATGGACAAATGTAAACGTTTAAAACGGGCTCTCTAAGGAAATCCGTTAAATACGTTAATTTGAATAGCCTCAAACGGCGTGGGTTGAAGCGATCGTCTAAAGGAATTTTAAAATATTTTAACGAGATAATTAGAGGTGAAAATATAGCACAAGGTTAGTTAAGATGTTTTTTGGTAACTTGTTTCTCAATAGATATTTTAGTACTAATGAGTTGATTTCATGAATTTCCATAAAAATACAATCGATCTTAGATTTTGTTCTGCAGTTTAAGTGCAAGTGTTTACAAACAACCTACTATAAAAAGGCTACCATTTAAAACCAGACAGTTGATTAATTTTGTAAAACTGTCGTATCTAGTTACAAAGCTATACCTAATTCCAGCAATATCAGTTGAGTAGTGTCAGTGAAAGGATGGCACCTACTTGTGTTATCAAATAGTTACAAATTGGCAAACCAATAGTTTTTATAAAAAGAAATTTTTCTTCCTATTACGGCCAATAAACTATTCCCCTCGTACTTAAACACCAATAAGTTACCATTATCCACGCTGGGTAACTGCAGATATCACATATGTTTGAAGTACTGTACTGGTAAGACACAGTAAGTTGGCAATGTAGGTTAATCAGTTTACCGGAACTAATGAGACTCGTGGCTGATTTATTGGCACAGTGTTGAGTGTTGTGGAACAGAAATTAAGCTGTCCTCGAGCTGACGTGCGGCGTAATTGATAAACTTGCTGCAGCTTTACACTACTTTCTTTAAACCCTCTTTCAGAACCAACTCACAGCGTTTAGTGTTATTGGAAAACATTTCGCGTGAAAATAATTGTGCTTTATTCAATCTTTGTTAGTTGTTTCAACATTTCAACTAAACACATTAACGAGAATTATTATAATCTCAATTGATGTATCATCTAAAGTGTACAGGAAACCCTAACCTGATTTCTCTAAGCTCAATAACTGCTGAGACTCGAGAGTTCAAAAAATTATTTATTGCACGTATGTGTTCATTATACATACACAAGTGAAATTCAAAGCTATACGTTTGGATAAAATTTAGGAGTCCCGTGTGTCACCAAGGTAGGTAGCCAAACCTTTACATTTTAATTCAAAAATAAAAATAATTACTAACTAAAGCTTCCGGTGTAGACCGCGTCAATTGGCTATCTCTAACTTCTACTGCGCCTGACGTTTAGCTCATTTTCCAATGGAGCATCCATCCTCAGTGGACTTGCTATAGGTCTACACCGGAAGCTTTAGTTAGTAATGACGCCAGCCGCTTATAATCAAATGCTATATACTGTAGATTTGAAATACTGCTTAACAGATTTTGGCTATGGTTGTACTATGCGCTTGTTTCTAGTCGGAAGTCCTCAAGGGCAAATAATACCAAAGCGAGTAATCCAAATACTGTGTTTTAATTAGTGTTTTTTCGTAATCGGATATGCATATGTGTAAAATTGTTTTTCTTGACTACTTTTCGTAAACCGTATTGATCTCCTCCTGCGCGAATCGTTTGTAAAACTACGACAAAAATACCTACTAATTGGATGTACACGAATCTAAATTTCTTAGCCTGCGTAGTTTTTTAAGTTTAGTGGTAGGCCCTACCCTAGATAAAAAAATACATTTGTCATTGAACTCTACAATCTTATCCTGCTACACAATAACTTATAAAATTAATTATAATGAGTTAAATGGAATTGTTAATTATAACCATTATTACAATTCAATGTAGTTCTTCAGCACTACGGCAGTTTCGAAGTTAATTCCATAGACAGATGCAGAGTGCTAGCTGTCTGAAGATGTTTAGTGTTATAATACTTTGCACCCGTCGATGAAGTTAATTCCAAAACGGGCATAGTGCTAAAGAACTAAATTGGTTTGTGATAATGATTGTAAGTAGCAATGTTCAACAAAAATAACTTAAATGCCTTAGGATCATAAACAAATTGTGTTTGAACATAATTTAAAACGTCTTGACTCGATATTGCTTACCGAATACAATAAACCAATATTGCTTATTCTTGGGAAAACCGACAAGTGAATCTTCTTTGTTCTTTGATATCTTTGGCTCGGTGTTTTGCAGCGTCAAAGAGATCATTGTTCCTGTGGAAAAATGAGCGTAGTAAAATTGCCCCATTATTTTTATAAGTTAAATAAAGCAGTAATTAAAAGTTTTTCATTTCTCTTCCAAAAGTTTATAAATCCGTAGGTTTAGTAACGTACTTTTTATATAGTTTAGATTAATCAAAATTATAACTTGTTATGTTTATTAAAATTGTAAACATACAATTTGAAAAATATTTCCGTTATTGTCGTACTGTGTACATTGGTGCGATTTGCCGGTTTGTCACTTTTCTGTCTAAGATAGGTCCATTATTTAACTAAAAGCAGCTCCACCACTGGTGTTATTTCTCTGAAATATTGTATTTAATAGTTATCGTTGATAACTCGTAAACTATGGATTTAAAAACGAGTCGGTTTAACACTAATACAGTGTAAGTTGGCCAGTGCATACTCATTTCAGTCTGACCAGCCAAAGGATAATATGTAGAGTTAAATGAATACTCTGGAAGAAAATATGCCAAAAAGAGGCAATTGAATACCAAGCGAAATATAATTATTCTGACGGTAATTAATAAAATGATTTTTTATTAGCCACATACATTTAAATGTCTCCAGTAATTCTTCGAAGAGTATCGAGGTAGGTAGGCTACATATTAGGTTATTTCCCGTGGTTATCACTTGAGGCCTGGTTCTGGTTGAACTGATATGATTTTACTACACTTGACCTACTTGACTGCCTGTATCGTGACTGCACCAAAGACTGATAAGATCTGTTCGCGTGACGTCACACGGTGACCAGAAACATATCTACTGCCTCATAAACACACACACACACACACACACGTAAGCCGTCACAGCAATCCATTCATGCCGCTCACTACGAACCGATATCTGAGTAACACGGATTTGTATAATTATACTAATTTCGATAACTTATGGGATACAGCTTTTTTGAATCTTAATAGCAATTTTATGTTACGAAATATACCCTTATGGCCAAATTTATCATCCACCTAAGAATCATAACCAATTGGATTCAATAAACTTCCCAAAACATTAAACTAGTTATTTTTGGACAAATAAATACTTTAAGTCATTAAAATAACACTAAAATATTGATTTCTTTATTTAAGATGATAGAAACTCTTTCAGTAACTGGAGCTAACTAAAACCAAGGGTTAAAATCTAACACTTGTTTATTTAGCTATTCTTAAAGTGGGTAGATTATGTTTAGTTTTACCTACACTACAAAACCTAGCTGTAGGAGCGGCATAGCCCTACAAGATACGAAAACTCGTTTATTTGTTCCCACTTGTATGTGAGGGCTAGTTAAAACTATTCCAAACACGTCTAGAAATCAATTATAGTAGGAACATTATGCAGTGAAATATGTTCATTTAAATTACCATAATTCTTCTGACTGTTTAAGGTGAGATGAAAATGCTTTGCAAGTATCAAATTAGTATTGAAACCCCCAATTGTATAAAAGACGACTTGGCGTACGAGTTTATAATGCTGCACCCATGATGGCCTCTCTCCACTTGCACTTAAGTAGATACTTTCACTTAAATTGCAAGACAAATTGCAAAATATTCTTATAAAAATCTATGAATATTTAACCAAAACATAAGTTGAGAAACAAATTTTAAAACACATCTTAATACAAGCATTAAAGTCATATAAAAAGTAGTTAATAAACAAATTTAAAAGATTATTTTTTCACATGGTTGTAGTTCAAAACGCTTTTATTTAAGAGTACATTGTTAGACAATTTTGTAATAAATACATTGATACCACATTCATACAAAACTGTTCATTCACGCGTATTGTTTACATTGAGCCTACGCCGACAAACCATGTTTCGACATGGGAAACCACAGCTTCCCGCATATATTATTTGTTTATGGACGGATTTTGAAAAACCGCCAAAAGTTCTGTAATACATGCCGTTTTTGAACCATTACATTTTCCACCATTTTGTTTTGTTCGTTGGTCGTTTTAAACTATTTTGAAAGCTTGTAATTCTAATTTTACGATGAGGTAATAATACACCATTTGAAAGTTAACGTGCTAAGTCACATTTGAATATTAAAAAAACATGAAAACGAAATTCCGACTGAGCAACTTGCGAATTATGTTTGGACAACATACAAATATTTTTGCTTCATTTAGTTCTACGTACAATTCCTTTGACTCGATGGGAGATTTGACACGCTATGTATTTTGGTTGAATGTTTGAGGCATCTATATCGAATGAAAAAAGGAAGTGTTTATTTTCCTGTGTTATCTTCAGCTAAGGTCATTGTTGAGGTCACACCAAGCTTTGTTAAGCCAATCGGTAAGGTTACTTACTTATCTACGCTAACAAACTACTTACGCTACTTCACCGTTATTGGTATGCGTACTTAAGTTGCACATACAAAGTGAACAATAATCCAGTCCCGGTTTTGAAAATTGTCCCTTGTTAAATGCTTATAAATCTAACTTAAACTACGTTGGAGTCCAACCAAACTCTACAAGTATGCTCGCTATAAAACACTCTTGATTTTTGGAAAAATAACGCCTTATACAAGGCACCGACACTTGCCAAAGTAGATTTAATTAAAACAAGGAAGCTTTTAGGGTATTTATACGTAACGTCTCCGTTCCAAGTACTCAGAATTATTATGAACTCAAAGGTTAAAATATTGAAAATCTTAAAATATAATGATATAAAGTATTTATTATAGTTATGCATGTGTTGAAAACATGTTTATGCAATACACAAAGTATTCATTCATTTCTTCATGTACATGTTTAGCATTATCGTTACTGGACTTGGGAAAATCTACTCACCAAAGTATAAGACTCTTAAGCTTGTCTGAAAGATCAATCACACAGTAATACAGTAAATTAAAAGAATTCAATGAACTTTTATAAATCCGTAGTGTTTAGTAACGTATATTTATATAGTTCAGATTAAGCAAAATTATAACTTGTTATGTTTATTAAAATTGTAAACATACAATATTGAAAATATTTCCGTTATTGTCGTACTGTGTACATTGGTGCGATTGCCGGTTTGTCACTTTTCTTGTCTAAGATATAGGTCCATTATTTAACTAAAAGCAGCTCACCACTGGTGTTATTTCTCTGAAATATTGTATTTAATAGTTATATCGTTGATAACTCGTAAACTATGGTTTAAAACGAGTCACATTAATACAGTGTAAGTTGGCCAGTGCATACTCATTTCAGTCTGACCAGCCAAAGGATAATAATTTTATGTAGAGTTAAATGAATACTCTGGAAGAAAATACATGCCAAAAAGAGGCAATTGAACACCAAGCGAAATATAATTATTCTGACGGTAATTAATAAAATGATTTTTTATTAGCCACATACATTTAAATGTCTCCAGTAGTTCTTCGAAGAGTATCGAGGTAGGTAGGCTACATATTAGGTTATTTCCCGTGGTTATCACTTGAGGCCTGGTTCTGGTTGAACTGATATGATTTTACTACACTTGACCTACTTGACTGCCTGTATCGTGACTGCACCAAAGACTGATAAGATCTGTTCGCGTGACGTCACACGGTGATAGAAACATATCTACTGCCTCATAAACACACACACACACACACGTAAGCCGTCACAGCAATCCATTCATGCCGCTCACTACGAACCGATATCTGAGTAACACGGATTTTATAATTAATTTCGATAACTTATGGGATACAGCTTTTTGGATCTTAATAGCAATTTTATGTTACGAAATATACCCTTATGGCCAAATTTATCATCCATCCTAAAGACCAATTGGTTAATAAACTTCCCAAAACATTAAACTAGTTATTTTTGGACAAATAAATACTTTAAGTCATTAAAATAACACTAAAATATTGATTTCTTTTTAAGATGATGAAACTCTTTCAGTAACTGGAGCTAAAAAGAAGGGTTAAAATCTAACACTTGTTTATTTTAGCTATTCTTAAAGTGGGTAGATTATTGTTTAGTTTACCTACACTACAAAACCTAGCTACAGGTAGAACGGCATAGCCCTACAAGATACGAAAACTCGTTTATTTGTTCCCACTTGTATGTGAGGGCTAGTTAAAACTATTCCAAACACGTCTAGAAATCAATTATAGTAGGACATTATGCAGTGAAATATGTTCATTTAAATTACCATAATTCTTCTGACTGTTTAAGGTGAGATGAAAATGCTTTTGCAAGTATCAAATTAGTGAAACCCCCAGTATAACGACTTGGCGTACGAGTTTATAATTGCACCATGATGGCCTCTCCACTTGCACTTAAGTAGATACTTTCACTTAAATTGCAAGACAAATTGCAAAAATATTCTTATAAAATCTATGAATATTTAACCAAAACATAAGTTGAGAAACAAATTTTAAACACATCTTAATACAAGCATTAAAGTCATATAAAAGTAGTTAATAAACAAATTTAAAAGATTATTTTTCACATGGTTGTAGTTCAAAAAACGCTTTTATTTAAGAGTACATTGTTGACAATTTTGTAATAAATACATTGATACCACATTCATACAAAACTGTTCATTCTGCGTATTGTTTACATTGAGCCTACGCCGACAAACCATGTTTCGACATGGAAACCACAACTTCCCGCATATATTATTTGTTTATGGACGGAGTTTGAAAACCGCCACAAGTTCTGTAATACATGCCGTTTTTTGAACCATTACATTTTCCACCATTTTGTTTTGTTCGTTGGTCGTTTTAAACTATTTTGAAAGCTTTGTTCTAATTTTACGATGAGGCAATAATACACCATTTGAAAGTTAACGTGCTAAGTCACATTTGAATATAAAAAAACATGAAAACAGAAATTCCGACTGAGCAAATTGCGAATTATGTTTGGACAACATACAAATAATTTTCTTGCTTCATTTAGTTCTACGTACAATTCCTTTGACTCGATGGGAGATTTGACACGCTATGTATTTTGGTTGAATGTTTGAGGCATCTATATCCAAGATAAGAAAAGGAAGTGTTTATTTTCCTGTGTTATCTTCAGCTAAGGTCATTGTTGAGGTCACACCAAGCTTTGTTAAGCCAATCTGCACGGAGGTCTAACCAATCGGTAAGGTTACTTACTTATCTACGCTAACAAACTACTTACGCTACTTCACCGTTATTGGTATGCGTACTTATGTTGCACATACAAAGTGAACAATAATCCAGTCCCGGTTTTGAAAATTGTCCCTTGTTAAATGCTTATAAATCTAACTTAAACTACGTTGGAGTCCAACCAAACTCTACAAGTATGCTCGCTATAAAACACTCTTGATTTTTGGAAAAATAACGCCTTATACAAGGCACCGACACTTGCCAAAGTAGATTTAATTAAAACAAGGAAGCTTTTAGGGTATTTATACGTAACGTCTCCGTTCCAAGTACTCAGAATTATTATGAACTCAAAGGTTAAAATATTGAAAATCTTAAACATGTTTATGCAATACACAAAGTATTCATTCATTTCTTCATGTACATGTTTAGCATTATCGTTACTGGACTTGGGAAAATCTACTCACCAAAGTATAAGACTCTTAAGCTTGTCTGAAAGATCAATCACACAGTAATACAGTAAATTAAAAGAATTCAATGAACTTTTATAAATGTAATATAGTAAAATAGGGTATATTATTGCATAGTTAATTATAAGTAAATTATTAGGATCATTGCTTGTGTAATTTTAAAACTGAGAGTGACTGATCACTGATTATTGTCTCCACAAGTTAATGTATGTTAATTTCTAGAATAACAGATTAAGTTCATTTGCATGTAGATACTCTTCTTCTTAGTTGTTCCTAAGTCATTTCATTAAGCATCACAAAAATAAAACACCAAGGAAGAAAATTTCAAGTAGACAATCTTTCCATCCACCTCACCTTGTCGCTTTTCTACATTAAAGTAATGTTTCTTACGTTGGATGGATCAAGACGAGTACCCAAAAATTCCCATTTAAAGAAAATGAGCAAAATTGTAATAGTGACTTAAAAGTTAACTTTTTCCCTAAAAAGGTGTCCCGAGTTTCACTTTTCTAGCTAAATCAGTTTGAAATTTAACTGGGTGTTTCCATACTTATAAATCACACGTTTTCATGGAGGATTTCTTAATTTCAATGAGCTGCCATTTTGAGTAACTCAATGGGTCTTAACATTTAAAAATGTTGAGCTGCCCTTCAAAAATCACTTTTGGGCCAGTAGGCATAAATTTTAGTATTGAGTAAACAGTCCACTCTTGTTTCCCCTGAGTTTCATTTTTTTCATCTTTATACATTTAACATGGTGTATCCATACTTTTAACTCAGTCTGTATAAAGCCTGATTAGTACTGAACGGCACAACAATGCTTTCCAATGGCAGTTCTGTGTAATATACTCGTAGACTATACAGGGAACTGTTAGTGCTTATAGATGATGAAAGCAACACTAAACTGGACTGCAATAAAGAACAGCAGTAACATTAACACAGACTTCATGAAGCGATAAAAGACGGTTAACAGCCTTTAAAACAAGTTTACTAGACAAAACGGACTCTTTTGAAGAATACCTTAAGTAATTATTTGTGCAAACGATTTCTCTTTACACCTGTTATTTTTAACCTATGCATAAACTACACTTCTTGTACATCTAAATGTCATTAAATAACAAAGGATACCTGTTTTTAGAATTATGCTATATAACAAATTTTGTTTATAAAAGTTTTGTTATTTCTGGGCCTATATTCACTCCGAACTACATTGAATATTCTACAATCATACTTTGTATTGTAGTTTCCTAAATTATAGTCCTGCTATAGTCTCACGCTACGAAAACCAATCAGTTTAATCTTTACTTTACCTTTGTAATGGAGTGGTGGCTAAAAAATTCTAAGCCAAGATAAATCGAATATTTTTTAACCACGCATAAATAGTTTACTCATATTGAAATACCTATGTAATCCTGCATATTCAAAACTGTTTTTTTAATCAAACAGAGTTTTTTAAACTAAACAGAATCCTTTTAGGGCCTATATCGTTTATGCTATGATATGTACGGAAATGTTTAAGAAGGGGCTTGCATTGTTAGTTTTTCCTAACAATCAAAAACCCGAATTCAAAAGTTGGAAAATAATTTTTTAATATGTTATCCAGCTTATTCCTTTTTAAAAAGTTTCTGGTCGTATGGGAACCTTTAAATATATATTTCAGTTTTACGCTAAACCTTTTTATTCTTAAACTAATTTAGATTACTCTAATAAAAGGTGCATCAACAATGATTAAACTTTGGAGAGCTCTAGTTTCTGAACTACTCACTTAACCTTTCTATGGTTAAACATGTATAAACAAAAAAGGCTTAGAACACCCAATAAAATGAATTATTATTAAAATTCTATATTGTTTACCAATATAGCCATAAACATTTAATTTGTCTGAAAAGATTTAATTTGATAACAAAGCTGGCAAAAGAAACGCTTTTAAGACCGGAACGGTCGACTTTGAGAATTTCGAACGTAATTTGAATTGGGTTCAAAATAAGATGATGTTCCACACTTAAACATTTCTGTAAAGCTTAAAGTCTACAAGATACCAACGTTGGTCAAGTTAAAGTAAAGAGCAGGTATATAAGTAACGATTTTATCGACATCGTAATGATACATTGCCTTCACCGCAAATAAGGAAGCTAGAAAAATGAGATTTGCTTCAAAGAATACGCACACTGAGAATGCAAAGGAGTAGTTATGTATTGTCAAATAAAGAGAGGTTTCATGTTTTAAACTTGCTTAATGTCTCCACTGTCGGCCATTCCGAGCCTTTATGGTTTCCACCATTTAGGAGACTAATTGCTTGTTTTAACCCTGGAATCAAATATAATTTAGTTTTTTGTTTTGACGTTGTTGTTTAAATAACTGCGTCGGTGTACAGTTAAAGACTTTAAGATCAAAATACTCGTAATTTGCTTTTATTACAAAATGGTGGATAACGAGTTATCAAAATATGTTGGACACGTTTTTTGTAAAATGTGTATGCCTAAGCACTAATCTTGCAAAGCATATGTCCAAAAAGTCTGAAAACGCTCAATGTAGTTTGCTTTGTAAATTTGAAAGCACGTATGAAGGCAGACTGCAAGCGTGGCTGGGAAACGGGTCTTTTTATATACTTTAGTTTTGTCTTCACAGAAGTTCAATGTTTTGAAAAAAACATATGATGTGCTTTGCTGCCTACAACTACTGTAGTTAATTTTTGGAAACCATATACATGTACAAAGAAATAAAATTATAAGTTAACCTTATCCACACTGACTAAACAAAAATAGTTTTGAATGTTCTAGATTAAAATATTTTTGTTTGTGAGGACGGCAGCGTTTCTGTCTGATGACCGTAATACATAATCCGACATTACACCTGGTTAAAATTAGTTACAATATTGAGATGGGGAAGCCGAAAACTCCGAGGTTTCACAAACTACTAGTACAGACATTTATGATGCAATTTTGTAATCAGCAACAGGTGGTCTGTTATCGCAGGTACAAAGTTCCTCCATTTGGCTACAACAATCAACACTCCCACACTCACTCTTGTGATGCACAGTTCTCTTTTAGAAACAGCGTTAACGTACAGTGATTTCTTTAAATTCTGGATAAACATAAATAACGAAATATAGTATTGTGCAACTAACATGACTGGAAGTCGTTAAGGGAATATTATTTTGGATCACAGTTTACAGAACAAATTTCTTTCAATCGTGGGGTTTATTTTGTTAGAAAAACTTTATCTTCTGGAAAGTGGTGTCAAAGCATTCCTTTTGTGAGTAATGCGGTTCCAAATTGAATTTTCTTGGGTTTCCCGTTGTAATAAATACATGTGCATCTCGATATCCCTGTGAAAAGATGTGCGCCCAGAGTGTATACGTTGGAACCCAAAAGACGATGCACTATGCCTAGCTAAGACGAAGTCAGAGGAAACCCTGATGGACGTACGAACAGTTCCCATCTCAAAATTTAATCTGAGTGCACTAAAGAACTGAGAAAACTGGTATTGCTCTGTCAGCTAACTCCACGGGAGAATTTAGCGGTACGCCTGTAAACTTAACAATGACTAATTCTCAGTTCAAGTTTAATAGTATGTGTGATATCCAGCAAACTGAAAACATCTGCCTACATCATAGGCACGTTAAAAATCTCTATTTACGTATGTTTTCCAGCAGCCGATGACTGCCTTGGTTGACAACTTTAACGACCTTTTCACATTTTATCTACTACGTAGGTTTTAACACCAATCTCATGTCACGACATGAAACATCTTACGGATAACTCCCTTTAGATATCCGGTTGTAAGCTGCAATACTGATAATTTCGTTAGGTTAAAAATTAAAACTGAAGGTCTTAGATTTGAGAGCCGTGTTTGATGCTTTTGTTGTATGAAAATAAGCTTTTCATGCGAATTCACAGAACGTCTACTGTAGATAGAATATAGAAGATAGAATAGGTGAAAAAATCCGTTGTGATCAGTGCATACCCAAAATTCGGGATTTTAAACCGTTAACACCCTTCGTTTTGATATTTTTCTCTTTGTACGTCTAACATTTAACCACTTGAGTAAATTGAGCAGGAGTTTCTTCCTTTATTTGCCCAATATTTCTTCATTCCCTCGGACCGTGATTTTCTCTCTTCCACTGATTTTCTTCGTGAATCACTGTTTCTAGACTCTGGTTATTTATTTTATTTGGTTATAGCATTTACAATATAAACATAAACTCTATAATAGTAGGATAGTATAATTAATACCTTTACTCACAATTTAGACAGGGTGAGTTTTGAATTTCCCCCTCCACCTTAACTGTGAAGAAGGTAAAATTTTTGAAAACACTTTGGGGAATGTTTTGATAGAATCCTAAAGTTGGTTTTGACGTATTTGCGTCGCCCAACCCCACCCAAAAACCGGGAGTGGCCTAAATTGTTAAAATACAAACCGCCCCCCTTTGGGTACCTCAATAGAAATGGAATTACACACAAATTAATCGACGCAAAGAAAACTTTTTATCTCCACTAGTTTTTTGTAATACTTATTTAAAGATCACAAGAAATCAGGTTTGAAATTCCACATTTCACATTTTCTGAGGAAAACACACAACGCTATAACATAATCTCATAGAGTATTTTCAAGAAAAGCGTGTCAGAAAAAGTTCTTTGTCAAATGTGGCATTTTAAACCTGATTTATTGTAATCTTTAAATGTGTATTACAAAAACTAGTCAACATACATTTTGTTTGGTTGTTGACTTGAATTTGTTCAAAATTAAATGGTTGTTGGTTGAATTTGTGGTGTTAAAATTCCATTTGTTTTGATGTGCCATGAGGGGAGTAAGGTTTGTATTTAAAAAGTTTGGGGGCCAAACTTTAGGATTCTATAAAACATTCCTTAACGGGTATTTAAAACTATTTTCTTCTTCAAAAGTTAAGATTGGGGGGACATTTAAAACTCACCCTGTATAAGTTATATGTATATTATAAATTAGTATAAATCATGATTAACACTAAAACAATGGCCAGTCATTCTAACCCGTAATGAATTAAGGTTTGGCCAATGTAATCTCCAGGGCAGTGTTTACAAGACAGTTGGTAGATCACATTGCTAGATTCGCAAGTTGAGCCACCAACTATCGGATAAACTCTGTCCGTATTACTACTTTTGAAAGTTGACGTATTTGTTGTCATGTTGCAATTACCACATCTTGGTTTGTTGCATGGCTCACTAATATCTACTTAGTATACATCATGTTATACATATAATATGTTTTAATGTACAAGGTTTTAACACAAAAATTGCTCTTTAAACAGCGCCCAAAGTATAAGTTTATCTTAGCTACTTAACAAAGTTTATTATGTTGTTTGTTTCGCATACAGTCATGAAACATTTTTCACTTTTTTTAAATATCCCAAACCTTTTTAAAACTCATGTAGATCAATTACTTAGTTGTCCGTTATCACAAGTCCACGGTTACGGTTGTGCTATTGAACGCACTTGGCTGGAAATGTAGGTTAGCGCACCACACCAGCTCACTATCAGTGACCTTCGCCTCTGTTGCTTGTTATCATAATGACAGGTAAATGTGATAGTAGAGAAGAGCCCAGTGTCAATGTCGTAGACAATCACTGCTCATTACTTCAGCATGAATAAAATATCGCCACATCTAATCACTATTATCGGACCAATTGTATTTTTGAGTCTAGCTGACTCATCAAAACTCTACTACGAATAGATAACTAATGCTGCGAGTATCTCGAATTCAACTAATTGTTCAAAACATATGTTTTCATGGTATAGCTGTGAAAGCTCTTTGTTTTATTTGCATCTATTAACTGAGCCTTACTCGGTTCTATTTTGATTATATTGAATCACTAAAAGAATAGAACAATACAAAATAAATTATAATCCACCTATTACACAAAGGATTGTTATACGAGCAATCAATATACTTTGTTTGATGATTAGGTGAACGTTTTTTACCATTAAACAATAAAGGGTTAAGTATTTTTGCAAATATAAAGGTAATACATCAACTTAATTAAGATACTACGTACACTTTTGTCATATCTGAATGTTATCATTTTCCTTCTCACATATATTTGCTGCTCTGATGATCGCCATTGAAATTCTAGTTCTAGTGAAGCTCTCTAATCTTCCATATTCACTCCTAAGCCGCCTGACAATACGCTGTTACAAAGTATCGAAAAATAGTTCATCAAACGAAGGTAAAGATAGACCACTTCATCAACGATGTTAATGTTTTTTTTAAATAGCGGATTTCTAAACGTAATTTTTTTATTCTTCCTCGAACATTCATTTGACAATTGGAAATTCACTTGAAAGGAATACTAGATGATGATAAGATGACACGAATAAAACATTAGTATCCTTGAATGATTTAAATTTAATACTAATGTTTTATTTGTTTCATCTCAAAAGAAGTATGATGTATCTCAGAACAAAATGGGAGATTGTTTTACTTAATATTTCTTTCATAACAATCCCTAAATCTAAATATTATATTAAATGATAAGTTTCTAAAAAATGAGCTTGGTAAATGCCATAACGTGTTATTTTCTCTATTTGTATTTGACACATTTATAACATGTTGTTTCAGGTTGGTAGTGAAATTTCATGAGGCCAGAGAGACGATTTGAAGGCAAGTAAGCGGAATCGATATTCCTACCTTTGTACTGTAGCTCCGCAAACACAACCACAATAGAGGTGTGTACCTTTGCCTTCCAAGAAAACAACCCTAGCCCGCAAGTAACTCTGAAATCAACCATAACATAGCTAATAACTGCTATCTTTTGAAATATTTTATTCGTTGTAAAAGTTGTTTAAGTTGTTAACAGCCTGCAATGTTTACATTCTCACACGACATTCAAAGCGCTTTAATAAATGAATTAAGGATTAGCTATGCAATAAAGGTATTCTTTTTCGATTAAAGGGGTTTACAGCTGTGTAAAAATGTAAAGACTTCAGACTGTAAACTGCTTGACTAGTGGTTAACTAACCATCTAGAGAAGAACTTAAAACACGGCCAAAAGTATAACGTAACCTCAAAGAATATCAAGCTTTCCTATTAGCTGATTGCCGGTTAAGGCTGCAATAAAAAACGTCCCTAAATCTGTTAACCACTTTTAAATACAACTTGATTTAGTTTTAATTACCTTTAAAATATAATTAATAATTGTATGATGCATCTAGGTTTATTAGACTTACTAGTTTTGTAACAAAATGGTGAATTCAACTACTAAACTTGTATCATATCTCATGACGCATGTATGATAACACGTATTAATTGAAAATAAGTTATGTTGTGCGTGTAAACCAAATTAAATACTTTCAGACAACTGTCTTACATAATTACACAAACAAGGATTCAAAAGATTCGCTGTAATATAAATGACTATTATTTTATGGAAATGCAGTGGTTTAAGGTTTCTTAGCTCTTAATGTTTTGACTAACGACATCCTGGGCAGACGATTCTAATAAAGAATTTTATTGAGATATGTTACATGCACCATGCACGTAATAAATTTAATAATTTCCTTCTGGCTTCTCAATGGCTATAACCTACTTTAAGTGACATTTGGAAAGTAGTTTGATACTTTTTAAGGTATTATCAATTTCATCTTTAACCCTACACCAGTCCAGGACCCTCAAATTGATGTATGCTTAAGTTTTTAAGCCTAGAAACTAGTAAAGGTAATATAAAAATAATTATTTCAAAGGTCTTGTCAAATAATAGTATCTACAATATTTCAGAGTAATGTAAACTGTATTCAACTTTACATAATTATTATTCCTTTGATGGTTTCAATCTTATACAGACCAAACGTCCAGCAGTCTTGGTTACATAGAGGAAGCTTTAACTAGTTACATAAGATACTCCCACTGTTGCGTTCCCCGTGGACATGTTTCGCAATACTTAAGATGTATGTTCTTGATGCACTCAATTTACAGAGACATGTTTATTTTAAGCTGAACTCGGCCTTGAAATAACTTAACGATGCGCTGGTTTATTTCCTCATGTAACGATGTGACTGGTTAGTTTCTCACTAGACGGATGCAATACTTGATCCATGTTTATTATAATAAACTATGTATCTTTATTCAGAGGAAGTTGTTTATCGTTAAAGTTAAACGCGAGGGCAAAGCCTGTTTTAACTGTCGGTAATACTAGATTTGAAAATTACCAATTGAACTATGTGTATTAAAACTAATGTAATTTATCTGGCTACGAATGTTTCATCAGCAATATGATAAGATGGTGTGGTGGTACCATACGACCAGATGGTAAACACCTTAAATGGATTTGCTCCTTATAGAACTTTAGGTAGATACGAGTACATTGCTAACTTTTCACTCTGTTTCGGCCGGATCCGTAAATTATTTCTCACTATTTACGTGGGACGTTCACATACCAAAATACAAAAGGAATTTTCATCCTAAAGATAGGACTTCGTTATCTTTAAATCCAGCTATTGTTATGAAATGGACCATTAGGCCACCGGGGGCCATTAACCCGCACTTAAGAAAGTAAAGCTTTTATTATCTTCAAGAAACGGTCAACCCAAAAGTAAAATACTGGTAGCACTACTGCATTACTGGTAGCACTGTTCCAGTAATGTCATCGTCTGGATACAATGCTCGAAGAAGTTGTTCACTACAGAGACAAATGTGTAAGATGTATGATTGGTATCTCATCTCTATGGTGAGGGGTGAAACGGTGTTGACCAATTACCGGAGCTGATAGTAGCAGTGGTTGACACAGGCGCTAGGCCCAGCTGACAAACTAGGCTGGCAGGCAGCCAACTCACAGCTGATTACTCTAACTTTACTCTCGCATTGCTGCCACCGTTGCCAATTAAAATGCCTCCAGCAACATACCTTTGCACTCCATCTGCCAATAATGTCTCTCCATTCATCAATTAGAGTTTGGCAATTTGTATTCCTGCGTTGGCTTAAATAGGCTTACCTTTTAATGTGTGGAACTTTGATACTAGCTCACTATAGGAATGTGTTCCATCAAATATTTTATCAAGGGTGTTTTGTATTTAGAGCAGTTAAGTTTTTGAGATTGTTCAGCAGTTAACATGTTCAAGAGGTAATTTGCCAAGATATATTATTGTTCGGATTTGTGTGGGTAAACTTTATGTATAAAAAAGCTATTCAAAACTGGATGTATACTTATTAAAAGTATGTACGTTTTTGGTTCAGTATTGATTAGGCTTAATGTTTTCCTAACTTGTATAAAATTATTGTGGTTGAAAAACATTTGGGAAATACCAATGTCAAATTTCACTCCTACTCTAAAAGGGTCCGTCTTTCCTGTGTAGTAATTGCTTAATTAGCACTCTTGCTAAACAAATATCAAAGTGGGTCAAAATGATTTCGTTACAAGTGATGTTGGTCCTTTTTTCAAGAGAACAATGTCAAGCTAGAATATTATAATCGTAACAATAATGAGACGTACGGTAGAGATGCACAGAACGAGTGTTTAGTTGACAACTTACGATGTCACGCGATGGAAGCATACCTTGATGCAGTCACGTTATGTTACGTACATGTGGGTCACCCTTGCTGTCATCGTAACTTCTGTCATTACAATGTCCTTCGTATCGTTCACAATGTAAACGCTGTGCTAGCTTAGTTTAAATTTGAAAAAAATAAATACGCTTCTTAAAGCATGAAGTACAGACACACATTTACGTATGGGCATATTTCCTCATGATGTCGATACACTATCTTTTAAATGTAAGGAGCTTTGACTGAAGTAAGTTAGTAAAAGCATTTTTTTACTATTGATTACTATAACCATTGATTTACCATCCCCCATTTTGCAATGGTTTGATAAAACAATAATTTCCCTCAGTGCTTAGGATTGATGTAATCCCGTTAAACTCTCCGTTGAAGTTTGAACACCTGCTCTTGGTGGGTAATAAATCAATCTATTGTAACCAAACCTCTAAGGAAACATTGGGTCGAAGAACCGTGTTTAACTAGACTTAAGGAAATATTGGCATTATTATGTATTTTGCCTAGAAATAATCTATTCAAACAATAGATTTCCAAAATGAAGTTTTGTGAATGCAGTTTATCTTTAATAGTGCGAGACTCAGGCTTCAAACCTTCATTCAACAAACGTCTGTACAAGGTTTCAATCGGTTGCAAAAGTTGAGCTCAATAATTTATTGTACGCAAACACACACAAAACTCACACGAGGAAAAAGCAGTTTGAAAAGTGTTAGGATTCCCTCAATACATCCTCTGATCCCATAACAGATGTGTGACATCTCTCGGACATATTGTTAGTTCTTGCTGTGAATGCTGATTGCGTGCCATTAGTCCTTACAGTATTAACCAGAGAGTTTGTTAGAAGTAACACAGTCTCATTTGTTACGATACTGTGATCAGTTCAAAATGTAATTTCTCCTATTTTATTGAACCTATGTGTATGATATACCAGGTGTCCAAAACGTTCGCCACCCTCCAACCTTTGAACGAATAAATATTTATGAACTTGCTTTGGCATGAAAGAGAAGTTACAAGTAATCATTAACAAAAAGTAAATATTTTAAATATGTTGAGGGTCAACTAAAGTACTTTTTGCCAGATTTTGGGGGTTGCCTTCCACCACAAAATATCAGTAGTAGGGGTGACCTTATGCAATATTTACTTTGCCCCAACATGTGACCCGTCATGAGGAGTACATATAAAACACACTTTCATTGATACTGTTAAAACATTTTACGATGTTTCTGTTCAAAATGGTGGCTCAAAATGCGAATAATCTTTCCAGTAGATAAATGGGTGCGGTCGCTATTGTTGTCCAAATGTTGAAAACAAATTACGAATTCAGTTTTTGGGTAATCAAAGCTTTAAAATGATATACTAAAAGATATACAAGTGGAACATGTTGAAAATTAGCTATTAAAAAAACCGTTGTCAAAGGTTTGTAAAGTTGGTCTGGTAGTAAACCGTTTTAAAGCTTTAACTGACCGCGTACTTTTACCTACAATTAAAACGTTTTGGGCCACCATTTTGAACAGAACAGGGGCATCATACAAGTGTTTTGCGGGATCAATGAATTTGCGTTTTTTTACCCTTTTAAATGAGGGCTGGCGTAAAGCACTTTCAAAACTGTTGATTCATTCAAAAAGTTAATGGCTGGGTGGGGGTTGGACATTTTGGAAATCTGGTATATAAATATTAGGTTCAAAAACACATAACAAGAGTTGTTTTTGGTTTAGAAGGGACAATGTGTATGACTTCCAAATAAGGACACCAGAATAAAAAGCTCATATTCTATACTTTGTGTTAAGAGTACTAGTGTCAAGAGCTGGATGATTATTAAAGGCATCATGTTCAATAGGGGATACGGAGCAAATGACGTACGGTACACTGGAATCAATTTTTATGTCCTGTGCCGGTAAGTGAGTTACTGTTGTTTATGACCTTCATACTCGTAACTCGACTGTATTGTCTGCACTAATCATGTTACCTGATTCCATTCGACAATAGTACGCCACTAACAACCTTGAAATGTGACAGGAAAACCATAAAGGTACAAAGTTTAATCGTTTGACGAAATAAAATTTGTTTGTTAAAATTATCAAAATAAATTGTAGTTGTGGGGAGACTGCAGACCTTTTATCCTAAAATAGTAACCATTTAAGGGTTTAAAAGCTTTATTATGATTTCACCTATTTATTTTTATTTGTGTATTATCAATGTACAGAGCTTGATAATGGTTCAGTTTAAATAAAAGCTGGTAAATCTTAATACGAGTAACAGTTGCTCATAGACCAATACTACTTACTTACCTGGTAACAATTTGAGTCAAAATTATTAATTTATTAGCTTACTACTGTAGGTAATGCGTAAAAACAGAACAAATAAACTACCAATATAAAGTTGTTGAAATTTGGAGTTACCTTTTAACTGCCCTGTGCAAAGTTTACCCGGGTTTCAAAGACTAATGATTCCACAAAGTACTTGTTATCAAGTTCGGACTAAGTTAGTTTGACGCATGTGCTTGGTCAACGGCCTACTTATCTCGTGTCATGTTAGGAAGCAGTACATAGAGTATTAATAGTTATGGGAGTCTCACGGGGACGATATATCATAGGTGCGCACATGCAACCATCAGTTATGGCCTAAGGAAACTTCCTTCAATCTAAGACAGTGGCTTTCTTGTTAACTATTTCCCTTCACAGCGACTGCATTAGCGAAGCTAAGGGTGTCGTAGTAATCTGTTAGCCATTTCATATTATAGCATCTTCAATTTATTGAAAATAACATGGAAAAAGTGTCTACACGCCGTAAATAAGATCTTATGTGTCAAACAAACCAGCAGGCTCTGTACTACGAGTATGGTAGGTATGACGTATTTAAGTACCGATCTAGACTTAAAATCCCCAAACTACAATTATTTTTTGGTGCGGATGAACTTTAAGTGTTAAAATGTGTTCATCAATGCTCAAAATTACAGTGTATTTATACTTTAAACAATACAAAGACCGGCGTTATGTCATCTTACTTCAAACGTTTTACTTTGGCACTAATTGCAATGAACTGGAATAATATTTACAATAACGTTATTTACTAGTTTTCTTTGAATTAAACATCTAATTAAAATAACTTTACCATTAGTGACAGGCAATGAGGTTTAAAGTCACCTAATTTTAAATGCTATCAAATCAACAAAAGAAAATAATATTTTGATTTTGACGATTACATTGAAATGTAACCTTAAGTACATTTTAAAGAATTGTTTATATTTTCCGGTTAGATTTGGAGGTAGTTCCAGATATCCTCTAAGTGTTTACCAGAAACTAAAAAAGTAGCAAATAGTTCAACTAGGAAATATTCTATATTTTAAGCGTAAATTTAAATTTGTCAATTTTATTTTACCTCTATTTCTTAGTGAATCTCTGGAACTTCTTACAAAAACCGCCCAATTGTATAAGAAAACGAGTAAACGTACTAAAATGTATGAATATTGTGATTTCCTTAAATAATAATTTGAAAAAAAGTAACAGAGTTAAAAATAATCAATAATAATAAGACGTGTCATTAAATGTTAATGGAACTGGTGGGTTGGAAGAAACTCCTCCAAACTATTTGAAACTGTGTTTCTAAATTTTGCACATTTGAAGGCCTTTCGGCTTTAGGGATATCTTAAGTTCTTTGTTAAGAAACCAAAGTTACTCACTTTTTAAGTGAAACTGTAAATTAACTTACCTTATAATTCTTGAAAGATTTGACTGGTTAAAGGTGCTGAACAATAGGAAAAACAAATGATATAGAGCAAACATAGTATTTTGATAAAATGCACTAATTTTGAAGTAACATTTGTCAAAGTAGTTGGTATATAAAACAATAAGCAAATATTCTTTAATAATCGTAAATTGGTTATTGAACATGTTCGTATTTTATGTCTGGTTTGCCAATAGAGAACACACCGTAGATGATATTCTTTTGGCACGAAAATATGATTTTCTTTTACAAAGCGACAAACAATAACTTTGTCTTCTTTTGAAGTTGCGATACATTTAAAAACAGAGTTTGTGTTGGTTTTATAGAATCTATATACATTTTTTTTTAATTTTAGTATGCTCAATCCACCGACAAAACAGCAGACGACATATACAGGGTGTCCTATATTTAGGAGCAAACTTCACCAGGTGGTTTATCAACTTATATTAAACAAGAATGTCAAATAACACATAGTCCTATCTCACTTAGTTTTCTGTCCGTCTGTATGTCTTTGTTTTCACGAAATAATTTTTATCTCCGAAGTCAATTAAGTTATAAACTAAAACTTTTCACAATTGTTAGTATAATAAAAACCAATATTTGGAAAATAAATTTGATTAACTTTCACTTCCGGTTTAAAAATGGTAACCATATTAAATGCTTTAAGCTTAATAACTCAAACCCCTTATTCTTTATGGCAATACACAATGATAACAATATGTGGCAAATGTAATTACAAACCTTTTAAGACCAAGTTCGTTGTTCTGAGACAATTATTAACGGAGAAATTTAGGTTTTCTGAGCGCACTCCTGTATTTACATTTGTTTCTTAAATGTAAACAAAGGAGTGCGCTTACTATATACTATTTACTATTTATCTAATACTAAAATTTGGTATTAAAGTGTTTGTAAATACATTTGCCTCTTGTTGTTATTCTTCTGTATTTACACATAAAGATTAAGGTTTTGAGTTATTCAGCATAAAATATTTAATATGGCCACCATTTTTAAACCGGAAGTAAAAATTATCAAATTTATTTTAAATTTTTAAATTATACTAACAAGTGTGCAAAGTTTTAGTTTATATCTTAATTGTCCTCGGAGATAAAAATTATTTAGTGAAAAACACAGACAGACGGAAAACTAGGAGATAAGACTAAGTGTTATCAAAATATTTTTGTTTGTTTTGAGGTGATAAATCATTTGGTGAAGTTTGATCACGTAATTACTGGACACCCTGTAGTACTAACACTTTTTATGTTACACATTAGAGGAAAAAACTAGTTCTGTTTAACACAGCTTTGTGTTACTTCAGGTAGAATTCACTTCATTAGGGTTAAACAAGGTGTGAAACACTCCACGTGTCCACACAGCTTTGTTAAAATCAATAAAACTGTCTTCTGTTAATGAGCCGTGACATTTGAAATAACACAAAGCAATTAACACTAAAAGACTTTTTTCGTAATACTAATAATATTTGTAATTGAATACCAGAAGGTAAGGTGTCTTGCTGAACGAAAACGTGTTTTGCTATAGTAAACTAGAGCGTTAAGCAGTGTTTGTATGGTTTCTTTTATATAGTTTTAACTTATCAAAAGATAAAAACGTTACAGTAACTTTGAATTTTTCCTTTAACCCTGGGAAGAATTTTAGTTTTAAGTGTCAAGTTAAATTTACATACTTATAGTTGTACTATGCAATTTATTTAGACCAAAATCTGAGGTTTTCTGATGCAGTTTTAGGACTTTTAAAACACAAGTAATCTGTTAATCATTTAAAATTCATTCACACTTTTATGAAGTACATTTTGTAGTTAACTTTAAAGACTAAGGACAATTTCGTTGTTCTACTGCTTCTTATACTTGATTTCATGTCAGTATGACGCCAGTACTACCAACAAAAAATGTTTACGACTTTATAGCATAATTGTAGAAGTCATGCCTAGCATTGACGCAGAGGAAGGACGCTGTTGCGGCTGGTATTGATAAAGTTTGATGAGAACACGACAAAGCAATCGAGCGTAATCAGTAGCGCCATCTGTGAGCAATCAGCGGCACTGACGCGCGGCAACAGACCTTGTGTTGAGTAAACAGTACTCAGTGCTCGCATCTCAGGTCGACGTACTGGTAGTGGTACTACATATCATCTGGTTGATGTATTCACTAAGCAGTAGTACCTCCTTTCGGTGCCATAGTTGGTTGACAAGTCAGTGCAGAAAGTGATAGTTAACGTTTCAATGTACATAGAATGTACGTTGAGTATACTATTACTTGCTGACTGGCTCACTAACCTCCATCGTAAGAACCAGCCATGGAAAGAGCTTTAGAGCGGTTTTTCTAGTTCAGCCCTAACGGCAGGTCAAAATTTAACCGGCAGCCAGCCAATAGAAACACTGGACATTTTTAAGGTTGAGTTTTACTTTGTCTGTTTTGATTTGGTATTTTAGTGTTACAGCTTGCACATAGCATAACATATACATGTTACATTTTATAAACAATGGAATAAGAATATCTTCATTGGATGTATAGTAGTCAGTTTTATGAAAACGATTAAATTGTATATACAAATAAATATAAAATTATAATAATAGTATAGTAGTAAATATAACATTAAAGTGTGCTTGAAAATATAAACAATGCAGACTTACAACAACTAATCATCTGATTATTTCCATATTTTAAACAACACGAAACACTTAAATAAACGATGACATTTAGTACGACCGTTTAGTCGAAATATATTGTAAAAAAAATGGTTTAAAACGCAAAGCTTCTTTGAAGTTAAATATTTTCAGGTTTCTATACCAACTTTTAGAACACTTAAATAATTCTCAGTTGTACATAGTAAGCCACTTTAAAAAATGAACTCCAAGTCATTTAGGGTTTCAGAATATTATACATGAAAAACATGTGAAATAAATGTGGTGTAAACTCCACTGCATCCAATAATTTGTTTTACGATTTCCTTAAGTTGTTGCTATTTACAGTAACAGACGTTCGAAACTACTGTACTTTTCTAGTTTTGTTACGTTATAAACGCAATTTAAAAAAAACGCGTTTCGCAAGTTTTAAGAAAACAAAATGTAATGAGGAATATACTGTGGACGAGGTAGATAAAAGCAATTCATATCTTGACAGACGATTAATTACCCTGAAACCATCAACATAGCTTATCAGATTTCTCCTGCACTACAAAACCTGACGTACTTAAAATTAAATAGTAAATGCAGTTGTAGAGTTCATAAAGAAAACCACCACTTTGTAGGTAACTAATCATTCTGAAGTGACAACTGTGACAAAATTAGTAAACCGCTGTCATACAATGTCATTAATTTTGTTACACTCGGGGCAAATTAACCTTGCTTTTGCTTCAAGAGTACTTTGATGAACTAAATTGACTGCACAGTAAGGGAGAAAAATGTAGTAATGCGGAGATTCGCAAAAACTGTACCGTTATCATAATGCAAACGTTAAATTTTATGTTTGGATGTTGCAAAAGAAAAGTCAATATAATCCATAAACGCGCTTGGAAGCAGAATTTTAAAACTAATTTTCGTAGTTTAAAAATATTACTTGAACACTGACAAGTAACACACTGTTTATGGTTCTATTAAAGGCAATTTTAAATAAAAAAGCGGTTTGAAAGTGCCTTTTCTGGAATTATTAGCCATACGTTCTAAACCCTCAAACATTCGACAAAGACGTTATTTTGAAAACTGCAAAAACTCAAATGGGGCAAAAAGACGTGAGTACAAAGTTAATGCCTGATATCGTAGTATCTAGCGAAGTTATAAATACACTGTGTTATTGTACACCGTATACATATGAAATATTATGGTATATTCCTTATTGAGAAAACAAAGAAATAATAGACATAATAAGTGCAAAACTATTATTTTTTGCTTTAAATATCTTTTATGGAGCTGTACAAACAAATAAAATCTCGATTATTGAAGTAACTTACAACGCTTAGGAAATGGTTCATACCTATTCCCTGAATTGTTTTAAAACTGCTTTACTCTTTAATACAATTTCAGATACAAAGGGAAGTGCGCCAAATGGAACAGGCTGAAGATTGATGTAAAAGAACTTCCACTTTGTTAGAAGTTTAATCTGTTTACAACTCTGTTGACTTTTTTATGTTGATTTCAACACTGCAAAACAAAAATAAACAAATCATTATTTTGTAGAACGTTGTTAAAGGTCGACATATTTACAAACTATAATGATTTCCACTTAGAGGCGTCAAGTAAGTAAAGTAGTTAAACCACATTAAGATTAGTACGCTTTTAGGCTTGACAGTTTAATCTGCTGAAGCTAAAAGCAATATTGTGCTGACTACACGGAGGAAGGGCGAGGAACAAGCTGCAGTGACGTCAGCTGGCATCTCGCCATCAGCACTCTTCTTCCACAGCTGGTCGGTAACACTACTTGTCAAACAGCTGATTGAAAGAAGGGAAGTTACTACTAAAGCCCAACAATGTTTTTCAAACTTTAGCGGCTGACACTAGACATACAAAATATCATTGGACACTGAACATACATGCATGCATAGAAGACCAAAATGATTTTCTTCTACGTCTTAGGAAGGGTAGGTGGCGAGCAATTTAACATGCTACTCGTATGCTAGAACAATATGTGCGCTTTTTATAGCCTAACCATTTCGATGCCACTATGAAATTTAAGAAACATGTCTAACACAGTGTATGTATTTTTCTTGATATTTAACGTGTATTTTAATATTTTATATGTTATTTAATATTTAATGTGTTATTCAATATCGGACAGTTTGCTTGGAGAGTTCTAAATATCCTGTAATATTCCAGTATCCTTATGAATCAAATTAACTACTGCCATAAGGCCTTTCGAAAAAAATATGATTTTTCTGCTTCGTTGTGTGCCAGGAAAATACTTTAAGTTAGTCGATGGAAGTTTTGAAACACACTGTGTAAGGTAAACGAGCATAAAAACATAATTACTTGTTCAAAGTTCATCAAAACTAATCCTCAATACACTGTCACTGATAGGTTGCACAGTTTCATATCGTTGATGAACTTTTCAATAAGTTATTAGCAGGTCCAAACAGCTTTAGTGTATTGGGTTTAATTTTAATTACAGACTAGATAAAACGTACCGTTTTATACAAGTCTTAAAATTCACAGTGCTATTATCCATCAGACTTAGAGTCCTTAGAAATAAAACCCTTTTGTTGGCTTTTTAAACTCTGAGTTTAGCAGCAGCTCAAGGACAGAGTGGTCACTTTTACGAGTTCAAAGTCCCTCAAGACTCACTCCGTTACTCTCTGGCCATGAACCCTTAAGATACGTGTAACGACACAAAGGTCCCTCACTTGTCTAAGACCAGCTTAACTAATATCAACCAAATGGCAACTGTTCAACTCAATATATTCATTATTGGATGCGTCCAAAGCTCTAACAATATGTTGTTTCAAATGGGTTTCAGTCAACTTAAAAATGTAACCAACCAAAATATACATGACTACTCAATAATCATGCAGATTGTTTAGGAAATAAAAGTTAATTTAAGCAGATCAGGTGGATTTTACAAATATAACTATTGGTGTGACAGTAACATACAATTTTATTTATCATGTTAAACAAAAAACAGTTTCAAATATTATTTTAGTAAGTGTTCTTTGACTTAATGAGACAAATGGAGCACTGGTTAAGTAACCAGGAAAACCTTGTTTACACCTTCTGGGTGTAACCTTTGAATAGAAGTCCTATCCTACAAGAGAGTCATTGATAGTTAAAAATGGTGCCATTATATGCCTTAAAATGACGTGTTGTGCTTTCCCCTTACATAATTCATCGTAACGTTAGGACCAACAGTTCTAAAAAGGTCGATGAATACGGTGAAAGAACCTTTTCTAAAGAACCTTCGTCAACACATGAAATTCTTTTACTTTAAAAGGTTAAAAACCGGTAGAAACTGCTGATTACTAACAAAGAACCATCACGACTATACAAAATGTACTTTAAAAGTGTGGGATTTTCATGCGTATTGTGTTATTATCACAGAGCTTAAAAGGTATCACTTTAAAAACAAAACACACTTTTTGTTAAGCCAGTAAATGGCTAAAAATTACTTTGGATATGCTCCCTTACAATATCTGGTAGATACACGGTTTCGTCACAAGTTGATGCCAGAGATAAATAAATATTATGTAAAGCAGATCTCGTTAGGCATACAACAGCACACTTGGAGATGCTTTAATGGGATGTATGTATAGTCACAAGCAGATCAATAGAAAGCACTTACAACTTGTGCTAACTCCAATGTACCAAGTCTCCAGGCACGGTTAATTCAACTTCAGTAAGTATAATTACTAACACTATCCTTTGTTGAGTCATACTTGAGCGTATTTTCAAATACATTCAAAGCTATTTTGTAAGCACTTTCACGCTGTTCACTATTCAATAATAAACGAGCAGATTAAGAATCGGCCGGATAAAGCCGGATGATAGGGATTTTAACATGGGGAGGTTTTGCAAACAGTGTGTTGAGTAGATTAAATCGCTAAAAGTTTTCCTGGTAGTATAGAGCCATTAATCCTGTAACATACAGGTTGTCTAGTAATTAGGAGATCAAACTTCACCAGGTGATTTTTCAGGTCATAATCAACAGAGAACTTCCTACAACAAATAGGCCTTGGATCTAATCTACCTTGGAGATAAAACATATTTAGCAAAAACACAGACAGATGGAAAACTAAGCGAGATAGACCTATATGTTATGGGAAATGTTTTGTTTATTATGACCTAAAATATCACTTGGTTAAGTGCGATCTTCTAATTACTGGACAACCTGTATAAAAGCAAGAACTTAAAGCTTTCTGTCAAATAAAATAAAGACTAAGAAACTTCAAGCCCCATCTTCTTACGGGGAAACCAAATTTTAAATTTCGAGTTAAAACATTCATTGTTTGACAAAAGTACAAGTTTTAGAGTTAAAATGTAGCATCTTTTTACAAAACCTTGTTTAGATAGACAAGAAAGGTTTACTCTGTAGAGTTATTAGTCCGAATAGCTGCTACGAACCGCTCTTTTCTACCTCAGTGGTATTCCCTACCTCCGGTCTGTTCCCTCTTCAATTAGATCACGCTACGCTGACGACTGACTTGAATCGCAAAGTCACAACATCGTTACTGAACATAGGCAACGAAGCTACAAGAAGGCCCAAACGATAGTACCATTAATAATACATTTTTCATACCGCAGATATGAAACACGGTTCGAAAGTTAACATAGTAATTAACATAGTTCGAAAGTAACTATGATAATACAATAATTTTCTTATTCTCGCGAGTCAAGATATGTTACACCTCCTTCTGAATACGATGATTCGGACATTACATCAACAAATTTTCAATTGAAACCCTGTTTTAGCAAATAAAAATGATTATAGCAAATAAAAATATATTCAAAATTGATGTATTTATGAGAAAGTATCTTACTAAATGGTTTCCATTCAATTTAAAGAGGTTCAGGAATTGTGTGTCATCTGGAATATTCGTTACTTTTACAGGGCCTTATAAAATGGGGTAATTAAAAGACGATTAATTAAACATGACGATTCAAGGAGAGGTCAGTTCTGCTTAGGTTTTGTTTTTGCACTACTGATTTTGTTGCACTGTTCGACTTAATATTAGTTACCTATGCTCAATCATAGTCCATGGATGGAAGTTTCAGCTTTATATAAGCTTACGATCTAATTCACGTTTTAGAAGGAGCGATAACGTCATTATGTTTTCATTTGTTATAATTAATTTTGAAGCTGGATAGTCTAGTGGCACGTTTTCGTTTTTAATGAGGTGTACTTCAAAACTGCTAAAGCGTTGTATACTGTATAGAGAAATCACGGTGTAAATGTGCTGGACATGTTGCGTGTCAACTGAAGTACCGGTGTAGGGTTGGAGGCCAATTAGTCTCTCTCTTCTGACAAAACTTCAGATGTCCACTTTGTCTTTACATCTGACAACAGCCACAAATCTTCATCAATCCTAAAATAATTGTCCACAATGTTTAGGAATAAACCCAGCGAAAATAGATTTACATTAGGCGTTATGTAACTGTTATCAACCACTCTACAAAAAGGAATAACTTGTTTATAAATACTCGTAATAATAATATTGACGATAGAAATTTAAAGCTTGTCTGAGGTCAATCCTTGACAATTATTTTTAAAGAGGTTTACTCTTCTTTTGTCATTGTTGAGAACTTTTTACAGAGGTTCACTCCTCTATTGCCGATCTTTAACAATTTTTTTTATAGAGGTGTACTCCTCTTTTGTTGATCTTTGACAACTTTTTTATAGAGGTTTATTCCTCTTTTGTCGATCTTTAACAATTTTTTTTATAAGTGTACTCCTCTTTTGTCGATCTTGACAACTTTTTTAACTTTTAATATTTTACTAATAATATACTTTTTTAATAATATATTAAATATTCCATTTATGGAAGTTGCAGAACCTCTCTTGTATAGAATATCTTATAATTTAAATATTAATAATTCAAATCAAGTTAGCCAATTCAAGTGCAATATCTTTAAAATGAAGAGAGACAATCTTATAAGACATTATGGACATTTTACCTATTTTTAATTGAAGCCTACTCATTTTTAAGGTTCTAATTCCTCTTTTATAAGGTGTATCATCTCTTTCATGTCAACATCTTTGTACACTGACCTAATTAAATAGAGGTTTACTCCTCTTTTGTCGATCTTTAACAATTTTTTTATAGAGGTGTACTCCTCTTTTGTCGATCTTTGACAACTTTTTTATAGAGGTTTACTCCTCTTTTGTCGATCTTTGACAACTTTTTTTAAGAGGTTTACTCCTCTTTTGTGATCTTTATCAATTTTTTTTAGAGGTGTACTCCTCTTTTGTCGATCTTTGACAACTTTTTTATAGAGGTTTACTCCTCTTTTGTCGATCTTTAACAATTTTTTTTATAGAGGTGTACTCCTCTTTTGTCGATCTTTGAAACTTTTTATAGAGGTTTACTCCTCTTTTGTCGATCTTTAACAATTTTTTTATAGAGGTTTACTCCTCTTTTGTCGATCTTTAACAATTTTTTTTATAGAGGTTTACTCCTCTTTTGTCGATCTTTGACAACTTTTTTTATAGAGGTTTACTCCTCTTTTGTCGATCTTTAACAATTTCTTTTATAGGGTGTACTCCTCTTTTGTCGATCTTTGACAACTTTTTTATAGAGGTTTACTTCTCTTTTTGTCGATCTTTAACAATTTTTTTAGAGGTGTACTCCTCTTTTGTCGATCTTTGACAACTTTTTTATAGAGTTTACTCCTCTTTTGTGATCTTTAACAATTTTTTTATAGAGGTGTACTCTTTTGTCGATCTTTGACAACTTTTTTATAGAGGTTTACTCCTCTTTTGTCGATCTTTAATTTCTTTTATAGAGGTGTACTCCTCTTTTGTCGATCTTTGACAACTTTTTTTATAGAGGTTTACTCCTCTTTTGACGATCTTTAACAATTTTTTTATAGAGGTGTACTCCTCTTTTGTCGATCTTTGACAACTTTTCTTATAGAGGTTTACTCCTCTTTTGTCAATTTTCAAACTAGTTTTTCCTTTTCTGGTGGAATCTTTCAGTAAACCTTTTCTTCTGCTTTTCTATGCTTATTTCTTAATCATTTTTATTACATTTTAGTAAGCAGCTTTAGGCCATCTTGTTTTGTTGTGATTTAGTATATAATTAATTTTGATTAATTTCATGGAAATTGTGATGTGATTTTTAACGAGGTTTTTAGCTAAGGTTTAATGAGTCTGTTTTTCCTTTATAAGATATCTTTCGGGAAATGAAATGATAACTTTATTGTAAGTATTTTAATGTTGTATTTTTAAACTATTAAACAAATTTACACCTAATCTATTAAATTACAATTCTAAACTATTTACCTTAAAACAATGACAATTATGTTTGATTTATTGTAATTAATGTAAAAGTAACAATGCAATATAAAAACACACAGTTCTTATCTGCCCCTTATTAACCTTTACAGCTTTAATAATGATTATACACAATTTGTTATTAAAGATAGGCAATTCTAGCTAATATTTTTTAAAAAAGGTTCAAAACATTAAAATATTCATTTTATTTTTACTTTTATATTGATGCATATTAGGCAAAACTAATGAATTTTAATTAATATGAGACGCTCAAAACATAAAAAATGTAAAGTCGTATTACAATAATCATATATGAATTTGATCATATTGAAATCAACATTTTCCTTCAAATATAGTTTATTAACCACTTTACAAACCAAAATGTATATTATAATTTAGGACGTTTTCCATCGTAAGTGAGTAAAAAGAACACAACTAATCAGGATCTGCAATGTGAGTCAGTCTTCAAAAGAAATGTAGCCTATGACACGGCCTGATTTAATAAGTTAGCAAAAGAGCTTGTCTAAAGTAATCAGCCATGTTGGTCAGGCATGATTTAAAACGTCCGCAACAATATTTCATACTTTTAAAACTGTAATTATTTTGACTCCGATTTAAAACAATTAACCCTTTGTATTAAATAAATAAATTAACTGAGGTAAATCACATCGTCAGTAATAAACGCCAAACAAAGAATTCAAAGAACCTTGTCATACTAGAACCAAACGTCACTAAGAAAGGTTAAAGGATTATATGACACTACCACGAGCAGATGAAGAACAAAATGAACATCTGAACATCCGGTGACAAATGACCGGAGGAACCAAGACTAATTCACTTCAACCTCCTCGCAATACTTCATACAAGTTGGAGATTTATTATTTTATGGCGTTTACACCTATTATTCGTTTGGTAGAAGTACCGGTGTACTTAAGGGTAAACTACTCGTATTTCAAAATAATCAGCTTTTTAGATAAATCAGGATGTATTAAATTTAAATTTGTACTAAATTATTTAGTACCCAGTTAAAAGGAAATTCACATTTAGCTTAAATAACAGAAAGAGGTCAGATCCTACTATCAAACGCGTAAACCAATAAAAAGACATGTTTCCACTTACTCGCATACCGCCGCCGGGCCAATAGAAATGTGGAGCTCTTATACAGTGATGTGGGGGCTCTCCTGGATTCCCATAGGCCTGGCGTCGACTTTTAAAGAATTCTAGATCCATTCCTAGGTGTCTCCTATACCTTTGTCTGTAAATATAAAGTATATGAACTTTCGTAGTTTATTTTGTCACTGCATACCCAAAAATAAAAATATGGCTAAAGATACAACATTTCTCATTGATAACCGTATCCCGTATTTAGTTAAAATTTTTTTTTAATCTATTTAGGGCTAGATGAGAACAATTCACATGGAAATAATGATAAGGACTAACTTGAATGTTCATTTTGTAATAGTTACATATAATATTTAATTCAACGAAGGGGAATAAAATACTGGTCCTAGATGACGGATAAGCTTTGACTACGGTTGCGGAAAATAAGATGATGCCAAACTTATTGCTTGTATCCGAGACTGAACTAATATCATCTGTGTTTTATAATCTCAGGTTTGGAACTATCCTTTACTGTTCTTACTTTAACTGGCAGGACGTACACTTTTAAAACATAATTTACTCATCACCACGATACTTGGATTAGGTACTTTTGATATTAATTATGATCTTTCGTACTGCTTATATTGACTAATTCAGACTTACACATCATTCTTTATTACACATTTTATTCATTATTAAAAACTCTTGTTTTTACATTCACAATTAATTAAATAATGAGTATGGGCTATACATTTAAAATATCACTGAATTAAAAGAAAACATTTGTTACATTTGAAGGCTAGTTTTGTTTTATTAATAATATAGTTAAAATGTATAGGCTACTTGGTGGTTTTTACTGTGTCTGTATAATTAGACTGTCTGCTAGAACTGGTTGAATATATCTATATTCAATATCAGAGGTTCTGCAGACTGCAGTGAGTCAGCTGGAATAACGCCAGCAGAGCCCATCTTTATAGTATAACTTATCCATCTCACCATGAATAACAAGCACTGCGTATTATTTAAATAATTAATTAGGTTCAACTCATCCTGTAAACTGTGTTTGTTACAGTACCATGTGATACTACAGGGTGTTCCTAAATTATTTATTATGTTTTTAAACCATGTGTTTGCGTTGTCTCTGTCCGAATAGTGCGGGAAAGCAAATTACTGGAAAGGAAATAATTCCTTATGGTTTCTTTGGTGGTGGTGGTGGTCAATATCACAGGTGGTAACCATCTTTTTATATAAGTTGTATGGCTTAACTTCATATTATTGTTTTACACTAACGCAAACGGAACTATATTTGAAATTACTGCCACTTCCTTTGCGGTATAACTTTTTCCGTATTTTTGTAGTATGACCAAAACCTACACTATTAATTTTCACTATTAAATCTCTTAAGATTTCTTCTTCGTTTTAAAAACGCCGGTTGAAAATACTGAAAAACACTATACAACGGCCAGTTATAAAATGACAATGTAGTTTTTGCTTTTACGTTTTGCCTAAAATGGTCTTAGTTCGATACAATGTTATGATATATTTCAACAAATTATCTCAATAGGTGTGGGAGATTAATTATTATTATTAATGATGATCAAAAAGCAATGGTGGCCAATGGGCAACGAAGTATTTTTGGACCCAGGTTTACAGTAACTTTTACCCCATCTCTCATGATTTGATTCTATTACCTACAGTGTAACGTTCAATTTTCTATTTACCAAAGAATGTTCTGTGTTTACAGTTTTGGTTGTTTCATCTTTTTAAGACTTCTGGTTTACTTTTAACACGTTTTTGACCAGTTGCAAAAATTACTCTGTACAATAAAAACTAACGGTTTTAATTAAGGTTTTTGTATAACATTTGAATAAAACATAACTATATATTTTTAAATGAACTTATGTAGATAATCGAAAGCAAAACTAACCAGAGCAGGTTTTATCATATCTTAGATCTAACCATTATTGTTACTGCTTCAATTCAAAATACGAATAATCCTTAATAGTAGTAATATTAGCTCACCCAAACGGACTATTTATTGGATTACATTATCTGCAGCATCGTGACTAAACTGTTGGGCACTCGCCAGGTTCATGATAAATGAGAGACTGGAAGAGACAAGAACAAACCCTTGTAAACGTGTATTGCTAAAGATACAATGTCCTAATTTAATCGTTATTGCTTTATATAATTTTACGTATATTGATTCAATTAGAATATTGTAAGCCATTATACAAACACCTGAACCCAAACCTATAACAATCTTTCTTAGTTTGTTGATTTAAAGCGTAAACTTAATATAGAAAATACCAATATAAACAACTTATACACGCATTATTAGTTTTGAAAGTAAGGCAGTTTTCTAAAAACCTTTACAAGTTTCTTGATTGTTCAGATTGTTTTCTTGTCTTCCATGAGAGATATTTAATGGAACATGAAATACAACTCAACGTTTCTTTATTAGCCAACAATAGTAAAGAGATCTTAACAAAAGTCAACACTATCAATAAACAAATTCACAAAAATTTCAATCACTCTATCAATAAAGTTGACACAACTTTTAAATTACCATTTATAAATTATAGTTGCAGTGTTAAAGGTAGAAAGTTCTTTTACAAAGGCCATGTACAATGAATGTATAAACAACATGAAACTGTTTAATTAAACAGCGGTGACACAATGTTTACCCTGTTTAATCAGAGTAGCTACAAAACTATGTTTTATTATTGAGTTAGCCACGAGCTGCAACATCACAATAATCGAGTTTCTTGCCTGAATAAACCACTAATCTCTGTGTGCTTTACATTGTCAATAGTGTTCTGTATTTGACAATCCAATTTGTTAGGAATAAAGTTTTCAAAGTGCATTCACTTGAGAGATACAACTATTTCATCGTGTTATAGGTCATGTATATTTGTGGTTTAATCATCTTCGAAATACTTTGCAATTGAATCATAATAGTTACAGCGTGGAAATTATAATTTGTAAGTTTTGCTTGCCTTCTGCTTGAGACTTTATCAGAGTTGTATCAGGGTACTGTTATGCTATACTCGTAGTGCGCATATCAACAAACGTAATTTGTGCTTTTGGAAGTGTTGGAAGTTTCATAATGCCCTAGACTGAAAGTGCCATTGCAATTACTAGGACAGAGGCTATTTTATTGTTTATTTATAGTTTATACTGAAAGGAACATACGTCAAAGTATCTTTATTTCATTATAATTTAGATGAGAATAGTATCTTACAATACAGCTTAAGAAGCGCTACGATTATAAAGGTAACATTGGATTAAAGAATTCATTCAAAGAATAAAGAGAGTGGTCTTAAAGCCAGATTTCCAGATATTGAGCAATCAACCGCTTTTAAAGTTTCTTAAGGTGTTCTGGCAGTGAATTCCACATCTTGGTCCGCATGTAGCTGGTATTTTTCTCAATTGAGCTGAGTCTATAAATGGTTGGACAATAGTTACTGACGTGCCTGGTGTTGTACTGGGGGACACGTGTAGGGCGAAAACAGTTTTATGACAGTTTGTTTTAACTTGACAGTTATTCATGACAGACAGCACCTATTCGTGTCATAAGTACACCTCAAACGCAGATTATTGATATTCGGAAAATAAAATATAGGCTATTTTAGTCAAGTGCAATGAATAAAATGTCGGCCACTTGCCAAGTCTATGATAGATTGAGAATGCTAAGGGCGAGTGACATGGAGTAAGCCCTTGTTAACTTTGTTGTTGTTGCAAGTTTGGTGTTAGGTTAGAGTCTTGTAGATTGCGACCCACGTGACGTATACATTGTATGCAATGTCCTTGAGTTTAATAGATTCGAGAACCACTACCAGTGTAATGTTTATACCTACAGTGTACTTTGATTTGTAACTTGTACTGTTCGGTTTTTCGGAATACAGTAAAACTAGTCAAAGTAATATACAGACTAATTATTATATTTCATCGGAAATAACAGTATACATAGTGAAAACAAGTATATTGTGGCTAAAACTCACATTAAGGGTGACCATGATAAGCTGTCGCAAACGCATTACGAACAAACTTTACAACTTTACGAACGCATTACAAGTTCGAATCAACTTCCACTAAACTGCACCCGCAAGATTAAAGCAAAATTCTTTCAAGCTGTTGTTATCGCGGGTGTACTGAATTTGGGATGTCAAGGTAAGCAATGTTATACATCTTTGAGAATATTGTTTTAATTACGAAACGTCTCCGAAAACTGAACAAAATAATGAACAGCTTCGAAATGGTGGTTATAAATGTTTTTAAAACGAAAACCTTATAGTTTTCTTATAAATGCATTAAACGTAATTCCAACGGTAAATGATAATTTGAAGACTTTAATATAATAAATACCCACAGGGGTTAAAAACCTTGAAATCTGAAACAACAAAGAGTTAGTCAGTTGTGTGTGTTTTATGGTTTTCGGTTTTGAATAATCGTTACTTTACCTAATCTACCCATAAGCTCCATTGTATCTCAGTTTCTTCATAGTTCAATTTCTAAGAGTGAGTTTTTGCAATGAATAAACAATGGAATAATTTATAGTGGGTTTGGTTTGCAAGTAATAACCTCTTTAAAAAGTTGAATATACGAATATCCTCGTAGTTTTTGTGGACTAGTTGGTTTTTGTAAACTTAATTTAATTACACCCATACTGAAATATTACTTCAGCCCAAACCTTTGAATATACTTGCCAGTGAGGCAACCAAATAGGCACTAGCCTATTATGTCAGTGGGGCTAACCACTTATTTATTTTTGACAGCTGATCATTAGTTGATATAGAATATAGTATTATACACATTTTGTATAATACTATATTCTATATCAACTAAATCTTCAAAAGCCTGTGGGATTGATGCCGACAGAGGTGGGCAAGAGACCTATTTGTGTTGGGCTTTAAGTAAATTCACAGAAATTGTCATCTACTTGACTAAGATCTGCTTCCCAATGGTTATGAGCGTGCATAACACTGCTTAGTAAGAAGACTGCTAACTGACTTGTGTTTTGCAAGTTAGTTACAATCACAACACAAAGTTTGAGTACAAGTCTAGAAACTGTGTCACAACTTCAGTAACTTGTACTCTGTGTTAAGTTGTGGTTGTAATACGATTTAAAGAGCTTTGGTGTAGAATCCAGACACAGAGGCTGATTGCGTCTTGTGTTAAATTGAAAGGCTTAGCTACGTAATGTATGATAAACATCAAAGTAGTCTAAAATAAAATCAAATAATTGTTTTGTGTGCAACTTTCGTTTTATTTGTAAGTACTTGCACCACATTTGAGGTGACGTTTGAGTAAAAAGTACAATGTGTCTTGTGTTTCAGATTGTGATTAACACGTGACATCCTGGTAAGTCTAGTTTATTATACCCATGTGTTAAACCCATGTACAAGTTCTTACCATCACGGTTCCTACCAACACATGGCGGGTAAATTGTTATAATATTTCCCTTAGGTACAATGATGTTCCACGATCAGTTAAAACACAACACCTTCATAATTAGTTACGTCAGGTTTCAGTTAAACTTTTACTGACATAGTTTGGTGCAGTTTATTTATCTACGAAATATTTTGAAAAGGTTTAACATTTTAGAGTGTATTATAGGTACGGTACTTTGAAAACTATTTGTATCAAATGTACGAGTATAAACGTCCATAATACTACTGTATTAACTCTATTGTTAATTCTTTTCTTTTTGTTTAGTGGGAAACATTTTGCTGTCGATTTTACCTAATAGTTTGTTAGTTTATTTTTTTATATTACTTTTAGTGTGAATTGACACAGTACACAGTGAAGAGCACACTAGTGAAGAGTGATTAAAAGGGAACTACCGACACTCGTCTCTACTTCTAAGCGTTGAGGGGTTCGAAGCTCAAGTAGACTTGACCTTGTATAAACCTCCTCAGAACTGAGACACTCATATGAGCTAACAACATGAACTCCACTTTAATCGAAAGAAAAAGTTCAATGTGCAAGCATCCAGGAAAAATTATATAGTTTAATAATTGTCAAATCACTTAGAAACAAAACAAAATAAAAAAGCAAACACAAGTAATAATCGCATTTACGAGTATAATCTTAACTGTGAACAACCGTCAACGTAATTTAATTTAGTTTCATGGTTTTGCATTGGTAATACTTTTTAAGAATCTTTTTGCCTTTCAAAGCTATTAGTAATTTCAGTTTGCAGTATTTCCTAGACTGATGGTGTCAACCAACCGTTTTTGTACAAGTTTAACATTATGGAATATGGTTATGTTTTAAATTTTGAAACGTTTTACACAAAATTCGTCTTTCCAATAAATTGATAAAAACTGTAATCTTTCTCTTTGTAACGTCGGGCCTCTTCACAAAACAAGGCAATCTGATATATTCAGATGAAATATAATATTATACTTTAAAATCTATACTTTGTAAAACACAAAGTAATGACAATGAAAGAGTGTATTCATGGCTGCTTGATTTTCCTGTGCTTATTTTTTGCGTATTACTATTGTCTATACAAAAGTGGAGGAAAATCGTTTCAATATGAATGTTTTATAAGAATTTTCCTATACTATAAGAAAGAATAGAGTTTTGACTTATTTGCAAAATTACCTTTTTCCGGTCACTTTATAAAATTCAACATAAACACATTCTACAACTGTTTATAAGCCGTGAGGTCCTGTTACAAGGCTTACAAAGCTCTAAGGAAATGTAAACAACGCTTCGGTTTCAGCGCTTAACATCTGCCAAATAAACAAACAGTTCTGACCTCTCAGTAACCTTTGCAAAACTCATGTTCCAAATTATACTGTAATAACCTTTAGTTATTCCTAAGAAAACTAATTAATAAAGAAATATTATCAAGAGTTATAAGTTTCCTTATCTGGAAAATATTTAATAGTAAGTTATCTACCTTAGACAGTCTGAAATGACTCTTAAGATGAACAAACTACTAGGTTTTTGTCAATTTGGTATTGCTGAAGGTGGTTCATTCGTAATGGAACACTAAGTTGCTTCACACCTTCTTTCTCGAAAAAATTAAACTATTTAAAATTTGAAATAGTTTCATTTTGTTAGAAGAATGTGTAAAACCAGTTGATGTTTAATAACTAAACCACTAAACTATAAACTGATAGATCTAACAGAAAATTAAAAATACCAATTTAGTGGTATATAAGAGATTAAATTGTTATCTTTTATGTTAACCACGGTCATAAAATAAACTCTCTTAATATAAAGACGTTCAGATCACTAAATATTCGGTATAAAAACAACGCTCTTCTTGTTGAATGTTGACCTATAACCAATCGCAACTCATCAATAGTCAAAACTTTGGTGTTGTTAGTCAAAACATTTATCTTTACTTCTGTGTTTGGAAACGATATTCTTGTATGGGTTTATACAGTTTATTTTAAAGTCCCGGAATAGCTTGATAATAATCACTTAATAAATAAATAATAAATGGTAGGTTAAGCGAAGTGTGCTATTTTATAATTGTAATAAGTAAAATTTAAAAGTTACTCTTTTAGGTGGTGAGAAACCACATGTCCATCGAGGGGGAACGGTACACAAGGAGGTAAAAGAAAGTCCTAGTGAGATCATAGATCTTGTTGTCATTCAAGGAAAGATCTTCATTGAGAAAGTACTAAGCTGTTAATTTTTCCTTGATAGGTGGACTCTACCAGAAATGGTAGAAGTTTAAAGATCAAAAAGTGCCATTTTATTTTAACACCAAACTCATCCTAGCTTCTACCAACTTTTTCTATTTCTTTAACGGGTGGTTTTGGACAAAGGTTGTTTGAAGAGACTAGGTTGAGTTTAATATCGTATTTAAATTCATACGACTGGTACAGAACAACATCGCAAATGCACCTCTAAAGGATGATTTTCGAATAAATAACAGTGTTTTTAAGTTTCAAGCATACAATCTTTAAACCACCGCCATCTCTTATGGGCACAACCACTAAAGGAACATTTTGCGGCATTGAGAACTTATCTAATAACATTCCTTCCAGCGACGTACCACATGATCGATGCTCAGATACAAGTTAATATTCAGAAAATTAGTTGTAATTTGTCTTTCCTTAAAACGTCGAAAGAATATACCTTTAAAGTTATACAGAAGGTTTCTAAATGAAGAGTTATCTCAAGGTCAAAAAAATGGTTAAATTTCTAAAACTTTAAATCTTTGTTGATTTGTGCAAGGGTATAAATTATAATAAAATGTCCTACGGTGTTTGTCATTCATGCGCAAAGAAGCTATGTAACACACGATTTGGTTTTTATGATTTTCCGCGGGGTTTTCTCCGACACCATAGGCCCTGAGGTCCCAATTATAGGAGATGCAACACGAGGAAAAACTCTAAATGTTGACAAAACACAAGCCACAATATCGTCTATTAATGACACGTTAAATATAAGAGGACCTGATTACTTTTCTACGCTCCCTGTGCACGCGTTCCTTCTGAATTTGTCTGTAATACTGGTATTTACATGGCAATCAGCTATGAAGAGTTACATTTTTAAAACATTACTGTGCCAAAATTATGATACCTTCGTATAAGCCCTTTCCCAATAGTTATTAACAGTTTTTTTTCAGAACTAACAAAATAACACAAAATTTAAATTTGATTCATTTTTAAACATTGTACCACTATGTTTAAATTAGTGTGTACAATCTAAAAACATGTGTTAATCCCGTATGTGTTACTCACAGAAAAGAACAATAAAGCACAGAGTGGTTTGCAGCTCGCATACAGTGCAGGTTCAGTGACTCACAAATCTCGGACTGGTTGGATATTTTCCAAGCAAGCTTTGTGTGTGAACCCCTAATATTGCTGCAATCCCAAACCCCCGGTATAATTTATTGTCTTGCGTGTATTGTTTGATTTATCTCCAAATAAACGAGTTCTTTGGATCATATTTGAGGATAGATTTTTCTTTGACAGTAAAATACTGTGCTATATTCTTACGACTTTCAGGTGGCTAATACTTTCAGTAGGTCAATTAATCAAATCAAACTTTAATTATGTGTTTATGAACAGTGTTTAACATTTTAATGCGTTTTATAAAAGATAATTAATTGATCATATAAACCTTAATTGGCTTACTAGAAAAACAATTAGCACATTGTTCCAACCTGAATTCGTTAACCACTAACCGGCCTTAAACGGAAACCTCCCTCAACCACTTAATTTTTGTTGGTACCGTTCATGTAAAATAGGTAAAAGCGATAAAATAGGAATAGTTATTAGCACCATATCAACTGCATAATGAACATTGAACGAAGGTGGTATTCGCGTATGTTGACGTAGCTCGGGGCTACTTTATGCAAATAGCCTTGAAGTTGGTTTGCATAAAGCCATGACCTGCAGTACGTTTGCTAGGATAACATCGGTGTCACCTCACCTTTAAAGCTTCGGTTCATATTGACCTTGTTTTGAAATCATCCAATTTCAACACTCTAGTAACATCACTATCGTTTTTAATTTTACGTTATTGGTTTAAACATTATTTGATAATAGGACTATAGTTTAAATTGCATATGCAAATGTTGACATAATTGCTATTGAAACCTAATTATTATTGACACATCTGAATTAAGAAAGAACTTTGTTGAAATATGTGTTTGTGCTACCCTGTATATAAAGCTAATAATGTCTCACTTAGCTACCCTCACGTAATGTCTGTGCCTTACGCATTCTTTAGCTATCAGAAAAGTTCAATCAGTTACTATTTGGAAATGAAATATTATTTGGTACAGTCAAAGATAACATGTGGAAAAACAAATGGAGGCTGCAAATAGCGTAGGGTCATTGTACGAATTGAATAGGACTTTCAAGCTTCATTTCTACCTTTAACTACATTATGAGACTTTTTAAACCCCTTATATGGACATGTCCTAAGGTATGGGTTTTAGTTGGTTTTACCAAAATCTAATGACGACCTAGTCACCTGTCTCCTAGTTTGATAACATCTGTAGTTGTTTGTAAAAGTAACATAACGTACGTTTGCTTAAAATAGTAATTGTTGATGAAAATACCCAGCTGCTGTAAGTGAAAACATCAACACATAATAACAATTACAGTGAATAAGTTTCAACTCTCAAGGAAATACCTTAACTGAAAAGGTATAGTCATTAGCAAAGTGAATACCCAAATCGAGATACCGAAGCAGAACCGTGAGCGAAGCGAACAGAACTGAGGCTGCAGGCCGAAGGCTAGTACTAAGTTATTACTAAAAACGAGAAATAAAAACAATACCAATTTTCTCTAAACATTGTATTGTATTGTGTTCTTATACAATGTCGATGACACCTTTAGGAATTGAGTATTTTATTTCAAATAGGAGTAAAATGTCATCTGTGTTCTAAAGCTTCAGCATTGCGCCTCCATTGCTAAATTTAGCCAAACAACGTGAAAAACTAACATTGTCATTATTGATCTCTACAGTTTGCGATAAACCCGTATAACAGCTGTCGAGCATTGTTCAGCTATTGCTAAGTTTGCACGAGACTCTCAAGCAACTGAAAGCGCATTAGATGCTCTATCCTCTTAGTGACCATTATACTTGAGATAAATGTAACATTTTGTGCCAGTTCCGATAAGCCATTTTATTGGCTGCCTGATCAGATTCAAGGTTCAGCAGTTAAGAGCATTCGTAGTCCTAACTACGCCCCATCAAACAAGAGAAACTTTACTTTCTACCGCATGCCTATATTTTACTGAATAGTATATTTCATCACTAGGTTCTAAAGTGACACTTTTTGACACGAGGTCAAGTTAGTTCGAGGAGCAGACGAAGACGTTAAATGACCATAAGCCAAAAAGAGACTTTCGGGCCGAATGATGAACGGTACTTTTTGTCATGATGCAAGTAATAATAAATAAATGTCAATGAACGTTTTAACAATATAAAGAAACTTAAACCAACATTATTTTGAGCTCAGCAGTCTCAATTATATTGTTTTGATTTGTTTTTACATGTGTTACACTGATCTACTATGAGCCAGTGTTAAAGTTCAAAATAAACTCGTTGAACCGGCTGAAGTTTATGCCACAAAAAGATCTGTAAAATGGTGTTTTCTCACTAGGGAGAGAAACACCGTCAAAACAATGCTATATTTACCTGGGTTTAAAAGTGACATTTCTACTAAAAATTACAACACCGTTAATTAATGGTGGTCCTGTAAATTCACCATGCACAATTTGTCTAAGTGATTTATCCACGGATTGGATTGAATTGATCCATTAACTGAATTTTCGTTTTAATAGATTTTATGAATAAGTAAGTTTCCTACTGAGCAATACATTCCCCGTCAAGGTAAATGCGAAATGACGAGCTGTCACTCGCCCTCAGCAAGACTGAACTCTTCCTATCATTGACAATAAACGTAAAACATATATCTATGGCATATTTTTAAATGCCAACACCTCGAGATTCAAACTTAATACCTGCTTTTTCCCCTCTCTATGGAAAGAAGCTCGAAAGTTTTTTCCAACTTTCAAGTATGCTGGGTTTGCTCGTAATTCCTTTGCGTTAGATTATCCTTGCGTCATCGGATACAACTATACAGAGTTTAAACAGATCAAACTAAAGGACTCGACGTGAACGAAATAACTTGTTAAAACTATAAAATGTTGGCTGGTAAACTAACATGTTTGACCCATGTTTATTGGGTGAAATTCCTGTGTTTATCTTCATCTAAGGGAAAATTTTACAAAGCATAACCAGAAAGTTAAAAACAACTTATAAAATAGGCTATCATAAGAAAAGGCGCAGTTGGACTAACTTAGTGATGCTGTCCATTATCAGAGCTCGGCTTATCAGAGGCTATCTCAGCTGGCAGACTCACAAAGGCAGGCTTCACAGACAAACATACTTGGAACTGACTACTATCAGCAACCTGAAACAACCCACAAACAGTTTTATGAGAACCACCATTATCTTTTATGCCCTCACAGATACGAATGCGGCTACAAAAACAAACTTAGCCGTAAAATAGCTAATTCAATTGTATTATGTGGCATAGTATTTCAGTTATGTTTACCTCGTACTGCCTGTATTTGCAAGTAATTTATCATTTTCTTATGTTCAAACAAAGAAATAGTGGCATTTGTATTGTTGAGTATAGACGTTGGGTATTTCCACTTCTATAACTATTTCAGCGATAAACAGTATTTTACTATGTGGTAACAAAGGACTGTTGGTTGTATACTGGGAATCCTGGCGTGGTCCTGTTATCCAGCTTCATGGAGGTCAGGTTTTGAGGATGATATAGGTCTAAAGCGGCTCAGATAGTCTCAGTGATCATCTGATGATACCCGCATCAACTCCCACTATCGTTTAGACATATCAGACCATCACCTGCGTGGTTCGGAAGTCACGTTAAGTCGTTGGTCATTGGGCTTTTAATTAATGACCTATACTAAGGAAGAGTCGGCCTTAGTTTGTAACAAGACTACACCTCATAACTCATTACTACCATTCATCACACTCATCCTTCACCACATATTTGCCTTCAAATACAATCATAAGAGTGGTCGGCATCGGAAAATAGTGATATAGTGATAAATTGAATAACTTTGAAGCGGAATTATTACTAACCTCTTGGTCTAAAGATAAGCTCATACAGTTTTAGTTCAATGATATACAGAGGGAATCTTGTTATTCAAAACTACATCTAGAGCTGGTGTTAGTTTGTAAACTTTGCTGGTATCCAATGTAAATGTGAGGTATGTAAATTACATGGTAACTTTCACGTAACACATGGTGAACATTTCGTTCATATTTAACTGTGCTCAGTTTGTAAATGAGTGGGAAAATTAAATGTCACCAATGTTTTGGGTAATGTACTTACCCTTTTGAACCAAAGAGAATAAATATTCAGCAAATATGCTTAAATGCTTAGGCTAGAATAGGATACGGTACGTATTTACAAATCATATACAAGTGTAAAAATAATATGTAGCAAAGAGGATTAGACCAAATCCTACTTATAGAACACGTAAAAGTTGAAAACACGATTATTTGTATATGGAATGTATCCTGCATTGAGTTTCATCGTAACAAATCATTGCATTTCTAAGTGTAAGTCCTTTTGAGTTATTTTTCCGACGTTTTAGTTAACACAACAACAGCCGTGTATTTCAAAACAACAAGCAGCAGTTTGCCAATGGTGAGAATACACTTAAATACTATGGGTATTACTTTGGGTTTGTGTATGGGTATTAACCAAACTAAGTAGTATTTATAGGCATTTACGGTACATGTCTTAAAATGTAGGTTAAATTAACATTTTTACTAAAACTTTCTTAACGCACAACCTTTTCATTAATCAGCCACGTGATGTTCCAAAGATTAAAATTAGAATACTCAAAGTATTGTTAACGAATATTAATATTTTAAATGTAAGAGAGGTTAAGATTGGTATCGTTTTTAATATTTACGTAACTTAAAGTTTGCGACCATTTATTTTTATTAGTTGTTCTGAGCTTTACCAAAACATACGAGTACTATATTACTCGTGTGTAATTCCCTCGTGTATTGTACATTATAGAAATGTGATTATCGTTCAATACATTAGCACGCAAAAAAACAAATACTCGGAATAATGGTAAAAAAGCGATTTGTTAGGTCAACTTCTAAGCCTATAAAGATAAAACTACAGTTTAAAGGTGATTTGGAATTACTTTGTAAAATCTTCTTGCTAACAACTATCTGCAAGAAACTCCTTTTTCACTAAAAAAGAAACACTATTGAAACAAAATTGGACTTTGAATAAAATATATTTTTATGTAATTATTTGTTGGAGTTCAGATTACAATACTTTCAAACACGTTTCCTAGCCAATTTGAATTTCAATTTGCAAGAAGCTTTCCCAAAACTGATATTTAAAATCGTGAAATGAAATCTTTTATCTATGACAATGACACCTTAGTTTATTACACCATTTCCCTTGTGCGTGTATCTTTGTTTTCAAAAAGGGTGTGTAAAGATGTACTTTCTTAATGAGATACGTGTTGAAACATGTTAAATACATGTTTGGTTTGGTTGGCAAACCTTTGCAAATGAGACCGGGAATGTTAATGAAGGGAGGATACCTAAATAAGACAACTCTTGAGCCATTCTGGAGAGCTCAAAGTGAAACTTTGCTGAGACTTTCATCTAGCCAGCTCCTCTACTGCATGTTTACCTCTATGCTTGGGACAATTTTAATAAAAGTGTGGAAACTTGTGTAAAACAATTGAAACGATAAATTTTGAACTATCAATTTTCAGCGAAAACGGTTCAAGTGAACGCATGGTTTGTGATAAGATCTTACTGGTACAATAGTATAATAGAGCATTGCATTACCTGTAAATATGATTTTATAGACTTTCATTTGAACTTCGTGAGATCCCGTGCCAAACATTGGAGAGTCATGACTAACTTCTCAAGAGACTCGTACAGTGAAAATAGTGGTCATTATTTAAGTGACATACCTTTTGCTATATCAGTTATTTTTTTGTTTTTTATTATGAATATTAAATTTCCATTTCTCCTCTTTACAATAAAAAAATAATTTTTAAAATATCTCAACAACTTTTTGATTTATTCCATTTTAAAAACCGTCAGGTTTGACTGCCGGATCCTGTATTTAATCTTGTAAAACAGAGGACATTAAATGTAATTTATTTGTTCGTGCAAGAGCTGTTCAAAATGACGACCTTCGACACGGTAGCATAACCGGAAAGACTAATTATTGATTCTAGAGATGTCCAAACTAATTTAACAAACTCCTGAATCAAAATAATGTGGTCAGTTCCATTGTTGTTGCGTTAGCTGACTGGAGGAACGCATGGCGGACATGGGCCGGTAACACAGAAATTAAAATACCTTTGTTCGTCCTCATTCGATTTTCAAAGTTTATACATTTTTAGAAAGGAAAATGAATCCACTAAAAGTAATCGTTCTTATAAGTTTGTTGTAAAAGTACTCGTTTTTGAGTTATTCAACTTTGAACATTTTAAACGGCCGCCATTTTGAAATTTGATAAGTAAATAAAATAATGTTTTTTTCCTTATTAGAAAACGGCATTTTAAATTTTGATCAAAGTTTGGTGGAAATCAGTGCAGTAGTTTTGTTGTCATAATTATTTTAGTAAAAAACGCATCCACACAGACAGACGGACAACGAAGCGCCCTTTGAGCCCTGTTTATATGGTAAAATATTCTTGTTTTGACCCAAGGAACATGTCTACAAAGTATGTCTAGAGAGTTCACCGACACCCTGTATTTTACTATTTTTAAAATAGTATTATTTAGATCAGATTGCTTATACCAAAATGTCGTGTTCCTTTTGTTCACAGACCTTGGGAAACATCCGCAATAGTGTTTCCATCTCATAATTTGAACAATTTGAAAATCCTTGGATTCAACCCCAATTTAACTTTGTAAACAGATGGTTCTATCCAACCTTTAACAACAGTTACATCTTGTACTTTTGTTACAGGACTTTGAAGATTACCATGACGCATCCACTATCTGAATCCAAAAGGTAAGTTAGTTTTGCAGAATATTAGCAAGTACTCGTATGTTCGACTGAAATTATCAATTTTATTGTACGTTACGTGAAGAGTTATTTTAGTATTACATTTTTGTTATTATTATTCGTCAGTATAAAATAATTATTGTACTTCAATTTTTACGTCAGATTGTGATTTCAATGGTAGAATGCATGGAAAGTTGTATATTTTAAAATTAAATGACGATTGTACAACTTGTAAAATGTTTACACATGGACATATTTTTATTTATTGATACATTATTTATGATGTTAACAACAAAACAAATAAAAAGCGCACAAAACCTGCTACTAGCATACTGGAAAGAAACAACCGATAGATTCACCAATTGTAATAATATGTATAAGTATACACAGCAAACAATTTAAAAATTGTGTTTGCAACGAATTCTCTAAAGAGTAGAAGCTTCGTAACTTTAATACCAAGATTCAAGTTATTTTTAAAAAGCTTGTCGGGTATCATTTGTTTTACCTTGATCAGTTCATTTGCTACAGAAGCAGTCCAATATAACTATTTAAATGCAATCATTGGTCACTAGGATAGTTTTACTCTATGCATAGGTTAGTTTATGCTCATTACTCATTGTCCCAATCTTCGTTTAGGGTTTAGGCAGTTTTCCCCGTAAGTGTTAAAACATTATTGGGTTTACTGACGAGTTAAAGTTTTATTGAGAAAGAATAAAGTTTCTAACAAACAACTATCAAACACGTGAAGTTTTACCTAATGTTTAAAATGAAAATGTGTGGTTCTGATGTACAGTATATAAATAATGTTCGGGAAAGCTAGAATACCAGCTCTACTGATGTATTTAAGGTTTAAAGAGCGTGATTGAGTAGAGACAGTGTTGACACGTCCCTCCAACAATGGACAAGAGTTCTACTCACCAGTCTATGGTTGTGTGCAGATCTACCCTTGACTTTGGTGCACACAGCAGGCTTAGCATATTTTAGGCCAACCAAACCAGTCTGCACACTCGATCTCGTGTTTTGAGATCACAATCATCAAAAATAGCACTATGATACTATCACTAGAACTGATGTTCTGGAATTTTTATACATCAAAATATCACAACAAAAGTATCAAATTCAAAACAATCCCTGAGAAATAGTATTTTGTTAAATGAACTGTGTAATTGTTCCTTTTATTTTGGAATAAAATTTTTTCGTCAAATATAAGTTTTTAACCGCCACCTTGTAATCAGCTTAAAGTGTAACATTTTCATTGCTCCAACAATGATATTCAGACGAACAGCTGTTAACCACTGAGTGTTAAAATTGCAACGCATGAAAATGATTTACTACCGTTATAAAATATTTTTAAGACAATGAAAATCTGTAAATGTTTACCTTGCCACCATTTTTGTCCGAACATAGAAGAAAGATGAACCACTACAGAACACCTCTAAAACTGTTTTTATTATGTGTGTAAAGTTTGAAAATGATCGGTACACTATTGGGCAAGTTTCTTGAGATCAGACGTGTAAACCCTTCATGAGACACTCTGTGTAGCAACTTGTACATTCTAAGAGCTTTCGCAGGGATAAGACATGTTTGCTGTAATGCGATAAATCGCGCATTTTTCCAAATACTTTCATTTTGTTTGAACGGTTATCTTTAAACGTGGTATCTATGAGTTCAATAAGCATTGCTACCTTAATGTGTGTGGTATGTTTCTAGCTTTGCCTGTTTAAAACAACTTAAATTTCTACAACATTTTCTGTTGCTTAAAACATTTTATTATTATTTCATAACATTGCCATCTAAGTATTATAATGTCTATTTCCATACCGTTCTTTGAAATCATTAAATATTTTGTTTGATGATGGAAAGCTAAAATAGAATGCATTAAAGATCTATTTTGATCAAGTGTTTGAAGTGCCGATGGAAGAAGAATGCAACACGTTATTTTTAGAGCTCTGTGTTGACTGATTTATGCGTCTAACGCACCTTTCCACTCACAGTCTCACACTAAATATATTTTCATTGTTTAAGTGGCATATTCTAACTTATGTCATCTATTTTTTGTGCGTTGCAAATCAATAATAAGAGCGGTTTGATAAAGTCAAGGATTCAAAATTACATACATTATTACATATATTATGAAGAATCTATTATCGCCCGTTGATGAATCAAAGCTGTGACGGAACTTTAACAGCAAAACCGTTTTATCGTTCTTCTGAACTATTTGTTCAGACTATGTCGTAGTTTTGATCAAGAAAGAAAATCATATTTTTATAACAATTTCATTTGCAACTTCCATTATGAATATGTGTTTAGATAAACCAACGTCGGATTTTGCTAAACAGAATGATATTAACAAAGTAAAGTTTAATATAAACCCATCCACAAATTGGGTCCAGGTCATGTGAAGACAACCTTGTCACGTGGTCAACACGTAGTTATTTACACGAGGCAGTCGCCTTGGAGACGAACAAACATGCATTCATGTCTCTTCAACCACCCAATTACGATCCTTTCAAGCCAACCATCGGAGCGTGTCTACACTCAAGAAGAGATTATTTCAACATGCCTTCTTTAAACCACGATTGACTTTCCCTTTATCATACTTTATTAGAAACTATAGAACCATACGCGATAGTAAGAGAAAATGGACACATATTAGTAGATATCATTCTATGATCATACACATAATGAAACAATATTATTCTCGTAACTTCAGGTTTCATTTGTAGTCTCATTGTAGTTGGCTGAACAAAACAGAGTCTGTGAAACAAAACCCCATAATCCTTAGATATTCCAGAAGCCACCGCTTACTTTTCCTCGTGTTTAATTACTTTTAAAACGCGAACTATAAGTTTGAACTATAGATATCAAAAGTGCAAATTGCCTAAGTATTTTTGAAATAACTTGACTGACAGCCAGACGTACAAAGCAACCGAGTAGAGAAAGAGACCTCCGCTTACGCTCGGTCAAAAACCAACTTTTTCACTTACAAACTAAAAATTTGGAAAACTGTTAGAATACACAAACGAAAACAAGGTGTTAATTATCAAAAACTAATTTGCAACAATTTCTTTTGAACGGCAAACCAAAGTGTTTGAACGGAAATAGCTCGTAAACAATACATTTTACAATGAAAGTGCAAGACTATAAATTTTAAGTAAACTTAAACATGTACAAAGATTACGTTCGTTAAACTTTGTGTAAAGAATAACAGAGAAATTGGGAAATTTGTGGTGCCGAGCACAGAAGTTTCGTTCTATTCAAGGTCCAATAGCAGGTATAAACCGTGTTTTGGGCCCCACTTTTCATCCAAGATTTTCTGTAACGAACTACACCCAACCTAGCTAAAAGACTTATGACCGTTATAAGATCATGAAGGATGAGCTCAAATATTGGATATGTAAAGGAATAAATTTAAAACATCAAATAAACCAATATAGATAACCTTCAGATGACAGGTTCGCTGCTCGAAAGGCCTCATAAATTAAAAATTTACAACATTGGTTTATTTGGTGTTTTAAATTTATTCCTTTACCGTTAGGTTTTAGGTCAATGTGGATTTTTTGTGAGACTGAAACATTGGTTTTACACATTATTTAACTCAATTACAAAATATTAAAGATATAAATCCTTTAGTATAACAAAACCCGTATTTTATCCTATATAATTGTTTTTTTTTTTAAGGAGCAGGGTGAGCACGTCGTGACTGCCACCGGTCGAGAAAGTGTCCCCCACAATGGAGGAGCTGCAGATCGATAACGAAAGGTCAGTCAAGTAGTTTGTTTCACGTAGTCTCTTTTTCTTATTCATCAGCTTAGGTACATATAAGAATTTTAAACATAAATCTTCAATCTTAAACATTTAACATGATTGGTTTCGCGCACGAAACTTGGCAAAATCAACACTTTTCAGCTACGGCTATTCATGGAATTTCAGCTATTTCATAAGAAATGTTTCAAGATGCTATGCGAAACGTAGAGGGGACCTCTAAACCATGTATTCAATCAAAACAAATCTTATATTCAATATAATCTTTGTTCAAAGGTTTTTTGAAACGTTCATAAAATTCCAAGTTTGTACATATTGTATATAAAAATAAATGTTTTGTAAACTTTAAAACAATGTGGCTTTTTAAATGCGTGCGATTTCTAAAGAACCTGTAGTACTATCACTACAAAAGGGAATTATAATGGATAACGGTTATAAATACAAGATTAATACAATGTATAAATACAAGTTAAACCACCAGTGGTTTAATATTATTCACCCGTGAATATAACCAGTGGTTAAACAATGAACGTATTCAGTGGTTGTTATAGGTAAACCAGAAAATCCATTCAAGTATGATTAATCTGTACTTCCGTAGTAATCGTTACAAGCACTTTCCCTCATAAACAATAATTACGGTGTTTTAAGTAAATAAAATTATTACATAAATTAAATACGAAACGCGTAAATCCCGAAACGCGTCATCCAGACTGACACTTATAGACAGATCGACGGAGGTAAATACCATATATTGTTGAAATAGTCTGTCTTGGGGCCATAATGAATCATTTTAATAAAATAAATGTGAATAACTTTATTCCTTAGTTTAAAAAGTGTTTTAAATACACAGACAAGCAGAAAATCACTGACTCATTTATCATTCTTATTTATATGTACAATCCGTAAAATGTTTCAATATGATGTTTTATGTTTAATAATCTCGTTTTAAATACGAGTACAGTGTTTGAAACTTCAGAGTGTGTAACATTTGAGTTAATTATAGTGGGAACACGTTTTGTATACAGGACACCCTTGTATAGTGCATACTAAGTTTTCAACATCTCTTAATCACGGTCCTTCACTAGCCCCAACACACACACACACACAATGCAATCACTACCCTTCTGTTAGCCTACGGTAGTAGTTATTCGTACATTTGATACGCGTAGCCTATGCAGTATACTGGAACAATATTTTTATCTTATTGCACTGCCATTAAGATCTCGTACGCTATAAAATTAAAACAAAGATTAAAAACTAAACCGTGTGTATTACATAAACCTAGTAACGTAAGTATAGGCTTTAATAAACTAATAACTGAACATGGCCTCAGCAATAATAGTGTAGAGAGACAATAATAAACCAGTGTTATATGTATTAGTGTCATATATGTTATAACTGACAGTAATAAATAACCAGTTATACCACACAGTGTTTGTATTTTACCTTATTGATTTGGATTGGATTAAAATGAGAGAAACTTTCAAGGACCACAGAGAGGTATATGAGAAATGTAAATTGAAATATATAGATAAATTAATGAGTACGATGAAGAAAGAGAATGAGAAATGTTTAAAATTATAATGATTGAGGTAGAGAGAAGAAACACAACACTATTTAAACAAGGGTTGGGTGAACAATGTTTTATTATTATTAAAGAACATGTGTTCTTTGTTAACAAACAATTAAAATTATTAGTACAATACAGATTATGAGATTATACAAAACACATGTAACAATAATAAGAAAAGTAGAAAAATGTATATTATACGAAATAAATTAAATTATAGTTTACGTAACATGATTACTCACGTTATAACAAGAATTTAAATTTATTGATAAACGGTGACCATTTTGTGTTATGATGCCCATTTTTTGTGGTACAGTATATTAACAAATTTTGGATTGTACGTAAGTTGTTAAGGTCTTAGGTGCTGTTTACACTGATCTTTTCTCTTGACAATTTGATATGTTCAGTACTGCCTGCCTTGCCTTTAAAACACGAAATTTAGGAAGAAAATATCATAGAGAATGTCAACATCGTAACTACTTAACATAGTTGCCGAAGGCTCTATGTGACCAGTAAAGTTATTTTCAATTTTAAACACATTACAGTTTAAAATATTATGCGAAATAGGTAAGCTCCACACGACTGCGTAATTACTTCATCGTCCATAATAACAGCTCATACCAATTATAAAATGCTAATAAAGAGCTGTATAAAAATTTCAATAATACTCGTATTTCTTTGCATTTCAGTATTTTAACGTGAAAATCACATTTTAGATCGCGAATCTTTTTTTCATACCTATTCATTTCAAATTAGCTTGATAATGATACGCATGTTGAAATGAACAAACGTTATTTTTCTGGCAGCTCTAATTGATTCGCACATTTCAAGTGAAAGCTAGTCAAAGTATCTCCAATTACAAACAATCCCCTAACAGATAAAAATAATGCATTGAGTCCGTGCAGCTATAAACAAAACATTAACAAATGGGCAAAGCTTTGATTGAATATTCATAGCTTTTAGCAGCAAACCTAACTGTAAAGCCAGCATGAACATTCTGTTTGATCGTTCCACGCGTTTCATCAAACATGTGGGATAACAGTTGGACAAGTTACTAGTTGCATGAAAAAATATCAGGCTCTTTATTTAGTATGAAAAGATTGTTTCTTGTATCTAAAATATCAAGACGGCGCAATTTTTTTGTAAAGTGTTTGACTTTATAATTAACTACCAATTAAATGTAAAGCTGAGGATTCCTAGTTTATCGCTTTATAAAGGCCATAACATAACGGTAAATACAATTACACAATTATAATACAACTATAAGGAAACGAAATAGAAATTATGATTACATTCAGAAGTCAACGCAATATTCCGACTGTAAATTATCGGCCACCATTTCCTAGGCAACTATTCCTTCTTAGAAAGGAAGTTATAAGATAAATTATTCAAGTTTGCTTTCTCTGTTGTATCCACACAATAAAGTATTTTATTCAACAAACAAAACAAAAACTGACAATGATTGATAATGAATGATTGAAACAATTGAAAACTTATTACGTTTGCTCCCCTCCTCTTGTATTACCTAGCTATTGTATTAAAGTTACTAAATGAATGAACACATCACGTTTTTAACGTATCAGCGAATTCCCATAGGAAATACTGTAGAGCTATTCATTTCTCTTCCCAAAAAGAAGTCACGTAGTAGAAATGTGCGGTTTGCAGTTTTTTTCCCAACACCTCCTAGGTTAAGTTCGTTAACCAGCTATATCGCATTAGCAGTTTTAAAATGGTGTTATTTGAAAGATTTAGTTTTGCCTATAAAATTGTAGTTCTACCATAAATTAATACACGGTTCAACCTGTATAATAGATTTGACCACCTTAATCGATCAAAACAACTCCCGTCGCTGTAGAACCTACTGTTTAAAAGTTATATAAATTTTATTTAATAGAAAACAATTGACTTAAATCAGCTGCTAAATAACTTACTAGCCAAGGTTTCCTAGGATACCAAAATAAAACAACATTCCTAATTGAAAACAATTTCAACTTAAAAGATGTTTTTGGTTTATTTTGAAATATAAGCATTACAAAATAAATTTTTTCTATTCAAACCAATCCAGAGAGTCAATAGGACGAAACTAAAATAAATACATTTTAAAATACTAAAAGTGTATGACAGAGTGTTGTCTAATTTAAAACAGATCAATGAAACTATTTTTATTTTATTGAAAATTCACGAAGATTCACAGTAGCGTTTGTGGCTACCACTGGGTCAGCTATGTTTCTATATCACTATAACCTAGAATATTATTACAACGGTTCAGTTGAATTGTCAAACAATGCACTAACTGGACGCTTCAGAGTATTTTGATCATCTTATCATTTTTTGACAGCAAGACATGTACTTACCCGATTACTCATGTTGAAGAGTATAGTGATTTTCGGTTATGCTACCGTGTCGAAGGTCGTCATTTTGATCAGCTCTTGCACGAAAAAATCAATTAATTTAAAACAAAAGGTAGGAGCCAATTTTAAATGTAAATTTGTTTTATTTACACATTGAACGTCATTAATTAAATTCACACAAATGTAGTACGTTAATTATTGAATGTTGGAGTTCCCCTATGTATATCTCTACTCTTTACAAAACCAAATTTACCTCAAAAGATTTTGAAGCAATAGTTTTATTTAGACACTGTAATTACTAAATGTAAGTTTAATAATCTTTAAATAAATAAAACAATATTACCATGTAAAATTTCCATTTTCTTTCAGAATAGAGGATTTACTTGTTCGTGCAAGAGCTGATCAAAATAAAGACCTTCGACACGGTTGCATAACCGAAAACGGCTTAATTTGACTGTAGAGATGCCCGTGCGAATTTAACATACTCCAAAATCAAAATAGGGAGCCGCATAACGGGCATTGGCCGGTAAGACAGAAACTACATTAGCTTTGTTATTTCACATTCGATTTTCAAAATGTATACATTTTTGGAAAGGAAATCAAGTCTACTTAAAATAGTGTTCCTAATAATTTGTTGTAAAAGTATTTGTTTTCGAGTTATTTATATTTGAAAATTTTAAACAGCCGCCATTTTGAACTTTCTTAACCAAATTGAATAATTATTTTTTTCTAAATAGTAAATTATTTTAAAATTTTTGACCAAAGATTTGTCAACATCGGTGCATTAGTTGTATTTTTTATAATTATTTTAGTAAAACACATCACATACAGACAGACAATGAAGCGCCGGTGTCCCCTGTTTATAATTATGGTAAAATATTATTGTTTTGACCCAAGGAACATGTCTACCAAGTATTTCCAGAGAGTTCACCGACATCCAGTATACTATCGATGTACAAGTTTAACCAAGTTATAGCCAAGTTTAACCTAAAAAGTAATACAAAATTAGGGGGTAGATTTGTTTAACAAGAAGTGAAAACTTGTCCGAAACTTGATATAAAAAGTATCAAAAACCAACCAGTTAAAAAATATAAGTTAAGACTCCGAAAAAACCATGTCCCAGCTTTCAAACGGTATTCTGCTGCAGCCTGCATTCCTAACACCTCAAGGGACTGTTTTAAAATGTTCACTTAAAATGACTGGTAAGTTCCGGAACAAAGGAACAGAGCTGGGTTTTACGTCTTTGCACCAAGACTTTACCGTTGATGTTTACTAGGTTCCTGAATAAACAACATATGTCCCTCTAGTCCAAACAAACTGTTTGTAAATCCACGTGTACTCTGATTTGTTGTCATTGCGTTGTTACAGACAAAAGTTCTTATTTAAATCCAGAGATGCTTGCTTTAAATTTGTACTCTTAATGAATATTTGAGTTGTACTTAATACTCTTGCAGTTGTATATTTTTAACGAAATAAACGTTCTAATACTTGCTGAGGCAATCCATTTATACTTCTCCAGATGAGATTTCTTTAAATGCGTTTAGTACTAATGAAAATGGTCATCGCACAAATATAACTTTTGACAGTTTAATAAATACTCACTCCAAGAGGTTTGCACCAGGTCTGTAAAGTTATGTTAAAATTACGCAGTTCTAGAGTGATTCAAACTCAATCTTTTAATTCAATTAATCTAGTCATTTTATTCTAAGGTGAATAAGGTAGGGCTTATGCACTATAGAGGTATGCAGGCGACATCAGTTCCATTTTTCTAACAGTTTGATCAAAAAATTCAAGTGTTGTATAGTCTCCAGCTTTAATGTAAAAGAAACTGTATCAGAAAGAACAGCTTTAAGATACTGAAATTAAACATAAGTAAATAAAAACATGAACAAAAATAAAATCTTGCCCCAGTTGCAGACATAATGTCACAGTTATCAGAACACGTAAGTGCAATATCATTTCATGAGGGAACGTGATAGCGCTACAGCTGTGAAACAGTTAGTATGAATGGCGCAGATGGAGGAAATGCCCTGTGGATTGAGAAGTACCAACAACATTACAATGATATCAGACTGGGGCAAACTGTGTCATGAATAATAACCTGCTCTTTTATAGTATGTCATGATAGTGTTTTGTACAGTTATCGTCCTATGACGTCTTGGGTAGTTTTATCTTTGATTACGTGAAAACCTGTGAGAATCTTGTACGGGTACAATCTCGTAAGTACAAATGTCCCTTAACACATCATCTTAGATGACTATTACTAAATACGTAAACCTACTATTATTTTACGTTGCAGCTTATCGATTATTTGTACTGTGTAAGACATAGGTAATATATGGTGTTTTTAAAACGCAACTCAACTTTCAAACTTTAGTAAGTCATTCTTTACGAGCGCTATAAGGTCGTAAATTGTATCATTAGTTTGTTCATTTCAATACCTATCAGATTGTATGTATTGTTGCAGTAATATAGTGGTTATGATTTGCTAATTTTATTTTATTGTAAAATAAACGCAATCATGGTTTTTAACAAAGATCAATGAGTGCTTATTTTTGAAGAATACTTAAGAGCGAGATAATATTTTTTGTCAAGATGTGTTTAAGATCAAGTATCCAGGCGTTGGTAGGCTATCTGCTTTTGTTGTTTCAAAATTTTAAAGATTTTTTAAGAGCATTTTCTAATCTAACCCTAACATTGTCCGTCACTTCTTCATTCAGTTCAGTCCGCATTCTGATATGTTTTTCGTTCCTTACATAATCTATTTTGTTGAACATTTTTACAAATCTATGAGTTTTAGATTTGTTTGGAATATTAACACCTGTAAACTTGACCACAAATTCCTCTTGACAAAAAGAAATTATCTTCTTCTTAAGTGTTCTTTAACAATACGCACTCTTTGATCTTTGCTAAAAACCATGGTTGCTTTTATTTTACAATAACATCCAATTAGCAAATCAAACCTCTACATTACTGCAACAATACATACCATCTGATAGATATTGAGTGAACAAACTATGATACAATTTACGACCTTATAGCGCTCGTAAAGAATGACTACCAAAGTTTGAAAGTTGGGTTGCGTTTTAAAAAAAAAAAACACCCTGTACTATAGCACTGTGCTAAATAATACCTATTCCACTACATCCTGGGTCAACTCTTCATTATCCAGGAATGCCCTTACTCTTTTAGGAAGCAGTTAAAACACCAATCTACAAAAAAAAGGAGAAAAAGAATGCACAAACTTTAGGCTGATATGAGTTATTTCCACGATTACTAAAGTATTCACCCGTCTCAACTCTTTTATAACTAAATATCAAATAATTGAACAAAATCCATATGGTTTCCAGTAATCGAAATCATGCACTGATGCATTTTTTCAATTTATTACTGAAGTTGTGAAATCTGTAGATAATAACATGTTTTCCTCAGCTGTTTTATTAGATATTCAAAAAGCTTTTGATAGTGTCAATCACAATTAGCTTTTGAAAATTAAAGCTATATGGAATTCGGGGCAAATCCTTACAATGGCTCCATAATATCTTTCCAATCGTACACACGGGTCAAAGTTTCTTACTGCGACAAGCTCAACAACAATTCAAAATTATATATCCGACCAGTTAACTATCAAGTCAGGTGTTCAACCAGGATCAATTTTAACTCCATTGTTATTTCTATTATTCATGAATGATTTATCAACCATTACCGAAAGTTCAAAAATACTACTATTTTCTGATGACGCCTCAATTTTATTTTCACATATAAACGTCGACATCTTAGAAATACAATCACATATTGATCTGAAGATCATTGCACAATGGATGGAAGACAATGGGTTCCATATTATAAATTCTGACAAATCAAATTACATCTCATTTTCCCACCCTAGAAGGAAAACCAAAATAGAAAATGTCAATAGTATTGTGAAAAATGAATAAATTCACGAAAACAACAATGTACAAAACGACATGAAGAGAGAAAATTTTGACTACTGAAGCCTAAATTTAATTGTTTTGTTTTTGTTCCAGTTTTATTCTTTTCTGTTTTTATGTAACTTATGTTTCAGTTTTTTTTTATTATTTGCTTTATTCACATATTTTTTATATTGTTTAATACTTAAATTGTTATTTAATGTTTTTTATATTTATATTTTGATATAAGCCATGCAAATTTTTACCTTTGTCAGAGGTGAATAAAGTATTTCTTATTTCTATAAAGAATCTGAAAGTCAACACGGCTTGAAACTCAGCAGTCTGATTTATATTCTTTTGAAGAAACAGTTGTTACACTAATTGTAGGTCGGTGTTGAAAATCAAAACAATTTCGTTGTAACAGCTGATGTCCATGCCGCATTGAAATTATCTTTTTCCCCTAAGTAGGAAAAGGTCATCGAAATAAACTTATATTTTCCTATAAATAAAATTGTAACTTTAGCACATCAATGCACGTGTCTAAAGCAACAGTTTGTAGAATATGACAAACAACCATGTTTACTAAAACTGTAGATGAGAAATTCAAATCTCAGTTTCTTTTCGAATAGGCCGCAACATACACTCTTTTAAATTACGAGTATATTTAAACCCCAGCATTAGAGTGAGAGTATAACTTAATCATGTTAAGCCGAGTAGAGGCAGCAGCTTTGTTAATGAAAAATTTAGAACTTCCTGGTAAACCCTGTACTGAAGTGATGAAAAAGGATGCCATTATTGCAAAACTAAAAAAAAAACGTTCAGCACTATATTCCTGTTATGCATATTTCAGCTTGCCTTAGGCTGATTCAAGCTGAGCTAGTAGCACTGTGGGCCAACTAAGTTACCGTTAGGAGAGAAAAGGCTTGAAATGTGTTATTGTTTCCGTGACTTGTGAATAATGAATATACTTCGCCCCCGGGCAGCAACAAGCTGCAACTCGCTGTGCACCTGAATAACTAACTTGTACTCTGGCAAGTGAGTTCAAACACAGTGTAGAATAAAATGTGTAATGTGCACTGCAGAACTACGTTCAATCTTGCAGACCCTGAGACACAAGTAACTTACTAACAGTGAACAATAATCCATAACGTGATTAGCTTATGGGCAATATCTATTAGAGTTTAGCCTTAGTTATTTGGTATTGACGGAGTTATAACTGATCATTGTTCGGAAAACTTAAATTTAGTACATTAAAACGAAACATTAAAGCTTAATACGAATAACATTAATAAATAGCAATTCTTAAGTACCCCAAATAAAATATGTTAATTTTATGATCGTTATCCAAAAGTAAAATATATAACGTTTATGTGGCTGTTACCCAATCAAGAACAAGGTTGAAAACTTAAAAGACCGGCCGGTCTCACTAGACAACAAAGCCTCCCAGGCCCGCTTCGTTGATTCTCCTCAAAATCACTTTCCAAGATAAATCACTTTACTTCCCAACACGATTTCAATCAAAACTTTAACCCTATATCGGCAAAATACTGAGATAGAGAACTAATCGTCTTTATAAGAGGTTTTGTAACTTTGGTATCAGGCTTTATAATGTCACTTTTGTTAAGTAAAACTGTAAGTTGTAAGTTTCACTCATTCGTTTATTAACTTTATTGTATGCAATCCCGTTGTCTTTTGTTTACCTTTCACTGGTGGTAATATGTACTATGAAATAATATTCTCAATAATTTAATTTAACATAATTATTTTGCTTTAAATAAAGTCCTTTTTAATCTTCAACGATCTGTTATACCACAGAAAATCCAGAGGGTTTTCCATATGTTATCTGTGATTATACATAGGTATAGACCAGCAGGACACAGCACGGGCGTTTTAACGGGACAGATATTTACATGGAGAACATTAGCAAGCGATGTTTTAAGTAGGCCAAGGCACTGAAATATTGACCGTTTTTTCTTGAAGCATAACAGCTATCAGTGCTGCATCATATAAAACAAACAGTTCAGTTTTATTCATTCTAACTTTTTAAGTGTCATGTTCCAATGAAAATATTAGTTTTTAAACTTTGAAATTACAAAGGTTTTTTGAAGAAAGTTACAGTTTCAGTTTTTACATACAGCAGTAGTTCCTATCTGCCTATGCTTTTGGAGAAAGGGTTTTCCACATTTTGGTCCATTAAACCAGCAAACGAAACATAATGTTGTTGACCCAACCTTCTAACATTTTGACAACGTTGTTGGTTCAACATTCTAACATTATAAATCTGATCATTGGCGTTGTAAGGACATCCATACAAGTACAATGTAAAACATTTTGAAATTATTTCATAAAACCGTTATTTTACGTTTCGGTTTGTTAGTGTAAATTATGTTTTCTTTGAACATGGCTCAAAGTTGCATACAATTGTACACAAGTATAATCGTCCTTCAAAAGGTTATTGACCACGGTCAGTGTCAACCCCGCGTGCCCCACTTGTAAAACAGATGCGCTCTTGTCTGAACTTCTTTGCTATTTTAAACGCGTAAAACTGTTAACAATCACTTCTAATTTCCCACTATGTGTATAGGTTTTAGCTATTTACATAGTTTTCGGAAACAATAACGCTTAGTTTGACTGTTTATAATACCTGATATTAATGTTTGACGGGTTTTAACAGGCAAGACAGCAGTAAACGGTTCCTGTGGGCTAAAGCGGTGCACAAGATCACGGCAAAGAAACAACTCGAGGAGCTGAAACATGGAGCAGAAGTGGCTGGAGCAGCAGTCTGTCCCACCGTCTGCGTCAGCAGCCACGACACTGGAGAGCCTCACAAGGTAAACGAGAGTAGTGTGTTGCTAAGATGAGTTAAAGACATGAGGATAATGATTTCAGTCAAAATATCAAGAGCTAATAATTAATCGAAGGAATAAATCAGAAATCATTAAAACTGTTCAATCATGTAGTAATAACTGACATACGCGAAGATATGCCCAACAGGTAGTATCTATAGGAGCTAGAGGAAAACGAAGCTACCATTTTTTTTTTATATCTCAAAGTTGTCAACATGAAAAAACACTAAACGTTTAAACTATACCTAGTGAAATCTTCAGCCAAATAAACGATTTTCGTCTAAGAACTTAAACTTTGAATATTAACTAAAATTGTGTGTTTACTTTGTATTATCTTTGTAGTATTAAGTATTTCATATATTTTTTATACTCGTCAATGGTGCATGCAAACCTTTTAATTGGCAAATAGAAATACGAGTAGAACCTCATCGACAAAACCGTGTTCGTCACGCGTGTCCACGTATTCAAACTACTCGAGTAGTTGGTTCAGTTGCAGGTACGTGCTATCAGATAAAAATTTGTATTTGATCTAAGGTGCTACGTTGGAATTGTTGTGCAGAGAAAGAGATTTTAGTTGGCAGAAGAACAAGTTTTAAAAGGAATAGCTTTATTGTAAGCCTAGGTGTGAACAAGATGAAGCAAATTAACCACTAGTCAAATGCTTAGATCGAGGCCCCGATAGTTTACTAAGTAACATGCACACAAAACAGACTAACGAGAGCAGACTCAATTCAGAAAAACACGAACCGGCATTGACTGTATGAGCCCCTTTTTTCTTGTTTTTACCTTGTTATTTAGCAACATCTTTTCACCTACAAAATTATTAAACTTTCAAACAAACTATTTTAATCTAACGAAACTTACCTGAGTTGCTTACTATAATAAAATTTTAACAAATAGTTTTAAATGAAATTCATTGTTTTACAGATTTTTTTGAAAAAGCAATAGTAAAAATCAACGCGATAAAAAGAATTTGTGAATAATGACACTTGCAGACCTACGTGACTCTTTACTCACTTTGATAAATGAAAGCTAGTATACACTAAGTATTGGTTTTCAAACAACACTTAGTACATAAATTATTAAATTAATTTACTAAAAAGAACACTAGAAGCAATCAAGTGTACGAGTTCTCGTCTGGAGAACACCACGTCACTTGTCACTGGCTTGACAACTTTGTTTCTACGCTCAAGGGACTATCCACTCTCAATCTGATTGACTTGCACTTTTCATCTGAGTTTGACAGTTGCTCTGGGCTTGAAATATCATTGCGAACGTTTTCCATCGTTAGTAAACAAGAAGATCACGTCGTTTTGAGATTTGCAATCTGATCTCGTTTTTAGGAGAAAAGTTACCTAAAACATAGGACAGTGTTAGAAAATGAAATAGTTCGTAAGGTAAATAGTTAAACACAACCAAAGAACGTGTGTTTTCATTGTTATTAATTAATAAAACTAAATAAATGCTTAAATATTTTAGAAACCTGTACAGTATGGACAAAATGTAGGAATGAACAGCTTTCAACAAACAGATAAATTAACAGTTTTGTATCAATTAAAAATATACAAAGAAACATACATGATGTTTGACTGGCCAGCTTTTAATGGTTACTTTAAGCTACGTTATGCTACGTTTAGATAATTGTCGAATGTTCTATGCTTAGGTTACTTTTCATCAAAAGACGGGATTAGATTGCAGATCCCAAGACGTTGTGTTTTTCATGGTCATTAACGATAGACAACGTCCGACAGAAAAAAATCATCAAACTCAAAAGTTCTCCTCTCCCGTTGCCATAAACAAACTTCAAACAAAGAATTTCTTATATATGTGTATATGTATGTATGTACAGTACAGGTAGATAAAACAACGTTTGCTTCAAATAAAATGTGTTTTGGTGCAGTTTTGACGAAAGATATCCTATGCTCTCGGCGGGTAAACAAATCCGGAACCTTCCTTGAATTATTAGGCCCCTAGCAGTACCACGTTTGAAAACAATTACAAAAAACCTTTTTTTTAGGATAGTGACAGATAAAACAGTAATATGGCAATGTCTTAATGTTGGTCCTGCAGTTATTCAATAACAAACACAAAACAGCAGAACGTTTATTTCTATTGGTTTATTGGGCGACAATAATATTCAAAGATGTCAACGATACCTCAGGTTTGTAAAGGTAGTATTCTTTTGCTAAGGGCTGGAAAATAATGTATCAAACACCTTTACGAGTACTGTATCTTGGACTTTATCAGCAACTTAACTGCTTCCCTTGGTCTATTTTATTTTTAATGCTTCTGAAAGGCCTTGACATCTGAAGCCTTGTAACTGAGTTTTTAAGGTTTAAGTAAATGTTTAAGAGTTCATTTTGAGACTCAATATGCTTAATTTCATTATGGCGAACAATTAAATAGGAACCGTTCTGAACGAAGTGAAGTCAATGAAGGCTTAATGTACTAAATATAGGTTATGGTTACCTTGTTGATCTGTTAAGTAATTTTATTGAAGTTATGGGTACTACAGCTGTTTCGAGGCCATCTTAGGCCGCTTCTTCAGGTACGACCTGTTATATCACTCATCGAGGTCGTCAAGTTGTGACTATCATCATGAAGATAAAAATAAATGTAGGCTTACTTGAAAATTTTAACTTTCAACACAGTTTTTTCAAAACACCCTCAAGCACCTTTGTGAAATTTTCCTTCCAAAGGGTCTAATCCTTCCATTCGATATAAAACACACAACCTTGAAACCTGGATTCTATGGCCCTTTGACATCATCTGCAAGAACCCTTTTAGTTTCATTTTGATTTTAAAAAACAGCTGCTTAGACACACATGTAGTGGATAAGTAAAGTGCCAATGTTTAAACCTAGTGTTAAAAGTATTGTATTGATAATGTTTTTCTAGGAAAAAAAAGATCATGTTAGTGATCTTTTGTGGCATGGACAATCAGTGTACAGCTGTATTCAAAACAATTTAGTTTAAAATCACTCACTAAAAATTTCATTTTTTGTCATTACTAATAACCAGGGTCAATAATTTGAAAATGGTGAAAAGTGAAAAAATTATACGTTGATACCCGTTACAAAAAGGATGATAATATAACAATAATGAAAGGAAAGAAATTTACGGGCGATATGAGGTCGGGAAGTGGAAGGTTGGGTTTTAATGGTAAAACGAACTTCAAAATTTATGACTGGTCTAAAGTTTTTTTAAATATTCAACAATTATTGTTATTTTTTCTTATAATTTGCATTATGACAAAAAGTATCATCCATCACTCGGCCCAAAAGTGTTTTTTTTACTCGGCTGCGCCTCGGACGTTAACTTAACCTCGTGTTAAAAAGTGTCACTTTAGGTCCTAGTGATTAAATATACTATAACGCACTTGCAAACACGCAGGGACCAAACAATAAATACATTAATGTAATAAAAACCCCTTTAATAATAAGCTTAAATTGACTACGTCGTTATTAGTTTTCTTTTCAGATATATGTCGTTTCATAAAAGATCTTTATTCTTAGAACTCATATTAGTCTCTTTGTTGGAAGTTTGTTGTTGGCTGTGAAAGAGTTTATGAGTTCAGTACCAAATTTTTCTTATTTAATAAACAAGAAGAATATAAATTTTGGCATTTGAAATCTGGATCCTTCTTTATCGGTTACTTTTCTTTTGAAGACGGGATTGAATTTCAGATTCTAAAACGCGTTTTTCTGGTTTACCAACGATGAAAAATGTCTTCAATAGTATTTCCAAATCGTATTATTCAAGGTTACTTACTACAATCGGAATAATCCATCTATATTATAAAAGATAGTGTGCTGACTAACTCATCCATAATCAGACCCAAACTATTAGGCCTACAGACTTGAAACTTTGCACACCTGATTAGGCGGCCACACCCGGGTGGACAAATCCGTGGATCTGGACGGCTTTTTGTAGTTGGAAGTCCGTCCACGGATCTGATGTGTTACAAATGCGTTACCTTCACTAATCCTCGGACCTGGACCAATATCATTATAACCTTCACGAATGTGTTGTGATGATGTGTCTTTGGTGATGCGCCGTAGAGTGGATTACTTGTATATTTTTTCCAAAAACGTGCAATTTCAATAATTGCAGAACTTTAATGGAGAGTCATGCAAGGCAACATGTCTTTACAGTTTACAACTATCTCTAATTCCAAATCGAAATGCGACAATATGAAAGGTAGCAATATACAAAATAAGAAGGAATGACTACCGCGCTGGTAGGCACAGAACAGTAGTTAGTCAACGAACGATTGCCCTCCCAGGCAAAAAAGAGAAATACAGAGGAGAAAACATGAACTGTATGTCAAATTTTAAAGTACAAGTGCCGGTATACCGCTGAATCGGTGATTTGAAATTTCATGCCAGTACTCGAGTAACCGCCTGTCTTTCACAACATAATACTTTGTTGGCAAAACACTAAAAAAACTGAAAAACATATTAAACGTGGAAATCGTGCACATTATATATGTTTTTTACTCAAAGATTATTAGGATACTGACTAATATAACCACATCATTAGTCAAGGTACTCTAAAGTATTTATGGTACAAGTAATAAATATCCGTTAGTTTAACCTTACTAAACTAACGCAGCGTAGGTTTACTACTTCATTGACCTAGTAATTTGTTGTGACTTAAGAATGTGTCAAATAAAAGTATACAAAGTGTTCAAATTTATAGTAACGATAAGTGTATACTTACAAATTACAATAAGTACAATAATAACTGTGGAAATCTCTGCTGTCAGTAATCTCAAAACAAATAAAATACACTATTATTAACCAATGGTTATTATTTTAAAAATAGCTTTCTAAGCCAATGACTGTCTGGCTTGTAATTACTCTTCGCTTTGACTTTAATGTCATCGTGTCCTTTAAGCGGAAAACTCATTAAGCTCTTAGAGTGTAATGGTCTTGGAGGCACAAGCCCACCCTCCCCTAATGATACAGACTCTAACCTGCTTAGTGATAATGTCACCGAGGTCATTGTCGACTCTTTGTACTTTGTGTGACACTATCTTTTAGAATTTATTATTATTATCTGAATTACTACCTGTTACAAAAATATAGAAAGAGCATTTAAAAAGTCCCTCCCTCCCCTATTAACCTTTGAAAGACGAAAACTTTTGAAAATCCTTTGGGGAACGTTTTTATTGGGTTTTGAAGTTTGTTCTGACGTAATCTTTTGTCACTCCCCTTCCCGCCTAAAACTGGGGCGAACCTAAAACAAAAGTAAACCCCCCTTGAGTCACCTTAAAAGAAAGGTAATTTTAACACCAATTCAACGATGTAAAGAAAAACTGTCCATCTCAACTCATTTTTGTTGTTATACCCATTTAAAGATAACAGATGTCAGGTTTAAAATGCCAAATTTCACAGATAATTTATTTTGACAGACGAATTTTCCTGCAAAATACTCTGAGGGTATAGGAGGTCTGTAAATAAAGTAATGAGATTGGTTCAATAAAACAGCTGTATATTTACAATATAATCAAACATGGACTCTGTCGCCTTCAAAATAGTTTCCTTGGGAGCCAGACAACCCTTGATACGGGTTTTTCACTCTTCGTAAGAGTGCTGGAACTCAAAGTCTAGGATGGTATTCAACTGCTCGGTTACATTTTTTTGATGTTTTCTACCGTTCCAAAATGGCTTTCTTTGAGATGGCTTTTCAATATAGGGAAGAGGAGAAGTCGACTCAAGTCAGGAGAATAGGTGGTTGAGGAACAACAGAGGTGTTTTTCCTGGTCAAGAACTCGTTAACAGACAGTGCAGTGTGACAAGGCGCATTGTCATGATGCAGCATCCAGTTGTCGTTGAGGCCTGGTTCACGCGGGCAACACTTTTTCGCAGCCATTCAAGAATTTCTTGGTAAACGTGATTCACAGTCTGTCCTGTTGGCAAAAGCTCCTTATGAGTAATGCCATTGCAGTTAAAGAACGTAATCAGCATGGTTTTAACTTCAGACCTCCTCATTCTGGCCTTTTTGGGTCGTGGTGAGTTTGCAGTGTGCCATTCCTTGCTTTGGCGCTTTGTTTCCGGGTCAGACTCAAATACCCAAGACTCGTCACCTTCATATACCTTTTCAATTTCGTAAACGTTTCCGTAGCATTATCACCGAGTTTAACACACAATCTTATAGCACAACGTTTCTCGTAACTTGTTTCACTCATTTTCGAACGTACAACGAAAACTTGTTTTGCCAAAAGTGAGTTTACTTCTTACTGGGCAACAATAAACAAAATATATTTATAATACAATAAAGAATCAACTGTTCATTTAAACATAGGTTTACTTTTTACAGTTGCAGTGTTGCCCTTATAGCTATAACAAAATCAGTATCATTCCTTTATTTACAGACCTCGTATTACGAACATGTAACAAGAACCATTTCGTATGTTTTGCAGAACAGTTTTTTAATCAAAATAAGTGTATGTGAGATGTGGCATTTCAAATCCCCCCTCCAGTTTCTTGGGGAAGTACGTCAAAACAAACTTCAGGACCCTATAAAAACATTTCCTTACGAGTTTTTTCAAACATTTTCCTTTTGTAAAAGCAGGTGGGGGGGGGTGATTTTAACCTCATCTTGTACACTCTTCAATATTAATAAACAGTTTGTCAAAAGAACATCAAGTAGCGATGCAGGTTAAAGGCAACTAATTGGATTGATGTATATTTAATTACAGATATAGTTCAACGGAAAGCTCTTGGTATGCATAAATTATTAGTAAGGAAGGTTTGACTGATGTAACATTACTCCCCAGGCCCCGCGTTCATGATGCAATATCCTAGTAACTCAATTCTGTCAAAGCCAAATGTCAATCCATTTACTTGTCAATCATACGAAGATATTAGTTCAAAACTGGTGTAATTGCCTTTATTGAAACTACTTGTGTCTATTTGGAAACCACAGCACAAAGACATCGGCCTGGTAAAGTTTGTAAAAGTACGTTTTTGACTTTTTAATGGTGTAGTAAATCTAAAACTGAAACAACAGTTTTCATTTTTGTTTAAAATCCATCGGTTAAAAGAAAACCACACAACAAACATGTATAAGGGACCATAACTATCACACCTAAAAGCAACATTTCAACCTCATGCATAGGGAATTTATTTCCCAATAGCAATAATCAATCACTCACCAAGTTTATGTTGTTTACAATCTCGGTAAGAATGGGGAGAGTTTGTGACACAAACAGTTTTATGGATACGTTCACATCATCCGTTTCCCTTCCTTACACCCTTCAGATTGACGTAAGCAATAAGTCATGCCAAAAGGGACAAATTATTGAAATGTACGATGAAAGTATCATTTATAAACCTTTCGAAAAATATTTCTCTTATATTGATTCAAAATCCTACAAGACTTTTAAAGAATATGTGTAATAACTTTCGTTTTGGAACCAAAGTAGAAAACAATGGAGGTAATAACAAATCAAAATTAGTAGGTTTGCAATAGGAGCTTAGGTTTTAATTGCATCTCTTTATTTTTCCAATATTGTATACTATCATATAACTTAACGCTGCAAGGCACTATGTGCACCAGCGTCGTTGTCAAACGTTTAGGTTTATCAGTTGCGTTTCACAGTTCAAGTTACGATTATAATGTATTAATCACTGCAATCGTTATGATAAAACGTGCAAATTGAATTTATTTCCATGTTTATTCAAAGTAGCCTTAGGAATTCCACGCAGTGATAGTGTTTAATGTGTTTTAAGTATAAGCCGTATTGTATACAATAAATTCATTTTTCAATACAATAAAAGTGTTTTGTTCACGTGGTAAAGTAAAGGTGACAGCTGGTAAGTTACATAGATTATGTCGTACAGTATGCATTTCTACTGTCACTTGTACTCGTCACTGGGTAGACACTCACTGCACGTAACAGTCAGCTGCTTGAGAGAAGGTTTAACTGGACAAACGAGAGTCCAGTTTGCCCTAATGACAGATCCGTTTAACCCTCTAACCTAAATGGCGTCTTAGTGAAGATGGTAAGATCTCAGCCACACCTGTATGCCTTGCATTTTCTTCCTTGGCTACCTACTACATAGCTTTCGGTGTTATCGAAACACATGGGGTTTTGCAATGCTAAAATGTTTATGTACACTTTCAAACCATTCTGACATGTTTACTAGGTGGGACCATTTCTTGTATTTTATAATAAAGAAATAATACCTTGTACAGCTTGTTTTCAACATAGTCGTCTTGTTTTTTCTAATCAATACTTGAAAAAGTGTTATTGTATTAATCCTAGCTAGAAATGATATACACTGAGACAATCTCGTAAAACGAGATAATTCAATGAAATTGGCATAATGTAAACTGACTTACATTCTAAATGCAAATACGTAATAAAAAAAATAAATAGTTTTTCTTTTACGAGTTTTAAATCTGTTTGGTACTGAATCGAATCGAATAAGATGGGCCTATGGATGTGATTATTTCGTTCTATCAATTGCCAAAAATAAACATTGTAAGATATGACAAATGCTTTAAAAAGTATGAAATAATCGGGTATTGCAATTATACTGTATACTGCTTTACGTGCTACATCCATACATATTGCGTTTTACAGTGTACAGGCAATAATTTATACATTACACTACGGTAACTTATTAAAGATATACTCAATTACTCATTTCATGATAACCTGCAATATAATAAATATCAAGTTGCTAATTATTATTGGAATACCACTACATAAGCACACTATTTGCTAGGTTGTGAACTTTAATTTGTGAGTTGTTCCAATCTTTACTCACTTTAAAAATGTGTTGGAGTTGGTGCTGCTCAAGCAATGTCAATTTTTGAAGTACAGTAGGTTTTCTTTTTTAAGTTTTTATTTTATACGAGCTGGGAGTACCCGCGCTCCGCCTCGGGGCTTTGTTAACACAGCTGTGTGTATATTTTAAGTAAATTGCAAAATTAAAGTAAAGAAAAATAGTTTCCCATATACAGTTAGAAAATCCATTTAGTTTGCCTGTTAGTTCACCATCTTTTTTTATAAGTACGAGTATTAGTTACCTTATGACAGTCATAGCTGCTCTCGCCGTTCCGGCCGTTTTTGGAGCCCGCTTTGGTCTTTTACAATTGATTTTGAGGATACATTTGGTTACATGGACTTTAAATGTAGCTGAAGAAACACTGCGTGATGAGCTTAGTTTCATTGCCACAGTTTCAGCCGATTTTGACTTATAAGCGGTCCAAAACGCCTAAAAATGTGTTCAGAGCCCACTTTGGTTCCTTGCCATTTATTTTGTGGTTGTTTTATTGATACAGAACATAGATAAAAACACAATGTGTAATGGTCTAAGCCCTTAAACGAAGTTACACTGCCATAGCTTTAGTTGATTCTGAGTTATAAGCGGACCAAGATGCCTTAAAAACGTTACCGACAGACAGACAGACAAGCATTTTTTACACCAGTTTCGGTCTTTGCAAAAATATAAACACCAAACAACCAAAAACCGATGGATTATTTGCAATGTATAGACAAGTCTTATTTTATTTCTATAAATAGAAGTTTTAGTCCGATAAAAATGATATTTAAATGAGACCACTATGGCCGCATTCAAAAGTTAATCGTGAACAGACATAACAAAGAATTCGCCGCTGGTCAACTTGTATATAACCTTCTTGTTTCTCTGAAATAGGTTTTGAAAACACTTTGAATTAGAAAAGACAATGGTTTGCCAACATCGCCTTAGACTGCCCTAATAACAGTTTCTGAAAACGATGTTGAACAAAACACCTGTGTAAACAACTTAGTAATGCGGGAGTTTGTTTGAATTGAGAATCCAAGATTGTTTGCTTCAACCTTGAACTTTGTTATTGACGAAGATTGATTTTCTTAGCTTTCCAATGGAGAAAAATTGAAAACTGACAAAGGTTCAACCTTCTACAAAGCTGTGTTTACATTTCTTTAGAATAGCTGGGTATGTTGTTGTGTAAAAGTATGCACACGAATGAAATATTGTACTTATTCCCTTCGTGTGGTAGTTGTCTAAGTAAGCATGTCCCTAAAGGTAATAATACAGTGTGTCCACAAAGTCATGCTACACTTTTAAACAACTTTATTTGTAAAACTACAAGTCGTACATAAATGATAATTACATAGGGTTAAAGAAAAACTCAAAAAGTTTTGTTTATGTTCATCTGAGCTCAACATGAGCACCACCATTCGCCCTACACAGGTCCAATCTAAAGTTGATCTCCTCCCAGACTTGTTGAAAAATGAAATTTTCATTTTCGATTTGTGGAATAGCGTATAGCTCTAACATGTCTAGATAGGAATTGCTGTTAATGATATTTTCAGCGAAGAAAAAAGGACCAATGACACGTTCACAGGTAAGAGCACACCAAACATTGGTCTTTGGAGAATTGAGCTCGTTCAACAAACGCATGAGGATTTTCATTCCCCCAGATACGAACGTTATGGCGATGCACAAGTCCAGAAACATGGAAAGAAGCTTCATCACAAACAATGATTTGTTTGAGACAATTTGGATCCACATAGATTTTATTTAAAATGTCAACAACAAAATCATATCTTTTTAAATGGTCATTTAGTTTCAAAGCATGCACTAACTGCATTTTATAAGCAGTAAATTTTAGTATTTTCTTCCAAACCTTGTGCACTGTGGATTTTGAAGGTTTAATTCGACCACATTCATACTTGGACTTCGTTCAAAACTATCTCAAATGTTCTCAACAATTTGGTTTTCTGTTGAGGGCCAACCTGTTCGAGTTTTGACTAATACGCTACCTGTGACTTTAAAATGTTTATACCATCTGTAAATGTTGCATCTGTGAGAGGATTTTCATTGTAAATACGCCTAAATTCCCGTTGGACTGCAATAACTTATTTAAATTCTGCAAACCACAAAACACACGGAACGTTTCTTTGACTGATTTGTTAAACGTAAACACCACATGATAAAAATGACAACAATGGGTTACTTAGTAGCAAAAATAATAAATAAACAGCGGTTTAATTTGACATCTGTTTCAAAGACTTGTGATCATAAATAGAGTAGCTGCTATCAGTTAGAAGTGTATCATGACTTTGTGGCTTACTGTATATAGAACTGTGAGCTTTACAAAAATACTCGTAGCCATAAAGTTAGTTTTGTAGATCTTATTAGCCACACTAATTTTCGTATGTACGAAACCTACGTATAATATTGAGCAGATACGTTACACCGGCTACATTGGGACAGATGCCGAGCTCAGTTCAAATCAAATCATCTTTATTATGCCATACAATTTACAGTTGAGCATGTCATTTAATAAACAATTACAACTAAAATTGTTAGCTAGTGCATTATTATTTTAAAATACCTTTATTCCTCCACACAGTAAAAACCATTTACATCAATATCTTTAAAAATTCATATCTGACTGACAATTTTGAATTTGTTCTGAACTGAGTGTTGAATAAATTTACTAATTGACTGTCAAAACCCTCAGCGTCTATGATTCATTGGTAAATTGAGTTCTTAGATCATAAGTTAACAATTTAAATTCTTACATTTTTCATAAGGAATGACAAGGATTCAAAAAATGTAAATGCACGGGAATGTTAATATTCATTTTTTGAAAAGTGGATTTACAATGAACGAGATTTTAAATTAAAATGGCATGAATACTTTTTTTTTTGAGTATAAATGACATCCTAGTGGATTCACTTCAAATTAGACAGCGTAATTTAAAAATGGAAAAAATTAGCCGTGAACCGATAAAGGAAACGTGAATTGATGTGACAAACAGAAAATAGATGATAAAGAAAAGTGGCGACATGTACGCCGAGTGTAGCCATCCATTGAATAACATGGTCAGCTATCTGTTACGAAAAGCTGGCAGCTTTAGTGACAAATACGTGTCGTCATTTGATTCTATTATATTGTTAATGTAATAGGTTTGACAAATAGAGTGTTACCCTTATAGCGCATAGGTGAAGCGTTAATATGGACCAACAGGGTTTCAACATTTTATTTCGAGCTTTAGAATTGTTATGTTTTATTTGTAGCACCTATAAAAATTCATTATCATCCTTTGATAACGCCGAAATATGCTCTAATAAATTGTGTTCATTCGTAGCTGGCTGTAACCATTGCAGGTCTGGAACAATAGTCGTTAGTTAATTTAGTAATGGATATATACTTTTTTTGACTGTCTGTGAGACTGGGTAATTTTCTTTGAACCCCTGAAATTTGCTAAATTAATATTTTATTCAGGCGTTACTTAAACCATGGTTTTAAAATGGAGCAGTACTCAAATAATTTGATTAAATTTACTTTAAGTAGTTTGAACGCTGATTTGATATTCATTCCTAAATGGATATTTAATCTACACAAAAGATCTAAGCACGAGCTAAAAGATATGGTTTTGCGTTTTAAATAAAATTAAATATCAATGAAAGGTCTACTTTATTGTTTGTACTCACTACAAAATACCCTCAGCTTAATTAGTGTGCTACAAATAGCATTCATTATCAAGGTGTCTCAGGGACCGGTGTGTGCCTTAACGTTGTGGAATTTGAGTTTCCTGCCGAGAGTTAACGAGGGCTAAACTTAGCAATCTATCGTCTTTAATTTATGGACCTTATATAATCTAGAAAACAAACAATATTAGTATTAAAGCTTAATATAAAAGTAAACAAAAGCCAATATACTGTTACACTAAATTATAGTTTAATTATATCACAGTTATAATTATATTAAATGACAGTTTAATACAACTATAGTTGTATTATCATGGTTAAATTAAAGAAACAAGTTTTTCAATACATCCAGTTCTTATGTAGTGTATATTTGACAGGTTGATCAGAACCAGGATCAGCTGAAAAGGGAGGAATCTACGCAGTTCACCGGAGATGTAGGGATGCTTGCACTGCCACCACTCTTGATGACAACCCGGACTTCGACACGGACTTAGCCATCTGGCCAGGTATGACTTAACAACTATACAGCAATGACCAAAGGTGTCCTCTTGTAAAGAGGCAGAGCCAAGGGGTCTTTTGGTTTTACATTAAAAATGGGTTTTCAAAACGCCTCACCCTTTTACGTCTAATTTAGAAAATGTTCCAGGGGAAGGCCCAGTCAGTTATTCCAGCCCCCGTCCCTCAAGACCCCTAGTACAATTCACAATATCTCAAGATCCTGGACCCCCGGCCAAAATCCTACCCACGCTACTGCATGTGATAACAAAAAGTAAAATTGAGTATACAGTAGATCATATTTTCTTTTACGTATAAGCCCTACATTTTTACAATATTGTAGTCGATTAACATATTCAGAACTACTATTTGGTTTTATCGGTAGTAGTAGTATTTCCCTTTTGGTGCCAAACAAAGTTAATTTTTATGATTGATATCTTCATATTGTTGCACTTATTATTAGTGAAAGATACACTGAAATTATTCTTATTATACACTTTTACGCCCTACCAGAGAATTTTCATGACATTTGCAGTCTTAAAATATAGTGTTTGACAGATCAAGATACGCTACAACGTACGTATTACAACCAATACTTGATACTATGGTACACTGTTAGATTGTGACTATACTGTACATACAATATAGCTCTGTCGGTCTTTTCAACTCTTATTTTCCCATATAAAACATACTGTACTTCTTCATACAGTAACCCTCTTTGTTGGCTACCTTCAAGAACAAGTGGATGAACACGTCAAAACTGACCTTTTGGTATATGACATTTATTAATAAAATAAAACAATCAGATATCACACCAAGGCTATAGGTTTGCCTATAGACGGACTTGATGTCGTATTCAAATCTGTTGTATCGATAAACATTGTGAGTGCATTGGCCGGTATTTAGAGCATAAATGTTGAATTAGATCAGGGTAAACTTGTGACAGCTTCCATTACTCCTCGCCGTGACGTCAAGCCTCCACTCACCCTCCCTCCATTTCGGTGACGAATTTCACTGTCACACAAGACGCAAGAACATTACACAACACTTACTTTCTTTATAACATATATTTTAATACGTAATTTAATAATACGTATATATATACGTTTAACTAACTAACATATATTAATATCTGTGGAAAAGACGGTAATTTTCTAACAACCACCTCAAGTGTGACTGAAATTTAGGAAACCTTACGGGTGGTTCCAATTATTAGTTTTGGACACTCCGTAGCTACGTTAAATATTCCATGAATAGGACTACAAGCTAAACGTTTTGAACACATTAATCTATAAAACAAATGCTGCTTACCTTTTAACATGCTGAAAATGATCGAATGAACTTTGACAATTTTTTACCACAAAGTACCTTTTGCAAACAACTAAAAGTAACCCAATAAAATAAAGGGCGTTTTAAAAATTATTTATATGTTTGCAATGTACGCATTTACGCTACTGTATTTACTGTACTTAAATAGTACTGAAACGTTATAACTCGAGGTTTTAATAGTCTCGAAAGATTGAAAGCTGAAAGTTTGATGGTTTCATAACTTTTACAAAACTTTTTTTACATATTAAGTTATTAGGTAACCCTCCATATGATTACCTAATCAAAGTTACGTTTGGTTGTGGTTAGATCAAAGCATATGAGATGAGGTGACAAGCAATCACGGTAACGTACGTAACTGTCTCCTCGCTAAGCGTTAGGTTACCTAGCCAATCATGTAATTGTTGAATGCCTTATTCATATCAACCAATCAACAGTCAAGATAATATGGCTGTCAGTATATTCCTGGCAAGTTAGTACTCAGTTCCTAAAACTACTTTTCCATATGTTTTCCATTTACTGCGTGTATAGTACGTTACTGTTATACCTCCTTTCATTCAATCATAGCTCTTCACATTGCAAAACTAGTAAAATATAGACATGTCTTAACCATAGTATTTACAAGTAAAATGTTTTGAACCTTTTTTTTTAAAGTTTCTTTAAATCACATTTTAAAACCTATCTTGACGCTACTTTTAATCAATCTACTGGTTATTCTTCGAGATAACACCTTCGGACTTATACGTTGCATTATTTGTTTATGATTTCAACCACCTCGATCAAAATAATAACATAGAATTTGCCGTATTACAATAATTACATGTTTAGTTTAATTAAGGTACTCAGCTTCATCCAATAAAGGTGCAGCACTAACCGGCTGCATTATTAAACAATTAATATGGGTGTTTACTGTTTAATTAGTCGTTGTTGAACATTCAGTACCTCTGGTCTTTTTCGGATATAACTAAGGTTTAGCCACAAATTAAACCAAAGGCCAGCCCAAGGCAATAAACTTACCCACAAACTGTCATTTACCCTCACTTAGCCTGATTGAATTTATAACCCTTTTGTTGACCGTATTTAAAAGATTCGTGGTTCTTAGGTTTCTGCCGTATTATTTATTTATTTAGGGTTTTATATCGTTATTGAAAGTAACGTTTCATCGTACGGAATGAAAATACCGGATGTAACAGAACTATCTCCACCTAAAAACTTTAAATGGTATTTTCAACGAGTTAAAGTTAAAGACTGCTGAGTTCTATGTACCACTCAACCCGGCCTTTACCTAGCGTTACCGCATAGTGACTTGTAAGTATAGTGACTGCGGGGATCGAACCCGCGCCAGCAACGTGAGAAGATCCAGAGTCGCGCACAATTATTCCAACCCGCCACGGGTTCAACATAACTTTAAAGAAAACTCAACCACGCTTTAATAGGTTATACGTGTAGCATGGGTAAAGCAATTGAGCATAAATGCAATTAATACTGACGTTTATAACTTAAGAAGTGACCGAAACTGTGTATAAGATTCAGAACTGGAAATGCCTCATAGCGCTTTTATGTGTTAGGATACCATAAACAAAATTAAGGTTTCATTGTTTGGGTGTTTTAAGCTTTTAAAAGTTTGCAAAACAATAGGTTGTGCTATGTTTGAAATATTATAATAATTTAATAATAATAATTTATTAACAATATTTACAATACACATTTTTTTACATCAAAACTACATAACATAAAATAAAACCTATTACCACTGGTAAGACTGTAATAAAGTTAAGCTTAAGAATAAGTACGCTTAATTTAGCTGCCAGTGAAATCCTGTAACAACGAATTTAGAAGCAAGTAATTTTTTAATTTTTTTTTTATTGATTTAAATCCATATCTTTTACGTGGATTGGTAATTTATTATATAATTGCCTACCAGCTTCCATAGGAAGCTTATCACACATTGTAGTCTGTGGTAGGTTGGCCAAATTGACTGTTTTCTGGTGTTGTATGCATTATTCTGTTCTTCAAATGAATAATTGGATGTAAAAAACAAACGTTTGTAATATGTATAGGGACGATATTGTATGGATAAAATGAATGCTTCTTTGCAAGATTCTCGGTTTAAGCCTGGCTATTATTCTAATTGCTTTCTTTTGAAGTACAAAAATCTTTGCATTTTGCTTTCAGAGCAGTTCCCCATAAACATAATCCGTAGGAAAGATGGGGATATTATCCAAAACATCTTGGTTTGATGACTTTCTTAACAGAAATAGTCCTGCGGACACCCTATTACATAACAAATCAATGTGATGATCCCAAGACAGTTTTTATCCATCAAAATGCCTAAGAATTTAACGCAATCAGCTTCTTCAAAGGTATGATTATTGATGGTAAAGTTAAATTTGTCATTTGTCATTTGTTGTATTGATTTAACTCAAAGTTGATATATTTGGTTTTACTAAAGTTTGTACCTAAACCAAGGCTTTTAAAATATTCTATACAACTTTAGTTTTCTCAATTGCAAGATCTTTAGGATCATTGTAGTTATTTGCATTGAAACTAAGTTGTGTCATCAGCGTATTGCACCACGTAACAGTTATTTAAATGATTTCCAAATGGCATTTCTTTGCATTTATTAACATATACAATTTGGCTGAAGTATAGATTTTGTATCACTACGTAGTATAAAATTTCTTCTAACACTACTTTGTACTAAATTTCAGAAACTCTGAGTAAAATGTTTTTATTTGTCTGAGATAAAGAAACGGTAATAATTCTCAGTGGTTAGGGCTAAACAAACGAATTGCTTTACATTAGGGAAACCAGATTTCATTCGAGGCAATTCTTTCAGTCTCAAACAAGTTTAACTTGGCTCTCATTTTAAATCAATTCATAAATTGTTTTGTTTCACATTGATTTCTGTTTCTATTGACTGTTTTACAAGCAATATACGAAGTGTATCAGGATAAATGTCAGGTACCTAAAGATATTGTTCATAATATTGTGGTATATTGTTCCTTAGGAGGAATAAGATCAAAATATAATATTTATAAAGTCTGCGTAGTTTTGACATCGAACAGCTGCGTTTTGATTTCAATGCTTCATGTTTAATTCAATAATTAAAGAACGTATTAACCTAAGAACTAGCATGCATCATTTTAATAACAATACTTACCATAAATAAAACCTAACTAGCAAATTTTTAAAATAAAACGAAACAAGAGTCATTTTTAGTGTTTGAAAGGCTAATTGCCCGCTAACGATGCGTTTCACAGAATACCAGCAGGATCAACGTTTGCTATACATAATAGGTACACGAATTCAATAATATCAAGTTTGTGTCAACAAGTGTCCTAACAACTGATATATGATAGAAACATCATAACATGTGGTAATAATGTAATATACTATTTGATCAAAGACGGTTTAGTGCTACTTTTGCCCGGTTCCCAGGACACAAATATCGAAAATTGGATGCAGGCAAGGAGTTAATTACAAGAATATTTTGGAACTTTGTGCCCATGTTTTATGAATGAGATGACGAGTATAAAGCAGGGAGGTTTTCAACCTATGCAGGATGGGCAGCCTAGTTATTGGCCTCGAGAACAGAACTGTTGTGATCCTTGAGATGCAAGGGCTGTAACTTTCATGGCTGGTGGAGAAAGAAACGAGTTTTCGAGAAATTTTGTGTTCCCCTCTAATTATAAACCTGTGTCTTAAATCATGACCAAACCAGGTTTATAAACAAATTTTGATTTGAAAATAAGGACATTTAGCCTACTTGAGAAGAAAATTGTTAGAGAGGATATCTGCAAGAGTTTTGGCTGTTCTACCAAACTTCAGCAGAATCTTGATCAAAACCCGCTTGGATAGCTGGTATACCGACGTTCAGCGGCATGAATGAGATACTCAGACTTGGAGAATCTTCAAGGTTGCAAAGATGTCTGTCAGGAAAAGCAAATGAAATGATTTCAGTACTGTTGATATATCGAGAACGTACCAGAAATTATAGGTTTGTTGGAAAGACGTTTCGGAAACCAGAAATCATCATCAGAATCTGATAATAATAATTTATTAACAATATTTACAATACACATTTTTTTTACATCAAAACACATAACATAAAATAAAACCTATTACCACTGGTAAGACTGTAATAAAGTTAAGTTTAAAGAATAAGTGCTTAATTTAGCTGCCAGTGAAATCCTGTACCTTACAAAACGATTTAGAAGCAAGTAATTTTTAATTTTTGTTTTAAATTGATTTAAATCCATATCTTTTACATTGTTGTAATTTATTATATAATTGCCTACCAGCTTCCATAGGAAGCTTATCACACATTGTAGTCTGTGGTAGGTTGGCCAAATTGACTGTTTTCTGGTGTTGTATGCATTATTCTGTTCTTCAAATGAATAATTGGATGTAAAAACAACAACGTTTGTAATATGTATAGGGACGATATTGGCAATATGGATAAAAATTTGAATGCTTCTTTGCAAGATTCTCGGTGTTTAAGCCTGGCTATTATTCTAATTGCTTTCTTTTGAAGTACAAAAATCTTTGCATTTTGCTTTTAGAGCAGTTCCCCATAAACATAATCCGTAGGAAAGATGGGGATATCTATGCCATTTCAAAACATCTTGGTTGCAATGTGATGACAAACTTCTTAACAGAAATAGTCCTGCGGACACCCTATTACATAAAAAATCAATGTGATGATCCCAAGACAGTTTTATCATCAAAATGCCTAAGAATTTAACGCAATCAGCTTCTTCAAAGGTATGATTATTGATGGTAAGTTAAATTTGTCATTTGTCATTTATTGATTTAACTCAAAGTTGATATATTTACTAAGTTTGTACCTAAACCAAGGCTTTTAAAATATTCTATACAACCTTTAGTTTTTTCAATGGCAAGATCTTTAGGATCATTGTAGTTATTTGCATTGAAACTAATCGTTGTGTCATCAGCGTATTGCACCACGTTACAGTTATTTAAATGATTTCCAAATGGCATTTCTTTGCATTTATTAACATATACAATTTGGCTGAAGTATAGATTTTGTATCACTACGTAGTACAAAATTTCTTCTAACACTACTTTGTACTAAATTTCAGAAACTCTGAGTAAAATGTTTTTATTTGTCTGAGATAAAGAAACGGTAATAATTCTCAGTGGTTAGGGCTAAACAAACGAATTGCTTTACATTAGGGAAACCCAGATTTCATTCGAGGCAATTCTTTCAGTCTCAAACAAGTTTAACTTGGCTCTCATTTTAAATCCAATTCATAAATTGTTTTTGTTTCACATTGATTTCTGTTTCTATTGACTGTTTTACAAGCAATATACGAAGTGTATCAGGATAAATGTCAGGTACCTAAAGATATTGTTCATAATATTGTGGTATATTGTTCCTTAGGAGGAATAAGATCAAAATATAATATTTATAAAGTCTGCGTAGTTTTTGACATCCGAACAGCTGCGTTTTGATTTCAATGCTTCATGTTTAATTCAATAATTAAAAAACATTAACCTAAGAACTAGCATGCATCATTTTAATAACAATACTTACCATAAATAAAACCTAACTAGCAAATTTTAAAAATAAAACGAAACCAGAGTCATTTTAGTGTTTGAAAGCTGATTGCTTGCTAACGATGCGTTTCACAAAGCTTGAATAGTTGTCTACTTCCTGGGCCAAACCTGTTCAACAACCTGATGGGTATTCTTTTCCAGTTCAGAAGATGCAAAATTGCTTACGCAGCTGATATTGAGGAAATGATCCAAGTATATACTGTGTCAAATATTGTAATTTTTATTGTTGGAATAAACTCATTTACTCATGTTTCTTCGAGTAAAAATTATGTCGGAAGACCAAGATGCACTGCGCTTTCTGTGGCGAGGATTAAACGGAAACATAGAAGAGTAGTGCATGACATCAATGATTTTTGGAGCTTTGTGCTCACCTACTAGTGCAATTTATGTAATGCGGAAGGATCCTGAAAAACATGGAGAGGATCGTCAAGAAGCTGCATGCTATCCATAAAGGAACAATTTTATATGGACGATTATCTCGACAGTAGAGAGACTGTTGAAGAAGCTGAAGGCCTGGTTGACGCAGTTATAAAAATATGCAAGAAAGGAGGTTTTAATTTGAGAAATTTTGTCAGCAATTCACCAGAGCTTATAAACTCACTACCCAAGAATAATTGGTCAAAACAGTACCTGCAAAAAGATTTAGGACTCACAACTGAAGATACTGAAAGAGTTCTTGGTCTACACTGGAACTTTTATGATGATGTCCTACTCTTCAAAGTCAATTTTGTGAAAGTGGCGGACATCCGGACAACCACGGGCGTATGGAGGCGACCAACAACCAGACTCGTCAGGCTGATTGCATAGAGGAAACCCCCGCTGGAGAAATGTTATAATATGATTTATCGTTTCTTTTTAATGTTTGAAAACACATGTTTTAATTTGTCAAAATATTGATATTTTTAAAGGCATTGTAAGACACATGTTACTTCTATGTACATAAAAGTCCGTTTGTTTTTCTGTTCACAACGAACAAGTATTTATAATTTTTCAGTTAATTAATTTGAACAATTATATTACTTCTACGATATTTTAGATACATGAGATTAGTTTTATTATTTTTAAGGGGCCTAAAACCAGACCAGAAAGACAGTTCGTGTCACAATCTAGAGTCACGTCACAAAGAACATACAGCCAAAGGGCACGTAATCTCAAACAACTCAAGTCACGTAACAACTGCGTAAATACTGCTGAAATGTGACCTATCCTCTTACACCACACCACAACCATGCGAGCACACTTTAGTTTCAATTTGTATAAGAAACCTACAAGTATTGATTATTGTGCGTAGCCTATACAGCCGGTAGTAATTGGTAGTAGAGGGTAGTTTAGCCAAAAAAGGGATAGTTAAATATTAAAGACAAGTTTTGATATCATCATAATATTTTAATACTTAATTATTTTTGTTATAAAGTTTGATTTTATCTTCAGAAAGTGTTTTTTTTTATTTTGTGTTTATTATTTATTTTTAGAACTAAAATTGAACCCTATTATAGGTACAAAACAAATTAAGAATTGCAAACCGCATCAAATCAGAATCCAATTATTAATATACTTGATTTGTATTGTCTGGCAAACATTTTTGAAATAAAATAGAACATAATTAAGCTAAAATTTTTTTAACATTTTTTTTTAAAAAACTTACTCCCTCTGATAAAAAAGCGCTCAGAGAAATCTAGGACTAATCACGGTCGGTGTAGTCTATGGCTTAAGCGTTGAAAATAGATCATTGCGTTGAAATAACGTTGCTTGAAAGACAAAATCGTAATACTATATAGCTTAAGCCATTTGATAAATGTTCAAAAGATAATATGGTTCGATAACAATTTTTTGATTCGTTGATGAAACCAAATCAAGCTGTTCGTGATAAAACGTTGTTTTCAACGGTTTTGTCTGTGAGAAGGTGTATCTACATTAAATAAACTCTTTTAACTTGTTCAATAAAATGTTTTTTAATGGATTGTAGATTTTTAACTACGGGACAGCATTGTTAATTTCAACCATCCCCTTTATTTCATCTATAATTTAATTGAAAACCGTAGAATGTGAAATTAAGTTTGAGTTCAGAGGTCGTCGTTAAATTACATTCAAGTATGAACAGCTGTAGGAAAGGAATCCTCTATTGGTTTAGTCTGTAAGTAGTGTTTCTTTAAATCCTAGCTGACACTTATTGGAGACAAACTGGGTTATAAGTGAGGCCCGGGGGATTGAGGTTGTTGCTTCCAAGCCAGTGGTCACACGTGGCTTTCTGACCACACTGTTTAGTATCACAGACAAGTTCTTTGTATTTGAAAACCAACAAATACAAACTTTCAATGTTACTATTGAACAAGTGTAGACATCATGATGATGTTCATCAAATAGCATTACCTGAAACTCAATCTTTTAATTAGTATCAGTTTTGAAAATAGTTTAGTGGTAATACTGAAGTAAACGAGGTGACTTCAACAGGGTACTCGTACATATATTAGTGTACTTTTATTCCAGTTCAGAGAATGGTTAAGCTGTTAGGGGGTAGTTAAAATATTAAGCATTGAGTGCATATCACTTGAGTTGTTTAGCCCTGAATTTCTAAAACGGTAAAACACCACCTTCAAAATGTTAATGGCCCTTAGTTGGAACGCGAACCTGAAATGTGTATACATAGATTACACTATCAGTGTACATGGTGATACATTTTGTTAATAATTTAAATAGGTAAATTAAAGTAAGGGTTTGAATTCAAGATAGGTTTTACTTATTACTTTGGTAAAAAGTAATACTAAATTATTATTTTTAATAAAATGCTAAAAACAAAAATAACTTTTTAATTTATTAAAATTAAGTGTACATTTATGTTATATTACAGTGAACCATTGAAACTATTTGCAGCTCGTTAGGTTTTAGTTACAATAACAATCCATTCTGTGAGTTATTCGGAATTTAGTCTAGCCTAGAGAGGAGTTACCTTTACTCAGCTAAACCTAACCTAACCTAGCTATCCATAAATCGAAACCAGAGTAATTTGACTGATGTTATTTTTTAATTGGTATGTTATTATTACATTAGCCAGTATAAAAATTGATTCTAAAATTGGGTGTTATACTTTAGAACTTTGTTCTCTATCATAAGAAAAACCGTGTCGACAAATAAAGGTCGAAAATTACACAATTACCCACAAGCTACCCTTATTGTACATTATTTTTTCATCCGGCTTCAAAATCTATTCGCACATATGTTGTGTTGGGGTTTACCAGTTGAACTTGCGTTTATTATGAAATGTTTCTCCTGTTTGCCTCTTTTGTACAGGCCACATGTGCCTGTTTACCGACTGAACAAAGAAGTTTGTGTATGACTCAATAATAAGAACTAACATTTAACAAAAGTAGCTTGTGGTAAATTAAATACTTAAGAGACGTGGCTCTATTCAACTTTGTAAGTGACGGAAGCCACTACCCTAGGTTAGGTTAGCCCTACATGAGTATATAGGTTGCCCACTGTTGAGAATCCTTATTCCATCTATACAGGGTGTCCCGTAACTCTCTCTGTACAAAGTTATATAGCATTGTTCCTAGGTCAAGACAAACACATTTCACCATAGGAACATGGGTCTGTGGTGCTTGTTTGCCGTCTGTCTGTCTGTATGTGTTTTTACAAATTAATTAATAAGTCAAAAACCAATTAATAGAATTTCACCAAATTTTGGTCAAATGTTTATGGTAATAAGACCAATTGTAACAAAAAGTATTGTAATATTATTATAAATATTTTCAAAATGGCGGCCATTTAAAATATTAAACTTTAAATATCTTAAAACTAGTGGTTTTACAACAATTTTGCAGGAATACTTTTCAGTAAGTTCTATTACAAATCTTATGACACAAAAATTATTAAAATCGAATCATAAATAACTGAGTAGCTACAGATTTACTGTGACGAGACACTGGTCAAATATGGGTCTTTCAATGACAACAATGGAAAGTTTGTGTAATGTGATTGTCAGGGTTTTATGTTTACTGCCGATCAGCTGTCTTGTAATAAGAACAGCTGATCAAGTCCCTGTTGCCTAAATTAACTCCATTGTTGTCTGAAGGTGCCGATGAACTTTTCCTCAAATTCCACACTACGAACCGATCTATCACGCCCAGTGTCACTCATGTTTACCTTAAAGGTACCCGTTTCCTTCAATCTGTTGTGAACAGCAGTAAATGTCTGATGATTTGGACATGGCCTGTCCGGAAAGTGTGCTGCGTACAACCTCGCCGCTCCTCTTGCACTGCCACGAGCCATTCCATAACAATAGTGCATATCACAGTACTCTTCTGTTGTGTATCTATTCATTTTCCACACAAGTACAACAGTATTTACTTTAAAAACTAAAAACGATAATAAGAAGAAATAACCAATACTAATTCACGGCACGCTTCAGACAACAATGGAGTTAATTTAGGCAACAAGGACTTGATCAGCTGTTCTTATTACAAGACAGCTGATCGGCAGTAAACATAAAGCCTGACAATCACATTACACAAACTTTTCCATTGTTGTCATTGAAAGACCCATATTTGACCAGTGTCTCGTCACAGTAAATCTGTAGCTACTCAGTTATTTATGATTCGATTTTAATAATTTTTGTGTCATAAGATTTGTAATAGAACTTACTAAAGAAAAGTATTCCTGCAAAATTGTTGTAAAACCACTAGTTTTTAAGATATTTAAAGTTTAATATTTTAAATGGCCGCCATTTTGAAAATATTTATAATAATATTACAATACTTTTTTGTGCAATTGGTCTTATTACCATAAACATTTGACCAAAATTTGGTGAAATTCTATTAATTGGTTTTTGACTTATTAATTAATTTGTAAAAACACATACAGACAGACAGACGGCAAACTAAGCACCGCAGACCCATGTTCCTATGGTGAAATGTGTTTGTCTTGACCTAAGGAACAATGCTATATAACTTTGTACAGAGAGTTACGGGACACCCTGTATAATAGTTCATACACATCACTTCAGACCTTCTAAGAATTTCTGTAAATACTGGTGCATTAAATACTCGCTTTCACAATGCAAACTAAAAGGTCAAATAATCATCGGAAACTATAATTTAATTTATAATATCCTAAGTTCTAACGTCGTATTGGTAATTGTTTTATTTGTGCCATCGTTGCTTCACTATTCACCCAAAAGAAAATTGGTAATATAACGAAACCAATTCAAACCATTCCTAAACTTTACATTAAACCAACGTCATCTCTCTCATCATCACATCATTTCCCGTCTATAATTAATTGATCATTTTGGCAATTGTTTGTTTCAACCCTTTTAAGATGTGCATACCAAAGGAATGACGTTCTTTATAAAGCACGTATAAAAATATATATTGTATATCAGAGGTTGAACTAGCTATGTATTTTCCATCGTTAGTGAACAAAAAGGATCACGACGTTTGGATCTGCGATCTGATCCGTCTTCAGGTGAAAGTAACCTAAAAATAACACAGAACATTAGGAAAATGAGCTAGCCTAAAGTAGCCGTAGCCTAAAAGTAGTCAAACTTTACCACCACACTATGAAAGTAAACAAGTCACCGAGTAAATTCAAAACGAATCACAAAACACGTCCACTAACTGAAGGGAGCTATCCGTGACCCTTTACGAAACGTCAGCTAAAAGTGATCATGAACGAAACGTCGCGATCCTTTTTGTCCACTAACGATGTGTCCGCAATAATAGTTCAACTTTGAAATCCCATCGTCAACAACAAACTTCAAACAAAGAATATACTGTATTAAATAAAACATAGATATATATCTAAAATAGGGATAAGGTGTTAAATACCACTTACTTGAGCTCAATAGCTCATTCTTTTGATGTATACTCTGAGAAATTTAATTAGAGAGAAAGAATGAAAAGGTAAAGTGGGTCGGTCAGGTCACTGGTTTTATTTTGTTTAGCCGCAGATACCTAATGCTTTGATGAGAGGAAGCGAACAGAATAACCGACAGAGCGTACACTTTTGTCGTAAAATCTTTTTGGAACAATCGATTTGTCTTATTTAAAAAAGATTTATTTCAATCGATTTCACTGATACACTTTTGATGTAAAGGTCTAAGTAAAGTAAAATGGACCAAGTACAAATAAAGTATTTAAAACAATATATAACACTTAACTTTTGGTTTTCCGTTTCACTAAATTTTTAGTTCATGAAACTAACTATGGTAGGATCAGGAGGCACCACACAAAGGTAAAACTTGACTTTTAACATTATTTTTAGTTATTTTATAATTTTTATCTTTCAAACTGCTTTCAATCATCATAAAATTAACATCATGTCTTAAGTGAAGGAAGTTTGTATTAGAATTACCTACCAGTGTCACCTTAGCCGTAACAGTCCAATTTCCTGCCAAGGGAAGCAGTAGATTATTCACGAAGTGGAACCAATCTCCCTATACCCGTTGGTCAATAAAGCACAACGATGCCGTTAGTTGTACTGCACGAGGAGAGATAATCATAAACATAGCGCAGATATTCACAGGTTTCGGTGGTAAAACTATTTTTTATTAAAGCAGGGTTTTATTAAACTTTACAAAATTACTTCTACTGTACTGTAGTATGTTCTAATGTGTGCAATGGTTAGCATGCTTTTCCGACAAGTGAGATAAATTTGAGTCCGGTTCCACAAAATTTGACTTCAAATTTCTCAAAAGCTAAAATTTGCTCCATTTTACTTTTTATACCGGGCTTTAAAATTATACATCACCTAAAGAACTTACGGAACAAGAGTATTTTACATTCTTTTGAACATTTAACAAAAGTGGCAGGTTTAAAATGTTGCAAACAAACGCTAAACAGACGGTAAGAACATTATGCAAAAACGTTATTTTTCATGCGGAGCTTGAGTTTTCTAGTTAGACGTTTGGACTAGCTGCTATAGAAATTCAATTAACTCGTATAAGAGGCTATAAGAAAAACGTCTGTCTTTCTAACAGCATTTGAGCTCGACGTACACTTGATCAACATGATTGTTGCCAAGACTGAACTTAAAACAAAAGGAATAGTCCGCTTTAATGAAGGCATCGAAGAAGGAACTTTAATAATTTCTCGAAGCAAACAAACCCCTTATCTTGCGTAAAACGTGAATACTTCTCGTTGACTAATGGCCTGGCAAAGAATGGGTTATCTTAAGCCAAATCCGACAAACAACGTCGATGCGAGGTTTAGTGTCAAGAATATGTAAACATTATGAAACGTTTTTGTGCGAACACTTTTCAAAAGAATATAGAATTCTTCCTTCATCTACGAGTATATCACTGTTCCATATAATTTGTCGTATGATTCTTAAAACAATAATTTTCAACAAGGCGATTCAATTCCTTGTTCCTTATATTAAAAGGTTCATTTGTCCGGTTAAGATGGGTAAAATTATATTTTAAGACTTTTGTACTCGACAAGTGTCCATAAAACTAGAAGCTTTAACTAATTGGCTTTGAAGCTATGATTCACCTAAGTTTGATCAACGTAATTTTTAGGATCTTTCAGGTAGGTTGACGGTTAGGTTATCTAAGAGGAGTGTACAGATAACGCCTTGAGCTTTTTTCATAAACTTCGAAAATAGTATATGATATGAGGTTTCCCATAATATATTTTTAATTAGCCACGGACAATTGAGAATTCTAAGAAATCAAAATGGATATTTTTACTGATGATGAAAAGTAAGAAGGTGTTTTCCACTGAAACTTGAGCTGCGAATTTTATAGTTTACGAGATGCCAATGGTGGCTCAGTTCAATCGGCTACTCTATAAACTAAGAATTGAAATGTCAGCATAAAGGTAAAACAATCTGCAAAAAAATACTATTAAAAGACGCTAAAGTTATTACATGTTCTATTTAAAAAATTACATCCTTACATAGGTTATACTATAACATACGCATGAAAAATAATCAGCATGGTTCAATCAGTAAACACAAATGGTAATCGTTTAAGCTTTTATTTATTTCAGGCAATTACAATACAAAGGGCGGTATTCTTGAACGCTCCTCAAAGTTTGAGGAGACCTCACACTCCCCCTCCAACCTAAATCGCTATTCTTGAACATTCCTCCAACGTTGGAGGTCTCCTCAATTGGAGGTTTCCTCGAAGGTCTCCTCAAACTCCCCCTCAAAGCTAAAATCGCTATTCTCAAACCTTCCTCCAACGTGTAAGGTCTCCTCGCACTGGCCTTCCTTGGAGGAGACCAAACACCTTCCGCAAACCTCCCTCACATTGTTTTTAGGTTATGTTTGTTTGTTTTTCAAATCTAATTTGGTAAACAAACTACAGTGATTTATTTTTGTCTAATAACTTAACTTAATTTATTTATTTAATTCATTTAGTTAGTTGATTAATTTCACTGATTTATTTGTTACGTATTTCTTTAATTATTTTGCAGTGTCTTTTGTTATTTTTATTGTTTTTTTTACTATTAAATAATGTTTGAAATTTTTGATGACGATTTCGTTGAATTTTTGGACCATGTTGATGTGGAGATGGACTGGTACGGGAATCGACGTCAAAGAGAAAACGTCCGTCTGAATCCTTTTGATCTACCGGAATATAAATTTATTAAAAAATATAGATTTGCAAAGGATGTGGTTACAAACCAAATAGTTCCAACAGAACTACCCAAATGGTATCCAAATGGAACCAACAGAGCAACCCTCTCTCCCTCATTGAAAGTTGCTGCTGCATTGAGGTTTTATGCGACAGGGAGTTATCAGGTAAACATAATTTCAAAACATAGTTAAATTCGTATTTTTAGACTAGTTCAAAGTTACAGCAAGTTCACCAAGAGCGCAAAAGCTGTTGTAAAGCTAAGAACGGAATTCTTCAGAATACCGTCGTGCTATGAATACAATGGATATTAAAAGTTGGATATATGATATTTCATCCATTGCTATTAATTAGGCCTACACATTTAAATTGTGTCTTTTAGAACCTGCCAATGCAATAATTTAAAAATACTATTTTTAAAATAATAATAATGTAACATGTGTGACATTAATGTACACTTTTATGAAAACTAATGTGATGTCATTAATAATGTAGTAATAATGTGATGTCATTAATCCTTAGTAGCATTTTTTGTTTCCATACTAACAGTACTTGCATTTGAGATTTAGAACGTTTGTAACTTTTAGGATGTGTGCGCTGACTTAACAGGGATGAGCCAACCATCCGTTTCAAGAAGTGTTGCTGAGGTTAACAACTAAGAAACTACGTGCATTTTCCGCATGGTGTAAATGAACTAAACTACAACAAAAGGAGATTTTACGAAATGTACAATTTCCCCAATGTGATTGGTTGTTTGGACTGCACACACATTCCTATCATAAGCCCTGGAGCGGTTTAGATGCAGAAAAGGCTACTACTCCCTCAATGTACAGTTGGCAACTTTGCCGAATTTGGAAATTATGGACTGTGTCACACGTAACTTCGTATTGATATCTCTATTTAATAGACTGTATCGTGCATTTCAAATATGCATCGTTTACGAACAAAACCGCGCAGGTCCCTGCTTACTATGGCTACATGGTTAACGAGTGCTTTATGTTTATTCTTACGGAAAATGCATACAATTTATAATTCGTTGTATTATTATGAAATATATGCCCAATCATCAACAAATGTGTAAGCTCTGCTATTGACCAATGAATTTTAGTATTGTCGACATTCTAGCAGGTCGAACTACTTGCCGAGGACACGGATTTCTTATACGTTTTGAAAGGCAAAACGATCGCTATTCATTTATAAAATCGTGTAATGTTTATAAATGAAAGACAACCTTACTAACCAATACTGAAAAAGGTCGTAGTTAGCGTTATAACTGTAGCAACTCTAATGTAATTGCACTCTGATGACCGAAGACAAAAGTTGAGTTGGTGATGATCAACTTTATTAGTATTTGACGTTTTACAGGCTACATTTTTAAGAAGTGTAATCAGACGCTAAAAAAATGTTATTATCAAAAATTATATATATTGTTAGTTTTTTTTAACTAAGAATATATGTTTTCAAGCGTTAAATTACCAACTTTATTAATACGTACACGGGCAACTATAAAGTGACAGTTCGGATGACAGAAAAACAACCAAACGATAGTATTTCATTCTGACAACATTCAACTAATCCTACCACTTTTAAATATTCGTGTAAACTGTTACTTAAAAAAATGTGGCATGTACATAAGCATTAAAGGCTCTACATATTTTGTTGTAATAAACTAACAGTATTTAAGTATCAAATTTAAAAAGAACTGAGTGCTATTTTTTCCTGTGAGGATTCCTATACTGATTGAGGAGACCTCTCCTCGATCAAGGAAAGGTGGAGGAGTGTTCAAGAATACCGATTGGCTTTAAGGTGTCCTCAATATTTGAGGAGCCCTTGAGGAAGGCACGATTTGGAGGAACGTTTGAGAATACCGCCCAAAGACTCTGATACTTAATTTCAAAATCCGTTTATAAACTGCTGAGAAATAAGGGAACTAGTGGCGCGTTATACTTGCTTTTCACGTATTGTTAACATGACACAAACGCAACTAAACCATGTTTATAAGCGGGCTTGACAAATCAAGAGACAAGTTTCTATTAAAATTATCAAACATTTATTTAAAATAAATTTAATTATGCAGTTTTTGAGATATTTTTGTTTAAATAGCTTAAACATCTTTTTTTTATTGGATTGATTTTGTTATTGATGTGTGCTCTATCTGTGTTAAGACGGGTGCAAATTATCAAGTTCACATGTCTAATCTTCTTTGAGTTATGAATATAAACCTGTAAACCCCAAATGACGACTGGTCACATAACGAATGAGCTTTCGACGAAGTAAATATGATTCACTGGCTGAATTCAACCATACGAACAATACCAAAATTATTCGATAGAGGTTTTGAAAAAACCAGTACAGCTTATTGTATTGAAGTAAGTGGAATTTGGCGGACCACCGCATTAAGCTTCACAACACGAACCCTGGTTAAAATAAATTACACATTTAATATAAAATATTTAATTGTAAAATGCTAAGAAGGTTTCTTTTATCATTTTATATAGATTCCTTTGTTAGTGGGGTATGCTGTAACAATGATCGAGTGCATTGACCTGTAAGCAGAGCAGAAATATTGAATTAGCTGACAACAAACATCTACTGACAGCTTCCATTACTCCAGCCTTGATGACGTCAGCGATTCAGCCCCCCTCCCCACCACGTAACACATCTGGACAGTTGGTCTCACACTGGCGCTTAATCTTACTTTTATCCTAAAGTTGTTGATGTCATTTGTCAAAAAGTTAGTCGGGAAAACTTACTCAAAGTCAAAGTTGAAGGGGTGCTGAAATAGAAAATCGATAGTTTGTCTGTACTGGTTGTATACTGTAAATTGTGTATAACTAATTGTATGACAATGTTAAGGCATCTAGATCATAGATTATCTATTATCTAGAGATAAAGAAGGGATGAAGGGAAGTGGGGTTGAAGGTTAGGTCCCCATCTCCGCCTAATTTCCTGTCAGTGGGAGGCCATGTTAGCTTCCAGACAAACACTTGTCGATCAGAACACTGAACCTCTAATCACACGTTTCACACTCTCTAGATAAACAATCGCCCTGACTCTTTCCTCCATGTGCATTCAACATTATAGAACACCCATATCTGATCCGACATGGGACTTATCTTCAGTTCGAAAGCAGTTGTTAGGTCTTACTGGAAAAGAAACACGTAATGTTTAATTTTTCGGGAATCGTTCACTCTTACTGGAAAGTATTAACTAGTTGAATTGTAATTAGGTTTTAATTTTGAAAAAAGGTATTAATAAAATGTAATGTTTTACTCAAAACTTCGAACGTCTTAAAAATAAAAATGACCATCTTCTTGAAAATAATTCAACCCTATAAAAGTTCCCTTTGGACTAGTTATTGATACCTTAGACAATTAAACCTAAACACAAATTCGAAGAATAAACCCTCGATGCTTTAAATCAGATAATAAAGTACGTAAATCTAAACAAAGTTGGGATCGTGCGCGACTCTGGAGCTCATCACTCCACTGGCGCGGGTTTTTAAACAAATACTTAGAAAAAAGTAAAACTTTTAGTATCCATGGACACAACAGATCTAAAATAAACACGAGCAATTTTGAAATCAAATATTTAGATAAAGTATAAGTTTTAGTATCCATGGATACGACAAATTTGAAAAACACGAACCGTTTTGAAAGGAATTGTTTAGATGAAGTATTAGTTTTAGTATCCATGGATACAACAGATCTAAAGGAAATACAAGCTACTTCAAAAGGAAATGTTTTGATACATTATTAGTTTTCGAATCTATACATACGACAGATTGACAAGAACTCGGGAAATTTTGAAAGCAAATATATTTAGATAAAGTATTAGTTTTGGTATCCATGGATACGACAGTTCTAAAATGACACGAGTAAATTTAGTAGCCAAGATTTGGATTTAAAATAATTTTCAGTATCCATGGAAACGACAATTTAAAATAAACACGAGCAGAATTTGATGGACAATAATTAGATTGAATATTAGTTTTAGTATCCATGCAAATGACTAATCTAAAAACACAAAATATATTATATTTTAATAAACTATTAGGTTTAGTATTCATAGATACAACAGACCCAAAATAAACACGAGCATTTTTGATAGCAAATATTTTAATAAAATATACGTTTTGGTAAACATGGCTACGATGGGTCTAAAAAAACCCAAACAATTTTGAAATCAAATAATTAAATAAAGTACTAGCTGTAGTACCCATGCATACAACGGATCTAAAATTAACACGAGCAATTTTTAAAGCAAAGGTTGGATAAAGTATTAGTTTATAGTATCCATTAATACGAAAGTTCTAAATAGAACACAATCGGCATTGAAAGAAAAAATATTTTGATTAAGTAATGGTATCTATACATACATCAGATCTAAAATAAGAACAAGCAAGTTTAAAAAGTACGGTTAAATTTGATAGAAAATATTCGGATTAAGTATTAATTTTAGTATCCATAAATATGAAGATAAAAATATTTTCGAGCAATTTTGTAAGCAAATATTTATATAAAGTATTCTTTTAATATCCATAGATACAATTGAGGTAAATAAAAATGATTAATTTTAAAAACAATATTTGGATAAAGTATTAGTGTATAGTATCCATGGATACGACAGATCCTAAATAAACACAAGCAACGTTGAAAACAAAAATTTGGATACATTTATAGGTTTAGTATCCATAGATACAACAGATCTAAAATAGGCACAAGCAATTTTAAAACATATATTTAGATACGGCATTAGTTTTGGTATCCATGGATACTACAATTTTGAAAGCAAATATTTTGATACATTATTAGTTTCACTATCCATGGATACAACGTATCTAAAAAATATATGATATAATTTTGTACGAAACGTTTCGATAAAGTATTTAAAATAAACACAAACAATGTTGATAGGAAATATTTTGATAAATCATTAATTTTGGTACACATGGGTACAAAAGATTTAAAATAAACCACAGCAATTTCGAAATAAAAATGTAGATACAGTGTAAGTTTTAGTATCTATGGATACAACAGATCTAAAAGAAACAAGATCAATTTCAAAAGGAAATATTTAGATACATTTTTAGTTTTTGTATCTATACATAAGACGGATTGATAAGAACTCAGGCAATTTTGAAAGCAAATATATTTGGATAAAGTATTAGTTTTAATATTCATGGATACAACAGATCAAAAATAAAAACGAGTAATTTTAAAAGCAAATACCTTATTTAGATACAATATTAATTTTACTATTGATGGAAACGACAATTTAAAATTAACACGAGCAGAATTTGATGGACAATAATTAGATTAAGTATTTAAAAACTACAAATCTAAAAAACGAGTAATTTTGAAAGCTAATATTTAAATAAAGTATTAGGTTTAGTGTTCATAGATACAACAGATCTAAAGTAAACACGAGCATTTTTGAAAGACAATATTTAGATAAAGTATTATAAGTTTTAGTATCCACGACAGATCCTAAATGAACCCAAATAATTTTGAAAGCAATTATTCAGATAAAGTAATAGTTTTACTATCAATGGTGCAACTATCTATGGTTTTACTATTTAAAAAACCAAACAATTATGATTCAAATAATTAGATAAAGTATTATTTAGTATATTCAAACGACAGATTAAATAAAGTAGTTTAAGTTAAAGTTAGTTTAGGTATCTATTGATACTATAGTTCTAAAATAAACAAGAGCAATTATGAAAGCAAATATTTAGATACAGTATAAATTATAGTATCCATGAATACTACAAATCTAAAACAAACACGAACAATTTTAAAAGGACAAATTTAATATATTATTAGTTTTTGTACCGATGCACACGAGAGATTGATAAAAACTCGAGTAATTTTGAAGCTAATATTTAGATAAAGTATTAGTTTCACTATCCATGGATACAACGTATCAAAAATTATATGATACATTTTTAATGGAAACGTTTCGATAAAGTATTAGTTTTAGTATCTATTATAACGACATTTCTAAAGTAATCACTAACAACGTTGATAGCAAATATTTTGATTAAGCATCAGCTTTGGTGTCCATGGATACAACAGTTCTAAAATAAACAAGAGCAATTTTAAAGAAAATATTTAGATAAAGCATTAGTTTTGGTGTCCATGGATACAACAGATATAAAATATAAACAATTTAATAAAAAAAATTAGATAAAGCATTAGTTTTGGTATCCATGGATACAACAGATATAAAATAAACACGAGCAATTTTTAAAGAAAATATTTAGATAAAGCATTAGTTTTGGTGTCCATGGATACAACAGATCTAAAATAAACACGAGCAATTTTTAAAGAAAATAATTAGATAAAGCATTAGTTTTGTTGTCATGGATACAACAGGTCTAAAATAAACAAGAGCAATTTTAAACAAAAATTTGGATTCAGTATTAGTTTAAGTATCCATGGGTGCGACAAAGTAAAATAAATACGAGCAATTTTGAAATAAAGTAATTTAGATCAAGTTTGTAGTTTTAGTATCCATGGGTACGCCAAATTAAAATACACACGAGCAATTTTGAAAGCAAATATTTGGATGTAGTATTAGCTTTAGTATCTACGAATATAACAGATTAAAAACACATAAGCATATTCGATAGCAAATATTTAGATAAAGTATTAATTTTAGTAGCCATGGATAGATTTAAATTAACACTATTAATTTCAAAACAATATTCAGGTAAAGTATTTGTTTATTGTATCCATAGATACAACAGATCTAACATAAACACGAGCAATTTTAAAATCAATATTTAGATACAGTACTAGTTTTAGTATCCATAGATACAACAGAAAAACACGAAAGTAATTTTGAAAGCTAATAATCAGTTTTGGTATCTGGTACAACAGATAAAAATAACCAGAATTTGAAACAAATAATTATTTGGATACAGTTTTAGTATCCATATAAAGAAATCAATATTGTTTCTAAGGCAAGATTTTGTGAATCTTGTTAGGAAATGTTTAAAACCCTTATAGTTTGACCCTAACTTGTATGTACATTTTGGAAACAATTATTTTTTGTTTTACACAATGTGATTTAGAGACAAGGCCGAATCTTCATACCCACAATACTAGGCACGCTAATCAAATAAGAATTAGCTATCATAGGCTTCACGTATATGATCAACTTCCCTGTGGAGCTGGAGTTAGACTGTACAATACATTGTCTAAATATTATATCAGAAACTGATTTAAAGATATTAAAAGAAAGCTGAAACAATACTTAATGAACAAATTGCTTTATAGTGTGGGTGAGTTCATTGGTAGTACATTTTTAATATAAGGCTTCACTACTACAGCTCAGTGGTATAGTTAGTGTGCTTCGCATCAAATTAGCCCGGGCTCGATTCCCGGGCGCAGTGATAACTTTTCACGATGGCCACTCCCCGTGGTCGGAAGTCACGCTAAGCCGTTGGTCCATTCCATTGGTCGTTGGGCTATTAATTAATGGCCCAATCTGGGGAACAGTCGGCCCTAGTTTGTAAAAAGACTACATCTCATCATCCATCAAGAAACAACTCATCACACTCACCCTTCATTCCATATTCACCTTAAAATACCATCTAAGAGTGATTGGTGTCTCAAAGCAAAAGTATCAAAAGTTTACTTTCAAGATAACTTTTACTAGATAATTAGAATGTTTACAACCATAATTTGGCCAAACCCAGTACCGAGAATTTTATCATTCTAAAAATTAGTATGTGTCAAAATTAGCTTTAATTATGAAGTGTTAAAACAGTCCACACATTGTAAAATGACCTCAATAAATGTTAATGTTAACATTTATAAAATAAACCCGAGAATTGTTGATAGCAAATATTTAGATGAAGTATTTGTTTAAGTATCTATGGATACAACAGATCTAAAATAAACACGAGCAATTTTTAAAGAAAATATTTAGATAAAGCATTAGTTTTGGTATCCATGGATACGACTGATTAAAATAAATACTACCACATAAGTTGTACATATATTTTATTTTCTTCTGTTCAAAACTATTCCCACACAGAATTTCAATTCAAATTTGCCAATCACTTACCACTACCAGTCAGCTGTAAAACAGAAGAAGAAACAAGAAACCCCCAACTCTACCCCAGTCAACAAGATGGCAGTTATGTGAGTAGCACCCCATCCCATGCTCTTCTTTCACTCTACAATTTATACCCTGTAATCCAATTTTCAAATTCCTGTTTACACTGTGAGGTCAAGCTATGTATTATTATTAAATCAAGTCCTGAGTTTCAATTGTAGCTTCCACTGAGATTCTCTGCTTGCATTTTCATCCTCGCACCTCAGTTCTTTTAAGTACATTATTTGTACATATCCCCGCAGTCACCACTTTACATAGGTAAAGTGACTATACGGTAACGCTCGGTAAAGGTCGAGGTTTAGTGTTAGAGAGAACTTTGTAGTCCTAACTTCGCCTCATTAAGCAAGACGAACTTGACCTTTTTTTACAACTAGACCTAATCAAGAAGTGCTATGGTTTTACTTCTCATCATGTGGTTGTTGCCATTAGTGATCACTACTTGTCTGCTCATGTGGTTATACTGGGGATTGAAACAGCAACCACGAATCCTCGGGGTAACCTAGTTAACCCTTCAATCATTAGCCATGTGCCTCTCTCTATCTCTCTAAATGAGTGGGTTACTCTCGACTTCAGGCCTATTCGGATCATGGACAAATACGACCAATTGAAATAAATGATTTTTTAATTGCATAAACTTGAGAAGTTTATTTACGTGGAAAGACCATGTGCACAAAGAATATAACAATACATATACTTTATTATATCAACGTATGAAAGTTTAGAAATAATGTTTCAAGCCAACTATGGAAACTATGGAAGCTCTTTTGGTGTTTACATTAGTGTTTCAAATTTTTAACTAAGGAAAATTTGCTTAGTGTGAAATACAAACTGCGAGCTTACCCAATAAATTGCAAAAGGCTCGAATTGCGTGTATACATTACATATTCAGCTTAAAATGGATTTACATCACACCTTTTTATACTCAGTTAGGAGGGCTTAAAATCGAAGATATACAGGGTCTGGCAGTCAAACCTGACGGTTTTTAAAATGGATAAATCAAAAAGTTGTTGAGATATTTTAAAATTATTTTTTTGTTGTAAAGAGGAGAATTGGAAATTTAATATTCATAATGAAAAAGCACAACAATAACTTATGTAGCAAAAGTTATGTCACTTAAATTATGACCACCATTTTCTCTGCACTGTACGAGTTTCTTGGAGAAGTTAGTCATGACTCTCTACAATGTTTGGCACGGGATCTCACGAAGTTCTTGCCGAAGGACGGTTTTTGAGTGGGGATAGGTAGTGGTGAGGACGTCTGGTCGGGTGGGGATGGTTCATCATTCTGTTCATCCCATTTTAAAACCGTCAGGTTTGACTGCTGGATTCTGTAGTTAATTACAAAAATATGCTTTATCTGCAGGCAAAACATGTTTGAAAGCAAACCACCTAACTACCTGTATGAATAAGTACTATGTTGATCTTTTAGCTAGTATAGCACTATGATTGATGTTCATTGTAGGCAAACTTGCTTTGGTGATGTTATTTCCATCGAATAATCAGTACAATAATTCGTTCATTTAATAAAGTCTAAATTCAATAATAAAATGTTTATTCTTTGCTTTTACAAAGTACAAATCATAAATAGTTAACTAGTGAAATCGTACTTAAACATAATAAGTTTAAATGTCAACATAAAGAATCGAGTAACACAGAAAACTAATAAATCAGTACAAATAAGTAACATGCGTTGGTTTCCTATAGTACACACTTGCCTCTGTAACTGTCACAGGACTACTGACAACAGTGCAGAGCAGTAAAGGGCTACACACAGCTGTTTCACATATCATTGTTACAGCTGCTTGTTTATGCTGTGACGTCAAGTTGACTGGTACATTGCAGCCGATATGTGTTACATTATCATAGATCTGGCAACAAGCCAATATGTTGGCTAGCTGTAAGCATTCAAGTGGTATGCTCAAAACTAAAACACAGCAATATAGATAGTTCCTTATTGTCTTTACAATGCCGCTGACACAATATTTATATAATAAATATTTATGGAAAGTTTTACTTCGGCGGAATGGTTTGATGTACATCGTTGTTCGACGGACAGTCTTTCAAGAAATCCAACTTTCGTTGTGAAATGAAAAGAAATTTACACGTTATAAAGTACTAAAATACATTGGTTGTACTTGACCCTTGCATGAAATAAAACACCGAAGTAAATCTACTTACACAGCGTATGCTTATACAAAGTGTCAATTAAGTCTTGAGACGGTTTAATGACCTTTAATCGGCACAGGATAAACGCACCAAATTATACAGATCTTTTTGGGATTATAAACTACTTTTCTACATGTTTGTTTGCCCGATGGCGCCAAAGGGGTGCGCCTAACTGGGGTTGGTAGAACGGATATTTCATACACCAAATAAAATTAAATGTATGTTTATTAAATAAAACATTTTAGAGTTTTAAAATGTTGTTATTTACATCGTTTTACTTTTATATAAATTCTTTAATCTTTATTTTCTTAATTTTTTGCTTTATTTTTAAATTTTTATATAATTATAGTTGATACCTTTACTCATGAATAAACCATGGATAATAACTAACTGTAGTCAGTTAACAGATTAAACTGTTTTCATACAGTAAGCCACATTGTTTGTAAACAAAATAAGCTGATTCATTATTAATCGTATTGTATGTCATCATATCCCACTTATTATTGAACGTATTCTTTTTAATTTGGTGTCGTTTTTAATAAACAGTTATTATAGTTCGAACAACTAGATCCAATACAATCTAAGCCATTTTTAGCTAGCAGGTCTCATTGAAAGTCAAAGTTTGTAGCAGAGACTCTGCTATCTCAATTATTGACCGCTGAGAGCAAAGTTACAAACACGTCATGTCCTCAGCTTGCTTACATGTGTTGAAGTACGAGTGTACTTATCGACAATGTTTGCAACTGTAGAAACATACACACAACTGAGTATGCCATCGTGCTTTGGGACCAGTCGCAATCATAGCACTCGTTTGATAGGTTCATTTTTTAATAGGTTTATGTACTAAATATATGTAACGGAAGGACGTCGTATAGAGGTTATTCAAAAGCAAGGCACGACCAGCTCGCTACTATCCATATTTAAAATCATACACTGGCTTAAATTTAGTATGATGTAAATATGTATTATACAGGTATTTTATACAATCAAAAGCCCCCTTCGCCTATGACAGTTAAGCTTTACCTATGCATTTGGATGCCAAGATCAAGAAAATAAGTTGAGAAGTTACAGAGGTAGCTGTGACAAAAATACAACATAACAACGGGAAAAGTAGTATGTTTTAGCAATGGTTATCTTTCAACTCGGTTATAAATCAACTTACTTTTAGAATATTGGAGACAGTCAAAAGCTTACTAGACAGGTTTGTTGTACATATCGCCAATTTCCTTCAAGTTAGTAAAACATGACAAAGCATAAAATGGTAATTATTTTAAATAGTAAGTTAGATAGATACTATTGATCACAATTTAAGAAGGGTTTGTTTTTATTAAAAGTATTATGGACAGATCCCCGATTTGGTGCTAAAGATTTAAGGTACTTAGTGAAATAGAAATACCCTTTACATTTTATTTAATGGCTTAACACTCACTATAAACAGTATCACTATTTATAACGGTGGTGTTAGTTGGACAGTAATCCTCTATCTCGCAGCCTTAAAGAGTAATACGGGTTAAAATGAATTTTACGAAGTAAAGGATGTTAAAAGTGTTATTATATAATTGAAGAACTTGGAAATTAAAGGGGTTTTTGTAAGCAAATAGATATCTAACAAAAACACCCTTGGTTAAGTACAAAACCTATTCTAGCCAGGCTTTTTGTGTTAAATATATATTTGTTTTTACCTTAAATTTGTATAAACATTAAACATAATTATAATCAGCGGATTAGTGGCGGATTAGTATCGCGCGTCACTCCGGAGCTAATCACTCTGGTGGCGCGGGTTCGATCGCCGGAGTCACCACTTACAATTTGTAATGTGACTGTACGGTAACGCTAGGTAAAGGTCGAGGTTGAGTGGTGGAGAGGACTTGGTAGTCCTAACTTCGCCTCGTTAAACAAGACAAACTTAACCCTTTTAAACAAAATACTTTTGATAGAAAAGTTTGTATCAAGAAATTTCATTTATAAACATTATTTCATTAAAAGTGTTTTGTTTTTACAAATTTGTGTTAATACAGGGTTTAACAATGACAGGGTTCAAAATGTTTAAAAAACTGTTGTATTTTTCAGTATTTAAAAATTCAAAATTCTTCAAAATAACGTCAAGAACACTAACACTGATTGGACGGGGATTTCGTAATTGAGTAAGTGGTTGATTGGACAAACTTGGGTTTCTCATTCTACTAAATCTTATCTTTAGAAACTCTTGGTTAAGTAATTGTTCTACAGCAAAACTCAGTCTAGTTCTTGATTATTACTTTGTGAAGAGCCTTTAATCAAACAATGTGTTAATTGGATTTCTTATTTTCTACTCAGCTACGATGGACAATAAGTTTTACAGGACATTATTTCTGACAGTCTTTATTCTCAAGAAAGGTTTAATGTTCGATAGGTCATTTGAAATCACTTAAATTGTGTTTTATTCATCAAAGAATTTACCAGTTATTTTTACCACTTCTATCATTTTTAATTAGAGAAGCAGTGATACTAATTAATTATAGTGCGACCACAAAATCTAATAAGGTTAAAGAATTTACTCAATTTATAAGCTTACTCAAGTTCGTAAGCTCATAAACATTACAATTTTTTACATTACTTTCCATTTAGAACACACATGTTTGTATGTGGGCTTGTTTAGGTATGATTGGTTCGTAATATTCATGCTAGGATTTGATTCGGTTCGGCCTCCAAATTGAAAAGAGAGCATCCGTGTGATAATCCAATGTTCGAATAGTTCAAAACCAACAAATCACTAGCTGCACGGTGATGAAAAGGTTATGGATTCCTCTGCCACGTGTAATATTTCATAAGATAGAAACTTATTGATTGGAGAGAACCATAAAGTTGTGAGAAAGCTGCCAGCGTCAAGATCATTTATATCTGTACAGAAGGTGATACACTATGACACGTAATTTGTCAGATGACGTACACTTCTTTCCTTATCACAAAATATATCTTTATATTATACCATTATCAACAAAGTCAGACCTCACACGGAACACAATAGTAGAAAACTATTCAATTCTTCACTGTTATAAACTTTATCACATGGTTTTACTTTAAGGCCTAAGCAAATTCAATGTATTGGATAAGTGCCTTTCAATGTTTGTATATGAATCTTGTAACTATAAATAATGTTTAATTTAGTAACATTTTTGAACTTCCTGTACGAATTTCGACGAATTGTTTCCGAAAACGCAAGTTGGAAAGAAAAATGTCCTTATCTTTTTTTACGGATACTCTTGAGTTTAAATGTCGTTACAACCATTAACAACCTCCAACACACGGTTCTTTAACTCCATCGTTCTGTATAATATTAATTTTTATAGTTCAACAAGGTAAGAACACCTTATCGGTTATAGGTGTTTTTGAAAATCAAAGTATAAATACGAAAGTATGATATATAAATACTGAACTACTTAATTTTAATTTCGTTGTATAAATTGTACTTGACATTTAGGTGTGCGAATAGAATAGAAGTTCAGTAACTATTTTCACTCAATTTATTAAAGAGGACTTTACATTAACTATTTTACATTCCACAGTTAAAACTACTAGTACAAGGTGAGGCAGAAAACGGCACGATTTTTAATAATTACCATATATATTTACAACAGAAAAATTATTATTTTAACATAACTCATTATTGCATGAGTGGAAATTAATGTTTTATCATAGATACAATCATTTCTTGAACATGGTGCCATAAATGAGGCGTCCTTGGATTTGCACACATTTTCGGAGTCTAAGAACAAATCCGCCCTCCACGCTCTGAATCATCTGCAATGGAATGTTGTTTATTTCTTGCCAAATGCGCTCCTTGAGATCTTCTTAGGTTCTTGGAGGATTTTCCTGGAAGACTTTGGATTTTAGAAGACTGGAGCTGTCAAGTTTGCTGAACAGGCCGGTCAAGGGGAGTCACCATTCATGCTGTTTCAGGGAAATGCGAGTGCCATTGGCAGTATGGCAAATCGCACCATCTGGCTGGAAGAGTGTTTCTTCATCGGAATCATAGTGATCGATTCCAGGAAGACTAAAAGTTGCCAACATGTCGGCACTTCCCTGACGTCATAACAGCAGGAATGGTGACTTCCATGGGCCGGCCCGTTCACCAAACTCGACAGCTCCATACTACTTTCTCTAGGGCTATCTAAATTGCAAAGTCTTCCAAGAAAATACTCCAAGAACAAAAGAAGATCTCAAGGAGCGCATTTGGCAGGAAATAAACAACATTCCAATGCTTCAGAGCGTGATGGGCGGATTTGTTCTTAGACTCCAAAAATGCGTGCAAAACGAAGGACGCATCCTTAGTGACACCAGATTCAAGAAATGATTGTTTCTATGGTAAACCTTAAATTTCCACCCATGTACTAAAGAGTTATGTTAAAATAATCATGTTTCTTTTGTAAATAAATAACTGGTGATTGTTTAAACGATCTTGCCGTTTCACTGCCTCACCCTGTATAAGGATTCTTAACCTCTCTGCAGTGCATGTTAAAACTGTTATTACATATTGCATTTTTAAGAGACTCATTCTAGACTTGTATTTGCGTGTGTTACAGAACACTGTGAGGGAGAGCTAGTGTTCAAGAGAGGCTGTATGTACAAGGGTATCTACTGGCCTTCTTTGACTAACAGCTTCAGAGAGCCTCACCTAGAGCTCAGCTACCAGAGGTACTCTCACAGACAACGCCAGAAGAGCCTCATCATTGTCAACCTCGTTGATCTCATGCTCAAGATCGTCCTTGGAAGTTAGTCAACCATTCAAATTCTTCTATCGTCACTTCGGGTTTACATTTTGTGATAGTATCGGCAAACTTACGAATAAACTTAAAATTAGTTCGATTTAATATTAATTAGTAGGCTTGAGCGGCCGGAGTTATTACTACATTTTAAATAGTGTTTTTAAATTTTGCAATGCTGGTTTCAATGTTGATTGTTTAGGTCACCCGGTTGTACAGCTTCGTACAAGAGTAGCATAAGCCTCTTTCAAAGAGACTAACGTGATATTTGACCAGAGTTTCTCAAAGAATATCCATGCGCAGGCTTTACAAGAAGTCTGACAGTAATTACAGTTTTAGCTTTTTAACTTGTTTTGCGTTTAAAATGGCCTTAGAACTTGATAACAATAAGGTAATCCATGAGTTGCAAGGTAGCTTGATAAATTAATTTTTTTCGTAGAGCTTTTTGTTGCAAATAAAACTAAATGATAATAACATTGAACCTAAGAGATCCTAGGGTTCAATTCATATGGTTAAACCTTTAACGTTTAATGGTCTTACTTCCATAAAATAGAATGAAGACTTTACTGGTTGCGAGCTTTCTCCCACCTAATTTTAAAATACTAAGAAAGATAATTTGTGAGGTAGCTGGATACAGTGGCTTTGGGTCCAACGCTGGGTACCGCTTGTAAAACGGAGTAAAAGACGTTTTAAGCTAGCTAGAGTTTTCTCTGGAAGCATAAATCTGCTGATTCTGCTGCGTATGCACATCAAAGTGGGTACTTTCATAAACAAATGAGTCTTTCATTTCAAAGATTATAACACTTTTTTATAACAACATAGAGCTCGGGATTATCAAATACATATTTTATTTTGTTACTCAACGCTTTGTTTTTATATGCTGCAGCACTAATGGCTGTGGCTTCCAAAGTATAAATTTCTTTATTTCTCTAAACCCCTATCCCCAGTACAACGCTCCGCGGGCTCTATCGACCACCTCTTTTTTAAGTATTAATCCTTGAACTGTAGACATACTTACCTAAGAAACATTGAATAAACTGCAGTGGAACATTAAGATGTTTACTTTATGAAAGACAAACTAACAATACAATATTTATAATAATACCATACAAATCACATGTGTTAAGTAAAAATAAAGTCACAGATAATTCAAATTCTAACACTCTTAACCTAAGGTGAGAATGAGAGTTTAAACAAGTAATCCACTTGTCTCTTTTGTTCATTATGCTTGACAAGTTATGTTTGGTATGTTCCAGTTCTGTGGGTAGGACTGAACGGCGTGGATGAGTTGCCACCGTACGCTTCCTCGACAGTCTGGTCCTCAGTGATGGGTGCACTGAACCTAGGGGTGTGTCTGCTGGGCTGGTGGCGCTGCTTTGCTAACAACTACTTGCACTGGGCTGGCGTCTTTACCTGGGCTCTTCTTAATATTCAAGGTACATTACACACACCTCAGATGATATGATGACATCTGTTAGATACATAGCAGGGTCCTCTGATAATTATGTGTCTAAAGTATCTACAGGGCATGAAAAAATACATTTTGAAGGAAACGAAATGTTAAACTTACACATGTTTTGATTTGGGTTCATAATATGCAAAATTTCGTTTGCTATTCAACTCACAATCTCAATCTAATGGTCTTTATGTTTTATGCGTTAAACCACCAATTCGTTATAATGGCATAATGAATTCTTTAGAAAGTAATACTGCACGTGTCTAATTATGCTTTTAAATAAAACATCACACAACTTATTAGGGTGGTTATTCGACAACATTAACTTACCTCGACAACATTAAATGGTTTGCTTATTCAAAGCCTAAGATGGGGTGGGAGCTTATGAGTACCCACTTGATTTGAGCTAAGCTAACTACTCCTTTTTTTATTTAAACTATAGAATTTCAAGAATTCGAGTTTGGTTTGTGGTGTAAAGAAGCGGAGGGTTTTACAGCTCATTTTAATAATGGTTACTTCGGCTTGCAGTTTGGTTTATAGAAAGGTAAAGCTCTCATGACAATTTCTTGGTTACTGCGTGGTGGTCAGTCTGATAAACTGACTTGTGCTTCTCAAAATGTTTTCTTTTAGATCGATTAAAAATTCCAAGAAAACTAATTTTATGAAAGTTATCTAAGGATTGTGGAAAAACCTTCTCAGAAAAAGAACAGTTTGGGGAAATAAGGGGATCTCAGTTGAGCGTCCTGCTATGGCGCAATGTTTCTCCTAATGGCATCTTCCGGGACGCGAACTTTGCTCATTGCGACCACTTTTTCACAACAACTTGTTTCTTTCTTCTAATGTAATAAGGAAACACTCGTTTGGCTTAAATAATTGCGAAATAATGGTCACAAAGAGGAATAACAAGTATTTACCAAGAAAAACTTGTACCGTTTTAGTACGTTCACAGAGCTCTATTTTAAAATTTAGTTTATGTTCATCAACTACTTATGATTTAAAAGCTATGTTGAAAATAGACATAAAAGCTGTGTAAACGAAATAAGACAAATGAATTGGTCAATAAACAACGTGCAAAGTGCAAAGTATTTGGGCAAATAATGTGTAAGACCAAGATTGTAAAGGGAAACTTTTAGAATGATATAGCTTGATCTCCATTGTGATATCGAAAGTAATTCGCGTGAGTTAGTCCAATGAACACTCATTTCATAGGCCATTAGCTTGATGACGTTCCTTTAGGACATTACCTTCAGCATTCCTTACTGTACGCTTCCTCAGTAACACGCTCAGATCAGTTCTACGTTTCTTATCAGTTCTTCTGAAACATGCTGTTGTGAACATTTACGACGATTTCGTTACGGGTAAAATAATGTTGATATGCAAGCAGGGTTTGAGTGTTATCCTACTACTATCATTACTATTAAATAAAAGTGAAATTAATAGCTCTATTTTCCAAGGATAAATTCACTAATTAAACTTATTTAATTACATTTTGGTTTAATAGAAGCAGTCAACCTAAAATACGTATTAAATTTTCAATTTGAAATATACCTACGTTTTTTTACATTTTTTAAATTTTTCCTCAGTTTTTATTAGAGATAGAAACGAATAGTCAACATTTTCAAAAGATTGACTTTTTGAAAGTATAGTTCGCAGAACATAGCTATTTTGATTTGTCATAGTTGGTCATACGTTAAATTTGGCGTTTCCCTGCAACTGTGTCTTAATAGTACAAACACTACTTAAAATCATGTATGCTTAGAGGGGTTGCTAAAATATAATCACACGGAATGAATTGTGTTAAGCACCGTTAAATATAAACTATTATACTCGTAAAACCTTACCTTGTGCCCTTTAAACTCAACCAAGTGAAGTAGGAATTAATGTTTCAAAGACAATTCAGTTAGCGGGGCTGTGACCTGCGACAGCAGAACAATGTATCTTAATGGTCACTTCCGTAAGAAAACTTGCCACATCGTGGCCACCACTTTTTCACAGCTTTTGTATCACCGATTCGCAACTTTTGTTCACAATTTCAGATTTCAAAACTTTTTAAATTATAACTCACAAAATGTATGTAAATACTCGTACCTTTTGCTAAACAGTCATGTGATTAGTTCAGGTGACCTTGAAAACCAGCAGAATATTTTAAAGTTCGTAGAAACGCACTAGGCCAGTGTCACTATATTTACTTTAAAGTATTGATAGATGATTTTCAACCGGGCATTGTGTTTAAAACTAGTAAACTACACATCGATTTGAGAGATCGTAATCATATTCTATTATCTAGCTATTAGGCCTTCTGCACACGGAGCTACTGAAAATCAACTAAACTGGTTTGTAACTTGAGTTACTAACCGATAACTGACTCATTATTGACCTGACTCCGTACACGAGGCAACCGATCAGTGATCTAAATCTGTAGTCTGCCCAGTGGCATCATGGATACAGAACAGTCAACAAGTGTTTTGTTTGTTGTTGATGTAGGATTTCCGTTGTCACAATATATGATGAGACCCTACCTTTGATGATATTGGATAACGTGAAAAGAATTATTAGGTTGAGTCGGAGAAGAAAGACAATTGAGCGCGTTTTTGGAATTGCGTGCGAAAAGTTCCCACTGAAAAGTTTGGTTTGAACGGTTCAATCCGCATCCGAGATTCCGAAATCGTGGAATCCGTTATCAAAAGAGCTTGCGTCCTTCACAATTTTGAAGAAGATGAGGACTTTCCTACATACCGAGTAACACAATTACTGCTGAAGATGACAACCAGATCCACGGCAAAGTGCAGCCTCTACCTCAATACTTAACGTGACCTCTACCTCAATATTTCAAAAATGACGAGTCGTTTCGAAATGACAGGCAAAGACAAGAACATTTTGCATAATTATGGAACCTTCAATACAAGTCTTATGAGATCACTGATTTTAATAATTGTGATGAAAGATAATGGTTCCAAATTATCTAAGCTTATCAATGTTATGTCACACGTGCGTACTATCTCAAATTGTCTCATCTTCAAAACACCAAATATATAATAAAATTAATATTTACCATTAGAAATGTTAAAAGTAAGAAGGCTTTCATCTGTTTCTATACTCAGCATTTAAAAGTGAGATGTCCTTAAATAAAAATATTATGCTAATCTCAATCAAGTGCATTTTGGATCTTACAGTGGTAAAGCCATATGTACTAATTTTAACTGTTGAAATAGGTGCTATTAACTAGAAACACACTTCGAGTACCCAAATTTTCAATTGGCGGCCATATAAACTGGCACAAAATTAACGGTCACTCTTGTAGAGACGGTATGATGGCTGTCAAACAAACGTAGGCAAACCGAAATGTGTACTTAACTAAGTTACTTAACTGTATGTGACATTTGACAAAAATTTCCAATATAACAATATGTGCTTTTAACGCGTATAAAAACATTGCCCAATTAATTCTTTAAATATCTCAGAAAAATGTTACGCAAAGACAACTCGAATACATTCAAATATGTTTAATATATAAAAATGTGTCAATACGGTGGATAAAGCTACATGAATGCTTTGAACAACTCCATTTTTCAAATGTAATACCACTAATTGGCTTTGTCTAAGCAGCAGTCATGTTACCTTTCGTTCCACAATGACATCAGACAGACTAATTAAAAGTCGAAGTTCGCGTTGTCATATATTTCTGTTTCATAACAATTAAGGGTTATACATTTCTAGTGGAATAATAAATGTTTATATGAAGTACTGAACTCATTACATGCTTGCCGGTGAGCATAGTGAAATTAACCTTTTAGATTAGCTAGAATAAAACCCTATTCCTGCAGAGTAGGTCACTAAGAATACTAAGCTAATGCAGATGGTGCATATGCAATAGTCTCGTCTTTGGCCTCGCATTTTGTTTCAAGATATAAGTTTTCAAGTTAGTGTTAGGAATATCCAGTTACGAGACGACAATTTATCTTGACAGCCAAACGCTCCAGAGAAGTTACAATACTCTCACTGAAGTGTAGAGTTTTCTGTAGTTTCTCTTCGCTGGTCTACAGTATAACCATTGTAAAACATAAATCGCTCCCAGTTTACTTAACTTACACAAACATTAGCTCCGTTTGTTTGTTTGTTGTTTTGAACCCAAATAAAATCTATTATTTGGTTTTCTTACACGGGGTCGATATAAACTATTAGATGTTTGTAATTACAGTAATGTGCAGTATTCCAGGATCCAGCTCATGGGAACTAAAATAAAATGAGCCGTTAGTCGCAAAAAGGTTGTTGTTTTACTACTCTTTGACATTATCTTGTTTCGTATTACATATAATATGTACAAATATGTTCGTATTTACATCATTCTTTGTGTTTGAAGTCGTTACTATCCTAAAACAAAACGTAAAATGTACAATGTGCAATGTACACTGTGCTGCTTAAAATACCTGTTTATGTCTAAATTCCAGTAACTAAAAGAGATAATGTTTAATCCTATGTATTTACTCTTTGCCAAGTCCTCAAAGCTTTCTTAATGAAGGAAAATAAATAATGTAAGAAGACAAAGTCCCAATTTATTAGTGGGGTTGACAAAGGCTAAAGAAACAATATTCCGCTCTCCAGGGGTATTCTTTGTTTTAATTGGGAGCTTCGACGTCCAGTAATTGTACATGGAAAAGTAATTGGAGTTATGAATACAGTATTTGCAAAGCTCATGTTATTGTCTTAAATGTTGTGTCTAAAATCATTAAAATCGTATGATTTGATGTATTACTTAGATTGTTAAGTCACAAGGTGCCAACCTTTTGAAGAACACTTTATATACAAATAAATAACTAAATACCTTTAATGTATAGTAGCTTCATATAATAAGTTAAATGCATTTAGCTCATACTCAATCATTTAATAAACTAAACCAAAACTCATTGTCGTATAAAGCTGCAGTTTTATAGTTGACATAGAAGGACAACTCACTTGTGACGCTTACTTCCTGAGTTTTGCCCGCACTCTGGCGTCAACCTCAGAAGCTTGACATTATCACGTGTCGTTGAACACAACTATAACCGAGCGAAGTTACTGTCTCTGGTTTAACTCAAACATCTGGTTCAAATGTTCAATCTGCTCCAAAACAGTCCGGGTTGAACTTCCAGCGCTGCATGCAACAAGTGTTTACTCTGGCCGCTCCCCGTGGTTCGAATGTCACGTTAATGCGATGGGCCAGTTACATTGGTCGTTGCACTATTCATTGACGACCCATTGGGAAACAGTTGGCCCTGGTTGTAACAAGACTACACCTCAACATCCATCAAAACACATAGGCCTATCACAGTAATAACGTTTCCCATGTTCACTTTAAAATGCCCTCTAAGGGTAGTCGTGTCGCAAGTCAAGAACTCTTCATTTTAGACTGTATATAAAGTTCTGTATTTGCTCGTAACGCATTTGTTTTTGCGATTTACACTCCGGAAGGAAGAAAAACTGTTAGAGTTCACTGTAAAACATCAGGTAGAAAACATGACTCAAAAGTAAAACTGCATGTATTTTCTTGAATTAAAGTCTTCCTTAAAATTCTGATTTCAATATTATCCTACAATTAACCCTAAATGGAAGTATTTTTTCCTGAATGAGTTTAACTTTGGGGTTGTGTGTTACTACACGCATTAAAACTAAAATAACAACTATAATAAACTAGGTGCCTCCATCCTTCTTCGTCCGTTGATAGGGAGGGGGATTATCAAAGATTCATCCTGGGAAGGAATGATGTACGGGGTCAGGTTGTAGTCGGTAATTTTATGCATGTTTTCTTGGAGAGAACCATCAGCCAAGTGACTTGGAAAATTGAACTCTTTCGATCTCCAGGACTATAATAGTTCCATCCACTCTGCATAAAGTGTTATCATCAAACTTGGCATCCGTTCACTTCGACCTGGAAACACTTACATTCATAGTTTAATACTTTACAATGTGGCATCAAAATATATCTGGGAAAATTTACAAACAGGTTTCGTGTAAATACTTCCTAAGATTGATATAGGACTAAAATTTCCTTTACGGAATTCACAGTGTAAACAAAGTAAAGATAAAGTATTTGTGTTTAAAGGTATGTCTTTATTTACTGGTTCCTTAGGCAATTAAATTTGCCTACATTTATATCTAAATACATTAAAATTAAAGTTTGTTTTATTGGGTTCTTATTCTTTAATTACTTTTTAGTCAACACGCTTATTCGCTTATCACAGATTCAATTGATTTCAAACTTGTTAACCAAGAGACAAAACCTGTTATTGCATGAATAAATAAGTATTTGATTTATTCCAGCAAAATATACACAATTTTACAATAAATAAAAACATTCTGGAATTACCTCTGTTTGATAAACAAAGGCAGCCGGCTTTTCGCCAGCCCGTACTGATCATGAATAACCGAGGGCCTGAGAATCGAGCTCAAGGAAACGCAAATAGCAAATCCCCAACCTACACAATTAATTGCGATAGTTTATTTTAGAAACGAAACATCGTCGTAACAAAGTAACCAGATTTGTAATTTGTTATAGTAAATAATAAACTACTGTGAAATGTATCCGACTGATATTATCTGAGATTGTTTGTAAGCATTTAAATAAGAGTTGAACCTAGTACACATGACTGTGTAATAGAGGAGTACATTTTGTTGTTTCAAGTCACTTACTGTATACGCTCAGTAAAATCCTAAGTAATAATACGTTTTACTAAATTAAAACCTCTACAAAATAGACTAAATCAACCTAAACTAATTTTACATCGTTCTTAGACTAAATTACAATTGAAATATAGTTTACAGGATATCAAGGCTACGAGCTGATCATACGAAAGAGCCGTGGTTCGGAAGTCACGTTAGGCCGTTGGTCCATTCCGTTGGTTGTTGGGCTATTAATTAACAACCCATCTGGGGAACAGTCGGCCCTAGTTTGTAACAATACTACACCTCATCATCCATCAAAACACTCATCACATTCACCTCCCTCCAAGAGTGATACCCTCCAAGAGTGGTCGGTGTCTCAAAGCAAAATACCAAAGCAAAGAGGGACAATTAGGCTAAGAGTTGACCCTTAAGGAGTCACATACATAACTTGACAAATCGGTCTAAATATGCATATGACTGATGGTAGTTCATGTTAAGTTTTAAACGTGTCATGTCCTCAGGTTTCATCGGCATGAGCCTGGGGTTCTGCTCGTCAGAGTACTTGGTGTGGTACATGCTGTTCATTGTGTTCGTCACGTACGGCATGCTACCCTTACCTCTCCGCTGGAGCATGACAGCAGGTCTCACCACTGCTTTGGTGCATGTCATCGTCAGCTCCATATACATGATTCCTTCTGAAGACGTAAGCAGCCTTTAACAAATGTAGCCTACTGTAATACATGTAATCACGTATTATGTTACGCAATGATGTTATGCATTATGTTATATTATGTTAATGTGAATAGAGTCCGAAATATACTCGTAGTTATCCAAGAAATGGCATCATCTAAATACCGGTAGCCGTTTTAACTCAAGCTTTTAAGACATTTTAGTAACTTAAGTAATTTTTAACTTTAAGATTCTATAATTTTTAATAACTAAAACTGGTAAAAGATATCCTGTGTAATCTGAGAACAAAAATTAATTCATTGTTTAAATTTAAAAGCAACCGAGAACATAAGTTGTAACATTGGCTTACGTTTGGAAAGCTGAGATGTAGTTGACTTTAAATGCTATCGATAAACTTTTCTAGCTTGTTGATAAGAGTCATCTTTAAAAAGAAGAATCGTTCCTAGTTAGGTAGTACTTTAATACAAAAGTATAACTCTAGCATAACAATCTTCGTTCTCAAAAGGCGCAGCTCTTTATACTTAAAACATTTATAACACCTTTATAATTCAAAGCAGTGTGATCAAACTAATATGCCAATATTGCTCATGAAAATGCAATATACTATGAAGATTTTCTTCGATTGAAGAACCTTGTATTGCTAGAAAACATTGCGAGAACTACTGCCATAATATAACGCTGCACTTGGATTTAAGAAGCGAAGAATGAAAGGAATCATTGGAACTTGCCAAGTTATTGGGAAATACTCAGCTTTATATTATTGCGAGGAGTTTATGAATGGATCCATTTTGTCGTCAATTCTACATTTCGCTCGTGCTACCTTGAATTGTTGTACTGCATTTCTGTTTTCACTTCGTTGCTATTTTAGTTAAGTGTAAAGAATACCATCGTACTTTATGTAACTTTTAGATCTCTGCTGGCTACATACCTGTAAATGTATAAACTTCCCGTGGAACTAAACTAAGCAGTTGAAAATATATTATTCAAAGGGAGGTTTATTTCTCAAAGATCCAATGTTTATATTTACTTGCCCACTTGAAAATGTTCCTTACCAGATGACCTGTGCATTAGTTCCTACGACTGTTGGATGATAAACCACATGGTTTTGTCGTTGACAGGACTTGCTGTGCTTTGGACGGCAGATGCTAGTCACAGTGTTGACGTACACGTGTCTGAACTTTGCCGGACTTTACACCAAGTATCTCACAGACCGAGGACAACGCAAAGCATTCCTGGAGACTCACCGCTCCACGGAGACCCGCTACAGGACACAGAAGGAGAATGACCAGCAAGAGAAACTTCTACTCTCGGGTACGTATATCTATTGTTAAATTGATTTTTTATGTTTTAAGTCAAAAGGTTTGAAATAAATTTCTGTAACGTATTTCTGTTATTATTATTATTTACGTATGGGTTTTCTTTGTCTCTAGACTTGCTTTATCCTTTCAGAATGAGCTCTTTGTCTGCAATCTTGATACTGCTTTCCTTTTAGTAACTTCTCTCTGACCGCTTTTCAATCAAGTACTTTTTTTCTAAATGCTTCTGTATCATAAATGCCCGTTTTCTATACATCCTATAATTTGCTTTGTAAGTCAAGAGAGTAATATTTTTATACGACCCTAGAGTTTTATTCCGATTGTCTAAATGTCTGAATGTATGTCTATTTAATACTACGAGGTAGCAACATTTTCACACACGAAAAGGTAATATTCACATTTACGAAGTACATTTTCTTTTATGTTTGTGGTTCAGTGTTTATTGGGTCTGATATATTCCTAACGATAATTTTCCTTTCTCTTCTTTTGATTTAATATAAATTTGTCTTTTCATTGAGAAGTAAGGTTTTTGCTGCACACTGTTCTGATTACTGTGTCGTTTTGTCTAAGTTTTACGTACTTAGAGATTGATTTTTCATTACGAGGGACATTCAAAAAGTAAAGAAACAAACTATTTAGCCTCATATTTAGATTTGATAGCTATCAACAATGTTAGTAGGCATTTGTGTGAACATATTATACCAATTGTATTGTCATTGTTGACTGCGTTTTTCCAACGTGTTTAAAATGGCATGTCCTCTGGAAGATAGCATCTAAAGAGAACAACAAGCCGACATCAGGATTTATTTACTAAAGGAGCAAAACCATCAGAAATCTACTCAATCTTGATAAAACAATACGGGAAAAATTGTATGAACCGTGCACACCTTTATCCGTGAATAGACAGGTACGAAATTCGGCAAATAAATGTGAAAGAATTCGAAGCGTTTTGGCAGGCCGGTACAGGTGTCATATGCGTTGTTGAAAAACAGAATGCCTATTCAAGAAGATTGTGAATCAAATAGCTAAAATCTTTTATGTGAGTATTGGTACTGTACACAAGTTATCCATGATAAGCTAAATTATGGGAAAACATGCGCATGTTGGGTCCTGACTGCAGAATAAAGGTGTCCCTTTCTCAAAGATAATGCAAGCCCACGTGAAGCTCTCGAAACACTGGGAACTTTTAACCCCATCTTCCACACAATCCTGATCTGGTCCCATGTGAATGTCATATTTTGTTTGGGCCATAAAAATATCTAAGAGAGATATTAGAGGATAAAATCTGCTGCAAAGACGTAAAATCTGCGGTGCAAGTATGGCTTGGACGTCAAGGTACTGAATTATTCGCCGTTGACACAAACATACCGTTACATCGATGGGAGTAATGTATAAATGTAGCGAGGGTTTATGTTGAAAAGTAGGAGGTTTTAGTTGTATATAATAAAGGATGTTAACTCTACACACATTTGTCTCTTTATTTATTAATCATCACTCGTATGAACGTTCTGAGTGAATTTAAAAGTCTTAAACTATCTTTTAATTTAAATCCTTTTTGCCATAGTATTTCGTTTGCAAATTGTTCAAATAATGTCTCTTGGATAAACTTAATTTTGAATTTTTGGGTTTTATTGATTCTTTATTATTCATAATAATTTGTTTACCCATCTTCCAAATTGGGTGAAAATTACTAAGAAAGTAACTAACTGGACCGAGCATAAGCAGACGCATTACTTATCTATCGACCAGCGTTGTTTAATAAATAGTTGGTTCAGTACAATAATATTGTACGTGGACACAGGCTCAGCAACAATTCGCCAACAAAGGGCTAAGTGCTTCCCTTTGTGCAGATATGACATTTGACTGACAAACGATTTGATGCAATTTCAACGTTATCCTGTTTGAAAACGGAATACTTTTCTCCCCGAAACATATATTCAGTTTTATTGATTGTATTGATCTAAAACACTTTATTGCAAGGCATAGCTTTTGAGTTAACTGATTCAAAGCGTTGTTTAATCGTTATTCAAACGTTGTTTGAAGGTTCAAAGCTTGTTCATTCTTGAAAAAAATATAGCCGAAAGAATTTAAATACAAAAAGTGAAATAATGGAACATGGAATCGGTTTTATAACAATTTGTTTCTCGCGGAGGTTGTGGTACAATCTATGAATTGCAATCAAAAGTAACAAAATACTAAGCTCCTGGAAAAATCACACCAGTTTCAATAAAATGAACTCTTGCTGAGGTAAACAATAAACATGTGATTATTAAATTTTTTTTAAAATACGAAATAAGCCGGAAACATTGAGTTATAATCTTCTTGTTTCTAAACGGTCATGTTTACTCAGATTTGATCAACGTTCCTATTCTCGTATGTTGACATTTCTGCTCTGCCAATGATTGGCTGTTATTGCGCCGGGGATCGCTGGAGGGGGTGACGCCATTTTTACTGACGCAGTTTCACTACCCTTTTTAGTGTGATATGTTGCGTTTATGAGCACTAAAACTTTAGCGGTCGTGAGGAACCTGATAGGTTGATCACACCGCAAAGTGATACAAGTAGTATAACCTTACCTAACCCAACCTGAAACTGATGTGTTGTTCGAACACACTCTATTGCCAATTAAGTTTGCAACCTTACAGCATATTATGAATAGGTAAATCATTTTGGTGTATTATAAATAAGGAAGCTTGGGAGTTTGAGTTAAAACACATTCTAAAGCTAAGGTGTTTAACGTTATAGTTCATTAAAAGAAATTTATATATGTTAATTCCGGTTAGTTACGTACTCTTACAGGAATTATTGCGGTAATGTAGCAGCTTTAACAACTTACGTAGTATAGTGAAAATATCTGCTATCTAAACTAACAGGTGTACCTTCCATGAAACGCTGTAGGCACTAAATCAAGTTTATAAAATACCATCTAGGAGTGATCAGTGCGTCTTAAATCAAAATATCATACCAGCAGTGGTAATAATCAAACAATTTTTAAACATTAAACATGTTTAGGTATACATATTTAACCCTGATGTATGATTTGGACCAGTATATTTGGACCTAATATCAACTGTACTGTTAATATCAACATTCATTAGTACCGGATCTTCATTATGTCATGTTTGTAGATTAACTGGCAAATCCATATGGCTATCAGGAGACAGCTTCTTGTTGGAATTTAAGAACAAATTCAAGTTTGAACAGTAACAATCCAATACATTTTTATTTGTTGTGTGAGCAAATTCAGAAACGATGTTTCCATCTTTCAGTTGGTGTTTGGTCCGAAGATGGAAACATCGTTTCTGAAAGGCCTTACACAACAAATAAGAATTTATGAAATGTTTATGTTCAAACTTGAATTTATTCCATATGGATAGTTTTAAAGATACACTCGATATTGAAAATATTTCCTTTTGGGTGATACTTTTTCACGGGAACTGTGTTTCTATATGTTGTTTGTTGCAGTGTTGCCAGACTTTGTAGCGAAGGAGATGATCAGAGACATAGCGAGTGAGGCGGAGAAGGGACAATTCACTCCACATCAGTTTCACAGAATATACCTCCACTGTTACGAGAACGTCAGCATCCTCTTCGCAGACATCAAAGGATTCACAGGTACATGGCTTGTTGTTGACGAAACTAACAAGGATGTAGAAATCGGAGTAAAATTTAGCTTTGGAAACAATCAGAAATTCTTAGTAATTGCTGGACGTACCTATACATGAACCTACAGATGACTTGTTGAACCCTTTAAGCAAAATAAATATAACACCGTCCTCTAAATATAACATAGTTATTACATGAGAGTAATAATATAACTTTAAAATTGGATATGTTTTAGACGTTACCCTGTGTAGTGCATATACACTTGAAAATGGTAATGCCTGATACAAGTAGTGCACAAACTAAAACACGTTCAAAGTTTATTTTTACATTTTATTTAATACGATAAGTAGCCCTTTCTGTGAACTCAATTTTACAAAACATTATGATATGTTCAGCTTGGGCGAGCCAGTGTAATGCTCAGGAACTGGTGAGAGTCCTCAACGACCTCTTCGCTAAATTTGACAAACTGGCAGCGGTAAGTATAAAACTTCTTATCTTTTGTTTCTTTGTATTCTATATGTATCTAGTTTTACTGTTTAAAAATAATCATTGAGTTACAATAAATCCTTAAACACTGTTTCTCTAAACTTCAATTGTGATAACCAATAACAAACTCTATTTTCGTTGCTCCGTTTAATTAAAAACAAATATTTAGTTAGAGTAGCGAATGGGGTTTTCATTAGGAGTGTTGTTGCGGGGTCAGGAACTCATTACCAAGCTCAGTTTACCCCGCCATCATTAATGTGGGGAGGTTTAACTGTTGAGCAGGTGATGACTGTAATCAACCGAGACATTGTGTTCCACTCAATAACCCCCAGTTGCGTTCTGAGCCCCTGATCACATAAGCCTCTACGTCCTTGTAAAACCAGGCCTGCAATGGCTTTGAACATCAGGACTGCGTTAGGGTTCTTAATGATCCAACAGTTCAAATATTAATTTAAACTATGTAAAGGGTCATTTGCAAGAGTCCAGTGAATAAATCTGTGATGTCAACGTGAGTTGATGTATTATAAACTCAAAGTTGTCAAGCATCTATCCTACCTTTCAGCCGTCTTGTTTTGTGAGATAAAAAGGTGTGTAATATGCGTTTTCCCAAAAGAAATCTCAGTGTTTAATCGCAGTGTTGCCTGGTTGTGGTGTTTTCATCATATTTAATTAATTCAATATTTAAATGAGCGCAGTCTAAAACAAATTAAAAAAACCACTTTTAATCTATTAAATACATTAGTACTGCGGCTGCAGATAATACAGTTGAGATGAAAAAGTTATGCAGAGTGCATGGGTGCGCGTTTCAACCAGCTTGTGGGGCATCGTCGGAACTCTTATTGTCACTATGTACACTAACTAAAATTTGCACTATTGATTGTTCTAACACACGCGGGGTCGCGGAACGCGAACGCGTTTACGCACTACGCGGATTCTTTGTCCGGAGGGGGAATGCGTATCCGCTCTGCAAGGACATTTTCATCTCAACTGTAGGATCTACAGGCGCAGTACTGAGGTATTTAAAAATTATAACTTTGGTCCTACGCTGGGTTTTACTTCTAGTAACTTTTATTTATTTTCTGTTGCGGCAAACAGACTCCGAATACAGTCCTGTGATTCCTACTATGTTGAATGAGACTGAGATCTCTGAGGTTTACTTAAAGAAAATTCTTACAGATAACCCAATTACAAAGTTTTAAGAAGGGGAGCAGTGTAGGCCATGGTTTAGAATGTTAAAATTGTCGACACTATTATGTCTCGTCATTTGTATTTCCACCGAATGAAAAATAACTCATTGGCAGAATATGGAGTAGTTTGAGCTGTGAAATACCAAGACGTGTGACACACAGACTGGCACCACGCATTGCATACTTAAACGCGGGTATGTCATAGTAAACAGTCATTGCGTTGTGAGCAATATGAATTTAAACACACCACGTCTACATTCTGTACACTGAGTTTACTGTGTATGTTTGACATGAATGAACTGCTGGTGGTTAAGTGTATGGTAGATGTTTGCAGGAAAACCACTGCCTGCGTATCAAGCTACTGGGGGACTGTTACTACTGTGTCTCGGGTCTGCCCAAGCCCAGATCTGACCACGCTCACTGCTGTGTGGAGATGGGCCTGCACATGATCACTGCCATACACGATGTCGAAACAAACTAAACGTAGGTATAATTATGTAATTTTGTTAACGTAACTTAGTTACTTTGATTTGAGACACAGACTACTCCTAGAGGTTATTTTAAGGTGAATATGATGAAGGGTGAGTGTTTTCTATGGATGATGTGTTGTAGTCTTGTTACAAACTAGGACCGACTGTTCCCAGATTGGGTCAGTATCAATAGCCCAACGACCAATGGAATTGACCAACGGCATAACGTGACTTCCGAACCACTTGTACTATAATGTATATTAGAGTAGCAAATCCTTGGTGTTGCTTGGTTTATACCGCGACCTTTTAATTGAGGAGGCTACGGTTTGCTAACACTCTCTAATTCTTCGGAATTTTCATGATTTTTAACCGACTTCAGAAAGACGAGGAGGTCATACAAGTTAAGCTGGGCGATTTTTGTAACAATGCTATCATGCCTTGTGAAACTTTCGCTTTAGCCTTCAAACATATTCATCCTGTCAGTACAAAACAAACATCACCAATCGCAGTTTGATGAAAAAGGAAAATAAGTATTGTATAAGTATGCGCAAGCCAGCTAATTACTAATTACATTACAAATTGCATTATATAAAAAGAAGTACAAGTTTTTCTGATTTATTAAGGCCTCTGTACAACACAACTTCACCCCTTTCTTAACGTTACCACCACATGTTAGTGGTGACTTCGGGGATCGATCCCGCGACCCGCACCATTGGAGTAAAGAGCGTGAGCTATGGAGTGGCGAATGATACCATATAAAATATTGGTCACATTTACATTCCCACACTCAGTTAAAGTCATTAACGGGCATTTTAACCTTCATCGAAAAGTTTGTGTAAAACTTACCCATCAAAAAACTATGTGGGCCAAGTTTATCTAGTTCGTGGCCTTAAAGCTCGAGGGACATCAGCCTAACTTAATACGAACATATTTGATTTTAAAGGGTCTAAATGTGGTAGATTTACTTTATTTTATGTTGGGAGAGTCAATATAGTAGTACGTTTAGCAAGGTGAGTGTTTTGATCAGGCGAAATCTTTGATCTTAGGTATCTTTCTTTTTGTTCAATTGATCCAAAACCAAAACAGAGAAAAAAGACTATGGTTGGTAAACAAAACAAAACTCAACTGCTGAGAGGTCATACTAATTAATCATTATTGTGCTTTGTGGTTGTAATAATACAATTTATTTCTAATCCGAGTTAAAATTAATAGTAATTAACAATCTACTGTAGTATAATCAGCAGTTATTTCCCATGTTTGAATGTTTTAAAGCTATTTCATTAGCCTACTAGATTGGTACTATGCATCCTTTTCGTCACAACACTCATACCAGGAAAATCAGCAACAACACTCACCATAAAAATGGTAGGTTTAATGCAGTTATCAAATAGCTAAGAAAGAAAGTTCTTTCTTTCTTAAATAGCTAGTAACATTATTAACCTTTTGGCCAGATTATAGCATTATACTTAACGTGAGAATAAACTTAGAAGCAAGGCAGGTTGGTATACCATAAGGGTAAAATCTAGGTCCTACACTCTGATAAAATAAGTAAGGTCTGTACTAAAGTATTTATTTTTAATAATGACAACAATATTTTTGTAGTTTTGAGTTTTGTTAGATTATATACCTTATAACCCTATAGGTCCAATATGCCTTAAACCCCGTTCAGTGTCTTAACCCACTTTGGTCCTTACATTTATTTTATAGATGTTGTATGGGTATAAAGTATACCTAAAGACACACTGCGTAATAGGCTAAACCCTTACTAAAGTTTCACCGCCATGGCTCCAGCCGATTTTGAGTTATAAGCGGTCCAAGATGACTTAAAAACGTTACAGACGGACAGGAATTTTTTTGACGCCAGTTTCGGTCTTTGCAAAGTATATAAACACCAAATAACCAAAAACGGATGGATTCATTGCACTGTACAGACAAAAGTCTTATTTTATTTATATAGATATGAGCGGGCTTACAGCCCTGAGTGGGATTGAGCTGTTGAAGTCACAGCACCGATGTGCGATTACAGGGCAATTACTAAGGCAAAATCTGTCTTGGTGTTTGTATGTTATATACTCCAAGTATAGTCAGTGGTATTAGATAGGTAGTGATTGCTCTTTTTATCCCTCAGACTTTACATTCAACCATCTCGGCTGAATGGTTGTGCTGTAATGTAAGATTTGGATTTTTTTAATGCAGGAAGGCTCAAACTTGCGTGATTGCCGATAGAGCAGATCTAACAACACTTATGCAGTTTGCGTCGTTACACTCATACTACTCCTGCGCTAGTACTAACATTGGGACGATGCCCTACTAACCCTACCACTGCCAACCCTCCCATCACAGATGATTTTACGACAACTAGTCCACGGAGAAGCTAATAGATAAAATAGGATAACTAAACGCTCAAAGCAAAAAAATGATTAAACATGTTGGATTTAATCTAATGGCGCAGGTTCTCCTGTGTTAATAATGTTCTCAATAGTTTAATCTATACATAGATTACTCCCTTTCTTCTATTTAAGTAGTACTGTAAATAGAAGTAAAAGTACAGTACTTCTATTTAGTAGTATTGTAAGAGGTTGGAGAAATTCTCTCAATTTTTGTTTCATAAGGTTGAAGCACTAGTGTTCTTCTTAGTCTTTTATAACAATGATAGCTCTAAACTTATCAGTTATTACAGTTTCCTTGAACTTTCTATAAAGAATGTTACACTTTGGCCACTGGCAAAAAATCTGCAAAGAACATTGCCCTACTTAGCTCATTATTCATGACTGGCTAAAGCAAACTACCGATGGTTACAGGTAAAGGCAAGTAAATAAAGGCCAATAAGTTCCTAGTCCCCACTCTGTGGGTTTAACTAACCCAAAGATGTGTTTTTTGAATATATTCCTTTTGTTTAATCAATCCAAGTGGAATAGGTTAATGTAGTTGCTTAGAAAGATGCCAAGTTGTTTATGCCAATGCAAATGTTTTTAATCATAAAAATGGTGTACTAATATTTTTTAGAATTAAGATCGAAGATTTCTGATTTGGTCAATATACTTTACATGATCTTATTTCACAGGTAGATCTGAACATGAGGATAGGAATACACTCTGGGTCAGTGCTGTGTGGAGTCCTGGGATTACATAAATGGCAGTTTGACGTTTGGTCTTATGATGTTACGCTTGCAAACCATATGGAGTCAGGAGGAATCCCTGGGTGGGTTTAAGAATAAGTTTAATGTAAACTTTATAATTGTGTTTAAACCTAAATTGTAGGATTCATCATAATTTAAAACATGAGTTTGGACTTAAATACAAATGTTATCAATAAGGCGTCAGTACTTGGGAAAGAGGAAATATTTCCATATAAAGTAGTCATAAGCACTAATACAAAACAATCTGACTGACGGCTGGAGGGAAGCAGAAAACAATGTTCTCTACGGAGAGTTATGATGCCCAGTGATTGAAACCCCCACACACTGCATCAGACGGAAAAGTCAAACAGACAGAAACGACTGAGAGCATCTTTGACTATGACTGACTGTGTCTAATTCAGTGTGTGGCTGGCCTAACATTCAACATATGAAAGCACACATGCATTAGACATAAATGATATTATCATGTCGGAATAGGATAGTGCATCTATTGGATTCATTAGTTTGTAGTTAATCTTAGTTTGAGGTTTTATTCTTCAAGTAAGGTTCATCAGTGATTCCAATGATGTAAAGTTAAGAAAGAAAGTACCTCACTATAGACAATTGTGTCAGATACGGTTGAAAGAGAGCAGTGTTCTCTCACCAAGGATGCATGAGGGCGGAAAGCTTTGTACTGATATTTTATATAATTTGAAATAAAAAGTCCAAATAAGTAATCAAAATTGTGTTAACCACAATATGTTTCGAATAGATTAAATTTATTTTCTAGTGGTAGAGACAAAACTAAAATACAACACTAATACTTAGTCAATAGTGCTAAACCCTTCCTTCTAGTTGCTATTAGTCAAAATGACTAACTGTGACTGATTGTGTCTGGTTCAGTGTGTGGCCGGCCTTATAAGTTCTTCTACAGTTCTAAGGCTTTCAAATTTGTTTAGTATGAGTTAACATAATAGTATATATTAAAGTAACGAGCATATAATAAGAGAAATATTTGTCAAAGTGTAGGGCGGTTCAACAAAATTATTGAACCGTCTGAACGAGACTTTTATGTTTACTTTTAAACTACATTAAAGTAGTCTTGAATGCTGGATTCATGTTTATTTATGTATGCTGGATTTATTATCAGTTTAAAAAATTCTGTTCTACCTTGTAGCCGAGTTCATATATCCAGTGCAACTTTAGAATGTCTTCAAGGAGCCTATGAAGTAGAACCTGGCTTAGGAGGTGAACGAGATAGTTATCTAAAGGTGAGGTTTAAGCAATTATTCTGATTTGTGTTGCTTAGAGTCAAAAATAAAAATGAATCTAGAAGTTTCAATATTGAAACACAGTTTCAATGAATCTAAAACCCTTGTCAATATTTTTGGATAAAAAAAACTTGTTTCATTCTATATTTGATTTTTTATTTATTCCTAGCTACGAGAGTACAGAACATTGTACTTGCATGTGTATATTACAAAATCTGTGACAAGGGTGAGTGATACTTGCTTCTCTTGATCAAGGACAAGTCTCATGGCCTCTTCACCACAATCCTGAACTGAAGTATTAAACCTAATTTAAGGAATAACACAAAATATTGTTATATTATCTAGTACAGCCCTGTGCTCCCAAGTACCATGACCACAACGCATGCAACAACAACTTAACAGAACAGTTTGATATTTTTTGTAACAGTTTGTACATTATTGGAGTAAAAGAGAATTCATTTTAAATTAAGAATGTTAATTATGATCTAACATTTTGCAGGAACATGAAATTGAATCATATTTGATCAAGCAGAAAGAACCTTCTAAGCCTCGGAGAAGACTGATGCATAGAATCTCTAGACCACGTCTATGGACAGAAGAAGAGAAACTTTCAAACTCTATCAATAAGGAAACCCCTAACACCACTCCCATCCATACATTCGGTAACTAATTTTCATGATAACTCAACTTGGGTTTAATCTTATGTTCAATATTGTCTTTTTCCTGAAATTTTGAAAAAGACATTTGCTATAGTGCTATGCTCATTTTCAGAGTCATTTTATGGATACAAAAAGAATGTATTTATTTGAATAAAGAAATTTGTCTTCATAAGCATTGTATAAATACATTTTTAATGTTGCTTAAATTGTTTTCAGGTCATGACATAATTAAGCAAACAGACAGCAATGGCAATCATGGAAATCACAATAGTTTAGGATTTACAGATGAATGGATTCCGGAGATCCCTTTCCAAAATGTAAGAACTTGTATGTGATGTATTACTGGTTTAACAATACCTATCTTTTAAGTTATATGTAAAATAAAGTGTCTAACTTAAACTAGTAGAACATAATTAATCTGCTCTTAACTTGAATGTATCTTTTCATTTAAAAGGTTTTTTTTAATAATGTCAACGTTGGTAAAGGTTGGATTGCTCAAATTTTAATCCATTTCCATTTTGTTTAGAGTAAATATGTTTACATCCTCTGTTTTTAATACTTTTTACCAAACCTAGGTACTCAGTTATTAAACACTGTTCTTGTATAATTTAATTAATTTTATTTTACTTAACCTTGGCTGGCATTCAAACCGCTTGTTATTAAGGTTTCATTATTTTCTGGAATTTTTAGTTCCATGGCTTTCAGTAGGCCTGTTTGTGGCAGATTATTGAGGCTCTATTGTATTTGCAAATGTCATAAACATATATTATATTAAATTAAAAAACAAAAATGTTTTGTCCAAAGAAAAAATTAAGCTTTTTTTGGAGAAACTATTGTAGTGGTGTGTGAAACAGCTAAGCACTGGAGGACAAGAGGGTGAGAGTGACGAGCTGCCTCCTGTAGAACCTCCACCATCCCTAACCCCTGCCGAGGAGGTGGATGTAATCATGGACCACAACATCGAGGTGGAGAGCAACCAGCGGATACGCAGGGAGAACGTCAACATCTGGACACTCACCTTCAAGCAACCGGACATGGAAGTCAAGGTATAAACAACCAGGTTATACACATGTTGGGTAGTATAGTGGTAAAGTGTATGTAACTGCTTTTTTAATTAATGTTCTCAGTTATTGGTTCACTGCTCTACAAACCGATAACCGACAGAACAAGGTGATGCGCAACTTTTGTAAATCAATTAATAGCGCTTGGAAATAAGGTTAAATCACCAGTGGCAAAACATGAACTAACTGACTAAGAATAGTTCCTGCCAGACCTAAGCCCCCAGGTGGTCCTTTCTACCTGCCTTGATTATCTTCTTGTTGTTAATTTGATAATTATTCCAAACCCAACATTTTTGTGCTGCTGGAGGGGCTTAGTAGTGGACATAGCAGGGTGGGGATGGGAGGGGAACAAGCTGATGCATTATTTGTTCTGCTTTTACCTCTTGACAGCTGCAGCTGGCAATTACTGCCACTTTTAGATACCTAATCAACCAGTATCAGCAAATAACCAAAGAACCATAATTAAAATGGCTAGAGAACCGACAATCCAATTTAAAAATTGGAACCCACTCCATCCCTATTTCATACATTTACAAAACAAAATCCTTTCAAAGTCAATACAGAACAACAAGGAAGGGAGAATATGGCCACAGGGCCACTGTGTTGAATCTGGTTTCTGTCCAGGACTGGCCAATTGATTAAATGACCCAGTTTGCTATTTGGATCAAATAGGCAGCTTCAACTTACCCAGCCTTTTCTAAACTCGACAGGCAATAGCGCTGGTCATAAGTGAAGGGAACAAAGGTTGCTCAAAATGTGGCATAATGCTGTTGTATCATAACTGTAGCACTGTAAAACCAAAAGCATTCACTTTAGACTGTAAACATTCAATTGCCAAAGTGAGCTATACGTTCGAATGTATCCACTGGCAAAGTGGGCTGCCTGAGTTGAGGTGTAATGTGGGTCCTAACTAAAGATTTCATGAAGTTCAAAACATTCATATTCTGGATTTTAAAGACAAAAGTACACAACCAACAAAACATTTAATGTACTGTAATACTTTGATATTTTTGTAACAGTTTGTACATTATTGGAGTAAAAGGGAATTCATTTTAAATTAAAAGTGTTAATTATGATCTTTTGCAGGAACATGAAATTGAATCATATTTGATCAAGCAAAGAACCTTCAAGCCTCGACTGATGCATAGAATCTCTAGACCACGTCTATGGACAGAAGAAGAGAAACTTTCAAACTCTATCAATAAGGAAACCCCTAACACCACTCCCATCCATACATTTGGTAACTAATTTTCATGATAACTCAACTTGGGTTTAATCTTATGTTCAATATTTTCTTTTCCTTAAATTTCTTTTGCAACACAAGCTGACATTTTTGAAAACAAATATTTTTTTAATCCAGTGCCATGCTCATTTTCAGGGTCATTTTGCGGATACAATTAATTACTGTTATTACAGAAAACAACAGTTGGAGTGATATAGGTTTTAGTTTGAAATCTTTGAATACTATTCGTGGGACATAAATGGCGGGTTGTTGAGGACCGCCAATGTTATTCCCGTAGCTTTTTTCACAAGACACAGCCTTCAATCTACTTCCAGGCTAGTTGTAATACAACTATCAAACTATCTTTGTGTATTATTATTTGGGCTTTACAATAGGCTTGGTGAGTGTGTGAGTTGGGGAAGCTCATTTTGCTTCCACTTTCTTTATCTCACTCACACAAGTTCTTCCAAATGGTCCAGCATTGAAGCCAAAACATTTGAAGGAAAAATATATCTATTTGAATAAAGAAGTTTGTCTTCCTAGTGTAGTATAAATCCATTTTTAATGTTGCTTAAATTGTTTTCAGGTCATGACATAATTAAGCAAACAGACAGCAATGGCAATCATGGAAATCACAATAGTTTAGGATTTACAGATGAATGGATTCCGGAGATCCCTTTCGAAAATGTAAGAACTTGTATGTGATGTATTACTGGTTTAACAATACCTATCTTTTAAGTTATATGTAAAATAAAGTGTCTAACTTAAACTAGTAGAACATAATTAATCTGCTCTTAACTTGAATGTATCTTTTCATTTAAAAGTTTTTTAAATAATGTAAAGGTTGGATTGCTCAAATTTTAATCCATTTCCTTTTTTGTTAGAGTAAATATGTTTACTTCCTCTGTTTTACTACTTTTTTACCAAACCTAGGTACTCAGTTATAAAACACTGTTCTTGTATAATTTTATTTTACTTAACCTTGGGCATTCAAACCGTTTGTTATTAAGGTTTCATTATTTTCTGGAATTTTTAGTTCCATGGCTTTCAGTAGGCCTGTTTGTGGCAGATTATTGAGGCTCTATTGTATTTGCAAATGTCATAAACATATATTATATTAAATTAAAAACAAAATGTTTTGTCCAAAGAAAAAATTAAGCTTTTTGGAGTATTGTGTGGTGTGTGAAACAGCTAAGCACTGGAGGACAAGAGGGTGAGAGTGACGAGCTGCCTCCTGTAGAACCTCCACCTTCTCTTACCCCTGCCGAGGAGGTGGATGTAATCATGGACCACAACATCGAGGTGGAGAGCAACCAGCGGATACGCAGGGAGAACGTCAACATCTGGACACTCACCTTCAAGCAACCGGACATGGAAGTCAAGGTATAAACAACCAGGATATACACATGTTGGGTAGTATAGTGGTAAAGTGTATGTAACTTGCTTTTTAATTAAAAAATGTACCAAATGATAAGAAACAGTCATGGCTTTGCTACTTTTCATACATTTACAAAAACAAATCCTTTCAAAGTCAATACAGAATAAATCAAAGCAAAATAATAAAGACAACAAGGAGGAAATATATCGCTCTCACTCAGGTTGACTCTGGTTTCTGTCCAGGACTGCCACAACTCTTCTAAAGTTCAAATGTTGCCTATTTGATTAAATGACTCAGTTTACTATTTGATCAAATAGGCAGCCGAACACTACATGGTTGACTCTGCTCCAGCCTTTTCTAAACTCGACAGGCAATAGCGCTGGTCATATGTGAGGGGAACAAAGGCCTGCTCAAAATGTGGCACACAGCTGGAGTTGTATCATAACTGTAGCACTGTAAAAACCAAAAGCATTCATTTTAGACTGTAAATGATTCAATTGCCAAAGTGAGCTATACGTTCCGAATGTATCCGCATACAGCAAAATTGGACTTACCTGAGTTGAGGTGTAATGTGGGTCCTAACTAAAGATTTGATGTAGTTCACAAACATTCATATTTTGGATTTTTAATGACAAAAGTACACAACCAACAAAACATTTAATGTACTGTAATACTTTGATTTGAGACACCAACCACTCTTAGAGGTTATATAAGGTGAATATGGGATGATGGGTGAATATGTTGAGTGTTTTGATGGATGATGAGGTGTAGTCTGGTTACAAACTAGGGCCACTGTTCCCCAATTGGGTCATTAATTAATAGCCCAACGACCAATGGAATGGACCAGCAGCTTAACGTAACTTCCAAACCACGGGGAGTGGCCATCATTAAATTAAAAGTTATCACGGCGCCTGGGTATTGACCGGGCTGAGTTAGTGCCAAGCACTTACTATACCACTGAGCTATGGCCACCCCTACAGTCACTATTTCTGTAATTTAACGTATTCCAGTAATATATTTGTTATGCAGTGTTGTGAGATTTCGGCGATTACGAGGTGAGGCAATTTTTTCTCGGTAACATTCTTGAGAAAATGTTTTGAGGCTAAGAGTCTGTTAGTACATTGGAACGGAACCAGAACCTGACAAAATTAATTTGAAAAACTATACAATAACACATAGGGTTAGGGGTGATTTGTGTACCCAATGTGGTGAGTCATGGTTTGAGTATTTACCGCCTGGGCTTCATTTCGACCCTGATGCGTAAAGTTCGAAATTTGGTTGGTGAACTGCGACAAAATCAGTCTGATCCACACTTAAGCTAGGGTCAAAATGGCAAACGGTACCATAAATGATTTCCGGCCGGTTAGTGGGGAGTCAAGAGATGCGCCCAAAACGTACCCATAGGTGAATTCACCGGCGAGGCTTATCTGTGTCAAGATCCCCATGACGGAATCGAGAATGGATTATTTCACCCTTCTTCATTACGAAGTCAATAGATGCGCCCTTGAGCAGGTGAGGAGGGACAGATGTTGAGCCGAGAACAGATTTTCTCAGAACCGGCAGAACCGGGAACTGGTAAGGTAGGATCCGCCATCTTAAAAATGAAAAGCGGACAAAATTTGTGACCAAAGTTATTTGAAGCTCGTGATTCACGTCAGTAAACTACAAAACATTATCAAAATTAAAATTTCCGTCCGATCACCGATTGAAGTTTTGGCTGATTCTAAGCACGATCTAGAGTCACCGACCATAAAAATGCATACCAGCACACCTGTAATATTTGTTATATGCAATATGTTTGGATTTAGTACCAGTAATTATCATCGACGATTACCGGTAGTACTTTTTAAAGTACCGGTGTAGTAGAAGGCCTAACTTTCCAAATTTGAAATATGTTTTGAATTTGGCTAGGCAGTTAAGCGGACTCCTGTTGGGTTGGAATCATGGGCAACTCTAAAGCTCATCACTCAACTGGAACAGGTTCAGTCCCCGTAGTTACCTCATACATTTGTAAAGTGACTATGTGATAACGCAAGGTAACGGTCAAGGTTGAATGGTTGAGAGGTCTCTCTCTGTAGTCCTAACTTCGCCACGTTAAACAAGACAAACTTTACCTTTACCTTTTTTTGTGTTTCAGTTTTGTCAACTCAGGGAAGATATGTTCAAATCCAATATGCTTTGCTGCTATGTCATATGGCTGTTCGTTGTTGTCTGTCAGCTCATTTTATTTAAATGGTAAGCTCGAACAGTTTCTACTTAGTAATACTATTATGTAGACAGTTGTAAATTGACAAAAAAATGAACAAACAAAGCAAATATAAATACGAAACAACTGTTGTTTTCATAGTATTTATTGAGTCCTTAGGTGTGTAACAGTAAATTGTAAAATATTGTATTAGACTGTGTTGTATTGTAAGTTTGTACAATTTTGAACCCTATCAGATCGTAAGCTGGGCACTTCCCGACATACGCAATACAATAGCATAGGCTGAGGATTATGTTAGGCCGACATGTTAGGCCTCTCAATTTCTTTCAAAAGTTAGCGGATCCGTGGCGGATTGGTATCGCACGCGACTCCGGAGCTCATCACTCTGTTGACTCGGGTTCGATCCCTGCAGTCACCACTTACAATTTGTAATGTGACTATACGGTGATGCTAGGTAAAGGTTGAGGTTGAGTGGTAGAAAAGACTTTGTAGTCCTAACTTTGCCTTGTTAAACAAGACAAACTTTACCTTTACCTTTTCAAAGTCAAAACAAATGTATTCCACTTTACTGAAACTTTTAATGCTAAATATTCAATATAAAATATATTTCACTTTCAATAAAGCCATGGTTGGTCTATAAAGCAAAGGGAACCAACTTGATCTGGTTTGACCAATCATCACGACAAATAGTACACATCGTTTTAATAGCTGTTTCTTTAGATCAGTCACTAGCAATCTTGCAAAATTAAAGGACCTACAATAGCCTAACAATATAAAACCAGTTACCGGTATCAGTAAATCACTATTTGAGATGCATCTACATGGACATTATGCAGTTTCAGCAATGTCAAAGTAAATTTATTTAATACTGAGGAATCAGAGGAATAATAACATCAAAATTTACCGATAACAATAAGATTGAATGATGCTTGTTCAGGTCAGCTTCAATAACGGTGGGGCTGTTCAGTACGACAGTGGTGCTAGGGCTGGCTCTGGTGCTCGTGATGGCGGAGGAGTTCCAGCAACTACCGGTTCCTCTACAGAAGATGTCCAGTGCGCTGGTCCAGCATCGCAACCGACGCACCGCTTTCATCTGTGCAGTCATTGCCCTCATGTGTCTCGCTTCCACTTTTGGAATTGTAAGTTTAGCACTTATCATTGATTGTTTTACAAACACTTGTAACAATGTTGAGTAACGGTTTAATATAGACATGGATAAGATTTTACTGATATCTTTTCAAATGAGTACACTGTTATATTTTTGTATAAAATATTTTGCAGTTAAAAGGAAAAAGGAGAAAATGTCATGAGGACCTCTCGCTTTTCATGATACTATTATTAACATGCTGTGTGCCAGCAAAAGCAATTGAGCTAAAACCAAGTGTTATAGAAAATTCAGTTGGTTGGTCTTGAACCATAATATAAATTTATCAAACCATCTTAAGTGTTATAAATTATAATATCAAAGTAAGTTTTGAACAAAAAATAAACTCAACATATGAGAAGTCTAATCAGACGATGTTGATCAGTGACAGTGGCATCGAGAGTTGTGTACATCCCGAGTACTTAGTGTTCACATGGGTGATGTGTCTCGTTGCACTTGCAACTACACTAAAACTATATTTCCTCATAAAAACACTGCTGGCTTTTTTCATGGTGTTGTTCTACACCTTCTTGGTTGTCTCCAACACATTTTTAGATGAAACAGGGTAAGTAAATTATCGTGTACTTGTTAGTTAAAAAATGTATTTGGATTTTAATTTTTTATCAACATTATATATTACAAGTACTGTTTTAAGGATAAATAACTGGATTTTTAGTGTATTGGTGTATTGGAAAGACAAAATAGGTAGATTATATGAAGTACAGTCAAAAAAGTTCCCGGAATTTATTTCTAGAGACAGCGTGGTCACCGATGGGAAATCCCATCTGCAGCAGTTGGTACCACTCCTAGAAAAAGGGGATGGGTGGTGGGGGTCACTCAGTTGCCCCGGTTCATGTGTAGCAAGGGCTTCTTGTGTGTCTGTTAGTGTTCCAGTGTTGGATTTTCAAAATGGTGTATAGTGAACACAAATATGAAATTTTGTGTTTTGCTAAAAATTAGTTGTGAGACTCCAAGCCTACGGAGATAAGGGGATGAAAAACAGTTAGGTTTATGATCAGTACAACCTTTTTGTGAAGGTCGTGAAGCATTGAGGAAGACCCTCGCAGTGGATGATCTCCAACTGCAACCAACAATGAGAACATTAAGCGTTAACCAATGGCAAGTTCATTGATATGGCCGATACTGATCAATATTTTTGAAAAAACATTTTGACTGGAGACGAAACATGGTGTTTTTTAATGAACCTTAAACAAACGTCAGTCCTCTAAGTGGAAAACCAAAACATCTCCAAGAAGAGAAAAATTAAACAATTTAATAGAAAATCCGACACTGACTACTAACAGACACACAACAAGTGTTCACCACACATGAACTGGGCACCTGAGGGATATGTCCATCACCCATACCTCTTCCCTAGAAGTGGTACCAACTGCTGCAGACAAAATTTCTGATCGGAGACTGTGATAAATTCCGGGAACTTTTTGACTGTACCCTGTACTTTACTAAATTATTAGTTAGGTGTAAAAGTTGCACATGGATATCAGATTTTACCAAATAATATTCTTTAAAGGCTCTAAAAGTTAGTAGTCCAATTTTGGAGATTTTCTAACACTTTTAAAGCTAATCCTTACTGACTTTCAAATAATGGCTGGAAATTAAAATTTTAAAAGTAGAATTAGCTTTTAGAGTATTTGGGGGTTTCCTACTGCCAACTCTTTCAATGTGTACTCAACTGCTCTAAATGAAAACTTGCCGATTGGCGATAACCCTTTCTGACATTTCATATTTCTTTTACACTTCAAGTCCTTTCTCAAACAATGTTGAACCAAACACATTTTTCAGAACAACCCTACGTATCCCGCTGAGCTATCAAATGCTGCTACTACTGGTAGTGTTCCTGATGCTGGTAGCATACCATGCTCGCCTGGTGGAGGTTACGTCTCGTCTAGACTTCTTATGGAAGAGAGAGGCACAGCGAGAACTGGCTGAAATGAGAGAGACAAGGCGTAACAACCGTCAACTGCTACGCAACATCTTGCCTGATCATGTGGCCAACCACTTCCTCACTCAAGACCGTCAAGCAGAGGTGGGTTAACAAAGTCTTAAATCCTTTAATTAGCTCCCTTAAACGCCTGATACGAGAGTTGGTTAGTGCCAGAACAGAGTGGAAGGGTCCTAAATTTAAATTTGAAAGGGTCTCCTAAATTGCGTACTGTTTTTCTGACTATGTATCTGACTGTAAAGTGTGACTTTGTTAATGCTTGATTTACAAGTCTAACAACAATAAAATATTTATTTATTTAAATCATTAAATCAAAAATGAATATGAAACAGAAAAAAATACTGCAAGTTTCTACTACAAAATATTTTACCAAGGGTTTTTTTTCTGTTTCATACTCATTTTTATTTAAAAGTAGAACATCCCTCCAATTTCAAATCATGCATAAATCAAAGGTTTGAGCAAGATTTTATGTAAAGTTTCAGCTTGAACTTTATTTCTGATTATTCAGTTTTAGAGAGTTGGCTTGCATTCAGTGCTTTGCTCTTGTGGGGGACACAAAACTGAAAGAAGAATTTTTGCTTTGAAAGAAGAATTTTATGTTTAATTTCAGCTTTTAATTTTACATCATAAGAACTGACAAGAATTAATTGCAAATTTTCATCTTAGTTGTTCCATTTTTCAGGTGACAGTCCTCTTCCTAATGATTGTCCTAAATGCTCCTATTGTTTCTTTGTCTACTGCAAGGATTTCTTCATCCATTCTAGATTATTGTTTTAGATCCTTTAGCTTTTAAAGGATTCCTGGCATGTACACATTTATTTTTGCTACCTTCCCATCTGTCTAGGAGAGTCCCAATGATTCTGTAATTGATAATGGTTGTCAATAGTTATTGTAATTTTGTTTATGTTTGATGCAGATGAAATAGTTACAAAAAAAGTGGTGAAAAGAATAGAACGACTTGTTAAATGCACTTAATTAAGTTAGAACTATAAAACCCTATCTACCACTGAACTACCTACTGTTACTTCATAGTCATATAAGCAACTCTGCCATTGATGAAGGTGGGACCAAACCTACGTTCAACAAAATAAACTTTTCACTAAAGGAACCCAACTTTTCAGTTGTAGCTTTATTTTTTATTTAGCTGCAAGTAAATCCTATTTTTATAATGTTCACATATTTCAGCATCCTTGGGTTCAATATACGTTGAGAAGAGATACAATCAAAACATTGCCAGAAAACGAGGTATTTACAAAGGAACTAACTGGTTTTGGGAGAAATCATATATTAGGTAACCAAAGTAACCTGTGTGAGTAAGATTAGTTTAAACTGTAGTGTCACACAGTTGTACAGAACATGTCTTGTAAAATGTGTTGTATTTTGTTTTTGCACCTCTTCTCTAATATAAAATTGTTTGTTTGAAAATATTTATTCAAGACTGAATTAGTCCCTTCTTTAACTCTGTGTTACTTGCAAGAAATAAGGAAATAAGTAATAAACCATTCATAAAGTTTAAAATAGGGATGGGTTGGTTCCAATTTTTTGTCAGTTATCGGTTCTCTAGTCAAAAGAACAATACAACACTTTTAATACATTGTCTGCAGTTTAAATTTATGATGTTTTACCATAAGTTTTTATTTTATCAGCAATCTGGTAGTAAACCTGGGCTTCACTATGAAAGCACATATAAACTAGGTAATAAACTCTTTCCAACCATACTCAATCACCCCATTTATAGTTGACTTTTCCTACCCTATTGTTCTCACTTAAAATCATTTACACCGCAAATTAGCTCTCTCGATGGGGATTGTTCAAAACTCTGAAGTTAATTACATTTCTCTACCAGTATTTAGTTATTCACTTTACATTTAAAAATCTTGTGTCTCTTGTTTTCTCTAAATTCTTTCTAATTTCTCCTCAGTTACACCAGGATAATCTTTTGCCTTGTTGAAATCCTTACCACTGTGTAATAAAGTGTGTAACTTTCAATGTTTTATTTTAATTAGCTGTCTAGTGTCTATATAATCCTCTCAAATCTTAGGCCACTTTCAGACATTACGACTTTTTGTTGTGCGCCAAATACGGCACGGCACGAGTGAGTTGACAATTACGATGGCAAGGGGTTGTGTCCAGCGTGGAGCCGTGGCTGGCACGTCTGAACAGCTCCATATGATGCCATTGTAATCAAACTCACTCGCTCAAAAGTCGTAACGGTTTGAAAGCGGCCTTAATGGCTGTTAGTCATGTGCAAGAAGTTTTTCAGGTTGTGTTTTAGCTTCCCAGTTTGAGTTTTGTACAAGTCAAGTTTTATTTTTAACTCCAGAATATGAGTGTTTTAAATCTCTAAATAAAGTTACTGTTTCCTGAACTGAAACCGGCAAAGCAGTGTTGGTTTTGTCTTTTCATTCATTTGAGGCTTTCTTTGAAAGGTGTCTATAACTGTTTATGAAACTCAATAAAAACACCAAATTAGAAATAAACATTGAGCAAAACCGAAGATTTGTTGAAGATAGCCAAGCTTGACTTGACTTACTATCTATGTTATTTCTAACCTTTATATATCTGGCTAGTGTTTTTTTAAGCTTCAGCTCGAGTTAGAATTTGAGTACTTGCATTTTGGTGTAACTATTCAAAAGTCTCCTTAATAATATTGTTAAGTGTGAAAAATTACAATCGCTATTAAAATAGCCTGCATGGTTAAAAAGCAGTGGTACTAGTAGTTCTAGTTGTAGCTACTGTTGTACATTTTCATTTAACCAAAATAATAGACTGGGCGGTTTTCACAAAACACTATTTTAACAAAATAAATAAATGTTTCATTTCCCCTCTTGCAGGAGTTAATAAGAAAAGTGAAAACCAATTGTTTTAAAGTATGCCGTATTTTTAAATTAACCTTCTTTTCTATGTAGTTCGCAGGAGATGCTCTCTAAACACCAACTCTCTGACTTTTATCGTTGTAGTATAGTTGAAGAATACTCTTAATATGAATGTAAAATAACGCTCTACGGACGGTGTTTTTTAGTAATTTTAATAATGCTTAATTTAATTGCCCTCACAGTTTCTGAGGAGCTACATCTGCGAGGTACTTGCATGAGTTTTTAAACTATTAGGGCCATTTTTTCAATTCAGCCTTAACGGCGGTTAAAATTTGACTGGCAGCAACCTAAAAGCTGGATATTTTGAGGTTGTTTTACTTTGTCTGTTTTGATTTTTAATTTTGGTGTTACAGGTTGTATTTAACAATTAGCATAATGTACACATGTTAAATTCAATACAAAATGGTAAAAATACCTTTGTTGCATGAATGATCCTCAATAATTCATTTTAATGTTTTGAACGCTATGCTGAAAATGTAAACAGCAGACTAAACAACTTAACCGTGGTTAGTTAACCAGCTGCTAAGGCCCATTCTCCACTAGCCAGTAAAACGCGAACGCTTGCCGGGTGCTCGCCTAAAATTTGGACCATTCTCCACCAGCTGTTGATTGCACCAATAAACGGCGACCAACCCACGAAAGCAAAACCGCTTCCATACCGGCAGGCAAAACGCGACTGTTTGCCGCCCGGTATCGGAGTATACTGATGACAGTGATGAGGCGGGTGAACAGCCGCAAACCGCTAATGGAGAATGGCAGGCGGTTCACCGGGCTGACAGACGCCACCTCGGGCTTGCGAACTGCTCGCCAATGCCTGCTAACGATCCTCCCGCGACCGCAACCCGCCGTGGAGACGGCTCCATTTAAACCCATTGGTTCTGTTATGCAATGTTCAGACGCCAAACGTCGCTTAATTCGCCGTGGAGAATGGGCCTAACCAGGCATTGAAAACGGCCCTTACAGCTTTAACAGTTTGTTATTCCTGCAAAAGGTTATATTGAAACAATCAAACAAAGTTAAGAAGAACCTATCATTTTTAGTATTTGCTAATGCAAAACTACCTTGATTTGATAAAAAGCTGCTTAATCTAAAATCAGTTAGAATTTAGCAAGGAATTTATTTATTTTTTAACACTTTTTTCTCCCATTTATGAACAAGACTTACCATAGATGGAAAATAAGACACTATTTCATTTCAATAATGTAGTTTAAAATACAACATTAATTGTTATAGGAGCTTTATTCTCAATCCAGAACCAATGTCGGTGTCATGTTTGCCAGTATTCCCAACTTCACAGAGTTCTACTCAGAAGACATTAACAAAGGAATTGAGTGCATCCGTCTCCTTAATGAAATCATTGGTAAGAAATATTATTGTGCTCAGGTTAGGTTTCTTTGCTGTAAAATTGGTGTCAAAGACAAAAAACGTATCAAAAATACTCGACCCAACGGGTTATCAAGCTTCACTGCAATCAGATCCATGCAATTTTTGGGTGAAAATAAAAATATTCTTAGAGATTTGGGAACAGTTGTCTATCGATCTTTGGGGAGTATTACATTTGGAAGTTGGTGCATTTGTATTAAATTCCAAGAAAATCAGTACATGTGGGTAAAGGTGGGCAAGTCCTGAAGATGTCAGGATTTTTCAGTGAAAAGAGCTAATGGTGAAGGAGTAACTGTGACTCTAAGGTCGCCAAATGTTGTCAACTCAAAACTTTGTTCATATTATTTTAAGCTTTTCTGTTTGATCCGTCCATAGGAGGATTCACAGCTTCCTTTTTCAAAAATGTCAAATTTAAAGATAATTAAAGGTAATGATACAAAATGATCTTGTAAATGAGCTAATATTTGAACTTATCACTGTCACACATGGTTCTCTGTTCTAAGTCTATTCTTTGTTTTGAGTTTGATCTTGATACGTCTATTGAGTTGAATGTAGGATTTCAGGGTTGAGTTGAATCTTGGTTCAGAATCTGTTCTTGGCCTGAGGAGCCGGCTTTGTCAAAAATGTGAATCCCAAACTCCAAGAACCAGGATCCAGTACAGGAGAAATCGGTGTCAAAGTCAAAATATCTGTATTATACAGTAGAATCTCGATTATCCGAGGTAATTGGGACCAAGACCACCTCGCATACCTAAAATCTCAGATAATCCGAGTGCTACTACCAGAAAAAGGATAAAAGTACAAACAAAATGTATTTTTTACTATGTGAAAAGTAAAACGAACAATTTAAACTCATTTTCATACTGTTATGAGTACTTTAACTAAAAGAGAACAACAGCTATTCTTCGCTTCCCAGACATTCCAGCACGGACACACAAAATGCAACACAATCTACGTCGTAAAACACTGAAATACAGTACAAGTAGGTCAAAAGCACATGTGCACCTGGGTATACAAACAACCAAGCAACACAGTACCAAACCTCAGACTGACAAAACCGGTCAAAAAGAGTTTTACACAAACTTATGAGTGATGTTGGCTCGTTGTAGCTGCCAGCGATAGTGAGACAATACTGCTAACTGCAGGTGACAAGTGCATAGTATGAGTCGTGGTGTATGTAGCTTGATTTGGTCAATTTAGAAGCTGTCAGATAGCATTGCAATCACTTGTGCAGGTACAGCAATGAAAGGGATCTTCATACCGAATAACTCATAAATTAATATTACAGGGTGGCCACAGAAGTAGTTTAGTAAAATTCACACATATTTCCCGGCAATATCCACATTTTTCCAGTTCACTTCCACTCCAGAGGACAGTTTTATGCCCACAGTCAGTACCAATCCTTGTTTAAAGTCCGCGAACCTTCCCGATCGTTGTTTTACGCCCCTGGTACGTTCAGAGTCGTTTTAGACCTGGTTTGTCCCGACGGTTTTAGACGCTCACGTACGCTACGACGCCCATTTTCACCGCGATACGTCCCGAGAGATGTTTCAGACCCCCGGTATGTTACAACGCCAGCAACGCTACGCCAGCATTACGTTTTGACGGTCGCTTTCATACTGTAGGCTCCGAGGACCTAATCCACGCATAACAATTTATTAGGGCCTATTTTTCCGGTTACACCCAGAATTCACGCATTCTTCCCGGTCTGTGGCAACCCTGTAATAGCATTTTTTTTCTAACTACTAGCTCGGTTAACCCGAAGGCTCGGTTGACCGAGACTCGAATAATCGAGATTCTACTGTATTATCAATTTATCATCAAGAGTGTCAAAGTTATATTATTCATTAAGGAAGGCTGATCTTGTAGCAGGTCTTCAGGTGTTGTTGAAATGGCTGTATTTTAGTTGTTTCCAGTTCCAGTTGTCTTCAGTTTGGCTTTTAGAATACCAAAAGATTTTGTTCTTCTCGTTCACTAAAAATCTATAGAAAACGTCCCTAGTAATATTTCAATCTCAGAAATTCTACCATCGCCAACATCAAAATAGCAAAAAAACACATTCTAGTTTTGAATTTCTATAATTTGATTTGCGCACATTCATAGTTTTGAATCCGACTGACTATACAAAACGTACAGTGTATTGTCAACGCCTGCAGCTAAAGGTGCTCAATATTGGAAAAGTAATAAAAACTAATATTGAAATAACAAAAGAACCTATATTGTAAACTTTATTCAGGTGATGTCTTTAATTCAGGACATGACAGCTTTAATTTAATACCCCACACAACTATCTTACATAGACGATATAAGCGGAAAACTTCAATGACGTCATGTCTCAAAACCTCAAGGGTACCGAGCTGGTACTTAAAGCAACCTTAACAATGTGCAGTTGTTCATTCATTGTCATTGCAGTGTTAAAACTTAAAACCATAGTTTGTGCTTGGCAAGGAACAGCAAAACTAGTTTTTGGGAATTCTTATGTTGTTGAACATGTTGTTTCATGTTGATGTTGACTAGTGTCTAGTGAGTAATGTACGCTGCCGTGTATTACACTGTGACTGTGTCCCAAGCCACTCTGCGTGTTGACTCTGTTGTCTTGGTCACATTAGTCAACAGAGGTCCATTAAGTTGCCAAACAGCAGCTGCATTAATCTCACATTGTTCTCCAGTCTGCCAATACAACTCGGCAAACAGCACATTAGTGGATCAAGCGCTATCAATACCGGAACTCCCATACATCCACATCCATATACTCATGCTAGCCCGCCTTGCACTCTAGAGTATAGGTGTCTGAGCTACAGAAGCATTGCTATCTGGCTGTACTTCATAACTTAATTACTACTACTGTACATTACATTTAGGAAGGTATGGTATGAGCACATTGATTACGTCTGTAAGAAGGTTTCCACTGAAATCTACCTTATCAGACACAATTGTCGAGCTATCGTAGTACTGATGTACTGAAATTAGCGTACTATGGCTTAATTCAAAGCCATTTGTCATACTCTATTGCACTTTGGGGAGCTTGTTCCAAATTTAGATTAAAACGGCTCTTCATTTTGCAAAAAACAACATTCAATTATTAGATAAAGCAAAATGTTGTGAGTCCTGCCGAGACATATTGAAAATTTAAAAATATGACATTACCTAGTGTTTACATTTATGAAACTATTTTGTTGTTTGTTTAAATAAATGTAATAAGATGTCAGGAGCTCACTTCACGGTTACCATACTAGATAAAATTATCAGTTTAGAAATAAAAATCACAGAATTTTCCTCAAAATCGTCCTCGATACTTGAGAATAAATTATTTACCGGCAGAATAAAGTTGTTTAACAATCTTCCAAAATTAATAACTGACAAAATCTACTTCAAATGTTAAAAATTCATTGAAAGTATTTCTAGATAAATAAGCGTACTACACCATTAACGCCATTCCTACTTCTTCTGGCGCTTTTAACTTCGTAGTTTCACTCAGTAACAATTAGGCCCTTACTTGCTAACGCGATTGCTTTACTTAAGTTTTTTCTTTGTAATAATTGTATGTTGTTTTTTCTGTCAACGCAAATAACTATTGTATTTAACCGTAAAGTTCTGTTCTACACTATCTGTACATAACATGAATTTTATCCTTACGCATAAATTCTAAAATTTGATGAGACTGGCACAAAAGTATTATTTATTCATATTTAAATATTACACATTTGGCAAACTGTTTAATAAGATGTTGATAACTCCTGATCTTTCAAAGGAAGGGTTTTCCTTAACATTTAGGTCATGGTAAATAATATGAAGAAAGAAAAATACTGAAATAAAAGCGTGAACACTGCCACTACCATTTTGCGAAAACTAAATAAACAAATTTGCGCTATAGAACAATTAAGTTGTATTTGAACCATTTTATAGTTATTTTTAATTCTAAACACGTTAATTTACATCTGAAAGCTACTGAACTCGCTTCTTACTACCGACGTGTTAAACTCCGATTAAGTGAAATAGGATAATACTCGTATAAGTAACAGGTATAATTCAATAATTCAAAATCGATCTATAAACTGTAAAGATTAATGAAATGTAAACTATATACAAACCATAATCATTATTCCATGTACTTCTAAATTTTTGATATAGACACATGTATACCAAAGTGTTAAAACAATTTGGATTTTTAGCAGTGGTGTGTTTTTCTTTCAATAATACAAACCTCCTAAGTTACATTAGATTAGTTGTAATTAGCCTAAAATTAAAACATAACTCACTCAATATTATTGGCTTTTAAATGCCATCGTTGGGTAAAGATGCTTTAATACAATCTTGAAAGTTTACCTTTTTCCAAGGAGGAGTTTGAGGGCCCTTCCCTGGTGAACAAAAGGGTCTTTGAACCTATCATAACTAATTAAGAACTAAAATATTGCTACCAACAAAATATAAACTCTCCATACCAATTTGGTAAAAGATATACCCAACCTTTCGATAATTTTATTAAAGCGTAAAACATTGTGTGAGTTCATTTTTCAAAGTTAATTGAGAAAGACATTAAAAACTCGCAACTTTGTTACCTAAGGCAAAAATAAACTTGATTTCAATTTAATTACAACATATTTTAAATTTGAGAGTATCTAAGCTGATTTAACATGTGTAGATTTTGATTTGGTTGAATTGTTGAATATGGCTAGATTTGCAGCTACAGGATAGATTTGCCACGGTACACCGCACAATCAGCCAAGATACAAGATTGTGTAATTGTTTATGTGAGTTAATTAAATTAGCCAAGCAGTGGGAGAGATATTTCATGGCAATGTGTTGAGTGGAAACTTGTACAGCCTGAGATTAGAAACCAGCTTGTAACTCAATACATAACTCAGCCTTGGCATGGTGAGCTTCCAACTACACTACTACTGTACCTAAGTTTACTTGTATCCATACGTACAAGTATTTCATTACGACAATTTTTATGTATATTTTGTTATACGGATTATCAACTGAATGAACTTAGGAGTTCACCAGTTGTTATTTCTAACCCACTACAACAAAGTGTAAAATGATGCCATCGAATAAAATTAATTTTCTTGAAGCCACCCCTTTCAAAATATGTTTTCGATGGGTTTCAGTTTATTAGGCGGATTGTTCCAAAGTTTCACACCTGCATAACTTTGCTTTCGTTCAGTGGCTGCAAGGTGGTAAAGTAGTCAAAAGAGTTTCGAGTTCACACCTAATCATCCATCAAAACACTCATCACACACCATTCATCCAATATTCACCTTAAAATACCCTCTAAGAGTGGTCGGTGTCTCAATTCAAAGTAATAGATGACACTGTCATCCAGCGTCGACTGAACTGTATACCACATTTTAAGAAGTACCACCTTTCTAGTTGCTACAGTAAAAGACAAAGTTGGTTTGATAAAACAGGACAACGTAGCCATGAAAGCCCTTAAAAGCGCATAAACACAAAATTGAAAAACTTTAGTGTTCTGCCCATTCTTACTCAAGACAAGACTTTACCTTGGCTATATGTAAATGGTGAAGTGTCTCAAGGGTAAACTATTGATATCGAAGACAGATGCTAGGCTTATCCTAAGTTCTGAATCTCATTGAAAGCCGTCCGTCAGGAGATGTCCCTGGACATTGCAAAGTACCTGGATGCTGGACACACTCAGGAGATTTCCTAAAACGGAATTGCGTTAGAATACCACATCTACACAGCTTTGGGCTTTACAGACAGCTTTTGTCCGTTTACTTTCAACTTTCCTTTTCCACGTGTTATATATTTACGTATTGTAGTCAACAGCTAACGTATTACGTATTGGTTGGTATCTAAAATGATGACTATGAACATCGGAATACGCGGACGTAGGTTATTTTACAATCAGTTTGAATTGACCCTTGAAATTTTTTCGATATAACTTCATTGAATCATAGGCCTATACTAATACGATGTCGATGGAATTTGGAATAAAAATGTATGTCACCTATGTACTAAAACCCAGTTGGCCAGGCCAATATGGCAGAGAAAACTATTTTCTGTGCGATAAATTGACACAGAGTTTTTGGTTTGGTCAACAAGCAATTGATCCTAATACATAAAATACTCTTAGAGAGCCCAGTATATTACATGTATGAGGCGTTACGTAAACTTAATTATTCAAGAATATTATAAAAGAAGTGAGAAGTTTAAGCCGTGTGATAGGTTACTCACAAACTTCAGATTACTATCGAAAATTTTGGAAACAGCTGTAGGTAAACACTTGACCAAAAGCCAAAAATGATCACTTCCTATGTCTGGATTTTGATCAATAATGTTATCAGCAATAATGCGTGTTAGTGTCGTAATAATTTGCCCCACTCTGCAATTATTTGAGATTGCATTTGGCACTTTCTCTGTTGAAATGTTCTTGTGTGTTTCTCGCCAGAGTTGGGAGGATTTATAAGCCTTCATTAGACCTACCTTGTTTATGTTGCCTCTAATTGTTTTCATGTTCACATTGTCAGCGTATTCCGCCACTGAGTCCGTGTGTCTGAGCAGAGTTCTCTATTTTATTTAATATTAATATTATATGTATAAGATTTCCCTACAACAAATAGCACTCTAAAAAACCGTGCAGTAAGGACATATATGTTACCCTATAAACAAACTAATTTTAAGCCCCGTATATAGTAATTGGGATTGAGTAAGCCGTTAGGTTCGAAATACACTACAGAGTTATTACAAATGATGTTCCTGATTTTAATTGTAAATATTACAGGGTAAATTTGCTTTTAGACCATTTTAGTTAATACCATTGGAAAGAAAAACTCATGAAGTTGTGTTTATACTGGTGTGAGTGCTTATTTGCTGTTTGTTAAGCCAACAGTTGTAAGTGTTGTGTAACGCTTGAATTTGAAGACAGTAAAGCTTGTTAAGTATTGGATTATCACATTAACCAATTCTTTATTAGTGTGCAACCACTTTTTAAAACCAGGTTAAATTAAGATCCTCTTAGTAACCACTCTATTCACAAGTAGTAATTGAATTTTAAAAGAAATGGCTGCATTTGTAAAAGATGTTACTACTCGTAATGGCTGACTGGGACATGGATCGGGCGTGGAGGTCTGAACGTAGACGTACTCCTGAACTGGCCTCCAATTCCCCGAAAACACCCCATGTCATTTTTTCATGCAAGGATACATGAAAGATAAGCTATAAACATCACCGTTACCATTAGCATACCTGAGATCCAGCAACGGATTACCAATGCCATTGAAACATTGGATCAAGACACTATTATCAATGTATGGCAAAGCTTGACTATAGGATTGACATCTGTTGTATTTCAAGGGGACCCATATCGAGAATTGACGGTTCTGATTACTTGTAATGAAACCTTTTGAGTTTTTCTTTAACTGTAATCCTTCAACTGATAAGTTTGTTAATTTCTGTGTATAACAAATTAAACAACATTTTATGTACGCTTGAAATCGAAAACATCATTTGTAATAACCCTGTATATATTTTAATTTCAATAATATTCGTATATTAGGCTCGTTATTTGGTTGAGCTAAAACAGTCAAATACACGTTTAATCAGCCATGGCGAAGATTATGTTATGGTTGGTAGATCCCACATGGCTGTGGCAGGAAAATCAACATCGTTCGGCAGCCCAAGCACAGATAGCGCTGCGAGGGAATTATTTGAAGAGTCTCAAGTACGCACGCTCAAGTTTGTTGTTGTCAAAAATCGCACGAGCTTGACTACTGAACAAAGTTAATTTTGTGATATGTGTTGGTAATATTTTCCTATAGCTTAGTCCTATTATTATAAAACTGTAGGCAATCGTTCATATTTGGCGATTTCGTATAATGGCCACACATTTTTTCAAATGAAAAATGAAACCCGAAAAACAAAATAACGGCTTAAAGGGTAACAAAGTTACAGGATGACAGGGTAACAGGGTGCGATTTAGGAGCTATACTTAGAGATTTTACTTGTCTTGTACACCCCAGGAACAATACATGACAATGACATAGAGTGCGTAAGTTCTCAGGGACACTCTGTATAAACTATTTTTATGTAAGTGTAAACGAAAAAGTAGCCTTAACTCCTTAACAAAATATATTGCTTGTACATATTTCAAGATTGCTCTCCAAAAAGAGAAGGCTTATAGCAATTAAAATACAAAAACGTTACACAACATAATGAAGAATTGTGTGCCGGCAAGAAACTTACAACTAATGAAACAAGCCAAGATTAATGCAAGGAAAAATATTAAATTACCTCTTTGCTTCATAAATTGTACTAACCCTCAGTTCATTAGTCGCTTTCCACCATTAGGAGTCCTTTATTGCACTTGGATAATTAACGACAGACACTGCCACCCGAGTTGAGGTTTAATCAAATTAGTTCACTTTTGTGTCGTTTAATAACACTTTTATTTTGGTATTTAAATTGTTAGTATAATAAATTAGCTTCCTCTTTCAAATAACTTTACATTACACAACTATACTTCAGAGAGTTTGAGGGTAATTTTATTCTGTCGTAGCTCGTTATGAAATAAATATTAGGGTAGTTTGAAAACAAATATGAGAAAACGTTAGTGAAATACCGTATTTGTTAATATAGAGTAATAATCAGCCATAAACCATTCCTATGCTGGTCAAAAATGTTAGACAGTACAAGCAAATTCAAAAATTATTTCGTATAATCTAATAAAGGGTTTTTTTATATAAAGTAGTTTTTAAATTATATAAATCGAATAAGAAGAGCTTCATCTCTCCATGGAAAGTACAACCAAAGTTATAGAGGTTCGTAGGTTCACGCCACACTAGTTGTCTGGTTACATCAGTTGATGACGTCAAGTCATGTACTTTTTGTATGACATGAAAAAACCTGTTATGCTATTTTTATGGTTGTTTTCAAATGTTGTTAAGTTCTCTTTCAAGTCAATCTTTTTCTTTCACTTTTGGTTTTACTCTAAGTGGCTTACTTTCTAAGAATATTGAAGGAAGAACCTTTACAATAATATATATTTTATGAAAATGTATTCAAATAATAAATAAGTAAATAATGCATGCGAAATAAGACGTTTTCGCCGTCTGGTTTCTTGATGATCTTTACTACGTGTATAGAAAATGTAAACGTTACTAGATCTTAGATTACAGAGATACTAGATCTTTAAAAACGTTACGGTTATCCAGCAACAACTCATCTTTTATTTCCAGGCCCACTAGAGTTCGATGGACAATGCCTGAAACATCTGTCTCTTCACTGTTTAGGGGAACGAGAAATTACCAAAAGGAAGTGGAAGTATTGTTGTCTTATGATTTGCAAAGTTTACTTAAGCGTCAAGTGACCTTAGGTATCGCCCACTGATTAATTCTCCATCATTGCCTAGCTAATTCATTCCTCTCCTGTAGCTTGCACAATACACTTTAGTTGGCGTTCTCTTCTGAAGACAAGACTAGAAGGCTTGTCTATTCCGATATCTCCCGCTTGATAGGATGAATCCGCTGATTTACACGTATGTAATAGCTATTTATATTATCTATGCGGGTGTCATTACGAGAAAATTCTGTATCTTTTAAGACCTATCGTGGAACATACATATTCTCAATAGGGCTATATAATTTTATATACTGTCTGAAAATGAGGTTGCACTTAAAAAGAAAACATTCAAATTTTATATTTCTCCTGTTTTAAAGGTATAGAGTCCTAAATAATTCTATTATAAGCGTAAACATGGAATAAGCACGCTACTGGTCGCTTTTGGCTAATATATTTCAAAATTCTTGAAGACATAAAAGGGTCTAAAAGCAGTTCCTTGTCACAGTTACAGTCAGGAGACATTTATTTCCCTCCTCACAGTGTCTACAAGGGCTTCCACTAGCCGCTAAATGCGATGAATGACTTGCCTCTGCCACATACATTAATTCAACCTCTCTCTCACACGCTCGAGGGCGAAACTTTCAATACATACTCGTACTTCTTTGTGAATCTTTCTAACATTCTTTTCAATTTCACATCTTTTTGTAAAGTATCATTGATTTTTCAATAGATGCACAGCGTTTTCTATATTAAAATACACCACAACCTTGCAGTAAAATGTGAGTTGTTCTGAAAAACATTGATCAATATTAGGAACTCTTGAAATTAAGGCATTTGTAATTGTTTACCTATTTAAATATATGACAATACTACAGGGATATACAGGGTGACACAGTAAGAACCGGATATCGTATCTATGGTACTTTGCATTCACCCTTTGTTAGGTATTTGTTGTAAAGCCCTATCCTGTTAAGATAATAAAAGGAACTTGAATCAAGTTTTGTTATTTACACAGATGACGCAGACGGTAAGGCGCAGACTAAAACTAAATCTACAGAAAGGCTTTTGATGTCAGATATCTTCCTGTATAGTACATGTACGAGTATTTTGATGTTTGCGGATAAGTTGTCAAGATCTTACCTCCCAGTTAAAGTTTACAAAAATCCTGAAATACTTGAAATAGTAAATGCACTCTGTATAGACGAACATTGGCTATGCCTAAGAAAAGATTGAAGTAATTTCAAAATGAAACACAACACATTGAAATAGGTTAACAACTAAGTATGAGAAAACCCGATGAAGGGCTTGCTTCTAACTACTGTATTACTAAAAACCGAGCGGAAAACGCCTGCGTATCAACGTTGGTTAAAATGTATCTATGTTTTGTTTTGCTCTCATGCAATGGCTGTAATGAAAGTGAGTACACATTAACGCCAATACGAGTGTTCTGTATTTGTGAACACCCTACGCGAACAGTGTACAGCGAGACTGCTAATATTAGGATTGAACAGACATAAATCTGAGTAGAGTATCTGTGAGTGAGTGTATAATGCATGAAGCCTGGAGTATATTGAGAGCTAGGGGACACTCGGGACCGCTCCTTCTGCCATATTATATGGGCTCCTTGGTATTCAGGCTCCAGGAGACGGGCTCTCAGATAAATTCTTCAGCAATCTGTATAGTTTATCTAACAATCTCACGAGACGCTCCATTCACTTTTACACGTTTTCGTGCCAGGTTTTTCTTTCAGTTTGGATTCGTCCGCTAGTATATTAAGTTACTATTAAAATAAACTCGTCTAAAACAAATTTATAATTAAGAAATAATATCTTACACCATGTTTTAGAAAGTTAATGTTAAATACTATATGTACTTCTGAACTAAACAAATACGGTACAGAAGTTGGCGTAATAAGGTCTTCATAGGCTTGCGACATTTACGCTAAACTTCTAGTAATTATTAACAATTTGGTTTAAATCTAAACATACATTATTGAATTTTATGTATTGGTGATTTATTTGGAGTTTTAAATTTGTTCTCCGCGCTGAGAAAAAAGACGTATTTACGATGTGAAAGGCACTTTTTCAGTAAAGAGTAAAATACGAAAATCTTCCACGTGTCTAATGAGAAAACTAACACAGTCCGTGATATCATAGTTGTCATTAGACAAAACCTCCTGCACTTTGTTTGTATCCCAGAGTTGATTGCTAAGTCTGGAACGTGAGCTTCAACTTTGTGTACAACAAACACTCCAAGTCTATTCATTAACTTTACTCTGTTCACTCTACTAATTACTGTAATTAATGATCGTGTCTTACACCAAACTGTAATCAGCCCTTATTCAGTGTTAAGTTCACCTTTGAGTACTTAGATAGATCAGAATCATTCACAAGCAAATAATTGTACTTGATCATAAGATATACAGACACAAGCATTATAATGTAATAACAGTAAAATCCATTTTGATATACTCAACAAAATAAACTGGAATTAACAATTTATTTCGAAGAGTTGGTAAATAAAGGCTGCATTCACTCAGGAATACATAGGTTCAGGAGTCTATATAGTTTACCTGAATACAGGGTGTCCCGGAACTCTCTGGAACAATTCATATAGATTTGTTCCTTAGGTTGAGACACACAAATTTTACAATATAACATGATGGACCCCATTTTATATTGTAAAAGTTTCGTCTAGTCGATCATTTCTCCACTAGCCACCGTTTTGTGTTTTTAACTAAATAATAATTGATACCTCAAAAGTATTTGACCGACTCCGTTGAAATGTTGTATAGTTGTTCCTCTAACAAAAACTAAAAAAAAAAAAAAAACAAGAAAACGATGTTTGCTCAAAATAGTGCCTTTGAAAAATATATAACACTGCAGTTCGAAATTCAATCTAGTTTGGTCATTAAATTCACCCACAAGAGTTACAAACCATGGTAAGTCCTGCTTGGACAATGTTATAACAAACTTTGAAACATCTCAAATTGAGATAACTGTCAGGAGACTGCTTTATCAGATCACTATGGTCAGTTAGTTTCCAGTAAATCTGATGCAGCAGAGAAACTATTACCTATTAAAAGTATACTAAGACGTAAAATATATCCTAAAACGAAACCTTCTAAAATCCAACTACAAAATGAATCCTGGGACAATGCTTTCTCCTATTTAAATACATTCATTTATCATTTTAAAATAGTTGCCCTTTAAAATCGTGCAAACAAGTATTTAAAAAAGAAGAATATTTTTGATTACAAAAGGAATCTTAATGTCAGAAACATAAAATTTACGCAAAGCTTTTCACTAATAACGAAAGTTTTAATCGTTACTACAAAAAAGTACAAATCTGTTTATAGAAAGGTAATAAAAGCTGCTAAATCATACGAAGTAAATCAATTAATACAAAATTCTACTAACCTATCAAAAACTGCTTGGAAAATTATAAATTTTAAAAACCCAAGTTTTATTTCAAATGGAAAACAAATTTTGAACCCGAGAGGTTGCAGAACACTTCAATACATTCTTAACAACAGCAGTTACAAGTTTGTACCCCAATGCTTGTCAAATTAAACCATTTTCAACAAACCACATTCCAAGCAATGTAAATTCCATGTATTTAACTCCAGCTTCAGAAGAGGAAATTTATTCGGTAATTAAAAGTTTTCCATCGAAACTATCAACAGATATAAATGGACATGGCTTGACAAATCATGTTCTAATGAAATCTTCAATGCACATACAGAAAATATACTGATTTATAAAAGGTTCCTGTCACGATGTTGCTAATTATCGACCGATTTCCTTTACCTATTATTGGCAAGATAATTGAAAAACTCTTTTAAACAGACTTCTTTCTTTTTATCCAAGCACAATACATTCTTCAAAACCAATACGGATTTAGAAAAGGATTAAGTACCATTGATGCAGTCAATGACTTCTTGAAACTGTCATTGAAAGCTTAGACAACGGCAGAAAACAGCAAGTATATTCATCGATTTGACCAAAGCATTTGATTGTGTCAATCATGATATACTGTATTACTTGATAAACTGTATGCCTATGTATTCGTGGACTTGAATAAAATCACTTGTCTAACAGAACCCAGCAAGTTGAAGTACAAGCTCAGTCTCTTTGAGATTTGGTGTGCCTCAAGGGTCAATACTACGACCAATACTATTTAATTTATATAAATGACGTGACAAGTTTATAAATCCTTAGAGGACTATTTTATACTGATTATACTTCACTCACATTAAATAACAATAATACAAAGATTTAGAAATATCATGCTTTGAACAGTTGAATACTTGTGTCCAATATTTTGATGAATTAAATTTAAAAACTAGTCTATTAAAGTCAAATTAACTACATTATAGACTGAATCGATGATATCAGCCCCCTGATAACGACAAAATCATTGAAGAGTTGACTATGTTAAATTTCTTGGAATCCATATTGATAAAGATTTATCTTGGAGCTCTCAGGTCGAGAGTGTGTGCACTAAAATTGCATCTGGAATTTTTCTTCTTCGAAACTTATCCGATTATTGTAAAATAGTATTTTGAGAACTGTTTTTTCGGTTTAATTTATCCTGATTTAAATTATGGCATTGCTTTTATGGGGAGCATGTTCTAAACAGAGGTTTATGCCCTTTTATACTTCAGAAAAGGCTGTGAATCGTATCTAAAGCTAGATTTCGAGAACCTTGTAGGGAAATTTTTAAAATAAACATTTTTACCATATTAACACTAAATTGTATGTACATCTTTGAAGCAGTTGTTCTTGTCTGACTAAATGTAGTTTAGAAACTGAGCTAACCTTCATGTACATAATACAAGGTATTCTAATGTATTGAGAAATATTATCACAGGCTTGGCTTACGACCAACTCCCTTGTCAAGCTGGAGTTAAATTATATAACAAACTACCTGAAAACATAAAAACTGAACCTAATTTGGGTATTTTAAAACGAAAATTAAAATCATATTTAATTAATAAATCATTTTACAGTGTGGGTGAATTTATGGATGACATTCAAACGTAATAAAATTACATCTTACAATATTAAACCTCAATTTGGCCTGTCCCGGTACCATAGGTTTTATCACATTTTTATTATTTTTTATGTTAATTATTAGTTATAGTTTGTTTGTTTATTTTATATAGTCAACAAAACTTGTTTTGTAAATTGACTTATAAATAAATTGTTAAATTTTTAAACGGCCGTAGTTGTGGAGAAGCAAGTCATGGATCTTGCACCAGGATATCGCCACCGCCCACTCCGCACTGTCTGTGAGGCGTTATTTGGTCTCTAGAGGCACTCTAGTGCCTGAACACACTCCGTACTTGCCTGATTCAGCACCGTGTGACCTTTTTCTTTTTCCAAAGATCATATCTGCCCTAAAAGAAACACGGTTTGAGTCAGTGGAAGAGGCGAAGCAAAAACGGCAGAGCTACTAAAAGCATTTACAAAGAAAGACTTCCAGCGTGGCTATGGCCGATGGAAAAAACTAATAGAACGTTTTTGACTAGGGGACGGAATTGTAAATTGAAAAGAAGCATTCGATGTACAATAGTTTTAAAATAAAACTGATTTTAATGGTCATCTCGTTATTTAATAGCCATACCTCGTACATGATACTTTAATAACAAAAAAAAAATCAATAGTTGCAAAAAAAAAGTTAAAGATATGCTTAAAGATTTTACTATGTGCTTTTCGATAGGTTTCGAGACTATAAAATAAGTTCCGGTGGCCAAAACACTATGAAACTAAATATGATATTATGTGTTGAAATTGTCTATTTTATTTTGACAAAGACTTTACTTTTAGAGGAAGATATAATTATGCTTGAACAATATACTTTTGTACTCGTACAACGATATATTTTAATAATATAATAACAATATATACAACAAATGGCGTACAAAAATGGCTGATCAGACAATTTCCAGATCCAAAAGTACTGTAATCTTTATAAATGCAATAAAAACACGGCCTAACGTACTAGCTTTCAACATGATATTTTCGAATATCACAAAGGCAAATTACAAAAACTCGCTTCATTTTTATAAATCAATCCTTTGGTTCTTTTATAATTGTTTTCATTACAATATTTGACCAAAACCTTAACTGATTGTTCAACAAATGACAGTTTGTTTGTTCACGTTACATAGCAATTCGTGTTTGAAGTGTATTTAAAGGTAAAATGGCATACAAATGTTGCAAAAGGTTTCTTTTTAAAACTAAAGTTAATTCATTTAACTTTTTATGTAATCCTTTTGAATGGTTTTGTTTAGTTGCTAGTGGTACCTTTGATTCGCTTGATGTTGATAGTCATAAGCTTTGTGCACAGAGAACATTTCATATCAATTCACCAGATGAGTAGATGACTGTTGATTGTGCTCTGTGATTTTTCTATAGATTTTTGTTTGAAACTGTTAGAACTGCTGTTGTTAGAACTGCTTGATACCTATTAGATTATATTTACGTAAAATTGTCTCTGAACCATTATCAGAAAAAAGTACTTTTCATTAAAAATAGAAATTAACAGTCACCTTGGGACTACTTTCCACAATAAGTGAGAAGAAACGCTTTAATAAAAATATAATGCCGTTTGAAAGTGAAAAGAACATTTTAGAGCCCGAGGTTAAGAGAAATGTTCCGTAGTTTTTTGACCATACACTCAAAATAATTGTTTTAATAAATAAATGTTTTATTCCATGAACAGCAATTGCAATGAAATCGTCAATTATTTTGAAAGCTACAATTTTGGCACTCATACTTACATCGAGATCTCATTCATACATACAATATTTACAATCCTACTGGCTCATTCTATCAAATTCTCTCACTTAAGCACCCGTAGGCCGGTAGTAATTTCTCACTAGGTCTCCCATGTGTGTGCCAATAACTCGTCTGAACTATAGAAAGTGTTCGCGGTCAAAACTGATTTCAGACGAGACTTGAACGCCTGTAGCGTTGGAACACATTTTATCGAATTTGGTAATACAGTATGTTGACAAAACGGGCTCATGCCTGAAAAGGCAAACGCTCGTAAACCACCGTTCTGTGTCGCCCAGTTCTGTAGTTTTCCTGTCTCTAGTTTCATAAGAGTGTTACATATTATGTAATATCTATTAAAATCAAGAGGGTTTAAAACTTAAGTAGGTCCCCACATTTTGGGCTTTGTGTAATCAATAGTATTTTTCGCCCAATCTATATCCGAACCTTCCCTCAAAAACGTCCTTGAAGGGAACGTCCTGAGTTTAGTTTAACTGAGAAGTGAAGATTTGTGTTAAAACTCTGGTTCCATTAAATGAATTAAAGTCAATTCCATCGGTCATTAAAGTCATATCTTTGAAACCAAGACCTAGAGCAATGGTTCTGTCACCCTATGTCTAGAGAAAGATAGTGTATTAGGAAAAACCTCACGTTTGTGAAGGAACAAACTGTAAAACACGTTTTAACAAACATCAAAACAGTACTTTGAGGTGCGCTTTAGTTTGAACGTCTTCCTGAAAACCTTCCATTGTACTGATGATGTTTTTCCAAATAAAGGAAAGAAATTAATAAACGCATAGTGAGTAATTCTGAAAAAAAAAACACCCTGTAGAAGTAAGATACCTATTTACATAAAATGACTATCCGTTATAAACTACCATTCGAAAATACATTGTTGTAGGTTTAAAGAAGTGTTGCAAGTGGATGAAGTGAGTTGGTTGGGTTTCTAAGGGGGTTTCAATGAATGCGGTGCTAATTACAGTCTGTTGTAAGACAAGACCATAAATTACACTAATTTGCAAAGTGAACAGTTCTGAATAAATTAATAGACTTGGAGTGGATGTGTTGATGCAGTACTATAATAAATTTGCCACAAAACCCTGTCTTTACATTTATTTCATTTATTACTTTTGTTTTGTCACTTTTTTTCTTCGGATAGTTTTGCACTAAATTTGAAGTAGTACTACATTTGACTGTATTTATTACAAACAAGATGAAGCTTTTGTTGAAGTTGTTCAAATTGTCCTTAAGCACAATCCATGTTAAAAACCCCAGCAGACGAGTTTTGACTAACTGTGAATATTTTATATTTGTAACACCCCGTGATGGGACGAGTATAACTAATCAATACATTATTTAAGAACATACATAGCATAACCGCCCGGCAAGGAGGGAGACCAGTCAGCCTACATTTTGTCTTCAAATTTCTTTAGTAATAAATTAGCTTTTTAACGTTTACACAAATTAAGATCTAATCAATACATTAGTTAGCCTTACAAGTTTTACAAAACTCACAGGCATACTCACTACTCAGGTCTGCGGCAAAGACAATATACAGGGTGTAACGAAAATCTGTGGTGCGCTAATGCAGAACCTGATTCTATACAAAACTAAGTCGAAAATGTCGAATAGCGTTTTTTTGATTTCGGCTTAGTTTAGCCGTAATCCACCATTTTATAATTTGTTGAAAATAATTAATAATTTAGAAACCCTTTAAGATATGTTTGTGAAACTTGGTATAAACCTTAATTGTTTTCCTAATAACATGTTCCAAAAATATGTTGTATCTAACTTTTCAAATTTCAAAATGGCGTCAATTTAAAAATTTCAAAGTCAAATTCATATATGATTTTATTTGACTCAAACATTTTTGAAACCTGTTATTAGGAAAACTAATTGAAGTTTATAATATCAAGTTTCACAAAAATCTTAATGGGCTTTTGAATTATTAATTATTTTCAAAAACTTACAAAATGGATTACGGTTAAATAAGCCGACCGTACATAGAATCCGATTCTGCATAGCGCGCTACACATTTGTGTGACACCCTGTATATAAATTGAAGAAGCTTGAAGAAGCTAAGATACGACAAGAATATGGTTAACCCCTCTGTTACGCAAAAGCTCAACGTTAAAGGATAAAAGCAAGATTCCGTAAATTTTTTGACAATATAGTACAATCTAAAGGTTGCCCAATACCCGAAATCTGTGGAGGGGCCCACCTTGACAGGCTGATCCAAATTACAATAATTGTGTTACGTTTACTCTGTTTAAATGAATAATGTTGATATTTAGTTTTAATACTAAGAATACAAAATAATATAAATGACTCAAACAATTTTACGTCACATATTCTTAGCTCATCTAGAGATAATTAGGGTAGTTGTTAACAACTGCTAGCAATGTAATTAGATAAGGGCTGATTACAGTTTGGTGTAAGACACGATCATTAATTACAGTAATTAGTAGAGTGAACAGAGTAAAGTTAATGAATAGACTTGGAGTGTTTGTTGTACACAAAGTTGAAGCTCACGTTCCAGACTTAGCAATCAACTCTGGGATACAAACAAAGTGCAGGAGGTTTTGTCAAACAGCTATTTTAAAATTGGTTTATCGGTTTAGAACTTAAACTCTTCCTCTTATTTTCACCATGGATAAAAAAAGTAAATTAAAAACACCACCCATTAAAGAAATATGTGTCTAACGTTTCTATTTGCTTTCCTAGTTAATTGCGTAGTTTAAGGGCTTGAGCTCTCCATTAGTGTAATCAATGTTATTCAAACGGGCTTCGTTGAGAACCTTGTTGGGCTGTGACTCTTAAACTATGAACTTCATCAACAAATTGATAAGTAACAAGTCTTAAATATTGTAATGTCCAAAATATACCATGATAATTAGGGGCTCCTATAAGACATTATTTTGTTAGCCACCCAACTAGGAAATGACTATTAACACATTGGGAAATGGCGGCTAATTTTCAGGATTTTAAAATCAGGTGTTTAGTTGTAGAGAATATAAGTCCCTCGCCCTAAAATCCATGTTTGTCTTCAAGATACCAGTGGTAGCCAGTTTAATATGAAACTCGTGTACATTATTTTAATTTTGCTGTGTGTTCCTGTAGATTATAACTAAGAACTTACTTTGGTTAGAAAGAAGTCTTAACAACGGTAGCAAGGCCGTCACGCAGCTAAGCGCTAAATTTGTTACTCCACATTAACAACTACATTAACCAGTTGTGTAAAGACGAAGTTAATACACTGTCAGATGGAAAATTTGAAAACTTTGTATGGCTTAATGTAAAATTTAAATTATACGTAAACTAGTATTATGCGCCATTTTCATATTTTAATTTTGTATCAATCTTGTTGTCAACACAATAATTATTGTTAACAATTAAATAAATAAACTTGCAATTTATTCGCTAAATAATGTTTTTCTCTAAAATTTAACTTACCTTTACCAACTACAACCTAGAAAGTCAAGTGTTGATATACAATTTTTTTGTTAAATAAATTGTTATTACGGCTGGTCGAGACATATTATACATTTAGAATTGAAATTTACTTGTGTGAAAATAAATGTTTTAATTTGTTTGGACGTAGAAAATTGATGATAATTACAAACCCGTCTAAATACATCGAAATTAAACATTCAAAGATAGTAAAATGTCTTGAATACATTCAAACTGGTTTGACGTGTATTGTCTTGTAAAAAATTACAAAGATCAACCTATGTGTACTCGTGATTTTTTATACGGATGTTCCATAGCGTTGGTCTAATGCATAGGATATCTGTATTTGATTTGAAGCCGCCATTATTTTGATCTTAAATCTGCGATAAGACACATACCATCAATACAGCATGCCAAAACACATAAAATTTGCAATGCAATCGGTCAAATTTTCTGAATAAGTAAAATTTTTAGCGTATTTATGTTCTTTTCTAAGATGCAAAAATACAAAATGGCATGTACCGCAACAACAATGTACCTGGTAACATGTTCAATGGACAAGAAAATCAGCCCATGTCACCCAATTAACTAATAACCATTTGTTTTAAAATTCAATTACTAGGACTTTTTTCATGTTTTGCATTGATACGTACCCACAATTCCCACCCCTGAAATTGTTTTTTAAGTAAGAATGTAATAACCCTGTATTAAGCTACGCTCAGTTGAATAATAACAGTTAATAACATTAGTTTGATCGTTGTACTTGGTTTGTAAAACGGTGTGCTGTATGTCATAATATTTAATTTATACTTATTCTAACTAATATCCCTACTTATCTTTCAGTGTCATCATTTTTTTAGTTTGTTTAATTATGTTATTTGTTATTTATTATTTTACTTATTTAATTGTTTTATTCATTTACTTTCTTATTTATTTGATTTATTTCTATTTAATTGTTTTATTCAACTTTCTTAATTTGAACAAAAATTAAAGTGATGTGCATTTTTACGGAATAGCACTTGGAAATGCAAGGGAAGATCAGATTTGTATGGTGACCATTATCCGAACTGACAACGCACCTAACCACCAAGCTTTCAGTGCTGTCCACAACAGACTTAAAACGACTGGTTCGTATACAGTAAGCATGAATGATACTGGGCGTGATAGATCAGTGATATTGACTTTGAAGAACGTGTTCTAGAGTGGTTTGAAGATGACCCGACTAGAAGTTGTAGAGTGGTAGGGCGTGAGCTGGCTTGTTGTAAAGATACTGTGTGGAAAGGTTTGCAAGAAGAAAAACTTTATCCGAGTATAGCCCATAAAAGGTTTAGGCCTTGAAGCCAGAAAACTATCCACGTCGGGTAAACTGTTCTCGCTGGTTTTGGCAAAAGGATTCAAATGACCCATTGTTTCTTGAAAAAGTGTTGTTTACAGATGAGCCGAGTTTTACTAAGGAAGGGAATATTAACAACCGCACCAGTCATGTTTGGGCCGCAGAAAACCCTAATGCAACAGTTGAGGGCTTACCAGGAAAAATATAGGTCTGTACATTTTACTCGTACTTCAACACCTCAACGTACAGATGTACTTAGTATTTCTTAGAGACATTACACTTCTTGAGTTGCTTCAAGAAATTTCTCTTGCTTTTCGAAATGACGTGTGGTTTTAACATGGCGGTGCTACAGCACATTATTGGTTCGCGATCTTTCAATAAAGCTTATGAAGGACAGATGGATTGGGCAAGGAGGGCCGACTGTATGGGCAACCCAGGCCACAGACCTCACGCCAATAGACTTTTCCTTTGGGGAATATGAAACAACTGGTCTACAACTCTCCTGTAGAAAGTGAATCGATCTGGTTTCCCAAGATGCCCGAGTTTTTATGCCGTTCGACAAGCAATGATCAGCCGTTTCTGGTTATGCAACCGTGTTGAGGGACGTCATTTTTAACAGCCCTTACATGAACAATATAATTCAATTTGTATGTTCTCGGTTTTGTAAGATAAATACAAGTTTCAAATAAAAGTATTATTTTGGTTTATTGAATATTAAAAAACTTACATTAAAATAACAAATGTTCCTAAGGAAACCCATTTTAATCAAAGTATATTTTAGGACAAATATAGTATTGCAGAGAGCAGAGACTTCTATAGGAGAAGAACAAATTCCAAGATTTAAATGTTGTCAGTTCAGTTGTTGTGGCGTTAGCTGACTCAGGGGTACGTATGGCGGGCGCAAGGGCCGGTGGGACAGAAATTACTCGTACAATAAATTTGTTATTTCTCTTTCGATTTTCAAAATTGATGTATATGTGGAAAAGGAAGATAAATACGCTAAAAATGTTACTCTTGTTGTTTTTCTAAAGTTACTAGGTTTTTATTAATCAATTTAATAACTGTTAAACAGCCGCCATTATTACATTTGTTGGTTTTATATTTAGAAAATGATATTTGAAATATTTTACCAAAGTTTGATAAGAAAGGGTGCAGTAGTTTTTAACTAAACATTATTTTAGTAGAAAAACACATACAAATAGGCAGACAGACAACGAAGCACCGGAGAACCTTGTTTACATGGTCAAATATTATTGTCTTGACCCAAGAAACATGTTCACAAAGTATGTCCATACTAGTTCACAGACTCCCTGTATATACAATACTAGCGTAATTCAGTGCTCTAAGTACCTTTTTTGTCAATAGCTACAACAGTTAAACCCAAACAGGTTTGAAAACTGTTAGAGTTGTTACTGCTAAGCGGCTATATTAATTCTCATAATTGAATCAACATTAAGCCGTCCGTAAACTTTTAATTTTGAAATTTGAATAAAATATAAGTTTAATGTGTCTATTATCTAAGGTTTTATCTTAGTGCAGACTTCTTATGAAAGTCATTCCGGCTTGCTTGTAGATTTCAGGTAGTCTAAGAATCTTTAAAGCGGCCAAAATAAAATGAACTCTAAGCCTTTTATTTAAAACTTAATTTAATTCACGCAGGTAAAATAATTGCCTGCTTTTGAATGTGCGATCTAATTTTCTTGGTTGCAATATTGCTCGAAGCAGGGAACCACGTTTATTCTCAAGGTGTCTAATAAAACTGGCTAATGCTTTAAAGCAACTAATGGCCTGCGAGAAATTAAAATTTATGAAGCAAAGAGGTAATTTGATACTTTTGTAACATTTATCTTGGCTTATTAGACCGGCTTGACAGTTTCTTAGCAGGAGTCCATTTTTCACAGCTCTAAAGAGTGTTTATGGACTTTTAATTGTACGCGACTTTCTTCTACTCACTTCAGAAAGAAAGTGCAAGTTACAGAGATATAGGGATGAAGAAGTGATACAGTTTATTATTACTTTACGTCCACTAGTAGGTTATCACTTTATTTAGTTTAAACAACTCAAACGTCTCAACTAAATACAACACATGCAACTATTACATTGGAGCATTAATTGTTATTATTTTGAGAACATCACACTTTACACATTTGAACTACATTAATGATCACCATCCTCAGCTGCCTGAAGGCCTGAGTGTACTGACGGAGGCTGGACTACTGTGGGTCGTAGTCAGGGAGGCAGAAGGGGACGTTTGTATCTGAGGTACAGAATTCTAGGGACTCGCGCTCGACGTTCATCTTACTTTGGTTGGAGGTAAATAACTGCCAAATGTTCACTATATGGATAAAGGCTGTTGACAAAACAAATAGAAATCCATTAAAATGGCCCGAACATTAACTATTACATCAACTTTGCTGATTATATCCTGATTAATCTGGAAGAAATAGAGAGCCGTAAAAATGTGCTAAAACATGTTAAAACATACCATTGACATTAACACCGTACCATTAACAAAAACATGTTAATGTTTTTTGCCTTATGTAAAGAAATACCAAACTGTACAAGAGCGTATAACCGATTCATTGCTTTCACGTATGGATCATTATGCCATTATTTACCCGGGGCTTGACAATCTTGGCTGCGGCTGGAGCTGGAAGGCCGATGTTGCAGGAGACCGCTGTTGACTCATTACTACAGATTATGTTGATCTGTCAAGTCAACAGCTGCTCTCAGCACACACTTGTCACATGATTGATTTCCCGAGAGGCACAAACCCCGATATACAACTTGTTTGATGCCACAGTATTCATCTTAGGACTGCCTTATCAGTGTAAAAATAGAAAGGCAGTAGATAGAAAATTATAGAAATAAAATAAAGAAGATAAACCGTCAATATGATGGTAGGGTTTAGAAAAGTGAACAAACATGAGTTTTATATTCACTCCCAAGTAAAACATTAAAATTAAGTTTTTCAACAAATAGTCTACAGGTTTATAAAAACAGACAAATATCGTACAGTTTCCAAAGCAGATACAGTATTAAAATGTCACAAATATCCAATGCTTGATGATTAAGTTTTAAAAAAAATGGAACAACAAAATGATACCACTATCAATACCAAGTACTTTACAAGAGGGCATTACCTTCTCATATGGATCATTAGTACATTATTACTAGGGCCTATATTGAGAAAATCAATGACCAAAGTTTTTGAAACTAAATAAATGGATTATCACTCCAGTGATGTAATTTAACAACTTTCGTGTAAGACTTGCCCAAAAGACTACATTGGCCAAAGCACCACTGCATTGCATATTCGTATGAATTAAAATCGTAGCGACACCAATTTCTAAATGGCTACCAATCCGATTTCGGCTCATGCAATAGATCATAACCAAAATTTTAATGAATGTTATTCTTTGAAAAGTGTCCATCAATTTCAAAATTCCAATCGCGTTTCATTAACCCACATGGAAGTTGCCCGTCAAAAGGGTTTAAGAACAAAATTGCCCGACGGTACTAACCTAAGATTTGGATAGCTTACCTTTCAATTTCAAAATTTCTTTTCCAAATTATAGTAAGTATCAACACATTTTCATTGTAATTTCTTCTTCTTTTTTCAAATTTTTTCAACTTGTTACAAAATTTGTTAATATTAAGTAAGATACACACATGTTTTATAATGTTTGTTGTTTTGTAAATAGTTTATTCCTCCTTCTTCTTCTCGTGAAAAGTTTTATTGTTAAACGAAATATAGAGTTTTTTGTATTATATCCATTTTATTTTATTTTCTACCATTCCCTTTTTAGTAATGAAACCAAATAAATTTATAGACTTAGTTAATAGACATCAACTCACGTAACTTTTCTGCCCTATTACTACAAATTACTTCCAACCCAAGTAATGACCGGTACACAGCAAACAATACAGTTTAGCCAAACCCTTGCTAATCAATACTCGCGATAACGAGCAAAAAGTAATTAATGAATGAGGGCCACAAATAACTAAATAACTGTTGCGTTGAACAGGTAAATTAAAGAGTGGACAATAACACGAGAAATATGGTTTGGTAGGAAGTAATGAGTGCAATTTAATCTCATAAATCTCTGGCAGTAATGACGGTGGCGAGTTGAGGGATGAAAGGCCGGTGGTGGGGGTAAGTTAGTGTGTTCAACCCTCGCTAGAGCGCTGGTAGTAGCGGCTGCCTCGCGCCTTCAGTGTATCTCGGGCAGCCCGCTGAGCGTCACCAGCCCTCTCTCCACCACCGCACGCTTTGTCTCTTATCAGTTGCGATCTCTTATCACTGCTGAGCTGCACTGTCTTTCCTGCCTTTTCTTCATACGCCAGAGGTTAGTAATAAAGGCCAGTTATTACACATTAGTTCTTAAAACAGTTGTCAAATTATAACGTCAATGCCTAACCGTAAATATACTCGTACAACCTCTTGGAGATTTAAATAACTCACAACCTCATAAAACTACAAGTTACCATTTAATGAACATAATTCTGTAGTTTCTTACGTGCTGAATAAGTAAAATATACCAGATCTACGCGTTCGATAAATAATGAAATTTGAGTAGACTTAAAAAGTCTCCATAGAATGTGTTACTTTTAAGGTAGTATATTTTCTGAAAAATAACTCTCATGATGCACTGTAATAAAACGGTTTACATCAATTCAATACATTTGGTACATTTAAAGGCATGGTATACAGCCTAACTATGATATGTGTTTTATTGTTCATTTAGTTTACCTTTAAATAAACAAACACCCAAAGCTAGGGAATTTTGATCCAATCTGAAAGGTGAGATTAAATACGAGTATTATGATGCAATAATAATGCGTACTAAAAGGTGTAGTTTAGCATTTGACCAATGGAGCAAACATAGCATCGTTTTAACCAGAGGATTTGGTTAAAATTTAAGATTAGTCAAGGGGCTGCAAAAGAAGTTTCCTTTTGAAAACTTCCAAAATTCGTGCGTAAAACTAACTTATTCAACAGTTTTAACAAAACTGATTCAGTAAATCAAGATGGCCTTTGCCCCATTACATTTTCAAAACTCTGTGAAAAACAGTTTGTCATAAATAACGTCTTTGTGTACAGAAGTAAAACACACAGAATGAGTAATGTGTTAATTATAACGTGCAATTAAGGTCGAAGACAAGTTAGCTTTTCACCAGAGCAGCAGCGTAAATTAAATAGCTGCGGAAAGCGTTATCTACAGTGTAAGCTAATCTGACGCTAGTAAATTTACAAGCAATTCCACTCAACACTGGCTTATCTAATTACTCTCACTGACAGTAAATCTGCTAGTTGCATTACTTGTTGTGTCTTTTATCTGTATCAGCTGGATTGTATAAACTCGAGTAGTTGAATAGTTTAGAGTTAATGTAGTCCGTTGTACGGATTAACTCAATCTTCGATTTGAGACTATCCTAATTATAGTTGCTAGAATGCTTAAATATTTCTTATTAACCTGTCGAGACTACTGATACAGGCACAAAGAATCTCAGTAAAATATTGTCTCGTGAACAATATAACCATAAGCTTAAAGCAATACTATCCCAATGTTTGCTTTATTTTATATTAAAATCAGTAATGATAACAATTTAAGAAACACCCCAACATTTAGACTAAGCAGATGAAATTTTTCACCAAATATGATTCCGGATGGCTCTGTACAAAAAACGGTCTGTGAATATGTATCAAATTCATATAATGCCTAGCTAAGGGTCCAAACCCACAAGCGAAGGACCTGTTAAAGACCTTTAATATGAGTTAATTTTAGTTAAAAGGGGATTACCTACGGGCCTTTTTTGCTGTGTCTTATAATTTGAGAACAATACATTTAATAAATGAACGCAATCGCTAAAGCCATTTCAACGGCAAGCCATTTATGCACTGGCATATCCGTATCCATCAAACTGTAAGATGGTTACTAATGGTTGTTACATCTATCATCGAAAAAACATGCAGTTATGTTAACTCTTTATTCAATATATAATATGTTAAAAAATGTTTTAATTTCTATTCAAATCAGCACTTTAAGGGATGATTTGCGGGTTTGTTTAAAACGTTTGAATTCGCAACTGATTTAATTCGCAACTCTCTCAGATTCGCCTTTCTAAAAACTTTTATAGATATCAAACAAAACTTTTAAGAAAGTTTATCTCCAGCAATACGCGATTTAGTACTTTTTGAGCACAATCTAAGGTACGCCCCGATAAACCAGAAGAGTGCGCTGAATCTACATTTACACATTCATGTTTTTGCTTTTTCCACTTTTATTGAATTTTGTCTGTCTACAGTAAATTAAACCATTTTTTACCAAATTTAATGATAACTCTTTACATTTCAAATTTGATAACTTTGTCGAAAACGAACTTTTACAACTAAACAATCAATAACTCTCAAAAAGTAGAACTTTATAACAAGTTTATCGGTCTACATTATACTTCATTCGGTCTACAGAACACTAAATTGTCTCGGCTTTGATAGCAGATGGGCTTATTTTTTATTTGTTTGTATACATTTGTTTATTTTTCAAACTCGGACCAAACAACTTAAAAAAAGCGAGCTTTACTCTCCTTTAGTAAGAAAACAAGATTATTGGTTTTAAAGATAGATGTTTTGAAATTCCCAAAATTTTTAGAGATATCCCAAAAACAACCCTTTCTGGTATTTGGTCCCTGTCAAGTCCTTGGCCCAGAAAAGTAACGAAAGCACTAAGCACGATAGCACTTGGTTTGTTTGGGCCCCGCTTCTGGGCCCGCTTATCTTTTGCCTCCACACCCGTTTAATTCATTAGCTCTAATGTACTTTATAAATGTTTAATCTCGATAAGTATTGCGCAAGTTTTATCATTAGTGGTCATATAATAGAGAACGTTTAGTACTGTAGTATATAAAAATTTATAGGTGCCAATCTTATTTTTAGTTTCCCTTTCCTTTCTGTTTAGCCGGATTAATTTCTTGGCAGTTTACTGCAGCGGAGCAAAGTTCTATTAAAGTTAAGGTATACCACAAGAAAGTATTCGAGTAAATAGAAAGAGGAAAGAAAAGTAAAATAAGATTGGTACTAATTAATTTTAATCTATTAAGTCAAACGCTCTTTTGTCTATGTTCACTAAATTTTAAACAGTTTGTAATCTTTTTACTATCAAGGTAAACAATTTATAAAGAACTTAGTTCAATAGATTAAAATAATTTGAAAGGAACTAGTTCAAACTCAAGTACTCATTATAAGGGTCCAAACCAGTCCTTTCTTTTTGTTTGTTTCCATTAACGTGCAGACTAGTAACCTTCTACCGGTTAGTAAATGTATGTGTACGCATTATTTGCATGGTTTTCAAATAATATGGTGTGTTGTTGAAGAACTGGCTGAGTTGTAGGTAAACGCAAAACTAAAATGTAGAGTTAATAGTTAGTACGAACATAGACGACGCCTGGGCACAAGCGCTACTGTGAATCTGACAAAATTTCATATAACGGGGTAACTCGTCCTTAACTCCAGCAGTGCTCTTTGAGAAAAGGGGGTTCAAAAGCTTCTATGCTATAACAACTTACTGTATTTAGAACCCTATTTCGGTAAAATCTGGTATAAATAGTTATGGAACCTAACAGCTGACGAATTCCGTTCAGTCAGACCAAGATAGCTGGGAAAATAGCTCGCTATCATATCATGCTTTAGCGAGTTTTCATAGGAAATAAAGGTACCGGTATATGGCATTCATGTGGGTCACAATATAAAACATACGTTCAGTAATAAAACAGTTTTGAGTTTTTCAAAGATTTCTGGTACATCCATCCTAACATAGCTGCCATGGCGCGACAGTTTAAGTATGAATAAAAAGTGTTAAAGTTTTGGTTCTTCTTTCATTTATGGTAAACACTTTGTATTGCCCTGCAAGCTCCAAACGCAATGTGATATCCTACGCTTGAGAGTTAGAAACAAAAGCGTATCACGGACACACTGAATAAAATTAAGCGTAAGGAGGTTTATTTTCAGCTGTTATCTTTAATTTACTGAAACGGAAGAATCCCCAGCCGTCTTTATTCTATAGGATCACACACGTGACTAAAACATACCAAGTTGGTATTTGCAGTGTAATGTCAACCTTTACTGAAGACAGTTAAACGACATGCAACAAGCATTCCAACGGCGAGCGCCAAGGATGTCATGTTCACCTGCAGTCAGAGAACCGATTTGCACTGTCATCTAAGCTCTCTGGAGCTATTGAGCTTTACAACCACAGGTTACATGCCTTGTCCTTCAAGCCTTTGTCTGTAGAATGTGTTTGGTGCAGCATGCTGCGATCCAGTTGTGCATAGCATGATAACGCACGTGGTTTCTTTGAATAAGAACTCACGTGAATAAAATCTCATGTACAGAGTCCGGCAGTGGAACGGGAAGATTACAAAAATGTCACTATAGAAAAATCACTTTTTTTGTTTTTATTTCCTGGCACCGTATCAACCAAGTAGCCTTTTACATTTTGAACACGTTCTTGAAGCATCTTAGTGTGGGTTTCCATAACTCTAAGTAGCATTGTGTAATGGAATATTGTTGATTTACTGTCGGATTATATGTCCTTCAATTTGTTCCTCTAGTTCAAGAAGGATTTACTCTAAAACCTTTAATTTCAAATAACCTCAAAGTTAAAAGACAGGAGCCGTTAAGTCTGATGAACTAGCCGGATAAGGAAAATCACCGTTTCTGCTGGTCAAGCGACCGGAAAATGCAAATTATAAAAGAGCTAGGCCAGACCAAAACTGTTTTCAAAAATGAAAATGCATATTTTATCATACAATTTTGCTTATTTAGACTTTGTGTGGGAAATAATTTCTCTAATAAGAAAAGTGTTTTTAAATAGTTCCGTTTCACTGCCGTTTCTGCCCTCACAATTAGGCTTCAAGAATGTACTCGTATTAAAAAAGAAGGAGGCCACATGGCCGTTACGGTTTTCAAATATGAATATTTCCATACTTTATCATACCATTTACTAAGTTAAGCTTTGTGCGAGAAAACAAAATTTAAACAATCATTTTCTTTATAATAAGGTTTTTTTAATGTTTCACCGCCGGATTCTGTACATTAGTTTTAATGACGACTAACTATGTACGTGGTACATGACAGTTAACGCACATACTGCAATGCCGTATTTATTATACGTATGACTGTATTGGTGTAGGCCTATGTATTTTTTTTACAAAATAATTGTACAAACAAGGCGTGACAGACTTTAGAAAACTGTTTTTGACTCAAAACCACCCTAAACAATTTACAAAAAACCTTAATTTAGCCGCTAGCCACCACTTTGTTTATTTGTCAACACTTACTTTTATTTCATAATGTTAACAATCAAAACAAAGTGGTAATTGTTAGGTCGGTTTAAAATAACCGTTTATTACAACGTTCCTGCTTTTGTCAGGATGTCATTGTGTGTAATGTCCGTGACAACGCCGACAAAGACAGTGGCTCGTTACTGGGGGTAATTTGGCATGAGCGTAGAGTGCTGAGGAAATATCCAACCACACGCACTACACTACTTACTTCAAGCAAGAACAAGAACTAGCAGAGAGAACCGTCAAATGCAGGCTATGTTAGAAAACACATTTTTAAGGTTTTAAAACGTGTATGGATCTTGTGAGACGATTCCTAAATTATTCAGTGATTTCTGGCACCAATTTAGTTAATGTACAAAACAATTGAACCAAATGTCTACTGTAGTATCTATTAAAAGCTCAGTTTCAATATTGAAAGAACCTTTATTAGACAACATGGACTAATTTTTGTTTCAGAAGCGGATTCTTTGTTTTACATTAGGTTTTAATGATGAAAAGATGCAAGTGTAACAAGTTGCCTTTAGACATAGTGCTCTCAAAGCTCCTTTCCCTACCATCTTAAATAAGCTTTTAACGAACGGCTTGAACCCTAAAATGCGATTTGGTACATATTATTACGGATACTAAAGTACGTTTGGACCTGATCAGAGAGGGGGTTGCCCCTGACAACTAAATTGGGATTTTTAGGGGTACGTCCGAAATTTCCCCTAGTTTAAGACCCCCATCTAAAGGCCATAACAGACAATCCATTGATATACTCTCAACAAAGCTTTCTGACGCTTTTTTCTAAATTGGCAGCTTAAATCTGTACGACTTTATGCCATGATAGTTGGCTGCAATCGGTTTACTTTACAAAATAACAAAAAATCAAGGATATTTTCGGTTTAAGTAGGTCATGAGCACTACATAACAAGGTGTAAATCAATAAGTTTCTAAGATGAAAAATATCATCCGTTAACTGGATAAAGTAAAAAGATGTACGATTTTTCTTTTGAACCCTATTGGGTTTCACTTTGTTGTCAAATTCTTGGGCCTCGAAAACAAAAAAGGTATCTTTGGATTTTCGATATCAAGCAAAGGGTTGGCAGCCATTTATGGACACGTTTTATTCTGCCAATCGAGAACGGATCGTTGGAAAAATGTTTTGAGGAAATTGTTGGTTTTTTATGTTTATGACCAATTTAAAATTGAAATCGCAAGCCAAGGATTCTAGTAAGTTATTTCCGACTTACCACTCTAAATCCCCTATTATATGTGTCAAAGCGTGTTTGAAAGTTTTCAGGCTTGCAAGGTTATGGCGGGTGGGTATTTTCGAAACACTCATTTGGGCATATACAAGGACAAAATTACTTTCGGAAAACAAACTAATATTTTATTTTACAACTGTTATGGATACCAAAGCTATGAAATGTTATCTCAATGTGAACAATCTTTGAAGTTAATGATACCCATCGGTATTTACGTTTATAACCATCGTTCTCGAACTAATTAAATATCTAAAACTGTTTCGAGCAAAATGGCAGGGAAACTAATTCCTTGTTTGAAAGATATTCATAACAGGCAATGTTAATGATGATACAAAAACTATCATCAATGTAGCTATGGATTTCAATTTTAACCTTACTGAAAACGGGAAACATTTTACTGATTATGAGTTAAATTTAAGTATGAAATAAGGGGTGGATTTTTATTTTTAAAGTTAAATAATATTCCCACAACTAAACTGTAAAGCTCAATTTCGTCTGTTCTGTTTGGCCGCTATGGAATAGCGTGTCATACTCATACGTCTAATTTCTACCACCATCTCTCACAAAGTATCGATTTGCCCTGAAGCAATTCATCTCACGTTGCCAATTAACGATGATGGTTGAGAGAGCTGCCACCACCTGTCCCTCTCTTATTGCTCTGGTGAGAAGGTAATGGACCCATTCTCTTGGCGAAATTAAAACTGTCAAGCGGTAGGATATTGCACTGTTGGAGGACAGGATATCACACCTCACGTACCCGACAAACTCTGCAACATCTGAGCCGTTCCTACCAACCTGTGCACTGAGTCATAACTGTGGAGTAAAGATCTTTGCTATTTAAGGTTATAGGTTCAAGCAGGCTTTCTTTACTAGAGCTAGATTTTATGCACTGATGTATGAATCATGTCTGCTGACCACTTTAATAACGTTAAGCTTAGCCTTTTTTTGTTCATCGGCCTTAAAAAAACCATTAGAATTCGAGCGGATTGTTAGGTATTATACGTTAGAAGTTGAGTAATAAATAATGATTTCCGATTAAAAACTTCTGTGCTCTATCTTGATTTTACTAAGGATGCCCTCAAAGTTAAGGACCATACAAAAATGAAATGAAATATGAGCTGACTTTTGTGTTTCAAGTGTCACTTACATGTCTAAACATACTAAAAGGTTAGTTGAAAATAGTTAAATCATAGTCGACTTTAAAAGTCAAACAATCATACAACCTTTTTTAAAATGCGTACTTCTAGTCGATTTCACAGAACAAAGAGAAATATCAGAACGAAAATTGGATACGAATCTTCCTTGAGTATTGTAGAACAATCCCAAACCTTTAACAGTGTTCTGAAAAGTTTAAATGTGTTTGATGCCGGGGCAAAGTTGCTAAAACTTAGATTGAACTTTACACATTACATGTATCACTTATATCCCTTTCATCTTTCGCACAATTTGATGTTAAGGTAATTTGAACAGTTCTAGAGATGAAGACTCCACAGTTTGGTCAAAGTACTAGTCTAGAAAATAAATTACTTATAATAATAATATAATACATTTCTTTATTTTTATTTTCACATAACTACAGGGATTACGAGTACAATAAAATCACTCTGGATGGATTCAGGGTACATCACCAAGTTGTTATTTGTCTCCTTGTTATGTCTTCGGTTCACACATAATTGGTGGAAATCAGTGTATTCAAAACTGTAATAGCACTTCATAGTACAAAACAAAAGAAATACTTTTCTCATCGTGAAAATTCACTCACTTTACCACAGGCTGACCAAGTGCAAAGAAATAAAAGGGCCCCTAGAACTAAATTGTCTGTGTAGGGGTTCCATCCTTATCCAAAAACACAACCAAAAGAGATCTGGAGCAATTGATACAAATTCATGTCATCCTAAGTATCAATAAATAAAAATAGTAACTGTACTGGGTTCATCAGACTTTTTAAACATTAACATTAATGGGACAATACAAGTAAAACAAGAACTATTTGAATTCAAAAAGCCATACATAAATTAAATCAAACTGTGTGTACATTTTGAAATGAAAATATTTTTGAACATCTCAATGTATGTCACTAATTTACTGTTACATTTCTGTAGCCTGTAGACTTTATACACTATCGTATTTGTGTAGCGTTGTCACAATAACTAAAATGTTTCAAAACAACTTGTGTGCTATTATAGGTAATATTTTGTATATGGATCGAATAGCACATTGGTAACATAATCACCTGGCAAGTGAGGGCCTTGGATTCGAGTCCTGGTTCAGTCTTACAAATAAATCCAAAATAATTGATTCACCGATTATAAAAACTAATTCAATATTTGTCTCTGCACATTACGGTAAACATTTCAGGAAAATTACCATTATAGAGGTTTAAACTGTTTTGTTGTTGTTTCTACATTAGCTAGATATCGAGTCGAGAAAAAATACACTATTCATTCAAGTATGCTCTTTAGAATATAGCTGTTAACCAGTAAACATGTAAAATAATTTTAATTTTTTCTATTTCTTAGTGTTTATTTTTGAAAAATTAAAAAGCACGTCTGCTAGTAAAGTTGAGAAACGTGTGTATTGTGTAATCTCTCAATAAAATGTTCACTAGTTTTGGCTGCAGACCAGTCAATATCAATGAAAACGCAAAAGGAAAAGGTATATAAATATGCAGTTTTCAAAACCGTTTCCATATATATTTTCTTTCACCCTGAGGTTTGCGAGTTTTACATGGAGTTGGGTTTTCTATACTATGGGTTTTTATTGTAGTCAGTCGGATTCAATACACTGTAAACGGAAACCACGAGATAACATATCTAAACTTGTATTTATGTCTTCTTTGGCTTTTTAACAACAGTCCCAGATTTAGCTTCAACCAGATAAACTTCAAAACTATCAAAGTTGGTGCCTAATGTAAACTACAAAAGTTGTAGAACATTTGATTTCACAGTAACGATTACTAGATACATTTCATTATTAGCCTTTTCTGTTATTTTGTACTTGTTGAATTGGGCAGTATGAGCCAAAATATCTGAATTTGCGATTTTATTAAAAATACCAAACCCTTAACTTTGTTTCTAATTTCAGTTTTCTTATTCCTCTCAGTTCGTTTCGAGATTTCAATGTTAGGAAATCTCCATGTCTAACTTTTGTCACCATGTTTATTTAATTTGTAACATTTTACAGTCATGTAACCTATGAAAAGGATTTGAAATTTACATGTTTTGAACTAACCTAAGATTAATTTTGTATCAGAAAAAAATTATAATGACAATATAAACGCAAAACAACCCTACTTTAACCATAATCGTATCTATTTACCAAGTTACACAGAACAAACCGTTTTAAATACAAACACTCAAAAGAAAACAACACAGTACCTCTCTACATTTAATTGATTTGAACCCTTTCCAAATGTAAATCTGAGGACTCGAAGCAAACTTTGGACCAATTACGCTTCTAATGGTTCAAGTATCACAAAGAGTTCCCTTAATTGGCTTCATTATTTCAAGTAATTCCATTCAAGAACCACTCAGCTTCAAAGTTGTTTCCCCGTATGTACTGAATGTAAAATAATTGAATCAATTCTATAACAACTTTAATGTTAACTTTTCTCATACAAATTGTGCTAGCGTACAACTTAATGTTATTATTGCTTTTATTTTAGCCATTGGTTGGATGAAGCAATAGTGTATAATCCAACCAATCTAGCAAGTGATTGTTTTGGGTTCCATTTCCATTAAATTATTGTTTTATTTCGTATAAATGCAGATTGATATGGTATAATGGTAGTTTAAACTCAAATCAAATGTATAAAACAATATGAAAATAACACAGGTACGAACTAAAACCTCTTATAAGGTTCAATTTCTGGGTTTGTCTACAACTTCATCTATAAAAATAAAGAGCTTTATTTTGTTCTATAAAATGTTAACAGTACACTCTTTACATGTATAAAACTCTCACTATATTTCGACAAGGTAACACTTTTCCTTTTCGAAACGCAATTTAAAACTAAAGGAAAGACATTTAAAAATAAATTTAAGACACGGCGAAAAAGCATTGTAATCAAACAATACACATTTAAAGTTTTAAACATTTGAAAACATTTAAATTTTGTTTCTAACATAAGAGGATAAGCCTCATGCGAAATATAGACGGTTTTTATACGTGTAAAGAGTGCTCTTCTTATTTTTAGAGAAGAGGTGTTTTGCCAAGAAATTTTAAAACCGATGCACCTTCTTTCTTATTTTTCAGAAATTTATGAATAAACAACTAGTGTTATTGGGCTAAACAGGTATGTCAAAAAGTGCCGTTGTGCATATTCACCCGGTGACGGTTGGGTCCAGTGCAGATTTATCTTCAATGTGATTAGAAGTACGAGTATTTATCTGATTAGCTGATGATTTTCTCTGATTAGCTATGATGTGGTCCGTTGTCACCGGAGACGGTTGGTGATAGGTACAGACTCGGGTTGCCAGAAGTGTAATGTAGACACTATCTAGAGGAGGGTTGGTATCTACAGGACGTTGTTGGCTAGATCTAATTTAGATTGTCCCAAGTTTCAGTCGTCTCTCATTTCGGTAACTTGTTAATTACTTTAGAGCTCTTTATGGCTACGTTGGTTTGTATGCTATTTCCTTTCCTTTACTGCCCGTCCAAGATTTATTTCTGATTAATTAGTAAATCGTTAGTTCCATCCTTTTACGTTTTCAGTTTAACTTTATCACTATTTGGGTTCAACATATCAAAACTCAATTTGAAGTTTTCACCTACAACAAATAAAAATAATTTTAATCGAACAATACACGCTCATTTAAAACTGCTGTTACACAATTATTTCAAGCCTTTAATACAGCTTTTGTTGAAAAAAAACACTAACCAGGTGTTTGACAAGAATTTGTCGAATATTTCTACAGGGTGTTTCACGACAACCCTGCCTTCAGGAACGTGTTACCGGGGTCCGTACGACCAAAAAGCTACACTATAAGATGGTCTTTAAATCATCAGGTGAGGAGATATCATAAAAACTACTTTTTAAAAGTTTTCTTGTCTTAACGCCAGATTCTTAATTTTTACGTTTGCAAAAATTAACATATAAACGTAATTCCTAATAGATTTATAGACAGATAAATTTCAAACAAGTATGCCAATTTTCATTAATTTTTGCACTGGTTAAGGTATACTTTTGCCACTTTGAAAACAAAATAATTGTCAAAAACCACGTATTTAAAAGTGTTTGTTCTTGTTGTGATCTTTTCATGATATCTCCTCACCTGATGATTTAAAGACCATCTTATACTGTAGTTTTTTGGTCGTACGGACCCCGGTAACAAGTTCTGAAGAATGGCAGGGTTGCCGTGAAACACCCTGTATCACTTTAAGCATTTCTTTATTAGACCAAGTAACAAACATATTATTAACGTAAACAATTAACGTACTGCTCAGTTTGTTTCACTTACTTTTGATCATCCGTCTTTCGTTTAAAATTGCTTTAGATAAACGCAAGTAAATTATTGATTTAACTAAACAGCAATAAAAAAATACGCAATATAGTTGCACTATGAGAAATGGAAGTTAGTAATCTTTGTTTATAACTTGTTTGACATTTGACCTGCAACCTAATGTGTTTTACAGCTACCCATTACCAGTGTGCGTTAGTTTAGTCCAGGAGTGTAAAAGAAAAAGAAACCATAACAGAGCAAACAATCAAAAGGAAATATAAGCCACTACGGTAAAACTTTGTTTGACGTTAATCTGTTTTCCTATAAGCAGAGTTTCACGGTAATAAAAAGTATTTTGTTAAAAATAAAGATTTAACAAACAATTAAATAACGATAAACCAAATACAACGTACAGGGTGTTTTTAACGCAACCCAATTTTCTAAGTAATTATTAACAAGCGCTACATGGTCATAAATTGCATCATTGGTTTGTTCACTTCAATATACAGGGTGATTTTAAATTCCCCTTAACTTTTGAACGATTGTATGTCCCCCACCTTTATTATAAATTCTAGAGTTTGTTTTGACGTACTTAGCGTCACCCACTTCCCACCCAAAAAGCGGGGAACCAAAACCTTTTAATACAAACCCCATTGTGGCACCTCAAAAGAAAGGAAACTTTAATCCAAATTCAATGACGCAAAGACAAATCTTTTTATCGAATCGTTTTTGTTGTAATACTCATAAATTCTACAAGAAATCAGGATTAAAATGTAACATTTCTGTGTAGTTTCATGGTCATTAATATAAAATACTAAACTGTCAAAAATTAGAATACCACTATATACGCACATTATTTGTCACATTATTAAATTTCATTTGTAGGTAGTTTCAATCTTTTGCCATTTAAAACGTGTAGGTTTTTAATTTTGTTGTACCTAAAACAAAGTATTTTGTAAAGGTTTAATAATAAATAAAATAATAAATAAATAAAAATGTTAGAGTCGGTGCTCCTTAACAAATAGTATTAAAGAAACACCAGGATCAACTTCAATTACGAGGTGTTTTTTTATTTAATGTAACCCAAATTTCAAACTTTAGTAAGTCATTCTTTACGAGCGTTATGTGGTCATAAATTGTATCATTGGTTTGTTCACTCTAATATCCATCATATGGTATGTATTGTTGTAGTAATATAGAGGTTTTGATTTCCTAATTTGATGTTATTGTAAAATAAACCCAATCTTGGTTTTTAGCAAAGATCAAAGAGTGTTTATTGTGTTGAAGAATACTTAATTAAGATCACTAAGTCCACTTGTGTTTTTCTGTTCACTAAAAATATGACGGAAAAGTCCATAATATCATTTAAACCTCATCACATATGTTTAGTTTTTAAGCCACACTGGCCAAATCCATATTTACTTTTTTTCTCTGGGTTCTCGTGAAAGGTTTCGTACATTGTGCGTAGGTTTATATTTTAAGAGGTCTTTTGGACAAGAAGTAAAATAGCAACAAAAAATCGCAATTCAATATTCATTGAACTATGAATGTGTTCACAAACAGTTTGATGAACGTATACAGGTGAGGCAACTGACATGTTGTATAACGTGTGGCTAAACGAGATAAAGTTTATGACAGTGCAAAAGTCACAGTTTAGCAGAAAGTAAGGGTTACGATTCAATCTCATAACTTGGAGGTAATAATGACAAAACGGAGGGGGTTGGAAGTGGCTCAGAGGTAATTGCATCTGTGTGGGGGGAGTAGTTCCATCACCCCTCGCTAGGTGCGCCAGTGTCGATCCGGCACGCGCCCAGACCTAAATACTCACCAAACTCTTGAAATAGCCGGCAAATTAAAACAATAATAAATTATATGTATTGAGTATTTAAAAGTTTTAAAACGAGTATTAAAGATTATTGTAAAAGGATTATTAATAACCTTTTCTAGTTAGGTATTTGCGAATTGCCTTTAAAAATGAGATATTTATGCCGTCCGCATGGCAAGACCCAGACCCAGGACCGTGAAATGTGCACTGCGCCAATCCTGACGCACGGAATACGTTTTGAGAATTTTTCAAAACTTAATTTGCATATGTATACAAGGTGAGTTTTAATTGTCCCCCCACCTTAACTTTTGAAAAATAAAATATTTTGACGAAGCCTTTAAGGGAATATTTTTGTAGGACCCTAAAGTTTGTTTTGATGTACTTTGCGTTAAAAACTGGGGGGGGGCCCCAAATTTTTTAAACAAACCCCTTCTTGTGGCACTTTAAAAGAAAGGGAGTTACAACGCAAATTCAACGACGCAAAATAGTATATTTCATCACTAGGTCCTAAAGTGACACTTTTTGACACGAGGTCAAGTTAAATGAGAGAGCTATGAGAGAGTGGTAAGGAAGTATTTAGAGTGAAATAAATATCTTAATTCACAATAATACTTGTTACCGTTTTTCCGCTACATGAAAAATGGTTTTGGCCCGTTTTAAGCCCTCTTTCGATCCGTAGCGGGCCTCAATCCTCAAGGGTCTATCGAGCACCAATAGAACTATTGGTTTCTAGACACTTAAAACTTAAAATACTTGATGTTTTAATCAGCGTTTCCTCATACCGAACAATATTTGGTCTAGGCTACCGCACTGCTAGGTAGGTAGTTCATTGTGAGAAAAAATGTGTTTAACATTGAAAGTATGTAAGTCTAATTATTATACTTATTGCGTTAAGTTTAACACCAGTTGCACATGTTTAGTCTTCCGGCCTGTTTCAGGACACACTAATCGTGTTTTACAGTTATTACTTTAGAAAGTGGTTGATGATTCAGTTTTACCACTGAGATTAGAGTTCCATTTGCAGTAAACTACAGTGTTTTATCTTTATTAACTCATCTGATGAACACTCTCTTGAACATTATTACGTTAATGGAAACAATTTAGATTCAATGATTTAGTTCGTAGATAAGTTCGGTGTTAACGTTTAAAACAGTTAAATTTTAATAATTTTAAAGTTGATGTTTTGTTGGATCGTCAAACAAGGTGCGAGTTGAACTCATCGACCTATAATCCTCACATCTTGAACAGGATACATACTCCAAAAGCTCCTTCAAATTAATTACAAAAGTACCTTTTTGGTAGTTCTTCTAGACCCTACCTGTAGCAAATGTCTTGGCATATTCGCCAAGATACAGACAGTTTAACTACTCCAGCAACGGGCCTTTCTAAGATCGAAGGCAAGTCAAGTAACGAATGTTCACTCCAGAAAATGTTCAATTTCCTGATTCCACTGTCAGGATACAAATGGACTTCAGTTCCTGCTGTATATTGGCTCAGATCCTTTCTTGATCGACTACCATCATATTGATATCCTGCTCGTAAAGACAAGTTGCTGTAATATTCATTGTAAGACTTCGATGACCTCTAGTGATGAGAATACTAATAGTGTATTATACACTTTTTTGAAGTTTAAATTATAAAAACAGCTTTGCAAGTTGTAAGAGTTAATCAAAATACTTGTTATTACCTTTAGACAAGATCGGTATATTAAATGTGATAATTCGTTTAGTTATTTAGTGGAATGAATACAAGTTTCATAGTTGCCAAATGCCCATTGCATTGAAAAGGCCTTTCATTGGTCTAAAATTAAGATAGTATACGCATTTTATGCTATCCATTAATTAGATGGAGAACAAATACAAATGATCTTAAAGATTAATTTCTGCATACTACTTAGGCTGGAACAGTTTTATTTTATAGCTAAGGAAGAAAGTTGGCTACTGGCTCTTGATCCTCAAAGATCCACCCTTGATACCATTTTTATTCGGTGTTAAATATTAAAAGTGTAGCGGTGAAATTCACTTGTCTAAACAATAAATTAATAAAACACTTGTCTAATCGTTAGTGAACGAAAACTTACGCGAATGTTTCATGTTATGACCAAACACCATCCATTTTTCGAACAAAGCCTATTACTCTATTCTGGTTTTGTAGGAATAAAAGGCCACCAAATGTCAACCTCGATGCCGATACACTAGAAATTAGCAACTTACCATTGTTCAAGATGGTAAAGAAGTATGGTCGATTTAGTTAGATTATTCATTTGTCGTAAATGAGACTACTTTGTTCTATAAAGATTTTTTAAACACATATATAGACGTTTTGGAGAGTCAAATGGACGGTTGAATTGAAACAAAACAGGGTTTTATTATTTTTAGTTAGTTTTGATAGTTCAGCTTTTGAATATTTTAAGTTCGTAGGTTCAACTAATACTCGTACAGCTATTGCTGTAACTGACCACCTGCGCTGAAGAGAGAGAGCTGACCTTTCTTAGTTGATCGTTTGTCTTTTCCTTGAATATCTTCAATCACACAGACCCTCTACCCTTGTTTCTAAGCTATTTATCTCATCAAACGAATTTCAACACACAAATAGTTTATCAGTATTATTGGAACAAATACAACACACAAAATCCCCTACATCCTTTTTTTGGTTCCCTATATTTATCTGATAGCTGTCAAATTCAAATTTCTTAAGGAGTTACTGTGCAATTAACTGCATAAATTCATACTCATTTCAACCGTTTTGTTCACCAATATATATTTTTGTGCCATCTGTAAAGTATATCAGGCCAGTTTACAGATAAGCTCATATCCTACTAACAACTATTCAAGGCCAAGTTGACTTACCATTTCGGCCCCACCATTCACCATCGTTAACATGTCTATGCAAAACCTTCTATAACCATTAGGTCTTTTTCCCACCAATATTATCAACCCGTCTCTATCCAACCTGCCTCACCACAACCTCTAGTTTTACGTCCTGTTTCCAACATTTTATCGTACTAACACAGCATTCAGCCCTGAGCCCATTAGACAAGTTTTGGGATTCCAAAGTGTATGGCTATAGAGTTTGAAGTATTTTTCTGGAGTTTTTCATTGTTAGTTAGCAAGAAAAATACGAAGTTTCAGTAACTGCAACAAAACTCAGTCTTCAAGTGGAAGGTAACCTGAAACATTACATAAAACATTAAAAAATGAGATAACCTAAAGTTGTCAGCGTAAGCTGTACACTCAAAGTACTACTTCTGATTTTTAATTCTTAGAAAAAGAAGAATTAAGTATTGTCTCCAACACGATGAGTTGGTAATTATAATACCAAGGTAAATATCAAGTCTGGTATACATTGTTATAGTATAAGTGAGTGATGATTGACAGGTGGAGCTAATCAGCTGATGACGCGACACAGGTGTTGTGATTCACCTGCCAATCCTTTTCGTTGTACATGAAAAGCCAGTTAGTTGGTCAGATACACGAGAAACCACTCCGACCTTTTCACGCGAACATGGAAGCTGGCTGCGGATTCAACCAGGAATCGGGTTCAAATTCAAACAGTTCCAACTATTTCCGTTGAATTCCGTTTAATCCTTTGAATTTGTTTTACTAATCTATGATTAATGATTTTTCCTTAAGTTTCTCTATTAGTGATACGGTAGGTTCAAATGTATAACAGGTGTTCTTCCGATTTACAAAACATTAAATCCTGAAAAGGTGTATGCATAAATTATTATTTAGTTACTTTGTTTAGTTGTTTACTCATGGATTTAAAAACCTACGAATGTTGACAAGGGCGTCAAATATGATACATTTTGCATGCGTCAACAAAGATGAATGATTCACACACGCAGTGTAGGTCCATGTAATTGTATGCACCTCCTTTACATGACCTTGAATAAAAAATACCATAATTTGATAATCATCAGGCTATCCGGTTTCATTCAACATTTCAAGGCCAAATTCGCAACATATTTCATTCTTTAAAAATCTTTGAAACTCGGTATATTTTATCAAATTTTAAAACATAATGTCATTTTGGTGGCCTTTTTGGTACTAAATCTGAAACAGCATTATGACTGTAAGGTCTACAAGAAAAACTATTCACAACAACATTTTGTTGAAATAATAATTGGACGAAAGTCTTGGAAACCCACTAAAAACAACATAGCTTTAGGGCAGGAATCATCTTTTAATAGGTTTCGTTAATTAACACATTGTAATTAGTTTTAATAGGTTTTGCTATTTTCCCCTGAAACTTCCAATCGATAAGAGTTGTGTATTAATTCTTTGATTTAAAATTTGTGGTCAACCAAGTCGTCTCAGTATTATTGTAAGACCATAATGTTTAATCGGGAAATCAGAACTAGTTGGAGATATTTTCTAAAATGTCCATGCTAAGATATTAAAAAATTATAAAAAAGCAATGTGGTGGCAAGTGAGTCACTAAGCATTTCTTGTCTTATGTCAAAATAAACGATTTCATGTGTTTTCGCACATTAGAAAACAGTATTGCCTTAATTTGGAACCTCTTTAACAAAAATATACATATAACTAGAACATAGTGCTTAACATATAGTTGCCAAACTGCTCATTATTATTTAATTAGGTTTTAAAATTAGGGCTATTTCCAATAGAATAAGATCTATATTTTGTGGCCTATGTTGTCACATCAAAAAATAACTTACTTAAAATACCAAACGTTTCAACAAATGAAGCAAGAACCAATTACGACGAACCCTCTTAAACTTCATCTCCAAAACAAACTTTATCCATTAAACTTGGTAAAGTTTTCTGTTTTACTCAAATATTCAGAAGCTCTGTGGATATCAACTTACATCAGCGTTGCTTAAGTGGTCTGGCAATTGAATTGTAAGAACTTAGTTATTTATAACAAACCGTACGTCATAAATAACCTTTCGAGAACTAAAGATGTGTTTAGTAAATCAGGGAATAACTTCGAGACATTCTTTGTCGTATAATTCAGAAATGAAACTTACCTATAGGGACAACGGAATCTTATGAAAAACTGTTTCTCGTTTTTGAAATGCCAAAACCTCGACGCAAAACATTGGAAAATGGTCTCGACCGCGGCTCCTCCTACGTGTTTGCTCAGCATAGGGCCTTAAAACAGCATCGCTGGACCAACTTGGCATTCATTACCTGGACCAGTACTTATACAATTACATGACTTCTTCTTAGATCAATCACTTGAACAAATTTAAACAAACCCAGAGTATGTACACATTAGGCTCTCAAATGAATGTAAAAAGTGTGGCTCAGAGGTTTAGCTCAAAGCTGTGCATGAGAAGGGTTCATCATGAACAGACAATTACTGTGAATTGAGCGAGAATACATTGCAGTAAGAAATAAAAATGTTCAAAATCCATGTGATCAACTTCCCAACGAGTGAAAAGTAAATCAGGTTTCAGCATTGCCTACATCTCATACTCTTCCTTAAATACCGTAAAATAGTCTTTGCTGGAGAAAATTAGTATTATATTACCAATAAACATAGCATATCTTTCAAAAGCTTGTACAAGTCGAACTTCTCGTTTGAAAATATTTGTTAAAAGGAAAACTCAATCGTGGATTTTTAAGAAAGATAAATAACGTTCCCAAAATATCTATAACACTTAAACTTTTGTCCCTAATTTCAAACACCTTTCCTCAAAAATACGAGGAATAAAATACTTTTGAAGTTGTGTGTATATTTTAATGTGCTGATATTCGAACCATGTTTTTACTTATAGACTGTGCTAGTACTTTGTCAAGCCAACAAGTTATAACGATAGTTTATTTAGTACAAAATAAATATTTCCATAGTTTGAATTTTAGCATTTTCGGTTTGAACAGTTGTCATGGTTATTAAATACACTGTTTATTGTAATGAAAGATACTGTTTATTGTAATGTTATTTTACGAGCTTATTATAAGGTGAATAAACTGATGATTGTTTTCCAGATATGTTGCTACTGTTTTAGTAATCGTGTTTACATGTCTTTGAAGATTGTGTATATCGACTGCAGTGACTGAACACATTGAACATTGTGTGAAAGTGGAAGAGTTTAACAAAGGAAAGCTTACATTACCCTCTCAAACACTAATTGCCTCTCAAACTGTGTATATTTCACAATCGCTGTTGACTCTTCTATTGAATTGTATTGTTTTAAAAAGCCAATTTCTCATAACGAATGTTAGAATTTGTCTGGAGCTCAGGGTTTGTTTGTAAGCAATTGATGATACTTTCTATTTATTTACCATTTAGTTGCTCATTTTATGGAAAACTTTCTAGACAACACATTTAAAAGCATGACACTATTAACATTCCCGAACAGTAACATATTTAAACAATTTTCTACCACTATCTTGGATAGATGAGCGGATTTATTTTAGTAATAATGCCAGTGCGGAACCATATTTTTATACTAAGTTTAATCCAAATCGGAGCACAAATACAGCTTTTCAATCGATATACCTCTTTTAAGGAAAATTCCGGTCAAAAGTTGATTTTAATTATTTATGTCCATTAATGATATTGTTCTTATCTGGCAACACGGTAAAGAAAACATTATAATTAGTTTCTCTAAAATCTTAACTCGTTTTTAAATATGTATTGTATAATATAGTGTTATACCAGTAAACACGTAATTAGGTATGATTGAATATGAAAGAGAGGTTAAGTGGTGATTTGCTCTGCAGGTGGGTGAGACAGAGTAGTTTTCTCACCCCTCGCCAGGAGCACTGCATGTCGCTGGCACGCTCCCTCAGTCAGCTGAGAGTAGCGTCCTGATCAGCTGTTCCTTGTAGCCACGTGTGTGCTGTGTACTCGGACTCGGTTCCACAAACTGCTAAGGAATACCAACAAGCCTGCTTCACTATCAGGTAACTATGAAGACAGATCAAATTGTGTTTGATGGCTATTGTAATAATTATTACTGCCGCAGTGTTGTACCAAAATGTCATGTTAACGTTACTAAAGATTTGTAATCTCAGGTAGTTTCTATAAAAAGTTAATTTCCAACTGTTAGAGCAAGATAAAACATGATTAATACAACTTAGTGTATTTTAAGCCTGGTACCTGAAGTATGAAATAATAGCACTTGTCTAGCAGACACATCATACACAAAGTATTGTTTTTTAGAGGCGTATTGTTATAATGTACTCGTAGTTACATTTGTATTGTTTTGAATTCGACTCAAGTGGAAAGCTAATTTCGGTTGTTCCCGTTTCAAGCCAGTCAGTAATTTTTAAAACTGTATGTTTTGAGCAGTAGGCCTATTCCATCAATTGGATACAATACTCGTACATCTATTGTTGGTTCAGACTTTTAGATTGTTGCAAGTATATGCAGATTGTTGGGTTGGTTATACATTTAGCTGGTTATATGTAATTTTAAGAAAGTCAGCCCAATCAGTTTTTTTTTAATAAAGTAATCTTTACCTAATTGTTGCGAGCAATTATTAACCTTGTACAGCAAAATGAAAGTTTACGTTCTAAACAAGAATCGCCTTAATCTTAAAACACTCCCGTTCTAAAATGGCATTAGGTTAGAGACTAAAAAGACGAGGCGAGTAACTCTTCATTGTTAAACCTCCCCCGCAGAGCAATTTCCTCGCCGGTGGACAGTTTTAATTTTGCCAGGAGAAAAGTCCATTAACTTCTCACTGTGACCATTAGACATCTGCCGTCTCCAGACAAGTCACGTGATCTTGTGGCCAACTCTGTGAGACCTGTTAGTTTCATTCTTCGACAGTTTCCTGTGACATCGTCAAACTTATTCTCACCATTTTGTACTCTGTAGTAAATTACATTGATAGCGGTTTGGCTTTTGCCCACTAACTTAAAAAAGCTTTTTAACATTGACATTTGTTATGTTTTACACATTTATAAATTAACACAAATAGACCGTGTTTTTATCTTGTCTAATAATTTCGTATACCAAATTAAATTCCTATATGTAACACAAAACCCATATATCATGTATATCAGACATTTCATTAGTTTCTAGGTGTGTGCGCTCTGCTGTCGGAAATCAGTATGAGTGAAAGCGAAGCTGAATAACTACTGATACAATTTAGTAGTAAATGTGTGGTTTGGTTTCACACTTGAATAAAAATTTGGAACTAAAATTTTGAATAAAAACTTATTAGTGTGACGATTTGGTTGTAGGGTAAATCAACAGGAAGACTTTCAATTATACAAGCTCTTTCAATAGCACGCTATCATCGCCAGGCGTGTTACAAAAATTAATACAAAAGTAATCACTTACTTCCTCGAAATATTAGGACAAAAGTTATAGAAACATATGACGCAAAGGTGTAGAGGAAATTAAATTAATATACAATTTCCGTCTCACAGTGTGATTCTAAATAGGGCGCCAAACTACAAAAATAAGCTCTTCAAGATTTAAAAATTAAAAAAAATGTCTATAACATTGGCCCAAACATGCTTAGTTTGTCCGCTGTGGCCGTCTATTTTATTAATTTTGAAGTTTTAGAAAGCCCCCTCGTGTAGTAGAATTTTATATGAAGCTTAGTTAGTAAATATAACGAAACGTCACATACCTGACCTCAATGTGGTTAAGTGGAAGAGAGGACTTTAAAGTCCTAACTTCGCCACTAATAAAGACGTTTTTCATTTCATTTCATTTCAATGACGTCACTCTAACCTAAAAATAATGGTAGCCTTTAAGAGCTTAGGAACTTTCAATCTTAAAGTAGTGCGGGATCGTATATACGTGACTGCCTAGATACAATTTATAAAACAATTTTGCGGGACCATATACACTTGACAGTGTTTCAAAACCGGACGAATAATTTAAGAATACCCTGTACAATGGTTTAAAAGTAGTAATAAATAACAAACGCATTCTAAACCCATGTTCTTAGAATTTATTTACTACAAACATTTATTAACTAATTAAACTGAACGTTAACATTTAGTCAAATTTAAAATTAAAATTAAAATGATGATATTAAAATGATGCCTGCCAACAATATGTACGATTTCACTACTCATTTCACTAGTGGAATGAACTACGTTATTCATTCATTTAGCATTTACTGATTTAATATATTTTAAATATATTAATTATCTAATCGTTCATTAACTAAGAGTTTCCATTAAATTGATTTCAAACACAAGACTTAATAGACAATTATTACAGACGAAGTTTTGAAAGGAAGCGAAATTGTTGAGGGTTGGTGACTCCTAACTGTAAAGAAAATAAAGGAAGAAAACCGAACAGTATAGGACAAGTTTGATTGGAGTTGGACAGTTAAAAAGGATTTCCTATAAAAGCTCTTTGCAGCTCCATTTCAGTCGACTTGCCACTTAGAGAAGTTTTTCGTGTTGTCTTGAAAAGCTTAATACGACTTTAACAGACCAGAAGACGTAGTTACTTTGATGGAAAGTGTCATTATTTACTGAAAATATGGAAAGCCTTTATATAAATTATAAACTGAGTCACATTACACATTTATATTATTTACAATTTTCCACTCATTTAAGTCCCCTGCAATAGCACAAGAAAAATGCATTATGCATTTATTTTTATGGTAAACAAATTATTATTATTTCAAGTTTTGGAATGGAGTTATTATTTATTGAGAAAACCCAGTTTAGTTTATATTCAAATTGTACCAGGTTTTATTAGTTTGAAGTTAGTCTTCACCAACATTAAGACCTGCGACACAAGTACCTCACTCCTTGTTTTCCTGCACCCTCAGCACACCACGCAGTTATATTGATCCCAATTAAATATTTTATGTCGGACCTTTATGCTTTGGTTGTTAAGAATATTAGATTTTATGTTGGTACCCATATCAGTTAATTTCCAACGTTATATACAGGGTGGTTTTAAATGTCCCCCACTTTAACTTTTGAAAACGGAAATATTTTTAAAAACCCTTAAAGAATGTTCTTATAGGATTCTGAAGTTTGTTTTGACGTACTTTGCGTCACCCACCCCCAGCAAATATCCGGGGGAAAGGCCCCCTAAACGATAAAATAATGTTTTATCTCGATTAGTTTTTTTTAATACCAATTTAAAGATGACATAAAATCAGGGTTAAAATGCATAAATTTCACGTACAATTCATTTTGAATTAGTAAATTTTCTTTAAAATACTCTATGGGATTATGTTATAGGGTACATTTCCCTCAGAGTATTGTGAAGAATCTTTTGTTATTCAAAATAAATCTTATGTGAAATGTGGCATGTTAAACCTGATTTTGTGTCATCTTTAAATAGTTATAACAAAAAACAAGCCGATATAAAACGATTTGATCTTGCGTCGGTGACTTTGTGTTTAAATTTCCTTTCTTTTAAGGTGCCACAAAGGGGGTCGGATTTAAAAAATTTGGGGACCCTCCCCCTTGGATTTTGACGCAAGTACGTCAAAACAAACTTCAAAATCCTATAAAAACATTCCCCAAAGGGTTTTACAAAATATTTCTTTTTTCAAAACTTACGGTGGGGGGTATTTAAAACTTATCCTGTATGTTTTTATATCTGTCAATATTATATAGTACAAAACCAATTCCTACACAGTGGTTAACACTGTATATTTGGTGGTAACAAACAAAAATATTTGATTTTGACGTATATAGATATGAGAAATTGGTGATTGTAAACCCCCCCGCAGAGCTATTTCCTCACCGGTGGACAGTTTTAATTTTGCCAGGAGGAAAGTCCATTAACTTCTCACTGTGTACATCTGCTGTCTCCAGACAAGTCACGTGATCTTGTGGCCAACTCTGTGAGACCTGTTAGTTCCTCAGCCTGTATCTTACAATCCCATAAGGCTGTTAAGTGATGTTAGCTGCAGGAATCTCACGTGTTTCACTGCAAAACACCTGTTTAACTCTAGTTTCCCGTATGTAAACTGTTTCCCCAATGGTTTACATTAAAGCCATCTATACATTTTAATTCAAACACAATGTGAGTTAAAAACAGAATTTTTATCTAAGAAAAAACGTGTAGGCTATATGCTAAATTTACAGATGTTGAAACAAAATTTCTCGACCATTAATATTAGTTTAATGGTTTAACGGGTTTCCGAACTAGCGTGTTTCTAATATGATATCAGAACAGTAAACACTTGCTTACGAGTAAAGTTAAGTTATAACATCTGTTGTAAAACATTAGAGCCGATGGTCGTCTAATGGAAATAGTGTCTCTTTCCCCCTCTAAGATCTGTAATTTTAGATAATGACCAGTAATTGAAGAAGAACAAAGAAATCAGGAGACAAGGGAAACAAGTTTTACAGCTTTATGAACCTTGGTCGTCTTTAGCACCATGGTATACGAGTAGAAAATCCATTTAGTTCTAGCAGCAAGATTTCAACTTTTAAAACGAACTACTTGAGTACTTGAGATATTCATAGAACATGTAATCTAATTAATGAAAAGAAAATTATCTGTAATACGGTTTACATAACATTTCAAAACTAAACTATAATTTTAAACAATAATTCATTAACAATTAAGAACACCCGGTAAACATCATCACTTCAAAACAAGTTGAATAACGGTGTTCTAAAAGTATCCACCCTGTATTGATTTCCTTGGTGCACATATTACACACATATTGCTTACACATATTGGCCAACACACTAAACTTGTTTATCACTCTGGCAGGGGAGCTCCACGGTTTAATATAAAACTTGGACCTTCAATATCCAGCTACAATATTGTGTTCTTAAATGTCTTCCCTCCCTCCTTCCATCAAACTGCAACCACTGTTTTCACAGCTGCAATCAATCATACGCAACTTCACTTTGTTTTTATGTTGTGAAAATAAAACGAAACCAACTACAAAACTATAAGATTCTGTTTAGTTTTACCAGGGTTAAATACTACTATGTTTACATTTAAGAAGGAATGCATAGTTTTAAAAGATATTCCGGAAAGAATTGCCTTAGGGCTTGGGGAGCAAATCTGATAGCGGATGCAGTTTAATAAGATACGATTTCGATAGCCAACATTCAACTACATTTACTGCGACGAACTTTCCACTTAAAGTACATCGACTGACTCGAAAAAAATGTGTTAATCATTTAGGAAAGGTGCATATTTAAGAACGATGCTGTTTACAAATTAGGGAAAGAGAATTCATTGTAACATTGTAAACTCACTTTTCCATCAACAAGAACAGCTGGCCACAGAACCGCCTTAACGAGAATCTTTCACTCCGATAATTTTTCCATTACTTGGTAAGAGGACTCGCGTTCGTGTAGGCAGGAGCGGAACGGCCTTAAAGTAAATAATTGAATTGGGCAAAATATTTCTTTTTCGTAATTTTAAAAATATAGTCAGTAGTAAAGAGTTCATTCAGTTGTTTGTTTAGGAATTTGACTGTTGGCAACTAATTTAGGAAGATCCGGATGCACTGGTTGCTTAATTTTCAATAAGGGCTTGCATCACTCGAAGATCCTGTGAAAGTCCATGAGTGACAGTGTAGGTGGTCTGAAAATATGGGTCATACGTCAATATTCTCGCAAGTAATGAAAAATCGAATATATATGCAGTATTACACTTACCCAAATTCCCATTCATATTTCATTCTCAACCATCTTGCTACCCTGTCAGTCTGTGGGTCCCGAGGCCTCTCAATTACGTGCCATCGTTATGATCATCATACAATAGTAAGTTCTTCTGTGCTGTAATATGCTTCCGAGATTAACGGGGTTTCAAACAAATTTTTTATGTATTTGGCATTGCGGCGACTTTTGTCGAATTTAGAATAGTATTGTCAAAATTTATTCCTGCCTGAGAAAGAAACCTTTGTAGGCTACCATTCTGTGTCTCCAGTTCGGCACTTTTTCCTCCCTCTAGTATCATGGGTGTAAACCACTACCTCTTACGTGGGACTGTTTTGGATAAAAGTACCGTCTTCAAATGTAAGGGCAGGGTATAAGTATCAACAGTTTAAAATGTTTAAAAGATGGTTTACCCAACTCTCCAAGTTTTGCAATTGTTCCGACGGCCTTCTGGTGAAAATTAACAATCGAGAAAGGTCTAAGTTTGTGCAACCTCGTCACTAGACCAATCCATTAAGTGTGAGGGTAGATAAGTTCTAATTACGCAGTCATCAGAACCTGGCCAGTATTTTGACAGTGGCCTCAAAATATAAATTCCTGTGGACAGTTTTGAGCAAACGCTATGTACGTGTGACCTCTAATTAACCAAGTGTATTCAAAGAAATGTTTTTGAGTAGACTTCTTAGATTTTATAACCTAGTTCTTCCAGTTCATACTCCGTCAAAACATCATAATAATTAGCTTGAAATATTTCGGTCTCGCTGTGGAGTACTATATTCAGCCACTGATTAGTTGAAACAAAGTTACTTGCTGACTGCTATCCTGTAGGTGGCAGGGCTTGCCCATTGGAGTAGGGATGTGAACTGTCGATGTTCTCATTGCATGTGATACTATGGAAAAGTCTTCTTCAGGACTGGTTGTCAGTAAATCATTATTGTTAACCAAATTAAAAATGAAAATCCCTGTGGATGGTTGGCCCAATAGAATAGCAGACAGCAATTAGCTCAGTTTCAGCCAATAAGTGACTGAAGATGGTACTCTACAACGAAACCGAAATATTTCAAGCTAATTACAAGTATTATGATGTTTTGACGCGGTACCATCCGGAAGAATCAGATCATAGTTATGACACGGCCGCAAAAGCCTTTGCCTTTCTGAGATTTTGGGGCATCCAATATTATACTATAGGATTTTGAGTTTTTCTTTTGTTGCCAAACAAAAATTATTTGAAGGTTGGTTTGGACGGTTTCTATGATATAGTGTGAGTTTGATTTATTTGTTTACCATGCACTTTTTTGTCGAAAACACTTTTAAAATTAAAGACAATATAGTAAACTTTGTGTAATAATGACACTAACATAGAATAAAATACCTGATTGTATACTAATTATGACAGTATTAAGATATTAATTATTAATCAATGGTCGTCTGTAAAATCTTCAGGCAAGATAAATGGGCCACAGAATTATAAATATGGGACAGTGTGCCGGTAATGGTTTGTGGTCTGTATACAGTTTTCACATGTTCTAATGGCACCCCTTATCCGTTACACTGTTAATGTGTTGACCACTAATGTCGTCTGTTATCACTTAGTGTGTTAACTGCTGCCTAAATACTTGCTATAAACGCTAAATAGTTGCCACGTTCCATTCAACTATCTAAGTGCTGTTCATCTTTAGCCCTTTTGCTTGTATAAGGGTAGCACTTTAACAAACTAACTGTATGCCTAAATTAACTAAATTGAAGAATTCATATGCCTGAACTAACTATTTAGGATTGACGTGGAAACTGGAAATTTAGAACAAAAGTAGTCCTTTATATACTTGTATCAATTTTGATTTAAAAATTCTTCCACTTCAACCCCTGCAAAATTAGAAAACAGAATTGTGCCTTCACAGTGCCTAGTTGAATATTGAATTTGTTGGACATGTTGAACTATACTATAATGCAAACGTGTGATGACATCTTGAATCTGATGGACAGTTTTTAGTGTGGAATCAAAATATCTACATTTTTAGTTGTTTCGTTTTTTTAGTATTTGCTATTTTGACCTGGTATACGATACATTCCATATGTTTTTAATGAGAAATGTAAAGCTTTTATTAGAGTTTCAAAGCCAATACTATCCTTTTATTTGCAGTCTGGTATAATTTGTTGAAGTAGATTAAAGTTAACCATTCGCTTGTTATTTGGGCTGATTCAACATTCATTGCCACACTGAGCCTTTCAACACGTCCTATGGAATGTGTCATTTAGCCATAATGGCCTTAACTTATTATTAAAACGTGATTTACTCAATAACTATTAAAGATAGTAACAGTAATAAAATACAACAAATGGAAGTTATTTGATTCCGACTAAACATTTTAACTTAAACATTTTGTAGGTACAAGTATCATGTTTAGTGAATTTCCTTTGAAAAAATATATATTCATTCCGTCCGCATGGTAAGACCAAGACCTGGGACCATAACACGTGCACTCCAGAACACGTTTTCAGCATTTTTTCAAAACTTTATATGCATACACACGCATACAAAGTTTACAAACATACAAAGTACATATAAAGTACATAAATAAAGTATAAAGTACATATAAAGTATATTTACAAAGTGAGTTACAAATGCCCCTCCCACCTTAACTTTTTAAAAGGAAAACTTTTGAAAAACCCTTTAAGGAATGTTCTTGGATTAAGGGGTCCTGAATTTTCTTTTGACGTACTTTGGGTCACCCATCCCCCACCCGAAAATGTAGGGGAAGGGCCTCCCCAACCTTTTAAAAGGAGCCCCTTCTTGTGTCACATCAAAAGAAGGGTAATTTTATTACAAATTCAACGACGCAAAATTTACTATCTAAATTAGTGTTTTTGTTATACTTGTTTAAATATTACAAGTTGTCAGGTCTAAAATGCCACATTTCACATACAATTTATTTTGCTTGACAAATCATTCTTATACATCCTTTAAGGAACTTTGTTACAAGGTTGTGACATTTCCTTCGGAGGATTTTGAAGAAAAATTAATTTGTCAATGTAAGACTACTCCTACAAGTATCTTCGTCAATCCCTGGTGGTTCACTTAGGCAAAATTGAAATTTAACAAGTAATTTAAACTCTTTGTCCAGTTGTTAATATGTCACCCTGTGCATAGCTGTTCAAATCGGTGGTATTATCATTAGGCAAAGCTGTGTTGTTAAAGGCAATAACAAAACAAATGTGCTTATATTGTCTTGTTTTGGAAGTTTTTTAAATATTACTCTGTGTTTTGATTGATGAGGGAACTCAAGGTGCACTTGGACTGTAGCACTGAAGGGGGTAAGGCAATGTATTTTTATTTGCGGTTGTTAAAAATATAATAGAAGTAATTTTGAAGTACAATTACTTCAATTACTATCCACCTTAACAGTTACCTTAACGTGAGCTATAAAATATAATTTTAGCTAAGCTAATTCAAGGAGTTATTATGCACAGTCCCTCTTCACATGATCTAATGGGGCGCAACTAGGTCTGACAGCTGGAGAAGTCTGTGAGGCTGATGCAAATGATGCGTTGTACAAGGGTGTCTGTGGACCATCAGTTAACCTGCTTAGACTTGGCCACGAAACAATTCAACACATCTGCACATCCACGGCCACTTACCAACTGTTGGCACTCACATTTAATGAGTAGGTGAACCTGCTACAACAGAAGATGAATTCGGGTACGGGTGTACACTTCACTAAACCTCTACCAAACACCTTCGCTTGGCAATTCAAATTGACATAGTGTTTTCTGGAATCAGCAAAGTTAGTTGTCTTAGGGGAAATCGATTATCTGCAACTAACGGAATGCCTTTCGTTAAATTTCTTCAAAGTTAGAGTTACGTCAACATTTGTCTATCGTAGCGTACATTTCAAATGATCAAGAAACACATGTTTTTGCATAGCTGTACAACAGGATCTGAAGAAAGATTGGCAATGGTTCTGAAAAGGCAGGAGTCACATTGGATTTGTAGAGTCTGATATTTATGTGACGTGTTGAATCCATTCAAATTGAGCAGGAAATGGAATACAAGGAACAGAGGCGCAGTTTGTTATTCGTAGTGTCATCTCGTGAGCCGACAACAGTAGAGTTGTACATTTAGATCTTTACTAAGTTAGAAACCTTTTCGTGTTTTCAATTGAATGTTTACGAATTTAATACTTTTTGCAAAACATCTACTGTATTTTAATTGCATTTATACATTTTCATAAAACAACTGATAGGCCTACGAGAATGGTGTAGGTCGTAGAACAATGTGTAAGTCAATCTGTAACAATCTATGTATTTAATATGGTTTACAACAACCAATTAATGGTAGCCTAAGGTGTCAAAATTAAACAATGTTTATTAATGGTGACTGGAATTACGAATGTAAACATTGAAGTAAACATGGCTTCAGACTCAAGATATGAAACCTAAACTATGTGCTGTTTTGTTTGATCAATAGTTCAGTTTCTCAGTTAAAAACAAATTTTATTAGCATAACAAAGACGTTTGTAGGACTTCGGTTAATCGGTAGTTAATCGGTAAATTGTAACCATTTACTTCTTGTTACCTAAGTTTTCCTCCAAGGTTATTTCTTTCCTGCCATTTATACAGGATGAGTTTTAAATGTCCCCCCACCTTAACTTTTGAAAAAGGAAATATTTTTAAATTTTTGAGGAATGATTTTAGTGGATTCTGGAGTTTGTTTTGACGTACTTTGCGACGCCCACCCCCACCTGAAATCCGGTGGTGAGCGCCACAAGTGTTTTATCTCGACTAGTTTTTTTGCTATACCAATTTAAAGATGACACAAAATCAGATTAAATTGGCACATTTCACATACAATGTATTTTGAACGACAAAATTTTCTTCAAAATACTCAATAGAATTATGCTATATAGGGTTTTGATGTTTCCCTCAGAGTACGAGTATTTTGAAGAACATTTTGTCATTCAGGATCAATTTCATGTGAAATGTGGCATTTTAAACCTGATTTTGTTTCATCTTTTAATTAATATTACAAAAAAAGATTCGAGATAAACAATTTTCTTTGCGTCGTTAAACTTGTGTTAAAATGTCCTTTCTTTTGAAGTGCCACAAGTGGGGAGGGTTTGTATTTTTCTTAAATTGGGGGTTCCTCCACCCCGAATTTTGAGTGGGGATGGGGGACGCAAAGCACGCTCAAAACAAACTTCAGAATCCACTAAAAACATCCCCAAATGGATTTAAAAAATATATCCTCCCTAACCCTGTATGTTATATTTTGATTTGAAACAGCCTAACTTATAATCTTGAAATGTTGGGTAAGGTCACTAGTAATAAGACACAGTTTAAAAAGATAACCTTTTCCATTCCTTTATTTAACATCGACTAAATGTCTGGCATATTTTAGACAAAAGTGTTTAAATGTAAATGTCGTTTGTTGATTAGATTCGTCAAATAACAATTTCAATAGAATGAATCCCATGGGATAAAGTGTGGATATAAAACACTAGTGTCTTAGGCAACGCTAAATTGGTATCGTTTTATGCCCAAGTTTATGTCTTTCAGCGAAGACTCAACAGTGCAGTCGACAAAGTAGTGTTCATTCTTCAAAACCAATTTGCTACTCGTAAATTGCGTTGTAAACTTGCATTTGATTTCTTAAGTTCTTAGCAATAAAGTTGAACGCGTCCTTTTGTTAACTGGTAAAAGCGTTACGATAAAATAATATCTGGAAGTCAAAGATATAATTTGTTCAAATTAAAAATGTAGAGGATCAAACGTGTGTTAATGTATCTTTCCCGAGTTAGCAATTAATCGAATCAAAGTAATAGCTCTAATATTCCTACGGAAATTCATATTTTGAATTAAAACATAATTACTCCTACAACTGGCTCTTTATATAGGTTTCAATAAAGATAAGCTAATGCTAAAACACAAAAGATCTGTTACATATTCTCAATTTAGATTTCTCGTTTGACGTGGCAAAGTTAGAACTAAAGAGTGAAAGCCAACAACCGCTATAGCTCGATTGGTGGACGTTAAACGTTGGCTCATAACAAAAGGTTTACTTTAGACCCTAGTGATTAAATACCTTATTCGTTAAAGCTGTTAAACGAGATGTAAAGGACGATGTTTTATCAAATATTATTAAGGGCATAAGACAGACCTTTAAAGAATTTAATGAAGCTTCATTCACATTTTACTGTTTGGTTTTCCATCCTTGACAGCTGTTTTCTAAGTGCATCTAAAGTGATTCTTTACATAACGTAATATCTTTTCTCATACCAACCGAGAATATATTACATTAGTTCAACTTATATCATATTAGTTTATATGATATTATGGAAACAACAAAATCCAGATTTAGAATGTAAACTTTGCTTAGCTATAACTTAAGTGATAATGATTACGTAGAAAACTTTACTTTAAAAAATGTTGGCTCAGTTAAACCGTTTCAATGTCAAGTTTACCATAAGACATAGATCACATGTTTTGGCCATTTACGGTCGATTACGTTTTCTTACATAATCCCCAGCTAATTCGAACAAGTGTATTACAAGTTTTATTTGTTTAAATGTTATTTTAGTAAACTCCTTTAATAGTAACATGATAATATACATATAGTTTCTGTATATGTGTCACTTTCATCGACAGGACTTTAGGAAGTTCAGCTTCACAATTGTTTCGTAGACCATAAAATTAATTCTGCTTCAGTTTAACTGATACAACTCATAAAATTTTACTATCTTGTGTTGAATAATACCATAAAGAGTTATAAAGAACATTAAGATGTTTCCCAAGGCTGGAAATGTATTCACTTAAGGGCAAGCAGAGGTAATGTAGGAGATCTGAGTCCCGGGCCGGACATCGACTTTTAAATTGGATCTGTCAAAAGTCTGAAGACGCAGCGGGACATGAAATATTCACGTGATCCCGAGGGAGAGCTTTGCCTTCAGTTCTACCAACCACTCGGTAGTGCACTCACGCAGTCAGTAAATAGTTACTTAAGAAACTACACACAACAGCAGACAGAACTTGTATAGATGATGAGGAAAAGCTATAGTTGTTACTACAGGGGAAAGTTCGCTATTCGTGAGGTACTTGTTATAATCGGTGATCCAAAATATTCTTTGGCAAAAATAAGAGGTCGTTGTCTAATGCCCTGAGGATCAGTAGGATTGAGTTTTAATACATGTTTCAACAGTTACGCACAATGTTGTTATATTCACTGTTCCATATTTACAAAAACGGCATCAGCTGTTTATCACATTGTTGCAACAATCAACAGTGTAAACATAACAATAGTTAAGAAACAGATGTTTGAAAATAATCAGGTTTTTATGACCTAGTACGCACGGCTCGTACTTTGGGAAACTGAAAATAGTGATATCGTCCCAAACTTGCCAGCCTTATACTAATAGATAATCGATGATTGTCACTGCAATGTTTCTTCGTGATTTGATTAGCCTATTGTTTAAATTAACCAATATAATCTCGCGGTATAACTATTTTTTGACTCAACTTTATTTGTAGAACACCGATTTATAACGTGAACATCTAAACAGAAATAATAACGGAACATCTAAACACAAAAGGTAGGCTAGATGTAATAAATTTAGAGTTAAACCACTATTATGTTGTAAAAGTTCAACAATAGTACAGTAAAATATAGTACAATATGGATAAGTTAAGCGACTACTTTATTCTATTACTTCCGATCCAGCAACAACTAAATTGAAATAATTATACTGAACAGATTCCCATGCACATATAAACTAATCGTTTCCAAATTGATTAAAAATTCAATTTTTAATTGTTAAATTGAAATAATTGGTTTAAGTATTGGCACGTGGATACAGCTAACATTTTACTCAATATCAGGAGGTTTGCTAAAGACTTTAATAACCTAGCAAAACGAGAAACGTGACTGTGCCTTCAAAGCGGAAATATCGGATTATGACTTTGTCGCTGTCTGAAAGTATTACAGTTTTAAATACGCAATCTTCCGTACACTAGACGAGGTGTAATCATTACTCTGGGGCAAAGAATGTTGCTGTTTTACAGGAAGACAAATGCAAAACGAATTTTTAGCTCTGAGTATTAATCGGTGATCAATGTCTTTACTAATGTGGTTTGAATAATACTGCAGAAGTTAAAATATGAGTACAGGTATGGGCAAAAAGAGTTAATTTGTAGGATTTGGTGTTCAGATTTAAAATTGTTTGAAAGCCATAGAGATTCAATGGAACCTGATACCGTTTTGCTTTATTCTAAAAGTGTATTTAGCGTCTTAAATGTAAAACTCTAAGGTTTTGGTGCGGTTAAAGTTCAAGTCAAATACTTGTGTATCAACTTTCTTGGCCAACTGTTATATCTTACAGAGTAATAATTGGCAAACAATTATTATTATAGACTCGCATCCTGACCTAACGGCATCCTTAAGGCAACGAATCAAGATTGGGTCGTCAGGAGTTTTTGGTTCGGAGAAACCGTTTTGTTTCACCTTTTATTTATACAATTTATGGGACAGCCACCTTAATTGACTTACACAAACACACTGATAACTCAACCAAACGTAAATTGTAAATTCTTCATTCTCGTACGATAGGGAATCTCATAAGAAATCCCCTCTAAACCCGCCGTGCCGAAATTAGTTTGAAAACGTTTAGCCGTTAGTAAGTTAGGTTGGAGAGAGTTGTGAACTGTGAAACACCCTGTCTTAAATTTAGTACCAATTTAAAACAACACTATACATCAAAATAAAAATCATCAAAATTCTCAACCGGTTTAAAAAATCCTTACTTAAAGGTGAAGATTTAGGCCTTATAACATTTAGGCTTGATAAAAAAAACTGAAAAATACTTCCCAAAGTGTTAGTGAACTCTCATGAATTACTTTGAAACTATATTTTGAGTATAATACGTCATAAAAATTTAAATAAACGTGGCCCAGAAATAAAATAGTTTAAATTTCAATTAGTTTGTTAAAGAGTCTTGGTCCTACCAAGTTTTACATAACTTGTTTGTAGGGATCACATGCAAAGGATTATGAAATAATTAACACAAATACATGCATACAGTTAATGTATGGTATCATTGTGTTATTTTATTTTTTATAATAATTTAATAATGGAGGTTATGTGGCAGTTAACAATGCAAGTACCACATACGGTATATGGTCCACAATTAGGTAATTTGAAATGGTACAGAGTAAGACGTAACAACAACGAATGGAAATAACTAAAAGGTTAGTTAAAACCCATATTTATATACTAGTTTTTTATAAAACTATTACTGCATATAACAAATATCATTCCATTTCAAATTAATCAATATGTCTTACTAGACCAACACTAATCAAAAAACCAAACAACTAACAAGCTGACAACAGCCTACAGTCACTCTCTCACGACATGGTGTACACTTCTACATGTACTGATATACATAAGGGAGAGATAAGTTAACAACATTTAAAGCTAGGATCAGCTCAGAGTATAGAAGACGAGGCTGTGATTGTGCCTGATTGAGCGTGTAAAGAACCAAACAACTAACAAGCTGACAACAGCCTACAGTCACTCTCTCACGACATGGTGTACACTTCTACATGTACTGATATACAAAGGGAGAGATAAGTTAACAACATTTAAAGCTCTGGATCAGCTCAGAGTATAGAAGACGAGGCTGTGATTGTGCCTGATTGAGCGTGTAAAGAACCAAACAACTAACAAGCTGACAACAGCCTACAGTCACTCTCTCACGACATGGTGTACACTTCTACATGTACTGATATACACAAGGGAGATAAGTTAACAACATTTAAAGCCTGGAGGATCAGCTCAGAGTATAGAAGACGAGGCTGTGATTGTGCCTGATTGAGCGTGTAAAGAACCAAACAACTAACAAGCTGACAACAGCCTACAGTCACTCTCTCACGACGTGGTGTACACTTCTACATGTACTGATATACACAAGGGAGAGATAAGTTAACAACATTTAAAGCTCTGGATCAGCTCAGAGTATAGAAGACGAGGCTGTGATTGTGCCTGATTGAGCGTGTAAAGAACCAAACAACTAACAAGCTGACAACAGCCTACAGTCACTCTCTCACGACGTGGTGTACACTTCTACATGTACTGATATACACAAGGGAGAGATAAGTTAACAACATTTAAAGCTCTGGATCAGCTCAGAGTATAGAAGACGAGGCTGTGATTGTGCCTGATTGAGCGTGTAAAGAACCAAACAACTAACAAGCTGACAACAGCCTACAGTCACTCTCTCACGACGTGGTGTACACTTCTACATGTACTGATATACACAAGGGAGAGATAAGTTAACAACATCTAAAGCTCTAGGATCAGCTCAGAGTATAGAAGACGAGGCTGTGATTGTGCCTGATTGAGCGTGTAAAGAACCAAACAACTAACAAGCTGACAACAGCCTACAGTCACTCTCTCACGACGTGGTGTACACTTCTACATGTACTGATATACACAAGGGAGAGATAAGTTAACAACATCTAAAGCTCAGGATCAGCTCAGAGTATAGAAGACGAGGCTGTGATTGTGCCTGATTGAGCGTGTAAAGAACCAAACAACTAACAAGCTGACAACAGCCTACAGTCACTCTCTCACGACGTGGTGTACACTTCTACATGTACTGATATACACAAGGGAGAGATAAGTTAACAACATCTAAAGCTCTGGATCAGCTCAGTGTATAGAAGACGAGGCTGTGATTGTGCCTGATTGAGCGTGTAAAGAACCAAACAACTAACAAGCTGACAACAGCCTACAGTCACTCTCTCACGACATGGTGTACACTTCTACATGTACTGATATACACAAGGGAGAGATAAGTTAACAACATCTAAAGCTCAGGATCAGCTCAGTGTATAGAAGACGAGGCTGTGATTGTGCCTGATTGAGCGTGTAAAGAACCAAACAACTAACAAGCTGACAACAGCCTACAGTCACTCTCTCACGACATGGTGTACACTTCTACATGTACTGATATACACAAGGGAGAGATAAGTTAACAACATCTAAAGCTCAGGATCAGCTCAGAGTATAGAAGACGAGGCTGTGATTGTGCCTGATTGAGCGTGTAAAGAACCAAACAACTAACAAGCTGACAACAGCCTACAGTCACTCTCTCACGACATGGTGTACACTTCTACATGTACTGATATACACAAGGGAGAGATAAGTTAACAACATCTAAAGCTCTGGATCAGCTCAGAGTATAGAAGACGAGGCTGTGATTGTGCCTGATTGAGCGTGTAAAGAACCAAACAACTAACAAGCTGACAACAGCCTACAGTCACTTCCTCACGACATGGTGTACACTTCTACATGTACTGATATACATAAGGGAGAGATAAGTTAACAACATCTAAAGCTCAGGATCAGCTCAGTGTATAGAAGACGAGGCTGTGATTGTGCCTGATTGAGCGTGTAAAGAACCAAACAACTAACAAGCTGACAACAGCCTACAGTCACTCCCTCACGACATGGTGTACACTTCTACATGTACTGATATACACAAGGGAGAGATAAGTTAACAACATTTAAGCTAAAGCTCAGATCAGCTCAGTGTAGTATAGAAGACGAGGCTGTGATTGTGCCTGATTGAGCGTGTAAAGAACCAAACAACTAACAAGCTGACAACAGCCTACAGTCACTCCTCACGACGTGGTGTACACTTCTACATGTACTGATATACACAAGGGAGAGATAAGTTAACAACATCTAAAGCTCAGGATCAGCTCAGTGTATAGAAGACGAAGCTGTGATTGTGCCTGATTGAGCGTGTAAAGAACCAAACAACTAACAAGCTGACAACAGCCTACAGTCACTCTCTCACGACATGGTGTACACTTCTACATGTACTGATATACATAAGGGAGAGATAAGTTAACAACATTTAAGCCTAGGATCAGCTCAGTGTATAGAAGACGAGGCTGTGATTGTGCCTGATTGAGCGTGTAAAGAACCAAACAACTAACAAGCTGACAACAGCCTACAGTCACTCACTCACGACGTGGTGTACACTTCTACATGTACTGATATACACAAGGGAGAGATAAGTTAACAACATTTAAAGCTCTGGATCAGCTCAGTGTATAGAAGACGAGGCTGTGATTGTGCCTGATTGAGCGTGTAAAGAACCAAACAACTAACAAGCTGACAACAGCCTACAGTCACTCCCTCACGACGTGGTGTACACTTCTACATGTACTGATATACACAAGGGAGAGATAAGTTAACAACATTTAAGCCTAGGATCAGCTCAGAGTATAGAAGACGAGGCTGTGATTGTGCCTGATTGAGCGTGTAAAGAACCAAACAACTAACAAGCTGACAACAGCCTACAGTCACTCACTCACGACATGGTTGGTGACTATTTTATATACTGATATACACTAAAAAGCGATAAGTTGTTGCCTTTTTACGGTTTTCATTGCAAAAGCTTTTATTGCTAGAGGCTTAAAGTATTTAGAGTTGTGCCTTGTCATGTATTTTCTAAATTCTGTAATAAGATACAATGATTGTGTTTACTTAGAAATAGATTGAAGTACAGGGTTATTAAAAAAGAATGTCCTACTTTCAAACAACTCTCCTTCGTTAATAATTACTTAGATATACATAAACTAAATACTAGTAAAAAGAGCACTTTACAAATGCTCAATATGTCCGTTCTGACTGCTCGGCAAAAATCTCGCCGATGATCAAACCTTGTTCCCGTAGATCACGAAGTTAATATTGATTTATGGAATTGAAGCACTCATACTATTAAAGTTACAGAAGAATAAAAGTATAGAAGTAAGAATAATATTGACAACTACAAAATTGGTAACATACCGAATACCCATTTGCACAAACCCAATGCACAAACCACTAGCGCACCGATTTGTCGTTGTTAATATTGTTGTTGTGTAATGTTTTAAGTTTCTATGTCACTTACAGGTGTAGGTTGATTATGTTATTTGCTTTTAGTAAGTTGTACTGGTTTTATTGTTAAGAGTAATGTGGTGAGTAATACGATTTGGTATACCTTTCCCTTGATCACGAGAGGAGTTTTCATACCTGTTGAAACGTTGTGTAGTTTTAAACACATTAACCGGGTAGGTGGACACTTTTTCTAAAACACTCTTTCTAAAAAAACATTTTCTAATTTTATAATTTTCTAAGTCAAATTTATTTCTACAAAACATGTTCTAAAAAAATTTATTCATAATGGGCACTTGTGTTTAATTAATTTGTGGTTTGGTTACGTTGTTATGTAGTTTTATAAAGTACATAAGTAATTAAATATATCACCATCTTCAATGTACTCTTTATTTGATACTACCCGAAAAATTCTTTCTTCTGCTTGCTTTTTCTTGTTGTCAGTTTTCGGCTTTATTCTGTGACCCAACTCCAGTTGTTCTAACATTGTAGTTGTATCACTTTGCTCCTTATTCAGTTCACTTAAAAACGCATACATCCTTGGATGTTTTTCTCATAATAACTTGAAGTGCCAACCTTCCGAAGTATTGTTGGTTCTTGCAGTACGATTAAGTACTGATTGGTATTGAGACCAATTTTCTGGATTATACCGAGGAGCCACAGCTCTTCTTCTTCCTCTAGCTGGTCGGCCACGAATGTAGTTTCTTTCAAAACAGTCTATTATTGGCAGAATTTTGTCTTCTAGTAACGTTTCGAAGTGTGTTACCACATCCTCTGGAGTTACAAAGGCTAAACCGCATATCATATGGCATGCTCTTTTGATTGATCTGTCTTCAGGATTATTATACGCAACTTGCAGGACCTCCAGCTGTATGTGTCTATACATTTACAGACATGAGTGAAAAAACAACAATTAGAAAAACAACATTTTAGAAAAAAGGTTTAAGAAATCAGTTTTGGTAGAAAACTTGTTTTAGAACAACTGTACCCCAATCCATTATCTGGTATTTTCGTCCATATATTTCTACGTGAATGTAATAACACCGGCATATTGAATTTTCAACAATTAATAACTGAGTAGCGCACTTCGTTTTGGTAACTAGTAAATATTTAAAGACAAGTATGCAGACTTGTCCATTCGTCAGTGGATCTTAGGTGTAATCAATTAGTGTTCATTATAATTATCGTTTTTCAACCAAACTAGTTTATAGAATATTATAATGTTGTCAGCTGTCAAGAAGGCAAAACAAATAACAAATTGCGCTTTTGTTCCTTGTTTTCCATTTCCTGCTCAATTTGAATGGATTCAACACGTCACATAAATATCAGACTCTACAAATCCAATGTGACTCCTGTGCCTTGAAATGAATCTGACTTTCTTTAATGCAATGTTGACGTTTTGAGAAATGTAAACTTGTACGTGATTGAGTTCATGTTTGTGTATTTAAAGTAAGTACAAACCAATGAGTGATAAAAACACATACAAACAATAATTATTTTTACAGTTACAAGGGTTGAATCACGTCATCTAAAACTATTTATCTACCTAAAGGTTTTAGTAACTTTTAGCCTGTAGTTTTAAATAACTACTACGTGCTTGACACCTTTTTAATGATTTAGGTTAAACAAATTTCTTCTCTGCAACTGAATCCTTAAATTTTAAACTTCTTCGCCCATCTCTGAATTAATTCGCTTGGAAAGTCTTTAACGGGACTGTTAGTTTTTAATTAAAAATTCATTAAAGTCAATCTTGTTAGCAATAAATAATAACACAAGTATTGTAAACTTACAGAAAACCTGATTTTCACTCTTAGGATATGATACTATTAGTTGAGCTTGGTTTAAAGGTTAAGTTATACTTGTATACAGGTTTGGATGTGGGAATATGGTTACAAGCCAAGGGAAATATATCAAGAATCCGTCAACAATATAATGGGAATGTGAGCAATACAGAACGTGATCCTACTGGCCAACATTCTCTTGTTTTTCAGTTTTTCAAGCTTTACCAACTTCTTTTTCCTTCAAAGTAGTAGCCATTTAGCTGTTAAAAAAGTATTTCTAATTAAAATGACTTTGAAATTTAAAGACAAATATACACAAAAGTATAAATACAAATATTGTGTAATACAAATTAGAGTCTTCACAAAACCACTTGTACGTCAAAACTAAGTAGAATGGAGTGCGCTGGCAGCCTAAGTTTCAGGTTGTCTCGTAGTAATGGAAGTCAAAGATTTGAATTTGCTAAATAAACTAAAACTCCTCGAGCTCATATAAGTTAAATTTACACAATATGAGGTAGACCTACAGCTGTTTTTTTCAATAGTAATCTGGGTTTTATTTACTCTACTGATACAACACTAGGTGAACATATGTGAGTGAAGGACTTTAGAAAAACATCTTGTCGACATGTTAAAGTTATGGTTAAAGGAAATCAACTAAGAGAAGCCGTTACCGTTCTAAATGTTCCACTTTGAAATTAGTGACAGATAGTTTAAAATCAAGTTTAGTCCAATTATTTTTAAGTTAGAACGTTGTGGTTGCGTCAGCAATATTTCGAATTCTGATTGGGTATGAAACCATTTTAGAACGAAAAGCTGATGATGTTCACTGTGAGAGAAACATGTATTATTAATTTAAAATATAACAAGTGACGTGTATGCAGATAATAATGGCTTTGTTTAACATATTACAGTTCCATAAAATAGATTGCTCAACAATCAACAACAAAAATGTATACTTTAAATTGCCTTTAGTTAAGTAACCTGTTTTGTAGCCCTTTAAAAAAATATTTTTTCAGAATGGTTTTGATTGGGCCTTTTTTCAGACACATAACATAAGACCCTATAAATGTGCACGATTGTCTTCTTCAGGTCGGCGTAGTCTTCAAAAGTAAATCAAATTATCTTTTGTTTTAATTAGGGTACTCTTAGAGCAATTAAAATATGATTATGATGCGCACACTACAAAATTCTAAAATTTCAATCACGTGATTTTGTATTCCAACGTGAAGGAATGCTTAATTTAAAGTAAAGTGGATCCTTTGAAGTATTAACTGCAATACATTCAAATTTGTGTTTGGTGATCAACAAAAGACACTGAAAGAGAAGGTGCGCAAAACCTTATAAAACAAAGAACGCTTATACATGAGGCTGGTTTTAATTAAAAGAGTGTTTTATAATCCCATAAATTCATTTTACACATTTTAATTAAGCCGAAAGAAACTTTACACTTTGACTTAATTACTTCAGTCAGCAAAGTTGTTAATTAAAAAGTGTTCATTTGTTGAATGTCTGAGCTTTAGCCTTTATACAAGCATACATTTTAAATCAGTTTCTTCGCAATTTGATAAATTGTATATTTGAGTATTTAGATTAATTTGCAGATTTAAAAAAAGTTTGTTCTTCGTGTTTGGTGGTGTACAGTTATTGATCGAAATTCATGGCTTACGTATGTTTAGGCACAATTACATACTATGAGACTAAGAACTGTACGTAGAGCTTTTGTATTCCTAGGAAGAGGTGACCACTTATTTTTAGTGTAATTATATGTGAGTCTTTTCCTAGGGAGCGATGACCGTTTTCATTTGATTCCATTAAAAACAAAATGCATCATAATATAACGGCCAGCGCTTTTCTAGTATCACCACAACTTAAAGTAAAGAACAGGGAGCAACTTTAGCACTTGATTACATGATCAACACACACCTTGTTTGGATTTTGATCAAAAGTTTGGATTTTTTAGTTGTCAAAGAAAAAACTTAAATACTCGTCAAACTTTCTGTGAAAGCCTCACTATTTTTGTTTGTTTAGTGTAAGGCTCAAAAATACTGTAAGGTTCGTTAATTTTTATGATAAATACGACACTAATAATGATTTTACCAAAAGAAACTTATTAACAACAACACGTGTAACAAAATTTAAAAAAATTCGTTACGAGGTTTTGGAAGTAAGAATAATTAAATAAACAAACCAGTTGCTAGCGAGTAAGAGAACAATTTTCAGACCAGTATGTTTTCATTATATTTTTATTTTTATAAATACTCTCTCTCTGACATGATGTGTTCTATTTCAAGAACTTTCTGTGCACTCACATTTAGCGCTAATGATAGCTTTTAAATTATTGTTAATGATATTGATAGTTATATTTGTATCATGTATAGAGCCAAATGTTATGGTGGCATAGCATCGCCAAGATGTAATGGTTCCAGTTCAAGTACATTGCCTTTATTAAACAACAGTCACACATATTAGATTGTAGACATATCCTGCAGTGGCTATTTCATCACACTGTTCCATATTATCACACCTCCGAGGAAGGGCGTTTCGCGTCTAATATGAAACTTGCGTCTCTCCCATACACGGACAATATTGATATGAGATGCACCGCCCTCACCCTCAAACTTGTTATTGCTTCCCAACTTCAATCTTGTTCTTGCAATGTTGCCCATAAATCTCTTTTTATTAGGAAATTTTCCAATAAGCACTTTGCAAATCATCTCTCTATACGTAATCTTATTTATTATGACCACCTTTTGTCAAACGACTATGGTAGCGCGTGGATTTCTATTACTTTGTAAGTTTTGAATGTTTAGCAATGCAGCATTCTTTTACTGGACAACTTTTGTTTTTGTAATAATTGTTACGTATATCTGAAACCCAATGGGTTTCTAAACTCTACAACCTGCTTGAATGCTTGAAGCCGAAGACTTAAAACAGATCCAGTAGTTCTATTAAACCTTTTCCTAGAATTTGGTTGCTGTAAGCGAAAATGACAATTGAAAATGAAGTTGGAAAGATCTAAAATAATAAGAAACAACATTTTCAGCTTACCTTAATTTTTCAATTTAAATTAGAAGTAGCTTTGTCGATAGCTTTGTGATTTTTGAGTTAGTTATTTTTAATAAAGGTTAGCAGATAAAATAATATTATTTTTAATTACGTTTGCGAGCATAAATTTCTGAAAGATATAAACATATGATTGAAGCATATTTGAAAAATGTTATTTTGTAACTCACAGTTATTCGTAGTTTTCACCTCAAACAATACAAAAGTAGTCGAAAACTGGAATTTTAATTATGTCAATGTACTTTTGTCATATTGTTTCGATAATTTCATCCCTATACCATTGAAAAAGCTATTAAAAATTAACTATTTAAGCTAACTATTCATTTAAACAACAAATTATTAAAACTTGCATTCCGTTATGTATTTTTGTGGAAGTATAAAAAGTGCAAAAACAAAAACTGTTCAAGACCACGATTTTTTCTATAGCATAATTTCTTCAACTTAAAGTAAGCGTAGACATGTCAAAATTTACAAATGTAAGATCAATAAAATACACAAACAGTTCCTGAAAACAAATAATATGTAAGGACGAATGTAGGACAAACAGTGCGCTGGCACAATCTTAAGTCGCACGCCGGTTCTCATAAGTCTGCATTTATATACGTCAGAGGCTACTTACAAGGAGAATACACCAATTCTAAGGAGTAGGTCATCTCTTATCTAGTTACGTTTGGAGTATTTTATGTATAATTTGATTTTAGATAGCTGTAATCAACAAAATAAAACATGTGGCTAACCGGACAAATATACAAAAGTTGACTGTTCATGATACTCGTAATCTGGCACCTTCCCATGTGGTCTAGTGGCTAGGATATCTGGCTTTCACCCAGAAGGCCCGGGTTCGATTCCCGGCATGGGAAACCTTTTTTTGACATTTATTACTACAAGTTTGCTATGAGAATGATAACGTACACATTCCTCAGCTGCAATTTCAGAGTTCTTAGTGCTTCTTTGTACAGTTTCTTACAATAATAATTCTTACTTTTTAACATAACTTTGGATATTATACTTTAAACTTAAACTATATTGTGTTGTGTGGTAATACTCGCCAGGATTTCACTGAAAAACTAGTTGTATGTTCCTTCTAGCGACAAACAACACATATAATTAAACAGCTTTGCCGGCGTACTTTCGTTTTAATTTCTTTTAACAAGTATAGTTTTCATACATGGGAAGGTAAGGAACAAAGAGTTATGCTTATGAACTTACAATACCCGTCAACTAAACACTTTGACGATAGTGAAAACTTAGGTGTTATTCATAACGACCACTGATTGCAAAAATATATAAATACATATATATATTTAAAATAAATAATAACTCATTGTATAAGTATGGGACGAAACGTAGTGCTCATAAAAAAAGTATTTGGAGAAAACGTATGTTACTTTACCCCAAAATATAACACTTACAAAGTTGAGATTTTCTTATTGGAAGCCCAAATTTTACATGAGTTATTTTTCTACGATTTAGTACCAAATATAACATAAATATAACACATTTTAGTTTTATTGTTCAACAACTGTGAATTAAAAACAAAAGATAGAAGCTATGAAGGTTTCAAAATTTAAAATTGTATAAGAAAAACAAGTCTACGTATCTCTTTAGTAAGTCTCTACATAATATTTTTATATTGTAATGCTCACAAACGGAGTTGTGCTCTTTTACCGTTATTTTGCCTTGTAAATCTGGTTCTGCTTGGCAACACACAATTACTACCGTATATTAATAGCGTTCTTTAATTCAAAGTACTTAAAAACTGAGTAAATTAATAACAAAATAAGTATTGCAAATCAGTTGTTTAACCCAAGAACGTAACAATACTGGCTGGGGCGAATATTGAAACATATTCACTTACGGATAAGCTGGGCTGGGCGGGAAGGAGCCCGCGTCCCTGACCGGACATCGACTTTCAAATTGGATCTGTCAAAAGTGTGGAGAGTAGAGGCGCAGTGGGACATGAAATATTCCACGGAGCAGCCAATCTTGCAGAGTAGCCCCATGCTGCATTTGCACTCAGTTGACATACAATACCGTGCTTTCAATAAATAACCACTTTAACTGCAAATGCGCAGTTTTATACGATTTATAGTTTAATCGCAAATATTTGGTGCTGGCGTAAACCACAACTATACAGGGTGAGTTTTATATGCCCCCCACCTTAACAATTAACGACGTTCCTGTACAAAATGGCGGCTCAAAACTTTTTCATTTTTTAAGCAGATAAATAAACGCTGTCGCTATATTTTTCAAAATGTTGAAAAAAACAGATTTAGTTTTTGGGTATTTAAAGCTTTTAAATGATATGTTACAAGATAAATTTTGCAAACTGCCTTTTTTCAAAATTTGTCAATTTTCAAAAGTTTGCAAAGTTATTCTTGTAACATATCATTTTAAAGCTTTGAGTACCCAAAAACTAAATATGTAATTTTTTCATAATTTTGACAAATATAGCGACAGCGTTCATGTATCTGCTAAAAATGAAAAACGTTTTGAGCCGCCATTTTGTACAGGAATGTCGTAAAACTTTTTAATGGTATCAATGAGTTTGTGTTTTTATACCCTTTCAAATAAGGTGTCACAAGGGGGGAGCTTCGTATTTAAAAAATTCAGGTGGGCCTTTCCCCCGGTTTTTGGTTGGGGGTGGGTAACGAAAAGTACGTCAAAAGAAACTTCAAGACCCTACATTCTCCAAAGGGTTTTCAAAATTCTTCCGCTTTCAAAAGTTAAAGTGGGGGAGGGACATATAAAATTCATCCTGTTTGTATTTCTTTTACAATGGTCAAAGGACTTTATTAATACCTGTAATAACACGTGTATATTAGAATGTGTTGTAATTTCATACATAAGAGGCGGCTGTATAGAGTCCGAATGGCATTTAAACGAGATAAGAAATTTAATTTAATACATTTTTATTTTTTTTAGGTAGGTTAATGTATAAAAGGTTTCTCTCTGGGAGCATAGAGGCACTAGTTCTGCTGCGTATAAAAACAAAAACGTCAGGTTTCGTTATAAAATTAATTTTAATACTAATTTTTAAGAACTATGTTGTTACAAAATAATCTATGTTTAATTCTCCAAATAAAATAATTACTTGATGTCGACAGTGCAAGTTTTAGTGTTCTTAACAGCAACATCAATAGATCTATGCTTCCAGAAGAAAAATGACCACATTTAAGTAAATTAACTTGCTTACAACTTCGCTTGCAGCTTTTACTCCGCGTTATAAAATGGTACTCAGGGTTTGACTTGCGGCCGCTCTATCTGGCCGTCTCTGGCGAATCTAGCTTGCAATCTACAATAATTGCATTTCAGATTTTGTAAACAGGACTATTTAAAATATTGTTTTTGAAGGTTCTGCACAACACAGTTGTTGGACTTTCCGAGGAGTTCCACACAAAATGTTAAGGAATATGTTACTGACATGCAGCTCTTTTAATTTTCCTAAAACAGCAGCTTTTAATCGCGCTGATGGAACAAAAAGTAAAACTCACTGTGGATTACGTTGTACTAATCATATAGCCGTACAAATCACGTCCACAAAAAATTAACTTTAAGAAAGCAAAGAAAGGAGAAAGTAAGTAACGAACCTAATAACTAACACTTTAAACTATGTTATTGTGTACCAATCAACAACAAATTAAAATGTCTGTGAACGTAAATCAACATTGTTAGAAGGTGTAAAGGGTGGGATGGAAAGTTGCTCGCAGTACTCTCAATCCATTAATGGGTCTAATGGATGTGGCTTGTAATGGACCGGGTTAAGTTGCGCCTCTACACTTGCTCCATCTAAGTGCCCCACATCACTTCCTTTTCAAACTTTGTCATCACCCGCACTAGTCCAAGTTTCGTATAACATTGTTGTCGCACGCGTGACACTGTGAAATCAATCATTCATATCCAACTCTCAGTTTTGACGTCAAACAGATTGATTAAAAAATATTCATTCTCTAATTTTAATGAACTTGAGATGTACACTCAAAACCAGAGACAGGGAGAACTCGAACTGGGAGACACAGAACGATGGTTCATGAACGTTTGCGGAAACACAGTTAATCAATATACTTCCAAATTCGATCAAAAGTGCTACAGAAAAGGAAGAAGCATTTAAAGTTCTTTTGGCCAGGGGTATGGAAAAATTCGAGTACATGGGAATAACGAATGTACGATGTGGATGAATGCACGTTCATGCTTGTATGTAGAATTAAAATGAACTTGAGCCCAATCTATACGGAGCAGACCAAATTAAGCTCAATTATTTCATGTAGATGAAAGTTATTTTTACTAAAGCATAACCATCGAATCCATCAAAAGCTACATCAAACCTATATGTATACAGAGTGCGTCCTAAATAGAAAGTTATAAGTTAAATCTCAACAAATTCAAAGGTAAACCTTATTTGAGTTGTAAATCTTTCTTAAGGTATTGGGTTTTCGGAAACTTTAGTAAAAACAAATGTTCATAATATCAAGCTGTTTGCAAACAGCTTCCAAAACGTAAATATCATGGTGATATATGGAACAACCTTATCTTCCTTAAAAAATACGACGTAAGTATTACCAAATAAATGTTAACTTAAATAAATATTTTCACAATTACTTCTGTACAAGTCTTCCAACGATATGCCGCATAACTACACTTCAAACATTGTCAATGTTCCAAAAATATTAAACACATCCAAAGTATTGTATTTAAATAGTTTTAAATTCGAAGGTCGCCTGATAATAAGTCGCTTCGATGTTACTGTATTTCCTTCATGTATTTGTGGTCCAATAAATGAGTTCTTGATGTTTATTATATTAAGCAACAAATAGCGTAAAACCAGGTGAGATAAAGGGTAAAACCAAATACTCGTATTGTTGTGAAGTCTTCGAAACAAATCAAGATAAAATATGATAAATTTGCAGTTTATCTTAAAACGGCAACTATTCAAACCTTTTATTTAAATGTATTAAAATACAATAATTTAAATAGTTTAAAATTACAACATTTTTGGATCGATAATTTGTTAAATGTAGCATACTGTTTGAAAGCTTTTACAATTCAATGGAAGTATTTGTAAATACGGTTATTCTGTTGTTCGTTTTGAGGATTGTACGGAATGCTCTGTAAATGGCCATGATAACTAACTAGCCTACTTATAATTTAACATTCGTTGTGATACAGGAACAGGCTCCTGGTTAAGACTACTTGAAATATCTGGCCACACCACGGTTGTAGCGATATGATCAAAGAATTCAGATATTACGGAAAACGAGGCGCTGTTTTGGCGCCGGTACAAGCTAATACGTCTACGAGTAAACTGTGATTTGTACCATATTTTCCGTCATATTATTTGCGTTATTTCTAAACCAATCGCAACAAACTTAATTTGGCCAGATGTGTATTTGTATTTGAAATGTTTTGCAAGAGTTCACCTTCTACGTTGCCTGTCAACTGCACTGTTTCAAGCTATTACCGATCATTAAATTTAAATTTTTACGTTTTACCAGTTTTTTTATTGGTAAGTAAAGTGATTTTTTCGACCAGTACCTTATTATCTGCCTTAATAGTAAAAAGCTTCATGTTAAATTTTAAGTTTGTACAATATGTAGTTATTCTATAGAAAATAAAATAAAAAATGGTGGTTGTTTGCACAACGAGGAGGACGTTAACTTTATTAATACGATATTTTGGCATTATTTGTCCCAAGTAACATTACTCTAAGGAACCCCACACAAACATTAAAACACCTTGCATAGTTACTTATCAAGTTGCCAAACGTATAAATCACACAATTGTCTTAGATAAAATTCAAAACTTAAAACCAGGTGATATATTATTATGAGTATTTTTGCAAACATGTTTCATTCCAACGATTTGAGCCTAAAAGCACTGAAAGATTTGACTTAAGATAAGCAAGATCATCACTCGTCCCGGAATCACTACATTCAATCCATTAATGGAACTAATGGACGGGACTTGTAATGGAACGTACATGGAAGTTCCGCATCTCACTTGCACAAGCTAAGTGCACATCACGCCCAGTGCAAACGTATGCATCAGTTACTTCCACAGTACTAACATCATCTAACCTTTTAACAAAACACCAATATATTTTTCTTTACTAAAAACATTATCATCACCCACGAAACTATTTTCCGTACTTTAACACCTCATAAATAGGATATTCTGAATTTTCTTTTGTACAGTACATGGACGGCATAAAGAGCAGGGTGTTAAACACCAGTTCTGTGTGTCAGTGTGTGTTTTTGTTCAAACGTCATGACTGCACTGTGTTATACTTTCTAAATTAAAACTATTCATTTTAGCCCGAGGATTGGAGATTGACTAAATTTATATATGATATCTAGTAAAGCAAACCTGATTGGAGATATTCTCTACCGGTTTCAGTACTAATGTACCATCATCAGGAGTTGCAGATTTTAACGGTCATGTTGCGTCATCAGAGTCTTCATATCAACACTTAAAACACAAGAGTACGTGACGAAAAACTAAATAAAACGAATAAACACGATGCCTTTATGTTTGTTCGTGAATCGTATTTATTCGTTGATTTATTTAGTTTTTCATCACGTACTCTTGGGTTTTAAGTGTTGATTTGAAGATTCTGACGACGCCACATGTCGATAAAATCTGCAACTCTTGATGATGGTACATTAGAACTGAAACCGGTAGAGAATCTCCAATAAGGATTGACTGACAAGGTATTATATAACAATTTAGACTTTTCAAAACTAATGCATTTTGATCTAGTTTTCATACAACTGTCTAATTACATTTCTAAGATACAAATTATAACCTTTTTTTGTTATACAATTATAATCTAAATTATATTTTAAAATGAAAGCAACAAATAGGTAATTAGTAGTTATTTTTAAAACTCTTACTTATCCTAATAATCGTTTTGAAGGTACATTTGAAAACATCAGTTTTAGAACGTAAATTTGTTTAGTTATGTCCGTGAACGCATAAATCAGCGTTAAATATTACGAGTATGTTTCCGAAGTACTTACTACCATAATGATGCACAGTGCAACAAAGAAGGTCAACCGGGAATGTTTATAACAGGCAACTGCAATAAGAAGTTCTTTCATATTTTAATAATCCCTCCATTACAGCTCCAATTTGTTCGGAGTATGTATGGATTTTGAAGAGGGACGCCATGTGTTTCCAGAAGGGCCAATTACAGGCCAAAGTTACTAACGACGCTTGTTTCATCCCAGTTTGGCTAATTGCCTTGCTGCGATAGTTACACAAACAACGTCAGCTTATATTCATTATTGAGTCTTCTATCTCAAGTTTCTATTTAATTATTCATACGTTTTCAACTTGTTCAAATCAAATATGACTTTAAAAATTAAATACAACTTGAGTGAGTTCACAGTTTGTTGTTGAACTTGGAATGGTATACCTCAAAGATGGTATAACTAAGTGTTAGATACAAGATTAGTGGACATTCTGTTCTTAAATTTCTTCTGTTACAGACTCCCTAAAAAAAAGGTAGAACAAAATTCGTTTTGGGTCAAAAACGTTACGTCAAAAAAACGTCAAAGCAAAAAGAAAATGCTACAAACCAGTTGTATTGCGCTTGCACTTGAAAGTTTTGTTTTCAAACCAAACTTAATTTTTTTTCCTTCAAAATGACGCCTCAATCTAGTCCATAAGTTCTATAACTACTTGGTTAATTTAAAAGCTACAACAATTTTGTCATTATATTTTATACTTGTCAAGCGTAGCTAAAATAAGATAAACGTGCTAAATATACAAAAGGTAATACGTTCATTTAAAGGTAAATAATAGATTGTTGCTTTAGAGTGCTTCAAATAAAACACAGCTTAACTAAACAAATAATTATTGTTCCATACATAGACCCTAATATTTAGATAAGATCATCATACACATTTAACAAACATCATAAAACTAACCAGCGTACTGAGAACATGTTGAGTCTTGTACTCAACGTACACAGCTTGTGCTCTAAATCAGTGCATTTATTTTCCGATTCTACTGGTTAAAGCTTCTTACAGGAGGGTAGACTAATGTGACAGCACTGTGCAATTAGTGAACACATGTGCTGTGACACCCCTTCATTAGTGGCATCACCACAAACACACTAATAATCATTCTAAATCACTGTAACTGAATAAATTAATATAAACTAACAATGTTTTGATATTAATTAAACCACATGTGTATTGATATATAAAAGAAAAATATTGTTTCATGCATTTGATTTGGTTTGTTTCATAAAAAAAAGGTTATTTAATATTTAAACACGTGTACCACCAACCTAAAGACTAGTAAACATAATAATGTAATTATAATTATGTAACAATATTGTACATGATATAGCCCTATGGGCAAAATCAATAAAGAGTTTGAATTTAATTGAATAAATTAAAAAATAATGAACCCGTTAAGGTTCATAAAGGTTCTTTCCTTGTATATTCTAAATGTCTAGACCTAAGCCTAGACAGGCATTATTCCTCTAGCTTTCTAGGCGTGGGATTCGTTAAGTTAAGAAGAAAATATTACTTTTCAGCCACTTCAGGAGAAAGTCTTTGGCCTTTCTTTAGTTAAGGTTTTAGGCTAAGTGTAACTAGAATAGTGCAGATTAAATACTTTAGGCCCTTGAAAAAGGGTGGAGTTTTCCAAACTGTCTGAAACGTAGGAGTAGTTCTTCTTCTAAAGTGGCTTAACAGTTCGTAATTTTTATTTGAGAAGTAATCACTACCACTTTAATAAATTTTTACCTCACCTAAAATCATGTAGAAAAGGAAAATAGAAAAAGTTCTGTTTAGAACTGTTAAATATAATTTATACACATTTCGAATTAAGACAAACTGTTTAAAGATTCATTGTCGTATGGCACTCAGGTCTTATTGCAAGGTCCTACGACTCGGTTATGACCAGGTTTTGGTTAAAAGTGTTTTAAACCAATTACCATTTTTAATGAAACAAACCAGGTTCACAGTGTAAGCTTCAATTTGATTAATATTATTGTACAGTGAAAATGTTGTGCACAAAAAATGGTTTTAAGATTACTTAGCAAAATAGTACTTACAACACAATCTGCTTTATTAAAGGCGGATTGCAGGTCGTATAAAAAAGCAAACGACACGAAACCCAAGTGCCAAATTATAATATCATCAAACAAAATTCAAAAGAAGACAACTACATAACGTTGACACAAATACTACATTTCATCATCAAAGAATATTAACAAGTATAAAATGATGCTACTAAATTGGCGTTGTAAATACGTCAGTAAGTTCGGTATTGAATGGTAACATTACAAGTCTGTATAGGAAAAGGCTACAAGAGAGCCAATTTGCCAGAGAGATGCACTGATGAACTACCCAGCTTGTTAGCCTCACTTGAAAGGCCCATCCTTTCCCTCCCTTGTCAGCCTGATTGGTGGATTCTTAGCTAACTTCAGTAGCCTATACTGTACTGTGTATTTCGAAACATTTAATAATGGCAATAGTCGCGATTTATTTAAAAAGATACTATATGACTTTCACATTTATGAACAGCTGTGTTTCAAACCTGTCGAAGTAAAAATATTGTTCTTTTAGTTCCTTATTTTAAAGGTTTTTATTGCAAATGCGCCACCGGTAACTTACCTGATTTATTCGTTCATCATTAAATAATTTCCAATGGAATTGTATGGGAATAAGACGTTTTTCCGCGATAGCTAAAAACTGAAAAGTGATAAAGGCACGATTTAGAAACATATTTGTTTATTTTCCGAAAGCTTAGAAAATAATACCTATCACACATAAGTTCTACAAGCAAATTTCCATATGACGGCCATTTTGAAAGTGTCTTTGAACCGATAGTAGGCTAATAATTGGAACCAACTTTGACGAGTATATAAAGAAAAAAGAATGTTCTGTTTCGTAAAAATCCAACAATACCACGTTAATGCCCGCCATCTTAGAACTGCTGAACTCTGTGTGGTCTGTCTTCACGGAAATGATGTAAATTGAAGACGCTCTCTAATGATGCATTATATAAGACCTTAACAGGAATAAACACCGAGATTCGATTCCATAAATTAGTTTTGGGTACACTTCATGATCCATATACAAGGATGATTGAATTTATTTTTAACGTATCCCTCAGGTGAGGTTTTCTAAAGCAAACGTTTGTCTCATCTTTCTATGTCTACTGGTTTGTCTGTCTTCTATTACGTAAATATTACGTATTATTAGTTATGTCAATCACTTTGATTTTCGATCAAGTATATTTATACTAGTTGGTTACTAAACACACGTCAGTTGGCACCTATACTCTTATTTGTAAGCAAATTTGTTTATGTCTACAGAAAAACAACTCTTATTAATAATATATACGCTAAACGCTTCTTTCATATATGTAGCTTGAGGCAATGTGTTTAATTCTATATTTAATGTTTAAGAGAGAAATTACAGGGTTTGCGGCATACGCCGGTTTTTGATTGTGTGAAGTTGGCTGACAAATTGAACTAAGTGGGCGGTAATGGAGAGTTAACAACGGTGCAACAATGTGGCGAGGGAAGGGGTGGGGAAGGGGTTGTCAGTTGCCACCCCCGCCACTGGGAGCGCTAGTGTCTGAACCTCCCTCAGTAGTGATACGTGAGGCGTCGCGCTTACACCACCAGCTTCGTTATCACTTCTTTTATCACGAGAAATTGTGCGCACTTTCAAAGTAGTGAACTCAATTCGAACTTTCAGTTGTTGGACATCTTTCTTGGCAGAACTCATAATAGCCGCTTGGAGTTGGTTTAATATACTGTATACTTTGGATTCAAATAGGTAAGAGATTTATTTTCTGGTATTAATAAAATAAATAGGTTAATACCTGTAGTTTTTTTCAAATAAAAGAATATTTCTTATAGTGTCTAGCAAAACCATTAGTATTAACTATTAATATATCACTATTAGTATACAAGTATTTTAAACTTCAAACTAAAATGTTCGAAAGGAATTGGGTTTGGGTTTTTACAGGGTAGTTATTTTGCTACATCTAACCTTACTTTGGTACCTTAACTTTGTTACGACCTATTTCAATTACTAATGAGAGACAATATGTACATTACTTAGAAGAATATATTCAAAGTCTATAGATGAAATAAGAAGAATGCCAGAACACAACAGCTTTACTCATATCAGCTCCGTTATTGAGTGTTGTATTTTATGCTAAGAACCTTTAGTATACAATATTAAACAGCTATTAAGAGTCAAAAGCTTCTTTTCCAACAAAAACCGCTACAATTTCTCATTAAAAAAGTAATTTTGAAATTGGTTGTAAATTCATTGATTACATTTGAACTTTAACCAGCTTCACGTTACCAAAATGTATTTCATCGCGAAGTGTTCAATATTATTAAAAATATATGTGGAATAGGGCTTGTTTTCTTTAAACTTAATCGACATGTTTGCAGATGTGTAAAGGTTTTAATATACATTTCAACCGTCCTGAAGACTTTATGTTTGGATATATTAGATCCATTTTATTTTGCAATACGTCAAAAATGTCAAACTGTTTGTTAGTTTAATTTTAGCTTATAACCCACCTGGATTAAAGTATATTAATATAATTATTTTTTCGCTATACGGAATACTTACAGTTATAAGCTAAGTAATGGGTGGGGTTTGAACATTGGTTGGAATGGAGACGCAGATGGAAGGTAAACAGAAGTAATCCGTGAAAGTGCATCGCTTTCCATACCGGCTAACTCGTAAAACAAACTCCAGAGTGAAAAGTGTGGGTTTAGCCAGCGAATATTCAGCACGGATGAAGGTCAATTTATCTTAAATGTTGTTTGTCGAAGTAGCTTTGAAAACTCCATCTTGAATGTGATCACTATACAGGGGTGATCCTATCACAGGTCACTGTCATTTTCATGAAGAATGTGACATGGAAACTTCAGATTTGGCAATAAATTAAGGCTTAGCGGCATGGAATAACTAGAAATCTTCGAGTCATGGCTAGTCTCAAAGCATGTTTAAAGTGGCCATTGAGTCACATAAAGTGCAAATTGAGTCACACGCGAATAAGTGTACTTGTTTGATATTTTAGAGTGAACGAATAGTTGGATTTTAAATCTGATAAAAAGTGAAGTAAAACTTAATGTCCACACATTTTCATTTGACATTTTTTCTAACTCCAATAGTTAGTGCTCAGAGTTTTTGACATTGTAATTCCAGTCCGTTTCTAATGGTTATCTGATTTTGTCACCAGTTAAGACTTGGTTTATAATGATTTCAAGTATCTTTATCACAGTGCAATTTAGTCAAAGTTCTAAACTTTTGCAGCAGTTCAAAGTTTAGATATTTAAACTGTGAAGCTCTGCCATCTTCTATTGCATCAGGTTATTACACATTTTGAAGCACTCAACTTGTTTATAACTACCTTTTAAGTAGAATCAACCTTTTATGAAAAAGAAATTATTCGTACCTTACTTATGACAATCTTTATTTTGATTCGCCCATCTTCTTCTTGGTCCTTGCTATTCCCAGACCTACTTAAACTCTGGAGACTACGGTCCATAGTATGATTTACTGTACTAATCATTAGTTTGAAAGATGTATCCATGTGCAAGGGGAACTAAGTGACCATAATACGGCTTAGGCTTTAAAAGTTGGTGGATGAGATAATGGGTTTCTGTTGTCGAGTGTTTGAGTAATTGCGAGTTAGTGGCTCTAATTGACGGGACAACTCAACACATGTGATCTCAGCTCACATAACGGTTATTCCGTCGGCTCTTTTATAGCTACCAATCAATCAACAATTTACCAAGATCTTACTGTATAAGAAGATTTTTGCTGCATCGAACTGTTTTATACATTTGCAGATGTATGTAAGTTAACAATGAAATAAAATCAATTTTTATAGCGATTACGTTAGTGAAAATACTTCGCTTTACTCACAGTAACGCTTCAACCTTGAGCGTAATGAGGCTGTTCACGACGCGTATAGCAAGATCATTGGTATAAGTCGCTTTGGGGACACTTCGACTTTCAGCCTGGCCAGTTAGATGAGGTTAGGTCTTAGGTATATGAGTTTATTAAGTTTTGCTCGGTTTCTGGAGGTCGTGCCCATTTCTTACGCTGAAAATCCACAAAATGTTCGTCCTTTTGACTTTTTAGGACTATTGTAGCAGTGACACTACTGCATGTGCAGGAGGGGTGTGTTTGTGTAACTATCGTAGCAGTGACGCTACTGCATGTTAGCAGGGGTGTGTTTGACTATCGTGTTTGTGTAACTAGCGCGTAGCAGTGACGCTACTGCATGTGCAGAAGGTGTGTTTGTGTAACTAGCGTAGCAGTGACGATACTGCATGTGCAGGAGGGGTGTGTTTGTGTAACTATCGTAGCACTGACGGTACTGCATTTGCAGACAGGGTATGTTTGTGTAACTATCGTAGCAATGACGTTACTGCATGTGCAGGAGAGTGTTTGTGTAACCAGCGCCGTGACGCTTTGTGCAGTAGCTATCGTAGCATTGACGCTAAGGCATGTACAGGAGGGGTGTGTTTTATGTAACTAGCGTACCAGGGACGCTACTGCATGTGAAGGAGGGGTGTGGTTTTTATCGTAGCAATGACGCTACCGTGCAGGAGGGATGTTTTTGTAACAGCGCAAGACTGTAAGGGATGTGTTTGTAACTAGAGCGTAGCAGTGACGCTACTGCATGTGCAGGAGGGATGTGTTTGTGTAACTAGCGTAGCAGTGACGCTACTGCATGTGCAGGAGGGATGTGTTTGTAACTAGCAGGGACGCTAGCACAGGAGGATGTGTTGTAACTACCGTAGCGCAGCAGCGTGACGCTACTGCATGTGCAGGAGGGATGTGTTTGTGTAACTAGCGCGTAGCAGTGACGCTACTGCATGTGCAGGAGGGATGTGTTTCTGTAACTAGCGCGGCACGCTACTGCATGTGCAGGAGGATGTGTTTGTGTAACTAGTGTAGCAGTGACGATACTGCATGTACAGGAGGGATGTGTTTGTGCAGTGACGGCATGTGCAGGAGGGATGTGTTTGTGTAACTAGCGCAGTGTGCAGTGTGTTTCTGTAACTAGCGCGTACGCTGCTGCATGGAGGGGTGTTTGTGTAACTAGCGTAAGTGACGCTACTGTATGTGCAGGAGGGATGTGTTTGTGTAACTAGCGCGTAGCAGTGACGCTACTGCATGTGCAGGAGGGATGTGTTTGTGTAACTAGCGCGTAGCAGTGACGCTACTGCATGTGCAGGAGGGATGTGTTTGTGTAACTAGCGTAGCAGTGACGCTACTGCATGTGCAGGAGGGATGTGTTTGTGTAACTAGCGCGTAGCAGTGACGCTGCTGCATGTGCAGGAAGGGTGTGTTTGTGTAACTATCGTAGCAGGTCAATTAGCTGAACTGGGATGAAACAAGCGTCGTTAGTGAGCTTGGCCTGTAATTGGCCCTTCTGGCAACACATGGCGCCCTTTCCCACTATGCACTGTATACTTACAAAACCAAGAACAAAAAGTAGTAGTAGTTGGAAGTTTTAGTGCATCTCTTTTTAACTGGTTGATGTTCTAGCAGCTTTTTAACTAAATTGTTGTATCAAAATTAGTTGTTTGAAGACACGAATTTGTAAAACGCAAAGTATCAAACTCGTAAATAAGCAGTATTCTAATTTCGCATTTACGTTTGCAATGGGTTCAAAGTTTATTAGTTTAAAATGGTAGAAAATATCCAACTTACAATTCTCAAACTCAAAACTCATTAATATTCACACTTCACCTCTATATCCACTCTTGGTGTTATTATATAAATGTGTTTATTAGAAGTCAAAAACAAGCGCCAGAGTTTTAGAAATTAGGAGAAGTCAAAACAAGAATTAAAAAATAATTTATTTTGTTACCATCTGGCATAGGACGTCATCTACATTATATCTGAACAAACTACCAAGTGTTTACAACATGAACCAGGTATGCTCGACCATGAAAGTTTCACCAGAACCACAGCAGACCAAAGCGCACTAATGCCTGGACCGCTTTATGTAAATGGGACCCTTAAAAGTTGAAAGCCGCTGAGACTCTCCAATTTGTGAGCCAGCGATCTTAACGAACAGGAACTGCAAGACTTTTTGTCTCTCACAGTAAATGTATTTATCTTGGAGCTCTTGTGCAAATAAAATTCATTACGTCAGTACTAAGTACATAGGGGAAATTGAAGTTTTGTTTGCGTTGAGTAATTCGTATACTTTGTTCAATTGGGTTAGCAGAATTAAATCTTCGGAATGTTTGAACTACTCGTATTTACCTTAGTTCATTTCGAGACAAGAGTAACACTGAGTAAATTAGCAAAACCAAGTATAGAATGTTGCATGATTAAGAATTCCCCAAGGGTTAACTACTCCTTCAAGAACATAATCATGGTTTTGACAACTACTTTGTGGGATGATCCCACAGTGGTATCAAACACCATGTTTAGTAGGCAAACTTTCTGTTAGATCTCACTTTACTATTCTATAGTCTTAAATGATGTTAAATATCTTCTAAGTTCTTTAGTAAATGTATACTAGTTACGGTCTGTTAGACGTTAAATCAAACATGCTACGACTAGTGTTCTCTGTTCAGATATCTCCATGAGTGTTGGTTTAGTCTTTGCTTTTAGAGATCGTACATTTGAGTAGCACATTTAAAGACCATTCACTTAGGGTTCACAATCTTCTTCATAAATATCTGACATAATGAACATTTATAATATTCTAACTAACTAGCAACAGTAAAAAATCTGAATTTCTATTTGGCATAATTTTATATTTTCACTAAACAGAACAACAACGTGGTGATTCAATATGTTACTTTTTACGTATCTTAGTTTAGCCAATCCTTAAATAGTCTAATGCCACACAAAGCTGGAGGGCCTAATGAAGCTATCTAACCTGCCACCAGTAACATTCTTATCCTCCTAAACTCAGTTTGAACTGTGCTGTGAAGGGGAGACCCGGTGGTGTGATCACATGAGAGGTGCAGACAAGTGATCTCTGATTGCGGATCTTCTTGCCAATCAGGCCAACAATCAGCAGACATACAGGCAGCATCAGCTCCCTTAACTAGCTTCCACCTTTCACAAGCAGCCATTTGCGTCTCTTAATAACGTGCAGAGCAGTTAGTCGCTTTCAAAGTGCACTGTAGTCTACAACAGCGTACGTGAGTTAATTTATTAGTGTTCTTCGTTAGAATTTCGGTCAAAATACGTACAAAACAAGTTACGAAGCTGCTCGTCAATCTTTCATGTAAAACTTTAATAGTGATATAACGGTTTTATGTGAAGATATTAGGAAACATATTATCTGAAAAGCCAATTACGTTCGGGTCTAACGAGTTTGCTCCTTCCTAGTTTGCATAATGGACACTGTTCAAGTAAATTGAACACTTAATTGAGGATACTTTTGGTTTCGAAAAATGGCAACTTATAAATTTTACATTTACTGTGCATTTAAACTGATAGAGAATTATTTTATACTAAAAAAGATGGATATTAAATAAAAGGGCTATAAGAACAAAGACTCTGTATTTGTTTTTTTACAAACCTTTTCAAGAGTAGAAAAAGGAGGAATTAACTTATTTACAGAAAAAACTAAATACATTACAAAACATATGTCTATCTAAATACATATGTTTTGTAATTTCTTTTTCTGCAAATAAGTTTATTTCTTCTTCTTTTTCTCTTGAAAATGTCTGTTTAAAAAAAGTAGATAGATTTTGTTCTTATTAAAAGGTTAATACCTTTTATAACCTTAATAAACCTTAATAACCTTTGAACCTTTTTTTAACCTTTTGCTATCCATCCTTTTTAGTATAAAATAAAATCTATTAGCTTTTCCTTTTAAAGGATAGAAAATTATTTATGATTCAATTTTATAAAGTCAATATAATTAATCCAATATGAAAAAACTACAGTTTGAAATAATTTTACAACCTTGGCTTGACATATAAACTTGAAACGATGCTTACGTAACTGTTGTATTTAGAGGAATAAAATACAAGTTAGTTTTAAAAGAACTTCTATTAGGTCTTTCCTAGCTCAAAAACATAAACATCTCATTCAAGTAAAACAACAATAACATAATAATAATTATCAGCTGCTACAACATCTTCCCCTTTATAGATTAAGCCTCGTTATTGGTTTGCGGACACGAGAGGACTGTCGCAAGGTCATCTGAGGTGTAGAAGTGGAGTGAGGAACGTGGACTTGATTTTGTTGTTGTTCATGGGTTGGCATCTTGGCGAAATGGAACCAGCCAAGTTATGTTTCTTTTTAAAGTGTTCAATACCGTATTCACTCTATATGATCTGGGCTGGTCACAAGAACTCTCCATGTTGTATTTAGAGGAATAAAATACAAGTAGGATTTAAAAGAACTTCTATTAGGTATATCCTAGCTCAAAAACATAAACATCACATTCAAGTAAAACAGCAAAAACATAATAATAATTATCAGCTGCTACAACAGTAACAACAACAGTATATTAATTAGCCACATTTAAAAATAAAGCCAACAGCTCTCAACAACTTAAACTAAATGGTGGCTGTCCAAGATAACACGGTGGCAGGAGCTTAAAAATTGCCTACGTTTCATAAAGTTTGATTTCATTTCAATATTTTGTAGACGCTCCTAAGTATGCTCGATGAGCTCATATACACAGGGTGGACCAATGAGAACGATACAATGTCTTTACGCTTTAAATCGGTTAATATGGCAACAATGAATCATCAGCTGTGCTTACAACTTCAATAAAGTTCTGCCATTTTAAGTTGAAATGGTGCTTTGGAGTCCTGAGCATCGGGCTTTTGCTGTTGAAGTATTTTTTTTAAATCAGCGATTCTTTTGTTAAACTCAAAAATTGTTTGGATCCCACTTTTATGTCAGTCGATACTGAAATGTTCTTACTTGTAACAAATTGAAACCTGGGTAAGTTTGTTTAGAAATACTACGACTACACGAAAGAAAATTGGTGGAAGTGCTTGAACAGTACGTACACCAGAAACCGTTGAGAAGGTGCGAGAAGCAGTCCATTATCAGCTTTTCAAGAGAAAAAGTAATCTTAACTTGTTTGAGGTCACCACTTCAAGGATGTTGTTTTCAAAAAATTATTTGTTTCAAGTAAAATAGCATAAAATACCCTTCCGTTATGTACAATACTCGTATTAAGCTCTCTAATACTAAACATTAGAACTCATAGCATTTTAAAATTGCATCGTTCTCATTGGTCCACCCTGTATACCTCCTTTGAACCCGAGTCAGGTCTGTACAGCGTGTAAAGTGGTTGAACATACAGATCGCATTCCTTCTGCGTGGACAGTTAAAGCCTCGGTATCAGTAAACTAGATTGCGCTCGCGGTGGAATTGCAAATCATCTTGGACGGAATCGTCACGCATCTTCGCTTCGTAGGACTAGCGACTGGAAAGAGTGCTACCAAGTATTTGTTAGTTTCGGCGACATACTTCATTAAGCACTTTTAACTTACCTTGAAAGCAACAAACACTGTAGAATAGATTAATATGTTTTATGCAAGCTATGATGGGAAGTGTTTAATCTACGGTGATGTTCCTTGTGCTGTCCTGGTTACGTTATCAGCTGATACAAGATGACCGTGTGGTGGGGGAAGGGTGGGAGGGAGGTGCGGACAATACAGGTAACAAGGCAGCTCGCCTCATCACTGTATCTCCCGTAATTGGCCCTTTTGTTGCCCCATACTGTGCCTTAAATCTATTGCTTTTCTGTTCTAAAGTCACAAAGTTAATACAGTTGATAATTATAACGTTGATTATACGTAACATATCTACTACGCAGTCATTAAAGTCTATTCCTTGTTTAATTTCCAATAATTATATAACCATCGGGATGATTTTCAATCTGCTTGCTAATTTATTGAACAATAACTACGATAAAACTTTAATTTCTAGTTCTACTCAGTTATGAAAAGATTTTCTCCCAAATCTTGCAAAATAGTAGGCCTATCTCAGTCATCTTTTGAAAGATTAATTTTATAATTTTCTGTGTTTTAACATGTGCAAAAATTATTGATTTATTTGTATATTACGTTTATTTAGATATTAATTTGTATAAACGCTAAATAGCTAATATTACGTGTATTTACTATACAAACATGTTTTCAATAACAAAGTAACATAAATATTGATACGTCTCTAAAATGAGAAACGCCGAGACCGGAAGCCTAGATGGGAAAAGTAGTTTGTAACTTTGAAAAGAAACACTGAGACCGAAGGAAAAACTCTTAAAATTAAATGTGCGAATATTTAGGCCAAAGGCCAAGAATAAATGAAGTAATCGGTAGTTAAAAGTGAAGAACCGTGGCCGAAGGCCGACAGATAAAACAATCATTTTCAACGGTTTTGGATAAAATGTCGAGATCAAAGACGGAAGGAAAAGAAAGTGGTTTCTTATGAAGTAGTTGAAGCTCCGGGGCCGGAGGTTTCGAGAATGAACTATGTGTCCTAGTACCGAGGCCAAAGCCCGAGGGAAAACAAGAATTCACATGAAGGAAAAGAAAGTTAATTTTCTTGAAGTAGTAAGAAGCCAAGAACCCGAAGGAAAGAAAACTAGACAAGAAATATATGATAAATTACTGGAAAAGTTAACTATTTGCAACGAACAATGACGGCCAAAGTATATGCAAATTTGTACAACATATTTGGATCGCTGTTTGAAACTGAAGCGTAGGCAAGTGTGCTTTGAATGCTTGGGTCGTATTACAGACGCCAAGGTAGTGGGCCGAATGCCGAAGGCTTCTAAAATACCCTATTCTGAAATATTACAATGTTCATGCAGACAAAATCTTCTTCAAATTCTCCTACATCTCTAAACAAAAAATATGGTACGTTAGAAAGGCTACAAAAAGTCGCAGCTGGTTAAAGTTATATACCTTAAGCTGAATTGTTAGAGTGGTGGGTTAAAGCTACTACTTATGTTTCCGATAGCTAAAAGAATCATACCCATAATATGTTTCTGAAAAATCAGTTGACCCCTCACACTTGCAGAGTGGATGATTAAGATCCTCACCGCCGAGATATTGTTTGGTTGGTTACGCTGTCGGTACCTCTAGACTGGCTAATTGCTTCTCTCCCAGCTTATGTTGTTTGCAATTAACTTCTTCAAATAACCTCTTTGTTTCTTTCATTGTCTTACGACAATTGTTTCCGGCTTAATTTATACTATTAATGAGAAAGCTTTTCTTTTCGTCATTAGAGTCAATTAAAATAAACTGTCAAAATGTGAACTGTAATTAGTGTAAGCTTAATGTTCGTTAACTTAAAATACCTCTTGACTTTTTAACCAGTATTAGAAATATGTGTGACAAGTTGAGTAACTTAAAACATTCGGTATATTCTTGATTTTGATTTTGTATACTAAAATGTAAAGAAACCCCAAGTAAAAATGTGTAAGTAAACAATATTTTTTCGTAAAACTAGTAGGCCTTTGCACAGCCTTTTATAAATACCATGTATAGATAACTATTTCTATTATGAAATTCAGATTTAAATATCGAAAAACACGGTGTGTTCAAAATACTATATACAGAGTCAGGCAAAAGTGTGGAAACGCCTTTATAACTTTTTAACCAGTTTTTTTCAGCGCAACCGAACTTGGTACATTTTATTAGAGGAAGCAAAAGTACCTTTTAATGCATACTGACACTTTGCCCCAGTTTTCAAAATGGGGAAATTGATGGGCTAAAAGTTATAAGGGCGTTTCCACACTTTCGCGTAATCTGTGTAACTTAAAATGGACGCCATTTCCTGGGTTAAGATAGAGACGTATAATTAGAATTCATCCTTCCTACCCCCCATTTTGAAAACTGGGGCAAAGTGTCAGTATGCATTAAAAGATACTTTTGATAATTTTAATAATAAGTACCGAGTTTGGTTGCGCTGAAAAAACTGGTGAAAAGTTATAAAGGTGTTTTCACACTTTCGCATAATACAAATCTGTGTAACTTAAAATGGATGCCATTTCTTTTGGGTTAAGATAGAGACGTCTAGTTTTCAGTATTCATCAAAATTTTCTAAGGCCTTCAAAATGAGATGTCACTCGATGGGGCTTCCCTATGAAAATTATGGGGCTACCCCAGTCCCCCATTTTGAAAACTGGGGCAAAGTGTCAGTATGCATTAAAAGGTACTTTTGCTTCCTCCAATAAAATGTACCGAGTTCGGTTGCGCTGAAAAATCTGGTTAAAAAGGTATAAAGGCGTTTCCACACTTTTGCCTTACCCTGTATATTGCTCAGCTGTACTGCACTGGTTGTATTATCGAGTTTTTAAACAGTTAGTTGCATACTGGTTTAAAATATTTCTGGTAGTATTAGGCCTATTTTGTATTTTAATTTGTCAACAAAAGGTATTGGTTTCCCAAAGTTGAAATAAAATTATTTTACACCTACTCTTTAGCAACATTTGTACATCAGAGATTTGGAACCTAATGAAACAAGCATTCATGATTATTTGTCCGTTACATTTAGTACAGAAACTAACCGACAGGTCTGACTACGTTTCAGTGATCATGACAGTGTTTTTCATGTACAGATTCTCATCCAAACTCGTAAAATACTATAATTGTCAAACCGTTAATTTAAGTAGCTTACAACGTAACCGTCATCAATAAAACTAATCCTACAACAGGAACTGTAGGAACGGTGATTGAATTGCCACCTAGACTCAACCTTAATCCTTTGAATGACGAAACTCTGATCCTGTATTATAGATCCTGCGCGCGACACATGGACGAGGCTAAAGTATTCATTATCCAGACCAGGTGTGCACCTACAGTAGGTAGACATCCCCTAGCAATATACACTGTTCACTGTGCATTTGAAGTGTGAAGTTTCTCAAATAAATAATCGCATAATCACAGCAAATCTTTTAAAACTGAGGAGCTCTTCGCTTCAAAGACACTACAGTCTATGTATAGTGCTACCTCGTGAACACTGACGGGGAGCTTGAGCTACGTTTTTCAGAATATCTCGGTCGTTTTCCCACCGACTCATTGGCCTCCAAACTAGTTTGTCTACAATACAAATAACAGTTTTGTAACATATGCCATTAAAACCAAACCCTTTTTTATTACGTTTATACTATTTTAAATTACCATTTTATAAACAGACGGAATGTTATAACACTGAATATACGAGTGGCATTAGCAAACTTATAGTTTTAACTTGAATTTGATCGAACGAGTTGTTTGTAGTATGTAAGTTATTTTTTTAAAGCCCCGCATATACAGACAGACAGCAATTTTACATTTTTGGGACACATGACTGTACAATGTTTTCACCATTCATGACCCAAAAAACATATTCCCAAAACTTTGTTTAGCCTCCAAAGGCCAATCAATCTGAAAAAAGAAGATTTTTACAAAATAATTACAGTAGTTTGGAATGGCTACGTAAATAACTTAATAAGAATGGGTAAAAGCTGCCTACTAGAAATTAAAATCTTGTAAGCCTATGTTCGTTTCATTCTTAGTCACAACACAATAATAAGTGCTAATGGGTTACAAATCTGCTCTATTCTGACTTTGTCGATGAAATACAGTGACTATTTCCACTGTAAGAGCGTAAAACAGATAATTGGGGTTACTATACTTTTTCTTCGTCAACATTATTTTTACTATAACAAAATTTTAATTTTAAACCAAAATATTAACTATTAATAAACAATAATTTCATATTTTGAGACAATTATAGAATTTCTCTTATGTTAAAATGAATTACCTTAGTAAACTTTGTACATATCAGTTACAATGTACCCGACCTCTTTACATTTCCTATCTGCTGTAATATCTGGTTGGAGTATGATTTATTTGCTTGGTTATACTAAAAGGTTAAAATTATGATTGAGCTATAAATGCATACAATTTTAGTGGCATGGGTGAGATCATACTTTACTTTATACAAACCTATTTACTTTGAACACAACCTCAGTAATTACGGTTTAAATAATTTTCCAGTTTCACATTGTGTTGGGTGAGAATACTATACTCAACTAGCAGCCAATGCGAGACAAGTGATCGTGAGACAGAGTATAGTGGGTCTGGAGACAGGACAGAGTGTGAGCCCCAGATGTCCCAGTGTCAATGTCACGGCTGAATGTAGGGATTAGGCTTTCTTGCCTCCTGGATTACTGGCATAAATTATGTCACATGAGCTTCCGGCTCACACCTCTAATAACTGTTCTCACCCAGCTCGGTACTCGGTACGCGATGATTATTTTTAAACCAGGCCGTCACCCAGCTAAGTGCTACAGCGCCGCTGGCGTGAAAGAAGGAAATGCACTGTGCAATTTCCTCAAATTCACTAATTGTAGTTCTAATGCAGTATGCTTACAGCCTCGGTCTCAGCTTTTCGTGCTCTATTCCTATTATCATGAATGTCTCGAGGCTGTTTGCTACGCTCAGTCTCGCTATATATGGTCAAACCAGTATGTATGGTGTGCCCCCGGCCTCAGATGTACATAGTCTTTCACTGCAAAATGTATTTTAAAAGGAAAATTCAAATCTATATATTCAAAGAATTAGAAAATCTAATGGTAGTCAGTACAACCGTTCTGTCAGGCCGATTTTCTTTTTTTTTTGAGGTATTTATGAATAGATTTATAATCAAATGAAAATCGCTTAACTTTCGCCCTAAGTTATACTCAAAATGCTTTTCCGTGTTTTCTTAGCTTTTCTGTCACATCTCAGGTTCTAATTGATTAAATTGTTTGTTTTGTCTAAGAACACTCAGTGAATCATGCTCTTCATTAGAGATTCATTCGACATTATTTAGTTACATCTGAGGAGTTATGTGGAGACAATTTTGGCACTGTTAAGAATTTAAATTTTCTTGAGATAAAACATACGGCAAAGTATTAAAAATTCCCAGCTGCTGTAAATTTAAACATCAACAAATAATAACAATAACTTGTTTCAATTTCAAATACCCTAACTGAAATGTATAACTTAATTAGCGTAGTGAATACCCAAACCGAGAGGCCGAAGCAGAACCGTGAGCGAAGCGAACGGAACTGAGGCCGCAGGCCGAACTGGGGGTCTGGGGGCGAAGCTGGCCGAAGGCTTGTAACATTTAATTAAAATTGGGCTACTCGTTATTCTAATATAACGAAAAATCCCTATTTTGGACAGCGTTTTGAAACTACTAAACGAATTTGCATAGTTGTAGTATATTAGTTGTAAGTTAAAGTACATATTTATTTTAAATATCATTAAAATCAAACTAAATTTGCCATTTTTGGTAACCTCCCACGCCCCATCGCCAAAGGGACCATCGTACACCGACTTTTCTTGCTAACGAACTTTACCGTTATATTTACTAAAGAAACATTTATAAGGACAAAATTCGACTTGTCGAGAGCACACAAGTACATACATACGTATTCAGTATGTATATTAAGATTTTAAAAAGTTCAAATTCTGTTTTTAGGGTCAGAATCGGTGCTCATCAGTATGGGTGAGGTTCTTACCATACTGATGGAATTAAAATCTCATGTCTCGAAAGGAAATTCGCTGGAAACAATAATGCAATCTGCAGAAATAGACGAATTAAGAAACTGTCGTACAATGTTGAGCTATTCATTATGACCTGGTAGTTGCAAACCTGTACCAAAGTGATTCAGTTGACTCATTGTCGACATGTCTGGGCTCAGTCTACATTCACAGTGTTTACTAGACCGGTTCTCGGAACCTAGCAATACATATGTCACTCCAGCTGGTACATACATCTCAATCTCAACGTGTAATTATAGTGCCTCACTGCCTCTAAAGCTTCGTGTCTAGCTTGAGTAAGTTGATAGGCATTAAGTAATTTATCATACAAGTTCTTTTATTTGTATAGTTTTGTATGTTATAATGCAATAGTAAAATAAATCACTGGCGTGATTTGTATTATTCAAACTTTGCTTTAAATACCGGCGTAACACAAAACCCCATAACTTTCATATAATCTGTTTACATAATTATGTTGCATTGCTATTTTTTACACGCATTAATAATTGTGTGCTTTACTCTATTGCAATTCCTCCAACAATCAACATTACAATGCTTTTGTAAGTGAGTCAAGTGCTTATGGCTCTTGTAGACATTAGTATATATGACAAGTTTTGACTCTAGTGACATATCCCATACCCAAATAACAATATTATACTTATCATTCGTTGGTCGCTCAAGAACATTGACTTGGACACCAAACTTTAACTCATCTGGGCTTATAATTTGACTTATACAGTGTGTCTCCCAATATATTTCTAAATAATAAGGAAGAAGGTTTATTAATTTTTAAATTTAAAATTTGTTGGAAAAACTACTTTTATGGTAAATAAGGAGCACACTGACATGTACAAAAGTCCACTGTATTTCAACAAGAAAATACGTGCCCCCTTCAGGTGGAAAATATATGTTTGTTCATTGTTGTATCTCTCATGTTGACAAAGTTTTTGTTTCAATTATATTTGTACCGGTTAAAACCCAATGTTTAAATTTCAGTTTAATTTCAAGTATTCCTAAAGACAAAGGTAGATCTCAACACTAAAAGAAATCATAGGTGATTGTTTTGATGATAATTTTGAAAACATTTAGATCAACGTAGTTGCAAACTTTTTTCTTTTCCTTAAAAAAACTGTTTGTATTTTCTTTGTGTTTTTACAAGTGCGTATATAAAAACATTGCTGACTTTATGTATTTACCATGTTCAAAATGTCGTTGACTTAAAACGAATCGAATAAACTACTCGTGTTTGCATGTATAAAAAATCTACGTTTAATAACCAAACTGAAAAGTTTAAACCAGTGTGTTCAGCCGAAAGTACTCACACGTATCGTCCCACAGAGAGGAACAAAGCTCTGAGATAAAACAACATCAGTTTCTCAGAAGCATTAAACACGGTCAGCGTATGAGGTTGATGTGACAAAAGTAGTGTCGTCCACCTAATAGGACACTTACATGATGAGTGAATTGGCCAAGATGGGCACAACAAGTACTTGAGCAGACAAAAACCTTGATCTAATTAAGGAACATGCTGGGAACGAAGCACGCATACTCTGACTGTGCTCGAGTGGCCGATAAGGAAGATGAGACCATTTGCTAAGCAACAGACGAACACAGCTGAGAAGTGTGAGGACATCAGTACGTGTACAAGTGTCAGACTGTGACGTGAGATCAGCTGTTACACTGCACGTGTGTGTAGAGTGCCTCCTCGTGTACAGTTGACAGTAGCAGGCTGCAACTACACAAGGCGTTACGAGGTGGATCATGATCAATTAGCCCAGTAGACGACTGTTCAGGGTTAGAAACCACTGTTGTTTCTTGCTTTCCATTGAAAAGCATACTAATTAACAGTACTGTCCGCTTTTTGTCTCATGTCTGGATTGTTTCGAAAGCTGATCTAAAATGCAATTGCACTACAGTACTTTGATCTAAAGATCTATTGATCTTTGAACTATAGTGACCTTCTTACATTAATCACAAAACGGAAATATGGCTAATAAGTTTTCTTCATGGACAAAACAGTATGTAAATCTTATATTAGTAAACACATTTTCACTAGAACCCCGGGTACAAGACCTTGCAGATGTAATACGAGAAATATTTGTGTCTGTTCGTATTTTATCACATTACCTTTCGTCAAACCTTTCAATTTCCTATTTCTTTTTTTAGTTAGTGCAATAACTATGTTAAATCAAGCGCATATCTCCTTCTTCTTTTCCCCTTTAGTCTCTTCAGTTCCCCTAATCGAAATTTACCACTCAACTATTTGGCATTTGATATCCAACGCAGTTTTAAAACGTTTTCTCCTAGCCTTCGAGTTATTATTTTTGCTACCGGAGCTCTGTCCTATTTTCTTTTTGTTTGTTTTTGCAGCTATTCAATCGTCAGCTACTTTAACATACGCATTATGATAGCTTGTGCTTTGTTGGTTTGTTGTTAATGTTTGGGTTTGACCATGTATCTACTTTTACCTTGTTTTGATTGGCTTGTTTTTACGACTGAAGGACTTGAGACTTTTCGTGACTAACGTGGTCCCTTGATTGTATGCACTTCAAAGCAGGACATTGCTTCCTTGTCACCTCTTTGTTAATAATTCTATAATTTGAAAACTACATTTTAAAAAGTCCAAGAAAATGCTGACATTACCTTCCCCTTGATTACTAACCAGATGAAGCCCATACTGAAACGGCTTCAAATACTCATGAATCTGAGCGTTGATGAACGCGTCAACAGTGTAGAAGCCTGATGTGATGACAACCAGTAATGAGACGCACAATGGTTAGTGATTGCTGTTTAACTGCCTGATGATCCGTCATTCAGTGAAGAACATCAGCTGATTGCACTGTGTCAGCGCGTCGTGTCGTCTGCTGCAGAAACGAGACATTGTCTGCTACATAATGCCACTGTATTAACCTCTGTTTACTCAAACCGCCCCTTCCACATCAATTTATGCTTTTGAAACTATTTTAGGAACAATCGTCTTATGTACTTTTGTGTTGTGAGGCTTTTGAACTGCAATACGAGTAAGTTTTAACTCACCATCCAAAAACTTCACTGGCATATCACATTTTAAATAGGACTATTGTTGTAGAAATATTGATTTTTAAATACGAGTAAACTAAGAGATACCCCTAGTGTACATATTTCTGCTTAACCATTAGAACTGTTCTTGTGTTCTAGTTCATCAACCTAGACTTAGCGGCTTTATTATGTATAAGTTTGACTTCAATTTTAAATTGTTCTATTTAAAAGTTTGGTTATAATTTTACACCCAAATTTAGAAATTGATTTCAACACAAGAAGATTTCTACTGCGAAGTTTGAGAAGCGTCCTATCCAATATTGGAGGTTTGGGAGTACAGTGAACCTTTTTTTAGAGCCACCCCACAACAAATTATTTATATTATAATAACTCGTTATTAGAGCCCCTTAAAGAACCTTTTCGAGTGTTTTTCCATGACGTGGTAGTATTAAACAATTTTAAAATGCCAATCAATGTTGAGGGTGTTTGATCCAAGAGTTTGGGGGGTTGTTGGTTTTTAGGATGGGAGGGTTGGATGTTGGAAGGGTTGGAGGTTGGGGTGGGTGGAGACAGATAGATTAAGTAATCATGTACCGGAACCACTCTATTCCGCGCCGATACATGGAACAGTTTCCGATGCAAGTCAATTACCACTGATTGTTGTGGCTTTCCCGGATGTAAGCCAAGATTGCTGCTGCTAGCACTGTTGCCGAGACTTTGATTTCACTGTCATACAGAACATTAATCGACTACTTGTTTGTACTACAAAACCACGCTTAGACACTATGAATAAATACAATCCATTGTTCAAATACTAAACGTCATATACATTTATTCGCTATTTGTTATTTCTTTATTTGCTGTTGTTATGATACATCATCAATGTCTCCTAAATAATTCATAAATATTGTTTTGGTTCTAGTACTGCCTGTCAGGTATCTCAGTTTGGATACTTTAACAAACCAAATTAACTAATTGAAAGAATCAAATTAAAACTGTGTGATTTTTATTGAAACAACTAAGTAAACTTTTACAGTAAAAATACTCGTAACTTAGAGAATTGAGGACAAGTTCATTAACTACATCAAAACTATTAAAACAGCTGCTGGTAACATAAACATAATTATCGCCAAACGACAGCGGGTCTATGTCACGACTCTATCGCCACGAGGCTTTTATAATTGGAGTCGCAACTAACAAGACAGAAGACAGGACAAAAAGTTAACGAAGATCAGCTGTGAGCTGGCAAATTGAGGCAGTGGGGCCAACTGAGTAACTGTGTGCTGTGTCTGTGTCTGTGAGGCTCGTTACGCTACTCCCCGAGGTTGCAGTTGGCACACTTGTATTTGTCTCCAATTATCAAAGTTGACAACTGTTATTGTTGCCAAATTGGCTACATTTTAATTTGTCACTTGTTAGCTGACGCATGTCTGCTCATATTGTCTTTTCTCTTTACCCTTCAGAACCTTGGTTCAGCTGTGAGTAAAGTAGAGAGAAAGTGTTCGAAATATCACACACTTTAGTAACAATTGTATAAACTATGTAATTGTGTAATCAAAACAAACACTTTAGGTTTGTACGGTGAAATTTTACTGTTGGTTATTGACTAAAAAAATAACTAAAACTAAATAAACCTGAAATACGTTGATACCTTTGGTGTGATAGTTGGTAATACTCGTAGCGAAGGCTTGGAACAAAATCTACTCACAATTACTTGAACATATCGAAAATATTTGTCTGTGATCGATTGATATTAAAGTTTATAAAATATCAATAAGGCCATTTTACAGTTACTTTTCAAAATGTAATCGGTTTGGTCAGTTTAAGGTATTATCTGTGTCACGAAGATCAGATTTGTGAATGAACGTTCAATCAAACTTCAGCAGCAGTGCTTACTAAAATTGTTAAGAGCTGTATCCTACGCGTAGTGAGATTGGTTGAAGTGAAACTTAAGCAGCATGGCATGGCAGTGGAGGTATGCCTGTAGGCCTAATCACTGGTGTATTGTTTAAGCTCACAGGCAGGGCGGGTCTCATGGTTCATTGTCTCATGCAGATTGTCACTCATTACTCGCTCTCATTGTTGGCCTACGTTCTGCCTTGTATCTCATTACAAGCCGTTGTTCTTCTTACATCAATACACTTTCTGCTCGTACTAATTAACTTTGTAGTAGTGTTAATCAGCTGGTTGCTCGGAAGCCACGTGGTCTCTGCAGTGCTCTTGTTGCTCACGTGACGGGCTCATGTCAATCATCTGGGTTCATACGGGTTAGTCTCAAGTATCCTGAATAAACAACTCAAACACAAAAGTAGTACAAGGCAACAGTTGAATTGACAGGTAGTAAATATTATCCTATCACATAATAGGTAACCCCATTAGAAACACTTGTGTACCGGTTAGGAAGTTTAAGCTGAAATCAATGTGTCAAGTTTAACGAACAATTTACTTGTTGAAATTTTAGGATTGGTTGGAACATATTCAGAAAATAAATCATACATCCGTGCAACTATCTCACATTGAAAAAAAATGATAAACCACCAACAATAGCAACCGGCCAAACCATGACATTGACTTCTTTCTACCTAGTTTCGAAATAGGAAAGCGTCTTAAAAAAACTCTGAATTTATTTGGAAGAAGCTTTTTGTTGCCTTCTTCTAAAATATGTTCATCTATTGTATTGTTAAGGAATGTAACGTGTTCATCAAATATAATAAAACCAATTATTGATGTAGATCTGGCACTGGACTCGTATGTCACCTGAAAACCATTACTATAACGATGGTTGCCTTGGTATATTAGCCTTACACAGAGTTTGCAAATGGTATGGTGTCAGAAATGTGTTCATTTTAAGTCATCTGGTACAAATCAGTGTCATATTATCTAAAAGTTATAATTATATCGCTAGCCATAGTTATTTCAATGGTAATGTGTCACATTGATTGGAAAACTACACCGATGAAGGTATAAAGTTGAAACCTCGTATACTATACATTTAACCAACTTTTATTTTAATTGTTCGAAAAGTTTTTATCGAAACTGCCCAAAAAGTATATTTTAAGTTGCAGGATATTACTACTAGCGTGTATATGTGTAACATTTATGAATACTAACCAAACCATAGACAGATGTTCGATTTGATACAAAAACTGATTTTCCGTTAAGAACGAAAAATAATTCATAACTGTTGCTCCTATTGCATTTTTGTAAATAGTTTGAAATTTATCTATTTTGAGCGCAAAATCTTTGAACAGACTGTATTTAATCCATTACCCTTTTGTATAGTTAGGCTGTTTACGTGTTTTTCATGAGATCAGCATAGTGGGGGGAGGAGGAAGGGGTTCTATGTTGAAGTCAGAGTGAGTCAGTTAACGACAACGAGGGAGGAAAGTTATTCCTTCTCAAAAGCCTTGAGTGCCTTTCTCAATCTGTCCTCTTCCTTCCCACAACTTACGTTTTTACCCTTTCACAACTTTTTCCTTTTGAAACTATACAGTATTTCTGTACTATAGTAGACAACAAACATAAATCTCTCTTTTCACCAGTCCTACAACGATATTGAATACAAAATGCAAAAAGGCTTCGTCGCAATTCGCAAATCACTACTCATGTGTCCATTGGATGTACCAATAACAATGTATGTGCCAAAATAAACAGGACTGAAACAAAATCAACTGAATTTGTATCATCAGTCGGCCATGTCAACTGTTGATCATGACTATTTTTCTTGTTTATAATTTGTTTCTTATTTTAGGCTTGTTTTTGCATTTTAGGTACATAATTATGTACAGCGATGTTTTTCCTTACATAGAATCAGACATGCGATCTGACCAAAATAGTCACATGCAGCAATTCTTTTAACATAATTTTCACAAAACCCGGCTAATAACGCTGTGATTATTAGTGTTCTAAAACACTACAAAGAACAGGCTGTTTTGACACAAGGGATATCCAGGTCGCCTAACTACTGTCTGTACAAATATAAACCACGAAAGAGTGTTTCAGCAAGTGTAACAGTCACCGAAAAGACGTGTTCATAATATTGTGAATGTCATTTGTAAATTAATTTAAATATACTTAACTGTTCAACAACACTAATAATTCCATTACTAGGTAAACTTGAGTGAAAAGATTCTTGAAAACATATACAGCATTAAATAGTGACAAAATTGGCCCATCCGCACCCTTTCCTGATTTATTTATAGCTGTACACCTGAAAGCAAAACAGAAACCATTTGTGTTGTTCAACATGTTTTGTGATAAGCCTTTCAGAATACGCTTGGTTTGAAATGTTTCATTTTTTATTTGCCAGTCAGTGCATGGGAGGTTTGAGGCAATATAAACCAAAATATAACTAGAAGCAAAATATGATAATAAGGTTGAGCTCTAAAGAAATCGAGTAGCCTCCTAAATGTATGAAGATATTAGAAAGGGTGGCCGGGGTGGTTTCGACTGCACAGTGTACTTCACTCCCCCAAACAGGTTTAACTCTCAGCTAATTGCATTAATTAAAACCCCTTACACCCGCGCTTACCATCGCCTCCCTACTTACATCCCTTCTACTCTTACATCTGTTTGCAACTCTGGTGCTTCCTCATTGTCCAAAACTAAGCTTGTATGGCTACTTCATTGTATGGTATTTTTCTATTGATGTAATATCTTCTTTGTTGGTGTTTCACTTGTTCCTTTGGTTGAACAAATTAATTTCTTAACTTCCCCATTCAAGTTACGAAAACAATATGGCAAAACAGTCCTTAACTACAGTATTGTAAGGATTACAGTGTTATATAGTTCTACCTAATCATTAGTGTTGAACCTTACCTTTTAGACTTTGTATGCTATTTTTAAGTATTTTATGCATATCCTTTAAAAAGTTAAATTTAACAAACGGTAAACCCCTACCTCATATGAGACTTTTAATTTTGTATGCTTAATTTTATACTATTTAACCTGCTCTGATACCATAGTCTCGATTCTACTTTTATTATTATGTATTTTTGATTATATTTTATTTATTTAGCGGATCCGTGGCGGATTGGTATCGCGCGACTCCGGAGCTCATCACTCTGGTGGCGCTGGTTCGATCCCACTCACCACTTACAATTTGTAATGTGACTATACGGTGACGCTAGGTAAAGTCGAGGTTGAGTGGTAGAGAGGACTTTGTAGTCCTAACTTCGCCTCGTAAAACAAGACAAACTTTACCTTTTTATTAAAGATGTTTATTTTTCGTTTTTAGTTTATTTAGTCAATAGAAAGTTAGCAAAGGCTAATAATTAATGGATATTACAGTTTTTTATCTTTACTACAGTACCCAAAGTACTTAGGTATATTAATGTCTCTCTTAAAAGTCCGCCTCAGGAAGCCTGAGGTCACCTCAGAGAAAGCCTAAATTATTCGTCCGCACAAGGAACACACGACACCGCGCCCGTAACAACTGGCTAAACAACAGGCCTTCTTTCAACTGATGAGGCTTAACTGTCAAACCAAGCGCTTCAGGGTTTAAATCTTTCAGCAATGGAACGTCTTTAGCATTCAAAATAATTGTAACATTAATAAACATTAAATATTTGGAAACTAGATCAGATTTCCGACACGTGTATGGAGCCCGATTTCTCATGAGTACTTTAATAGTGTATCAAATTAACTTTAAAATCGCCCAAGTTTTAGTGCTTTTCAACTTTATTTTGTACACTTAATACGCACAATTTCGAAAAGCACATTCAATACGGCTGGTGGTAAGCTTATTGTTTTTAAAGTTAATTTACATAATTAATATTGACCAAGATAGAGTCGGCGTACTTTGGATTTATTGTCGCGCACCTGAGGCCCCTTAACGTTGGATTTTGCCTGCCAAAAAAGTGTATTCAGTTAAATAATGACTTACTAAATGTGTTTTATACTGCAATAAGAACAGTTTTAGCTTTCAAAAAATCATAGTCCTAAATAGTAACCAAAGCCAATTTAAAATTCACTAAAACCATGCTAAAACACTATGGCGTTTCAACGTATAAAAATTACAACATGCGTAGAAAGCATTACTTTTAAAATCCTGTTCAGCTCAGCGAAAGTATATTTTAAAACATCCACCACATTATACACGAGTTTACTTTAAATCAATAGCCATATAATGTAAGATTTTGAATTTCTTCAAGACCGTAATTTAGCCAAGAACGTGAACTAAAACAACGGATGAATAGATTGCCGGAGTTAGCAGTATCAAAGTAACAGAACTGTAATTGGGATAATGAGCAATAACTGTCTCGGCTGCCAAACTGTGACACAGTTAGCAACAGTTTAGTGTTGTTTGCTAACTGTCGCAGATCCTTCTCTAACAACGCAATCATTCAATCTGTGTGTTTAGGAGCTTGAGTTGCGTGTATTATAATTAGTGTACGAAAAGTTAAATCCTAAGTACCTGTTAAGTATGAGTTCATTATACATGCTTGATAGTTTTGCTGTCATAGATCTGTTTATGTATTACAATGCAAAACAACGTGTACTTGGTACATAGGCTTATGTAGTATGCAAGTCCACTTAAAAAGTGGAGCAATTAAAAGATACTCAAATATGTTTGACAATGTCCAAGTTAAAATTATTAAGTTTTAACTCGATTTCAAAACTTACTTAAAACTTAAAATTCAGTAATTAATTATGCTCAAATTTCGTTGAAAGTTTGTTAAATTTGTTGTTCGTTAACAACGAGAAGAGCCTAATGAGGTTTTAATTCTTGTAGTTAGTCTGAAATGTTGCAAGGAAAAGTGTTTGGTGCTTGTTACATTCATCGACTCAACTTAACAATTTATACATGCTTTTTCCTACAGAACATTCGGATCTTGGTTTCAAAACCCATTTTCTGTTCAGTGTCTAGGACGTAAAGCTATACAGTGACTTTACAAACTGTAGAACATGAGGTAAGTTTACAGTTATTAAAGCAACAAATTTGCATAACTTTGTCCTGGATTAGATTAGAGATATCTGCCATTGCTTTGAGACTGATGTTATTGTACAAAGTCAAATTTAAAACTAATCAAACTGATTAATAAATACAGGTATTTTAACCTAAAGCTTTTCATGAACGATGTTCGTATCTTCACCATATGTTCATTAATACCACAGAGTCTAGAGCAGTTGAAGATATGGACATTCTTAATGAAATTTAGGCAAAATTACATTTCTTTATTGGACAATTTGATTGATTTTAAATTTAGAGATATAAAACAAAATAAAAAGTTTAACTGAAAAATTATTTTTTTAAGTTTAGAATTTTAGTGAACAAAACCACTGACATTTAATATTTAAAAACTACTGTTTGTTTTTTGAAAATAATGACAGATACAGTAATATTTTCAACATTATCATTTATTATACCATGCATGTATACAGCAAATACGCGCTGCTTACACGAAATGTATCAATATTGATACATGCGCTAGTGATGAAGAGTTCATCTCGTGAACAGCTGACTGTAGTTGCACTTCTGCCCTGAAAGCCCTACTAAGGTCACTTCCTGAGAGTCAGTTCATCACGTCTTGCTCGCATTGGCAACTTGTCTCCAGTGGAAGAAGTGTTTAGTGATTAGTTGATTTAGATTCTCAGAAGGTTGGTTAATTAGAGCACAGTTTTTTCCTACCAAATAAAGGCCGATTGTCTGTTCTACTACTTGAACCGGTGCGGCCGGGATTGTAACTGAGGTCGAGGAGTACTTAGTCAACCATTACAGTGTTTTACAATATTTTCAAACTTAAATCTACAAACTTGTAGATAAATTAATTTCTCAAGCAATAACTGAAAAGAAGGCAATAGAGCAACGATTAGTCTATAAGCATCGGTGAACAAAAAGCTAGCTAAAGAAAGTAACATAGGTAAATTAATTAATCACTTTAGAAAATTAACTCAAGAAAATGGCAATTTAAAAGTATTGAAACGGTTCTAGTAGTGGTTTACTGAATTAAAATATATGTTATCCGTGTTTAATTTTATTTCATCCTTGGCGCTGAGAACTTTTATCATATACAGAATGGATCTTCTAAGTAGTAACTAAATAATAGTCTGGTTAGGGAACAGACAAACGTTGTTGGGAAATTAATCTATGAAACACTTATAGGTGTAGTTACGAATACTTTAAAGGAAACAAAACGGGGGTTTTTAATTTATACTCAGATTCTTGGAATATTTTGTAAAGATGTAGTAAAATAATTATTCAATTTTATGTGTTAGGTACGAGTATTTATTTAAATTGTGTATAAAATCTATACGTATCTATTGTGGGGAATTACTGCACCTAACGCCTACCTTAAATAAAAAACAAACGCTAGATAATTATGGTACATAGCGGTAATGTACGCGTAGGCCCCAAGATAGAGTCGGACAGAAACTAAGTAAACTCAAGAGTTCCTACAGCGGTGACGTACGCTAAGGAGGAGGGGTATGTACAGGAGTATCTGGCTAATATCCCCTTCATATGTGTTTCTCGGCGGGTACTCCCGTCTCAGCTGTCTCAATCGGAAGTTCATAGAAACTCGTACATAGAACAGTTCTAGAATGTACTGGAAATCATTTGTTCTAGAAACTGTGGAAACTGTACAAAATACTATATTTCGTCGTGATAGTACGTTATGACTACTCTTACAACAAAACATAACTTTGAAGAATTAGATTCTTAATCCAGTTGTCGGTTTAGTCTCGCAGTGAAGGCCTGATGATGTCGAGTCCACCACCTGTGAACACAGGACTTCAATAAGGAGCGGGAATTAAATAGATAATAGACAAACGGTTTGATAGGACCTGTGATGAACGGTCACGGTAAAATTAACATAGGGTTGGTTGATGAAGCACAAATTTCCTTTTATCATCGTGCTGGTTTTCAATGCGCTATAATAAACTATTACAGAAGAATACGGCGCAGCGCAAACTAACAAAATATTTTTGGTTTAATAAGAAAGAAGCTTGCGCGAACTATATTCTGTTGTGATCTGGTTGTTGTGACTGAGACTCGTGGCGTGGTCCTGTAATCCAGCTTCATGGAAGTCAGGTTTTGAGGATGATATAGGTCTAAAGCGGCTCTGATAGTCTCAGTGATCATCTGATGATACCCGCATCAACTCCCACCATCGTTTAGACATATCAGACCATCACCTGCGTGGTTCGGAAGTCACGTTAAGCCGTTGGTCCTTGAATTTCCATTGGTCATTGGGCTATTAATTAATGACCCATTCTAAGGAAGAGTCGGCCTTAGTTTGTAACAAGACTAAACCTCACAACTCATTACTACTATTCATCACACTCATCCTTCATCACATATTTGCCTTAAATTCCCTCATGAGAGTGGTCGGCATCTCAAATAGTGATTTAGTGATACCTGGTTTAGTTACCCAAAACTGCCCTTTGGACTCAGGTAACGATTGTTTTCCGGCTGAAGCGTAAAAAGGGATTATTAGCAATGTATACAGTATAGTGCAACCGAATGATGTGTTTAAGGTATTGGCCCAGACTGAGATTCCAACCAGATTCATCTTTTGTAACAAAAAGTTCGAAGCGAGACCATAAAAATGGACCAACCATGTATCATGCAAAATGTTAAAATCTTAAAACCAATTCATTTTATAATTAATGTAAAGGAAATATGCAAGTATAACATAATTTGTTTACATGTGTATTAATTTGATTTTTAATGTTATATCCGCATAACCGTTTAAATAATACGCTTTACTTTATCCTTCCTAAGATTAGTTATCTCAAACAGATATGTCGACAAATATACCAAAGGGTGTAATACTTATAACGTACAAATATGATTCAGTAAAACCTTTATTTGCGCTGCACTTATTTCTTGACTTTAACAGAGTTAACGTAGTCGTTGTAAGTTTACAGTAAACCGAGTACTTTGCACAAGAGCGCTGAGAAAGCAGTGACGTTTATACAGTGTATACAGTTTGGAAACTCGCTTCAATCCGAAACTGTTAACAGGAGAAAGCAAGTGCAAACATATTAGTTGTCAAACTGCTTCGTATGCAGCAAACTGTTAGTCAACATTTCCTGTTAAAGTGTTGAATGCTACATAAGCAGAGTGTTTTAAAGGTTTCCTTTCCAACCATAACTTTTAAACGCGTGAACGTTGCCAATGCACTTTGTTGTTAAGGTATCCTAAATTGACCTTTTTCTTTTTAATTGTAATAAATAATTCCTTCTGAAAGCTATAATCTACTTTGTTGATAATTATCACAGTATCGTTAAAAGGGGACATAAAATAAAACTGTCGGAATCAAATTGAAAGTTTTGAACTACTGATTCAAAACAAGTAAATATGTTGAAGCCGGTGGAAAATTATATAATAAACTTCCGGACCATGTTAAAATTACAAATTCAAACAAACCTTAAAACTACCTTGCTCAAAATTCATTTCATACCATTGCGGAATTATGAATATTTACAACTAAAGTACTACAATAATTTAATTAGGATTCGAGGTCTCACTTGTGGTGTATACTATATCTTATTAATATTATTCTTAAAAACAAGTTTTTACTTAAATAATTTTGACATTAAACTTATTGTTGTTGTTGTTGTAAGCGTAGTGGTGGTAATATCCCCTCAGGGTAAAAATTTGTATCCTCTTCAAAAATTTTGAAACTACATTATAATGTCATTAATTTTCTTAAACCTACTAAAAACTACCTAAAGACTAAAAGACTAACTCAAACCTGATAAAAAACTAAATCGCCTTTCGTTTCTCTTGCCTGATACAAAATCGTTACACCAATCCATTCATACTAAGCTGAGATTCTTCAGCCACGCTTACAGTGAGTGAGACTTTCCACACTACCTAGGGAACAAGATTTGACTGATCTAGCTCATGACCTGTTTGTGCAGTGAAAACAAACAGCCAGTTAGTTACTGAAAATTAAAAAATACTATCAGTGTTTGATGATATGTTTGATTAGCATGTGGTGTGTCGGAGTTTGCAATGTTGTTGCTGTGTTGAGTCAAGTGGCCTGTAGAGTGCAGTCACTTGGATGACGGTTGAAGGATGAAACTCATTCCCTGTAAAAGCTTTGAGTGCCTTTCTCAATCTCCCCTCTGACACCCCTCACCCCCACCTACCCCCTCTCAGCTCTCCTTGAAAGCCCGAATGTGTGACTGTGACAATGTCAACTACGTCTCTTCCATTACTACCTGTAAACAATAAGAAGCTTTATACCGCCTCACCTCTCTCCTTAATTTCTCTTTTATCCAGGGTTTTATGCCATTGGAACAGTAGCAGTGATATTTACTTAATGTTATTAAACTATTTAATGTTATTAATATATGATGGTTACAAGAAAGTAGTTTTAAGGAATTTAATTTAGTTTATTTTGCATACCATACGCTATGGTGTAATCTTTTTTACAATAAACTTTATTTATTTCGTTCACGCGTGTTCTAAATATACTCGTACAATTCCAATGCAAAGCAAAAGAAATATCAAGTGTATCCTTGTCTACATAGAATGTATGCTAAGACCGATTCGTAATGTTTTACATATATTTTCTACTTAACAAAGAAAAATAAATATAACCGTCTTTAATTATATGTTGGGAGACGCTTAAAATTTGGAAGGCACATCGTGTTTGTTTGATATGCAATGACAATAATTACTACTTTCAATTTAAACATAAACAAACTTGTTTTATCAAGGGGCTTTGTTCTTTGCTACTTTAAACATTTGTGTTTTTCAGGAATTATTACTTTGTTACCTAGTAGTTTTCTTTTCTTTTTACTTTGTATTGACTCAATTGGGTCACCGAAAATGGTTTCATTAAACTAAACCCGTCTAAAGAGACTAAGTGAGTAAAGTCACAAGAATCAGTTGCCGGGTGTAAATATTTCACAAGTGCTAGAGAGTAATCAGGGCCGTGACGTCACAAGCTGTTAGACGCTGCCACAAATTGGGAAGATGATTAGAGTGGAGTGAACACTTCCGCTTTCAACTTTAAGGGTTCCACGCTCATAAACCAGCGCATCATTATCTTAATGGTGTTCAGGCCACACGCCGCGCCCGCGCCCCGCGCCGCGTCACTACTGTATCTCCAGGTTTGATTTGTAGCAGATGACGAACAGTACTTGACAAATGAACCTCGGTGTGTACATCCTGCAAGATACTGGCGTTGAAACACTAAAGAACTTGTAGTTGTCTGTTGGCATTGCTTTAAAAATGGTGAAAGTCAGTATAACTTGAAGACGTTATTTCACTCACGAGGACATGAAACAATGTTCAGACACGCAAAACAAATTAAATTTATAATTGCTCAACGATTATGACGTCAAGAGTGTCTTCAAACGTATTACGTAATTTTAACTATTGGACTTTCGCAGCCGGTGTCACAACCATAACCTTGAAATATTTCGGTTTCGCTGTGGAGTACCAGTCACTGAATGTTCAAAACTGAGATACTTGCTGACTGTTATCCTATTGGTCACAGGGTGGCCAACCGTCCATTGGAGCAGGGATGCCAACTTTCGATGTTCTCTTTAGCTGTGACAATATCGAAAAGGACTTCTTCAAGACCGGTTGCCAGATTCTTGAAAGTTTAACGTTGTCTTCTTTTTGATGTTATTATCATTTTTAATTATTTTAATGGTTTCTCGCATGACTCTCGGGTAATATTGTGAACACTTTGCCAATACTTTGGCTTTGTCAAATTCTACTGCATGTTTAGTGTTGTAGCTGTGTTCTGCTATGGCTGACTTTTCAACATCTTCGTGTTTTGTGTGTCTGATATGTTCCTGAACTCTAGTTGAAATTTACCTCGTAATCTCGCCAAAACACACTGTGGAGAGTAGTGGACTGTATTAAAATTTAATTAATAGGTTATAAAAATTATATTGTTCGTCACTGACCTTCCTGAACCGATGATGAGCTGCTGCTGGTTGAAGAGTAGTTGGGGTCATGAATTGCTAAAACATTCCCGAATTTTAACTATTTTGTTTTGGTTGTCGTTGGTAAAAGTTCAAAATAAAAAGGGTGCCAAATTAAACATATTAATGAGACGTATGAACATAATGGGATGAAAAATGATGAAATTATTGTAGGCGGTAAAATGCGTGCGATTCGTAAGTCAGATGTAGTGGGATTAGGAATAAATAAAAGTCAGTTTGCTGATATGGTGCGCCCTATGGGCTTTGACGGAACCTATTATGGTTTGATTAAAGTTTTGCATAGATGGGTCGGTATGTAGTTTGGAAAATAACTATTGCATTGATATGAAACGTTGATTAGTTGAAGGAGTTTTCGAATAAAATAAAATCAGAATATTTACAAACAATCTGCCGGGAATACCGCGCACACATCGAACCTCAGGTGGTAGCTGGTCCTTCACAGGTCAACAGTTCTCCAATTTACTAGCTGGCTTGCAAACAGTCTTTTATGTGTTGTATAATATTCTGCCTATTTTGTTTGCTGCCCCTTGAATATATGGCATGCAAGGTGTGTTCTGACGAACCTCTTCTGACCTAAATCCAATCGTTTGGTGGATTTGCTGGTTTTTGAAAGCTAATTTTTAAAAGCGTTGTTATAGTAGTACGTAAATGTTGATAGTGTACTTTCAATGCACTTTTCCCATATGTTTAAAACAATTTTAAAATATTAATACTTTGTCTCTGTTTAAGTTAACAAAATCTTAAAAAATACAACATATCAAAACAGATGTGGTTGGCCTATAAGCCAAGAGACAAAGGCAAGACGACATAGTGGCGAATGGATGAATGAAGGGTGAGAGTAAGGAAAGGCACGAAGAAGGAAGCAGATTGAGAAAGGCACTCAAGGCTTTTAAAGGGAATAAGATTTATCCCTTAGCAGTCATAAAACTGAGTGACTCTGAAAACAGTACTTGAGACCCTGAACATGGAATCTCTCTTCCAAAAACTTTTAACATCACTTCACTTTTAAGTTGAGTCATAGTGTTTTGTATTTGTGTCACCTTTACTGGCATTATGTGTTACGGTGCTGTGTACATTGTGAATAACATTTTTGTGTGAAACATAGAAAGCTGAACTATAGGTAAATTTTAAAAAACTGTTAAGGCTGAATCTGATATTAGGGTCATTCCTAAGGTGTACGTTGCTATTTCTATTGACAAGGGGCGCAGAAAAAAAACTAGCATTAAATAATATTTGCTTTTTACAGTAAGCTCCACGGTAAAATACTCGTATGTAAATTAATACACTATAAACATTGTGTATTTTTGTGCGTGACATTCATCTGCTGCATCTAGAGTTCTCTTGATTCAAAAGGTATTAAGAACGCTCTGTAGAAAAGGGTCTAGAGAACATTGTAGACCTCTCTTTATTTTCATAAAAATTTTAAATATTATTAACTTATACATTTTACATATGTTAATCAACACAAAGAGTAATTTACATTTGTTTTCTAATAGACAAGACATTCACAACACCAGACACAAACAATTGCTCGACACACCACACCATAGACGTTCAAAAACAGCATCTTCGCACCAGGTAAATTCCATCATTCTCTTTAATAAACTGCATGTTTTATGCTTACACAACTCCTGTCAGTAGTTTTAAAACATCCATTGAAAATTGGAAGCTCATCAACCCTTTTTATAGTTTGCAGGAGTTTTTAGAGGCAGATAATAATTTTGTTTTTAATTCAGTTACCATTGGTCTTACGTTGTGTTGAAATAAGTTACCATTTGTCTTAAGTCACTTCCAAATGTATCTTTCATAGGTTAGGTTACTTTATGCTATATGTACAGTATTGAGAGAATAAATGATCATGGATTTTTCATGTAAACTATGATCAACGGCAATAAACGATTTGATTTCATTATTTAGCTATCAATTTAGATCCAATTTAGGGGAACAGTCGGCCCTAATTTATAACAATTCCAGATCTCACCATTCATCAAAATACCATTCGTCCCATTTTCTCCTAAAAATACCTTTTTCAGGAGTGGCTATTCATATAAATATTTAAATTTGTTACCGTTTATAAATATTTGATTAAATTTTGTTACTTTTCCTACAATAGTGTTTTATTTTAGGCTTATACTTTAAACTTAATAAATAATAACTACTCGATGAATTTTAGTGTGATTGAAAACATCCGTGATTAATCACAACAAAGAATTTTCTAATCAGCATATAACGTACACAACCCATTTCATAATACTGCTACCCAGTACACAACCCAGTTTTATGACTGCTAAGGGATAAATCTTATTACCTTTAAAAGCCTTGAGTGCCTTTCTCAATCTGCTTCCTTCTTCGTGCCTTATTTCATAGTACACAATCCACGACATGACCATCCTCTTCTGACCGAGAAGTTTTAAGTTTTACTTGGGCAAAACATTATACAAGCTGAAGAATATTTCAATTATACTCATATTATTACTTACTAAACTTTGACTTTTACCAACACATCAACACTGTTACCACCAGAAGAGCGTTCTGTATTGTAAGCTACATGCATCTGATTCTCGTAGTTTAAGATACACATACACAATTTCCATGACATGACCATCATACTAAACGTCACGAATGTGAAAACCCCAAAACCAAATTTAGAAATGTATTAAAAATGACATGTTAGGAATTGAACGTGTAATGGTATTGTATTATTGTTATTCTTGGAACGGAGTCGCAGTTGAAAGGAGACTCGCCATCACATCGACCCCATCAGTCAGTGAGTCCCAGTTATACAGTGACACAAATTGGAAGGATGATTAGAGAGTCACGCTTCTCGTTTCAACTTTTAAGGGTCCCAATTTCATAAAACCCAGCGACAGTTGCTTAATGGTGTGACGTCCCTGCTCACTGCTCTGTGCTGTGCTTCTTCTCGACGTTTCGTCTCCTACCTTTCTTCACAAGTCCAACCCTCTATAAGCTGTATAGGGGTGAGATATTTTAACTAAACCCTGAACAGATTTATTCGTGTTTGTAACCTGTTGAATGTGAAACAAAGGATTTCGAATAGAATCAGTTTTGAATCTTAAAAGTGCTTTCAAGTGGACCGTGTTTGTAAACATTACTTGACAAACCGACGATTTTTAAATTTTGGTTTTATATTTCGTCTAGTGGTGTTTGTATTTCGCTGCCCAAGTATTTTAAATAAATTTATAAATGCTAGTGTGTTTATTGTTTTTGTTTGATACCTTTGTTGAGAGGTTTCTGTCCGTTGTCGTGGCGCAATTTTTTGAAACCCGCCAGATTTTATAATATTGACCAGCCGAATTTTGATCTAACATTATTGTATAATACGCTCTATGATTTATATTTCAGCTTTAATATGACTTGTAACGAAATTAACAAGAAATTTGTCCAACAATTCTATTGAGTAACGACAAACTATAAAGCTGATTTATGTATTGATGTTGATATCAGTTTTAATATTACAAGAAGAATGTTCTAATAATTTATTTAACGGGAGTACGTAATGTATTACGATACACCTAGACTGTTGTAATGTTAAATTAACGCAATTTTTTCTATTCTTACCATAAAATACATACTTTTGTATAAACATAAACAACAAATATGGTCTTTTAATTTAAAATGATATGTTCCCTTTTATCTTCAACGCCAGTTATACCCCTAAACACAGGAGTATACCCTCTGCTTGACTAACGAGTATACAATCAAGATGGCAGTGTTCTGCGAGCAGGCAACACCAACACCAGGTGGGAGGGGATGAAGGGGTAAGTGGTTTTAATTAATGTAATTAGCTTCGGAAAGGGGTGACAGGGAGGGGAGGACATAGCCGTGTCACTTACCTACTTCTCATTATCTACCCCTGCGTAACCTGTCCGTGACGTCACTTCACGTCACACGTCACGTCTAACAAACCTTACTTATAATTATTGACATAGTAAAAAGGAAATCAGGAGTCACGAAACAGTTGGAATCTCTTGGTAAAACTACAGCACGTTGTACAATTTTATTTTATAGCATAATTTTATTACTAACTATTAAATTCTATAATGGAAAGGAAAACTTTAAGTATCTATAACTATTTAATAAAATCTATTCTAATAAAAATTTAAGTATCTACTTAACTACACAACGCATCAGTGCATACAAACATAAACTGGTGATAAACAGATGATAAACATGCACGGATCTCATAAACGTTCAAGTTAATAAATAACCAAACTATTACCTGTTTAAACAATGAACTTCAAAATTAAAATGGTTAGAGGTTTTCCAATGTGATAGTGTCAATGGAAAGTTTAAATTATTTGTTGAAAAGTTTTTTCCTACTTTGACCATCATTTCCCAAATATAACAAGGATTTCAAAACATAAAATGTAAAACATTTTTAGTGCAATGAAGATTTAAAAACAGAAAAGAAACTATTAAGAGCACTTTACAACATTTCAAGATAATCAAAACCCTGAACTTTGGGAACATTATACTCGTAAGAAACTAAAGACGCATGAAACAAAATTTAAAAAGCTAAGAATATCTACACTGTCAATAAAATAGTTAACTCTAATTATGATAGTAAAACAGTACAAAATATTATAAATAATGAAAATAAACCACAACAACCGTTCTAAGCAATAAAATTAAAATAAAATGACAATGTAATTGAAGATACCCAAATAAAAACTAACAAATTTAATGAATACTACACTAATATTTGTGATTCATTTCCATTACTCGATAAAAGCAATCCAGATGACATGAATTTCGGTAATAAAGTAAACTTGGCAAAAACAGATGATAGTGACGGTAATGTCAAGGAATTCATACCAATAACACCTGAGGATATAATCAAGATCAAAAAATCTTTCAAACCTAAAAGGTCTTATGGCCCTGATCAAATACATGAATGTATTGCCCCCTGTACCAATGAATGTCATTTAGGATTGTATATTTTATATTAAGGAACCATTAGCATACATTAAAATTGCTCATTAGTATCAAGTTGTAGTAGTAGTGTCGTACCCGATTCAATAAAAATCTCAAAAGTGGTTCCAATATTTAAAAAAGGTGGCAGTCAAAACAAAGAAAACTACAGATCGGTTTCACTGTTATCTAATTTCTCCAAAATACTTGAAAAGATAGTACATATACAAATATTGAAATACTTAGAGAGTCATGGGAAATTAAATGAATGTCAGTCTGGGTTCTTACGAAGAAAATCTACAAAAAAGCACTAATCCAATTTTTTGAATACCTGAACTTAGCTTTGGATTCAGGAAAAAAGCAATTGGTTGCTTTTTAGACTTAACTAAAGCGTTCGATTTAGTAAACAATGGAATTCTGCTGAAAACCTCAACTTTTAGGGATACGAGGACATTTTTGGAATTGGTTTAACAGTTATACGAGTAACAGGAAGCAATTTGTAGAAATTAAAAAAAAATCAACACAAATCTCAGACACAAACTCTTTTCTTAAAATAAAGAGAGGCGTTCCACAAGGCAGCATATTAAGTCCGATATTGTTTATAGTATACTTAAATGATATAACAAATTCAATTCCAAAGAACCATTTAACAATTTATGCAGATGATACTACCATATTAAACTTCAAGAAAACCAACGAAAAACTTGTATTAGATACATTTAAACTTATAAGTGCGGCTCAATGTTTTAACACCATTGGATTATACATCAACCAAAGGAAAACAGAATATCTTTACTTTAAAACTAATTATAAAACAAAAACTTATGAAGATGCACCAAATTTAATTTTAGACGAGTGTTTACTGAAAGAGGTTACTTCAACAAAATTTAAGGAGTCACATTTGATGATTACTTAAACTGATGATTACGTAAATATAACGAAAACAATCCAGTTTATATGGGGAGAAATCTTTTTAGTAAACTGCCTAAATTCATTCAAGACGTGGCGTTTGAAAAGAAATCTTTTAAGGCAAAATTGAAAAATTGGTTAATAGAAAAGTGCCTGTACGATTTGGACATTTAACCTGCTAGAATATATTTTTAGCTCTTAAGTATGATTGGATTATGTACGATTTATACCTTAAAAATAAGGTTGTAAACATAAATAAAATTATAGACTTAATGCCAATATGGTTGATCGTGTTTTAAATAGTTTGATTTACCAAACTAAAAATATAGAAATGAGAAACTGGATCAGTGCTCTAAAAATTATACATAGAGTATTCTAAGATCTGTACTTTATATCAGGGGCACGCTTTACAATAAAATATTTCACGTAAAGCTGAGCCATAGTCGGAAACAATTAGAGTAACAAACTGCAAAGGAAATCCCTTTCACTCATGCTAGCGGCTTGTGTGGGCCTGGTACCAACCTACATTGAACCCTCTGTAAAGCCAGTGTTTGCTGAGAGTAGAAGTGTACAGAGTGTTAATGGACAGACACTACTGACAATGTACTCAGTGAGACAAAGATGGCTGTGAGATGGATGGAGGATGCTGCACGTTAAGAAAGGCACTCAGCACTTTAAAAGCCAGACTTTCGTTCTGACATGTTGAGATCACTGTTGACAGTTTTGTTTCTTTAGTTTCAAGTCACCTTTTAAACACATTGAATATCTTATTTATAACAGACACTACAAACTGTTATAATTCGTCAATTTCGTCTCCTTTTTAAACTATATTTTATTAACTTTGATTTGTATCACACTAAAGTTTGTATCCCGTATATTTCAACATTTGCGTATGTCTGACAGCTTTGTTCGTATATTCATTCAAAACTTTCATTTGATAAGCGCGGCCCCGCACAACGTTTTTGTACTTAAACACTTTTAAGTAGTTGTGTTGCCCGTTAATACAATGAGCTTAACAAAATAACGATACCAATCATAACTTATCTCTGCAAGTTTGGACACATGCTTTTACACCCACGATGTTGAAACATCAAAAGTACTTCATTGTTTGAAGATTGTTGTTGACGATTGTACAATTTCTGTAGTTAAAATATTATGACGGACGTTTTCCGTAAACGAAAAGTACACGACGTTTTGGGATCTGGAATCTGACCCCGTCTTCAGGTGAAAGGTAATCTAAAACATAACATAAAACGTTAGGAACCAGGAAAACAGCTAGTCTAAAAGTAATCAGCGCAAACTGATCAGTCATCCACCACAAAATAACCTTAATTGTACTTGTTAATTTTATAACAACTAGCCTAGAAAACAATACCAGTACAAAAACTTTACGAACTTTACGAGCTGTACAATGACTGACTGCATAGCCAGTCACCAATAATTGGCAGGCTCGGAGCAGTGGACGACCGATCACAGCGGTGAATCAGACTTACCAACTGTAACAGAGGACACAAGAAATACCTATCTATGACAGCCAATGGTAGGGGAATTCTCATGCGTTTTAATAATAAATGAAGTTTACTAACAAAGGAGTTAAAATTATTAAAATCAGTTTTCGTGACTCAGGGATTTGTCTAAAGTTAGGAAATTTAAGTATAAATAGGTTTTTCTTGTGTTATCTACGGCTGTGATTGGTCGTTCACTGCTCCGAGCGATCTAATGGGGATTTTTGGTGGCTTTGATTAAGATGTACAAAATGTGTATTATTTAGTTGATAGTGACGAAGTCTAAGTTGCAATGCGTTTGGTGAATAAAATATTCAGGCCATGATTTGTAATAGGTTGTATTTTTTATCACAAAACTTACTATGTATCTGAAGGAGCTGTATCTCGTTACACTTAAAAGCATTCCTTGTGCGGAATACAACAAGTACAGACACAATCTACGTAATTAACGATACACTTTATCCACTCACTTCAGTTAATCTGGGTGTTGGCTACCGGGCCGCAACTCTAATCAAAGAAGAGTGGGCAGCAATTTAATAATGGAAACGGGCAAAACGAAAAGCAAAAGCAATCGGATTAAGGTAATAAGGTAATTGATAAAGTAAATCAGAAGGCAGCGGCAATGGAAATTGTAGGTGTAAGTAATAAATAAGGTGGTGGAAAACTAATCCCATTAGCCCCCTGCAGTGCCAGCTGTGGCCGGTAGGAGCGCTGTGCGCGCGCCGCTCTGTGTCGCTGTCGCACGACAGTGTGAACTCTGTGCTCAGTCGCCTCTAGACCGCAGAGTCGCAACCTTGTCCTTATCTATACTCTGTGCGCTCCAGCGTGCTCCTTATCTAGAGTTGCGTGTTCGCGAGTGTGCACTGTGCAGTGTTTACAAACCTTATGTGCTCTGTTGTTGGATTTTCAGATTACTTCCAAGGTAAATATTCTCCTTCGCTGAAATAAACCAAAGTGTAGCATTTATCGGTGTTATATGTTAAGATACTGTAAAGCCCTCATGCTCAAAGAGTCTTAACTATTGCATACGCCAGAATGTTTCAAAGATGCAAAAATGTATTTCATACGTTGATTACAGAATAAGTTGTCGTAAAGCTATAATTTCACTTTTTGTGTTAATTGCTATAAACAGAAAATTATTTAGTATTTAAAAGGGAGTAAAAAATATAGGAGTCTCGATCATCAAACAAAATTGTTTACTTAATGAAAACTATCAACTACTTTATTAGGTTATGAAAACAGATAATAAATATCTTTACATCATACGGACTTGGAATTAGGAATAGCGCTAAATAATTATTTATGTCATGGAATGGCATTATACTGGAAGATTTCCTAGCGACCAAAAAGTTAACGAATTAAGTTGTAGTGAAGTAAAGTGTATTTACATCCAGTTAAGTATTGTTACTCTTCAGTGTTTCTCACAAGCGCCAATGTCAGAAACGTGTGGCCTCAAATATGTGTCGACTATCAAAGAGTTTAGTTTGCATATACAATTTTGTAAGCGTGTCACTATAGACAATTTATTTACTTCGGTACCAAGTATTAGAAGCTTAGTCTAGTTTAATAAAGTCAACAAGTAAATATACCTGTAATCCACGTCTTATTGGGATAAATACATGAGTAATACTAAACAAACTATATTGCATCATCCTAATACAAATACTAGTATTGTCATTAGTTTGTTACGTCTAAAACTACATGTTTTTACTTTGGTTTAATTTATAAACTAACTTTTTCTTGTAACTTACTGCGAGAAGCAACGGCAATTTTATAACAATTTAAGACCATCGCACTTTCAAAGATATGCGATTTTTTGCATTTGTACATTTATGTGTAAGTATTTTCTAACATTTACTGTCCCGTTTACAGGCTTTTTACTGACCAAATTTTGTATACTGTAATATAGAACGGTGTCTCAGCTTATTGGTGTTAACTTCAGGTAAACTTTGATATTTTGCTTTGAGACACCGACCGCTCTTGAAAATGTGTTGATATTTAACACGTTAAAGCCCAATATGTTTACGTATACAATACTACATCACTGCAGCACTGCAGGCGGTTTCAAAGGTCCAGCTGAATCAGAAATAATCAGTTGAGCGATAAAGGAAGTCGGAGATTTGACGCGAGTTTAGCTAATGGCTACCATTATTGGCGGCACTTAATCAGCTTTCTTCCTGCGAGGTTGGCATCACTGCGTCCGGCGCGGCGGCGCGGCTGATTTGATTAAGTGTTCGTTTAGCCCGGATATGTCCTGATTATCCGCAAACTGCCGCACCAGGAGAGGATATCGTCACTACTTGACTTGTTAATCACTTGATTTTCCATTACTACTTCATTGAGTTTCATGAAACTAATAAACTCCTGGTAATCTTCATTATTGAATTAAGCTGGCTAAGTGATAACGTACGTTCAAAATACTTCTGTTCAAGGGTGAAATTAAAATTTATATGACTTTGTTTTGTGCAAATACTTTAATAAAATCATAATATCCATCATAATTGTTTTAATTGATTAGCTTCGCTTGGTTGATCTATAAAACCGTTCTTTTCATATTTGTATTGAACGTCATAAATAGTGTTAGCATATTATCTTAGTTAACTATATATTGGTACGGTAGATTATTACTTTATAACATAACATAACATTTTATTGTCATTTTAACAAACATATTTTGTGTTGACAAATAATAAAACAGAAAATAAAAACAACAACAACAAAAAGAAACTAATTCACCGAAGTGAAACCACTGTTAACAAATAAGGCCTATTTTATACTAATGTAATTGAATTAAATTATTCAAAGGCGCCAGAAGAATTCAGAAATTCATCTATGGTGTTGTATGCTTTATTAACCAGACATTCTTTTAGTAAGTTCTTAAAATTAACATTCGCCTTTTTTAGTTTCAATGTTTGTGGAAGATTATTGAACAATTTTATTCCTGCATATTCAGGTAAATCTGGTGACATTTGGAGCCTGAGGTATTCACTTCTAAACTGATAATTTTATTAACATAATAATGTTAAGTCATTATTTGCCTCTGATCCCTGTTAGAAGATATTAATAATGCAGTATTACTGACGTATTTCAAATGCCAAATACCACCAGATATGTATAAGAAAACAAGCCTTTTGATATTTAAAGGGAAGAACGGAAAGGGGATGTTTCAGGACAACGAAATGATGAATCAGACGGAATGAGCGAGAGAGGGTCATCGTCTCGAAGTGTACCAGTGGTCCAATTTGATAAGTTAGCCAATGCTCCAGATACATTATTATTGACACAACCTTTATAGTCTATCATACAAGGGAAACCGGTTTACTAAGTTCAAAGTGCATTATTCAATACAATAACGGTTGTGTCTTAAAATTTAAGGACGAAATTGTGATTATACTTTATGAGCTCCTTACAGTTTTGTTAAAGAACCTGTCAGTTAGGTTCGTGGTTGTACCAAATTAATAGTTGTTCCAATAGAACACCACCGGTTTCGTTGGACTAAGCATTTGTGACGTTGAATTTTTTCTTTTGAACTAATTTTTTACCCTAAAACAAACTATTTAGAAACCGTGTGATCTGTAGCTACTTGCAACTTGGTTAAAGCTTGTATAAAATTCCATCAATTTCAAACGACTGTCCTAGTTCAAAATGGAGTTAAAATGTTCCCAACCACACCGCATGCCAAGGTTACCCACCAGTTAGAAACTGTCTTACTTTACATTCAGTTATTTAATCAGCAATTTTCCCGCAACTACAGAAAGCCATTAGGGTTATTTATAAGTTAACAATCAGGTACAAGAACTTTCAATTATTTTCCAGTTAATCTCCATATTGGCAGAGTGGAGTGCAATTATGCAAGTTGTTGGCGTTGCACGGTACTGCCAAGCAATTAGCTGAGCGCTGTGCACAAGATGGCGGCCTGGCGTGTTGTCGTGCAGAGTCACGCGTCCCAGCTGACTCTGACAAACAATGGAACACCTGGCTCATACTCATGCACTTAATGTATCGCTTAGTTTACAGTTTCTAGTGGGATTGGTTATTAGTGACTGGAATGACTCTCAGATAGACTCGGTGTCTACACGAACAATGACTGATAACGTGGAGGATACGTTAGACATTACACTGGTGATAACGAAGCAATAGAAGAGAACATACGTGCTTGTCTGTACACTTGTATGGCTTGACAGCACTTCTGATCTACCTACATGACACCTTCGCCCTGTGAGCAGCTTACCGGAACTCGCTGTAGAGGCGTTCCCAGAACCTCGCTCTTGTACTCGTAATCCATTTACTCGTAAATAAGATGCTAACCTTTCATTCTAAAAACATGTCGATGTACCTTCAACTCAAAAGTTAGTCAATTTACAAATGTGGTAAATATGTATAGTATTCGTTATATTACGAATTATATTATATTCGTGAAATGTCCCATTAATTCAGATGCATTAAAGTGAATTTTAAACAAAATTTTCATTCACGCTCTTATCCCGTCAGTCTGTAAGTACGCTTTTCCCAGTTGTGTGTTATAAACTCGTCTGTCTGCGGGTACCTGCATGTTTACGCATATTTACAAAATCAAACTTAATACATTTTACATCGTCAAGGTCATTGGCCTTCGTTTCGTTCCGTTGCAAAGAAAATGACCGTGATTTGATTTACATTTGTGTCAAAAAGATGTATTGGGGATGAGTTTTAAGGTTTTCTCCAAAAAACTGAACACATATTTGACTCAGTAAGTTTAGGACTTGTGTACACGTCCTATATTTATATTTTCCCCACAAACTACAATAGTATAATCTTACCTGATAATAAACTAAAACGCAAGTTTTAACACTTTTCAAAGACGTTTCTTTGAAGAAATCTGTTAACTTTTATCTTAAATCAAAGAAAAAATAAAACAACTTCTCTCACATTTAAAACTTAAAACACCTTAAATATACAAAGCCTACGCTGAAATCTTACTAACATACACTGTACCAGCTACCCTGTCTCTCCTGTTTTAAACCACTATCCACTAACTCTTTCAAAACCTATGATGGCCGCTGAGAGTCACTTTAGTACAACGTCAGGCGTCAGCCCTAATTAGTGACATTGTGATCAGGCCGGCAGTTACGCGTACGAGGGTGACTCAAGTGTGAGAGTGAGATAGTGTAAAAGTTGCCGCCTTGTTTGCATCCGTAATCACCCGGTCCACTAATTCCCCGTAATTGTGGACCGTAACTGTTGTGTAAACTACGCACAGCTCGCGGCATCATTATAATTGTGATTACTCATAATTGTACCTAGTTTGCCTCCCGAAATAGTCGCTACACGATTTACACATTTCGTAAATGTCGTCGGAAATTACCTCGGTTAGTAATTTGTGATTTAATGACAAACTGGCGCTAACTGGATGTACATATTAATCGTGCCATAAAATAACCAGTTGTTTCTATTGCATTTCCACCGTTGAGTAACTAGCTTCATTAGTAGTTAAAGATTTAATTACTTAACTGAAATGATTAACAATAGCTGCCTATCTTGTCGTGAAGTTGTTGTTCATTTTCTTAGTGGAACCGGAGGTTAAAGTCGTGTCGAAACTGAATGTTTCAAAAGTAGATATCTGGGCTTGTAATCGGTGTTATGGTTTATCAGTTTCTAGTTGTTTAGAACAGCCTGGCATGCAGTTTTGAACGAATTATTTCTTATTGATCACGTTCTCAGATATCTGAATACATCTTGGTTAAACATGTTGATTTGCTGTCAAGTGTCTACTTATAAAAGAGTTGGCTGTTTCCATTTCAGCCCTCTGTTTCTTCAATTTCCGTTCTCAACATCTTTTAAACAGGAGTAGACCTCTTAAATGAAATGTTTCCTTTGGTCGTCATATAACCGGGCACCACCCAAACCTCAACGCTCAGTTTAACAAACACATAAAGTTACAATTAAACTACTAACTGCTACACTGAACTAAACAATCGGATGTAGGCAGCAGCTACAATATCAGAGCACAATTGGATTGTCTGTGATTGTGTAAGGCAATCAGCCGGGTGATTGTAATGCGCAACTGATCGTCGTAATTGGAGTGCAGTGGGCGATCAGCCAATGTTGCCGAGGCCTCATTCATTCGACACGCCAGCTTGTCTTGCAAATTGAATGAGGAAGGGGTGAGAAGTAGCCATCAACACTTTTCTTTTTCTGAAAACCCCGTTAGAACCTTAACCGAAGGAATATAGAAAAAATAGCAGTTTGAAACAGATTTGGGCTTTAAAAATATTAAACAATATTTGGCCTCTTGTATTTTAAAATAAATGTTCAGTAATATTTGCGAACAATCTGTTCTTCAAGAATAACCGAACGAAAGTACACGAAACGAAAATAGTATTTTCAACTAGACGACCATCAAAAAACCTTCAAGATGATATGGTGTGAATAAAACATAATTTTAACTTTTATCTATTTTACTTTTTATCTCAAATCAATGGAATTTGTATATTTTGATTTTTGAACGAAAAGGCCAATGTGTGAGTTACAGTTTTAAATTTGTAGGGTAAACGTAGCCAATTTTGTTTTATAAATATTTGCACCAAATCATTAATACATAATGTGTTTTCATTCTGTTCCATGGAATCCTTAAAGTTTAGTGCAGCTTGACATTCAGCGTACTTCGGGCATTAAAAGCGACATTGCAGTCCGTTAAGAAGTGCTGTTACAAATAAAATTATAACATATTTGGGCTAGCACTTTCTATATTTTCTTGTACACATGTTTCCTGTTGTAATAAAATCTGTTGTGAAGAGACTGAAAGATGTTAAGGTTGAAATGAGTTGCCGCTTCAAACAAGTAGGCGGAGTTTATCTCTATCAGAGGAATCAGGACATCCGCCTCTTCACTCTTACAATCTTATGCAAACTAATTATGTCGTTGATAAAACAGCTCATACAGGGTGAGTTTCCACTAAGTGCGTTAATTTTCACCACTTATTCTACTCTCTCAAAGAAACAAAAAATGCTTAATGAAAATTTTTCTAACCCCACTCGTTAAGTTGCAACGACCGATTTTGTGTATTTTAAAATTGCCTGTAGTAGCTTCACTAAACCAAGCATAGCAAGCAAACTTTTTATGTTATACGAGTTTCAAAACGGTTAAAGTAGGATTAAATGTTAAAATGTTGCAATACTTGTGTAGGAAATTTAACGTCCTTTTCATTGGTGTAAATTAAACTGATGTACGGTGGTTGGTTTGCTTGCTATGCTTGGTTTAGTGAAGCTACTACAGGCAATTTTAAAAATACACAAAATCGGCCATTACAGCTTAACGAGTGGGATTAGAAAAATCTTTATTTTGCATTTTTGTTGCGTCAACACCCTTTAAAAATAACATTTTTCATGTTTTACTACAGCGTTCACATACACATAACATCAATGTACAGCAAGAGGACAAATACAGCAACTATTAACAACTTAGGTAATGAGATAAGGTAACAATCAGTTAGGTACATGTGTATCAACATTCAAACAAACTTACCAATTACACAACCTAATTATTCAAACATGTAAATTATTAAGATTACTATTGAGTTGTGAATTCAGATACCTTGCATATAGGATCATAAAATCAGTCATTAATTTCAGTATCAAAATAGTAGCTTTTAACGAATTCTTTACTTAATGGTCAAAACCACAAAATCAACTGAGAAAAAGGTGCTTTGGTGAATTACTTACTAACGACAACGTAAAACGACTTGTGAGCAAACTGCAAATAAAGGTCCGCCTCCGTGGTCACCGCAGAGAAAGGCTGAATTCGTCCGCCCAAGGAACACATGACACCGCGCATGTAACAACGGGCACCACTCCTCCCTGCATTTTGCAGCATCTTTTACTGAAATACGGCAATGGATCCTCTTGCAAAATTACCTTACAGATTGATACCTTAACTCGTTACTAAAGCTACTATTGTAATACAACTGATTTTTTGTAAATAATATTTTTGATGTTCAAACCCGTAAGTTGTAGAGAAAAGTAGTGTCGAATTATAGTTGTGTAGAGACCCAGGTGTCCAGAGGACAGAAGGGCAGAGGGCCGGTGCGGTCCGTGTGGTAATGTACCCGGTCCATGATACAGTCACCCCTTGCAGTAATTTACAGCCTTAGGCTCAATCCTGTCACTGTACTAACAAGGGCTGTGCTACACGATACAACTCTACTAGTCATTCCAAACCAGTTGACCCGCATGTACATGATTTTATACAAGCAACAACAAGACATATCGTGAAAATGAGCATGTGTCAGTTCTATGTAATAGTATCTTTTCCTTTCGGGAAAATGTGTTTATGTTATCGATAATTCTACTTAATCAACTTGTTTACAATTAAAATGGTGCTAAGCTCTGAAATCTTGTGTTGTTATATAAACTGGTAAGAAACGCACAGTAGCTGCGACACGCCACTGAATAAGTAATTATATTCCCCTTTGATCTTGAGCTTACATGGGATCCATTGTGTGTTAAGTTGAATTGAACCCCACAAAAACTTGGAATGGAATTAATTAAAGGTTCAAGGTCCGTAACGTTCTTGCATGGGCAACAGCATAATTAGGTAAAGCTACATTATTATGGATTTAACGAATTTGTTGTAGCTATGCTAAATGGTAAATGAACATTTTCTTTAATTTGTCCGATAGGTTAGAGCTGATAAACTAAATAAAAATCTGAACTAAGACAATTTTAAACACTGAAACATAATGTATTGAAAATTATTAGTTAATTTAAATAAAAACACACAATTAAAAAACGCACATTAGTACGTACAGTCTTGTTGTATCCTGTAATTGTATTTTATTCAAATACAACTGATTAATTGTGTGAAATTAAAGACTGTGTTTTGCAGATCTAGAAAATATTCGAAGGATACTTTGTCCTTATTCAGAAAAGTATAAACTAGTAACGTAATTGGAGAGGTGTAAATGCTTGAAGGTGTAAATGCCTACTATACTATGATGAACAACGATTGTTGTTGAATCTACTAGTACTAGTAGTTTCTAGTAGATAGTAGTTTTTTTTCAAGTGGCAATGTCATGATTATTTACTACTGTTCGGAGCTAAACCACATTCCAAGCAAAAGAAAAATCATTACTAGGTTTTTATCATTAGCGTTAAATGTGATAGTCACGTGAATAAGGAATCAATTTGTACTAATACAAGTTGTACACAAGCTTGTGTGAAGGACAATTTACTCTTAAGAGGACTAGCAAATGCTGGCCCAGAGTAGAAAGCCTAAGCCTATCGTTCATTGCACTCTGGGCTCGACAATCAGTTGCGCATTACAATCAGTCGACTGATTGCCTTATACAATCACTGAATATCCGATTGTGTGCCGATATTGAAGCCTCCTAAACCTAATTGATCAGCTCAGTGTTGATTACATTCTAATGAACTTCAGATGTAATTTGTGAACCAATGGCGCAGCTCAACGCAACTTCCAGGGTTAATTAAATTTAGTTAGCAACTATAGATTAGGCGTTAACTTTCAATTAGTTGTAAAACCTATTAAATGTATTATTGAATTAGCTCAAAAAGCTTAAAATAGGAGGATAACAGAAAGTAATAAATACTACTACTAGTATCTGATACCCAGTAAAACCCTCATTTTGATCTATTATAAAATATTGTTTTGCTTATTTACAAACTGTCTTTGATGCCAATTCTACGAATTTATTATCAAGACTGTGCAGTTCAAAAGGAAAAGTTACTATGTAGATTGCACTCTGTAATACACTACAATTATAAATTGTAGTACTTAAATACTTTTATATGAAAAGTGAATATAGTCCTCAACTTATAGAAGCCAGTAAAAACGTATTATGTATAACATAAATTAATAACAATTGTGTTAAAGGACATTTAGCTAAGCTTTTCACACCGATCGTAAGCGGTGTGATTTTTGACACTTTTTTCCAGAATCTGTCGTTGATAATCCGATCTAGATTACACAGACGAGCAAGCTGATCTGTAGGGTGAGATGTAAGCAGCCCAGGTGTGTCGATTGTGTTTAGTCCAACGCAATCCGACAAAGAATCAGAAGTCTAATCCTGCACACCCCAGTGCGACCACCGTACGACAGGAATTAGGGCTAAGCCTCATTAATCACGAGCAAGGGGCCGGCCGGTCAACCGCAGTGGATCATACGTACAATAACACCGGCTCGCTGCTCGCACCTGGCTACCTTGGCTAACCAACTGTGTTGAAAGGGTTGGCGTGAAAGGGGAGTAAATTCATGCACAATAAGTATCCCTGCGCCCCATTATATCGAGAAGCTCACTCGGACCACAGGGAATACTGATGAGGCCGTGAGACTTACGGATAATTTATCACTCGTCTTCGTCTGAAATAGTCTTGAGCTCGTTAGACTTCAGTGGCTGTGGATCCCAATGATGTTCTTTAAATAATTACTTTATCTTTACAAGATCGTGAATGCGGTTCGGTTTGGTTTGAATAACATGATGACTTGTTAATACGTACATGTGCTGTCATTGAGTCAGCATTGTGTAGACATTAGAAAAGTGTTGATATAGTGGTGAGTTGACATTGTGGACTGTGAATTGAGGTCATTTCGAAACAGTCAGGATGTGGCAGCCATGAACAACAGTTCTTGAGTGAAGTAAACAGCCAAGAATAAAAAGCGTGTGCTCAAAATGTAGATATTCATCAATTTCAAATTTGGATATTTTTAGATTTAGGGGATCCAAACGTTAGGCTAACCTCACGCCTTTCTTATGGATGCGTGCGTGCCTTCCAAACATTTCAATTAAATACAGTCCTCAATGACAACTATGACACTGCCAGTATAGTGGTCAACCGCCATATAGCTAAACGATGCTAACTCTAGGTCTATACTTCCAATGGGTGATAAATGAGAATGTTAATTCTTGCTATTTTCTCAAAGAACTTTCGGTTTGTTTAGAAAAACACACTTCAGTTATTCGAAAACTAGTACAGAACCCAAAGAATAGGGAACATTATGCTTTATTGAGCAATATATCAGTTTCCAAAAAGGTCGCTCTCAGAATGTGTTGCCTATGTTGACGCATACCTGTCTACCCACTCTGCTTCTCCTATCTCAATCAAATCTTTATGGTCCAAACAGCTGTGTCATTGGATTCTAAATAGTTCTTTCGTAAAACTGTCATCAAACCCGTTGTATTGTCATTAATTCTTACTTAATAAGATAATTAAAATATATTACACAGCGTATATAAAAAATATACGAGTTACCCCTAAGTAGCCGAGAGGTGATTAGCAGTTGGGTTTAATCTGGTCGTGTTAGATGAGATGAGGTGAATCCCGAGCACGACCCTGATCATTGATCAGCCCAGCGTTGATTGCACTCTAATTACGACAATCAGGCGGGTATTACAATCACTCGATTGATTGCCTTATACAATACGACTGTGTAGTGCTATTGAAGCTTCCTGCTTCCAATTGATTAGCCCAATGTCGAGCATGCTCTGACTAACCATTAGATCTACTTCATCCGACGCCGCTCACTCTTCAATTAGCAAGCAAGGAAGCGCAGTTTTCACTTTGTTGCAGGTTTCACAACAAGCAAAGAACCCGTTCGCATCCAACTGTCATTATTTTGCTTTGCAATTATACACACATTGTATACAGGCCGACATTTAAAACTAATGTTTTCTTACTATCTTCAAATAACCTTTCTTTTCGTGTTGATAGTTAATCATACAATTAACAAAGAACAAATTGCATAACATTTCAATAATTATTCACTGTAGTTTCAATTATCATACCGTAGAGGGTTAATTCCTATGTATATTAATGTGTATTAATTCATTTATGACATTAGTTGTTTTGTTGTTTTCAGCTGTTCAACTAACAGAATAAGCCGCTTGATAAGTTCTAAGTTAGGTCACGAGATGAATGCAATAGTTACGACTAAGTGTGTGAGGTGACTGGTGAGGAAGGTCAGGTTTCGTCATGTTTACACCGTAACAAATAGCTAGTAAGCTGGTTAACTGTGTAGTGTTACACTGTTACAGTCATGGTGTGTTACAGGTTGTGGTTGCGGATATACGCACAGCGTGTCTGTCATGGTTTAACACGAGCTGCCAGCCTACACACACGCACACACTGTCACTCTAGTCAGGTCAGTATTGCACTATGAATACGCATGAGGTTAACACAATCGCTTCCTGCCTACTCAGAGTAAACTTTACAAAGTTTTATGAAGCCATAAGATCATTTATTAATTAATAGATGGATGCGTTTGTTTAGTATGATAATTGATGAAAAAGGTTGAGATATCCCATACCCATGCATGATGGCCAGGATCACACGCGTAATTTTTTTATCCATCTAGAGGAAGTAAGACAAGACCTCATCAATATTACTCTCGCTGCAATATTACTCTCTTTTTCTCAGAGTACAGGCCAAAAAAGTCACTATTTTGATTGACAAAATTTAGTTTTTGGACAAGTAGGACCATTATTAGAGTTATATGAAGCTATATCGGTCCGTCTATTGAGGAAGCTATGGTGCGTTGACGTGATGATTTTTGAGAAACCACCCAATTCAAAATGGCCTCACCTAAAATAAAAGAGACACTAAAATTCATTTAAAACAATCCTTTTTCAAACTGTAATATTGAATTTACTAACATTTTATCAACCAAAACTACATGTTTTATAAACTAACTGCGTGTTTCTCTATGAGTTTATGATAAATAAAAATATATAAGTTTGTAAAGAAAGGTCCGTAGATTACAAAATAACTACTGGGTAGTTTCGTTGATGCTTTGGTGGGGAGCAGCAAAGGGAGACAAGAAAAACACGGAGGAAGACCGGTGAAGGAACACGGAGTGATACAGACGAGTTCGTTTGGAAAACGCCACCTATTTCCACAACTGTGATACTGATGTAGCAGACACGCTGCAAGTGGCGCGCTCTGTAGCCGCCTTCGCGACGGAAAATACCGCAGTACGCGAGAATCTCCTGGATAGTTCGCAAACATGTTCTCAGTTGTATTTGAACGCATAATTATTGACTCAGTAAGGCTAAATCAGGTGATTGAAAAGCTTTAGAATGAATTTATTTGATAACCAACTTTAGTATTTGGTATAAATGCTAAAGGTGTACTGGGATAGTAATAGTTTAATTTGAAAAAGTTGACAGCTCTCTGTTTATAATCATTAGAGCTCGTCCACAGGTCGTTGCGAAAAGTCAAGCAGTTGCTTCTACCAGGACAACTCACTGCACAATTCATTGTTAATTCCGAATGCATTCGAATTTGAAATCGTCTATTGTGAACTGTGGCGTCTTATGTAGAGTGACTTGTGTTAATTGTATCAGCTGACAGGAACGGACATTGACACTTGGTTGACTGCAGTCATCCATATTCACTGAGTCAGTAGTGAGGACAATGCTCTCTGTCACCACCTGTCCTGGTGTATCACCTGTATACTGATTCCTGCACAGCACGTGCTCCACCCATCACACTGAATAAGTGGAAGATTCCCCAACTTTGGAGTGGGCGCCTTTGTCACTGTAAGGCAAACTTGAAGTAGTCAACTAGAGAAACTGGAATTATGCATTTGCAAACTTGCGATTAGCTGACTCTGGTTAGCAGATTCCTACATTAAAGATGCGTGATGGCCAATTATTTGGTTTTCTGACAGACCTTTATGAACATTCCTTCCCTGGAAACAATACCCTTGACATTATTGCAGGATACATGCGGGGATTATTGTTTACATTTGTGTATTTGTAAATACCATCAATAGTAACGATCTTGCAGTGCATTTACTGACAGCTCTTAGTTTTGAAATCATTGTAATGATCTAACAACATAAACTGTTTTACAACTCATAAAGTGTTTTACAACTCATTTTGACAGTGCTGGCATTCTAATTAGAAGGCTTTGAGATTTTTGTAAAGGAAGGGAAATTTTTGTCTATACAAAGTCAAACACAAATGTTGAAAAAATTATTTTGTTACTCTCCACTATACAACACTGTCATGCTTGTCCGTGAATAACCGGTTCCGTCAACTATACGTTGCAAATGGCTAAATTAAACTCTATTACTTTCCAGCATAATCCATGGTAAAGACCTTGAAGAAAATAATTTAAAACTTCAACCCCTAACCAATCCTTACATTATGTTCTTGGCCATATTTTGCCTTGCCTGTTATCGATTTTTTAAAGTAAATAATAGGTCAGTATTTCAAGCTACCTCTGAGAATTCATCGAACGTCTCACTATCAACTCAGCTGTGTCACTTACATTTTCACTTAGACATGAAAGCTCGGAGGATGAGCAAAGCGCGCCGTGGAGTGAAGTGAAGAGGTGTTCAGTACCATTAACACTAATCTGAGAGCGGGGTAAGAGACGAGGTAAGTAAGCTTTTGGGAGCCTTGCTCTAACAGGGCTTATGACGAAATGATCTTTGCTAATAGCGCATCTCAGAGCTTTTAGCGAGGAATAAACAAGAGCCCGTCAGAACAGCATTGTGTTGCGTGATGTTGAACACACACCGACACAAGAGCCACAACTCTAAGAGCCTACTCAGTTATTCTTTAAAAGCGCTAATGGACAAGGACCGAAGGCGACAATGTCTGAGTGTAAGAGAGCACTTAGTTTGTAAGAGAGAGACGGAGATAGAGGAGAGAGAGAGAGATGAATGGAGAGCGACGGAGAAGGAAGACCGCAGATTGAGAAAGGCACTCAAGGCTTTTAAAGGGAATGAGTTTTATCCCTTAGTCGATACAATGACGCGAGAAGCATTTTCTTGGCTTTGTAAGTATAGTGCTGGTAGCAGTAACTTTGAAACACCACTCTCACGTTATTGAGGTGATGAATTAGAAGGAACTAAGCTCTCGGGTCTTAAAACTTGACTTTTATTTATGATGAAATGTTACATTGCTTGGATCTCATGTTTATTCTTCACTTAGTAGACAACTATACTTGTTTACAACACTATTTGATTGATACTTACAACGTATAGGTCACTTACTTCGTTGATATATTATGTAATCCGGTATTTAAATGTATGTTGCTCTTTTGTCGTTGGTGAGTTGTTCCTTGTTAAAAGGGTAAATTGGGAACATGTTAAAAAATTAATTTAAAGTTGTCCCAAAATCTTACGAATACAGTCATATCCTTAATCTTAAATCCACTTAGAGAGTCATTGGCGTCTTTTTAATAATACTTCTGTAACTCTCACTGACTACCTTTTTCAGGTCTGGAAAGTCTAGTAACATTTTTCATTGAATGAACACCAATTGAAATCATAAACACTTGATAACTGCAATGCACGTGTACCTCAAGCACTGAAATGCTTGAAAATCATGTGGTTTTGAATTCGATAAAGTCTTACAGGACTTGAAGATTGGTTCTAAGGAAAATATATGCTGGGAAGGTTTTTACGATGTGGAGGGAAGTTAGGGGCTGTTTTACGAGAAGAAATCAGTAATGAACTGAGGGACTGGTCACTGGCAATGTGCTGGAGTGACCCTCACCCTCATCTATCCTACCCTCCCTGTTCCCTCTGGTCTGCACCTACACCTACACGTAGTTTCAACCTTGTACACAGTATATGTCTGGTTGAGTTCTGGGCCCGGGCATCAACCTCAAGCCATCCTATTGAAGCTGTATAGATATTACTAACAGCCTATTCACGCCTTGGTCGGAGTTCAACACGTGGCTTCAGGCATGGTGTAATAAGTACACCATGGCTTATTACACCATGGCTTCAGGTAGCCGCCCGGATCCTAAGTATTACCAGATGTATACAGAGTATGGTTTGATAGTTCTCTGAACCAAAACTGCAACTGAATTATTTACCTAGGAAAATATAAATGATCCATAGATGTCTTCCCTGTGAACATTTTCATTTAAACCAGAAAGGGAATGACTATCGGCGTGGGCTCAAAATTATGTGTACGATAAAATATGTAATCGTAGTGTTTGTAGTTAATGATATACTCGTACTTTAAAGCCGAGAGCGTAACTGAGATCAAAACCTATGAGAATTAAATTGTGTCCAAGTCACTGAGCGATCAAACTGAGGGTTGGGAAAGGTAAACACTTAAATAAAACTCCTCACTAAATAAGGGATGTAAATAATTGTCCATAAACTCACATGGCTTTAACTACCAACGTTCCCAAATGTTACTTTTTGGGTTTCTTCCCTCTAGTACTCAAATGTAACGGAATAATTAAATAAACAAACCATTTTGTGCAGTTTAAATATACCATCTAGTGTTATTTTCAACATTCCAACTAACGCCATCAGTGAAAGCAATACTGCTCCCTCAATAAATCTTCTTTTGAGCCCAGTCCAAGTCATCAAGAAGGAATAACGGCAGACAAAAGTATCTGAAGAATATTACAGTGGTCGGACAATAAGGAAAGCAATATAGGGCCAAGACAGATGAGGCAATATTCAATATCGGACGCCGCATTGATATGACTTATTGATCTACACAGAATTGGTTTTGACTGCGATATATTACAATGTTTTGCTTTGTTATATGCTCATTGTGAATTAAACTTGTCCTCTTGTATTCCATACGAAGTTATATTCTTTGCTATCATTTTCAAGATAAGACTTTATTTATTATTTCGCAAGCTCGTACTTTCCTGCGACGAGTAAATTAGGTTTATACTTAAGTGAATTTTATTGTTAGACATTTTTCTTCGTTGTCTTGATTTATGGTATTCATTATTACGTTGAGTAATGAAAAGGTTTTGAGTATTAAACTTTCAAAAGTCATAAATATCTACCCTATAGCTTTGTGCTTTTAAATTAACAATTTCCCATGTATTATGTAAACACCATTTGATCGCGACTTTTAGAATAATGACAAGACGAACATGAAAAGAGTCCACCCTTGTTTGTTTGTAAAGGTTCCTTAATTGTTATAAAAAGTCGATCTGTGATCCATCAAAGAACGAGTTAATCATCGACACGATCTTCAATAACATCACACCGTCGTAAACTATGATTGGGAGGCAGGATGGGATAGCTGCTCCTTCAGACAAGGATTACAAATATTTTAAAATATACAACGTTTACAAACATTAGAGCAATCTACCACAACTTTATACAATTATTACTAAACTACTCAATGATTACTATTTGTGATTGAGTGGACTAGTAATCCTTGTTTATAGCTTATTAGGGTAGAACAGTTGTAAGTCTATTTTTACAACTTACTAAAAAGTCAAATATTATTTATTTTGTATAATGTTTATTTGTAGACTTTTTCAATTAATTGTTTCCGGAAAAAGATATATTTATTTTAATTGATTTTGTTTGTAATGAATCATTTATAAAAGAAACATACTGTATCGAGCTTCCTCGGGAGGTTTGCATAGTCCAACTTTTACCTGAAACAAAAAATTGACTTGTGTACTTTTAGGAAACATCCCGCTGAACACCCAAGGCTCCTTCAAAATTTGAACTGCCGTCGGTGAGTTCTAGGCTCACAAAAATGGCTACAACTCTAAAAACAAACAGCTCAAACCTTTCACTTTGGGCCGTTGCCATTTTATTTCGGAATGCTGCGTGGCTATGCAAAGTTCTTGTCTCAGAAGTAGTTTCACACTTATTTTAATTATGATGATATTGCATTACTTAAATAGTGATTTGCTAGTAAAGCGTTGAAAGCTCTCACGCTCACAGTTTTCTTCTTGTGTCCCTGCTAAGTGCTGACTTTCAAATGTTTATTGGATAAACAAGCATGTTTTCCCTGGAAGGTTTCTATTACTGAGGCTTTGTTACTTTGTGTACTAAGAATACACAAATTAGTAGTGTTAGGAGACGTTTTAGGAGAAATTATGCTATGAGAACATTTAATATAAGAGCAATATGAACTATTACTCTTCCCATTAAGAAAACAGTTCGTAAAATTTATTCAACTATGTCTCGAAACTAATAACGGTATCCTCGAAGTTAAAAATGCGTTTGGGCAATGCACTCAATTCAGCAGTCTGAGTGCTTAAATTTCTGTCCAGTCAGGTATGTATGTACTCGATGAGTATTTGATGATTATTTTTGGAACAAAGGGGTTTCATCCTATTGAAATTTCGAACTATGCAGTCTACATAGGATTGTATAATAGAGTGGTATTCATTTAGCACTAAATACTTTTATTCAATGAATAAAGTGTTGAAAAGTGAGAACCTCCAATTCGACTGCATAATACACGTTATATTACGTAAATCATTACTACAATACAAAATATTTTTTAATGTTTCTTTGACTAAAATTTTTTATTACCACGAAAGATGCTCGACAAAACTACAGGGAGTGTCGAGCTATCGAGTTTCTACTGAAGTATGAATACAACATGATCAGTAAAGACCAGATGGTCACACGGGACCCTACTATGGTTTGTATAGAATGCTACTTTTGTTGGACTTGGCTGTAGCAACAAGAGTAATGTTGGTTTAACAAGTATAGAATGTCTTTTCTTTAATACGTTCTTGAGAAGAAAGTAACTGGGGGATATTTTACAAAGGAAAATCATTAAGGAATCAGAGAGTTGGCCAGTAGCAATCTGGCGAAGTGACCTGCACTCCATCCATCCTGCCCCCTCCCTTCCCCTACCACTCCCACCCTCGCCCGTCCCAGCACTACACGGGATTGGACATGTCCAAAATTATTAAGTTTTAGTCTTGTACTTCTTGGGAAACATCAATTTGTACAAAGATTACTTTGTAGATCTGGCGATAAATTTTAGTTGAACTCTCGCTGAAATGTTATTCAATACTATTATGACTGTAGTGGTTGTACGTAATTTATTCCTTTGAAAATAAGTAACTTTACAAAGAAAAATAAACAAACATATTAAAATTAATACTAAATGAAATATTTTGTTAAAAAAGTCACTTTAAGTATACACAAAGAGGTAACCTATATTCTCCATTAAATATAAATACTTTCATATTTACAGTTTGAAAACTTTAAGAGGGGGAGGGGTATTAAAAGGAAGTAAATACACCGCTTCTTCCCCCTCTCACACGGTAAGTCCAAACTCCAAAAATATGTTTGATGGTTAAGACCTCGACGGTAAAAAGTGCTTTAACGCCATTGCTGTACCTTTATGTTTAGTAGGTCTTTTTGTACAATATCTGTGAGAGTAACTATTCCCACTAACCGTTAAACATATAGAAGTTGAAAATGAAACATCCTTTCTTCACCTCAGGCAATGGATAATGTTGGATTAAACATAAAATCCAATACGATCTTCAGTTGAGATATAAACAACGTTTTGAGGCAAAGACTCCATTTAATAAATAAATAACCCTTTTAGTTATACAAGTATCATCGATCACGAAAGCACTCTATTTAAAAACTCATATTAGTTACAAGCCTTTCAAATGAGCCTTTTGGGGCTGTGCTTTTTATTGGAATCATAAATCTTAGACTGGCCATTATTGCAGTGATGTAAAAGGAATGAGGTCGCGCTGAAGTCCTAAGGAATATTACATGGCTGGACAATAAGGAGGCAATATACGCAGAGACAGATGAGCCAATATTCAATAGCAAGCACTACCCTACATTCATGCCGTTTCCTTCGTAATCTAGTCAAGCAAGAAAAAAGTCCACATCAAAATGTCTAGTGCTAGTACTCAGATTTCTCGTTGAAGGTTTATGAATGTCTCACATTGTATTATTATGTTAGTATCATAACACGTTTTTATCACCGTGTTATCTTAATACTGTTGTTATTCATTATTTAAATCACATGTTTTTTATGACTAATAACATCAGATATAATTTTTAACGATATAAATATGTTTTAAGTTGGTCTTTGCTCACCTGCCTTTTACTGTTTAAATTATTTTTGACTTTGCAATAATTTGTAAGTATCAATTGTTTGGTATAAACTACTATAGTGAATATAAATGTCAGCAATCGATATTACTCGTAGCTAAATAAATACGGGAGTTCTCTTTAGATTTGCAACACTTGTTATGACGCATAAGTTCAAGGATAAAATGAATGCGATTTGAATATTAAAATGCGTTGATCCGAAGTGTTGTAATGCACATGCTGTATTAATCGGCTATTGTGGGCGTTGAACACGAGTATACTGATGTACTGGTTCAAGTGAGTTAATGGATCAATACCAAAATAACTAAGCTTAGCACGTAAACTTCATACAACGATCCATCCATTTCGAGCTTAGGCCTACGTGTCAATAACGCTTCCGTCCATTCCAAATCCACAGAACAAAACCTGTCTGAAACAACTGTTAGAGATGAACCTGGTTTAATTAAAAACGCCATTAGGGCTGAGCCGTGGGATTTCGGAGGCATTAAAAGAGTTAAACTGAGCATGTCGGGGAGCCACATGAGGGTAAAGCTGTGCGGTGATTATTGTGACTAATGGATCTCTCTGGTTACCCCTCCCCCACACCCTCCCCACACTAGTGAACAGCTGATGCCGGACACTGTCACAGATTACACTAATTGCCTTACGTTGTCACGCCGCCAAAACTACGCTTTTATTCAGTTCAAGTCTTTAATCCACTTGGTAATCTTATTTCGCCAATATTTTATCAGCAGTAATGCTTAGTACCGATACTGCGGCTTTTAAAGTGTAACATGTTATTAACTTAGTTAATGTTAAGAATTGTAACTGGCTTAACTGAACTCTTAATATTGTGCGCCAAGAAGTCTGGTTGTATAGTATTAAAATAATTAAGTGGTTTACAAACTGACTGTTGCCATGCAATTTCATGAGACTCAAGGTGGGGCCTTGATTTAAAGGACGTGTTTGAAACTTTCGATGTATATAAACGTATTGATACAAATAAAGAACGTTCACTGTTCAAAGAAAGGTCCAGAGATGGTTTGGGGGGACATTTTCGTTATTTGTGCTGAATGGGTGACCTAAAATGTAAGAACTCTTGATTAGAGTAGACCCTACAGAATCAATTAAGATAGTACGTCTGTATCTAGAGTGCATAATTGTAAAACTTGAAAAGGTCTTCTCAGCTTCGATTTTGTCTTATTAGCTTCGGATAGATAATAAGTAAAAAATAAGCCTGATAAAACTTTTTTAACGCCGTATATATTAAATAGTGGTTTCTTGAATATTTGAATCATTTTGTTTCTGATAGGGCAAATGTCTTGAGTAAGATGAAATACTTAGTGTGGAAAGGCAATATCACTGACAGACCAATATAACGTATATCTGAATATCTTGTCCAGTTTATTGCACATTCTTCACCTCCTATATTGCAGTCTCAGCTGACCGTCACTCTCACAGTTCTCTCAGCTGTCTCCGCCTGCCTCCTGTTACACGAAATCACTTTCAACATCAGTTTATGTCCCCTTCTGATGTATGTACATTATCAAACAAGTGAATCAGAATTGTTATAAACAAATTTGATTGTAAGTGGCAATCAGTATTGAAATCGAACTTTATACAAAACAGCGTTGATGGTCCTCTTTTTTTGTACAATACATTGTCCCTTTCATTTCGTTTTCATCTAAGTTTCGATGATAGTCTTATATGCGTTTGACGTATGAAAGCATTCCAAATACAGACTAGTTCTATCTAATACTTTATGAGATGTCCCTTTACAAATTTTGAGAAAAATGTGATTGTACCGCGAATGAGGGCTTGAATTCAGACAACGTAGCCTGTTTATCCAGGTTGGACTCCGCCCTGAATAACAGTTTCCTTCTGACAAAATTAAAAGCAAACAAGCCAGTTATTATCTTAATGATAAACACTAGTTTCCACTTAAGCTTTGTTCTACATTTATCTTTGACTTGAACTATATTGGTTATGGCTCAAGAACACGGTGTCGGTGCTCTAATTAGAACTGAGTGTAGAGTTGAGACAACGTAATGAAGTAAATGTTTACAACAGATGTAACACAAAGTAAACCCTTGCCCGCTCACTGTCTCATTAGACGCTATAATTAATTATAACTGTTAGCATACAGCCGGGAGACTTCATTAGACCACTCGCTGAACACATACTTGCGGTGACGCCAGCAATCTCTAGTCTACTACAGAACACTTTCAAAGTATACGGAGATTTTCGTTAGTAATACAAAATCGCTGCTATTAATTTGGTATTAATTGCAGTACCGTACTAAATTAAAGTAATTGGTCCTCGTGTTTTCATTTTCGCATTCGTTGTTGTAAAGAACAACAACAGTGTTCAGTGTATTAACTAATCTCTTCGTAGGTTGTGCTTGTGTTTGCCATGTTATTGTAGAATATTTTATGATCCCGTTTTTGATGGCGGTGTGTGACATCTGTTTCAGCCGTGAGCTCGGCTCAATGAAACATGGATATCAGGAGATGAAGGGGAGAACGCCCCTGGAGGTGAAAGCTCAAGCCGCCTTGGAGATGCTCAATACTGCAGATACTGTTACTTCAGGTAATGTTGAGGCAGCAATCCAACTGCACTTTAAACAAAGCTAATCTCAATACTTAAGAGGATTAGTCAACAAAGTAAGATCCCATGTTTACCACTGAAATAGCGGAGTATTGATTATTTCACGGTAATCCCGGTGGACGAGGGGTAGGTGGAAATCCAAGTTTATCGTCTCTTTCAAAACATCGTACACAGTCAAGAGAAATGGTAGAGATATTCAAACTTTGCTCCACTCACTCAAAAGTGGCAAAACATGGTTTCTTAGTCCTTTGTTTCCGACGCCGTTTATCAACCGAAACGTACAAATGTGGTTTTTTATTATGGGGTAGAAGTATTTATGTGTTCCTTATACACGAAAAGACCAAAAACTGCGTGTGAAAAATTATAATACACATTTAAAATAGCCTATTTTTGTTCATCTTTAAAACTTGTTTGCTTGTTTTGGCGTAAGACTTTTTTTAAACCAGGCTATACAAACCTAAAGACAACCTTTAAGAACATGGTAAACAACTTTTCTAATCTTACACAAAAAATAGCGTCCCAATCGGGGACTACGAGAGCATGTTTTGAGAAACTTCTTCTGGGGTGATCAATCCTCTTACAACTTATAAAACACTGTTTGGATTTGTTTCTATATTTTTGTCTTATGTACTTCAGGTGGAGGTGGCGTGGAGAGGGTGGGAGGTGTGACCACGGGAGAAGGCAAGGAATGTGCAGGCTGTGGCAAGAGGATCACGGATAGATTTCTGCTCAAGGCTCTGGACTTGTTCTGGCACGAAGACTGCTTGAAGTGTGGCTGTTGTGACTGTAGACTCGGAGAAGTTGGCTCAACCCTCTATACCAAAGCAAATCTTATACTTTGTAAAAGAGATTACTTAAGGTAAGCCAGCAAAACAAATCTACGCTTATGGTTTTCTTAGCTCGAACTTGGTGGTTTACTGTAAATAACATTTGAATAAAAACATAATTATAGCTTTGTTATTTGGAAGTTTTACACAACAAATTGATTCTGGCAAGAAATGCCGAATTTGAAGTCATCATCCGTACCTACTGACATAGATCTAAGATAAATCAACTGGCATTGTCCCATACAATACTGTCATGTTCATTATAAAGGGCGAGTACGCTATGATGCCCTAAATATATTACAGAAATGCTATTAGACATAGAAAGTTAAAGTTTATTTGATCTCTCTGTCTCATAGTTTTTCCATAACCATTTTAGAGCACCTCAGCCATTTAAAAAATGACTTGTATCTTTGTCTTTAGTTGTATTTTATTACCTGAGCTCTCCAAAATGAGCAGATACTTGCTTTTAAAAATGTAGGACTGTTTGGGGCCTGTCCATTGAACATGTTGAGAAGCTTTTACATAAATGCAATGGGTCTAGAAATATTTCCTGTGGTGGTAAATATATTCCTGACTTTTTTCCAACTCTGTACTTTCAACAGTGTACGTATACAAACATACCATCAACGAATCAGTACCCTCATTATTTAATAAATCATATGTTTACGATTACATTACTGTACTATCACTCTGATAAATCAAAAACCAACCCACAAAACTTTAAATGTTTAATCAATGTCATAGTTTTAATACGTAGGCTTGAACAGCCGGAGTCATAACTACATTCTAGGCTTCCGGTATCATACTGTCTTGAAACTAACATTAAAGTTGTCAAACGTTTCGCCCATTCTGTGACGTTTCACCCATTTGACATCACAGAATGGGCGAAACGTCTGACAACCTTAATTTTAGTTTTACGACGCGGTACGACACCGGAAGTTTAAAATATAGCAATGTCATAGATTTTAAGCATTAAATCAACACATGTATAGTTTTGATTCAGCTAGCAAATGACAAACACACTCAGCTACACTACGTACTGTAGATTCTACTGCCAACTATGTTCACTGTGTGAAGTTGTGGTGAAACAGCTGTTGTTTCCTCGGTTGCAGGTTGTTTGGCACGACAGGCTACTGCGCCGCCTGCAACAAAGTGATCCCAGCCTTCGAGATGGTGATGAGAGCCAAGAGCAACGTCTATCACCTCGAGTGCTTTGCCTGCCAACAGTGCAATCACAGGTAGAGCTAACTAACTGCTGCTGCACCACGTGTACTTTCTCAACTCAAATCACAACACTCTAGCTATATCGACAAGCTTTCTGGATAGCGTTTGCTTTATGAATAAAATAAAAAAGAGATTTTATTACAAAATATGGGATACTGAATGGCGCTGTATTTTATAGTAACAAAAGTTAGGAGTTATTAAAAATAAGATATTTTTAAAGCCTAAGCCATTAAAACTCAGTAATTGGTACTATAAAAATTCATGTTTCCTGTTTAAATTGGAGTTACAGGAGAATACTTTAATAAAACGACTTTTTAAACGTAGTGCCATCCCTGATTGTTAGTTGTTGGCTTCATTCAAACTTTCCATGAACTATCCATCAACTTTCAAAATCTCCGTTTCCGAAAATTTGGCAATTTCAACCCTATTTAATAATTATTTGTGTGGTTAGTGTAGTGTATATTTTATTCTGATCTTAACTTGATGGAAGTTTATTTTTTAATATTAACCGAAAAACTGTCTACACAAACCATGTTTTAACAAGTGACATTCTCGTTTCAGGTTTTGTGTTGGAGACAGATTCTACCTGTGTGACAACAAGATCCTGTGTGAATACGACTATGAAGAGCGGCTCGTGTTTGCCAGTATGGCCTACAACCCCACCAGCCTGGCGCACTTACGAAGGCAAGTCGGTAACCTTCAGGTAGGCCCCTCTGCCACACCGTCCACACTCCATAACCCTCCCCACATACATCTCACTTTCAAATCATATCACGGTTTTACTAAGTTTCCTCTCGTACTCCTTTCAGATAGGTTATATCACTATCAAACCGTGTATTATTGTGACATCCTCACAAGTCAAGTTGTCAAAGTCAAAGCCCTTCAACGGCTCTTCTCCAAATCCTGAGACGTCCAACTGTGTCTGCACCAAACCTCCGTTTTAGATTTTGTTGTGGTACTTCTATCCCACATAGTATTCCTCTTTCCATTATTATTTAATAACAAACTCAAGTTTTATATATAAATTAGTTTTAAAACTACTGACAGTATTTTCTTTAGTTTTCTACTTCTAAAGTTATTGGACAAGCGAGTTTGCTGCTTGTAAACTACATGTAAGGTTTGTTTTTAACAGAAAAAGGGATGTGACTAAATGAACTATTTCTTTGAGAATTCAAGGCTAAACAGAAAGGGGAGAGTCAACCATCCACCTCTTGAAACAATAAATGTATAATAAAGAGGATATAGTAAAGTGTACTTACTAAAAGGATAAAAACACATCAAAACTGTAAAAATGTCGTGACAAGATTGCAAGACCTTCTGTCAGGAGGACCTCTAAGTAAACCTCATTAATAGGTTTAAGTTTACTAGTAATTTTTGACAATATACTTGTAGTTTCCATCGAAGTGACTAACTGTGTAATGCTTTTTTGTTTAGCCAGCAAGAGAGCATGTAGGAGAGGGGGTCGAGGGGAGGCCTGCCCCAGGGCACCACCCCTCAGTGCTGCCGCGAGAGGACGGCTCCAGCGGCTACGGCAGCCCCGACTCAGACACCCTTGCCACCCCCACCCCGTGAGGTCTGCTGACTGTGTCTTCCACCACCTCAACCTCAACCTACCTGAGCCCCCACAGTGTGCGAAGAACTGGCCTCACAAGTTGAGCTCCAAGTTTGAGCTGTGTTTTAAAAGTTTCTCAATGTTTCTCAGACAATTTATTTTTATCCTCTTAAATTTTGGGAACGTCATAAAATTTTTGTTATGAAATTGGAATAGACCTATGTAGACGTTGTTTTTATTGTGGTTCTTTACGTTCTAAACCTTCTTAAATAAATTACAGTGCAACCAAAAATTTCACTCAAAAATTGTAAAGTTTTTTTAAACAATTATTATAATACTCCCCTGTTTAAGTACTAAACATGTTTAAACAATAAAACGGTTTTCTACCTAAGTAGTTCTTGAGGTCGAATAGATAATGGAGGATAGATAAGTATGTGTACATTTTCGTAGGTTAAGGGTATTTTTGTACAAACTGTTTTTCTCTATAACACTTTTGTAAATACTGTAACTTAAGCAATGTAAACTTTTAAAAATATGTAGAAAAATGTAAATTACACTATTTTAGATATAACGTTGGGGTTTTTGAACCTAAAGTTACCAAATTTACAATGGTCTAGACAAAAACGGAATGTTAAATTTTGATTCTTAACACTGTTTAAGTACTATTAATATAATCATAACAGTTAAAACATTTTTAAACGTTACTGTTTTGTTCAACTAGTTATATTTTGTTACAAAAGTGATCATTGTATTTTGCTAAGATTGTGGGAATTCCAAATCAGCAATAAATTTACATTAATACAAACTGTTTTGTGTATCAAATATTAGTTTTAATTTGTTGTACTTTGTGGAATGTAAGATTTTTGTTGAATAGATCCAAGATTTCCTTGTTATGTATAAACACTGTTCTTACTATGTATATTATCCTATGTATATAGAATTTTTACCATTTATATAATGATTATGTAGTAGATGTTGCTTTCTTCCTCAAAACCAGAACAATAGTGTTGTTAAAAATAGTAAAGTTTCTTAAATCAATTTGTTATACTTTTGGTTGATTAAAATTAACCCTGACATAATGCTGACCTATCTCAAGTTTGTAATGTGTTACTTTTATTTAGCAGCAAAACTGTTCACTGAATCCTAGATGAAAACGTTATTTATGACAGGCTGATTTGTATCATTGGGTTTGTCAGCCCATAATCGTTTTTATTCTGTTTAAGCGTACTACGTCAAAAAGCGTTGGCAGCGTCATGTACTCTGCCAGTATATTTTGTTCAAATCTTGTGGTGGCAAAATGTACAAAGAGTACACTACTAACTGTTTCAATTAATTTTTGGTTGGTTGTTTCGTTATTCAGTTAAATTAATTATAAATATATTGTTTTGCTTTAGTTATTATCATGTGTTGTTAAGGCTACTATTGAAACAATACCTAGTCTTACTTGATGCCAAACCCTAGATCTAGAATAGTTTATAAGCTGACAGTCAAATATGTATAATAAAATGAACATAGGTTCATTCATGTTAATGTATACGAATACAAGTTTTCTAAATACTAAGTTTTGTAGCTAACTTGTTTGATTTAACCCTGTTTATTATGTAAATACAAAGAAAACAAAAAGTGTTCAATAAACTACCTAAACATATCAGGTAAACTCAAAATTCAAAACTATTTAAGTGAGAGTTATACAATTGTTTTATGTCAAATTAATTATACAATACATTTGCAATTTATGGCAAGTAGTGTTTCCTTTTTACTTTTACTTTTTAAGTTTATATTAATTTTGTATCACAGTAAGATAGTTCACGAGTTGTTTCTTACAAGTAGTACAGTGGTAGGTTTTGTGTGGTTTTGTTTGTTTTTTGTCAAATAAGTTTGTAGGATACAAAAGCAACTACGAGAATTTTCGTTTCAGTGGTTAAGAGTTATGCAAAAATACTACCGGTACCAATTTTCCGTTAATAATTGTCTCAGAACAACAAACTTTGCCTTTAAATGTGTGTAAATAAATTTGCCACGTATTGTTACTTTTTCGTATTTACCATAACGAATATGAGTTTTGAGTTATTAAGCTTAAAAACTTAATATGGCCACAACTTTTAACCGGAAGTGAAAATTAGTCTAATTTATTTTTTAAATATTGGTTTTAGTTATATTAACAAATGTGCAAAGTTTTCAGTTTATAACTCAATTGACCTTGGAAATAAAAATTATTTAGTGAAGAATACAGACAGACAGGCGGAAAACTAAGCGAGATAGGACTATGTGTTATAGGAACTTTTTTGTTTATTATGAGCTTATAAACCACCGGGGGAAGTTTATTACTGGACAGTGGACACCCTGTATTTAGCTTACCAACGAGTGTTTTTAATTAAAAGAAATATCTTAAACTGCAGGGCTAAATAGTAAGCTTCAGCTTTGAACAACTATAACCTAGTTCTTCCGGTTCACAACCCGACAAAACATCATAATTAGCTTGATATATTTCAGTCTCGCTGTGGAGTACCATCTTTACTCACTGATTGGCTGAAACTGATCTACTTGCTGTCGTTATCCTATTGGTGGCAGGACTGCCAACCGTCCATTGGAGTAGGGGTGCCAACTTTCAACGTCACAGCCAATGAGAACATCAACAGTTGGCAGCTTTGCCACCAATAGGCCAGCAAGCAACAAGTAGCTCAATTTCAGACAATCAGTGAATGAATAAGGTACTCCACAGCAAGACCGAAATATATAAAGCTAATTATGATGTTTTGATGCGGTGTGAACTAGATTATAATTGTGACACCGGCCGTGAAAGCCTAAGAGTTGATTTTAACTAACAAACAGTTTAAAAGAACACGGTTCAAACAACTTAGTAGGAAATTTTCTATAAGATACCAACTTACAGCTTACTTCCAACTTACGCTCGTAGTCTACATACTAAGAAAACTCCAACATTTTTCCTTTGAACTATGAAGTTTAATGTGATATTAATTGCTACGAAGCAGGCAGATTCCTGCACACTCGTTTTAAAACCGATAGCAACGATGTGTAAATGACGGGTCCAACCACACGTTACAAATGTACAGCCTGTCACCCGCTGTAATGGATCCATTACACTGACCAACAGTGTAATCAATTGCGCACAGTTGCGGCTCATTGGTTACATCATTATACAATGCCACGTCAATTAAACCTAACTACGCTTGTTAGCTTTGTTTTGATTCATTACAACAGCTAGTATCTATGTCGTTGTAACACTTCACGGGAGACGCTTGTAAACGCACCTATTGTTTGAAATGTTTAATGGTGAGAATATTTCGGTGTGGACAGTGGTAGAGCAAAATACCTTCGAAATCGACCAGAGGTGTTGCGAGGGTTGTCCAATAAGTTCGCGAACTGGTTCAATATGGCGGCCTTGAGGCGACAACTACATCACGTGACTACTGGACATCAAATGAAGCGTCAGTGCTCGTTTGACAGTCGAGCTATACCTATCAAGCTGTCGGTGTCAGTTCATATTGTTTTTTGCTGTTCGTCGAAAAATGGAGATCGATCAAATCTCGAACAATGAATCAACATCAAGTTGATCCAGTGATGCCCTCTCATCACAGTTTTGCATTTTGGAAAAAGGGCAAAAACACAGGGGGCAAGATTTGGCGAATAGGATGACTGGTCTAGGAGGGTGATGGAATTTGTTGCCAAACATTCACGAACAATCAAAGCAGAATGTGCAGAGGCGTTGTCATGGGGAAGATTCCAACCATCGCCTTGACTCAAATTCGGCCTCCTTTGACGCACGCGATCCCTCAAGCGCCTAAGGACGTCAACATAGAATTCAGATGTTCGTCTGCAATAATTCTAACAGTTTCCAACGATCATCAGACACCAGGGCTCGCACACGATCAATGTTTTCATCCACACATGAGGTTGATGGTCGTTCCTGCCTTGCATCATCTTTAGCGTCTTCGCGGCCCTTTGAAACGTTTAATCTCTGTAAACAGCCTTCAACATATCTGTAATTTCTTGAGAGCTTTTCCCTAGTTCCCAAAATTTCGCTGTTGATTCGTTGTTCAGTGATTTCATCAATCTCCATTTTTCGACGAACAGCAAAAACAACAAAAATATAAACTGGCTGTTACATATGAGTTTACATGTTTATTAATCTGTGTATTAATATGTTAATACTTAAAAAATACCAAAAGGTTATATATAAATAGAAAACTAACTCACAGTTGCAATCTAATTTTGGTAATACTTCGGCTTCGCCATTATCAAACCAATGAGTGAAGTGAATAAAAAGAAGTAAACGCTTGCACTTGTTTAATTTCAAGAGAACGCTTGTCATCAGGTGAATAAGCAAAGAGTTTGCTTGCACTACAAGGGAACCCAATTCTTTTACAAGTAAACACTTGAAAACCATGTGATTAAAAAATAGTAAACTCTTGTTTTGCAAGGGAACGCTTGAAAATAAACAAGTCTGGTCTGACCCACACTCGTTACTGTTTACTTGTGAAAAATGGCTGCTTTTATGAATTTGCGTCAGCCCAAAAATTACAGATTGAGAAGAAGTGTAAGTCCTGATAGATGTAAACAGCTTTTAAGATTTGAGGATGAAAGTGTTAACTTTATTTCTGATTACTTTTTGGACGGTGAAGATGAAACTCGTGGAGGGGCCTTGTCTAAAGGAAAAAAACTGAAATCTTTTTGCGTTACCTAAGTGACCCTGGTTTCCAAAGTGGAGTGGCTGTAGATATTGGAGTTCATAGAACAACTGTGTGCAAAACCTTTCGGAGGTTATGAACAAGGTAGTAGAAAAATCCCACCACTGGATAAAATTTCCAAAAACTGTAGCCGAACTCAATGATGCTAGAGAGGAGTGGGTGCTAGATTTCGAATGCCAACTGCAGTTGGGGCTCTTGATTGCACTCACATAGAAATAAAAACCAAACCGGTTCAGGGACAAGTATGTTAACAGAAAAGGCAAAATAACAATAAATGTCCAAGGAACTTGCGATGCTAGTGAAAGGTTCACAAGTATCGATGCTCAATAGCCAGGAAGTGTGCAAGATTCCAGAATTTGGCGCCGAAGCGTAATTCAAAGGACACTTCAACAGTTTGATAGAGCCTACTGTTTAGTTGGCGACAGTGGTTATGGTATATCTCCATGGTTAACGGTTCCATTCAAACCTCCACAAAATCAAAGGGAAACACGTTACAACCTAATCCTTGCTCAAGAACGCGTAACAATTGAGCGTGTGTTTGGCCAATTGAAGCAAAGATTTCCAATCCTTCAAAATAAAGTTAGAGTTTCCCTCGACAAAGTTCCGAAAATTGTAGTTTGCTGTGCTGTGTTACATAATATTTCTAAGCACCTGAATGATGGTTGGGAGTACAATTTCCAAGAGATTAGAGAATGATGACATTATTGAAGAGGATAACAACAATGATGGTTTTAATGGTTTTAATGGTCACCTCACTCAATACGCTATTGGTTTGATAATGGCGAAGCCGAAGTATTACCAAAATTAGATTGCAACTGTGAGTTATTTTTCTATTTATGTTAATACTTAATAATGAATCATATGTTATATATATTAATGTTTACAAAAGAATGTAAACAAAGTAGTTAGTGTTTATTAATCTAATAAAATGGTTGTTCCACATAACTGGCTTGGTAAATAATTTAAATAAGTCTTAAGAACATCTAACACTGGCACCGACAGCTTGATGGCCTAGCTCGACTGTCAAACGAGCACTGATGCTTCATTTTATGTCCAATAGTCACGTGATGTAGTTGGCGGAGCTTTACGTCGCCTCAAGGCCGCCATATTGAACCAGTTCGCGAACTTATTGGACAGACCTCGTAGGTATCAAAGATTTGACATAGTTGTATACACTTTCTTCCCTCTAAACTCATGAGAAACTTGTATACATTTGGTGCCAAAAAGTAATTTATTGTATTGAACAAGTTTCGTCCTTAATCAATTAAAAATATTAGTTATTTAATGATGAGTACTTCAAATTACTAGTACTTCAAAGTACTTCCTAGTACTTCAAATTAGAATTTTAAATTGAAAATTGTAATTCATAACTGGTGTGCTTTTTAAAATATTTCTAATTTCTTGAAAAATATTACGGACAAGCAAATGTGTAAATTACTACCTCATTACTGACTCGCGTAGTACTGAGCTGCGGTAGGGGAAATAAAATCACCAAGGTCTTGTTCAATCGGCTACTCACACCATTCCAGTCATTACCAAGGTTTGGAAGAGGCAATAGCGAGGCTACGCTGTGCGACAATATTCCATTATTGTGAGGCAAAAACCTTTTCGCTGGCATGTTCTAATTACGTGTAACGACCCTGTTCCTGGTGCATGGAAAGTCATGGATCAATGAGAACTCCGTTGGTCAGAGCAGAAACAACCAACCGCAGAGTGTGTGTTACCAAAGGCTCAACTAAATCCGGCCCGCAGCACTGTTCAGTAGTATCAAGGTACAGTGAGCAAACAGAAATTTCGTTACTGGGCTGAAAATAACAAAAGGTCCTAGATTAATTTGAGAAAAGGCCCTGCATATTCCGGTCAATAACTGTGTAATGTGCTGTAAAGACTCTTGGATTCTTAGGCCCTTTGTGAAGAAAGAAACCAGACCGTAACTGTGAGTTCTAAGGGCTTGATGTTGGAAAGCCTTTTGCTGCCGATATTTGGAGGGATTGTTGAAAAAACATCAAGTTGGAGAGTTGAGGTTCCACAACAAGATGGACTGACAGCTTACACAGCAGGTAACCGACAAGAACTCTTAGAAAGATGTTTCCCGGGCACGCAGTTTCTTTGAGAAATGAGTGATAAGCGATAGCCAGCACGGTGTGCAAACATGTGATTTCCTTTTGCGGGACTACCTTAAAAGGAAGAGTTTAAAACCGACCTTAAAACCTGCCAGAGCTGAGAGCACGGATAATTGAAAATGTTAAAGCCGTGTTAAAGCTAAATATGTGTTCGAGCTGATCAACAGCTTCAGAAAACGTCTTCAAAAGTGTATTGACGTGACGTCCGCCATCTTGCTGATGTTATTTTCAAAACCTAGTAAAACAAAACGATAAGTTCTACTGATTTGAAAAATAAATATGTTTAACTATTAAATGAATTATTTTCAAACGGCTCAGTCAGCTTTGCTGCACCCTGTATTATAAAAAGCAATTACTTTCACGTGTTGTTACAATTGACTTCAGTTATTACAAAAGCCTACGCAGAACACAGAGTTGACAATTAGCTACAGTTTCATTGTTATTAAACCTCAGTTTGCAATGGTTTATCGATCTTTAATCAAAACACACAAAGAATGTAATAAAATCTGTTTCCAATCACCATAAATCAGGCAATAATAGAATCCAGCGTTGGTAACGAGCCAGCCACTTTGCCGTTTTAATTAGAATACTGCAGATTTGATGAATCATAAGTCGAGTATGTTAATAATTAAGTGAATTAATAATTATACCCAGCTACACAGTTTATATTTTACTATTATCTATACTATTAGTATTTCGGTTAGGGTTGTCCGGAGTGTTGAGATCTCGGAATCTGGCTGGGGTAATTCAGATTTTTGAATAGAAATGGTCCTTAGTGTGTGGAGGGTGGGGGAAACGAATAAAATTATGTAGATTTTTATTTTTATGGGGTTTTGAGGTCCCCAATTCCCCATGTTATATTTCTTTTTAGTAAATATTTATTAGTAAATATCAACGGATTTGTTTGAAACTCGACACATAGTTGTATACCATTAACCCAAAGACGCCTACTGATTTTGGGGTTCGGGAGGCACAATATATGGATTTGGGGTTAAAGGGGGCAAGAAATAAAAAAATCATAAAATCGATGTGGGTATCAAAAAAGGAATATTATGCTGATTTCAAAAATATATTGGTTGTCTACCAAATTGTTTGGGGAGGAAGGGGGTTAAAAAGTGGGGTAAAACATTAAAAATCCATGAGATAGGCCGGCGGGATGGCCGAGTTTACAAAGCGGGCACCGAAGCGCAGCTAGTAATATAGTATGTTTGGGCTTGTAGATTATTCAAAAGCAGAAGATTTCTGACAGTAAGAACTCTTTGTCACTAAGGAGTCTTTGCTTAAGGACACTTTAAAAAAATCTAATAAAAAATATAAACTTAATAACAATAGTACAGAACAGATAGTTTGTTTAGGTGTCAAATTGTGTATTAATTCTTACACAAGCAAAGTTAACGTATTTTTGACTGACAAAGATGCCAGAATTTGGTATTGAAATACTGTATATTGATTTTTAAATTTATAATTTTATTATTAACAGACGTAGCCAACCAATGCCTTCAAATCATATAAACGCGTCTTTACTCATTCAAATTTCAGCTAAGCAATGACATTTCCAAACCTGGAATAAACCTAGAGTAAAGTGTAAATTTAATTTACTTTGGGACTAGACGCAACTTCACGTTTATGAAATAGCTAGTGTAAGGTCCCAGAATATAAATCTTACACTTCTCATTCGGCATTTTCTGAAAACCTTTGGTTTGAGTTTATGCTCTCTTCATCTATATAAAGTGTCAGTGTTATTTTTATAAGAACATTTCCTTTCAACAGTAGTGAACAATTTAATAAGAAGTAAGAGGAGACGGTCAGCCAGGAAAGCAATATCACTGGCAGACCAATATAACGTATATCTGAATATCTTGTCCACTTTATTGCACATTCTTCATTCCTATATTGCAGTCTCCACTGACACTTGCGTCTCCGCCACCTTCAAACTTGTTATATGAAACGCAATACGCCACTAGATTCCTGCACTTTATTTGTTTTTGCTATGGACGGTTAAGTTAGTTTAGATTTATGTTTAGTATTTTTAACAACTACACTATTATTATGTTGAAAGAGTTTACCTAATTATAATTTAGCATTAATGTAGGAAGAGCTATCAACAGCAGAAGAAAAATCAAGTTTAATACCCGTCAGGTCATTCACTATAATAGTTATGTTTTCAAATATAACAAAACTGTATCTTGACATATTTGGTAATTAATAGTAATAGACATTTTCGATTTGGTGTATGAAAAGTATAAAAACATTTACTGCATTTTCAGATAGGAAATAACCAGAAATCATGACATAGAAAGTCACAGTACCACAGATATAACCTCACTTGGTTGACTTCTTTTTTGACAATTTTCTTATATGTTTGTCTAATTGTTCTGTACTAGTGTAATACCAAACTTAAGACTTTAAAGATCTAGGGTGCTCCAATTTATTTTTATGTTTGCCAAATGGAGATCAAAATAGGTCTTGGAAAGGACTGGGGGTATCAAATGAAAAGGCGTTGTTAATAGAAAACAATGCAACAAATACAACCTCAAAAGGTTGAGTCTGATGAAAATGGCAGCGTTGTTAAGTTTCAAGCTCCCAATCTTAACAACCAGGACCATTTTGGGTAGTCATCCTGTAACCTATTGCGGCTAGGGTTTTCTCAGTGTACGTTTCATGTGACTTTCCTTGTAATAAGCGACATGACCGAGGATGTCTTTGAAATTTTCGTCTGACTCCTTGTATACTGTTTTTCGGTTACTACCAATCTGAAAAATAGTTTTTATAGGAATGAAATATAGAACATTTTAAATTCCTACCATTCACGGTTAAAAAGACAGCTAAGTCCTGTTCACTGTTCAGGGCCTTTGACTGTTTACAAAATCTACCACTCCCTTGAATTATTTCCATGAACTAAAGTTCATTCCTGATTTTGACATTCAGTACACTGGATATATTTTTGGCATTCAAAAATATATTTCTAAATGTGAGATGTGTTTGTTTGTATACAATAGATCAATCTCCGTATACTTTGAAAGTGTTCTGTAGTAGACTAGAGATTGCTGGCGTCACCGCAAGTATGTGTTCAGCGAGTGGTCTAATGAAGTCTCCCGGCTGTATGCTAACAGTTATAATTAATTATAGCGTCTAATGAGACAGTGAGCGGGCAAGGGTTTACTTTGTGTTACATCTGTTGTAAACATTTACTTCATTACGTTGTCTCAACTCTACACTCAGTTCTAATTAGAGCACCGACACCGTGTTCTTGAGACGCTACAAGCGTTAAGATAGACTCAGCGAAATGTGTTTAACTACCAATAAACTGAAATTTATTGAGCTATCACTCCTTGTTATGAAAACTACTCTAGGGTAGACCTAGAAAATCCACTGTTGTGCTTAGCATATCATTGTAGTACAGTTGTATAAGTTTACTAGTCGTAATCTAAAACTCCTTTCACAAGCACATAACAACGTTTTTATTCTAGAACAAATTTGCCTCAAAACATCAAAACAAGATACAACGGGGTTTAACGGTTATCACACAATATTTAAACGTTTTCAAATACAAGCTAGCAGCTTAAGCTATAGGACTGTTTCTAGCTAAACAGGGCCTTTGAGAACGAATTTAACTTAAATAAAGACATTTTAATTAATAATTTTAGATTTAATTTCTCAAGAACAATATTTTTACCGTTGAGATATCAATCGGTTTAGAATAGTAAAATAATCTTAATTGATCTCCACAGGTACATAATGAAACAGATCCATCGATTACTGTCTCCTACTTACATAATTTATAAAAGTAGAAAATAAAATGCTATACTTTCATATTGGGTTCATCGTATCTCAACCTTAACTTCGGAAAATTGGTTGGCCGAGGTTTCCTTAGGGACTGACTTTGGAATTCACTGTCCAAACTAACAATGACGTTTTGACACGCCCTGTATATTGAAACACTAGACACATCAGTTGAGTTTGCGTCAAAATCTTTTTAAAAGTGCCAGTGAAATCAGGCACGACACGGCCTGAGTTCGTACAGTATTTGAAAAGGATCAGTATTTGAAAGTGTTTAGGGGAATTTCTCGGGGTTGAAAACATGTTTCCTTTTTTTTAGAACAATTATTTCAATAATTATTTTTTTGTTGAGAATATTGCAGTTGAAAACATCACGTATCTGAGTTTATTTGGCTGCTAGAAATAGTGGGAAGGCTGCCTGTCCATTCTGTATTATAGTAGTTGATTAGATATTGTAATCTGTAGCAACCTCATAAAGTGAGCTCAACATATCAAACATAAACGAACAGAATTCAGTAAGTTAAAGACAGCTGAGAGAACTGTGAGAGTGACGGTCAGCTGAGACTGCAATATAGGAGGTGAAGAATGTGCAATAAACTGGACAAGATATTCAGATATACGTTATATTGGTCTGCCAGTGATATTGCTTCCAAGGCTGACCATATGTGTCAATGCCTTGGTGAAAATGTCTTCCTTTAAATATATACCAAACATATTAAGGCAGAATAAGGCATTTTCTCAATTAGCTTGTACGTGGAGCAATATTTGTTTCATGGAGCTCGAATCAAGAAAAACATTGCCTTTTAATAATATCAAAACAACTGCATTATCTAAATCAGTAATTGGTACATTAGAACCTTCCATGTAGGCTAAATTTTAAATCAAAAAAATATAATGCAAATTATTATTTAGTTACTTTTAAATATTGGAAAACGTAAGGTAGTCCCCCAGTCAATGTGTTGCAAAACGGAAAGCCTCACAGTCCAAGGCCATTTAAAAGCCACTCTGAATTAAATTAAAACTATTTTGAAATGTGTATGCTACCCCCTAGGTGAGATTGGAAGTAAAAAGATGGAGAAACAGATTCTGTGGACTTATCATCAGCCTTGGTCTACTTGATGGTGAGTGTTTCGCTGTCCGGTATTTGTGGTGAGTGTTGGGGGCGTAGGTCCTCGGGGAAACACCAGCAGTGTGGGCTCCCCAGAGACACAATCCATAATGGTTTCTGAGCTCCGCCATGTGTTTGTAAAACGCGACCAACGAAAGCGTCAACAGAGGACTCATCTGTGGTAACTTACAGAAGTGGCCGCACGAAATGTAATCGTACATGTTAAGAATAGGAAAATCTGTTTTAAGGTAATAAATACATTTGTAAATTTCCGAACTTTTTAAGTCTTGAAACTAGCTTTGAGTTTTCAACTCGTATCACAAGAAGTTGAAGCAGTTTTTTTATAAAAAGCTAAAGCATACGTTGTAAGAACAACACTAAAACGAAGGTTTCAAATTATATTAAAAGAAGATTTAAATTTTGTATTGCATAAACTGATCTACCAGATGTTAACTGTTCAAAATACCTAATGTTACACTGTTGTCTGCTCTGAAACATGACATAACCCCTTTTACTGAGAACATCTGACGACATTCTTGCTCTGAGAAAACATCATCATTGTTAAGGTTCCAATTAACAAATGGCGTTTTAAATTAATTAGATGTTGCTAGTTCTTAAAGCAACAACGCTTGGCAATTAGGTTAGGAACAAAGTTGTATAATTGGTTATCCATTATCAAACGGCGAGGCTTTGAGCGGGCTAATGAGACCAGAAACTTGTAATGAGTTACCGGCCTGATTTACAGACCATTAAGGATTCAATAGAAAACTTTCTTCAGCGATATCACGCACTTCAGTCTGCAACAACGATTCTCAACAACTTCATTCAAATACAGCACGGTGTTGCTATTTTCTAGTACGTAATGTTTACTGTATTTCTTTGTAAACAAACCACTGGGGCACGTAAACATAGTTTCTAGAAAAGTTTACCAAGCCACAATTGCATTTAAAGAAAGCCAAACTATACAAATTATTCTCAAACACGTTGACTCTAAAAGTAATAGTTCTTTCGGATTTAAATGCTTGCCTTTGTTAGAAGTGAACAGTTCTTCTAATTGAGTGGCAACATTCTGATCTAGTGTTCTGTTGTTTCAAATATTTCGTACAACATGGAGACTAGTAAAGGATGTAGTTTCTGCTCGAAAGATAGCCAATTTTCCACCAGGATAACCTCCCATGACTAGATGTAATGCATCTGAATGTACGAGCATTACAGTTACCCTTAATCTGATTTCATGTTTCAAAACTACTGGACGTTGTTCGAATAGAATATTTAAGTTTGTTTGTATTTAAAAATTACTTAGTAAACTAGACATGATTATAAAAAATCTGCTTGGGAAATAAATAAGGGACGCAAGTATGAAACATAATGTTAACATACATCTAGAATCGAACAAATTATTTATCTACCAGTTAGTTCTTGTATGACCAATACGAAACCGCTACTGCTGCATGGTGATTTTCGACCGAAATCCAAGCAATGATGCTTGACTCAATGTAGTGTTGACGAAGGCAACAGTGAACGTAGCCAGTCTCAAATTACTCAAGATTACAGGTAATTTTAGTTTTAATTTCGATCTTGTGTAAAGGAGGCCATCAGCGTCATGTCATATTCATGAGCGCTTTCTGTAATGGCTCGACCAGAGGCTCCAAACTACGTAAGTTTTCTTGCGTGTTCTTTCTCACCCTGTATTTACACTAGTAAGGCTGCACAGTGCAGGCGGAAACAGTAACGATGCAGAACATTGCAGTCCGTGAACGAGTCAGTTACAAATCTATTGAAAATGAATTATCTAATAAAGTAGTCTAAGACCATCGTGTTCTCCAGGAATCTGTTCTTGGGCCTACGTTGTTTATTTTATATGTTAACTAATGCACAGCAATATCGTTTGGGAATCGTTCAAACAACTGTAGCGTCTTGCAATACGCTAGTGATACAGCACTATTTTCAATGCAACTAGCTACAATGATCTTAAACATCTTGCTATTGAAAATACTAAACAGAGTGTATAGAAAATTTTAAAAGTCTTGATTTGGAACAAACCTTCGTAAGCTAATACATATCTTGATATCAACTTTGGTTTGAAGCAACATAACAAAAATGGCAAATTGAACTTAACAATTTATAATTGAGCCTTTTAAGTCCCCTTTGCTAATTACTGTACGTCAACTTCTTAGGTCAACTTCTTTTGGTGTTTCAAGAAACTGTCATGGGTTAACCACATTAATTTAGAGTGTAATACTTTTGTTAAGAAGCTTGCCATCATAGAGCGACCAAGATGTTTAGAAAATGGAATTATAATTCCCCATCTTTCCTAAGGACCATGTTAATGGGTTTTTTTAATTGATGGACAAACATAATAATCATAAAACACCAGAAATTAATAATTCGGCCCCCATCATTAATTAAAAAAACGTTACGTAAGAATCTTTTCATAGCGTACCAGTGGTGGGTTGTTATCACGCGCTACTCCAGAGCTCATCACTCCGGTGGCTCGGGTTCGATCCCCGCAGTCATCACTTACAATTTGTTAAGTGACGATGCGGTAACGCAAGGTAAAGGTCAAGGTTGCGTGATAGAGAGAACTTCATACTCCTAACCTCACCTCGCTAAACAAGACCAACTGTACCTTTTTTTCTATCTACCTTAACTTTGTTATGTTTCCAAAATATGGTCTCAAGGATAGTTAAACGGCGACACTTTGTACATAAAATGTACGTGGGAGAAGGGTCAAATTAGTGGGGTTATTAAATTTAATATAAAATTAATGATAATTTTGATAATGACAGCCTTGAGATATTCCTAAGCACCGCCATCATCTGTAATCATCGGATAGAGTGACGCTAGACACCAAGTTTTACCTCCGACCATCAGATGTTCGTTATCACCTTTAACTAGCTGCAGTTCCCTTAGGCACGAGACCGATTTCAGCTCGTGTACCCGTTCAAACCTAAATAATGAAGGTGTCGCTTGAAAAAAGGATATTTTGTTTTAAACCGCTTAAATAATGGTAAAGAACTGTTCAACGGAAACTCAGGCTAAGTTGGGTTGAACCTCGGGTTAAACCCAAAATAGTAGAGAGACGCGCTGTGTCTACCAAATTCCTTGACGTTTGAAACTAACTGTAGGTTCGAATTTATGAGAGCGAGTGAATAATAACGTACGTTCGAATGGGACTTCGTTGTCAAAATGAGCGGAACATTGTAGTTTTTAAAATTAAAATTGACGATTGTATGACATAAATTTCCACAAATAAGATTTATTTATTTATTTTTTTATGTATTAATCAGTTCTGTTGGCAACCTTGCTACCAAACATTAATGCATATTTGCCTGCTACATTTTCAGTTAAACACTACTAAGAACAGTGGCTAATTCAATCAGCAGTGTTGGGGTAGCAACTTGATTGATGATTAGGCTCCTAGAGTTTGTATTTGCAGTGATGGAATCTAGATGATCTCATCAGGGTGATGAAGCGTGGCACAGTCCAAACACAATCAAGCCCTAACATCAGCTGTGCTGTTCATCTGAATACAGTTCTGCAGCTCACCGAGTCACTCGAACCTACCAGCGACCAACGCGTGTTGTTTGCTTCAAGAGTGCATGATCTTTTACACTATATGGAAGTAACAATGATAACACATAACATGCACAGAGACCATAAATAGAACATTTGGCTAAAACTTTAGTAGACAGCAAGATTCAGAATAATTAAGTACTTATTTGAAGGCCGGATGGTGGAATAGTTGGGCCGGATGGTGTAGTGGTGAGCATAACCACCCGGCAAGCGGGGGTTCAAGTCCCGGTTTGGTCCAAATATTTTTGTATTCAAATTTATTTAGTAATAAATTAGCTATTTAGCGTTTATCCTTCTCAGACCCCGCGTCACCTACAGGTTACATTACCTTCTCTGTGTATATTGAGCCTGGGACTGAAGAGGTTATACAAATTAAGATTCATAAAGAATAGATTAATAAAATAACTGTAAAGAATACCCTATATATAAAGCCTTAAAATATTCTACAATCTAGAAGACCTTTTGAAGTAGGATTGTTGAAGAAACCTAGTTTTTGATTTAGGTACAGAAACCGTCTGATTAATTCTCAGATTATGTGCTGGTAAATATTGTTACCAACCTATGTATACAAAAGAGCGGATTTGCCAGAGTGTGAAACGCTGTGGACCGTATCTTCTAGTTGTATGCAGGGTTAGTCACGGGCCGCGAGTGTTCATGTAGGACACCTTGTATCACGTCATGTAAGTCACGTCTAGTCAGCGGTCCGGCAAATCACCCATTGTACGCAGCAAAAACAAACATGGTAAAAACAACCGATACGAAGCCAGGATCATGCTGGTTCTAGGAATATGCCCAGTGTAACCGATGCCTGGAACCATTTATTCACAATGCATGCGATAAAAATGCATTGCACTCCTTAACGCTTTAAATGATGACTTTTCAAAATTTGAATTTATCCCAACTTGTTTTGCAACATCACGCGTAGTAAAATAGTTATATCAATAAGTTTGTCTGAGAAAAGCTTGATTAAAACTAGTCGCATTACACAAATTGTATGTGATATTACGTGTTCAGGTTGAGTGAATACTTGACTTTATACGTCGACTAAATGAAAACCTTTCTTAATATTGCGTTATTAAAAAGGTTCAGTAACAGTAAAAACTCGAATAAAGTATACTGTAACATAAATGCCGTTTTTAGGCCTTTGGCTTGGACGTTAGTGATACAACCAAAGCCTTTTAGACATTCTTAATTACCTATTATACAGTGCCTCAGTAGTTACATACATTGTATACATTGTATTGTTTACTTTTCTTACTAATGTAAAAAGGTTTGCTCCCCCTGGCCTGGTTAAAACACCAAAACCAAATTGATTAAACACAATTAACTTATGATAACGTTAATGTTCCAAGATGGGCTTTTGTGATCAAAATAGGACCTTAACCTTGATATTAAACCCATAGTTTTAAAACAAATTATAATATGATTTACATTTTATACCAATTGATTATTTCCATAAAATTCTTTTTGTGAGAGCGTACGGTTGTTTGATTTGATATTCCAGCCTACAATATTTATTTGAGTGTAATACCGTTAAACCGAGCTCAAAATGTTCTATGTTTCCGAAATGGCGGAACTTTAAAGCCCACAATAGCCCTTCTTCCACTTCGATCCACCAAATCATCTGCGTTTTTTCTGGGTTATTACGTCGTAAAATTTGCTTAATTACTTGCTCTTTCGCAATTTCTTCTTAATTTGATACGTCTCACGATAATTATGTGATTTTTTGAAGATATTCATAATTATTATGGGCTTTAACTCTTTATGTGGCACCACATGGTGGCCGAATCAAGTCACCTATACTATTCTGATCAAATACTTTTCCGTAGAAGTCCTTTTCCTGTGTATACTTTCTACTATTGATGATACATTGACCAATTAGATGCAGCACTTAATAGTACAATAGACTAGTTGAGATGTATCGTCCAGTACGGAAATGATACGGACATCTGGCTTACAACTGTACAGTTATCAGGGCTTTATCACATTTGGCAGCTCCTTGGCTTCCAATTACAACTTCAAATTGCTTTTGTTTGTGTTTCGCAGCCAAAGTTCCCGCTACTACTTTCCCTCCACCCACCCAATAACCGTCTTTGTTGTAGTATTATACTATTATAAATCAAGTCGTACTTACTTTACCATAAAAACTACTCAGTAGGAATTGAAATAGCGGTGCCAAATTATAGTGTATAATTAGGTTAGTGTAAGTATGTTAGATTTTACGCCACATAAATTACACAAAATCATGTGAAACCCATTATCTGTATGCGCTTATCCTCATTGCTACATAAGATCAAGAAATCAATACACGACGTACTTGGACATTCAGATAGGCCCATTCCAAGCCAAGATGTTACCGCTTATTCTAGTGGAAAATTGGCAATCGGATTCGGCCAGCCACAGTGAACTGTATTGAAGATGAAGTCTAGAACTTTTCAAGCCTGGCAAACTTCCTTTCTTTGAGCTGCAGTTTTGTTTGGAATTATGCATTTTATTTGCAGATTTGCTGCAATCAGCTGTAAGCTAGGAATTACATTTGGAAATTAAAATTCCTGTCTCGCATAACTCATATCAAGCTTTCGTAAACACACTTATTACACATATTCAACAATTTGAAAGTGCAGTTTCTAGTTTTTCAACTTTTAAATGATAAACTGGCTTTAGTTTTACAACAAAATGTATTAACCAATTAATAAATGTACCTATACGTTCAGTATTGTGACGTACAACAAAATATTATTTTATAATAGGTAGATGGTGCTTAGATGAGGCAAGAAAATGAACATAGTTACGATTGCCCGAGCACAGATAGCGCTAAGAGCGCTGCCACCACATGATCGAGGTTGTTTGATGTCGATTACTTACATTTGGCCAAACTGTGCGATTTTCGAGAATGGATGAACTTTCGTTTGCGTCAGTGGCTCTACTTGAGACCTTTCCTTCGCAGCACTATCTGTGCTCGGGCTGCCGCAACTATGTTGATGTTCCTGCCTCAGCCACTCGGCATCTATGCGCCATCTACGTATTAAAACATAATATTTGGTACGACTGTTCTGCAAGTGCAATAAGTATCAACAGAAGGAGCAACACACCGGGTACAGTAAACAGCGCGAATAAGAATTACACTACCTACTCGCTATTATCAACCAAACATTAAAAACGTAGTAGAATGACGACTAATGAAGAGAAAGTCGAGATGAGCAGAGGACGAGGTAACTGTCAACTTGGACTAATTGGTTATCCATTATGTATAAGTGAATAGTGAAGATTGTAATTAGTGTAGCAAGGCAAGGCAAGGTGTGTTAATGTAGAAGAGACAAGCACAATGGCATATTGTCTCCGTCGCTGAGAAGTGATAGGGTCTGCCTGCGGTGAATTGGCCTGCTTCAATATAAATCAATCTATTCACATACTTCTATTGAAACCTGTATGTCCTTTTGAGAACACATTTTGTCGAACTTGAACTGAAGCCTTTCTAGGGGTACTTTTCAATTTTTTCGATTACAAAATCAAACATTTGCTGAGATTTTTTGCAAACTAAATTCGTACAACTGTTTTGCGTTTTTAATAAATTTGGCTCGGATTTGTTAATAAAATATACAACATTCAGGCTATTTTTCCATAATTCATCTGATTTTGAGGCCATTTATTAAACCTGTATGTTACCTGCACTCAAAAACCTCTACATAACATATCACTGAATATAAATAATTTAAAGTTTTGTTTTGTATCCATAAAGGTTTTAAAAAAACATCGATTGCTATGTCAAATATTTTTTAACAAATTTGAGATTCGTCTGGTCCTGCATATCGGTTTTAATTTCAATTCGATACTAAAAGGCCTTTAAAGCTCTAAATGTTACAGGGTTAAGAGGTTTATATGGAAAACGTTTTTGGCGGGTAATCTTTGCTCAACACTATTATGTCAAAACCGTCTGCACTTACCGTTTCGAAGGTACTGTACGAGCTGTTGAGCTTACAGGCGTCCATTGAAGTGCATCCCTATTATTCTATGTTTTGGAGCTTGCTTGTCAATCTTATCAACTGTTTCCTATTCTTGTGTTTTCAACACAAGTTACCATATAAAATTAAGGCTCAAACCTGTTTCTTTAGATAACGGTGGTCACAGCAGTGTAAATACTCTCACGAAGTTAAGGTTGAACGAAGCCTTACATTTTAAGGGTGTGTTTAAGGGTTTAGTTAGGTATGAAAATGGGTTTTATATAATGACACCGATTTATCTTCTCACAGATGCAGGTCCTTAAAAAGTTGAATGAGAAATTCTCTTACCCGGTGCAGAGCCTTATAGATTTGGTTAAGTATGATAAGACAGTACAAAGTAATCTGAAGCAGTTTGTTGTGAATAGATGATATTAAGAATTTATTGAAAAACAAAATGTCTTCTTTTTTGAAGTTTGTTGTTGAAGATGGGAGGATTTCAGAAGTTGAACTATTATTAATGATATTTTGCGTCGTTGAGTAAAAAAGATCACGACGTTTCCGGATCTGCAATCTGATCCCATCTTCAGGTGAAAAGTAACCTTGATCATAACACAGAACATTTGAAAATGAGCTAGTCTAAAGTATTCAGCGTTAGCTGACTAATCAAATACAATCAAACAACATACGAGTAGCTATCAAAGTCAAATAAAAGAATTTAAACCTTAAAAATTATTCTAGAAAATAACACTACATCAGTCTGTCTCAGTAGTCCGTGATGAGTCATAAACAAAATAACGCAAGCCCGTGAAACCTGACAGTTTGTTTTTGTCGATGGTACAACAGATTGGTAACAAAGCCATCACTTTACCATCTAAAGTGGAGTCAAATGGTTACACTGACCCTCTTGAATGAGACAATGCAATGTTCTTCCATGTCTGGATCTATGGGCGGAGAAGTTGAATCAGTGAGCTACGTTTTTCAAACTTTGAGGACTCTAAATATTTGTTTACAAGTCTGAGAATTATTCCAACTTATTATTTTGTAACTATTTAGGAAGTTGAAGTACTAAAACTCTATGGTGTCGAAATTGGCTACCCGTAATACTACCCTAAGAGTATACGTTCAACTTAATAACAAATTTTACGCATTAACTTAAGGCGTCGAATATAGAAGATAGGTTCTTCATAGCATAGACATACGAGTATAACATAATATAAACAAAGCTATCTGCACAAACCATTCTCTCTGCATGGACAACTTTTTACGGGTTATAAAGTCTGTAAGTTTCATTAATAGTATCTAGGAAAGTGTTTATATTCATAGAACTTTGTCACGTGAAATAATCTTCATTAGTAGAGAACCATCTTTTATACCTACTGTTGTTAACTTTAAAGTCTTAATAAACTATTAGAACTATCGATAGTTGTAATTTCACGTGATTTTTACATAAATATATTCAGTGCAGTTTGTAAACATTTCTAGATTTCTTCCAATACGAGTAAATTCCAATTAAATAGTCAAGTGCTTGGAAATACTCAAGGGGATGTTCTTGAGACAGTTCTTATGCTTGTGGTACAAGTTTGTCATTCGACCGAAACCGACATTTGATGCTTACTTATTGAATATCTGAGACTTGGTTCTGAACAATAGTCGATTTTCCGGTCTAGTGAGTTGCCAGTGTCTTTCTACTGTCAGTTGTGAGTCAATAAAGTAACTGAGGGTTTAAGTAGATGCAACACGCACCAGAAACAAGTATCCTACACAGTTTTAAAATTGTATCGAAGAAATATTTTTTTACTTTTAACGCCGTTTCAAAATATATTCAGGTGTGAATTGGTCACCTCTCGTCTCCAATTCATGTCCATTTCTGGTAGGGTTGCAGATCTCAACAACCGTATTAAATATAACAATGCCAACCAACTTAACTCTTAGGCTTTCGCGGCCGGTTTTACCGTTTCAAAACATCATAGTAATTAGCTTGAAATATTTCGGTCTTGCTGTGGAGTGCCATCTTCAGTCACTGATTGGCTGAGACTGAGCTACTTGCTGTCTACTATCCTATTGGTGCCAGGGCCGCCAACCGTCAATTGGTCGGGGATGCAAACTGTTGATGTTCTCATTAGCAGCCCTTCCACCGATAGGATAGGAGACAGCAAATAAGTCAGTTTCTTTGACTGAATCAGTGACTGAAAATGGTACTTCACAGCGAGACCAAAATATATAATACTGTATGAAGTTTTGAAACGGTGGGAACCGGAAAAACAAGATTATACTACAGCTGATCAAAGTTGTACACAAATGTCAGGGATAGACATTTTTGTTATTATTTCTAATATTTTACAACTCAGTCTGAGGTAATGTTACCACGTTTAACAAAGCATCATGGGAAGTGATGAAAAGTGACGTCGTAAGTGATCTGGAAAATTGCCAATTGGTTTCCAGTTAAAATCTACGAAATGACGACCACATGTGCCTAGGAAAACTACTCAGTACTTGAGTACAACAGTGCATTTAGCTTTAGTAGCGCGTTCTTTCTAACGCTTAGTTCATAACATACAACTTATTGACTAAAAAGTTGAGTATATTATTTAGCAACTCAAGTTTATTAGTATGAGTGACTAAACCATTCCGAATATATCCTATCTGGCCAAAACGGTTAATAATATTAAACGCTTTTTACTCGGTATCTATTGAAGATGGGAAAATTCACAAATGCGACACACATAGAGAGTTTGATTCCACGGGAGTTTCTAGCAGTTTTCCTTTGGGTTTAAGGTCCGATTGATTGTTCTCATGCTATCAGCACAACTCAAAATATCACAAAATTCTCGTTAAAAACCAACTTTCAACCATTATTTGGCACTTTTCTGCTTTTAAGGTAGGATGAGGCCCTCGTGGTATTTGTAACCAAGCAATCTTGAGTTCATCATGTCTAATGATTATCTTATGTTTGTAAGGAAACATTCATAATTTCAATTACTCCGCAAATACCATTGCCACGGAGTGGAACTTATGCTATTGGATGATTTTGAGACGGAAAATTTTCAAAATTGGTCAATAACACTGGGTGTTTATAAAAGATTGACCTGGTTTTAATGGTTTTGTTTATAGGTTGAACTAACATTGAATGAAACTAATATTAATAGTATATTTATACTACCATTCTTTACCGCTTTACTTGGATGTAACTAAGCGTAGCGTTATGTATTTGAAGGAGAAAACGCCAAGGTTTCTTTTTGAGCTGGTTAGTGGTTACTGGTCTCTTATTCCGTATTTTTGTAAAATTATTGGCATGAATAATTAAGGTAAATCTGGTGGAGATATATTGAGGCTTGGATGTCAAAGGAAGAAAATATAATATTTGTTGGTCCTTATTATTCTATCATTTTCCTCCTTTTTCTCATTATATCTAAATCCGTCTTTCTATTGTTAACTAAGGTTTCTGCTACGTAAAGGAAGGCAAATTACTCGTATGATTGATTACTTTGTAATAGGGTCTGAGATTTGCGTAGGTTCAATAAGAGATTAATTTATTTATTATAAATTAGTTCTGAGTTAACTGTGTGTAGGCTTTTGTCATCTTGTGGTAACGTATAGGTCTTTATTATACAAGGTTAGGTTTAAATGTCTCCCCTCCATTAACTTTTGAAAAAAGAAATATTTTGATATTTTGAAAAGCCCTTTGGTGAATGTTTTTATAAGATCCTGAAGTTTGTTTTGACGTACTTTGCGTCACACCCCATCCAAAACCAGAGGGAAGGCCCCCAAAAGTAAAAAATAAATACAAATCCCCCTTTGTGGCACATTAAACAAAGGGAATTTCAACACAAATTCACGATTTTCAAATTCAAAACTTTTTATCTCGACTCTTTTTTTGTCATACTTATTTAAAGATCAGAATAAATGCTGAGAATAAATGATACATTTCGGTACAATACATTAAAACTTATTTTGAATTACAAATTCTTCTTCAAAATAATTTATGAGATTATGTTATAGGGTTGTGATGTTTCCCTCAGAGGTTTTTCAAAATCAAATTTGTCATTCAAAATAAATTGTATGTGAATTGTGGCATTTTAAACCTGATATCTTGTAGTATAAACTTTAAATGGGTATAACAAAAACTCAAAATGTCGAGATAAAACCTTTTTCGTTGCGTCGTTGAATTTATGTTGAAATTCCTTCCTTTTTGAATTCCCTTCCACAATGGGGGCCCTCCCCACGGTTTTGGGTGGAGAGTAGGTGACGCAAAGTACGTCAAAACAAACTTTAGGATCCTACAAAAATATTCCTCAAAGGGGGTTCAAAATGTTTCCTTTTTTAAACTTTACGGTGGGGACATTCAAAATTCACCTTGTATAAAAAATTTAACAATGTTCGCATGATTTATAAGGATTACACGTGTTACAATTTATTTAACGCCCACTTTAAATAATGGTAGACATACTTCTCACTGTTTCTAGGTTACCAAAGTGGTTTTGAACAAGTATTTATCCATTCTAACGGCAATGGTTAGATACCAGTTAGATGTTACTGTCTACTATTTACAAAGTAAAAGGTTTTAGGGTGTGTCCGTAATAGTGTAGCAAAGCTTAAAGACGAGCTGAGTATCTGATGAACAGAGCTCCTGCCCTCTGGTGAGTTCTAATTATACTAATGAGCCAATTACAAAGCTTGGATGGATTTACAGCCCCTGATCTCCTTTAATTGATGTCAACTCTGACGGCATAAAGCGTCCAAGTGATATCTTTAGCCCTAACGAAAATAATAACGTAAGTTAAAGGGTTTATATTTTACTTTATAAGATTGGTACATTGCTATAGTTATCAAAAGACAACACAAACAAACTACTATTATTTAAAAGCATATTACGGTCGTATTTCCAAGAAAAATTTGGTTTTGATAGAATAAAATTATTTGTGATGATTTTTATTCAAGTTCATTCGTAATTTGAAACTAATCTCGTACATAGATTCAATAATGCACTCATAACACATTCATGACAGTTTCATTAATATCTTTGTAATTAACTATGGTTACAGTTTAATTAAGAAAAGATTAGTTATTACATTTGCATCTGTTAATTAAATAAACATTAAAGTATTTTACATGCATGTGCTCGTCGGTAATTAAAATGCTCAATTCCAGATAAATACGGTTTATCATTTCACTGCGAGTGTGCCTGGTCACTTCACTGTGAGACCTCGTGTTGTCGCCTGCCTCAAGTTTTAGTTAATCACTAATTCCTCGATTATGTGTTAATTTTTATCCATCAAGTGTCAGCAATTGGTTGTATTCTACGAGTTATGACAACTGAATACAAAGGTCATATAACAGATGGTTTATTTAACTTTATGAAGTTGAATCGTTCTCAAACAACGTAACTTACTATCAAAATTATCATAAAATTATTCGCCTACATTGAAATTGTGACTTTAGTTTAAAACTAACTAGTTTAGCACTAACTACAACTGACTAAGACACACATAATATCAATTAGAAGTACTACTGTTACGTATGTTGTTGTTTATACATACGCAGAATGGCTTTGAAATGTACTTAAGGTGTAACGATAATATTTGTTGTTCCATCCAAATTTGTTCGAATTGGGAGAAACTCGAATCTTAGAACAAACTTGTTAAGTTCTGAATGAAGGGGAGAGGGTCAGGTTTATTTTTTTCAAACCGAGAAACTCGTTTATGTAATTTGATACAAGTAGAACAATAACAGTTCAAATGTTCCACTGTACAGCATTTAGTTTTATCCCAACCAGCCTAAGTTAAAATGTATAATCTTGAACCGTGATCAAAAGTAAACTAAAGATATTGGTACTTTAAACCGTTGAACTACTAAAGAATACATCCATTACTATGTTCTTTAAAATTTAACTTCTCTCAACCGAGTTAAACAAAGGATAGTGCCTTTTGGGGTTGTTTTGATTACTTTGAGTAATTTCTCAGAAGCACCATCTTGATTCTGTTAATTACATTGTTGAAGTTCCTTAATAAAGGTTGCTAATTGAATAACTTTTAATTGAATCCCAAACTAATACCTCTGCGCTGATTTAATAATTTGCAAAATAACCTTTTTGAAGCATCATACCCTTTGGTCCTTTTGCTTTAATATGCAACCTTGGTAAAAATGGGTACGATTATGTCAAGCACATTAGTGTAAATCCCTATGAAATTTGGTATTGGTGTTTAAATTCAAACATTGTCATTTTTATCATGCATAGTCATCTTAAATAAAAATACCCAGAACTCATTTATTCAACACTGATGTAAAGAAAATATTTTGTCCAGTCCTCAATGGAGTAGGGTTTTATGGGTGAAAGTTCATTTATCGGTTTTAATTACGGTGAAACGTTATTTTGACGTTTGATTCAATCACGTTAAAACTCAATCGTTTTCTCATAGAGCATCATGGGAAGAGACAGGAAGTGACGTTGCAAGTGATCCGGAAAATTGGCAATTGTGTTCCAGTCACAATGCACAAAATACTGGCGGGTCACGTATCAGGATGAGTGAGAGCATAAGAGAATACATAAATGTACGGACAAAGCTAAATATTCATGTTTAACGTAACTTGGAAAAGAATCACAACAAAGGGGTACTTTAATAATCGTTAATAGTGAGAAAACAAAATAATAGAATCACTGCAAATAATTTAATGCATAACAATAATTTAATGGATAACATTTAAAGGTAGTTGTGACACTGAACTCTTCTTTTCCTACTTTTTTGTTGCGTCTAATAATCATTTTTTGTGATTTAACTGTTAAGATTTTAAATTACTTGCGATGAAAGTTTGTTTGTTTATTAATTGTGTTTGTGTGTTTAATGGAGATATCACTATATCACTATTTGAGATGCCGACCACTCTCATGAGGGTATTTTAAGGCTAATATGTGGTGAAGGATGAGTGTGATGAGTGGTAGTAATGAGTTATGAGGTGTAGTCTTGTTACAAAGTAAGGTCGACTCTTCCTTAGAATGGGTCATTAAATTATAGCCCGGTGACCAATGGAAATACAAGGACCAACGGCTTAACGTAACTTCCGAACCACGAAGGTGATGGTCTGATATGTCTAAACGACGGTGGGAGTTGATGCGGGTATCATCAGATGATCACTGAGACTATCTGAGCCGCTTTAGACCTATATCATCCTCAAAACCTGACCTCCATGAAGCTGGATTACAGGACCACGCCACGAGTCCCAGTCTTGAGTATACACATACTGTAATGTAGTCCGATGTCCGTTGGTTGAATGTAGTCTGCCTTTCTGTCGATAGAATTAAGTTCAAAACATGTTTGGTATTAACACTTAAATGAAGGCTCAAACTAATTGTCTATTGAATGGTGGACACTTCTATAATTTTAAAATGAGGGCTTATGTTCTTAGTCAATGCTTAGAACGGTAGATACTTTTATTCTGTATACTGTTATTTTTTCTTTAATCCATACAATATTAATACAGTCCAATAAAGTCTTCTTCTAAATAAAGTAGTCTACTTCAGTTGTCTTTCCTCAATTCGTTTTATCGAGTTATTTTTTGGGTCGTGGTACTTGAGTTTACTCTTTGTGATACAGAAGGGCCAACCGGTTTAATACCCTATGCTTTCCGATCTGCTCAGATAATGATCATATTTTATTAAATCATCTCGAACCAGAACTTTTATAAAAATAAAACGTTCACGGCCTCTTTAAAAAAATCGTTAAATTATGTTTAATATATGGTGTTATGAATGGTCTCATTTATTATACACCTTCTCATTTTGATTTTTTTTAGTATCTTTTAAATTTTTAAATTTTAAACAACTGTTTATAGTTTGAATGGTACAGTTATAAAGATCCGCAACTCGTTTCGATCTTTATAACGATTTTGCAAGTATTGTTGTTATCAAACGAAACCCCACATCTACTTAACCTCTTAAGTGATATCACAGGGTATGCGGTCGGACCTGGTATCTGTACCATGTACTCGTACATGCTAAACAATAAAAATGGTTGTCTTATCATCCCCTTGATGTAAATTTGAACTGGTTGAGCTTTGTTTAAATTACTTCGCGTAATTTCTCAGAGCTCCGTCTTGATTCCGTTAATTACCTTGTTGAAGTTGCTTAATAAAGGTCGTTAATTGAATAACTTTTAATTAATTTTCCAACTAATACTTTCAGACTTCTTAAGAGACGGAATACACTGTGAGGGCTTTAATATTAGTATTTAATAAATAATTTAAGTGTTAGTAATTTTAGATACTAAACTATCAGGTTTGTGTGAAGGTTACACAAGGTAGATGGAGATATCTTGAGTATACACATACTGTAATGTAGTCCGATGTCTATTGGTTGAATGTAGTCTGCCTTTCTGTCGATAGAATTAAGTTCAGAACATGTTTGGTATTAACACTTAAATGAAGGCTCAAATCTATTTGTCCGTTGAATGGCGGACACTTCTATAAGTGAGGTAGGTGTGAAGGTACTTTTGGTTTTAGGGGGTCAACAACAGAGGCAACTCGATACATTTTGGATACACATAAATATCGTCAGGTAACTGGATACCGGATAATAAATTGACGGGTTTTCATTATTCTAGAACCCTATAGAGTTTTAAAACTCTTGACTCCTTTAAACAAAAAATCGCGTTGGTTTTAAATACCTTGCAAAATAATCCATTGGCAACTATTTAACGGTGCAAAAAGCTGTAAACATTTTACGCCCCCAATCGAGAACGAAGTGTCAGAAAAGCTTTTTAGAGTATTTTTGGTTTTATATAATTATGGACTTATTATTATGGTCGCAAGGGGTTCTTGTAGGATATTTCAGACTTATTCCCAAAAACCATCACAAATGTTTGGAGGATAAACCCCTAATGAAGTCAAAAGTGTTTTAGTGATAAAGTTGGAAAGTGTTTTACAAAACACTCTGCTGTATTCACGACACAGTCATATAACTTGAATTGATCTTGTTACTTGGCTAATAATTACGGTTTTAACTATTTCAATGACATCAAAACTTTACAAAACAACAGCTGTAGAGAACGTGACGTAAACCAAAAACGTCTCGCAGAGCATGACGGGAAGTGACAGGATGTGACGTCGTAAGTGAGCCAGAAAATTGCCAATTGAGTTCCAGTCACAGTTTACAACATACGAACTGTCTTGTTTGTATATTGATACTTTCTCCTGGTTTGCCCAGCTGTTATTTCTTACATTTGACTGGAGTTTCAAGAATTAAATAAAACACCTGTGAACGTATCTTGTATAGGTTCATGTTAAGAGTTTCATCTAGTAGAGGCGTGTATCCTGAGAGCTTAATTTACATGTCTTGAATATGAATAGCTAGTTTATATAATATTGGTTTTAAATGCTTAGCAAGATACATTTTACAGTAAAACCTGGATAGAACCTAAGGTAAAAATCTCAGACCGACTTGCCACACATGTTTTAAAACTATATAAGACAAAACCTCTACCTTATCCCATCATCACTTAGGAAAGAACTACACTTCAACTGCCCCCCCCAGTCAATATCTGTCCGGTTAGTACCTGCTCAGATTACATTATACTCAAAAAAGAGTTGTTTACTTAATGACTCGGCAGTAGTTGTCCGAATGTTGAACACGCTCCGTTCCCCACCAGGGGAGGTTGAATAAGATATCAATCAACCAGGGGAAGGTCCGTTGACTAGGCTCTCCATGTCTTAGGGGTTAGAGTCCTTTAAGTGGTTGTCAGCGGGCTTGCTTGTCGCGCCCTCTCATGATTGTCTGGTCAGCCGAACCCAGTCCAATTCCTCTCCTGAATCCAGACTTCCTTTCATTCCGCTAGTAGCGTTATATGCCCAGACAGACGTAGCAGACGTGCATTAAGGTAACCACTAACCAGTCTCTAACCACTTGATTCCCTCAATCTAACATCTAACATTTCAACTGTATTGTTTTGTCTCACACATTGTAATACGAATTGACCAGTGCGCGCGCAAAGGATAGAATTAAATATTCTACCAAGCGTAAGGTTTAGTTCTTTTCGTAGTACCTTTATTATTAAGACCCACTATACAATGCTGCCAACCTTTCCTGGTAAATTAACTCTAAAAAAATGGCAGGGTGAGTTTTGATCTTTTAATAGGTTTTAATTGATTAAAACTACCATTCATTCAAGCCTCAGGATATGTTTCAATAATAAATATTTGTCACTGAGCATCCTAATTATTGTCTTGATGGATAAATAAGTATGGCTTTTTGAGCTTATCTGTTAGCTATAAGCCATAATATAATTTAATTAAACACTACCGATTACAGTGGTGACTCCATCATCGGGTATGTGCACAAATAATCTACATATAGTAATTCATTTAAAAGCGGGCTACCTCTCTTTGTACGTAAATAGGAAGAAAAACGTAAAACTACCAAACGCAAAACACAAATAATAAAAAAAGATTTTCAACAGTAAAATTTATTAAAACAACAAAATATTCTTTGTTTATCTGATTATCTGATTACTGTATTGCGATGTCTGCATGTGATACTAAGCTTGAAGTCTAGGTTTTGAACCAGGTGTAACAATTACAGAATGTAAAGTTGTTGTTTACTGTTAACGAGTCCCGGACTGAAGTGTTTGAGTTTCTCATGTTTGAGCCAATTAACACAATTACGCTTCTCACAGAACAAACCTGCCCTCTACATCTTGACAACTCTAACATTCAGGCGACTTGATGAAACAAAGCATTTTCGGTACCATGTAACATCAGTTTTCAAACTGAACTATGGTAGTAATAAACATTTCCTCTGAAAATCAGCTCCAATATAAATATGTGTTTAACAGACGTACAGGATATGTCATAACTTTAACACTGTATTGTTGGCTGTATAGCAAAACTAACAACTTTTGAGTAGCATTAAATTCTGTAAAAAAGACCTTAAGTAAAACCCCTAAATCAGTAGATATTAATAACATTATTATGACTAAAAACATTTGAAGGCAAAATATGTGAACCGAACTGGGACGAACTCCACACATTTTGTCTTCAAATTGCTTTAGTAATAAACTAGCCATTTAGCGTTTGTACAAATTAAGATTTGTATAAACATTTGTATAAACAATATTTTATAAGATATGTTGTAAAATACACTTCTATAACATGTCTCACATCTCTTTTAGGATGTCTTCTGCCAAAATTTAAGCGAAAACACAAATGTGAATTATTTGTAAACATGTCTGAAGATGAGATGAATCTCAAAACCGGTCCTGGGTAAATTAAAATTCTTCAATGATACTAATGTTTTATTCTTCTCATCTTATTATTAAACAAAAAGGTATTAACAAGGAACGTGTTATTATTTTATTTTAACAATCCCTACATTGATCTAATAATGATAATTATATTGGTAGTGATTTCGCAATTAAAACAATGTTGTTTATGTTTTAAAACTAAAGGCTGAGAAATTCTGGTTTATTGAATTTATATTAAACGTAATATTATCAATTTGAAAACGATTTTAGGCTGATTTAAACGCCTTAAGACGCAAAGACATCCCATCGTGTTCTAATCTTGATAAAACTGCAAACAAACCAGGAAATTGAATCGTTTATGAGAAGATTGTTTGACCTTAGAAGTAGGTTCTCAATTACAAGTTCAAATGAGTTTTCTTACGACTCGCCGTGCGACCAAAGTTCTGCCAAATATTGCAAGCAGCGCTAACCAATTGGGTGTATCTTAAAAATAAACCTAAAGTCAAGGTTTTAAATCGAATTCACATTGAAAGTATCTCCTCAAATACACCGCGATAAATCAGTTAAAAAAACATCCGTTTGCAGTTATTGTTTGATGTGCCTGTTAAAATGGTACTTAACTTATTGAATTATCACGGCATTATTGCATAGAAATGACTACTCCCGCGTTGGATTTAGTGCTTGTTGTAAAAACAAGTTGCACAGTTCTCAAACACAAAATGATTGTGGAAAAAGTGCTTCCAAGCGCGATTTTGCGAAATACTCAAAATATCTTGCAGAAGCACAGTTACAAATGGATTATACAAGTAACAGTAGCCCCCAAACCAGTTTTGAGTTTAGAATAATGTTCACAACCTGGCATTATTCTAAAGTAACCAGCTACTTTAAATCTCATCAGTGAGTAGAGTTTAAATTGTATGTACATTGTGCAGTATACAGGATGTAAAAAAAGTCCGGGATGGCTTCATCATTTCTTTAATAGCACGAAATTAAGTTTGATACACTGATAAGATTTAAACTCCACTTTTTTAAGACGCCCAGAGGATCGTCTCATAAAAAGGAACATTTTAAATAAAAGCACAGGTTATGTATTATTTTAATCCTGGGGACTGTTGTTTGTACAGAACAATGCCGCAAACCTTTTCAACCCTCTACACGAATTAATGGCTGTTTTAAGTTCAATACCTTCCATCACTTCAAAATGACGTGTCCCTTAAGGTCAACTGTGTTAGATTAGTTATAACGCATTTTCTCCATTTCTTAAGACCTTTAGTTTGTTTTCAAGGTCTACTTTTGTCTCTAGCAAAATAATGTCTTTCTCTTAAAACTCCGTAGAAGCCCCGAAGAATCCTTGAAAGATCTTAAGTGGAGTTTGGCAAGGTTAATAGAGCAATGTAAGGATCTCGCACGGATTCAAACACGAAATCATAAGATGGGAGGAGTCTGTTGTTATGAAACAGCAATTTTTTATGACAGTGCTATTTTTACTTATGGAAATATGCGTGGCTGCACTAATGTAAATAAAGGTTTGCTCCGATTTGCTTTGCTTAAACATGATTCAATGCAATTTCACATATGATGACGTCAGAGTTTGCTTCTGCGCAGCTTGAGTTGATCCTTACCTTGCTTTCTATTTACCTTGGAGTTTGGTAAAAAAACTGAAAGTGACATTAAATGGAGCACAATGCCGCAAATCCGATCGCCATCGGTATACTCAGAAATTTCGTCCTATCAACGCTGAAAAGTGTTGAACTTAAAGCAGCCGCCGTCAATTATTAGTAAGTGGACCAAGTAATTATGGTTTACGGAATTGTTCTATAATGACAAAGATTGGCATGTCACACTTACAGACTTTCAATTGATATACCATCGTTAAAGACTGTCTCCTGGCTCCTTACAGGCAGCATTAGGTCAACTAACTGGTAACTATTCAAGAACGGAGTCAGTGCAGCGAGTTCAATGATTTCGTCTTATCATTCCAAGGTTATCAAGCCGTCCAGGAACATTGGTCCACCCTCTATCTATAGACTGGCTTATATACTCGTAAGTTCGATTTTTATGATATTCATTCTGCATATAGATATTAATTCATTCTGAAATTAAATTGAAACTATTTTCAATGTGTTAATATGGATTAAGGTAAGGATTAATTAAACTAATTTATCCGCGTATAACAGCAGTTACAGTAAATAATTGAATGTTAATAATCAATTACCAACAATATTGTCTGATAATTTGTTTCCAACTGAATACACGCCCTCGCCTATCATGTGGCAGATATACTTCTATTGCATAACTAATCGTTTATCTTGTTTAATCGTACCAAATTTTTGAATCTCGTACTATTGCTAACCGAGCTCCTGGTGCTGCAAACATTTGTTACTAATTTCGCGTTTGTAGTATTTATGTAGTGTTAACAATAGTAAAATATTGTTCGCAATATTTTTAATGATAACTATGTCCCTTGATTTTCATGTACATTGTGATTGTAAATAAGTCGTTTAAAGCCTTTTCATAAAAGCTGTATACCTTATAGTTTGCCTATTGAAGGAATGTCCAAGAATGTTGGAAATTAAATAAATTTAGCTTCATAAAGAGACTGGTGGCGCATTGTAAGAAAACTCATTTGAACTTGTAATTGGAAACCTCCTTCCTGGGTCATCTTATCACGAACGATTTAATTTCCCAGTTTGGTCACTCCGTGGTAATTTTGAAATCAATATGTTCTTTGAGGAAAATATGCCAATTTTTTCTTAGGAATATACAAGGTGAGTTTTAAATGACCCCTTCTCACCTTAACATTTGAAAAAGGATACATTTTTAAACATCCTTTAGGGAATGTTTTATAGGATTCTGAAGTTTGTTTTGACGTACTTTGCGTCACCCCCCTTCCCACACAAAACCGACGGGGGGAGACTTCCAACATTTTGAAATACAAACTCAAATGAAAGAGTAGATAATTACAAACTCAACGATGCAAAGAAAAGCTTGTTACTTGGTCTTGGTTTTTTATATATCCATTTAAAGATTGCAAGAAATCAGATTTAAAATGCCAAATTTCTTTTTAAATTACAAATCTTTCTTGAAAATCTTTTGGGGGAAACATCACAACCCTATAACATAATCCTATAGGGTATTTTGAAAAAATATTTGTCTTAAACAAATATCTGTGAATTATAGCATTTTAAACTTGATTTCTTAGATCTTAAGCGGGAGACCCGGGTTCAAGTTCCGGTTCGGTCCAAACATTTTTGTCTTCAAATTTCTTTAGTAATAAATTATCTTTTTAGCGTTTATACAAATTAAAAATATAATAAGTCATTTGACATAGTATTTAAATTCTGTTTGTAATATTTCCAGCTTGTTGATTTAAAGTCACTATTTGACAGTCACATACATACTCTGTGGTCACATGTTTCGGATAAACGTACAGATTTAAGTACTTCTCTAAGTTTGAAGGCAGAAGTAGTTAAACTTGATTTCTTGTAATCTTTAAATCAGTATTACAAAAAAACGAGTTGATTAAAAAACCTTTCTTAGCGTTGAGCTTGTATTAAAATTCCCTTTCTTTCAAGGTACCACAAGAAGGGGGTTTGTATTTAAAGAATTTGGGGGGCCCTTCCCCCCGGGTTTTGGGTGGGGGTGGGTGACAAACAGTATGTCGAACCCAACTTCAAACTCCAATTAAAACATGACTCAAAGGGTTTTAAAAATATTTCCTTTTTCAACAGTTAAGGTGGGAAACTCGCCCTGTATGTAGTTTGTATTTCGTATTTGTTGAACTTCATTGTCATTAATACGAGTAGCACTTGGGTTCTTTGTTCAACAGAGTATTTCGTTGATTTTCCGTAAGGGTCTTATAAAAACATACCGGGTTTAAAAATATTGTTAAAAATTTTAAAATTAAAACTAATGCGTCAAAAACAGCAGATTCTCAAAAGAATTGCAAAGAGCTTCCAAACTCTCTGTATAAAACATAAACTACCAGTAAGAACAATATTATTAAATTACTTTAGGTGAGGAAGTGAGAGGTGTAAATAAATTCAAGTGAGAGGTGCCATTATGATTTGAACGAAGCTGTTGGTTTCGGATCCCTTTATAACGACCCAGTTGACACCAATTAAAGGAGATCAGGGGCTGTAAATCCATCCTAGCTTTGTAATTGGCTCATTAGGATAACTAATTACAACTCTTTGGAGGACAGAGGCTCTATTGATCAGTTACTCAGTTTATCTTCCAGGTTAGTCATCTTCCCGGGAAATTAACAATTTTAGTTCAAATGTTCACCACTAGATATTTAACTCACTTGGTATTGCTCTCCAGATTCTGTTTCATTATTGAAAAACAATATATTTCACAAGACAAAATAATAAATAGACCCATTAGGCTTGCCATTAGTGAATTACCAAATTAAACACATACCAATGAAAATACAATTGTGGAATCTAATACAATACAATCCAGGAGTAGAACGAGTTTTCGTTCACCATTTTTCTTCTGAGTGGTAAAAGATATTATACGTTGATGAAACTGGGAACAAACAGGAAATTGAATCGTTTATGAGCAGATTGTTTGACCCAGCAAGGTTTTCGATTACAAGTTCAAATTAGTTTTCTTACATCGCGCCACCAAAGTTCTACTGAAATCATGTCCAAGAAACATTTATTTGTTATAAGAGTTTTTATGGCCATAACAGATAAGCCTACCAGTTGTAGTTTCTCGCAATTTAATAATGTTTCATTATGTTATAATTGTCAGTATAAGTTTTCTTCTTGTGCAATCATCATTTAAAATATCTATAAATTTAAAAGTTATATATAAATTTGTTCTCCCTCAATCTATCTACTTATTGTTTGTAAACGTTTTAATAAACGAAAATTTACACCATATTTTCTTGTTATTACTTTTATTATACAGGGTGAGTTAAAAGTATGGATACACTCACCCAGTATGCATACTGTTAAATTTTGAATGGATAAAGATTGAAAAATTAAACTCAGTATTTCTTGTAGAAATAAAAGTAAACTTTTGGTCAATATTCAACTTTGCCATAGCCCAAAATGGAATTTTTGGGGCGACTCAAAGATTTTAATGGCACTCATTACGTGAGACACCTCGTTTTAAAGGTCTAGGTTATTTTACCTAAAAAGAAGAACAGTAGAAACTAGAGCCCTCTATCTCAACCTAGTACAAAATGGCAGCTCATTGAAATTAAGGAAACTTAATAAAGACGTGTGAGTTAAAAGTATGGAAACACCTAGTTAAATTTAAAACGGACTAAGATAGAAAAATGAAACTCAAGATACTCTTTTGGAAATAAAAGTAAACGTTTTGGTCACTATTGCAACCTTGCTGATTCCCTAAAAATGAATTTTTGGGGGGAACTCAACACTTTTTAAGTAGTAAAACCCATTAACCTAATTTTGTACTGGGTTGACATAGAAAGCTCTAGTTTCTACTGTTCTTCTTTTTCAACCAAGACCTTTAAAATGAGGTGGGTCTTACCATTTAAAACTTTGAGTTGCCCCCCACAAATTCCATTAAGGGAAATGGGCAAAATTGTTATTTAGCAAAAGGTTTACTTTTATTTTTATAAAGGTATCCTGAGTTTCATTTTTTAATCTTTATCCATTCAGAATTTAACAGGATGCATCCGCACTGTTTACTCACCCTGTATAATATATTATTGTGTTAGTCGCTCAGCTATACTCTCATCGTCAATTTAAAAGTGCATTGTAGAATGTTGATGTCGAATGTGTAATTTCTTCTAGTTATTATTTAAATGCATGTCATTAATAAATCCAAATGTATTCTAATTATTGTTAAATGAACATTGTTATTTATTATGTACAGTGAAATATTTATGATAAGTTTCTTCGCTATTAGGTAACTCATTATATGAATCTTTCTATAGCTACTTATATACCGAAGTTCCAACGTGTAGCTTCCAATAAGTTGGTGAAGTATTTAAGTTGGTGAAGTCGTATTAACTTATTTTGATATACTTATTGTAAATCTTTCTTCATTGAACAAGATTTTGATATGTTCTCCATCCGTACGCTGTCTCGTACAGATCTCTGTAGAGTTGAGTAAGTGAAGAAGGACATGAATTGGCAGTATATAGGGACAGGACAGTCCCTACTACTTTAGGCTAATGTGGCACTTGATGTATCACTTCCATTCGTCTCAGTTAGGGACACTCTCCCTTGGTCAACTTGTGACTCGTCTGTCTCCCACACACACACACACACACACACACACACACACATTCCTTCTTTACTTCAATCTACTCTCTGAAGTAAAAGATACTACTTTGTTTCTTTTGGTTCCGTATAAACTCTCTACAGAGCTTACTCGGGCGTGTGATCTGATGTTCTCAACACAATGATAGTTTCATTTGAAAGATGACAATGTACTACAATCTTAGCTGACCACTTTTTTGAACATTTTATTAGTTTAATAGTAACCAAAAATTCTAATACGACATATTTTTTGTTTAATGATGTCACGGTTTTATAAATGAAAAAATGCTCAGCGTGCATGAGACAATGGAACATGCAATACAGTTGTTTCATAAAAATCCGATGAAAACGTAGGCGTGAGGTGTCTCAAGAAAATGTATACTTTTACATTGTTTGCGCATGACAACATTCAAGATCCCTGCGCACTCTTAAGTTGAAGTACAGTATTACATTCAGTAGTATGTTACCCGTGCTGATGTAAGTGCAGCACAGCACAGGGTGGCGGAGAGGGGCTTCTGTCAACTTGAGAGTGCCGTGTCAGCTCAAGTCAATGTGGCGCACTCTCTAAGCTGCTAATGGCACTAATGGCCCATCAACCGGTTACAAGTCGACACTAAACACACTGTAAATATACGTTTAGTTCTTACTTTAATTTCTCTGAAAGAAATAAAAGTTTTGTGACCATTGAAAGTATTGCATCGTAATGCGAGAGTTGACAAACACCTGGATGAAGGTGCTTGTTAATAAGAGTGGACAGTTCAAATGCGGTTCTTTCATTCAAACTGAATACGGTGCAAGGTCTCAATTTTATTGAATTTCAAGAAAAATTGCACTGACGCTTATGTTATTTTCAAATTTAAATAGTAGAGGCTCCTGCTGATTTATATACCGTAGAAAAAACCAGTTAGTGTATCAGTTAATATTGATATTTGAAAAAAGCCTCAGCACTCATTTTATGCTAAATAAAATTCATTCGAGTTTTGCCATCAATCCGGGTATAGGTTTATGAAAAATTGTTTGAGGTTTTATCGTAAATTTTTATTACTCTATAAACTACAAAGTGATGTCACTGAATAAGGTTTATATTGGCAGCTTTAGTTCGTTCCTCACAACCCCTTGTTAAAGATAAAACCTCCATCATATAAATCATACCCAAATAGGACTAATATTTTTTTAAACTTCCGGTTACCTCTACACATGTGCCTGAAAGTGTTTGGAAACGTTCATACATTTAAATATTAAAATTGGGAGATTCTCATGGGAGAATTGGAATTAAAATAGGGTAGTCACACAAATGTTTTTTCACTCCCATAATTGAGTGAAAACGCTTTGAACCTCTAAGACGGAACAATTACCTAAAAGACAATGGAAATCGGGGAAATTATACAAACCTTATAATAAATAGTTGGAAATGAAAGTAGTTGCCCTTACAATAACCGCAATCCCACCAGTTTGACTTGTGTACAGCTGTAACTGTTCATGACTATGTACACTCCAATAATCCAGCAGCTAAATACAACCACCAATTAATTATCTGATTGAGTAATTAATGCAACCCTTTGATAGGCTCTAACTAATTACATTATCTACTAACACAATCTATCAGCACAGCGGTATGAAGAGAGCAGAACTTCTATAAAGTACCTAATACTAGCAATGATACTGAAGTTGCTATTTCTGGTTTAATGATGCTGGCAATAACTTAGGACACATTGTGTTATAAAGCTTCAATTGTAACGAGCTGCTTTGAGAATATTGTCAGTAAATCAGCGAGGTTTACTGGCAGTATCGTTGATAGAAAAGGTTAAATTATGTATACATAGTTACATGCCCGAAGGCTGGCTGTCTAGTGCCTACCACCACTAGCCATATGGAGCCTCTTGTCGAGTTTCTCCATGACTCATTGACGAGTAAGGGCTGATAAAACTTTGAGCTCGGAGTGAAAGAATACGGACCATAACATTCAATATATCACTACCAATAATAAAACAAAACATCGGTTAAGTTTTCCTAACAACATCTTAGTTGTGTAAAAACGTGTGACTCTATTATATTGAGCCTTAAACTCGATCCTGTGTCTGACTCCTAATTAAAACTTGTTTAATTAGAATCTTAAACGCGATGTTCCTTTGGAAAATGTTAATTAACGTCACGGCGCTTCGGTTGTTTTGTTGATCGGTAATTAACTGTTCCACGATATAATTTATTTATATTGCCTATCTCATCAGATTGCGAGTACTCAAAGTTATTGCATATATGATTTTCATCTATTAATATAATGATGCGTGCAATCAAGAAAGAAAGGTTGGTGTTTTATTGAAACAACTTGCAGTATAGTAAAGATTGAAGTACAGGCCACAGAGAAATAGTTGAAACAAAAGTATTGAATTTTTATATAATTAACAGATTTCCGTAGGACCTTTCTTATTCATTTCTACCACAATATAGAATAAAATCAAATCAAATCATCTTTATTATGCCATAAATACATATTTACAGTACATGAGCACTCGTCATTTCAATAAACAGTTACAACTTAAAATTGTTAACTAGTGTAACATCATTTTTAAAATAGTTTTTAAATTCCTCCACACAGTAAAAACCATTAACCATCAATATTTTTTTAATTCAGATCTAAACTTTTGACAATTTTGAATTTGTTTTAAAGAAGCTGGGAGAGTGTTGTATAAATTTACTATTTGACTCGTCAAAGACCTCTCGAAAAAGCTGTCTTATGATGGGGTATTGGTAAATTCGATCGGGTTCTTAGGTCATAGGAGTTAGATGGATTTTCGGGGAAAAAATTATTACGGTTTTCATAAGGAATGACAAGGATTCAAGGATGTAAATGCATGGGAATGTTAATATTCTATTTTCTAGGAAAGTGGATTTACAGAATGAACGAGGTTTTAAATTGAAAATGGTACGAATAGCTCTTTTTGAAGTATAAATAACAATTTTGTCCTAGTGGATTCACTTCCCCAAATTGGTACAGCGTAATTTAAAAAGGAAAAATGAGGCCGTAATATATTCCTAATAAGGTGGGAGGTTGCAGATAATTTGAAAGACGTCTAAGTACGAATATTCCTGATGACAGTTTTTTGCTACATGATCAATGTGTTCATGAAACTTAAGATGTTTGTCAATAATGACACCTAAAAACTTCATTGAATCAGAGGAGCTAATTTCTACGTCACCTATGAATGATTGAAGACCACTCAGTTTGCTCTCACTAATAGAAAATTCAATAATGCAGGTTTTATGTACGTTTGTTTTTAGAAGAAGAACGAAACTGTGTTGAGCTTCCCAGCACTTATTGAGTCAAAAAGCAAAACTTTACATTTATAAACCTAACCTGTATGTATATAATTATGTGACCTCTTTACAGATCACAATTTTGGTATGATTTATGGTACAATTTTTCCTTTTGTAAATCCTAAGGTTAAGTTTGGTAAAGGTAGAGGTTTAAAGTCAAGATTTGTTTTGTCATAAACGATTGCATATACAAACGTCACATACAAAACATTACGAGGTTTCAGGGTAAAAGAACAAAATAAACAAAGTTATTAAATAATTAAAGAAAACTTACCTTCTAAAGAGACCTGTACACTGTAATATTCCTTTTCAAGTAAATACAACCTGTGTCTGAACTTCTTAATTTCTAGTATACCTGTAAGTATTTTTGACAGTGTATTATATATTTTTGTACAAGAGTACACAAGCTGTCTTTGTTGGAATGAGGAAGATGGGGCAGTAGTACTACGTTACCGGAATTACGTAGACAGTAATGCCTTTTTATAAGACATGCGGTTTCCAGTATGTACAATGGGAACGTCAAGACTTTGTTTGATTTAAAAATTCCCTGAACACTATTCTAAGGACTTGAGTCACAAACACCTCGACGGGGGAGCCGGTGTCGAAACTGAGACGGATGACCAGTGCACAGTAATGTGTCAAATGTCACATTAGCCTACAGTAGACTCTGAGTCCCGAGAGTGCGAGGTTTCCAGACTACCTCTCTCTTCCTCCTTAACACTCATCCTCAACCTTTACCTATCGTTAACGTAGAGTCACTTGATCGAGACTGTCAGTAGTAACTGCGGGAATCTAACCTGCGATACCGACGGGATGAACCCCGGAGTCGTGCGAGATACCAACCCACCACGGGCCCACTAATGTAATATAGTATAAACATCTACTATCTATGAAATAGGTTTAACAATTATGATTTCAGTAGGTGTGTTGAGAATAATAACACAGTAGCATAAAAAAGGTCAGGCTTAAAAGGCAGAACGCTAAATTAAAAGAGGATGCAAACCCTTAGGGCATGTTTCTTATGCCGAAACAAAAAAATGTGAATAAAACATGGATCTGTAATGAATTAAGTCTAAGTATCAGTATCAATATTTGAGATGCCGACTACTCTCATGAGGGTGTTTTAAGGCAAATATGTGGTGAAGGATGAGTATGATGAGAGGTAGTAATGAGTTATGAGGTGTAGTCTTGTTACAAACTAAGGCCGACTCTTCCTTAGAATGGGTCATTAGTTAATAGCCCAATTACCAATGGAAATACAAGGACCAACGGCTTAACGTGACTTCCAAACCACACAGGTGATGGTCTGATATGTCTAAACGATGGTGGGAGTTGATGCGGGTACCAACAGATGATCACTGAGACTATCTAAGCCACTTTAAACCTATATCATCCTCAAAACTTGACCGCCATGAAGCTGGATTACAGGACCACGCCACGAGTCCCAGTAAGGTTTAAGCGGATGGAGTCATTACTAAAGAAAGGCTTGCGGTATAGACCGCTGCAATTGGTACTTAAAAAAACAAATTTCCCTCCTTGTTAATATCTATTCACAGCCTGGGTTCGATTCCGGGCGCAGTAATAACTTTTCACGATGGCCATTCCCCGTTGTTCAGAAGCCACGTTAAAGCGTTGATCCACTGCATTGGTCATGGGGCTATTCCATATACACCTTAAAATACTATCTAAGTTTGGTCGGTGTTTCAGGCTCTTGGCAAGTCTACTGAGGCTGCTCCATTGTAAATTGAGTGAAACGTCTGGCAGTGTAAATATTGTAAATAGCCAATTGACGCGGTCTAAACCGGAAGTCTTAGTTAGTATTGGGTCTACAAATGCTCCGTTCACCCGTTTTTGTGGTCTTCTTCCTTTCATCGTAAACCAAATCACAGTACAAAAGGACACAACCCGATTACCATGCTCCCTATTGGTCAAACAACGTAATTTCCCAAGACAAGGGGATTATAAGAAACTTTGACCAAATGGACTCTGAATCGGATTCTGATCCCTATCCTATTTCGGCCTCTCGATTGCCATTTCCTCTTACTGATATCTTACTTACTGATCATCAATTGTTTGTACTGAGTTTATTAAAAGCTAGAGAGGTTACTGTAGAGTTGTTGGTATTCTATCTTCAATGGTTACTGAGGAAGTTGTCATTAAAATTGTAATTCTGGTCGATTTCCGCTATTTAACTGATTTTGTCATCACTTATGTTATGCCAGTTAAGTAAAGTGGTTGTTTAGCTCATTAGTTGTAGTTTTTGTGAAACATAAATGGGGAAAACATTTATACGTAGGATCACAAAACAAGAAAGTCAAATCATATAACAGTTTGGTCTTTGATGCTGGAATGACCAAAATAACCTATAGAGATAGAAGACAATTTAAAATACAAAAGTTGTAGAACGTTTAATTCTACACTAGAAATTATTGTTCATGCGAATTAGGCTCATTCACTACCTCCAGACTAAAAATATCAAAAAGTTCACGTTTTCGATTGTGACTCACGGGTAAACATGATTAAAAAAAACAACTCAACGTTTGTTTTGTGTATGCTTTACCATTTTTGGGTATTATGTCAACCTCTTGTATTTCGAGCAAACAAGAAAAATTTAATATTCCTATCAACCAACCTACAGGAGTTCTTACCTCCCTCCGTTCTTCCTTTTTAACCAAAACGCTCCACCAATGACGGGACGCATCCTGATCAAAGGTACCAAAATTTAAACATGGTACAATTTAATGCTGAATATAGTGTAACAAATTTTTAAGTATTTTATTTGTATAATATATAAACAATAATGTAAAAATAGTATGAAAAATAACAATAGGCCCATCTAGGGGGAAGGATGACAAATGATGTATTGGCAAATATGTATCACTAGAATAAGGGGTGCTTTTGTAAGTATTTTTATACAACTACCGCAAAATCACTAGAAGGTTAAGTCAGTCTCAATCCAGACCTATTTTGAGGGCTACCTTTTATACATATATGTTATTCTCTTAGTTTCATTTTATTTTATTGCGCTTGCCACTCGCAATATTGGAAAACGAATACTAAAAATTGAGTAGTTAAAATTCTACGGCTCCCGTTATTGTTTAAGAGTGGAAGAACTATTTTAAAATCACGCTTCAAAACCTCCTGCTACAGCTGTGCATAATTTAGAACATTGTTAATAATATACAAGCAAAGTGATGACGCAGATTCAAGCCAAATGCGTTGCCTGTATATTTAGTAACGATGTTCGGGTAAAATGTCGAGTTTCTCCCAAGAGCACATGAGCCTCGGGACGACCAAGAGTTAATCAAAACTTGTTTAATTAGAGTATAAGGTTTTCTCATCTCCCAGTTATTGGACAAGCATAATTAAACTTGTCTTGAAACAACTTGGCTCTAGTCTAGAAATACCATCTTCCGTTTAGTTAAATGTTGACAACACTCACAGTAGTTGTATCCAGCTATAATGGATAATGAATGTGATGTAATTACTGTTTTAAATTAAACTGCGTTCTTTTAACAATAATGAACTTTTAAAGTCCGTAGAACCTTTTAGTATTTAATACCAGCAAACAACGTTTTGCTTTTGTATAAATATTTTCCTTTTTTATGACTTAATTTCAATAATTACAAAATCTTTAATATAAATTTAAAAATAAAACAAAAGCCAATACTTGTATAAATTTAACTTACGAGGCCTAACTACCAAGGCTAACATCTTCGGGCAACACAAATTTAAAATTATATTATTTTTAAATTAATGTTATACTATCCAATATTATGGCTCAAGTTCTCTATTACAAAAGGCTTTAACTATCGTTTGAAAATAGCTTGCGTAGTGTGGAGTTGCAAAAATGCGAAAACACTACATGTACGTGTCAAAACATGTAAGAAACCTGAACAATAATTTCTGCTAACCCTCCCTCCCCTCCTTCTCATCAATGGTGAAAGCACCATTCTGTTATATATGTCTAAAGAATTCAACGAGTGAAGTGTATTTACATAATGTAATGCTCGTATTGCAACCAATTCTAAGCCTGTGTTCAGTAGTTTACCATTGACGCGAAGATGTAAAAGTTTACACAATTTGTTTGGGTCTTGGGCACACGAATTTGTTTCGGCAATATCACAACCTAAAGTGCTGAAATTCAAAGATTAAATAATTTTAAATATATATTTAAAAAATCATTTTTAAAATGTTTAGTTAAGAATAATATTTAAATGTGGTTTTCATTGCATTTTGTTATTTCCTAGTTTCATAACATAAATTTTAAACCTATTTCAATTCTACAGCTCAAGGTACACACTTATTTATTTGTTTATTTATTTTTATTTACGCGTCAATGTTACTTGTTATATAAATACACCCCATTTGTCACTCGCATTGCATTTCAGTGAACCAAAAATAATAAAATGATAGTGAAAAAGAGGATACTTCTATATTGAAGAAAATAAACTCAGAGAACCGAAATTGGATTGGGATCAGAATCTGATTTAGGGCCCATTTTGATCAAAGTTCTATATGAAGCTCTTGTCTTGTACAATACGTTGGCTGACAGATTGGGAACTTCAACAAGATTATCATCTTACATTTATTTCATACTTCCGCCACAGTAAAACCAACTCTGGAGGAGCTGATCAAATACTCAGTTAAGTTTCTTTCACTAAGTATAATAATCGTACCAAAAAAAAGGTATCAAAGTGACAGCTTTAGAAACTGTCGGACCATCAGTTAAATCATTCGCGGTATTACTAGTGTCAATATAAAAAAGGTAGTAAAGCGTTTTTAGAGGACCTGTGGTGGGTTAGAATCGTGTGCAACTTATCATTCCGCTGGCGCGGGTTCGATCCCCGCAATAACCACTGACATTATTTTGTAAAGTGACTATGCGGTAACGCTAAGTAAAGGTCGAGGTTGAATGGTAGAGAGGACTTTGTAGTCCTAACTTCGCCCCGTTCAACAAGATAATCTTTACCTTTACGTTTTACCATTAAGAACTGACCAGCTTAAACGTTATTGCACATTAGTATACTGTGTCCATATCACATGCCAGGGCAACGTCTAGCAGAAGTATGAATCTCTCCGGCAGTCTCTGGTCACAGGAAGAAAAACTGCCAAAACAACCAGATATTTTCCAACACTAAAGTTAATTATGGTTATTTTTAATATACAAATTTAACACGGTGTATAAAACATAGCTCAACACAACAGGTAAATTCCTTGGGAGTTTTCATTACGTCACCATGGTAAGCCTCGAAACCATTAAATGAGCACCAATTCTGACTCCAGAACACGTTTTGAAGAGTTTAAAAAAATTGTATGTGAATACACATGAATTTATGTGAGAGCTCTTTGCAGGTCACATCATTGTCAGATTTTCATAAACTTAGTACAAATGTTCCTTTTCTAAATATATCGGTCTAGTTCGTGCGTCAGCTAAATCGGAATACCTAAATTCCCCTTTAGGAGGAGTTTTCACTGAAAAAGTTTTAATAATCTAGAAATTGTAAACTACATTTGAATTTTTTGAAATGTGGTGTAAATAAACCTTTAAATTTTACCCATTAATAAATGAAACATGCAAACCAATGCAACCCTATGCAAATCTACAGAGAAGTATCAAATTGCAGCCAAAATCTAATTTTGCGTAATACGGTGGAATGAGTCGTCCGACTTTAATGAAACTAGAAATGAGTTGTCCCTTCAGGGTGTGTATTAAGTTTTAAAGTAAGCAATAAAAGAACAGGTAAATCTGATGCCCAAGGTCGAAGCGAGGCTGCGAGCGTAGCGAATTAGAAAACAAAGGACAATTATCTCTTATAATATCTTCTTTCTAAAATATCCCAATTCTTGGAGATTATTCAATTATCAAAGTAAGCAGTACTTGCTAAGTACAGTATGTAGTACATAGAACATAACCCTGAGGGAACAAAAGCCATGAGACGACCAACAGTTAATCAAAACTTGTTTGATTACGGAGTAAGGTTTTCTCATCTCTCAGTATAATTAAACCTGTCTTGTTATAACTTTCACCGAGTGTTCGACAAATTAATATAACCTCATATTATAATGAAAACCGATATTAGTTTTTAACAGCAGATAATATGCTTATCAAATCGAAATTGAAACCCTAAAACGTACAGTCATCCATCGTAGAAATGTATGGCCAGTAGGTATTTTCTACAAAAGCATAAATTTCCATATTTTAAAATCAAAATGTTTTTTAAGAGTATAATCATTTGTTTGAATCTTGATCTTTTAAAACCACCGTATACTGTTTATTAATTCAAACTGTCTTCACTGAACATTACATGGTGTTTAAAACTCCCCTTCCCTTAACTCTTGAACGGCTAAAGATTTTCAAACGCGCTTCAGCCACCATACAAAACCTCATAAATACAAAAAGGTTCAGAGTTTTATTTTATGAACCTTTTATTTTTGCCCTTTTTAATTTCGTTTCATTATATCTCCTTCTGTCATCCCCTGTACTATCTTAATTAAAATAAACCTCTTTGTTAATTGCATTATCTTTCTTGTTATTTACTCAGCAATTACATATTCCACACACAAATCGAAAACTTTTCCAAGAATAAAACATTGTACATTTAAGTTATCTAAAAGCTCTAGAATATATAGCAAAAAGAGAAAGATAAAGTTAGAAATGCCGGAAAGTTGTAACGTGACAACACTTGTGTGGCCCGAAAAGTGTTTTTCCTCCTAAAAAGGAAATTCTCACTGAGACTATGAGACTCTGTGGATCATAATTAACAACTACCACATCTCTAACTTCATTATCTAGTACCTACACTAATTACTAAGCTTTTATCCAGAACGGGTGGACAATTCGTCATCCGGACAACGTTTTACTTGAGATCTTTTCACAAGTAGGTATAAGGAACCAGAGAGAAACTTAAGCAAACTTGTTTTAATTAGAAGGAGGTATTATTTTCATAACAGTGTAAATAAGTCAGCTGCTGTTTTAATTTGTTCCCACTCTATTTACCAAGGATTCAATTAAAACTTATTTAATTATTTTGACTTTAATTAAGAGCACCTCCCGATCCTGCTCTGTAGAATGCCTCAACGTTAAATAAAATTTCTAATTATTTCTGGGTAAAACTTCTTTCATCGTCAAACTTTCTCAGTGTTATCAATGGAACACTACCTTTTTTAATACAATGTACAGTGTAAGGTGCAATGAGGCTGTTAGTGATCCAGCTCTACTCTAAGATTTGATTCTTGAATATAAAACAAGAAAGATATGTCATTCTTTTGGTAACACTTTACTTTGTTTTCCAATTAAGCTAATTGTTACCTTCTAAATGGTTCAATTAATTTAGTTCAACTTAGTATTATTTTTAAGTAATGGTGCATTGCCAGGAAAATCTATGTTAAAAAATAATTATGTGTCAACTGGTACAAGTTTCAATACTTTTAATTGCAATGGCAAAGATTTAAACAAAACCCACAGATCGAATTGTGTTGAAAGCTCACAGGTAATTTAGTGCGTAAAGTCGTCTGAAGATTTTTTTTAAAGTTTAGTGTCCTAGTATATTTTGATACAAATGTAATAATTCCAAGTTTGTTGTAATCAGCTAATACACAACGGAACAAGAATATTTTCCCTGGGGTCATCAAATTCCTGGTTGGTTCATCCAAACCATAGAAAAAGAATATCAGTACTGTTATCCTTTTTATATGATTAAAACTCATCGATATCAGCCTACAGTGCTCAATCAATGTGGCCGTTGCGAGTATCCGTGCCAGGCAGTAGTAATGTTCATAAATTTACGAAAAATAAAACTTCTTCTTACTTATCTTCTTCTTAAAACTCTCAATCTTAAGTTAAAGTTTGTTTTAAATTAAAAGCTCACTGAGTTCAAAGAAAAACTAAGAACTTATTTTGTGCATATCCAGGTATATCATGACAAATAACTAGACGGAAATCAGCTAACTATTACTAACATTTTCTATTAATGAATTGGGGAGTAAATTTTACCTGTGCTGAATATTGACTTAAAGTATAGTAGAATTAAGCAGTTTGTAGAAGGATTGGTATCATTCCACTCATACCTAGTCGAATGGTAAAAAAGGCTAACTTGTAGACCATTATAACCATGTAGTATGAGTTTTACAGTTTTTAGACAGTCTTATAAAATTACAGTTTTGTACCAAAAAGATATTTCGATATTTTTAACTGTACAGCATTACGAAAGTGGTTTGCCATTGTTTGTAATAGAGGTTCTCACACTACGTTCCACACACCAGCAAGCACATGTTCAGTTCTTAGATGAAGCACACGTGAGAAGGTGTTGGGTGAGTGCTAATACCGGAAATGGAACATGGGATGAAAAATGCATCAGTACTCAGGGGAAATATCTGGACTAAAAGCTTTCTTGGGGGATTAGATGATACACTTAACCCGGCATAACCAACCAGCCCAGCCTGTCAGGCTCATCCGACTATTCAATAAAGTGCATAATAAGTTTAAGTATCAACATTGATTGAAGTTTTAGTTAGGTGCTTTGGTTGTGACTAAACACAACAGCTGTTATTTTCGTTATATTCCTAACAAACTTCACGCACGAGGCAAAATTCAAAAGGAATTGATTATAATTAAATCTAATGGTCAATAAAGGAATTATCCAGTTCAGTATGCATTTTGTGATTACATATTGTTTTACATATAACTTGTTTGGTCCTCTTCTAATATATCACGCCCACAATCTTAGCCAAAAGTCTGCACATTCTATTCTCTTCCATTAATTTAGGTTTTATGATAGGATAGGAGGAAGTTACACATTCGAAATGTGTTTTCCAATGTCAAAACCTTTTAGTACAACCACCGTTTTTACTTTTTGACCAGTCTCTGTTGTCAAGGTGACAATTTGACTGTTTGTAGACTAGTGGTCCCATGTGAAGAATAGGAGATATCTTCCAAGGTTAATAAAACACTAAGGTATAGTTTTATAAGTGTGAAAACGGTAAAACTCACACTACTTGGTGATCTATAAGTTAGCCGTTTTTTTACCTAACTAGACTAGGCATGAGTGGAGCGTGATGCCAATCCTTCTATAAACTGATATTCTAAGATATTTTAAAAAGGGATAGCACCTTGTAGTAGCATCTCAAATAGTGATTTAGTCAATATTGGGCGTCCAGAATAGACAGGACACTTGTTAATATAACCAGGTAAGATTTACTCCTCAATTCATTAATGTGGTACTTTTAATGGTAATTAGCTCATTTCCGTCCAGTTAATTGTCAAGATATGAGACTAGGCCATACACAAAATAGGTTCTTATTTTTAAGGTATATATAACATGTAAATACAGTAACATGTTTTATTATATACCAAAGATGTTACATTACATACATGTAAATACATGTTAGTATTTAATAAATATAAAACCACTAAAATCTCATGCAAATGTCTGTATTAATACATCTAAAAGAGCTCCTTATTAGATTTAGAATTTAGGGAGATTAAAAATGATGTAAACAATCCAATCACAATTTTTAATGTTGGTTGGGCCTTTCAAGAACAATCTGCTCATTTACGAACCAAGCATGTTTTTACTGTAGGTTTCTGTTAATTATACTACGATGGTATTAAGTTTGTAGTTTGAACCAAAAAGGTTCTCGAGTTGACATGACAGAGACAACATATGACGCAGTCAATCCCCTCGGGGCTACTCAAGAACTCAAGTATCAAGTAAGTAAGTATAATAAGAGTACTTTTCCTGAAACGAAAACATGCATTTTATGTTGCCTTATTGTCCGACAAAATGGCGTCATTAACATATCTCCAACAGTTCTCAAATTGATAGGCTAACTACGTTCCCTTTTAATGTGTTCACTTTTCCAATTAAAGTACGTCTTTTAACACAAAATATTTCATGTAATTTTATTTTAAATGGTAAATTTACACTACAATACTAAAAGCTTCAATTAGCGTACTTAAAAAAGTATTTATATCACACCAATTATTTCGATTATCGAGTAAGTGATCAAAGATATAAAAATTTGGGATAACGCCACATGTTAGAGTACTTATTGCTCTACCATTTATCAGCCAAGTTTAAGTACAATAATTACAACAGCTGTTAGTGTTGCTCAGGGTTCCAGATATAATTACCCCATATAATTACAAGTATTGATCGTTGCTCTTGGGTACTGTAATTGCTACAGGATTGTTGGTACCGCTGATAATCTCCGCATTGGCTACTAATTAATCGATTATTGTGTGCGTCTATTCATCTATCACTAAGGCGATACGATTAACTGTCATACTCGTACCAAGGTACCCAAGTCTCAGCTACTGATTGATTCTTAATATTCTTTAACACGTTACTATAGTAATCATCGCATTATAGATTATTTCCCAGATAGTAAACTAAACCCCGTTAAAAGGTGGCCGGATAGGTGGTCTCGAGACCCACTCGGTACCGCTTATAAAATGCAGTAAAAGCTGCAAACAATATTTTCTTAACTCTATAATTGACCTAAATCACAAGGTTTTTACTGGACGCTTAGAGTTAGTCAGACTGCTGCATAAAACTTCACAACTTGTACTTTCATCAAACAATAAATTGAGAAGGTAGCTGGAAAAACGACCCGAGTCCAAAAAGCCTGTTTTGAGATAATCAACTTTGAAAGTTAAACTTATAATTGTATTATACTTTGTATTTTTACAATAGTTTCTTTGAAGTAAACCTTTTATCGAATCATTAATTTTAATTTTTTATGTGTAATAAAGAAAATAAACATGTTACAAATAAAACTAGGCTTATTACAGTATTTTATAATTTTTTACATATAAGGTTACTAGAAAAAACTCGTACGAAAAAATGTCTTCAAAATATTCTTATAATTCTATATTTTTCAATGTTCAAACACTGTTTTATTTAGTTAAAACCTTAAAATAACAATAAAATAAGTTTTAGCCTGTCTAATCACTATTAATTACAAGCATGGTATGTAAACACAGCTAATCTCAACAATGTTGTTTCCCTCCACTCGGAATGCAAAAATAAATGATATGCAACTTTTAAAAAATGAATAATTATTGTTTGAACAAAATAACAGCTGATTTCCTAAACATGTGTATATAAAAAACGTCATAACTCAACGAATAACAGAAATAATTTTATGAAACAAAGACTTTTTTTGAAAAGAATGAGATGACGAATCGATTGGAGCCATTTCCCGAAAAACAACCTGAGCGATCTCAGGTCGTTTTTTCAGCTACCTCCTCAATTATTCATTAGCATGTTAAAACTTGATTTTCCCATGATAACATAGAACTCGAAACGTCTTAATAAATTATCAAACATGTACTCACTGGGGGTTACTATAATTATATAATATATTAAGAGGGGAAACATAGCACCCAGTAAACACGATTATATGTATATTGCCGTGACCGGTTTCGACTGTTAAGTCATCATCTCGGTGAGTTACAACAAACAAAATATTATTTTCGTTTTAATAAATACTTTGTTTGGCGAGGGAGTTTTGCTTTTTTCCATTTATGCTCTGGTGCTGCAGCATTAATGGATCTATGCTTTTATTGAAACACTTCTACCATTTTAGTACGTTGATGTAGTTACCGTTTCGTTTAAAAGTTTTCCCATGTTAAATAAGTTCTCTATCCTGGATAGAGCTCGCTCGATATTGTCGATAGTTTGAGTATTCTATTTACGATGATACAACAGTCGGACTTGTCTACAACCTATCAATCATTCCGATCAAAGATTGGGAGAACATTTGGAGAACAAGGTCATGGTAATCAATCACCTGGGAAAAAGTGCAACTTAAGCTCGTCAGTACATGATCGGTCCAAGGTGTCTAAAGCAGCTGATTTCAGAGAAAAATTACAAGAAGCTTTTTTCCTCATTTCTTAAGCAGATTTACTCGTAATTTTAATAAAGGTAATGTTTTATACCAACGACATGTTTTTTCTGTACAGGTTCATTAAACTAGTATTTGTGTGGAGCGTTAAGTTTAAGGTTTAGTGTCTGGCTTGGTGAAGAAATCTGTGTTACTCCCCCGTAATCCACTCATGTCGTCTTATGTTCTTAGAAGTCCTTCATTCTGGTGCTGATGTACGATGAAGGTTTTGGCGTAAATCCTTCATACAGGCTAGACACGTTTCTGTACATAGTATAAGAAGATGGGGTTTAATGTATTTATTTGTATTATTTTCGAGCAGGTTGATTATTACAAAAAGTTAACTTTCCTCAGATAATTCCAGCTCTGCAACCACACATACATCCTGAGGGAAGGGTGATGTGCAGTTAGAGTTTTACATATTATAAAGAAAATGGCGCACAAAACGTCTCTTATTGTATTGGAAAAGTAATAACAGTAAGTTGACACAAATGTAAGGGAAACACACATGTAATACAGTATAATGGATTCTCTAATACGAGTCGCAATGTGGTGCATCCTGGACTGCTTGATACCGAACTCCAGCTTTTTAAATACAAGTGTGTCGAAACAAACTAACTTAGTTTAAAAGCTTTTTTTGATCCATGATCCATGATCAGTCTTTCTTTTACGTTAAAACCTCCATTCTTTTAAAATGTATGATCAAGAGAACGTTATGTTCGTTGGGTTCAGAACCCGAGAGTCTTGGTAAGGTATTGGAGTTGTTTAATAATACTAATAACAATCAAATATATCATTCGTTTCAACTAATACATGTCATTAAAGTCGTCGATTGTAAAAAGAAAGGTAGCGAAAGTTTTGTTTTCATACTTTTACATAGTTTGCAATAATTCTAATCCCACATATCCATAATTGTTACCACTCTACCCACGACGTAGGTCATCCAATTTAAGGCATCCCAATTGTATGTTTCGTCTGAGATAACTTTAGCTTGCAGATTAGCTTTAAATGCCTTGAGTGTTGTCGGAGTTTCCAAAAGATTTAGCAGACATCCGGTTAATTTTAAAATCTGACACATTTCAAGTACATAGTTCAGTTGTTTGGTCCCTCACGCGACAAAATAAGCTCCTGTTTTGTCGCTATCCACATGAGATTAAATTTTGGCAGAGAGGAAAAATGGATGTCCCAAAACTTTAGAGGCTGGGGTTTCAGAATTTTCTTTTAGAATCAAAATTGCAGAATTTTGAAATTTTTTAGCGCTGCACAACTTTTTTCATTGCAGCTTAGCAATACTGTAGCATATACGCTCTGTCCGCAGTTTTTCTTTTTATATACATTCTAGAAATGAATATTTACGCAACTTCCTAACCTAACCTAACCTAACCTAACCTAACCTAACCTAACCTAACCTAACCTAACCTAACCTAACCTAACCTAACCTAACCTAACCCAACCTAACCTAACCTAACCTAACCTAACTAAGCTACTCCGAAGGATATAGGTGTGAATAAATCAGGACAGGGTCAGGTAGTATTTGAATAGCTGTCTCAACATAAACTGCCTGAGATGAGTTTTGAGCATACTGAGTAAGTTGTCTACATGCCAATCCTATTTCATATTGGGTTTATACCAAGGAAGGAATTTTGCAGAGTAGAGACTTCATTGACTGCTGTCAGTTTCGTATGGCACGACTGCATTAATGAAAGTAAATGTTAATAATGTTAAATATTAATTAATGTAAATAACCTAGGAATGTTATTTATATGCCGTACCTAGGAACGTGTACGGTATATAACTTCGAGGACGCGAATGAGTATATCATAATAAACACAGTAAACGCTTTTGATAAGTCAAGACCGATGTTTTAATATCATGTAAACCCAAGTGCAAGGCGGATGGATTGCAGATCTCCCACTTCGGAAAACGATAGTGATAGGTAGTAGACTGTACCGTTACGACTCGAGAAAGAAATTGTTTCAAAGATTTTAGTGAAAACTGTATGGACTGAAATTTTGTCGGAACAAGTAGTTAAGTATACTAAAAAGAACTAATGTGCTAAATCATATTCTCGTCATAACAGTGATGAAATACTCGTCCAATACTACTAATGTTCAAGACAAAATTTCGAACATTAATATTGGAATGTAGGCTGTTTTAATTTATCTGTTACACGAGTACTATACAGGGTGAGTTTTAAATGCCTCCACCTTAGCTTTTGACCTTAACCCCTTTGTGGCTTCTCAAAAGACAGAGAACTTTAATACAAATTCAAAGACGCAAAGAAAGTTTTTATCTTAACTGTTTTTTTTGTAATACCCATTTAAAGATTACAAGAAATCAGGTTTAAAATGCTACATTTCACATTTAAACAAATATTGTATGACAATTAAAATACCTCTCAGAATTATGTTATTGAGTTGTAATGTTTCCCCAAAATATTTTCAAGAAACATTTGTCATTGAAAAAATCTTTACGTAAAATGTGGCATTTTAAAGCTTGTAATCTTTAAATAGGGTATTAAAAAAAACGAGTCGAGATGAAAAGTTTTTCTTTGCGTTGTTGATTTTTATTAAAATCTCTTTCTTCTTAGGTGCCACAAAGGGGGGTTCGTATTTAGAAATTTGGGGGGGACCCTCCTCCCGGTTTTCGGGTTGGGGTGGGTGACGCAAAGTACGTCAAAACAAACTTCAAACCCTATAAAAACATTCCCCAAAGAATTTTAATTTTTTCCAATTTTAAAAGTTAAGGTGGTGGGGGACATTTAAAACTCAGCCTGTATGTAACATAATTAAAGAAAAAGATAAAACTTGTTGCAAATGTATGAGTGAGCTAGCTGCTAGGCTAGGCAGTGTAGTGTAGTACAGTAAACCACAGAGTGACAGGTTTACACCGGGTCAAGTGTATCACACAACACTACAAGAAAGCTTTTAGTCCAGATATTTCCCCGGAGTCTTGATGCATTTTTCATCCCGAGTTCCATTGCCCGTATTACCACTCAACCACCACATGCACTTATGCTGGATTACATCTTTTTCATATCACTCCAATATTTTCGTACTACAAAGTTAAGTGTTTTCATTAACTAAGTAAAAGAGTGATTACTGTTATTTATGATTAAGACTAATATGACGGAAGTAAAAGTCAATAACTAGATAAAAACAAAGGACTGTTGCCACTGAATTTGAAACACAAATTAAAATGGGAAATGAAAATAGAGGTATAATTACAGTAATTTTACAGTAATTGCATTGCTGATCATTCACTTACTACAGACTGCACTTTACCTTTTGCTTTTATTTTGGTGTCATCGAAAAAGCATTAAAAACTCTAAACCAAGCTTTGGTTTTCATATTTATTTTATATTTTTATATAACAGTTGTATTTCGTAATCTTCAATCTCAAACTTAATAAGCTACAATTTAACACAATATACGCTGGATGCTCTGAAAATTAAATAGGATTTTAAGATATTTAATTTCAGATTAAGCGTTGTTTTATTTAATAAAAGTAACATGAGACCAAGACTATTTTCTGACCACCAAAGAATATAACAAACCCATTCTACTGGTGTCTAAAATGTAATAAACATTTTGTATTATTAGTGGAAAGGCCACAATCAAAGTTCCTATTAATCAACGTGTATATGAGCTTAAACAAGGTAAAGCTGTACGACATTTTACGGATGAATCTTCAATAAAATATATTCTATAAAATTATCTTTTAGCCAAGTTTTCTTTGGCAACTGCAGTATTCCGTTGAGAACGATTGTATGAAAGTAAGAAAGATGTCCAGATCAATGCCATTATGTTATATGTGGATGGACCACTGGACAATTGACTTGGAATTACATTTTGATCTCGGACAAATTGGAAACGTTATCTATTGTACAGTTCTCCACCCGCTTTAACCATTACTTGTCTTATTTCCCTCACTGTGGTTGTATTTTAAAATATAGTTAGGATCTCGACAAAGTAATATAAACCAGTTTTACGTAACTAAATTGTATACTAACATTCCAATTTAATGTTTAAAAATTCGACGGATGAATGTATTTGTGTAAATAAGTTGAGACAGGTACCATTACAGAAACAGACCGACTCGTGGTTAAGCTTTAGAGCGCCGCTGTCGTGAGTGGAGCGAATTTCCTTTCTAATTTTTATTCTAGTTCGCTACGCTCACAGCCTCGCTTCGGCTTTCGCCTTTAGCTTTTCTCGCTCTGTTACCAAAGGCGTTGAGAGGCTGTTCGCTACCTTTACAGCCTAGCTTGGGCTTTCGGCCTCAGCTTTGCCGATTGTATGATCACGAGCGTTACGAGGCTGCTCACTCCGCTAAACTCTTGTTTACTATCAAAGTAGTTTGTTTTTATTGAAGAAATCTATTAATACAACAGTTTGTCATGGAGTCTAATTTCCATTCATTTTACACCTCCCAAGAATTCTGTTTTTCTTCACTAATAATATTGAAATATGTATTTCACTGATAAATGACGACAACACCTCACATTCGATGAACTGCTATATCGTCCATATTCAGTGATACTACACCGCTCTGTTGAAGATAAATACATCCACTAATTAATCACCTGATTGAACAGTTAGTGTAATCCTTTGATAGGTTACTGCTAATTATGTGATCCAGTAGGTTGTAGCCAGATTGCTCTGTCGGCTCAGCTGCTAATGAAATCATTCCTTTGCAGCCTAAATTGCTTATTAATCTAGTCATGCTTTAGTTAAGTTGTAGACTATAATATAATATTAAAACTAAGGGTGCGGTTCGTTATTAGCGTACCAGGACGAGCACTACGCTCACGCAGAGAGTGTATGTATCTTACGTAGCCCACTCTAGGTTCACTGTGCTTAAATTAGGGTGCTGTGAAAAACACACTTTTAAAGATAAACTAGGGGATAAACCAAGAGAAATTTGGTGCATCTCAGTCAATCAAACCATACGAAACCTTTGACCATTGAGTATAGACTAACGAACATCAATAATAAATTTCAAAGCGCACAAGTAAAGGGGCTGAATAGTTAATCTACTTATCTATATTCAACCAAAACCTTGTGGAATTACTTAAAAAACAACATTTCAAACCTAGTTTAAACTGTATGGGTTTATGTAAGCTACTATTAGACCACATAGTTAAGGGGTCAAGCATAGATCTAACATTAAGCTACATAGTAAACATGCGTTACAGCCTAGAGTTGCCATATGGACACAGTACACTAGACATCTGCTCACCAGTACCTTGTGCCAGCATGTAAAATATCTGGGTTGATAGCATTTGGGTTGATAGGGTTTGGTAGTATAGCATTTTAAACTAAAAAAAGTTAAAGTTTGTCTTGTTTAACGAGGCGAAGTTAGGACTACAAAGTCCTCTCTACCACTCAAAGAATGCTCTAAGAAAATTTGTTTTTGGGTAAAAGCTAAACTAAATCGAACCGAGTCAGCTGGCACAAATATTTAAGTATACAATAAAAGAACTTGATCATGTAAATTGTTATTTATTAGCGAATTTTCTTTTATTTTTATCATGATGAGAACGAAGTGGACTATGTTCATCAAATAAAAAATGGTACTTACTGTCATTATTACTACATTTTAGATTGTAATAATGACGGTAAGTACCATTTTCTATTTAATGAACCCTTACATTCTTATCATAATAAAATCCGCTAAAAGCGGCAATTTACATTTATTTAGGCTTTGTATTAAACCGCTGTACTTTTAGTTAAAACTAGTTTTTCTATCTTTGTGACATAAATAGCTTTTTTATACCTCAAACTTACTACCTTACGTCAACATATGGACATTTATACGTGTCACATTTGGGGCTCCGCCTCTCGGTGACGTCATATATCAAATCCTCAAGGGTGCCGAGCTGGTACTCAAAAGATTCAGCTTCATTTTCATAAAAAGCAAAAATCATCTATTACGCGATTTCATTACCTGCCTTCCGTGGGCGGTGGATTATAGGGACCGATAAGTCAGTGGAGATGTACCTGGTTGTGTTTGGTTTGCAACACAGTTTAGGAAAGGTGTTCGGGAGGAGAGGGAAAGCAATATCATTACCGTAACTGGACGACAGGACTCGTATATCAAAGGTCCAGCAATCCTCAAATTGGTTCCTCTGCAGATACTTTTAATCTTATTGCTCTCATGTTTTATCTTCTTTTACAAAATTACTGTTGGGTTTTCCTGTTCTACGAATGACGATTAGAGTTGGTTAACAAACTGTTTATCAAATAGCCGTCAATGAGTTCTAGATCAGTGAATTAAGCTGTATGTATACGCTGAGGATAACGCGAGGGTAATGACTACAACGGTACGTATGTTGTTTTTATTCACATAACCAAAAATATCTAAGTAAGCTACATCTGACAAGGTACCATTATCATTAATTGTGCATATCAAAAGGTAAAAAATAAAGCAATTGATTCATTAGGCAACGCTAAACTTCTTGGTGATGCTCAGTGTTCTATGCTTCACCAAGTTGTTTCACAACATGAATGTGTATGCGTGAAAACTAAGATCAGGTGCAAAAGACCTACGAGTATATAAATCTATTGGAAAGCAGACGTGCTTCCTGGTCTGAGGAAATGGTACTCGGGCTGGCTTATATTGATAGGTATAAACACTGTTTTGATACTTTCCCCAACTTTTTTTGGATTAACGACATGCTTCAAAATAATCTTGAAAAAATTGCTACATGATCTAAAAATATTGCAAAGATATCTAAACAATCATGTTTCCAAAAGTTACTATTTGTAAAAGAAAAAGATCAAAAGGTACAGTTCTGCATGGAGTTCTGCACCTTAAAATGACATGTTTACTAAATTGCCAGAGTTCAAGATGTTCTATGATTTATTTAGCTCATGGTTCATTACTACTTTATTTTGTACTAGCTGTTTACTCGTTCTTCGCTACGGATACAATATGTTACAGTATCATGACTAGTGAAGTTGACTTAATAACTTCGCCTTTTGTACAACTTTTGTTTGGCAATAAAGTTTTTTGTTATAAAATGTGAACAGCTTCCACACTTAATGCCCCTTTCAGTCTTTTTGCCTTTAACCAGTAGCGTAGCCAGGATTTGGAATGGGGTGGGGAGGGGGTGTTCCAGGTGCACAAGGTCATTTTTAAGCATGAAAAACATGGGGTTATGGAGCGTGAGGCCTGGGGGTATGGAGTACCCCCAGTGAAAAGGGCCGGGGTTCTCCCCGGTAAAATTAGCTAAATTTTGATGTGAAATGGTGAGCTATGAGGCGTTTTGGAGGACCTTATCTTCCTTAAACCAAAAGATGTAATACGCTGTTTTCATAACACTTGACATTTGGGTTAGATAAAATATGTTTAGATTTTTTGGTAATCACAATTCTTGTGCAGAAATAGATTTAAAATATTGTGTTATCCAATTTATTTTTCTAATTTTTAAATAAATAATTTTTTAAATACTCTGGCGCGGGTTCGAAATTTATTTTTTTAGGTAAAGGTCATTGTTAGATTCAAGCAATGTAACCTGTAGACTTTGGATGGACACCCAAGAGCTTAACCACCGGTAAAATATCAACTGAATGCCCGTCACATTCACATAAGCAAACCGGATCGATGTAAAAATATTGAAGTCGATATGCTTTAAAAAGTCTTCTAAGATAAGCCTTTTCATCAATCCGTGTTATTGATTATATTTACATATGTTAGTTTTGTTTTAGTTCAACAATATTTTTAAGTACTGAATCGTAAGTTTCCATAAGTACATAATCCAACTGCTCCTTATCTCATTATCTTTGATTATCTTCACCTTCCTCGCTGTCATCTAATTCACTGAGGCAAAGTCTCCCCTATGTCAGATCGTCCGTTGTATATCTCTGGTCACCACTCTTCACCGCCAGTCTAAGTGTCGCAGCTCCCCAAAGTTGACTGATCCCTTGATCCACCCCTGAAAACTTTGCTGTCACCCTGGCAAGGGGCCCTTATAGAGGAATCGTCATCCGGGCCAGGTGACCTCCGGGTTTTTAACGAGGTTGATACTCCTCCGACTTCTCCTTCTCGTTGCCGAGTCCCGGGCTTGCCACCGGCATAGCGGAGTTAAAAACTAGGTTTTTATGTTTAAGAGGTGTGAAAACCAAGAAAAACTCACCTTTCTCGTGAATTGGGTGCGAAGTTACCTGGTAAAAATCCTCGGTGCAAGCCCGACCTCCTTGACGCTCGTTTCCACCGACCAAGGGACCTAATAGGGTGTTATCAACGCAGACCCGAGCGTGAAGAAGACGGGTAACCACGGTGTAACCTCCCTTAACCAAGGGACCTATCGGGTGTTATTAGCGGATTGCTACTGAATTGTAGGGTTGTCTTGAGTTACCATGGAAATTATGCGTTTCATTGTTAATGTTGTCCTTTTTAATTTGTGAAATTATAAAATTACTATGGCAATAATTATGTGTTATATTGTTGTTTGTTTTGAATCAGTACAATAACAGAAGTAAATGAATTTTAACCTGACTGCAATTTCACAAAACCAAATGTAAGAGGTGTCAGCACCAAGCATGTCCAAAAGAAACTCCCATTGACCGTAGCATAAATACTCGTACTCAGTGACCGTAGCACTCGATTCAATATGTTGTGTAATTTTAACTAAAAGGTTTGGTGTTATGTGTTCTAACCAATTTACAAAAGCTGGTGCCTTTACAATGTTTACTTTATTTTCACTATTTATTGTTCTTAAAATAATAATACGTTTGCAAGTATAAATGAAACATATAAGTGAAACGAATTGCCTTATTACTACAGGAGTTACGAGGCTGTTCGCTAAGCTTACAGCCTTTCTTTTTATAAGATCACGAGCGTTACAAGGCTGTTTGCTCCGCTCACAGCCTTGCTTCGGCCTCACGCCGCAGACTTACGTGGTCTTTTGTGGTAAGTTACACTTTGTATAACATAAAAGGAAATACCAAATTCATCAAAATCGGACTTCTCATTCCGCTGATGTTGGAAAAATTACTTTTTTGGTCGCCATTTTAAAACGAGGAAGGAAGAGTTGATCGTACTATTATAGTTTTTCTTTTACATATCACACCTTCTTTATTTGACTTTAAAAAATAAGAAATGTATAATATCTATTAAGGCTATTGCATTATTGCGAAAACATTATAATGAATCAGAGTAGCTTTGAACTCACGACGCCAGGAACTGAAGAATTAGATTTCATCCCAAGAGGTAGCCATTTCTTTTTCAGGTGTTCGATGGCAAAGGTGTGTGAATAATGAAGATGACAGCAGTCACCAAAGCACAGGTCCAAGGTGTAGAATATACATGGACCTGGCCAATAGTATCAGCCATCAGTCTCACAGGACCTGCTGTTCTCTATTCATCTCAGCCTTGTGTCTTCTCAGCCTTCAAGAAACTCTGTTGAAATCCGTGCCTCTGAGTTCTCACTTATCATCAGTGTGCACGAGTACAAACAATTAAACTTGTCGATAGTTGTAAAATTTATTTTTTACGGTACAATTGACTAATAAAAACTATCCTTAGTTTGAGTATTCAAGTCGACCTGGTAAAATAATAACTTTGATTCTAATTAGAAAACACGGTTATCAGACGATGCAAAATTGCTACACAAGACCAAGAGGATCAGCAATAGAACGCCATTAAATATTTATAAACAGCTTTGAAGGTTGTGAACCCAAGAATACAATGCAGTCAAAGACGTCAAGAAAATGTAACTGTGCGTATGTTTAAAATGAAAATAACGTATATAAGCTGCGTAACAATCTCTAGAAAAACCTACGATTCATTTAGGTTTTAAATATTTTTTAAGTTGTAGAAAAGTCCAATTAACTAGCTTTAGTTATCAAAACACTACTAAAATATTTAGCCCTCTACTCTTAAGAGTGCGTAGTAGTGACTAGTGGCGTTGACCTTGAATGTTATCCCATAAGAGCAATGTAAAAACATGCATTTTCTTGGGACGCCGTACGCCTTCAATTTTCATCGGTTCCTTTTGGTGACTCCGCTGATCCGAGTTCACATTTACAAAACCGTGACATCAGTTCAAAGTTTGAAGATTTTTTATATTCGATTTTCTTGTTTCTCTAATTAATAGGGGTTTCAAAATGGAGTCACTGCAGTACATTTTCAAACACAACGTAATTGAAAAAGATCTGGTAAGAGTTGTGAGCACGAAGTCTCAAGAAAATGCTTTCTTTTGCATTGTTCTTATAAGCAAAAACAAAATGGCCGTCTGGTATTGAGTGTGTTGTTACACCTATACTACGTACGCTCTTCGTGTGATGTTTTCTCGCCCTTTCCGAGGTTTCACAATAATTAGCCGGGGTTTGGTTCCTAGAGACGTAAGTCATGTGGGAAGAAGCAATAACATTAGCGGCCCGAGCTGCTTCTCGTATTTCAAACCTGTGGTAATCTCCAAATTGGTTCCTTTGCAAGTTCCGCTCACTTCAAGTTATGTGCCGCAACTCTTGCAGACCACTCTAACCATTTACCACATCTAACTTACTTGCCTATTATAATGGATCGTGTTAAAAACAACACACTCAACATTTTCTATTAAAAATGCATATTATATTTGGGTATTTTAATAAGTCATTGTATAAGGTGTTGCATTAAGGGTTGTTTAAATTAATCAAAACCTTAGTAGCTTGCTTAAAATGCTTGTAATAAATACATATAATTAACACTTATAATTACAAAGCATATAAAATATTACAGTTGTCTTTGATTGTAAGGCAGGTCTTGAAATGCATATTTCATCGTGGTACAAAATTGTATTTTCACAATACAAGGTCTTCAAAGTTAAGCTCTAATACTCGTATTATATTGGATTAATGGTGGAACAAATTAAAAATCAACAAAACTTATTTTTAGTTGGTTCAGCATTACCGATAAACCAATATTGGTTTTATCATAAACACTGATATAAACATTTTTAATATATTCAAGTCTTCAATATACGAGTATTAAAATGTTGACATAGGGTTTATTGAGTTTGAATTTGTTTTGCAACAAACAAATTTGGGTGTTCATAAAAATTTTACAACGTTGACCCTAACTCCTAAAAATTTACATTATTGAATTGAACTGTGTGTTATCTTTAAATCTTTCAGAACATAGAGTGACTCGTCAGGTGTTGTTGGCTGTGACTTGTGATTATATTAAGATTTTAATAAGTATAAACGCTAAATAACTAATTTATTACTAAAGAAATTAAAAGAGAAAATGTTTGGACCGAACCGGGGCTTGAACCCGTGTCTCTCACTTGCCTTGTGATTATGAATACATAAATAGTTGGGCCGGATAGTGTAGTGGTCAGCATAATCATCCGGCTAGTATTCAAACTTTCTTTAGTAATACAGCATGCCCACTCCACCTATCACAACTACTTTTTAATACAAAGTTGGGCTTGAAACTCAGGTTGTTATATAAACAAGCTACATTGTACACAATCGCAATACATATTGGGCTCAACATTCTTTTGGTGTGCGAGAAGTTTGATTGTTTACAGACAACAATATAAGCCTTACTAACTTGTTACACAGTTTCGACATAAGGTACTAGACTATTAATACTGTAACTCCTTCTTCTGCCCACCTTCACTTGTTTACAGCCTAGTGATGCAATTGCTCCGTATATATTGCAGGCACTTTGTAAATGCTATCAGAGAATGCTAAGATCCGTGTAAGTTTTACAAGAAACTAAGACATTTGTATGACTTCAATTGCTTTCTATCCTGGCAGTTAGTTTGAAATAATTTTATGTTCTACAAATGCAATAAATAATCCTGCCTCATAAAGTATAAAACTAGGCCGACGCGCAGCTAAGCGCTGAAATGCCACTGGCGTCAATGAAGCAAGTTCTCCTTGCAATTTGTTACTAAAATTAGGTAAGTGTAAATTGAATTCGCTAAGCTCACAGCTTCTCTTTGGCCTTATGCCTCAGTTTAACGTCCAAGATGAAAAGTCTTTTACTGCAAGCTTTAATACAATATTGTACAAGAAAAACTAATTTCAAAATGCATTAAAAATCGGATTATTCATTCCATTGATATAGCAAAAAAATCAGTTGTGTCCTCCATTTTGAAACGTCTAAACAGACTTTTATAGTTTTGGGTATGTTTATGCGAACATTCAAATGCCTATTTATTTCGAATTTCATCAAAATCATTTTGATTTTGATTAAACTAAAACTGCTTTGTGATGAGAACTCCGTGCAGAAGAGGGATTCCAGTATTCCGATTTTGCTGGCTAATGGACATGACTGAGATATTTACAAAATTAACATAGTCCAAGGTTTTATAAAAGTCAGAGGTATAATTCGATCTGTAAAAGACTCACACTTATAAACACACCTAAATAAATATTTGAGAACTTTGCTAAACACATGTTTTGGGTGCCTGGAGCGGTACTCATCTTAAGGTCCGGATTCAATTTTAACTATGCTGACGGCATGAAAAGCGCATTTCTCAAAAGGTTCGCTAGTAATATTAAAATTTCCTTTTAAGATACGAGCCGATTTTTACCTAGAGCTTACTTTGGCTTATTAAGTTACTAATACTAAACTTCAAATTTGTTAATTATTTAATTAAGTTTTTATTTAAGTAATTTTTAAATTATATTCATCTAATAAGAAGAGCTTCATCTCTCCATACTAATACTAAACTTACCACTATACATAAGTTGTAATTAAACATCAGCCTCGTTAATGATATTCAATTCTTAAATTGTATTTAGGTTATATGGAATGCATGAACAGTATTAGTGTTACATCAACAGTAGGTATCTATCAAACAAACCAAGAGAATTTACACATAATTATACACATATCGTACAAGGTGAGTTTTAAATGTCCTCCCACACATTTTGACAGAGGAAAAATTGTGAAAACCCCTCTGGGGAATGTTTTTATAGGATCCTGAAGTTTGTTTAGACGTACTTAGTGTCACCCACCCCACCCAAAAAACAGGGGGGGGTTCAAAATGTTGTAAATGCAAATTACCCCTTCAAGCACGTCAAAAGTAAAGGTTAATTTTGACAAAAATTCAACGACGCAAAAAATTTTTATGTTAACTCATGTTTAGGTTATACTTATTTAAAGATTATAAGTAGTTGTCACTTTCAAAATGTCACATTTCACCTATAGATTCTTTTGGCTGACAAAGTTTTCAGCAAAATCCTCTGAAGTAAATGTCACAGCCCTGTATCGAAATCACTTAGAGGATTTTGAAGCTAAATTTGTCAGTCAAAATAAATTGTATGTGATATGGAGTATTTTAAACCTAAAACGTACAATCTGCACATGAGTATAACCTAAAAATTAGTTGAAAAAGTTGCTTCGAGTCGTTTGACCCTTGTTTGGGTAGGGGGTGACACAAAGGGCATCAAAACAAACGTCAGAATCCTATAAAAACATTCCTCAAAGGGTTTTTCAAAATGTTTCCTTTGTCACAAATTACGGTGGGGGAGGACATTTAAAATTCAGCGTGCATATGCTTACATATAATATACACACATAGAGAGAGTTCAGAGATGAGCTGCCTTGCTGCTGGGCGGAGCAGTCTCCATGATCACTTGTGTAAAGTAGTTGAACTTATCTGCAACACAGGCCTAGTCAGTTGCTGTCGCTCAGGGCTACCAACTCCTACAATATATGTGGCCCACCTTCATGGGTTCAGAGATGAGCTGCCTTGCTGCTGGGCGGAGCAGTCTCCATGATCACTTGTGTAAAGTAGTTGAACTTATCTGCAACACAGGCCTAGTCAGTTGCTGTCGCTCAGGGCTACCAACTCCCTACAATATCTCTCTTGGTATGTGGCCCACCTTCAGGCACACACTGTTTGTTACATATAATATACACACATAGAGAGAGTTCAGAGATGAGCTGCCTTGCTGCTGGGCGGAGCAGTCTCCATGATCACTTGTGTAAAGTAGTTGAACTTATCTGCAACACAGGCCTAGTCAGTTGCTGCTGGGCGGAGCAGTCTCCAGCAGTCTCCATGATCACTTGTGTAAAGTAGTTGAACTTATCTGCAACACAGGCCTAGTCAGTTGCTCATGATGAGAGTTCAGAGATGAGCTGCCTTGCTGGGCGGAGCAGTCTCCATGATCACTTGTGTAAAGTAGTTGAACTTATCTGCAACTGCAACTACCAACTCCCTACAGGTATGTGGCCCACCTTCAGGCACACACTGTTTGTTACATATAATATACACACATAGTTCAGAGATGAGCTGCCTTGCTGCTGGGCGGAGCAGTCTCCATGATCACTTGTGTAAAGTAGTTGAACTTATCTGCAACACAGGCCTAGTCAGTTGGCTACCAACTCCCTACAATATCTCTCTTGGTATGTGGCCCACCTTCAGGCACACACTGTTTGTTACATATAATATACACACATAGAGAGAGTTCAGAGATGAGCTGCCTTGCTGCTGGGCGGAGCAGTCTCCATGATCACTTGTGTAGAGTTGAACTTATCTGAACACAGGCTAGTCAGTCGCTCAGGGCTACAATATCTCTCTTGATGAGCACACACTGTTTGTTACATATAATATACACATAGAGAGGTTCAGAGATGAGCTGCTGCTGCTGGGCGGAGCAGTCTCCATGATCACTTGTGTAAAGTAGTTGAACTTATCTGCAACACAGGCCTAGTCAGTTGCTGTCGCTCAGGGCTACCAACTCCCTACAATATCTCTCTTGGTATGTGGCCCACCTTCAGGCACACACTGTTTGTTACATATAATATACACACATAGAGAGAGAGGTTCAGAGATGAGCTGCCTTGCTGCTGGGCGGAGCAGTCTCCATGATCACTTGTGTAAAGTAGTTGAACTTATCTGCAACACAGGCCTAGTCAGTTGCTGTCGCTCAGGGCTACCAACTCCCTACAATATCTCTCTTGGTATGTGGCCCACCTTCAGGCACACACTGTTTGTTACATATAATATACACACATAGAGAGAGAGAGGTTCAGAGATGAGCTGCCTTGCTGCTGGGCGGAGCAGTCTCCATGATCACTTGTGTAAAGTAGTTGAACTTATCTGCAACACAGGCCTAGTCAGTTGCTGTCGCTCAGGGCTACCAACTCCCTACAATATCTCTCTTGGTATGTGGCCCACCTTCAGGCACACACTGTTTGTTACATATAATATACACACATAGAGAGAGAGGTTCAGAGATGAGCTGCCTTGCTGCTGGGCGGAGAGTCTCCATGATCACTTGTGTAAAGTAGTTGAACTTATCTGCAACACAGGCCTAGTCAGTTGCTGTCGCTCAGGGCTACCAACTCCCTACAATATCATGTGGCCCACCTTCAGGCACACACTGCAGAGAGAGGTTCAGAGATGAGCTGCCTTGCTTGGTCTCCATGATCACTTGTGTAAAGTAGTTGAACTTATCTGCAACACAGGCCTAGTCAGTTGCTTATCTGTAGTCAGTTGCTGTCGCTCAGGGCTACCAACTCCCTACAATATCTCTCTTGGTATGTGGCCCACCTTCAGGCACACACTGTTTGTTACATATAATATACACACATAGAGAGAGAGAGAGGTTCAGAGATGAGCTGCCTTGCTGCTGGGCGGAGCAGTCTCCATGATCACTTGTGTAAAGTAGTTGAACTTATCTGCAACACAGGCCTAGTCAGTTGCTGTCGCTCAGGGCTACCAACTCCCTACAATATCTCTCTTGGTATGCGTCAGTTCAGAGATGAGCTGCCTTGCTGCTGGGCGGAGCAGTCTCCATGATCACTTGTGTAAAGTAGTTGAACTTATCTGCAACACAGGCCTAGTCAGTTGCTGTCGCTCAGGGCTACCAACTCCCTACAATATCTATATATACACATCAGAGATGAGCTGCCTTGTGCTGGGCGGAGCAGTCTCCATGTCACTTGGTAAAGTAGTTGAACTTATCTGCACCAGGCCTTCAGTTGCTGTCGCTCAGGGTCACCAACTCCCTACAATATCTCTCTTGGTATGTGGCCCACCTTCAGGCACACACTGTTTGTTATAGCAAAAGGATCTTAGAATATATCAGGACTTCACACGTTTTGTAGTTGTAAACATAACATTAAAAAAGAAGAAGAAAGTTCTATGACAATTGTGACCTAAGTACAGGTCACAAAACCACCGTATCTATGATCTTGTAATTTTCATATATATGAATAGGAGTATGACTATGTGTAACACAGTACTTCCTGTGCAGAAGAGTGTCTGGTCATGGTAGTTCTAAATTATTCACACAAATCCCCTTATTTGAAACTAATCTAAAACTATACTCTAATACTACTTGGCTATGAAATAATCAATCTTATGTGGGAACTGTTCTTCATATTGAGCACACACGGATTAAGAACAGCAAAACAATCGTTTCATTTGTGCAATCTGTATGCCTTCAAAGATGGTGGACTCTACAGATGAAAATTACATGACGCGTTACCTAGATATGGTAGTTTGAAGTGGCGATAGACCAACAGGTAGTAGACTGGGAGCCCCAGGCAGATGAAGAACACAGCTCCCAGGTGGCCAGGGGACGGGTCCAGCACTATTGGCACCCCTGCCAGAACAGCTGACAGCATGGCCAACATCACTGGGATCAAGATTGGTACCTAAAATAGGACAGCTTCAAATGACATCTCGTAGAAAAAGGATAATTAAACATTTATTTAGTTTATAAAACATTTATAAAAGACCCAACAGTCAAAAGTAACTTTAATCCTACATATTTGTCGAGAATGTGGTAAGATTGAGGCTGGTAAGTGAGCAGGGACGTAGCGAATGGTAAAGGGTGCAGGTGGTCAATACCTCCCTCCTGAAGGGAAAGGACAAATTTTTAATAGCACTCAAAGATAAGAACGTCACAATTTGGTGCTGGTAAATTACAGAAAACTATCTTGAATTAGGTAAAAATCACAGACTATTTTGTTAAAAGGGTAGCTAAGGGGTAATGTAAACCTCCCCTCTCCAAAAACGTCTAAAGTTTAGGACGCCCGCAATTTGAAACATAAATATAAACACAAAGAACTGGACATGGCCATTCCTTATGACCCTCAATACAATTGTTACCCTATACACAAATACCAAGGAAATATAGGTTACCGTAAACCAACAGAAAATAACAACGGTTAATTATTTATGTATTAACTAACCTTGTAGGGTCTAGATACGTTGGGTCTCGTCCTTCTCAGCACAATAAGAGCGACGAAAGCCAAACCGTAGAAAGACCAAATCAGAAAGCTCGCAAACTCTATCAGAGTAACAATGTCTCCTAACAAAATAAAACACCACGTCAACACGCCCTGAAACAAACAGAAAGTTTAACCAATAGTTATTAATAGTCATTAAGTGATAGCCTTTTCTTTAGTCTCTTTAGTCATTAGCCTGCAGAATCAATTTCAAATCATCAACCATCGATGTGAAATGTCTCACTAATGGTGTAGTAAATTTAACTATTACTATGTCTTGTTTGGGCAGTCAAAAACTGTGTCTGACGCATTGTTCAGCAAGTATTTTGGATAATACATTGACACCTAAACGAGCTATCTTAAACTGGCAGTTAAATTAGATATTATTCTTAAAATGAAATAATGAAATAAATTTTATTTTCCAAATCATAATTTACAATCGTAAAACATAATCCTTTCTTGGAAGATCTTACCATCATTTCAAGTATCGATGGCAGTTACAATGTACAAAACATAAAAGGTGTCAGTCCATAATAATTGTCTCTGTTACTGTGTGTGGTGGCTTCTGCGGTGAGTGACCTTCACCCACTCCTCTTATCTACAATACTGGGCACTCACAAACAACACTGTACAACTAACCAACTAAAACATGTTCTTATCAACATACATGTCTTACATGAATAATCCTTACTTACTTAAACTATATTTACAAAAGCTATTGCTACCTAGCTCAGAGATAAGCTTACAGGTCGTATCAACACAACTGCCTCTCTCCATTTGGAGATTATTTTATTTCAGAATATTAATAAAATCTTTAATCTTATTTCTTTTGAGTAGCCAATTTTTAAATTTTCTGAAAATGTATTTAACGTGTTGACATTTTTATGTTTAAAGGCCATTCATTAAAGCATTTCGGACCCAAGAACACAAAATATTTCTCAAAACAAGATTTATTAATTTTGGGTCTCCGAAATGAACGAGAACAAAAGTTCCTGGTTTCATAGTTGTGTTGATACATTTTCTCGTTACCAATTTGGCCGCTTCTCTGAAAGAAAATTCTTAACCTTTTATAAACAAAGGTGTACTTTACGGGTAAAATAGCTAATTCTTTAAATAATGAAAATGAAGGCTCCCTTCTCTGCTTAAATAAAATTATCCTTATGAACGGTTTTTGTGTAGTTGAAATCTTTTCTATTATGTTCTGAAAAGTACCACAGTGAATTCCATACTGAATACGTGAATCTATCAGTGCATAATAAAGTGACCTCAAAAGAGATGTGTTACAGAAATTTCCAAATAATAGAAAGGCCGAATGTTACGCCTTAATTGACTATTTAAAAAAAGTAACATGCGGCTTCCATGATAGTTTTTCATCCAAAAAATGCCTAAATATTTAAAATTGCTAACTTTTTCGATAATCTGACAGTTACATAAAACACTATTGCAAGTTATATTGTGAAAAATTACATCTCTGTTAAATTCAAATCCATTAAAGTCGAAATTGATAAATTTTGTTTTTGAAACATTTACTTTCATAGAATTTTATGTCACCAAATCTTCAAAATATCTAAATCATGCTGAATAGACTCCCAAATAACTACTTTCCGTCTTCGCACAAGGGTCGTATGAATAAAACGTATTCATCCCCACATAAATTATAGAATTTCTCTATGGGCAGCATGTTCAGAACAAAGGTTTATACGCATATTTATTTTATAAAAAAGCCATTTAAATTATATCCAAGACAGAGTTTTGTGAGTTTTGTAGTGAAATGTTCAAAACTTTTAACATTTTGACCCTGTCTTGCATGTACATTTAAGAAACAAACACTTTTTGTTTAACAACACGTAATTTGGAGACAGGGTTGAATTTTTATATCCACAACACTAGGCACGTTAATCAAATCATACCTTTTACTCCAAGAGGTAAAAAACGAAGCTCTTGAGCTTTTGCTCGTTTTTATTCAAACGACCAAAAGTACCTTTGTTTCGTAGAAATGTGTTATAGATGCGGCCGAACAAACAAACACGCAGACCAAATTTCAGTTGGGCCGATTGAATCTTAATTCTAGACCTAGTTTCGCTCGGTGGAAATGTATAAATTCTTGCGTTGAGTTCTGTGTGCTGACCTGTAGTGTGACTGCAGGGGCGGGGGTGAACCTGTGCACGTGAATGTACGACAGATACTCGGGCATGTGCCCCTCCCTCGCCGCGGCGAATGTCAACCTACAAACCCAGATCAAACATTACCAGGTAGGTCTACAACACATCCTCCTTGGTGCTGACCTGTAGTGTGACTGCAGGGGCGGGGGTGAACCTGTGCACGTGAATGTACGACAGATACTCGGGCATGTGCCCCTCCCTCGCCGCGGCGAATGTCAACCTACAAACCCAGATCAAACATTACCAGGTAGGTCTACAACACATCCTCCTTGGTGCTGACCTGTAGTGTGACTGCAGGGGCGGGGGTGAACCTGTGCACGTGAATGTACGACAGATACTCGGGCATGTGCCCCTCCCTCGCCGCGGCGAATGTCAACCTACAAACCCAGATCAAACATTACCAGGTAGGTCTACAACACATCCTCCTTGGTGCTGACCTGTAGTGTGACTGCAGGGCGGGGTGAACCTGTGCACGTGAATGTACGACAGATACTCGGGCATGTGCCCTCCCTCGCCGCGGCGAATGTCAACCTACAAACCCAGATCAAACATTACCAGGTAGGTCTACAACACATCCTCCTTGGTGCTGACCTGTAGTGTGACTGCGGGGCGGGGGTGAACCTGTGCACGTGAATGTACGACAGATACTCGGGCATGTGCCCCTCCCTCGCCGCGGCGAATGTCAACCTACAAACCCAGATCAAACATTACCAGGTAGGTCTACAACACATCCTCCTTGGTGCTGACCTGTAGTGTGACTGCAGGGGCGGGGTGAACCTGTGCACGTGAATGTACGACAGATACTCGGGCATGTGCCCTCCCTCGCCGCGGCGAATGTCAACCTACAAACCCAGATCAAACATTACCAGGTAGGTCTACAACACATCCTCCTTGGTGCTGACCTGTAGTGTGACTGCGGGGCGGGGTGAACCTGTGCACGTGAATGTACGACAGATACTCGGGCATGTGCCCCCCTCGCCGCGGCGAATGTCAACCTACAAACCCAGATCAAACATTACCAGGTAGGTCTACAACACATCCTCCTTGGTGCTGACCTGTAGTGTGACTGCAGGGGCGGGGTGAACCTGTGCACGTGAATGTACGACAGATACTCGGGCATGTGCCCCTCCCTCGCCGCGGCGAATGTCAACCTACAAACCCAGATCAAACATTACCAGGTAGGTCTACAACACATCCTCCTTGGTGCTGACCTGTAGTGTGACTGCAGGGCGGGGGTGAACCTGTGCACGTGAATGTACGACAGATACTCGGGCATGTGCCCTCCCTCGCCGCGGCGAATGTCAACCTACAAACCCAGATCAAACATTACCAGGTAGGTCTACAACACATCCTCCTTGGTGCTGACCTGTAGTGTGACTGCGGGGGCGGGGGTGAACCTGTGCACGTGAATGTACGACAGATACTCGGGCATGTGCCCTCCCTCGCCGCGGCGAATGTCAACCTACAAACCCAGATCAAACATTACCAGGTAGGTCTACAACACATCCTCCTTGGTGCTGACCTGTAGTGTGACTGCAGGGCGGGGTGAACCTGTGCACGTGAATGTACGACAGATACTCGGGCATGTGCCCTCCCTCGCCGCGGCGAATGTCAACCTACAAACCCAGATCAAACATTACCAGGTAGGTCTACAACACATCCTCCTTGGTGCTGACCTGTAGTGTGACTGCAGGGGCGGGGTGAACCTGTGCACGTGAATGTACGACAGATACTCGGGCATGTGCCCTCCCTCGCCGCGGCGAATGTCAACCTACAAACCCAGATCAAACATTACCAGGTAGGTCTACAACACATCCTCCTTGGTGCTGACCTGTAGTGTGACTGCAGGGGCGGGGGTGAACCTGTGCACGTGAATGTACGACAGATACTCGGGCATGTGCCCCTCCCTCGCCGCGGCGAATGTCAACCTACAAACCCAGGTAGGTGTCTAGATAACTGTAATACCACTTCAAACACATGCTCTTTCATTTGTCTTAGCACCACTTACTTTTGAACCTTTGTTAACTTTACATTCAATCAGATTAAATACAATTGTACAGTACTACGTTATGTGATTAACTAAATGAATCTGCTCGCCTGGTTTTGAACTGTTTCTACTCCTTAATTATTTCCAGTTTTTTCTTGACTTCATACTATAGAAATTGGGTATTTCTAAACTATTAATCTACAAATGTAATGAATATTAAAAGTGGAGGTTTAATGTACTTTGTATATGCTACGTTTCTTGTATGCCAGAGCCATGTATTAAAGAGTCAAAGATACTGTACCTTGCAACTCCGAACTGACTGGCCATAGAACAGCTGAAGGTAGCCAGAGCGACTCCGGCCGGGATTATAAATTTAAAGGGTCCAAGGATTCTGTCTCCAAATGCCTGGAATAAAGAAGAATGCCCTTTAGAATATTCAGTACAAAAGGCAGTATAGCTTTAGTAGCACGTTTACCCCTCTCTTCTTTCTATGTGCTCGTGTTTGAATAAAACATGCATGTTTTGCAGGCAGGGACAAAACACTGTATTGTGTGTATTCTTTATTGACATTCTTTTAAATCATAGCAAAGCTTTCAGAAGGTACTCTAAAATTAGAAAAAGTGTGTCACGTTTAGTCATTATCATTATTTTCTATATGATTATGGGTTTACAAATTATGTATGACTAAATCGAGTGGTTCATTTAACTATCGTCAACGAAGAAATTATTCACGCCGCAAGTACACTATTTGTCTTCTTCTCAGCCACGATGCTCAAAGCCTCGCTTTGGCCTTCGGCCTCAACGTTTTGTCCTGTATTGTCACGGGCGATACGAGAATGTTCACTACGCTCACCGTCACAATACGGTCTTTGACCCCAGATTTACGTGATTTTTTCTGCAATTTTTAACACATATCATAAAGAGAAAAAGTATTTCAAATTTCATTAAAACTGGACCACTTATTTCGCTGTTATAACAAAAACCTAATTTTTGAACGTCGTTTTGAAACAACTCAACGGATTTAGTATATTGATAAATAACATTAAAATAGATCTATATTTCGAATTTCATAAAAGTCGGATGAAAACCTTTTCTCCAAAGGTGCACTTTCGGCATTCCGAGTTTGCTAACAAACGAACTTGACTAAGATATTTTACAATAATAACATATTTTGTAACAAACTTAAATGAAAATTGGACACAAATTACGAACTGAAGAGAGGAGACACATATACACATTTGTATATAAAGTGTTGAAAATTCTCAAGACGTCTTCTGGGGATCAGGATTGGTAATCACCTCATGATCCCGGGTCTGGGTCGTGAATATATCATATTCCCAAAGAAAATTCGCTAACAAGGCAAAGGTTGTGTATTGTTAACGAAACGAAATCAGCACTACATAATTATCTTCACTACTCAACCTAGACCTTAACCTAACGTTACCGTATAATCACTTATCAAATTGTTTGTGGTGATTGGGGGCATCAAACTCACGCCACCGAAATGATGAGCTCCGGAGTCACACGCGATACCAACTCGCCACATGAATGAAAATATTTTTTTATCTGGTTATAATATCAAATGTTGCACACTTTGACGTTTCTCCTTATATAAATCAAACATCTATGCGTTACTAGAGTAGTCATAGCTTAAAAACTTCACCCAAAGCCCTAAAACAGCCCTAAAGTGGCAGTCTAATAATGCGCCGTTTCAATATACCGTATCAAGTTTTCACATCTTATTTCTCAAAAGCTAATAGTATCAGCCTATGCAAGGCATTGGCTGTATTTAATTAAAATATTAGAGCTTACGTTAAGCCTACTAGTGCTTTCAAAACATGACTTTAACATAATAAAATAAGGAAGCCCATTCAATTTTCTGTTTGGAATTCAACTGCGAATCATTAAAAGTACTTAATGTATTACTCTGTATAGGAAATGTGGTTCAACGCCTCCAGATGTATAGAATAGTGAGTGCAGTACTCACTACAGCGACGGCCGGCACCTGCACCATCTCCTGGACGCTGAGTACTGACATGTACGCCACGTTCATCAAGAGGAATAGACAGGTGACCAGGGGCACAGCGATACAGATGCTGCGCACTATGTTTCTGTACATTCACAACATAATCAACAACTTGGAGCAAGAACTCTAGAACTAATCCTAGCTGAATACATGTTTACGTTTTGACTTTGAATTTACTATGAAGTCTAGTGGCGTTGAAGGAAATATTTGGTAGCAAAGCGACTGTCCGAACCATGGTGGTGACTGAAATGTCACGAGTGCTATACAAACAGTACCACAACGTTTTGCTTTCCCCCAAAACAGCCCGCGTACTATGTGAGTCAAACTGCTCAGTCCGTTCTGCTGCACCCTTAAATGACCCTGATTGTATTAAATGATCATCCTACATGGTAGGCAGTTATTAAAGTATAAAACCAAAAACATAGCTACTTTTCAATTGAGCGGCTGTTGTCTTTTCTGATCTACTAGAAAGAGATGTAATAAACCCAAGTATGTAAAGGATTTTTCTATACATAACAATTAGCTAAGAACTCCTAGTTTTCTCATAGCTTTGCTTAGGCCTACTCTTAATTGTTTTGTGTGACTATTTTCTATACTACAACTACAATGAAGTTTTAATGAAACGATCGTATGAATACCTTAAAGTGAACCAACTAACTTGTTAGGTTTAATTATTTCTTCTGAAACTAGAACAACTGAAGTCCTGAAACAAAACAACAATGTGTTTATGACTAAATGCAAATAAAGAAATAATACAGGTGTTTTGAAACCATGTGTATCTATCTTGTTAAGGAACTATTATTTTAGTTTCCTAAAGACTGGAAGCTAAAAATCTGCCATTTCCGTTGGAGTTAGCCTTTTGAGGTCGGGCATTGTTCTCTACAAATTATAATCTTTAATTTTATACAAAACTTAACCCAGAGAGAACACCGTCGTCTCTGGATTCAACCTAGTCTCTTCCAACATTGTTTCTTTGACTTCCGCCTGAGGGGGTTGGACAAATGTTGGATGGAACATTTGTTTGGACCCTTTAGGAGACTTCTGGTTACGAACTATCTTTAAAAGTAGTTCATTTTATACTCTCAATATAAAATAGTGAACACTCTTAATATGAAGAGTTAAAACAAATGAACTCTCTAAAATTCCACTGACTTTTGAGTCAATGTTCTCAAATTAATTTTTCGACCACTAAATTGAGAGTTTAGAATTTGGAACCTCTAAAACAGGAATTTTACCACTAAATGTTCGAAATTTTTCGGAAGACGGCCTCAATCTTGGTAATCGAAACTCCCCTTGAGTCAATTTTTGGCCCTCTTGTAAGTAAAGAGTTTTTGAGGTGTTTTTCTTACAAACATATTATCCAGAGGTGTGGTCTGCGTTCACTTGGAGAAGGGGGTACAATTACAAACTAATGTTTCCCCAAACGTAGTTTAACTAATTCAAAACAAATATTCCCTGCGGTCATGTACTCTCATGTACGATTTAACTTCCGTAAATCTATAAATAAAATATTACTTAAGAGTGGTTATAAATTAAAAGGACGTACAAATGCCCTTTAAAAGGCGTTTTGAATGTTCAAATTTGCTACATTTTTCGTAGGAGGACCCACGGACCCTTGGCCGGTACCTTGGGAAATGGCAGAACAGATTTTCTCTGCCTCCACTCCATTACCGCATAGAAGTGACAAAGTTTGAAAGTGGTACCATTTGACTTTGAATTGTTTCAAATGTCGTAATGTTTTCCTATTGTTAAAATCTCACTAAATAAACAAAAAATAAAAATACTTCCACTTCTTGAATTTGACATTCAGTTTTAAGCTTTTAATTAATGTAAAATATTATGCGCATTTTACTTGTATAGTGATTTTGGTTAGTGACATATTTTATCATACTCGAATGTTAAACCGACCAGCTCAAAAGCCACATATGATTGATAGGAACAAGTGAAATCGGTTTGATGAGACCAAAAGCAAATCTAGTTTCATCATCAATATTGCATTGGAACTCACCACCCATCGTAAGTCCATAAGCCACTGTAAATTGCCAGGATTATGTCTTTTATTCCAGTTTTTGATCCTTCAAACCCTTTATTCAAGTTGTCTACGCCACCTGTACAGATGGGGAAAGCCATGTATAAAACTGACTTAATACATTTACAATATTTTCAAATTAAAATAACCTTATTGATGAGGATTTAGAAATAACTTTACATTAACTAATAAAATTTGTTTTAATTTAATGAGTCCTTCCAAGTACAAGTACTTTTCTTCAGAGGTGCACACAAACTGAAGGACAAATATTTAATAAATTAATATTTTATAAAGAAGTCAATGACAAAATACAAATAGTTTCTAGAAAATAAAATTTAATAAAATAAAAACAATTATTTTGTCGGCATAGTATAAAGAGGTAATTATAAATCAATTTAAGGAAAAGAATGTTGAAATCAAAGATATGTTATAGTACGTAGATAGCGCATATATGTCGAATGGCTGAGGCAGGAAAGGAAACTCACATAGTTGAGTCTCAAGTAGAGCCACTGACGCACGCGCAAGTTCGTTCCTTCTCGATAATCGCACGATTTTGTCACATTTAAGTCATTGACATCGGAAAAACTCAGGAATATTGTGCCGGGAGAAAGAAAACTGTGCGCGGGCTACCTAAGTTGACTTGCCTGCCTATCTACTTACCTTAGTACTGTATTATCTTTGGTTGAAATTCATTTTGATTTTAATTTCCAATATTTCCTGTGTGCTTCTCTGAAGGCAAATACTAGTAAAAAATGTTATTAGATAATGTGAAGTTATATCTTATTCTTGAATCATACAATAAGAATAGCTTTCTCACATGGATCGTATTGATACTTATCTTGTCTTATGAATTGTAACGAATCTAGTTTACAATTACGGATATATTGCTTGCATTTTAATAAAGTAATGAGAGGACTTCTACAGTCGTGCACGTTACAGAACTTGTGTTTGTTTGTTCCTAGTTCAATATCACTTCCTCAGATGTTAACATTCGTCACACATAATCAATGAAGCGCCGTAAACTGATAGCTGATTCTCTTGTTACATTTAGTCTCTCGAGTAGGAATACACAACTATAGCATTGTAAAGTAGTGTTATATTGTGTTCATATGGTCACCATTAAATCCTGTATTTGCGTAGTTCCTCCCGTATAAACCCTGCAAGTCAGAGATACGGTAACAATAAAGCAAATTTGGAGGACAGTGATGATGTAGGAGTGCCTAATGATATACTCGTATATATAAATTTCTAAAGCTATGGTTTCCTGAAAAACAGTGAATGCTTTTACGACAGTCTTTTGCCACCGTTCCCTTGGAAAAACTCCCATATTATTACATTGAAAGTTAAAGTTCTCCATCATATTACGACCGTAAAATAGCGGTTACCGCTTCCTAGGAAACTAACTAGTGCTTTCCGTTTATTTGCAACTTAGTATTTCGTACATTTGACTATTAGGCTTAACTACAGACTGCCAAATTAATAATTTTAAACATCTTTATACTATATTAAATATGAAAGCCCAACAGTAACTAGGGCCACCATATACAGAGTGTCTCAAAACAATGTATACACTCTTTAGTTAAATGTAGCTTATTGCAAATAAAACCTATATCTTTGGAATTTACGCCGACTGATAATTGAAAACATCTGTTTTCAACAATATAACTGAACGTTACTATTGATAATTGAGTCTGAAATACTATGCCTGAAGTTCCGTTGTATTTTGATTACCAGTTCTTTCAATGGCGTAACCTTAGGCACTGGGCAATCAGTTCGCCCATCTGACCGATATGTAAATGTATGAATGTTAATGGTCTTTATTTTGAACATTAATAAATTTTAGCAACAAAAACCCGTGTACATCATTAATCCAAGTGTTATATTTAAATAAGTACGTACATAGTTAATATTATGTATACATTTTTCTGTGATACTCTGTATGTAGCAACGGGAGCTTACCCTCTAAAATTACTATAATAATTAATTACTTTTAAAATCCTCGCAGTAAAGTATGTTTTAGACATGTAGCCGTTAATTTTGAGGGTTTCCAAATACTGTAGTTTAATATTTCGACCAAAATTGAACTATTATAAGCTATGTTAATTGTTCAACTGATCCTGTTTGAAGTTTCTACTTCTCGTAAATCATATTCAGGCACAAAAATCATGATGAAGTCTAACAGGAAGAAAGAAACGTCTTCTGCTCTATTGAACTCAAACGCATTTGATGACTAATTGACAAATAATCTAAGTAAATGACCTGTTATCGTCATGACTCATTTCCTTAACTAATTGTTTACAATTACATACTATAACATGCTATAACGTACTAACCTTTGCTTAAATTGTACACTCCTCCCAAAATGATTACGACACATATAATAATTTTAAACGATGAAAATATATTCTGCAGCTTTACGAATAACTTCACACTTCTGGTATTTATGAAAGTTATAACACCTGCAACAAAGTGTTACATATAAAGTTCTAGTATTGGCGTAGCTTCAATTAAATATAGGCTCATTTTAATCACTGGCTTTCGAGACTAAAATACACGGTTAACCTATTAATAACGGTGACTACAGTGACATTTAATGGTAAAAATTTACATAGTAACATTAAATGAAATAGTTTACTGAAAGCAAAAACAATGTGATATGACATTACATTACGCTGAAACTACCCAGCTTCAGAGCTTAAATTTGCTAAAGAAATTTAAATTAAAAAGGTAATAGTTAAAATAAAAAGAGTTAAGTAGCAAAACTGTATATTTATACACGAGTAACTACATCGGCTCATAAATACAGTTCTTATAGCGTAAACCCCAATTTTGGAGAAAACTCCTCTTCCCCCTCCACAAAAACTCTTCCGGTGAGAATTGTTCCACTCTACTGGAAATTCACTAGTATTAACGGTGGAACTTGCGGCTTCGTGTCAGCTATGTTTTGTACGTTGTGTTTCAGCAATTAATGTCAAATGGTCTACTCTGGTGTTTACCTAAGGCAAGTAAGGCGATCAGTTTCTTGATCCACTGCTGATGCAGCGGCTGACACAGCTGCACATTGAGTAGGTCAGCAGCAGGTTGGTAGGTGTACTCGGCAAACACCAGGATGATAATGGCTGCCTCAGCAGGTCTGAGGATCAGCACCACTACCCAGATGAACAGGAAGCTGGGTAAGGGACCCCAGAACCTGTGTAGAGGAGAGTAGGCTGCACGGAAGTACGAGTACTCAGCACCAGACTGCGGCACCACTGTGCCCAGCTCCGCGAATGATAAGGCTCCTGTACACGCAAATACACAATAGACAATCTTCGAGAACAGTATACTCAACATAATTGTCAGGTCTTGTGTCTAGAAATTTTCTTGGTGAATTTCCTTTGGAAAAATAAGTAATTCATGCCGTCAGCATAGTAAGACCCAGACCCGGGACCATGAAATAAGCACCGATCCTGACCACCAGAACACGTTTTGAGCATGTTTCCGAAAATTGTATATACATATGTAAATATGTATTTGAGTCCATTTTCATGAAATTTGGAACTATCCTTTTGGTTCCTTTTGTAAACATCTCGGTCAAGCTCGTTGGCCAGCAAAATCGGACTACCGAAAACACCCTTTTGTTTTTTTATCAAAAGTTGGTTTTATGATTTAACAACAATAAAATTTCATCCGATTTTGATAAAATTTGAAATAAATATTTGTTTTAGTAGTATCTATCAGTCTAGTCTAATAAAAATTATGAAAGTCCATCAAAGTCAAAATGTGATTTTCGCTATAGTAGTGGAATGAGTAGTTTGATTTTAATGAAATTCTATATACCTTTTGCCTTCGTGATATGTAGTAAAACCTACAGTAAAAGGCCACGTATGTCTGAGGCCGAAGGCCGAAGCAAGGCTGTGATCATTTAGCAGTCAATTTCCTATGGTAATAGGTAAATTCGCTTTAATCATGCCAGCGGCGCTTTAGCGCTTAGCTACCGTAACCTACGTGTCGGCCTGGTTTCTTTTTTAGAATGGTCGACCCGGCAATCATCGGGTCAGCACTGTCTAGAAGATCCTTGTGAGCTCCTTTTTGAGGAAATTTTTTCTCTAACATACTGCGGTTATTTGGAGGAAGAATACATTTTATGTATTGGGCTGAGGGAATTCTTGATGTCTGCTTGGTTGGCTGGGAACTGCACGTAAGTTTACTTTGATGCAAAATTATATTACTGAGCGGATGTTCAAATTTTCGCCTCACTGACTACAAAAAAAGGATTTTGGCGTCCAAGTGCTCTTGTCTGGAGTATATGGTTTAACTTCAGGTTTGAATTGGATGTTTCATCTCATATAATACTGCAATGCCGCAGCTGAGATGTGCTTGATGCAACCAGTGCGTAGTAATCGTGCTTTGTAAAAGATGCAAACATAACGGTGCTTTATGTTTAACTTCAAGATAAATTCAACACACTGCATAACAATAGATGTGTTCTTTAGATATAAGATTACATATTCATCAAAAAATAACAAGTTTCCAAACCAAAACACGAGTTTTTCAAATATTACACATTTTGTAGTTTATTATTGCTAATTTACAAAATGGACATATAAAACTTGAAACCATATTTTGAGTGCAATGCTGAATGAATGTGAGTGGTAAGTGATTTAAGGAAGGTAAGAACTCAAAACGCCACCACGATGCAGCGGCAAATGCACGATCCTTTCTTCGTCCAAATTTCCAAGCTATTTCTAACGTGTAAACTTAAAAACTAAAGAAGTAAACTAATTGAATGGTATAAAATGTACCGAGGAGAGAGATGACACCGCACACTGCCCACACTATGAGAGCCTCGCCTACAGAGCCCGCTCTCTTCAACGCACTGGAGGGGGACACGAAGATACCGGCTCCTAGAACAAGAAACAGCAGCTGTTATTGTAACTGTAAATCTAACTACAGAGTATTCCAGACAAACTTGAGACTATTTTAATGCTGATTGGGCCTAATACTTTCCTAACAAACTTTCCTTCCTCGATTTGAATTTTGATTTTTTATTTGATCCAAACCAGTTTTTTTATATCCAATGGTTTCTGCTGCATTAAGGTTTAGTTACTGTGTCATAGTGTGTTATTACGAGTATAAACGTTCTCAGGTTATTCTAAAGACTGCAACTATTTTGGTTGGAAATGTTTAATTTTGGTTGCAAAAACTTCTCTAAGGTACGTACATAAATTGATGATCTCTTTTGATTTTACCGTGTTTAGTGTCTAATTTAATTAGAGGCAGATTTGAGATTAGTTAAGAAATTCTTTTCCTCAAACGGGATTTGTAAACCTACTACTGTATTTCTGTAAGACGGAGTTCGATGTTTTGGACAGTTGCTGTGTCTCGAGCTAAATTTGCAATGTTAACTGCAAAAAGTCAAACGTGGTTCTGGTTCTGCCTAATTTAATGGGTTGATTCACATTAGTTTTGCTTCAACTTGCGTTTTGGCCATTTCTGAATAATTGTTTTCCAAAACACAGTTGAATACCAATCGAGATATGTTGTCTCCCAGTCTCCCTGTGTTGAGTTATGAAGATTAAAAAAATGTTTCACAAAACTGCAGTCTAATGGTTAACAAAATATCGTTCTACAAAACTCGCCTTATTTTTTTAATTTGTCTTACCTGAAAAGTAAGGTGTTTGACAACCGTGTACCAGAGTCACATAGCCTTTATTATTTTGGAATGGTAATGTAAATACTGGTAAATTAAGACTGTGTTCACTTTCTACTGAACACCAATGGTAACAAAATCAATTGCAGGGTTTTTATCCGGCTGTTATCATGCATTACAATGTAGTTTCTTTTCAAATCTTTAGAAGTTAAAAAAAATTTCAGCTAAAGTTAGTTTTAATGTGTGTATGAGATATGGAAGGAGGGACACAAGTTATACTAATTATCGAGGATATAATAAAAATATATTTAAGATGTTTTGATCTGTTACCAAAAACAAGTCGAGAGTGTTTTACAAGTTTTGTTCCAATACAGGATGGGCAACTATCTGTTTTCAAATGAGATGGTAAAAGGCTCATTTTTCAATCACTGTCAAATTTTATGTGTATTTAACCATAAATTTATTTATTAGTGATGACATTTCACGTTTCTTTTATGGCAGACGAAAGTGATTAAATTTAAAACCGGTTTAATGAAACGTAAACTGGTTAGAGATGTGACCATGCAACGAAGACACTGATTCCCAGTCATCTCGGTGTCAACTGGATTTCAAGTTATGTAATTGTCGCTGGACTATCAATCATTTATAAGAGGAACAGTCCAACTGCACCTTACTATAGTTTTCCAAAATCGCGGTTGCACGAAATATATAACGGTGAACTTAATACTGAAAAATCCACAGTCTAAAACAACATTTAATATGCCTCCGTCGATATTTAGTTTGAAAACTAATAACGTAAATACAACCAAAAGCTACATAAACTTATGACTTAGGTAATTACTTACTTCAAGTGAAATAAATATACAATGAAGGGTTCACTCACCGATCATGACACTTATAATGAGACTGACTGCACTGAATAGCCCCAATTCTCTCTTCAGAGTCAAGGTCTCAGATTTCATCTTGTGTTCAGGCGCGTCCTTCTTCAGGAGAGCCATTTCCGACTCCCTTGCCCCATCTCCAGCGACCCTATGACTAACTCCAAGAGTAACAGCAAAATACATAACCCTTGGGATACGCTTTACCTACAAGTTTTAGTAATTATCTGTAAATGACTGGTTGAGCTCTGGGTCCGGAGAACTACCTCTAGCCATCCTATTGTAGTTCTATAGACATTGCTATTGTACCTTCACGCATTGGCTAGAATTCAATAACGTGCCTTTAGGTGTGTGCCTTCAGCTCAACCTGATCTATTCAGAGTACAGGTTTGCTTATATTTTTCACGAAAACATGTCATCCCACATCAACAGATTTATGTTGTTTAAACCCTTGTCAGTGCTTCTTTGAACCATGACCTTTTTCAAGGCCTTTTCAAAGCACCAAGGCTTTTTAATACGTCCACAAACTGCTATACAAATTGCTCTACTACAAAGAACCATTTGAACGAATCAATCGTTTGAGTTTGATACTTGTATCTAGTGTAAGTCAATTTTGTCGAAGTACATGGGGAATACGGGTCAATTATCAGCTTAAATATCCTATTCTGAAAATGAAAACCTGCCTGTGACTTCCAATTGGGTTCTATACTTCTATAATTCCTAATAATGAACAAAAGTGATTGGGTTTCTTCATCTCTGATTTTATATTGGCAGGGGCATGGTTGATGCAATGTGCCTCTTCTGGTCTCTTATTGCGTTCATCATAATCAAGCTAAGTTTCTCTTCAAGTGGAAAAAGCTTTTTGTATTCGCTTGGTCACTTTTCAAAACCACCATTTTTAGCCAAATATAAAGAGGTGTGTTTTTTGTCAGGACTATAACATGGCTACAAGGTCTTGGTTTCATTTGCAAACATTTTCATGATGTGTTGAAACTTATTTGAGCCATCTTTGCTTTTAGAGGTGAATACTTATTTGAGTCTAAATCTCATATTTAGAAAAAATACGAACTTTTAATAAAGTGTTGAGTTATTACTTTTGAGAACTGTTTTAATTTACTTTAGAGCATTGGTTTCAGGAAGTTTATGAACTTTGGGCAGTGTACGGAGAATCAGACTTCTACTTTAAAGGAAAAAGTTAAAAGGAAGAGTCAAGGGATAATTTAATTTTTTTATACATTGCTTTGAGATAAGTGCAATTTTTAAATGACGTAAACTAATAATAAATTAAATTTATAATACTGTAATAAATCCAATTAAAACCCTCCTATATAATAGAGAACTCTCTTTTTGCCACCCTAAAGACAATTTATTTATTAATAATTACTAATTAGATATAACTTCAACTTCTATTCTGTCTCATTTTTTTATTATGACAATATTGGTTTCAAACTTCGTAGATTATTAACAACTAAAAGTAGATACAAGCAAAGTTTGCTCAAAGTGATTGTCCTCGAATCCAAAACTACGTTAAGTTATGTTATTTTATTATCGCGCCAAAACTTCAGGAGCACTTGGCTTAGACATAACAATTCTATAAACGCTCATAAATGCTTAACAGTATTTGTATATATAAAATTTAAAATAAAAATACTGAAAAACAATCAAAAGTTGTATATCCACGACATGTTTCAGCTAAATCAAAGCTATTATCTAGTGGAAAAGTAGAGAACCTAGATAATACTTTGGTTCTCTACTTTTCCACTAGAGAATAGCTTTGATTTAGCTGAAACATGTCGTGGATATACAACTTTGATTGTTTTTCAGTATATTTTAAATTTTAAATATACATATATTTTACAATCAGTGGTCGTTATAAATAATTTACAATATTTTCTCAAGGTTTACAAAAAATCTTACAAATTCTACCTCTATTAAGAATTTTGTGATTAGGCTTAGAATTTCCTGCACTGTCTAAACTATTGGCTCAAAATTGGCTGATTAGTATTTTATGTTTTAATATAATATGTGAAGTAAGCTATACAAATTGACTATAATTTAATTCTGCCAAATGTAAATCCTCAACTTTTAAACTTTTAGTTAAAGAATAGTGTTTAAAGAACTAATGTCTAGTAGTGGACTACTTAGTACTTACTGGTTACTACTTTGAGTCGTCATATCCGATCAAATATTTACAGAGGACAAGAAATCAACATTGTGAACTCGTCACTATCACAACACTCGCGTACAGACAGCTGACTAGTGCTACTACTGGCGTGTTACTAGATACGGCTATCACAGTGACTGACTGCAGAGCAGCCCGCCAGAGAGTGCTGCGGGCACCATGCCAGGCTGCTGACCTCGCCCAACACTCTCACGTAATGCCAACTTTAGTCTTTACCAGAAATAGCTTTGCGTCAATGTTTACTATCAAGTCCACACGTTTTCGTATCCACCAACTGTCAGTAGCGTAGCCAGGATTAGGTAAGGAGGGCTTCAGGATCCTTTCAGGGCGTGAATATCCCCTTCGGAAAGGGGTGTACGGGGCCACCCCTGAAAATGTGCAAAATGTGTATGCAAAATGTTCAACTTCAAGTATTTGGAGGATTTCTATCCTAAAACTAAAAGAGTTAAGGTCCACCTCAGAGATAGTCTGAATTCATCCGTCCTAGGAACACATGTCACCATACACGTAACAGCTGGCTAAACAACTGGTCTTCTTCCAACCGATGCGGCGTAGCCTAACTGTCAAACCAAGCGCTTGCATCGACCCGGTGTTCATCTTTCAAAATGGTGTTTATATAAATAATCATGATATATTTGGAAACTAGAGGAGTTTCCGACACGTGTATAGAGCCCGATTTCTCATAAGTTGATAGCTTCACAAATAATCTTAGAAATTGTCCAAGCTTCAGTGGTTTTACACAATACTATTCAGTTCCGTGTGCAGACGGCCTTAGTGATTTGAGTCACCGATAAGTTCCTTTTCAGTAGCTCCATGTATAGACGTAACGCCGTCTGCACACGGAGCTACTGAAAAGGAACTGGTCAATGACTCAAATCACTAACTAGTTTACTTTGTGTAACCTCCAATGTAATGCAATGAGACTCCACACACGGCGCTACTGGTTACGGACGCTACAGAAATCGGTTAGTAACCAGTCCCTAGTGACTGACATGTCGAGTCACTCGGTGATTTCAGTTCCAGTCTCTAGGATGAACGAGCAACATTTCAATATTTTGCTTGTGGGTGAAGTTTAATTAAAAACGTGAGGTTTTGTATAATTTAAAACTTCCTGGCTATTTCAAGAAACACAAAACCGAGAAGGCATGGGTCGAAATCGGCGAGGTGGTAAAATTGTCGTTTGTGTAATGTTTAAAATGTCTTTATATGTACAGGGTGGATGGTAATTAGTGTTTCAAAACGTCTTGGGCAAAAGTATAGTGCCCAAAAGTTATTAAATAGTCTAATAGAATTATCCGTTTATGGGGATTTAAACAAAACTATGCCTGATATCACAAAATGGATTTCCCAAAGCAGGACCTAATTACAAGTATTTATATATTTTAGTAAACAATGTTTAGACACATTTTGATATATGAGTCAGTCATCTTCTATTTTCTTCATGTTCATATTTTACAAACTTTAATGATCATTACATAATGGAATTAATCTTCAGAATCTACCGACTTGTTTTGTTTATAACGTGAAAAGTTTTAGTTCCATAGTTACAGTAGTACAATACAACCCAGGGAGAAAAATAAGAAACAGTTACATGTTTTCAACAAACTATTTATTTTAATTGGCATTTCTTCATATCGAGTACTACAATGGCAGGGATGCTTGAGGGGTAAGGAAATAGTTGGCTAAATAGGCTCTGAGATCTGCTGCACGAGAGTTGTTAATGGTTTGTATTGAGGAAGAGGCTGCACTTTGCCGTGGTTCTGGTTGTCATCTTCAGCAGTAGTTGTGTTACTCGGTATGAAGGGAAGTCCTGGTCTTCTTGCAAAATTGTGAAGGACGCAAGCTGTTTTGATAACGGATTCCACGATTTCGGAATCTCGGATGCGGATTGGACCGTTCAAAACCAAACTTTTCAGTGGGAACTTTTCGCACGCAATTCCAAAAACGCGCTCAATTGTCTTTCTTCTCCGACTCAACCTAATAATTATTTTCACGTTATCCAATATCATCAAAAGGTAGGGTCTCATCATATATTGTGACAACGGAAATCCTACATCAACAACAAACAAAACACTTTTTGACTGTTCTGTATCCATGATGCCACTGGGCAAACTACAGATTTAGATCACTGATCGGTTGCCTCGTGTACGGAGCCAGGTCAATAAAGAATCAGAAAACGGTTAGTAACTAAAGTTGATTTTCAGTAGCTCCGTGGGCAGACGGCCTACTAGTGTATTTTGAGTAACCTCCAATGTAATGCAATGAGACTCCGCACGCAGCGCTACTGGTTACGGACGTGGCAGAAACCGGTTAGTAACCAGTCTCCTAGTGACTGAAATGTCGAGTCACTCGGTGATTTCAGTTCCACTCTCCAGGATGAACGAGCAACAACTCAACCTTTTGTTTGTGAGTGAAGTTGAAAAACGTCCAGTTTTGTATAATTTCAAACTTCCAGGCTATTCCAAGAAGCACGAAACCGAGAAGGCATGGGTCGAAATCGGTGAAGTGGTAAAATTGTCAGGTATGTGTAATGTTGAAATTTCCTTTATATGTACCGGGTAAGTGGTAGTCAGTGTTTCAAAACGTTTTGGGCCAAAGTTATTAAATAGCTTAAAATAGTATTGAAATAACACTTGAGAATTAGCCTTTAATGGAGATGTAAATGAAATTATGCCTTGTATCACAAACTGGATTTCCCGAAGCAGGTCCTGATTAAATTTAGTAAACATTGTTGACACACATTTTGATATGCGAGTCATTCATCTACTATTTCCTCCATGTATATAATATGTTAACAAATTTTAGTGATTATTACATAATGGAATTAATCTTCAGAATATACCACGTTGTTTGGTATACATCGTGAAAGGTTTTAGCTAAATAGTACAATACAACCCAAGGAGATAAATGAGAAATAGTTCAATATTTTTCAACAGACTATTTATTTTAATTGACATTTTTTCATATCGAGTATTTCCACTGACATGGCAGGAATGCTTGAGGGGTAAGGAAATAGTTAGCCAAGTAGCCTGTGAGATATGCTGCACGAGAGTTGTTGTTAATGGTTGAGGAAGAGGCTGCACGTTGCCGTGGTTCTGGTTGTCATCTTCAGAAGTAGTTATTCGTAGTTATAGTTAGTGTTACTCGGCACGTAGGGAAGTCCTTCTCGTCTTCTTACAAAATTGTGAAGATCGCAAGCTATTTTGATAACGGATTCCACGATTTCGGGATCTCGGGTGTGGATTGGACCGTTCAAAACTGGAAACCTTTCTGGAAAGGTAGGGTCTCATCATATATTGTGACAACGCCACAACGGAAATCCTTCATCAGCAACAAAGTAATAAGGAAATATACTATTTTTTGAACCGTATTTAACGGTGAAGGGGGAAGGATTCCAAGCCTGCCATTTTGGATCCAATGCGTGTTCGCTGATCCTTCCAGCATAGTCTGCCTCAATCATTATAAAGAAGCCATCATCATCGCAGCAAGCCATTAGTACTACTAATTCAGATTTGAAGTTAAAATGAGCTGAGCCAGTGTTGCCAAATTTCTTGATTCGAACATATTTTCCATCAACTGCACCTATGCAATTCTCCAAATTCCACATAGTAAATCAAATCGTTCTGCTTTCGTATCCACTGGTCTCCTGTTGGTACAGCCATGTAAGCACGTGCCAAAGCATTTTAGTAATTTCAGACACGATGCGACCAACTGTAGACTCTCCTCTAGCAAAGTACACCAGTTCCCAAGTATCTGAAATGTAACATAATTAACTTGTAGACTACTACTGTTATTTCTTTAATATAGTACATACCGTTATATTTTAGTCATTTTTCTCATTGGTTTCTAAGGTAATTTCTTTTTATTGCAGCGGCTGAGTGTAAAGAAAAATGGAAAAACATACGAGCTGTTTTTGTTCGAAACATGAAACCTCCCAAAAGTGGCTCAGGAAAAAAGGAAAAGAAGGCGTACTACCTTTCAGACGCGTTGCAGTTTACAGTCCCTTACATCAAGGCACTGGGGAAATCTTCAGGAAATCTGCCTGACCCCCCAGAACTTCAAGCAGAAGAACTACCTGATTATCCTGTAAGCATGGATGATTTGAGCTCGGAAACTCTGTCACCTTCTGTCTTACTTGAGCGATCCAGCGTTCACCCCTCTCTTAAACCGTCAACATCTTCTGTAGACCACCAAGGATCATCAATCGCTGGGTCGTCAGTCCAAACGGAACAGTTTTTCGAGTCCGAACCAATCACACCGAGTGCATCCAAAAGGAAGCGAACTTTGCAAAATGACGCTCTGGATAATGCTTTCCTACAATATTTAAACAAAAATACCACAACTTCCACTAAGGGACAGGACGATGTTAAGGATCCTAAAACAGAAGCGATGAAAATGTTCCTTCTCAGCTTGCTGCCAGACATTCAGACAATGAATGATCAAGAGGTGCGACAGTTCAAAAGAAGAACTTTAGATGTTGTGGATGACATTCTGTCTGCCAGGTCCAGGGACACATAACCTATATGTACCATTATACCTATACATAACCAGCTGATGTATTCAGTATTTAGCTTAAAAATTAATAACCTGCAAGAGAGTAATAAACTGATAATACTAATATCACACCTCTAGCTAACTACCTTTCAAATAATTATCCACGAGATACTAATGATGACATGTAATATATTTAGTTTCCTTTTTTCAGACAAAACAGCACTTTTGTTAACTTTTTTTAACAAATACATAATTTCATAATTTCTTACCTGAGTGTTATTAGTCTGCTTCCTCAGCTTCCACCGACTCTCTTATATTTGTATCTAGTTTAAGTTTTTCAGTAAAACTATCTTTCGACATCCTATAGAATTCTGAAACTTGGCATCGGCAAGTTTGAGTTCCTTTGCAGCAACAAACGAACGTATATGAAAGTTTCTCTCAAGGTATGGGCGTACCCTTAACCTTCAGTTAACGCGTCTTCTTCTAGTTCTACGATAATAATAGATTACCACGTTTTCATCTATCAATTATTTATTCTATCTTGATGTTATTTATTAATGTCTTTAACGCTTGTTGTACTGCAAATGTCTGTATGGTGTATTACCATGAAATTAAAACGCTTGTTGACTGTTCTGTATCCATGATGACACTGGGCAGACTACAGATTTACGAGATCGCTGATCGGTTGCCTCGTGTACGGAATCAGGTCAATAATGAGTCAGTAATCGGGAGGCTTGTAACTATAATACAGTAACAGTAGACTAGTGTTCCCGATGATACTCCTTACTGTGCAGTGTTGCGGGAGATCATCGTTATCGGTTATTCAAATTTTTTAAGGCGTAATGCAAATTGCAATACAACGAAAAGCGCTGTTGTATTATATTTTAAGATGTATCTCGAATAATTAATCACATAATACTGTAATATTATCTCATACTATGTATTACAATAATTACTTGTGTACTTGTAGGTCAGCAGTTTTTTGCCAAAAATTATGATTTTTTGTACATAGAAAATGTTGTGTTTCAAGCTGATTCAGAAAATATACAACTTTCATAAGTACGGGTACCTAATTTTGACTTGTAATTTTCTTTCTAACTTACGATTACGTACTTACCAATGTACGAGTACATTAAAAGTGTTTAAGTCATGTTTACTTTTGTTGCTTACATAGAACTAAAATAACCTGAGTTATGAGCTAATAAGATTAAAAGTGTCCATTCTTAAATAATTTTCTCATTCTTATGGACAACAAATATTTTATAACTGACGAGTCATTAATATTTTCAGGCCTAACTATACTTGATATTAAGCAGAAATTCACTTAAAATCGCCATTTTGCACAAATTATTGTTCAAACTTTCTCAGGAGAGGGTCCTGGACCACCCTTTTGTATGGGGGCGGGGAGCCCCCAGTACTCCGCACATCTTGGGCCCGCATTATACGTGGAGCCTAGAGGTCTATACTTTCCTAACCCGGCTCTACTAACGCCAACCTTCAGTTTTATATGTCAGATGTCTTGGTAGAATAAAACTGCTATCTGTGTCCAGTGTGAATAAATAAAACCCAAAAATTGGCATTAAGCAGCCCTACTACAATGCATTTCAACAAACAAGGTATAGATGGATTCACTATAAAATGTTTTAATATACTTGTTTTCACTTATTTTTAAGTGTGCCGTTTTTGAGCAATGTTATTTGAACATTTTAAACTACAGCAAATTTGTTTTTGGTTGTGTTGTTTCAGTTATTATTCCAAGCTGTCACTATTTAAAAATTTGAGATAGTAAGGATATACACGTATTGATATAAAATTGTATAAACAAAAAAATCCATGGTAAAATTACTATACAAATTAGTTTTTACCAAGGGTGTTTTTGTTCATACAATTTTATTTTAACATATGGCTATTTAGTATAACAATTTGGGCAAAGTTTAACAGCTGTACCAATATCAAAGGCATTGGATTAAATCAATATAATTTCCTGACTTTATTCAGTTGTAGAAACAATGCCTTACAATTCTGGATAGGAATTTTGAATCACACTGTTTGCTGTAAGCAGTGGATATCACCCAGAGATCGGTCAACATCGAAGATCTCTCCCCTTCGGAAAGGACTAATTCCCTCAAATCATGCATGAACTCATCATTATGATCATAGAGCAATAATTAATTTTCTGTCTACCAGACCTAATCTGAGATGTGTTAATTACCAACACTATTGTGTAATCTATTGTAAGCTGTATAGGAGTCCCCCAGGGCACCATATCTGAACTAGACACAATTAATTAATCAACTAATAAGATGATAATTGGCAATATAGCTCTGTAATTACCGTGGAGTATTACACATTTATAAACCAAAAGATAATTATTTATAATGTTTAAACCTTTTACCTGTGTGGGTTTGTTTGCTCCTCTTAATTGTAAATTAGATGACTCATAGATATTTTATTAGATATAAACAATGACCATTTTACAATAATGTTTTATATTGGGGCTGGGCTTGGATAAAAGAAAGAAAGACAGATTTAATCCTTGGCATACAAGATGCATAGGAATACAAACAAAAACATATAACAAATAAACAAAAAAACAACCAAAAGTTCCAGGAAAACAACGCTATTCTTCACATATTTTTCCATCAAGTAGTCGGAGAAGAAGGCCTCCTTCAGGAGATACTTTTTAATTTTGGTCCGGAAAATGGACGACACTTCTTGCTTCAAGTTATCTGGAAGTTTATTATACAATTTTAACGACGCATAAATTGTATTTTTAGTATTGTTATAGTATTCAAATTAATAATATGATTAACTAATCTATTGTTTTCTTTTATTCATACTACCAGTATAAAAACTGGAATTGTGAGTTGGCATTTTAATATTGTTTTTTGTTCTTAAATTATAGGTAATTATTAGTAAATTAGTTGTTTGATGAAATATCCAGAAGTTGGTTTTTTAAATGGATTAGACACTCAAAAATGTATATACAAGGTAAAGTCATAATATTGTGTTCAATAAAAATTTGCTTACAACTAGATCTCCTTTTAATATAATATATTCTTATAGCTTGGTTTTGTTTTACAAACAACTTTTTAATACACAAACTTTCTTTTCCCTAAACAATTATTCCATATCTGAGATGTGGGAATATATGAGCATAATAAATATTTAGCATAATCTGGATATTTTTAAAACTTGTAAACTGGTTTATTATAAATATACCAGTGCATACTTTACAAATAACTAAATCAATTTGGTTCCTGTATTTTAAGTTTTTATCAAAATTTAAACCCAAGAATTTAACTACGTCATTTGATTAATTAATTCCTATCAGATTAATTCCTAAATGTTCTGGATCTAGTTTTTGATTTTCAATTTTATTGTTTATACAAAATGGCATTAGCTTTGTTTTTGATTATTTTTTATTTATTAAATTATTTTTAATTTATTTTTGTCAAACCATTGGAGTATATGTCAGTGAATGTGTCCATTTCCAACTGGGGTAAAGATGAATGGGAAAGAATGTTCGAAGTGTCATCAGTGAATAGAAATAATTTAGAATTCAACAGGTATGTGGAAATATCGTTTATGTAAATTAAGAATAGTACAGGTCTAAACACCAACCCTAGATTTAAACTTGGAATAAATGTATTGAACATATAGCACGTTAAACTGACATAACTTCAAGTTTATTGGAGGATATTTTAGTTATTTCATTTTGTTTTAAAGAATTAATTTCAACATATTGAGTCCTTTTATAGAGGTAAGATTCAAACCACTTTAATATTTTGTCTCTTATTCCTATAATGCTTTGCCAACAAAATGTTAATATACCCCAAACTTTGATTTTATGATTTACTATATTTCTGACATGTAAATTAAGAATAGTACAAGTCTAAACACCAACCCTTTTCATTCATTTTGGTTTAAAGAATTAATTTCAACATATTGAGTCCTTCTATAGAGATAAGATTCAATACTTTAATATTTTGTCTCTTATTCAAAGTTTAACTTTGTTTTAGATTTACTGTGTCTGTGTCAAAGAATAAACCGACTGTGTTTTGTTTACTGTCCAGAGCATCAATTACACTATTGGAAAGATCATACATTGCATCAATTGTAGATAATCCAGGATGAAAACCATATTGGTAAGGTATAATTTATGTTATTTTGTTTTAGAAAACTAAGTAATCTACTGTTCATGATCTTTTCAAATGAAGAATGATCTTACTGAATGAAGAAAGTAATGTAATTGGTCTATAGTTCATAACATCAAACCGGTTGCCTTTCTTGAAAACAGGAGTAATTTTTCCATTCTTAAGTAAAGAAGGGAAAATGCCATGTTGGAACGAAGAGTTGATAAGAAATGCTAATGGTGTGGCCAATTCCTCAGAACAAAGTTTAATTAATTTGTTAATTAATAAAGTTAAAACCTATTTAAGAAAATACCTAATTACTATAAACTGTTATAAAACTTATATATCGAGATGATTCTTATTTAGAGTGTTTAAACATTGTGTTATAAAGGGGAAAATCTTAGTTTGTACAAAAACCACAGTTAGCTCTTCAAACATAAAGACAAGTTATTTAAATATTTTGTAAAATCTTAACTATGTACGTACTACAAACCTTCATTATCTCAAAACACTAAGTTTAGAGCTTATCTATATAATGTTGTTATTTATTGAAAAATTAAAGTTAAAGTAAATTTCAATTAATAATTAAATAATTTTATATATTAATTAACAATTGTCAATATCTTTTTTTACTAATAATGTACAGGTTAACTTTACTATGTTATATGTGCATGTAAAAAGGTATGCTTTAAGGCCAAATCAATAAAGAATTTTTGAATTGAATGTAAAAAAGTATATTAACAAGTCAAACGATAACATGTTTTGAAAAACAATTTATTAACTAGATATACGGTATGGTGTTTTGATGTTAAAACAAAATTACTTTGTATATCATATCATAGGTTATAACAGTTTAATTTCAACATGGTGTTTAAAATCAGGTCACATACTCAGTGTGTACAACAAGTACAAGTACTTGTACTACAACAAGTACAAGTAAAACATGCCCAAGTCGCATCCTACTGTGTTCTGACAGCCATGGTAGAGATTTGTCTTTTCATATCAACAACTTTGTGGATCCCTAACTACATTGCAACTAGCTTTGTAAGACCAGGTGGAATTGCTGAGCAGATATTGAACTCAGGTGATATTGAAAAGGAAAATTTAAAAGCTAATGATTTCTTGGCTCTAATGTGTGGTTCAAACGATGTTGCTTCAATGATGCTCAAAGTGCTATACATTCAATCATAGCTACATTGAACACATTTTCCAACTCCAAGGTAGTTCTAGTGGATTTACCTACTACACATGACTTAAAAAGCTGGTCATGTGTTAACGATGAGATTAAGAAGACAAACAAATACTTATGTTGTACTAGGGCCAAAGTTTTGACTCACCTCTCAAAATATGTACAGGAACTCAATATAGTTGAAATGAAAAATAGATTATATGATTGGTTGATTTTGATCCCATTTTACGATATCCGAGAATTCTTTGCTGTCGATACAAATATGAAAATGTAATGTACCTGTAAAGTTAAGTAAAAAAACCTGATTGTCTATATTGTTAATTTATTGTAAGTGAGCCCCGTTGATTCTTTTGATTATAATCAATATTTTAATGTTCATGCTAATGTTTGACTTGGTCTATTGCATGTATTTGCTTAGTGACAAATAAAAAGATTTGATTGATTGATTTGAGTGTCAGCTCCAGAGAAAACTTTGGAGGTCTATAACTCGGGAAAATATTATATATTTCACTAGCAGAAATATTTTCCGCATTTCTCACCCCTCATTCTACCAGTCTTCCCCCACTTCCCTGCAGTCCAATTTGTTGTTTTCCCACTGTCTATTATCACTCAAAACTCTTAACTGTTCATATGTTTAACTTTGAGTTTAGAAATGGAGTATTTTTTCTGGACTATACAAATTATACAGATATTACAAATCCGTCCGATTCCTCTTAGTGATTAACAAAGCTGTCAGTGATGGCAAAAACGGTAAGACACAAAAAGTGAACTCCCCATATCAGATTTACCTGTGTTCAATCCTTACAGAATGAAAACTAATTTTAAATATCAAACAACCAATATTGTAAAATTATTACAATTTAATTAAAAAAAAATTTTATAATGTTTTTTTTCTACCAAAAGGGAATAGGAAGGAAAGCAAGCTCACCTGGATAAAGTTAACACATAAGAGAAGACAGTTAGTGTTCTTTTATGTGTTCCTACTTTGTTCAGGTGTGCTTGCTCTCCTTTCTATTCCTTTTTGTTAGCATATCGTGGACCTAGTGCCCTATTTCTTAGATATTGGTTTTTTAATATTTAAAATTAGTTTTCATTGAAATAAGTCAGTTAAGGAACAAAGTGTATAACAAAAAAGTCTTCTCACAACAATCAAAAAGTTTATTTGTATTTTTGAAAGAATATAAGCACAAATAAAACAAAAAACACATCCACTGAGTGAAATATCAACAATTAAACTGCCCTTACTTTCTTAAAATGACGGTTCAAATAAACTATTTGGGCTTTGCTCTCCAACTGTGCCAACTCTTGAACTGCCGGAGCCATCTGGGAAACGTGGTTCTCGTAACCAGACCCTGAAACAGCACAATGCGATCATTAACTGTTATATACAAAGCTTTGGAAGGACTCTGCATCATGGGCACTTTTTTTATTTTTGACAACAGCTTTGGTGTACTTACCAGCATTCTGCCTCTTCTGACCGTAGGTAACTTTCCCATCAAACTCATTGACAGGTATATTGATATCAGGTTCAACCTGTTGGATTGTTACATTCAGATGTTCTTCTATGTCTGCCAAATACTGAAAAAAAGTATAATCACTATAAAAACAAGATCAATGAAAACAATGATGCAAATGTCAACTGTTAAACTTAACCAATAAGAGTTAATTATTTTAGATTTTGATTCAACATTTACACTTTAATAATAATTGAAAAAGCTAATACTGGTATTACAAAAGAAATTACTTTAATTTCTATGATACACTTTGAAGTTATTGGATCTAGAATAGCTGAGCCAAAGTATAGGATATTTATAATGTGACCAAATGAAACAAAAGCCAATACTTTTATGTTTCATTTGGGCAAATTATTGGTCCTATTTTAACAGGGAGTCTACTTGGCATGCTATATAAAATTCCCAACCTGAATGCAATGAAACTACTTGTAAAGAACTACTTTCAGTGTTAGAAGCAAAACAGCTATTGCTAGAAAGAGCCAATTAATGGTGAAGACTGAAGAGTAAAAACAAGGAACTATTGTGACTTAAAATAGATTTTTGTTACCTCCGTCAATATCCAAAAAAGTTGTGTTGAGGGTTGTCCTAACCTAATTTAAGTCAAATTGATATCCAAGGGACGAATAATGAATTTTTATTTAATTATTGTGGGACTAAAGGGGAGACATCATAGTCCAGGGTGAAAACAGGAGCTTAGTGATGGCAAAACACAAAGGTATTAGAAGTATTTGGTAATAAAAGATAGCTTGTGGTAAGCTCAAATTATACATACAGCAGCAGTGGGCTGTTGTGAACACTAAAAACTAAAAAGAGCATATCATTGGTCACCATAACCATTGGTGGTAAAGCGGGAGTTGATCGATACGAGGGCTGTTCAGAAAGTAGCAGACGTTTTGGCCTAGCTTTGCAGTGCACGGGGCTACAGCTTCCATCTTGGTGCCAAAACACGCCTAACTCAGTGCGCATTTAGCTATAGTAATGTGAGGTCTGTGATGCTTTTACTCTGCTTACTACTTCTATTGGAAATTTGCATGACAGTAGAAAATCCTGCCAGCTGTAAAGTACTTTTAGTAATTTGGTTATTGCTTGCAAAAAATCACAAACATATTGAGATTTATCCAAATTTGACAAGCAGGTCAGTGGTATTTTTATTTTTTAAATGGCCGCAGCAGGTAAGTTTATGAGGAAAACGTTCATATTAGGAGCCTAAGCGTTAGTAACTGATTAACTCGCAATGAAAGTTCTGAGACAAGATTCTTGAATATCGATATTTGTGAAGATTAGGCATCACGAGAAAAGGGCAATACAGTTATCAAACATACTATCAGTAGGAATGAAAAAGATTTAAAATTTGCTATGTAGCGTTTAAAATTTGCTGTACTATATTCGGGTATAAATCAGTGGTTGATGTCACAGGTGGAGGATTTCTACAGACAGTATTGGAAAACTGGTGCCACGTTACAATAAATGTCTTAATTTAAATAACAACTATGTAGATAAATAGCTTAAGAAAATTCTTTCAAACATATATAACCAAATTTAATTTTATTACTAAAGAAATTTGAAATGACAACTTTAAAATGTTTATTCGGACCAAACGAGACTTGAAAAAAAGTTAATTTCGTTGTATTTTTTATTTTGAAACGTCTGTTACTTTCTGAACAGCCCTGTGAGTAATAATAGCAAACTGGAAGTTGCAAGTGTAAGCATGGGATTTATCTGTAGTCAAAGCGCCACCAACATACGGAACCAAACTACTGTCGCGGAAACAGGGTGTCCAGCGTTCAGAGAAAACCAAATTCCCGTATTTTCCCGGAAAAATGTTGCTGACTTCCTGGTTTGGCCTACTTTAAGAGAGTCATAGTTAATCCCGCCAATTGTGGTTTTCGTGACAAAACCACAACTATTTTTAGCGTTAAAAACGAAATAACAAGTTTTGTTACTATCGCGGCGATTTCTTGACTCTTCGCTAAAGCTCCACGGGCAAAATTGGTAACGGACTTACCGAACTCCCACTCTTAATACTTCTGCGAAAATTTTTAATTTCGTCGGCAATCTCTTTCTAGGCTCATCAACTGCATCTGGTAAAACACATTTATATAGTCAAAGAGGCAAAATGGGGCATTGTGTTGGGCACTGAAAAACCACAACTATTTAATGTTAGGCATTTGATTCAATGAGAATAGATAATATGAAGAGTATATTCTGCAAACTATGTGTGGTACTGATGTTGTTTAGCAACTGTAATGTACCTGGCCTTCATTGTACCAGATGCAGCAGCCACCCTGGTCGGTGAGGCGAGTGTTCCAGCAGTTACGACCACGAGAGGAACACCACTCGCCATGGAACCAGACCTTCTCCGGTACAGTTGACACCAGTGAGATCGCCAGCCCCATGCGCTCAGCTCGCCCCACTCGCCCAATACGGTGCACATAGTTGCTCTTCTCATCTGGCAGCGTCATGTTTATCACTGGACAAAGGAATGTTAGTAGGTTTTCAGTGAATATTCTATATATGGTACATAAACATGCAGGCACACACAGCTACTGTAGGTGTCTACCTACTAAAGGTTACATGACTCTTCTACATTTCCTTTAAGAAATCAGAAGTAACCATCTTAGAAGTTGGGGTTGGGATCAGATCAGCCAAACAGTGGTTGTTATTCAAAGACTACACCAGGACTTCCGACTGGAAAATGACAGAATGGGGGCATGCCTACACTGAAATGTAGAGCAGAATCTAACCTGAGGTACACCAGGACCGACTGGAAAATGACAGAATGAGGCATGCCTCACAAAGAGTATCTGACACACTGGAAGAATGGGAGGCTCGAATTGCCGCCAATACCAGCAGGATGACCTCCCAAAGGGCCAGGCGACCTGTAGAAGTAAATGAGGCTGTTTTACAGTAAAGGAGAAGATGGTGAACAAACAGGCAAATGAAATTGATTTTCTAAAGATAAGAAACTATTTTTTTTTACTTTTAATTTGCATCTTTCTTAAAATTTACACACAGCTAGGTTAACGAAGCCCCGAGGCAAAGCGTGGGTACTCCCAGCTAGTTTAAATATAAAATATTAGTAGCTTAAAGTCAATATATGACCTTATAAGGTAATAAATGCACCAATATATGTCAAAAATCTGCCTAATCCAAATTTTCGCTAATCCGAACAGGATCGGTCCCAATTAGTTCGGATTAGCGGGACTCTAGTGTAGTAAGGAATTTAATTTGACCCAGTTGTCAACTCAAAAAGAAGCTACCATATATACTTGAATCTAAGGCGCACTTTATTTACCATATTTTAGGCTCTAAAATAAGGGTGCGTCTTATATGTGGTGCCTTTAGACTTCATACAAATGCGATGAAAATATTCAATTCATTTGAAGAGTTACAAAAACACTCAAAACATTGACAAAAACATTCAGGTAGGCCACAGAGAGGTAGGAAACACAGGAACAACAACAGGGTTGCGTATTGCGTTGCCTGTTTTGAAGAGTGGAATGAAAGAATAGTTGAAAAACAGAGAAAGTGACTAGAGCGGGCTAAGAATTGCGTCTTATTGCATTTGTGTTCTCCTTCCTTCTCCCCACCCCTTGTATGTAGGTTAGTAGGGGATGCAGTAGCATATAAGAGGGAGATACGCATATATTGAAAAGCAAACACTAGCGCTTGGAAATATGGATAAATCACCAGTGGCAAAAACATGAACTAACTGACTACAAAGAATAGTCCCTCGCCTGACCCCAGCCCCCAGGTGGTCCATTATCCCTCTACCTGCCTTCCTTATCTACTTGCTGGTGACCCTTGTATGCTAATTTGATAATTATTTCAAACCCAACATTTTTTGTGATGCGGGAGGGGCAGTGGTGGACAAGGCAGAGCAGGGGTTGGGATGGGAGAGGGGAGGCAAGTGTGATGCATTCTTTGTTCTGCTTTTACCTCTTGACAGCTGCAGCTGGCAATTACGTCACTGGTTGCTAAGGACGAGTCAGGGGCCTGACAAATCATAGCCCTCTAATTTTTGAAATGATAAGCGGGTGCGTCTTATAATGAGAATGTAGAGTTTTTACCATATATTCAGGGGAAATTTATGGGTGCGGCTTAGACTCGAGTATATACGGTATATATGTAATATTTTGGACTTATAGTGTCTGTTCCAAAAAATCCTGTGTATTTAAAATTTCCCCTTCCCATCCCAAAATTCGCCCACCCTTATAATAAAGAGAAATCAAATCAAGCAATCCAGATTTTGACTCTTTTATGTTTGCAACTGTACAAAAAAATAGGGTCAATTAAGGATAAGTGCTAAACTATCTTAAAATATTCTCTCTACTACACTGCAGTACTTTTTCATACAACAGAACTCTAGTACAACTTTTGAGCCTCTTTAATTGATGATAAGTTAATTAAAAGGAGTGAAAGGTACTTACTGAAAGGTAAACCGGAGATATCTAGACCCCTAGCGGCGACGTCAGTACAGATCAAGAACTTGGCCTCTTGTCTCTTGAAAGTCTCCAGGTTGGCCTTGCGCTCGTGAGGCTTACGGTCTCCGTGCAGACACACACATGAGAAGGGGTTGCTCCGATTCCCTGCTCCCCCACCTACCACACACTTGTACATCTTACTTACTGAAGTACACAGAACTGTAGTCATATCAGGTGCTAGATCAAATCGTTTCACCTCTATAGACACTATCAAGCATGTTTTTAACACATTAAATACTTCACTCATCTCCATTTAATTTACCGAGCTTGTTTGAGATATCTGAGCTGGGTCTCTTGAATACGATTCACTCAGCTAGCTGGTTTGACTTCATTTGACAATATCAACATGTATTTACTGGACTTACAACCCATTTTTAAGAGACTTCAAACAAGAGTCAAGGTCATCATTATCTTCAACTTTTTCTTAATCAAACCTTACCAGCTAGTATTTGATATGTTGAATCGAACCACCTAGGGTTTCTTTTTAAATATTTATACAAAACTGTGTTTTCTTTTATCGATTTAATAATACAATTTGAGTTTGTAATTTGCTAATAATGGAATAAATCAGAATAACAAATTGAAGAATATTGTAACATGAATGTCATTCTATAGGCATTGCTATAATTTTGTGAAAATCTACTACTAATTTAGATTTTGATTTAAGAGTAAAACCAAATACCTACTTATCTGGTTGAAGTACTTTTCCAGATTATCACAGTCAAGTTTAGTTCTACAGAAAATAATTGCTCTGTCCATCTTGTGCTTGTTGATTGCTCTTATACAATATTCTCCCTTTAACATCTTCACTGCTTCTGACAAAGTTTCTGTAACAATCAAAACAGGTAACTACCTCTTTTATGAAAGAGATATTATCATTGAATTGATACACTGTAGAAGGTCAAGTGTATGCTATAACCTTTTCACAATTGGCTGTATTTTCAAGTAGTTTGCCCGAGGCAGTCAATAAACATAATTTTGGGAAGCTAAAGAGACGAATTTCCCAAAGTGAAAACTAAACTTTTCCACCTGAGATTGAATACAAGAAACTTGATTGTTCAATCCTACCTAATCTCCAATCCAGGGTGGTAATAATCTACTTCAAAAATGGGGTTTTATGCTATAAAAACTGCATTTACAATAAAATTTTAATCAAACTTGATATAAAATTTATGTGACTTTAACCAACAAGAGTATCAAAAAAGTCCATTCAGCATAAACAAGATGGCGGTTAAAAGGCAATTTTGCTAACCAAGGTGGGTTTTACCTGCAGTGTTGTTGCCGGGCCTGACATTATCACTGTGATGGACTCCGTCAGTCTGCATGTGTTTGCGGAGGTTGTGCCATGCATTGTCCTTCTGAGGATCCACCATGACTACAACGTGATGCACCGTCTCTGGCACCGCATCCTCCCCCTTCAAGTCCACCCACGTCGGGAAGTGCATCAGTCTTTCCTGAACAAAAATTATTATAATTTAAGAAGTAAAACTTTTTGGAGGGCTGGGCTGGATAAGTTTTACGCAAGACTTTTTCAATGTAAATATACAATAACAATTGGTAAAAGAAGCAAACAATAAATGTTATTTGTTTGAGTTTTAAACCCTTGGGCTCCCCAGTCGGGAGACAGTACATTCCTCTAAGCAGTTAGGTTTTTCCTGTTAGGGTCCCAGCAGATGGACTCCAGGATCCATCAGTCAGGGCTTCATTATTGATACCAAACTACAAAACTAGGGCTAGTGATTATATACAGAGGCTTATGTTAGGCCTACAGCGTTAGGACAGCAACGGGTTTGATTCCCCTTGGGCCCCTATGGTTTCGGCATTGGATCACTAAAGATATTACGGCTCAATAAATCCAATGAGGTGACAGCCAGCACTTTTTTAGCTTGGTAAGATAATAATTTGTGTCCTTATGGATGTAGACTGATGTGCAGTTTTCACCGTTGCAAATAACAGTTTCGATACAATTTAGCTTGTTGGGTCGAACCATACACACAGGTTTTAATAAGTTTGTATTTGATAAAAAGTTATTCAAATGAAAAGGGTGAAAGAGATATTTACTGCCTCTGTATGTTTCATTTGATTAATACTAAACATACTTACAGCCATTTTCTTGACTTCAAAAGCATGTAGTGTGGCAGAGCAGACTATCATCTGCAGGCGTTTGCCGTCTGAGGTGATCTTGGGTATCTGGCGGTGCAGGCGGTCAATGAGTTCAGTGTAGCCTTGCTTGAGCAAACCGTCCGCCTCGTCCAGTACAAAGAAGCGGCACTGTGTCAGCGAAAGTTGGCCACCAGAGATCAAGTCTTCCATGCGACCTGGCGTCCCAACAACTATGTCTACCTGACAAACACAGGAATCCAGTTTAGCTTTTGTTTGCTTAAGAATAATCTTCTTTTTACAGTTAAGTTAATGAGTCATGCTATTTTATAAGGTTGAAAATACAATTTTGCATTGCAAACCACGTTTTAGTTCCATCATGGAAATGGACCTGTAACAAGTGGTGGTTTATGGTGCTAGAATCTTTGTGCCATCAAATTGTAAGGACCATGTGCAAGTTGTTGATATCTGCGCATAAATTACAACTTTGTCACTAGCATACGGTACCACTTATCCTCCAAGTAGAACAACAACAGGGCAATATACAACATTGTCACAGAACAAGCGGTATGCCTGCAGAAAGATCGGCCCAATTTTAGCTACCTAATATGATTTGCGGCAACAAAGTTCTTAAATAAGAAGCAGCTAATAACAACTAAAGCCTGCTTATGTCGACCAATAGAAACCCAATAGGGAAAAATGTGAACATTATTTGTAGCATGCAAGTGACTGGCTTAAAGCATGATGAAACATGATGGGTTAAAACTAATGTGGAAAAGTCCCAAAATTTTCAACATTGAAAATCAGCGTTGTTGAATCAAGGGAAAAATATTACTCGGAGATTTTTTTTAATTTTTGGACAGGATATGTTTTTGCTATTTATGACTTTTATAAGCACTTGCAACCTCTTGCCAGTAACATAAGAAGTCACACAGATTTTGAAATGCTGACATGAAGCGTTCCCAAAATGTCAGACAGGAAATCTGAGAATTCAAATTGAGGGAATTCTTATTTTGACCTCAATTCATCCAGTAAATAAAAAAAATGTTGGTATAATGCTCACAATTTCCATGTGATAGACACCTGCCAACATGGAGAGTAACAATCCAAAAAAAGAGGCTTATTAACGAAATCATATCCTATTACTGTAATAATGGCTTTGCTTTCCAAAAAAATGTGGAAAATACTTACTCCTGCATTTAAGGATGAAATTTGATCCTTAATTTGTATACCCCCTACGACTAGCAGTTCTTTAATTCTGGGATTTTCCAAATGCTTCTTAAATTTCACAATCTGATTGTAAGTTTGCTCTGCCAATTCTCTAGAAGGCTAGAAAAAAACAAAACTGGAATAACATATTTACAAAGTGGGTATAATAGCTCAGTTTCATTATAACACATAAAACTTTGTTTTGTACAGTTTATATGACAGCTACAGAATGAATCCTAAAACAGCTAGCTAACCTAAAACTAAACTTTATTCTTAATTTAGGAAAATTAAAACAAAATGATAACAGTTTACATTACTTTAAAAAATCTGTAATTCTTTTGTATAGTTCATGATGAAATAGTAAATTATTATTTATTTCATATGTTAGAACCTGCAAAGTGTAAATCCCTTCTTGAAAGGTTGGCTTTTCTTTGTGCCCAGACTTGAATAAGCTATTTTAATTGTTTTCTAACACTCCAGGCTACTTTTCTCCCTTTAGTAACTCCCTTCTAACTAACTTTCCAATCAAACACTTTTTCTAAATGTGTTTCATAAATATCCGTTTGTGTGATACATCCTTCTTTTAAATCTTCCTTAACTGACACCATTTAATTGTTTCAACTTTCCCCTTACTTTGAGCTTCATGAGATTCTAAAAATTTGCTTAACATTCGTTTCAACACTGTTAGTTGTCAAGTTTTTTACTTTGTCCTTACTCCAGATGCAATTTTGAGGTTTAAATTGTCTGTGAATCTTTTAAATATTTGACACCATGTTTGATCAGTAAGATTGTAATAATAAAAATTAAAAAGAATTCTCTCCCTCTCTCTCAATTTAAAAAAAACATTTGAAATGACAGATTTTCCGTGCAGCCTGTTCAGATTAACCATACTTTTGGATTATTGGAGTTCAGACTAGCGGGAGACTAGTAGGTAGTTGTATGTAACCAACTAGAGGTGCCCAAAGGAAAGAGGCATGGCACCCGGAGCGCCATCAAAAGTTTTTGGGCATCACAATTTTGGGGAGGATTCTAAAACTACAAATTAAAGGCACAATCTGTGAGTAAAAGTGTGAACATTTGAATAGGAGCTGTTTTTATCCTCTAAACTCTTGGAAGTCTTAAGGAGCCTTTAGGAATAATCTTAAATGGAATGGTCAGCCAAAGCCTCGATGTACAGGCGATAGGAGAGGTAACTGTAAAGGTATGGTATAACTATTCATTGATACTCAAAGAGTGTCCTCAAGCCTTTGATGTATGGTGCTGCTCACACAGATTTTTACTGGTAGTGGAAATGAGTATGTCTTGTGTCCTCAAATTATAAATATTCTATTCACTATACTTTTTTATGAGCATTGGCATCGTTATATCTTGCTTGAAAATCAAGAAAAGAAGGACACAAAAGAAAACTGTTTTGGTTCATATACCTACATAGGATAACTAGGCTTATACCTATTTTTGGTCAAAATAAATCAAAAGGAGCAAATAAAATGAAGAATTATTTTGAAATGCCTCAGTGGATTCTTGTAACATTTAGTACATGCTATATTGATATGTAATCAGATGAAATTCACTATTTCTAGATAATTTGAATCAGAACTCAAGTTATTATGTAGTTATAGACTACAATCAAAATAAATAACCACATTAAAAATATAATAATTGCAAAATTACCTCAATAATGATTGCTTGAGGAGCATTGTTGACTTTTCTGGTGACTACTGCTGCTTCTCCCGTTTCTTCAGAATGTTTCACATTGTTTTTAGGAGCTTGAGTGACAGCTGTAAATCCTGCAGGAGGTGCATGTTTGAAAGGCTGAGCTCCAAAATTGAATGTCATTTCAGCATTCTGGAACCAATTACAAAAACAGGGTGTTGTTGCCACAATAACTATATACCTTCCAATTTTCATATGCTCAAATTTTAATGACATGGAATACAACTATAGGGACAGTTAAAGTTTCAACTTTCTACATAATAAACAATATTTTAGCTCTTTGGCAAAATTTAAAAAAATAATTTAATTTTTGGAACCTTGATTGAGTTGACTGTTGATTCTATACAAACAAGTGGCTGATGCAGTCCAATTTGATTCTAGAAAATTTGTTTAAGTCTGCTGTGGAATTAAGCGGTGAGAAATGTTTATCTTTTTCCAACTTTGTGATGCTAATAACAAATTATAATAACGAACCAATAACAACACAAACTGATATATTCATGGATTAATAGTCAAAACAGACTATTATAAAGGTTTATTAAATAATAAATGTAAATTTGTGTTTGCTATTTTATAAACTGAACTACACTGTCAATGTCCACTGCAATGTTTGTAAATTGTTAAAGGAAAAATTGAAAAAGGAAGATCTTATTTGTCTACTTATTTTATATTTATCAAGACATTGTGAAGTAGTTTCACATCCCCTTGTTCAATGTCTACGACTATAGGGTCAACAGGGCTATTATTTTAGTAGTGGCAAACTCACATTGAGTTAGGCTATCCAACAATTTCCAAATTGCATCTCTTCTGTGCTTTTTTAATAACCTTCATATTTAGTAGATGACTAGATGGTATTCTTATTTAATCTCAAAAACTCTCTCATTTTACAATACAGGAATCAAAACCAAATTAATTACTAACTAACCTTTAAAACGACTGCTGGGAAAAATGCACTGTCCCTCAAGGCAGCTGGTATTATGAACGCGTTGCCGAGATCTTTACCATTCTTCGAGAACTTTACAATCATGGAGTCAAGATCCAAAAAGCAGCCAATAACATCATGCATTCCAAAAGCTTCTCCGTAGCTGTCGAACTGTTTGGAAGTTGACTTCTTACCGGTACCTCCAAATCCGAATCCGTATTTGTCTGTGCCTAGATCTAGACTGGCCTGTCAAAATGAAACATAACAAATTATACAAGACTACAGAGTATATTTGCACACTAACTTGTCTTGGCTATAAAGTCAAGATGAATAAACTGAGAGGTTTCAAATACTTAGTTGTAGGTACTTGGCCTGCTCAAAATCTGCTAGATATGAATATATTTGAACATTTTTACCCTTACCTTAGTTTTTCTATAGAAAAAAGTTAAGTCAGGATACCTGTATTTCATTACTTAGACTGATGTATGCATTTACATACAAAACATTTCAAACCTACTAGAAATTCCAACAAGCTCCCTGGGGCTTTTCACACTTAGTTTACTAATAAGTGTTCAACACGCTTAAAACTTGTTTATTCTTAATACTGATGCTACTATAAATTATTTTATGTAATGTCTCATCACCGCCCAAAAAATAATAAGTGTTGAAACCACGTTTACTAAGTAGTTTTAGCCCCTAAGCATATGGGTTTCAGAAAAATATTTATATGCTGAATAAAAACTGCAAATTAATAAAGATCAAACAAGATAATAAAGATAACAAAAATTACCTGCTGAGTGGACCATCCAACTCTACAGAGGCCTTCGTCTGTGACGATGGCTTCAAAGTAGTACTTGCCACTGCCCTGCACTCCCTTGTTGGCTCGACAGCCGTGCCACTCCTTCTGCTCTCGGACTGGCAGCGCAGACCGTCCGGAGTGATTGCCATTGCATGTCCTCGGTCCCACAGGTTCAACATCCAGTTAGGTGCTACGACATTATTTTACATTTAGATAGGCTACTCAATAATAATGTGGATTCAATATAACTTTTTTGTCTTACTGAAAAACGGCAGTACAAACCAAAACAAAAATATCGTCTTTAAACAACCCTTAAGGGGCATACACTACGCTCCCGGCGTGTCTTGCGTCAAAACGGTTTAAAACCGCCAGTATCCGAGCCGATCCAAGACAGTCCAGTCCGAGCCGGGATCGTCAGGGCCTTCTGCACGGATCGGCTCGGCTCGGATTATGTGTGCCAATTTCCAAGTGTGTGGCGCATCACAGTCAGGGACCGGCTCTCAGACTCCCCTAACACTACCTCCTCCTTGTGCACACAGTCTTCTCACTAGCAGTAGCTACGCAGACGTCAGAGTGGTTGGTTTATGGAAAGTTAAAAGTGCGGACAATTCAAACAAAATAAAATAATGAAGGACGAGGCTTGGGAGCATCTGCTTCAAATTACGAAAGAGAAACCCACAAGTGCTGACTTTAGTTTACCAAAGAAAAGGGTGAATAAAATTCAGGGTAGTTTCAGAAAAAGTCGCGAAAGTGCAAAATTGGTTTTTGATGAGACATACCCACCAACATTGTGGTAACTTGACCAAGCACTATCACTGCCGCTGCAACTTGCTTTGACAAACTCATCTTTCCAAATATTTTGCAACGGGTGGAGTGAAGTAGTCACAGTCCAGACTCGTGGACATGAATACAAGTGTGTGGTGAAAACCTCCCGATTCTGGACCGGCGATCCAGGACCGCAGTGTATGGGGCCCTTTACTTCTAGGTAGTGGTAGGTATTGTACATAGAAAAGTGTGTTAAAACTTGACTTATTAAACTATGTTACTAAATAAAAGACAAAAGTACATGTCAAATGGGGATTTTTGTCAACTGTCCATGTATGGCATCCCTGCGCCATTGGATGGTTGGCAGCCCTACTACCAATAGGACAGCAGACATCAAGTAGCTCAGTTTCAGCCAATCAGCGACTGAAGATAGTACTCCACAGCGAGACCAAAATATTTCAACCTAATTATGAAGTTTGGATGCGGTGTAAACTAGATTATAGTTGTGACACCGGCCGCGAAAGCCTTAGAGTTAAGTATAGGGCCTAGCTGCATTTGCCAATCCAGCAATGTGGATTATCAGCTGCTCTAAAAGCATATATTTTTTTATTATATTCAAATCTAACAATGACGACAACACAGAGTTTTGTTGGATTGAATAGTTTTAGTTTATTTGAAAATTCGGGCTGTCACTAGAACTGGTATTTCATATAACTCCGTGATTTGTTCCTTATGTAAGTTTGTTACAATGTTGCTGTTCAAAATTAGGGATCTCCAAGGTTGATTTCGAGACAAATTAATCGGTGTTCTATGTTTTTAACTCCCGTTACTCAAACAGAAGTACTGTGGGTGATTAAAAACTTACAGCCAAAAAAATCAACTAATATTGATGGAATGTCGGTATGGGTTTTAAAACAATGTTTCATGGAACTTATAGAACCAATGGGTTTTCTAATAAATATTTCATTTGAGCTAAGAGTGTTCCAACAATTGTTAAAACAGGCTAAAGTTGTGACGATTTTTAAAAAGGGTCAAGATCAACTACGGGTAACTACTGACCAATAACGTTACTAACTACTTTCATTTTTGGCATATTACGGATTGGTTCATCCCCATTTACCTTTATGGATTATGCTTATGGGGTAATTGCTCTGTAACAAAATTCGCAGGATTTTTGTTCTACAAAAAAGTCATTAGAATAATTGGTAGGCTAAATTTTAGAGAGTCCTACAAGGAACATTTTAAATCCTTATCCAAATTGCCAAAATGCTCTCAGTACATTTTAGAAACTTTGTTGTTCTTAAGGGCTAAGTGTTCTATTGATGTGAACAGTTATCAAAATAATGGGTACAACACACAAAATCAAAATTATATTCCACCAAACTATTATAGACTTCAGTTGTGTGAAACTTCCTCTTGAAGCTGGGAGATTATTATTCAATAAACTTCCTGACAACGCTAGTCATTTTTCAAAAAGTTATTTTTCAAACCGATTCAAAACTAACCTAATAAATTATCTTGTCCGAAATTCATTTTATAAACATATAAACAATGGTGAGGGTTCAAAAGAGTTAAATCTTTGTTTTCATGTGGTCTTACCAGCAAATGAAAAGTGTAATGAATTTATGAATAATTTGTGATGTAACAATGTAAAATATTAAGAAAATATATGATACTTACAGACAGTGCGAGTAGCAGGGGCAGATGAACCTTTGCCTGCCTCTAGGTCTTTGAGAGTTTCCCAGACAATCTGTATGATAGGCAAGCAAAACGCTCCAGTCTTGCCACTTCCAGTCTCTGCTGCCATCAACACATCCCCTCCACCCAGGATCAAGGGAATGGCTTCTGCTTGCACATCTGTTGGCAGCCTAATCACATTTCCAACCTTATTTCACCTGTGTTTTAGTAACCTCTGTTCTTAACATATTACAGGGTGTCTGACAGCAATTCCTAAGCCAAATTCCCTGACTTTTCCAGACCATATAATTGAAAAGTTCCAGGTTTTCATATTGCTTAAGGATTCAAAAACAAATATTTTTTTTAAATTGTCTAGAGGTTTTTGTTAACAAGAAAATACCCTGACTTTTATTAAATTCTCTTACTTCACCCTGACATTCCAGAAAAATTCCCTGATTGTTTCAAGGTTTTCTTGGGGCCACTGCGACCACAGTTCTGAGCTCAAACCCCACAGTTGGCTTAACAGGGGTTTCTGCATTCTGGATGAAATATTAATGATTTGGGTGGGAAAGAAAATATTGTGTGAAATTATCAGCCTTTTTTCTATAATCTACCAAAAGTCACCTGTATCAAATTGCTAGTTCCGATTAGTTCCGAAACTTTAAGATTGATACCCAGTTTGTTTAGTTTTGAAGATTTTGTTAAAATGTCTTTTAAGCATATTGTTGTTTTTTTTAATGGCCAAGAATTGATCCCTCTCATATTTCCTCCTAGACTCTCTTTTAATTTAGAAGATTCTTTTCTGACATTTAACAAACTGTTATGAGTGTTATCAGTTATATTGCTATTTTAGTTCCTAAATTCATCATGCCTTGAGTTTTAGTGTAATGGCATATTAGCTATTCCACCACAAATGTTCACATGTTTTTTGTGAAGGTACATGGCGAAGTTAAAGGAATTTATAAATTTAAGGTAGTGAGTTTTCAGCCGTTTTAATGATTTTGTTCATAAGTTCATACTAATGCACTGCTTTCTTTTTGTCTAGGTGAGATGTGAAAGCGGAAGCTATATTTTGTGTGTCGAACTTTGGAGCCCAGGATTCTTTTTGGGTTGGATAGTGATCCGAATTAACATAGAAGCATTGTTCTACTTATATTTTTAGAACTTCTTTATCAATAAACTCTGATTTTTTGGGTCTCACTCACCTTAAGGTTAGCGGAAGACTAAGATGTCTTGAAGATTGTAGAGATCTTCACGCCAAAAACACACACATTTACACAACAGTCTTCCACACTTCCCGACGTTTCCCAGCACCTGACGGAACTGGTCAGTGGTTCGTCGTTCGCAACATGTAAAAGATCGGATGAAAGCTTTGAAAACGCGGTAAGTTTATAGGTGCCGGGAAACGTCGGGAAGTGCGGAAGACTGTTGTGTAAATGTGTGTTTTTGACATGAAGATCTCTACAATCTTCAAGACATCTTAGTCTTCCGCTAACCTTAAGGTGAGTGAGGCCCAAAAAATCAGAGTTGTTTGATTGACACCTCATCTAATAAACATGTCATTTAAATATAGAACTTCGTACATTGGAAGTTCTTCATATTGATATGTGATATTGCTACGTGATCAATTATAAATTTCCTTAAGAATGTGTTGTTGTATTGAGTAAGAGTGTATATAAGTGTAATGAGATTAGTTTGCATGTTTCAACTAACTAACCTCTGGCCGTTTTTGGCCAGGATATTTTACTGCAATTCACAAACTTTAAAAATAATTGGTTTTTTTATTTATTAGATATTAGTTTATTAGATAAACTAATAGTAATATCTACAATTATTACTCTCCATTACTACAATTCACTAACTTTTCTCTCTCTGGCTAACAAGGCGTTAAATTCCCACAACAAAATCTTCACACGATTTTCGGGAATTCTTGACAGTGTACTTTCTAAGATTTCTTATGTTTATTTACATTCTTCAGGTCTGACTTGTCATTTTGGTTTAATAGCATGTGTGCATTTTTAAGTTTGTTTTTTTTTTTGGTCATTTAAGAGATAGTCTTTAATGTGAAACAATGCAAGTTAATGCAATATTGATTTATTGTTTTTTTTATTAATCTCATCATATAAATAAAGAAATTGTCTATCACCTATTACTAAACTAACTAAAGCTTCCGGTGTAGACCGCGTCAATTGGCTATTTCTAACTTCTAGAAGCTTTAGTTAGTAATGACGCCGGGCGCTTAAGCCTAAGACTTAATTTACCTATTACTAAAGTTTAAAACATTTTAAAGATAAATAATGTTGAAAAGAAATCACTCTTTGGTTAAAATATCTTTATTGATCAAACAAGAACTTATAAAATACAATGGAATTCATATACATAAAGTAGACATAACCTAGGTTTTAATAATACATTTTAAGTAGTTACCTCAATTTTTCCTACTTTAAAATAATTTTCCCTGGCGAGTAGACACACTGAAAAGGTTATACAGTAGTTTTAACCACTAAGGAGCAGTCCCGCTCGGCTACTTCAGTAGCTGCTAGAGTCTGTGTGTTTCTTCGTGGCGCTTGACCTTAAAGACTAAAACCAGTTATAACTGGGTTTTCGAGGGGGTCGTACTGTGAGGAAAGGCTATTAATGTACTTTTTGAAAATATCAATTTGTTCCCCCACTCTGTCCCCTCACCAAGCGCCACGAAGAAACGCACGGACTCTACTAACTGCATGTATGAAGTTGGCAGAAAGTCAACATTGTTTACCATGAAAACTTCATAGCATGAAAACTTCAACTGATTATGTTATGGCAAGCTAAAAATTTCAAACATATAGCTGGTAGATCAGTACGACTGACCAATAAAGCACACAAATCAAACTAATTTACATCACTACATATTCTCTAACTTATACTATATACATTTTTATACTACAGGCCTACAATAGTCTAATATAGCTGTCCAAATCAAGCCACAAAAGAAAATAATAAATTTACATTTTTCTTTGCAATTACAGTGAAATAAAAGTCATGAAGTTTAATTGTTTTTTGTAAACTGTAAGGTACACTGGAGCGATGAAGGCGGTGCGATTTCAAAACCTGAAACATTGCCAAGGCAATGATGCTGGAGCGGTGAGTACGGGAATTATTTTCTACATAATCACTGATAGTTATGTTGATTGCCCTAAATAGAATAGTAATATTTAAAGAGGCCACAAACCTCTTTTTTCTATTACTAAATTATTATTATTATTAAACTATTATTATGTAACATTTTATTTTGAAAATCTGTAAGTGTAGAGTAGTAATGATAACAATTTAAATGGTTTATATTTATAACTTTATTTTTAAAATGTTGTGTAACATAATAAAAATTAACAAAGAAAAAAAAGTAAGTGACCATCACCACAATACGGTTCCCTGCAGAATCACAGTTGAGAAAACTAAAGATTTATATGAAATTGTATTTAGAAAATTGGTAGTTATATTTGAATGATATCTCACCAAAACTATAAAACAATGGTTGAATCAAAATTTGTTTTCAAATTTGACTGAAAAGTATTTATATTGTAAATTTTTTTAAACAGTCTGGTAGTTTGTTAAATAGTTTAATATGAAATTGGGCAGGTAATTTCTGAGACGTATTAAGCCTATGATATTTCAACTTATATCGAGTCATGTCATGGTTTTAACTATTATGGCCAGTTACTAAAATACCAATTTTAATGGAAAAATCATTGTTTTGTATAGTTATGTAAATATGTGGTAATTTTAAGACTTTATATATTTCCTTACAAGAATCCCTAACCTAATTTTAATATTACTCATACAGCTCTTCTTTACAAAATACAAATTCTGAGTTAATATGCTGAACACCAAATAATTATACCATAATATATATATATTTGTTCAGATTCAAAACCTGCACTGTTAGAAACTTTGTTTTTAGAGTAGTTTCTTATTATCACTTAGCATCCCAATAGGATCCATTAGAATCATTATTGTTAGGAAACTCATTGTAGACAAATCGAAACTAGATACACTTCACCGCTTAACCCCCTAACTGCCTCCAGCCCTAGCGTGACCACCGCTAGGCCTCATCATCCGCCGAGTGGTATATCATCACCGGGTTCTCCCCCTCTAGTGTGAATTGCTCATTTTACTGATTTGTACCTTCTCTAAATTGTCACTGCTTTCACCGCTCCAGTCTGTACAGGGTATTTATGTAATTTGCAGGTTTTAACAAACAATGTGATGTCCTTTTTATTTTATAATACACCACATCTCCAGAGACTAGACATAGAGTACACTAATCGATAATGATACAAACATCCAAATGCATGCAATCAGCGTATATTAAATAGATTACTCTATACAATACTGTTCAATCACAAACCATCGTCAAAAGTGAACTCTAACTTTCTGGTTTAACGACAATCTGTTTGGGACAGCTTATTACCGTGGACACTCTGTACAAAGTGGGGTTCATATACAATTAACATACAATTTTGGTACGCCTACTCTTGATATAAGTTTGTACAACATTTTTACTAACACAGACAACAGATTTTACCACAGTATGTTTCTTGTATATTTATTTGTTGAAACTTTGGATCTCACAAACAATGTTAATATTATCATTTACATAAAAGCTTTAAACTTTTATATTTACAAAGGATATGAATTGCACAATAAAAATAGTACCTCCAAACTATGAAAATTAAGTTAAAGCTAATAAACCGTGAAAAACTCACAGCAAGTTGTTGTGCAAATTGTTGGTGCTAACATGTAAAACATATTTGAAATAAAAACTTTGAGAGATTTCATGTTCAACAATTAAAGTAATAGTTTTAGAATTCAACCACTTAAACAAAAGCATTATGCTAAAATTAATTTTAAAGTGGCATTTATAACATTTCAGACCATCATTTAAAATTTACTGGGTATTGAAATTTACTTTGCAAAGATCTGTTGATGAGAGGGAGGTTAAAATGTTGTCTGGGGGTATAAACTTTCCTTTTGCTTTGATACTATCTCTTTTTGCTTTCAGCTTAAGCATTTCTTCTTTGAGTTTATTCAATATGGCATTGTTTGGCTGATTGGGAGCAGCTTTACTCTGCAAACTTGTGATTTGTTGTTCTTCTTGTTTCTTTTCTTTCACACTCTTGACCGACTTGTTGCCATACATTCTCAACAATGACCCCCAGTGTTTCAAGTTTGGATGAAGAGCTTGTAAGATGGCTTGTGCTGCACGTTGCTTTCCTTCTCGTTTGTTCTTACATAGAACTACAGCTTTGTGGTTTCCTACTGTCATTGTGAATTCATCCTCTTTGTTTTTCTTTGAGCTCATTTCATAGTGCACTTGAATATCACCTAAACCCATATTTCTCGACAAACAAGTAAGAAGGATAGCATAAGGAGGTGGTTCAGTGGTTTTAGCACAAAATTCAGCGACCCTCGGATCTTCTATTTTTATCTCGTCAAAAATTGAAAAAGAACTATGTTCAGATGTTTTTGCTGAACCAGAACTGGCATCAAAGTTTCCGTCCTTTCCAATCGTATCTTTGATTTCTGGGATCAAAACTTCCAAAGCTGCTTTTGCCGCTTCATTTTTGGCTTGTTTCTTGCTTGCTCCAAGACCCATTCCATATTGCATGCTATTTATCATAACTGTAGCAGAATACGGTGTAGTAGGATTGGCTAACTCTTTAAATTCATATTTAGGGTGGGTTTTAAGGGCATGTTGTACATACTCATGTAGAATGCAAACATAACTCTTGCCATTTGGGTTGATAATCCATTCTCTTGAACTCTCACCTGGATTGTGGACTGGAATCTTAAGCAACTTTGTGTCACTAGGCAATGTTGGTCTTTGTTTCCTCTTAAAGTCTTTGATAGTTCTCACATATTTTCTTCTAACAGCCCATGTTTTAAAAGGCATTATTGAAACCGTTTTGAACTTGAACACCTTTTCGCAATACTCCCGTAACTCTGACGCTTCGGGTGACTGATAGGCATAATTCTCTTCAGATGTTTCTATTTTAGCACCCAGAAGCTGAATATCCGGTTGATTTGTATTTTCTTGCTGTTTTTCATCCTCTTGTTTCTTCTTAAGTTCATCATCTAATGCTTTCTTATACTGCAAGCAAGGGATGGCACTTAAAGGAATTTTATGGTTACGTGAGCTACCCGGGCCTAGAAAATATGGTCTAGACATTGTGCAAACTCTAGTTTTCTTGTGTAAGTATAAAGGCATGCCACTGTTATGCATTATTTGTATCCAATCTTCAGGCAACAGCTCAAAATGATTATGCCCGATTTCATCCAAGACAACTTTGCGCTTTACTTTCACAACACCTTCTCCTTTGCTGGAGTCTTTGAACTTTTCAGGCAAACCTTCTTCGAGCATTTCATCTATATCTTCAACAGGTAGCCCATCTTCATCATCAGTTCCAGGGTCGCTAAAATTTGATTCCTGCGCATCAACATCTTCACCATCACTTTCTTCCAAATCATCCAAAACGTCAAACTCAATATGATTAGGACTTTCCATCAAAGTGCTTGTATGGTTTGAATCAACTGTTGTTATGTCTCCAGCAGAATGTTCTGCACTTGTTGAACTAGAACTACGTTTCACAAAGGGGCAGGTATTTTTCCCTAGTGTAGTTGGAACATCCTGGTAGATATTGACACTGATTGGACTAGAATTCGAAGAGCTATCACATCTTTTTCTCTTACATGCTTTGCCATAAGAACCATCATCGGAAATTGGTTCTAATGATCTGTTATTGCCCTCACAAGTTTCATAAACACTACTAAGTAGCTCTTGGTTACTGGGTGAGTCTTGATTTTTTAAATCAGAAGCTGAAGTTGGTCTTAAAGTGCTGCAAGTAGGGTTAATATTGACTTTATTGGAAGATAAACTGTCTTGAACATTTTCATCCAAGCGCATATTATTTTCACTCATTTCAAATGACCGATGATTATTGTCACTATCAATAAACCTAGCCATTGTTCTGTAAAGTTCATGGACACTATTTTTTAAATATCACACTCAGTATCTTTGGTCCAATGTTTAGTGGGTTGATGTCAGGCTAACATCCACTTATCTGCAAGGCTGATTATTCTTCGAAAGGTTCACGATTCACAAGGAAGCTCCAGACAGTATCCTCAAAGCAGGTTCCTACGAAAAACACTTGATTCAGATTCAACTCTCTTCTTTTCTTTAACTTAATAATGATATCATGTTGTGACACTTAAGCTCTTAGCATTATGAAGTCTATTGATTTAATTTAGAAAGATTGATATTTTTCTGTTTACTAAAGAACAGTTTTAAGTGATGCAATGAGGGGTGCTTCATTAATTAGCGGTATTATGAATCCAAATAATAACAGAACCACAACAAATATATACTACACTAGAAGTTGATGCAGCCATTTTTCCCTAGACATACTGAAGTCACTGATAACACTTTAAAAAAAAAACGCTAAAACTTTAGTATGAAAAATTATTTATTTTGGTGTATGGACTCGCTTACGCTGTAAAAGGAATCTGTCACCAAATATTTTTTTAAATGTTGATTTGAAACATTTAGATTTGATAATTGTTAATTAGTTCAGGAAGGGCCTGGAATAGTTTTATTCCTGCATGTGATGGCAACATTTCATACATGCGGAGTCTTTGGGAAGTCAGCCTAAAATTATTTCTATACCATGTGTCGTGGTCATATACGAGGTAGTCAAAAAGTTCCCGGAATTTATTTCTAGAAAAACTTAGTCCCAGAAAAAAAAACGTAGTCCCATATGGGAAATCACTTATGCAGCAGTTGGTACTACTCCTAGGGAAAGGGGATGGGTGGTGGGGGTATCACTCAGTTGCCCCGGTTTATGTGTGGTGAGCGCCTTTTGTGTGTCTGTGTTCAGTGTCGGATTTTCCAAATAGAGTATAGTGAACACCGCACAAACATTAAATTTTTTGTTTAGCTCTGAAAATCTTTAGAGATGTTAGTTTAAGCGCACGAAGATGAGACGATGAAAAAGAGTCAGATTCATGATTGGCACAAACATTTTTGTGAAGGTCGCGAAAACATTGAGGATGACCCTCGCAGTGGACAACCTTCAACTGCAACCAACGATGAAAATTTTGAGTGAGTACCACAAGTTGCACGGGCAAACAGAAGAGTAACAGTTGACGAAATCACACTTGAGATCAATTTATCACATGGTAATGACCACAGCATTCTTCACAAACATTTGAACATGTATCAAATCTGTCTACACACGGTTCCAAAAATGCTGACTGCTGATCAAAAAGAAAATCAGATGTTAGGCAACTGGTAAGTTCATTGATATGGCCGATGCTGATCAAGATTTTTTGCAAAACATTGTACCTAACTGGAGGAAACTATATTCTCTTGCTTATCAGTTACTATTTTTATTATCACATACCACGTTGTGACTTGGTCTGAGAGAACATTTAGCTTATGAGAAATCAGGAATGCAAATTGATTTGAGTTTGTATGTACACAAACTGAAGTCATGAATTTTAAAACATGTTTGGACAGCTTGCCATATTTGTCTTTGAATATCATTTTTTTATTCTCAACAGGGTTGAAACAGCATATTAATCATACTTTGTTTTTTGTTGTTTATACTGCAAATTTTCAAAGTTTGAATGGCTACAACTTTTTATAGAATAATTTATTTAAATCCCAGTTTGCAGCATTGTTTTTAGTGAAAATATACCTTTTTAACAATGTACAACTTGCCGTATCCTTTTTCAGAAACTGCATTTCTAACCTCCGTTTTAAGTTTGTTTTACAAATTTGAAACTTTTAACAGCAATAACTTTTGATTGAATAATTTCTGAGAAGTCTTTAAACAGCAAAAACTTTTGATTGGATAGATTCTTAGAAATGCGGTTTGGCCTTTTCAACAATACGCGTTGACTATAGCCATCTGTATAATCCGGTCCTCTAACCCCCGGGGCACTTCACTGGCGCCATCGAGTCAACAAATATGTAGAAAAGTAGTTTATACTGCCTAGAAAAAGCCTGTAAAATTTGGTTAGTTTGTCATGTTCCATTTAAAAGTTATTTAACTATCTCCAGACTTAATTGACATCCTGTAGATTAACAGCAACTTAGAACCTACAAGTTCTTCACCAGATAGATATTAGCTATTTTTTGTAAAATTAATATTTTGTGTGTTTTTTAGTATTTTTTTACTTTTGGCTCTGTCTTTTCATCTTGTACCTACAAATAAACTATCAGCAACTATTCATTCCACAAAAAATACATTATTTTAAATTATATCCAGAAGGATTTGCACGAAAATAAATAAGGTTTGTAATTAGACTTGTTGTCTACAGTTGGTACATGTTCGTAACCAAATCTGTCAATATATAAAGAACATTTATTTAAAAAATGTACACCTTCTTATTGCATAAAAAAGGTGCACAAGTTCAAAGGATGCTTTTAACACAACAAATTTAAATATAAGACTATGAGTTTTCTAAATTATTATACAGATGATTTCTTAAAATTTGGATGCTGGATCTGATTGCAATTGTTGAAATTTCAAATAAAACTTTCTTTTCTAATTAAAAGGTTGACCAAATGTCACTTAAAAATTTATGTCACTTCTCATACAGTCGTCCATGTCCGTCGTCTTGGAGGAGTCTTACAAATTGTAAGGGACTTTTCAGAATCATGGGCAAAAGTCCAGGGGATTTGTCCGGAGGTATGGCCGCCTGTTGGTCCTAACTTCACCTCATTAATAAAGGCATTTATGGTTAAGTGGAAGAGAGGACTTTATAGTCCTAACTTTGCCACATAATAAAGACTGATTTCATTCCATTTATCATTTAATTAATCTCATCAATCCTAAATTACTACTGATCAGATTAAAATACTAACTCCTAACGAGTAAATTGAAAAATACCAACCAATACAATACTGCCTATTTGAAAAAACTTCAAAACTGGTCAACTAGTCTACTACTTGTAAATACAAACTAATTTTTAACTGTATAGTCATTTAGTACATTTATTTGTATAATCATCTTAAATTGAACATGCAGCAAGTAATTACTAATGCTGTAATAAAAATACCTTAGTATAAAATATACTACGGTCATTAAAAATATTATGTTTCTAAATAAATGCAATTTGGTCCAAGGCAATGAAATTCATAGCTAAGATACCCGATCAGTAAATAACTATAGAATCTGATATCATAGACTTGAAATATTCAAGAAATTACCATCACAAGCTGGAGTATTATTGTTTAACAAACTACCACATCAAATTCAAAAACTTCAAGGGACAAAATTATTCAAAACTAAACTTAAGAATTATTTGACCTCCAACATCTTTTATAGTGTGCAAGAATTTTTAGATCATCCGACTACCACTTGAAAGGTCTGGAACAATTATTGTGTTGATTAATAGGATATTAAGTAATAAAATTAGTTAAATGGCTAGAGGCTTGTATTTTTAATTAAATAATGTTAAATTTAATCTTTTTTTATATTAACCAAAACAAAACATTTTTTGTAATAGTCAATAAATAAAATAACTTATATAGTCTGAGGTTCTCCTCACCCATACGTAAGTAACGCTATGAGGTGAGTACTTCCGGTCGACCTCGAACTCACCAACTTTTAAGCCCCTAATTAGAGAGTAGAGAAAAGGTAGCCTAATCCTGACCACGAATTCACCAACTTTTACCTTCTGGTAGACATCGGGTGCTGGAAGGGTGCAAGCGATCAAGCGTGAACGGAATGTGACCGCAAGGGCAGAGACTGACGTTGAGCCCTCATGTACGCAAAATACGTCCGTACAATGAATCTAATGCCACGTTGCATAACAGTAAACTGCCAAAGTAAAAAGTTATGTAGTTTGAAATTAAAGCATATTGTATTTTTGAACCACATTAATTTTAATTTTTAAAATACATGTTTCGCCTCAGCATCATCAGTACGAATAAAAATAAATAGATACATCTGGAATAGAAATTCTTAAATTGTACAGGTGTCGAGATGTTTAGAGACAGATATGATTTCTTGAACTAGTTTGCCGTTTTTGTATCATGTATAATTTCAAAAATTGGATTCCTATTTTTTGAATGGGTGGTATTAAGTATATTTGGGTCTTTCAGTTTGTTAAAATATATTTAGAAGTCCTCTTTACGATCCATAATTCACCCCCTTTTAAACAAATTTCCATGTTTTCTTCAATACTTGTATACGTGTGATTATACTGCAAGTAGTGTTCAACAAACGGTGCCTATTTAAAATTAAAAATTATTGTGGTCAAAAAGTCAAATATTCTTTTATTTCATAGTAATGAATACCACAAATATAATGGACGTAACATAAAAGAGTTAGTTTCTTTGCTCTCCACAGTTTTCACTTAGCAGTGACCGTACATAGTTTAGTGACCGAGTTTAATGAAGTACCGGGATTTGCGTTTAGAACTGTGTTTGGACTAGTGATGGAGGACCAATGACTTAAGAATAGGGTTTAGTGAGAAAGGTAATGAGCAACTGTTTTAAACAAATTAGAAATGAATTGTCTGTTGCGTGGGCAAAGAAAGTGATGGGCGCGTTTGAACCAGTTGAAGCACGCAAGATAAAATCAAACAATATCAATATCGCTTAACTCGAGTAAACAAAAACGTTGTACAGTTTCGCTATATTCCGGAATCACTAAATTTTCACTTTTTTTTTTATTAGTCATTAGTAAAATTTGCAAAATGGTGGTTACAGACTATGAAAAAATATTTCGACCTATTTTGAACTATCTGTATAAGTATAAGTAGTCGTTTGATACAATCTAAGATTAAAAGAAACTCCTTAAAGGTGACACCGTTTTGATCTCTATGATTGTAAATAAAGCTTTTCTCTCTCTCTCTAGTTTCTTGGTATTCATAATCCTATTAGAGAAGAATAGGGAGCAAAAGTTGGTGAGTTCGTGGTCGGCCCGAGAGACCCCGCTCAGAAAAGTTGGTGAGTTCGAGGTCGGGGATTAACGGAGGCAGGTAAAAGTTGGTGAGTTCGTGGTCGGCCGTACTTCCATGGTTTAAGAAGTTGCTTTAGGTTTGTAGTCCTTGGAAACTATCAAAACTTGTGTTTTCAAATTCAAAACAAAGTCTAACAATTGTATAATATCCTGAACTTCTAAGAGGAAAAGAGAGACGTGAGGAAGGACTCACTGTGTTTTAGAAGTAACCTATGTCACCACAACTTTGGCAGAGTAGTAGGCTATTTAAATATTTTTAAATAACCTACTACAATTTCTACATGGCCTAAGTGGTAAACATTAACATGGGCTCAGCAAGGCAAGTACAAAATCATTTGAAATTATTAATAGGTCAGAACATGTATTAGGCCAAGTCTCTTCTTTCTTTCTGTGAATGATAAATTTTAGAACTTACATCCAGTCCATTTCTTCAACTGCTTTGCCTATTTCTGGCAACACTCCCATTTCTGAAAATAATAAAAATTATACAATTTAATTTTTTATGTAGACTAGGGGGGTTATGGGGTTTTTCAATTATCTTGATGGTTTGAGAGTAATGGACTTAAATCAAACTAAAACTCAATTAGTTAACTTCCGAACATTTCAAGACAAAAAAGTGTTCAACAAAGCTATTGTTTTTCAAGGACAGGAAATTTCAGTATTGCAAAATTCTAAATTACTCGGAATAAAGTTGGATTTAAATCTCCCTTGGGGTGATTGTATTAAATCAATAGCTAAGAGATTAAACTCATCCACTTATCAAATGATAGTCTTAAGAAATGTTACTGACATTCAAACTAGATTTTCTGTTTATTATGCTTATTTCTTTTCAATTTTACAATATGGTATTGAATTCTGGGGATTGGCCTCAGAAGCAGAAACAATCTTTATAATTCAAAAAAGATTTTTAAGAATAATTACATATACTCCTTTACTTTCTTCTTGTAAGCCAATTTTTAAGGAGTTTAGAACCATGACTGTTCCTAGTTTGTATATTTTAAAAATGTTACTAATGGTACAGTCAAATTTTACAGGCATTTATTCTGAAAATTTTGATTATCATTATAGTACTAGATTTTAAAACAATTTTCAATGCTCTAAGCATCGTTTAAGACTTGTGGAAAGAACACCCAGGTACATGGGAAGAAAACATTTAATAAATTACCTAGCCAATATAAATCATTGATTAATACTATTTAGTTTTAAAGCAGCCTTACTTTTTTTATTAGAAAAAATTACTACAATGTTAGCAAATTTTTAGAGGGTAATGATCTGTTTATTTATTAAGTTACATTTCTGTTAAAAAGTACAAGATGGTCTCATTGTATATGTAACTATTTTAATTTTTCACCATCTTAGAGCAGTCCTATTAGCCAATAAGTCCATTCAGGTCAACCAAAGCATTTATTTAAACATTTATAACTTAGATTATTCCAAAAAGGTCTTTGCCTTTAATCTGCCTCAAAATAGTGTAGTCCTATAGCTAAAACTACACAACATATAAATAGTAAAATTATATTTTGAAAACCATTTAAGTGTTGCATTGAGAGGGTAACTTGCAATTGGTCAGTTACACTTTTAAGTATGCTATATAAGTAATAAACTAGAAATGCTAATAAAACACACTGATTGGTTTTCTGTTTTTGGTAACAATTGTGTTGATGATAGTGTTTCAATCCATAATATATATACAACCTTCTGTGTAACTCACTCACTCACTGATATATATACAATTGTTTACCCACTTCTAGATAAGCTGGAAACTTGAAATTTGGTATGTACCTTTCACAAACTCACCGACAAAAAAATTGCCAAAACCCATAATTTTGAATTTTAACCACCCTAAAAAATAAAACCAAAATGGTGTAAAACATGTTTTTCTAAAAAACATCTAGTGGGTGAATTGTAACTCCTATCTAAAAACGGATTTAATTTTCTCGGTCAGGTTTTAGACGCTCTAACGTTTTGGTCCTATGACTTTTTATCCTATCTGGCCTCCTCCTTAAAAAGAACAAAAGTTTCAACTTTGCTACTTTTTTCACGATTTTGCAACAGTTTAAAACTTGTTCTCACATATTAAAGGAGTTAGAAGCTTTAAACTTCACCTAAAGTATGAGTTAAACTTTCCCTTTAATAATATGTTGCGAAAACAATTCCAAGTTGTATACATTTGCTGAAAAACGTGTTACTGACAGTGAAGTTCGAATTTATTGCCAAGCCGACGTTAAGTTAGCCTGACCTACACCTTTCTTACTGACGCCAGCAACCCTTCTAGATGTGGTAGAAACTTGAAATCTGGTATGTAGGTACCTTTCACTAACTCACCAACGGGAAAATTGCCAAAACCCAAGTTGTATACATTTGCTTGAAGAACGTACTTACTGACAGTGAAATTTGAATTTATGCGTGTACATGTAAACAGGCCTTATTGCAAGACAAATCTGAGTTCAATTCAACCCACTTCTAGATAAGCTGGAAACTTGAAATTTGGTATGTAGGTACCTTTCACTCACTCAATGACGGAAAAATTGCCAAAACCCAAAATTTTAAGTTTTAAACACCCTAAAAAATCAAAAAAAATATATATATATTTTTTAAACTTCTAGTGGGTAAATGGTAAGTCCCATCCAAAAACAGATCGGATTTTCTCAGTCAGATTTTAGACGCTCTAACGTTTTGGTCCAGTGACTTTTTTTTGTATCTGGCCTCCTTCACCTTCCAAAAGAGCAAAAGTAACAAATTTACTACTTTTTTCACGATTTTGAAACAGTTTTTAATTTTCTCTCTACTATCATAGTGGTTAGAGCCGAGCGAAGCGAGGCCACAACATTTCAGCGACTCCGAAGGGGCGAATATTTATTAATACTTTTGCATTACTTATAAGCAGTGCAAAGGTCACTAGTGCCAGATCTAAGAAATTTAAATTAATTACACCTTGGATGACTCTTGAATTATGTAAAAGACAAATGCACAGAAGTGTATTGTATAAAAAAGTAGTGTTTTCATGATAACTTTAGACTACATAGCCACCTTTTAGCATATTCAAGACAGTTGAATATATACATTAGACTAAAAGAAACTTACTATCACGAACTTTTTGAATCCAACAAAAAGACAGTAAAGAAACAGTGGAAATCAATTAATTTAGTTATTGGTACTGTAAAAACAAATATAGTATTGATTTTATTTATGCTAATGGAACAAAAACTGATTCATTAAATAGTCCCACTGAAATAGCAAATAGTTTTATTGATATATTATTATTAATCTAAGAAAGACTGGTACTTCTTCCAATTATGTGGATAAAGATTATTATATGACTTTATTTCCTGATAAACATGTAATTATAAACATGTAATTAGCCTTCGTCCGTGGCTCAGTGGGTAGAGTCACGGCTTGTAAAGCGCAAGGTCGCGGGTTCGATTCCCGGCGCAGGCACAATGGTTTGGACCGCTTTCCCTAAAAGCGTTTTGTGATGCCCACAAACCCCTAGGATAAGAACAAATTAAAATGCCATTGGCGTAGACAAGAACGAAAAAAATTATCTTTTCTTTACGCCTTCAAACCAGGACAAAATACTATCTCTCATCAATAATCTAAAGAAAGTCCCCTGGAATTGACGATATATCCTCTTCAACAGTGAAATCCATCGGTAGTTATATCTCACCTATCTTGGAATTTTTGTTCAATCTTAACCATTGTCATGGGATACGAGGGGGTACCCAAAAATAACGAGAATTTTATTATAAAAACCATGTTTTATTATTTCTTTTACTAATTTACATGTATACCTTCAGTATACGCCCCATTTAGTGTAATGCATTTGTTCATTCGATGCGCCCATGGTTTTAAGCACCCCTCATACCCCTTAGTCTGAATGCCTGCACGCTCCATCCTCGTTTGCCTTTTCACTCCTTCATTTTCGTCATAACGGTGATCTTTTATGTAATTTTTCACTATGGGGAACATAAAAAGTCGCGTGGGACAAGATTTGGCGAGTATGGGTCGTGGGGGAAGGGTGGCCATGCTGGTATTGGCCAAAAGCTAGCGCACTGAGATGGCTACGTGGGCAGGCACATTGTCACGATGAAAGAACCAGTCTCCATATCGCCAAAATTTAGGTCTGGAGTGTGTTGAAATTTGCTAAATTGAATTTTAACACACTCCATACAGCAAAGAAGCATTCCCAATGGTCCTCCGACAGTCTTCTTGTAATATTGAAGTTTTTTTCTGAACAATTTCACCAGTCCGTGAATTTGAAGGTCGTCCAGGACGAGGCTTGTCTTCAATTGACATGGCGCCATCTTGAATTTGGGAAAAATAACAGTTTTATTCTGGTTTTGCTCAAAACATCATCTTTGTAAGCTTTTTTGATAATTGCAACCGTTTCTGACACGTTCTTACCGAGAAAAAAGCAAAAACCTCACTGCTGAGCTTTGTCTATTTAATTAAACCATCAAAACAAAACGAGGCAGAACAAAAACTACTTTTAGAAAAACGCACACAGCTCCTCTTCACAGCCTCTCAGACTGGCCACACCGAGTGCACTGAACTCAGGAAGAGTTAGATCTATCTAATCTAAGAGTTGGGCTTTCAGCCCCTATCGGCCAAAATCTGAATTATACGCTTCCCAGCTCGCCATCGACCGATTCCCGATACTTTTGGGTACCCCCTCGTATTTCCTAGCCTTTTGAAAAAACTGTTGTTATTCCTATACGCAAAAAAGGTGACATATTGACACAACAACTTCAGACCCATTTCTGTCTCGGTTTTTGCTTAAATCTTAGAAAAAATAGTCAAAAACAAATTATATCATTCTTCTCTCTAAACTCTTTTTTCAATACAAATCAGTTTAAGTTTATGAGTGGTAAATCTACTGGTAACACTTTGTTAAAAGTATGCTCTGAAAAAGCAGATGGCCTAAACAACAACAAGTCTGTTACTGGAATTTTCGTTGATGTTACAAAAGCCTTCGATTCAGTTGCAGCCGTACATTCTCTGCACCACGAGCCCATTGCAGACCCCTTTTTAAGGAACTGGGGATCCTCACAGTGTACAGCCAGTATGTGCTCAACACCTTGGTTCTTCTTAAAGAAAACCTAAGTAATTTTACCAGGAGGGGTGAATTCCACTCCCATAGTACTCGGAGAGTCTGTGACAAGGACGTTCCCCGGTGCCGACTGAGCTCCACATTAAAATCCTATACCCACTCTGCACTACGCATCTACAATACATTGCCACAAAACATCCGGGAACTCAATATAGCCCAGTTTAAGAGTGTAGTGAGGAAGTGTCTGCAGGATAGGCCGCTCTATTCATTAGAGGAAATTGGTGAGGAGCCGCTTGTACCACCGCCATCTTGTAAATAGTTTTGTAAAAAGTTTTATCAAGTTTTATTATTGACGCAGTCTATCCAACAACTGTTGGTCAAGGACGTAGGCTACAAGTATTGCAAGTAAGTAAGTATTGATCACGAAGTTCTGTTGGCCAAACTTTATGATGCAGGCACTAGAGGAGTTCCCTGGCTTTAGTTTCAGAGTTATCTCGATGAAAGATCACAGTGAACACAAATCAAAGATTCCTTTAGTTCCTTTGCTAGAATATCTTGTGGGGTACCCCAGGGCTCAGTCCTTGGGCCGATTCTCTTTTTAGTAAACTTATATATAAAACTATCTATGCAGCAGCAACAGTTTCTATGGGTGTATAACATGTTTTGCTGACGACACTGCCTTCAGTTATGTTGAAAATAACGTCCTGTCTCTTTTTTCCACATGCAGAGTGATCTGGACAAGTTAAAGTTGTGGTTTTCATTTAACAAAATGATCCTGAGTGAAAAGACGAAAGACGTTAGGTTTTTGTTGAGGAGTAAGACGGATAACTTGCATAACCTAGTTTTTAAACGCGATAGGTGTATTTTAGTTCCAGTAGATTCCTGTTCTGAGTGCCTTAAGCTAGAACAAGTTCAAAGTATCGAATATTTAGGCACCCTTATTGATCCAACACTTTTGCTAGAAGCCCCATCTTCTAACACTCAAATCATATCTATCTATACTTAACCTTAAGAAAATTCTATATGTTGAAATTCTTGTGTCCTTTCCCTGTATTGAGAACAATTTATTTTTCAATTATAAATTTGAAGTTAGAATATGGAATTTCATGTTGTGGAGGAGCCTACTTAGTGAAACTTAAGCCTCTTGACTTTATATACATATTCAAAATAAAATATATCACTTCTTTGATAGGTTGCCGCTATATTTTGTGGAATTTAACATCTTTTTCAAAATCACACACAAAATAAAAAATTTAAAATAATAAAGGTAAAAATAAGTGCATTATACAGGTAGTATTTTTAGTCTGATGTTCAACATTTGGAAAAACTGTTCCTTTTATAAATCTCTAGGTTAAGTTAGTTAACCAGCTATATCGCATCGTCCGTTTAAAAATGGTGGCCATTCAAGGTTTTCCATTCATGATACGTAGTGCAACATTCATTATAAGACAACATAAGTCTGAGGCCGCAGGCCGAAGCAAGGCAGTGAACAATATCTTCCAAAGCAAGTAAGTTATAGGTCAGAAGACTGGTTCAAGTAACTTAAGGTGCACGCAATCAAAAATATAAACTTTGATTATCCTGAACAATCTGTACATGAAAAAAATCTTAGTAGCATCTAGTACAATAATTGTTCAGTGAGAAATCCGATGGCATCATTCCTTTAGGCAAATCAGGAGACCTCCTGGTGTCCCAGCAAATTACTTCTTATAAGGCAGTAAGGTATTGGACACAAGCTCAGACTCTTGAATGGGTGCTCAGATACCAAAACAGTCCCAGACGAATTTAAGTTGTGGTAATAATTATTTGTTTTTTACGTGGTCATTGGTGATATTTTGTACATTTATTTTGCTCAAAGTAACTCATGACACTGCACGGCCTGCACCTGAGCTACTGGCCACTAACTAAACCTTGATTGGTGAATTTAGTTAGTGGGACATCTTTTTTCAAAAATCACGTACGGTTTATAAGGGAATGAACCTTTTCAACAAACTTCCACTTCATCTCCGGTTGGAATCGGACCTCTGTAAATTTCGAAAGGACCTCAAAAGTGTGTTGGTCGATCTTGCCTGCTACAGCGTTCGGGACTTCTAGGCAAACCAGCATACCATCACATGAATGTATAAAATATGTAAATAGGCTAGAAATAAATAGATTATCTATAATATGTTAAAATTGTTACTTTACTCAGTGAAGGAAATTGTTTTGTTAAGGAAATTATTATTTATGACTTTGCCAATGCATGTAAATTGTTACTCTGGCTCAATAAAGACTTTGACTTTGAAGCTACGACTGATGGTGAGTCAAACAGGCATACGATAACTGTACTGTGTAGCAAAGTTCGCATAAAATTATGAAGACGGTACTAAAGGCAAACAAAATAATCACAGCTTACCTTCAAAGGCGGTCATTTTCTATATTCAACAACCAACAAGTAACAGCAAGCGACTTCAAGCCCGGCGGCCAGAAAATATTTGATTAAAAATTAATATCATAATCACGATCATAAAGTCTGATAAAGCATAGTAACAAAGTGCCATTGCCACTTTCAGCCGAATCATAACCTCAACAAAACCTCAATAGTCAAACCGGCCTACAGAGTATTAATTTTGGTATTGAAACCAGACCAATAGCCTGGGTAAGGCAAGTCAGGGAACACAGAATGCTTCTCTGTATTCAATAGGCAAGTTTCACGATGCTCTTGAGGTTTCGGCAAAGAGCTAGTACCAGTAGGTATTGAAAATTGAAATTGAATTATGACTCTAGGAAGACAGGTGGGAATCAGTTTCGGGGATCCAGATACTCCAAGGGCAGAGGAATTGATTTAATGGTCACGTTAGTGTCGTGTCTTTAGAGCGCATGTTTACTTACGTTAGTCGGCTGGCTGACTCCCCCCTCACACATCGGACGACTGGTTACTCTCACTCTCAATATAATGGGCTGGCATTCTCATGGGACCCCTTCTCCCGCCTTAGAGACAATAATGAAAATCCAAATTGTTGAATATCTGGAAATAAAACATCTTGTTAGTAGTGCCCAGCACGGCTTCCGTAGGGGACGCTCAAGTGCTCAACGACATAAATTATGCTTTGCTTAGCCTGGTTGAGAGGATAACTGATGCTTTTGAAAGTAAGGATTCTCTCTTGCTTAGCCTGTGCGATTTGAGCAAGGCATTTGATGTAGTCTCTCACGAAATTCTTACTGCCAAGCTCGTTAAATATGGAATAGGTGGCGCTGTCCAAATACTATTTGCAGTTATCTGAAAAATAAGTGGTCTCCATCTATAGAGCCACCTCCAGCCCAGAAAATATTCTATATGGTGTGCCGCAGGGCTCAGTGCTTGGCCCGCTTCTGTTTACAATAATTATGATCAATGACTTGTGGTTAGATGGTCGAACTCTGTTATTCGCTTATGACACCACATTAATAGCCAGGGGAAATGGCATCGAGTGGTTGCGAGGGGAGGCTGATTCTCTACTGGAACTAGCCAAAGAATGGGCTGCTTCAAATCGTCACAAAACTATCGAGGATAATACCCAGTCTCTTCTGTGCACATTGAGGTGTGGTGAAACTTGTGGCGAACCCGTTAAGCTTTTGGGGTTTTGGATTGATTCAAGGCTGAGTTGGAATCATCACATCGGGAGGGTGTGTGTCCGGCTCTCCAGAGTTGTATACTTGTTGAGGAAGCCTAGAACCTCCGTTACTAGAAAAGACCTATCTGGCAACAGTCTACCATGCCCTGTTTCAGAGCCTTGTAACATGTGGTCTGACACTGTGGGGGTATTCTTCAGCTGTCCGTGATGTACTTATATTATAGAAAAGAGCATTGAGAGCTATTGCCCCATTCTCTGTACCACGAGCTTCTTTGCAGACCCTTGTTCAAGGAACTGGGATCCTCACAGTGTACAGCCAGTATGTGCTCAACATCTTGGTTCTTCTTAAGGAAAACTTAGGTAACTTTACCAGAAGGGATGAGTTCCACTCCCATAGTACTCGGAGAGCTGGCGACTGAGCTCCACATTAAAATCCTAGCCCCATTCTGCACTACGTATCTACAACACATTGTCGCAAAACATCCGGGCACTGAAGATAGCCCAGTTTAAGAGTGTAATGCAGAAGTGTCTACTGGATAATCTTAATGCGTAGGCTTGATGGATAGGCCGCTCTATTTATTAGAGGAAATTGGTGAGGATCCGCTTGTACCACCGCCATCTTGTAAATAGTTTTGTAAATAATTTATCAAGTATTATTATTTGACGCAGTCTATCCAACAACTGTTGGTCAAGGCCGTAGGCTACAAGTATTCAAGTAAGTTCCGCACCCATTTGATGAATATTATTTGTGTCTGTTCCACTTCGAACCAGATATAATTATACCATGAACACCGCCCATGTTGCTGTAAAAGTATGCCTTATTTTTCCAACGTGTTGCAGTTTTTGAACAATAACTTGAACGCCATTTTGAACGTTGAAAGCCAAAATCTGAGAATACTCTTTTAGCACATAATAAACCGTATAGACAACCTTCTATTGAACTCATTCCTTAAAAGTTAAAACTAAAATTAGCAATAAAGGCTGCATGAAACATGATTTCAAAAGGTTGCATTTTGAGTGTTCAAAGCGTTGTAAATCACTACATCTTGGACAGTATTAAATTTGATTTGTTTAACTTTTTTTATTGCCAGACAATAAAATTGCATTAGGCATAACAATTATGCATAAGTTATAGAACATCCTATGAGAAATATGTATACATATTTTATCATATACAGCTGGCTGGCTATTGGCCGTTAATAAATAAATATACACGTATTAGAAAACTCCTCTAGTTTCCAAATACCATAGTTATTTAAGTAAAATTATTAATTATTTTAAAATTTGAAAAATGAGCCGCCGTAAACACTTTTAATCGGTTGGTTTGACAGTTAGGGCGCATCAGTTGAAAGAAAGCCCATAATTTGGCCAGTTGTTGGATGCGCGGTTCGTTTGTTCCTAGGGCGGACGAATTCAGGGTTTTTCCTAGGTGACCACCTAGGCGGACCCCTAATCTACTTAAAATCAAAGTTTTCTTTTTGTTGAAATACCGTCCATCAAATAATTTCCCGGGCTTCATTCGGCCATGCCTCATAAAATTATATCTGAACACTATTTAACACACGTCTTTTATGATGCTAAGTTATGTTTTCATTGGACTAAAACTGTACCAATTTAATTTAATTTCCCAATAGTACTAACATTAATATAGTACCTAGGTACTCATATTGTATTTGAATGTTTACTTAGTTTTTCCACTGTTGTTGTCTTGGTTTGAAAAAAAGGTTTTTGGAAACAATAAACAAATAACAAGCAGACCACTCACCACTGAGGTTTGTTGAATAATGGCGAAGAAGAGTGTCGAAGTTCAAGTTTTGGATAGTGACTTTTCAATGTTTCTCCGTGAATCTGTAACATATGAAATTAAAATGGAATCTCGGTCTAAAAGTAGATTGCGAAATTTTGTTATGATATGTATCATGCTTGCTATTAGTGGAATTGTGTACTTTGGTTATTTTTGTTCAGACCAAGTTTGTGCTTTGACAACACAAAAGACTTCTTGGTCTGATTGGACGTTAAAATTTCCTGTTCAAGATAATCTAGGAAAACCTTTAGCTCTACACTCTAGTCCATTTAACTCAAAGACTTCTAACCCGGGTCTTAGTTATGATGACGTGTTAAATGAGAATTTCCAATTTGATATGAACGCACACGATGTAATGGTTTTCCTGCACATCCAGAAAACTGGGGGTACCTCTTTTGGAAGGCATTTAGTGCAAGATTTAGATTTACAAAGACCATGTACATGCCAGAGGAAAAGAAAACGCTGCTATTGTTTTCGTCCAAATCGAAATGAAAACTGGCTGTTTAGTAGATATTCCACAGGTTGGAAATGTGGGCTACATGCAGATTGGACTGAACTAACTAGCTGTGTTGACTCTGAACTAGATAAAAATGAAGGGGATACTGTTAAAAGAAGGTTGGTGTTCTTAGTTAACATGTATTACAATCTAATTAGATTAGGCTAGTTATTAATTTCAAATGAATGCCCTAGGGCAATAATACACGAGCAGGTAAATCACAATCGCTAGCCCGCCTGACTGTCAACATTTTTTTTTTATATGCAAGCATGTCTGTTTTGCGGCAATTAACAGTGTCTGTCCTGCTGTTTTCTATTACTAAAGAAATTTGAAGACAAAAATGTTTAGACCAAACCGGGACTTGAACCCGCTTGCCGGGCGGTTATGCCAAACCACTACACCATCTGGCCCAACTATTTCTGCCTTCAAATTTAGAGAAGTACTTAAATCTGAATGTTCATAGGAAACATGTGACTGTCAAATAAAGACTTTAAATCAACAAGCTGGAAATATTACAAACAGAATTTAAATACTGTGTTGTAAACCTATACTACATGTAGTCATCAATCGCATCGCTACAAAGGATCTGCTTGATGTTGGTTTTATGTTGCTCTGCATAAATTAAGTTATTAAAACTTTTAATAAATTAAAGAAGGCGCTGGGGTATGTTACATGTGACATTTGCAAATCATAGAATTGATTACATCACTAATTTTACTAACCCTCTCCACTACTATTAAAAAGATCCTGGCTGCCCCTATGGTTTTTAATTTTGTACCTTTTTTAAGACAATTTACAACGATCCATTAAAACTCTAAAAAGTGTGTTATAATATTTGTTTAAATAAAAATTAATATGAAACAGAAAAATCACCCCTGGTAAAATATTTTGTAATAGAAAATTTAAGTGATATGTTTCGGCTCTGAGGCCATGATCACACTAACCAAAATTTAAGTGATCCATCACTTCAATTACTTGAAACTCAAAGCATACACAATAAAAAAAGACATAACATTTAATAAAATATTTGTTTAGTATTATTTTTGTTTTTAAGGTTATATGTCTACTATATACATGCTTAGAATACTCAATGATTTCCTCTATGGATCTGCCGACGGCCCATGAGAATCTACTGTAAACACATCTAATATATATTCAAATAATATTATACTTCAGTATTAACTGTTTCAGTGTTTTAATAGAACTAACTGTTTACATACATAATACATTAATTAACAATATATCACATATGTTATAAACATGAAGAAAAGCTAGGAAATTATTAGAAACATTAAAATAACTTAAAACATAGTAAAATATGTATATAACAATCTTCCCCGGGAAATCATTTACAGGTCTAGTCTTGTTGGCTTTCTTTTGGCTCGTTGAGACCTTTCCTTAATATCAGCTTCTGCTGACTTTCTTGGAGATGGTTCTTTATCCAGCTGGTCATCTACTGAGGTTGCTCTCATCTGATCGACATGGCATTTACTTGTCGCTCCTTCAACATAGACCAGATAGTGGCAGACTCAATTCTTTCTTTAACTATTCAATTTCACTTCTGCCTTCCTCGGTAGTCGATCTGCACTCTGTCTCCAGCTTCAAAATGTCTTTAACTTTATATTCCGTCTCAGATGATTGCTGTCTTTTAGTAAGTCAATTTTTGTTCTGATGTATCGTTTGAACATCATTTCAGCCGGGCTTCTACCAGTTGCACTGCTGATCACCCTCCTATTTTGCAGAAGGAACCTGCATAGGTTAGTGTGTAAATCTCCAGGTTCTTCAGCCATGGCACATATTTTCTTTTTTAGAGTTTGAACATACTGTTCAACCTGTCCATTTGAAGCAGGGTGGTAAGGAGCCATTAGTTTATGTTTTATTCCATTTATATCCATAAACAATTTGAATTCACTGGAGGTGAAGGCGGAACCATTGTCACTCACCACAGTTTGAGGAATTCCAAACCGCAAATGTTTCTTTTAAAAACTTTATGGATGAACAGCCTGTTGATTTTGTTTCATGAACCTCCAGCCACTTGGTGCATGAATCAACCACTACTGAAGAAGTCACGCCTTTGTAAGGTCCAGCATGGTCAATGTGAACCCGCTCCCAAGGTAGTTTGGAGCATTCCCACGATTGATAATACTTTGGAGGGTCATTCTTATTTAAAGCACATGGTTTACATGCATCAACATATTTCTCAATGTCGGTATCAATTGACGGCCACCAACAATATTGTCGGGCTAGTTCCTTCATTTTAGTGATTCCAGTATGAGCAGTGTGTAGTTCTTGCAATACTTCCTTCCTCAGCGTACTAGGTATGACAACCCGAACTCCTCTGAAGATACAGCCACTTTCAAGAGTTAACTCAGTCTCTAACCCTTTATAATGGCTTGGTCTGTTTATATAAGAGGATGTTTGTAGAGCATTGTAGACAGAGATAAGTTCTGGATCATTTAATGTTGCTTTTCTTACTTGTTTGTAGGTAGAGTGTTTGTTGTTCAAAATGATGTTGATAGCATATTTGGCCGTGAGTGGTTTAGGGAACTAAACATTACAATTCATGATGTGAATCAAATTGGAAAACAATGGTCTGATGAAGACAAATTAGAGTTTCAACAAGAAATATACAAAAGTAATGAATCAATGTTTACTCCTGAAGTTGGGGCAGTACCTGATGTTAAGGTGAAATTAGCCTTGAGACACGCAACTCAACCAGTATTTATAAAACACCGTATACCTCCTATGGCTTTAAGGCAAAAGATTGAAGAGGAGTTGAAATCGTTAGAGGAAAAACAGATCATAACTAAGGTAACAAACTCTGATTGGGGTACGCCAATTGTGCCAATACTAAAAGGAGATGGCTCAGTGAGAATCTGCGCAGACTATAAAATTACATTGAATCCTCAACTATTGAACGACCACTACCCAATTCCACGCATAGACGAAATATTTGACAAGTTAAATGGTGGTCAATACTTTACAACTTTAGACTTACACAAAGCTTACCTACACCTTCAAATGGACGAGGAAAGTGCTAAGTTACAAGCTATCAGCACTCATGTAGGCGTTTTCAATGTTAATCGACTTATGTTTGGAATTAAGACAGCGCCAAATATCTGGCAACGTTACATGGACTCACTAATAACGGGTTTAGAAGGCACCGCAGTATTCTTTGACGATATAATAGTACAAGGAAAAACATTACAAGAAGCAAAATCAAGAACAGAAAAAGTGTTGATAGTGTTAAAAGATAACAATTTACACATAAACAAAGACAAAAGCAAGTTTTTCAAACGATCTGTAAGCTACCTGGGTCATATAATTGACAATCATGGGTTACGCAAAAGTCCAGAGAAGGTCGAAGCAGTTTTGAAATCACCTACACCAACAAATGTCACTGAACTGAAGCAATTTCTCGGCTTAGTCAACTATTACCATAAGTTTCTACCTAATCTCGCAACAAAACTGCACCCATTGTACAATTTACTTCACAAAAGCAGACAGTTTACTTGGACCAAACAATGTAACGATGCTTTCAATGATATCAAGGCAGAAATGACAACTGACAGAGTCCTCACAACATTTACACCAAGCTTACCCCTAATCATAGCCACCGACGCCTCACCTTACGGACTTTCTGCTGTCCTTTCCCACAAAATGCCAGATGGGTCTGAAAGACCAATCGCGTTTGCATCAAGAACCCTCAGTAGAGCAGAAGCTAACTACAGTCATATCATCAAAGAAGCAACAGCAATATTTTAGCAATAAATTCTTTCACTACTGCTATGGCCGTCACTTTACATTAGTTACTGATAACAAACCTTTATCATCTATTTTTCATCCCATCCTCGTCGCCTTTAATATATATTCAAATACTATTATACTTCAGTATTAACTGTTTCAGTGTTTTAATAGAACTAACTGTTTACATACATAATACATTAATTAACAATATATCACATATGTTATAAACATGAAGAAAAGCTAGGAAATTATTAGAAACATTAAAATAACTTAAAACATAGTAAAATATGTATATAACACACATCTCTCTGTCACATCGGTTCTCCGCAGAGGCCACTCTTACTAACGGAAGATCTGTAGTTACTTTACTTATGTCCTTTAGCTTCCAGGGGGAGTATAGGGCCGAGTATCTTTCCATTGGTACCTGTTTGCGGCCAGTCCTTTAGCTCTTCTCCACGTCATAACTTGGTTTTCCAGCTCCCTTTCTACTGTCCTTCTCCACGTAATTTTTTGGCCTCCCTATTCTTCTTGCCCTCTGTGGATTCCACCTGATGGCTTGTTTAGCGATTGAGTCATGCGGCTGTCTTAAGGCTAAACCTACCAGCCTAGTGTTGTGAATCTGGCCCGATGGGTAGCAGCACCTCTGCGGCGAAAAGTATTGCCCAGTTTTCTCGGGCGGTTTAAATTTTTTTCAATTTAAAAAACAGGATCGCATAGTGCTCGAGCGGTGTGGAAGTTTCCCTTTGAATCTTGTACCTGGATCAATGCGGTGCCGAGAAGAGTGGTTGAAGTTGAGGTACCAATGTGAGTGGTAGCGGGTGAAGCATTAGGTGGTGGATTCTGAGGTTGAGAAAACTGCGGTTCTCGGAGGGTTGTACTTTCATCTTGGGAGTGGGTGACTCATTTGAGCGGGTTTTCGGTGACTCGTGCAGCATAGATAGTGTAATGGTGTCTGGAACATTTCCTGCACAACAACTTGGAACCACATGACTTGGAAGTATGACCATGAGATAAGCAGTTGAAACAAGCTTGCTTGTTTACAATAAATTCTTTGCGTTGAGAAGTTGTCAGATCAATAAAGTCTAGACAGCGGTAGATGGTGTTTTCTTTTGCTGCAGTACAAGCACTTAGGTGGAGGAGCTTGGGCTTGATATTGGGTATAAGTGGACGAAATGAGGTTTTGGGGGATGATTGAGTATGAGAAGATGAAAACTTGCTGCTTGTGAACTTGGGTTTTGGCGCATAGTTGTTAGGCCTAGGGGTGGAATTATGAATGGTTTCAAGCATAGAAGCTTGCTCTAGAGATTTGCAGTGGTCATTTAGGAAGGCCATCAAATTGTGTGAAGTCGGTATTCAGCATTAGATTGTTTTCTTTCAAAAAGCTGGCGTGTGTGTCTGTCAAGCTTTTGCAATGCTACGTGACAAAGTACAAAATCACCGTAGTCAACAGGGAAAGTCATAGCTTTGAGTGCAGTTGAATTTTCTGAAAGTAAATCTAGGAAAGAGTCTGAGAATTTTTGAAGACTCGTTTGTCAAGTTTGTCAATTTAGTTGCGTTAAGGATTTCTTCCAGGTAACAGGCAGCAAGGAGGCGATTGTTTTCATAGCAATCTTTTAGCTGATTCCAAATTATAGAATAGTTTTGACTAGTTAAAGGTAAAGTTTTGCTTTAGGTTAAAAGTTCGCAACGAGGCTGCCTTCGACCTCAGACTTGCGTGTTCTTGTACTCCAAGTTTTATTACATATTGTGAACGTAATACATATTAAAAATCTCATTGAAATCAGGCTACTAATAACATTTTTTTTATTTAATTGTGAGGTTATCTGATGAAGGCAGCTTTGCTGTTGAAAGGCGCCTCATAATAAAATTATAAATATTGGTTTTTTGTTTTCAAATTAGTTTCTTCTTACTAATAACATTGTTATAGCAAAAAATCACTTTTTGGGCCGCCATTTTGAAATGACTCATAACTTTCATAATCCTTGGTACGTTGGTGGATATCTTAAAAATACATATTTATTTCAAAATTATCAAAATCGGATGAAGTTTACTGTTTTTAGATCATTAAAACCACTTTTTTTTACTAAAACTGCTCTCCAAAATGGGGGTTCCGGTACTCAGATTTTGCTGGTTAACATACTTGACCGAGATAATTACAAAAGGAACATTTGTACCAAATTTCATGAAAATCTGACAAAAATTCGATCCATAGAGAGTACACACAATATATACATATGGATATTAAGTCTTGTTAAAATGCTCAAAACTTGTTCTGGGGGTCAGGATCGGTGCTCAGTCTGGGTCTTACCATGCTGATGGCATGAATATCTCAGTTTTCCAAAGAAAATTCAATAATAAAGAAGTAAACCTTTTGGCTTTAGTGTTTTGGTGACAGATTTCCAACTCTTTTTGGGGTTTTCAACATTTGCAAAGTGGTCTCTTGTTTAAAATATCTCTAGCTTATGGGATAAGTGATATCAAAGAATTCCTTCTGTGGCGATACTCTAATGTCATCACAAAATCTCACCATTTTCCCATGAAATTCCATAGAAAAATTCTGCCGTGTACCAAAAGAACCAATATCGCTAGTACTTTTAGGTTTGGCTGGTGTTTAATTTGGTGCCACTAAAAACTTTGTAGAACTATGACTCATGTTTGTACAGCAACAAAACTTGTATAAATAAGTTAAGAGGTGTAGCTTTCAGATCATATTGGTAGAGCATCTGCACTAGCCTTGATGTGCTCCTTACTTTCTGAATGACCCTTATATATGAAGTTAGTGACATCAAATTTAAAACCACCTACACATTTATTGTGAAGCACATTATGATTTATTTCAAATCCAAAAAGTTTAGTTTCATGCCACTGTCTTAAAAGTTTTTAGACATTTGATGCATGGCAAAAGACATGAACTTATTTCTCAGGCTTTCGTGGCCAGTGTCACAACTATAATCTAGTTCTTCCGGCTCACACCGCGTCAAAACATCACAATAATTAGGTTGAAATATTTCGGTCTCGCTGTGGAATACCATCTTGAGTCACTGATTGGCACTGATATCCGAAATATTTCACCCTAATTATTATGATGTTTTGACGCAGTGTGAACCGGAAGATCTAGATTATAGTTGCCAAAGTCATGGTTTAATTTGAGGCGATCAATGTAGCTAACAGATTTATATAATAATGTGATCATAAAAGTGAAGGGTCTGCACTGGTCATAATACTATCTGGACAGTACTCAGGTGGGACAGGTTAGTCGCTCTGTCTTTTAAAGTAAAATATTGTATATGTTAATGTTTCAGGTACTTCTACATTACATTGCTAAGGGAACCCATCAGTCGATACTTATCAGAGTTTCGTCACGTTCAGAGGGGTGCAACTTGGCGGAACTCGAGACATTGGTGCGGAGGCAGAGTTGCTACCGAAGCTGAGCTTCCTCACTGCTATCGAGGCAGCTCGTGGCTTAGAGTCTCTCTAGATGAGTTTGCTGCTTGTACATCTAATTTAGCAGCCAATAGGTACAAACATCTCTGAAAACTCAATGTTCAAGTTCTATTTGGTTGGTTTTTAATGGTTTCTACGGTGCTTGTTTCGTGTAAATTACTTGATCCAGCATCAGCATCCAGTGTATATTTCTTGGTTGTTTGAAGGTCGTTTCATAATTATTAGCATTATACTTCTTAGTTAATTCATTTCAATCACTTTGCCAAGATTTCATTTGTTACTGGATTAAATCTTTCTTGGTTTTCTCCAAATTCTCAAAAGCACCAAATAAACGGTTGATTATAGTTTGTGTTAAACAATCTTTAGATCTAAAAATTGCACACAGGAATATTCCAAAGTAGACCTGTTATATAAAAACCTAAACTGCTAGCACCTATTTAGAAATTCACACTATTTACTAGTAGCCAAAACATAAATGTTTGTGGACATTTCCAGGCAGACAAGAATGCTTTCAGATCTAGCTTTGGTTGGCTGCTACAACACATCCTACATGTCTCAGAAAGAACGAAACCAAGTGATGCTTGCCAGTGCCAAACGCAATTTGGCAGCAATGGCATTTTTTGCCTTAACTGAATATCAAAAGGTCAGTAATCATAGCTATAATTATTATTTGCGGTGTTAAAAGTAACTAATTGTAGTAAAAATAAAATTTACAATTACACCTTAACTTTGTAAAAAACCATTTTAATACAATTAAAACTTAATATAATTTTTCAACACACTATTGTCAGTGTACTGCGAAAAATTGAAAACTTAGGTAACATAGATGTTCAACTCTAAGATACTCATAATACAAAAGGTTTCAAGTTAGTAAAAAAACAACAAACAACCGAACACCGAATATTGGTCAAATTTAATCATTGGTCCTTGAGATGTGTTATATTGAAACTCCTTTATACGATAACAGTGGCTACGATAAAGTGTTTTAAACGGATTACAGGAGTACTATTAGAGCTAGAAATATGAAACAAACTTTATTCTCTGGAAATCGTACATGGAGATTTCAGGAAAAATATTTTTAAGATTCTCAGTATACAGGGTGTGTCAATACTGAAACTCAAGGGGTAAAAACTCGAGATTTTTAAATACAAAGGTGGGTCGTATTGTAGATAGTTTTAATCAGAAGACAATTCTCGACATATTGGCGAAACAATTTTTTTTATATGTTGCACCATTACAAAGCTAGAGCTATGAACATGAGTCTCGTAAGCTTTTACGGGACGCCCTGTAGTTAAACTATAAATTCGATTAAAAATATGGCGTTTATGTATTATTTCTCAAAACTTGACGAGCTTTTTAATGGCATGTAGTACAACCATGTTTTCAAAACATTTCTAACCTCAAAATCGATGTAAACATTGAAGTTGCTATTATCATGAATAAGTCAAAAATATTAAATAGTAAGGTATGGCATGTTGGATATCATTGTAAAGATAATTTTAATATGAAAATTTTTTTACTAAACATAACTTTGTATCTTAATTTTTTTAAGAGACATAACAAAAAAACCCATTTTAACCTTGATTTTGCTTGTATTTTAGTAGTTTATACGGTCGTTTATACAAGCTTGGTACCTAATTTAAGAGCCACAATTCTAATAAAGTAGTTTTTCTTGGTAAAAACTCATATAATGACAAAAAACAAACATAAATATGGATATAACAATAAATTGTTTGTAGCTGTTATAATACAGACTTGGGAGAGAAAACCAGTTGTCATGATTAGTTATTGCGCACTTTGCAATATTTTATCTGCTGTGTTATATCAGCTGATTGATTTCTCAAGCTGTTGTATTGCTGTATTTAAAGTTTCTTTACATTGTTACGTGTCAAATAAAATGAATACTCATTTGAAATACTGTACAACAATACAACAGCTTGAGAAATCAATCAGCTGATATAACACAGCAGATAAAATATTGCAAATTGGGCAATAACTAACCATGACAACTGGTTTTCTCTCCCAACTCTGTTTTATAGCAGCTACAAACAATTACGAGGGTTGCTTTTTATGTTTCTGGCCTAGGGTTGAAAATGCCAGAATTTAAGGACCTAATCGCTTTTATTCTTTTTTTTTAATTGTTCTCCTTGAAGATAAATATACTTTTGCAGGCGTTGAAACCAATTTTCAATGGACTTTTTCCACTTTAAACTAGGTACTTCCAAAACATGGGCTTTGAACGCAACAACTGCTTCTCACAAGTGTAGGAAACCGTTTCCCACACAGTTTTTCTTAATGTTCAGGAACGAAAATTAGTCATTAGGAGCCAAATTATAGCTGTACGAAGGATGAGTCATAAATTCAATATTTTACCCTGTCAAAAACTGCATTGCTTCAGCTGGTCTGTGGCAGCTCGCACTGTCATGTTGAAGGATGATTCTTTGACTTTTCTCAAAGTTTCTCAAAGACGTCTGGCAAACAAATAGTGGTGTACCATTCCAAATTGACCGTACTACGGTGCTCTAATGCCACAGACGCCTCAAGCTAGCGAAAGTCCTCATTAATTAATTATTTATAGTATTGGCTTAGTGTTTTCATTTTACAAAACTATATGTTATACATGTTTGTTAATTATATTAGCATCATATGACTCTTATAATTAGGTGCATATTTCTTAAATTTGCTAGAGTACTGTAGTCTTTTTCAATTGTTTGGTGGTGAAGGTAAAAATAAAAGGGCCTATGTGCCTATGACTCTGGTTTCAAGTGGTAGAGACAGCAAAAGTATTACTCACAAAAATAAAATAAAACATTTTTTTTCAAATTTAAGTTTTTAACACTTTTTTCTATAATAGTATAATTAATTTTTTTAAAGTGAAATTTGTTATTTGACATGTATTTTTTTTATAGATGGGGCAGTATGTTTTCGAAGAGACGTTCAATCTCCGTTTTGCTGTACCTTTTGAGCAGCACAACTCCACTCTCTCAAGCTTGACTCTTTCTAAGCTGAGACCTGATCAGGTCGACACCATCAAGAAGCTAAATGCCTTGGACATCGAACTCTACGAATTTGCTCGAGAACTCATGATGAAGTATGTGCTAATTATTTATGTGTCAAAAATTCAACTGGAATTTACTTAAATCGTTAATTTCTAAAGAGAAAAGTAGTTTTTATTTACTCTATTAGCTTTGTTGCCAAGCCACCAGAATATTTTTTAGAACTGGATGGGGTTCTTAAATTACCGTTTATGAAGAATACAAACTTTTTATTGGATTACAGCTGTTTCAGACTATAGTTAGTTCATCTTTAGAAAGAAGTCAACATTCTTAAAAACAGGTTACAAAGTGTCTGGGTAAGGGAAACGTAAAACCTAGCCTGTGCGTGATTTCAGGGCTCGCCGAGGCCCTCGGCTGCAGGTTAATGAATGTGTTGGCATAATTTAATCCGTCTCATAACATTTTCATACTATCTAGTTTTTAGGTTTGTTCTATCTATTAGGCTAGAATTACTTTTAAGTTAGGCCCATGATAGAAGGCAGGCTAGAGTCAGGCGTTTGGGGCTTTGCTAAAACGTACTATTGCCCTCTAAACTTGACACCGGTCAATCCAGTAGTACTGGTCACCGACTAAGGTGGAGGTAATTAAGGTATTTTATAGAACCGTTATTTTGCAGGAGGTTTGCAAAGCTGAAATCTCGAGATGCTCAGTTTGCCGAGAGGTACGCACACCTCGGAGAACTCCCGGGCCGAGGAGCAGTGGAGTTCAACTGGGATCAGGAAATCGAAGACACAACCAAGTTCCACAACACGTAGAGTTGCTCTGAACTCTGGGTGTGGCACAATCAACGGAACTTCGACTATGGCAGCAAATTATTGTCATCATCTAATTTTTTGTACAGTTACCAATAGTTTAAGATAAAAGTCTGAAAACTGAATTTCAAACACTATTCCTGGGTCCTCAGTAAAAATCGGCCTGTGGGAATAAGAAAGTAAAGAACTTGGTTACTTCAGCCAATTATAGAAGTGAAATTTCAACTTCTTTAACATTTGTCAGTCATTTGACTTTTTAAGATGGGTTATATAAAACTTAATAGCCAGTTCGCATATTGTGATTTGTTAGCGAATTTCCTTTGGAAAGATGGGATATTAATGCCGTCTGCATGGTAAGACCAAGACCTGGGACTATGAAATGAGAACCAATCCTGATCCCCAGAACACGTCTTGGGCGTTTTTTAAAACTTTATATGCGTATGTATTTTATACATGTATGTATCATATGCATATCAAATTTTTGTCTGATTTTCATTAAATTCGGTACAAATGTAATTTTTTAAATATCTTGGTCCATTTTGTTAACCAGCGAAATCGGACTAACAGATTGTGTTAGTAACCTTTTAGGAGGGAGATTTTATAAAAAAAGTTGTTTTAATTATCTTAAAACTGTAAATTTCATTTTATTTTAAAAAATTTTAAATAAATATCTATTTTGATAGTATTCATCAATCTACCAAAAATTGTGAATATCCATCAAGTCGTTTCAAAATGGCTGCCAAAAAGTGATTTTTAGCTATAACATCAAAATGAGTAGTCATGTTTCAATGAAATTTGAAATACCTTTTCCCTTCATGGTATGTAGTAAATCCTGCAGTTAAAGGCCACATATGTCTGACGCTGAAGCGAGCTTAGTGAACAGCCTCGTAACTCCTATGGTAGCGCTTAGCTGCGTGTCGGCTTGGTTATAAATAGTTAAGAGTTTAGTGTTAATTATCTATATTTGAGTGAGTAAATTAGTATTTTAACATTAAATTAATTGTGTTGTGTGAATTTGTTTTCTTTGTAATTAGTGACAATAAATGAAGAAGTTGAGATTGAAAATTGGCAGCTTCACAGTGATTAAAGTATGAGAGAAGAAGTTGATTATACATTGTTAATGTTTCACTCGAATGTAATAAATGCGTGATGATTACAGCCACCATTGCTATTAATGTGAAGGTTGATGAAAAGCCTAACATTGAAATTGAGCTGATTGGTTCTGAACATTCTGAAAAACAATAAACAATTATTTCACTGTGTAAACATTAATTACAGTACATGAAATGTATACACTCTCACAGGCCTAGTTTTTACAAATTATTATTAATTGTACGATTTAGGTTCCTTTGCATTGTATTACCGAAATTTGACCTTGTGTGTTTATATTCATATAAATTTTGCACAAACTTTACAATTATAGTCAGATCTTGAAGCGAATATGTCCAATAACAATTGTATTTTTATTTTCTAAAAAGCCATTGATAAAGTTATAGATGTAATGTGGCCGAAGCAAGCCAAATATCCAGGCTCAAGTTTAATTAAGTCACATTAAGACACTCGTTTTGCTCTTGTTAACTTGTTTGTAAGTTTATCTGTATACTGGCAGTTATGTTTTATTTAGGCTATGTTTAGATTCTAATACTTTGACGTAAATACTTTACCTTGAAGTAACTTAAAGCCATATTTTAATTTTAAATACTTTTTATTATCTAGAAAAGCATAAAATGACATGTATATTAATAGATTTTACTGTTTATTACAGCGTGTTAATTAGCTCAATTTTGATTATTCTTGTTATTTCTTTCTTTGTTAATTCAAAAAAAGAGTAACACAATGATCTCACGCTGGTTTCTATAACATTTTGGAATGTGTATCCATCTAATTGTATTAGTGCCTCTCTAGCTTTCAAAAAAGGTTCTTTTTAAAATTATGATTAGGCCTTGTATTGCAGGTTGGCTTGGCATTCACAAATTTTATGTTCTAACTTTTGTTAAACTCGGTCAAGCAGTCACTGAGAGAGACATTTGTTAGTTAAAGAGGAGTAAAGAGATTCCATAATAAGTGTTAACACCAATCCTCTCATGTTTCTTGTGTTATAAATGGATTCAGACATTCTTCCAATAAGTGGGAATTTTTCTGTTTCCCAGATGTTGCTGATAGTTTGAGTAATTTCTAGTATTAAGGCCAGCTGCTTTTAAAAGTTCTGCTATAGTACTGTCTTCACTCAATGCTGTGTTGTTTTAATATTTTTATTTGTTTAGCTTTCTTAATTTTTGTTGGTACGCTTGAGTTTTGGTTAATAACATTAAGCTATGGTTTCCTAGGAAAGCTGTGACCGCTATATTACAGCCGTGTGACATGACACCGTGTGACGGTGGACGTAACACAATATTTGAACAGATGTAGACAAAACCAATATTTGACATGTTATTTATTTCGGTTGTCAAATTTTATTTACATATGTAGTAATGGATAAACTAGACTTTTGTTTACAAAACAAATTGTGTCACCTGGCAAGAAAAACCTTAACTAGTTTTCACAGCTACTTTACGTCCACCGTTCTCTCACCTGATTACATTGAAAACAAAACTCACCGTCATATTACGGCCGTAATGTAGCGTTCACTGCTTCCTAGGCAACCATAGCTTTGGTCTGGAGTGATGGAAAATTATTATTCGGTTTAGACAATCAAGAAGTTGATGAAGTACTTAGCAAGTGTGTTTAAACTTTCAATTTTCTTCATTGTTTAGAGCCAGATTTCCCATTTTGTCTTATCAAAGCAAATACACTAGAGTCCCGCTAATCAGGACCCCGTTAATCCAAAAATACGCCTAATCCAAACACTGTTGGGAGGAAACATTGATGAGTATGTAACAAAAATAAAACTAGTTAGTAGTTTTCCAAGTTATGTCATACTGTGTGTGTTTAATAACGAACCAGCACTCACAACAACGTACTATACACAGAAATGCGCTCAAACAATAGCTTTGAACAAAACCCATCCACTCGGTGGGGTAGCGGGTAGCAAGTGACACACTGACAGTACGAAACGGTGAGTCATCGTTTGTTTTTAGAACGACCGTACTGTAAAGGCCTGGGTGCGAGGGGTTGGGGTGGAAAGGTTAGTGTCCTGCAGTTAAGCACGTAAGCCCTACTGCCACAGCCAGCTGTGTTCTGCCCATCATATCTGCGTTTTTAATTCCGCGCTGTTTATTATTGCAGAATACTACAGAACATACATACACCATTTCTTACATTTAAATATAAAATATTAGTAATTAAAAATTAACATATGACTTTATAAAGTCAATATACAATAAATGCAGCTTAATCCAAATTTTAGCTAATCCGAACAGGGTCCGGTTCCAATTAGTTCGGATTAGCGGGACTCTAGTGTACTTTGAGGTTGATAATGGGTTATTAACTTATTTTAGCTTTGAAGGGTTTATAAAAATATCTTGTATTGTTTTTTTAACATCTTTTCTATGATGGCCTAAGTTTTTAATGTTAATAAACATTTGTAGATTGTGGCCAGTTTCAAATACTTTTATTTCCACACTTAACTATAGGTGTGAAATAAGCAATAGTTGTTTATAAAATTACTTAGAGTAGTAGGATAGTTGTGGAGGAATATTCATAATATGAACACTTATAATACTCATAAAATAAAAGTGTAAACACTTTTTTTAACATTTATAATAGACTAATTTATATTTTATAAAACAAAACATACGTATCATATCAATGTAAAAAATATGTAGTTAGGTTGTAAATAATTACCTCAATACCATCTAGCTCTAGATAGTTTTACTAGTGTATTCACCCACCAAAGTACCCTGCTGCTTAGGCAGTTTATATTTTGTGATAATTATTAGTAATAAGTTGTAGTTCTTTAGAGGTAATTCTCAATGCAAACTGTTCAGCTATTTAAAACTGTGTGTCATAAAATATAATGTGCTAATTTTATTATTTAAATAACAAATTAGGTTTATTGTATAAAGGCTCTAGAATACAGTAGGCTTCTCTTGCCTAGCTCATTGTTCAAGATCTCACTGTGAGACCATTTAACTCGATACATTTCACAGTTTGATGATTTTAAATTAACAAGCTTGTGCAATTTCAAATGTGTTCATAGTTGTTACTGAATTTTGTTTTAATAATTTATTGCTCATCATACCAACTCTGTTAGTTATGAAGCACAAGGCTACTGTTAGTTATGTATTTTCTGAGGGAATGGAAAACTAGGATCGTAATTTTGTGGGTTTGTACAATGGAATGACTGCAGGGTGTTTTCATCATTTCATCAACATAACTTATAAGTATGGCCATTTGTTTTAGGATTTCAGTTTTACATACAATGACTTTATCCTGGAAATAAGATCACATACACTGGATATAAAGACTTAACAAATCATAAGTTAAGTTTTATACACAGAAAATATAAATGGTTTCAGTAAGGAGTATTCTGTTTTTTTTCTTGTACAGTTTTGCTGCTATTTTAATTTCTGAAAAAAATACCCATTCATGGTAATAAAACTCTCCCTCCAAGTCCTCGATTTTTTAAATCGGAAAGGCATTTAATTTTTGAGTGGTTCAATGTTTTTCAATTGTTTAGAGTAGTCCAATTGTTGAAACCCAATTGTATGCACTTAACACATACATTACGTACAGTAGAGTGTCTATAATCCGGCCGTTGTCACTCTGACCTGGTGATTTGGCTTGTTCGAAACTTTCCAAATTGGTAGTTGTTATGTTGCAGTTGACAAAACGGCCGAGTAGCACGACCTCCTACTCGAGGATATTAGGACAATATCAAACCGTTACAAGAAATTAGGTCACTTTAACACATTTCCAGTCTTAAGTCAAGAGAGTAACACATTTTCAAATTTACTTCTTCTCTTGATCAGCATTTGTTCAGTTATCTGACACGTTTGGTCAATTAGTATGTTTATCCTCACATAAGACCAGGTTAGAGATGATACTGTACTGCCATTTGTGATTTTGTAGTGTTCAAGGTGATTCAGCTAACAAGCCCTCTGCACTTTTTCATTATTTATAAGTTTTCAGTGCAAAATGTATGTTCACTACTTTAAAATACTCATTATTAAGTGCTGGAATCACTTGACACATCAACAAGGACTGTTTGCTTTGAGTTGATACTTGGTTAAAAGGTAGTTACTTATGAACTAATTTCAGTTTAGATGAATTGCGCATTAGTATCAACAAAACCAGGCTTTTGTACAGATAACCGTTTTGTTGTTGCATTATCAATGAGGGTTTAAGTTGGAATATTAAAACTTGTTGAGAAATAGCTGCAGGCTCTTAAGAGCTTCTAGCAATTGTGTTTGTAGCAAATGAAGATTTCAAGTTTCTTTCGCGAATCCTGGATAGACCGTTTGTAAGTTTTAAATTACACCGAACAAGAGCTTTGAGAAGCACCCAAAAAAACCTAAGGAAATCTGATTCTTCCTTGACAAATTTAAATTGCCAACTATTTAATAAAGTGTAGTTGAAATTGTTTATTTGCTCGGGTCTTTCTGCACTGTTTTAACTCTTTTAAAAAGGAGAAATTTTTTTATAAAAGTTGTTATTAAGTTGAAATTAAAATTGTTGATTAACATCACATCAATAGTGTAATCTGGGGCTGCATTATAGCCCAAGGATCTTTACAGCCACCCCAGGAAATCACTTTATACTATAAGTCAAAATATCTGTATTACATAAAAGTTAAGATTGTGTCACATACAAAATCTGTCGTTAAGAAAAGCAATCCAATATAGTGATGGATTTAAGGGGGGAGGCACAAGAGACACTTATTTTTTTACGTTTAGAGTTCTTATTAAATTGATTAGGAAAAACTCAACATAAATAATATTAATTTTGACTGATTTTGTGCTTCACCAGACTTTGTTTGCACAGGAACATAAGAAGAGGCTATCTCGTTCAATTAAGGGAACAGTTTTTATACATCTTATATATACCTTTTCTTTTTGAAATTATCGGTATATCTTCCATGTATCATTAACTATAGTAGTTTTATTACACCTTAAAAATATAAATTACTAAAACTTTAAAATTATTAAGCCATTTCAGACTGAATGTCCGTTTTATTTTTTATATCAATGATTCCTTATTTTGGTACTGTATTTATAAGAAGTCGGGACAGCTTAAATCTATTGTTCAATCTCTTAACCACTAAAAATGAGCCTGCCAAACTATAAAATCACTGTGCACAACTTATTGGCTTATCGTAAGTTCTCCCCCAAACTTAAATCCTGGATCTGTCACGGATCCAATCAAAGAATTCTTCTTTGGGTTCCTTTCAGAGTTCTATCTGGTGCTCATCTGTCGACTATTGTAATGTGTACATTAAGAAATACACACTTTTTCACCTCTTGGCTACATTTATCTTGAATTAGTAAATACTTGCTCTAAATTAGAGAAAATGTATGTATCATTCAAATTGGGATGTTAAAAATATGCGGCTTTGTAATTTTGTATTTAGATTAAGTTTAATTTAGACTAATTGTATGTGAAGAACACCGTCCCGAACCACTCTCACTCTATAGGACTAGTGCATATCGTAATGCTTGTAACATAATACTTGACAAAAATAAAATGTATATATTTAAAATAGTAAAGAAATCAGTTTTGTCACTTGCAGGCTTTTATTGTCCTAATATATAACTTTAAAACTGGTTTCAGGTAGTTAGTTTGCAATAGTTCTAGTAATGGTGTTAGCAAATTTGACATTTCTACCTTTACAAAAATATCAAGCCGTTCAGAAATTTACAAACATTGTAGTGTCTAGTCCACTGAAAACCATGACATTAGTTGGTTGGTTTAGTATTTGTTCCTAATCTGGAATTTTCTATAATCCAGAACTATTTATCAATATAAAACCAAATCAACAATATCTTAAAATTCAATGTTTCTTCCGGTCAAGATGCATTCATGTATGACGTTGTTGAGAAGCAACAATCGACTTGCTAGGCCTTGACAAAATTTCTAGATTATCTGGCTTGATTCACAAAAGCTTCCAAATTTGTCCAAAAATGAGAGGTTGCTAATTATTTTGTATTCTAGGTGGGTATAATTTTTTTACTTAGTTGCAACCAACATATTTTGTTTTTTCAATTCAGTGAATCATGGATTGCTTAGTCGTGTTAGTGTTTACAAATATCACACACGTCACAAGGAAAAGATTCGAAGAAAGTAGAAAATTAATCTATGGATTGATTTTTTTTAATATTGTGGTTTTTGTACTGAGAGACATGTTTCACACACCCTTCTTCATCTCTTTAATAAAATGAAAAATATTATTATTCAGGCTAAAGTTAGGACTGTAAAAGTCCTCTCTACCACTAAACCTGAAAACAAGTAAGGCTAGAAAAGGTCTAGCGAGCAAAAGATAGTTTACTTCTTTCGTAAAAAAAGAAGTAAATCCGAGTAGTTTCAAAATGTTTGTTTTGCTTTGGGTATTTTAAAAACCTAACAGTTATTTGAGTTTGCAGCAAACTCTGGACTGAGCTAAACTGCTAAAATTTTGAGGTCTAAAATGCACATTTTACTTGTTTGCCTTCTACCAAAGATTATGTTATGGTCACATTTAAGTAATTGACATTGGTCAAACTCAAGCATGTAGAGAGCCGAGGGGGAAGAGAGACGGCAGCGCTATCTGTGCTTGGGCTGCTGCAACTATGTTGCTATCTACCTACCATAACATAATCTTTGCTTGTACTCAATGTTTGTAAAAGTAGGTATTGTATAACATTTTACATAAATGTGAGTATTAAAAGGTTAGTAAACAAATATTATTTTACACACTACAAAAAGTTGTGTACCTCAACTTTTCTGCCATTTAAGAGAGAAAAATACCATAAAAACACAATTTTCAAACCATAAGTTATACCAAGCTCGTGGGTGGCCCCAACTAGATAAAAAACAATATTAAATTTTAACAAGATCCCTTTAGCGTAGTCACAAACAAAAATTGTTGTGGAAAAGACATGGAACTTTGGAGAATTATTTCAGGTAAATGGTGCCAACACATAGTAAGGTAACAGTCCCCATATGAGGGTGGTGAGGAGTTGATGGGACAAGACAAAACGTAATCAGAAGTGCTACTGGGAATCCTAGCAAATTGCCTATAACTGGGTAAAAACTACCCTGAAAGTGCTCTTTTTGTTGTGATCACTCTACTTTTTGAAATTAGCTATCCCAACATTGCAAAACAATGGGTATTTCTACATTGTAGGGGTACCAGAAGTACGTACTTGTCACTATAAAACTGGTGAGTCAGTAGCCATACCAAAACCTTCATATGAAAAGTGTTATAATTGGCTGCTATCGCTTTGAACAGCTTTTTAGCTATGTTACTTTACTTGCCAGCCTGTTTCTGTCAGCCTTACTTATCATGTTATCTGCCTAAAGCTATGGTTTTCTAAGAAGCGGTGGACGCTATATTAAGACCGTAATCTGACGGTGAACTGTTATTTTCAATGTAATCATATGGGAGTGATTTCCTAGAAAGTGGAAGTAGTTTCCATATGATTGCATTGAAAAAGAAATTCACCGTAATATTACAGCCATAAAAAGCTGTCAACGCTTTTTTGGGAAACCATAGTTTTACTTTCAAGGCCAATCATACAACATTAGAAACAAAAATATTGAATTAAGATAAAGGGAAAGAAATTTTTATTTAAAATGTATCAGTTTATTAACATGTTTTAGGATAAAATATTCAATAAAATAATACAAATTAATACTGTAAAACTCACAAAAAATATATGTATAATATATATATACCATAAAAATAATTAACAAAAAACAACATAATTATAAAATAACATTCCACATCTGTGTGGTAACAGAACACAAATAAATGTTCCATTATCTCAATTTAAAAATTATTATGCAATTTGTAAATAAAAATAATATTGGTAAACAAAACAAACTTACCAGTATTACCTCGTGATGATTAGACGCTGGCATTATCATTACCTTATTACATACAAGTTTGTGTAATGAGGAATTTATACTGTTAACTTGTCATGTAACAATAAAATTGATCGTTCACTAAAAGTAGTTAATCAATTTAAACTATACCTAATTAAAGGTTTAGCTGAGGCCTCTTCACACCATGAGCTATCCAATGTTAGATAGGTCTAAAGTCTTTTTCATCTTCAAATACAGTCTATTTTTCACACTTTAATTCTAATGTAAATCGTATTCATTAAGGAATGCTGGACCATTTACACATATCAATTACTCATTTTTATTTAAATGAAAATCAACCGGTCTGCATGGCTCCATTCTTGGTTTTATTGCCAAAGCTTTAACAATCACAAGTAGATTGAAGTTAAGAACTATTATTATTTTGTGACTTTCCCTTTTGGAAAAGCCAGGGAGTAATAAAGAAAACTGAATTTGTCAGGAAACAGTTAGAAATTTTGCAATGTAGTGATGTTTACATCATCTCAAATATGACCTGCAAGGCTATGACTGGAAAGTTTGGAAATAACCTTGGCGCACTAACCACCTGACTCATATTCTCCTTCCAAGATATTAAAAAGCCATTCTAGAATTTAAATTATCACCACTTGCTTTTGCCCAGTGGTAGGGTTGTATTTAGTGGGGAGTGAATAAAATTTTAGGATAGCACTAATTGTTATGTGGGAAGTTACTAATTTCAGTAAAATAAGACAATTTCAGGTACAAGATATTAGGAGTTTGCCAGGGAAGCAGGCTTAGCTCTAAATAAGTTGATTTCTTCTTCATAAAACAGAGAAAAGTTCTTCTGTGCTGTGTTTTTGAAATGTTGAAACTTTGTGAGGTGTGAAAAGGCCTTAAGTTTTCAATCATGTGATGGCACTAAACCTTTTTCAGTAATTCTAATCACAAAGTTTTCAACATAGCCGACACAAAACCTGTGGCTACCGTGAATCCTTGTGAATTTCCAGTAATGGGGGATAATTTACACTGGAAGTACAGTTTATATAAATATGTGTGACCACTAAACAAAGTCACTTTTTGGCGGATTTTCAGATTTAAAAAAATTGTGTGTGTAAATCTCTATATTTAAGTTTGTTAACCAGAAAAGTTGGGTCCAGCGAAAGTGACCTTTTGTGGGCTGAAGAAAATGGAAGTAATTGAGATATGTCCTAAAAATTACTTCAGCTAGCCTTAGACATTCTGGCAATGGTGGCTCCAGTTGAAGTATGTAATCCTTAGAATATTAATTCTCAAACTACATCCTGTTGCCATTGTATTACAGTTAAACTTAGATTATATGAGTAGCAAACTCTATACTGTTGTTACTTTTATTCATATTCAACCATTGAATTTTATTGTTTTATTGGTACTGTAATTAAAATAGTTTGATATAATTTTTACACTATTTGAATTTGCTGATTCAAGATCAAATGCAACTCTGCAAGGGCAGCTGGAAATTCCACCAGTACAACACACCATAATGTCGATAGCGTATTATCAAAATCTGTGTGATTAATGAATGGGGTTCAAAACACTAAACTCAAATTCAATTCTGGGTCTAAAGTAGCTTAAGTTAAATCTTCAAGAATTTTTACAGTTATACTTTTAATACTTTTAATACAGCTTTAAAAAATGAGTTATGAGCACTAATACAGGAAGGTAGAAACAAAAAACAAAAATTGTATAAGCCAATACTATTGTTGTTTTAGTTAACAAGATCTTTCAAAAGGCGAGAACCTCATCTGGTCTAACCATGAAAATAATATGACAACTTTTATTTTGTGGCTAGAAACAAAACGCTAACGCTGAATATCAAAATAATATTAATATTGGCTTTTGAATTTTTACATTATAGCTAAAAAACAACACAGACAACGACATCATAGCTTAAAAATGTGATTCTTTAAGTATTTAAAAACTAAAGTACGACACACAAAGGTTACAGCTAGGTAGGTACACAAAGCATTTTTGTACAACATAATTACTATACATTTGCTATTACCCTAAACAGTTATTAATAACATTGGTAGTATGAACCATGGCACACATTAACAAAAACTAAAAAGGAACCACTAGTTAAAGCTGAGATGGTTTTAATGCAACCAATGTCACTATGAAGGTTTAAACTCTTTAAAAAATGTTTTGACATCACCAGCAAAATGTATTGGCTGTTGATAGGGGTACTTAATGTCATCTCTCATGTTGAAAGGGACAGAATATCCCATCACCTGATTTGGGGGAAATGCAGAATATTTTAGCTCTTCTTCATACTTGACATCTTCGATGGGAGGTCTGTATTTTGTCTCTTCACTGTAATCGATGGGTGATTCTTGAGGGACAACCTGTGATGTGTAGTGCAAGATGTTGGGTGGGAGAGATGTTGGAAGATATGTGCGTTCCATTGGAATTTCAATTTGTTTGCAAGTAGCTTCACTGGGCAGGAGAGATGTCGAAGGAATTTTGCCTTCCGTTGGCGTTTCAGTTTTTTTACACGTAGCTACATGGTTTCGATAGGTGGTCTTCCAGGTAAAGCAGCGACCACAGGTTTCACAGGAGTAAGGCATTTCTCCCGTGTGAATCCTCATGTGAGCCTTGAGAGTCACTTTGAGAGTGAACGCTCTGTTACACACTTGACAAACGTGCTCTCTTTTGCCAGAATGAATGTTTTGGTGATGTTTCATTAAAGCCATCGTTGTGAACATTTTGCCACAAACTTCACAAGTGAATTTAAGATCTCCGTGGTTGGCTTTTTTGTGAGAACGCAGGGAAAGTTTGTTATTGAATTGTTTACTGCACATGTCACACTGGAACACTTCTTGAGATCCAGCCATTAAATGAGACCTTTTGTGTTGAAAGTATGCATTGGGATTCACAGTTTTGCCACAGATTTCACAAAGATTCACCAAACTCTTGTGGCTTCTCATGTGAGAAAACAAATGGTTCCTTTTTTCAAAAGTGTTTCCACATATTTCACACTTGTGACCTTTCTTCTTGAATGGTTGAGGTCCGCTCACTGATCTTGATGTTCGTACCAAATGTTTTCTTTCAATGTGGCTTGCTAAATCATTTTTATTATAAAACTTTCTTTTACAATGATTACATTTGAAAACCTCGCTTGAATGAGATTTTTCATGTTGCTCTAAAGTTGTCTCGTCACTGTACAATCGTTCACATTTGGAGCAGCTGTAATAAGGCACAACATGTCGTTCAGGTGCTTTTATGGTTCTAGAACTTCGCCTGGCTCCATCACAACTTTGTTTTGAATCTTTAGACTGATTCTCTGATTTATTGACGCTGGATTCAAGAAAATCACGTTTAGGAATTTTAGGAGTTCTTGCACTTCGTCTAACACCATTTGTTGCCTCTTCAGCTTCTGGATCAATACATGTGTCCGCTTCTATTCTTGTACCACCAACATCAGTGTTTGTAGGCTCTATTATATTGGATTTACTAATGTCTGAAAAGTCTGTTTCGTTTTGGTTGGCACTCATGTTTGATTGGGTAATATCTGCTTCAGAAGTTTGTCTCTGCGCATGCAGTCGTAGATGTCCATTCAATGACCTGACGGATGGAAAAACTCTGTCACAGTGACGACACTTGATGTTTCCAAGTCTATCAAACTTAGACCTAGCATGAAGTCTAATGTGCTTTTTCAACAGTAACTTGTTTTGGTATTTCTTTGGACAGTGTTTACATTTAAAACCTCTATCATTATCTTTACCCTTAGAACTTACAAATTTTGTTTTAGTTCTATTTTCTGTATGATTTAAATTTGTATCATAATTGCTGTCCTCCCTTTCATCATCTTCACTATCTTCCACTAAGCGAGGATGTGGGGCTATGCTTTCATGTTTTACCTAGAACAGAATAGATGAATACATGAACGTCAATCATATTCCAGTCACTAGGTATTTAAATTAGGTTTACTTGCAAAGTCAATAAAACTTTGAGAATTTATCCGCCATCTATTGAGAACTAAGGTATTTCTCCCGTCAGGCCAGGGAAGGCAGCTACGGAGCCACAACTACCTCAGGCTGTGGCGTTCTCTAAACGGACTTGTCTGTACGACTCTCGATCCCTACTTGTCCCTATTTGCTGCTCTCCACACCAAAACGGCAAAGAAATTACCGGTACTGAATAATTAATTATTTGTTTAGTTATAAAAAAACACAAATAAACTACCTTCTTTGAAGCCTGAAGATCCTGATGAAACTTAGATGCTCGATGTGGTGCTGACGATCGTTTCGGTCTAATAAGACCATCTTCAGAGCACGATCACTAAACTAAACTAACACTATAACCAGTAGCGGCTCGTGTGTATAGTTAGCAGGAGGGCTCTACCGGGGTTTGGGGTGTGAGGGGGTCCGGGAAATTTGTGAAATTTAATGCTAAAATAACGTATTTTGAAGCCTTTTTTACCTTATTTTTCATTGAAATTCATTTTGTTTAGCCACGAAACTGTAGTAGACTATATAAGTGGTTAAATCGCCAATAATGAGTGAGGTTTCCACTCGAGGTTTCAGGTGGTATGTACATTAAACACATTGAAGTACACTGATGATAGCTCCAGCTATCACCAGTGAAGCAGTGTACTTCAATGTGTTTAATGTGTACCACCACCTGAAGATGGGACCGTTGTCCCGAAACATGTAGTGGAACTCCACTCATTCGAAACTGTTTGAAGAGGTAATTTACCACTTATATAGTTTTATTTTTCAACTGCAGTATTGATAGAAAACTATCAATTGCATTAACCCGAGGTTACAAGTAGTCGGTTTTCGGTTCGTCTAGATCAGAAGAAGCCTGACCCAAAATATTTCGGTACTAGCGGATGCTGAATTACACACTGAACATCATCGCAACCTTTATGAGGCTATCAAGTTCGAATAATCAGGTGTACCAACAGTTTTAAGTGCCAGTAGCGTTTATTTTATTTGAATTTTTCATTGGAATAATAATTGTTTTGTCCATTGTGTTGGCATCACTGATTGATAATCAGCTGTGTGTCCAGACCAGCTGTTCGATCTACAGATCATTCGGTCTGGCACGGCACGTGTAGTTGGCGAGGGGGGGCAGCTGCGATAGGTTGGGGCAGAGCCCCAGACAGCCCGTATAAATGCATTGAATGACGCCACGGCACCCTCTCGGCTGTCGGCTGCTTCTCCCATATGCCTGCATAGTAGCTCTGTTTCGCTTCCAGCTTGCAGGCAACCACGCCTACCACGCACTACCGCACGCCGCTCTATGCACTCACCACGTCAAGTCTGATCTGGCTGCGCATGTTCTACAAACACTTGGATGAACGAATTTGTTACTTTACCTTATTAATAGATTATTTAATACAACATTTAGATATATTAATGGACTTGGGAGGGCTGCGCCCAAGAGCCCATTAAGGAAAGCCGCCACTGATTATATACACTTTACATGGGGCAAACTTTACATTCATTGAGGGGCAACGCGGGTGGATGGTAAAGGTGCCGACAAATCGCCTGAATCAATGGTTGCAGTCCACCTAAAGAACAATCCGAACTGCACAATAAAATTCCCAGATTCTCTACAAATACTAGTAGAAACCAATAATAAACAAAAAGCCCAAGCCCATGAAGCATACCACATATACAAACAATCAGTGTATAATCAAAATAAACTGTTAAACAAAAAAGAAGATATCCAAAATTCAGTAATTTACAAAACCATATTAAAAGCAGAAATGAAACAGGAAAGCCGTCTCCCTATTCCAGGAAGCCTGGAAACCCCCACGACAACAATGCCCCTAGGACACCTCGCTCAACCTCACCGCCAGCATAGCCGCAGTCGGTGCCGCGCCGCCTCCGCATAAACAATCATGTGTCGGCACCTTCACCATCCCCCCGCGTTGCCCCTCAATGAATGTAAAGTGTATATAAACAGTTATAATGTTAGTTTAGTTTAGTGATCGTGCTCTGAAGATGGTCTTATTAGACCGAAACGATCGTCAGCACCACATCTAGCATCTAAGTTCCATCAGGATCTTCAGGCTACAAAGAAGGTAATTTACTTCAAATAGGTCCTGAAACCGAAAATCATAGTTTACAAATAAACTTACTCAGTATAGTACGTTGCTAAAGAAATTTACGTTTAGAGAAACTAAAAAGTAAAAACGATAAGAGGGCCATATAACCTTTTAACAAGGTTATCTCTTAGAGCGCAGCAACAAATGTAACGTTTGTAGTCTCCCTTGAGGTTGCCAAGATGAATTTCTACACCAGATGATTTCGACATTGAAGAGTGTGAGAACCTTGATAGAGCACCTCCTGTTCCCATATGCAGAAGAAGGGAAAAATTGTGAGGGGACAATAAACTTTGTAGTGCGGATTTCCCTAACCTGGTTGCTTATTTAATTCCTCTTGTCAATTTATTTTATTAGCTATTTTAAATGTAACACAGCTGCACGTCCACAGGTTTTGGCTTTTACTTTTTTCTAAGGACAGTACACTATGCACCGATGTCAGTTATTATCGCACAACTAAACAAAATGGCAGAAGTAGTGTTATACTGGTTGAAATTTTGTACTTTAATCAACATCATGGTTGTTCCCGTCAACACCATTATGTGTCCAGCCTTTGAGGATGTTTTAATTAGCGGTCGTGTAATCCCGATCATAAATTTGTCAGGTATTATAAGTAGCCATAAACTACAAAGTGTCTAGGTTAAGCACTACATGTAAGAACTTTACGTTATGCCAAACAGAAATTGTGTCAGTGTGCAGGATTTAAGTAATAAATGTAAGAATTTTAATGTAAGTAAAACGTGCAGGATTTTAATTGTCGCAGCTTACATTTTCTGTGAACAAGATTATATGACTAAAAATAATTAATATTATAAAAGTTTTGAACATAAACAAATATTCTTTTAAACTATAAAATAAGGTATTTCTTTTATGAAAAAACCCAAAATATCGTTTGAAACAGAGAAAGAAATCTAAGCCGATGAGATTAGTTGTAATGCAAGTGGTTTTGATAGAGAATGACTCTGGCTACTACTAATTTGTAAACAAATAACATTGATAGGGGTTATATTATGAATGTTAGAGGCGTTAAAACAAAATCCTACATACAGTTGCAGTCATTTAAATTGCTAGTAACTAACTGGCTTCAGAGCACTTGTGGGAACTGCTAAGCCTATAAGTTAAAGTGAAACAACTACCTTCCCAGAGTCATAGTTATACAAGCTGCTTTCAAAAACAATGCTGATAGTGTGTTCTACAATTGGTTTCAAGGACTGACTCCTGTGATATTTTTTGAGTACTAGACAATTACTCCCTGACGGTTGAAAATTTTTCAAGGGTTTCAAATCTTGGCAAGAAAAAGTCTTATCTCAATATTCCAAGATATTAGATACTTTTAGCTGTGGGATTTATTGAACTAGATAATATTGACAGTGAACTAATCCAAAAACAAACTTACTTGATCTATGTCAAAGTTCAAAGGGGGTAATGATGGGGTTTCTTCTTCTGTAAAATCCATATTTTTTAGTTCAAGTGCAGTCTTTTGTTTGACTTCTTTCTTTACATCGACAATCTTTTCCACTTTAACTGGCAGATGTGCGTTTATAACATCTTCCACAGTTGGATCTATGTTTGCTTCCGGCCAAGGATCTGCTGTAACAAACTCATCTTCTACCTGAAAAGCCATAGAAACAGTGTTCATTTTCTGCAAATGTGCATTTTCCTTCCTGCAATAGGGGTTTTTTACTCAACCACGATACGTTTCTAGTACAATTCAACTCTCCCAAAACTACTCCAAAACATTTAAGTAGCTACCTTTAACTTACTTTCCAAAACTAAACTTTGTGTACTTTTTGCTAGCAAAACAAAAACTCTTAAATGGTAACAAAAATTGTTACTTTTGTCAATTCCAGAGTTTGTGGAAAATTCCTGGTTTCCCCATTGGATGGCCATTATAAGAATGTTTTTTTAAATGTTATAAGGTATTCCAGTTTGAACTAAACTTGATTAAATGCTGTAGATTGAGATTTAACACTCATTACTCTTACAGAATTTTGTGTTTCGGATGTTTCTACTAAAATGATTTAATTTGAATGGTTATTTCTTATATTTTATGAACTTAAGTGTTTTTTCACTTGGCAAAATAGTAGCTTATTCCAAAGCTTGCATTATGTACTTGTTGCATATGACTTGAACCAGCCCTGTTTTTACACAAGTTAAAGTGCATTTAACCTTCCAGGGGTATCACGGATTTTAAAAACATGAAAGGTGATAGGAGGTTTACTCCAGGTTATGAAATAAAAGGTGTACAGTGTGTATTTATTGTTTATAACTATAAGTTTAAAAATCGTTATTGAAAATAAAGTAATAGTTTAAAGTCAAACATAAATTGTATCAAGAAGAAAACGTTGAAAAACCTCACAAATGTTATAATATGATAAAACTCTCATTAATTTCATTAGAATTAATTTGTTTGAAAAAAAACATACACTTGTAATCATGTAAAAACAACAACTTAATCAATAAAGGTAATTACTGTAAAAGTAAAGAAACCCACACACTAGTGGTAACACACGGAATTATACTCCGGGATTAATGTTGCATGAGCGGTGAGACGCAGTGGAAACCTCCACGCAGCGCCAGAATCTGTGCGGCTCTGGCTGAAGGTGTGGTCGAGGGATGAGGGTGAAAGTTGGTGAGGCAATTCCTAAAGCCCTCGGCACTGCCGTCACAAGTGAACATGTCTTTACAAACAAAAAATATACACCCTGAGGAAACCTCCGTAATGATACCTCTGGAAGGTTAAATACCATTTCCAACATTACAGAGCACTTTCATAATTACTTTGATGGCAACTGAGTCCCATGGTGTCTCGTCTTCACTGTGTCCTGGTTCTTCATGGTCTAAACGGTTCTGATCTGCTTCTGTTGACACTTTCTCTACAGTGATGTACTCTGGTAAAATGTCCCCAGTTATCAATAGAACAGGACTTTCACAGGCTAGTGGCTGCCAACATAGTCAAAATCTACTATTTCAAATTTTTAAAATATAACAAATTAATGACCTGAGTAGAAACTTAAATAATGGTCTAAGTATAGTCCTAATCCCCATGATTTTGTTCAGGCAGAAATCAGATTTGTTAAAATTAAAATTCATCGTTAGAGAAGACAACCTTAGATCTCCTAATCCTAGCGCCCTTGATAATGGACAACTTAAGTCTGAGACCAAGGTCGGGTTAGCCGTGAGAGCTAACAGCCTCTAGAACGCCTGTGGTCACACAGAAGGCTGTTGTACCAAAGGCTGAAGTGAGGCTGTGAACGGAGCGAACAAGAGTAACAAATTGCAAAGCCAAATACTATTCACTTGCCAGCGGCGCTTAGCTACGTGTTGGCCTGGTTTAAATGTTGATTTAACTATACAGTACTAAATATGTGTAAAGTTTTACATTTGTAACTTAATTGACCTTGGAGATAAAAATTATTCAGTGAGAAACACAGACAGACAGACGGAAAACTTAGCAAAATAGGACTATGTGTTATTAGACATTTTTTGTTTATTTTGACTTTACAAATAATCTGGTGAAGTTTGGTCCTGTAATAACTGGAACACCCGGTTTTGCTTGTGGTTCTTTACGTACAAAATATTCGTATCATATCTAAGGTTTTCAGAGTATTTTTTCATTATTATAGAGGTTTAATTTGCATTTCTTTATTTATGTACTTACATTGATTGTTATTAATGTTACCTAGTTTAATGTTTATTGTTACTCTTGTAAGTGTATTCTATCTTCATAGTTTATTCTGGTTGTTACATTCTTATAGTTCATTGTTCATATAGATTTTATAGTTGTTGTACACACCAAAAATTTCATTGTTAAGTAACTAAATTGTTAAGGTGTGTAAAACTTACATTATCAAGTATATAATCAACTATTTAATCCCAGCATTCTTCTGATTGTTATTTAATTGTACGTACAATTGAGAATCTATTATTGTAAATTTTCTCTTGTATCACATTGTAAATGGTGTAAACCACCAATAAATAAATTGAATTAAGTGTTACAGAGAATTTAAGGGGATTTGAAAAACTTGCTATATTGAGGTTTTTATATCAAGGATCCACTGTACCAAGAAGTTTACAAATCTGTTTTCTTCATTTTTATCGGATAGGTTAAAGAATATTTCTTCGGTTTTTGTTTTGTTAAGTTGTACACAATTAGCGGTAAACCAGATCTTATTTCTAACATTAAATGACTCTGTTCTTGCATATACTTCAAAGCTTAAGAGAAAGCTACATGGAAGCCCAGGAGAACGCCATGAGAAGGCTTGGTAGTAAAGGACTCTGATATGTGTATATTGGTCAAATAGCCTGGTTTAATTAAAACATCTGAAAGAAACTCCAGACTACCTTTGGGTTATTCAAATGGTCATCCAGCATTTGGTTAGCTCTTTCAACCTGTTTCTTGAATGTTACACTAAGATCCAGTTGATCTTTACAGGAACTGCACAGTTCCTGGGGTTTGCCATCCTCTTTTAAAACCTGAAAAACGAGCACATTTAATAATCATACAGTATGTATACAGGGTGAAATTTAAAATGCCCCCACCTTAACTTTTGAAAAAGGAAAGAAATTTTAAACCCCTTTAAGGAATGTTTTTATAGGATTCTAAAGTTTGTTTTGACATATTTTGCATCACCCCCCCCCCAAAATTTTTAAACTGGAACCCCCTCTTTGTGGCTTGTCAAAAGAAAGGGAATTTTAATACAAATTCAACGAGGCAGTGAAGTTTTTTATCTCGACTCATTTTTTTGTAATACCTTCGTAAAAGATTGCAATAAATAAGCTTTGAAATGCAACATTTCATATACAAATTTTCTTTAAATGACAAAATTTTTGAACATTTTTGAGGGAAACATTACAATTCTATAACATAATCCCATTAAGTATTTGGAAAAAATTTGTCATAGAAAAATTTTTGTATACAAAATGTAGCATTTTAAATTTGATTTCTTTAAATAGTTATTACAAAAAACAAGTTGAGATAAAAAGTTTTTCTTTGCGTTGTTGAATTTGTATTAAAGTTCCCTTTTTTGAGGTGCCACAATGGGGTTTCAATTTAAACATTTTGGCCCCTGGGGTTTTTTTAAGCAAAGTACATCAAAACAAACTTTAGAATCCTATAAAAACATTCCCCAAAGGGTTTTAAAAATGTTAGTTTTATTTACTTATGATGTTACCTTAACACTTTGTAAGTGAAAGTGTTAATAGTTGCCAAACACATGTGACCCCTTTTCTACCAGCAGTCAAATAATGGTTGATTTTTAAAAGAATTTAAAGATCTGAGCGAGTCTTAAAATAGTCTGAAACACATTGTCACACTAGTTTCAAAGTTAGGTTAAATATTTAATCTCAAATTGGCCTAGCCTAACATATTTTTGTATTCTGAGACTTGAAGCTTTAATCATTCAAGCATCACAATTTTCAGGGGGAGGACTACTACTCAGACCTCCCCGGAAGGTTGATTCAGCCCCCTTGGTACCAGGCTAGATTCACCCATGGTTTGGGGAGACCACCACAGGTTTCACATCTAGTCTAAGGTAATTAGTTCATTGGCATGTACGGTAGCAAACATCTTAACGTGGTTTGAGTTTTAGTAGAAACTAGAAAGTTATGTGAAAAGCATTATAAGTGTGGACCTGAGAGTGATATTTAACCACTACAGCTTTTTTCACCTAGCTTCTTAGCTCGTAATATTAGTTTACAGCGGTGTAAGTAGAAGAAAAAGCAGGGGTCACTTGGTAGACAACAGTGATTTGTAAATATCCTGAATAATTAATACACATCTTGGCATTGGACCAGACCTTGAAAATATGTAGAAATCACTTTATTTAATCTCCAAATCAACTAAACAAATCTCTTCTGTGTTAAACATTAAAGGGGTAATATGGACAAAGAATAAAGATAGCAACATCACTCCTGTAAACATATTTTCAGTATTATTACTTTCAAACAATCCAAATACATTTTAAAAATACAATAAGTTTATGACACTATACCAGTAAAACTACTAAAAATACTTTGAATTTTCAACAATAATTGGAAAATTCCACTCAACACGCCAATCCAATTGTTAGCTTGTATTGAAGAAGGTATGCTTTGAGTTGTGTTTAATTTCATAAGGTTTGATATGGTATGTTCAAGACTGTTTATTTTCTGCACAACATGTTCGCTGATATGGTCCAGTGCATTGGAGAGTCCACTAGACAGCAGAGAGACCCCACCAGCTGCTGCCTCGAGGCCATGTCCTATGGCACTGAGAGTGGCTCCGGTAACGTTACCTGTGGCAACGGCTCCGACCGCAGTGCTGTCTGCCACCTGCCCGGCCAGTCGTACCCCTGCCTGTGCCACGGCGTGAGCGATGTCTGTCCCTGCGCCCAGTGCACCTCCTACCACGTGCATAGCTCCTTGCGCCACAGAGCTACCTAGTACACCTCCTGCACCCACCGTCTCACTCACACCCAGTGCAACATTCCCCACTGCCTCAGAGTTGGCTTCTCCCAGACGCATCACTTTATCTGCAGCAGTGTGAATGCCTTGGGATATCAGTGAGGGTATTGTATCGACTCCGAACTTGATGGGAGGAGTGGCTAAGCTCACAACACCACTCCGGATGTTATTCACCAATGCTCCTATGTTTCTATCCAGACCTTCGGCCAGACGAGTTCCGTACGAACTGGGAGAGCTGGTTGTTGCTGGAGCACCATATGTCCTCTGAAAATGAACAAAACCTTAATGTTATATGTAATTAAAAGTAATAATAAAATCTATTGATTGCTTGGAAGATGTGTGATCAACAGAGTTTTATTTTTTATATTTACTTACTTACGTAATGGTAAGTAACTATTCACATCTACTGCATTATACTTAATAGAAACAGTCATCTTTGAAAAAACTCTTCAAAAATCCAATTTTGATCATAATTTTAAGTAAAAAAATCAAAGGAAATAATTTAACCAAACAAGCATTTTACAAGATAGTGAATTAACCAAATAGTCTAAAACCTTAGACTATAACTGTTTTTAGTTACATTTTGAAACTATGTTTAGCTGGTCTCCTAACAATTTTTTCATTAAGAGTTTACTTCAAAGTAATAAAAGAACAAATTAGTCCTTCAATGTTTCTAAATACTTGACATAATACAAATACCAATTTAAATAAATGACCTATTAAACAAGGTGCCTGCCTATCTATAGTTACAATGATATAAATTGTACTCATTTAACATAACTGTGATTATAATCTAGCTCTTGATAGAAAATGAAGGTCAGAAAATATTAAATGTTATGGAGCAGCACAAAAAAATAATATTGAAAACAAAACAGTTTATTTTATTTTGATTTATATAAGCATAGTAAATTATCAAGAAGACTATGTGAACATTTATTTCTGTACTCTTTAACACTTTCACTGCGATCGACATGTTGAAACATGAAAATTGCATATGTTTACATGCAAATTGCAAGGATCCCATAGGCATCCGTAGCAGTGATAGTGTTAACAAAATAAGAAAATTTAACTGCCACCAGTAGGGGCTAAGGATCAATATCATCTTTAATCATTCATGAACTCTATTACTGTGCAAGAATAATATTTTAATGTTCAAAATTTGTTGAGAAGTAATTACTGTACTTTACCTTAAATGATAATAAATCATAAATTAACATTGAAAGATAAGATGTTAAAATGTTTTGTCCACATCTGGAGATATGATTGGATAATTCCAAGCTATGGCATTTAAAATTTAGGTGTAGCATCTCGAAAACAATTGAAATCAAGTGAAGCTGCAGTAAATATTTTGGATTTTAATGTAATTTGAATGATCTCTAAATTTTAATTTTACTCTACTTGGAGACAAAGGATTAAAAGTGATCTTTATTTCTGCACAGGTTTACCCCAGAACATGCTACAGTAGATTACCTCTCGTTCGTCCACCCTAGGACCAGACCCTTGGCTGAACTAAAAAAAGGCTTAATTATCTGAAATATGAGGAAAGATTCCCTTTAGAGCACCAAAACTGGCATAGTTTTAACATTAGGCCTATATGAAGTATTAATGTAAATACCATGGAGCAAAACACAAACAATAGGGTTAGTGTTGTGAAACCAGTTGCAATATGTCGCTAGCCAGCTGCTCGAGGTGAATCAGCTGAGTGTGACTCTTGCTCAGGTGGCCAGCTGGACTACCCAACAGCCAAACTAAGCCAGGCCAAACAAGAGGGAGTCTACTACATGGGAAATATTAGTTTTTCAAGCCAAATTATGCCATTTGTAAAGTACAAATGTCTATTAAAACTTGAACTTAAGAAAACTTGACACTTTTTTGTTTAACATTAAAAATGTACTTTAGTACATTTCTTTAAAAATCCTAAACTATTTTAACACTTCTTTCTATAGATTAATGATAAGAATAAAATTGACTAGTTTTTGTCTGATCAAATAAATTAGTGAATAACTGAGTTACTTACCTCGGTGAAGGGAAAAACACACAATATAATCAATTTAATAGCCAACATTTCTATATCATATCAACAACAAAATATGTAGTTCTAGTTATAAATTAGGACGAGAGTTTTGTTGATATACTTCAAGTGACGAGGCTGTTTATTGATAGAGATCTCCCGATTTTTCTGCAAAGTGCACACTGTGAGGTGGAATGGAGATCCTTACAACGATTGTTTGAACAAATGAAATATTCTAGATCATGAACCAAAATATGCAAATTGAGTTTGTCAACTCACTGGAATGGTAAGTAGGTAACCTGGATCTTACAATACCATCTTTACTCCAAGCATGACAAGAATAAAAATGGGGTTAAAATGGTTTACCTCTATTTGAACAAACGAGAACAACTGGTTGAAATTACATATTCCGAACAATAAACAAATATTAGTCGATTAATAACGTACATTCTTCACTAAAGACAATAAGATGTAAAGGTTTACAAGGTTAAATCCAGGAACCCCCATTATTTTTGTGTTATTTGAGAGACGCTCGAAAGGTTGTGTAACTAAATACGGGGCTGCGTCTTTATGCCGACAATGCAGGGAAAAGGAACACATCTGTACAATTGAAATCTTTTAGCACATTTTTAAGAAGAAAAATGAAGCTACAGAGGTCGTACTCATGTCCCGACAATATAAATTTGTTTTAGAATCCCTGAGTTTTTAAAATTTTACTTACACATTTGAACTAATATTCTTAGCAGTAATTACTATTCAGTAGTATTAGTACTATACTACTAATGTACAGATCAATTCGATAGGATGCACAAGTTAGCACTGCACTGCTTTGTTTATATTACAACTCGATATCTGAAGTGGAAGGGCCAGGGAAGCCAGCCACTCCACTACCCAGAACTAGTGTTATTAATTTGTTCCACAAACTTATAATTCATGCATCACATTTTGGCATTAGAGTACCGACTGCCAGTCTGTATAGGCGTTGTAGTTTTGTAGCTTGGGTATTGTTGATTGTAGTATTGTCATACTGCAGTATGAACCAATTTAATTTGGCTGTAAAAATGCATTGTATTTTATGTCTATGCTCAACTTTAATAAATGTCAACTTAAAACCATGTGAAGTTGTTGGCGTGTTTTTTTCCTACCTCATGGTCCTGATTAGCCCATACAGGGCTGTTTTTTTAACAGCCAGGTGCCTAGAGCAGCAAATTCAAAAGGCAGTAAATGTCAATAAAAGTTTGGAAACCAACTTATTTATAATTAGTTGTAATCTTACTTTACTCGATGTAATCTTTTGCTTACTAAATAAAACTGCACCTTGCTAGCTATGCTTTCGAAATTCTTAGTCTTGATTTGATGTCTTGAATTACCTCCAAGGTCTTTAAAACCCGAAATTTGCAACTGATACAATCAAAACTTTTAAATTGGTAGATTTTTCACTGAGGTTTTGGAACCCAAGATGGTTTGTTGATGCTTTCAAAACTCAGTCCCAGGTTTTCCACCAACACTTTAAAACCTGAAAATGTTTGCCAAAGCTTTCTTTAAAATATTAAGTTGCCGCCGTGCACTTGTAAAACAAAGGCCTTTGTTAATTCTGAAAGTCTCAGGTATCCCAAGAACGTCAGTGAAAAATCAGTTTAAAAGTCTTGAGCGGAATGCTCAGTTCTGAAAGGCCCCAAGTAGTTTCACTAGTTAGTATGATGAAAAGGTTCCTTAATAAGCTTTTAGTAATATATGTAACTGTTATTCATTAAAAACTACATGTTGAATAAAGTGAAATACATAATCAATAACGATTATCTAGGGAGGCGGTGAAAAATTTGTCTATCTGGGAGAGGCAAATACTTAATCTGTCCCTGAACCCATGTCCAAACTATCATGAAATTCTCTGGTGGAATTTTATTGTACTTTAATAACCTATGTTGCAATGAAGATTGCATCATTATATAGCATGTACGTTTGTCAAAATAAATTTTGTACCGGTATCTATATATATATATATATATATTAGAATAAAAAATAAGGTTAGGTATTTATTAATAACCTTTCACCTTTTTTTCTTTACAATCATGTAACTTATTTATGGATTTACTGTTTGCATCACAACTGTAACATGCTACAAAAGCCTATGGTTTGTCGCTTAGTGAAGAGTATACTCGTAAAATGTACGTTTTTCCCCTTTCTATTATAATTATTTGAGTGCATTCAACAATTTACTGAAATGACCAAACTGGGCTTACTTCTCCTGGCAGGCATAACTACATTCAAGCTGGTGCAGTGAGGCAGATACTTCTTACCAGTAGCAAAGCGATTCAGAGAGCGGAGTTCCCCCTCTAGAGCTATACAACCTAAAAGATCTACACTGAAAGCCTGGAGGAATGAAGGCTAATGACAGTTAACAGCCATCTAAAAAGCACAACAAAGTATTTAAATTTATTTGAAGCTTAAACTATGAGTTAAGTCCAGGATTACTTGGACTTACCTTGATATTTGTCAGATCAGAGACCTTCCTTGGTATTTCATCCGTGTCATCGAAAACTTGGAAGGTGTCATTTGGTTGATTCGGAATTAGGCATAATCTACAAATAAATGGATATCCGCACAGCATGTTGCAACAAGTATGTTCTTGCTTATTCCAAGTGTATCCCTTAAGCCTTGTGGGCTAGGCTCGTAACTAATTTCATTGTAAGAACAACTAGGCTACTATAGGCCTAGTATTTAATACTTTCAATACCTGACCTCTTCTAATGCTAAGTGTAAGCCTAGGTATAAATAACTAAATTACTATTATCGTCCGTTTGAATCAAGTTCAAGACATATTTACAAGTAACTTCTGTAGCTTTCTGCAGAGTACACAAAAACACTGAGCAAACTATGATTTTCCTGTGCTAATTATTCTGAATAATAATAATATAATACATCTTTAAAGATATGTCAAAAAAACAAAACATTGAAAAGTGAAAACCACAGAGTATTTATTAAATGGTGAAAAGTCTGTGCTATATTTTAATTAAGGTATATGTATCCCAGCGGCAAGTCAACTTGACTTCCGCGCTCCGGTGGTCAGCATGCAGACTACGTCGATGCAAAAATACAAACCCACCAATGGGTTCACAGTCATCAATTTTTATCGGTCATTGAAAGTTGAACTTTAACAGCACAGTTACTTAGTGTTGGTAGATAGTCCAGCCTATTATCCACCTCGAAATGTCCTTGGGGCTTCCGCGAAGTAAGCTTTGACTTAAAACCATTTATAGCCTCGATTAATTTCAACTGTACTTGCTCAGGAGCAAAATCGAGGAACACGAAAACCCTATGTATTTAAAGTCTACAGGTTATTTGTTGAAGCATTATTTTTATGGAAAACAGCCCAGAATAACTTGTGGTAGATGGTAAATAACCATTAGTGAGAAAATATTGTCATATAAAAATTGAAAGGTTTGAGCATCACAGAAAACCCATTTACAACAATGTTTGTTAATACGCCAAATTGATAATTTACGCTCACCAATTTTAAATAGAATATTGCTTGGAATTTGTATGATGAAAGTTGAACTTTTTGGAAGGTCGTCAAATTTTCTCCAGATATTATAACCTCCATGTCCTTCTTCCTCCTTGAACCTCTTATGCACATTTGATTAATAACCTCTTGCTTCAGGAGTCGTAGCAGTGACTACCTTTTTATATAAGTAAGTTAGAAAAGGTTATTTGTTGAGAAAATATTGGTGCCTTGATGATTGATCACTCTTGCCCAGAATAACTTTGGTTAGATGGTAAATAACGAATGAGAAAATATTGGTGTTTTGATGTTTGATGATCACTCTTGCCCAGCACAACTTTGGTTAGATTTTAAATAACGAATAACAATAGATGTTTTATACTCTCTACGATGGTAATGATGATAATTTAATAAAAGACATTAAAGGTAGTTAACACAATTACCTTGTTTAGAGTGCCTGAAAGGCTGAAGATCCTGGGGAAGAAGAGTCTTACGTGCTGATGCGTATTTCAGGTCTTACAAGCTGATCCTCAGGATCTTCAGGCACTCTAAACAAGGTAATTGTGATTCAATAGGTCCTGAAACAGGATATGGTAAATTTGTAGTTAACACATTCAAAAGTATCAAGTAAGTATCAAATAATTTAAAACCACCAAAAGCGACCAAAGAAATTATATTGCTCTCAAAGAAACGACAAGATTTACTACAGTAAAGAGGACCTAGCCTACTCACCTCTAAAGCTGGGTAGGAATTCATGCGTGTTACCCTTTGAGTATTTTTATATATACTGTATACAGCCCTAGAAATAACTTAATTAAAAGTGTAGAAACATTCGTTTTTGATCATTTAGTCTGATATTACACAAGTAAAATTCAAATTACCAAAGTATTATTATTTACCTGTATATTTTTATGGAATAGAATAATAATACGAGTATACCGAAATAGGTCTACACTGGTAGGACCTCGGTAAAATAACTTTACCTTATTAAGTTTATGAAACGGAACTGTGGTAAAAGTGAGTTGATTGCCGTAAAGGTTTTATCGACATATTTTACGTAAGTATGGTTATGGGTATGAAACGGACCTAGTTGTAAATTAAAAATAAGGCAATAAACGGCGATACCTTGATCTCGCTCTACACTGATTTTGGATTTGCGCTGTTGCGACACGCCTAAATCAAACCATTTCTCAAACATTGTGTTGTTTTTGTCTCCTGGGCTGATTTGTGACATATAATGGTTTTATAATGACCTTCGTCAAACAGCGCCAACATTAATCCATATCATTGACTTTAAATTTAAAATCAATGTCCATATTTAGGACAACCGGTTTCGATTTTCTTCAAATCATTTTCAAGTCCTTCTCCGGTGCATAGAATTTTAGTTTCGAAATGACGACGTCCAAGACTGAGGATCGTTCTATGTACCGGAGAAGGACTTGAAAATAATTTCAGAAAATCGAAGGTTGTCCTTTATGAATTAATTTTGGAGCTGTTTGACGAAGGTAATTATAAAACCATTAAATGTCATTGCCATTGATTTTGAATGGTATATTTAAAGTCAATGTCATTGCTCAAAGTTTGGAATTCGACGTACGAGACACTTTATATAGCAAACGCAACACATTTTGTGAATCTTAGGTCATGTGACTAAAAAAAAGCAAGACTGAGCTTTTTTCGATTGTTCGCATTTTACTTTACAGTTTGAGTTTGCAAGTCGCACTTCACTTATCGTTTATTCGTCTCGTCTAATCGCCTTGCTGACTTGCTCCGAACCCCTGCTGTGAAGTAACTTGTGGTGTTGCAATGCAAGTTTGGAAATAACTTTTAACAGTGAATGATATTTCTTTTACAATGTTTAGGACCAAAAAGGACGTAGACCGACATGTACAAGAAGTTTTGCGAAAGATTCAGAACGAACATGAGGTGGGTATTTGCTTATGTCTACACAGGCCGCAGGTTCCAATCCCGCCATTTTGACCGGCTCTGTCATGATAATTATATTGACTTGACACTTTTCTTGTAAGCTGAGGGTTCTTAAAGTGCATTAATACTACTGTATTTTGGTACCCCTGTAAGTCTGAATGGTCTTAAGTTATTAAGATAATGAAGTTTTCATTGTTGTCACCTTAAGTAGTAGTCTACTAAAGTTGATGCATTTCCATTTCAAATAAAACCTTGGGCCCCCACAAAGAACCCCACTTTCATCTCTTCGATTTTACACTGACCAGTAGCAGCCTGTATATTCCATTTTTTAATATCAGGTATTGCATATGCGTTGTTCTAGAAACTTGCATATCCCGCTCCAAACATGGATTAGCCTCCCAAAATAGGCCCTGAGGGTTGAAAACCTTGCACAGACCACATGTGATGTTTGTGGTTGGTTAGCTAATTTCTGGCCTCTCGTTCCATCATCTACTAGTAGTTTCTTCTTCTACCAATAGTCTTTGGACTACATCTTCAGTTGTATTACACTTCTAAACAGCTCGTCCCGACTGTGGCAAGTTACTGTGCAAGTTGACTAAAAACTTCGTTTAGTGTTGTTATTAAAAATGAGTTTGGTTAAAATTGAGAAGAGTGACTTATGGATTTTTAGCACTTTTCCAAATGTAAACCTTCCAAAAGGTCAAAACACGATGTTTTAACTTTGGGAAAGTTGTGGAAACCATTAAAAACGATGTTTTTTAAAGTAGACCTAATCTAAAAACCGAGGTAAATGACCGAGGTAAAGGCTAAACGACAACGATCATGAGGCTTTCAGACGATTTTAGGAGATCGATGGAGGCGCTTGCAACGAAAATCCAACATGTCACACCGAATTGCGGGATGTTGGTCCCGAACCTCGCGCCAATTTCGCTCCACGGTGTTTGTGTGGACGCCGTGTGGATCCTTAAAGTGTAAGGAGTGGTTTACCGTGAGATGACCATAACCCTCATCATCCAAGTAATTATAGGGCCTTCCAGCAATCCCATAAAATCGCGTGTTCCTGGACCCACTTTGATACGATGCTTAGAAGGGTACCGCACCTCCTACTCCATAGGGACCAAGAACGACTTCCATCTTTCTGGAACTCCCCAAATCACCCACCGACCCTACAAACCGGGGAGTCGCCTCGATCTTTCGAATCTCGATGGTACAACCAGAGCCACCCAGCTGCGACATGAAGTCCTCAATCAAGACTTTCCGGAAAAAAACCAGTCCATACGGTTTGTTGGTGAAACTTCAGAGTTCACACTAATAAACCGGGTACTGTGGTTTGGAATCACAAAACGAAGCTGTTTACAATGACGCTTTAACATCTTCTATCTAACTTCGGCCATGTGGTGAGGAAGGTGTGATGAGGACATTGTCGCCAGTTGGACGGTATGGTGCTGTTAAGGTGTTGCTTTGTTATCGCGGCAGCGAAAGGAAACTCCAAAGAAATAATGGCCAACGGCAACTTCCCCACACTTGCTGCATCCTGATGACTCCATGTTGTATGAAAATCTAACATGTCATTGCTGCCCACTCCACCTGATGACATGGTACATCAGTACCGCAGCCACCACACTGAAAACCTGACTAATACTCCATTGACCACACTGAACGGACATTACGACTTCAACGTGGAGCTGAATACAACTCGCTGTCCTCGGTGGCTCTTCCACTGAGGAGGCCTCCCCATTCCAACTAACATAAAAATAAAATGTAACTTAACCTAACTTAACGTAACTTAACTAACTAAACTTAACCTAACTTTAAACCAAACCTAACTACTGTATAATACCCAAACCTAACCTCAACAGTAATACCATATGGCCTGAGCACATTGTGACTTAATGAGACTCTTATGACGATTTACTGAACGAGACAAACTACTGACAATTAGTACTGAGTACTTTGACAAATTGTCAACACCTGAAATAGGCCCCATGAAATATAGGCTATTAAATCGAGTTGGGAATCGACAACTTGACCCATATACAATATATACAATATTTACAACATATTTTGGAATGGAAAGTTATAACTGTATAGCTTTAAAGGTGATTTGCTTTATTCTTCAACCAAGCATTATAGCTGAACCCTCCTTCTGAAACAGTGCAATATATTTTATGAAGTTTTCTTGGTATTATTCCAGTATAGTGACTTTAAATCTCATGAGCTAAAACTGATTTAACACGATGTGGAGGAGACCCCTAAACATGTAAAAGCGCACGGCACTCTGGCAGACAAGACTGGCTCAGACTGTCACCACTTCAAATTTAACTTAAAGGAGAATAAGTTATTATCGTGAGGTTAGGTTAGTTTATTTTTTATGTTGAACATATTTAAAAGTGGTTTCAAAGTTGGGACTATTTTATGAGCAGAAGACGCTACGATCGCCGTGCTAGCACTCGTGGCAGACAACAGTCTCTGTCACCCACTTCAAATTAACCAACCTATAGGCTGCTGAAGGTGAAGTTAGCATTAGGTTAAGTTAGTTTATTTGTTGTGTGAAAACATTGTTTTTAATAGTTTCCGCAACTTTCTTGAAATTAAAACATTTTTTGGCCTTTTCGGAAGGCTTAAACTTAGAAAAGTGCTAAAAAGTCAAAAGTCACTATACTGGAATTTTACCATTTTCTTTCAGTTTTATTGCTTGGCCAAACGGTTATGTCTTAAGCCTTGAATGCTACTGACCTTTAAAAGAGTCCCTTTTGCTGTCTCATAATTAGTATATTGTTTACTTGGAATGGTTAGTGTTCAAGTTCTGAGACTGCAAAGGAAACGCATTTGTATCAAGCCCAGGATTACGTTAGGACAGTCTCACTAGTGATTAATCCTGATTTTGAACATAATTATGGTGTACCTATTATGGTTTTGTTTTGAGTTTAGGTTAGTACTTGTGGAAGTAAAAATATGTCTCCAAGTGAAACAAAATCCTGTATGTTTTCAGAGAAACAAACGTTGCTATAATATTGCACAACAGTATTACAAGGTGCGTGACTATGAATCTGCAAAGCATTACCTTTCTCTCTACTTGTCAGTCAAGGAAGATTCACCATTGGCTTATAAGCTACAAGGCCAAATTTATGAGGCCCTGAATGATAAAATCCGTGCCCTCAATGCTTACCGGACATCACTTGAGATAGAAGGAAACCAACCAGAACTTGTACTGAAAAGTAAGTTTTAAAAGCGAGCTTAAGATTTAAAGTTGTGTAAGTGAAAGTGTGTGTTGAGCTTAGTATTTAAGGTTGTCATTAGTTGAGTATAATTGAAATACCAAAGATGACCTTAAAAGGTTCATTCAATTATAAATAGAAGTGTTTCAAAATTTAAAGGTGTCAAACAATGAGCCACTGCTATTTTGCATTGAGTGAGGCTAATGAGGCATAGTTTCTGGGATTGTTAGAGAACTAAGTACAGACTAAGAACAACATTTAATTTATTTTAAATGCCACCTGTCCTAGACACTCACAAAGATTGTCTATTGACTCCTTGCAGGCTATAAGTTTATTCAGTAGGTGACTTGTAGCATGCAAGCAGTAGTTAACTCTTGCTTGTACTGGTGTAGCAAATTCAATAAAAGTTTGATCTTGTGCCAGTGAACATCTTAAAACTACTCTGATATTTGCTGTGTTGTGGAAATTTACCAACGTTGGTGAACAGATCACAATCCTGAAATTCTCCTAACGCTAACAAAAAAAGTGTATTTTATACACTTAATGTAGTATGCAGTATGTCATATAAGGTGAAGATGGTACGCTTAAATGTTTAGAAGTTTAAGTGGATTTTATGGCGCTTTACCCGTGTTCTAGACTAGATATACCTCTAAACTTTTGATAACGTTTCTTGAGACACCCTTTGGTATTTTTAACGGTGGGCAGGACCAGATTTTCAGGATTTTCATTTGGTCTCAAGAGATTTTCGGGTGATATTAAAAACTAATTTTATTCATTACAAATTAAAAAAAAGTTGGAATATTGAAGAGGTTCTTTGATAGTTTGTATTCATTAATAAATTAACCCGACAAATCCCAGATCTATCAATTTGCTAGTTTTACAAAAGCGTGTATCAATTGTACAGCATGATTGTTCTTTGATTTGATATCATTATCAATCATATTACCAAATAATACAACTTTGTAATAATTACAGACAGTTATAAACATTAAAATATCAAAAAATAATAAATTAATTATTGGCATTTGCTTGTTATACCAATTAAAAAAATTAAAACTAATTAAACATTTTTTATTTGGATTTGTTTAGCCATTAGGATAATTTTTAGTAGAGATGTGTCTTAAAAACTGATATTTCAACAATCAGAGTAAAATTATATAAACTAACGGTTATTAAAAACAACCTTTATTATTTTGGTGGTCAAAAATATTCCCTTCAAAATTCCTTTCTGTCAAAATTTCCCGTAATCTACCCTATTTGCTGAAAATTCATCCAAAATCCCACCTGCCTGAAAAAGTTCTGTTTAAAAAAATTTATTCCAACATGATTTTTGATATATAATTTTGTGTCGGGAATTTCATGATCTCTATTGTACCGACAGCTACTATTTTTTAGGCTGGTTAATGTTAGAGGCCACTCTGTACAATTTGCTAGTGAATGCATCTGACAATATGTTGGTACCACAGTGTGCAAGTTGCTGTGTGAGACTGACATCGCCATAGACTCTGACAGAGCTCACTACTGGTGTGAGCGTGCCTGCAACATGTTCCTCATGACCCAGTCGTCTTCCGTCTCAAAGAGAAACTACTCAAGATCGGCGGTACGTCAAACACCAAAGCCTTTGAAGAGCTCATTAACTGTAAGTATTGAACTTTGCATTTGTGATGATTTCAAATATTTAAAGATACAAAAAATCACTTTATATTAGCCTATAGTTTGTAATCTATTTCCAATAATCTCCACTTTAAGAATTGATTAGTGATGATGTTCATTTGTTGTATCCCACCAACATTCGTCCCCATCTTGTGCTTCTTCAGTCACCACAATTCTACTTGATGGACTACCACTTGATCCTCTGTTGTTGCTCCTCCTCCCTATTCTTCCCATTGATCTGCTTTTACCTATTTCGTTCTAGTTGACGATCTAACAAAGTGTTTGAGAAAGTCTTTCTCATCCGACTTGCAAGTTTTGTCGAAAAGCAAAACCTACTATCACCAAACCAATTCGGATCCCGAAATGAGAAATTGACAGTAGATGCAGTGGTTTGTTTAGTCAAGATGATAGTGGAAGGATTTGAAAGTCGAAGACAAAAACTAAGTGTTTTTTAGACTTGTCAAAAGCTTTTGACTGTGTGGTCTAATTTCAAAATTATCGGATCAAATTTAATCAATTTAGTAATTCTTCAATCTCTAACCTTATTTAAATTTACATCACCGTTACACTGTTAAATCATAAATGCAAGGAGTTTTCTGCCTGAAAATAAATTATTTAACATAACTTCTATTGTGAACAAATATAAGTATTATTTTTAAAATAAAAACATATCTGATATTAAATTTAAAAATGATTACCAGATGGCCAAAGCAATAATTTTGAAAAAGTAAATTTTTTAAATTTATATAAACTATACATGTTGAAAATATTTTTTATGGTGCAATTCCAGTATAGCTCTATTTAGCAAGTTTTGCTGTTCAATGCCCTCTAGCAAAAATATTTCTAACATTCTCCTGATTCTGATCGAATAAATTCAAACGATTTAGTTTGTGGGTTAGGCTTGAACTACTGTAAAGGAGCATTCTCTGCCATGCTGTAACAAAAACAGGATTATTAATGTTAAACATGGACTAATACTTTCCCTTTATTAAAATTTTAGAATCCAACAATTTGCAGTTAATATATTTGATGATTTCTACATGGAGCACCACTGCGCAAAACTATATTTTATCGAGAGCCAACATGTTTGTCTGACAGAAGCTACACTAATAGCGATGAACGCCACGCTCGACATCGTAAGTATAAATCGTGATTCGAAACTTCAACTATCAAGCATTTATAACTCCATGGTAGCTTTGGCATATAACGGACGATAATCGGAATTAGTGACAGTCAAAAAGTGAACAATCGTCTACTTCTGCCCAATGGCAATGTTAAGACGCACACCACTGCATTTAATGTCCCTAATCACGCCAGTTCATTTTACGATTGAAGAATCAATAACAAAGTATTTTCAAAGTTTCTATCCGCCGAATTTATGAGTAAAAGTGATGTATCGCAAGAACCAGTCAATCGAATTTGAAATCGACAGTAGTCAGGGTTTTTTACCAGAATTGGGAAGATTTGAAATTCAGAAAACAATTCAGATTGTCACTACTTTTGACTGTGGAGCATGGTACTCATTTCACAAACTGGACGCTCATGGGATACAAATTTTGATAAACGGAAAATACAGGAACTGACCCCAAAACGGGAAATTATGGAAAGTGGTGATTATGTCATGGTAAGTCTAGCTATCGCCGCCAATCCATCACATTACCGTGGCGCTAGCAGAAGTCAAGAAATTGTTTCATTAACAGTAACAAAGCCGTGATTTCAGGCGCGGGCTTAGTGGAAGTCGAAGATGCCACAAACGGTATCAAGTCGTTATTTACCAGAGGCTTGCAGCGGATGTCAAGAGATTGTCGTCATCGGTAACAAAAGTGATGCATCTAAATTACAGAGGAAGGACATTCTTGATAAATCATACAGTCCTGAACTAAGACGACTTAATAGTCGTTCAACATGACTGTTCCAATTTAAATTTTGATCAATATATAGACCCAAAAATTTTGTCTGTGTCACCTGTTCTAATAGTGTTGAATTCATTTCCAAATTAGTATAAGTAGATTTAGTATTAATTCATCTGATGTTTTGAAAATGATTTATTTTGCCCACATACATTCTCACTTATCTTATGGAATTGTTTTATATGGTGCAACAAGTAACAAAAACTTAGAGAGCTTATTAGTGTTACAGAAAAAAGCGTTAAGAATCATACTTAAACTAAACAATTTAGAGTCAGTTAAGGAACATTTGAACATTTCCCTAAATTAGGTATTTTAACAGTGTACGGATATATATTTTGGAAATTGCGGTGGCTAGAGCTACTGAAGATGAAATACCTCGGTTAGGAGCTAAGCATAACTATTACACCAGAAACCGAAATAACTTTGCAATTCAAAAACATGCACTTGAATTTTTTTTGGAAAATCCCAAAAAATGCAGAATTAAAGTTTTATGGTAAAGTCCCACAAATAGAACGACAACTAAACTAAATTTATGTAAAGATCAATTAAAAAAAGTACTTAATAAACAAGGCTCCCTACTCTTTTGAGGAATATTTGAGTATTGTTAATTACTAATTAGCGTAGCCTATATTTTAATATTTGTTAATTAATTTTTATATTTTAGCTTATATTATATTTTTTTTAATTGAATAATGTATTGAATTGAGATTGTTTTAAATTATTTTTTCTCCCTAATGTGACTGTATATATTTAGAGCATTCGTTTTAATTGTTTTTCTCCCTTGTTACAAAAAATATATTTTAACCCTAACATTGGTCCTTGATTTTTTGTACAATGTAACCCTAAATAATTGTGTTTTTTTATGACATAAATAATAAGACAAAAACTGTTTTGCAATTGTAAACAAATTGTAAACAAGCGTTGGTAGATTGTCATAAAATTGTATATTTAATTTATAATGTAGGTCCCTTTTCTAATTGTTTAAACCTTGGTATAATTTAGACTTAAGTATTTCCTATTGATTCGTATGATTACTACACCTCAAATGTAATTTATTTTATGGTGGTAGGTCCCTAGTCTTACCGACCATACATAAATAATAAGTATATGATACACTGTGGTAGACACGTGATTGGTCGCCTGCTGCATCTAGTCAACCGACCATACACACAAGTGGTAGCTGACACCGGCCGTGAACGTGTTTAGCTGTTTCTTTAAAGATATTTTGATTTTATTTGAATTAGTTATTGTAGTCAATGAAATTTAGCAAACATTTTTCTAGGGTTATTGAAATAAAACATATCTAAATAATTTTTCTTCAAATAAGTCAACACACTTTGTGCTTTACAGCTGAGGTGAAAGCCAGACCCAATGATCTCAATGTTCGCACAAGATTAATGAAATTGTACCTGGAAACCGGAAGGACCAAAGCGGCGTTCCAACATTCATTGGAACTTGAAGCCAGCCAACTCTTCAGTGAAGAAGTAGAGTGGTACGAGTGCTTCGCTGAAGTTTGCAAGGTAAGTTAATTGAGCATAATTTTGTAAAATAAGTTCATGGTAGCCTATATTTGTTCAATTTCAGGCCAGGTTTATTTTCGCCAGACCTGACAGTTATCCTTTAGTGGCTGGTGGGATTTTCTTAATTTTTGATTGATGTATCGGTAACGGTGACAGAATGTTAGTAATAAATGTCATAAATATCTGTTGGTAAAATGTAATTTTAGAAAAAAACCACTTTTTTGGTTAATCAAATCCCAAAGGAAGGGTGCATTTAGGGTACTGATTACTGCTTTGAGAAAGTTAGTGAATTGGATTCTTGCCTGATTGGAATAAATAAATAGATAACAATCTTTGACTGTTGCAAATATATCAAGCTTGTAAAGAAGCTAAATTATAATTTTCTTAAAATTTGATGATGATACTTAGTTTTCTATTGGTAATGCAGACGTTTGCTGAAGAGTTTCCTAGCCATTTGGACTGGCAGACTTACTGCACTTGGGTGACAGTGATGAACAAAGTAACCTCTCTTTCTCTGTACGAGCTAACCTCACAGAAGAAGATAGTTGACTGCACACAAGCTCTATTCAGGTACTTGCTAGAAATTATGCTATCTATTTAAATGTCAAACCGACGCTTGAAGAGAATCTATAAAGATAAACTAGGGTAAAAAATTGTTAGCTAACTTTATGAATCTATAAAGATAAACTATGGTAAAAATTGTTAGCTAACTTTGTGAATCTATAAAGATAAACTATGGTAAAAATTGTTAGCTAACTTTGTGAATCTATAAAGATAAACTATGAAATTAGCTAACTCTTTGTGAATCTATAAAGATAAACTATGGTAAAAAAATTGTTAGCTAACTTAATCTAGATAAACTATGGTAAAAATTGTTAGCTAACTTTAGAATCTATAAAGATAAACTATGGTAAAAATTGTTAGCTAACTTTGTGAATCTATAAAGATAAACTATGGTAAAATTTATTGGTAAAAATTGTGTAGCTAACTTGTTACAGCTAAAGGTCTCTGAAGTGGATCCATCAATACTGAGAACCAGCCAATATTGCACTCTTTACTTGTTAGCTTACATTAATGAACAGGTTTCATTGAGAGAAGCAATTTATAACACATATAACAAACTTAACAACAATAAAATTACTTCTGGAAAGTGTATTTTATAGGGAAGGCCGATACTAATATTCGATACTTAAGCACATTCAGCACATACCAGTAGTATCGAGGTATCGCCATACTTGATACTTCCTGCATTTGGATTCGATATCGATACTGTTTAAAACCTAACGCTAACGGTAACGAAGTTGTGATTTCGTCACAGGCATTAGTGGGAGTCAAGAGATAGCCGTGAATGGTATCTAAGTTGTAATTTTGCCGCAGGTGCTGGTGGGAGTCAATAGATCGTAGTGAACGATAACATAAGCCGCGATTTCGTCACAAACTCTAGAAAAAATTGTGGTTTCTTCAAAATATCTGAAATAGGCGGGAACTTGTTTAAGGTAGTTAAATCCGAGAAATCAGCAAAATTTACCCAAGAAAATACGGGAGTTTTGTTTTTCCTGAATGCTAGACACCCTGAATATATATACATTAGGGACAAAATAATCAAACACTTGTTATCTGTCGTTTTTATTTGACCAAAAACAAAGAGTGGCTTTCATTTGAGTTCACGGTCAACTCCGGATTAACCACATTGCGGATTAATTGTGACACTGAATGGAGAAAAAGCATTGAAATAAGGTCTAGCATTTCATCCTTCACAAATCAGACTCTAATAGTGCCCCATGTGATTTGACTCTTTCTACCATTACAATTCTCGGCCTACTGAAATTATTAGTCCAAAACCCTCACCTCACCTGACTAAAAATAACAATATGCATCTGCCCCACTGACAAATCTATTATGGGTTGCTTTGTAACACCAGTGGGCCGGGCAACCTCCGCAAATCACAGCTTTTCTCATTTTCAACAGTAGATAAGATGGGGTGAGGCCAGTACAAGGTTGTAGGGTGCGTGCACAACCATCATTCAATTGTGTGACCACATTTGGTGTCCACATTAAGTGTTCCGGTGTCCACATTAAGTGTTAGTGTGCATTGCTATCATTCCACGTGTGCTATAGTCACTTAACCCTTTGAGGTCGCAAGGTCGCACTTCATAGGTCGACAAACTATTTCCTTTGAACGCCATCAAATCAAGTGAGGCGGAGAGTGGCACTTTTGAGCTTAGGAGGCGCTTAAATCCTCGCGCTTAGAGGTGTGGTTCAATGACTGGTAATGCAATCTGTACCAGAGAGGGTTTTGCTGAAATTTTGCTTACAGGGACTATAGGAAACCCATACGGGAGGCTTTTACCAAAAATTTAAAAATAAAATGAGACCGCAAAGGGTTAATGTCTGAAATAAAGAAACTGTCTACTTTGAGATTAAAATCAGGTCAACTCAGACCTATTATGAGTTAAAAATCAAAATACTTGTTAGTTGAGTTTGTTATCAATTTAACCTGTGTTTTTTTCAGTTTGGATCAGGTTTTGTTCAAGGCTGCAAACATTTCAGTCCCTAAAGAAAATGGTGAGCTCTACAACCAGTTTATCAAACACATGTCTGGCCAGCTCTGCCTGCACATTGCCACACTAATCTTGAAACGTACTAAGAAGGTAAATGACATATACTGTGCAACATATACTTAGCACTGTGCAAAAAGTTGAATAAATAATTCTTCATTGTCTTTTTACATTTACACAAGTTGAAAAAGTCATTTTTTTGGTCAAGTACAGACAAGTCAAGTAAACAAGTAGGTAAACAATAAATCAAGTTACATTATTTAACTTACAAATTAAAACTTAAGTTACGCTTTTCCCCTTAGGGTAGTAGACTTGCTACCAAGCGCCAGGAAAAGAGGTCAGTCATGTTAGAGCTCGGATAATGCCAGCGTATGCTGGGTTTTAATCCAGGGCTGCGGTCGCTCAAACGGTGAATGGAGATTTATTTAGTTTATTGTGATGGGCTCAGCTCTGCACTCAACCACTAAATATTGAGTAATCTTCATCATCATTTAAGTAAATTTGGAAAAAAAGAATCGCATGTTGTTTAGTCAATTCAATTAAATTTAGAAAAAATAAGAAAATGTAATTTAATGTTCTACTAAGCTACAACCTATTCGGACAACTGGCTAAGTAACAGGCTGCCAGAGACTGGCAAGAAACTAACGAAAATAATCTAGCCAGATAAAATAAAATTAAAACTCCACTCACCAGACCTCTGGAAGCACTTAAAATAGTCAGAAGGTCACTTAGCCTGAAGGTTGTAGTAGGACCACCAAGCCGGCAACGTGTCGGGCTGCAGGTCGACTCCTGGTTTGTAGCAGGCAACGTAGATCTAACGATCACGCTTTTGGGTTCGGAGGAAGGGCGTGTCGACGAAAGCTGGTCCCTTCTTCTGACCCGCTTTAATCACTGATAACTCAAATAAACTCCTATAAAGTGTTAAAGAAATTTTCCTAACAACGGGTCACTATTAAAAATTTGATAAAGTGTGTTTGCTTAGCAACGCTTCTAATCGAACAGAAGATAATTGCAACACCTAATTATAAATCGAACTATAATTAGCGCTTTGAATCTCACCTTTAAACGGAAACAAAATCGTGAGCGAAAACGAACGAACTTTAACAAACACGACTGTTCACTTCGACGATCGAGACGAGAGAGAGTCTGTCAGCCCTAGTCCTCGTATTACCGTATTCAAAACCCACAATTCCCTCGGTCGCTTCAATTCGGAACAGCTGATCACCAGCTGGTCATAGAGGATAAAACATTGTGGTGAACTAGAGTCGGTACAGTAACAAGTGACTATTTACCCGCCCGGCCGTCAGTCGTAAAAGTAAGCCGGTAAATAGCAAATCACCTTTAAGGACAAATCCCAATTGATCGTTAATAATTATGCACCGATTTGCATTGTGATAAAACTTGATTTAATAACAAAGCGGTTAATTACTTAAATTACACAATGGGACCCGCCGCAGATGTCGCTAAGGTTGGAGTTATCTGTTACTCTGTGGGTGCTGGATGTGAGGTGACAGATGACAAACACTCAGAGGTTATGTTTAGCCGGTGTATCGTTCAGCCCATTAATTCTCAGCTATGTTTATTCAACACCAGAATGATTTGGAAAGTTAATATCTGTAGTTGGATGACGAATTCTTCCTTTAGCTTGTTCTTTATTCATTAGCTGTGAGTACTAAGAGGGTGAAGTGTTGGCCATGAAAACGAAATCTAGTCTAGGCCAAGTTAGCCTCTAGGACTTAGGGTCCAAAGGTCTAGGCCTACACTCTTAATGTTACATCAAATGACGAATTTGATTATACTTCTTTAAATTGTGGAGAGGTAAGATTAGTTTAGCTAGCCTAGGTCTAATGTTGGTAGGACCAATCGAGTATCATTAGCCTAGGCTTTTGGGAAATGGTCCAAATTTACCCCCCTCACAATTTAGCTCGTCACACCCCCTTCTCACTTCGAACGAAAAAGGAGGAGAAAAAAAAAATCTTCTTAATTGGGGTAGTTGCTGCGTCAAGAGAGCGTCTGCTTTCTTCACCAGGTTGGCGGATCGTCCTTCGATGTTGGGCACACCGTTCGTCGTGGAACAATCGGAGTCTGAACGGTTTGAGATCCTTCACCTGGGACGATGCATTCTTCGTTAGTCCGTCGATTGATCATGGTACGTGTTCTTTCCTCTCTTTTCCGTGGTTTTCTTAATAGGCACCACCGGTGAGGTCCAAGAGTCGGCGGATGGTTCGATAGCACCATCCCGCAGCATAGAAGAAACTTCTTCGATGATGATGCTCTGCATGGCCGGATTACGAGAGCAGTGTCGTTGCTTGATGGTCAGCATGTGGTCCTTAAGTCGGTTTACAGGTTTGATCAGTTTAGTTTTACCTTCAACTGCATCAAACGAGGACATCTCTGGCTTGAGGAGTTGGCTATGGCAAACGTATGGAGTCGGTGTTGAGAGATACCGAATCTACTGCGCAAATTGGGTTCTCACCATTTGAACTGTCAGAAGAAGCCTCACTAGTCGTAAGTTCCTAATCGTTTGATGCCAAGGACGACATCGGTCATCGCCGGGTACGCATACGCCAGGGATGAGTGAGACTTACTCGAATAATACCCAATATCGAATATCCCTTTCAGATGCGCTTTTGAACCATCGGCGACGAAGTTCAAGCTTGCTGTTCACCGGTCGGTTTCAATCAGCTCTAGATGACGGGCCACTTTCGCTAATCAAATCCACGATGGACCCTGTATCGATAAGAGCCAAAAAGACCGGTTAGCTATGGTGACTGTCGAATTGGTCGGTCGTAGTCCTGTCGATTCTTCCAACACCTCCTTAAGTAAGTTTCACATGCTCGAGCCATTTCGTCCATTCAGTGGAGGTCGTACGCCTGGACTCAAAGATCGACCTCTTGGTTCCTGAGTCCCCACTCCGTTTCCCGAACTTCGTGAACGGCAACGGCAGGTAGTCGTAGCTACTGCCACGCTTACAGTTGAAGCAGCGTAGGACTTTGGGTCGGTCGCAGTCTCTGAAACGATGGCCACTCTTCTCGCAGTTCCAACAAACCAAGTTGTTATCGTCTTGTCGTGTTTGGTTTGTTTGTCGAGGAGGAGATTTCGAAGGAGTGTCGTGCCTTGAAGGTCGTTTCCGTACTTGGGCGGTCGATGAAGTCGTGGATGGTCACCAGCTACAGGTCGTCCCCTGTACTGGTTTGTATTCGATGTCGGAGAAGTTGGGCTATCGGAAATCGTCGCTACTTCTACAGCTGCAGCTTCATGGATCCGCTCCGGCTTGCTGTCGTGGTAGAACGCCGTAGCTGGAACCATGGACATAGAAGGCGGAGGTGGAGGTCGATAACGCTGCTTGTCTCGCAGATAAGCCTCGTAGTCCTCCGCTCTCGCTCTTGTTAGTTCCGATAGTAAAAAGTCATGGGGTCTGACCATGAGTTTGTAGTCAGGCCTCATATTTTCGTATATCAAGTCGAGCTTCTGTTGATTCGTTGCCACTCCGACGTACCAGCGTAGAAATCGATACAACGTAGTCTCGAAAAGACTCCGTTTCACCCTGAGTTCTTCGCTTGATTTCATTCGCCAAGTCTCGTGCGTATCCAGGCGGCAGAAACTGAGCTTCGAATTCCTTCCTGAAGTCGTAAAAGGTACGTAGCTGATCCTTGCAATTCCTATACCAGAGTAAAGCTCGATCTTGCAGTAGCTCGGGTAGGGCTTTCAGGATTGCATCCGGAGAAAGTGAGTATGCCTCTGCCAAGCTCTGGAAGGCTACTGGCTGCCTCCACAAATCGGAGGTTCCACTTCCTTACGAGGTCGCACAGGTTAGACACACTGCTACTTGGTACAGATCCGGTTGAATCTCTTACAGTTCTGGGTAAGTCACTCGCATAAGTGTCGGGTCGGCAGCCTGCAGTGGTGGAAGTCGAACAATACCCTGCAGCGATGGGTAGTCCACTGGGTAAATCGGCGGAGGAAAGTCTTCTTCTCTACTGCGGTTCGAATTCACAGCAGTAGAAACAGGTGGTGGACATCCTTGTAGCGACCGGTCGTCTACTCTTGATGATGGGCAATAAAAATTTCTCGGGTGACTGCGGTTCGGATTCACAGCAGTCGGAGCTGGTGGGCGTACTAAGGCGATGAGTGTCCGTCGTACATGCTCTGTGTCAGCGTATGGTGAAAGACCCAAGATCTCTCGTATGCTGGTCGTTTCCATCTGTGCCTGGCTCAGCAAAGTATGCGCCAACTGGTCGTACTCCTGCACCGGGCTGGTTGGTCGGTAGTCAGCCGGTTGAGTATATCGATGGGCATCCAGTCTGTCACTTTCTGAAACCATTGTTTCCTCAACGTTGGTTGCTCCAGGGAAGTTCGTTGCAGTCTCTCGAGCAGCTACTTCTCTCGTCAATGAAGTTTGCCAGAAAGTGCAAAAGCGTCTTCGAAGTTCCTTCGAGCTCCCTTCAGTATCAAGTCCATGTCGAGTCATCTCAGCAACCATGGCTTCCTTCGAGAGGGTATGGATCCAGCCAACACGAGGATCATCTTCAGGTGACAATGGATACCTGGCGAAGGTTATCGGGTTGCCAGCTGAATACGTGAGCGTAGTCGTAGTCGAGGTGGTCGTCAATGCGATTGTGCTTACAGTTGGTACGGTCAAAGAAGGTAAATCCAAGTTCGGTCGATTGAATGTAAGTCACCGGCAAACTTGGATTAGTGCTCTGGGTTGTGTACGGTTGTGTCGAAATCGGTAGACATGAGGGCACCATCACATTGGATTGAGTAACGCTTTGGTGTGAGTGTCATGGCTGTAGGCTAATACACAAAACAAAAGAAGTACAAAACCAAAATATCAAAACTCACTCATAGCTAAAAATTACCCAAACACACTAAGACAAATTTACTTGGGCTATTGGCTAATATACTGCACTAAATAAACCAATTCAATTCGTTTGGTCTCGAAGAGGTCAATCGAAAGTTCCTCTGGTCGGTCTCTTGGGGGTCGAGGACGAAGTAAAAATTCCAAGAGACAAACGTCGAACTGCAACACAGTTCGTCCCTGTTCGGGCGCCAAAGATGTGACGCTTTTTCCCTCAGGGGTAGTAGACTTGCTACTCAAGCGAGGAAAAGAGGTCAGTCAATGAGAGCTCGGATACCAGTGCGTAATGCTGGTTTTAATCCAGGGCCCGTGTTTCAACGGAAAGATTTTTATTTATTGTGATGGGCTCAGCTCTGCACTCAACCACTAAATATTGAGTAATCTTATCACGCCCTAAGTAAATTTGGAAAAAGAATCGCTAATAAGTTGTTTAGTCGAATTAATTAAATTTAGAAAAAAAATAAGAAAATGTAATTTAATGTTCTACTAAGCTACAACCTATTCGGACAACTGGCTAAGTAACAGGCTACAGAGGACTGGAAGAAACTAACGAAAATAATCTAGCCAGATAAAATAAAAATTAAAACTCCACTCACCAGACCCTGAAGCACTAAAAAATAGTCGAGCGGTCACTTAGCCTGAAGGTTGTAGTAGGACCACAACCGCTTTCGGCAACGTGGTCGGGCAACGTAGATCTAACGATCACGTTTTGGGGTTCGGAGAAGGGGGCGGTTTGATGCAAAAGCTGGTCCCTTCTGACCCGCTTTTAATCACTGATAACTCGAAAACTCCGTATAAAGTGTTAAAGAAATTTTCCTAACAACGGGTCGTCTATTAAAAATTCGATAAAAGGTAAGAAACGTTTCTAGCAACGCCTTCTAATCGAACAGAAGATAATTGCAACACCTAATTATAAATCGAACTATAATTACGCTTTGAATCTCACCTTAAACGGAAACAAAATCGTGAGCTTAAAACTAACGAACTTTAACAAACACCACTGTCTTCGACGATCGAGACGAGAGAGTCTGTCAGCCCTAGTCCCTATTACCGTATTCAAACCCACAATTCCTCGGTCGCTAATTCGAACAGCTGATCACCAGCTGGTCATAGAGATAAAACATGGCTAACTAGAGTCGGTACAGTAACAAGTGACTATTTACCCGCTCGTCAGCTAGTCGTAGGTGAGCAAGCCGGTAAATAGCAAATCACCTTTAAGGACAAATCCCAATTGATCGTTAATAATTATGCACCGATTTGCATTGTGATAAAACTTGATTTAATAACAAAGCGGTTAATTACGAAATTACACAATGGGACCCGCCGCAGATGTCGTATTGAGTTATCTGTTACTCTGTGGGGTGCTGGATGCGTAGGTGACAGATGACGAAATAAACAAACACTCTCGTAGAGGTTATGTTTAGCCGGTGTATCGTTCAGCCCATTAACTTTCTCAGCTATGTTTATTCAACACCAGAATGATTTGGAAAGTTAATATCTGTAGTTGGATGACGAATTCTTCCTTTAGCTTGTTCTTTATTCATTAGCTGTGAGTACTAAGAGGGTGAAGTGTTGGCCATGAAAACGAAATCCAGTCTAGGCCAAGCTAGCCCCAGGGACTCGTAGTCCCAAAGGCTCTGGGCCTACACTCTTAATGTTATATCAAATGACTAATTTGGATTATACTTTTTAAATTGTGAGAGGTAAGATTATTTAGCTAGCCTAGGTCTAATGTTGGTAGGACCAAGTGAGGATCATTAGCCTAGGCTTTTGGGAAATGGTCAAATTTACCCCTCACATTATTTAACTTACAAATTAAAACTTAAGTTAATATTAAAAATCTATTTCTTTGAAACCCATAACTCTCTTAATGCGTAAAATGGATTTCAATAAAGTCAGTTATAAAATTTGGTTAGGAATGATTTTCCCAGATATTTGTCAATTAGATGTCTTACTTTGTTATTAATTTATTTTTTACATTGCTATCATCAGGGCAAATGCTTGTGGGAAATAACAGCAGTTAACGTTGTAAGAGCTCAATAGTGGTGCTCAAAATTAGTTCAAAACTCTTGTTTTTAGCCTGAAATGTTTTATATTTCCGAGTAGTATCTCCTTGCCTTCCTTTTCCCCAAATTATTGTGATTTTTACCTATAACAGAGCCATAATTAGATTGACATGTTTGAGTGGACACCAGTCATTGTTGTTTATTTGCTATATCTTGTGTAGGAGTCAAGCAGCTGGAAAGAAGCAACCAACTCTGTCTGTCCGCTGTTGTGTCTTGCACTTAGCCCTCCCCGGATACTGAAGCCACCTGGGCACTCACTCTGAACCAGTCTCAGAAACACTCTCTGGAACGCTGGTCCTACGAAGCTTCCTATAGAGTTAGTCAAGCGGGTATGTTTAATGTTAAATATTTGAAATGCTATGTATCTCAGTGTTTATGAAAACATTGCGGTCAGTATTATTCAACTGTAGTAAAGTCCTTGTGTAGAGAGTTTTGTTCTATGACTTAGAAATAGTGTGACTACTTTTGTTGTTTGTTTTAGGTTATCTACTCCTGTCCTTAGAAAAAGAGGTTGGAGACCAATTTCCCAGAAAAATTGCTCAAATGGGTACAGGAAATTGGAGAGAAAAAACATATCAGGTAAAATATAAATGTTTGTTTAGGAGTTCATTGGTTTGATTATGCAGATCATTGATCAATTTCATAATCAGTTAAGATTTTAACTGCATAAGTTGCTTGTTTCAATTGGGTGAAGTAGAAGCTATCTTATAAAGGTTGTTCCCAAACCACTTGAAGTTTTTGATGGATGGATTCAAGGTGCAAGAAGAATCTAGAAAAATTGGTCCCAAAATGCTTTGTTTTCCACTGGCCAGCATTTTTCTCAAATTTCCTTGGAAAATGAGACATTCATGCCGTCCTCATGGTAAGGCCCAGACCCGGACCATAAAATGTGCACTGATCCCTGACTCCCAGAACAAATTTTAAGAAGTTTTCCAAATCTTTATATGCATGTTATGTAAATACACAGGGTGAGTTTTAAATGTCCACTCCCACCTTAACTTTTGGAAAAGGAAATATTTTTGAAAACTTTTTAGGGAATGTTTTTTATCATTCTAAAGTTTATTTTGTCGTACTTTGCATTAAAAAAACCGGAGGGGAGGGCCCTCCAAATTTGGGGTTAGTAGAACGCAGGACCATCACAACTCCGGGCTTAGTATAGAAGGCCAAGATACCACCGGCCCAGAAAAAATTCAAAACCTTTTGAATAGCTTCTTCACTAGCGTAGCAAAACAAACACTCAACTCACAACCAAGAATCCAAAATAGCAATGCACCACCCACACCATGACTAAACTCAGCTATCTTCTACCAAGGAGTAGGAAATTGTAACCATAATACCCAAAACTTCAGTGGGTTTATTGAAATTTTATCAAAAACTAGATGTAAACATATGCAGAGTTTAAAGAAAGTCAGTCGGAAGAATTGGGAGACAAATCCATATTTGTGAAAAATAAAAAAACGTGGCTGGTGGAACGACAGCACTTTTCCTTGACTAATTTAAACCCAAGAAACCTTGAAATACTGGAGGCATAAATATTTTTTTAGTGCAGCAGATATTATAATTTGCTCTAATAATAGTTAAACCTTTTCTGTTTTGTAACTGAGCCTTGCTCTGATACTGTTCACAAGAAATGAGTTACTGTTTATGTGTTATTTTTATTATTAATAAAGAATTCTACCATAACACATGAAAAACCTAATATTTGTTCTAGTTTTTAGAGTAGTTCATATTTTAATGGAAGAATAATGCTTCCTAGTTTATAAATTACGATAAGAATACTTGTTAGAAAAAATCATTCCTGTAATAGAATAATTTCAAATTTTTGTTAACCTTTTTTTCTACTGTTTTTAGATGGTACAATCTAAGCTATAATGTCAATTTTGATTTTATCAGTAAACATACTCAAACAGTTAATGAACTGCAAAAGTTAAAAGAAATGCCTAATGTTTCAGAAAGTTTTTATGACAATGGAGCAGAGATCTGATATCTTAACATCACATTTTGTGAAGAGTAAAATGTTCAGTCAATTCTCCACACAAATCCCAGCTCACGATTCTGGTTTCTTGAAAACTAAAAATTTAGGTAAGTACAACTAAATACCTCACCAAGAAGAAATCAAGACAAGAATTGGTTTTCTCACCAATATTTATAATTCTTGAAATAAATCAAGACGTGAAAAAATGCTATATTGAGAGTTATAGTTACTCCCGCTACGGATATTTAGCGCTTCTGATGGCCATTTCGTGCCTAAGGGCCTTTCTCCACGAGCAGGTAAAATGCGAACCGGGGTAAAAACCGCTTGAGTAACAGAACCAAGGGGTTTAAATGGAGCCGTCTCCACAAGCAGGTTGCTGGTCGCGGGAGGACACGTTCGCAGGCAGGAAAGCGGGCCGCATGCCCAAGGAGGCGTCACAGCCGGTTTCCCACTGCCATTCTCCACTTAGCGGTTTGCGCGCTGTTTGCCCGCCTCATCAAAAAATAATTTAGATATTCAATACAGTTAGAATGTAGGAAGTCTGTCTTAGCGTGGTTCTAATAATTTAAAAGAGGATATAAGTGAACAACTTTTAGTTGGTAGGCTTAAGCTTGTTAAAGCTTAAATAGCTAATTTATTACTAGCAAGGAAGCTTTGAAGACAAATAATATTTGACCTTGATTAATTTGGAACCCAGATCGGGCGAAGGCTAAACCACTACAACCAAGTAGTGATGAAGACATTATTTTAGACTCTTTACAAATTAAGCTACATTATTAATATTGGTATATTTTTAAATGAGATGTCAAGTCTTAACGATTAACTTATCATTATTCAAAATGAATTAAAAATTAGTTATTATATCTGTGTCAAGAAATTAGTTACTTCTATCATATTTTGTTAGACTTTAAGTTCATATTACTTTTGCTACATTATTTAATGTATACTATATTTAGTGCTGAAATATGATTAAAATACTGAGTTAATTTGAAAGTTACAAAACCCCTCAAAAAAAAATTCAGATAGCTTTCAATTAAGTATTTCTTAAACAAAATCATGTATTAATTTGTATGGAATGAAAGATTTTTGTGACTAGAACTCAATAATTAATAGCTTCTGTTAGGTTGCATTTAAGCGATAGTTTCCATCCTAGTTTCCTCCCCTCCTTGTATTTTAGTAATAATAAAATAAGGTCAAAATTGGAAATCGAAGCATGTAGCTGATATAAGTAAGCATCCTAGAATACCCACCCTGTTCAAATCTAATTAAAGTTTTTTTGTTTTTTTTTCCTAAATCTATGATCACCAGATTTGATAATAAAAGAGCTACTGATACAAAGCCAACAATAGACCTTCGCCAACTGGGGTCCTTTTAGTAGCCTCTCCTACCCCTGGTTGACTTGTTTACGAAACTGTTTTTACTAAAATGCAGTATGGAATTATGTACTTTTTAGAGTGGTGCATACAGCAGGCAAATGTGACCAAACGGAAGTAATTGACCTGGCATTGTAAAAAGTGGTGGCGATTTTATACAGGGTGCTAGAGTTTTTACCTAGCCTGCTTATTCATAGGGAAAATTAGCCATGCGCCACTTGATCGCTAATTAGTGTTCATTCGCTAGTATAGTACGCGGTTTAGTAGATTTAATCAGCTGTATAAACCGCTACATGCTCCAATGTGTTACTGTTCTCAATAAATTTGGATATAAGTTAAACATTTGGACCAACCGATTAAACTTATGTTAGTTTATGTTTTCTTAATGCTATTATTTAGCAAAGCTTGAAAAATAATTGGCTGATTGAAAATTAAACCCCTTTCAAAGTTAAATAGTTCATATAATGGTTTTATCATGCAATAATTTATATTCTTTATAATGCAAACAAATTCATACAACCAAACAACTATTTCTAATATGATTATTACTTTTGTAAATTGGTAAACTTTCTGCTAGTAAGTCCTAAGTTAGTAAATTATGTTATTTAAAAATTAGTAGCTTGGTTGTAAAACCATATTTAGGGGAAAATCTTTGGTGCTTTAATTATTGAAATTTCTTGGATTGTCCTGAGACAGTTTAGAAACACTCTTTATACATTTTTAGTAATATGTGGATAATTATATACAACTATTACTATTTATAAACAGTTATTTACTTCAACAAATTTGAAGACAAAATAATACCTCACGGGCGGTTATGTTAAACGAGACTTTCAGTTGTTCTTCAAATTTATTTAGATATTTCTTTTAGCAGCATCACTGTGTCCTATATTTCTATATGAGACTGATCATCCCCAGGAGACCGGGTAGCTGATATTTACAACTATTACTATTTATATACATTATTTGTTCATCTAATATTTCTTCAGTAGCCATAAACGTACTGAAAAAAAAACTTCTCAGGATACCTTCTGTGTTCTGCAAAAGTTGCATGAAACATTCCTATCGTAAGACGGTTTGAATCCAGCCGGATGAGTCCACCAACGTCTCAATGTGTTCTTTTTATTTAAGATTTAGTTGATATGCGACAAGGCAGCCTACTTGCTCTAGATCCATCTCTGCTTTGCGGTATACTCGGGCCGGCAAACAGCCGCGTTTTGTCTGCCCTTGGAGTATAGGAGAGCGGTTTGCTCGCGGTTTTGTCGCCGTTTGCCGGCGTTCAGTCGACCGCTTGTGGAGAATGGTCAACATTTTCGAGCTGGAGCGCCGGCATTAGTCGTGTTTTACCTGCTCATGGAGAATGGGCCTAAAATCAATCAAGCGCTAGCAACATTCTATTTAGTAGATGGCATTATTGGGTAGGGTACTTTCAGTACAGGTAAGGAAGCTGTTAAGTTGAAAAGAACCTTAGCATGGGCAGAGAAACAAAAAAATGTTGGGGTTTAAATGTTATTGAAGTAATTTGGCTTGAACATGTAACAACAAAACCCGACCAGCCAGACCAAGAAGACGGTGAAAAATCAATTTTCCACTACCCTCTGAGTCTGGCTGAACTGATTGTGATGATTTTTAGAACACATCTTGGTTATGGTAACAAACTTGTTGATTCCAAATTTCTTTGAATTCAGATCATAAAAACTGTTTTTAGGGGGAAATCTCCCTTCCCTCAAAGGAGCACTTCTTGTGGACCAACTTTGCTGGTTTTAATTTAACTTAAAGATCTACAAAAGGGAACATACTTTGTAGTGCATTTTGAGAAAACAGATAAAGAATGTCATCTATTGGACAAAAATATTTAGTATGTGTTGGGTATCTCAAAACTGCTTTCCGTTTTGCTCTACATTGTTTCATTCTATAATAGTAATACATTTTACTGTCAGGCAAACAAAAGGTAAACATATAACTTGTTTATAAACATTATCATTTATTATTTTGATGATGAGTCTTCCATGGAATAAAATGGGACACAAATATATTGTCAAAGAAATGAATAGCTCTGTTATCATTGGTAATCTTCTTAATAGTTCATAACTCTTAGATGAAGTAGCGTTTATGAAAATGCTCTTAGATGAAAATCCACTATGGTTGTTACAGTGCCAGTGTACGAGAAAGTTAGGAACAACCTTCACCATCTGGTGTGGTTGGGACTGGAAGTAACGAAACAAAACAAGAAGAAGCTGCCTATTGACTTCCACACTTACAGCTTCTCAAAGCTAAAACTAACAACCCACAACTTGGCCAACATGTCTCCAGAGACTCTCAACCAGCTTGACTTGGATGCATTCCTCTACGCCGCAGGTTATTTGCTTTATCCATAACATTAGAATATGTCCCAAGTTGGAATCGACAGCTGTCGTCTCACTTGCAAATATTATAAATTAGAACTGCGCGGGAGCAGAATTTTGGGTCCGGGACGAGAACAGGAGGGATTTTGCAAAAAATCCAGGATTCGGGAACGGGAACAGGAGAAGTTGACAAATAGACTTATTAAGGAAATATTAACTAAAATTGAGTTTCTTCAATTAAATAATTTTGTTTATGATCAATCGGTTGTTTGTGGCTTACAACACCGTGCAGTTTTAAAATAAAAAATCTCAAAGTACATCACAACTATTACATAACCCACCCTCACCCACTTACAGTGAATAACACTGACCAACTTATTCCCCAAACATTGCAAAAACAGTTGGGGAGATAGAGTTATGAATCACAAAGGATTGTAAATCACAATGAGATTGCTGCTAATGTAAGGAGTGAGAGGAAATTGCTGCTAATGTAAGGAGTGAGAGAGAAGGAATCATACTGTCGAGCTACCAGTGCACAGAGATGAGGGGTGAATGCAAGAAAGAGAAGACATGTAGAAAGGACAAAGGAAAGAGAAAGGAAGGCAGAGAGGGGAAGACAGCAGCTGCAGTGTGTGGGCAGGAGGGGAAGGCAGGTGTGTTGTGTCAGTGTGGGACAGCTGCATCCTTATCAGCTGGCTACTACGTCATTAGCTGTTGAGGCAACCACATAGGGCTGGGTTACAAGGCCAATCACAGCATTTTCTCTGTATACATGTGGGTAAAATGCAATCAGCAAGGAAGTAGGGGAGAGAGGGGTTGTTTACTTGGAACTGCTCGGCCACTAGTTCCTTATCTTATCTTCCCCACAAGTACACACTCACAACAAAAAACACCAGCAGTTTTTACTTCCGGGGAGGGGATCGGGAAATGATCTCAATCCCATCCTGGTACCGGAAATCCGGGATCTTGCACGGCTCTATTATAAGTTAATTTTTCCTCACTAAGAACCAATACAAATAAAAGTCACTTTTACAAATACAAACTTTATCTTCGCAATAAATACAACACTACTCTTCACCCTTCACAAATACAGTATATTTTAGGGGGAAATTCCCTACTAAAATCGGGAAAGAATTACCTAAAAATGGAATCTTCTGAGCAAGAGGGATTTTTTAGCAAATAGATTAATTTGCGGGGAACTTTGGCAGAAAGGGTGATTTGTAGGGAGTTTTTAGACAGATGCGGTACTTTTTAACAATCGGTACAAACATGACAACAATCAAAGTACCATACATTTTCTCAGAAATGTTTCAACAAAACTAAATCTATGTTTAACCCAGTTTGTTTTTTATTTTTAGTACTGTGTGCTAAAGCCCAACTGGAAGATGAAATTGCAAGTGGTTTCTACTCAAGTGACAGGCCGATGACTTTGCCTGCTGACATATCTAATCTTCTGTGCACCCAAGAACAAATTAATTGGTAAGCTTTAATCTTTGAAGTAGTAATTTACATAAGGTAATTTGTCAACTATGGTTTTTTCTTTCTATATACATTATATATTAGTCACATTGAACTTACCCATTATTTCCATTGGTGGCCCACTATTCCCCGCTCGTCAGCTAAGCGGAAGGATCGGTTCTAAATATAGTAATGATTGTAGACAACTACCGATGCATGTTGCAGGTGGTCGTCAGCCTGTCAAGTGAACTCACAGCAGTTCAGCACCAACACAAATGCAGTGACTTTACGACAACAATTGCAGAGAGGATTGGAGGTTATCAGAGTAAACAACAACCATGGTCTAGATGTACAGCTTCTTGTCAAGCTGGCTCAGACTTTCACGCAAAGGGTAAGTCAGGGCATATGCTGCAAAATCTGAAATGTTGAAATTATTGTTTGAAACAGTTGTAGAAACGTTTGTACTTTGTTATTTTTGGTAAAGCAACTTTTGAAACAACTTAGTATAAACTATGCACTACTTGGAAATAGTTACTTTCGAATTATTGAAACAACTTTGTAGATGTGGATTTAAAGTTGATTTATTTACAAATTTTGATAATGTCTTAGAGCAATGATGTTGATATGTGAAATAACACTTGCGCCAGCTGTGGTTGAAGCATGTGATGGCATGTTTCAGGCTGAAAGCATGACAGGCCAGGGAGACCAGGCAGCTCTTGAGGCCAGAGCTTCTCTCTACTGGAAAGCTGCTCTGCCTCTGCTGGAGAATATGGATAAAAACCAAGCTTTTCAAGTTTCAAACTCAAAGCTCTTTCAGTATGCAAGGTAGGACTTTTCTGACTAGGTTACACTGACATGAAATACACAATTGTATGTCCAGCCTCTGACCTATACCAAACAATAAAACAATGAATTATGTAACGAGTTACTTTTTATAAGTTAATAATAACCAAAAACGGTGCTCTTTCGGGTTGTTATTAAATCCAGATTTTACACATTTGAACGTACTTTTACTCGTATTTCTCCGTTTTAATCTTGATCCTCCATGGAAAAGGCAGACCTTCAGATTGACAACTATCTAGTTTCTCTTGAAAAAGGGATGAACAAAACTATGTTATTATTCACGTGTGTCGTCTTGCCCACTTGCTGTCAAACTGCAATTTATTTCATATACTTTAAACTCATTGTCGTTATTTACAGTTAATATAAGTTATTTTTCATATTATATACCTTAAAACCTTGTTTTAACTTTCAAATATTAAATTTGAATTAATCATGTGCTAACAGCAGTGTTATTTATAACCACTTGTAATTTCAGTACCGTAACCTAAGTAAATTTTAAATTAAAAGTATAAAGTAATCTGAGCAGGTACTAACCAGACAGATGCTGACTGGGAGGGGGCACCGGTTCCTTTGGTTCTTTGCTAAATAAAACCATGTGATCGCCAAAGTCACAAATACAACTAGGAGTTCTGACGTTTAAGTAATTGTTAATTATTCCTTATTCACCCTAACACAGTAAGTTTCAGCTACATAGTGGAAACACCAGGCTTACACTACCCTAGCTTGAATTGATAACCACATATGTCTAATTTGGGTATGTAGGCTGTAATAAAAATTAAAATAACAATTTTAACCTCAGACTTTTAAACCATTTTTGTTTACAGAAAAAATTTATCCTCAGAGGAAGTGAATACTCTCCTGGAAGAAGGTCGTTACTTTATAGCCTGTGAGCTGATGAAGTCTGACCAATGTGAGAGAGCAATTGAGGCATTCAAACCTCTTCGCAACCCTTATGCATCATTCAATCAAGCTTTGGTTAGTTGTGTCAGATTAGTTTATTGTGTTCAATGAGTCAGTTATGCAGAAGTATTCTATTTCTTCTTGCTTTAGACCTTCTTTTGCCATCCCAAAGGACAACAATTTCTTTGTTCTTTTGTTTATTTACAAACTAAAAATGTACAGGCCACAATGTATCTGGAAAAATCCGGAAAAGTTATAATTTTGTTAATTGCATTCACCCCTACGCAAAATGGCATAACAACAGTTTTAGTGTTGAACTGAGTTTTAACTGAGTATTTTTAAGTGTACACAAAACACTTGTAAACTGGCTCAAATAAGTTGTGAATGTCTTGTGTGTTTTTTTTAGGTTTAATGTGATCTTAGCAATAGACAACTTGTATTGGCCGTTTTCTGACAAATCATGATCAACTGAAGTTCTAACCAATTTGGATTTGATGGAGTTTTCTGTAGATTATTTTTTCTCTATAATTAACATAACATAACATATTTAATGCCATTTACAAAATAATTGTGTTGACATGCTGTGTTTAAAAATAAGTTTACAGATAATTTAGAAATGATAAAATCTGGTACGAGTAGGCCTAATGGTCCAAATTACAATAATGATAATGGTAAAATAAATTCTAAGCCTATTTGAAACTATACTTATATTTGCATGAATTTTTCTTACAATTAGTTTAGGTTCATAAATTCATCCACACTATAAAATGAATTGTTCATAAATATTCTTTAGTTTTCGCTTGAAAGAATTAAAATTTGTCTCTAATCTTATATCTCAGGCAATTTATAATATAGTTTAACTAGCTACTATATTTATAATATAGTTTTATAATTTTCTTTAACTAACTAACACTACCCCCAATTTTGTATTGATAGTGTGGTTATAGCCACTTTGTAATTCACATGGAAACTAATGCAAATTGATGTTTTAATACACCATAAGTTGATTGCAGTGACAGTGTTAAAGGACATAAGCGACTGTTTGCAATTCTGTAGGATAGTGCTGTTATCTTTACTAACTTATAGTTTACAATTTAAAAATAACATTCTGTTTACAGATATATAAGAAGTTAGCTGCAGCTGAAATATCAGGAAAAGCAAAAGAGTCAATAACTTCAGAAATGAGGTCGAAACATGTGATATTGTTGTCGAAGGCAAGAGAGTGCTTAAACTTGACGTATGATAGGATTCGTATTGACAGAAAGCATCCACTACATCAGACACTCGCAGAACACACTGCCGAGGTAGAGACCGCACTGAGTCGCATCGAGCCCGACCCAGATTTGAGTAAGTGTCACACAATGCATTCGTACATTTCTCATACATCCTGGCACACACCAGTACTTATTTTGTTCTCTTTATTTGATCTTCAAGATTAGTAATGTTGTCAATCAGATCAGAAGAAGTACAAAATATAACAGAAATCATTAACCGGCTCTCAACTCGGTTGTTGCGCTGGGCGTAAATAATCATTTTTGCAGTAATTACTTTATTCATAAAACAGAGTTTGGTTCAATTGTAACTTTCAAAAACTGAAGGTAGACAATTAATGATTTCCTCAGTGAGGTAAAATATAGTAATTTCCAGATACTACAGCGCATTATGTTCTTATGGTTGAGGCAGAGTAAAACAACTCTTTTTTGTTGTTGGCCCTCAAATTAATCTAAATATTTATATAGTTGGGTTTTAGTTGGTGAAAACCTACCAAACAAACAAACCGTTAACAAAAGAAATACATTATTGATTGTGTAATGTTCTGTTCTTATTGAACAAAACCCTTTTTTAAAATTATTGAACCAATTTCATTGTTTTGCATGATCTACCTAACTTTTAGTTATTCTTAAATGTTAAATAATCACTTAACTAAAGCAACTAATAAAATGACAACGTATAGCTATAGCTGAGTGACATTAATTTTCTATAAATTACAAAAATTTTTTCCAGACATTGAAACTCTTCTTCCTCCTAGATCCCTAGACATATCTTTGCAACATCTAGGAATGTCAAATCTATCTTGTAATAGTAAGTTGATATGAAGATTTTTCCAAACCACTTTAAGGCTTTAATTAGAAATATTTAATCAATAATTACAATTTGTATTAGTTATAATTTATTCTTCCATTTAAATTATGTCAGGAAAAACAGACAATACCACTTATACGTTTATTTGGATCAATAATTTAGTTAATAATTAGTGTCATTTTAGTCTGTTAGGTTTTGAAAAGATCTTAGTCATAATCAAAGATTTATCTTTATTATTATTAGTGGTATAATTGCCCATACAAATCTGGTAACCATTTTCATTTGGTCCCAAACTGTGGTTACTGCATTTCAAAGTAATTAGTATAATGCATTTTAGTTGCTTGATTTATTTAATGATACCTTTTTTTGACACAGCAATCTACCAATAAAGGCATAACATAGCAAAAGCTTACTTGTTTGGTTTAATTCTAACCAAATTTAAATAAAACTACAATTTGGTGTTGTCCAATACTTAAAATGGTTACTCCTTTAAGCGCACAGATCATCTTGGCAAGCTCAAAAAGTACTGGTCAGTGGTCACCATCTCATTAGATTTGATTAGCCATATTCAGTGATCCTCAGTGATTGATCCACTACCTGGGTTGCATCGTTTGCAAAGCCAATTATCTATGTTCCGCAAGAAAGAGGCATATTCAGAAAAGCGTTGTTGAAGAGGTTCCAGAATAATGGACCTAGTCTTAAGCTCTGTGGGGGTTCACAGGATATTGTCTCTTAGAATGTCCATTCCTCATTTTTGTAAAAAAATTTATTTTGAAGATAGCTGACCACCAATTTGGTGAGATAGTTAGGAAACTCGCTGTCTTATGGCATCCAAACTCTCAAGTCGGGTTGAGGCTTCCTGGATAATCAAAATCACGGTTAATCTGCAAAAACTCAAAATTATTGTATAATAAGGTATATAAAGACGAAAACAACTATAAACGAGGATAACAGATTCCAGTGAGCAGTGCATGTGAACGCCGTCATTAGTTCTCATGAATTTTATCACTGTGTGGTCTGACGCGCGTGTTACAGTATCCTCGCTTCTACGGTTTTAGTTAGCTACTGAGCGATCAGGAGTGCCAGCATTGAACTCTTGACAGGTTACGTGACTTGGTTACCATAGCAACCAGAAAATGGTGACAAGCTGGGGATGGAGTATTGTTAGTGTTTGTGCTGTTATTGTTATCTTACTTTCGAATATCACCGTGCCACTGTTTTATCACCAATGTGCAATGTTATACTAATTGCACTTTTGTTTACCGTTGAACCTCGATCAATGTTTTGCTTCATGTCGAGTTTTGCTGTATTGTCAATACGACTCTTTTGCATTTAGAAGACATCGTTTCACCAAAAACCACTCCGATAACAAAAACAACTCCTACAACCGCACTACAGAAAATTATATGCCCTCATAAACCACTTGGATACCTAACCTTGAATACGCCTAATTAGCCAGATTTATGGGTGAGGTGGATGGGTAATTCTGGTAGGTGGGCAATTTTTGGACTAGTATTGTCAGGGAATCAGAGAAAAGAGTCACGGTCACGCGGGGCACTATTATAGTCTGTTTTGTGAGGGATGGCAGCATTGTATTTTTTCTCCATTTGGTGTCACGGTTAATCCGCAACACTGTTAATCCGATTAGGGTTAATCGGGAGTTTACTGTAGTACTTGGAACTGAAAAGAATCGAGAACCAGGAACCAATAGGTAACAAACTAACTAATACAACAACTAACAAAACCAAACTGGAACTGAACCAACAAAAAAAAATCAGCCTGTTTCCAGTAAATTATACCAATAAAATTATTCATATAACTAATAACTTGTAATAGTATTATTCAATTGTTTGCTAATAACTTGTAAACTAATATTCAGTGAATTATTCAAGAGTGTGCAAAATGTATAAGTTATATTAATTTTAAAATTACCTGTAGCCTGTTAAATGTTGTAATTATTTTTTACTACAGATAAAACAGGTGGATTTACTTAAATTATTAGTGTGTAATTGATTGTGCAATGGGCTGTGGTGTAGTTTAGTGAGCTGCTCACTGAGTGTCGTGTTTGTTGACAGTGAATCACAGCGAAGAGGAAGCACACTTGTCCACTGCCAGTGTGACGTCCATCACTTCTCCGGTGCTGCCTAACGACATGAGTTTTCAGTCACCGAAAGTCAACGGCCGGCACAGCAGCCACAAGCAAGCTAGTGCAACTCCGCGCCGTCACTATTCGGTCAGTCGAGAGTCCACGGATAAATTTTAATACAGGGTGTCCGCCCAACCATGAAAACCATGAATAAGCCGTAAATTTGGTAAACTAAGAAACTGGGAACAAGCCGTGAATTACTGCATAAAACCAAGAAAAAGCTAATTTGGGAGAGTTAAAATTAGTCTTGGCGGTGGAATTTACGGTAACAGAATGGCCTTTGGGTTCTCAGAACATGCTTAGTCTAAAACATCATTTTGTAACATATTGAGGTGTTAAAACTGAATTCAAAAAATAATGTGAAAGTATAATCAAACTTGAGGCTATCATGTGACAAAAGCAGCGTTTCAAGTATTATCTGGGACTAAATGTACACTTGAAAGTGGTCGGGGGAGTGAAACGGCACTCGGAAGCCAAAGTAGGAGTGAAACAGTTCCGCCGAAGTACTTCTTGACTCTTGAGGTGGTGGGAGCAACTTTGTTCCAAAGTATTATTGTTAATTTCTGTTTACCTTGAAAATTACTGTTCCAGACTGCGATAAACCTTGAAAAACCTGTGAATTTTATTTCCAGGGTTCAGAGAGCACCTTTTAAGTAATATAATTATTAAATTTGACTTTGAGACAAATTCTAGAACAATACTTAAAAACTAAAACCAGGTGCAATTATTCATTAAAAACAAATTACATACAGTTTGGAAAAACCTAAATGCTCCTGATCTTCTGGAGATATTGGCACTTGATTAACAAAATTTCAAACAGTAGGCTAGTAAAAAAAAGTATTTGCCAACTGTTTTAATTCTAAATGCTGCTGGTAATTTGTCAACTTAAAATAGACCAGGTTGACTTCAATTCATAGTCTTCAACCTTATCCTCATAAAATTTGCTTGTAATAAGTCCATTAAAACATTGACTTCAAAGATACTAACTAAAGGTAGTCGTATGATCATAACTAAGCTGACGGATCACACTAGTAACATTATTTAAACCTCAACATAGGTATTGAACAAAAGTGTGTTCACAAAAAATATGTGGTTATTTCATTCATACCTCTCTAGTTAATTATAACTAAAATAATATTACTTAATTTGTATAGCCTACTATAAGAAACAGCATGATTTGTTTTAACCCTGTTAGGGACAATATATTTATACAAAAACTTGAATAAATAATTTCAAATTTATAGATTATTTTTAATTTTAAAAGTTTTATTTTCAATATAAGTAGAGCTGTGCGGGAGCAGATTTTTTGGGATGGGAATAGGAAGGATTTTGTAAACAAATATGGGATTCGGCAACTGGAAAATCTGTTAATTCGATGATATCTTTTACTTTAAGTGCTTAGTAACAAAGAAATATAAACTATAATAATAAATATAAAATGATTACTAAACATTAAACCATCAAAATTATTCTGAAGGCTAACTATATTTAACTGCGAACATCATACAATCTACAATTGTATTTGAGGAAAATAGAAATAAGTCTGATATTATTCTTTTAGAAACATAACTTTCATTACATCCCTTATTTGAGAAAACCTGTTGTTAATTCTCAACTAAGGCTGCACTGTTAAGTTAAGTAAGTAATTATATTTATGCAGTATTTAGTTTGGTCGTATTTTGTAAGCACCAATGGAAGTACAGTTTTTATTATATTTTTCAGGACAAGCGATATATACAGCACGGAGAACTTGTAGATGTCAGCCAACTGTTACAAATCCAATCAATACATGAAGAAATAAAACTAATGAACAACAAACTGGTGATGGTCATTGACACTGTGAATGAGTTGAGACGAGATTTTAATGACTTGAGGCAAGATGTGAACAAATCCAAGCAACCATGTGCAGATGATTTGTACATATTTGGTGATGAGGAAGAGTACCCAGAAGATGTTCTGGGAAGTCAATATCCACCTACATTTGTACCTTCATATCCAGCTCCACAGCCTAATGCTGCTGCGACATTTTACCCATCTCCACCTCGCGGGGTTCAAGGCACAGCAACTGTTACATACGGAGCCCCTCCTTCTCAACAATCGGTCATTCCTCTCCTACCGATGAGAGTGCCGATCGATCCGACACTCGCTCAAAACCTAGCATTCTATAACTCGACTCTACCCTTTGCTGATCCACATCAACTGCCCGACTTCTTGCGTCAGACACTTCCCAAACCAGTTCTATCTCAGCCGTCACTACCACAGGTCCTGCCACCGGCCCCTGTGAACGTAGTGATAACCACCTCTGACACTCTGCCCACCGGCCCTCCGCCTGTACAACCTACACTAAGTGTGACGATACCTGCTCAACACAGACTCGGTACACTACCTACTCCCTCCAATGTCACAACTCCTACTTCCAATCCACCCCACAAGTTCCAGATAGCGATGCCCGCCTCTGCGATGGTTCCCAACATTGAGAAGTCCCCGATCTTAGCAAATAGTGAAGTGGTGGACTCGGAAGATGAGAATGAAGTTGGTTATGATCCGATGCCCGATTTTGCACCTATAGTACCACTACCCAAGGAAATTGCTGTGAAGACAGGAGAAGAAAATGAGGATACTTTATTTGAAAACAGAGCCAAGCTCTTCAGATATGTAGACAAAGAATGGAAAGAACGTGGAGTTGGTATTGTAAAAATTTTGAAAAACAAAACAACTAACAAAGCAAGGTTACTTATGAGAAGAGATCAAGTTCATAAAATCTGTGCTAATCATTTATTAACATCTGACATGGAGTTGACAATGATGAAAAACTCTGATCGTGCATTACTATGGGTTGCAAATGACTTTTCTGAAGAAATTGTTCAACTAGAAAAGTTTTGCATCAAATTTAAGACTCCAGAAGAAGCCTTGAGATTTCAAGATGTTTTCAATGACTCAAAAGTCAAATACGGTCAAACTCCTACAAAGCCAAAAGTTGAAACTGAACCTGAAAAGAAATCATCATCAGAACATTCCTTGAAAGATGATAGTGCTAAAATAAATATTGGTGGATTCACATTTACTGATACCCCAAAATTAAAGCTGTTAGAAGCTAAGGAGAAACGTTCTGAAGAAGAAGAAAAACAGAAAGACAGCCAGGTAGCCCCAAGTCCATTTGAGGCGTTCTCTTTTCAACCTCAAAAATCAGCACACAATGAAAATTCTTCCTCTAGTGGAGTTTTAAAGCAGCCTACATTGTTTGCAGGACTCAACAGTACTCAAAATAAACACTTTTTGTTTACAGAAAACAATTCATCACAATTTTCTGTCACTCCTAAAGTTCCTAATGACAATGACTGGAAACCTACTTTAAACTCATCTGATGCCGTGCCGATCAGTAATTCAAAAGAAATCAAGTCAATTCTGAAAGAACCCGTTATCACCGACACAATTGTAAACAACTCCAAGTTATCTTCCACCAAACATGTTCTGTTTCAAGATGATTCTTCCACTGATCAAGTTCCAACATTGACGTCTCTGCTCTCGTCTTCTGAAACTCCAGTATTAGATTTTGCCACTCTTTCAAAGAGGAATGAAAATGAAACTCCTGCTTTTACATCTGATGGCTCCAAAAGTAGTGGATTCGTAGGTGCTGGAAGTACCGTGTTTGGGAGTACTTCTAATAGAACAAGAAACGATAGTGAAGGAGAAAATGCAGAAGAGTTTGTTCCGAATGCTGAATTTAAACCAGTCATTCCTCTTCCAGAACTGGTAGAAGTAAAATCTGGGGAAGAAGGTGAAGAAGTCCTTTTTAATGAACGAGCTAAATTAATGCGATATGACCCAGACGCTAAAGAGTGGAAAGAAAGAGGTTTGGGACAAATGAAGATTCTAAAAACTTTTGAGACAGGAGTGTCAAGGTTTTTGATGAGAAGAGAGCAAGTGTTCAAAGTGTGCTGTAATCATAGAATCATCCACAGCTTGGAGTTGAAGGTCTCGTCTTCTTCAGAGAAAGCTTGGACTTGGTACGCAGTTGATTATGCTGATGGGGAACCAAAAAATGAACTCTTTGCTATCCGTTTCAAGACAGTGGATCTGGTAAGTTAATTTAGAGTGTGTACTTATTATAATAATTTTTTACACCTGAAAGAGATGTGTGAAATTGGAAAATGTAAGCATTAGTCATTAATAAACTATAAAGCCGGTTGACTGGAGACTAAACGAGTAAATTGTCAAAAATTCAACTTTTCGCTATGTTTGGGGCTATGGGTTCATCAACTATCCAGACAAAATAAGCTAAGTGAATGCCCCCAAAATACGAGGCCGCAGGCCGAGGGGGTCTGGTGGGCTCAGCCTCCCAGCGAGCCTGAAGGGCGAGTTTCATTTATTGACGGTTATGTTGCGTGTAAAATGTAATAATAGTGCAACGTAAATGATCCATTATTTAAAATAGTTAAACAATTGATTAGCCTTTAAGCTATACAATAAGCAGTTACAAAATATAAACTTATGAAATAACAGAAATAATTATTGGGAAAACTACATTTAAATTTAATAGCTCAAGAGCAATAGTGTAAAGTGTAACAAGGCTAAAGGTCATCTAGCTCTAATTTTTATTTTGTCTTAAGAAGACAAAGAAAGAAGATTTAGAAGATTTTGTTCGACCATATTCCATGTTGACTTTATTTTATTAAGTTTTAATGTATTTATGGATTAACTTTAAAAAGGTCATGAATTTTAAATTTTGTTATTTGTTTTAGGCCAAAAAGTTCAAAGAAGTTGTTGATAATGTTCAACGACAACAACAACTTAGAGAAGAAGGCTCTTCTAAAAGAAGTTGTCCAGATTCTGTACAAGATGTAGCAGTCTCTCCTGCCCAGACACCAAGAGGAAGAAGTGGTAGTGATGCCACAAAATCATCAGATAATAGGCCAAAGTCTGGAAGTTGGGAATGTAAGGCTTGTTATACAGTAAATGGTGGCAAAGACTATTCTTGTGTGTCATGTGACAGCCGAAAAGAGAAACCTAAGTCCCCTGGACCACAAACACCTGAAAAAGCTCTACCACTTTCAGAGTTGTTTAAACCAAAAGCAGGATCTTGGATGTGCGAAGGGTGTTTTGTCAGAAATGATGCTGGGGTAGTAGTTTGTCCTGCGTGCTCCACTGTGAAACCTGGCCATCAACAACCAACTGAACCGTTGAAAAAACAAGATAGTTCAACTCCTTTCAGTTTTGGGATAAATCCAATCTCAGAAGTCTCAAATGTCAAAGCCAACTCAACCACTCCTCTGTCAGAACTGTTCAAACCATCTGCCGGGTCCTGGGAATGCAGTGGCTGCTTTGTCAGGAACAATGCAGATGTTACTGTCTGTCCTGCCTGTTCAACACCTAAACCTGGCCATGACAAACCTGCTCTGGCCCAAAGTTCAACTCCTTTCAGCTTTGGTATAATGCCTACTACAGAAACTGTTAGTAATACAACTAATTATACTCCATTGACAGAACTGTTCAAACCGTCAGTAGGTTCCTGGGAATGTAATGGCTGTTTGGTAAGGAACAATGCAGACATTACAGTTTGCCCTGCTTGTTCAACTCCTAAACCTGGACATGAAAATGATAACCAAGCCCAAAAACCATCGGAGTCATTTAGTTTTAGCGCAGGATCCAATCTTCAAAAGAGTGGTTTTAATTTTGGAACTGATTCCTTCAAGAGTTCCCCTGCCAGTTCATTTACGTTTGGAATCCCTACTAGTCAAACTGATAAGGTGGAAACGCAAGCTCCAAAACCATTCAGTTTCAAACCTGCCGCAGCCTTCGAAAACAATTCTGGAAACAATAATACTGCTTCAAGTGGGTTCTCATTTGGCCAAAGTGCAACAAAGTCAGTCTCCCCCTTTACGTTACCACCCTCCAAGAGTGAAGTAGTTCCTTCCAAAGCAGACTCAACTAGCAGTGGGGAAAACCAAACTGGAGGAAACTTATTTGGTTTTGGAACACCAACACAATTTTCGTCATTTTCTTTTGGAAACAATTTACAATCCTCAGGTATTATATGTACATATCTATGTAAGTTACTTTAAATTATTATTTAATAACAAGAAAGTGCAGGATTTCTGTATCCTCTGCATCCACCGCATCCACCAACATTTAAACATTTAAGATAATCTCTGTATGAAATCATATTTGAGCAGAAGCAAATGACATATTTTAATATTTTTGAAACTTACCATTAAGCTCAGTGCAGTGATAGAAATATCTAAATTTTAAAGCTAAATTGAAATGAGAATTTTTATTTTATTCAGTATGGATGGTAGTGTGCTTTTATCATATTACACCTAGACAGGGGCAAAAAAGAGGAGCTGGGTTAGTGCTGACAGTGAGTTGGTTGTGAGACAGGTGACCAGTCGATTTTTTATGTGAGCCAACCAAGTCCTCTCTTTCCTTTTAATCCTTTGAATAAAAACCAATTCTTCTAAATTGTGCAAAGCCCTTCTTCAACTTTTGCAATTAGCTATTCTTAAATAACTCTGCATCAGCTCGGGCTTCTTTCCATAAAATTATGGTAACAAGACTATATTTGAAAATATCGCTCACTGCGAGCACTTTATGAAACCTGACAAATGGCTAACATTTAACACTACGCTTGCTCGTTTTTACTATTCTACGACCCCTCTAGCAGACTTGATACCTGATAAAATTTATTGTAAGCCTCGTATAACCCCACGGCTCTCACGCCCCCTCAATATTGATTCACAACATTAGTTGTCAGCAGAATTTACTTTACCCCTAGGCCCACTCAAATTGAGCTATCAGCAAAGCATATAAAACTAACAAATCAAGTTGACTGTTACATAATAACAATTTAGGTCATGTTATCTGCGTGACTCCTCATCTCACATTGAATCGATCGACTAAGAAATGAGATGTAGCTTTACAATATCAAAAATTCACTGATAAGGAAATGGTTTTAGTGTCATATCACATAAAACAAGTTAGTATGTAAGAACTTACTCCTTGGATAGACCCTTGTTTCGCTATTCAGTTTTGTATATTCTTACAATGAATGGATGGTTTGGCAGAGACTGGAGACAACTTTGCTTTTGGTAAAGGAAGTAACTTTGAGTTCAGCTTCAGTGGTGTGAAGAGCGGCAAGTCACCTCAAAGTGGACCTAAGTCCCCCGGCACGGGTCACGAGTCTGACAGTGAACCCGAAGACCTGGCAGAGGAAGAAGGAGATCATATCATCTTTCAGGTATTTAAACTGGCCTAATTGTACACCAAGGAAATAATAACTTTTCTCAATAGCCGAAATTGGTCTATACTTATTCATAGTAGTCACAGATAGTAACAATTGTTGTGGTTTCACTCAATCATACGTAACTTACGTATAATTGAGTAAAGTCACAACATTTTTTTGTTATAATATTTTTTTATGTAATATTTTAAAGACGCATCCTATATAGTTTTATATAAAGTAATGTGACGTCATATATAGGTAAAATAATGTGTTCATAAACATATTTCAATTTTGTTTTATGTTAAAGCGTAAAAAAAGAAGATATGGTAAGAAAATAAGTTTTTTTCTGAATTCTGGGCACCTTAAACGAGCGAGCACATATATCCGGTTAATCAAGGGAATTGGCTTTGAGAGTTGATTCATAAGTCGCAAGACTCTGATTTTCTATATTAGTTATTTAACAACAACCTCAACTTGTATTGTGAAATTGCTAGTATAATGATCTCCGACACAAATGACATTCGTGCACTCGCAATCTATATGAATGAACAAAAAGAATGATTTTAAACTTGCGATTTGTTATTTTAATTCAAAATAAAACTTTTGGATGAATCTCAACAAAAACAGTATTTAATTAGACAAGGCGTACTACTTTAAAAAAAGACTAATGTTCAGTTTGATTGTTGATAAGGTCTTTGCAGTGAGCCATCTAGAAATGTGAGTCTCTAGCTGAAAATTTGATATTCTAGTTGGAATTTGAGTTGTTTTTATTGCAACTGTATGGGGAATTGTTGTTTTAGCCTGTAGTTCCTTTACCAGACAAGATTGAGGTGACTACCGGGGAAGAAAATGAAGTGGTTTGTTACTCTCAGCGCTCTAGGCTCTACCGGTTTGCTCAGGGTGAGTGGAAAGAGAGAGGAACTGGTGACATCAAGATCCTTCAGCACAATGACACCCGTAAAATCAGGTAAACAACCGCATTGTGATAGCAAAATTTGTTGAAATAAGGTTTTTCATTATGATAAGCGTAATCTTTTTCATCTTGTGGACAGTACCATATTCTCCTGTGTTTTATTTGTGAACTTTTCTACGGTTTTAGAAGTGGTTTGTTGATTGATACTAAAAATATAAGGTATAAGTTAAGATTATTCATTATACAGGTTCAAGTAATATATTCTAATAAATTAAATTTACTGGCTTATTCACATAATATAAACAACACACATAACAAGTCCATGATTCGGACTTCTAACTTAGTACCTAATTCAGTACTGGTACCAATAAGATAAATTTTGAGATGGTTTCAGTTAGATTTTTAATATTAGTAAAAGCATTATCTACTAAAAGGCACTAGTGTACTGGTGGAGGCTTCAAGGCATTCACCCTTTCACTACCAAATGCCGTAATTACGAGGGCTATCCAGAAAGTAAGTTACGCTGACACCTCCGCTTAGTGAAGCTAGCTGCCATCTTATATGTGGTTGTTCCCCAGTTCAGTCTGCATCTAGCCGATCAACTCTCAGGTCTGTGTCGTACTTTTTTACGTTACAGTGTCGCTTGGAAATGTTTTTGTCAATTGAAAATCCCGCCAGCTGTAAAGTGCGTGCAGTCTTAAGGATTTTGGCTGCAAAAAACTGTAAACCGATTGAAATTTATTGGCAGCTTTGTGAAGTGTGTGGGGACAATACCATCACTGAAGGTGGAGTTACCTTATTACCTTATTACCAAGCAGCATTCTTTGACCAGAAAGTCTGGATAGAAGTTGTCAACAGTTAAAACAAAAACTGAACACAAATAATATATACACTATTTACATAACAGGCAAGTTCTAGGCGGCAGGTGAGACGTTACAAAAATTAAATATCTTTGACTGGTTCCTCAAAGAACTCCTGCAGCGAGTAGAAACTCCTCTTCTCCACCCAAGATGATAGCCTAGCTTTTAGCTGGTTGAGGTTAAGATTTCTCACTTCTATCGGCAGCCTGTTCAACATTCTGTACGCCAGAACCGGGTAACTATCCTTAACTTTGCTCAGCCTACACTGTGGTAAGTCCAGGTTCTTCCTGCCCCTGGTGTTGTGATCGTGAATCTTGTCTCGAGTTAGTTCTGAAAGTGGAGTATAAGTCTTGAGATGCAGAATACAGTTGAGAATATACTGAGAGTAGACAGTGAGAACCTTCAGATGTTGAAACAGTGGCCTGCAATGTGCTAATCGCCACTGGAGGTTATTAGTCTGATGGCTGTCTTTTGCATTATGAAGACACGATCACAACACGGGCATGTCCCCACAAGATGATGGCGTAGTTGATGTGACAATGGAATAATCCGTAGTATACTTTGAGAAGAAAATCTGGAGTTACAAGCATTTTTAATTTCCTGATAAGGTAGATCACCCGCGACAATTTTACACAGACTTGCTCACCATGACTGTTCCAGTTTAGTTTAGAGTCGATGAACACGCCCAACAGTTTAACCTGGTTTTCTGGTAATTCATTTAACACATCCTTAGTGGGCCTACTCCAAAGACTGCAGAACAGCTTCTATGTTTTCCCCTCGTTTAGCTTTAAGTTATTTAACTCAAACCAGTTCTTGGCTCTTTGCAGGCTGCTTGAGGCCGCCTCAACAAGATGATCCAAGTCACGTCCGGTGGTAATTAGTGTTGTATCGTCGGCGTACAGAAGGGCATTCATTCCCCTGGTGTTAAGGTCGTTCACTAGGATCAAAAAGAGAAGCGGTCCAAGTATGGAGCCCTGTGGAACGCCATGCGCATCGGCGAACTTATGATGATGCTCCCTAACAGTGACAACTTGGCTCCGCCACTTAAATAGGATCAAGAGTTGCTAGGACTGGACCGCTGGTGCCGTAGTTTTCCAATTTGAGCAGGAGAATCCTATGCGATGTACAGTCGAAAGCCTTCGTTAGGTCACATTATGTCAATATCGCAGATTCATGGTCCTCAAAAGCATCGTACACCTTTTTCACCAATGTTTGGAGAGCTGTCACTGTCGATTTGTTCCTGCGAAATCCATGCTGCATACAAGTAAGCAAGTTGTTACTCTCAAAATAATTCATCAACTGACTATTCATAATTGATTCCAGAACTTTGCCAATCACAGGAACTATAGATATAGGCCTGTAGCTACTTATTTCAGAGCTGTCTCCTTTCTTGAACACAGGTACAGTGCGGGCAAGCTTTAGCTTATCTGGAAAAACTCCTTGCTTCAGACACATGTTGAAAATCCTAGTGAGAGCTTCTGCTATTGGATCTACAATTTCTTTGAGCAGTGAAGCAGACATTCCATATGCATCCAGGCTAGGCGAGGATTTGAACTGTGCTACTATTTTTTTTACATCAGCTGTTGAGACTTCTCTCCAAGTTGTCCACTCCTGAATTGGTTTCACAACACTATTCGCTGCTTCCATACTTCTATCAGGCATATCAGATACTATCGCTTCAACGGACTGGATAAAGTAGTTGTTTACTTCATCTGGGCTAGCAGAACACTTAGAAACTGGATCCTTTTTTCTCTGGTTATTTATCATGTTCCAGGCAGCTTTGCAGGGGTTAGTTGATTCCTCAATTAGCCTACTATTACTTTCTCTTTTTGCCCGATCCACACTTCTTCTGTACTGGTTTTAGTTTCCAGATAAAGCCTATATAGTCTATCCTTTTCTGCTGCTGTAGGAGAGGATTTGCACATGTCGTTGAGCAAGAGTACCCAAGACCTGAGAGTACTTAATTCTTGAGTAAACCATTCATTTGATGAGTCCTGACGCGGTCTTGTTACCTTGTTCTGCACTAAACTAGGCCTAAGTGATTTTATTGGAAAATAAAAGTCAAAGATATCCAAAAAAGTATCAAAAAACAGGTTAAAAGACAAATTTGCATCATGAGTGGGATCAACGTTCCAGTCAACATTTTCAAGAGCTTTTTTAAACATAGGGAGAACCGAAAAATCAATTTTCCTAATGTTCATGGTGTAATTTTTCAACCAAGGAGCAACTTCACTGGTCTGTTTGTTAACAGAACTGATACTAATGTCAGAAACCACGGCAAAGTGATCAGCTACTAATGCATCCACAATTTTTGTATTTATATTGCTATCATCACAATTGCTTGCACTACTATCTAAACAATTCAGGCCTCTAGTTGGTTTAGTAGAAGACCAGTATAAGCCTTAACTTCGTAGGATGTCTGTAACCCTCCTGTTCTGAACAGTTTCAAAGTTGAGTAAAATGTTAAAGTCACCACCCAAAACAATTGTGAAGTTTAGGAAGTTAGGAGTGCGTCAATGGAGCATTCGCTTTAAAAATGGCCGAACAAATGTGCACGGCGAAAAGCGGAGTGGAAGACCCAGCTTGGCGAATGCCGAACTTGTGGAAAAAGTTAATGAAATCACACAAATCAGCGAATGGGTGCAGCGTTAACGTTTTTGGACCATTACCACAAATATGGCGATTCACTACTTAATCGGATTGTTACTGGCGATGAAACATGGGTGAAACGTGTTAACTGTGAGACGAAATTGCAGTCAATGCAGTGGGGACACACACATTTTCTTCAGAAACAAAAACAAAATGCATGCAAACGATGTCGATAAGGAAGATTATGGTGACAGTACGAGTGGGAGTTGTTTCCTCATTCACCGTACGGTCCGGATCTTGCATTAGCTTACTACCACTTGTTCCCAACGATGAAGAAGTGGCTGGCAACGCACAGCGCTCTGGACGATGATGAACGATTGCAGGAAGAAGTAACAAAAGGGTTGAAGGAACAGGCGGCAGAATTGTATGATCGAAGAAATTTTAAAGCTCATCCATCGGTATGATAATTGCCTAAATTTGTATGGCGATTATGTAGAAAAGTAGTATTTTAGTGTGGCTTTCAAATGTATATTATACAAATCTTTTCCTATTCTTCGTAGAATTTTTATTCCAAAACGTAACTTACTTTCTGGATAGCCCTCGTAGTTCTTATTCAAAATGTATGATTAGGTAATCAACACTTTCACTGTGTCCGGTGAAGTTTGCAGTTAAACAAATGGGACAAGTAGGCTTGCACAGAAAACAAAAAAAATGCAGTTTTCATTTTGTAGAACACCAATCAGTTACAGCCGTCTTTGTTTATCTGATTAGAGTTTTTGTTAAAAATCAAAATATAATCTTGAATTTTAAAATTTGTTTTGTTATTAATAAAAAAGGTGTGTATCCAACCAGTTTTCGTATACAATATGAATGAATCGCCTTCTAGAACGTCATATTGAACTTTCATGTTTTATCATTCTGATCGCAATAAATGTGTTAACAAGCAAGTTGTGTATTTTTTCAGACTTCTCATGCGACGAGAGCCCATAATGAAGATTTGCCTCAATCATTTCTTGAGTTCAGAGTTGATTTTCACCCAGAAGGATGACCGATCCTGGCTTTGGTTTGCTCCAGACTTTGCCGATGGTCAACTCAGTAATGAACAGTTTTGCGTACGCTTCAAAACTCCAGAAATAGCTGCTGAATTCAAGAAAGCTATTGAGTCTGCACAAGTAATTATCTTATCCAATTAATCTTCCAAGTGATAAAACTTATTCATTATGATAGGCAGATTCCTGAATATGTGTGCTCAGCATGTTTGTGTTAACATGTTTTTGAATGTATTTTTTCATTTAAAATAAAACTTTCTTGAAATTAATAGTTTTAAATTTTTAAACTGCTTTCAAATGACTAACTGTATTGTGTATTAAAATATTTATTTACTAAGAGATAGAAAAGCCAAAACTGATAGGAAATATTTCTTGGCATTAAATCTGTCCATTGTTCATTCACTGCTATTTTTCATTTATCAAATATATAAGTGAACAAAAAATCAATTTGATCTTGCACAGAACTACTCTACTTGCAATTTCGGTAAAAACTCAAAATTTGATTATTATTTACGATTATAGTTCACGTTGTCTTGAAAAGTTGGCTTTTTTTGCGTCAGACTTGCTTTATCCGTTTGGAATAAGCTCTTTTCCTTTCATCAGCCTGGGGTACTCCTCCCCTTTTAGTATCTTGTCCCTGACCAACTTTCTAGTCTTATCACCTTTTTGTCCAAATGTGTTTCTATAAAAAATGTCCATTTGTGTGATAAGTGCCGCTTTTAGATCTTATGTAATTGCCACTATTCATTTAATCGTTTCTACTTTTGCTTTACTTCAAGATTAATAAAATATCAAACATTTTTTTAATCAGTTTCACATATACAGAAGTTTAAAACTATGACAACTCTTAAAATTCCAGGTTTTTAAACTACTCTAGTTTACTTAATATTTTTCTATTGTATATTACCTTAAACTTAAGATTTATGCAATTGTTTCAAATTTAATACGGTAATAAATAATGTGTTTAACATTTATGATTTGTTTAATGTTAGATATTTAATATCTTGGATGGTTGCTTTCAGGGTGAGCTAGAAACTGCTAGAGAGTCGCTTGATGGACAACAAAGCACTACAAAACCTGAACAGAACTGTGTGACCAAGCTGACGACTAATGGTAGGATTTGTTCTCAGCTCTTGCACTCTCTGGCTATCATTAACTGTGTTACTTACCGAAAGCACGTTTATCCGATAGTGTCTTCTAACACTCTCAATCTTAACCGTTGTGGTTCATCTCTTAGCTTCATCTATCATCCTCATTCAGTCGGTCCATTCAATGTAGTCTCTAGTGACGTTGACCATTTGTTTAGAAATAAGTACAAGTTGTCGGTTGCTAGTTCACTTGTGGCTCATTCACCTCTCACTAAACTACCGATGGTCCACCCGTTCTGTAACTGTGTGCTCGTAGAGTTCCTAGCATTTAACATGAGTCACTCTCTTTGCAACGGTGCTTTAAGTAGTAGGTTCAGGTACAAATATAGACTAAGACAATTTTTATCAAAACTTAGAGTATACTATTACAATTTGAAATCCAGTAGAGAACGCAAGGAGTTTTTGTTGAGCATTTGTAAAGCGCAAAACCCTGATCTGTGATAAAGCTCAAACAAAGGTTTCAGCTGTTAACCTTTAAAGTATTAGATTAAGTAGAAATATACCAATGTATTTAAGTTCAAACTCATTAATCTTTAGTAATAATGATTTTCTATTAGTTTAGGTTTAGTAGGGATCATCGTAAATTAAAATGAACATTACAAATTTAAAAATATTGTTGCCTGAAATAGTGCATTGCTCATTGCACCTGGAACATATGGCAGAATTTACTCTTCACTCAGAAGTTATTGCGGGATCAAGACAACACTTAGACTCCATTGCGAGAGTGAAACAGCCCCTAGAACTAGCCGCCAAAGTGGCGGAAGTAACTATGACTATTAAACTATAAAAGCAATAAAATGAGTTTTCAACCTTGAAAATTCTTAAAAACTTGTGAAATTGTTCTTGCACTGATCACACTTTGAAAAAAGCTTTCTGTTTAGTAAATACTAAATGTCATTAAACTTATTGTTAGTCCACTGTAGGCATTTTGAGTGGTACCATTGATTGCATTTGCCTGTAAACAATAAGGCACTATTTTTCACTCCTTATCCACAGATTTACAAACAAAACAAATAAATATTGGTATTTGAAATCTTTGATGATCAATGTTTTAATGTCAATAGCTGTTGAGATATAATTGCTGAGGTACTACGCTGGTTTGGCTACAGTGACAGTTGCTATGTGCTGATATTGTTGCGATTTGTACTCAGCAGTGATGGCTACAATAAAACCAACAGTAAAATGCTTGCTTGATTATGTTACGACTTAAACTATGGGTAGACCGGATTAGATTTTCCCTCTCGGGCAAAAAACTATTTTCTTGCTTGATTTTCGGGCGCGTTTAAAAGTTAATTTTAGTAATTCCAAATTTAATAGGAAAGTTTAAAAATATGTAAAGACTTGTTATAGTTTTATAAATAGGTACATTTACCCTACACTTTCCAAATTGTTGAACAAATTTGTTTTGTACAGCATGATTGTCCTTGGGTTCAATATTAACTATTAAATAACCATATAATAAAACTGTAATAATTACAGGCAATTGTTAACACTGAAATGATTGAAATAATAGTTGGTATTTAGCCCTTAAAAGATGCAAAAATTTAAAAATGCATTGTTGGTGTCGATTCCTATTCTCGATTCCATCGGTATCAGGAATCGGTCAGTAATGGAAAGATCGATTGATTCTATGGAAAGAATCGAGGATCGGGAAATGGTTTTGGAATCGAGAATCGAATAACCGGAAATTGATTCCGGAATCAAAACCGCTTGGTTGAGGGTTGCTAGCTAGACCCTGCGCGGGTCGACAAGTTCACTCTCATGCAAAGTGAGGGAGGGAGGTAGGGTGGTTGTTTTGATCGGATGGTGACGTGTGTGCATGTGTTTTGTATTGTATTGTTGAGAGTTAAATAATGATTTTTTTAAACCTGGTTAAGACAATCATTAAGACAAATGAAGGTAGAAATAATTGAGAGTCGGCTGGTCAATTCCTATACCGATTCCTTACGGAGGTCCCCAGTATCGGGAATCGAACCCGGAATAGAGAATCAATATTTTGATATCGAAATCGAGAATAGATATCCTGGTAATGGAATGGAGAATAAAAAAAACAGGAATCGATCCAACATTAAGAAAATTTGTTTGGATTTGTAGTAATTAAGTTAATTTTTTAATATGATTACCAACATAGTAAAATTATCAAAAAATGACAGATTGTATGAAAATCTCGCTAATTCCAAAGTGTGTCGAAAGTTCCCTTTAAATTACCCTATTTGCCACAACTTAACTTTTGCATGTGACTAACCGTTTTCTTTTTTTAAGAAGAATGCACTAATTGTTTGTTAACCTGTTTGTTTTTGTTTGTTATGATATTATTTACTGTGTTCTCTTTTGTTTCCACTTCTCAAAAATGGTTTGGGTAAAACATAATTGTTAAACCAATAGGCATGTGCAAGTATGTACTCAAGGTTCAACTAGAAAGTTTGTTAAAAATAACATTTAATCACTTTAATGTTGCTATGATGGATATGAAAATAAACTAGTCAAGTTTGAACCAATTTGAAAGGGCAATAGATATTTGGCTTCTTTTAAATGTAAAATTTTCATTCAGTGTTTTGAAATATGGTAATAATTATACTGTACTAAAATAATTAGCACAAAAGTGAACATTCAAAATGTTAGACTCACTATTTCCGGGCATGTTGATGTTTAAAACATTCAAGGTCAATTTATAATGAAAAATAACATTAAAAAAGGTCAAAGAATTGTAAAAAGACCCTTAGAGAAAGTAGGTGAAATACAATATTTGACTTGACTTAAACTAAAAAACTAACTACTAAAATGAAACAATAAATATATAAATAAAAGTAACAATAAATAAAATAAAAGTAACTACTCTGCACATGCCTAAAAAAATATTAGTGTTTCCTTTATTCTTTAAACTGCTACTTTGACTTGCTTTTAAGAAGAGTTTTGTTAAGTTTATAGCGCAAGTTTTATGTTCACTATAGTTCTTACAGTACTGCTTTCACATACAATTTTCCAATGGTTTGATTCAGTGGTTAGACAAAAATAAACCGGACTGATTTCTGCCCACAACACCAATTCCTTTAAACAGCTTTCCATCCAAAATGCTAAAGAAGTGTTTTTTATTATTTATGAATGAGTTGTGGTGAGGCCTTTCAACTACAATGTATAGTAGTTCTCGTCAGACCAAAACCCTCACTGAAGAAAGAGTTATTATATAGATGTTTACAAGGCTACAAATGTGTTCAATACAGTTGCAGTATTTGAAATTAAACCAATATTAAGGAAACTACTTTAAATATTTGTAAACAATTGTATATAAAAGTGTGCAAAGCGTTATCAATGCTGGGATTGTTATATTTTTAAATACTTGTTGACTGACGGTAAATTAAACTTGAGTTTTGTTTTCTTGTTCCTGAAAAGTTTTGTTAATTCCTCTCAAAATATTCATTTATTTGCATAGAGTCAATTTCAATTTTTCACTGGTTCTCGATTCCCTAACAATTGGTTCTGAATTTGATCGATTCCTGTTTTTAATGACTATGTATCATTTTCAATCTCTTCACTATCCCCCAAATGTTTCAGTACTCATCTAGATATTAGAATTCCCAAGTCTAGATTCCGATTCATTACTTTCTTTTTCAGATTGAGTTTTTCATGATACAATTTCATGCTAGTAACTTTTATGTTTCTTAAATATAGCTTTTGATTAGGGATGGGCCGATACTGATATTCTATACCTAAATGTGTCGACACCAACAGTGGTATCGACGATACTCGATACTTCCTGCGTTTGGATTCGATATCGATACTGTTTAAAACCTAACACGAACAGTATCAAAGTTGTGATTTTGTCGCGGGCGCTAGCGGGAGTCAGGAGATCCCCACGAACGGTAACGAAAGTCGTGATTTTGTCGCGGCTGTTAGGAGATCGCCGCAAATGGTATCGAAGTGGTTATTTTAATGTAGGCATTAGCGGAGTTTAAGAAATTGTCGTGAACGGTAACGAAAGTAATGATTTTGTCACGGGTGCTAGCGGGAGTCAAGAGATTATCGTTAACGGTAACGAAAGTCGTGATTTCTTCACTGGCGCTAGCAGGAGTCAAGAGATCACTGCGAACGGTATCAAAGTTGTTATTTCGCCGCAGGCGCTAGCGGGAGTCAAGAGATCGTATAGAATGATAATGTAAGCCGTGATTTTGTCGCGAACGCTAGAAAAAATATTGGTTAGCCGAAAAAAGCGGAAGTAAATATGACTCCCTTAGAACGCCCGAGACTGAAAAACATATTAGCCCGGAGGTGATGAAATATGGGAAATTCAACCTGGGGTCAGAGGTGGACCGTGCCCCTCTGATGGTGTCCGACTCGGCTCTCACGCCAAAATCTTTGAGGAATTATTTTCTGAGGATAAACGCCGGGCAGGGTGGGTCCCTAGCCCAATCAACGCGCCCCCCCTTTACAGGGGCGGTGGTCAGAGCGGGGAACCCGGGGAGAACGCAGTACAAGACAGTGGCAAACGAGAATATACCCCCTCAGTCTAGCCTCCCAATGGGACAACCGGTAACTCCTCCCTCCGGGGTTGAGTTGGGTCTTTCCCATGGCAATTGTCTGGCGGATACGTCTACGCCGGATCAGGGGGGCCCATCTGGCGACGATTCGCTGGGTTCAAGTCTGCCCGACGATAGCCAGGATGGTACAGACTGCCTGGATGCGAGGTATACTCAGAAACTACATGAGCCTGAGGGTCCAGGGGGAAGGGACCTTTGCACAGAAGCTCCAGGAGGCGAATAGGCTTTCCCTGTTGATTTTCTGAGACCCGGATAACCATGATCGGGTCGCAGTGGGGAGTCTTGACGCCTTGATTCGAGGGCTCGTCAATTATGAGGTCGGCTGACGTCCCGCGCGACAGGGGCAGAACCGTGGTAGGAGGAATAACCACGCCCTCCACCGCAGGATTACGTACGCCAGGGTTCAAGAACTGTACAAGAAGAATCCGGCTATCCTCGCCCAGCGGGTCCTTGAAGGAACCTCCGATAACGAGGTTGAGGGAGACAAGCAGAAACCGTCCCCTGCGCAATTCCTGACTCTACCAGGGTCTATGGGGGTCCAGGGAAGGTGCGAAACTACATTATAAAGGTATCGAGTGGTATCGGTATCGAGGGGCATCGCGAGTTTTTTACAGTATTGATATCAGTATCGAGAAATTCGGTATCGGCTCATCCCTACTTTTGATCATAAACCTTTCCATCAACAAATTGAAAGGTTTTGTTGATTATTTTCAATTCGCTCTCAATTTTTAGTATCTTCCTCAAGCTTTTGTATTGTCACGTCTTTGTGTTGATAGTTTCTCTCTTCTTTGAGAGTAGTTGGTGTGTATTTATCATAGAGCACTATTTCCGCTCATACAAAAATTGGTTGTACGGATGGGCAAAGTTTTGTCCCCACACTAAATTGTGTTTCCAGGAACTCGTTCACAAAAACTCGCCAAGAAATGCGGTGAATATTAGTGTCATTGAACATTTTTGAATATCAGGTAGGGTTTTGACCCAGTTGTTGAGAAGAATGTTCAAAAACATTATGGATTCGCATACAGAATAGGAATACAAAATGGACAACTTTTGAACAGTAGAAACAAAGCAGCCAGAGTTTCTGACTTCTGAGTAATGTTTGGTATTTAGATGAATGTCATGTGTGCACCTTAATGGTTTCGTCAACAACATGTTTCCTTGGGTTTGAAAATCCGGAGTGCTTACGCCATTTGGTGCACTGGCTCAGGAAGAGGTGTAATCGCCCCATACTTTGTTGAATAACAGGAATCCTCTTATTCAACACAACAATCAGTGCCAGTCTAGACACATTCTTGATCGTTTTATAGAAGATCTCTGGAAATTTTGTTGTGTCCGAAATTTGCCTTTTGGTTCACAGTGGTTCTAGCAAAATGGTGCAACCAGCCACATTTATATAAAAAAACATTCTTTTCCTTCAATTAACTTTTGAAAACTGCATCATCTTTCTTGGAACAAACTTTCCTTTTCGTGCCCATTCCTCTGATCTTACACCACCTAATGCTTGCATCCAGGAAATGTGAAAGACTAAATTTTCCATTATGACCAGCCAACTGACATTGTCAGAATTCAGGAAAAAATTTTAGCCTTAGTTTGTAACTAGACTACACCTCATAACTCATAACTAACACTCATCACACTCATCCTTCACCACATATTTGCCTTAAAATACCCTCATGAGAGTGGTCGGCATCTCAATTACTGATTTATAAAATATGCTTTGAAAAATTAATTCTCAGGTCGTCAGGTTACTAGCTCTGGTTTCAAATGCGTCTTCTCTATTAATCTGCAGTGAACAGTTAAGCATGACGAGTACGACAAAACTCTTCTTCTACTTCTTCAGTTCTCACTATTCAACTTTGAAATTAATTTTGTTCTTTTGACTTTTATCTGATGATCTGATGAGTAATATTTTGTCTAGGAAAATTGAGTGAACAACTATGTTCCTTAGATGTAACCATCTTTGGAAAAAAACCATCAGAGCAAATAAGTCAATGTCCTGAAGGCGATGAAACAAGATTGGAAACAATCTTCTCTAAAGATTTACCCGGTGCACGAATAAACTATATTTTCAAAATTGAAAACATGTTCTTGACCAGTTTATACCTGCTTAAAAAAGAAGAATACAAAGTAATGTATGGAGATGTCCAGGAAGTGGAACTGTTTCATGTTACAAACCGAGAAGTGTTCAAAGTTGTGAGACAAGACAACTTGGACTGGAGGAAAGTCGTTAGACATAAGTTTGGACACGGGATCAGCTTCTCAACCGACATAGATTATGCAAATTTCTTCTCCAATAAGAACAATAAAGTTCAAAGAGTAGTACTGGTGTGCAAGGTGTTGGTGGCTAAGCCCTGTGTCGGCTCTCCTAGGCTGGTTGTACCTCCGCCACAGTACGATGGTTCACACTCTCGAGATGGCTATACCTACGTCAAGTACAGTGACAACGAGTTTTTGCCACTCTATGCAATTTTCTTTGAATGCACTCAAGATATTCTTAAGAGCAGCAAGTTCAAACGTTGTTGAAAATGTTTGTCCAGAATCGTACTAGCACTAACACAATGTGTGCTGTAGAACCTGTTTTTCAAAGCAGTCAGTTTTGGTTTCACACAACATGTGTAAAGTTGTAATAATCAGTTCAGAAAAAAATGATAATTTAGGAAAGTAAGTTACACTAGGCATGGCTTGGTTTGTTTGTCATTTTTCAATCATTTTCTTAGATATTTGAAACCAAATGTCAAGTTAGTTTGTTGAATAGTGATTTAGTTATTATATTACTGATACTGAAAGTCATTAAAGAGGATTAGGTAGGTCCTTAAGTGTCAAGGGAAAATACTTAAAGGTACAATTATTTAAATTTTAGACTAAAAGTACTGGACTAAAGTACTTAAGTACACAATAATTACTAAAGTACAATTACTTTGACTGTATCTAAGTTTGTATTAAAATTTAAAAGTACACTTTGTTGTGTTTTTCCAGTATCTACAAATAATGTTATCTTAAAAATCATTAACACTGTATCACTTGTTAAGTAAGATGTTATCCTAAAAATTGTTCCGTTGAAACCTTTGAAGTAAAAGTTCTGTATAGTTTACAATTTATAATTATTGATTATTGGATGTTTGGTACATTTTTAAACTTTGTTTAGTAAGCTTGTACTTAAGAAAATCATTATTATTTTTTAAACTGTAAGGATTTTTTTATTTATACAGTACTTAATTTGAAGTTACCTTTACACTTTCAGATTTTTCTTATACCGTATATATTTTTAATGTATTACATTTGTGATATTTAATATGTATTGTTATATTACTCTTATATTACAGTCATAGTATAAGATAGATGTATAAGTTTACCTAGTTTCTTAGTATGTTACATTACAAACAATGGGTCTAGCTATATGTAGTCTTTTATTTTTATTTACAGTACAGTTAATTTAACACCCTAGTAAAGATTTTCATTGCTGTATAAGGTTGACAGTAGTGATGGACGGGATTGGATTTTTCTTTCGGGCCGGAATGAGGCAAAAGAAACACTTGTTCTTGCTTGATTTCAGGAAATTTTCAGGCAGGATTAAAAGCTAATTTTAGTTGTTATAAATTAAAAAGATAATTAATAATATTCTTATATTCTTAAAAATCATTTAAAATGTTAATTGGAATTTGTTTTGTGATTAGGGAAGTTTTAATCGGAATTTGCCTAGAAAACTGATCAGCGATAAGAGTAAAACTGTTAAAAATGGTAGATCGTTAGAAAATCCCTTCAAGTTACCTGATCTGCCGAAAATTCCCTTTCACTTAAAAAGTTCCACCGCTCAAAAAATCCCTCCCCTCTTATTTTCCATGTTTTGGTTCAAAATCAAACATGAGAATTTTCTGTCTATAGTCAGATTTACTTTTTCTTATCATCTGTCCTATTTAATTTTTTGTGACTTAAGTCTGTGTTTCAAATATCTTTCAAAGTTGTTTTCCTTTTGATCTTTGAACTTAAATTAGCTAAGCTGGGTTTATAATTTCTCAAAATACAAAATAGACTAATGAATCTATGATTTATACAGAGTACCTATGTGGATGTTTTGGTGAAAGCTTTAAGTGTAAAGCTCCTTTGCTCTTTGACTGATATGTTGTCTAAAAGCAATTAATCTCCAAGAGACAAGTTTGCCAGCGATTTTCTGTTGTTTGGAAACTGTATTAATACTTTATGATAGTTTAAAAATCATTACATATTCAGGAACATTACATTATGCCTGTTGGCACAAATGCCACACACATTTACCAATTCATTACACTGGTCAAAGGGTCAAGGGATGTTTCAGTTCCTTTTTATTTATAGTCGTTCCATTTACAATATTTATTATTTAATGTTAAACGTTGAAAAATGTCAAAATAAAGATGTGTTGGATTGTGATATTTGCGTCTTCTACTTGATCATCCACTAGCAGGGTGTGCAACTATTGGTAAAATTAGACTTTTGTAAATGTTGTTTGTTTTAATCGTTAAAATGTAAAAAGAACAAGAAACCCCTTGAACAATTAGTTACGATTGGGGATACTAAAACCAGCTGCTGATCTGTTTTACTCTAGTTCTAGCCCTGTTTGTCCCTCTTTTTAATTACTTTTAATCAAGACAAGTGAACAAATACAGTTTTCACCGTTCATCAAACTATCTCTTAGAAACTGAATACAGTTCAACACTCCCTTCCACCTTCCGTAGTGGCTTGATAGTAAAAAAAATGCCAAAGACGGATTTAAATATATTTTGTACTGCACTAGAGGTGTATGCAAGCTATGTTATACAGTTAAATTGGGTTATTGCTTTTGTAACATTTTACACATTGAACCGTATTTAGTCAGGTCCCACTGCCACACTGCTGACTCACAAACATTGCATCTTCACTCATTTTCAGTGATTAATAACCGATTTGTTGACCTGATGACACTTGTTGTTGTATTTCAGTTGTTGGCCCTACTCCTAATAATAAAAAGTTAAGCTGACACAAAAATACTGCTATTTTAAATAACGGTATCCCTTTATTAAAAGCCACATAGTAATTCATTTTAACTTTGAAGTGATCAATTAATTGGTCTTAAGTTCTTACTCATTTAGGTATTCAACCTATCAATCCCAATATGATGATAAATCGATAACCTACTGTATTTCAATTATATGCAAGAATGTAAGAGGAATATACAACACAGTAGATCTATGAACAGTAGCCAGTGTATAAAATGTTTCCAGTACTGTGAAAATTGATAAAAAATTACCACTTGTCTTTAAACAGTATTTAAACACACTCTTATAAGAGAGGGTGACAAAAAATTTTGAAAATAAATTCATGATGATAAAAGAAAAACATAAAAGTTACCTAGTGCCACTTCCTCCCCCATTTTAAAGTTGGTATATTTATCAAAATTTAAGTGTTTAATCAAGGTGAATTACTAAATAGTGAAAGCATAACAGTTACTTTATGTGTACTCAATGGTATTAAAATGAGAATGGTTAGGAATAGTATCCGTATTGCGACGAGTCTCACATTTCAACTGTTATTCACCGTTGAACTGGGCGACACATCCCAGGAAACAACAGAACATGGCTGAAAAACAGTGCAGTGACCTCTGCCTGTAATGTATCCATATAAGGCTTGGCTTTCTAGAGAGCTAACTTTGGACTTATATTCATTATCTTATGTAGTTTATAACATGAACATTGATAACGCCTGAAGAGTACTGCATTCATACAAATACATGGAAAACTAGAAAAAAATTGTTGACAGTTTTAGGCTAGCACAGCAAGCACAGGCCTATCCAAGTTGCAAATTTGGATTTTCAGTCCTAGGAGGGGTCCTAACAACATACAGTAGATCCCTGTTTAATCATACCCTGTTAATCTAAAATATCTGGATTGACTTTTGGTAAGAAAGTAATATAAATTACTGTTATTTTTAATAAATTTAACGCATCTGAGAAACCACAGAAAATGGTCAAAAGACAGCAGTTTCCTTGCCCTGCCCTCGAACATAGAGACACATCCTTGCACATTTCCACTTTTATTTATTTTCAGTCTTCTGTCTCATTGGTCAGTGGTCAGTAATCTGACAGTCAGTGTGGTTATGTATTTTATTGTGTTTTAACACCATGTCTATTTAGTGTTTATTATTTCCAATAAAAAAGGGTAAACATTTAACTTCTTCTGTGGAGCCAATGTACGATGGGTTCCTTTTGTAAAGACTGGTCCTAGGATGGTGGAGCAGTTGGAAAAAAGGAAAGTTTGAAGAATTAACGTGTTCTGTCCAGTTGGTGGCATTAGAATCAAGTACAAGGTGTTTACCAAACTGGGAATCCTAAAATATCAACTAATTTTGCCTGAACTAGGGGGGAGGAGAACTTTTAAGTTTGGTAGAATGTTGAAAAAATGTGTTTTTGAGTTTAGTGTTATTAGTACAAGTGTACAACAGTCAATAGGTAGTTGAAAAAGCTCAAACCATAAAATTATGCCTCTATGACTACATTGGTGCTTCAGTCACTGACCCCATTAGTAAAATCAAATCTATCGGCAGATAATAAAATAAAACTTATTAATTTGACTTTGAGTATCTAATTCTAAAATTGAATTTGACTGGACGTTTTGGACAAATCGGCAACTATGAATGAATCGTATTGTTTTTCCAAAACAAAATCTTTTGAAAGGTTTATTCTGAAATTTCATTACAAACTTCTTTAAATCATTTTAAAAAGAAACCAAGTGGAAAATACAACTTTTAGTTGTGTCAAACTCATTATTCAACTTTTATAGATAATCAACAATTTGGTATAACAAAATAGACAGATCTATTCAATAGTCAAATTTATTTTAGATCAAATTTTACAAAAACCCACTACATTTCAACTTGGTAACCCTAGTCCTCTTCTGATAGGGAAAATTTGACATCTGTAATTACAGTAGAAGAAAGAAGTGTAGACATATTACTGTAGCTGTAAAATCATTATATTTGTATTTTAGTAGATATATTTAATTTACAACAGTAGCAATCCTATATTGCAGTTCTCACACCTAACTTATTAGCAATCTAGATTGACAATCCGTCCTCATCAGGAGCAGATGGGTTACTTACTTCAAGCATGAAAAGTTGGTTTTGTTTGCTTGATTGTTTAATACCAAGTATTTTTCAAAGTTTTAAAACCGCTAATTCAAAGGGTCAATTATACCTGTAGAAAATGATAACTCATGAATCAACCCTAACTGAATCACCAAGAAGGTGGGCATTGTCTCAACTGGGCAAGTTTTAAATACAGTTATAATGTGAATTATTTATTGACAAACTTTGTTTATCCAGAACTTGTTAATTTAACTATGTGAATTGTCTAGATGCAGTTTTGGACACAGTGTGATTACTGGGGATTCTTTTTCTATCAAACATGGGGTTTAAGAGTTATTAAAACATACACATTGTTCTTGTGTCGAACCAGTGGTTAAACCTATCAGTTTTAGTTAGTTTACAATGAAGGTCCTTTTGTAAGTAACAAATTTCCCAGTATTAAAGTAGCTAATAATAAATAGTACCAAGCTATCTTTAAAATTCTTCAAAAGTATCTTTCTTCATAAATAAATTCACACAATGTTCAAATATCTAAATGGATTGCTACATTTTCAACTAGTGGACCATTAGTGAAACCACAACGGGACCATTACTTCACTAACAGTGAAAAAGCAAGTAAAAAACACATCAAAATACATGATTTTACCAAAACTCATTAAATTTCACCTTTAACTGATTTCAGTTTGAATAAAGCATTTTAAACTGAATATAGAAATTGCATATAATGAAGGGTTTGTATGAAGGTTGTTGCATGTTCTCAGATGTAGAAGTGGTGTACGAGGTGAAAGTGTCCGAGGAGCTGAGACAGAAGGCTCTGGGACTCCAGCTTCCACCCAACTTCTACAGTTACCTGGACAGAGAGCCTTGCAAGGGCTGTGTCGGCTGTGAACCTGACAGTGAGGTTGGCAACTCATTCATTGTATTCTACTTACATTCATCATTCCCAACACCAGTATTTCTAAAAACTCATTACAACTTCCTTCCACTTACATTAAAGGTTGTGCAATGTGCATTAAAAAAATCAAAGGTAAATTTTTAATTTTTATGAACGTAGGACAGTGTAAAAAAAGCTTTGTAGTGTAAGCTAAGTATTCAACGTTATTTTTGGTTTTCACAGAAAAGTATTTTTTTCAGGAAGAAGAACTCAGCAAAATACAGCGGAAGGATTTGTCAGCAAAGTAAGTTGTACAGATTAGTTACTGAGAGTTAAAACATAATATTTTATTATTTTTATTCAATAATAATACATTAAACTGTACTAACATCTTACTTGAAGGTTAACTTATGATTATAAGTTTTGTTTTGTTGTTAATTGTTGTGATTTGCTTCTAGGTCTACTACAGCCTCCAGTGAAAGTTTGCTGACGACAACAACCACTACAGCTGTGTCCCAACCTTTCACATTCTCTGTGAATAACACTTCAACCCCTTTATCAGGGTTTAAACTGACATCAACTGCGACCCCAGCTTCCCCATCAACTGCACAATCCACATTTTCCTTCTCTCTGAATTCAGAAAACGCAAAGCCTTCCATTTTTGGAGGTTTTAACTCTCAGACCACCTCGACACCTCAATCTACCTCCATCTTCGGTGGTGGGAGTGCCGCACCATCGCCAAAACCTGCTTTGCTCTTCGGTTCCATAGGCTCTCCTGCCCAAACTGCTACAACTCTTTCTTTCGGCAGCACAAGTCAGTCAAATGATAAAAACAAAACTTCACAATCCTTATTTGCCTCTCCAACAGGGAATGTTTTTGGAGGCAGTCCTGCCAGTGTGTTTGGAACACCAAACCAAAACATGTTTGGAGGCTCAGGAGTTTTCAATACTCCGAATTCCACAATGACTCCCCAAGGTACACCATCTGAACAGTCACCTGGGAGCACAACTGAGGTGATCACTGCCTCTCCCAAAGGGTCTTTTCTGAGTAGCTTTAGCTCAGCACAAACCACCGTTTTCGGAGGCTCAGCGACTCCGATGCCACTGAAAAGCTTGTTCGGAGGAACTTCAGAAGCAGCCACCACTGAAAATTCCACTGGTCCTGCCTTTCTCTTCAAATCAACCACCACATTTAGTGATTTGGCTGCAAATAGCAACCAGACTCCATTTTCACTTGGTAAGATTAAAAATAATAACACCATTCTTAAGGTAAAATAATTTTTTTCTGTTTAAAAAAGTTATATAACCTTTATTATAGTTTGCATGCTAGTTACAGAGAGAAAAAAAACGGTAAAAGTATTATCTATGCAAAACACAATGCATAGTTTTATTTTTATAACTCTTTCTAGTTCTTAATTGAACGTCCAAGTTCTAAATTAAAAACAACCTAAATCCTATACTTGTTGAAAAATAGTCTTGTCAAATTACAAATTTGCAAGTTCTTGACTGGTCAGAACTCCTAATCAACTAGCTCTAAGATAGTTAAGAGCGTCTCTTTATCTATAAGTATTTTGACTTACTGGCAACTATTGAATTGTTTATTTACAAGGAAGGACTGTGCAGTGGTATGCCACGTAGTGGCAACTCTGTATACAAGCTTATTTTGTAGTGTGGAAGCTTACAACAGTTAAGTCCAGCATTGCAAAACAAATTGTTTATTTTTAAAGGTTTACCTTCAATGTTCAAAATGCAATTTTTAATTTTCATCAGGTTCTAAAATGTTCAACCAAGGGTTTGCAGTTGTTTGTTACATTAAAAGTGTGAATAGAACTGAGAGCTACAAGAGAATCTTAAAATATCCATTATTTGGGCATCTTGTAGTTAATCAATTACTATAAACCTTTACTTTTATATATTTCAAGAAGAAAGCAAGAAATCTTTTAAATTTTGTCCTTACCTTTAAATGTTGAATCCAAAAATAGGTGCAAACAAAGCTACAACACAAAATCTTTTTTTAAGTTTCCTACTTTTTCAGGGTGGCCACTCACAAGGAAAACTGGGAATTATGAGTGAATTTTATCAACCGGGAAAGCGGGAACTATGCTAACATTCTGGTTGTAACCGAGGAAAATTTACCGTAGGAGACCGGTTTGTGAAAGGTGCTACAAAAAGATTGTTTTGCGGGAGTTTAACGGCACTACACTCTTATCCTGGTTGAGTAAAACAGTTCCTGTAGTGTTGGAACATATCACAGGAGTAAAATGTTTCTTGTTTCTCAGAATATATCAAAGGTGTTACTGTGTTAAACAGTCCTTAAAAACTCCTCATGGTAGTGAAATAGTTCTTAAAATTTATCGCAGGTGTTAACGATCTTCGGATTGTATTAGGATTTATTGAATTAACTTTGAGAACATGTCATGTGTGTTAAACGGTTATCGGAACCTATCGCGGGAGTGAAATGGTCCTCGGAACATATTGCTGGTGTTAAATGGTACCCTGAATGTATTGTGGGAGTATTGAACGGTATTTTCGAAAGTAGCAGGCGTAACTATGACTAAGAAAATGCCAGTAAATGTGTCTCGGTTTTCAAGCTACTCTTGTGGCCTCCCTGATCTTCAATTGTAAATAGTAAAGGCGTATCTTTTTGGCTTTTTTTTTACCTATTTACCGTTTTGTACACATTAGTTGAATTAACAACTTTGTTTACATATTTTACTATTGTCAAAGTAATTCATGATGTTAAAATGGTGAAAATACTGAGCTGAAAAGAAAATACTGAACAGCAATATAATTTTTTATTGTCCAGTTATGGTATTTGTCACTGGCCACTGAGGAAATCTATCGATTTCTTCAGTATTATATTTGAGAATTTTAGCTTTCAGTCTTGTATACATTGTCTTGGTTCTTGTTATAGACAAGCAACCCTCAGGAAACTTTTCATGGGTAGGAGCGGGATCAACTATTTTTGGAGGTCAATCTACTCCAAAGTCAACCAAATCTAGTACAAAAGAAGAAGGGAGTGGCGATGAAAGTGGGGATGAAGAAACAGTGGAAAATACTCATGATCCTGTATTTGAGCCCATTGTTCCTCTACCAGACATTATAGAAGTGCGCACAGGAGAGGAAGAGGAAGTTAAAGGTAATATCTGTTTTACAGAGTACATAAATACTAGTGTTGGGTCGATTCTCGATTCCACCGATTCCTGGGGTGGGAATTGGTCAGTAAAGTTGATTCCTTTACTGCAAACTCGAATCGAATCAATTCCGATCGATTCCAAAGAAAGAATTGGGTTTCATTGGAATCGCTTTTGGAATCTGGAATTGATTTTGGAATCAGGAATTGAATAATCAGAAATCAATTCCGGAATCGAAACCGCTTGGTTGAGGGTTCCCAGCTCGACCCCCTGCCCAGGTGGATTAGTCCACTCTCCTGCAAAGTTGGGGAAGTTGTGACGCGTGTTTATGTGTTTTGTATTTTCAAGAGTTAAATAATACATTTTTTCCAATGTCGATTCCTTCCAATGGTCCCTGGTATTGAGAATCAATCCCAGAATCGGGAATCAAACCTGGAATCAAGAAGAGAAACAAATTAGGAATCGACCCAACACTATTTAGTACTGTACAAAACGTTGAAACTAAGGATTTTATTGATTTAATAACATAGCCATCTATTTATTTTGCTGTATGTTCTTTGTAGATTCAGTTTTGTACAGCATATCTTTGATTTTAAGCAGAAGCAGCAATTTAAAGGGAATTTTCAGTGCAGATATGGTAGTTTAAGACAACGTTCACGTATTATGTAATTTTTTGATAATTTCACTCTTATAGCTAATAAGTTTTCAAGACAAAATCCTATTAAAATATAAAAAAACTTAATTTCTAAACAAATCCAAATTTTAAATTATGTTTAATTTTGTACATCTTTAAAAAGTTAATGTTGATAATTTTCAACATTTCAATGTTAACAGTAATTAATACAAAGTTTTATTATATGGTAATTTGATGGATATTAATATCAGAGGAAAATGATGTGACATAGAGCAAGAAAAGCTAAGGCCAAAGCCAGGCAGAGAGCAGTGTGTACAGCCTTGATCACAAACGAGGGAAAGCTGAGGCTGAAGTGAAGTTGTGAGTGTAGTACAAATTGATTATTACAGCCCATCTTTCTGCTTATAGGTATATTTTTTATATTTCTGTGTGCTCGACTATTTAGGGTTGGAAAACTGTTCCCCTAAGCCTCCCATCCACTGTGCAGTTACCACTAGGTGAGGGAACGTTAATCCTTTGTATTATATTTATCAAGGAACCTGTAGGAAGAACGAACTAATCAAGTGTTATTACTCAAGGTATTATTATAGTTAAGAAATTGAATACTGAAATGTCAACAATTTGTAATTAATTGCAGAGTTCTGCGAGAAAGCTAAATTCTATCGCTACGATGTTGATACCAAAGAGTGGAAAGAGCGAGGCGTTGGAGACATGAAAATCCTCAGGCATATAGAAACAAGCACTTATAGGCTGTTGCTAAGGAGAATCCAGGTTGAGTACATAACTTAGTCTAACAAATAGCAGTGCACAGTTAGTTATACCTGTCTTATAAATAACTAACTACGGTTACGTACCTTATTGAGTCTTCTACAGATTAGCTTACTCAAGGACGTTGCACTAGTCACTAGGTCAAGTAGGTGCTTAGCCAGATATTAAGAATTACTAGTTAGGTTCAAGGATCTTGCCCGGTGGGCAGTGAAGCATCCACTAAGGGGTAGAAGGTGACAGTTGACATATTAAATCTTACTATTTTAAGCTCAGTAAAAATTACTTCAACTCTGATCAATTCACATTTTAACAAAATTATTTTAATAAAAGTAAGATTCTTGCGGCGTTTTACATACTGTATTAACAATTTCTAAGGTTTGGTAAAAAACACAAAATTTGCTGCTATTTTGAAAAAAAAAGTTGAATTCATTTCATTAATGAAAGTAGCTTACGGTTCAATTAACCCATTGGCTTTAACACACGGATGCATTCTGGAGTTGAGCTTGCAGGACTGACCATGGAGCTCTTCCTTGGTAAATCATTGTGTAATTTTGACTTTTAATAAAATCAAGTGATTGCCACTTAAATTCGTGGCTATGCAGTATGCACTTTTTGTTATTTCTGAAGTAAGCCTGTGGATTTTCAGTATTTTGAAAATTAGAGATGTTTAACCAAAAGTCTGTAGTTGTACTAACTAGCTTTAATTGTTTACTGGCACTAACTCTGATTGAGTGACGGCCAGTGTAAGGCCAATGGGTTAATAAACTTGCAAAGTCTGAGTAAAATATGTAAAGCACTGGCCCAAACAAATGCAATTTTGTTTTCATAAAAATTTGATAAAATAAAATATTTAAAAACTGTATGTTATTTATAGATAGACAATATAGAAACCAATGAGTCGAATATTTTGACAACTGTGAATTATGTGTCTAGGTACACAAAGTTGTCTGTAATCAGCTGATATCGGAGAGTTTGGAACTACAGCCACTCTCTAACTCAGATAAGGCGTTCTGCTGGGCTGCAATGAACATGGCTGAGGAGTACAGTGAACCACAGTTGGAGAAGGTTGCTGTCAGATTTAAAGATTCCGAAGTTGCCTACAAATTCAAAGATAAAGTGGAAGAATGTATAGCTTCTGTAAAAGCACGTAAAAAAAAGTTTGGTAAGCTGCTGACATCGCTAGTTTTTTCTTTTCATACATAGTATTTAAAATTATTACTGGTTATGGTGATTTTTATTTGTTTGGGTGGTGTTGTATCGGGAATCAAGGAACTATGTTTAAATTTTACAAGGGATGTGGGAGGCAGATTATTTATTTGAGGCAGGGTGAGTCAGGCTTTTCTTCTGAGGCAGGTTGGCAGCCTTGAGGCAGGTTTGGATGGGGCCAGATATGTTACGCTTCAGGGTTTTAAGGCTAGAACTTTTATTTCAGAATTTAACTTTCATATTCAGGCTACATTACGGTCAGTCTATTTTTATTACCAACCCTGCCCAACCTCTATTTATTTGTCTGTTACCCAACCTCTAATTTTTGGATGCTACAGACTTGTAAATTTTATATATTTAGTTATAAACAATAAAACATATTGATAGCATATTCATAGTAAAAATTTGATTAGTCACTACATTGCCACACTCTGGCAATTGGTATTGATCTGAATTATTAGGTATTGATCTGAATATCCAGTAGTTTTCAATCCATAATCGTCCATTTTCTAAAATAACCATATCTGGAAAACCTGTGGCGTATTGGTATCATACGCGTCTCCAGAGCCCATTATTCCAGTGGCACGGGTTTACAACTGGTGAAGTGACATAACGGTTACGCCAGGTAGAGTTCAAGGTTGAATGGTAGAGAGTTGGTAGTCCTAACTTTGCCTCGTTAAAGAAGACAAAATTTACTTTTTTAAAACTTTAACATTGTTTTTAGAGTCAGTGTTATTACATTCTGAAATCACAGATTCATAACCTATTTCTATTTTCTGCCAAAGGTTCAGCCATGTTTCCTGTCATACTATTCTTTAAAAAAGAAAAACTCAATTAACCTAAATTAAAAACTTAAGTTTCATAACATAAGTCAAATAACACATATTATTATTTTAATAAATGTGTTTTCAGTTCCAGAGACAGATTCATCGGCTGAGTTATTAGAGCCGTCAGTTATCTTGGAAGAAGTAAGCGAAGAAGACGGAAACGAGGCAGAAGGAGAAGAATATGAAGTTTTAGATTATCCAGATGGTGAATTTATGTTTGAAAAGAGAGCAACTTTATCTATTAAGGAGAATCAGTCGTGGGAGAGGCTAAATCAAGGTGATCTATGTATAATATTCAACAATGACATGCACATGGGAAATGTTGTCTTCAAGCCTGACTCAGGCGAAGAGCTCCTCATCTCTGTAGCTTCCGAGAGTCAAGCTCAGGTAAATCAAGCTGTTTCTGTGATCTTGTCTGTTGGTTTTTTTTAATAAAATTGGGGTGTTAGTAGTTTTATTAAAAATAGGTTATGAATAATTATTATTTATTTGTCTTATCAACGAGTCATAAATGAGGTACATAAGATGAAAATTTACCTCTCTGTTCTCTGAGGCATACTGGTTTGATTGCAGCATGTTACAGAATCTTAAATGTGTGAGAGGTTAAAAAGTTTATAATTGGATTTACGATATTTTATTCATTATTTAAAGCGGAAATATACCTACTAACTGCTTTTGATTGAAAGTCCTTTCAGTGATGAGACACGTAACCTAATATAAGACATTTCGTTCTATCTAGCAATAGAAATGCTCTATTTTCTATGGAAATTAAATTATGTTAGTTAAAAAGGGAGTTTGACAGGAGTTTTCAGTATGGTCTGGTTTTTTTAGTCAACACTTTCCAAGTAAGGGAGCAAATGGTTTCTCAAAAATCAGTTTTCAACAATTACATAGACTCCTTAAGCAATTCAGAAGTAGCTTTTCCTTCTCTAATTATGGTCTTAACAAAATAAAAGTTTTAAATCTGTCAATTTAAATAGTGATTTTTCTTAGCCTAACAGCTTTAACGATTAGTTTTTGTACAAAATTATAATAGGCTATTAGAAAGTATTTGATTTTCCGCCTCATATTGATAGTCTAAAATAAAACTCAAAAAATCTATCTTTGTTCAAAGTTAAAAAAAATCATGAATGCAGTTGAAGCTGCGTTACAGACAGTAACTATTTTAGATTCACAATAGTAAAATTGAATTGGCCATCCTTGTGTTTTGATCCATCAATAACTTGTCATCGAATAGGTAGACTGATTACCTGTTTATTGTTTACTGATTATGGTGGTCGGTTACAGATAGTGAATGACAAGACAGTAGTGTGGCTTGGACAAGATATCAACCAGTACGACCAGGACGAGTACACAGGAGAAGATCAACAAGAGTTCAAGGCAGAGTTCAGTTCCCCGCAAGCTGCTGAGGAGTTCCTAACCACATTGAATGAGGTATGTTCACTTCAGATCCAACATGTCTTGCACTCTATAGAACTCTCAGTTGGCAGCATTGAAAACGCCTATACCATGTTACGGTATATTAACAACTTAAATTTAATCCCAATTATTATTTGTATTTTGATATAACTCCTATCTAAACGCTTCACTGAAAAAAGGCATGGAAATAAAATTCAAAAAAGTAGACCAATCAAAATTTGAGAAGCAGAATCAAATGTTGCGAAGCAAGATACTACGGTAAATTTGTTTATGCACGTCTAGGTAGGAAAATCTTTTCTGTAATGAGTAATCGTAATCCTTACTTTGTTTTTTGCAAATAATAAATCACTGTTTAATTTGCAGGCAATGGAGATGTCACAAACATATGACTACATTGAAAGTGGAAATGAAAATTAAGTACTAGAAACTTTAGTTGTAGATCCATTGACAACACTTGATTTATTTCAGTTCTATGATTGTTATTGTGTATATTGTATTATTTTAAGTATGAACTGTACTGTGATTGTAATATATAGGTAGGCCAAGTTAATTGTTAAATGAGTAAAATTGTACATGTTCTATTTTGTATTGCAAATAAAAATTGTTCGACTTGCAAATAAAAATTGTTTGACTTGCAAATAAAAATTGTTCAACTTTAGTTCCCAATAAAGGATGGAATTGCAAAGGCAGTAAAGTGGGCTTGATTATTTGATTTTCACCTCACAATATCTCTTTAATTATCCTAGTGTATCATGTCTGTAAAGATTATTAAAGTCACAGGTTTATCAAGTAAAAATTATTAAAGTTAAGAAAATGTTTACCAAAAGCATAAGCTCATTGAAATTAAATATATTTCTTCCTCCGTGAATAATTCCTTCTAAAGACGATTATTTATAAAAGTTTTGTTCTGTTGGCCTGAATAACAACTGTATACATTGATGTTTTCATTGCTTTGGCTAATAGCTTAAGCTCAGTGAAGCTTTTTAGACCAACAGTTGTGAAACACAGAAAGAATGTCTGATGACAACCTTCCTCTTCATCTTAACAAAAAGCTGAACAATTTCAAGCTATTTCGGTACAATGTTGTAAAATATACTTTGATTTTTAGTTCAATTCTAAATTTATTAATTAGTATTTGGTTATGTACAGTTTTTTATACTTAAGAAGTTATTGAAGTTAAACTTCAATCTCTTGAATAGTAAATCAATTAACTATTGCTTTGTTTTAAACACAGTTAAAAAGAAGATCCTGTATCACCATGTTGCAGTTTGACTATATATAAAAGGTAAAGGGAGAAGACTTGTAGATCTGCACCCTGTTTGTAGAGACTCTTATTATTTATTAATCCTTCAGGGGAGTTATAATGCACACTTTAACTGATCTCTGACTGTTAATGTTGGATACTCGGCAAAGTAATTAAACTTAAATTTTGATCAATTACATTTTTAATATTGTGTAGTCAACATGCTATAAAGTAGGGTCAGTGTAAATGCCAGCGAAGAGAAGAGTTGTTCGCTCCTTGTCGTAGAGCAAGTAGATGAATGGCCTGTCACAGTAGAATGCGTCAGCAGGAATCCCTGTGTCTGTGAAAACGGTGGCAGCTGCCGCTTCTGTGCCCTTCTCATCCACCTGGATCTTAGCCTTGTGAATCGCACTGTTGAAACGTATCGGAGGTCCTCCAGAGAGGAATGTCAGGTCAGCTGTTGGGCGGAACAAGTCTCCCACTCCTAGCTGCTCCAACAACTGCAAACATTCAAGTGAAAACATTTGTAAATATATACAGTTGATAGTAGGATTCGAGTTAAAGGAAAGAGAGATTTGGCTCCTAGGCTACCGACAACTTAGCACTTTGCTAATTCTAAATCCCTTCGATGTTTTCTTACAAGTTGTTTAATAGAGTTTTACTTTTAGAGAAAATTAAAGTTACGAGGCTTTCAGTGTTATCCTGATCCAAGGTAAATAGAACTGTTTGAGATAGGTCGATTCCGAGAGAAAATGTTGAAGTTGAGAAGGAATGGTGATAACGTCACTGGGTCCAAGCTAACTGTTTCAAAGTTCTAAGTTTGCTTCTGTTTTGACTGGTTCTTCTTGCCAGTTATGTTTTTTTACATTTTAGGTAAACATTCAGCTAAATGCTAGTCACATGGTAGGTAGTAGCTTTATTTATACTGGGTGTCCCCAAACTACTACTGTAGTCCAAACTTCAGGGTATTGTTCCTTGAGTCAAAACAAGTGGACATTGGTGAACTATATGAGCTATGTTTTTCATTTGCCCACCAGCCACCATTTTGTGTTTTTCAGAAAATATTTTTATCATCTAAATTACATGAGTACATGACCAATTTTTCTAAAATTTGATATGGTTGTGTACACAGTAAAAAGTTTATTGATAGGAAAAATCAACAGTAGTTCAAAATGGCGGCCGTTTGAAGATTTCAAACTGAATTAACTCAAAAACTAGCCATTTTACAAAAGGTTGTAAAGAATGCTTTATTTTTACAAATTGTATTACTTTTAAAACAAGACTACGTTTGTTCAAATTAAACAATAAAAAATCAAGTTGTAGCTTGAAGAATGAACTTGAACGGGTGATGCTCATTTATGTAACTGTGCTGACAGATAAAACACTTGTAGGTTATGATGGCAATTTCTATAGTAAACAAGGTTTATATACTTAACACTGCAATTACAAGTGTCAATTTGCAATTTAATTCTTTAATAGTAATATGTTAAAATTAAATTAATTAGACTCTGTAAAAGATAAATTCATAGATTTAAATATGTTGACTAATTACAGCAACTATATTTATCAATGTACTTTGCACACTGTCCAAGACCAAAACTCTGTCTCACTGGTGAGTGATTTTCACCAACACCATACACGTAATAGAAATAACTTTTCAAAATAGACTAATAATGTAATTATTAATAACAAGCTATGCCATTTCAAACATTATTTTATTGGGTTATTTTACTACACAGCACGTTATGGTATAGCTTGTTATTAATAATTACATTATTATTGGTTTATAACAAATTAAGTTATTTTATTCATTACAAATGAACAGATGGCTGTGTTAAGTAAAAAGTCTGTATAAAATGCGAAATTGCAAAACCTTTAAGTGTTATAATAGAAATCTCAGTAGCTTTGTCAGTGCAGTTACATAAATGAGCATCACCCGTCGTTCTTTAAGCTATAATTCGATTATTTATTGTTCAGTTAGAACAAAGTAGTGTTTTTTTGCTCCTCTTTGAACCTAAGCTTTTTTGCTCAATTTTTACATCTTAAACAAAATCAAACCGGTCTTGAGAAATAATTTTGTGGAATCTTATACTAATATTTGCATAATCCTCCTTTTTACAATCACAAAATATAAGATGTTCAAATCAATTCCAAGTACTGTATATAAATGACAGTGAGACATAGCTTTACAGTTTATAGCAGTCCAATGCAAAGTTTAAACAAACACTTACCGACGTCAGCTCCAAAGTCCTCTCAACTGTAAACTTGGGTAACCGGACTTCCACTTTGTCTTGGTTGGCAGGGTTGGATGCTTGGTTAATAAGCTCCAAGAGTGAGTCAGTGTTGAGTCTGCTCAGTAAAGCACTGGCTGAGTTGCTCTGGTTTGATTGATCTGGCAGTACAAGGAACAAACTGATCTCACCACCTTTGTATGGCAGTTCTAGAATTTCTGCTCCTAGTTTACTCGACCTCCCTGCAATTTTTATCATTTAATTAGTGTAAAGTGCCCTTCAATTAAATATCTTTTTAATTTTAAATGTTATCCTTTGTCATCATTCTAGCAGTAAATTAAAAAGTGGCTTGAAAATAACTAAAAGTCATTGAATTAAACTATTAATCAAAACTCCTTATGAAAGAGAATTAAAAAAGAATGTACTAACTAGTAGAAATAAGAACTGAATCTCCTATTATATTAGAGTCCAATCGTTACTTACAGTGACCGAAGGTGTTCAACTGAAACATCATCGGAATATTTATAGTTTTATTCGGCCTTACAAAGAACTGTCCCACTTTAGTATCCATGCTGTCAAACTGGTGCTTCCAAACTCCTTTGAAATAAGCAGCGTTCGCCTGAAAGTGCATTGGTCATAAATCATAATCAGTCACCCTAACTAGTTACTATTTCATACTAATGAGTACTGTACAGTTTTTGAAGTTTTAAGTCTAACCATTGGGCTGGACCTTTTCAAATTATTAAGAACCCTACACAAAGCAGGTCCTGCAAGTCTTGGATAATGTTATAGAGGCGACCTGACAATTCCTTTGGGGTAGCTTCCTGAGAGGGTGAGTAAAACAGCCGACTAATGTGCCCTTTCTAGAGCCTAGGGCTCATGACACTTTAATACCTAGGTGTCTTTCACGGTTAGATGCACAAACCAATAAGAAAATGCTAGAAACTACTCAAAAGCTGTTGAAACTGTTCAGTCACATGATGTTCTAACTTTTGATTCTGTGTTTTGACTGTTTTTTATGAGCTTATAAACAACCCTCATTAGGAGCCCAGTCACTCAGTTGCAGTACTGTGAACATGTATGTGATATATGAACAACTGAACACACAGGGTAAGTATCGGTATCAAGTGAACTACATTGTGTCTGCGGTGGACATCTGTAAATTCGGCAGCGGGATAAGGGTCTACCGTCCAGAACGTCTACCAGAAGGACAAGCGAGTGAGCGATACTTAGCACCGGATTGTGAATAGACTTAAAAGTGAAATAGACAAGTGTACGTAGCTAACTAGCTTGTAGCGACTGAGCAAATAATTAATTGTGTTAAATACTAGTATAATTAATTATACTTAGATTGTAAATAAATAATGAATTAGCAAAGAATGATGCCTTATTATTTACATCTCAGGAAAAACACTACAATATGATTCTGGAGTAAAATAAAAATATTGCATTTAAAAGGGTTTGGCTTGAGAATATTTTTGTTGAAGTAATAGCACAATTTCAGATATCAGTATAATGCGCTGGTACAATAAAAGTAACATTGACCAACAAACCTCTGATAACGTAACCACTTTAAAGAAATACTAAGACTGTAAATATTTTATTTTACTTACCAATATAAGTTGTGAGCTTGGAGAAACAGCATCTGCAGAGAGTAAATTCTTAATATTGTTTCTGGTTACTTCCGCTATCCAGTTGTTGATTAAGTCAACGGTCGCCTTTAGTTGCTTTTCACTGAAGTTCACAGTTTTGATTTCATCACCAAAGATCTCTTCTTTCACACAGTCGCCCACAGTTTGTTCTTGAGACAAAAAGAATCGGTTGGCAGTGTTCACTTGCGCTTGATAGGCGTCAGTCGATGATAGTTGCTTTTGAAGCTTGTAAGCATACATTATATCTAGCTTGTCCTAAAAAGGTAAAACTGGTAAGTCTTTAACGTAATTATCTAGCATAACTCAACATTTAAAATTTATTTGGTAGACAACAGTGTTCAATATGGTAACCAACTTTAGTAACTCTACCTAGTAAGTATCCAATATCTAAACCAACATACGAAAGTCATAATGTTTTTGTGGTGGCTGTAATTGTTTGCTTTATTAGTAGTTTTAATTTATGGTACCACATCTAAAAATGAAGTGTCACTTAATTGAATGTACCAGTAGTAATAATCTTATTTTTGGTATATCTGAAAAATATGGTTTTATTTTCAATCTCAAATTGACAATATTATATAGAGAATGTCCCATAAGTAAAATGCCAGACTCCAGGAAAAGGTTATATAGGTCAAAATAAAGAGAAAAACGTTTTGTAATGAATTTTATTACCTGTATATTGACACCAAGGTCATAAAATTAGGAAACAACGAAGCTTTAGGGGAAACTCTGGCTGAAAACAGGCAACTTTCCACCTTATTATCTTGATGTTTGCCACGGTTTCAACTGTAACTTTGTTGATTCTTAATAGATTTTTTTACCTTGGTGTCAATAGATAGGTAATAAAATTCACTACAAAACGATATTAATTACATTTTATCGTAAAACTCACCGTTTATTCGCTATTTAAGGTGTAACGCCGAAAATGCCCCTAAAAATACCATAAAATAGCCACCGTTTTAAAATGATAAGTTAGATCATGCTGGTAATTTTTCCATAAATGATCTTACTTAGATACAAATTTATGCTAAGTTTGAGTCAAATCCGATAAGTGGTGTGGGAGATAATAAATAATTAGTGACAAAATAAAATGGCAAATATCTGGTTAACTAAGCGTTTTGGAAAAGTTTTATTCTTAACTAGCTACCCTACGGCCCGGTGTATGAAACTCGGCCATCTATCTCATGGCTTATTTGCTTTGGACAAATTTTTAAGGTTTTAACTTTTAACCCCTTCCTCCCCCAAACATTTTGTAGACAACCAATATATTTTGAAATCAACATAATATTCCTTTATACCCCCATCGATTTTATGATTCTTTTAAACCCCAAATCCATATATTGCCCCAGAACCCCAAAATTAGTAGGGTCTTTGGTCAATGGTATACTACTCGTATGTGTTGAGTTTCAAACAAATCCGTTGATATTTACTAATAAATATTTACTAAAAAGAAATATAACATGGGGATTTGGGGACCTCAAAAACCCCATACAAATAAAAAATCTATATAATTTTATTCGTTCCCCATCCTCCACACACTAAGGACCATTTCTATTCAAAAATCTGAATTACCCCAGCCAGATTCCGAGATCTCAACACTCCGGACAACCCTAACCGAAATACTAATACTGTAGTAGATTTTCTCTTTATTTGACTCATTTAACCTTTTCCCAGAATCTGGCACTTTACTGTATGTATGTAAAACAGGGCCCAAAACCAATTTAAAACTTCAAATAGGCGTCATTCATAGAGAACTCCAGCTTTTTATATATTTTTCACAGTCACTAGTTGTGAAATAGTAATTATGGTTATAATAACCATTAGGAGTCCGACAATCTAGTTTTCTTTAAAAGATGTATTTTTAAAGTCACAAGTTTGAACATTTAAAAAATCTACCTTCTAACAAAAAGCATTTGAAAATTTGTAATTGAAGTTTTGAAACTTCAAATGAGCGTCATTCATAGAGAACTCAAGCTGTTATATATTTTGTTCCCAACCTCTAGCTGTGAAATAGTAGTTATGGTTACAACAACCATTAGGATTCAGACAATCTAATTTTCCTTAAGAGGTGTATTTTTAAAGTAACAAAATGGACGATTGAAATATCAACCTCCTAACAAAAAGCATTTGTAATTTTTTTATATTTGGAAATAAGGAATAACCCTATTGCAAATAACCAGTAATATTAGTTTTGCAAATTTATAGAACCACTCTGTTCTGAAACCATCTTTTCAACATTGTAGAACTGTAGAAGTAAGGCAATGAATAGAAATAAGTTGAGTACTCGTACATGTAATACATTTATGGTTGTCTATTTACATGTATTTTTCATGTTTTGTAAAAGAAAGATAATGCCAAAAACCATTTACTAATCATCCTGAAATGTGTTAACATTAATACTCGTACATCAAACAAACCAATAGATTTGTCATAATATAGAATATAAAATGATACGTGATACTGTATTTGAACAAACCTTGTCTGCTGGCAAACGAAGGGCGTTGCGAATGCTGGCTTCCGTGTGAGTGTTGGCTGCGAAGAAAGCAAGGAGTAGAGCGTTATAGATACTCAGCGGTGAGAAGAACACATTGTCATCCTCAGGCGTCGACCCGCTCACAGCCTTCAGCAAGTTGAGTGAGAAGTCCAGCTGACTGCGCTGAAGTATCAGCAGGGTTCTAGGATCCTTAGGCCCACTGGCATCATCGCCTGTCAAGCACTGGCCAAGAGCAGTCTGCACCAGACATGATGTCGCGACCAAGTATATCAGCAGCATCTGGAACTGTGTCCATGTATTCGTCACAGACGTTAAATGAAAATGATAAATATGGTGCGAGCACGGAGCACCAGTGAAGTGCTTGCCACTGCACATGGACTCACTCAGCTGTGCTCTCTAACCGCACTAACTATTATATAGTGCATCAGTCCAATCAAACTTGCATTTACTCTAATTGAAAGCAGTTATTCATTTTGTTTTAACTAATAGTTTACCAATGCCACGTCTGATAATAAGTATCACATTTTTTAACAACTAGCATAAATAATTTGTTGCATAATTACATTATACATGCATCGCAACCGTCAGTTATTAGTAGCTAAAATCTTCTTTACTCACACATTCTAGACCTCGCAGACATACAGAATTTCAGAATCCTCCCACTTAAGTCCTATGGCCAGTCCGTTGTTTTCTAATGTGTTCTCCCAGTCATGTGCCATAAACTCGTCGGTGCTATAAAATGCTTTAAATCGAGCTTTAAATGCCTTAGGCATTGGGGCACTTTTAATCGAATTTGGCAACTTGTTGACGAGTTGAACTCCTACCTGAGAAGGCAAACGTTCATGGACTACCGTTCTGTGTCTCTCTGTTCGGTTGTTCTCCCTGTTTCTAGTTTCGTATGAGTGTATCTATACCTCTTACGACACCGCATTTACTTTTGAAAAAAGACGTGTTTTCAAAATGTAGAGGCAGGGTAGTGTCAACATTTTCAAGTTTTTGAATGCTGGTCTGCACGACTCTCTCCACTATATACGAGCTGTGCAATTGTTCCAACTAGAAAAGTTTACGTTTGACCAACCCTTCCACAACGCCAGTTCGTAGGACAAGTGTGGGTAGATTAAGCCATAATATGCCATAATCAGTACCTACGGTATACGTGACAATCCCACGTCAACCCTCTGTCTAGGTGTATTCCGAGGAATTTTGTCGAGTAGACTTCTTCAATCTCAGTCTCATCCAACATAACCATTGGACTACAATCTGAGACTGTCTGACGAAGGTGAAAATTAATAAAAGATTATTTTTTGTATTGGTTTTGAGGTTGAGCTCACTGAAGTGCTGAATTAAACTGTTGTGCTCAGTGAACACGGTTGTTTCCAGTTCCTTGATTGATTTTGAATTGAAACAGAGAGTCGTGTTATCTGCGTACTAAACGAGCCGTCCATGTTGTACCGATGAGCCAACGTCGTTGACGTAGATCAGAAAGAGTAAAGGACTAAGTATGGAACCCTGGGTACTCCATAGCTCAGACCCCTCTCAGTTGATCTGACGTCTGAAATTCCTACAAATTGTTTCCTATTACTAAGATAGGATTCAAGCCAGTTGTTGTGTGGCACTCATCTTATCCCATAATACTCCAGTTTGTGAAGCAGGGTGCCGTGGTCCACACCATTTCAATTAGGGGACACATGATGGGGTAAAATAAATATTTCAAAGAGTCACACCCCACTTAAATTTAAAATTAGTTGTTTAACTAAATTCAATATTTCGGCTCTATTCATACGTAAGTTAACATATTTAAAGAGTATAAGTTCGTTGTTTTCATGGTACTTTTCCTATAGCAATAAACAATAATGCACTCACTAATCCTGTGTAGGCCTAACAGCAATGTTTAGCGAGTTTCTCGAAGAATGATAAGAGTGACAGTGCTAATTCTTAAACCCGGTTGAAAGTGGTTGATTATTAAACCTGATTAGTGTGTTGAATGTTGATTGAACTACACTTTTAGAACATCATCTATGATAGTTCCTTCTCTGCGAAAGAAATAGTCATGAAAAGAATACTTTCCGCAAAAGAAAGGTTCAAAATAGTGAAAATTATAACACATCATCAGATTCCTTTAAGGATCTAAAATGTTTTCCCTAATTTGACCACCAACTATTTGAGTTTTCCTTGTCAAAAATTGATGTTTCACGCCATGGATAGATTTAGGCAAAATTATGTATATTGCGTTCATGATTAAAGTAATACCTAGAAATTGTATTGAAAAATGTACAAGTACCGAACTGTACTGTTCAGTTTGAGTGAAGCATGGATCTTACCTCGTGAGTAGAGAGAGAAGTGTGAAGTGTGAAGACACTGCCAGGAGGATAAAGGTACAATCTAACACTGCAGCAGAGCCAATGTCAGATCCAAGGTCACTAAACCTGTCCCGCTCCGCTATCTCTATCTCGCTTCTTTTGGAAAACCCACTCACAATTTGCAAGAAAACGCTCGACTCTGACGTATTTTGTACAGTGTTTTTCATTTCACTTTTACCCCTGAGACAACGATCTGTGTTGAGGCATTCTCGTTTCTCGGAGTTAGTGAGTTACTGAGCCAAGAGTAAAGTCCGTTGAGAGAGTGATGACGTTTGGCTTATACGAGTATGTGTAGAAAAGGGACTTCCGTATAGTCTACAAGTAGCTTGTAAATGTTGCTTTCAATAATGGGATTAAAATCAAAGGTTTAATGATGATATGTTTCTGAAAACATTTTCAAATAGGTTATGATACAATTAATGTATTACTGTACTTATACTCCTGATTCAAAATTTAATATCTAAAACTTATAAGTATAACTTTGCATAATTATATCACTTATTGTAAAATTTAAATTTTAAATAAATTATACCATTATTGTTTTATAGGTTTTGAAACACCAAAATTTCACAACCATAATTGCATATATTTTAATTTAATACAGACTGACAAACCCTCCTTCACAGAGGTAATTTTAACCATGAGGGAGGATATTTCCATCCTACTAAATTTATAATATTTAATTAGGCTTTATTTTAAAGATTATTTTTAACTTTCATATTGTAAATATTAATTGGAAATAAATGATTTATAATTTTACTAAGTATGAAAAAAATATATAATTCTCATCTCCACAACAGCTGCAACCCTCCAAAAGAGGAAAAGTTATAAGAATAAAAAGAATTTTACTATACTATACAGTATACATTATATACACTACCGGTATTTTTTTTGGGAATCGTATAGTACACCACAGCTTTAAATGCCGTCTCGTCAAATCGAACATACCAAAAACTCCTTTATCCTACTCAAAGCAGGGACGAATTTTTCTAATTTTTACTGACATTTGCCGCTCCAGGCACCCGCTTGATCCACCTTTTCGCCGTTACAGCCCTGACTCCAAGGTATTTCAGAATCCTACGAGTAAGGTATGGATAATTGACCTTAATGTTAATCTTTGCAATCGGTCCATTTTACAGTAATTTGGAAAAAGTAACTAAAAAGATAAAGGGCAATGGCCTCATTATGTACGGCCAAGGAATGAGCTCTGGCATCCTAGCGGTCCTCGCGCGGAGCTGTACGGGACCGAGCGTCCTCTCTATATGCACCTACGCATGTGGAGTGAATGTTTAACTGCAGGTTGAAATGCACAGAGCACAGGGTCGGACGTAGCGTATGGTAAATATTCAACATCTTGTTAACTAGAGGAAATATCCCGTCAATGACAAGGACTTTGAGAGGAAACTGAGAGAGTCCAGCCAACCCCTCCTACTAACTTGTTTTAAGTATAATGGCATAAAGTACCCTACCGTTCGGTACAATATTAAGCTCTCTAAAATTAAACATTACTGACTCATAGCAATTTTAAATTGCATCGTTCTCATTGGTCCACGCTGTATTTTAACATTGAATTAAATGGTCTCGGACCTTGTAAATATTTAAGTGAACCTTACGATATTGAGTGTTGAAATTACGTGTAGTGAGTGAATACCTTTGAGTATATTGCACTTGAGTTGGTCGAGGGGGATGGGGCGCGGGCCTGTGCCGATTTGGACGTTCCGGTTGTTGGGGATCGGTGAGCGACATAAACACATAAACAAACATAAACACACATTCCTAAAACAAACATAAACATTTAAAAACTGTGCTCTAAGTCTTTATCTGAATTTACGTCCTGGTCAAGGGAACGTGTTCGATTCTTCTTCCACCGTCATGTCGTCAAAAGCTGGTTATTTGTCTCGTACTGTAGTGTTGTGTAATGACGTAGTCAATCTGGTATAGCTGCTCATAGACAAGATGATTTTATACTAAGCAAACCAGACACTATTACATATTACCTTGGTAAGTATTTCCAAACGTTCCCAATTTGAATAAATCAAATCAGCTGTCTGGTTAGCGTTCCTGCTGATTTACATGGTTTATGGCACCAGTGATAAAAATATACTGGTAGTGTAAAGTGTAGGGTGGCCATAAACAAAACTTTGAGTTATCAAAACTTGAAATTGAAAAGCTCTTGACATGAATTTTTTCTTAGGAAAATGCGATCTTGTAAACAATATGGACGTGCACTCACTTACGAAACTAGAGGCAGGGAGGACTATTGAACTGGGAGATACAGAACGATAGTTCATGGACGTTTGCCTCTGCAGACAGGAGTTCAATTCATCAACAGGTTGCCAAATACGATTAAAAGTGCCTCAATGCCCAAGGAATTTTAAACGTTTCTAAAAAAACTGTTGATATACTAGCAAAAGCATAATACAGCACCGGCGACTTTTTGGTATCACTCGACTGGGAGAATGCGTTTGAAGACGACTGACTGACTTTGGGACTTACTTGGAGAAAATTCGATGAACGAGCTATATAAGTGTAGCTCTAAACCCCTAATTCGGCTTTTGTACAATGTGTATAGTTGTCAGTAAAGCCCTTTGTTATTGTTATTTATTTATGTGTGTTTAAAAGCGTTGTGTGAAAGTGGAAAACTCTCAATACCGATTCACGATCGCCATGCATGTAAAATGTAGTTGGCAATAAAACACGTATTTATTTATTTGACTTAGTTAACATGTTGCGTGCGCCCGCTTGCTGTCGGTGACGTCATGATTTGGTCAGCTGATTTTGGCATCTTGTCTGTTTCAACCGCGTTATTTTGCGTTCGGCTGGCTGCCAAGAGTCTAACAGATGCGCGCGTCTCGTCCAGCCACCTACAGTCACTGTGAATACTGAATAGTGCCTCTCGGTCTATACGTATGTTTCATTTGTCAATATTAAGATAACAACCATTTCTAAGGTAAACCCAACCCAACATTAACACGTTGTAGTGTACTAATTGTTCGTATAGCTGTACTTGTTTACATAATTATGTTGTAATCTGTTGATCTGAGGCCGGAGGCAGAAGTGAGGTTGTGAGCGTAGCGATGAGCTCAATCCTTTTACGCGACTCAATAGAGCGTGACCCTAGTTATTCATTGGCTAAAATAATTGTTACGTTTTGATGAGTCGTTTGATAGTTGAAAATATTCCTATGTTGGCCTTTGACTTTGCAATCTCGTCTCAAAACTAGGTGTACAACTACATTAAGTCAAGTAAAGTACAGTAAACAATACCAAACCAATAACAATGAGAAACTAGACGTTCTCTTAGCGGTTGAATTAAGGAACGAAGATAATTATAGCTTCTCGGCAGTTTGTTGTATGCGCTATTTTTGTTCTTACCCAATTTAGTTAAGCCAAGCATCTATGGGTGACGTAATGTATCACTTTGACATCCGCATACACAACACAGTGCTGACACAGGTCTACCACACTGTATACTGTAGTATGTAGTACGTGTGTGGTTAGATATTGCAAGAACCTCGTTCTGTATAAACACCAAGGTAGCAAAAGAAATGATGCCAATGTGATTTGATCGTAATGGTTAAAAGATTGTAGTGAGAAATCTGAGTTCGAGTCCCAGTCATGTTCACACATTTCTTTATAGTATTAAGTTGTAATTATTATTTATTTACTTTGTATCCACTTTAACAGACTCCATTAAAATCTCAATATGGACAATGTATTGGGTTATTATGTGTTTTTCGATAATAGTTAAGCATTACCTTTATTTGAGTCTTACCAGCGGTAATAGTTTTTGCCGTTATGTGATGCTAAACAAACCAATTTTGATTGGGATGTATTTGACAATAAATTATGCTATTATTACTTTTGTTATACATATTACTATCAATGTTGTTCGGTAAATAGAATCACTGTAAAACAATCTCGTACGGTAAAATCAAAAGGTGCTATTTGATTTTACGTGTTAACCTTTAATTTGAAGGATAAAGATAATATATTGTAGGGTACGGGTTTAGAAATGCACATTGCACACGTTTAAAGGATTTCTAAAAACCTAATACAAAAATAAATTAGGACTGTCCTTATATTCTTGAAACCTGTTGTGAAATTTGTTTTTAAATTATGTATCAACTGGAATATTTAATCAGTTCCTCAGTTACTTTTAGTTGTTAATTTAAAAAGAATATTCTTTGATACAATACACAAACAAATATTAGCCCCATATACTCGTATATGCAATACTTTTTTTTAATTTTCATAATAAGGTACCCTTCATTTGAAAATTATTGTCAAAAGTTAAAACTGTAAGCCTATTCATGTTAGATATAAATCTAAATAGTTTGTCATAATATTACGAGACAGTTTTGTGGTTTCTTCTTATTGTAAACGATGACTTGACTACGGAGAAGTTAAACTTTTGCGTTGATAGATTATCAGGCTCTCTAAAATTCCGAGACTTGCTTTTCGTTTTGTCATTAGTTATTGCTAGACCATGTCAGTTTTAAACCTATTAATTTGTTTGGGGATAAGCGCTCTACTTTGCAACGGTTTATTCTATTTAAATTCAATTTTACTCTCAATTACTGTTATGATTAAGCGTGATATCCTTTCAAAAGGCGGAATGTAGTTTGAAATAAGTATCTAAATCGAGTGAATGCACGTGGTGTTAAAAATATAAGCGTTTAAACTGTATTATTTGCTAATGTGACTATAATTGGCATATCTGCTGTTCAAAAGCATTCAATAAAGAATTTATTTATTTATGTTTCTATACAGAGTGTCTAGGACCAGCCGTATCATATGATTGTATATTTCGACAATGATATAATTATTTGAGTGAATTACAAAACTCTTTATTAAAATTACATAATGAATAAGAGAACACTATTTGTGAGTTTCAAGTATACAGTGTTCCGAAAACTAAGGGTAATGGGCGTGAATCTTGTTAATTTTGGAGTCATGTTGTACTTAATTTTCAAGGCCTTTCAATTACTTTTGTTTTGTGTAGGTCCTTTGTGTGTGTTTAGGACCAATGTTAGGTTTGAAAGTTCATAATAGTGGCGGAGAGCAATTTAGAAAAAGGAAGAAACGGACTTCCTAAGGAGTAGGTTTTCTCCGGAAGTGACAGGAAAAGTCCGTTTCTTCCTTTTAGGACCTAGTTACTAAAGTCCTTGTAAATAAGGTCTTAGTAACTTTTGAAAATACAGATATGTGTTCAGCTAGTCTAGTCGATCTTTTTAATAATATACTGCATAGGCTTCTCATAAAAACACTATATGGGTTAAGGAATAAAGAGTTTTTTAACGTGAATTTAACAGATTAGTAAAATAGCTCAAAACTCCGACTGTACGTATTCAGCCAGTGAAGGAAAAACACGTACTCATCAATATAGTGGTAGTTAAGCTAATCACGGTTCGTAGTGAAATGTCGACGTTATGATCATGCTTGTGATTTGTTACTAATGAAAACACTAGTGTTGTCTCTGTTTCCCACAGATCCAGGGATGATGGCGGGTGGGTCGGGGGAGGGGGTGCCCGGGGATGAAGAGATGCCGGGAGACTTCCTCCTCTGCACGGAGCGGCTGCACGACTGCTTCTTCGTGGTCGGCAAGGCGGATAAAGGTCCTACAGTAAGTGTTACCCTTGACACTAACTTGAGCTTAGTAGCAGACATGAATGGTGTGCTGTACACTGTACATGCAGGCGTCAACAAATGATGACGTAGTCTGATTGATGACTGTAGTCTACGGGCGGAAACGAAATGATGTTTGCGAGTGGCTCGGAATTACGAAAACTGGCGTCATCTTTGAATAAGCACCTTGAAGTGGCTTAGCAATGGTTTGCAATCCCACAAACGCTGTTCACACGTGATGGTTTCTTGTATTTATTTTACACTATATCAAACATACTATCTAGGACAGATTGGAGAAAATATTTTGGAATTCCATTTTTAGTAGCTTCAAAAGTTTCAAAGCTTTAAAAGTACTGTATTTTCACGTGTTTCAAAGTGGATTTTCCCGACATAAAAATAAATGTAATAAATATGTTTCCAATCCGCCATAAAAATGTATTGACCTTGCATTTAAAATTTAAAACTCACAGTAACACTATTTACGTTGGCGTTGGAACCCTCTGCGTTGGAACTTTTACGCTCGTACTGCGCAGCTTTTACTCATTATACCGTCACATTTCATTTAACTGCTACCACTGCTAGTAGTTTACTCGAAAGGGGAGACTACATCTTTATTATTATCAGTGCCATGCATTAAGAAAGTGAGTGAACAAAAACATGATCCCAAAAAGGAGATATTTTCTTAGCCTTTTAATATCGTATGAAAAGTGGCTATCACTCATTAGCCTCCCTGTACCTGAACTTCTGTACAATCTTACAGAAAGACAAAAGTGGATTGTTAATAACTTTACGGCATTCTTATGCATGATTGAAATGCTGATTATCGATTTTCAGCAAAGGATTGGCGCAGTGAAGGCCTGCTTGATGAATCATAGCCGTGTGTTCCGCAACATGCTGCACGACAGTCAACTGGCTGAAAGAGGAGACATCGACCTGCCCGACATCCAACCACCCATCTTCAGGCTGCTTCTCAAGTAATACTCAATAAGAACCGTTCCATCATTTGAGCAAACCGTTTGCTTTAAATTTAGGCACTTTGTGAGTTGACTGTTGAACGTAAACTGATAATAGTCCGAGAAAGGCAAAACACCACGTTAAATTATTTTTCACCTCCCTATATTGCTGCAGGACCATAAACATACCAATTTCTTTTTCTCTGGACGCTGCTCATTATTAACCAAAGAATTGATTATACGATAAAAACAAATTTACGCGAAGCTTGCCAACATGTATGAGGTTGGTACTTATATGGGTGATCACCACACAACTCCAGTGGTGGAGTTTTATTCGCCATGCGAAGCGAAGAGTTCTGTCAACTCTTCCATTTGGCATAGTGTTTACGGAAAATATGTAACATCGGATTGAATATACTGTACTACATTAACATTTTAAGTAAAGACGTTAGTATTCATTTACAATTTGTGAGTTATGATTTAGTTTTCTTGGAAGTCAAAAGATATTGTGTGTAAAATGTATTAAAACGATAGGTTGTGTTGATTCTTTTAATCAGATTTATACGAGAGCCCTACATAGAGATCGGAGCCATGAATCATGAAAGTGAGGGAACAAATTATGATCCCCAAAAAGGAGATATTTTCAAGAGATATTTATAGGTTCCCAAAGTTCTTGATGGCCTCAAAGGTATTTTTGGATCAGTCTATCCTTGAACCCAAACGTTATCATTGCAAACGCGAGATCTACTACCGACTGCGTATGCCGGAACTACTCTACCGGAGTACTGCTGATGTTTGTTGATTGTCGCAGACACTGCTACGGAGGCCTGGACACCTTGAGACCCCTGACTCCCGAGGAGACAGTGCTCCTGTGCTACGCGGCGGAGAAGTACCTCATGTCTTCACTGAAGAGGAAGATAGCCGAGAGACTCAAGCCGGAGGGCGTGAGTGAGCTGTTTCCCGCACTCCACTGCCTCGTCACCTACAACGTCACTGACTTGGAGACGAACGTTACTGAGGTCAGTCATTAGTCTCGTGAACCTCAAAAAGTCTGACTTTGAAACTTGTTTTAATTAAACAAGTCATTGATTGCCACTACAAAGCACCACTGGCTTTGTATACTGAAAGCACAGCAGGCTTTTACTTCAATATCTTTTAAATAAAATAAGTTATTTTGTGAAAGAATAAAACTGTATTTCAAAACACGTTTTCAAAATACGTTGACTCTAACTTCAAATTACAACACTCACATTTTTAATAATACTGTTTACACTAATATAATATTTCATCACTAGGTCCTAAGGTGACACCTTTTGACCCGAGGTCAAGTTAACGTGCGAGGCGCAGCCGGACGTTAGGGTCAAAAAGACACTTAAGCAGCCTTTTAAGAGCAGAATGACAAAATAGTATATTTCATCACTAGGTCCTAAGATGAAAAAGACATTTTCGGGCCAAGCGGTGAACCATATTCTCCCTAGGGAGAAAGAGATCATCAACACAATACTTTATTTACCTAGGTTTAAAAGTGACACTTTAGGAAGTCAACACATGTGTCTAAAGCAGTTATTTTCAGATCAGAATTCAAAAAGAACTTTTTTATAGTTACTTTTCATTAGTTAATTGTTTACTAACACTACGCCTGTTTGCCTGAGAGCCGACTCATTTAAGACTCTCGCGTACTGCGGCATTTCCGGTCGTGAAGGCGGCTAAGGAGCGCGATAGAGCGTCACAGCGTGGCGTTCTCCAGACGAGCTCGTCTATATTATTACTCCCGTATCTTCTTGTATTCGTATGCTGCTCTACGCCGAAACGGCAAAAAATTACCCAATATTTATAATTTTCTCTATTCTACATACCTGTCTCTTCAAACATACATATTTTCATTTACAATAAACTGAAAGGTAGACCTAAACACGCATTTAATCTACAGGGTTATTTAAAAAGAATATCCTACTTTCAATCTTCTGTAACTTTTATAGTATGAGTGCTTCATGAATAATTTACATATGGTTGAAAAGAAGAAGTTTCAAAGTTTTGTTTACATATACTGAGAAGTAATTTCCGCTTTTAATTACCAAAAAAGAAGATGGCTGCCCATTAGACACAAGATATTTTGCGTTCTTGAATGTCCGAAAAGACAGTCAGTTCAGTTCGGCAAAAGTTTCGTCGTAGATTTGTAATTTCCTCGTGAATTTATTTTGTGGGGCTTCATAAGAGTGAAGGTTTACTACCCACAATTTGGCAAAAAATCTAGATGACCTGCGGAACCGTATCAGAACTGCAGTCAATTCCATAAATCAATATAACCTTCATGATCTACCGGAAAAGAGTTTGATCATATACTAACGGAGAGTTCGTTTGTCTGTGGTTTGATTATCAGCTAGATTTTTGCCGATCAGTCAGGGGAGGACATGGTAAGCATCTATAGAATTGTACCAAAGAAGACTAACTTTGAAAAGTGCTCTTTTTTACTAGTATTTAATTTATGTATATCCAAGTAATAATTAACGAAGGAGAGTTGTTTGAAAGTAGGACATTCTCTTTAAATAACCCTGTATAACAAAGTATAGCTTGTTATGTATGAAAAGTATGTCAATTTAAATATGTCAATTGGTGAGAGACATTTAAGAGAACAAGTAGTCTATGGTCTGGTCTTTCTAGCCTACGCAGTTGTTAAATGATACAGCTAACGGTTTATATAAAATCAGCACCAACACGCCATGGCTTGTTAGTTAGACATCTTAAAATATCTAGGCCTTTCCCTTTAATAATGACCTCAACCAAAGACATTTAAAACGGTCAAATTTAATTAGTAATTTGTCTTGGCCTAAAAGCCTTAATCAGTGGCGCTAGAGTAAAAATATTCATGAGCTTACTTTGATGCTTGAAAATCTTTTAGGTAATCCGTTTGAGTTTTTCTAAAGTGTAATAACATTGCATTTAATGCAAACTTGAAAATGAACACTAATAATATGATATTATATCTATCTATCTAATTAGTATTGAGTCAGGTTAGCAAGATTATGCGATTATTCGGGTGAATTAAATGTGCTTAATTTGACACTACGAATTAGTGTTGAATATGTTGCGTTAACACGAAAGAAACTGAACGTTTAGAAAACATTCTAACATACTACGAACGTTAGGAAAAGAATAGACAATACTTCATTGAAAAGTTTAAATACTTGTACGATTGTGTTAATGCGTTCGCACCAGCACTTCAAACCAGACAAGGTTAGAAACGGTTTGAGTTTATTGTAGATACTCCAAATAGAACGTTGACCCTAAAGGTCTTCTAATAAGAACCACTAATGTCCACAAGAGTATTCAATATTCATATATACTCGTACAAGATATTGTTTGATTCGTGTTTACAGATAGTGCGAGAGCAGACGGAGAAGGTGTTTGCAAGTGAAAGCTTTGTGAACATTGACGTGAACAGTTTAGTGTTCATAGTGAAGCAAGAAGTGCTCAATTGTCAAGAGATTGATGTGTGGAAAGCAGCGGCCAAGTGGGCAAGCCACAAAGGTACTTTACTTATACCATTGTCTAAAATTTAAACGCTTTTGACCCCCATACGCTATTGTCTCGTGTTGTTCTCAAATTAAATTACTGATATGTTAGGGTTGGATCTTTAAAAATCATAACAATGACCATAAACTACAATCTAGTTCTTCCGCTTGATAACGCATCAAAACATGATTATAAATTGCTTGATATATTTCGGCCTCGCTGTGGAGTACCATCCTCAGTTACTGAAACTGAGATACTTGCTGTCTGATTACCTGGCTGCCAATCGTCCATTGGAGCAGGGAGACCAACTGTCGATGGTTTCAATATTCTTTATTGTCATTGAACATATTATTATGTAATAGACTCATTAGCCGACTCTATCGAAAAGACTACTTCAGGACTGGTTGCCAGTTTCAGCCAATCAGTGACTAAAGACGGTCTTCCACAGCGATACCGAAATATTTTAAGCAAATTAAAATAATGTTGTGACGTGGTGTGAACCGGAAGAACTAGATTATAGTTGGGACACCGGCCGCGAAAGCCTGAGTTAAGATCTTAAATTTAAGTCTAAAAACTCAGTAATACTTGAAATAAAAATGAAGACGAAATGAAAAATATCTTCATTTAAACAAAAGTTAGGTCTATAAGAGTTCTCTCTATCACTTAACCTTAAAAACTTGATTGATCATGATGTACGTCGGATAACACATGATGTTGATTTTTGAAATTAATGGCCACATTATTATCTGAGGTAGTCGACATTCTAAGACTAGAAATAGACGAGGAAATATTTCTTGTCTTTATTTTCCTGTTTCTGGCCAAAGAGGGTCCTTAATTAGTGTTGTCAAATTTGAAAAGAACATAACTTCATAGTTGTAAACGAGAAGTTATTTTGGTGGCCGTTGCTAACATTTACCCCCAGTGGTTATTCATCACTGATTTGTTCTGGTAATATAATAGTTATGTGTTCTAAAAGTGTAAAGAAATAAAGTATGAAGTTACAACGAACACAATGTATTTCATTTGTTTGGTTGGTTGCAGCTCAGACTACAGACGTGACGTCTGCGAGGGAGTGGATGACTTTGCCTCTGAAGCATCTGCGGCTGATGACACTTAACTACGAGGACCTGTGCAAGGAAGTGCTTGCAGCAGGGGTGTTGTCATACGACGAGTTTTGCCAAGTGTGTGCTCGGAGAGATGTGGACTCCGGGGCAGTATGTTCACTCAAGGAACCCCGCCGGCTGTACCAAGAACGATGGAAGTGGTGGGAAACAGTCACCGTGACTCACGAGAACCAAGACAACCGTTGGTCCCAAGCAGACACGTCCTACAGCTGCTTGGTGATCGGCGACAGACCCATCATGCTGGAGTCCATTACCTGCCTGGGCTCTACGGCTAGAGACTTCCACGATAGCTACGGACTGTCTTACCCTTGTCAGGCGGAGGTGCAGGTGTCCAGGATCACAGACTACATCAGCAGCACCTCCTCGGAGGACCCGGTGATTGTCGGCTTCAACGGCAACGCCAATTACTACGAGCAGTTCACGATACCCACCTTACTCAACGGGGAGAGCATCCCTCTCAAGGCTAACAGTATGTACAAACTGAAGGTGACCTTCCTCAGCTCTGAGCTGAGCAGCCACCCTTGCTGGAAGGCGCCGCGCTGCAGTGAGGGTCACTCCTTCAGCCATGGCAAGTTCTACTGCTCCTACATCTACGAAGACGGGGTTGGCTGGAAACCTAGCCACGTGGTCAAGTTTCAATACAGTTATAGAAGATGAATTAGACTTATAACTTATTTTTAATCCCAACCCATTTTCATTAATAATTATAAGAATCCGTGGAAGGGCTCAATAGGTCACGCCACTGGACGGTGTTTTGATTCGGGACGAGTGGTTAATTCGTTGTAAACCTAGCATCGCTTTTATTTCAGTATTTCTATCAGGATGTTTCTTGCTAGGCGTACAGAAAAAGCTACTCACTCGGCTTACGCAGTAGTGGCTTAGCTACTAAAACACGGGTACCCACATTCTAGCATTACAGTAGTACCTAAGTTAGCAAGAGTAAGATATACATATACTACTGATTTACCTGGTAAATAATAAACGTTAAGTACGAAAAACAGATTTCAAAATATTTAAACTAATATAAAGGTCTTAATTTTTGATTGAGAAACAGTGTTTTAGCCAGTTTTAAAGGTTATTTCTCACGACATCCACTGTTCTTCCATGTTTAATTATGCATTATATAAAATATATAGATTTTGTTTTTCCTCAGCCCGTTTAAATATTTTTAAGGGATGGAAAGCTAAAACCCCGTTTTCATACTGTTCCTCAGGACACCCAACTTTAATCTTCTACAGAGAGTAGACGAAAGTAAATAAACAAATATTTTTATTGCATGTAGGTAATTTGTAAACGTAGTCTACCTATACTTTCAGAACAAAACATTAATTAATAATAAAGGAATAAATCTGTATTAGACCATGTTATCTCTGAAAGTAAGATTGCCACAGGAATGGAATTTATTGCAAACAGTACAGAAAGTGTAGGAGACGAAGAGTGTATTTGTGGTAAACACAAGAAATATTCTATACGTATTTTAAGTTATAAGTTGAGCGTTCTGCAAAACTGTAAAAACGTGTTTTTAGCTTTCTACTTTTCTAACTAATTTAAATTGACTGAGAAAATAAAACAATGTAGGCCTATTACGCAATATACGGCTGTTAAACAAAAAGACAACAATGCGGGTTTGAAGTTTTACCTATTAATTTACATTTACAGGACTAGGAGAGTTTTGAATCTGAGGGACTTTGATACAAATCTGTTAGTCGTGTCTAGATTTCCCAAATAATTACTGTGCTGCAAAGACATCTTAAACCAATAATAAAGTTAGTGACGAGGAAAGAATATTATTGTAGCAAACATTTTAATATAATCATTGCAATATTTTATTATTTTAGGCAATATTTTAAGCAAGTGTAATGTGTTACAATATGCTGATGATACAACTCTCAGTTTTAATGGAAACAGTTCTGAAGATCTTAAAGAGCTATTGCTAAGACTAACTGTTGTGTTCAGTAGTTCAAAAATCCTGATTTAAATACCAATTTTAGTAAAACACTAGCCTTAGGCCAGCTGGGGCTTCACCCCAAGACTCCCGCTTCGACGAAGAAATCTAAGTAAGTCAATGTGGCAAGTTCTGGAGTCTGAGGACGGTTGAAGTACAAGAGTAACTTAGAAGATGAAGTGTTGACAGCATCTGCTTCTTGGTCATGACAAAACAAGACACTTTGGTGGCCTTCTAGGTGAACCGGCAGTTGAATGACGTTCGGTTCGCGACCAGTTATTTCTCTAGCATCCTCCAAGCTGCATCGCAGGCACCAATATAGCGTTTGGTAGCATACATTTCAACTTCATTGTTGGTATCAGTTTCTGGTATGAGGGCAACACGTGCTTCGTCAGGTCCTTCAGTTATGTACTTGACTATCTTCCGTGTTGAGGCAATTTCAAGGTTCATATGACAATCATATTTTAAGAGGAGTGCAGCGTTGTAGGGCACTACCCACGTATCATTGACGGTTATGGATTTGTTTCTATACGTGATTTGAGCGCTGTTTGTTGAATGACGCTTGTAATGAACAAATCCATGCTCATCTACATGAGTTACTTATGTATTTGTTTTGGGAAATACTGAGAGAACATTTTGATATTTTACTGTCCCAGCAGGGAAGATCAGTTCGGTGGTCAGTGCCACAGGGACCATATTGGCCTCATCTTTCTTATGGAATTTGTTTATGGAGAAACTGCTCCGAAAGAAAAATGCAACGGATTTTTATATTACAAAGGGAGGTGATAAGAATAATTATCGCGACTTAAATATAGAGATTCCTGCAAGGAGTCCATTAGAACGTTATCAATACTGCCCTTTTCATCCTTGTACATTTTCGAGACGATTTTGTTCTTTATATCTAAGTACTCGTTTGACGATCAAAACTATGCACACAACACTAGAAACCATTTCATTAGACCAACTTACCACAGATTTCATATATACGATAAACTCCTAATTGAAGCAGGCAGAAATCTAAATAATAAATTGCAGAACTATTTAAAAAACTGCAATGCCAATAAATTTAAAACAAATCTAAAAAGTTATTTGACTCAAAAATATTTGTATGGCGTTTCAGAACTGTTGAATAATCAGATATCCACTTAGTATATTGTTTTCGTTACTAGAGTCTCATCAGTGGCAGTAAATTGGCCTTTTTATGTCAAAAACATATTTTTGTATATTTTGACAATAAATTTACTAATTATTATTATTATTGTAGTGTAATCATAAAATAAATAGCAGTCATTGAGTTTAAAAGGATTGTACACTTTTTTAATATTACAGTCTTTGTGCCGCGTGACCTAACAGCCCGAAATTAAAAGAGACGGCATACGTAACTTTACGATCCCGCAAGTGATGTTTCGACCTTCATGGGTCGCCCGTAATTATAGTTTAATAGAGGCTTTCTTTTACATCCCAAACCCCGTGGTGGAGGTGGCTTTCTCCTCTGCTGGAAGTGGTGTTCAGTCTGCTGTGGTGACTCGGAGAACACGTCATGACTCGTACCTCGGTCCTGCTTGTCTACTGTCTCAGCAGTGTGTTCCTCAGCCCCGCCCCTCAACCGGCCTCTGCCGCCTCCGTCCTCAAGACTCAGCGTAAGTACCAACCTCGCTGAATATTTGTACAATTTTGCATGTCCCCAGAGGACGAGGCGAGCAAAGACTTATTTGTCCAAAGGACTCACCCTTATACCAAAGACCTCACATTTGCTCCGTTCACAGGCATACCCAGAGCTTCCATAGTGTACGCTCTTAACTAAAATGAATACATTTTTAATGCAGTTTCGACTGTTAGTTTCAATTCAGTGGCCATTAGCTACAGTCTTCGTTTAAAAATAAAATGTTATAATATTTCGTGTTTGTTACTAATATTGTCGTATTTTGGTCACATTATACGCTCGGCATTTTATTAACTGTTTACGCTGGTTGAACTTGAAGCTGTAGATGAGATCAAGAGCGTAACTAACTTTACCTTAGTGTTATCTTCCTGAGACAGTGGTGCATATCCTTCTTATGAGCCATGTCACCGTTCCTCCTAAATTTCTAAATAAGTATACGAACTATGGTGGATATAGTTTACATTTACTCCCCAAGTCCTGGACAGGAAGCGTGGTCCGCGGGCTCTCATTTGGGAACATTGTGTCAATTTAAAGTTTTAGGTGCAGTATAGTGGTCTTAATTTAAATCATTCCTTTAATTTCGAATGGAATCATTAAATATTTGTATCATGTGTAGTAAATGTTCATAATTTGAAATCATAACTTTGATGCCGATAATTTGTTTATTTTAGAGATGTAGAACGACTTTTTGATAAAGCTACTTTTGAGTATTCTATTGTCCTATTTTAGTGTTCTTAACAATTACTTACACATAAAACGTAAGTGAAAAAGCCTTTCTTTCAAAAGAACATACCATTGAAACTTGAAAAAAGAGTCTAGCCTTGGACAATTTAGTGTCTTAAACTCAACTGATGGGCCTTCTAACCATATACGAAATGAGTATACTGGTATTTACATCACATATTGGGACTGAAAACTCTTTCCGGGAACGTATTTCCCATGGAAACAAGATATAATTAGTTTAGGTTTAATAAATATCCAGGGGTGTTTAATAAACATGTGATGTCCAATAATTAGGTGACCAAACTTCACCAGGTGATTTATCAAGTCAACATAATTAATAAACAAAAAGAATTTCAATAACACATAGTCCTATATTGCCTAGTTTTCCGTCTGTCTGTGTTTTTCACTAAATAATTTTTATCTTCAAGGTAGGTTAATTTATAAATTAAAACTTTGCACACATGTTAGTGTATTTAAAACCAATATTTAAAAAATAAATTACATTTATTATCCCTTACGGTTTTAAAATGGCGGTCATACTAAGTTTTCTAAGCTTAATTACTCAAAGCTCTTAATCTTTGTTGTAAAAACGCAAGTATAACAATACATGGTAAATGTTTTTACAAACATTTTAAGACTCTCATTATTGTGCTGTAATAAATAATAACGGAAATAGGCTGAAAAAGTGCGTTTCTTCTTTTTTACTAAATTTAGTATAATTGAGTAACAAATTGAGTAGATTAGTAATTATTGCTATCCATCAATTAACTTGTCGCTACTGGCAGTTTGTTGTGTTACGTGAGCAAATTCAGCTTAATCGTTTAGGACGAAGGGTGCCAGAAGACGTAATCGGTGCGTAATAGTGACTGAATGGCCTTCACTTCACATCTCTTCCACTTTCATTTGATCCCACCAGCATCCAACCACACACAGGCTTGTTTCTAGATTTCTAAGGGTAGTGTTTACTGCGTGTTGGTATGCCTTGGTAGTTTTATAAAGCTCACAATTTGTATTTATATAATTATAGTTCAATAACCTAATGGTTTTAGTGGCAGTTAAGAATTAATTTGTTTTTACGATCCGACTTTAAACTATATTGTTTCTTTTTTGCTAGTATGTAATGAGTACCCTCTGTTTACCGACTGTTATGTTTAACTAGCTAACTAATTAATTTTTAAGTAGGAAAAACAAGTCAAACAGTAAGTTAATGAAATCAGGTTAACTACTGGCAAGTAGCCGGTAGAGGTTTATCTATGGACTGGTGTAAAAGTGAAGTCAGCTGTTTGGATCATGTGACACCCGGTTCTTGGCACGGGTCGATGCCATGTTGCACAACAGAACGATCACCAAGAGACCACCAAGCCACATGGACAGCTTGCAAATAGCGTTTAAACAGTAGGTGAACTATTGTGACCTACTCAGAACAATGCTGATTGCTAACAAAACCATTTCTGTAGTGTGTAATCCAACATTGCTCCAACGAAGTGGATGACACTCTTGCTGGAACCTCACAATGTTACAAACACATGCTGTATCTTGGAATCTACATACAAAGTGTTGACAAAAGTACGAATGGTTAGTTTACAGCTTGTTTATGAGATACTGTTGTGCTGTTGTATTTTCGACTAGCCTTAGGCCAGCTGGGGTTTCAACTCCACAACCGCTTTGGCCCATGGCCTTGAATTGGATCGCTTCTCTTACGATGACGCTTTGGCCTTCAGCCTTATGGTTTGGGCCTTTCGTCACGTCCATGCTTGGACAATTTTGGTGACATAAATTGACGCTTCTGAAGCAGCTAATTATTTTGAGTACTTTAGGTTCCTATCTCCTCAAATTTGAAAGGAATTAACTTTATATACATAATGACATTCCTTTAAATTTTAAGTTATGAAATATGATCCCTTGACCCTTAATTTTTGGAATACTCTGTATACATGGATTGTTTTACTTCACTCAACCTTCTCCTCATATACGTGTGTTCTGAGACGCTGTATTCTAACTATGTTACTTCACAACATTAAAGGGTCTCAGTTAAGATTATATTTTAAAGTTATAACCCGCAATGATAAAGAGTAGGCTACATAATTCGAGTATAGAGAGAAACATTGACGTAACTTAGTTTTAAAGACTGACTCAGGATTAATTTATATTTAAGCTACGGTAAAATGTGGGGGTTCAGAAACAGTCCCGGAGTTTTAGCTCAACTAAAAAAGTCTTGGGATTGCTTTCAACTGTAAACATTTTTGATTGCAACTATGGAATCTTTTGATTGGGTTATGTAATTTTACATTTGTTAGTTCAAACAGCACAGAAGTCTCATTTCGGTATTAACACGTGCATTTTGGGTATTTTGAACCATTCCCTGATACGCCGATGTAACAGAAAAGTAATCGCGGCTATGAACTACGTCTCACGTTAAAAACTACTACTAATTGCTGGCGTCAGAACATTTCAAGCGGCCACCCGTGGTCGGAGTTACGTGATACCGACTGAGGCGACCGTGACCGGCGCATTCACTGGAGGCCAGCTTACGACAGAGAAACAACGGATTCGGAAGTCGGATAATAGAATAAACGGTGCGGGAGCGGGAGCGGAGCGGGAAGGTGAAAGCGATTACGTCTGTTACATCACGCTGGACCACTGGAGGAAAGCGGAGAAAGCTAAGGCGCGGCATTCCAGCTGCAGGACCGGCAAAACATCGGACATGTTACCTCAGCGCATGCGTCATCTAATGTCACGTCACAGCGTGCACTGCGCATCTTCCCATTGTAATCTGGCTGCGCAGCTGGTATAGCAGGAGCATACGTAGGTGTTTGTGCTCCACTCTTGCTAAGAGAAAGTAAAACATTAAAATAATACTTAAGGCTGAGCAGTAGATGATGATGTAGAGGGTTGCAATCGGAAACAATCCGAAAACACCCTGCATGATTGCAAACAATCTGGAAATCATTAATAATTTACCTTTCCTCGATATGCGCTTGGGGGTTTTCAGAGTACATCCTATACGAGTAGAGTTCAGTACTGTCATTTAAGTTATAAGCAATGATTACTATTAATCATTGTTATGAGTTAACTCCAGGAAACTAAAGGGAATGTCAAAATACACATTGACGTGGATGCAGATTTAGAAAGAGTAATCAAAAGCGATTAAAGAGATGGCTTTGTGGTCAATAATGATAACTTATTGATCAATGTACAAAACATATTCTGTATTGACAAACAATACTAATAAAAAGAAATAAGACAGTCATACTGTTAACACTACTTACCATACACTAGTAAAAATATGAAAATTTTAAAGGAAAAAGTCTGTATTATGATTCAGATCTACAAACTCATATAAGTGGTTAAATAAACGGTGAATTTGACAATGTTTTAATGTTCATTTGAAGATTTTTGAGTCTCTTAAACGGTATAATTTTGTAAAAGGAAGAAACGGACTTTTCCTGCCACTTCCAGAGAAAAATACTCCTAACGTTTCGGGTAGTTAAAAACCAAACAATATTTACCAAATTGCTCTCCGCCACTATTATGAACTTTTAAACTAACGATATAATTTTATTAGGAAGCGCTTGGAACAATTACCTCCAACAATTCCTGTCTGAAATACCGGGCATTTTTCCAAATAAACAAACGCAGTAAGGATTTGACCTGTAATATTTCCCATAATATATTATATTATATTTCGAGTCATAATTGTATACGTCGATATCTTTATGTAGTCAGCTACTGTCCGTATAATAAACATTGAAGTCTCATAAATGTACAACAAAGCAAAGTAAATGTCTGTAATTTTTGAAAATACCACGTCAAGTTTCACTATAGTTGAATTTTGTTATAGTTCCTACAACCATTTTTTGGAATAAATAACCTCAACAGTTTATGATAGGCGCAAAAGCACCATATGATAATTGCTCGGATAAATTAGGGTAATTAAGTCCACAATATGCCGTTTTCAGGACATTCGCCTTTAAAATGTATAGATAAGGTCACAATAGGTAAATGGAACACCATAGGATGTAACTTTTATCTTGTATATACTAAATACCTCTCGTAGACATTCATACTAAATTTAACAAATTAGTTTATTCGACCATGTTGAATGCATTTTGAGTCAAACCTGTATAATAGGCACATTTTATTTAATATACTGTGTATACATAATTTCTTGTCACATAAATATATATTTACTCATGTAAATAATTGTCGTTTGTTTGTAGCTGAATGGATAAAGAAGCCATGCAAACGGAAAGACCCCAATTTGAATGGGTGTATGCAAGAACTCTTCCAAGGAATGTTCCCTTACATGGCTAAAGGTAAGAATAATCATCATCCACAGCTAAAGTCACATTTTTATATGTGAGATCTCCAAGTTAGTGGGTGAAGTTAATTGAACAAAATAGAGTAAAAGGTTTTAATGTTTGTGTCACTTGTTTCGTAGGCTTTAAGTAAATAATGATAATCATGATCCATCAAATGGAACTATAAAATACACTCACAATACTCCTACATTCTGAGTTGTAGGCTTATACGTTTTTCATTTTTCAAAAGTGCTTCTTCAAGTTGTTGTTTTATATTTACAAACAATTCTATGTTTAGGACTGAGACAGCTGATTGTTACATCACTACTGTGCACTGAGTATTGTACTCTGTGGTATTGAATGTTATGACTAGATACAGACAAAGACAAATGTGTAATGTGTACGAGTATGTGTGTGTTACGATTGTTCCCGTGTTGACACACAGGAGTTTAGTCATTGTAGACAATTTGCACGGAGTGTACATTAAAAAAGAAATTAAAATGAAGGAGTAAACTGTAAGCTTGTGTCGAAATCTTTTTACAAAACCTACCATAAGACTATGAATTTACTTATATAACGTAGAAAATTATACCTAGGAAGTTAAGTGTTATTAAACGCGCAGGCTTACCTGGAGGTTTTATAACTCTTGAAGTACAAACTCTATACAGAAGATCTAGATCTGAAGCCAAAGAAGAATTTGTTTCATCATCGTGCTTATGATTATGTTTTGGGTCTCTTAAATCTTTGGGCATAGACAGGCTATTTATTATTTTCAACCATTTTAAAAGGGACCATGTAATACTCCACGGACTTTGGCATTATTTTCAAGGATTACTCACTTGGCTGACTTCGCTCATAATATTAATTGCGTGTTTACCTAATTCTTTATATTTAAAGTAAGAATTATAAAACCTTTTTTGTCATTCTACTCTGAAAACAGCTGATTTAGACACATGTATTGACAGTGCTAAAGTGTCACTTTTACACCCAGGTAAATAAAGTATTGTTTTGATGATCTTTTTCTCCCTAGAGAGAACCAAACGTTATACGTTTGATCATCCCGTTTGATCATCAACGTTATACGTTTTTTCTCCCTAGAGAGAAAAAGATCATTTTAATGATCTTTTTGTGGCATGGCTGGTTCAACGAGTTTGTTTTTAATTTAACACTGACGTACAGTAAATCAGATGTTTTTTCAAAACATTATAATTCAGACTGCTGAGCTCAAAACAATGATTACTTAATTAGTTGTTTATAATATTAAAAAATGTACTGACATTTCTTTCTCATTATTATTTGCATCATGACAAAAAATATCGTTCATCACTTGGCCCGAGAGTGTCTTTTTGACCCTCGGTCATTTAACTTGACCTCGTGTCAAAAAGTGTCACTTTAGGACCTAGTGATAAAATATACAATTTTATAAATCGTCGAGTGAAAAGAACAACTAACTGAATGTAAGAAATCTTAAAATGCTTATCATATGGCAAAGTATAATATAAAATGATGGAAATGTATTCGTTGATAAAGTTATAAAACTGTATTAAAAGCAGCCAAATTCACTTTCTTGTTATAACTGTCTCATAAACCCATGCCTTCAAAGGAAATCACTAAACATTTTATGAAGTGAATTGTGGTTCCAGAACTTTATAACAGAATCACGACAAAACACAGATGTTGATAGTTAACAATGCTTAACCACGTTAACTTTGCCTCCTGTGACTAGGTATCCCGGAGGTGCGAGTGCCTAGGTTCGAGCCTCTGTTCATCGAGAGGATAGGGATCAGCAAGGGACATGGTGCAGTCACTCTGGCTGGCAACTTCAACAAGCTGTACGCACACGGTCCCAGCAACACCACTACACGCAACGTCAGGTATTCACACAGCTGTTTATATCAAGCTTAAATTTAACATTTACTATTCACCTAAATTTTGGTTTGTTGGTGTGTTTTTATACTAAAATAATGTAGACGCGAAAGAGTTTATATTTCTCTTAGTGCAGTGGCTCAACCAATATACAATGCGAATTACAATACGAGTAGGTAACACATAAAGTTTTAAGACATAGGAGGTCGTGTCATAGTTTTCAAACAAAATTGTTTCTTAAATAATTCGTCTTAGTCTTAGACTAAAGAAGACTATTTGATTTACAGTCAATTTTTTGAAAGACAGATACAAATCGAAGGCATACTTGACACTTCTGTACAAAACAGTGGTTAGTCAAAGTGAGGCGTACAGCCTCTGTGTCTCAAATTTGAATGACACTTATTCTAAAAGGTGAGGCGGAGAAAAAAATACTGATATTACGGAACCTTATCTTACCAGTGGTAATCAACAAAATTTTATTGTAAAGCTGACTACAAATAAATACAAATAAAACAGGATAGTGTAGGCTTTAGATTTCTATGCTACTTCTTTTGGACATCGAGGTCAACTAAAGAGAAAGCTTAAAACCAACCTCGACTTGTTGCCTTTTTGTAAACAAATGTCGTGAAGACTGAATGAAATTACCCTTATCTGAGTGCTCTAAACTATTTTTTACGCAAGTCTTATGTCTGGTAAGTGCACTCGCATGATAGAAGTAATGTTTATGTTGTTACCAGACTGGACTTGGCCAGAGGTCGGCTGGACATCAACCTCCACATCCCCGTGATCCGCACAGAGTCCAAGTACGACCTGAGGGGCAACATCCTGCTGCTGCCCATCGTAGGGTGGGCGACGCGCGCCTTCTCCTCAGTAAGTATTGTGTACTGGATACAGCAGCTTGCGATACGAATCTATCGTGAACAGCTCATTTAGCTGCCTTACCATCTACAGTAATGTACAGAGCAATGCATGCTTCAAACACATACTCCGATGTTCCCTTCAGTTAGAAAGTAAAACATTGTCACATCCCATTTCCTTTGATACACCGTACTTTGAACGTGTGTCTCTGCAAAACTAGAACATTTCTGAAAATTAAGAACTATGTAGGACCGTTTCCTATTGACTAAGACACGGAGTTTAATGTAAGATGAGTAGGCCTTAATAGTTCGACGTGGTGGATGTTTCTGAACGGATTTGTCTTAATTAAGCCACGGAAAACCATTCAGATTTTATAGTTTTTAATTCAATTATTAAATAGGTTACGTTACGTAAATGATTAAATGAGTAAGATAATAAGTACTATTTTACTATTTTTGGTAACAACCCGAAGACCTAAACGAAAAGCGTATTTTACAAACGCTCATTACTTTTGGAGATTAAAAGACTGTTCATAAATGCAGTTCTATTGTTTAATATAAAACACGTGTTTTAGGAAACGTGTCGACTGATGTGTACATGAGGGTAGTGTTCCCCAAGCTGCCCACAGGGGAGGAGGTGATGTTGGTCAAGGACATGAAGGTAGACTTCCGCATGGCCAACGTCAGGGTGCACCTAGATAACCTCTTTAATGGCAACAAAGTTCTCGGTAAGTAGCAAAACCTAACAAATTAAAAACTCTCAAATTAATTTTGGATTATGAATAACTCTGTTTTAATAAACCTGGACCACACAATCTATATAATTGGTATACCGTAGCACTACGGAAGGATTCAGTTTGATGTAATCTGAACACTTTGCAGGTCACACGGTGAACACGTTCCTGAACAAGAACGCGCTGGAGGTGGTGGATGAACTGAAAGAGAACATTGGCGATGGCTTGACCGACGTGTTCAAGCGCATCATGAACGACGCCTTCGGCCTCATCCCCACCGACCTGTGGCTGCAACATGATGATCCCAGCCCCTCACCCTCACCCTCACCCTCACCTCAACCCTCTGCTTCGACATGATCTCCTGGTCCGGCCACTAACACTCTACACTTTCACGCTTTCACACTACCCTAATCGCTGAAGCAGTGGAGCTGTGTATTGATGTCGGGTCGGAATCGTACTCTCCGTGGATGTGAAAATAGACTTCGGCTCTTAAGTGTCAACCTAGAAACCCTCGTGACACTAGGGATTCTAGTTCAGACTGAGAATTTCTGGTCTAACTGAAAGGATAAGAAATACTACAACTTCCTCCTAAAATTTTGAGTTTTGTTGACAGCCTCGTTGAAATAAGCCTGCATTCAGTACGAGGTTTCACCAAAAAACTCGCAGAACTACAAAGTCACATTATAAAAACATAATCGTATTTTATCCTTATTTAAAAAAATGAAATCCTGTTCTATCCCTTTAAGAGGTAGACCAACTTGATTCTACCGAGAGAGTGTCTATAAGAGCTACGTTTGATTTTTTGTTTGTGATTTTTAATATGTGTAAAGACAGCTTAATATGTGTAAAGATGTCATTTTGCCTCAAAGCTCCCAACTAACATGGATATGTGTTTGCCATAATTTCCCAACCCCTGTATATTGTACCCTTTCGAATTATTTTTAAGTGTTATAATAATTACATTTTGTTTACTTGTTTGTAACTGTGTTGTTTTATTCAAATGTCCTGTTCACAATTTTTAATGTACGAGTAATACAAACCCGTTATTTTTTATGTCTCCCGACTAAGGAGTATTTGGTTCTTGTTTGGGTTATTTTTAGGTCGGTTTAAGATATCGGCTCGGATGGTTACGATTTCACAAAAAGAAATTAATTTCGCAGAAAGGTTTTACTTCTTTTACAGCAAGTAGATGTCATAGTCAAAATATCTTTATTACAATTTCTTCAAGAAATGTACTGGCGTCAAATTATACAGAGTAATTTAAAACTCTAATAGGTCTTCGCAGTCTCTGTGAAGAAATTCTTCCAGTGTGTAGAACGGTCTATCCACCAGCCAGTTGTTCAGTGTGGTCTTCAAGTTCTTCCCTCTAAGAGTCTTGATCTCAGGTGGTAGCAAGTTGAACAGTCTGCGCCCCATGTACGACGGCTTTCTCTGGAGAGAGTCAGACGATGTGCTGGCAGGATGTAGTTGTCAGCATGTCGAGTATTATGGTGGTGCGTGTCTGCTGATCGAGGGAGTTCATTCCTATCAGCAAACAGAATTGCTTCTTGGATGTACAGCGCCACAGCAGTTAAGATGTGAAGTTTCTTCACGACAGCTATCTCTAGAGCCTAGCCCTTTCAGTGCTTTTATAACTTTCTTCTGGGTCACAAGGATTCTTTTCAAGTTGTTAGCTGTAGTGCCTCCCCAGATTACAATACCGTACCTGAGATGAGATTCATCCACCAGATACATGAGATGTATTAAATAAATAAAAAGAAAAACAGATAGAACACATCATTACTAGGTCCTAAGGTGGTTTGATACGAGCTAAAGTTTAACGTCTAACTTCACTTAAGTGTTACGTGAAAACAGGTTGAAAACAATGCCAACCAAAGTTTTTAAATAGCCTTGGTTGTAGTCAGAATCAATAAGTATATAAAGTTAAGTGTGCGCGGTCTGGCGTCAAAACTGACATTGTAGTCTGACCGATCACTACGGGATGCACGTTTTGCGTCTTGCCATCGTTGTGTATGATTTGACACCAACAAAACGGCCTTTGCTTGGATTGAAACAAACTGGTGGATGAGTGGTTAATAAAGGAGGTGATATGATCTTCTGGTGTTACTTAGCTTCAAGAACAACGCTTTCTAAAGTACCTTGAGAAGATTATACAGCACGATGTTTATTTTAAATGCAATGAATGCGCAAGATTCATTTCAGTACCATGATCGTGTTACTTAAACTGTTAAACCTCATCCAAGGAAAGAAATGCTTGTAACATACGCAGTACGTTTTCGTTTGTCATCGTTTGTTATTCAAACCATCACACAGGGAGGCTGACCTGCTTACGGCTTAGTCATGTCCACGGTGTAGACTGCTGAGTTGCTGCTGAGTCTACTGTGTTGTGTTTTGCTGTTTATTTGTTTGGCAGTTGGTACATACATAATGCTCAATGTGTTGCAAATATATGGATGGCTATCATATCACTGACTTAGGGAATCCCATATTGAATTTCACCATATATGAACAACATAAGCCGACGCGAAGCAACAAGCGCTACCGCGAATCCTAGCGAATTCCTGTAACGGGGGGATGATTTACAACGAAAGTTCCTTTGGTGGTGGGGTGCGGAGGGGTGGGTGGGGTTTCCAAAAATTGGGTTTTATGCTATAAATATGTATTTGTGATTAGATTGTGATGAAACTTGGTTGCACACTTATGTTACTGTATGTAATATGTATACAAAATAGACAAAATCGGTTTATCCAGATTAAGATGGCGGTGAAAACCAATATTTTCAGAGTTAACTGTTTATTTTATTTACAGTTGAAAAAGACTATGCCAAAATATACTGAGCATTTTTAAAATTGTCTTTTTTTTCTTCTTTAGTTAAACGACAATTACAAATAAATAAAAATTAAATAAATAAATTTTTATTTCGTTAATAAAATACATTGTATAAAATTCGTCAGGTTTTAAATATTTTAAAAGCTAAAATGTTGTCACTCATCCTTAAATCGAGAACTCATTCATACATACGATTTTTACAGTCCTATCGGCTCATTCATTCGAATTCTCCGACTTAAGCATCCGTAGGCCGGTAGCAATTTCTCACTAGGTCTCCCATTGGTGTGCTAAGAACTCGTCTGAACTATAGAAAGTGTTCGCGGTCAAAACTGCTTTTAGACGAGACTTGAACGCCTGTGGAGTTGGAGCACATTTTATCGAATTCGGCAATTTGTTGACAAACACAGGCTCCTGCCTGTGGATTGGGGGTTTCGAAGAGCAGCTCATTTTTATAAGATAATATGACCCATTGTGACACCCAATTTTAAAGGTCTTGGTTAAAGAAAATGAACAGTGGACATAAGAGCTTTCTATCTCAACCCAGTACAAAATATCAGCTGAAAATTGGGTTATGAATTGGGTTGCTGCCATTTTTTACTGGGTTGAGATGGAAAGCTCTAGTTTCCACTGTTTGTTTTCTTTAACCAAGGCCTGTAAAATGGGATGTCACTCAACCTTTTAAAGGGTCTTACCATTTAAAAACTTTGAGCTACCTTCCAAAAATCCCGTTAAAAAGTTCAATTTTATTTCCTATAAAGGTGTTCTGAGTTTAATTTTTCTATATCTATCCATTTAAATCGGGTGTATCCATACTCTCACCCTGAATGAAAAATAAATTTAAAGTTCTGCTGTTTGACTCAAGATGTGTTGGGTAGCTTCAAAACTGCAAACCAGTTTGTTCTGTGACGTTCCCTTCTCTTTTGCGAGAAAAATGAATAGCTCTTTTTCTAATGGAAACTCGCCAATAAGGGGTTTAGGTAGAAACCTTAAATTGAGTACACAATTACAAAAAATTAAACCCTTCAATCGACTGTTTGTACAACAATTTTTATATTGTTCAAAGAATATGATTTTGGGGAATCTCTTTAATTTAACTTTGTAAATGAAAACATTCCTATGTAGAACCAAATGAGTAATTATACACTGTGAGGGAGTAAAGTTTTTAGGTTGGGAGAATCAAACAAAGACGTATAATAAAAACCTTTAAAAAATTACTAGAGGAAGAATTAAAAATGAGGGGAATATGATAGGTGTATTTCACAGTCGCGAGCATCACATGTTTGATTCCTAGTAGATACTGCTTAGTGTACAAAATCATGAGTAGGTACAAACATAGCCAACTTTGTTGAATCAACATATTTATTGTTAAATGTGTTTTATAAAACATAGCTGTTGGTTTGCGAAAACAATGTTCCATGTTTAGGCAAAAGTTATACAAATCTAAATTAACAACAGATATTTAGCAACAATGAGGCTCATCGCATTTTTATTTTAGCTTAATGTATTGATGACATTGATACGGACTTACATTTGTTGCATTTTAGGTGAAAATGAATAAATGAAGGGTTTTTCTTTAAACTGTAAAAAGGTACAAAATGCTTTCATTCTACATCATAACAACAATTCACCTTGGTTCATACTACTTGAACAGATATAGACAAAAATACTCGTAAATCAATGAATCAATGTTGACAGCAAGTTGAAAGTACGCAAAATATGGATGTTGAATCTATACAAGATATCAGAGTTTTAATTTAGGAAAATTGTTGAGATTGAACATTAATATTTTTTAAACTGATATCGCTGAAAAAAAGATGAACAACAGGCTCATTTGTATTTATGTACGATACATTTAATTTCAATAACTAGTTTCACAAACTTTTTCGTCGAAACCCCTAAATTTCCTGCATTAATACAACTTGTAATATTCGTCTGCTAGGAAGGAGATATATTCGTCTGTTGTAAAATTTAAACCCAATGTTATTGCTAAACTTTTAGCAGCACTCCTTCTATATTGAAAGAATTTGTGTATTTTGACAACGCTTGCCTATTCTTAAAGCGTATTATACAAATAACCAATTAAAAATTTAAAAATTTTACTCAACTATTTTAATAAAAACAAAGTGTTAATTTATTGTTTTGACACTCCTATAGTTATGTTTCCAGGTTTTTTATTTTACGGATACACGTGGAAAACAGGGATATTGCACGGAGGACGCAGTGATAAACACAATCGTCTTTGATAAAGTATTTCGATTCAATTTTGGGTATCTTGTGCACGATCGTGTTCTTTCTTTGAAGTGTCATAATGCTCATACGGACACATGGTGTTAATCACAGCATTCAGCAAAACCCCTGTTACGAGCACCACAATACCTATACAAGTCCATAAACCTCGGGTTGAAATAGGGAGGAGCGACGACGCCGACACATCTCTCAGTGTTCGGTTGGTAATGAGGTAGATGAGAGTGTTTGTGTTCAAAGCAATCTCCGTTGTGTTCTGTGGTTGGGGTATGATGAGAGTGTTGTGTGGTTGGGGTATGATGAGAGTGTTCTGTGTGTTGGGTATGATGAGAGTGTTGTGTAGTTGGGGTATGATGAGAGTGTTCTGTGGTTGGGGTATGATGAGAGTGTTCTGTGGTTGGGGTATGATGAGAGTGTTCTGTGTGTTGGGTATGATGAGAGTGTTCTGTGGTTGGGGTATGATGAGAGTGTTCTGTGTGTTGGGTATGTTGATTGTGTTTTGTGGTTGGGGTATGATGAGAGTGATCTGTGTGTTGGGTATGTTGATTGTGTTTTGTGGTTGGGGTATGATGAGAGTGATCTGTGTGAGAGGTATGATGATTGTGTTCTGTGGTTGGGGTATGATGAGAGTGATCTGTGTGTTGGGTATGTTGATTGTGTTTTGTGGTTGGGGTATGATGAGAGTGTCTGTGTGTTATGTTGATTGTGTTTTGTGGTTGGGGTATGATGAGAGTGATCTGTGTGTTGGGTATGTTGATTGTGTTTTGTGGTTGGGGTATGATGAGAGTGATCTGTGTGTTGATTGATTGTGTTTGTGGTTGGGGTATGATGAGAGTGTTCTGTGTGTTGGGTATGATGATTGTGTTTGTGGTTGGGGTATGATGAGAGTGTTCTGTGTGTTGGGTATGATGATTGTGTTTTGTGGTTGGGGTATGATGAGAGTGATCTGTGTGTGAGGTATGATGATTGTGTTCTGTGGTTGGGGTATGATGAGAGTGATCTGTGTGTTGGGTATGTTGATTGTGTTTTGTGGTTGGGGTATGATGAGAGTGATCTGTGTGTTGGGTATGTTGATTGTGTTTTGTGGTTGGGGTATGATGAGAGTGATCTGTGTGTGAGGTATGATGATTGTGTTCTGTGGTTGGGGTATGATGAGAGTGATCTGTGTGTTGGGTATGTTGATTGTGTTTTGTGGTTGGGGTATGATGAGAGTGATCTGTGTGTTGGGTATGTTGATTGTGTTTTGTGGTTGGGGTATGATGAGAGTGATCAATGTGTTGGCTATGTTGATTGTGTTTTGTGGTTGGGGTATGATGAGAGTGATCAATGTGTTGGCTATGTTGATTGTGTTTTGTGGTTGGGGTATGATGAGAGTGATCTGTGTGTTGAGGTATGATGATTGTGTTCTGTGGTTGGGGTATGATGAGAGTGATTCTGTGTTGGGTATGTTGATTGTGTTTTGTGGTTGGGGTATGATGAGAGTGATCTGTGTGTGGGTATGATGATTGTGTTTGTGGTTGGGGTATGATGAGAGTGATCTGTGTGTGAGGTATGATGATTGTGTTCTGTGGTTGGGGTATGATGAGAGTGTTCTGTGTGTTGGGTATGATGATTGTGTTTTGTGGTTGGGGTATGATGAGAGTGTTCTGTGTGTGAGGTATGATGAGAGTGTTCTGTGGTTGGGGTATGATGAGAGTGTTCTGTGTGTTGGGTATGATGATTGTGTTTTGTGGTTGGGGTATTATGACAGTGTTGTGAGGGTGTGGTATATTGAGAGTGTTCTGTGTTCTTGCCGCCTTTTTGTTGACTTATAGCCTCCATTTCAGAAACACTAAAGCCTGAAGAAGGTGCGTTCCTAGGGTACTCATTGGTTTGGGAGCCTTTGAGCCATTTCAAAATATCTTGAGAACTCTCGGTGTCTACGGTTGTGTCTACATTGTGTATACTGCCGCCAAGAGGGTGAGGGGGCTCGGCTAAGTGGCTGTGGAGAGGGGAGATGGTGACATCCCCCAGGTCTTCAGCACACACGATGAAAGGGATGTTGTAGATGCTACATTTCCTGGCACTTGGACATGGATAGAGCAGCGTAGCTTCACAGGCAACCTGCAACATTAGTACATTAGAATAATCTGCTGTATTTATTTCCAATGTTTAAGACCATTCATGAGCCGAAATGTCATCAATTTTTGGTATTCATACGGGCTTACTAAAAAGCTAGTACAACTTAAGCTAGCAACGTTATCGATTTAAAGTGAAATTGTTTAATGTTCAATATAACGTTGAATATTACTCGACTATTTCCTTAAATAAGTGTACTTACATTGATCAGAAACACTACAAATTGATAATGGTTCCTTTACAATGTTTTGCAAGGAAATTTATCTTGCTATGGATCGTTAAATAATATATTACATTTTTATTTGACTTAAAACAGTTCGTGCCGTTCGTATAAGCAAGACGACCTATTTATAAAAAGTTCAGTAACGGTTTATTGTTTTCAAAACGATATTATTTTTTAAACAGTTTAAAGTAGCCGTAAACTATTATACTTCTACAAGCCAAGGAGAATTATTCTACGGGGTGATTTTTAAATATATCCCCTCACCTTTACTTTTGAAAAAGGAAATGTTTTTAAAAACCCTTTAGGGAAAGATTACAAGAAATCAGGTTTAAAATGCTACACTTCACATTAAAAAATTTCACTAAAATAATAGTGTAAATAGTGCTACTGAAGATGTTGCACCAGCGCAACGATATGCGTATTTAGCAAGAAATCCATCTTATAGGATCTACAGGCAAAACCGAAAGGTAACTTGTTAAATAAAAAATTTTCTATGACAAATTTTTCTTCAAAATACTTTATGGGACTATGTTATAGGGTTGTGATGTTTCTCTCAGATTTAAAAAAAGTTTGTCATTAAAAAAAGATTGCATACACAAAAGTGAACAGTAAACAGCTTATAAAATGACAAAAAATGGACAAAAATAAGAATATAACAATTGTGTGTAGCCTTTACAGAGCTAAACCGCTTAAACAGAGTTGTGAGAAAGAAAATCGAATTGTCATGGTTTTTGTGATTGCGCACTTTGTAATATTTCTTCTGCTGTGTTATATCAGCTGGTTGATTTGTCCAGCTGTTGTATTGTTGTAATTCAAATTTGTTTAGTATTCATCAATGGGATCATGAGTATACATTACAATGGTCACGTAGCAATGTAAACAAATTTGAATTACAACATTACAACGGATAGAGAAATCAATCAGCTGTGTTATATTACAGCAGATAAAATATTGCAAAGTGCGCAATAACATAACCATGACAACTGTGTTTTCTTTCCCAACTTTGTTTTATAAAAGCTACAAATCATTGTCGTTATATTCTTATTTATGTTTGTTTTTGGTCATTGTATGAGCTTTAACCAAGAAGAACCAAGAACTACTTTATTATAATTTATGCCCTTAATTTAGGTACCAAGCAGGTCAAACGACCATATAAACTACTAAAGTACAGGCCAAAATAAAGGTTAAAATTGTTTTTTTTGTTATAGCTCTTAAACGAATAAAGGTACAACATTGTGTTTAATGCAAAAAATGTTCATTTTAAAGTGTTCATATTAAAATGATGTGTAACATGCTATATTTTACTATTTATAGTTTTTGACCTATTCATTATAACAGCAACTACCATGTTTACATCGATTTTGAGGTTAGAAACGTGTCCAAAACATCATTGTACGACATACCGTTAAAATGCTCGTCAAATCTGAGAAACAATACGGAAACCGTATTTTTAATCGAATTGATAATTTGACTACAGAGTGTCCCGTACAAAGCTTACGGGATTCACGTTTATAGCTCTAGTTTGGTAACGGGGCAACATATAAAAAAATTGTTTCATAAAATGTCGAGAATTGTGTTCTGTTTAAATTTATGTACAATATGACCTACCTTTGCATTTGAAAATCTCACATTTTGACCCCGTGAGTTTCAGTATTAACACACCCTGTATACTGAGAATCTTAAAAATATTTTTCCTGAAATCTCCATGTACGTTTTCCAGAGAAAACAGTTTGTTTTATCTTTCTAGCTCTAATAGTACTCCTGTAATCCGTTTAGGATACTTTATCGTAGCCACATAAAATTTGGCCATATGACTCAGGAGGTCACGTTAAGAGGCAAACAACTACAAACCGCACTTTTCTACAACGTGTCCTCTTTGGCGAGAGAAATGAGTAGCTCCATTTCCTGTGGAAATTCGCTAAAAAGGTAAAAAACAGGTCTCATACCCATTTTTTTTAACTTTTCGTTGTAACTAGGCTACTTTTCAATTGGGTTTCAAGTTGTTGGTACCGTTGTGCTGGTAATTAAATGTAGTACAGAAAATCATGTTGACAAGTTTTCAAGTGTCAATATGACTGCTTTCTTGCTATTTTAGTAAAAGCGTATGCAAAAATTACCACTATTTGGAAATATGTATATGTATCATCGGTAACGTTTGTTGTAAAGAGCTTGCCTAAATAATAAATACATAAGCCTACCAAGGTTTATTCTAATCGGTTGAGTGGAACCAGACATACAACAAGAAATGGCGGCTAGCGGCTAAACAAAGTGTTTTGGGATAATATGTAATTCCTGTTTTTATTTTCGACCAACCAATAATTTCCGAAGCTTGACACTTAGTTTAAAGTTATAAAACACCCTGTAAAAAATAAAATCTAATATAAAAAATAGAGAAACTATAATAATATTTGAGCTGACTAGAGATAATATTAGATAATATTCGAGCTGATATTCAGTGGATATTTAACTGAATATTGATTGATGTATAAGTTTCAATGAAGTGTACGTGCAGAGCCCCGGTCACGTGAGTCAGCGGGGAATTGTTGACAAAACATCTCTCCCCCCACCACCTTCAAACACAACATAACCGCGACACGAGCACAAACAAACAAACAATCTCAGATCGCAATAGACAGAACTTTTCAACTGTACTCACAAGAATCAGAAGCAGCCACGTCACGAGACAGGGCCATGGCCAGTGGACCATTTTGTGTCCAACACGACTAAGATGAGTGAAAATCTGGATTGTTATTTATGCCATGGCAACGACTTGACCTTGTCCCTGGACCAACGTTATCAGCAATGATACGAAATCAAGTAAAGTGTCAGGTGGCTTTCCCAGATAAACACTGGTATGCATTGTCTTTGACTCCCATGAAACTGGGGCAACTCCTTTGTCGAAAATATTCCTTTACACATTAAGCAGTTGGTTTTAGTCAACTCGCAATCTCTACAGCTTTGATAATACTACATGGGAATATTGGTAAAAGATTCAAAAGTATGTCTGATTTTAGGTAACTTGTATGGATTGTGGGTTTCCTCTGAATATGTAAATCAAGTGCGAGTAGACAAGTTACGTGATATAAAGAAACTTTAATGTTGTGTGTTTCAACAGTTTTATAATAAGTCGTTAATATGTCAGTACCTGAGTAGTATATTACTGGTACCGGAAGCGGTACTTTTCTGGCCTATGACACCGAGCACGGGAATGTAAGTTTTACAAGCCTACTTTCCGTGTCTTTTGTATACCTTGGAAAATACTTAAGGAGAAAAAGACGTTATTTTTCATCATACTGCAAAACCTATTAAGTCAAGCAGAACCTTTGGACTGTACACCTTTAGTATTTTAAAATGTAAATAGACATACATTTTTAAATATTAAAGTTAATATTCCCAAAATTTAAGTTAATTTGAGTTTTGATAGTTTTATAGTCAATTTTGCTTGTTGACTTTTTTCTAAATCTTTACTTGAATATGAAACCAAATCCCACTGTAAATACTACTGTGTATTACATTAGTCAGCTTCGCTTTACGCTCACCATGATACGCGGCTTAGCAGAGCGTACTTACATACCACTTGAAACATACCATTATCATTTTTTGAGCCAATGAATCACGGGGGGTTCTCATTTTGCTGAAATAGATGAAACCGGTATGTAGAGTCAAACCGATACTGATTTCCGCCTACAAACCTTGTAACGAGTGTACGAGTACAAAGGCCAATGACTTGAACAGTACAGTTGAATGGATCCACGGTCTACATACACACACACTTGTGACCCGTGACCTAGAGATGCAGGAAAGAGGTAGGTCACTGTGACCCACTAGACGTGCTAGTGACAACAATACGCACACAGCTGACCTACATGAGAGCCCAGCTGACCCAGTCTAGCGCCGCTCAACTGTCAACAGTAGTCATGCTGCTGCGCATCCACGTAAACATGGGAGTACTCACGCTTTGCTGTGCTTCAGGCTGTTTCAAATAATACAGCCCATAAATAGAAATATAAATTACCTTATTATGCCCAGTCAACAAAACAATTAAGAATTTCTTACCCTCCATTGACTGGGCATAATTAGATATTTTCGTCTTTGGTACAGTTGGTCAGTCTGATACACGTCTGTGATTGGTCGTGCGCTGCTCACAGTCAGTCGGTGGGCAGCTGTCACTTAAGTACTATTCTCCCCCAAAAAGTATTTATCCTAACTTCCATGGGATGAATTTCCTACATTACGTTTTAAATCTTCCACCTTTTTTGTAAACCATGTGATTTTTCCTGATGCAAAAAGCACAGGTGCTTCACTCATTATTTTGTAATTTACGCTTGTCTTTTTAAACTAATAAATATAACACTGGTACTATAGGTCCAAATATACGTTTAGTGCTGTTTCTCTTTCTAAATGCAGAACAGCGATTCCTTTCAATACTGCAGCATGCAGCATGTTATTCAGATAGATGCCGTCCTCAAACGATGTGAAGAAAGGCATGTTTGTGAAGTTTTATTTTTAGCAAGTTTCGTTTGAACATTGAAATGAGTCAACCTTGCTATCAGCATGGTCAGACCCAGATTCGGGAATATGAGCATTTTCACAACTTTATATACATACGGGTTGTACCAATATTGTGTATGTTTAAGCCCTCTACAATAGATTTGGAATACATTAAAGAAGAAAAAGGTACAGTATAAACGAGGCTGACACGCAGCTAAGTGCTAAAGTGCCGCTGGCATGAGCGAATCGAATTTCTTTTGCAATTTGTTACTCTAATTCGCTGCGCTCACGGCTCGCTTTGGCCTTCGGCCTCAGATTTACGGTGGTTTTATTGGAAGACTCTACGTACCGTAAAAGGAAATAACATTTTAAATTTTAATAAAATCGGTCAGCTCATTCCACTGTTATAGTGAACATTTCTTTTTTGACCGCCATTTTGAAACGACTGTACAGATTTTTACAATTTTTGGTATATTGATGTTTATAACAACAAAATTCGAAATCGAACGAAATGTACAGTTTTTAGATCATTAAAACCACATTTTTGGGTAAAAAGTCCTCCCCAAATGGGGGGTTCCGGTAGTCCAATTTTGCTGGTAACGAACCCGACCGAGATATTTACAAAAGGAACATTCATACCAAATTTGATGAAACGACCTGTAGAGATGATACACATATATACTCGTACTTTGTTTAGTGTTTATGTGTATCATCTCTTAAAACGTCATCTCTTAAATTGTTGGAGTCGGTGCTGCTATTCCTTACTGCTTCAGCAGCACCGACTCCAACAATGTTTTAGTGAATAAAGATTATAACAACCTACAAATTAAAGTTCACACTATGGAAAATATTGTGCGCATAAAGTGTTATTATAATATGTGTTGGCAACTTAATATTTATTAAATTGGTTATCATGAAATGAGTACAGCTCGTATCTTACTGTAGTGTAATGGATAAATTATTACCTGTACGCTGTAAAACATCAGAAACTTATTTTACGAATGTAGCATGTAATAATATACATTTAACTCTTAGGCTTTCGCGGCCGGTGTCACAACTATAATCTAGTTCTTCCGGTTCACACTGCGTCAAAACATCATAATAATTGGGGTGAAATATTTCGGTCTCGCTGTGGAGTACCCATCTTCAGTCACTAATTGGCTGAAACACTGATTGGCTAACGGGCCGTTCTCTTTTCTCATGGCAAGCTCGAAGGAATTAAGTACTTTAGGCTGGAAAATTAGTAGATATTTATCTCACTAATTGTTACTTATGTGATTTTTAATTTTGCCTTTCCTTTGACTTAAATGATTTAAACTATGTCGGGGGTCGGGGGAGCTATTTTATGAAAATTGTATAAATTAAAATTGGTTGTACCGTGGAATAAATAGTTTAATAATGTTGGAATTGACACAAATGCAGTTAAACATTTACGAGTAGTTCAAGCCTACCTTCAAAATGTCTGATTGTTTCGAATTTTCCTCCAGAGTTACGTATTTTTAAATGTATCAGAGGTACCATTTCGCAGTGCGTTACGTTTTAGCTTAAACAATACGAAATGAAACTGCATTTGCTTAAAATACGGGAGTAAAACAGTGTTTGCGTAATATGTCTCAGAACATTTGTATAGGCTCTTTAAACAGTACTTAAAACATTTTATGTAAACTGTGTTGTAAAAATTTAATTTTGATTAGTCTTCTACCTACACTTTTTTTATAGCCTTGCCGAAGCGGGATCTATGTTTCCAAAATATGGTTGCACGACATACCCTGAGAAGCTTGGTAAACTCTGAGAAACAATACGTAAACGCCATATTTTTAATCGAACGCATAACTTGACTACATGGTGTCTCGTAAAAGCATACGTGATTCACGTTTATAACTCTAGTTTTGTAACGGGGCAAAATATCAAAAAACCTTTTAATTGTTAAAATGTTGAGAATTCATTTGTGTTTAAGGTTACGAACAGTATGACCCACCTTTCTATTTAAATATCTTGAGTTTTGACCCCGTGAGTTTCAGTATATACACACCTTGCATACTGAGAATCTTAAAAGAATTTTTCCTGAAATCGCCATGTACGGTTTTCTGAGAATAAAGATTGTTTCATCTTTCTTTTCTCTAATAGTCCTCCTGTAATCCGTTAACAACACTTTATCGTGGCCACCCGGTGTAAGGTTTTCACATGACTCAGGAGGTGACGGGAAGCAAAAACTGCAAACCGCACTTTTCTACGACGTGTCTTTCTCTTTGGCAATAGAAATGAATAGCTCTATTTCCGATGGAAATTCGCAAATAAAGACTGGGATTCTTATAAATAAACAATAGTTAGACAATAAAACAACATTTTTGTATTCTCCTCTAGTTTATATGGCTTTTTTATACATTACCAATTCGAGTATCATTAAGATGTCGTGATAATACTCGTACAACCTTATGACGAACACCACCTTGTAAGTCATATTTTTGCATTCAAACGTTTTGTAAACAACTCGTGTTTCTTGAATTCTTGGGAACTTTAGTCCAAAACCATTACAATATTCTTGTTTCAAGTAGTAATATTAAATTGATTTAACAATAATTCAAATTAAGACAATCTTTATTTTCCCTCGTCTTCTGTACTTTAAAACCTCTTGTTTGGTCCGTCTCCAAATCTCTACAACTAGCAAACATGATTTTAGTAATGTATAGATTGAGAGAAGTAATTTAGTTCATTAAGAGTGCATAGTAACTGTCGGCCATTTTGTTTTTGCCCATAAGAACGATGTAAAACACATATTTTCTTAAGACACCTCACGCCTACAATTTCCATCAGATCATTTTAAATAGGTTTTATTTGAAAGATTACAATGCAATTCAGTGACTCCGCTGACCAAATTTTGAAAATGTTATTAGTTTACGAGTAAAAGCCAGAACTTCAAATACAAAGTTTCTTCAATTTTGGATTTATGTCACGGTCTTATGAAAGATAAAATGGAACTTCGGATCAGTGGAGGCACTGAAAAAATTATTGCACTTGTAAAACACAGTTTATTTCATAAAAATTGGATGAAAACTGTATGGTGTCCCAAGAAAATGCGTGTTTTTGCCATTGCTCTAATGGGACAAAATTCAAGGTCACAGCCACTACTGCGCACTCTTAAGTTGGAACATAAACTAGAAACGTTATAAATTAGACAGATTGTGTCTCATTCTCATTTTGATTAATTTGTTCATATTTTAGTCAAGTCAAATATTATTATTGAATTTATATCTCTTTAAAAATATCGCTTTAGTTTTTTACTCATTTAGTCTATATTGATTTAGTTGATCAATTTTAGAACTCATCGGGAAGATATTCATGTTTAAGGTAAACTGACACACGTTTGATTTACGTTCTAAAATGTTAAAATTTTCATTGTGCAGAGAGTTATGGTGTTTGAGAAGCTAAAAGTAGTAAACTAAACCCAATGTTGTATTCCAATGTGATGTTTGATTAACAAACAGTGTGTAGTGCATATTTCCGAATTCGTGGAACAATAATGAAATAATGCACGCGTTTCAAAACAACCAGCATTGTCTTCAACCATTGCGTGTTGTTGTTTACAGTTGGTCTAGGGAACAAATGCGAATGTTTCATTATTCAACACATTAACGCGAAATAGTATTGATTGTCTAGTGTAAATCATTCAACAGATATAATTCGTGGTAAATGTAATCGACAATTGAGTAGCAAATATTTATTCACGAAAGGAATCAATGTTGAGTTTGAAATTTAAAATAAGTTATACATGTTACCAAATATTAATGAAAAGCGTAGTGACATAATTAAAGTTGTCACTTTAGCTAAAATAATTTAAACCAAAGGTAAACAACAGCCAATGTCACACTCAATAGTATTAATATTTAAAATAATAATTTTGTATCCTAATATACGACTCAGTATATTAATTGTATGTCCGGGTATATTAATTGTATACAATGGTTTGTGAATTTTCTCAAACTATTTTGGGAATATGTTCCTTTGGTAAAAACAATTACTAAATATTACATCGACTCAATCCATAAGGTTAAAATTTAGTATAATTCTCATACTGGTTCATAATTCTGAAATATATTTAGTTTTGTATCATTATCTTTCTCCAAAATAACGGTTATTTGAAATTTAAAAATGTAATTAAACCTGAAAGCCTTACCCCGTAGAAAATGCACCTGGCTTCGTTTTTGAGAATATCTCAGTTTTTCCAACCAATTTTCAGATGTTTCCATCGTTAAAGCTTTCAATTTGTACTAAACAAAGAAATAAAAATGTTTTGGTATTTTCATGTTTTAAATAGCTATAGTTTTAAAACACAAGACTGGTACTAAACTGAATATTTTTACAATATTAGCACTACTGAAAATTTGAACTTATTTGGTTAATTAGTTTGTGATATGAAAATTGATAGACGGACAACCTGAAAATGGTACATTTGGCACCCACTGTTATATAATGCTTTATACTTCTTTCGACACAGGGATCATACCCCGAAGTCTTTTTAATAGAGATCACACTTACCCCTCTCACTTTATACTACTACAGGGCTGTTAGAATTGGACTGATTGATTAGAAGGATTGATCGATTTTTACGTTATCATTTTATAACCTCACAAATAAATTTTATCGTTGATATCGTAGAATTTTAAAGTAATTATTTTCAACTAGTAGAGTAAATACATACAAACCCGATCCCATACATTTTATATTTATATATGGCAATGTTTCAAAAGTCGCAACCTAAACTAAACTAGTCATTATTGATGTAATAAATTTCATAATTTCAAGTTTGTTAACACGAGTGACATGGCACAACTATACTGTATAAAAATAAAAACCACCCAATTTTGCTCCCTACTTTTGTTCTCCAGTCCAACATTAATTTTAATTTAAAAGGTTTAAAACCTTGACGGAATTTGATTGGCAATTATTTACCTGGACAGATAACATTATACAGAATGTTTCAAAAGTCATGGTGCAAAACTAAACGGCTGTGGTTTTTATGGACGAAAATAGCTGATTTATGCAACATTGGAAAGCCTATGTTTATGTTTCCGTAATACATCAACCCCCGGGAAAGTAGAGAACTCCAGATACTTCATGTAACGGTATGGCGCGTTTACGCAAGAACATATAAAGGCAAACCTTTACAAATTGCTAATTTTGCAAGCTTAAGACATAATGACTGACAAGTTATTTTACAGTTTCGTTGGATTGGTTCATATGGCAATGTCTTTCTTACAATGGCCTCCAAGGTTACCAGACCTAACACCATGTGACTTTTTCTTGCGGGGGCACATTAAAAATGTAGTGTGTTAACCTCCCATGCCAGAAAACTTACAAGCTCTAAGGAATCAAATAACTAAAGATATGAAATCGGTCACGCAAAAATGCTGCGCCACGTTTGGACGAAATTCGATCATAATCGATTAGATTTGTGCGGGGCTACCAACGGGGGTCACATTGAACACTTGTTAATTATGTAAAATAACACTTATTAAACCTGTGAGTAAACTGATGTAACTTTCATTTCGCTGTGACCTTTCTTTTCTGAGCACACCGAGTTTACTTTTGAACCATGCATTTGTAAACACTCCGTATAAGACATAACCTCATTAAAGGTAAAGTGTAGTTTCAAAGTATTTAAATGGGTGGTTCTTATGATGGCATCTTCTGGTTATAAGTATACGTACCAAGAATAGCTGGAATTATGTATCACTACGCCTGGAGTTTATGTCTTCATAAGGTTGTTTCCCACACTCTCAAAGAGTTTGAAATTGAAACGTTAGGCTGTTTATGGAGAGATGCAATAGAAACTTACAATAGAAGAATATACATGGTAAATATGATATCACTGATCACTGGGATTCCCATGACACTTTAAATTTGTTAATTTGAAAGTTCATAATAGTGGCGGAGAGCACAGTAGGGAAGAAACTTTAAACTCGTTCATAGAACCATCATAAAATTGATAAATGTAGGTCATTATTAATTGAAAGGATTTCTTTCCAGACTCTGGACGACGAACCTCGCAATAATCCACATTTCTGTGTTTTCAGCTATTTGTTTTTAAGCTATTTCTTTATGTTAAGGCTAACATGTAGTTTTATTCCTATAACGTCCTCATTTTACTTGGTTATATTTTTAATTGTAATTTTGACAAGCTATCAATTTTTATGATGTAGCGGTATTTTTAAATATTGTTGGAATAGTCTTAGGTTAGATCTTAAGTTAAGATATTAATTAAATGTAGTTCCTAGATTAGTGTAGTCCTCTGAAGACGGGTGGAGTTTTTAACTACCCGAAAAGTTAGGAGTAGTTTTTGTCCGGAGGTGGCAGGAAAAGTCCGTTTCTTACCTTTACTAAACTTTAAATTTGGTACACACTTTAAATTGGACTGTGCCATCCTGTTACAAAATAAATTTTGGTTTTTTTAGTTACGTCCAGCCAAATACCATGGTCCAAAGTTAAAATCCAGGGCAAACTGTGTCACAATCTAAATTTTGCCCTTGCTTGATATTTAAGATTGAAGCTAGTTGAATGAGTGGTCGGATTGAAAACCCGCAAACGTGGAATGACATGTTGTATTTGGCACTTGTTTCTATCTTCTAGGATTATTAAGAAAATTGTGTTTTCATTAATGATTCGGGTAAGCTTTAATAATACAGTATTATATTTTCAAATTTGCGTGTAAACTACCACACATTTAAAGTTTTAGGCAGAAATCCTGTTAATTAATAGGCTTTTTACCGTTGACTAAACAAAATGGCGATAAATAACTGAACACTATTATAAACTACAATCATATCAAAATTGCTCAAAATGTATTTGACTAGTATACATATTTCATTTGCTAGTGCCAACGTTCAACGTTCCTACATCAACCCTTTATATATAGTTCATACAAGCCAGTGACATGATTACCTCTTCTAGTTAGGAAGAGGAGCCTCTCTTCCTTAGTATTGATGGAAAAAGGCAAGGGATTTTCAATGATAAACCATGGATATTGGAACCACATCGTAAGTTTTATTTATCAGTTCAATATCACATCATTTGTGATATTTTATTTGGATGATTGTATTTATACAATTTCAGCAAGCGCAGGGGCATGGCCTGGGGAGGGGTACGCGGTCGGGGATGAAGCAACCTCCAAGACCACCGTTGGATCCGCAGACGGGGGTACCAACAGCATAGGAGTCTCCACCGTAGGAAACTCCACCGTAGGAAGCTCCGCCGTAGGAAGCTCCGCCGTAGGAAGCTCCACCGTAGGAAGCTCCGCCATAGGAACCTTCAGAACCGTACACTTGGGAGTAGACCTGGGGAGTACCAGCCCGGGAAGACCTGACGGACTTGGGAGCATCAATGACAGTGACGTCAGAGGAAGAGGAGGTTCCTTGGTTGACGATGACGGGAGTTCCAGCAACGACAGACTTGGTGGTGCCTCCACAGCGAGCACGGGTAGCCTCACAGGCGGTGCTGCAGTAACCCTCAGAGACGGAGGTGGACTCTTGGACAGGACCGGCAGAGACAGAAGTCTGGGAGCCACCGGGGATCACGTAGGAGGAGGTCTGGCAGGCGGGAGCGGTGGAGTAGGAGTTGGAGGGGCCGTAGGACACGTCGACAACTTCGGTACCTCCGACAGGGTAAGAGGGTCCTACAGAGCCACCTCCATAAACGACTTCACCACCGATTCCTCCACTGATTCCTCCACCAATTCCTCCACCGATTCCACCACCAATTCCTCCAATAACTCCGCCACCAACACCATAGCCGTATCCACCTCCGCCACAGCCGCTGCCTCCATTGATGATGATGGGGCCTCCTCTGTTACAGGAACAGCTGCTGATGCCAGGAGCAGCGAGGGCAACCTGCAACATACAGATTGTGGATTGTTATACAAGCTCAGAATATAAAGTAGAGAACGCATGGTATTAGCATAAGTACACGAGATAAAATTGAAATGGTTCATTATTGCTATACGATAACAGCTGAGAAGAAATCCCCGAGAGTAAAACGGACCACTAGATTTCTTTCCGACTGTTTGTCATCGAAGGATGTTTAGTATAATTTAGTACGATACTGAACAATATAAAACTATCTACCCACGGACGATGACGCTGTATCTCCCCTCTTTTCCTGATCATTATTTTAAACTAATAGATATTGTATTTTTGCCATGAAAAAATATAACACGATCAGAAAGAAACTAAACCAAAACGCCTTGAATAAATCTATTGTATTGGAAACATATTCTACGAGTATTCTAAGTAAACCGCCGAGGACATCAAATGATATAGAGTAAAAAAGGCACCTTTTGGAACCTATGATGAACGATAATTTTTGTCATGATGCAAATAATAAATGCCTATAATTAGTAAAGTTTCAATTTTAAAGATAAACTGGAAGTAATAGTATATTTTATCACTAGGTCTTAAAGTGACACTTTTTGACACGAGGTCAAGTTAACGTCCGAAGCGCAGTAAACATTGTTTTGAACTCAACAGTCTGAATTATATTGTTTTGAAGAAACAGCTGTTACGCTGATTTACTGTAAGTCAGTGTCAAAATTCAAAACAGTCGCGTTGAATCAGCTGATGCCCATGCCACAAAAAGGTAATCAAAATGATATTTTTCTCCCTAGGGAATAAAATGTCATCAAATAATACTTTATTTACCTGGTTGAAAAGGTACTTTAGCACTGTCAATACATGTGTCAAAAAGCAGCTGTTTTCAGAACAGAATGACAAAAACATTGTCTTGACCTCATCAGTCTGAATTATTTTGTTTTGAAGAAACAGCTGTTACACTGATTTACCATAAGTCAGCGATACTATTCAAAACAATCAAAACAAACTCGGCTGCGCCTCGGACGTTAACTTGCCCTCGTGTCAAAAAGTGTCACTTTAGGTCCTAATGATGAAATATACTATTTTCTACCTAAGTCTCCCTTAAACATCGTCAAAACAATACTTTTTTACCTGGGTTTAAATGTGGTACTTAAGTACGTCAATACGTGTGTGTAAAGCTGCTGTTTTTGGAGGAACACGACAAAAATCAATTTTAAACCGGTCTAACTCAAAACTTCGAACCTATAGCCATCATAGCCTATAGCCATCAACGTAATACCATAGATTTGTTTAATATACTTATTTACTTGAAGTAAAATTAAAATGAGATCTGAAATAAAAGAAACAGTTTGATTACACACGAAACACGTAGCCCACAGTGAATTGACAAACAACGTAGGCCTAATCAGAAAAGAGAGACATAATACTTTAAAGTGATACAAGTTTAGCTTACAAGCTTTATTATTCATTTAGCGCTTAATAAATATTTTGATTACGTAGATTATTTTATACCAGATCCAAGCAAAATATATTAGAACAACGACAGAGTTTATTCACTGGCGTATCTATACCTTCCTATCACTATGGATAACGCCTAGATCATAGCACGTTCCGGAAATTAAACAAAGACAAAAAAGTGGGACACACAAAATTTAACTACGTCACACTTCAATCAGTGTATGTACGATAAAATCTAATCAACTAGTTAAATAATCTGTGGGAAAACAAACACTGTGAAAATTTGCATTAGGCTAACTTCTTTAGCATTAGAAGTAGAATCCTCGTTTGAGTAAATATTCTTTTTTTAATTTTTGGAGTGTTTGCTCTAAAGAATTCAGCGTTTGACCTGATGGCGTGCTAAAGTTGCACTTTTATTCCCAGGAAAATAAAGGTAGACTATGTTTTGATGTTCTTTTACTCTTTAAGGGGAAATAGTATATTTTGTACTAGAGAGCATTGGTGCTTCATGACTATTTGACTGATGAGTACAAAACCTGTTTATTTTGTACTTATCAGTCAAATGGTCGTGAAGAATTGAACTTATCTCTCAATATAACTGCATCATGACAAAACTATCGTAAACCATTTGTTCTAAAAGTGTCGTTTTTATCTTTGCTCATTTAAATTGAACACTTTTACTTAAATTGGTTTCTAAGAATTATTTGCATGATGTTATACTCAAACTTTAGACTTCAGCTCGTATCATAGAACTTCACTTAAGGAAATGGGTAAAGTGGGGTTTATCAAATTTATTTTGATTTTTGATAAAACACTGGTTTTAGTAAACTAAGAACTAGCCCAGGGCAACCCAAAAAAATGAAGCCCATAATTTAAGGCCACCTTAAAAAGAAATCAGAAAGTCTTAGGTGTTATAAGTTTCCATAGTCAAATCGTATTGATTTTTGGAAACTTTTGAGATACGAACTTTTAACATATTTTCAAACGGTTTCAAAGGCTGGTTTGGTTGAAACCAGAACTACTGTCAATTCCTTTAAAAACCCTAGCTCGGGATGTTTCAAACTTGAAACAGAATATAAACGCTGTATATAAAACTTAAGTTTAATTTTTCAATTGGTAACATGTGCATTCGGATGAGGTTGGCTGCACCCAAAAAATACTTGGATTAAAATACCTGGAGCAGAAGGGTGAAAGCGAGGGTCTTGGCGACGATGGCGGCCATATTGAATGGTACTGGTAGAGTGCTGCTGCAGGGGTGGACTGAGTTTATATCTAAGCTGTTATCTCTGGAGCAGCTAAGAATCTCACGTCTAGGTCGCATGTATGATAGTGCCATTGTTGCAAACCATATCAGTGCCCAGTGTATACAAGACCTTCTCCTTGCTCGGCTCGGTTGTACAAATAAATAATTGTAGTACCAGCCGTATACAAACATAATCAGTTCTTGATATTAGTCTAGTTAAAATGTATTGTGGCAGGGTGTTAATAATATTTTTTGGATACAGTAAAGACAGGACGAACTATGAAAATAAACCGTTGGGTTCAAAGCAGTGTGTTACGTATAAAGGTGACGACAATATCGTTTGGTCTTTACAATAAAGGTTCAATAATGCACTGTTCATTCATAGTATTTGGCTTTAACAAAGCTGTATCAGAAAACATAAATCTGAAATATACATGTTCTGTAAATGAAATAAAGTAAGACACTTTAAACACGATTCGAAAGAAGAACTTCTTATAAAAAAGAAAAGAGGAACAAGCTAACGATGAAGATGCAGTTAATTTAAAGTAGTAATTTTAAGTAGGTTTATGGATATTTTTACATCCGAAATTGACAATACAAGTGGCTACAGTACAGTACAAGCGGCTATGTTATTTGACAATAAAACATGAAACCATTGAGAATATTCAATAAAACTTATTTATTTGAGCTGAAGTATAACTGGTTAAACACTCTGGTCAAAGCTTAAGTTGTTAACAAATACGTTTATAATTATTGACTCGTTTATAAACTAAATTAAGGTGTGGCAGTAAATCGAGTAGCAAATATTAGTTTTATTGTTTTCTAATTACTTCCCGTTTAGGGGTCGTTTCATGGATTAGGGTGACATTCTGTTCATTACTATGGTTTAAATGTTAGTTTCAACAATATATTAAAGAAAACACACCATTTTTACTCATTTAATCCAATATTGTTTTTTGCCTAAAGGCACAAATCGCTATGATTGTTGTACCAATTATTGTAGAAATAAACGAGCGATAAAAACGAGTAAATTTATACGCCTGTTTACGCGGTTAAATATGCAAAAACTATGGAAAACAAAAACATTTTTTAAAGACTTGTAACAAACATAATACTTAATTTTTATAAACGCTAAAAAACTAATTTATTACTAAAGAAATTTGAAGACAAAAATGTTTGGACCGAACCGGGACCGGTCTCAAGTCCCGGTTCGGTCCAAACATTTTTGTCTTCAAATTTCTTTAGTAACAAACATAATACGTTAGATTTAATATACGACTTGTTCGTCCATACCTACTTCACCTAGAAATACTCGAATTAACCACGTGTATGTTTCCCAGTTGCCATCAAGTGTATTCTTTCATAAGAAAAAGCACTTGCTTAATCATTTATATAAGTCAGACAGATCTCAATATACAAACAAAGTGAACATGTACATAATTTAATTTACATAATGCAACGATCTCTTAAATCCTGTGAAAGGGCCACAGCATCAACCAACATTTCAGTTTGACGTTAAACTTCTCAGGAGCAACTCTCCTCAGTTCTTCTAGAACGATATTTAAGAACTCTAGCTACTTCCTAGAACCATTTCCCTCCTGGTAGAATGGGAGTTAATTCGATGAAATTCGTAGAATGATATTGTAAACAGATACTACGCTGCAATCGAAAATCGGCTGGTTTCTTTGAGATCCACTACGAGGTCGGTCAAACTATTCCGCATACAAAACCTGGACGTTCACTGCACTTTTCCGCACGGTGCACTTTATTTAGTGCTTCGTGAATAGTAGCCGAAGTGTTTAAGAAGTGTGCTGTCAACGTTAATCTTACTGTCGTGTTTTTGCTGTGTAAATCTCACTTTCAATACTGATTTGCACAGCTTCTAATTTAAAACAATGTTATTACGTCATTTGAAAGAGTAGAACATTTCATTGTTTCTATTTAGTAGTGACACGTTCTGTAACAGCGCAATGATTAGTTTTCTTTCGAAATGAATATGAACTAATCATTTATCAGGTGATAACTATGTTTAAACCATGTTTGTGACTGTACTTTCATATAGGTGCCTTATTCATGGTTGAAATTTGACGTTTGATGCCATGTTTGATGTAAATGATTAGGAGAATTTCACTGTGTGGTTATAGTATTTTTAGGTATGTTGGAGCTGGCATCATTTTGTTTAAAACATTAATTGTAGTGTAAGTGTAAATTATGTATAAAATGCTTGGGCGTTTAATTGGGGCTCGTAACTCAATAATATTTTTTCTTACGTCAGCTATTGCGTTAAGTAGAGGAAAGAGGAGACAACATAATAGGCAGTCATGTGATCTTCCTTTCAGAAAATTGTTGGTATGACTTCATAAATAGTGCTTTTAAATTGCAACACAACGAAACACAACTATTTTCCTGTCATTTGCTATAAAACAGCTGCTTTAGACATCGTATTGACGTGCTAAATTGTCACTTTTAAACCCAGGTACAATAAATAAAGTATTATTTGAAGATATTTTTCTCCCTCTTTTTAACACTGACTTATAGTAAATCAGTGAAGCAGCTGTTTCTTTAAAACAATATAGTTGAGACTGCTGAGTTCAAAACAATATTTTCTTAAGGTTCTTTAAAAAAATGGAAATTTATCGACATTTCGGCCCGAAAGTGTTCTTTTGACCCTCGGTTATTTAACTTGACCTCGTGTCAAAAAGTGTCACTTTAGGACTTAGTTATGAAATATACTATTATTTTTTATTAGATTATCATTTATTTTAATATACCTTTGTTTTATTTTAGATACATTCATAAACTTACTATTTAGGGTAGTTTGATATTTAGCCTGATTTACAATAAAGGTCAGCAATTTTGCAATAAAACCAATCAATAATTTTTGAAAATGAGTTCTGTTATTTTCTTATACAGTATTTATACCTTTTAATAGCTTTTGATCATCAAATCCTCATCAGGAAAATGAAGGGTTGGGGTTATAGGGAATGTCTCTAAGATGACTTGCATCATATAGCTTGGTAATCGAAACAATATTTCTGTGACTACTACATGTTGTGCAGGGCTGGCCTAAGATTGCAAGAGTCACTTCATGACCCTACTGGAGGGTTTGAGGGCCATGGACCTCCCAACAAAACGGATGGGACGGGGGTCCTCCCCCGGAAATCTGTTGAATTTTGATGCAAAATGTTAAGTTTTTGAGGCGTTTTGGGGGACATGATTGTCTTAAACCAAAATACGCTGATCACAGTAGAAGTGTTGTAGGAGGACTCCCGAAAAATGTTAAGTTTTGATCCAAAACGGTGAGTTTCTAGAAGTAGAAATATTAACAGATGAAAAATAAATTGTTATGTTATTACATACTTATGGAAACCAAGTTTTTAGTTTTATCTGAGTTTAGCAGCCACCAAAAATGTATCGCATTTCGTCTTCTTTTTGGAATGAAAAGTGATCCATAATGTGGACGGTACAACGGTGTGTGTTATTGCTGAAGATCAAATTTGGATTGAAAGGAAATTATTTAAATCATTAGCTTCAGAATATTTTATAAAGTTCTTGGGAGTAAATATTGATTGACCTTTGTGCGTACCGACTAATGTACCTGGAACAAGTTTACTGATAGCGAATGTATGTGTTTCCTCACGCATTTACGCTTTGCAGTTTCTTTCAGCATTTCACCTTAGAAGTTAGAAGTACTAAGAGTCTATTTCAATGTTACTGTCCTCACATTTTGTATGGTGTAGTACTTTGGAAAATTTGTTTTCATTATAAATTTGAAATATTCTTTAGATTACAAAAGTTGAGGTGCCATTCCAGAATTTACTTGACAGAACTATGTCGAGACCAAACACTATACATATGAGAGCTGTATGTATCGTCTTTGGTCAGACTTAACCAAGAAGCTTGGTCTACTGACTACATGGTGGACCAAATTGAGCGTTATAACTCAACCATGGAAACACTCTTTCAAGTATAAAGATGAAACAAAATGACTGTACTTAATCTTACCATTAATTAATTAAAATCAAGTACACTATACAGAGTGTGATCTAGATTGAGAGTTGTGGGTTTATCTCACCATTTTCAAACGTAAACTATATTTGAGTTGTACGTGGTTTTAAAGACATTTATTTTCCTGCAACCTTTATGAAAACCATCTTAAAAAATGCCACTCTGTTTACAAATGACGGGCACGTATGAAAATATCTTGGACATTTACGAACATTTAAGTCTTCTTCCTTCTCACGTGTTTGCAAATACTGTTTTTTTTTAAATGTACAAGATTTCCGACGATATGCCGCCAGACCATATTTTCCAACATTATTAATGTTCCAAACAATTTCCAATAACCGTGATATAATATCCTTTAAATAATACCTACAACGATGTAATGAGATTAGTATAGTTTTTAAGATTGTAAAAAGCATAAAGATTTATGCAATTAAACCATGTCAATTAAACCAACACTCGAGTTGGTGTTTTGGTCCGAAGATAGAAACATCGTTTCTGAAAGGCCTCACCAGCAAATAAAACATTTATTGGATGTAGTTTGTTTTCCAACTTGAATTGAATTAATTATAAATTCCAATAAGAAGCTGTCTCCTGATGACTGATCATGTCATTATTTTTACACATTTTGAAGATATCTTATAAAAGTACTATTTTTTCTATAATCTTCATGTGTATGTTTGCTAATTTTAGAACGAGGAATGAACATAGGATATTAACTACAAGTATTGAACGATCAATAATAATAATACTTTATATCGCTTTTTGTTATACAGTGATCAGTATGTACATGAAATACAAGTTCATTTTTCCCCGCCGATGATTTAACAAGACGCCATGACATCCAAATACATAAGATAATTACGGTAGAAAAAGTTTTTTAGAATAGTGTATCTTCAAAACGAATAAACATTAATACTCTGTCGTTGGAAAGCTTGTAAAATGTTTTAAACACACTTATTTCCTCGTAGGTTTGATCGATGATACAGAATAACGTAAATTTCCATTTACGTTTATCGCCGCCATTTGCAATTGGTTTGATAATTTTACATATGTTTCTTTACCAATATGTCAGGGCAATAAATACTTGTTAAGTATTGTACAACTTATATAGGATTTGCATATGAAACTCTGAGGCTTGAACCCCTGCCCCTCAATTCAGGACACAATATGTACCTATACAAATATGGTTCATTTGAACTTTTATGAACTCTATTGGGTACGATTTAATGTAAATGATTTTGTTTCATCTTTATAAGTGGAACGGTGTTCCCATAATTGAGTTGTAACGCTTAATTTGGTCCGTGCTGTAATTTGAATGTGATTTTGTACTGCCACAAAACTTATAATCTATAGGTCAGTATACAGACATAACCATTCTTGTGACACAAGAACTAGACACAATTTGAATGTTTATCAACACAAAACTACTAATTAAGGTGCTGTCATATTATTTAATACTTCGGCAAATAACATTAAAGCTTTTATTATTTTGAACAGCGTTGAAAAATGCTTACAACACCTCGAGTATTTACGTATTCATGGGCAAAGCTCAGATTATTCGACAAAAATACGCTTACACACATAATTTACAATTAAAAAAACATACAAACCGTACAAAAATACTACAATTTGTGTTTTACAATGAGTGTAGTAGTTAAATACCCATCTTCTCTGAGCTTTGAAAACTGTTTGTTAACGGTTTTATTCCTGTTAAAAATAAACGTAAAACTTTACCAAAAAGGAATCTGGAACCATCATCTAAAACTATCTGACCTAAATAAAAGTGTGCTAGAAAAATCGTCCTTGCCAGACTTGTGATTAAGCGGAATCCACGACCTTGGCCTGCCGTATCACCGGCATCTCTGGCGAGGACCGTACACGCCGCTCTTATCACTTCCTCATAAATACGCACAATTTGGAAGTGATGCACATTCACACCCACTTGCATCCTCTGCTCCAGTATGGTCTCCAGCGGAGTCGTCGCCCTCCTCCTCGCCGCGCTCGTCCAGGTCAGTCTCAGTCACAATTATTACGGTATTTTAGTTTGACCAACTTTTTCAAACCAATAGCATGGCATTGAAATGACGGACATTTACATTCTCTGTTGAATATTATATACCCTTAAAGACTAACGCTGAGTTTCATTTTTAGAATTGTGTGAGTTTTCGTTAAACCGCCAAATGTGACACCAAACTGCATCTAGTTTACACAACTGAGAGTTCTGAGGCAGCATTCTTATTCAGTTCAGCGCGGGTTTATTGTAGCCAAGTGTCAGCACGACCAGCTGACCTACAACGCACTCGCACGTGTTGTATAAACAGATGTTTCGTAATGTTTAGAACAGCTGGTCTTCAACCAACTTCCTCATATCGTGTCAATATTACATGTTCAATGACGCACTTTACTTTCAAGCTTTGTATCCAGATGAAACCTTTACCTTTAGAAATTAAATAATATAAAGTATCAAATAATAACCATCGAATTGAACCAAGCCTTAACAGAGTTATGAAATTCGTTTTTTAAATGACTAAAACTAAACCTCAATGACTTTCACACCTAACCTTAAACCCCAAAATAGGCGTATATTCAGCGTGAACATGATACTTGGCACAGGCTGTATTACTTGACGGTCCATTAGGATTGGATACTTAAAGTTTGAAAATGTGGTTCATTTCAAAAGAATTCAGTTCAAACTGCACAGACCCTTTTTACAACACAGTCATGATACAACTTCTCTGCAATGACCAAATGTATTTGTCTTGACTCTTTTGTTGCACAAACTAATGTTCTCTGTCATCTGTGCACCGAAGAAGATTAAAATCATAGTACACTACATAGTTTTCAATAGTTACGCTATATTTTGTTTAAGGACTTTTAGTACCAACTTAGTCGAGTACCAAATGAGTATTACCATTAGTGCATTTAGAAAAAACACATACTTTCATTTACCGGTACGCTTATTTTACCAGGGGAGAAGAAACTTGTTTTCAAAATATTGTTTTTGGCAAAGCGCTACCCTGAATTTAACATCTACAAGTAGGTAATATTAATGTCAATATCACACTTTAATACAAAAAATATAGAAATAAATAAATTTTTCGTTGCGTAAACCCCTTTATAAAATCTTTCGGAAATTGTCAAATTTACTTCCACAATTAAAGACTTATTCGTTCTTATATCGAGGTCTCATTCCAACATACAGTTTGTCCACGTATACGCTCATTCGTTCTAATGATGCCACTCTAGCCCTATTGTCAGTTTTGTGCCATAAAGTCGTCTGGACTATTAATAGAATGCTTTCGATAACATTAGTTTTTTTCAGACGAGTTTTGAATGCCTTCGGCACCTTTAAACGAACTTGGCAGCCAGTTGACAGAACCAGTAATATTTAGTACCGTACTTTATGAACCATTACAATGTTACAAACATGTGTATTGTTACAGGTGGCTTGTGCTCAATGCTCGTGCTCCTGCAACGTGCCCTCTGTCAGGTATGAGGAGAGCTGTGTCCCCGGCCCCGTGGTCGAGAAGAACGTCGTTGTGCAGAGACCCGTAACCGAGTCTTTCTACTACTCTGACCCCGTCTACTCCAGGCAGTGCTACAACCAGGCCGCCGGAGTCGATAGGCAAGTCACTCCCAGATCTTTCGAGACCGCTCCCCACTGTAACACCCACGAGACTGTCGTGAGAGTGCCCACCACCGACGTCGAGGTCGAGAACACTCCTCTGTGCAAGAAGACCTGCACCACCAACGAGTATGTCATCCAGATCCCCATCAAGGAGACCACCTGCACCAGCTCTCCTATGTGCAAGCAGACTGTGCGCTCTCAGGACAACCTTCTCACCACTGTCGCCAGGAAGACTGCCTGTGCCAAGCAAACTTGCACCCAAAACGTTGTCACTGAGAGGCCTGTGGTTCAGACTGTCTGCCAGAACTACCGTCAGGATGTCAGCAAGGTCGGACACAAGACTGTCCTCAAGCCTGAGGTGCAGAAGACCTGCCACCAGCTGCCTCCCAGGAGGGTGGTCACCGCTGTTGTTGACCCTGCTCCCGTCACTTACTCCGCACCCTGTGTTGCCTCTGCTCCTGCAATCTCTTACTCCGCCCCCTGTGTTGCCTCTGGACCCGCAATCTCCTACTCTGCTCCCGCAGTGTCCTACTGTGGCGCCGGAGCCATCTCCGCTGCCTCCTCCGCTGTTTTCAACACCGGCAACTCCGCCTGTCTGTATTAGATGAAACCAAACGATCTCAGAGTTCTCCTAGAACTCATATGTAATATTGGAGAAAATACACAATCCTTGGCCCTTGAACCTTTGCGTTTTAATTTTGACCTGTACGAGTATAGAAGAACTACCATAATACGTTTTCTAACGTATTTTGTTCGATGCTAAATAAACAATATGTTAGATATTCATGTTATCAACTTAAAGGTGATTACTACAAAACGTCGTTCTAAAAAATATGGAGAAGATACACAGTGAAACATTAGTAATTTTTCCACTTTTGAAGGCCGTCACACTCAAATAGCCTACCTGAAATACAATGTTGCGGCTTGTTACATGAATAAACTGCCTGTATAAACATATAGTCTATATAGTCTTATTGTATAACTTTTAACCAGTTTTCGCAAAAATGGTACATTTTATTGGGTTTTAAAATGGGAAGCCCCATCGAGTTCATTTTGAAGGTCTTAGAACGAAATGGCGTCGATTTTAAGGATTTGAACATTTTATAACAGCCAATTTTTCAGCGTAACCAAACTTGGTAGTTTTCACTCTGTCTTAAAATCAACGCCATTTCTTTCTGGTTAGACCTTCAAGACCTTCAAAATGAGGTGTCACTCAATCTTTTAGTCTTTCGGGTTCGCTGTGGGGCCCCAGACTCTTCGTCGGGCACAAAAGAAAGTTTGCGAAGAATCTATATTTCGCTTCTCTCAAAAAAATCGAAGATCTAAAGCAGTTCGCAGCTACCTTTGAACACGATCGGCCTTAGGCCTCGTGGTTTTCAGTTATTTGCTTGACTTGTAGGAAAGTCGTAGGACTAAGGCTTTAGAGTGTTAGATCAAATCACGTTAATCATGGCAAACCCGTAGGACTTATGCAACTTATGCAGCTATTACTCGGCGAAATAATTTGAGGCATTGGGATACGTTTCAAGTTGTAGTACTAATAAACGCGTGTACAGTAATTTCTGATCGTTCCAGATTAAACAAAACAGCGTTCTGACACTCGTACTTATCATTGTTTACCTTATTACATGACACCAATACAGACATAAATCTAAATACCATCGTACCCAATAAATCTTTTGTGTCACTCTATCAAATAGAAGTTAACGCGAAGTTCCTTTATCCGTAAGTAAAGATTAAAGGGTCGGTGTTCAAAGCGCCAGTCTTTGAATAAACCTCTGTATTATAATACAGGCAATTTTAAATAAATGATTAGGTTCTATTTACTCGCTAACTGTTCATCTAAGACTACTTAGACAAACATTAGGTTCAAAATAGTTTTAATTTTGTTCAAGTTGTATCCAAATGTAAAAATTATTATCTTTTGTAAATGTATGTATTCTAGTAAACTTAAGAATGCCAACATACTAAAACCCCCTAGAAATGTTGACAATGCCAGTTCAGTAACTTTCCACAGAACTTTTCCAGGTGCACTGAACAGTGGAATTTTCACCCAATCCACCTGAAGACTTTCTTCTACACAATATTTGTAAAATGTCAAATAATATCAACATGTCCAGAGAAAGTATCTCTTTATTTTAAAAAAAATTAGGATAATATTTCATCTGAAGAAGAGAGAAAGCTGCAAATCATATATTAAAGTTTCAAAATTTAACATCCAAATTACGATTATTGTTAATATACAAATTGAACAGTATGGGTCCTAGAATTGTCCTTGAGGAACACCAAATTTTACATGTAGAGGGTTTGACGTTGCATTATTGACTGCAACATTTTGTTCCCTATTAAACAAATAGTTTTCTATCCATTTAAGGGATAGTCCTCTAATCCCAAAATCATTAAAAGTACTCGTACTTAATAAAACCGGATGATGAACACAATTAAATGCTTTCGACAAATTTTAAAATATACTCACGGTTTTCATTTGATTATCAAGGCTTTTAAAAATTAAATCAATGAAATCGTTGATTGCATCTGAAGTACTTTTTCCTTTTCGTAAACAATATTGAGTACTTGAGATGATAGCGTTTTGATCAAGAAAATATATTGGCCTTTTACAATAAAGTGTTTCAAATACTTTACCTAATATTGGTAAAAGTCTAATTGGTATAAAATTTCCCATATCTCAACGTTAGATTATTTACATAAGTCAGGAAAAACACCCTCTTCAAAAGATTTGTTTGTTTTTTGTTTTGTCACACAACGAATAATAATAATATATTATTACAAACAGAAAACGATTCCGTTCATATCTGCGGATCTTTCGTTAGTTAATTTTTTAAAACATCAATAATTTCCTGAGGGGTAACTTTAAGAACCTTGATTCTAAGACTTTACTAAGATTAGCAATATTTATTGTTTATCTTGAATGATAACGTTATTTGTAAAATTTGAAACGTATGTGTTGAATTCTCGTGCAACCCTCTCAGGGTCGTTATTCAAAACTCCTCCTTTTCAATTTTTTATTGGGTGTTTAGTTTGGTTATTTTCTAGTTCAATTAACAGCTTCCAGACAGTTGTACTCACACATTTAGAACTGTGTAGCTTGTGTTTGAGATGTTTACATGTTGCTGCTTTATTAATCCCCCTTCAACTGTGTTATAGCTTTTGTAAAATTGAAGAAGATTTTGACTTTGACTTAGATACCTGGATACCCTTACTAAACAATCCACATGGTACTTTTTTAAATAACTTTTAAACACTTTATATGGTCAAGCTAAGTCTGCTAGTTTGTTAATGAAGCACTCAAACCTGAGATTAGTTGTGGAACAAGAGAGTAGTTCATCCCAATTTTCATGCTTTAAACATTCATTGAGAAGTTCTACATTATCGTTAGCTGTGCATCTCTGTATAGTTGAAACAGGAGGATTTTTCAAAGAGTCGCATTTTTCTACGGTAACACTTTGAGCCAAATGGTCTGATACGGCAGAATTCAACACATCTACTTTTATATTAAGAGTCAACTCGGAAAACTACGTTATCAATAGCTGTAGCGGAGTGGCTCTTTACCCGTGTAGGAGAATTTATTTCCCTTGATAAATTGAAAGTCTTAACACATTTTGAAAGCAACTTTTGGATCGCATAGGTTCATTACGTTTAGGTTATAATGAAACGGGTTCTGTGAATTTCCAATAAAAGTTCATAAAAAGTTGTTTAGAAAATATCAAAGTCGCCGAGAGGGGATTTATACATCACAATCAAAATGACTTTTTTGAATATTTTATATGAACAGTAAGGGCAGTAACCTCAAAATACCTTTCTGTTGATTGCTGAAATGTAAATTGATCACATTTTAAACTTGGTTTTGTAAACATAGCTACACCACCCAACTTTAATGTTTCCCTGCAAAATATGTTCCGTAAAACATAATTATCAAATTTAAAATACATTGAGGTTTCCGAAGTGAAACCATGTTCACTAACCACAAAAAATCCGGATTAGTTTCAGATAAAAATATGTCTTATACATCGCAATTTGTTAGGTCAACTAATTAGTTTTCAATTCCTAAACTTGCTGCTCCTGGTATTTTCCTAGGTACCGGTTTCTTTTAATATCCATCTAGAATATTTAAGAACGATTTTTCTCCAGTTTGTAATTGTATTTTTATGTTGCCAGTCTAGTTTTGTCAGTTTTTTAATGTCTGTTTTCATGTTGTTTAACATTTTCTTTAACTGTTTCAAAGTAGTTTTTTGCCAACACGGTTTTCATATTTGACACGAATTCATATTTGAGAGCCCAAGCTTTATTTTTGTCCACGACTGCTTTATTGGAGAGTTACCTGTATACATCAACACTGAATTAATTTTCAGAGCATCAACAAAACGTAGTTTTTTGTGACTTTTAGTACACATTATTCGTCTAACAAATACGTTTCATCACTACTTTAAGACATTTAAAGTGAGAACGGTACAAACTTACTTTACTTATTAAGTATTTACTTTAAGTATTTTTATAGTTTATAAAGAATAGTTTATTCACCTCACTGTTAAGTTTGGCTGAAATTGTACTTGCAGTAAACGTTCTTGAAAAGCATCATCGGCCAGCGTAGTTAATAAAGTTAATAACAAAATTTGGGTCTGTTTAGATGATACTGATTTATTTTCGACCGTTTACCTGAAGGGTTATAAAAGTGGCCGTAACCCAATCAATTATTTTATTAATTTTCTGTACCAGTCTTAAACTTATCTATCTGTGTATTGATAGTAGAGACAAAGAGAGCTCGACAACTGCTTTGTCTTCTACCGGTTATCAACAGCAGATAACCGGCTCGTGTGCAGATAGAGGCCGGTTACTCTACCTCTGCTGTAGGGTGCCTGTATGAGAGTTGTTTTCTAAAGCTTAGACATTAATTTGCCAAGAAATTTTGGTTTCCGGTCAAATCCAGCCAAGGATATATTTAAATACAAGTTTTCTAGCACCGGACGTTAGCACTTGCCATCACAAGAGATGTTGCCATAACAATAATCTGCGGTGTATTATCAACTTTGTGCTGAATAGGTACCTAGTTTGTTTGTTTGTTTGTTTGTACTGTCACCCGAGTGTAAGCCTTGACGTACTCATAAAACATTCAACTGATGTTTAGCTTAAGCACTGATTACCTTCCAATGCTACAGTTTGACTGAATGCAAACCAAACCTCGAAATAAAATTTAGCAATGGCGGCACAAAACCTTGAAAGACTCAATACCATTGTTGAAATTGAGTACCGTGGTTAGTTTTAAAGGAATAAACTGATAGAAGCAAATTTGTTATACATTATTTAATAAACAAGAGCGTCGATTTGTTCTCAAACTACTTCGCATACTACTTTTATATACTGTTTGTGATTGTATAAACATAGCCATATTTTAAGTAAGTTTGTCCCCCCTCCCACCTGGAGAAAAGCCCCGATCTGATGTTAAAAGGTGGCCACTAGAGAATCCGAAATAGAATTTTCTTATGTTAAATTTCCTATCACGGATAGAGGCCGCTCGGGCTCTTTCCGGCGGCCTCTTAAGGGTCCGCCTCAGTAGTCACCTCAGAGAAAGGCTGAATATGTCCGCCCATGGAACACACGACACCGCGCACGTAGCAACTGGCTAAACAGCGGGCCTTCTTTCAACTGATGCAGCCTAACTGTCTAACCAAGCGTCTGTAAGGGTTTATGGCGGCACTTGCAGATGCTTGGTTTGACAGTTAGGTTTTCACCTTTCAAAACAATTTTCACATTAATAAACATCGAACGTGTATAGAGCCCGATTTAAAAGTTGTTCAATAGTTTTACAAATGAATTTGGAAATTGTCCAGGTGTTAGTTCATTTCAATTCCATTTTGTACACTTAAAACGCATAACTTCGAAAAAACGCTCTAATTGCGTGTCGGACAACTCCTCTTGTTTCCAAATATATCAGGTTTATATAACCCTTTCATTGAAGCGTTACCGCGTAATAGGCGTGAGTGTGGAATGAGTGTAATCACGTAGGCATGGAGGAGTTTGAGTGTGTCATTATTTATGTAATGTGCGTCGTTTTGTTTGTGTATTTTCTTTCTGCCCAATTTTGTTATTGCTGTACACAGCAAATATATTAATATTATCATACATGCATTTAATGATATAGTTTTAATAGAATTTTACGTAAATAGAACAGTTGTTTGCGGATCATGTTCTCAAGTGTGACTCCTTTTGCGTAGGACGTTCATTGAAAATGAGAAATAACGTGACCTTATTTTCTGTATTGAATTATGGCAGATTAGACCCTATAAGCTATAGTGTTTTTATTCGATATTATCCATAATATACTGTAACCTACCGACAAAAATTTGCCAAAACCCAAAAATTTAAATTTTTACCACAAAAAAACCAAAATGGCGGAAAACATGTTTTTCTAAGAAACCTCTAGTGGGTGAACGGTAAGTCCTATCAAAAACAAATTGAATTTTCATGGTCAGGTTTTAGACGCTCTAACGTTTTAAACGTATCTGGCCTCCTTCCCCAAAGAGCAAAAGTTTCAAATTTGCTACTTTTTCACGATTTTGCAACAGTTTTGAATGTTTTTCTCACATATTATAGGGGTTAGGCGCTTTAAACTTCCCCTAAAGTATGAGTTAAACTTCCCCATTAATAATATTTACCACCCTAAAAAAATAAAACCAAAATGCCGGAAAACATGGTTTTTTCTAAAACAAATCTAGTGGGTGAACGGTAAGTCCTATCTAAAAACGGATTGAATTTTTATGGACTGGTTTTAGACGCTCTAACCTTTTGGTCCTATGACCTTTTTACGTATCTGGCCTCCTTCATCCTTAAAAAGAGCAAAAGTTTCGAGATTGCTACTTTTCACGATTTTGGAACAGTTTTTTTTCTCACGTATTATAGTGATTAGAAGCTTTAAACTTCACCTAAAGTATGAGGCTACGGTTTGTTAGATACCGCCTTCCACGCACACCGAGCGAAGCGAGGCCACAGTTTGGCTAAAACACCCGTTACCATATTCGCCGAGCGAAGCGAGGCCACCACATTCAAGCGACTCCGAAGGGGGTCTGCACAGGCGCGAGTAATACTCTAAAGCCGGTTGTACAGGTAACTGGTGACTGAACGAGTAAATGTTACGCACCTTCCGGAATGCTACCCCCTCAACCACATACTGTTTTTGAAGCTCTTAGTGTGAAACCTTCGGGACAATCTGAAAACATTCTTTAATTTAAAAGCTCTGATAAGTTGGCGGCCAAAAGGGATGGCGTCTAAAATCTGACCTTATATTTCAAAATAAACAAACAACAGCTGTTATAGGTTTATTTGTTTTGATATAAGACAGTTAACAACTTTGCATCATAGCGGCAAAACAGTTGCCAATGCCCCCAAAATACGAGGCGACTACTACAAAGCCGGTTGTATAGGTGACCGAGTGAACGAGTAAATGTTAAGGGCCTTCCGGGCATGTTACTCGCCTCAACCACATACTCTTTTTGAAGCTCTTGTGTAAAACCTTCGGGAAAATCTGAAAACATTCTTTTTTAAGGCTCTGACAAGTTGGCGGCCAAAAAAGATGGCGTCTGAAAATCTGCCCTTGTACTTAGCTGATATTTTGCATCATAGCAGAACAGTTGCTCGGATCTTCAAGCTGATGAAAAATCGTTATCGTCGTTGTGTAAACTAATGTCCTACAAATTTTGTATTTAACACTTTTACCCACCTCTGACGGCTTCGTTGCTAGATCAGTTTGAAGTTAAAAATGATTAAATTAATGGCAAACTACAGACAACAACACAGTGGGTGAAGTGAATTGGTCTTAATCATGAGTGTAGCGAACGCTCCCAAAATACGATGCCGCAGGCCGAGTTGAGGGCTGGGGCGAGCTCGAAGGGCGAGTTATGTTTCTAAAGCAGCGCGTGCTGAGTTATACTCAAGCCACGTAAAAACAATTACAGTTATTCATTACTGACTATTTAAAAAATTTAACAAAATGGATCTACCAGATGATAGTTGCTACGATTAAAAATCAGCAATATTATTATAGTAACAAATTGCACAATCCACAGAAAAAATACTGTATATTTCATTACTAGGTGCTCGGTGACATAGATTTTGTCCTCTATTACGAGCAGAGTTATTACCAACATACGAGTAAAAGTCTCTATGATTCACGGTAAAGATCCTAGAGGTCTAGTACAACCTTCTTTAAGGTACTTAGTTTGTCTTCATTAGTACCAATGAGTCTTATAATGTTAGTATTAATTCCAAGTACAAGGTACAATCCAAAGAATACTACCACTACTATGTTCTTGAAGTTTAAAGTGTAGAAAAATTCCATTCGAACGTGAATATGTATTCATTGGCCCACCCTGCACTTAGTTTATAAATTTTTAAATTATTTTAAAATTAGAACTTCTTTATGGTCTATCATAGTTATTCATGATGGAATTTCGGCACTCGGTAACAATGTAAACTTCAAAATAATGAGTTCAAACTATTAAAGTGAAATAATTTGTTGGATATCTCATTGTTCTTATAATTATAGTTAATTATTGAGTTTAAAAATAATCTTTTTTCCTTAAAAAATTTGCAAGGTTCTGTAACTCTACAACTCTTCTTTGTAGGGTCGATAATCTGTTAAAAACAATACAAAACAAGCAGGAATACTTCGGTACAGGCTTGACATCTAATATCTTACTGTCTTTTTACTTGTTCGATATTCAAAATTCACGATGAACTTATGTATTTTATTTCATACCTCGACCTTCGTACTCGTAGTTTATACCATCTCCGTGCTCAAGGAAAGAAGCGTCCAACCTGCCTTATCAGTTGTCATGTTATCGGTCAAGTGTAATATCTATCTAACTATATCAACATAGCATTAACGTAATAAAATATAAACTCATACAAACAGCAAAAATAGTGTAATGTTTTTACTAAGTGACGACAGAGTTGAAGCACCCCACTCTATAAAAATATTAAACCTCGATTTTTTCTAACTTTTCAACTATGATTTGTTTAGTCTTAGGTACCTAGTGGCTGTAATATAATGAATGACACAGGATCTGATAGGTATCTGTTAGTTCTTTGTGCAAGACATGTGCCTTATCAGTAGCCTGGTTATCACTCTCCGCTCTTGTCCAGCTCGATGTATATAAGCTCTCAGCCCCCTCTGTCCGACACACATCATCTCACCATGGTCCGATCATTGGCCCTCCTGCTCACCCTTGCTCTCCTGCAGGTACTTACTTATGTTCATGTTACTTTTATAGTTTAAATTTATAACTTTTACTCCTTAACCTACGGAAATGTCTAAAATGTGGTTTTGTTTGGTTAATAGTTTGATTGTCTCTGATTAAACCATGTGCAAGGTTTTATTTGAGGTGTTAACCCGTGCACATTCTTTGTAGGCGTAAGCAAGACTTTTAATTCTTTCACCCCTTGGGTACTTTCAAAACCACAAGCACTTTTTATTAATAATCGTTTAACTAACCGTGTTACGTGCACATTACACTTACATACCTAATTGCAAAACCACTTTAATTGTTATAATGTTATGTTAAACTATTGAATTCCTTTTCAGTGGAGGAACTATTTAAAATGAATTACTTGAGTTTACGTTGTACGTCATGTTTTGAGATACTGAATCGTAATATTCTTTAAGTATTTTCAGGAGCATGTCGTTTTGGATTAAAGTTTTAAATAAGACATGTTTAAAAAACTGCTTCGTACCTATTCTCTCTGAAATTTCGTTATACGTGTTGACACATCGTTTGTATACAACTAACAAGTATTTCTTTTTTTCAGACTTCTTTCGGAAGTCCCTGCATCAGCGGAAACTGTGGAGGCCGTAGCTGCGGAGGTGGTGGCGGCGGTGGCTACATCGGTGGAGGCGGTGGCTACATCGGTGGTGGCGGTGGCTACATCGGTGGTGGCGGTAGTGGTTGCGGAGGCGGAAGTGGAGGTGGTGGCTACATCGGCGGTGGTGGATACATTGGTGGTGGTGGATACATCGGCGGTGGCGGTGGAAATGGAGGTGGTGGCTACATCGGGGGTGGTGGTGGAACCAGATACGTCGAGGGTATCTGTGGAGGTGGTGTTGTAGAGCAAGAGGTCGTCGTCGACAGAGCTGTGGAGGTCCCCTATACCTACACTGTCCCCCAGCAGTCTCAACAGTGCTACCAAGTTGTCGACACCGAGCGCTCCGTGACTCCTCAGACCTACGTCACCGGTGGAGGTTGTCAGAACCAAGTCACCGTCACCGAGACCCCTGTCGCTGACATCACTGTTGAAGAAACTCCTCTCTGCCAGCAGTCTTGCACCTACAACGACTACGTCATCCAGATCCCTATCCGTGAAATGATCTGCCAGAACAGTCCACTCTGCCAGAAGACCACTCGTGCCCAGAACAACATCTACAGAACCGTCGACACAAATCAGGTGTGCAACCAACAGGTGTGTTCTCAGGACGTGATCACCGAGACTCCCATCTACGAAACTGTCTGCCAAACCTACCAGACCGACGTGCCAGTCACTGGTACACAAACTGTCATCCAACCTGAGGTTATCACTGAGCTCGTCCAGCTTCCTTCCTACCCATGCTTGACTCCCATTGATGACTGCGGATACGGCAACGGCGGAAATGGAGGTGGTGGATCTGGAAGTGGTGGATTCGGAAACGGTGGATCTGGAAGTGGTGGATTCGGAAACGGTGGATTTGGACGTGGTGGATTCGGATGTGGTGGATCTGGTTGTGGTGGATCTGGAAGTGGCGGTAATGGAGGTTGCTTTGGACCTGTTGTTCCTCTGCCCAAACCTTCCAGACCTGTCCCTCTGCCTTCCCCCAGCTGTCCTTGCAATCTCTACTAAGAGGTGCGGCCACTGAATGTGATTAATGGTGATTCAAAGATGATTGTGTCAACAAATTTGAAAAATTTAATTTGTAATCCATGTCAATAAACAACCTTTTTGTAATACTGTTTAATTATTTTGACACCAGCTATTACAAGCCGTTTAGTTTTAAGTACTTATTCACTCAGCAAAATACATCGAAAGGGGTTGCATTAGTGAGAAGGTTTTCATTGATGAACATTCGGATGAAAGAGGTTTGATGTGTGCGATTGTAGTAAAACTAAACTCATTTCCACAAGGAGTCCTGTTACAAACACTAAACTGACACTAAACTACAATCTTATGAACAAAAAGACTAATACAAGTGATATTTTTCTAAATTAAACACAAGTACAACCAATAAGTTGTTTGAAGCAAAAAATTTGTTTGGATCCAAGCTTTACATGGTTTCCAATCAGGCATGCATTTAAAATTTAAGTTTTCTTGTATACAAACGGTAAAAAGATGTTCATTTTGATATCTTGTGGACTGTTAATTTTAAAGACATGTTAAATGGCCTGATTTTTTCTTACAGCTAAAAACATAAATTCGGTGTTTTGAAAACTGTCTCCAAATATGGTGGGCAAAATGCATGTATTATTGAAACATGCAACAATATTTTAAAATTGTATTTATGTTAAAAGCCTTATTTTTTAGGCATAAAACGTACATAAACCATACTTACAGCTAAACATAAATTTTCTTCTTGTAGGTTTAATGTCCAAATTGTACAGGCACTTTCAATTAATCAAGTTTCCAATTTTGTCTTTAAACGATTTTCATCTTCAAACGTAACATCTTGAATGTATTTAAGAAGTTTATTAAACATCTAGTTGTCCATATAAACTGAATATTTTCGTTATATTTACAGTTATGATGTTGACTTGAAACAAATGTTGGTCCTGTCTTGCAGTTGGGGGTTGAATTTTGAACTATTAAGTCTTCATTTATAATATACAGTACAGTTCCATAAACATAAATATTTGATACTATTGATACTAGGTTTAATTTAAAAATATATTGTGGTATTTGTAGCTTTTATACATAATTGTTCAGACCTTTTCATTTTTAAATTGTTTGATAAACCTTATATTTTAAGAGCTATAGCCTGCCAAACCTATAAAAACCTTTGTATATTACTGTTTAAACTTAGGACAGCTCTTGCTCCTGATCTTCTATGTCTTAATTACCTATTATAAAAAAGTCTTAAAATTTAGTGCTTGATTCTACCACAACAAATACTATTCTGAGAAACTTGTCTCTTTAGAAAAGAATAATACTTATGGTTTACTAGAAAATAATCTTACCTCATCATCCCACAAAGGTATCAGAAATCCAATTTTCGACAAGATAAACCATTAAACTTGTACACACATGAATATTTCACCACGAAACATAGGGGGAAATCTATCGGTCATTTCATACACAATATTTCGTGGTGAAATGAGTAGGTAGTTTTTAAACATTTCCCCTACTCTGTAGCAACCTTAATTTTGCTTAACAACTGTCAGCTCAACTGGCATGGTGAGCCATCAACTTTCTACAACAAATAGTCCTGTAGTCCTGCTTTACGGAAGAAATCAAAACTTAGATTGTTTTTGACAACCGACGATATGAACAACAAACTACGGCCTGTGTGAATTTTCTTTAACATTTTTGTTGTTTTAAGGTGACAAAAACGTTAATGTGTCTAGTGCTGTACCGAAAAGTCAAGATCAAGATAAGGCCGAAAATAACGTTCGAAAAAATATGGCCAAGACGATCTTTTACGACTGACCTCTCGGAATTTCGAGTAACAGTGTAACAAACCTTCCAAATTTTTACTAGTACGATAGTAAACGCGTTAGTTTACCTTATGAAAGTATAATTGCTGCTGCATTTGTCCTTACTGGAACCAAGACCGTGTCGCCAAAATTTAATAAAGTAACAAATCATCGACTGAAAATCACTGATAAATAGTTTTAAATCAGTTTAACCCACAAAAACACGACATTCTAAATAACCATTAAAAGAAATAATCATATTCATTTAAAAAATTACAATTTCTTAAACAAACATTTTCTGTAATTATTAAGATTAAAACAGAAATTGCAGGTATGTTACCTCCAAGAGTTAAGTAAAACAAATCAAACCATCTCAATAGTGTATTTCTGTAATAACACTCAAAGTTTTGATCTGCTTTAGGAAGATAATTTTCTTTTACAAATTAGGCTTACAGCTATAATCTAATAAGCACTTCTTCTAATTTAGCAGTTCTTCCGGTTCACAGCACATAAAACAATTATAAAAGTTAGCTTGAAATATTTCGGTTTCGCTGTGGAGTACAATCTTTAGTCACTGATTGGCTGAAACAGGTCATTAGGCCTACAAGTAATTCAGAAACCAACGAAAATTTGCAATTTAATTCTTTCTCTAGATCTTCTTTTGTAAGTCGAAAGGCGCACTATGCCCTGCATTTCTGTATGTCACACATATCATACATATGTGGTTAATTTGTTGAAACGCACAGTTGTAATAAATACAGACACAGTTATTTGTTCATTAAAATTCAAAGTATAAGAGGCCTAGCCCACTGCCCCCCAAGTTTTGGTCCTATTATGGAATAGGGGAGAAGAGGCCGCGATGCCCAATATGTGTGAGGTGACTGAGGTCTATCCGTGTTCATGTATATGCCTTGTACCAAAGACGATACATATAGGGGCTTGTACCTTTAGAGTGTACAGTTGCTAAATACGAAAAGTATTAAATAAGTAAAATATTAGTAAGAGCCCATATTTAATTGTTCCATTTTTAAATAAGTAAACAAGACAACAGTATTAATTGTAAACATAATAAATGTAACGTAAGTTTTCCACATATTAGGGTCATACATCAACAGTTAAGCACGTTTGGAAAGACGCAAACTACGAGTACAATTTATCACAGACAAATTGAAATAAGATGAAAGAAGCATTTCATAAATGTAAAGCGATGCCAAAGGTAATATTTGCAATGGCTTGTAAAGATTTCTCGAGATAATTCTCGTCAACGTACACAGGCTATAATACGAACTCGTTTTTTTATTAAGGGTTGACTCCGAGACACAGTCCCCCACAACACTCTGCCATTCATAGTGCAGACTCAATGAGAAACTATGTAGTTAATGTATTCATTATCTATTAACTATATATTCTTCGTATTAGATACAATTTATTCCAGGCAACGAATGGTCGTAAAAAGCTATAGAGGGAAACGAATGGAACACGACTTTTTGACTATGGAACTTTGTGTGGACTAGCTGGGAGGTAAACCATTCAAAATTCCCCGCCCGTAGCTTTTGATCCTTTGGTGGAGAAGAAGGTGTCTAAAGGTACCTTTTTTTATTTTTTGCTTATGTATCGAAAGGTATGCGATGCGACGACGTATTCATAGTATACAAAATGAAGATATCTGCTCTCAAAAGTCTATAATTTTGAAAAGAAATCATACTTGCGTCACATATGAATATTTTGCTCTTTTCGATGAGGTAGCTCTTGAACGATTCATCTAAAGAATAAATTCAGGTCTAATAGGGTTGTAGGAAACTATAGTTCCACCAATACGAGTACTATGTACTGTTTTTTCTCTTTTGTACCTATTTTCTTTAGAGTGTCGTGAATTTCCAAAAAACATCGTAAAATATGAAGTTTTGCGTCAATTGTCGACTAATATAATTGAATCTTTCAATTTTTCATAGTTTTCTAGCAATATTCTATTACAAATTACAGACTCGAAAACTATGCAAGATAGTGGAAAACTTTTAAACAAGGACTTTTTGTAGCAAGATTTATCAACTTTCATTTAGTATATCATGCTTACATCGTTACAACGCATAGTTTTGGAGATATTAGCAAAAAACAAACAAAATGGTACCTTTAGACACCCTCTCCTCCACCGACTCAAAGGCTACGGGAGGGGACTTTTGATATGTTCTAGGTGAACAAAGGCTAACCTAATTCAAGGTAACCTAACTAGTCCAGACTAAGTTCCGAAGTCAAAAATTGTGTTCCAAACATTTCCCTCCAAACCTTTTCGTTGCCTGGACTAATTATTGAGTTTGCAAGCATAGTTGTGACAATACTTAGAAATACATGCTATTTATGTACGGTGTCCATAGAAAATGTAATGGTACCTCAATTAAAAAATCTTTGGGTTTACAATGTTAGAAAAGTAGGCTGCATTGTAGTTAGGTTTCTTCTCTAGTACGTCGGAATGTTACAACATTCATACACTAGGCACTGTTGCTGCTGACTAAACAGCTGATCAGCACAATTGTTTACAGATCACTCAGCAACACTCGCTCTCAACCCACTAGTCTACTTTACTGCAGCGTGCCAGTCGCTGTCGACAGTGATTGCTCCATAGGAACTCGAGTGTGTGGCGCACCCAGACTTCAGTGTAGTACGGAGAGAAGTGTGTGACTCGCACCAGGGACATCAAGAACTTCACCAATGGCGTAAACTTCGTTTGTTTCGACATCACTTCATAGTTCGAGGGTTTTGAAGCTTAAATCATTGAGGAAGCCTGAAGAGGCAGTTGAGAGGAAAGCCCTAGACTGGAATCCGCAAGGAGCAAGAAGGAGAGGAAGACCCCGAGAAACCTGGAAGAGGACTGTAACAAAAGAAGCGAAGGGGGCAAACAAGTCCTAAGGAACTAGAAGCATTTGCTGCAGACAGAGAAGGATGGATAGCTCTTCTGGATGTCCCACGCTCTCAAAGGAGATAAAGGAAATAAGTCAAGTAAGTCAAAGTGTTCATGTAGGCAATTGTTAGCATAATAAACTAGTCGACAGACTATAACCTTGTAGTACAGGTTTGCCGAAAAGATGTAAGATTAACTATTTTGTGTATGTCTTTGGTATAATTTAGGTTACAGCTTTATCGTAGTATTGAAGGAAAACAACTTATCTCATTTCAATTATTACAAAAGGCTTGTCAAAGCTTATTCCTTTGTCAAGTATAAGTATCCACACAATCATATTGTGTTTACTTTAAATTGATCTAATAATAAATCCAGCAAAAAACCATGATCTGTATCCCAAATTTTTACGTGATAGGCCTAATACTTTGAAAAGTTGGAGGATAGTGACAGCCCAGGCCGACACGCAGCAAAGCTCATAATCGCCACCGGTGCGAGTGAAGATAATTTCCCTTGAAATATGTTCTAATTTCCCTAATTTTAACTCTAAATTGCTATACTCACAGTTTCACTTCAGCCTCAGCTTTTCGTGTTCTATTTCACAGGCATTATGAGGCTGTTTTCTAAGCTCGCAGCCTCGTCTGGCCTTAAGCTTAAGGTTTGGGTTCTTTTACTGCGACGGTTTATACAATAAATCGTAAAGGGAAAACTCATTTCAAATTTAATCAATATCGGACTACTATTTCCGCTATTATGGCGATCAATAACTTTGTTGGCCACAATTTTAAAACGATGAACGGGTGTAACATTAAAGTTTATTTGTATTCGAATTGTCAAATTTCCTGTTCATAGATAATTAAGAAAGATTTTTTGGAGACCCCCCTCCACAAAAGAAACTTCCAGTATTCCGATTTTACTGGCCAACGAACTTGACCGAGATATTTACAACATGAAAATTTGCCTTTGAAAATCTGACGGCAAACGCTCACTAATATAATCACATTTGTATACAGTATGTGCATGTATCGGTGTGTGAGATTGTACGTAGTTTTTCCGTTATGTCAAAACGATTATTTAGAACGGATTGAAGCCACATTTGTATATTCCATTTACATTTCAGAGCTGTAAAACAAAATCTAGACAAATGAATAAGTTATTAGTAAGCCTAATGGAGATTAAAATCGTGTTTGAAGAAGAAATAATGGCTAGTAGGTAAACAAAACAGTTGTGGAAAAACGGCGTTTTAAATTTATTTTTTTACTCATGGAATGATTTTTTGATGTTGTATCTAGGACTATTATCTGAATTATTGGAATATCTTGATAATTAGAGCGCGACGTTAACAGTTCACAGAACTTCTATAGGCCTAATCCAATCAGTAACGTTATGCATCAATAACAATTGGCATTCTCCAAAGTATAACTGACGTGTACAAGTGACTTATATCTATGACTAGACGTGTAAACTCCTTCAATCCCTAATAGTAATTATGTATAGTTAAATAAACACAAAAAACAAACAAAGAACAGAAATTAATTCCTTAATAACTCCAAGCAAACTTACACCCCGCAATGTAGTTCCGGTAGGGCTATGAATATTAGTCTTGATACTAAAACCATTCGTCCATATACGTTTTAAATGACCCCACCACTTGAACTTTTGAAAAAGGAAAAAGTTTGTTGAAATTCTTTGGGGAATGTTTTTATAGGATTTTGACATTTGTTTTGCCGTGCTTTGCGTCACCAACCCCCCACCCAACAACTGGGGGGAGAACCCTACACAATTTTTGAACCCCCTTTTAGCACCTCAAAAGAAAGGGAATTGTAATACAAATTCAACGACGCAAAGAAAACTCTTTTATCTCAACTAGCTTTTCTTTTGCAATACCTGTTTAATATTGCAATAAATAAACTTTAAAATGCCACATTTCACATACAATTTTTTTAATGACAAATTCTTCTTGAAAATATTTTGAGAGAAACATCATAATACTTTAACATAATCTCAAAGGGTATTTTGAAGAAATATTTGTCGAAACTAACTTTTTTATGTGATTTAGCATTTTGAACCTGATTTCTTGTAATCATTGATTGAGTATTACAAAATAACTGAATTTGTATTAAAATTCCCTTCCTTTTGAGGTCCCAAAAAGGGGGGCTGTTATTAAAATTTTTGGGGGCCCTCCCCGTTTTTAATGGAAAGTACGTCAAAACAAACTTCAGAATTCTATACAAACAGTCCCTAAAGGGGTTTAAATTGTTTTTCTTTTTTCAAAAGTAATGGGGGACATTTAAAACTCATTGAACAACCTTAAATTAAAAATTTTATCCATCCGCCTATTCAATGTAGAAGGTTTCAGGTGATACGAATAGAATCGTTTCTGTATGAAATATTTCTGCTGGTTCACGGATAGATATTACGTACTATCAAGCGCCTTCAAAATCGTAATTTTGCTCTACAGACGTTGAGACAAGTTGGCATTAGTCAAATTTCAGGAGTACATTGTTCTCTTTCTGCCAGGATCCCGATTCCAAGTAAAACTATGAAAATCCATGGTCATCTACGTATAATACATCGTTATTATACAGTATAAAATATTTTACAGTGAAACTGACCTGCCTTTGACACATGTAAAATAATAATATTCCGAAATTCACGTTTACAAAACATAATAGGCTATTTAAGTCGGGTTTGTAGGTGCTAGGGCATGTCCAGTAAAACTAACATTACCTTGGGCATCGTTTGTTAGGAGTTTAAAAAAGGATAGCACATTTGTTTTAAAATCGTGTTTTTAACTTTTTTAAGTTATCGTGAAAATTCAAATTATCAGCTTCATTGTAAATTATCTTCTCTTGAGTGCAGACCAGGTAAGTTAGCGCATATTGTAGTATGGTATAGTAAATAATACTAATGTAATATATTTACCGGTACTTAAAAGCGCGTGTTAGCTAAAGCACCATTAACATTGCAAAAAAAACTAAAGCAGTAACATTTTTAAAAGTTTCTACGGTGCTTACTTTTATTGCGTACAGTTACCAAACGAGTGAAAGTAGGCCAGCTTCTCGTACTTGACAAACCTCGAACTTCGGTGAATCGAATTCAAAAGTAGTATGACTTGCTGTATATGTGCAAGCATCCTATCCAAGCTATCCATGTAGACATCAACCCTCAATAACTCAAGGTTTTCTGAAGTAGGGAAGTATTGTGATATTTTCTGTTGTTCTGCTAATTCGCAAAACATGTTTGAAAATCGTCTACTGTGTACCTAAATGCCACAATCGAAACTCTGTAGGACGATAAAGCTATACAGTTTTAGTTGACTGGTCGGTAAAATTAACTCTGAATTGATTAAAAAAGGTTTTATATATGGCCTAATAATACATAAATCATATCAATCATTAATTCATCACTGGCCAAAGAGACTTCCATGATCAATGTCACCATGTTTCAAGGCCATACGTTCCGTATTTGAAGTACAAACATACGTTGTGTTACATAAATAGACCTATAACAGTGATTTAGTGATTTATAATCCTATATATAAAATAAGTTTTGAACATTTGAAATATTTCTTTGGGAAAATAGTATATTTTGTAGTTGTAATAAAATGGTCTATTAAGACCTAGACCTTCAAAGTTCCGCCGATCGTACCCCACTGAATAAATTTTGAGCATTTATGTACTAACCTATTTACAGAGTGACAATGTACATTTTAAAAATTGGTTATACAGGTTGTTTTTTAACGCCACTCAATTTTCAAAATATAGTAAGTCATTCTTTACGAGCAATATACGTTCCTAAGTTTGAATCATTATTTTGTTCGCTTCAATATCTAATAACTGGTATTTATTGTTGCAATAATACTGTGATTTCTTAATTTAATAGTATAGTTAAACAAACGCAATCATGGTTTTAGCAATAATCAAAGAGGGTAAATTGTTGAAGATGTAATATGGATGTAACCTAAATTAATTATAGAAAATAATAAATTTATGCAAATATAAGGATAGTTTCAAATAGGTTTATAATTTATTTTACCATTACCATTACACTGTACTTTGGACCATTACGCCTACTCAGGTAAGTTTACAGATAATTTAGAAATGATAAAATCGTCGGTACCCGAGTAGTATTGTACAATGTTATGTTATGTATGAAGGTAATAATAATAATGTTAATATATTGCAGGATAATATTGTTAGCAATCTTAAGAACAAGACAATTTTCTTTGTGTCAAGAGGTGTTGCATATTTTATTCATTTGTATATTTTATTTTGACGGAGCCTTTTGGATTGTACAATCTGTTTTTGGTGAATAAAGTTATTTATTTATTATGTTTAAATTCAGGTTTGCAAGTGTAAATAGGCCATTTGCTTTTGTTGTTTAGACATTCTTAAAGATGTTTTAGGGGAATTTGCCAAACTAACCCTAAGATCTTCCAATATGTCTTCATTTGCACAGTCCACCTTCTGTTATGTTTTCTGTGCCCTACAGAACCTGTTTCTTTAAAATGTTTAACAGTTCTGTGAACACTAGATTTGTTTGGAATACTCACACCGGCAAACTTGACCTCAAACGCCTCTTGACTTAAAGAAAATGAACTTTTTTAAGTATTGTTCAGCAGTCTTTAATCTTTACTGACACAATAAAATTAAATTAGGATGTCAAAATCACAAAATTACTGCAATAAAACATACGGTTTTATAGATATTGAAGCGAACAAACTAGTGATGCAAACTTGTGAACTTATAGTGTTCGTAAGAAATGACTTTCTATAGTTTGAAAATTTGGGTTGTGTTCAAAATAAAACACCCTGTATATCAACCATGCACGTAAGAAAGTGTAATTGGGAGTAGATGTTCAGTTTTTTCTGAAAATGCCAGAACCAAATACTTTTTTGAACCTTGACTGTTCAAGAACGGGATTAGGTATAACAAGGAAAGGAAATCTCAAGTTTGGACAGCAGATATAAATTATATGTTAAGTTCATAGTACAAACTTTTTAATTTTACTTAAGGGAAATTTAAGGGTAATTTAAACACACTTGTTAGTAATGATACAAAATTTATTTAGGACATACAAGTTATGATACATTCATTGCTTAACTATTTACTAAACATAAGTATTCAGTACATCTCTTAAGTTATTCGTTACTTGAACGACTACTTTTAATCTTCTTTGTAAGCAAACTCTTTTGCGTCTTAAACGAAAGACAGTTTAAAAGAGAGTGGACTCTTAAACTTTTAAGTAAGGTCAGATTTATAGTTATGATACGAATAAAGTATGCAGTGACACATAGCAATGTTATGTTTACAAGATAAAACAAAACGTGCTTACTATCAAAATCGGATTGCGAAGCTCGAAAATATATTTCGATTTTGAACGTGGCTTCTGCCACCCAAACTCAACCATTCATGATGATTTGTTATGTTAAAAAAGAAGCAATTCATAGTGTAAAACTCTTTGACAAGACCTAAACTTATTCTTGCCTTTCGGTTTTGGCCTGTAGATCCTACTATGCAGTTGTTTATTTCATATGCGCATTTCGTTGTGCTACATCATCAGTGAAAGTCTGTTTTTACGTAACCCAAATAAAAAATAAAACTTATATTTACGGGGACGGTGGCGAAACATCATCGGCCGAGCCCGAGTGAACTTGCGCTGTTACTGAAGACGTTTCTAGGCCAAGAGTGGGTCAAGCTGGAGCGGAAGGTTCTGTTCTGTTTGGATTTGGAAAACCCCGGGGGCTGGTTTGGTTTGCTTATTCCACTGCTGCTAACTGTCTTTCTACTTGCCGTGCGAATTTGAACAAAATTGAGTTTTTTACGTTCTCTTCTTATTCACAAGGGAATCCGGCCAAATGTGTCAATGCGCTTAAATATTTCATAACTTTCATAACTTGAACGAGTGCGAAAATAGTGATGTGAAGTGACTGTGTAGTGTATATATAAGTTTTTATTTTTGTTATGTAAATAGACAGACTTTCACTGATGATGTGGCACAACTGCTACGAAATGCGCATCTGAAATAAACAACTGCATAATAGGATCTACAGGCCAAAACCGAAAGGTAAGAATAATTTTCGAAGAAGGTCCTACGACTGGGAATATAAATAATTTTTAGAATAAGACTTACACATTTTGACCTGACACGAAGTGTATACAGCAAGTAATGTGTTGTAGGACTACGCCTGGGGCGGGACTGGTGTGTCGGGGTAGATGTACTCGTAGGGTACGAGCTCTGCGATGTTGGTCAGCAGCAGCCTGAACACCTCACCGATAGCCTCTCCTATGGCTGGACCCAACTCCTTCGTCACCTCCCGCCAATTCTCGTTCAGGAAGTAGTTCATGTTCTCACCTTTAAACATGAGCACGGTATAGTATAGTAATAATGTATAGTTGATTTATGTCTTTAATTCATCACTTATTTTGAATGGGATGGACTCTATTATAATCTAGCACTATATTGAAAGTACCGACAAAATGTCGTGTGATTAATCTTTTGGTATCAAGAATGTTCCAAAAATACCTGACAGTTTTCGGTTAGCTGTTTGGGTTATGCTTTATACAAATAAAAGCATATGTAATTTCATTCATGTTAGCATAGAACAATGGTTGGTTCAACATAGTGTATTTATTATTTGAAGCACTATTTTAAATAACACTGGATTTTAACTATAAATTTCCTTTTACAATTGTTTACATGTGTCCACTTGGTCACCATCACAGTTTTTCTTGTGGTACTGTTTTAAAAGTAAAAAGATAATATAAAAATTCAAATTAATGCAAATACCGATAGTGCAAGTGGGACAAGTTTACACCCGACAGGTTGCAGGAGAGCTACAATGTAATGAAGTGCGTAGTAACAATAAATTATATACAGTATATATTTTTAAAAAGCTCATTCAAAAGCTAAAGATAAGTAGATAATCAAATGAATAATTCAAATTCCAACACTAGAATTTAGCTAAACTAGAACTATGCACACACTAATGGGTCAAGACAGATTGTATCATTAGATTATCAAACCGCTAAAATCACGTACCCAGCAGCTTGTCTCCATTGAACAGATTGTCTAGCTTGAAGTGTGCTCTGCCATTTTCGAACAGGAGACCGCTCTTGGTGAAGTTCATGTAGTTCTTGCCGTTACCTTTTTTTACTAGGTCCCAGTCATACTTGTACGTAATAGAGAGGTCTTCTACAAAATTAATAGCAATATAAATGAAACTTCTGCATGATTATTAATATAATATACACCTTAAATGATTTACTCTGTATGAAATGAGTAAATATATAGTTGGAGTTATAAACAGAACACGTGTAGTCAATAATGGTCTCGAACTGCAACAAAACACTTGAATATCGATCATGTTATACAAATTTAGTAATTGAATGAAAAAAGAACATAATAATTAAACAAACTTTGCGTCGTTTGCATCTTAGTATTAGTCCTCCTATGAGGTCCTCGTGAAAAACACTCGCGTTTTTGTTTGGCGTTAAGAAACCCCTTACTTTCTTGCAATAGCATTAAAACAACAACAAGGGTTTACTGGTCTTGCACTAAAACTTTAGTTGGTTAATTTTAAAGCGTTGTTTGTGTAAAAGAAAATGTTTAAAATATTGTTCAAAATATTACCAGTCTTATTCTCAAACTTTTGTCTTTAACACCATGACCGTACTTAGCATACGAGGGTCTCACCAGCGAGGCGCCTTTTCAATCACAATATCTTTTCACCTTCCAAATTTGTTCCACCCCGCCAGAACTTCAGCTGTAGATCCAACCTTCTCCAACGTCTCTTCCCACCTTTATCTTTAACTCCCAACGGCATTATTCCAGAACTCCGGCAACAGGTCTTCGCTTCCATCAGTCTATAGCTAATCTCACTCTTCTAGGTTAGGACTCTAGCAGCAGGCCTTATTGTCTTTTAACATCCCAGCTCTCTCTTCCTATCAAGTTTTACAGGAGCAGGTCTTCTTCCCTTCAACTCACAAACTCAATCTTCCCGACAAAACTCTAGAAGCACTCTCTTCCAGCCACAATCAATCAGCTTCGAGCTCACCCTTGAGCAGCAAGTCTTTTCCTCCAGCTACAAACTTAGAGCTGACTCCAGCACTAGGCATTGTCCTCCAGAGTACAAATTCTTTACCAGCAGATCTTCAATACCAGCCACAATGGCTCCAAATTTCCAACTCACTATTTTCGACAAGAACTCCGGCAACACGGTTCCTCCTCCAGCTAACCCTGATACAATCACCCAACAACTTCCAAACTCACTCTTCTCGACAAGTCTCCGGCGGCACATCTTCTACTCCGGCTTCTCATGATCCGCGTCGATCTCCAGCAGCCCATCTTCTCTCCAACTTCAGTACCCTTTCAACTTCTGCATTCATACTTCCCGACTAGATCTTCTCTAGCTACTCAAGCTTAAGTACCCTGTCAACTTCTAAATTCACTATTCTCGACAAGATTTCCGGTGGCACGTCTTCTACTCCAGCGTCTCCTGATACAATCCCAAAACAACTTCCAAGCCCCCTTTTCTCAACAAGATCTCCAGCGGCACGTCTTTTACTCTAGCTTCTCCAGATAAAATCCCAATACAACTTCCAAAACAACTTCCAAGCTCACTCTTCAGGACAAGGTCTCCGGTGGCACGTCTTCTACTCCAGTGTCTCCTGATACAATCCCAAGACAACCTCCAAGCCCCCCTATTCTCAACAAGATCTCCAGCGGCAGTCTTCTACTCCAGCCTTTCTTGATACAATCTTGCAAAGAATTCCAAATTCATTCATCTCGACAAGATCTCCGATGGCACGTCTTCTACTCTAGCTTCTCCACATACAATCCCGCGACAACTTCCAAGCTCAATCTTCAGGACAAGGTCTTCGGTGGCACGTATTTCACTCCAGCTTCTCCTGATACAAACCTGCGACAGCTTCTGAATACACTCTTCTCGACAGGATCTTCACCACGTCTTCTCCTCCAACTACTCAAGCTAAAATACTCCGTCAACTTCCTAACTCACTCTTCTCGATAAGGTCTGGGGCGGCGTCCTCTAGCTACAACCTCCCTTCAACCTTTGAACTCACTCTTCCCAACTATGATTCCGTCAGCACGTTTCTCCTACAGTGACTCCAGCTACAATCTCCAGTCAACTACCTAAAACACTCTTCTCGTCAGAAACTAGAGCAGCACGTCTTCTCCTTCAACTACCCTGGCAACAATCCCCGTCAACTTCTGAACGCACCCTTCCCGACTAGGTATTCAGCACCAGGTCTACTCTTCTATCTACAATCTCCTTCAACTTTCGAACTCATTCTTCTCTGCAAGAACTTCGCCAGACCGTCCTCTCCATAAACTACAGTTTCCTTCAACTTCTGAATTCAGTCTTCCCGACTATATCTACAGCAACACGTCTTCTCCTCTAGCTACGACCTCCTTCAACTTTCGAACTAGCTCATCCCAACTAGGATTTCATCAGCACGTCTTCTCTTCCAGTTCCTCCAGCTACAGTCCCCCGGGAACTTCCTAAATCACTCTTCTCGTCAGGAACTCCAGCAGCACGTCTTCTTCTAGACTACCCTGGCAACAATCCCACGTCAACTTCTGAACTCACTCTTACCTATTGGGTCTTACGCAGCATGTCTATTATTCTCGCTACGACTTCCCTTCAACTTTTGAACTCACTGTTCTCGACAAGAAGTGGGTCGTCCTCTCTAGATACAATCCCCTTACAACCACAGAACTCACTTTTCCCAAAAAGGACTCCGGCAGTGGTCTTCTCTTCCAACCGCAATCAACTGGTCTTGAACTTTAAGGTTCAACATTCTCGGCTAGGTCTCTTGCAGCAAGTCTTCAGCTTTACTTTCAAACCTATCCATTCAATTTAAAAATACATTACTCTCCGTTAAAGGTAATCATAGTCATATAATAGTAACCTTTATTCAATTTTCAAACTTTTACTCATCACGAAAATTACGATAATATTAAAAGAATTTTGGAATCCTTACAAAGTAGTTGGCAACTATTTCTTGTTAAAGTAATCTCACTTAAAGGTGATTGAGGTAACTAATGGAAGGTTATTCTTGTCAAAGACAAAAAATTAAGTTTATTAATTTTATTTTCAAAGTAAGTGGAATATTAAAACTTTTTCGGGCTGATCAAATTTAATTATAAAAGTTCGTTTCGGTTTTGGCTACACTAAAAAAGGGTGCTAATATTTTTGGTACACGTCAAAGCAATCTCTGTTTTTAAGACCTTTAAATATACTGTCTTTAAGACCTTCTATTCTTTATGACAGTATATTTAAAAGGTACGTTTCACATGTAGCTCCTCCTACTAACTACTAGACCCTAGAGATAGTTGAACATACCAATGCTGATGTTGGCGTTCCCATTGCCGCTGATGGGCAGGATCAACACTTGCCCGGAGATGTTGTAGATGCCTCTGATCTCGATGCCTGGGATCTTGAAGTCCCACTCAATGTGCCGCTTCTTCAGGTCCGTCCTACATCGCAAACATCCAATCAGCACATATTCGGGCACCTTTGTATGACAATGTAAACTTTCAGGTCTTAACGGTTTACCTTAACTTTTAATCTGTGAACTTGTATGGCATCGTCAATTTGGAATGATTTTGTTACAGCTAAGTTATGGCTTAAAACCTTGGCTGGAAATGATTTCTTGTACTTATTTGGCGGTCCTTTAAGTATATTCTGATTTTTTTAAATACACGCCCTTGAGGGATCACCACCCTTTAAAGGCGTTGAATTATATAAAGCAATTCCACACATTTAGTTTCAAAATTTGACAACGATGAAATTGTTGTTATTTTGATATATTTAAAGGCTGCCATCCCTGGCACGTTTTAATCTTGATCTAAAAGGAATACAAAGATGTGGTGTCAAAGATCGAATCTCACGTTTATTTACCATACTGATAGTAGAACAAAATGCCACCAACTTGACCACAATAGGATCAATTTAACCAGGATAGAGGCCTTCAAAGATTCAAGACCTACAAGTTAGACTGATAGTTTATTTGTTGAAATTATTACTGGGTATTACAAAATTTGAAAAAAATCAAACTAACACACATTTATATGTGATGGTTAAACTTCACTTAAGTCCAAAAGCCTTAACTCATTTTTAATGTGTTTGTCCTAACATTCTTAAATCGATTTAAACTGCTGTGAACAATGTTAACTTATTGGAATAACTATTGGTCTTAGCTCTAGTCAATATCAGTAGCTAGAATTGTATTAAATTGCAAGGTGTCCGTAAAGTCATAATACACTTTTAATTTTATATATGTATTCAAACACAAATTAACTTAAATATTCTTAAATAAGATTTGATTATCTGATATCAGCTCAACGTGACCTATTAGTTCTGTAGAATAAATAGTTTTAAGATATTGGAATTCAGCACAACTTGTAAAAACACATTATGGACATTTTGGGTTTTACAATAATCAACGTGCTTGAAAGAATACAATGTAATCATAAACGTTACTTCTCTAAAAGATACTGACTATATTAAGTTCTTATGTGTTTTCACTGACAAAACTGTCTCGGGATCACCGAATTAATTTGCACGGTACTCATAGATTTGTGTTTGTTAATAAAACTGTCATGCTACCGTAGTCAATTCTTTTAGGATATACGAGTAATGGAACATTACATTTATATTTATGGGGCGGCACAAAAGGTGCTTTTAAAATAACTTTTTACCTAAACGACAAAGTTTTTAAAGGTTCAATCGGCTTTACATTGGCACAATTATGAAAAATACTGTGCTTTTTAGGTGCATGCGATGACATAAATATAATACTTCCCTCCGGATTCAGAAATAATGTCAACATGTTCAAATGCAACCCACCAACACACGATCCCTATTTTTAACCTAAAATAAAATAATACTAATTCATTACAGAAGTTCTTGTTCATGAATGACGAGATGTCTAGTTATGTATGGATACTTGCAGGGCAATAAACTGTTTCAGTGGTCACAATGAGTTGATTTAGGGATGGAACCTTATAATGAATTGTTTTACATGTTTATTTCATGCGTGTTAACTACTTATTGTTATAATAGCATACAGTTGAAAGTGTATCTGGACTTTACAGACAACCTTTATTGAGATGTGTATTTTATTTACCCTGTATAAAACAGTCATCTCCTTTAAGTTGGAGGAATCTAAAGGTCTTCTTTCAATGAACATTTTACTCTTAGTTAACTGTCTTTCAGTAAAGTAAAAGCTTGAATGACTTTTTCCAATGGAGATTTTGCACAGCTTCATTTGATATTGCTACATGTATACAGGGGACTATCCAGGGGATTTCCATGTTAAATTTCAGCATGTCATATAAGGGATTGATGTAGGAACTTTGACTTTGACACCCTGACTCAAAATTAACTTTTGAGTTTTCCTTTCTTTGAATCATCGTAGTATCTAAGCTAAAAGCAAGATGGAAAGTCACAATTTAAGAGAAACTGAGTCACGATCTAAAATACGTACTTGTTTGAAATTTCAGGGTATAACTGGTGAGCGAGTGGTCGGATTTTAAATATGATAAACAATAATTTGTTAGCGTAGAATTGAATCTCTTCTAGTCTGTGTGCAATTTCCATTTGAAGTGATAACTCTACTCAGTTTTTATTACTGCATTACTCAATTTTCGACATAAAATATTCAGAAAATTATTTGTTTGACGTTTATAATTTTTGTTTAACACTATACCAGTTTAAAATGATGTTTAAGTATCTTTATTACCATACTGTTAAGTCGAAAGGTTAATTCCACATCTACAATCTGAATTCCTCACCAAAATTTTCATTCAAAAAAAGTGTCACGAAATTTTAAAAGAGAAAGTCGTGCAGGTTGCCTAACATTTGAAATTGTTGACTTTATCTTACCCCTACATTCTTCAATCTGGTCTTCTTTCAAAATCAAAATGTGACCCTAATTGAGGAAGTGACATTCACTCTTGTGAAACTAGAGACAGAGAGAATTACCGAACTGGGAAACGCAGAACGATATTTCATGAACTATTGCTCTCTCACGCAGGAGTCCAACTAGTCTACCGGTTGTCAAATTATATTAAAAAGTTCCGAAATGCCAAAGGCGTTCAAAAGCTCATCTATCATGGTCGCAATGGTGTTTTACAGTACAGACGAGTTTATAGCACGTAACTGAGAGAACGCAGAACCCACCGACAATAGAAATAGAGTGGAACAATCGAATGAAGGGGAGAGGTTGAATGAACAAAATGTAGTTTTGAACGGGACTCCAATGTCAGAACGCATTAAATGTTTAGTGCAAATCCTTAATGATGGCTGCATATCATGTCCATATGTTTCAGCAATAAACTATTATTTATATTTTAAGATCCGACCACTCTAAACCAGCTACACCTTAAAATATCAAACCAGTACGAATTTTAAATTGTAACTGGGTAAAAATTATGAGATTTATTAATGGTCATTTTCTTTAATCATGCTTTTAGACTAAAGATGACTAAAGTCATGACTAAACAAAAGTAAACAGAAAATGTATATTGTACTCGTATCAAGGTGTATACGTATAAATTATTTAGACCAAATTCGAAGTTTCTACGTGGCGGGAATATAATATCCGTGTGGTCAGACATGGCGAAATTTAATATGGGAATCCCTAAGGTCGATAATATGATAACCGACCTGTGTACGTATTCAAAGAAAATATACATTGTTAAAATGTTAGATGAAAACAGTCAAAGTAAAACTTTGAATTTGTTCAACGTTTATATTGGTTAATATTTAACTACACTTTAATAGACGACTCAGCAGTGAAGGGAAAATGGTCTAAAAGCTATGGTTTTTTAGAAAGCGGTGACCACTAGTCAGCCGTAACATGACGGTAACTTTATCTAAGAAGTAAATGTTGTGTTTAAAGTAAGATAGCGTTTTCTAGAGAACGGTGACCGGTTCCATATGATTGCATTAGAAACAAAGGTCACCATAATACGAGTATAACTGTTGTAAAGAAATGGTGAACCGTTTTCTAGAAAACCATAGCTTTAAAGTTTTTTTACCCATTTCACTCTAGAAACTTCCAAGATAGGGTTTCCTAGAAAAGTGGTAAGGATTATTTACAACAGGTTAACAAATATATTCTTTTGCTTTTACTGAAATCATAAGGAAACGTCCTCCGTACTTTATTAGATACTTCTTGAATTAATAAATACACCGTACCCTGCTTTAACGGAAAATGATAAAAATCAATCCTTTTGAAAATTATGACATCCAATAATCAAATCCTGATGCAGAAACTTGCCAGGATTACTGTTTATTTTTAGTGGGGATAACAAGTTAAAACGGAATGTCGTGTTGTGAGTCTGATAAGTAAAGTTTAGATTTCCGGGAGGTTGAAACTCGTTTTACTTGTAAACAGAATTTTGACTGTTTATATTGTAGACTGATAAACGCAACCATAGCAGGAAAGGTTTTATAAGCTGACGTAATTTATCAAAAATAAGTGTGATATATTTATAAACGCTAAGTTACCTGGCAGCGATGAACTGAGCCTCCTTCAGCCCGTAGATATGGCAGTCACGTACATTGAGGTTTAGGCCAACTTGCCGTGTGCCTTGACGCACTGTCAACTCGTTGATGGTGAGGGGATCCAACATGGGCACCCTGTACTTGGGGTCACCTACAACACAGACATGCAATGTAGATGGACATATGTCACATACATTCAAATCTCTTTTCTTTCACCTAAGTGTCCATTTTTTAAGTGTACCTCTAATTTTAAACATGTTAACACATTTTGGCAACTTTACTAATATACAGGGTGGTTAGATATTGTTGGACACATTTTGGGATCAAGTGTGTAAAAGGCAAATCGACTCAAACTTTTAGGTATAGCAAATTTAAAAAATTTTGATTACTAACAAATAACAAAAATGGTTGGTACTCGTTCTTTTATAATAATTGTCGCAAGGAAACTAAATTATTTCCACTTGCTCTCCGGGGTTTGCAGCAAAGTTTGTAGTCTAAACTCAACCTCACACCACGTTTTTCTGAGTTTTGCTGGAGTTATGCTTCCAATAACCTCTCGGACTCTCTTAAGTTCCTCAATGTCTTGAACTTTATTTATTTGTGAACACTCTAACTTGACATTAACCAACATAATTCCTTATACTATTGCCTCCACGTTCCCCAGACATTACACTCTATCCCAAAATAAAGGTAAAAGAAAAAAGGTAAAGTTTGTCATGTTTGACGAGGTGAAGTTAGAATTTAAAAATCCTCTTTAACACTCAACTTCAACCTCACTTTATAACTGCTGGGATCGAACCCACGCCAGTGGAGTGATGATTTCCGGAGTCGTGCACGATTCCAACCCGCCACGGGTCCTCTAAATGTCCACAATATGTTTCCAACAATGAAACTATAGGAAAACTTCCAAACTAGCAATGTCAAAATGTATTGTCTTTCTTAGTTTAAAACAAGATTAAAAGCTTCCAGTTAGTTCAAAACATACCCCTTTTAAATGATTTTGTATACATAAGAGAAACTGTATTTGCATGAAGTCTTGTATTTATTGGAGGATCGGTACAATTTTGTATTTTTATGAACTTGTATTATAAGCACAAGAATTGATACTGCTTACCGCTGATAAAGGCAGGGATGGCCAGCTGTCCATTCCTCACTACACACTCGTTCAGCTTCGGGTCGTTTCTGCTGCACGCCGAAATGTACGACGCTGAAACAATAATCAACAATTACTTTCTCACATCAGATAGAATACATCAATACTCACAAAACTACGGTTACAATAGTAAATTTCTCAAAGCACAATTTACCTGGAATCAGATGAGCTCAGGTGATAACAACAAGTTAGATTGATCAATACATTAGCATCACATATCTTAGGAAAACACGTTAATTTAATACTTATCCTATGTATTTGCTCATTAAACGGCCTTGGCAACTAAGAAAAGTGGAATACATCGGAATAAAAGTGAATCCGTTTCTGATTAAGTGTCCTCACTGTTTTTCTCATTATAATTACTAAGCTGTTAACAAAATGTGCTTAAGATGCTTGTTTGTTCTTATAGTCCGGTTTACGTGTAGAAAAATGTGATCGGTGTGATACAGACATGAAATAAGTTTACCTGAGATTAGTTTTGAGCTATTAGTTTTTTATTTAGCAAATTTTGGAAATGGCGTGATTCAACATAGTTGTAGTGCGTGTTTCTAACTTTTTACCTCATTCCGGTGTGTTTTTACCCCGTTATAGTAAATTTGACAAGACATTGTGTTATACAGTATAATTCAACTAGAGCACTCATGTTCTCTTCAATTATAATTGCTTCAACTACGATAGTGACTGCTTTGTTTGACATGCTTTATGTTCATATTTTGTAAATCGTAAAATTGTTTACACTAGTTAAATTTGTACTTGCATACGAGACAACGGGCTAAAGGTCGAAACCATTCCGTAAAGTTAAATGTAAACATCTAACAGAACACTATGTACTACATCCTTGTAGTTTCTTAAACATCATCTCGAAAAGGGGTTTGGGAATGCATCTCTAACAAGTTGTAGTGGAGTGGCATTTGTTTTCCTCGTATGTACTGTGCACGTGAAATCTAACGCCAAGTGATGATAAGACAGCCAAAATGCTAACAACAGCAAGACGTTGGAGGCGAATTAAGACGATGACAATTCAAACTACGAGGAAGCAAAGCTAGACAATTAAGAAATTAGCAATTCAGTATAAGTATGGTGAAGATGGATGGATGTTGGATGGATCGTTGCGTAGGAAGCCTTGATAATTAAGTCACCTTGAGTACACATTATACTCACTAGCTTATTCACAACCACGTCTTTGTTGCATTTATTGCTCATACATGCTAATAAGTTGCGAATTGTTGTGAAATACCTAGCATTGCTTTAAGTGGACACTTCAACTGGTAGTATAGTCTGTAAACCTACTCGTAGGCTGTGCGGGGTAGGTTTTGTTTCATTATACTGTATACAAAAAGCCGTCAACGACAATAAATTATCATTTCACCTGATTTGGTCTGTAACAAAGTGTGTGAGGATATGAGTTTTCATCATTATGTTCAACTTATTAGCTATCAATTATTAGAGCTTATTTGTCTAAACATGATGTAACGGATGTTATGTGACATTAGTACGGAGTTATTTTTATTAAAAACACCTGCAGGGTGTTTAAACATGCACTTTTACATAGCGTGTTGCCGTTATTGAGTGTTTAATTATCTTTATTTGCCTACGAAATGCACGGGGTTATGGTAAAAATCAAAGTAAGCCAAAGACTAAGTTGGTTTGTTTTTACAAGCCCAAAAACCCAACTTCCTCGCCAAAATCTGTATTCTTCTTTCCATCTTCCTCACCGTTCATATTACTATGTAGTGTCTTTGATGTCAGGCTTTTTGAAGATTTACAGCTAGTGATGGTTAATTAGATATTAACCATGATAAAGGTAACTTTCTTCTACATTCAACTAAAAGATTAAGTAAAATGGTGATGTTTGCACAAATCCTACACAACATATTTATTTGCATAAGAAATGAATACTGCCATGGTGTATACGGTACTGTAGATGGCTTTGTTGTGCTCTCACCGCTTGTGAGTGCCAGTTTTCTTTGCCAGTTTTTCTAAACTAAGTAGTTAGGGATTTATCGAACACCCTATAGAGTGCAACACGAGTTCTTTGTAATCACGTTGCAAGGTTATTTGCAGTTTGAAGATTATTTGCATTTAAATTTTATAGTGAAGAAGTGTTACTACTATATTTATAGCTAAAGCGCGCTTAACGTGTTTCAAATTGTAGCCAGAACCGCGAGCAAAATGCAAGAAACTATATTAGAGCATAACGAAAACTCAATAATTATTACATAAGCGTCCAGATCACCACAGCAACGTTAGTACATACAGTAGGTAAATAAATATACAAGCGGTGCTCAGTACACCAGACACTCTGGCCTTTAAGTAGTTCGTGCTTAGTTTCAAGGTAAGCTGCTGACTGAACACTTTTCAGTATAAACAGGTTTACAAGACAGTCTGTAATAAAAGGTGGTTTATAATTCTTACATAAACGCACTGGAATGTCAAGACTTGTGGTTTGGACATCAAACGAGTACTGTGAGTCGATGAACTCTCATATATCTGTCAGTGGTTCCGTATTTGCGTGGTAAGTGGCAACACTGCAGCAGCTGAGCAGCAAACCTGTTCCCAGCTGATCTACCAATGTTACACAACAGCTGGCCAGTCACTGTGTCAGTTGGTAACCACATAACCTCAATTCTCCTCATTCGCATTCGCGCGCATGCGTCAGCGCGCGGCCGCGTGGGTTATGAGCTCGTGTATCCTCAACTTTATTCAAACTGAACTGGTCAAGGTTTCGACCACGTTTTGAAAATGGTGTGTGATTCTGATGAACTATTGACTGATTTAAAATTGTGTATATTAGGATAAGCTATTACTTTGTCCTAAGCATATATACTTTCTTCAAATCCTATTGTCCTACAAGTCCCAAATTTTCACCGCTCCCTCAGTGTACCTGTCAAGAGCTGTTCTTCACTAGGGGTGCCCCTGCTCAGCAGTGGGTGGGACCCCTACTTTCCACCATAATGATCAATGATTTGGAGCTAAATAGAAGAACTTTACTCTTTGCACATGAACCACCCTGATGACCCGGTTTGGATCATCTTCGGATAGAAACGGATTACTCCTTCAATAACCTCGATTAGGCAAATGACTGGTTCACTATAAACCGTCTGAAACTAAATGAATATAAAACACAATTATTACTTTGCTAATTAAAGAAACAAGAAGCAGAAGTTGCTTTGAAGCTGTTTGGATTTTGGACAGACCCCTAGTTAGGCCCGTATGTGTCAGACTTTCACGTGTAAACTTAACTATCTTCTAAGAAAACAAAGACCAGTTCTTCCAAAGTAGTGTCTAATAATAATTTACCGTGTAGTGTTCTACTGTCACATCATGTATAGATTCTGTAGATTCTGAAGGTCATTGTAGTCTTGCAGGAAAGGGGCATTAAGAATAATATCTCACTCCGATGACCTCGACCACTATAGGCCTTTATGTAAGGGTTTGGGCATTATGACTGTAGTAAGTCAATACGTGTATGTAACTCTGTGCTTACTAATGGAAGATGTGAGAAAATTCATGAAGAGAGAAGAAATTCACAGCCATAGAACGAGATATGCAGAAGAATTTGGACATCCCACGTTGTCGTTATAGCTTCACGAAAAAGGGGTAGCCTTGCTCTGTAATAAGAATATTCAACACGTTGCCCGCTAGAGTTCGAGACACTAGTAAATCCAGGGGACTAGTCCCTGACTAGTTGATAAGGGACGAGTCAGTAAGTAGGCCGCTGTACTATTTGCGGGAGCTGCAGGAAAAGCCGACACTGTGACAAAACTTATCCTCCACCATTTTGTAAATGAAAGATTTTTAGTATATTACTTATGAAGTGTATAAGAGGTTTCGGTCAGCGTGAACGAGACAAGAATAAAGTAAGAGGCATTTTTATGTCCAAGAAAATTGTGCCCAGCGTTTTGCAGCGTCAAAAACTGCTGAGCTTCGATACAAAAGTCCAGACAAACAGAACAGGGAGAAAGACGCTGAAGATAATACCAAATTTTGTTTTACTTTAACGTATTAAGTTTTTAATTTTAGCGTTTAGTAATTTTCTTATTTAAGGCTGCGCTAAAAAAAATGCTCAACTACAATAGGTCAATAGGTCTGCTGAGGGCGCAGTATCATGACAAGTTTCATGTGACATAATTTTAAGGTTATACTCGTATGATAAGGGTTCTTTATTTGTAACTCATAAAGGTGTAAGTATGCACCTCTTTATGCGAATACATGACAGCCAAAATGCGTAATTGGACAAGAATCACGGCAATGTACTTTTGGGCTCTTTGAAGCAAAAAGTCTTCATAAAAACCATCATTTTGGTGGATTCATGCAAATACAGAAGTCGATCATGGAGGTCATGAGGTAAAGATCAGATTTACCTAATCACAAATTCCTGCTTCGCCGCTGTTTTCAATCCTTCTTGAAGACTTATGTAACTGTTTGCGCAAACTGTGTTGATTTGTAAGTGAAAAGATGTCGGAATGACCCCATTGTAATGTCTCAATGTAATTATATAACTCAATATGACTATTGAGCTCACGATATTCACTTTAGATTTGTCTCAATTTCGAATATATTTTTGAGCAGTGATCCAAAACTTTGGCATTTTATACTTTTGATTTTTCTAACAGCTTGGTACAAAAAGGCGAATGTATTAAAACCGTATAAACTGTTACTTTAATTAACAGGTTTTTATGGAGATATTCCAATCAGTAAAACTGCTAGCGGTACAAACCGGATGACGGAGCCAGCAATTGCATAGTTTTATCGGTGTTCACTATAGAGAACTAAAATTAGACAAATACACAATACAAAACTTACGCTTGGCTGAGTTGTGCAGTTTTGTAGTATATCTTCATAATTTGTCAAAAAAGTCTGGTCCGTAAATATTGCGTAGGTTTCACACTTGTGGGTAAAATATTGCTCGCACAAAAATCATTGATCCCTCCTAAATCCCCAAGGAGAGCTAGGCTTCCATGCTTTAGCTAGCAGTGCACGAAATTGCCTACTTGTTATGTTTTTACTTCTCATTATTTTTACAGACGCCTTGAAGGTGTTTAGGTAATGAATGTCTCGTTAAAGAACTAACAGACGTGTTTGCGAGTAGCCAAGCGCCGCCAGCAGACAGGGAAGTCGGCCGGGTCCAAGGCCAGAAGATTCTCTAACACAAAATAAATAAATATAATGCCCAGAAAGGGTTACAACACGTCTTGTCGACCTTGTAGGTCCTGTGACCTTGCATGTGTAGAGTTATCATCAATCTCATCCTTCCGACATCCATGACACGAGACCCGGGAACCAGACCTGGGCACGTGACGCACGTCTTCAGTTCTTCAACCAATAACAATATTACCGGTGCATCCCTTTATTCATAAATACAATTTAATACTGTATATTAAATAGTCTATCGCTTTTGAAAACATCTCATTATTCCACAAAAACGACAATTATAAACTAAAAGAAAAAAGTTAAAAATAGTTTTAATATTTGGACAGTCCTGAATAGCTGAAGCTAAAGATTGTTTATTACTAATCAATCACTAGAACCCTCCTCTCTTCCCTTGGTAGAACTACCCCTGCATCTTTGTTGTGGGGTCAGTCTCAGTGGTCACCTCAGAGAAAGGCTGCATTTTGTACACTTAAAAAAACATAACCTTGAAGAAAAACACGCTTTATTCGCGTGTCGGAAAACTCCTCTAGTTACCAAATGTATCATTATATTATTGTAAATACTATTTTTAAATGTGAAAATGGGCCGCTGTAAAACCTTGCATTGAAGCGTCGCCACACAGCTGAAGCAGATCCTCAAATATTTTCAAACGAGCAACCAACTGATATTGAAAACATGCGTGGATTTTAATGCGGTAATTCCGTGTGCACCGATTCACGTAGCACTACAGTTTATACAATTTTATCAGTATATGTAAGTATATTCAGTACAAAAACGTTCAATTTTAACTTTGTTATCCGTAAATTGAAGGTTTTAAAACGCTCTTAAAACAATTGTTTTAAATTAATTTTACCTTTTGAAAATAATGCAGTTTTGCCGCCATTTCGAAACGACTAAATGAATTTGTGTAATTGTTTGTGTATTGATGGACACCTTTAAATACAAGTTAATTACCGATTTCATTAAAATCGGACTACTCATACCGTGGTTATAGCGAAATATCAATTTTGAAACGATAAATTGAATTTGTATAATTTTTAGCATATCGATTAATTACGTTTAAATACATAAACTACATTTAAATACAATTTATTTTCAATTTGATGAAAGTTAAATGAATTGTACTAATTTGTTGCATTATTAAACCCGCTTTTTGGCTAAAACATCCCTCCAAAAAGTGGGTTCTGTTAATTTATTTTGCTGGCTCACAAACGTGGACGAGATTCCTTGGTACAAAAAAACATTGTTTTGAAAGATCAAACACCCTTTTTATAGAGTTGATACACTAAGAGGCATAATTACATTTGTATAACCATAAAAGTTTAAAAAATGTTCAAAACGTGTTCTGGGGGTCAGGATTTTATTTGCTCATTTTATGGTCCCGAGCCTGGGTCATGACCTGGGTTGATGCCATGAACATCTAATTTTTCAAACACTAATTTGTATTTAAGAAGAGGTTACCAGTAGTATAGTGCGAACTTTGTAAAAAAAACTTCAAACATTACAGCTGAAAATTCGTTTGGGAATGTAAATATCTCACATTCCGCTGGTTGTTAGTACATTGTAACAGGATTATTGTTTGAATGTTACAAATTCTTGTCTAGAGGACGTACTTTATTTGAAGGAAACACAATAAACCAAAGATATTGCGTCAAAACTCTGACATTAACGAACGATGCAAAGGGAGAAACGTAATCTGTAACATCCATAAATTATTGTGTAATATTCCGAGGACGAAGATGAAACTCCAGAGTTTATCGTTCGTAGCCAATGAATTCTACAGTTCATTTCAGCCTCTTCTTCACAGTACATTGAAAACGATATTCACGTGAATATATTCTGAATAACTCTTACATTGATAGTAATATCAGAAAAGCCACTAAAATATATAAGTTTTACCAAAGTAAGACAATTTAAGAATCACTAAACCAATATTTAATTTTTTATTTGTGAAGCCTTTTCACAAGCAAAGCGGTCATCTTCAGATACTATCTGCTAATCGAAAGGCCTCATACTATTTTTTAAATATTTGTTTCATTATTTTAAAATGGTTTTACATCATCAGTCCAATATTAGAGCTTATTCTTCATGGGTTGTACTCCCGAACAAGTGTGTTTACACTGCACTCAACTACAGGACGTTTTAAATTATTCATCAGGTTTTGAACTCCGTATTGACATAACATATATTGTGCTGAAAGCATACCTCTGGAAAAAATCTCTTTAAACTGTTTTTTGATATCACATCAGCTTTCAGAAAGCCGTTAATTCCGTATTACGCCGATGTTTTACAAAAGCGTACCTCAGCCCTTAAGCTCTTAATTTCAAGGTCGTATTAAAACCCATGTCAGGCCTTTGTAGTAAGTAATGACAAATGTGGTGTTGATTATAAATACAGATTTTGTATGTAAAGGCTTTCTTCGATAAACGAAGATGTTAAAAGCATTGCTCTGGGTTGAAAGTGTATCGAATATATTAATAAAACAATGGTATGGAGGAGATTGAGTAATCCACTACATCACAACTCCTATCTACCTCAATGTCACATTCAGATCTCGATACCCCAATGTTGACCTCAGCTGGGGTGGAAACGATCAGTGAAAGTTAACTCAACTTAACTTAAAACTAAGATAAATCAATAAAACCATTAATGGTTCAATCCAAATGCTTTTTTACAAAATAAGTCCAGAGTTTTTTTAGACTGAAACTAACTAATTTCAAATACATGTAATTAATGATTAACCATTAATACAACACTTACGAAGCTTGAGCGCTGATGTCGCGAAGACACAAGTGGTGAGCAGGATTAGGACACTACAGGCGACCATGGCGGCAGTAGACTGACCACTGACCAGCAACACTCACCTGCTCACCACTCACCCCACCACCACCACCACTCACCACCAATACAACACTTACGGAGCTTGAGCGCTGATGTCGCGAAGACACAAGTGGTGAGCAGGATTAGGACACTACAGGCGACCATGGCGGCAGTAGACTGACCACTGACCAGCAACACTCACCTGCTCACCACTCACCCCACCACCACCACCACCACCACTCACCACCAATACAACACTTACGAGCTTGAGCGCTGATGTCGCGAAGACACAAGTGGTGAGCAGGATTAGGACACTACAGGCGACCATGGCGGCAGTAGACTGACCACTGACCACCAACACTCACCACCACCACTCACCACCAATACAACACTTACGGAGCTTGAGCGCTGATGTCGTGAAGACACAAGTGGTGAGCAGGATTAGGACACTACAGGCGACCATGGCGGCAGTAGACTGACCACTGACCAGCAACACTCACCACCACCACTCACCACCAATACAACACTTACGGAGCTTGAGCGCTGATGTCGTGAAGACACAAGTGGTGAGCAGGATTAGGACACTACAGGCGACCATGGCGGCAGTAGACTGACCACTGACCAGCAACACTCACCTGCTCACCACTCACCCCACCACCACCACCACTCACCACCAATACAACACTTACGGAGCTTGAGCGCTGATGTCGCGAAGACACAAGAAGACACAAGTGGTGAGCAGGATTAGGACACTACAGGCGACCATGGCGGCAGTAGACTGACCACTGACCAGCAACACTCACCTGCTCACCACTCACCCCACCACCACCACCACTCACCACCAATACAACACTTACGGAGCTTGAGCGCTGATGTCGTGAAGACACAAGTGGTGAGCAGGATTAGGACACTACAGGCGACCATGGCGGCAGTAGACTGACCACTGACCAGCAACACTCACCTGCTCACCACTCACCCCACCACCACCACCACTCACCACCAATACAACACTTACGGAGCTTGAGCGCTGATGTCGCGAAGACACAAGTGGTGAGCAGGATTAGGACACTACATCAATACAATTTTTCTGTGTTGATGTCAATGGCACCAACTATACTACCGCACATCTTTAGTTCTTACATACATTTGTACAACTTACATGTGGAGGCCAGTTGCTTCCCATAAACTGTAAGAAACACAATTCCAATCGTATGGCAGAAACTTCACCATCCAGCAGCTTAATTTTCTCAATATACAGGGTGATTCTAAAATAGGGCACGAATTTCAGGAGTGGGTTCCTTATGCAAAAACAATGAAAAAAGTTCCTATAAACATGGGTCCTAAAATTCTTCGTTACTCCGGTAGCCGCCATTTTGTATTTTTTACTTAAAAATCTTCAGAACAGTTAGACCGATTGCATTCAAACTTGGTATATATCATATGTATATATCATATGTGTTATGTGTCACAAGGTCAATTTAAGAAAAATAACTACTTCATAAAACCTTACAGAAACAAAATGGCGCTGTTTAAATTTTTCAAATTAAAATACCATAAAAATGGCGCATAATACAAAAATTATATAAGAATAAAAAAGTTGTATTTTTTAATTTTACATAAAGGTACAAACTCATTTTTCCGAATTTTACATTAATACTTTCACTTTTTGCGTCCTTTTACAACTGGTACATTACCAGTTGATCTATGATGTTCACATCTTATAAGTGAATATCATATTAACGTATCATTTTAAAATCAGTAAAAAGAAGAAGAAACGGACTTTTCCAGCCACTTTTGGAGAAAAGCTACTCCTAACGTTTCGGGCAGTTAAAAACTCCACCCATCTTCAGAGGACTACACTAATATAGGAACTACATTTAGTTATATATCCGTAAGTGGCCGGATAAGTCTGTTTCTTCTTCTTTTTACTAAATTGCTCACCGCCACTATTATGAACTATCAAACTAACATATATAACATGTACAGTCACTCTGTATTGATTTAAAAGTTTTAACTTAATTTGGTTTACCATTGACATTGATACTTAAGTGTAGACTAACAATGATTGGGATGAAAATTATCTTCTGATCAAAACCATCCTTATTTCTTAATTGTTATGGAGAATTAAAACTGTACACTTAATAACATTGAGATTTATTAAAAATATTAATACAAAACATTTTATAGTTAATTTTAAAAATTTACAAAGAAGATATTATTTACAAAGTTTTAAATTCAGGCATATTCTTGTCATTAATACCGCCATCCATACTCTTGTCTTCTTGATGTGTGAGTTCTTTGAAAGAGGCTAGGACCAAAACCAAAACCATTAGGAGAGCCGTATCCTGTTCTGGAATTTCCGTAAGGAGAGCCAAATCCTCCTGTAGGATATTGGTAGCTCCCAGGCCTAAAACCAGTACTCTGATCTTCATAAGTATAGCTGCTTTCAGAACTATAGCCTTCAGTTGGATTGTGTAGCATTGGCCAGCCTGAAACAAACAAAATACAGAAATGTTAAAATATTTGTAAAACTCTGTTTAAATGTTTCCCAGCATTCAACATGGTTTTTTATTAACATGAAAATTACATTTGTTTACATGTAAATTGCAAAGTGCCCATGGGCACTCCACACAGTGATGGTGTTGAACAACTCTGAGGCCTTTGACATTTTTTCAGGTAGCTTGGTCGAATTCAACCTGTGAATAAACAATACACAACTTCTTTATTGCATTTTCTCAGTGGCAGTTCGCCAGGTGTAGGGAGTGAAGAGTCACTTCACAAATGATTTAGAGGGGAAAAGTTTAACTTTAACATTTAATAAATCCGTTTCCAATGTCTGTGGGATCACATATCAACGACGACAGGGAGTGCGATACAACAAGCTCAATAGCAACAATTGATGGTTGCCTCGATAGTCGCAGTCACCCAAGGCTAATAACACTGCTGGTAGGTTTTGTTTTCAGACAATTATACGTCTAAATTTTGATGGTTTTGGAATAAGAAAATTAAAACAACACCAAACAGTACACTCGTCTTGAGATTTTACAAGTAACTTGGGACCGATCCTGCGACATTACGAGAGAAGGGCTTTCTCCTATTCTGTTCCCTTCTGAAGGAGGAAAACTGCCTGCTCGTTCGTGATTCGGCCACCGTCACATTGTGACAGCACCAATGACCTTTAAAGAAGTTTAAAAACAACCTCAAGGCGTTTTTAAAGGAAGTTTAAATAACTATAAAGTGAAAAACAGACCCACCAAAAAGCAAACACCATCCAGCAGTCTACCTAAATTTTAATTGTTGAAACTACCGGAAAAGGGAAATCCAACGTAAAATGATGAAAGTTTTCTAGAAATACTCAATTTTAAGCTGAACTCACTAGCATAGTTGTTAAGATTTCAATGGAAAATAGATTCTCAGAAATATCAAGCCTTCCAGCTTGCAAATCATCATGTAATCCTACAGTAAACAGTTCAATAGAAAGTTCAATTTAATAATGAAGTAAACATTGTTGAGTCAAATGATTGATAGAGTAATTGGGAGTTTGATTTACCAATTTGATTTTGTCGTGTTTATATTTTCACTATACAATTAAGCTAAATACCGAAGTGCACATTCTAGTTCTGTTTTTTTGGACATCTACAAGGCAGTAATTAGGGCTTGGGACGGTTCTGTACAGTTTTTCAAGCAGAAGTATACGCAATCCTAGAATGTGTGCAGTCAGAGCTCTCAAAAGGAACCAGGAACAAGCATATACTGTATAATATTTTCCGAGAGCCAAGCCGCTCTTCAAGCACTTGACTGTGTAACCACCACCTCCAGACTTGTCTGGCAGTGCTTACAGGCACAGAAGATTCCCTCCAGTCTGAATAACGTTCAACTTGAGTGGATCCCAGGACATCGGGGTTTTACTGGGAATGAGAAAGCTGACCTGCTTGCAAGGAAGGGAGCACTGTCCCCATTTGTAGGTCCAGAACCAGCTGTCGGGGTCAGCCCTTCTTTGATCAAGGAGCCGGCGCTTTCAGAACATAGGCAAACATGGCAACATATTCCAGGCCAAACAATGGCCAAATTTCTAATCAAAGGCCCATCTAGGGCCTTAACTGACTCTTAGTTAGACTAAGCCGACAGGACATTAGGCTAACCATCGCATACATAACTGGACAAGGGCACTTCGGGAACCACTTAGCAAGGATAGGTCTCCATACAGGAGACACCTTTGCAGACTATGTGAGCTCTATAGAGTCCGCCGACATATCTTGACAGACTGTGATTCCCTAGAGGCAAGGAGAGGACCACTTGGGGTCTTTGGTGGCAGGAAATCAAACCCTCTGAGCTGGAAGATCCTGAGCTTTGTAAGTGAACAAGGATCGGACTACCTGAGTGAGAGAAACAGGAGTTAGCACAATAAACCTTTGGCGTGTATGCAGTCCGGAACTGCATCTCCAATTAAATCTAATCTACTTGTAAAATCTCGAGACAAGTGTACTGTTTAGTGTTGTTTTAATTTTTTTATTCCAAAACCATCAAAATTTAGACGTATAATTGTCTGAAAACAAAAACCTACCAGCAGTGATATTAGCCTTGGGTGACTGCGTGTTTATTTTGGCAACACTCTAGTATTTGGATGACATAAGGCTACTATCTTGTTGGAAATTTAATTCTACATCGAAATAGTGCTATTTAAGTCCTAATTTAGTATGAAATAGTGTTTTTACCACCCAATTTACAAAACAAGTCCACAGGTTTTAGAGATTTTTTAAGGTTTTCAACTTTTTTTATATAGAAATATTAGTCCGATCAAAATGATATTTTAATGGGACCACTATGGAGTTAAAATCTATCAATCAACGCAAAATGGGTGTAAAACGATGGCCACGTTCAAAAGTTATTCGTGAACAGACATAAAAAATTAAAATTGCCGCAGGTCAACTTATATAACCTTCTCGTTTCTCTGAAGTCGGTTAAAAATAACATAAAATCTCTCTGCATAACTAGCCAAGAAGATTAAGTTTTTCCATGAGAACATCAACCTTAAAACTTACAAATAAAACTTATTTTATGAGTTCTATTCATAGATTTACAGTCACAATAAGATCAAATAAGTCCCAAATGAATTTACACTGACACTCATTTCTGTTTTTTGAAAGTTTCAAAAATAATTTGCAAATTTAACTCACAGTTATCAATACAAGCAGCTTCATGGCAACAACCATCCTCTGTGTAGTTAAAATCTACATACGGTAAAATTTATTTAAAAGAAAACAGTGGATTAATTTTGGGAGATTGATAGATTTGGTTATATTTAAAATTGTGTAAAATTCTGATTGGTTCCGTTGATAATATTTTTCAATTAATGTAACCTAAATATTTCCGTTCAATGCTGAGCCAATCAACTCAGTTTCCAGAATACCGTATCGTTATATACCTGTAATGGTGCAGATTACATAGTCAATGAGAGTTCCAATGAAAGTGTTTGTGTAGAGACAGCCGGCGAGAATGCCCGCTAGGTGCCCCATGAACGAAGCATTAGGAACCAGCATGTGGATAGCTAGCAACTCGGCCCAGGCTGCATACTTAGACGGCAGTGGTATCCCCATGATGTACGCAGTACCTGGCCCAGTCTCAGCTGTCGTGATCACTTTCAGCGCAAACAGCACACCTGTGGACAACAGCTTTATCAAAAACAACCTATTACCTGTACATACCGTGCACAACATGGGGGTATTCCAATGCATTCCCTTCAAACCCTCCAGTAAGGGCTTAAAAAGTAACTCTTGCACTCTTGCCATTTTCACCTTAGGCCTGCACAACATTTAGTAGTCACAGAAATATTGTTTTCGATTCACAGGGAGTAGTTTTCTTCCTGAAGTGGCCGGAAAAGTCTGGTTTTCTAATTAAATTGATCTCCGCCACTATTATGAATTTTAAATCTAGCATTCCTCATAACCTGCAACACTTCATTTATCTGATGTGGATTTGATTATCAAATACCTAAAAGCTTTTGTCAGTTATAAATATGAGAAAATAACAGGACCCATTTTCAAAAATGAATAATCGGTTTCAATGCAGGAATTTTTTATCTTTATTGTAAATTAAGCTAAGGATCAAACCAGCCTAAATAGTAAGTTTGTGCATCTGCATAAAACAAAGGTATATTCAAAATAAATCATTTAAATGATGATCTAATAAAAAATAAATACTTTTTAAGTAAAAGATTGTTTTTCTCAATTGTGAGACCTTCCATTATTAGAAATAAACTTTTTTTGGCATCCGCCAGATTCAACAGTGAGCAACCTAAAATATTATTTTACTAAATTGCATACAAGTTTCACCCTTTGCGGTCTCATTTTATTTTTAAATTTTCGTTAAAAGCCTCCCGTATGGGTTGCCCTGTCCCTGTAAGCAAAATTTCAGCAAAACCGCTCTCTGTTACGGTTTGTTACCAGTCATAGTACCACTCTTCTAAGCTCGGGGATTTAGCGCCTCCCTAAGCTCAAAAGTGTCACTCGCCGCCTCACTGGATTTGATGAGCCATTTTCTCTTCAGTGATACTCAGCGGGTCATTGTGGCCCTCGCACCCGGAATGATCCAATGACTAGCATTACACCGTACCAGAGCGCACCTGGGTGGAATTCGAACCCACGCTGTGACAGACAGGGACCAACTGTCCGTCACTATAACCACTAAACCACCGGGCTGTTTGTCGTGGGCTGTTAAACTCATACGTGAGTTGGCGTCTGAGGGGAGATAGTGGTAGTTTCAGTGTTCTCTGCTAGGTGCCGTTAAAGTGTAGTGTTGTCCTTATAAATCAGAGACTGTTTCAACCGCAACCTATACTGGACATCCGGAAGCGTTCAAAGGGAAATAGCGTTTGTCAACTTATACTCCACACGCGACCTCATAGGGTTAAAGTCAATAAAGTAATACACAACACATTGGTTAAAAAATAGAACCTTTATAACATGCTTTAAGAGTCGTCCTTGCACCATAATACCACTACCTGCTTTGAACTTGAAAGATTATCCATCCCATAATAAAGAATTTTCAAAATAATTAGAAGAATTAGAACTAATAAACAAGAAGATGTCAAAGGTTCTGTAGTGTTTGAATTTGCTAAAGAGCTGGAAAAAGCTACCCAGGCTTGTCAACATGGGATTTTCCAAATTTCTCACCAATAGACTCAACCCCTCATTCGTTATCCGCCACAACCAACATTTTTGGTCTCAGATTAACCGCCTGCAAGGAATGTTTTGCTTTTGTACTCTGTTAGTTGTTTTCAGTTTGCAGTATGGCTACCAACGTGTGGTCTATACAGTGATCTAGGTGTATAAAGAAAATACCTGCAATGACAGAAAACTATGTACATAGCAAGCTGAGTGTGATGAGCAGAACCGGACGAGGTCGGGGCATCCCAGCCGTGAAAAACCTGTTTCTAGGTAAGTATCGCTACATCTCCATAGGATTTAGAGGCTACCACAAAAAGGTATTCTTAAGTGTTTGGAATTAATAAAAGTTGTAATCTTACCTGAAAACCCAATTGCACAGGACTTCATCATTGAATAGTCATCTAGAAATTCACTTCCAAATTTTCCAAGAGCGACGTAAAAAGAATTAGTCATTACTACTAAGAATACTAGCAGGATCAAGAAGTTCGAGCTGCCATATCTTTTTTCAAGAGTTCTGCCTTTTATAATGAAGGATATCATGTTATAGTATAGATGCATGTCGTCTCCATGTTCAAATGTAGAAAATATAAATCGGCGATAATCCTTGGTTCTGAGAACTTTATCAGCACTGATACAAACATCCCATTTACTCCACGGAACATTTATCACACCCAGATAGAGCAACACCTGCAACACATTTTACTTCTGTAGGATTAATGAACGTAGAATTTGCTACTTACAATCATTATCACAATTCATATAGTTATTTAGCACTATGGCCGTTTCAGAGTTAACTCCATTGACAGGTGCTGAGTATCATAACACAAATCATCTTGAACAATAACACAAGCACAAAATCTTCTAATCTTCATTTTGTTTTGTCAAATTAAAAAAAAACTAATTATTAAAACACAAAAGCACACACGATGAAATAGGTATAGGTAGCGGTCAAGCACATATACGCTCCAATGAACTCGCCTGGTTCTTATACTTGTTTCATCAAGTGTGCTTCAGCATTCTCAGGTATCACCTGTTTAGACAACGGTCTCAATTTGGAACCTCTTTATTCATACCAAAAATGGGTGAGCATGCTCACTGGTCAAATGTGCGGAGACATTCGAAATTGGATATGTTGAGGATGGTCGATTATAAGGTTATTAATTCCATTGTGAGCATGTTCCTGAGCAGACTATACTCTAAACATTGTTCATACTACTAATGTTTTAATTTTTCTCAGACAATAGACACTTACAATGCATATTGACGCTTAAGTCTGCTGTCTAGTTTGAATGAATTATCATTGAACATGAGGTGGAGGCGGATATGAGTAACAGTTTTGTACATACAAATGCAAAACATGCCCAACATGTAATTTTGGAGAAATTTGTCATAAAGTAATTTATTGATCATGTAAATACAACAAATGGTTACTGTAAATTGCACTATAGAAATACCAATTAAATTTGTACTAAAAATAATTTGTCGATAAATAGATTATCCGTTATTAGTATTGCATTGATAAGTTAACATGGGTTGCGGTATATTGAAAAATGTTGCCATTCCTTCCCATAAGGGTAGTTGTTGGTTTCTTCTATCCTTCGGTGAGCTTAGATCTTAACCTAAAATCCTATTGTGCACACTAAATTACTAAGTAAAAGAAGTTCAAAACTTACATAACAATCAACCTTGTCCATATAGGCATGACAATAGTAAAATAACATAATGTAACTTTGGGAATGGTTCCTATCCCCACATTAAACATTTCTGAAAGTAACAGTATTACTCCCAGCTCTAAGCCTGGTTGTCTTCTGTTTCCTGGCCGCATCGTGATGGCAAATGCTTTTTACACGGTTTATGCTGTTAATACTTAAAAGATGTTGTGTTCTCTTCTTATAGCAAGTTTCATTCAGAGGCCCTAGAAAGACAGTATAACTCCCAGCTCTAAGCCTCCTGTTTCCTGGTCAACCTAGGCTCTAAAAGATGTTGTGTTCTCTTCTTATTTTCATTCGAATAGTCCTAACCTTCTCACAATTTTTATTTGTAGATAAAATAAAATTAAACCTATGGACTGTTTAGTTTAACTATTATATTCACAATTCACACCTATACCATAAGTTTATACAACAAACAAACATGTTGCACTGAGTTATAAAGAATGATGCAATGAATGACAATCTAAACAAAATAGAGCAGACGACAAAATAAAAGTATGCACTTTTTCCCCAAAAAGGTGCTGGAAGTCAGCTGACTCTCACCAAGTCGTGGTCCAATAAAAGTTCCTCAATACCAGAGATAACTAACACGTAAAATACCATAAACAAAAGTTGATATCGACTGATTTTATTAATTTTAAATGTATTATATTCTAGAGTTATTCCATATACTGATAAGTGATGACAGTGGGGATTTTTAAATTAAAGGCGATGGTACAAAATTAGAGGCAATTGATAATATTAAAAAGAGATTGCTAGGCTGTTACGGGACTGGGTTTCAGAAATCGGCATTACCTTGAACGACGACAACGTTGGAAGACTTTAATTTAAATCTTCCGGCTCACACCGTGTCAAAACTTCATAATTAGCCTAAAATATTTCGGTCTCGCGGTGGAGTATCATCTAATTCAGTCACTGATTGGTGGAAGAACTAGATTATAGTTGTGACACTGGCCGCGAAAGCCTAAGGAAGACTTGTCACCAGAGTGCTCGTGCGTCTAAATTAGATTGATTGGAGATAAGTTCGAGACCCCGCAAGGCAACTTCTGTGTGGCTTATTGTGTTCTCCGGGTATATGATCTCCTAGGGGATACCTATGACTTTAACGAGCTTCAGGATTTGCAGTTTGCTCCCCAGTGCATGATCCAGAACATGCCTCTGGGCCCGGCATCGGTCCCCAAAGATTCCTCTTCTTCTAGACTCTAAGGGATCACACTCCAGGAGCAAATATCTGGCAGTCTCCTCATAATTTAACAGCTTTAATTTCCATAATTTTAGATCATAATACTGTATTACCTTTCCGGTCAAAACGCTTTCTTATATTTTATCAGTGAGCAATCAACAAGGCCTTATACAGTTTGCAATAGTTTTCTGGAGGTTGCAAAATCAATTTATAATAATTAGTTGGGCCGATGAACATTATTTTTAAAATTTTTACTGTATATCTATTGTTTTTATTTAAATCATCTACTGGAACAATTTTAGCAGTGTACATATTTTTCTTTCACCGAGTTTTAAACACTTTTAAAGGCTTAACACCTTTACATTTTTTCCGAGTGTACCTATCAAAAATTATGTTTTGGCGTTCTATTAACTTAACAATTAATTATTTTGAATGATTGCTCTCATTATTATATTTTATTAAGAAAATTGTTGAACAGTGTTGCCATATTCACTTATACTGTAATCATAATAATATAATTATTAAATTATTTTCTTTGGTCAAATCATAAAAAATGACAATAGGCCAGACTAATGGATTTTTGTCTGTAATATGGATTACCTGAAAACGTTAAAATTATACCAACAAATATATTTTAAGTATAACATCTGCAAGACGGTACAAAGTGTAAAATTTTGTATTAAACTGGGCAAGTAACGAACACTTCACGTACACAAGGAAACTTGCACACCGCACAAATAAACTAAATTTAATCAAGCCCGCTTTGAAACGAGTCTGATATTGCTACGTTCAAAGCGTGGGATGAGGTGTTCATTACCAGACAAGACATCGATCAAATTATGCTCACAAAGTGTTTCCCAAGACATCGTCTTGATATTACAGTCATTTCCCTCGAGTTCACTGCTCTGCTCACGCGTATATTTCACCATCACCAAACAATATAAAATCTTCAGAACAAATTCTTCACAACAAAGAAAAGAAATTTATTTTCCAGTAATGGTGTTTCTTCAGTCAGTAAAACATAACAAGTTTTAACCAAGCACTGGTCCCATTAAAATGTATGTTACTTTTAGTGCTAGCTTTTTAGCCATGGTTTTTCAGGTTGGGTTTATGTGCATTAGGTCTTTTCTAGATTTTCACTTTAGACATTTTCGTTAACCAAGCACTATCGAAAACTAAGAAAACTATCGAGTGCTTGGCGTTCTAAAATAGAAAATCGCATCACTTTTTTGTATTTTGCTAAATTGTTGGCTGCCATTTAACAGAGAAAACTGTTGTGTAGGTTTTAGGCCGGTAAACGAAGCGTAGGAAATATTTTTGAGAATAACGTTGATGGTTTTTAATTATTAAGGCCTTTAAAATGAGGAGTCACAAAATATGGGCTTTAATGCCAAATATCGGACATATTCCCCTAGCGCCTATTTGGTGTGGTGTCCGGGGGGGTTAAACCCTAATAAAAAACGTGTGCCAAAGTGCGTGCATGAATACTGACACCTGTTTAAAGTTAAGGTATTCAGAGGAAAGGGGATTTTGAAATGGTCTGTATTATTTGTAGGAATTTTAGGCTACTTCTGTTAATAATAACAGTTTTAATTTAAATTTTGCCTGCTATGTATGTTTTAAATTAGTTTTCTTATAACTAATTTATTGAATTCCGCCTTTATCAAGTTATTGACGTACCAGATATCCGCAAAGAAAGAAAGGTACGCAGACAAACAAAACGCGTTTCAGTTCACCAGAGAGGTTCACTTATTTCATTCGCTCATATTACTATGGGTTTAACATATTTTTTCTACAAAAGTGGTCACCCTGATTACGTTGTCAAGTTTGCTTCAATGTGACTGGTTAATGAAACGTGTTCATGACAACACAATGAAGTGATCAGGTATCAGGGAGGCAGAGGTGGGCAAGGGAAGGCATGTTCAGTGTTCAGGGCTGAGCAGGTTTTGCCTGCCTTGGCTGGGCTCGGGTTTTTGTTAGCTTCAACCTGAGTCTGGCTCCATTACATCCTTGTTTTGTCAACCAAACCCGTCCTTTTGAGATTGCCGTGCTCTCGTTATCAACTGTGTCTTTGTTAATGTGAGATTCATCTAAATGAATCAAAGGTTAATTGGGGTTTTCTGGAAGAAGTATACGTTGATGATACTGTTTTTTGCTACGTTCGGCCGAATATTGTGCGTCATTAAGATAATAAAACAATATGTTAGTCTTCAACAAAAGGAATCTAGGAAAAATGGGTTTCGGGTAGGTATATTATGAGTAAATAAAGTAAAGCGAGTGCATTAGGTTTTTTTTACACATTTTTAATGTAGGAACTTCAGTTTTACACACTGTAAATATTCACTATAGGTATATTTACAATTTCAGTAACTTATAGCATTACAACAATACATACATGTCGGTATTCATACATGTTTACAATTTTCATTAATAGAGCAGCACATTGAGCTAATTCAGAAGCTGCTACACTTTAGTAAAATGTATATGTCAAGTCTGCCACTCAAAAATCAGCCAATTTAATTTCATACAAAATTTGCTACGCACGGAGCAAACTTCACATATGTATCAAGGTAGCAGGTGTACTAAAGTAGCTGAGTGTGGCTGCTCTTCACAGCTTTCGATATCTATACGTATTTCGTAATGTTGACTCGGAATCTGGCTGGGGTAATTCAGATTTTTTGAATAGAAATGGTCCTTAGTGTGTGGAGGGTGGAAACAAGGGGTTTGACCCAATTCCTATATTTCTTTTTTAGTAAATATTTATTAGTAAATATCAACGGATTTGTTTGAAACTCGACACATAGTTGTATACCATTAACAAAGACCCTACTGCGGGGGCACAATATATGGATTTGAGGGGGTTAATGGGGGGCAGGCTGACAAATATCTCGCCGCCTTCCTCGATGGACATTATTGATCAAGATAATTATGGTAATACATATTTTTTCATGTCACGTATATAAAATAAGTACGGTAAAAGTTGTGAAGCTATAAAAATTATTAATGACAATAATATGATCACGGAACCTTTTCTAAACAGATTAATGTGAAAATACTTGTACCCTTTTAAACCCGAGAGTTACGGCCGCGAATTTTGAAACTGAATTTCAATGACGTTCTCGGGGTACCCTTGAGTCGCTGCCGAGGACTTCAAAACTATCGATGGAAATTATTTTTTCTTTTTAATTGCGTGGTGGCGACTCCGGAAAGCATCGGTGGACCACTTCAGAGAATGCGTACCACAAAAGCGTCGGTGGAAAATCTGGCTCTGAGTTTTGAAAATATCGGGCTCGAAAATCTCGGTGAAAGATGCGGAAATGTAGAAGTGTTGAAAGTATCAACGGCAAATCTTGGGGTTTAAACACCTTGGCGGCACACAAGGCGTCATGTCAATACGTAAAGAGTTCTGAAAGCATCGGCGGCAAGATGAAGTTTGGGCAGCGAAAGATTGCTCCGGGATTTTCACAAAACTGAATAAAAATAAGTTTTATTTGTAATTTTACTGACATTTACCGCGTTTTAAATTGTCCACTCTTAGCAGCCACTTATTCCACTTGATCAGAAATAACAGCTCTGAACTCATGAGAAATGGGTTAAAAGAGAAAAACAAACAAATTAATTTGGGCATTTATCATTGTTGGCTTTTAAGTGAATCCCTATAAAATCACTTAAATTTGTTTACAATTAGATGTTCTGTACAACAATTCAAGTATACCTCGTACTGTGCTTATGACCAGTAACAAAACTATTGTTCTAATATTTTATATAACATACAGAATTAACCATGACCTATTGATTGTACTGAAGGTGAAATTTATCTGTTAAAGGTCTGTATTGGTTAAAACGGTTTGAATAACTACATGCTATTATATTGGTTACTTTAGTGGATTTTTGGGTTTCTCACACGAACTTTTCTTCTGAGTAGAGTTCAAGAAGTCCATTTAAATATTATTTTCCCTGGAACACCGAACGACTTCTTTATGAGCTATTTCCATTGAATGTCACTTATCACCATAAACACTTATGTACCATCACACTACAATGTTGGTTTATGGCTAGAGTTGTGTGGAGGTCTCGAGCAAGTGCTTGGACGGCGAGTAGACCAACAGTCAGTGTCATGAACGGTAACAGCTGTAGTTGACCCTGGTCACACAGGGGGTGAGAGAGGCACACGCCAGCAACGTCACTACTGCCCCCACCAGCAACCACACAGACCACGACAGTCTACAGTGACCTGAACACAGAGTAACAACTTACTATACTGAATCTAAATAACACTTTCATTCTGCTTCCAACATATGAAAGGCTTTGACATCAAGGATAGAATTCTTACCCTTTCATGGATTATTTTCCTTCATTTTCAGACTGGCGATACTATCAAGGAGAGTAAAACCTGCCGGTCTTGAATATACAGGGTTTTCATAAAAGGGTGCCACAAACTTTGGGGTTGGGTTTAAGAGAAAATTAAGAATAACGTTTGTCTAAAAGCGCTAAGTTTACCAGATATCCGCCATTTTGTTCACTAATTATTTTTATCTCCCACTCCAATTAAGGGTTTTGCTCAAACTTAATTTATATTTGTATCTAAGTAAGACCATATTTGGAAAAAAAATAGCCAGATCTAACTTACCACTTTATGTTATTTTTAGGGCATTTTGGTGTTACACCCTATTAAAGAAACGTTATCCTTAATCTTTATTTTGGCCCAAAAAACCAAACCCAAAAGTTTGTGACACCCTTTTATGAACACTCTGTATATAGCGGTATTAAGTACAAAAAAATCATTCGAGCACTACTTTCTACCTTATAGTAACATTTAGTGACTAGTCGCAAGGACCAATCAAGGGACCATCACCTAAAATCTTGCCTAGTACAAAAAAACCTCGGTATATACAGTAAACGTGTTTTGGACATGCCGAGGGTCTCCTAGACATATCTAGTAGACCGGTTCTAAGCCTAGATTGGTAATTTAGCATTACTGCTCTAACGGGTTAATAATTTCAACAAGTTGAATACAAAATATGACTTGTGCTGCAGTAGTTAAGTTATGTCGTTAGATTATTGAAGATGGAACAGGTTCTTCATGATAACCAAAGATAATACCCGTGGTTGAGCGAGTCGTTTACACATACTTGGATAAATGTTAATTGTTGCTGAAGTTAGATGACAGAAGGTTGGTACGGTGTGTGTGAAACTTCAACGTATTGAGCTTAGCTTGATCGATTATATCAATAACAGTATAATATTTCTTAATGATGGATTCGTGATAACAATGGAAATTGATACAGTAAGTAGATTCCAAGACAAACGAAATGTCTTATTGATGAACGTTCTGTTTAGTTAATTGATTCAACTGATCGATGTCCTGCCATACCTATGCTGTAGATGTAGGCGGACGATCCACAACAATCCCTGATCTCTCGGTTGTCCCAGCCAAGAGGGTAGACCACTAGCCCAGCACACACCAGCATTCCTGATAGTAAATAGTTACACTGTTAGCTGTAAAACATACCTAAACAACCAGAAGCTATCCATGGTATAGGAAGCTCACTCTTATTGGAAATCACTTAAATTTAAGAGAAATCTACAAATATTCCAATAATGTCAAAATTTATTAGCCTGAGGCCTTTCAAACACCAAGTGTTCATCTTCAGAGGCACATCAAAGCTGAAGGCTAATAAATTTTACATTATTGGAATATTTGCAGATTTCTCTTACATTTATATAACCAGAAGCTATGTTTAATGTGTATTTTAAAACTAAGAACTCATGGTGCCTTGACATGAATGGTTCGAGTTCATTATCAACAACGAACTAATGTGTCCATGGAAACCATGTAGTAAAAGTATTGCACGTTGACTACACAATTCAAACACAACAACTTGAATATTTGTTTTCATAATAGCAAAACATAGGATAGGATATCGACTCAAGAAGAAATGAAACGCAAAAAGTAATAATTATGTTGATTTACGAAAGGCTCAGAGTTGTGTGTTAATAAAGTGTTGCGTATTTGTATGTAAATTATGTAACAGAACCAGGAATAAATTTGTACGGGTCTTCAGATTTATTTCAGATAAGAATATGAAATTCTTTTCCTTCAATTACGGCATTTTCCAAAACCATTAAAACAATAATTTGAATTTATTAGAAACTTAACCATACCACCAGAAACTTACAGTTTGAATTTAATAATGATAAATTTTACTCTTTTAAATTCCAAAAATAAATTTATATATTTTCAATAATTTTATTAGAAATCAAGACAACGCCAACTAGGAAAGAGGTTTAATACGTCTTCATATTTTAGAAATCAAATGAAATTCATAGTTATAAAACATAGGAACATTGGCATAATATCTAGTAATAATATGCACAATAGGGTTTGTACTTTTCAGTTAAAAAGTCAAGCACAGTTTGTGTTTTCAATCATGATTTCATTTTGTTTAATGTGTGCAATTAAACATTGAGACGCACAAAAGCCTGTTGATTGACCACAAAATAGGCGTGTCCACTGCATTTGCGATACATTACATCATCATACAATAACAATATATTGCATTTTCCTACACCATTGTTCAAAGTTCTTTCAAACTAATTTGAGTAAGAAAACCACTACTCACTTTGAATTCCAACAAACTAAAATCAACTAAATGGACATTACAAGTAAATCTGTAAAATGTAATAGGACAATTGTCGTTATTTTATTAAAATGAAGCACACATTGACAAGGCTAAGTAATGAATGGGCTGTGGTTGACTGTTGCAGTAGATGGGAGACAATGCTCGGAGGTCAGGTGGGTCTATGTTCGTGACATTGTTGTCACCACAGAGAATGGGCTATCATGAAGTGTGGTAGATAATAGGGTAGTTTAGGTTCTATTCGCTGCTAGTAAATGTTTAGAGTTTTAATGGTCTTACTAGTGGTTTACTTTGTTTTATTTTAAATATTTGTTTATATTTGTTTTTGTTTAGTTACCTTTTTGTATGTGCAGCTTTGTCAACACAAAGTTTTGTATATGACAAAGAACAATTATTATTAAATAAATGTTTTTTGTTAAAGTTAAAGGACTTTGTAGGACTTTATACAAACATGACTTTGTTTAAGTTTTGTTTTGACTATTTTAAAACAACTAATTATTGAGTATTTAATCTTGGAAATAAATTTACTTACTATCAAAAGCAGATTCTACCAATCCAATTTCAACATATTTCAGTTAACAATTCAACATGGCATCAAACGCACGATTAAGTTGAGTTATAAAGATTACTAAAAAGTATCTTCAGTTAAAGTAGAAAAGATGCCTTGAAGTTGATGCTTCATCTGAGTTTGAATGTTGATTAAGCTTTAGAAAATTCTGGTTGTTGGATGATTCGTATTCAAGAGCAGATCAGTTGCTTGAAAATATTGCACACATTTTGACCATTTGGAAATAATATTGTCCTTGCGGTTTTCCTGGTGATGCTTTTTGAAGTTAGTTACTCCAATAGCAGAGAATTTTGCTCTAAATTTTGAATCAGGTTTTTAGGATCAAAGTTTAAGTAATAAAACAATAATTTTACCTTCAACAATGGACACATTATTTTAGATCCCTTAATACACAAGTGTGTGCTGCACCTGATATAAGAAGATGGTTCTGAAAAGGAACATAGACTGCTGATGGTTGATGGATTAAAGGAATTGTTGAAGCAATTATTTATGTTGTAAGGTCTTGAAGAGAATACAGTAAATATTAACTCTGGCAAAATATATGACGTGGATGTTTAAATACGATTTGTTTAACATAGTCCATACAACTGGCAAAAAAAATATAATAGAGACTGTTTAAGGTTTTGACCATGACACTATTTCTACCAATCCAAGCCACGACCACAAAAACCTCTTCATCTGCCAGCACATCCAAGACATATGAGAACAGTCCCTTAATAAACAAGTGTGTGCTGCACCTGATATAAGCAGACTGCCTGCCACCAGTCCATACAACTGGCAGAGACTGCTAGGGATGTCTCGCCACCTGCACACATAACATACGACATTAAAGCCGGCCACTCGCTATCAGCCTTTTCCCAGGTCAAGATCCCGAACTAAGCAGGGAGAATGGAGCTTGCCTGAGAGTGTGTGCGCTCTGAATAAGACTGCGAGCGGTCTCTCGAGGTGGTCTTAAATGCCATCTTCTCCGTGCTCAGTCCGACAGTGACGTATTGCACCTTAATGCAGCCCTGATTGCCGTTCCAAGAGCCAACCTGGAACCCGCCGTTAGCACTGCATGCACTCTGCATGTAAAAGATGAAGAATTGCAAAGAATCTTTCACAGATAGCGCTTGCCTCCTTGCTCGCGATAAACTCCAATTCAACAACTTGTTCAGAGCTCAGACCCGTACACTTTCAGGCAAACTCCCTTTCATTTTCCCCCTACTACCTGCTTGGGTGGGACTGAATTGACTTTACACTGAATCCATGGTTTAACGTATGGACTATTTTATTTGATAAAATATTTAATATCTGATAAATAAATAAAAATTATCAACACAAACATTTTGTATTTTGCATAATTTGTATTGACAGTCCTGTTTTTCTTATTTCTGCGCTGCTGGCGTAACTATTTGTAACTTATTTTAGTTCACTCATTAGAATAATTGTTTTAAAGTACATTTTCTTAGAACAAATTCGCTGGTGATAATTTCCATAAGAAGATCCAAGAAGTTAATCCCACTTGTAGTAGTACTTTCTTTTAGGGTTTACATTTTTTTCTTTCAAAATTAAATTGATGTAATGGTGATAAATTTCAAACTTTAATTTTAATTTGACCTTCAATTACTACAGCTTTAAAAAAGTGAAAGTAAGTATTTTAAAAATATTTAAAATAAAATACGGCCAATATACGGGGTAAGGTTTAAATCCCCCTACATTAACTTTTGAAAAAGGAAATCTATTTTAAAACCCTTTAGGGGAGATTTTTACATAATTCTGAAGTTTGTTTTGACGTACTTTGCAACACCCAACCCCACCCAAAATCCCCACCAAACTTAGAGTTTTGCCATGATGACGTCTTGCTTACCTGGAGTACCTCGCGCACTGCATGACGATGTCCACGGAGCCCTGGGGTCCGAGCCTGGGGTAGTTGCAACGGCGGAAGCTGCTCAGATATGCGTCGACTCGCCCGAGTATCCTGCCCTGCACACGTCACCCAACACACTCGATAGTTAGACACTCCCTACAGTTCGACACCTTCCAAGTTCACTTGATGATTGCAAAAATTACAGAACAATGCAGATTTAAAGGATTTTGTATGCAAGCTATGTTGTACTGTAAAATTTATTTGTCTTACTTTGTAAACACTTTTATTGAATAAACCTTTTTTAGTGGCATTTCAAGGTTTATCTTTGATGCAATCCTATGTATGCTGGATTGTTCGACACCCCTTCGATAGTCGAACTATCGAGTTTCTACAGTAGTAGTTATTTTATTCGATCTCTTCAAAAAAAAAACCAACGGTAAAAATTTAGTAAAGTTAAAAAATATGACCTGTTTTTTGTAACGTTGTGTTATTTAATTGTAATTTAACAATATATACACTTGATGATTGAAAAAAATTGCCAAGCAGAAACTTTTAATTTGTTCAAACGTTCGCCAGCATCTGACGATCGATACATTTGACTATCAGGTCCAATTCCGACATTGAATGATTACTACGGTTTCCGGCGTCCAAATGAACAATATAGCATTGACCCAGGGCTAGAGTGACAAATCAACTAAACCCTTGTTCGGGTTCCTGGCTTACCTGTAGCCAGTAAGGGAGGTAGAAGCCAGAGCAGGAGAGGAGGGCTGCAGTGACGGACAGCAAGGCCCACAAGTAGCCGACACCCGTCAGTGTACCCATAGACACCTCACCTACACAAACTGCTCGCAATAACACCGTTATCCAAGTAGTTATTTACTAAACAAAACAATAACATTTTGCTTTCAATAATCATACATTGAGCATTACATTCATACTGCCATGTTTGCATACAATAGTTCCGAGTTTCCTATTGAAACTATACAGCAACTGTGAATGACAAACAATTGGTGGGATTTACAACGATGTCAGTTAAACTTATTGGAAACAAAGCGTTTAATAATTTCTATGCCAAATGTTGGAGCGTCAATATATTACAAAGCTGAAAATTATTGATTTATTGATTTCGTAGTTTAATTCAATTTAAATACTAATTTAACAGCAAGGACTTATGAATAAATTAGATCTCTCATTTCATTTAGTTTCGTTTCCATTCATGGGGAGGATAGTTTACACAAAAACGTTGGTAGTGTACAGAGAACAAATGGGGAAACATCTTTTTCCCCTTTCATTTTTAGTCTTTCATGTTCTAAAACTGCATTTCTAAATTGTTTCGATAAAACTTAACATAAAAATTTATGTAACCGTAACTAAAATATGTATTACAAATTAAAAAAGACCGGCCAGCCAAAAAATTGGTTTCGTTAGCAGTTAGCAGGTCTGGCAAATTGGATTTTGTTGATTTTCAATACACATGTTAGTTTTAGTAAAATTAGCACTAATTTCACCAGAATCGTATCATAAATACACTGTTATTGTCTTAGACCTTATTTTGGGGAAAACTCCTTACCCCCAAAGGGCATTTCCCGTGGACCAATTTTTCTGGTTATCTTAATCTAAGATTCGCAAAAGGAACACATGTACTAAATTGACGAATGTGACCTGTAGAGTGGCCTCACATAACAAAAAATGTTAAATTGCAAATAACAAGTTTTGCCATTTAACGCAATAGGTGTGGGTAAGCCCAAAACTGCACAATGTTTTGTTCTGCTGCCTTTTGTTCTGTATGGTGATAGAAATGAACAGCTCTATTCCCTATGGAAATTCGCCAATAACAATAATACTCGTACCTGATGACGATATATCCGGAGGCGAGAGATATCACTGAAGCGCTGAACACATGAAGACTAACTGCTGAGTGCTGAGACTAACGCAGCTTCAGGGGGTGGTTAGGAGGTTAACAGCTGATATCACCCCTCCCTCTCCACCTATCAACCCCCACCCTACCACACACACAACACCTGCCTGACACTCTCATGTCACGCTCAGTTTACATCGATACTGACACCCATTGTGGTAATATCATCACTTATGTAATGAGCGTATTGTTAACCTGTCCACCAGTATTGTTGTTCTGTCCTAATTAATATAACATTTGTTTGGACATATTGTGAAATATCTTTTCATTTTCAATTGTACGGTTTGTGTTCTCCAATGTTACAAGTTCGAAAACATGATTACATTGTTTTTCTTTATTCGGTTCATTTAAGGGTTTTAGTTAAAGGTGAAATTCGTCTTGTTGGATAAAAAATGTTAGTTCACTATGCTCTCTCCCTTTCTTAAGCGCATGGGCTAGCGCTTAGATCTTCACTTTGGTGATACCAACACCAAAGACCAAGCTGGTGCATATAATTGGCCAAATATCTGCTTTGCCATTTAGTTTGAAAGTACTACAGAACCATACAACGATTAAGAAACGATGCAATAGTGTAATCAAACATACATTTACTTTGCTATCATATAGTTGGTCTGGTTTTAACTATCACTCGATATAGCAATGCTACACAATTCCAAAGACGTGGAGCAACCATCGATAAAAAAGGTCTTCACCCTTTCTCATGTTCTAAAAATGCAGGAATATATTTAAGACATGCTGAAGTCAATACCATAATTAAGAAAGCATTGATTAGTGCAGACTTTACAGCACAATTGGAGCCTTTTGGATTTGATTGACATGACGGAAAGAAACCTGGCGGCGCCACAGTCATTCCGTGAAAGATGGGGAGATGTTTAGTCTGGGACTTGACATATGACACCTATGCCAAGAGTTACATACAACAAACAAGACACCTTGCTGGAGCAGCAGCAGAGGCAGCAGTTCAAAGAAAACATCAACTGTACTCAAGGATAAAGGAAAGTTGAATTGATGAGGTCTTTGTGGCTGTGGAAACTGCAGGAGTGATGTGTGAAGAGGGAAGAGAGTGACTTCATGAAATAGGGACTCAATTAATACTTGGAATGATTTTTTATAAATAAATTATATTTTTTTAAATCTTTATTTACGAGTATAGGTAAACAGTAATATTTTTATTCTTAAAAGAAATGTAAAAGTTTTCGCTGAAAAATAAATTAAATAACCATGATCCTATGATTGTAATGTGTACAGTGTAACTAGATATAGTATTTGAACTTCATCTCGTCAATTAAATTTGTTATGTTATATAAAAAATATTCAATCACTTGAACGATTGGTTACTAACTGCTCTGATTCCACGGTCCATGTTCGTAACATGTGTTGCAAATAAATATTTAACTAGAAAGGGAACGATCTAAACTTGTAAAATCGGAGTGAAAGTAAAGATGGGGGAATGTTAGCAGGTTCTCCTGGGAAAGAGTATTTTATTTCTGGCAGAAGTGCGCATCCGGGCTTATCAATAATGCGTGCTGCATCACCGCCCCGGCAGGCGCAGCCGGGTGAATTATAGACACTGAACACAACACAACATTTCACATACTTAGCAGATCACACGTGTTGCAACTCTACTTGGTAGCTCATCACTCCGTAGTCGTGGTGCGGGTTCGATCACCGCACTTGACTTTGCGTCAACGCTAGGTAAAGGTCGAGGTTGAGTGGTGGAGACTCCACTCCGGACTCAACTCCCATTGCGGGTTGTTTGTTTTTACTAATCCTCGTTTAGCCTTTTAAATCCGAAATTAAATGTATTGCAGGTCAAATTTAGTTACATATTAATACAAGAATTGAAAAAACTGAGAAGCAACCTTTAAACATTTATTTTAACAACTACCGGTTCGGGAATTAACCCATCTTCCTGGTGGTACAAAGCATCACAAATTTCCTACAAAAATGCTTAACTTTGTATACAAACAAAAGTATAAATTAACAAGATAAATAAATATTTACATAAGAAAAAAAATCAAAATTATTTAGTGAACAACGAGCCTGGAGCGTTTCAAAATTTCCCGGGTCTCATATAGTATCAAGACCAACAACAACTAATATTATTCTTTATTTAATTTGAATCATTTTATACTTCGTAACATGTGTTAATTAGTTTAAAATCATTGTTTCCTTCAGTTGCTGAGAGTCTCTGACGATGAATGCCATGCATTTGAAAGGCCTCAGGATTAAACGATTTTGATTCTTTATTAGACAGTTAAGACAGTTTGTTTTTTAAATTTCTAAAATGGAGTGTTTATACAAACTTTGATTGTGAAATATATAAAAGTCCTGGCAACCAGACTAAACGTTAAGTGTTTAGTTGAACCCACCATCCCACTGCGTCTAATAATAAGTACATAAGGGTAGAAGTCTTGTACTAAAACACAGATATATACAAATATGAAGTAAGCGCTGTGTTAGAAGAAGGGAAATACAAAGTTCAAGATCTTTGCACTTTGCTTCGGCGCTATTTGCCCCATTAGTAAAGGTCAAAATGGTCTTGTCAAGTTTGATTGCATTTTCATCGCTCTCAATATTTTGATTTATTTTGTGACGAGTTTATGAAATATTCCCTTAAAATAAGGTCCCCAGTATCAGAAATTAATAGCGAGATACGGTGCAGCCCCAAAACTATCTAAGTTTCAAATCCCAAACTTCTGATACGTCGGAAGTTTGCATTTGAATTGTTATATCGAGTAATTAATATACTACATTTATTCTATATTACTTTGGTGTTTTCTTTCAAAACCTGAAGATGGCAGAATACAGTCTGAGTAGATAGAGTATGTACAAACTGCGGGTTTCGTTGATATCGGTTTGTACAATATCACTGCGGAGATTCACAATGTCGCTGGGGCTTGTATACTTGTCTCTCGCTTGGCATTTCCCTCACTTATTGCATTTCTATCTCCTTCCGCTTCTTTATTGTTTCCGTTACAAACATCAACAATTTACAGATAACTAGCGAAACTAACTGAAGCTAGCTGTATTTTAATTTTATTCAAGCTCCATCTAGTTTATACAGTTTATATACAATAATCACCGATATACTTCAACTTGATATCAATCCCGCTACATTCCTCTTCCTGATATGTCACTTAATTCGCTCGTCTTTCTCGCTGCTCTTTCGCTCGTTGCGCTTGCCTATATAACATTGCATTCGCTTTGCTCGTAGTTCTTGGCCGTAACGTGTTCATTCAAAATATATGTTTTATGACATTTTATCTACATTATTGTTCTACCTTTCACCATATAATCTTTTGTTGGGTTAGTTATCTTTAGAGTTATGAAGTAAATTAAATCCAAATCGTTATCCAAAACTGATTATTTGGAACATTATTGTTTGGGTTTTTGAAAGAAAAAAAGAACTACTGTGCAGAAATAGAAAAAGAAATAGTAAAACAGTCTGTATGTATTTCCCAGTATACCTAATGCAAATGTCTATTATAAAACTCTATTAATCATTCAATGAGATACAACCAATAATATTGTACCAATATACTAAAATATATTGTCATATACAAATTATTGGTATATACACATACACACACATGGGCGGAAATCAAATGTTGGTAGAAACTATCGTTCAGTGTCAAAAGACCTCTAAACTAATTTTAGAAAACCCATATTAGAATTCCATAAAGTGTTGATCACATTAAGTAGATTCAATTTAAGTTTGCAGAATAAGAGTAAAAACCTGTATCAGTATTCAGGGGGTGTCCCTGACTCACTAAATATGCATTGCTCTGGCCCCGTGTGGGGTTAGGCTGGGCTGTGTGCCTTCCCGCAGTAGGAAGTAAACACTTTGTAGATAGAAGAGCTGAGAGTGATGATATGTGTATGTGACACGAACCCAACAACAAGTCTTACTTATCCGTAATATCATAATTAGTTTCAATGTTAACATTATATGTGTACATCGACTACTTTTACCTGTTTCGCAACCGAAAACAAATTTGAGAGGAATTACACCAACAAAAAAAACTTGCTTTTAATGGAACATGAGAACACGTCTTGGTTAACGTTTCTTGTTCACATACACCAGGGAATATCTTAATTATGTTTACTTCCGTAAATATAGTTTACCTATAAATTATGTGTATAATATGCTGATTTATGTACATAGTACATATTTGTACTTTTAATATATCATATGGCGTAAGAGTATACGCCATCTCATAAAAGATATGTACATATTACAAACACGGTTTATTTAAACTAACCCACAAAAATCTTACAAATATTTTATACTTTGAATTGGGTTTTACAGCTTGAGATGTTCTTCTACAAAATAATTCTGAAACACTTGCAACGTGCAGAAGATTGAGATTAATCGAAAGGAAAGGCAATTAACTGTGATTAATAACACAAGTTCAACATCAAACGCTGTCTTCTTTGTTTTCTTCAAAAATGTAACAGGGGTTGAAAACAACAGCGGTTCAAAGCCCAAGCAAAACACTTATCTCATTATCTTTATTCAGCCTCATCGTTTGGGCTTTTGATAGTTAAACGAAAAATAGTAGTAATGTTTACTCATCAAACTATACAATTTGTTACTAACTTCGACGGTTTTAAAGTAGTCTCAAACGCATAACGAGCTAGATATAAGCAAGTAAAGCTGGTAAGTTATTTAATAACGCCCTGTATTTTGCCAGAATTGTTCTTTATTTGTAATGTATGTTAGGATAAAAGATCTATTTTGATTCCAAAACACTGTAGAGTAACCACATAGAACAGTCTTGTTACTCCGCATTGCTAATTATAGTAATTGTTTAAAAGGTTTCATTAGATCCAATTTTGCTAAAAAGATCACAAACACTTATAGGTACTTTAACGGTTAGTTTAATATCAGTTCCTAAAATTACTATCTCATACATAAGTTTGAATGTAAAACATATTTATTTAGTAAACTGTTGTTAATCTTATACGCGTAATATATATATACTATTTGTATAATTTACTTTGCAGAAAGTATCCCTGCAAAGGTAAGGACGTCTAGCTTACAATAAATATCAAATAAGCAGGGTTGGACTTTCTCATGCATTTTTAAGAAGACTGGTCCTTTTCGTGACAAGTAACATAAAGAAGATCCTAACAGCTTTCTCCGTAGGTTCACACCTATCACTTATGTAGCTCAAGTACATTAAGCAAAGCCAAGAAATCGAATATTATAAATAATTAGATATTTTATAGTTTCTCAAAGAAGCAACTAACATTGTAAACGTATTTTACGTAGCTTGATAGTATACATTACGTGGTTATAGATTGTATAATGGTTCTCACCTATAAATGCTTATTATAAAATTTGTGAACTCTTTTAAAAAACTTTGGAAATAGTCCCTTGTGTAGTTATAAGCATAGTAAAAATTTGATATGAGTTACTTATTTTAAAGTTGAGTTAAACTATAAAAAATTGAACACGAAGGTTTTATATTTAAAACAAATACACTGCTGTTACCACTTACGTAAAATGCTAGACCATTGAAAATAATATTTGCCTTACATTATTTGCTTAAATTGGTGAGAGCACTTCTCATCTTTGCAGAGAACTCTTTACGGAGTACTTCTTCGAACTTTGCTGCACTTATATCTTGTTGCAGAAGTCTACTCCTGCGGAAAGAACCAGTTTTAAAGGAGACAAGTTCACAGATGTGTAATTCTTGTATATTCTTGAACATAGAGCCAGTCCTGATCCTGTTGGGCCCTCGTAGTAAAAACGACCAGAGGAAAAATAAGATGTTGGATTGTTGTAACATGTTAATTGGTTATTAACTAAAATAAATAATGTTTTAAGTTAGTTCGTCAAATAACTTTTAGTTGAACTAAACTTGTTTGTTGCCAGAGAGTATGTTTGGAATGTACACTGTACAGTACGCCTAGTGTATAGTAAGGATATTGCATGTTCTGATTACAGATGACACGACACGTTCATCAGTGCTGCGATCTAGCGGCGGTGATGATCTAAAGTACAACCGGATTACGTTGATCAGCTGCCGCACAACATGCTCTGCCTGCTGATTCCTCTGCATTCAGCCTATGCTGTATTGACGTAGAATGCTTCATTCATCGTTATTCATCGGAAACAAATTAACGTTCAAGAATTTAATTTTGCACTCACAATGATCCTCACGTAAAATACTTTGTATATGTCAAGTCAGGTTTTCCCAGCTATATTTTAATATATCACTTCTATTTACTGTATCTATCCCTTTAACCGGTCTCAATTATCATTTCTCCACTCACCCTATTCCCTTTTTCTAGTAAAATTTCAATCCAAATTTGATACATAATGCGTCAAGAAAGAAGAAAACTGTGCATCAAGTGTTGTGAAATTAGTAAGTAAAATAAATTAAAATTATACATCACAATAATTATAATTATACTATCCAAAAATGAAACACCATTATAAAGTCCACGTTTATTATTTTATTCCTTATATCTGTTATTTTGGTCACTGGAATCCTCAACTGGGGTAGGAGTTTCCCCGGAAAGCTGTTTTAATTATACAATGTGAATGATATGTTTAATTTTAATGATTATTGCATGAATACCATAAAATAAAAACGATGAAAGTCCGTACAATCTTTCAATTGATGGTGGCCAAAAAACGATGTTTCGCTATAATTGCGGAATGAGTAGTTTCCTTTGTTGTATGTTCTAAAAGTTGCAGTAACACATAACATAAATCTGAGGACAAAGCGAGACTGAGGGCGAGTGAACACCTCGTAACGCCGTGACCGAAGCATGAATAGCTGAGGCCAAAGGCCAAAACCAACTGCGAGTGAAGCGCGAACATGTAAAGACCTGGGATAATACAGGAACCGAGGCCAAAGGCCGAAACAAACTGCGAGTGAAGCGAACATGTAAGTAACGCCCGGGATAATACAGGAGGCAAAGCTGAGGCCGAAGGCCGAAAAGGCTGTGGGCGAAGCGAATCAAAGTAACAAATTGCAAAGGAAATTCACCCCACTCACGCCAGCGATGGCTTAGCTGCGTGGCCTCTTTTTGTCGTTGTAAGGCTAATTTGAAACAAAATAATCTAAAAGTGTGTTGAAATAAGAGGAAGAATCAAAGAACTTACAACTAGAGGCTGACAGCTGATGTGATATTGCACAACAAAGACCTGCGTTATCAATTATTTGTGCATCTTGTGTAACAACCTAACTTGGGTCACGAGTGAGTGCTCTATAATAGATCAGCTCTGGGCCTCAGACACAGTATGTTAACATCCTCTGCATTCTGATCCCAGGTCTTTTTGTCCATTCTCGTGTCATTCAACTCCCCACTTCATGTAAAATATAACACCAGGAATATTACTCTTTCTATGTCTGTGTTATTGTCTAGAACAATCAAGAAGCATTTTCAAGATTAATTGTTTGATTTGTTTGAATGCAAAGCTAACCGAACGGCCTCGTAACCCCTATGGAAATAAGGAAATTCGCTTCACTCATGCCAGCGGCGCTTTAGCGCTTAGCTGCGTGTCAGCCTGGTTCTACTTTAAGCAAGTTCTATTCAGATAAGTGCTCAGGTTTGTAGGAGAAGAACACAGTTAAAGAATAGCGAAGTTTTAAATGTTAAAAGAGTTGCACTCCATAGTTCTCCATTGTATAGTTGCACTCTACTGTTTAGTAACACAATCTATGAAAGTCAGGATATTAAGACTGACGTCAGGTAACGACACCTACGCCTACAGAGAAAAGCGTTCCTTTGTTTAATTAACTAATTAATTTTGAATACAAACATTTTGATTGAAATTACTGGACTTAATTAACTGTGTTATTAACATTTTTGTCCAGCATTTATACTAGATTGAAAATTGCTGTTGAAAATGTGTTTAAGCCCCTTAAACTTTATTTATTTATAACACCGGGTGTCCACAAAGTCCTGGACGGATAGAAAAGTAAATTACTACGGGTTTTCGCTGGTAATAGTAGATGTTTTATACATCATTAAACAGCTGATTTCTTTAAGTTTTACTTACATAGATTGGTAGCATTTGTACTCTAATCCATTTGTTAATTAAACAACAATTACTGATTCACTGTCAAATCTTCAAAATGACAACAAAACAAGAAACAGTTCAACGTGTTCTTTGGTTTTATGAATCCAACTCTCCAATAACAGTTCAGAGACTTTTAAGAAGACGATTTAGAAGATATCCACCAGCCACTAATACCATCCAAAGTAGTTTTGGGTAGTTTTTCAACAAGGTGGGGCGCCACAAGGCATTGGTCGACACAAGTTAGAGACTATCTAGACGAAACCTTTCCCAAGCGCTGGATTGGCCGTGGTGGACCAACATCCTGGCCTCCCCGCTCACCTGACATCACACCCTTGGACTTTTTTGAGGCTACATAAAATATTTTGTGTATGCTTCTTCTATTCCAGCCATGCTCACCTTAAGGACATTAATCACTGAAGCAATGTCGACAGTAACAAGAGACATGTTATCGAACACTTGGAGAGACATAGAATTTCGCCTTGATCTTCTTCGGGCCACCAATGAGGCGCACGTGGAGGTATGCTGATAATGTTTGATATGTAAATAAAGGTTTATTAGTCACTTAATCATGTAAATAAAAGTGCAAATATCTGACATCATTGGTTTTCATTTTATAACATTTTATAATACGTCAAGGACTTTGTGGACACCCGGTATTAAATCGGTTCACTTGTTTTCAAACACCACAATATTGTCCTTGTTAGAGTATGTTAATCTAGTCTAAATCTTACACAGTGGAAGGTAAAGTTATATAAATACAGAAGCAGGATTTGATTAGTGGTTTTCTACACAATACGCACGTTTAAGCCAGAGTTTGGCTCATTCGTCACACTGAATACAAACAAGTCCTTGCTCACACATTGCTGGCTTTTCAACCAGCTCTAATTATCCTATTTACAGGACTTGTAATAGAAACACCACAGAAGTTCAAAGCAATCAAGTTGTAACCCTAATTCTGTTAGACCAAAACCAATTCTATTGTAAATTTCTAGCTTCAAATTGTCTATTTTCCGACTGTATCTAATAAAACGTGTGATGTCAATTGCAGATATGTCCACAGAACCCCAAATAAAATGTTATTCGTTCTAAGTATTCTAGTAGTTTATTTATTTATTACTAGTTTATAAGTATTTTGGTACTGGTAACTGAGTAAGTGCTCTCACTATCAACACGTTTTCATGCTTTCAGCGTTGGCGATCATTTAATTGAATTCGGAAGTCTGTTGAGGAAATTAACTCCTGCCTGTGATGGTTCATAAACTACCGTTTTATGTCTTCCAGTTCAGAGTTTCTCCTTGCTTCTAGTTTCGTGAGAATGCCTAAAACGCTTTTGTTAACGGTAGGTCCGACTCAGTGGGATTGTCTGGGAACCCTAGTCTCCATTGCCAACATACCATGAGCTAAAAAAATCTGTATGTTATGCAGAACATTATACTATAAAATATTTCATTTTGCCATGTTTTAATTGCCTATACAAATATCCATCTGATCAAAGCATATTTACGAATATTATTGTCCCTCTTTGTATACTTTGCTTTTTAATAAGTGTGACATTTTTCCTATCATATTTCAACTGCTATCATCAGTGTTTTATGTTTTGTATACAGTATATTTGTTTACTCATAGTAAACCTTGAGTTAATTAATGTACTAAATTGAATAAAGTTGTCCATTAGAAATTACTGAAATAAATATTGCGGCAAATTAGATCGTGCGATGAGTAGATGAGTAACGGCGGTGATGCATGTCAAGACCCCAAAATACAGCAAAGGATCCATTCTTGTGATTACACCTTGTAACTTCAGAATATTATTCATAAGTACTTTGAAGTAGAACAATGTACTCAATAAAGCAATTGTCAGAATGTGGTAAGTTGTAATGTAGCCTAGTAGTGGTTCCGCAGGCCGAATGTGATGACTTGATGTTTGTCGTATGAAGTTGGTGCAAAGTGAAAACTCCGGCAAGAAAGTTATAATAGAAACATGAAATGCTTATCAGGAAACATCAAACTACGACTTGGTTCAAAGTTTACATTGCACATACTTATGTGAACTCATGAACCGTCTTCAAAATACAGTTGGTACAACCATTGACTTTCCATCTTTCAAAAAAGTCAATGGTACAACTCATATAACAAACACTTGTTCTTAAATCCATAGCAAAATGTAATTAATAAACTTGTTAGTTTTCACTGTTCTACTAATAAATTGTTTATCCAAATAAAATTCATTCAAAGCAATATATTTAACATTTTATATTTTACTATATGTATGAAGTAAAAATAACATAAATCCTCTACAGGAACCGAAATAAGTACAATAAATACACAATTTTCTAATAACAACTGTTAACATGTTGATTTAAGAAACCTTGAATTATATGTTTTAGATGTGATATTTCTTGTTTTCCATTTGTAATTAGTTAAACAAAGTATGTACAAATATAACTTGCTATTACAAAACTGTTTACAACGAACCTAACATTCAACAGACTTTGAATGTGGCCATAATTGTTGTTTTTTTTAAACATGCACCTACTCGGGACCTACTCAACTTAAAAATAAAATGCTCAAGACCAACTTTATCTCAGATTGATCAAACGCTTAAATATGGAGTTAAATCAATGTAAAATAATCTACCAGAAAATATTCACATGAACAATGCATGTAAGCTTTTAAAACTAAATTAAAAGATTCATTGGCCCAACTAGCTTATAATGATTTAAACGAATGTATGTACTTATAGTAGACTTTTAGACCTAGCAAATGTCTATGAATTTGTGTGAGGTTACTGTTTTATTAGATGACCAGTAAACTATTTTGTTGAGCTTAAAATGAGTACCATACAATTGCTTAGTATTTTTATTATCAATTAAGGTTTTTTCACTTCTCACAAAATACGATTATATTGTATCAACAATAAAGATGAAGATGAGGTCAAACAATTAAAGCTTAAAATATATTGATTGAATAGAAACTGCTGTAGTTACGTTTGTATATTATACGAGTATAATATCAGTTCGAATCTGGTGTTTACGTGTCTACTCTGTATAATCTGTGGGTTCACCTCTCTGCCACGTATTGAGTACAGCTGTGTGTCTGTGTACAGTATGTGAGACGTGTCTGCGGCTGGATGTGACAGCGATGGGATGACCGAGGCAAGGCTCAAATTCACACATTTGACAGCTGTCACTCACAACAAACCCATAACTCCGGGTTCAACATGTCCAAACCGGTGAAATGGCTTTATAGAATAACACACCGTCAGTGTCAGGGATTTGGAAAACCCTTCAACTTGATTTGAGACTTACTTTGAAATGTGGACTTTCAATAACAGATTTTAGTGAAGATTTATAAACATGTCGGTTTGAGAAATTGAACTCTCGTCGATGACCAGTAGACAAACGTGAACCCTGATAAAATTAATTTTTTAAACTTACCGCACCAACTGATGTTTAATTTCACTAATTTTCCAAGTTTGTCAATTAATTTGTCAGAAATAAGATATTTTAACTTCAATCAAAGCTCTAAGGATTCCTCGTTGAATAAAATCTTCAATAATGATAAGAAAACACGGAGTAGTCTAACAATTTGTCTAGAAATCCACAAATCCATGGCAATTAAATAGTCACTTGTCAGAGATTCTCAAAGGGTTACTTTTATATTTGTGAGGCATAAAGAAATAATTATAGTACCCTATAAGACCTCTAACTAACGTATCATAGACCGGTTTCGACCATTTTAACACCGTCCTTCATGCTAAGCTATTACTTACATAAGAAGCAGTATTACATATCACAGGGCTTTTAGCGCATAGCTGTACTTACATCTATGTTACTAATTTTTTTTCCAACTAACTACTTGCATGCGGGACGATGTCCTTATGGTCGAAACAGGTCAATGATAAGTTAACTTAAAGTCTTATAAGGGTATCATGTATATTTATTTATACCTCATAGCTAAAGCATACTATTTGAAATATAAAATTATCATCATGATGAAATACGTGTATTGAATGCGGGGTTCCGGGTTTTGAATGCGTGAACTCCCGCAGTATAGCGAATGCGGACGAATGCGTGCGGGTGAGTCATGGGTCCCGGCAGAGGTAACGAGTTTTATGCTAATACACGACACTGCTGCCAACTTCGTAAAACTAAACACAACCGAATTAATCTTTTTTTGTTTTAAGTCAAAGTTAAATGTGTTGATTTAAGATCTATTACTGAAAGATGTTTATTTGGCTACGTGAAAGAATTGTTATACGCTGTTTGCGACAGATCTAAACAAGCTACAAGCGTTCCCAACATTACACAACGATGCGTTGAGAGCGTTTCTGTGTTATAATTTAAGAAACTTAGCCTACCAACCTTAGAGGCCCAGTCAGTGTAACGAGTTGAGCCCAGTTTTGTCGAATCCTAGGGATTTAGCGAACAAGTTTAAACGTAAAATTACATTATAGCTCAGAGTTGGATAAAAACAGTTATTTTACTGTGCAAAGGACTACATTATTAATTGTGGAGCTATTAACATTAAAGCTTTTAATTTCCTTTTAAAATCTCGCTCGAGTTTTAGTATTATTTTGCACTTGTGTACTAGTTTTGAATAGGATTCAGTTTATAGGTAAGTCTAATTATTATTTTTGAAAAAGGTGAAAATGAAAAGGTTGAATAGTACTTGTAGTTAAGTTTACACGTTTTGTAATGCGTATCGTTACTCACCAATGTATTAAACAAGTTCTGTAATATTTTTGTAAACTTTAGAAAATAAATATATTCTTCTTCTTCTTCTATCACAACTATTCCTGTGTCACATTAGCCATGGTAATATATAGGATAGGTTGCTTTGAGCTATTCATCAGGTTTTACCTGCTTATATTTTGTTTACTAAACTAAGACCACTGAAACGAAGATCCGGTATAATCTCATGTATTGTCTATTTTAATGGAGAACGATTCTAATTTTGAGGAAAGGTGTCCACATTTTAGGCTCTCCTGCAAGAGATGCTACGTTAAAGTCTTTTAGTACATAAACTGCTTTTACAATTACATACAGGAGTATCAAACAAAATTAAAAATCTATTTACAGTCGTATGCAATTCAAAACTATTACACCACATGGGTTAGGGTATGTGGTTTCAAAACATGATTAATCACTTGAAATTAATAATAACTTAAAAAGCTTTACTACAGAGTGTGTGGATTGAAATAAGATATTATTAAGTTCAGTGTATGTAGCAGTAATGTGGTTACACGTTACATGAGTACATCATTGCTTACTACTTGGATGTATTAACCAAGGTAGCATACATTGTTGTACGACATTGTACAGTTCAGTGTCTGCAGGAGTACGAGTAATGTAGCTCTACAGTTACTGCAAATTATTTGACTACATCGTTACTTACTACTTGGTTCTCTCCTTGTGGCACAGTAACATACGTACATTGTCCTACACTATTGTACAGTTCAGTATCTGTAGCTGTAGTGCTGCTGCAATTACTGCAAACGGACTAAATTAGAAGATTTATAAAGACACCCCAATGTATCTAAAAAAAAATAACCTCGGGCGTTTATTAAGTTATAAATCGTTAAAGATAATAAACGTATATTTTTGAAACTAAATTCAATCCCGTGAATATGGCAAGGGGCATTTCAAAGGATCAATCTAACAGAAAATACACAAACACTTTTTTAAATCTCTAGGAGTACACCCAAATACGGGTTTCATAATTATACTGGGGCCTCGTCAAAGGTGTATAACAAGTTGTCACGAAAGGTCTTACCTTGTTCCAAATAATTTTAAGGGTTCATCACATTCCTGAGTTTTTGGCCCCTGGCGTAGGTCACGAGATCGAATTTTGTCTCCAAAGCTAGTAATTATTAACTAATACTTTTAAAACGTTTATAAAGTTATGTCCAAAATATTTTGATAGGAGAAATATTGAGGCTTATGTGTTAAGTTTATATCACAGTTTCGGCATTATTATTTTTTACCGATGGTCTTGAAATTAGCAATGAAGCACCTTACCTTACACCGAGGCAAAACTGTGTCACTTTTTTCAAGGTAGTGGCGGCTCTTTTTCAAACAACGGCTACTGCTGTACCTAATTACTTAAACGATATAACATACCAATGTATTTTAAGTTTCCTCATAAATCATATCCATAGATATTTTATTCAAAGTTAAAGAAAAGTTTTTAGGTCACGAGAGATTTCATGTTTCTATTATAACTTTTTTGCCGAGTTCTACTTTGCACAACTTGTTACGCTGCAGCCAAGAATCCAGACTTCACATATAATATGTAATGAACAGTATGCCTTTACACATTGCGTTACTAACAACTATCATACTTTTAAAAATCAGAAAGTAAAAACTAATAATAAACATAATGAATAAACACGTTTGTCCTGAGATTCCCGAGAAACTGTAAAGCATTGCAATCTCTGGAACAGTTTGAGGTAGGTAAATCCCACACTACAGGTAAACGCTTTCAACGCTACTCTGCGTTGTATTGTACTGATGCGTCTGGGACATATTATACCTTAATCTAGCTTGGAATAGCAAATTCTGTCATAGCCTTGCTGGTTATCTCTACTAGAAGTCGTACACTATTGCGTCCAGTAAAGTGAAAATAGCACCTTCGTTTGATGTGCTATTTGATGTCTAGTATTTATAGTATTAAACTTCAGCCATTTATAATTTGTCGTATTCTCATTAAGTTGGAGTGTTTCACGAAAACACTGACAAACTGTAGAAAATGGCTCCTCGGGTCAGTATGGCTGAAAAATACGAGATGTGATAGACTTAAATATATCATTAGCAATGTAAAAGGTTGCACGACAAACTGGTTCTAAATCGTGTTTGTCTTTAAGAAACTTTTTCGTTCTTATCCAACAAACTACACTGCAGTTCTTAAAAAAATGCAAACTTTCATATTTCCAAAATGATAACAAACTTCTGTCTGACTTGCTGGTTCCAGGATAACAACGTTGATAAAGACGAGGAGTTCACGGGTATTCAAGTTGTGAGCCGAGTAAATTGGAAGCTGGTGAGCTCTCAGGGCTGCCAACTATGTGGGAGTTGGTTCCATTGTTGATCTGACACTTCCCAGTCTAGCCACTTCACTCGTCACTCGTCCTTACCTTTCCACAACAAACTATACGTGGTAACAAGGTCTGTGAACCTGCACAACACTCTTAGACTATCGCTAATAGTATCAAAGTAAAATGAAGAAAGCCTGGATGTCTTATTTTTATACAATTGCAACTTTCTACGTTGAATAAAAGTCGTTACGAATAGCTATGTGAGAAAAATATATGAAATTCCCGAAAAGAGTGAGAAGTTGTATTTTCTCACTTGGTTAGATTTATACTAGAACCTTGTATGACCAATTTAGCAACTCATGTTTAATAGATGAAGCTGATTTTGCACACATTCAGAAGAATACACATGTCTGTATATATTTCCTAATATATTTTTGAAAATACTTTACCAAAACGATATATTTAGTAATCTATATATAAGCACTCACTCTCATGGTGTATCGGTATAAAATGTTTAGCTTTTATACTCGTAGTTTTCAATGAAGCCGCCATTTACTTTGTTTCATAGAAACGTGTTGATTCTTGAAAAACGTAAAACAAAAATTTTACAACTACAAGAATTGGCAAGAAGATAAACGTGTCTAATTTTTAAAGTGGTCTGTTTCATAATGGTAATACAGCCTTTGTAAACAGGACTGTGTGTTTCTCTGGTCATTGACAGCCCAAATTTGACATTTTTATCTCGCAAAGTTCATAACAGCTAATCTATCGACACATTTGTGTCTTGCTTCTACCCAGAAAAATAGACAACATTGCAAAGTCCGCATACTATTATCTCGAAAGTGTTCTCACTTAATTCTAATTAACGCTTTTAAAACCTTTTAAGACTATCTGACAGTAATTTGAACAGTGAACAGTCTTTCAAACTCAACTTTGTTTGTTAAGTATCTTTATATCTCTGTTTGCATTTCTCCCCCGTTGCTACACACCCTGTATACACATACAGTAGAGAACGTATATATTATAGATCCACTCGTCTGTGTGACAGTTGAGCCGGTGTTCAATCGATGTCGACAGCTCGAATTCGCTACACACCTGTATACACATACAGTAGAGAACGTATATATTATAGATCCACTCGTCTGTGTGACAGTTGAGCCGGTGTGTCGATGTCGACAGCTCGACTTCTCCTCCGTTGCTACACACCCTGTATACACATACAGTAGAGAACGTATATATTATAGATCCACTCGTCTGTGTGACAGTTGAGCCGGTGTGTCGATGTCGACAGCTCGACTTCTCCTCCGTTGCTACACACCCTGTATACACATACAGTAGAGAACGTATATATTATAGATCCACTCGTCTGTGTGACAGTTGAGCCGGTGTGTCGATGTCGACAGCTCGACAGCCGCAATTCTACTCGGCAATTGACAGTTATCAGCAAAGTTGACATGTTTAATCCTGTTTGTTGTGGAGCCTGTCACAACAACTAGTCCCAGTGCATGTGTTTACATCCACTGCATTTAATTTGCATAGGATTTCGTACCGCTCTCACCGTTCAGTGTTCAGTTCTGGGAACGATAAGAGCTATTTTTTATTGGCACACCAGGTTTATTACATGGGGAATGTCATTAAATTTAACCTTTTTTGACGGTATGCAATTACTTTGGTGTTTGAATCATGTTGTGAGCTTAATCAGTGCATAATACGTTCATTCGGGCTTGTTAATTATAAGGTGTAGTTATTTTAATTAAAGTATTGTGAATTACTTAAAAAATAACCTATGAACGCTAGTACAAATAACACTTCCGAACAATTCGTCGTTTGAAATTAGTTGTTGACGATTGTACAATTTCTGAGGTACCAAATATTATTATTACGGGCGTTTTTGAGTGAACAAATAGTACACGACGTTTGAGGATCTGGAATCTGACTGGGGTGAAAAGTAACTTAAAACATAACACAAAACATTAGGAAATGAGCTAACCTAAAAGTAATCACCCCAAACCGACCAGTCACCCTCCACCAAATAATCTTAATTTGTTCCTAAACGTATTAAAATTTATTACAGCCAGCCTAGAAAACAATACAACATGAACAAAAGAAATCAAGCACGTCCACTAACAGTGACAGCTACACATTGAGTGCTTGGCCAGCCGCAAAACAGCCCCATTGGCTGGCTCGGAGCTGGTAATTTTTATGTTCTCTGTTACATTTATACGGTCTGTTTCACGGCTTTGATTGGTCGTCCGCCGCTCCGAGCCAGCTAATAAGGCTGGCTGGCGGCTGGCCAGGCAGGCAGTCAGTTTACAGCTGTCACTAGCCATGGACGTGCTTTATTTCTGTTGTTTTCTTGTAGTTTTTTATTTAATACCGTAAAGTTTGTACAGTTGGGGAAAAGAATTGAGGGATTGTTGATTATGTATGACTCATCAGCTTGCGCTGATTACTTTTAGGCTAGCTCATGTAATCATGTTATGTTTTAGGTGACTTTTCACCTGAAGACGGGGTCAGATTCCAGATTCTGAAACGTCGTGTATCTTTTGTTCACTCAAAAACGATAAAAGCGTTCGTAACAATATTTTAACCTGAAAATTCCTAACAGTCTCTGTACGAGAATATGAAACTCAGATTTCGGCTTGTAAAAAGCTTGGATTGAACTGAAGTTGCGACTGACTGGGGTCAGCAAGAAGCTGATATGAACTGCGGGTCTGACGCAGCAAAACACTCACAACACGGCTGAACAGTGTTAACTGATAAGTGATAACCGGCTGCTGCTGCAGTGCTGCTCGTCGCTGATACTCTGCCTAATTGTCTCTATTGTGCTTTATAAATACTAGCGTTAATCCTAACTGTAAACACTTAGCTCCCCCACTGGTGTGTTGACTGTAGGTAACAAATAGGTACCATTTGTGTTTAGTGTTGAGAAGCTATTCAATTCGCCATTTAGTACAGACCTATATTAATGGTAACAAATCTTGAAAGAGTTTAATCTCGTAAAAAAAACTTAAGTTAAAACTGTAGTTAAAAGTCATGTCCTCGGAGAGGACAAACCTAGCTATTATACGATTACCTAGCTTATGACGATTGAATTGTCAACTACTTCATATCGACCGTATATTTGCACATGGTATTTCACTTTCACACTTATTTTTCATCCAATAATTCATTTATAATCTTACTAGCAGACCCGACAGACTTCGTCCTGTCAAAAAGATTTGTAATGTAGCAGTTTTTTGTTCCGTACATATGTTTTATGTCTGTAAAATAGGGATATCAGCTGGCAACGAATAGCAATAAAGCTCAAATTAACGTACATTTAGCATTTACGTAGCGAAAAGAATCAATGTTTAGTTAGAAAACGTGTGTATGTGAAAAAGAAAAGGGATGTTTTAAGGGGTTTTCCGGCAATTATTCGAATTTTTCTTGCCGTAAAAACCATCCTTGAACTCCAACGAACATATAATAAAAATTTGGCCAAATTGGTCCAGGCGTTGATGAGTTATGCGCTTACCAACACATTTTGCGATTCATTTTTATATTATAGATATAACCTTGATAACGTCTTTAAAGATATTAACGATTAAACTACAAATATTATTGGCATGGTTATACAAATCAGTTAATTTTTTATTTTATAAACTGAAGTACATTCAAGTAATTTTATTAATACCAATATTGTTATTATTAAGTAAATCAAAATATAAAATATATTAAAGGCGGCCATTCGTTCTCAATTTTCCTTCAGGTTGTTATAATATGTAATAAGTAGAAGATATGAGGTTCAAGTTGAACACTCATAATTAGTTTAAAGTCTATTACAAAGAGGTAGACTCTAATTTATGATTATTTTGTCCTCTATTTCTAGTCGTAGACTGTCTCTCATTCGACGGCGCCAGGCGCAATCAGAGTACGTAGATGTACTGCGGGTTTAGTATCCAGCGAGTGCAGGCGTCCTGTAGCAGCGAGCGAAAGTACTATCGTGAATGGGGTATTCCGTTTTTATAACAAAAGTTTTCTTTGATAGAGGATACTTTTCACTCAAAAGTAACCTTGCATGCTATAAAACTGTATTCATGATCCGAATTCAGTGAAACCTGTATTCTCAACTCATTTATGCTAACGTTGCAAACATGTATACAAAAAACCGGACGACGTATGTCTCAAATGCTACCGTGAGTGTTAGTTTATAATTCGGTTCCAATGAAGCTTGAAGTCAATATATTTCATGTCATCGTAAACAACATTTGAACCAAAAATAAACAAAATCGATTCAGCCGAACCAAGAAAGCGTCAAAATTGAGTTATCGATTCTTGGTTCTGGCTAATCGGATTGTTATACTTACAAACAAGCAAACATCATCAAAATCGGATCACAAATATAGGCCTAAAACTACATAAGACCCCGATTATTGGCAGAAATCGTTTGAAAAAGTTGAAGTTTTGCTGACAAAGACTTTTTCTGTATCTCAACGTTTATAGTTAGTATCTGGGATAGACACTAGTTAAAGATCTCATTTTAAAGTGTTCATTAAACATAAACAAAACAAACTTTAATAGTTTCCCATGCAGTTTATCACTAATTTGTAGTAAATATTAACTAAAGATTTTGTGTATTATTTTTTTAAGGTATATAATAGTGACTGTGGAAGCTTATAATTATGTTTATGTGTATGTTAGTTTCTACAAAACTGTATTTTCCAAAGCCACTGTCAACATCAACAGCTGTCTGTGACAGAGACTTCATTTACTGAGGCCAAGGGTATAATCTGTGGCCTGTATTGCGGCTGGCTCGCTCTGTCATCAGACCAGGTAACGAGTTATATGCAAATATTCCAGTCATCTATCTACGTCCACAACGATATCACCCCACATTATTTCATTACACCTTTCCTGCCCTTTACGTTTGTAGAGTTCATTCCGGTGTTATCGTGGTTGTGTTTAAATGTAAATGTGTTATGTTTAAGTATGGAATTTACAAACCAACCGGGTGGCTGAAATTATGTAACAACATTAATCAGGAGTAAAACCACTCATTTCCGGGAATACGAATAACTGGCTTTGAAAATATTTATAGTTTGCAATAAATAATTGTGTATAATTTACAACTAATTTTATAATAATTTAGGGTTTAAATGGAGAGATATTGTTCACTTTAGCTTGTGGTTTGGTTCGTAGATGCAAGCTTCGCTTGTGAAAGATCTTTTCTGTTAAGCCTCAAATTAATTAATGTTTGAGTTTGTTGAATGAGTGGAAGTTTTTTAATAGTTGTATTTTGTATAGACTGTTTCATTTGATAAGGTTGTTGAAATGTATCGGGGACAATTTAAGTTTGAGTGCTTTTTTTTGGCCATAGGGCTGAAAGCCCAACCTAATTCCTGGAGTTCATAAATCCTCGGTGTGGCCAAGAAATCGTAAGACCAGTTTGCAATTTTTCTAAAAGTAGTTTTGTTCTTGCCTGTTTGTTTTGAAGAATTAAATAGACAGTTCAGAGTACTTTTTCTCGTATGTGCGTTTGAAATTATGAAAAAAAGCTGACAAAGACGATTTATTACAGAGTGTAAAGAGTATTTTCCAATTAAGATTACCAGACCCTTCTTCATCCTGGTGAAATTGTTCAGAAAACCGTCAATATTAAGGTAAGAATACTAATTTTCCGGAGAGTGTGGAGTAAGCTTAAAATTCAGAAGGAATTTCAACACGACTCCAGACCTAAATTTCTGCAATATGGACATTGGTTCTTTCATCGGACAATGTGTTGCCCACACATGTTTCGCCAATACTACATTACACCCTTCCCCACGACCCATAGTTATCGTGTTGTGTTCCAGTTTTTTTATGGTTCCCAATGAAAAAAATCCTACATAAAAAAATCACCGTTAATCCGAAAGGAAAAGGCAAACGATTCCCACCTTAAGATTGGCATTTTGAATCTTTAAGGTGTATAAATAAACATGGTATATTTGAAAAGTGAAAACAACATACTTTATAACCGTTTAGGGAATATTGAAGGTTTTATAAAATTCTCAAGTAAATTGTTAAAAATATGGTTTTTTATAACGAGTTTTAGTTATTTTTGGGTAAATTCGTAAAATTGGTCATTTTTATTTATAATTTCCAATAAGGTATAATACAAGAACAGTTTACCATGTGCAATTTTATTCAACAACCAGTATCCAGGTGGTACTAAACCAGCATTTAATAAACTATTCAACCTCACAAACCTTAATTTTGTTTGTTTTGACGTAAATCTTTGCGTAAAACAATATTTTTATAAAATTCAAGTTTGTTTGACCTGTTCTTTGCGTTAAATGTTCGCCAACTTTTAATCAATTCCCCCTTACACCCTTATGTTTTAAAATACAATAACTCAACGAAAATTGACTTGTTTTTATAACACTTATTTGAAGATTACAAGAAGTCAGGTTTAAAACGCTACATTTCACATACAAAATGTGTTACGTCAATTTTTTTTTCAAAATACTCTATGGGATTATGTTATAGAGTTGTGATGAGATTTTCAAGAAAGATTTGTCATTAAAAAAAACTGTATGTAAAATGTGGGATTTTAAACCTGATTTCTTGTAAACTTTGAATGGGTAATACAGAAAAACGAGTCGAGATACACATTTTGTCTTTGCGTTGTAGAATTTGTATCAAAATTCCTTTTCTTTTGAAATACCACAAAAGGAGGGTTTGTATATAAAAAAATTGGTGGCCCCTCCGGATTTTGGGTGGGGTAGGTGACGCAAATTACGTCAACACAAACTTTATATAAAAATTGTATAAAAACATTCCCTGAATGGTTTTAAAATAGTTCCTTTTCAAAAGTCATGGGGGACATTAAAACTTACCCTGTATGCAAATTCCCTTCATACCCATTAATTTGTCATAATATATACCTTGCAGTCAATTTTCGTTTTTAATATAGCAGACAGGTAGGTTTTAAAAGTACTGGTTAGCCTCTTTGTTTGTTGTTTCATAAGATCAGTTAAAAACAAACATTTTCTATATTATACCTCACGTTTATAGTTTTCATCAGATCTTTTTTAAGTCAGTTATATTTGAAAGGTAACAATGTATTGCAGTAACTCCGCTGACTTTTTAATCTTAATACCTTATCAATAAAACAATAAACTAAAATACAGCTTTTTCACACTTTCGATTTAAATCATGGTTGTTTAAAATGATGAAATGAACATTCGGCTCGTGGAAGTCACTAAAACTTTAATTAATTTAAAAGATATATTTCATGCAAATCCGATACAAGTTGTAAGTATGAAGGATCAAAACTCAAGGGTCATGACAAAACTGCACACTCGATATGTTTAACGAAAGCAAACTAGAAGCTACCGTTGTGAAAAGTCATATAAAGAACAGAATTATTGAGAGTGTGTATGGGCCTGATACAAATGACAGAAAGGCAATTAGTGGAAATCAGTGGATGCAGAGTGCAGACTAGTTAGTATTCAGCAGAGGCTGGACCAAACTCGGCTTAGTGGATCCAAACGTGCGCGCACAGCCCAACCCAACACAACACAGTTTTAATTCACTTGTAAACCTCTACAAGTTCACTGTTCAGCTTCATAGCTAGGTTCACTGAACCTTTGTACCTCTGTAGTTTTGAGTCTCTAAAATGGTTCAATAATTGAAGGTGGTGTTTTATGCCAGCAGAAGCCAAGAGACACCGTGGACACAGCTTGGTTTTCTGAAACAATGTCTGGCCACTGTCAATGTATGGTGCATGTTAATGTCATAGTAGGTACCAACTTCATAAACATTAATAATAAATATGGGTTGTTATTAGGATGTCATAATATTAAGCTGTATAATCTACTGATATGTAATCAAATATATTAGATAACTTGTTATTTTCGATAAAAGGGAGCTACTTATCTCTGTCGATAGGTGAGTGAATGTGACTAGGCAAACAAAACACTTGTTCATGCACGGTGGTTTTTATAAAATGATAGTATATTAGAATGAAAATTGAACCATAGTACCCTTTAAGCATTTTATAATTGCACGACTAGTTTCGGCGGTTGTGCCATTTTCTTGGTGCGATCAATACAAAATGCAGCTTTTTATTTATTTTTGCCGAACTAGTCGTGCAGTTATAAAATGCTTAAAGGCCAAAGGGTACTATATTTCAATTTTTATTCTTATATACAATCAAGTAGCCCTATTTGAATCTCCTTCTATAAAAAATGATAGTATACTGAATCCTGAAAGACCGTGTTACGAGTAGATAGCTGTGCAAGGGCGTTGGCTGTAAAGTTGTGGACACGCTGGATTAAGGGTCCGCCTCAGTGGTCACCTCAGAAAAAGGCTGAATTCGTCCGCCCAACGAACACACGACACCGTGTACGTAACAACTGGCCGTAAACAACAGGCCTTTTTTCAACTGATGCCTTTTTGCAAACCAAACGCTTGCAAGGGTTTGCAACGGTCCGTTGTTCACCTTTCCAAATAATTTTTACATTAATAAACAGGATATATTTGGAAACTAGAGAATAAGTAGAACTTAGTAAGAGAGACTGATTTCTATCTTGTGGGTTCCATGGAGAGATAAGAAGTAACCAGGCCGACACGCAGCTAAGCACTAAAGTGCCGCTGGTGTGAGTGAAGCGAATTTCCTTTGCAATTTGTAACTATAATTCGCTACAATCACAGCCTCGCTTATGCCCTCGGCCTCACCTTTCCGTAATTTATGATAACAACCACCGTAAACGTAATTATAAAAAACTCTAAATACGCTTATAGAGCGATTTCAAAATTATCGTAATGTGCCCATTACTGGTAAGATGGTATCGCGTACATTTATTCAGTACTGAATAATAAATTATTCATGGAGTTTGCAAGTGTGTCAAAGTTATCCCAGACTTGTCAGCTTTGTCTTCAACAAGTTACGAGTCGTCGCGTTGCTCGTTGGCGAACTTAAACACGTCACGTATTATCCCATGTTTCTATTAAAACTTTGCTGCGCCATAGGTAAGAAGCGGCTTTCCCCAGTGTATCGTGCTTCATGTACAGCGGTTATGCCTACTTAAGTATATTCAAGGATAATCGTACTTCATTTAAATGTCTGTTAAAGTAAATGATTTAAATAGAGTTTTTTTCATGCCACTTTTATTTTAAGGTGGTGGCTATTAAAATTCAAAGTTTTGGTGGTAGTAGCAAGCTATTTTCAAGTAATACCGATCAAACCCTGTAGTGGATCAAATGTGCACCTTCCAGAATCCAGTGTACTGTAATTTGATTTCCAAGTTGTCACGGTTTGAGTTTGAACATTGACTTTACATGTGTGAATAACGTAATACTGTAAATCAAATTTATTACGTAAATGATTCAGTGGCATTTAGTCCTAAAACCAGTGGCTGATGAGTAAACTGTAAACATTAAATTTACCACGTGAGTCAGTACCATCGTGAAACGACCGTCGGTCAGTTGAGAAGTGGCCGGACAGAGCGACTGCGGGTCCAACTCTGGGTCCCGCTTATAACATGGAGTAACAACTGCAAACGCAGTTTTAACACATAAACCGCTTCTGACATGTTTAACATGCAAAATTTTATTTGATTCAATATTACGACCGTGGCGAGATTCCGTCCCGCCAGCGTCGAACGTGATGACAAGCTAAAAAACTTAAATTTTAATTTCTTCTCTGTAAGCACGTAAGTATTGATGCTGCCACATAAAACACCAAAATGTGTACGCCAACAAATGAACTCTTTTGTTTGGGGTTTTCCTTCGTAACAGAGGGAATTTTCCTTAGAAGCATACGACTCTCTGAACTATCATTGATCTTTATTCTTTTCATTTGTAGAGACACAATGAATTTGTTAGGCGATTTCCCTTGGAGGTACTTTGTACTTTCCCTTGGTGCAGGCTTTGCTGTGGATGGTGGATGTGCCGATTGTGCCCCTGAAAAGAGTTCGGTTGCAGGGCGCTCGACTCATGTCGTAATAATTATGTGTGTCGTGCAGGTGCATAATGACGATGGCACCGCCGGGGCCGCAGTAGCGGGGTGCTCAACTCTGCGGGAGTGTGCTAAGGTGCATAATGTTTATGGCAGTTTATATTATGTTATAAGTGAGACCCAATTGGAGCTGCACTCGGTTTATCCGGCCGTATTTTAAATGTGTGTGAAGGCGATGGAAACACAAAATGTCTACTCAATAAACTAATACGGTAGCCCTACGTGTGGCAACCCTGCCTAGGCTTAATCTCTGTTAAACAAGAAACAGCTGGTGAAAAGATGTGTTGCTGAAACGTAAAAATCAGCAAAGCAATCGAGCAGACACCCGGATAGACGCAAAACGGAGAAGACGTAGAAGTAAACAAGCTATGAATTGTTTTGTTTTACAGTATTATTGCTGATATTATTAACGGTGTTAATACGTGTTTGTACTCACTGCAAAAAGACCACTATTTCTATGTGTGTACGAGATCGTTCATACAACGTTTCAACATTTAATCAACTCAAAAAGTGTTAGTCAAAGTTTTTTGGAATCCTACTGGCTGTTTTATAGTTATTCATGGTGAGTAAACTAAACCTTTGACTAGTAAGTCAGGGATTTAACTTCACTTCAACTCTTATCCAATCTAATAAATTCACCTACCTTCTGTTTCCACCACTCACCAGTATCCACCTGCCTACACACTGAATGTGAAAACCCATTAACCACCACTGTTCATTCTGCCTTCCCAAAATTTTACTTTGATACTTTGCTTTGAGACATCGACCACTCTTAGAGGGTATTTTATGGTGAATATAGAATTATGGTGGTTGTGATGAGTTTTTTAATGGATGATGATGAGATGCAGCCTTGTTACAAACTAGGAACTGCTCCCCAGATTGGGCCATTAATTAATAGCCTAATGACCAATGGAATGGACCAACACCTTAACGTGACTTCCGCCTGCCACCCCCAGTATCCAGATTTCCTAAACCAATTAAGTGCAACAATGCTTCTGTTACAACAATTCGGTGCCCAAGTACCTTGCCACAACAACATTATAAGCCTTTGCCACCTTGCCTAGTTTATACATAATATAAATAGTTATTTTGACTCAGTCTATCCAGCGGCTCTGGTCGTTTACACAACAAAAGGTATTAACCCTTTGCGCTTTAATTTTATTTTTAAATTTTTGTAAAACCCTCCTGTATGGGTTTCCCCAGTCCCCTGTAAGCAAAATTTCAGTCATTGAACCACTCCTCTAAGCGCGGGGATTTAGCGCCTCCCTAAGCTCAAAAAGTGTCACTCGCCGCCTCACTAGATTTGATGAGCCATTTTCTTCAGTGATCCTCAGCGGTCATTGTGGCCCCCACACCCGGAATGATCCAATGATTAGCATTGCACCGTACCAGAGCGCACCCGGGTGGGATTCGAACCCACACTGTGACAGACAGGGGCCAACTGTCACTATAACCACTAAACCACCGGGCTGTTTGTCATGGGCTGTCAAACTCGCCGACGTGAGTTGGCGCCACGGGGAGGGAGTGGTAGTTTCGTGTTCTCTGCTAGGTGCCGCTAGTGTAGCTGTAGTCCTTGCCTATCGCTTATGCTATATGCAATAAACCATGTGTCGGACTAGACTATTTTGCCGTTCGCTCCGATGTCGGACTCAGTTCGCCATTGGAGCGCAAAAGGTTAAGGGTAATCCTCCACTATACATTCTTCCTACTCGCTAATTTCATGTGACTATCTTGTCCCACTACCGACCAGACATGCAGCTACCTGGACTTTTCCTGCCACTCACAACCAGTAGGCCTATCCAACCTGCTTATACTCAATCTCAGGAGATACACACTTATACCCTGCTTCCTGTTAGTTGATATATCAAATTAGTCTATAGTAGCCGATTATAATGATGCTCCCTCTATATGTCAGAGGGTCTATATCTGCATGGACACTCGTTTAAAAACAGCTCTAATCCCCACATTGACCCATCCTCATTTGGACTTTGATGAGGTAATAATCATGTTGTAGCCTACAGTCTTTTCAAAGTACACACAGGCGGGAAGGGTAGACAGACAGACACTTATTTAACAACAGTTTCAATTTTCCCATGGTGCAACATGACTAAATACACACAAATTATTGAATCATAAGCAGTGAATGCACAAATTGCATGTTTTATATGTATTATATATAGCCTATTTAGATTGAAGCTTTTTATTCACAGATAGAGTCTTTGGCTAATATGCAAAGAAAAATGCAGTACAAGTTTGTGGTGCACACCAGTAGCATATGGTTTAATAATTTTGTAACTTGTTTGTAAAGTTAAGAAATATGTTTTTAAAAAGTGCATTTATAGCTATTACATTAACGTGCTTGATAACACCCAAGTACAGCTTTGTAGAAGACAATTTTTGTTTCTCATCACATAAAACCATTTACAGGACCTAGAACTTTTCAAAATCAATTTAGATTTTTAATGAACAGAAAAAATAGTAGGTGCTATAAACTAATTTTTAGTTTACTGATACTCGGAAAGGTGGATCTGCAAAAGCAAGTGGACTCTGGTACAAATATATCCCAGGTACAACAGGTTCCCTTACATATCTTACTCTGTTTCAGATGATTGGTCTTCAAAGACTCTCCTCTCTACCTGCAACTACACTGACAAAACCACATGTTTTGACCGCTGTACCCAACAATCAGTTTTGGGGTTGGTTAACATTTATTTTTAACAGGTAAGTCAATTTAAAGTTATAGATTTATTTATAAAGTACAGTTTTCTAGGCTTTTAGTTTTTTTTGCATTTTGTTAGTTTAAATTTTTTGCACTCACGTTTAGATTCTTTAAAAAACAGTAATCTACAACACACCTTTTCATGGTGGCGCAAAAAATCCATGACCTAATTAGTCCTATGCAACGTGACCTAGCGCTCTAGTAGCAATCTTGGTAACTACTTCAATAGATGGCCCGAGCAGGACTCAGGCTTCGGCTTCAAAGTGTTTAATGAATTACAGATCAAAATCAAACCTGACCGATGTTTGATATAACTAAATTTCCAGTATGCTCTAAAGTTTCTTCTGATACAACCATTTAAATAATTTTAAGTTATGCTTTATAAATGATAGTTTTATATCTAATAATTTTATTGTACACCATATTGTAGTGGTTGCAATTTATGAATACTTACACCATAGTCCCGTTAAACCAAACTAATTGGGCCCTGACCCAGTTCGGATTAGCAAAAGTTCGTATTCACCGGAAAAAGATGCTAAATGTTAAGTTTGAACGAAAATTAACATAGTTTTATGCAAAATAACGTCTAATTTAACAAGAACAACAACGTACAGTATATTTTATTGATCAGTACTGTATAAATGTTAGGTCTTTGCATCGTGAAAGGCTGCAATACTTGTGTGTGAGGTTAGCTGCATGCACAGCGACTTTTTACTATCGCGACTGACTGGGGTGCCAGTTCAAGGTCAGGTATTACAGTACACGGCACTGCCGTGGTGCGGCGTAGTAGTTTGTGTTGTTGTTTCTTTTCTTCCTTGTAACAACAAAAAATGTCTTTAAAAATTTTTTCCAATTGCCAGTTTGGATTAATTGGGAATTCGGATTAACAGGGTTCAAATTAACGGGACTGTGGTGTTTTCATTTTTCAACAAGATTTTATTTCAAGAATGATTCCAACGTTTCCTTTGATTTTTGCTATGCTAGTGTAAGATGGTCTTATGCTTATTTATTTTACAATTTTACAGCAAATATTCTCAAAGTGCTAATGAGGGGTAAGTTGAAAACTGATGGGTCGCAAAACTAGCCAAGCAAAATGATCAAAGCTTCTAGATTATTCAATGTTCTAGTGCCTAACCACATGCTTTTCAGAGGCTTTCCTTGCTTTTGCACTCATAGATATAGAAAATATCTTTAAAGAGTGTTTGTGTACATTTTATTACAATATGTAAATTTCTAGGAAGACGTTAAATGCTGTTAAACAAACGTTGTTTATATTGTGTAATCAACGGTAGCCCAATTGAAACTTAATAGATTAATTACCGCCTGTTGTTATACTTGCATTTGGCCTGAAAAATTTGTGTTGGCTAATGCATGTAAAATATAGTGTAAATTCAATAGCAGTATCCCTGGATGTATGACTAGGGCTCAAGTTCTGAGGGAAAAATGAAACATAGGTTGTTAAAAACCAAAATTTTACTATTTTACTTGTCTATTTTACCATCGGATGTTGTGCAAGTAATACTGATCTCATGGAGACCCCTTTGCTTTTTTGAATAGCTACTCAGTAATTAGTTGAACATTAACAGTGATGCATATTTGTTGATGTGTTTGTTTTTTGTTCATTTGTGTGACTTCTTAAGTTCTTAGGAATAATGAATTTTAAGTTATAGGATGTGGGACCTATAAATGTGCTTTGAGTTCTTTACTTTTATTACGCTTAACCTGTTGACAAGTACTGGCAGTGGTCCCAAAACAGTGCAGGCATTACAGAACCTTTGTTCTCCAGTGAGTTCAACTGTACTGAAACAACATAATCAGTTGCTTTGTCAGAAACTATTTCTAAGAATCTGACACAGTAGATCTGTAAAACTTGCTACTATTTTATACGTCGTGTTTATGTGGACTGTATAACAACCTTCTTTCACTAACTAGCATTGTAATAATAATAAAAACCAGTTAACACTATCACTGCTACGGGTGCCTATGGGATCCTTGCAACTTGCATGTAAACATATGCAATTTTCATGTTTCAACATGTCGATCACAGTGAAAGTGTTAAAAGGCTACCGAAACTGGGTGACCCGATTTTTGGGTATATCCCATTATTAAGACTCTTTGCTGGTTATCAATGACCAGTTATATCATAATTGCAATTTCATTTGATTGTTTTTATTTATCATAAAAACTATACAAAGGGTGACCGGCATACTACACTTGGCCGAGAAACAGTGGACACTGCAAAGCACTTGTGCTTCTCAACAGGTTAAAAGCAAGCTGGGCAATTCTGTTTCAATATAAGATGCAAATCTGTTTATGTCTTGGATCGAAGTAATTTTTAAGCTCCAACTTGAGAAACTGGTTTTTTTTAACTGCTGGTGAATGGGTTTTAATGGTTGAACCAGTTCAGACTTTCACCATTAGTAGGAACACTTAGAATTCAGTCGGTTTAGTTTCGTGAGATCTTCAGTTTGGACCCATTTCCTCCCATTTTCCTCTTACCCACCAACTCATATAAGGAAGACAGGTGTTTTGCCTCTCTTTCTCTTTTTATTCGTTCACATACCTTAGCTTTCTCACCTTTTGCTGTACTATTCCTTTTTCTTTCAAACTGTTCACCCATCTCTTAATTTATGATTCAATCACACTTTTTATTTTCATTAATATTCTCAACACCTTCATTACTGATGTACAATTGGCTTTCAACTGTGTAGAGACATATTTACCCCACTGATGAAATGATAATCAATAGTTAACAATAGACAAAATAATAATTTTTGTTGATAAACTAAAACTTAAACATTGATGTAACTCAAATGAAAAATATGAAATTAATGAGTGTAATTCATGAAAAACCTAGATTTTATTAAGGCTTTTGCAGTGGGTAGAAGCAGGCTAGATGTGTGTGTTTTGTGCAGACCGTCCAAGTCTCGGATAGAGAAGGTGGGGACCGAGCGTGTGCTGAGTGGTTGATGCGTAACGGAGCTCTGGTTCGCTGGAAGGGCAGTTCTCAGTTTGTCACTCACTATAATAACCTGCCCAAGGATGAGGACACCGGCAAATACTATCTTCATCAAGTTAATGCCACCGACTCATCCATATCTCACCATGGGTTCGCACATTTCAGTAAGTGATGCACAGCTTTTGTAAACCGAGTGTCCCAGAAAGGAGTCCCACCCCTACCTTGAGTTTTAAATAGAAAATATTAAAATGCACTTAGAGACATAAAGTTGGGTAATCTGAAAGTACTTTTTAAAACAATTCTGAATTTTTTCCTTATATCCCCGAACCAAGTTTGTAGAGGCATAGATAGTATTATCAAGCGATCCATGACTTTAAAGGGAGGGTCTTGTTTCTGAGATACCCGGAAAATATTATTTGACCTCAAGTTATCACAAGTTTATTTATATTATGCATATTTTGTGTGTTTTTAACGTTACAACATAACTATGTGCACAAAGGCCCACTAGTTATTTTAACTGTTATGCAAAATATATGTTTATGAAAGTGAGTTTAACACGTTTGCTATCATCATTAGGTAAATAATTCCATATCTGTAACCCACCGCCGCAAAACCTGAACTGACGCCGGATATTTGCGGTGGTGCATACATGTTGTTAAATGGAATATTTTTCTTCAACGGTCTATTTTAGAGGCTTTTTTAGTTTACTGTGGGCTATGGGAAAGCCTACCCCATCACTTAACACTTGGTGCTCTGAGTGGAATGACTGACGCTGCAGGACAGTTAAAAACACTTTTGGGCCAACTTCAATGTAGATTTACTGTGTAACAAGGTTTACAGTATTCATTCCAATGCTATTTTCGATTCAGCCATAACAAAATGTAGAGTAATTGCATTGCATGGATGTATTTGGATAGTAAAATGAGCAGATTAGGACAATACATTTTTCCACCAAGTGCTGTATATAGAAAATGTGTGCAAAACGTTAAAATAAAGTAATACATGATTTTAATATATATCTATTGAACTCTATTGCCGTATAAAACAATTTTTCACATGTGGCCTGTGGGGAACATCACAAACATTAGGCCTGGACTGTGTAGATGGAATTTTCTTTGAGGGTCGGGCTGTGGTAATGACCCGCCGCTGCTTATTTAGGGTGACTGGTAGTGAACATGTTAATAACCTAGTTGTACTAAGAAAAGCTATTAATTTTAGTTAATTTGTGTTTGTTTGGTTGTTGAAAGAATGCTAACTCGCCTTTTCTTCTGTTTATTTGTGTTTATTGAGCTCTTGATTTGGAAAACCAGTTTTGTTATTTAACTTGTTTTTAATGTACCCCAATTAATATTTTTTAATTTTAGTACGTAAAACTGTTATTTAATTTTGTTGTGTTTAATATAATTTATAAACTATAAGCTAATTTGTCAAAGTGAAACTAACTAAAAATTGCCGTTCATTCTAAAAGTTTGATATTTATTGGTTAAAAAAGGCTTTAAATAAACAGCAGCAAAGCAGGCTATGTTCAGATTAAAAAAATGGAAATATATAAGTATGTTGTGTAAATACTAAGTTAGCTGTGGTAAACATTGGTTTTGAAGCTTTTGGACAGTTAAGAAGAGCACCTAGAGAAGAGCTTGAGTGTTAGTGAATAGGTAGTTATCGGGGACGGGATGATTAAGTGTGTGGAGAAGAGGTACATGTGACAGTTTGATGCTAATGTGACAGTTGCCTGTGTGTGTGTGTGTGTGTGTGTGTGACCCGGTTACAACAGTTGTCAACTGCGCACATCTCACCATCTCACACTCACAGGCTACAGTACACACTCAGATACACTCGTAGTGTCTCCTAAATATCGTAATAAAAAGCCCAAATAAGAATCAAACAATTTTTTTTAAATCTTCATAAAACATTGTTTTACAATAAAACTTAAACCAGAAAGGACAGGTGACATTGTTAAATAAAATGTGGATTAAATTATTGAATATAAGAAATATTTAACTATTTAGATCACAAATCATAACAAACTTTAAAGTTGTATCCAACTAAAAAGTCTCTTGACATATTCAGTCATAATAAATTTTGATTCTTGCAGAAGCTTGTTAAAACCCCTCATTCCCATGTTCAGTCAAGGTTAACCTACATAACAGAATTTGAAAATTTGTTTCTAGTTATACTACTGTGCTGTTGTTCTGCTTTAAGATTTTTGTTATGATAGGATTAAATAGAAGCTATACATTAAAATGTGTGCAGATAAAACACTGTATAAGGCCAAATTTCTTAAATATTTTCTCATAAGAAGCTATTTTTTGTTTATAAAGTAGCCACAAAATGTAATGCCATATCTCTTACAACAATCATTTGAAAACAAGATGTGTTAGTTTTTGCACAATCTACAAATTTACATTTTCTATAAGTTTTCTTCGTTGTTCATGGGAGAGTTTGAGTCATTATTTAGTTATTATCGTTAGTGAGCTAAAAGTTCACAACGTCTTGGAATCTGTAATCAAATTCCATCTTCAGTTGTAAAGTAACTAATACACATCATAGAAATTACAAAATGAGCTGGCCTAAAGTAATCAGCGTAAGCTGACAAGTAAAATACAACCAACAAACATAAAAGATTAAACTAGTAGATCTCCAATGTGTTTAAGGTCTTAATTTTTAAAACTTCTTCAAACATCAGTTTTTTAATACCATAGTTTCCCTACATTTTTGGAAAAATCCAAGTGCTTAGCAATACTTAAAAACACAGTTTGAAATCTATATTTTTTCAACATTTTCTGCGGTTGCTCGTGAGTGTGGTGTTAAATTAACTAGGTGCATTTAACGTAGGACGTCTAAGCTTACATAAGCTTGTGCCAATGAACTGCTAGACTTCACTTCACTTCATTGCCCTGTATTCTAGGGGCACAAATTCACAAGTAGTGTGGGAGGCTTCTCAACATTTGCCAAGACAGCACTCACCCAGTATTATTTTACGTTGACCAAGGCCAAACCGCCTTGGAGTGAATGCATGGCCGAGTGCCCAAACGTTAGAATAAAACTTACATTGGTTTGCGGTTATTCTAATCATGTTTCCTGAACATTTCATATTTGCTAACAATGACAGTCAATGTTAAATAATTGGCTATGGTCAGGAAAACTCAACGACGGAGCAACTTCTAAGTTTATAAGCTGCAGTCGGCAAACCTCGTCTGTGATGTTACTTGAAGGTTACTTGAAGCAACGCTTGAATCCATTTATTTTAAACTTATAATAATATACTATTTCTTGAACTGAACATTCATGTGATAAATATGCAGACAACTTGAAACTCTCAAATAACAAAACACATACTGAGACCTTTCAAATGCTTATCTTTGGAGATACTCGGCAAGTATTAAGGCCAAACAATCCATTGCATTTAAAAGGCCTCAAACAATAAAAGTTTTACTATAAGAGAGTTTTAATTTTTTGCATTTCCAAATTATCTACGAGGGTCATCCAAAAGTAAAGAACATTTTGGCATTGTCAAATAAAAATCAAAGATATCAACACACAACTTTATTTACAAATACATAGAACCTTCCTCTACCTTTCTATGCAATCGCCATGGATTTCAAGACACTGGTTTTAACGTGGGACCAGTTTTTCCATACCCATGTTCTACTCATTTGCCAAAAACATGAGCCAAGATTTAGCTTCTTTGAGTTCCTTATCGTTAGCAAACTGTTTTTACCCAAAAATCCTCAAGCTTCGAATAAGTGATAATCACTGGCACCAAGATAGGGCTGTAGTCGTTTCTTTTTTCTTGGCATAAATTCGACATGGATTAAGCCCTTTAAGATCCCAAAAAACAGTTGCCATGACTTTTCGAAAGTGTTTAAATTTCACACTTTACATTTAGCTGGGTTTTCAATTGACGATGCCATTATTAATCACTGTGGACACGAGACGCGTAATCACACAGCAACGAACCTATACTCAAACTGAAGAGGAAGAATGTAGCTAGCAGCTGCATGCGCGTTTGTAGTGGTGAGGGGTGTGCGCGACGCGTGATGCGTAATCGTTCTTTACTTTCTGGATAACCCTCGTAACAAGAAAAAGCTCTTCAAGATATGATAAGTTACATGTGTACTTTTGTTAAAAGCAGCTGTGAGTGTAGGTACAAGTTGTAGGCTACAGTTGAAGTGAAGCTGGTTGGGTTCGCCAGGCTGGAGCCTTGGATGTGTATATGCTGTTGTTTGTGGCAGCTAGCCAAGCTTATTATACAACTATTAATAGCTGCTTCCGATACATTCTCTGTCGATACGCCTGCTTCTCGCTTCTCACACCGTTACACACAATTGATACCAGCAGCTGCTCAACTTGTATAATAATGTTGAAGTAGCTTTTTTAATCAGAAGTCAGAACAATTCATAATTTATCAATGCTGTTGAAATGACATTGAGAAAATCTACTTAACTTTGAATTTTTTTTAAAGTTAAACAATTAGCTGGTATACTTGGTTTACTTGATACTGAATATTAAAGACACTGCATTAGTAATAAATAATAATTGTGTGGTTTTCAACTTAATGATTAAATTTTTATAGTAGGTATTAAACTTAAATTGGTTATTTGATTTCATAATTAGCCTGCTTGTTTGACATTTAAAAGTGTGGATGGGTTTAAATAAAACTTTTCTTTATTATTAAAACTAGGCCTACTCTTTAAAATTAACTAGTTAATACATCTCCAACCACTTGCTCAGAAAAGTAACTCAGCTAGACATTAAATTTACTTTCTGAAAAATAACTGCTAAAACTACTTTAAGTAAAAAGTAGATTTAAGCTACTGTTCGTGTTATTTGGTGGTTACTTTTTACAAAGCAAGATAATATCGATTGTCTAGGATTGTCCTTAGACTTGCCTATTATCCTAAATATCATAATTATGCGGTACAATAAAAATCAGGAAATAGAAGAATACACTGACATACATTAAGAATTAAAGATTGATATACTATAGCCAAATAAAAGAATGAATTCTTCTAGACTAAGAAAGCAAATATTAGAACTTATGTAAGAATAATATATTAATTTAATATAAGAAGTAAAAAGCAATCTATTTAAGTAAACTCATTAATAAATGGCGGCAGTTAGGACAGATTTTAAAGCGGTAGGTATCACACAAACAGACATTTATGAGAGAAGCAAACTTAGACATAAAGGGTTTGATTGGAAAGTTGGTCAGAGAGAGGTTACTAAAACGAAAGAAGTAGCCTAGACTGTAGAAAGAAAACTGGCTCATTTTGGAAGGAGGAAGCAAGTCATGGCACACAAAAAAACCAACTTTTTAAGATGATGTTAACAATTAACATACTGTGCTTTGCGTGGTCCGAGTAGGGCTATACTAATGATAATAATAATAATTCAGCTTAACCTCCTCTTAAAAGAAAGTATCATTTGGTCCAAGAAAGATAAAAAAGCACACTCCACATGCATGAGTTGTTTATAGCGGACTGATCAATTGCTGCAGACGCAATCGCTCACGGAGCCGAAATCTTTCAGTAGTGGCAACCTTTCTACCGTTTATTTTTGTTTAAACTAAAATATAGCCCCATTTACTGATGCACAATTTTGCTTCAGTCGCCAACTTTGTGAACTAGATGCTATATCTGAGGAAAGTTGTCGCCGTATGGCAGCTGCGAATATTTACAAAAAGATTGTCCACCTTTTCGGTTGAAATACACAACTGGTTTGCTTTTTCTGAGGTGGTTATGGAATTAAAGTAGCAGAGGACAGTAGTGTGCACGGATTGCGCTACAAACTACCGTCAGAACATAGCAGGTTACGTTACAAACAACTTCTTGACAAAAGTAGCATTGTTACTTCCTAACCCTGAGAAATTTTTGTGGTATTTGATAGGTACTGTTATACATTTTGGGACATTTTTTTGAAGCAGCATGAAAAACATAATTCTAAATTAAATACGAATTCATGTTTACAAAAAGAAATTTGAGGATCAGAATCTTATTACTTTAGATGATATCAGCCCTTGCCACCACTCTACCAAAAAACATGATGATTTTACCAAACCACTAATGGTGAGCGTTTCCTCCGAACTTCTCGTTAGAGTTCTGGAGTAAATGCAAAATGCATACAGAGTTTGCTTCACACAACATTTCTGGCTCAGTGACGTGAAGTTTAATAACACTGTAGACTTGAGAGATAACTGATAAGCAACACAAACTAGACAGGTAGATTTATTTGACTTGTTTGCCTTGACTGCCACTTAAAGATAATAGTAGTGTGTCAAGAGCGCTTTGAACTCCAATTTTTAAGCTCTAGGATCTAAATGTATTGGATCTATATATTGAAATATTCACTATAACTCCAAGATTCATGGATCCTGGATTTGTGGCCTTGATTACTGATAAAATCCGAAATTACTAATTACCCAATTCTTTGAAGATTCTTCCTATGTTGAAATACTTCTTCGACACCATCCCGGGCTCACTTGTTTAGTCTGGTACGCTGAACAAATATACCCCTCTCTATCCTGATGTCACAAATATGTCAGGTTCTGGCTTTAGCTTATTGTTTTACAGTTTTGGAGAGTAATGTACCGGTATTACTAGTTTAATATCCTATTTTTCTTGAGTATTTAATATTTACCTTTATATTACATTTAATGTAATTTGTTTATTGCAGTTCCATGAAGAAGTCGAGAAACTCAGCGTTTGGTGAGAGTTTTCGAATGACCTTTCCTTTTGACGTTGCACACTTTGATTTCTCCTCAGTCTGGTGCCTGATAGCATGTCAGAGTTTTGTCCTCGTGTCCTGGGTGTTTGTTTCATCTCATACCTTTTTCTATCACTTTTCTCAAAAGTTTTACTTTGATTTTGAACCATCTGTATAAATTTAATAGTGTAATGTTTCATCAAAATACTTTACAAGCTTCTTGCTTCTAGTTTCTAAAATTAATTGGAGTAATTTGAATAGATTTTGTTTTTGTATGGAGGCAAATATGAATTGCAATAAAAAATTGTTTTAAGATGGTACCCGGTAAATAATTTTACTCCACTGGCATACAACTAAAAGTAAACCTTAGAACTATATACAATTATTTACTTATCAAGCTGTGTAAACTCACTTTGAACATTTCTAAAAGGATAATTCATTTTACAAGCCCCGTTAAATGGGAATTTAGTATTAAAATACTAAAAGTTGTATTTTGTCCCAATAATGTCATGTTGGAAAATATTTCAAGTTGTTCTTATTTATAACCATACCTAATTTACAAATAACTTGTGTTGTTTTACAATGTAATATTCTTTTTTTCGGCTTATCTACCCTTAACCATGTCTCCCCTCAACTTTAAGGTCTGATCATGGAAATGCAATAAACCCTTGTAAAGAAGGGCTTCAGTACAGTCTGGGAGCTGCTATATAGCCCGGTAATTTAACAATCTGCTTAGTCCAACCAAGAAGTTCAGAAAATAATCGTCATAGACTCATAGTCACTGCTCGCAATGTTGTCATTTCAAGTTTCAAGAGTTGTATTTACCTTCCAACACCACGATATGCCAGCAACATTTACGGGTAGGAAGGAGTTATTGTAGTTTACATTTAAATATATTTTCTCCTGTAAACTAATGATTTTCCACAAATCATTTTTTATCCAAACCTGACTAGTTTGGATGTCTCAGAAACTGTTACATTTCATTATAGAAACTTTTTATTTCTTCTTAGAGCAATGTTTTTAACCCTCTTCTGGTCTAATCTTACGGCGGTACCTAGCTATATTATATACAAGGTGAGTTTTAAATGTCACCTCCCCCAACCTTAACTTTTGAAAAAAACAATTTCTTAAAAATCCTTTTGGGAATATTTTTGTAGGGTTCTGAAGTTTGTTTTGTTGAGTGTAAAGAAATGTAAGTGAACAGTGTAAACAGTGTGAAATGTTAGAAATGAAAGTGTAAAGAAATGTTGAATCAGAATATTTTATTTGCAAGACATGTTACTTGTGTGACAAACATCAGGTTGGCTATTTAATGAAATAGCTTTGACAATCACACTACAAATAGATCCCATTCATACATACAAGTCAAACAAACACTCACAACTCTCATTCATCGCTAATTACACAAATATACACAGATACGAGGTTCATCCAGAGAGTAAAGAACGTTTTGGCATGGTCAAAAAAAAGATATCAACACAAAACTGTATTTACAAATGCATAGAACCTTCCTCTACTTTTCTACATAGTCACCATGGATTTCAAGACACTTGTAACGTGGGACCAGTTTTTCCATACCCATGTTGTACTAATGGGGTTTTTGGTTGTACCAAAGACTTGAGCCAGCGTTTTTTTATTGTCTACGCTAGTGGCATTTTAAATTTGAGACTTAACCTAAGATCTTTTGTGGGCATTTTTTGGGAAAGCGGTCCAAACCCATGTTTCATGGTTTCACACCTTCTTGGAATTTCTCATCGTTAGCAAACTGTTTTCTACCCATAAAATCCTTAAGCTTTGGGAATAAGTGATAATCATTTGGCGCCAAATCAGGGCTGTAAGGTGGATGGAAAAAAATCCCAACGTAGACGTTGAAGTTCGTGACGTGTTCTTGCAGATGCATGAGGCCGAGCATTGTCATGGATCAGCAACAATTTTTCTGAAAGCATTCCCCATCTCTTGTTTTGAATGGCACGTTGAAGTCGTTGGAGGGTTTCACCGTAGGCTTCTGACTTAATCGTTTCCCCTCTTGACAGTAAAAAAAATTTAAAAAAAACCCTGGCTCAAGTCTTTGGCGGCAATTTAGTACAACATGGGTATGGAAAAACTGGTCCCACATTACAACAAGTGTCCAGAAATCCATGGCGACTATGTAGAAAAGTAGAGGAAGGTTCTATGCGTTTATATATAAAGTTTTGTGTTGATATCTTTTTTTTATTTGACCATGCCAAAACGTTCTTTACTTTCTGGATGACCCTCGTATGATCAAAAGTAATAAAATGAACAATTCCAATTAATATAAGAAATCCCAACTGCTATTTTGGCAGATATTTCAGCAATGTGCTTCTATATTTAAATGACATGTTTATTAGGTGAGGTGTCAATCAATAAACTCTGATTTTTTGGGCCTCACTCACCGTAAGATTAGCACAAGACTAAGATGTCTTGAAGATTGTAGAGATCTTCACGTAAAAAAAACACACACACATATACACAACAGTCTTCAGCACTTCTGCAATATTCAAGACATCTTAGTCTTCCGCTAACCTTAAGGTGAGTGAGGCCCAAAAAATCAGAGTTTATTAATGTACTTCTAATTTTATTGCATGGTTTTATATTTTCAGACCAGACTAACAAGTCTCTTAAGTAAGTAAAAGATTAATTATAACTGTTTTGTAAAAGAGATTTGTTTGGTTGCAGAAGACTGCAAGTACTTAGAAGGCATCAAGTTCGACAAGTGCCACTATCTGGAAGATGAAGCTCTGCGGCAGTTGGTGGTTGTGAAGAGTTCACTGGAGTCTCTCTTGATCTTTAGGTGTGGCAACCTCACAGATAAAGGTCTCCTTTCCATCGCAAATCTCTTGTAAGTAAAATATTCCCATATTCTTTCTTATTCCAAAGATTCTTTACATGTAACAACCAGCATCTCCGCCTTTATATGTAAACTGAAAGTCTGTTTAATCAAACAGGGTCCAAAACCAAAATAATGTAAACAGGTAAAAACTGTGTTTGATCATTTATGATTGCCAATGTTCTGGCAATCTCATGCCGGGTTAGCTACCCGGGGGAGCTGGCCGACTATCAAGTATATGGCCTTAATACGATTATAGGAGAGTGGTCAGATCACATTTTGTAGGGCAAGGCACGCTTGTTATTGCAGACAACCCTTTTTGAAAGTCACAGTTATTCTCGTGATACGTCATGGTCGCGATTGTGAGTAATCGCGGAAGAGTTGTTCTGTTGGAAATTGTGCAAAATGCACTGTACAGAATACTCAGGTTATCGATCATTTACATTTAAAAGACAAAGGTAAAGTTTGTCTTGTTTAATGGGGCAAAGTTAGTACTATAAAGTCCTTTCTACCAGTCAAACTCGACATTTGCTTAGAGTGATTATAAAGTCACTTAACAAATGTCAAATTGTTAGTGGTGACTGCAGAGATCAAACCTGTGCCGCCGGAGTGATGAGCTCTGGAGTCACGAGTGATACCAATCCGCCATGGATTCGCTGTACCTGTGCACTCAATTTGGTCTTTGCCTTTTCCGTTGCACTTTTTAAGCTGCAACCAGGTATATCAAAAATTAGGTTTACCGCCAATTGCAGAAAAGGCAAAGACTGGGCATTGCTTATCATTTTTGAAGCAGCTTGTGACGATTGTAGTTGGGACGCAGTGGCCAGTCCGGTACAGTTCATTTGAAATGTGACTTTTTGATCCCTTCTAAACGGTAGAATTAGTGTGAATGTGGTTTGTGCTAAAATACTGCATCCATTTAATGCGCCTAATGGAAACCGCAAAAGAAATACAAACACGAATACAGATAATTTTTATTTACATATACAGTAGGAAGTCGATAATCTGAACGTCAAATATCCGAAAACGTCAAAAGTCCAAATGCCTTTCTGGGAAGAAAATGCAAAAAATATGTTTTTGTCAAATACTATTTAAATATCACTAAAGATGGATACCAGAACAATATTTTTGCAAGCAAGATTAAAATATAACTTTGTTTGGAACTGGAACGCTCCATATGCAACAATAAGTTGTTTATAATGCGCGCCTAGTGGTGACTCACCCGCAACAGTCCACAGGTGTGCGATGTAGCCGGGTAACTCACGCAGTGTATTGTGGCAGCGACCTCCTACCCCCTACATCCCTCATCCCTTTTCACTAGCAACACACTAGTCTGTACCCTGCCATAACAAACAGTGACGAGTCGTTCTTACGCTAGGTACGGTGTACAGTTTAGTGCGTTTTTACTTTTTATTGTTTCGGCTTGTTATCACGTGTGGTGTGAGAGTTTCTCCCAATGGCAACGTCAACAAAATTGAAAAGGAAACATGTTTGCCTTACAATTCAAAATCAATTTAAGATGTTCTATAGGACATGTATTTGCAGTTAACCTATTTTTTTATAATCAAAAATTGTTTTTTAAAATCTGACTGAAAAATAAATGCACATCTAGTTTCTCCTGTACAACATTCACAACAAAACCTTAACTTAAAACAATCAGAAAACACCTTAAATAGGAATGACTTCATATATTTGCTATTCAATCGGAATGAAACCCGTACACTTTCAAGTTACCAGTGTCCGTTTCCGATCATATTGATCCTTGTCGTCGCAAATGCAGGTACTGTTTCGGATGCCAAGATACGGTGAAAGTCGCTGCGTCTACGGTAATGTCGGTTACTATTTTTTTACGGTTATTTAAATTGAATAAAATAACAAAATTAAAGCACACACGTCTTTTTTTGCCTTTTGTTTGAAAATCCGAACCACCCTTTGTCCCAATTAGTTGGATTATCGACGTCCTACTGTACATAGAGTACAATATTGTGTCAATTTAAAATTAGAATAAAAAGGTTTTGTTTTCTTCTTTCTTCAAGTTTGAGACAAGCCAAGACCTCTGGGCTAGAGTAGAATAATCTCCTCTTAAGGTTTTCTCTGGCAGCATCTTCAATTGATGAGGCAGGCAGTTGTAGAAAGCTGCAGTTGTAGGAAGATTTTGTTCCAAAAAGATTCATCATGATAAGGAGCATTTATTACTTTTGTTCCACTATGTCAAACGCAAATAGTTGTAAAAAATAAAGCCATAACTTTTCCAAAAGACATTTTGATGTTATGTTCAACAAGCTATTACTAGAAACTGGTGATTGATGATGGTGGGGCTTCAAAGCCGTACTAAAACAAGAAAATTTCAGGGATGTTACCTCAATAGGTTGGAGAAAAACTATTCAGCATTTTTCGTGCAAGTAGATAACTTTGATGCATTTTAGGTGTACCTTTTCTAAATCCAACATGTTGTTTTGTACATTTTGGAACACTAAAGAATAGGGGTGAAGGTTAAATGACCTGGGTACCTTGTAAGGCTAGTTTGTTATCAATAGTACATATTTTATCAGAACCCATTTTGTTTTGCTTTCATATAAGGTGTATTACAAAATTATAAATATATATAATTTTATTTGTTTAAATTAATTACGTGAAGCAAAGCTATATGTGTGAATTTTTATGCTTAAAGCTGCAAAAAATGGTCCTATACTGAACCTAAATTTGGCTCTAAATGTAACACAAGCACACTATTTAGAGGATTATTTTTAGATAATTTTTCAGGGGGAGACCCTCTTAACTCTGGAACCCCCGGTTCATCCACTTGAGCTTCACAATACTTATCAAAATTCACCGCCAATGACTTTGCTCTTATACAAAAATTTCTTTTGACTCTTTGCAATCCATGAATTATTAGAGCCTTTGTTCCTTAGCCAGCTAATTTACTTTCTCTTTAAAGGTTTAGCAATCTAGATGTGTTATCTTACGCCATTCAAAATTTATAAAGCCGGTCTGGAACTTATTTGTCCCCCTCTTTGGCTCAATTTACAATCGGGGAATAACATGGTATTATACTAACAGTTTATTTTTTCTTTTTCAGGAAACTGAGAACATTGGAACTTGGGGAGCTGGCAGAAGTTAAAGACCTTAAGAAAAGTGTGAAGGAACTCCAAGCTGCTTTGCCAAACTGCCATATCAGAGTCACAACTCCTCAGTCATAGAATGTAATTGTGTGTTCAAAGTTCAAACCATACCGATAGCTTGCCCAATACAGTTTTATAATAGCTTTAATCTAGATCTGCTTGTAAATAATGTTTAAATGTAAATAATATAGGATTACTAATAGTAATTCTTGTAGGTTATTTACCGTGTTTTTCTTGATATTGTTAAGAGTTCCCAGTATTGGTTGACTATTTTTTTTAATGTCCTATAAGAACAATGTAAATACAAACATTTTCTTGAGACCCTCCACACTTAAAACTTTTATTAGATCTTTTTGAAATATGTTTTATTGGATAGATGACAATATTCTGCTGAATACTCTTTTTAAACCCCTATTTGTTCAATAATAAAACTAGAAACTGAAATACGACATTTCTTCAAATTTTGGACTCATGTTATGGTTTTGACAGTAAGTAAATGAAAATTCGGCTCAGCAGGGTGACTAAAACGTTTGATTCAATGTTAAATTTTTAATTAGTTAGATTCACAATGAGTCAGGCTATTTTGCTGGAAGAACTAAAAAACAGAAAAGTGACTCTTAGTTAGATCCAACTACAAGATCAATCCTTTACTCTCTGATGGTATTCTTTAAATCAATATGAAAAGAAAATAATTTATATTTCATAAATCTAAATTATTGATAGAATTTTTGAATATGTTAAGTTTTGAAATCATTCTCTCCAATTTTGATTTGGCCAAAATGCTTTTCTTGATAGAGAAAAGACCCTCCTGAATTCAACTAGGAAACTGGAAACTTTATTATGACAATGCACTTCATCATGTTGCAAACATTGTGAATATTTGGTCAAACTAAAGGACTGTTCCCTTCCCACCTTATAGTCCTGACCTACTGTGGTGGCTCGTCAGGTGAAGGAAGTGAATCGTCACTTCACTTACGTTTTAGAGGAGAAAAAAATTCAATCTTAAAATTTAATTAATCCGTTTCCAAAGTCTGTGGGATTACATACCAATGACGACAGTGAGTGAGAAACAACCTTGATAGCAACAATCGATGGTTGCCCCGATAGTCGCCACAGAACGTTAGTATGCCTGTATGGTTGCCCCTGCCTGCTTCGTAGAAGATTGGAATACTTCGTTAGGTGACTGAAGAGCTTTCTTCGGGTTTTCACTTGACCCTATTATCTACGTCGTAGGGATAGACGGTGAGGTGCGAGGAAAGGGGCTGCGTTGCTCGTTGGTATAGCAACGAGTGACGCTAGAAGTGTACATTGAAAACCAGTCACTGGACCAAATATTCTGTGGCCAGGCAGCAGATCCGCTGTCATTAGACCCTTTGCGGCGTAACTACTCTGTTTTGGGCCTACCTTTGCAATCACACGACCTGATTATGTAAATTTTTACATGAGTTAACAACTAACTTTAAATAGTTGTATATTATTTTACTGATCCAATACTACAAAACAATCTTATGCAACGCATTCTATACGTTGTCAGTGTTCTACTTAATACGGTAGTACTCAAGTATGTCCAATGTTTTAATTCAACATATTATTTTTTGCAATATTAGAGGGTTATCCAGAAAGTAAGTTACGTTTTGGTTACCTCCGCTAGGGCGAAGCTAGCAGAAGCGGCCTTCTTGATATGTGGTTGTTCCCCAGTTCAGTCTGCATCTAGCCAATCAACTCTCAGGTCTGTGTCGTACTTTTTTACGTTATAGTGTCACTTGGAAATGTCTTTGTCAATTGAAAATCCAGCGAGCTGTAAAGTGCGTGCAGTAATAAGGTTTTGGCTGCAAAAAACTGTAAACCGATTGAAATCTATCGGCAGCTTTGTGAAGTGTATGGGGACAATACCATCACTGAAGGTGGATTGCGTCAATGGAGCATTCGCTTTAAAAATGGCCGAACAAATGTGCACGACGGAAAGCGGAGTGGAAGACCCAGCTTGGCAAATGCCGAACTTGCGGGAAAAGATAATGAAATCACAAAAATTAGCGAATGGGTGCAGCGTTAACGTTTTTGGACCATTACCAAAAATATGGCGATTCACTACTTGATCGGATTGTTACTGGTGATGAAACATGTTAACTGTGAGACGAAATTGTAGTCAATGCAGTGGTAACACACAAATTTCCTCAGAAACAAAAAAATGCATGCAAACGATGTCGATAAGGAACATTATGGTGACCGTACGAGTGGGAGTTGTTTCCTCATCCACCATACAGTTTGGATCTTGCACCAAGCGACTACCACTTGTTCCCAACGATGAAGAAGTGGCTGGCAACGCACAGCGTTTTGACGATGATGAATGGCTGCAGGAAGAAGTAACAAAATGGTTGAAGGAACAAGCGGCAGAATTTTATGACAAAGATATTTTAAAGCTCGTCCATCGGTATGATAATTGCCTAAATTTGTATGGCGATTATGTAGAAAAGTAGTATTTAAGTGTGGCTTTCAAATGTATATAATAAAAACCTTTTCCTATTCTTCGTAGAATTTTTATTCCAAAACGTAATTTACTTTCTGGATAGCCCTCGTACAAACATGAACTTTTAATTCCCTGCTAGAACTTAAAGCTGTCATCACTAGGAAATTATTGACATATTTTCCTAAAGTAATACTCATATTATCGGTAAACAACGTATCTTTACTTTTCTGTCCACGTGTTAAGAATCAATATTTAAACATATTTTTCCTGTTAAATAGTGGAGTACAGACAATAGACAATTTCTTTATTAACATATTCGTGGAGAACAGTAATGCGTCAAAATTACAGCTGATTTGCACTTCACCTTCCTCTAGGCTCACGAGCCGCCACTGCTGACCTAATACCCTACTGCAAGAAAGGAACTGAAGGGACGTCGTTTTGACTCAGAACAGTATGCAGTAAAAGCTTTGGAGGCGGTTCTGAAGACCATGTCAAAAGATGGCTTCTAGCTTTGTTTTACATGTCTAATGCTATGACTTTTTACCAAATCAACCAAGATCATACTTTTTTCTTTCACAAACCTATATTGCTCCTTGCATAAGAGGAGTTGAAATGTTTGTGACTTGCTGCCAATTTTCCGGTATGTGGTAGGCTCCGTCTTTAAATATAAGAAGAATTTCTGCAGTTTGTTTTAAATTACATGGAAACATACCCTGAGATAGAGATGTATCGATTAAATTTAACAATTTATTTATTTGTCAATATACAAATATTTTTGCTTTGACGAAAAACATACAAAATAAAAAAACATATTTACAAAACATTAAATAAAAAAACTAAAGTCACTGATAACAACTAAGCAATACTTAAACTATTAATTCTAAATTTGGTAAAACTTTGATATAAAAATGTTATTTATTTTGGTCTATAAATTTACTTACGCTGTAAAATGTATTGGTTACCAAATATTTTCTTAATGTTAATTTGAAATGTTTTAGATCTGTCAATTCTTTCAATGGTTCCGGAAGTGCATGAAATAGCTTTATTCCTGCATATGATGGCATTTTTTATACATGCAAAGTCTCTGAGAAGTCAGCCTAAAATTATGTCTGTACCGTGGGTCATGTCTATGTATATCTCTGCCTTGTTGTAGTACACATATACTAATGCAGAACATTAAAGTATCATAAATGTTCAAATAAGGCAGAGTAAGCGTTTGAAGGCGTCATGGCATGAGTCTCTAAAGTTGAGTTTAGAAATAATTTTAGCTACAGGCAAAACTGGGGACAAAGTTGAAATGGAAACAGTAGCATTTGTAAAATTGTTGGGACAAAGTTGCACGCGAAAGAAGGAAGCAGTGTTGCAAATGTCAATGTTTTTCTATGTTATTTTCTTATTAAATGTTGTTTATGTTTAATCAACACCCCACATTTTGAAGTACTAGAGCACACTCTTGGATATTGCCTAAAGTGAAGATACATTTGTACTATCACCCGTAAGGTGTCTCAAAGTAGTAGCTAGCTGTTCAGCAGGTGATACTGGTTTTCGAACACAGTTGTTTTTATTATCAATGGTGCCACTAAACTAAGCATACTTTAAAAACCTGTAAAGTCATTCTCACAAAGTTTTCATAGCCACTTTGTATTTTTAAATCAACATCAAACCCCGTAGGCCCCTCACTTTCACGCTTTGCTAAACTAACGTGGTTGGACTTTAATATAAACTCCCATCATCACCAAAGCGCTGCAGTCACACGTTGTTCAGCCATGGTTGTTGAAACCTCACTGCCAAAAACTAGACTAAATGGAAACAGTCCACCGGCACTAACAAGAGCCCAACACTTTGGGCTCAAAACTAAATAAGTGCAATTCTTCAATTGTCCCCAGCATGAAACAATGTTGATCTCCAGCAGCTTTATGGCGTTTTTGTAAAATAAAAGCCCTGAGAAGGTATTGGTTTGCAGACTAATGAGGATATATCAATCCATAATAAGCCATCTTCAGGGCATTAGGCTTGCAATGCCAGGACAAAAATTGCACCAGAAAAATGCCTGAAGATATTTTGTGGCAGAAATTGTCGATATGAGTAGTCCACTTCAAATTGCCAGCAATGTGGACACCTAAACATTTTATGGAAGAGGTTTCCTGTAGTAACTCTTCATTGATAACCACTGCTGGTTGATAATTATCAATGTTATGATGTAAATGGAAATTAACAAAGTTAGACTTTTTGTAATTTGTTTGAAGATATAATTTTGAATATATTGAACTTTTGAACTAGAAAATTTGATTGCTCATGAGATAAACGCTCTAAGTTTTCATTTGTCTTAGAATTGAATACTAAAGTTCATCAGCATATTGAATCAAATTGTTTGAATCCATTTTGAACCCAATGTCGTTTATGTAAATTAAAAATAGAATGGGACCCAGAATTGAACCTTGGGGAACACTATGTTGTATCATTTTTGATGAAGACAAACTGTCCTCAACCTTTACTTTTTGGGTTCTATGGCTCAAATATGATTTCATCCAATCATGAGCGACACCACGGATCCCATATTGATTTAATTTTTGTAAGAGAATGTTGTGATTTACACAAACGCTTTAGTTAGATCCATGAAAACACCTAGTGTTTTTAATTGACTATCTAAGCTGGTAACGACAGATTCCATTAACTGGTTTGTTGCATCCAAGGTTGACAGGTTTTTTGGAAAACCATTTGGAGATTTATTCAAAATTTTATTTTTTCTGAGATTGAACTTAATCTATTGAAATATATTTTCTCCAAACCTTTACCACACACTGGTATTAAATATATTGGACGATAATTAGTCATTTCTGATCGATCTCCTTTTTAAAAATTGGGACAACTTTAGTACGTTACTTTTATCAAATTGGGGAATTACCTGAAATGAGCGGTTTATTGATTATTTTGGTCAATATCTCAATAATTTCCATGTAACATTGTTTCAACAACCATGAAGATACTTCATAAATATCAGTTGATAGAAATCACTCAAATCAGCTAGTAGTGGTCCACAAAAAATAATTTAGCTTGTACAATGTAAGATAGTTCTGTGAGTTATGACTATTATAGCCGGTTGAGTTGTGTCAAAAAGTGTGCTGTGAGTTAGACCAAAATGTGTGTAGATGGAACCATGGTATTGGCTCTGTTATCAGTGAATGCTTTGTTTACTAAATACCTCATTGAAGGCACCTGGGCTCGTCATGTCACCTGGCAATGAAGGTTTCCCTTTGCTTTTCCTTATCAGTTATCAGCTGTTACCTTCATGCGTCCCTGGCTACATTTTCAGTCGTCATTTTTGTTTACTGAGGTGAGTCATCTTTGCAACTTTCACTATATTACGGTATACAAGTTTTAATATTGTACAAATATTCCTGAATCGTGCTTTTTTAAAAGCAGCGTAAATTTTTAGATTTTTAAAGATGTAATTATGTATTATGATCATTTTGTGGAAATACATATTGGCACTTGATAGAGGAACTTAAAAACTGAAGGCAAATATAATCAACCTTCTATCGAAAGCGTTGGTACAAATAAAGTTGATTATATTGGTTTGGAAGGTTGCAACTCAAGAGGTTTGATATTTATTTTGATGGTACCTCAACACATACAAAAATGAGGTACCTAACTATTTGTTCTTATTTATTTTTACAAGTATTTGATTTTGTTATTTTGCTATTTATATGTTGTAAAATCTTAAAATATTCACAACAGTATTGTAAATTCATTATTTAGATATACAGTAGTTTCTTTGATTGTGAGTTGTTTTATATTGTATGTAATAAGAACAAATAAAGATATTTTTGAATTGAATTGATATTAATGCCGAGGTCGAAAGGAAACGTGTCTGTAAACTTTCATATCTTTAAGTGTAATTTTACTTGTTATTTAGTGTCTGCATCCTTTCAGAAGTTTCCTCTGTATTTTGCCACATGATCACAACTCATTCACCTCTGTCCTCCGCGTTCAGCCTGGGTAGTTACAACTGATATTGTTCTTTCTCAATTGTCATTTGGCATTGGTATTCCACCTATGTTTATAAATCAATGATATTTTCCTCAACCTTTAGCCTTGGGTAGTCATCACATCATTACAGACTAAGTTTTCTTCTTTCCCTCGGCCTTCAATCTCGAAACATCCTTGCTTTCTTAAACTCGGTGAAACTTTGACTTTAGAAAAAACTCGGTATTCGACACCTTTCATTTTGACGTGGTACAAAATGGCAATCAAAGAATTATTTAAAACTATTTTGTACTGTAATTGTATTGTACTAAAGCTATGATATACAGTAAAGTTTTTTTAATCGAATTTCTTTTGGAAAAATGAGACATCCATGCAGTCAGCATGATAAGACCCACGAACTGGGACCATGGAATAAACACTGATCCTGACCCCCAAAACAAGTTTTGTTCATTTTTTAACCTTTATACATATGTATATTGTATAAGTGTGTATTTTCTATAGGTTCTATAGGCATGTTGTCCGAATTTTGTAAAATCTGGTACAAATATGTTCCGTTTGTAAGTAGCTCTGTCAAGTTCATTAGCCAGTAAAATCGGACCACCGGAAGAATTATTTTGGGGAGGGAGGGTAGTTTTCACCAAAGACTTTGTTTTAATGGTATAAAAATAGTAAATGTCATACGATTTTGATGAAATTTGAAGTAAATATGTACTTTGATGAAAGAGACAAATACTGGAAGATCAGAAATAATTGAATATAAGCTCCAAGAAATCAGTACAAAAAGGGTAACAGCCTAATACTAATAAACATGTTCAAATTTCATGTATACCTACGACTTCAACTAAAATCCTACGCTAACTTTACAAACATACAAAAAAAAATAGATATAAAGAGAAAAGATACAAACATGTAAAGAAAATCTAGGTTGAAAAGGTTTAGTGTCAGCAAGCAGACACCAGAGCCCAGAGGCGGACGGGCAGAGAAAATCGTTCGAGTATGGGTTTAGCTTCATTTGTATCTTCTAAAAACTAAATAATAGCTTTTGTTGTTGGTCCACTTGACTTTAAAACTATAGATAGGCAGGACCGTAGACAGAATTGTGGGGCTACCGGGCGGACAGTGGGTCTACTCTAAAGGCATAATTAAGATGCAGTTAAGTCCAAGGTGGAAAGGAAGGTTATATTTGTACAAGAAGGTTATAAAGGAGTATTGATTATACCTAGCAAGAGTTGTCTCCCAAGAAAATCTAGAAATTGCAAAATTGTGTATTTTGAAGTTTTTTTAGAGAGTTGTTAATAGTGAAAAATTGAGATCCAAAATAATGGGTTTCCATTATTTAGATGCAAACATCTGCATCCCTGTAACCTGTGGGGTTGACTTTCGTTTCGTGATTTTCGTCACCATTATTACCTAGGTGGGCTAACGTACAGTATGAATAGAATAGAAAATCTCTTAATTTGCAAAGTTTTTCATTTACAAACAAGGCGAAGTTACACTCATAGCCCTTTCTTACACTTAACCTTATAATAATTATATAAATAGCATTTACAAAAATAAAGAAAGACTTGTAACATAAATGCAAATACAGCCTAATATAAAATATATAAAATTAAAATAAACTTGATACATAATCAAATAACTAAACTAATAAAGATCTTCATATTTTTTACAATTCAGTATTCAAGTTGACCCATTCACTCTCTCAAATACATCTCCGTTTGTTTATCTGCCCATCCCAGCAAAGCCCAAGACTTAAGATGAACCAGCCGCAATCATCCGCTCCAAGTAATAACGCCTCAGTATGCGTCTAAAATAGGGGTCCGCCTCAGTGGTCAACTCAAGGAGAGGCTCCTCAGGGAATTCGTCCGCCCAAGGAACGCCGACACCGCACACGTTACAACTGGCTAAACAACGGGCCTTCATTCCACTGATGCGGCCTTATAATGTCACACCCTCCGCTTGCATGGGTTTACGGCGACCCGTTTTTACCTTACGAAATAATTTTTACATTGATAAACATGATATATTTGGAAACTATGTGAGTTATCCGATACATGATATATTTGGAAACTAGAGGAGAACTTTATCCTATATGTGTATAGAGCCCGATTACTCATAAGTTGTTTAATAGAATCACAAATAGCCTAAACTTTGAAACTATCAAAAAGTTTAAATTTTAAGGAAAATTGTAGGGGTTTAGGTAGTTTTAAACTAGAAATTGACAGAAGTTAACAGCCGAAAATTGTTGGTGCTTTTTATCCATTGCCAATTGAATATAATAATCAATAATTTTAAGAAGAGCTGTGGTAGTACTGAATTGGGACCGAAACCCAGATTTGGAGTTACAGAATGTCATTCCTTTTCAGAAACGTTGTTATATGCTGACATACTAATCTTTCTAAACCGTTGGATAAAGCTGATAAAATGACAATCAGTCTAAAATCAGACAGTGATTGAGGTGAAGTTATGGTTTTTTGAACAGATAATTTGCTGATTTCCATGCAAAAAATAGGTTTCATTCGAAGGCCTATCAAGATTTTTGCAGCTAAAGGGGTTTTCACATAGCTAACTCCTTTTGTAAACTAAGTAGGTTGCAAACTATCTAATAAGTATATTAAAAGCTAGCTTTCTCGATTGTCCAATTAACCACAAGCAGATTTCTGTTGAATGCTATGTTACGTGCAGAAATAGAACCGGCTGCTTAAGATATCTGCTGAAAAGGGTGCTTGTAAGAAATGTCCTCTCTTCACATTTGTACACATGAACATGTATGCTCGAGTTCTGCAAGCTATGTTTTAGCTATGCATCATGAGAAGACTCTCGCTCTACGGACAAGGGTGTTTTCTCGTATATAACGCCTAATGTTGTGCTGAAAGGGTGGTTTCGCGGTGTCAGCTGTGTCGGGCAAGATGTCTGCTCGAAGGTCGCCGGGACAGCTGATAACTCACTCAGTAGGCGGCACACGTACTCGCTCTCCGGTCAATTATCTTATTTATTCACGACCCTCCGGTCTCATCTAAGCGCAACGCTCAGCTCCTCAGCTCCTCGGCTCAAACATATAGTGCAAAACCGCACAGTGCTGTCAGATTTTTGTCATCATATCAGATCAGGTGTTCGATCACTGTCCCCACCTGAGTAACTTTGTTTGTAATGAGGCCACAGTAAATAATATAAGCAGTGTACGAATCCCACGCTACTTTACTAAAACTACACACAGATTTTCGTCCAATAATAGTGATATGATAAGTGAATAGCTTTCGATTCACGTCAGACATAGTCTCAACGTTGGGAGGTACATCTACGAGATTATGAGTTGAAATAATTTTTTGAATAAACCAATACAGCAGCTACCATCAGGTAAGAGGTGGAATAGGTAATGCATAAGGCACAGTAGCAGACTAATGCGAAACCCAAGTAACAAAAGCCAAAATCACGAAAGAGAAAAATTAGTTGAAGACCCCAACAGAATAAAAGTGTTTCACCAAAACTTATCTTGTGAAATTGGTAGAACAATATTGGCAAACACAACGTATCTAATGTTCATCTACAGGGTGGTTGAAAAGTAACTAGGAATAATATGTTATACATTCTGCAAAATTACGAACTTCACGTTGGCAATAGTGTTATAATATTGAGTATTCAATTAGGTTTCCTTTGATTACTAATATTGGAGCATTGTTAAACGTGTTTTGCTAAAAACTGTGCGTGAGTGGTTGGACAGAATGTTTCCTGGACGTTGGCTGGCGTGGACTCCACGAACGACCTGCAATGAGCCCAGGTCTTAACGCCGTTTGATTTTTTCCCATGCTGGGATTGTGTAAGGAAGAAGAGTACAAGTGCAAGCCTAAACAGTGGATACATTGGAAAATTGCTTTAAATAAGATATTATCAGTATTCCAATTGACTTCCTTCAGAAAAGTGTTCATTGTATCCCCGGCTGTTTGGAGGATTTGGCGAACAACACCGGTGCCTTCGTGGAAATTTAAAACTATCTTTCATTTTCTTATGTAGTTAAGCGTATGTGTCCGATATTTTAATAAGTTTAGATAATTATTGTAGAATTATTACAATTCTGTTTTGCCTAGTTACTTTTCAACCACCCTGTAGATTCGTGCTATAACCAAGCATCGGTTTTGCTGTAGGCTACAAATGATATTAATAACAGGGCTAAACCACGGCTGGCGTGAGGGAAGTGGATTTCTTTTGCAATTAGCTAAGCTTATTAGTTACTCGCTAATTTTGACTCTAACTTGCTACGCTTACAGCCGTACTTCGGTCTTTGGCCTCAGCTTTATGATCACGGGTGTTGCGATGCTGTTAGTTACGCTCATAGCCTCGCTTCGGCCTTCGCTCTCAGATTTGCATTTTTTATTGTTACGTGCGATACGTCGTCTTTTACTGCAAGTTAAATTACTACATACCATAAAGGGAAACACCTTTCATGTTTCATTAAAATCTGACTACTCATTCTGCTGTTAAAGCAACAAATCCGTGTTGGCCGCCATCAAAACGACTCAACGGATTTTTATAGTTTTCGGTATATCGGTCTACATTAAAATGCACATTGAATTGTAATTTTATCAAAGTCGGATGAAATCTACATTTTATATAGTTAAAACTGCCTTTCTGGTGAAACTCTCCCCTTAAAATGGGTATGAATTTGCTTGGTAATGAACTTGACAAATATTTTTATAAAAGGAATATGTGTACCAAATTCACGAAAAACAGACCAAAAGTGCGACTTGTAAAGAGCTCACAAATACGAGTATATATACTTTATAAGTATGAACTAAGGAATTTTTCCATCGTTAGTAAACAAAAAAGGATCACGACGTTTCGGGATCTGCAATCTAAATCGTGATCCCTTTTGTTCACTAACGATGGAAAATGTCCGCAATAATAGTTCAACTTCTGAAATCCTCCCATCGTCAACAACAAACTTCAAACAAAGCGTATATACATAAATGTATAAACAGTTTTGCAAACATGCTTAAAACATGTTCTGGGGGCTTAGCATTAGTGCTCATTTCACGGTCCCGGGTCTGGGTCTTACTATGTTCACTGTATGTAATTTTCTAGGAGTCGGCTCTTCGGTACAATTTTGAATTCAAATTCTTTATTTGTAAAATGAAAAAATACATTGTATTACATTCGTCAGATTGTATTATATACTACAGAGTAATTACGGGATCAAACTTCACCAGGTGATTTGTCATGTTATAATAAACAAAATTTCCTATAACACATAGACCTATCTCGCTTAGTTTGCCGTCCGTCTGTCTGTGTTTTTCACTAAATAACTTTTATATCCTAGGTCAACCAAGCTATAAACTAAAAACTTTGCACACTTTTAGTATAATATAAAACCAATATTTAAAAATAAATTTAGCTAATTTTCATTTTAGGTTTTAAAATGGTGGCTATGTTAAATTGTCTAAGCCTAGTAACTCAAAACCCTTTAACTTTATGGTTATTACAGAAGAATAGCAATAAGTGGCAAATCTTTTTAGAAACATTTTAAGACCAAGTTGGTTCGCTGCAATAAGTAATACCGGAGAAATTAAAGTTTTCCTGAACACACCCCTCTATTTACATTTGAGAAACATATGTAAATAAAGGTGTGCTGCGGTAAGTAACAACGGTGTAATTAAAGTTTTCCTGAGCACGATCCTTCATTCACTATTTTCCACGTTGTAAACTTTAATTTGTGGGTTCTTCTAATCTTTATTCACTTTAAAAAGTTGTTGGAGTCGTTGCTGCTGTAGCAATAGTATCAAAGCAATTGCAGTACCGACTCCAACATTTTTTAAAGGTGAATAAAGATTATACCTAACAGCTTACAAATTAAAGTTCAACACTAGTGAAGTATTGAGCGTATATTGTGCAATTAATGAGCGTATATTGTGGTTTTCTAATAATAATTGGTAACTAAATATTTATTATACTGGTTATATCATGAAATGAGTATAGCTGTAATATTTTACTGTAGTGTACAGGATAAATTATTGTCTGTACGCTGTAAAACATTAGAAACGCATTTGTTATGGTTGTAGCACGTAAAGCAAAACATAATTGCGACACCCAATTATTTCATACTTTTTAGAGCATTTGACTGTGTATTAATTTTTGAAGTAGGTTCAATTTTTTGCTAAAAGGTTTTTATTTCAACATTTTATATAGATATGTATATATGTGTATCATCTCTACGGGATGCATTTTTTGACCGATTATCACCAAATGTTGTACAAATTTTCCAAACACAAAATGGTCAAAAGAGTAGTTTTTTTCTATAACAGCGGAATGAGTAGTCCGATTTTAGTGAAATTTAAAATGCATTTTCCTTTCATGATGTGGTTATATAGTATAACTGTCAGTAAAAGAGCCCCGTAAGTCTGAGTCCGAAGGCCAAAGTTTTTAGAAATAAAACAGTCGTAGGTGACAGACCATTGACCGCTGGAACGAAAAGCTAAGCGTCGTAACGCCCGTGACATACCACGAAAAGCTAAGCGGAACAGCCTCGTAACGCCCGTGACAGACCACGAAAGCTAAGCGGAACAGCCTCGTAACGCCCGTGACAGACCACGAAAAGCTAAGCGGAACAGCCTCGTAACGCCCGTGACAGACCACGAAAAGCTAAGCGGAACAGCCTCGTAACGCCCGTGACAGACCACGAAAAGCTAAGCGAACAGCCTCGTAACGCCCGTGACAGACCACGAAAAGCTAAGCGGAACAGCCTCGTAACGCCCGTGACAGACCACGAAAAGCTAAGCGGAACAGCCTCGTAACGCCCGTGACAGACCACGAAAAGCTAAGCGGAACAGCCTCGTAACGCCCGTGACAGACCACGAAAAGCTAAGCGGAACAGCCTCGTAACGCCCGTGACAGACCACGAAAAGCTAAGCGGAACAGCCTCGTAACGCCCGTGACAGACCACGAAAAGCTAAGCGGAACAGCCTCGTAACGCCCGTGACAGACCACGAAAAGCTAAGCGGAACAGCCTCGTAACGCCCGTGACAGACCACGAAAAGCTAAGCGGAACAGCCTCGTAACGCCCGTGACAGACCACGAAAAGCTAAGCGGAACAGCCTCGTAACGCCCGTGACAGACCACGAAAAGCTAAGCGGAACAGCCTCGTAACGCCCGTGACAGACCACGAAAAGCTAAGCGGAACAGCCGTAACGCCCGTGACAGACCACGAAAAGCTAAGCGGAACAGCCTCATAACGCCCGTGACAGACCACGAAAAGCTAAGCGGAACAGCCGGAACAGCCTCGTAACGCCCGTGACAGACCACGAAAAGCTAAGCGGAACAGCCTCGTAACGCCCGTGACAGACCACGAAAAGCTAAGCGGAACAGCCTCGTAACGCCCGTGACAGACCACGAAAAGCTAAGCGGAACAGCCTCGTAACGCCCGTGACAGACCACGAAAAGCTAAGCGGAACAGCCTCATAACGCCCGTGACAGACCACGAAAAGCTAAGCGGAACAGCCTCGTAACGCCCGTGACAGACCACGAAAAGCTAAGCGGAACAGCCTCGTAACACTCGTCATAATGGAACAAGAAAAGATTAGGCAAAAGGTCGACCCGAGGCTGTGAGCGCAGCCAACAAGAATAACAAATTGCAAAGAAAATTCGATTCACTCATGCCAGCGGCGTTTTAGCGCTTAGCTGCGTGTCGGCCTGGTTTTTGCTTTGTTTGTTCCATTTAAAGGCTATTTTGTTAAAAGTTTTGAGTCGGTGCTAGGAATACAGTAGTTAGATAGAGAACTGGACACGATGTACACTGTACTACAGATGGAGTTGTAGGAATGCAGGGACAGTGAGTGAGTGAGGAGGGGAGCGACTGCGCGACTGCCGTGTCAGAGCGTGGCCGCTGAATAGCCTGGGCGTAACTATCAATCTAAATAGTATAATAGCATGGGATGGCTAGCGACCACCTAATTCAGTAGCCAATGCTTTCTGTGACCCGCCGCTACAATGGATTACGAAAACGAAGGAGGTATTTATTCATTAATTACTTAATTACTCCTTGTCGTGTTGAGTTTATATTATAATTTATGATAAGATTATAAAGAACTAAAGCGGAACTTTGAAGCGTATAATATTACGATCGTGACTGGTGTAATAAACAAAAAAAAGAAAAAGAACTGTTTGAAAATATAAGTTTAAACTTTTGTTTTTCTATGTAGCTAAAACTTTGTTAAGCCTACGCACGTGACATGTATTTTAAAATTAAGATAAAACCCTACTGTTTTTATAGAATTTGCCAGGATAGGGCCCATTCTTAAATATCAATTTCATTCAATCAAAGTGAAATCACGGTAAGACAAACTACGCACCACCAAAATGCATATGTCCTGTCGATTATACTCAAATTTTTACTTTATCAAGTGCCGTACAATTTAACAATGAATAATTTATTAAATAGACTTATATCAGCAACTTCTATGGTTATTAACACATGATTCGATGGACATTTCTACCGGTTATGGTGTTTAAAACTACACACAGTTCCGAGAGGATTGAAAACTCTTCTCGTCATGTGTTACTGTTGGCTGTTTCTAATATGATTTAGGGTAAATTTCACTTGATAACGATAGGAGTCTCCACACCTCTCCAAACGTTGTAGTTTTTAAACACAATAGCCGGTAGAAAAGTCTATTGATTTGTTACGTAATAACACCGGCATACTGATTTTTCAATAATTCGTTGTATAGTTCGTTATGTTAAGGGATTATTTTAAACACAAATTAACACATCATTATTATGGGCTTGCCCTTTCGAAACATGATTAGAGCAAATAACATAAAATATCATAATGGAAGTTCATAAAGATAAAAGCAAAGTTTCGAATATTTGTCATTGAGTTATAAGTTGATCGATGTATCAAAATATTTGTGTCGAATGTACAATACACGGAAATATCAGTTCCTAACTGACAAACTGATCAGAAATATATAGTTTTATGACATCATTATATACGAGTGCGCACGAAAAACAGCTGAAAATTATTGAAAAGACATTAAATTGTAAAAGTTTTAAATGTATTTATTTTCTTCATACTATGATAAGATCCCATTCATTTCTCCCAGAACATTCTCCTCTCATCTATTATTTGAAAGAGATTGGTTTACATCACAGTTTACACTAAAAAATAAGTATGAAAAAACCAACACTCAGCTAAGCCCCTTTAGCGTGAGCGGCGCTCACTGCCTCGCTTTGGCCTATGGCCTCAGACTTTCGTGGTCTTTTACTGCAAGTTGTATTACACATCATTAGAAGAAAGGCATTTCAAATTTCATTAAAATTGGACAACTTATTCCACTGATACAGCGAAAACCTACTTTTTACCGCAATTTTGAACCGACTCAATGGGTTTCTAAACTTTTAGTACAGTGATAGATAACATTAAAATACACAATTATTTCAAATTTAATCGAAATCATATGAAAGTCGCAGTTCGTAGATAGTAAAAATATCTTATTTTTAATTAAATCTTCCCACCCCTGAAAAGGAGACATACATTTGTTTGATTTTGTTGGCTAATGAAATTTACCGCAACTTTAACAAAAGGAACATTTGTAGAAGTTTTTATGAAAATCGGACACAAAATGTGTCGTGTAGGGAGCTCACAGAGATATAACCTAAATACGTGTGTTGGAAAACATGTTTAAATGTGTAAGTGATTTGGGAGTCAGGATCAATGTGCCCGTTTCAAGGTCCCGGGCCTGGGTCTTAGAAGAAGCGGAATATATTTATATTCTAAAGTTTACAAAAATATTACAGAATTTGTTTGATAGTTGATAACATAAGACACTTTACAAAAATTTCACTTTTATATCAAACTGAAAAAACTTAAACAAGCAACTACAGTATGCATAACATTTAAACTGCATGATGATTTTACAATAGAATACACTTTATTTGTCGTTAAGTTTAGACAATTTAGGGCCCCATTCGTTAAAACTTGTTTTGAGGTTCCTTTTCACTAAAACAAACTATGTAAGCGACCAGAAAAGAAAACATTAATTTACAATTATATCAGTTTCCATGCTATCTTAAAATAAAACTGAAAAATGTTATTTTTCTAACTAAGCTGACAGCATGAATATCTTATTTTTCTAAAGGAAGTTAAATGGGTCAAATAGCTAGGTTAAATTCGGTCCCGTATACAGTACTATTTTACATAGCTAACAATGTTTGAATGTTATTGACTCCGGGTCGATGTCTGATGGCGTTAACTAGTACTAATAACAAAAACGAGTACTAATTAACAGTACGATTGTAGCTCTCTTTGGAGTAAATAGTTTTCACCAGTACAGCCAGTGAATAGCTTTCATAGATGGCATCCAGCACCCGATTATAATGCAAGGACTTATGACGATAGAGTTATAAGTAAATAGACTAATAATTAAGTGATCTGAACTGAATTTAACTGGGATTTTATTTTAAGGCTTTTGGTCAAACTTAATACAAATTCTTCAATATGAAACCAAGCTCGTACACATTTTACGTGCCGGAAAACGCCAGTTATTATTATTATATACCCGACACACATTGAGCAACTTCTTACGTAAGAGGTTTATGAAAACTTCAACAGCACCTTGATAGGAAAACCAAAATTTGTACTGGTAAAAAGTGTGGCCTGTGATAGAACTTAAAATTCCTGATCCCATAGTGCTTTTTCAAAACAGTTGATCCTATCACAAGAAAATTGATATGGTCGTTTAAATGTTGGTCATTTTTGTGTCCTTACAGCTTATAATCTACATATTTATACGAACTGGGGGATTGAGATTTTCAATGTTAATCAGGAAATTAAAACAGCAAGTATAATTTTAACCCAACTAAATTAATCATACGCAGAAAGGAGAAATATATTCATACAGTTTACAAAACTACTGAACGAACGTACAGTTGGTTTTGTGAAAATGGAAGACAATATAGAGAGTTTCCCTGTGATCCAAAACTGTAGAACTTATGTAGCCTTTTTACATTCTCCCATGGTATTGGACAATTTACAGATATTCCATTCTTAATGCAGACACACACACATACGGATGTCCGGGCAGATTTTTCTAACCATTTTATTTTTTGCTCAAAAGATCTCAAAATTGATATTTCGGCGAAAAAACGGAGATCAAATTACACTTTCGTACAGATTACACTACTTTCTCTAACTTTCTGGTTATGGCAAAAAGTAAAACATGATATGATTGTGTATATTCGTAAATTGAGCTTTGATCAGCTTTGGAAAATATTTTCGTATTATTCGTCATTTGTTCTTTATATTGCAAAGTAAAAATAACACATTTTGCCGCGCATAAATGTTTGCTCACGTTAGGAGTTTTGGCATAATCATTCCCTGTACATATTTATGACAAAGAATTTGAGGGATAACAGTGGCCCATTTTAACCAGGCCCAATGTGCTAAAGTTAGTCTTGAGAGTAAGTACTGAGATTAACAATTATAATTTTAATTATTTAATTTAATTTAATTTTTGTTATTAATAACTTTTTTAGATGTGATTGTTCAAGCCTCTCGTTCACGAACACAGACTACAGTCGTGGAATAGGATCGCAAATAGCGTTCACAATTAGAATGACATTATTTCTCTGTAATCCTTTATAAATTAATAATTTATTGATTATTCTGATTCATTTGACGAATAGAATCAAATTGTACAAATTAATATTGTTATCTAACTATATTCGTAACTAGGACAAAACCGATACCTTGAGTCCACAAGGCTCTTGAAAGTTACACAATTTAAGCCATTCAAATTAAGTACATTAAGACGACTGATAGTAAACGTCTAAAGTATGAGATAATTATTGAACCATAAACCGGAGTATGATTCATAGATTGCATTAACTTAAAAGCTATACAAGGCGTTAAGGTGTACTAAAGGGATTACGGATAAGCTATTGGCCAGAGAAGTGCAAATAAACATGTTCTTCATTAAATTTCCCATAAGAATTCAGGAAAAACAGTTTTAACTTCTTAGTAGGTATAGCGTTTACTCGCAAACATGAGGTCAAGGGTTCAAATCTCTTGGTTTTAGGATTTACAGATAGATCGCATTATACATAATTGAAAAGCTTTTTTCAAGCTATCTAGAAGCTCTAACAAAACGGATTTGAAAATATTTATACGTTTTAAAATGACGGCCATGAATGTAAGTATTGTTAGTATATAACGTCATGTACAAAATTTACATAGTCACCGATATCAATAAATTACGATGGTGATTCAGTCTAATTTAAAGGTATGACGTTTTTAATGTAATTGAAATGCCTTTTTAAAACAAACCAATTTTCCATTTGAATCCTGTTTCTATCAATAAAGAAAATATAGACTATAGAAGATATAGATTCCTGTTTGGCTATAAAGAAGTCTCAGTCTATTAACAACTATTTGACTTGGCACGAAACAGTAACAACAGCTTGGAACAGGGGTTTTGCCAGCATTCATAGCTTAAAGTGCTTTGCCTTTATTTCTCCCTTTATAACGTTAAAGTAATGGGAGAACTCTGGTGAAAACCCTGACTCGGAGGGAGAACTCTGAATGCTGGTTAAGACTCTGATATTACCACTTTTCACCTCATGTGACATTGTAACTAATGACGGAGACACAGAGACTGTTGTGCTCTCTGAAAGGCTTCAGCGTGCTCAAAACTATTCCATCAGATTCATTGTTAACTTGCGGCGTGCCATCACATCATACTGAAACCTTCTAGCCATCCTAAAACTCAACCAACTTCGAACATATCATAAACTTACCTTAATGCTTGCGGATCTAAACCAATCATCTACTACTTATTTGTCCGAGAAGTTTACTTTTATGTCTCGAATCCATAGGCGAACCAGAAAGGGCGAGCTGTCACTATCAATTCCTACCCACAGATCCATATAGTTCAATAAATCATTTGTCGCTACCGCATGCAGGTTGTGAAATGCGCTTCCAAACGAAATCAAAATGATCAAAGTCAGGCCCGTTTTGGGTCTGAAGTTAAGAGTTGGTTGACACGGGGTTGAAAAGCTGATAGGGGGCGCTTTGATGGCTCGCGTAGTTTAGAAAATGTGTGAATGCGGTGTGAATTTAGCCAAAGGGTTTAAAGTGTTATTAGAATTTTAATTGTGTATATCTTCACAGTGTATGTTGTGTTTTATTTTAGCTATGATTGCATTTAAATTTGTATACATTGTTTTTTTTTAGTTTTAAGTGTATTGAATATGATGTAATATATTGTAAATGATGAATGATAGTTAAATGGAAGAGAGGACTTTATATAGTCCTAACTTCGCCACAAAAATAAAGACTTATTTCATTTCATATAAGTTAAATGTATGTAGTTAGTAATAAAAACTACTTATTTTCATAAGCTACCCGTAAATCATTCACTCGTGTCGAGAAAACAACTAACGTTCTGAAGACTCAAAAATAAAAGTAGCTTATGGAAATAAGTAGCTTTATATCGAAAGCTTGAAACCAACACTGATAAAACATTGCTTTGACGGAAAATTGTTCATATATCAAAAGTCTTTCGACTAACACTCAAAATTGCGTAGTCTTCTTAATTAATAAAAGTCAATGGCGAACAAGTAAATTTTGCTGTTTTTAGAGTAAAATGGTTTTGGGACAGGATAATGGGGACTTGTGGCATATTGTCGGAATGCTTAGTTAATAAGATATAGCAACCTTAGCCATTTCCTCTTGCCTGAAATTGTGTTGGAAATTAAGTAAGTTTCCAACGTCGGATAACGTTGTTTACCTTTACACGCCAAACCCTCGAGATTCAGCATACTCGTAAGTTTAAAGATCAAAGAAACGTTATAAAAAGGGCGTCTAGTTGCAGGTTAGAGATTTCTGAGTCGTGCATCACTGATTAGTGAATAAGTGATAGTAAGTGAGGAGAAAGAGATTTATAGGCAATATCAGTTACGTGGTTGACTCCCATTCATAATACTTGACCCCTAATAGCTTGACAATGTTGGTGAGAACATTATCCAACGCCCAAAGTAGGAATGTTTGTGAGAGGCGCCACAGTTGTCTGTGCAGCTGCAGATCCCTCATATCAAGACGTAACACATCAGTACGTCATTCATGGTCTCCGCAACTGCGCTGCAAATTAGTGGAACAATTACTTTGTAAGGCCTCATTTACAACCATTTCACTGTTCTCAACGAGACAACGAGGAATAAGAAAGCGAATAGAGAAGTCCGTTTTTTATTGATAGAGGTGATTAAGGGATAGAGTTTTAACAGTCTTCCGTGAGCTAAGATAAGTTTTTTGTTGATATTAGTTTTCCAATAACATTTTCTATCAAGGTATACACCAAGGTACTTTATGGCCTGATCAGGGGGATTCCATGGAAATTCTTCATTTATAATTGATAAGTTTGGAGGGTTAATAGGTTTTCGAAGGGTAAAATTTTGGACTCACTCTTTGTTGGATTTATGGCAATTTTCCATTTCTTGAACCAATTTAATAACTCGTTTAAAGATTCTTGAAGATTTGTAGCGGCAATATTTATGTCAGAATGTGAGCTGTATAGTAATGTGTCATCTGCATATACAGCAGTATAACAGGTTTGGGGAAAGGCATATCTGCAGCAAAGATGTTGTACAAGAGTGGAGATAAAATTGCCCCTTGAGGGACTCCTGCTCTAATTGGTCGAGTAGAGGATAGTGTAGAGTCAATTTTCACAGCAAATGTCCGGTCAAATAAGAAACTTTTCACAATATTTTGCAAGTAGAGGGGAGTCCCAAAGGTTCTTAGTTTGAATATTAAACCTGCGTGCCATACTCGGTCAAATGCTTGCTCAACATCCAAGAATACGGCAGCTGTGTGTTGCTTTTTTCGAACCCTTTGATTAAGTCTTCGGACACTCTTAAAAGTTGATGGCAGGTGGAGTGGTGTGACCGAAATCTAAATTGGTGGTGAGGAAGTAAATTTATACGGCCTATACGTAGGTTTCCAAACGGGTTTTGACTATTTTTTCAAATAGCTTTGAAAGTGTTGGTAAGAGGCTAATTGGTCGGTAGCTGGAAACAAGAGATGAGGGTTTTCCGGGTTTGTGAATGACAATGATTATGGAATGTTTCCAGGATTTGGGAAAATATGACACGGTTAGACAAGCATTGAAGATGGAAGCGAGGAAGGATAGCCTTTTTTGTGAGATTACGGAGAACAATGTTCGGTATTTTGTCATGTCCAGGTGATTTCTTCAGTTTTAGTTCTTTGATGAAGTGTAAAATTTGAGAAGGAGAGGTATACTGAATGGGCATTTCAACAGTAGAGAGGGGTAAAGAAACAGAACTTTCCACCTCAGAAGTAAACTGCAGAGTGTCAGGATGATTGTGGTTCGGCTGAAACGCAGATTGGAAATAGTCAGCTAATACGTTGGCTTTTTCTTCTCTGCTTTCATAAGATTGTCCATTTTGTAGTAAACTTGGTACTGGTGTCACTTCCTTGAGAATGCGCTTTGTTGCAAACCATAGAGAGTTGTCGTCAGGTGATAGCGTTTCCAAGTGTTTGTTATATGAATCAAATCTGAGTTTGTCAAGCTCCCACTTTACACGTCGATTTAGTTGGTTATACTTTCTACGGAGATATGGTAGTCTGTGCTCTTGCCATAGTCTCCTGCTTTTGTTTAGTTGTATTAAGGCAAGGATACGTTGAGGCGGTGTGTTAAAATGGTTTTGTCTTAAAAGGACGGACTGTAGATGCTGAGATAGCTGTTGCAATTTTATTTGTAAAGACTTGTATAGCGTCATCTATTTGTTTTTCATTTGACATAGGAGGAGAAGGATTAAACTCTTCATCAAACTTTACTTGAAACTGTTCCCAGTCAATAATACCATTTATTAAATTTTGAGGGACATGTGATGAATAACTAGTGGGTTTGTCAAATGTTATTAAAACGGGTAGGTGGTCAGAATCTAGCTCTACTATGGTTTTATGTAAATATTACACGGGATGCTTTGAGATATTCCAATGTCCAAAATGTCCGGTATGACTGAAGGATTTGATGAAAAATGTGTGGCCTCGTCCGGCGCTAAGATACTCAAATTTTGGTCCATAGCAGCTGCCAATAATCTACGACCATTCGGGTTAGTTTTGTGGCAGCCCCAGGCTTCGTGTTTGCAGTTAAGATCCCCTAACAGAATGGTTGGGCAGTTTGGATTGAATAGATTTTCAGTTTGTACGTATGCTAAAATTATATGTTGGGCACTGAACATTACTGAGTTGAAATTTAATTCCTACAACTTCCAGGTTATTCATAAAAGTTAGAAATATAGAATGATGGGCGATATGTTTTCTTATTATAATAGCCACGCCACCTGACGCTTTTGGATCATCTCTGTCGAATCTATAAATTGTATAACCTGGAATGGTTAACTTTTCTGAAAACACTAAGTGGGTTTCAGTTATACAAGCTATGTCTACTTTGTGTTGACTCAAGAAGACAATAAATAATGACCTTTTGCTTTCAGTCAGTTTGCATTCCAATTTAAAACTTTTAAGTTACAACTATTGTTTTGTCTAGAATCCATTGGTGAAGACGGATTTGAATAAATCTGAAATGAATGTTTTAATTTGGGAATGTATTGTTTGATGGATGATAACAATGAGTCGAGTATTGAATGGAAGATACCATGATTAGAAGACTCAGATATGCTGTCAGCTCTTCGATCATTTTGGTTGGGTAGTCTATTACCACGTATAGCATTAGCGTAAGTGGAAGGAAGAGTACCAGTTGGATTGTTTTGTTTTGGTTCTTCACTTGGTTGGCTTTTTGGTTTTAGTACAGGGAAGTTCGATGCTTCTTAGGATAAATTGAAGTTTTCGGATTTTTCAGCTGAATAATTAGGTTTGGTTTGGTTGATTCGAGATTTGATATTTAGATAGTAAGAACAGCCTCTGAAGTTGGTCGTATGGCCTTCACCACAGTTTACGCACAATTTCTGTACCTAGATCTGAATTTTCTAAGTCAAGCATGCAAATAGGGATAGGGTATTTATCTTTGTTGTATAAGCGTGTGACTTTGGTAACCGGATAATTTGGCTCTGTAGCTCGGACAATATTTCCTCATCTGTAATTGAAAGAGGGACGTTTCTCATAACAACAGAAAGTTGTTTGCTATCGGGTGGGCAAAAGGAGTGGTACTGTACATTTATTTAATCGAAGTGAGAAGTGAGTGCTCGGAAGTCATCTGAAGTTGAAACATTTATTTTTATAGCCTTTCCTTTGTTTTCAGTAAAGTATTCACTTTTGAGGACAGAATTTAGGTCGTTAATTAAAGCTTGGTAATTGTTTGCATCATGTAAAAAGATAGGAGGAACACGCACCGATTTTGAAGGGGCATCTTCGTCACAGCCATCATTGTTTGCTAAAGGCTCAAATCGATTGGATAAAATAGTCTTGTACCTGTTTTCTGATTTGGTTTGTTGTTCACGAGGATTGGATACTTTCCTTTTGCGATTCTCAACAGTAGTAAAATCTTCATTGTTTGTAGATGTATTATCTTCTAAATTAACAATTTCGTTTGTCTCACTATCCATGATTTCTAAGTCTTTGTCTAATTCTTTTAGAACCTGAAAAGTCTTCTGAAGTAGATGTATTGACATTGATTGAATTTATGTTGTTTACATTTGAGTTAATCTTTGTGTAATTGTGATCTATAAAGGTTAGTTTTGGTGGTTGAAGTATAGGTTGATTTAATTGACTCATAAAACTTTATACAGTGAAACTTTTATGCAATTAATGAAATTTGATGATGAAACTTAAAAAATATGAACTTAAAATGGCCAATAACGTTAGAAAAACTATTAAAAATTGAAATAATTAGCAGGATAAAACAAACTTGCTTGTTTTAAGTTCACCAGCTGATCTATTTTGAAATATAAGCATTACAAAATAAATTGATCCCAATTCAAACCAATCCACAGAGTAAGTAGGACCAAACTTAAAAACTATATTGTCTAAAATGTTTATAGTGTATGTATAACAGAGTTTTGTCTAACTGAAAAAGACAATAAATAAAATTTTTTTCCTATTGGAAATTGGCGAGTATTCATCGTAGCGCTTGTGGCTACATGTCGGCTATGTTTTACATGCGCTTCTGTTGTTTCGGGGCCAATTGGCCTTTTCGAGTGGCAGCTCACGTTTATAAAGTTTCTTCGAATTTGTCAAACTGTTGATCGACGGGATCACCAAAGTTTAGAGCTCAGAGCACTAATGGTCTTCCTTGATAAGAGATAGTTAGGGATCGCCACCTACGGCGATTTGCTGGCCGCAGTGGTCTGAAACGGCCGTGTTGATTACCGTCACCCTGTTGTCAGTCATATTCGTGACAACGTTTTCTATGGCTGTTGCAGACTGGCTAGTCACTCTCACTTGGCGTGTTGACCGACCATTCTGGGGTTTAAAAAACATCAAAAGTCACTGAAACGCTTTGTTGTGGGGCTCTCAACATCTATTCAGTGTCAATGTTGAGGACACCCATGATTACGAAGTCGTGACACTTTTTAGTCATATCTGAAAACAGTTGTCCGAATGCTGACAGAAAATATTCTATGTTCTCGTTGGGAGACCTGTACAATCCGAGGACATTCGAAAACTTTGTCCATAGAATCTGTGAGTCTGTGGGGGTGAAAAACAACTGCTTTTGAGAAAGACTGTCAATCCTCGCCCGTTGGCGGAGGTTCAGCAAAGGAAATTGGCCAATCGGCAATTTAAGATTTAGAAGTTACGAATGTTGTTGATGTTAAAACCGCGTTCCGTAATGACAAGCAGTCCGGGATGAGCTACTCACAATGTAGAGTGAGCTCATACTCCTTGTTCGTTGTCAGTTGTGCATTTTGGTGCACAAAATATCATTTGATTTGGATGATTTTTCAGGAACTTCACCCCACAAGACTATCTATATAAAGCTGACTTTCTGGAAAGTGGTCATCAGTGTTATGGCCACTTTTAACAACAGTATTTTGTTTTAATGCACGCATATGGAAGCTGCTACCTTTCTCTAGAAAAACACTCCATGAAAACACTTCTGGGGCTTTTAGAACACGTGCCCGGGGTTTCGAAAGCACGTTGTTGTTTGCACCTGGTCGCTATGGCCAGAGGTCTGGTCGATTATTTTTATAGTATATAAGTAAGGATAATAATTACAGACCTATTTCGGTATTTGAATTATAATTGTATTGAAAACAAAAGTTCATCGTATTTTTGATGCCGTAACAAAGCGGTCATTGCTTCTTAGAAATTAGTCTTCTTAGAAATTAATTCTAGTTTTAGTCATCTGTTGGGTTAGCTATTTATGTCATCTATGTTTAAACTATCAATTTGTCAATTTTCACGTTTCAAAATGTTATACAGATACGTGTTTCAATTTTTCGGGAGTGTTGTGGTGATGAACTCATCAATAGCGGTTGGGACCAGGCAAAGACTTGGCGGCTTGGAACAAAACCTTGCCTACACACTACACAGGACAACTGCAATTGAGCAATTGTTGAAGTGGTCAGAGTCAGGATGTGCTCTCGTGTCTCAGGTCATCTCTATTATATACGCTTTTGCCACAATCAGCCTACACCTTGACCGGGCATCACTCTACTCTATACTATATACGGGTCGGGCCAAAGACTGGAATATATTTCATAACCCAACACATTTTGAGGATGTTTTAACGAAACAGTTGTTTTTTAAGTAAAGTATTATTCATATTTGTACGTCATGAGAACACGCTCAAAAGGTGGGCTACTAAAGAAAGTCTTAAGTCGTCAAATTTAAGCTTAATAATTAATAAATGAAATTAAATAATTAGTGATAAAAAAGGCTCCTTCAAATAAATTAATTAGTATTTTTGTTGCTTAAAATTTTAAATAAAAATGGGCCTAGTTTGGTATTAAATTAAATGTTTCACTTAATAGAAAAATACCGCAAACCCGATGTTTAAACGTTAGCTCTCTATGCAACGTGTTGTAGGATCTAAATGAATGAATACCTTCAAACTTCAAACGGCCAAAATTTCCTTTGAATTCAATACTTCAAACGAAATATGTATAGTTATTTTTGCCTGTTTGAAGCCTTTATCTTGATTTGCAACTTGCCTATTCTCTCATTGAAGAATGAAGATTTTCCACCCACATAGACCATCTCTTGATGACCACCAGCTACGTAGAAAATTTGATTGATTTTACGTTAATCTATACTATTAGTATTTCGGTTAGGGTTGTCCGGAGTGTTGAGATCTCGGAATCTGGCTGGGGTAATTCAGATTTTTGGAATAGAAATGGTCTTTAGTGTGTGGAGGGTGGGGAAAACGAATAAAATTATATAGATTTTTATTTTTATGGGGTTTTTGAGGCCCCAATTCTCCATGTTATATTTCTTTTTAGTAAATATGTATTAATAAATATCAACGGATTTGTTTGAAACTCGACACATAGTTGTATACCATTAACCCAAAGACTCCTACTGATTTTGGGGTTCGGGGGCACAATATATGGATTTGGGGGGGTTAAAGGGGGCAAGAAATAAAAAAATCATAAAATCGATGTGGGGTATAAAAAAAGGGAATATTATGCTGATTTCAAAAATATATTGGTTGTCTACCAAATTGTTTGGGGAGGAAGGGGGTTAAAAAGTGGGGGTAAAACATTAAAAATCCATGAGATAGGCCGGCGGGATGGCCGAGTTTACAAAGCGGGCACCGAGGCCGTAGGCCGAGGTAGGCGAAGCCCCAGCTGGCGCAGCTAGTGATGAGTAAAATTTGGCGTATTTATTTAGTTTCGTTGTAAGGTTATGCAAAGGGCTCCCAAAAAATCAGTGTAAGCTGACTTGTCAAACGGTGAAACACAACAAACAACATGTGTAGTTTGATCGCTTATACAAGCTGTTTGGTTGTGTTTGACTGGACTGCTTACGCTGATTAGTTTTAGGCTAGTTAGTTTTCTAATGTTTTGTTTTACAAATTCACATGAAGACGGAATCCCGATTGCAGAGCTGAAACTTTGTGTTTTCGTGATCTGTTGTGAACGATAGAATACGTCCAAAATAATATTTAAAACTCAGAAATTCTCCCATCCTCAACAACAAACTTCGAACAAATGGATTGATTTAGATTTGTTTTTGAAATTCATTTGCAAACATTGTAAAAAGACACCTGTGTTGTGTTCGCTAGGCGAGCCTTGAATTGTACGGGTGTCCACAGTGTTGTTGCTGTTGTTGTTGTTACTAGATAGTAGCAGGGCGCGACTTGTTTGGACCATGCGTTTCCCCTAATTACCTGGCTTTGTACGTCGTCAATGGATGCACTCCCTGCAGGAAATTGGCCATTAGGACAAGGATAAAAAGTACATTGTTCCCAATAAGCTTTGTTGACCAAATATTTACTCGTATTTTTGTAAAGTACGAATAGTAACAAACGTAGTAACAAAATATAGAAAATAGAAATAGACTTTTTAATGTTATTTGCTAGATTAATAGTCATATTTTAGATGGCTCTTCTAATAGACGAAAAGCAACGTGGCTTGATTCCTTCATGCTTCTTATAAAATAAGAAACTTATTCAATAAAACAAGAAAAAACGCTCTTCGTCAATGAAAACAAAGCTTTTTGGAGTTGTCATATCATCGATCATGAACGGTCAACTCATTATAGATCGGAGAACTTCTCATAACAAGTTCTATGGATGGAATAAACAATTCTATTTTGATTTATTAGCCACATTTGTTTTCGGTTCCAACTTTAACCGGTGGTAACCTATTGGTTGTTTTATGTTTATTGTTTAAATGGGTATTGTATACAATGAATATTGTTTACATGTTTACACAGATTTCAATAATCATGCACCGTTAGGTTTTAAAGTGAAGCATTTTGATACGTGATAAGTTTCAACATCCGAAGCCTAGCTAAAACGTAGTAACTCAATGAAAACTAAAATTCTTCTTATTTAATTTGTTAGATTATAAATAAAGTTTTAGGATGCTTGAACTTTATGTAGAATGCAATTATTGTAAAAATAACGCAATCATCACATGAAAATCATTGTCATCATGGGGTACAACAGTTTGAGGGTAAATATGTATCACACTTGCAGTCAAAACAAGTAAAAGTACTTTTAACGATTAGTGCGCAATGGCAAAATCTCGTTTATTATTTTTACTCGTGCTCCCTCGAGGTTCCAATTACCTTCTTAGACTCATCCCTTGAAGTTTGAACTGGAAAAGGAGAAGCGAAACTTCGAGAGTGCAACACTGAAGTTGAAGTAGTCGCCGTATTCATAAAGGTCTAAGAAGTTTTCTTATATACATATTTTAATATCTCAGGAATATACATTTAGATAACAAACTCACGTAAAAAACACACATTGATTTTGTGAGTAAAAGCTGTGCTAATCTATATTTCAACTAAAAAGTATATCGCAATATTTCACACCTACAATATTGTGAAAACAGCTTATATAGTTTAGTTCACCCTTAAATGTCTTATGGTGTATTTATTTAGAGGAATTGTTCCAAAAACAGGATAATGAGACTTTTATTTTACAAAAGTCTTCTATAAGAATAATTTGCCGTCTTGGTAACAGAGATTCTTGTAGCATGTATGCATTTGAAACATTACAAATTTTGACACGTCCGTCCATTTATATCTATGAAACTACAATATAATGCATTTCAAAATGTAATTAAGGTTCAAGGTAGAGAAATTCATTGCCATAATACTAGATTAGTCAATTCGTTTAGAATGAACCATCACAGATTAAACATGTATTCCCAGTTACCTTCACCGGTGGGTGTAACATTATTTAAAACACTCCCTGACAGTATAACAAATTATGAAAATTTTAAAGCATTTAAAACTAATTTAAAACACTTTCTAATTTCAAAACATTTTACAGTGTTGACGATTTTCTGGCTGGTAATTAAATCACTCATTAGGTATTCTTTTGTTGTTACTGATAGCTGATTTGTTACGAAATTTCAAAAATGAATTACAAACAAAGCTTTAATTTAGATATATATTTTTCAACGTACAGTATTTAGTTGCCATTGTTATACCAAAACAATACAATTTGTACGGTTAAATAAAACAAACAATAAATAAATAATTAGTTCTATACATAAGTAACTGGCGTTCTATTGAATCTCACAGATGTGTGTTGTTTGTATGTACAGGAGAATATTTCAACAACATGAGCTGTACACCGCCGGCCATGGACGACTTCCCCCATGACATGTTCACAGAATCCCAGAGACGTAGTGGCGCAATAGCATTTCACATAGCTACTTCATTATATTTATTTTTGGCCCTCGCAATAGTTTGCGAAAAGTACTTTGTTCCTGCAGTGGAAAGAATATGTAAAGGTGGGTATTTAAAATATATGGTACGGTACTTTGTACCAAGATAATAATAGAAGGTATCTTATCTATTAGCTTTGGTAAGTAATGACTCATAGCATGATTTCAAAACGATTAACTAATTCAAATTACTATTAAATCCCTGGTTTATTGGCTGTTCGCTTGACAACTAATATTGTCCGATATCGCTATACATTACGTCACGCCTCGTGGGGGGGGTGGCTGTGCTAGGTTTGGTACTGTACGTTATGTAGATTACGAGGGGTGCGGTAGGGGATTTCAAAATAGTAACGTAACTTGTATAATTATACTTGTTTCCTATATTGATGACTTAAAACTCAGATAGACAGCGTCAATAATTAAAATTAATAGTGATTCAATATGGTGTTAACAACTACAAACTACTTTGCCATTATGGAGGAACGATGCCATGCCTTACCCAGTTTTCGAAGAGGCTAAAGTGATGGTCTTTGAACCAGGCACTCCCTCGACTTGAAGGTCTTAAGGTCTAGACTAGCTGTTTACCCGTGCTTCGCTACGGATATACTATATGTTACAGTATCATGACTAGGAAGTTGACTTTATCCTAGTACAGTACTTTTTGAAAAGAAACCCATAAAACATTGGTAGAGAGGTTTCTAAAGTTCTAATTTTGACCTTTGTACAAATTTTGTGTAGCAATACAGTTCTTTGGTTTTGTTATAAAATGTAGGTAGCTTCCACATTTAATTCCCCTTTCAGTATTTTTTTAACCAGTACCGTAGCCAGTATTTTGGAAAGGGGGTTTCCAGGTGCACAAGGTCATTTTTAAGCATGAAAAAGTGGAGGTATGAAGCGTGAGGGCCTGGGGGTACGGAGTACCCTACCACCTAAAAAGGGGGTCCCGTAAAATGGGCTAAGTTTTGATGTGAAATGGTGAGTTACGAGGCGTTTTGGAGGACGCTTTCTTCCTAAAACCAACAGATGTAATACGCTGATCTCATAACATCGCAGTAGTCGATAACAAAACATATAGAAACTAACATTTGGATTAGATAAAATATGATTAGATTCTTTGGTAATCACAATTCTTGTGCATAAATAGTGTTTAAAATACTACGTTATCCAATTTATTTTTCTAATTTTTAAATAAATGACTGTCCAAATACTTTTGAAATGGTTTTTACTTGGTTAGAGTTAAACTATGTAACCTGAAGACTTTGAATGGACACACAAGGGCTTAACCACCAGGAAAATATCAACTAATGCCAATCACATTCACATACGCAAACCGTATCGGTGCTTTTCCGTGTTTGAGTACCTTGCAAGAGTCTTAGTTACACCCACCGAAACCGAAAATCACCCTTAAAATTGAATTTCAAAACCATTTATTAGTGGGTGGTTTTGGGCTACCAGAAATTGGTGTGCAAAGTTCCAAGTCTGTAGGTCTAGGTTTGGGCTGTGGCCTGATTATGATTGAGTGAGTCAGGACACTCTCTTATACATTTCATTGAAATTTGATGAAATTTACTGTTTTTAGATAATTAAAACCGATTTTTTGGTTAAAACTCCTTTTTCCGCCAAAGAGGGGTTCCGGAAGTCCGGTTCTGCTGGCTAACGAGCTAGCTAACATATTCAATATCTATAGAAATCGGAAAGTTGATCCAAAGGCCAAACAAATCTACAACATAGGCTTGCTTTTTGGGATGTTTTACGTTTTATAACGTTTAAAACGAATGGTTCTCCAGGTTGAAATCGAAAATCGTTTAAGCTAAATAACTTCCAATGTATAAGTCGTTAGTAAAAACTAATCTTTTAACGCTGTTTCGACAAGGCTGAATTCATTTTACATTATTTTTTCGAATGTAATAGATTTGAGGTAATAAGTCATATTTATGATACTGTATTTATCTAGGAGGTGGAGACAATTTTGTTAGGTACTTATAGTGGTCCCTACGGGACATCCTAGCTTCTACGTGTATATAAAAAAACAATTTAAGGGAATAGAGCGTTCTCCGATTTTCAAAACGATGAATCAGATTTAAATAAGGGTAAAATATTACATTGAACTCGTTATAGTGCTTTTACTTAAAATACTTTTTTCGTTTTGGAATTGTACAGATGCGAAAACAGGAAAAAAATACCACCACTCGTGAATGTAAACAAACATACCTTTTCGCAACTTGCTTTGTTGACTGATTACTAGCCTATAATAACTTTGAGTGATAATTAATTAATCAGTATTTACCTTAAGAGTACTGTATTACAATAGTGCCTTTCATTGCAACAGGTTATTCCATCAGGCCAGCGTATGTAAGAAATACAAATTTAATGATTAGTTTTTAACAGTTCGAGACGCCGCCCTAAGATCTATGCCAAACCCAGTTCAGGAAGAAAATGAAGTTAAGTCATGATAAATCTGTCATTTCATATTATTGGAGTCAGAATACCGAATATGTTATTTTGACAGTATTGGTGAAAACATCGAAAATTGATAAAGTCAAAGTAGTTTTTAATGAAACTTTTTTGGATGTTAGGCTGAAGTCCGCACAAACAACATCATACAGACTACAACTAGGACTGTCTAGCCCTATCGTACCTAGCCACAGTTCCTATTTAGTACTATCAGCGAAGCTGGAGTTGAAACTTAAAAAGGCCAGGTCTCTTCATTGGGAAACCCTAGAAGGTGAAATAAAGATGAAAGATAAAAGTTAGAGCTTTCTTAGCTCAAAGTACTTTCAAGTTACCAAAAACTAAGTCATATTTAAAAAATCTAACACTTCAGTCCTAGTCAAGAATATTCCTCGCTTTTGCTTATGCATACATGTTATTTGACGTCTAAACTACGTGACTGAACCCATCTTAGTATTATATGGTAAGTTATCTTCCCTCATTGGTATCAGACAAAATGTCCTACAATAATAAAAATGTAAATTTAATGGATATATGCCTTATCCTAAATTTCCACCTTAACCTTCCATCGATCGCATGAATTTTTAAAATGAAAAAGATGCACCCAGAAGTTATTTCCAGGTGGGTTAAAACATTACTGAAAATGGCAAAATACCATTGTTCTTACATTTTTATCCTCATTTTACCAAAATAAAATGCAATGGGTAAAGTGAAACAGAAAAAATATATAGACCTGCAAATATGGTGTAATGGATACCCTGCTGCAACCAGGGTTGCAACACAGAGGTTAACACCAAGTTTTCCTGTAATGCAAGGAGACGCATTACGGAAGTTACTTCCGGGGTCTAGTAGAAGCAGTTAAAAACTAATTAGGTCTACGTCAAAGCATTAAATGGCTTAATTATATTTTCTCGCTTTAAGAAAGAAGGGCGGAAGGTACACTGATTCACAGGTTTCTCTGGCTTGTGTGTAGGCAATTTGATTAATTAACAGAGATGACTAACACCCAGATGTAACTTCCGTGATGCAACCTCTCAAAGGTTAAATTTATCACAACTTGAAAACTCATTCTGAGATGAGCTGTGTTGGAGTTCATGCCTAAGGCCCAGTCTTACTGGGCGAATCCTAGCGACCAGATAATTTGCGTTGGTCCTATGTGGACTTTATCAGCGATGCCGACCAAATCCTTGTGTCATCATGCTCTCAGAGAAAAGACGTTTCAAGTTGTTGATGCTGGATAGTTCATACCTAAAGAGAAAAGTGACAAATATAATATATACAAAGGCTAGTCTATGGTGAATTCCATCATTTGCACAGAAGATTGCGGCAGTACCCATCTGCTACTTTGGTCCAAATGTTCATTCATCAGCTTATTGTGGTAATTCGTGCCTCATATTCCACAAGGACGGATGTTTCTGCACAGCTTCAATTATTTCTTCAACAGACATGATGCAGTATGTGCAGAAGAAACACAATAATACGCTCAACTAGGCCTATCAGCTTCACCGGTCACCCCAGACACACTGGCACGCATTTTAGCTGTCTGCTTCTGCGCGCTCCACACCGATCGATCAGTGCCAAAAGCCTGAAAGCGGTCGATGGGGTCGTACCAAAGACAAAGGATTTTGAATTTTCAAATTAAGAACTGGGATCGCGTTGCTTATGTCGCTGAAAGATCGCCGCCCCAGGAAAGAAATGCTCTAAAATGCAATTTTTGGGACATAAGTTTGAATTTTTTATCGCCCAGATCGCGTCGCCCACGTAGGACTGGGCCTAAGAACTCCCTGAATGAGTCAAGCTTACCTTTGAGATTCAGGGAGGCTTAACTGCAGGGTAAGATAGACGAGAAGGTTTAATCTTGCTTTGATTAGATTACTCTACACTATGTGTTTATCAGTATGTGTGTTCTTTTGTTGTTATGTATTTATGTGTTCCATTTTATTTTGTGTACATATGATTGTCTGTGAAAAAATTTTCAATTTTGATAACATCAAATTAATTATAAAAGTTTAAAATTGCAAAGTAGCCTAGATAAGGACAGTTTTGTGCAGTTGTCCGCTCCTTTATGACTGGACTACATCAAGTTTATCTGATCTGATACATTTCCTCTGATCTCATCGGAAATTACACTAAATTTCAAAAATTATATCCTAATATTTTCAACACACAGTACATTCCCTTTATGTAAATCTGGTTCCTAATTAGTAGTTGGATTTAGCAAGATCCTACTATAATTAAATATACTTGCTCTGCCTCTACAACATTTAGGTTAAAACTGAAATCTTACCAACATTTAGGTTAAAACTTAAATCTTATCAAAATTTTAGTTTTTCTTTTGTTTAGCTCTCAATATGTCAAATGATGTTGCTGGAGCAACATTCATGGCTGCTGCGACATCAGCGCCAGAACTTTTTGTCAATGTCATCGGAACGTTTATTACTGAAGGTGACATTGGAGTTGGAACCATTGTTGGAAGTGCAGTATTTAACATCTTGGCTGTCGCAGCTTGCTGTGGGATTGGATCTGGCATGGTAAGGTAACTCGGTTAGATTCTATTTAAGTTTACTATCTTAACTAGTTAAATAACGATAACTAAATCAAGACTTTTACTACATCTCAACATGCATAACAAACAGGTTTTCTCCTGAGGCTCACCATCAAATATCTGTGAATAGTCTTTGTTCTGCGCTTCAGACTTTTGTGACAACCCATAACTATAAAATTCTTAACCCTTTGTAGGTTCTACATAAATCATTTATTGGGTAAACATGGTCTACGAGGATAGAGATTTCTGATGCACATGCAAGTTCACCGCGAACGGTAATGAAAGTCATGTATAGTCGCAGACACCAACGAAAGTTAAGGTTTTATCACGGAGACTAACAGGAGTCTACGTATCGTCGCAAACAGGATCAAAAGTCTTGATTGGACGCTAACAAGATATTAGAGATTGCTGACGTCTCCCACAAAGCACTATTTATTTGCCGAACCTAAGTGGAAGTAACTATGACTTATTTTAGGTAGCTTTCAACAGTTTTGTCAATTTAAATGTTAACCTCATGGAAAACGAATAATTTGTACCTTGAAACTGGCAAATCAGTAACATTTTTCCAGGAAATTGCGAGAAATTAATGGGAATTATTTATTGAACGCTGAACATCCTGAAGTTAAGAATTCATTTTAGAGATCACTTTATCAACAAGTGTGCTTATAGTAGTTACAAGTGTACTTCTTTCTATTCATGTTACAATATTGTTTATTATGGTTTTTACTGTGTCATAAGTTCATAAGTATAAACATGACTTCAACCACTCAAACATAAAAGATATTCATGACGAGACAAGTTTTTGAGTGCACCTTCATACTGGCTAACCGTTAACTGATAACTTGAGTTGATTTGACTGGTGTTGTTTTGTTGATTATGTAGGTCAGGCTTGCCACCATACAAGCTATTTATTTAACCATCACCTAGATCTATTTATATAATCCAAAATTGGATTTTCTGGGGAATCTATCTGAGAAGTATTTATTGGTTTTAATGTACTGTTTATAACGTGTTTGTGAAAATTTTCAATGCCATTTAATTTACGCCTGTGGACTAGATTTCCAGAATATTAGTCGTCCTGTCTCCACAACCTCAATTTCCAAGAAACGCTCAAAGAATCCCAAAAATAACAAAACAAACATGAAACAATAGAAGCAAAACTGATGATGATTTTGTTGTTTGCTGTGTAGGTGGTGCCTCTGCACTGGTGGCCACTGACCAGAGACTGTCTTGCCTACGGCGTCACTGTCACGATTCTAATTTGCATCATCCATGATGAAAGAGTGGAGTGGTACGAAGCTTTAGTCCTTGTTGCTCTTTACACCGTTTACATAGCAGGTAACCTCAATAACTATACTTAGGTAGAATCTCGATAGTTTGACACCCTCCGTAGTAACTAGATAGTAACCAAAAAAATTATTTTGCAAGCTCTCATACAACAGATTATTTTACTTTGTATTACTTGACGTATTGCCCATAAACAGTACTTAGTGGTACAGTAGACGCTCACTCGAACGGACCTCGCTCGACCGGACTCGGGATGGTCCGGACCACCCCTCGGTAAAAAAAATTAAAATTTAAATAAACGAAAAACATATTTTTTTGTTACATACAGTATTTTTTAACATCAACGTTAAACGCTAGTAATTTAAACAATATTTAATGACAATATAGTGCACTAACGTCACGTTGACAATACCGAGCTACGCAGAAACGCAACTGAGTTCTGAGTTTGCGAATCGATGCTGGGGTTGTCAGGATACACCGCGCAGACTGGAGCGTGGAGTGGGAGTGGATCGATAATGTCAGGCCACTCACTTATCTACTGCGCACCGAAGACCCCTTCCCAAATGCACTGTCACAAATGTAAACAACAGTGAGTCACCTGCAGCTGATTTGTGATTTGATATCTGTAGTGATAACTTGTGTTAGTGTGTCGGGTGATTAAATTGTGTGATTACGATGGCGGACAAAAAGCGCAAGAGAGTGTTCATTCGTATGGAGGACAAATTAACGTTTTTGTTTTGAAGTCAGAGTTAATTTACAATATGTTTTCCTACATTGGTATATAATTTTTTGCTGAATTGTGTGTTCTTGGTTTTGCAGCCAAATACTGTGCGTACGTACATTTTTAAAAATTAGAAACCTTTTTTACTGTAAATATATGAATTGTACATAAATTGTGAAAATACAGTATTTTGAACGAAATAAATACTGTACATTGTTGAACAATAAATGTGTTTTTATTTTGTAAGACCTTCAGTGTGAGTACTGCCTACAAGAGTGAGTGGTTTTAAGGTGTGTGACTCAGCCAAACACGTCAGTAACCGATCTGGACCTCAAATTACGTCGTCTTGAGTCTATTTTTATCGATCCTAATGCACCAGGATATGCTTATCGGTATCCCCCCGATCGTCCGGATTTTTCAAAATCCGGACCACCCTTCCGCCACATTAGTCCGTTCTATCGAGGGTCTACTGTATTTAAATATTTCTCAGTGATAAAATCATGTACACTGGATACCTGTTCAACACACCACAAATAGTCCTACTACAGTTTCTAATACCTCCTATTTTTAGAGTACTGCTCGCTCATTACGAAACCTGTGTGACAAAGTAAGTCAAAGTTACTTAACTTCAAGATGGCTCAGTTGACAGAGAAGAACAGCAAATTTAGAGTTCGGAGGTTCAAGCTCCATCCTAGCTAAAACTTGACAGTTAATCCATTGTTAACCTTTCAAAACAAACAAGTTGTTCTTTGTTTAAAGTTTGTTGTTGCAAACAGGAGAATTTCCGAGTTTGAAATATTATTGCAGACGTTTTCCTTTGTTAGTTAACAAGATGAACTTGACGTTTATGGATGTGCAAACTTATCACAAGTTCGAGCAAAAACTCAAAAGGTTACCATAAACATAACATAACATAACCATAACACTAAGTTACCTGAGTTAACAAAGTGCTTCTAGCAAGGGTTTAGGCTGTACTTATTGCATACCTTCAACTCTAAAGATGGTACTTTTTGGCTTTTCAGTTATGTATTGGGACAAATCATTCCAGAAATGCACAAGAAAGGGCTTGAGTCATGCTTCATCAAAGAAAAAGAAGTCAAAAGATCCTGTTGGTAAGCTTTGACATTGTAATTAAAATTTAATCATTACTTTAACTTATTTGTGCACACGCTCAAAATTCTTAGAGGTTTCAGGCCTCGCAAACAGGAAGTCTTCGCCTTTGCCTGCTAGCGTGATTCTTCCTCCGCTTTTGTCTTTCCTTATTTGGTAATTCCATTTAATTTTTGGTATGAAATGCTAACTAGAACTTAAGTATAGGTTTCCCAAATGGGCCAAATCCTCTTGTATCATATGAAAAACAACTTCAACCTGGTGCAGAATAATGGTAGCTTTCAGCATTACTGGCCTTAGGACCACAGAGGACATCTAACAAAAACTTCTTCCATTTGAAAGTTCATGATGGGATATTATTTAAATGAAAACATACTTAACTCAGATATCATTACTTCCCAAATAATTCTGACCTGAATTTCATTATTAATAGGAAAATTAAAAAGAATGTATTGTTTTTGGTATCAAATATAAATTTTAGAAGTTACTAAGGAAACAAAAATATCCTATTTGAAAAATATTCCTGTTAGTAAAGTTCAATAGAAAATCCATAGGCTGGTTTAAATTTATGAAACTTGTTTTACAGTTTAAAATTTGTTATTTGATATCCACCCTAATATTTCAAAATGCCTAAAGTGCCAGAAAAAAGGCTTAAATATTCTCGTAAACAATTCTACAACTTGAATCACTTACATTTGATGAGGTCTCCAAACTTAAGCCGAGAAGAATGTGCAGATATTTATACACAACCAAACAATACAGGATATTGGCAGAAGAATCCTCAACGTGTGAACAAAAATCCAATACACATTATAAACAAGCTGAGACAAGATCTGCACCATTCGAGGAGAGAGTGTGATCATCTGAAGCAGAAACTGAATGCTGCTCAGAATATCAAATGTCCAGTGTGTTACACGGCAGTTGGGAGAAATCAGGTGATATATCTGGGAGAATGTGGGCACGGAGCGTGTAAAAACTGCTTGGTCCAAAGTGTAGTCTGCAGTGCCTTGCAGTTACGTGAGTTTAATGAGGTAGAAACTATCAATGACACGTGGAGGTGCTTTCTATGTCGCCAGGAAAATATAACTTTCTGCTGTTTTTATGGAGAGCTATTGCAAGTACGAGACGTGACTAGTCGAACTTACTTGAGAGAGGAGGTGAAGAAGCAATACAGAGAGCAGTTGAACTCAAGAAGAGTGGCCGTCGTACATCCTCTGCCACCAGTAAATAATCATGAGTTTGATGAGGAGCAGGCACCGTTTAATGAGGACCAGGCACAGATGGATGACCAACTTCATAATGGAGAAACTGAGCTTCAAAACCATGACATTGTTTGATTAAAAATTTAAATTGATTTAAAGATGTATATTTTTATTGATTGATTTATTATGTTTCTGTTAGTGTACCCTGGAGACATTGAAAAATAAGTGTATAAAAAAGTACTTGATTTGAAACAAATCAAATCTAAAGCATAAAGCATTTGATTAAAATAATGTTGGTTCAAAAAAGGTCTGAAGATTAAACATTTTAGTTTAAGTTAAGTCATATCTTGAAAGTACTGGTTTAAAATTTAAATTTTTGGTTTCATTTTAATGGAACTTCATAATACAGTGCGCTTTTTAATTATTCATCAGGTTTTGAAACCCAGTATTTACAATACCTGCACCGAAATAGTGCTGAAAAGTTTGATGAATGGAAATAGAATTTCTTTAAATTTTCATGATAAACAGTTTTCAGAAAGCTGTTTATTAACCCTTTGAGGTCTCGTGTCAACTATAGGTCGACAAACGGTATTTTTCCTTTTGAACGCTTGGATGTGCAGTATAGGAGACAGTTGAAACAGTCTCTGATATGCGAGGACTACGCTACACTAACGGCACCTAGCAGAGAAAACCAAAACTACCACTCCCTCCCCCCTCGACGGCAACTCAAGTGTGAGTTTGACAGCCCACGACAAACAGCCCGGTGGTTTAGTGGTTATAGTGACGGACAGTTGGCCCCTGTCTGTCACAGCATGGGTTCAATGATAGTGCATTGGATCATTCCGGGTGCGGGGGCCACAATGACCCGCTGAGGATCACTGAAGAGAAAATGGCTCATCAAATCCAGTGAGGCGGAGAGTGGCACTTTTTGAGCTTAGGGAGGCGCTAAATCCCCGAGCTTAGAGGGGTGGTTCAATGACTGGTAATGCACCGTACCATAGAGCGGTTTTGCTGAAATTTGGCTTACAGGAGACTGGGGGAGGCTTTTTACGAAAATTTAAAAAAAATGAGACCGCAAAGGGTTAAAATAATTTCAAAGAAAAGCAAACCTCAGCTATTCAATATGTTTTGAATATCATATTGAAACACATTTTACAGATTAAATTTTTACAAATGTGGGGTTTATTTAAATACAGTTTGTGTAAGGTATGTCTTCTACAACAAAAATCATATCAAAATCATTGCTCTTGGACTCCAAAGTTTCAAAGATATGGGTATTTTAATGCACATTTGCCTGTTGAAATGTATTTCCAATAACCTATGTGTTCCATTAGATAATGACCGGCATACTTACTTTGATGAACGTTTTTGATTTTATTACAATACTAATTGTATTCAACGCCAATCCTACTCGCAATGTAAAATTAAGGGCCATAGATGACATTTAGATTTCCAACATAAGTTTACTAGTCGTTACTATGATTCATTAAAAAAACGTTTAATTTAACTATGTTAACTATCCTGAATTTAAACTATATAAAATAATTTCACCTGAAGAAAAGTTGGAAACTAATAATTGTTGTTAGGAATGCTTGCTTAACTATCATCCTCAAAGTGTTGAATGTCCACTATCTTGAGAGAATCAAAATGGTCTTTTTGCCAGAGGTAGCTGATGTGCAGTTGGCAGTGCCCAGTACCGACACAGTTAACACTCAGCCGACTCAGCAGAACGGCAACGTGGTGCGACCTCCGCAACCTCCACCTCCGGTCGACTCTCCTCCCACTCAGACTGGAGGTACAGTACCCACTATTCACTACCTTGTGCTTTTTGCCAGTGTTGGGTACACTGATTTTAAAAAGTAGCTCAATAAAAAACTGCTGGCCTAACAAGTTACCTTACTAAACCTTTTTGGAAAAAGAACACTAGGAAATAAGACACTAGGCCAGGATATGCTTTTAAAAAATAGAAAGGAGTGCAGGCACAACTGGACAAAGTTGAAACACAAAAATTACACAAACTATCAATTTTTCGGTCCTGCTGTGGTCTTTGCCGAGACAAATAGAGAGCACTGAAAAGGGTAGTAAAAGCAAGGGTTTAAGCCTGCTAACTTTCTAATTTACAATTAATAAATTAATTCTTCAAATAAAAATGATTGTGTTGCAGCTTGGAATATTTTGAGCTTTCCTTATGGCAGACACTGGTTGAGAAAGTTCACTTGGTTGCTGGTTGTGCCAATACGCACTGTCTTCTTGTTCACTATTCCCGATTGTGAACATCCTCGCTTCAAGAAGTGGTTCCCTATCACATTCCTCATGTGCATCATCTGGATTGGAGGACTGTCTTACGTAGTGGCTTGGATGATAACTGTTGTTGGCAAGTATATTTGTTCTAGTTTGAAATATCATTGATGGACATTTTTCACAACCCTCTCCCCTAGATTGCTGGAGTCCAGTGTCAGCCCTACATCTAAAACTCTGTAAATTACCCATTAACTGCCGTAATCTGGTGGTTTGTACTTGAAGCTTAAGCCATAAGTTGATATAAAATAGCCCTAAGAAAAATTCCAGCGGTAGCATACTTTTGATAAGTTGAAAAATGTGAAAATCTACTAATTTTCAAGCCGCTAAAAGGGAGGTTAGGTTTTCTCCCCAATTTGGATTTAGAAGTATAGATAAACCCCTACACTTTTACTCCTAAACAGGAGAGTAAATAAAAAGTTGACTGCTAATATGAAACAAAACACAAAATTGTAGTCTTAAGAATACTTCAAAAAAATCTTTACACTCTCAGTTACTAATATATGGAAGAGGAAAAAATGTTTTAGGAGTACTTCTAAATATTTGCACTCCTGTTTATGAGTCCAACAGCTTTTTACTTGTCTGACAAATGACAACAAGATTGATCAAGAATCAAATGGTATGAAAATGAGTTTCACGTACTGGACACTTCCAAATCAATATCAGCACTTGAACACCAGTTAGAATAAAACCTTGTTAATAATAAAATCAAATAAATATTTATTTTAAGTTTAATTTTTCAGGTGATACACTAAAAATACCAGATTCAGTGATGGGAATAACATTCCTGGCTGCCGGCACCAGTGTTCCTGAAGCAGTCTCCAGTGTTATTGTCGCCAAGCAAGGTAAGATTCATTCAAAAGTGTTATTTTATTTAAACTTTTCATAACCAAAAATAGAAATGAAAGTGTAAATCAAATAAAACATGTCTGAGTATAAATTAAAAAAAGAAAATTTGTATTCAGATGAAAGTTAGGTCTTTGTTTTGACTCACTCACTCAACTCAGTTACTCCCTCACTCACTCATCAACTCAGAGACAAAACCATAAGCCCTAGAAAGTAGACATTGGCATAGGCATTCCTTTTAGGTTGTTGGTACCCTCTAAAAATGGATTTTTTTTATTTTAGGGGAGGGTTTTGAGTTTTTGTCCATAGTTGGAAAATGGAAAGTTAGTGGCTAAATCTTTTGATTTGACAGGACAAGTTTTGTGTGTAATAAATATTTTCAATAACAATAATAAAGCATTAATTGTTTGCTAAACTGTAATTTTAATTGAATGGTTTTGATTGGCAGGTCATGGATCGATGGGTATCAGCAACTCTTTAGGCTCAAACACGTTTGACATTCTGTTGTGCCTGGGCTTACCTTGGCTGATCAAAGCCTCCTTCCTACCCACGAGTCCTGGAATGCATTTTGTGCGCATTAACTCACGAGGTCTGGAGTACAGTGCCATATCTCTCCTCTCAACTCTGCTGCTACTTTACGTCGCTTTTGCAGTTAACAAGTTCAAACTCGACAGAAAGGTAATGTAACATTGACAATTTGTCTTCAACACTATTTTCAGGCTCATTATCAAAATAATAGTAAAATGACAACAGCATGTTTGTTACCAGGATGCCCTACTAGGCGTAGCTACTGAGTTGCCTCACGCAACTCAACGGAGTGGACTGTGAGGGATTATTTGAGGTGCAAAGTCCCATTGCCTAGACTCTAGAGGAGGCCTAGGCTCTTCAATCTAGAGCTCCGGAGGCCAGTGGCGTCTTGACGCTAATGACGTTTTAGAACTAGAACGGGCAATTAAATAACATCAAAGTATGATATTTTAAGCTTTCACAGTTATGCTGGTGGTCATGAAAATATGTTTAAAACTAAGCACTGCGTTTTGTGATTGTAATCTTCTAGATCAATCGAGTCTTAAGTACTTTGGAAATTTGCAAGGAATACAAATAACTCAATTTGGCTGTTTTCACAGGTCGGCTACGCTTGTCTGATGATGTACGGATTGTTCCTGGTTCTCGCCACTCTCATAGAACTCAATGTTTTCTTTGTTGTCAATCTGCCAACTTGTGGCCGATCGTGAAACTTCTTCACACCTCTACATCATCAAACATTTCAACTGTCCTTCATCCACCCATCATCGTCGCTTAGTATTAAGTTGTTCATATGATATTACTTATTGTGTAGACTTATAAGCTTTTGACTTACCGGTATTATTTTCTTTTGAATTTAATTCAATCCTAACTTTTTGACTCAAAACTATTTAACTAAACCGTTGATTATAAATGTAGTACATAGTTTTAAAATCAATATTTTAGGTTTAAACTTGAAAATAAGCACTTTAAAAACTAAGGATAACTATTTATTCTAATACTAAAACTACTTATATTCTAAAATTGAGATAGTCCGCTTGAAACCTTGTGTATACAGGTGTTCATTTGAAATGGGCCACCATTGGCAAATATTTAAGTGGGGAACTTCATCTTATGTTTTTCTGCAATTACAAATATAAATTATTTTTAGGTTCTTATTCATGGACATATTTTGATTAACTGAAGAGTTTAGTGGCTAGAAGTCTCAAAGTTTCAGCAATGTTATTAAAAATATGTGCAAAACTGTGTAAAAACTCTGAAAATATTTGGGGCTTTTAATAAGAAACTCTCTAGTTGGCCACCATGTTGAAAATTGTGCATATTTTCAAATGTGGAGAAAAATAAGGTGAAGTTCCCCATTTAAACGTTTTTGTCAAATTCATAGTCTACAAAATACCAGTGGTGGCATGATTGAAATTAAAAATGAATCCCTTGTATGTATTTGCTTCTAATTGTATGTTACTACATATCATCTTTCATGTGTACAAATAGTTTAGTGTGTATTCATGTAAATACATACAGTAGATATAATTATTTATAGAGGTGCACAAACAAAATATAAGTAGTAAACTGAGTATTAAGAGTAAATTGTCATATCGACTTTTTGTAATATTAAAAAAGATATTTTAACAGGTATCAATTATAAACTTAAAATATTTGTTTATATCTCAAATAATAATTATTCAAAAGATAAGCAGGAAAACCATCAAACTATTAAGGCTAAAGACAATGGGTTGTTATAACCATGAGTTTTTGACTTATTGGTTTAAGTCAAGCTTTGTTACATTATTTATAATTTTTGAAAACAAATTCTATTTTTCTTGATACAAACGTGTATGTAACTTTCTTACTTTAGTGTGAGATAATTGAAAATATCGTCAGTGCGCAGTCATATTACACATGAGTGTAGCCGATCGGGTTCGGGGACCTTCTGAGCCAATCAGATCGCGAAGCTGCCTCTGAGGCAGCTTTATCATCATCCTCATCAGGAACATTCTTTTGCACTAACCAATTAAATGTACTATAAATATCATGCTGTGAATGTACAGGGAATATTAATAATATTGTGTACATATTTCATAGCCTATCACATGCCTAAACAGGTAAACCTGTAGAAGTTTGAAAAATAGTCACCATGCAGCAGTTACTGGGCGATGTTCAGCATGGGGGTTTTGAGGGGTAGGGCCCACACAGCCTGGGAAATAGCAGCTCAAGCGATTCTAGGCTTAGGGGCGGGAGAGGATTAAAATAAACTGTTACATAAAAAATGAAAACCTTTGACCAAGTTTAAAGCTGTAAACGGATCTTTACAGGCTCTTTGCAACAGCTGCTGTAGGGAGCAAAGTACTTAAATAATATTTTAAGTATTGTAAATTGACTCAATTTTAATTTGCTTTAATAATTATGTTTGTGCACCTCTACTTATATTTGTATCTTTCATATTTATACTTTGCTTATAAATTACCACAATTTCAAGGAAAATAAAAAGTAAAAGATTACTCCAATGTTAAATATTGACATAATTGAAAAGCAACAAGTGCGTCAAAATACATAATATGACATTGGTACATATTGAATATTGGTACCTGCGGGAGTTTTTACCTTAGCTTATATATATTCTTTTATAAAAACTATTAGACAAGAATAATTCAAATGGTTTTCTAGTTTATTCTTGAAACACAAATTCTTTAACAAGATCTTTCTCTGATTCCAGTTATAGATAAACTCACTAATGGATGCAACTTTGAACTAGAATTAACTAATAAATATACTGATTTTCCAAATACTCATTTAAATCAGAGGACACACTGTTACTAACATCTAATAATATTAACATAATTTATTTAAAAAAATGTAATTAGTTCAATAAATAAGTAAAGCCTTGGACAATAAAAAAGGCCTACATTAGAATAAGCACTAAATAAAATCAGTAAAAAAGGATTTTATACTAAAGTTTGATATTGTAGACATATTTATGCAGTAGACTTAATGCGTAATTTTTCTATTGTCAGTGAAACTACTGTAAACTCTTTGTAAATATTTCCAACACCACAGTAAAGTTCAGAGTACACCACAGTCTACACGTTGTTTTCATAGAAGGGTACCTATTTGTACATAAATGTCAGTAACATAACTTGAAAGTGTAAGTATTACGGTACTTTGAAAAGCCAAATTTGGTAGCTAAAACACAATTTGTAGTTTTTGTATGACTACAAAGCTCGTTCAATTTTTTCGAGATTTTTTAGAATCTTATTGCATCATTACCACAAAAATCCATCCAAAAAGGCCTAAAAACATTTATAAAATACAATTAACATTTAAATACAAATGTATCTCAACTTTTAAACAATGTAAAAATGATATACTGTAGTTATAACTTTTTTGTAGATTTAGTTTGTTTGTACAAAACCTTAGCACATTGAACTAGTAATTGTTATACTATGTGCATTGTGCAAACTGTTTTTGTCACCAATTCTTAACTCATTATTTATGTTAGTCTAACTAGAAACTGTAAATTAAATAGACTTGTAAAAATATATTAGTAATATTTTATAAATTTGTTTAAAAGTTTATAAAATAAATACTTAGTAAACATTGTCCTTTCAACCTTTTCCTGTGAATATGCTGTCGTTTGTTATGGTTATTGTATGGTTGTGTGGAGGAAAGGAATTGTTATAAACCTTTTAAACTTGTCAAAATTCAAGTATTTTTTTATCTACATATGTATAAAGAAAGTGAATATTATCAATTCCACCAGAGTTAAAAGAAATTGAATCAAGAATCTTTGAGTAAAACTAGCTGAGAGTACCCGAGCTTCGCCTCGGGCTTTGTTAACATAGCTGTGGGTATATTTCAAGAAAATTGCAAATTTCATTCATAATTGAGTCGGAAAAAATAGTACAAAAAGCTATCAACAACAAGTGTTGGTGGTGTAGAGGCTAATCCACTGGCTCCCCGAAGCTTGAGGTCGTGGGTTCAACTACCGCTCTAGGTGATTGGTTTTTACACCTCAAGTACACCACTTTAGTTTACTCAGCTGGGTGAGGCAAGTGAGGAGCTAAGCCTAGTGGCGCGTTCTGGTAATAAACACTGGAATCAAGACAGTGTCGAGTTCACAGCCAATACGCACACAATGTAAAACAACTTGCAGCCTCTGGGTAACTCATCCTGATGACAGGTTTCTTAGCTAAAATAAAGTCATGTATTAATTAGTTAGCATTAAAAAGCTTTCTTCAACAATAAAACAAATTGTCTTTCTAACCTACAGTTTAAAGTTAGAGAAAATCATTTTCATAAGACAACTTTTGTCCATCTTCATTGATTAAATTTAAGAAAACGTTGTTAATAAATAGCAAAAACAAAATTTAAAAAGAAATTATGGATCAATCATCAACCCATCATGTTAGTTAGAACCAGTATCAAAATGGACTGTTAAGCAGTTGCAGATGACCTTACAATTGCCCACTAACAAATTGAACTCCTTTAGTAAATTGCAGAAAAAGTAGGTTAAGAGATTTCGTTAGAAAAAACACAAGAAATCTCAAATCTGCTCCTTGAAATATGAACACTACATATGATCAAATTAAAAGCGTTCATCATTTTAAATACGAGGGTCATCCAGAAAGTAAAGAACGTTTTAACATGGTCAAATAAAAAACAAAGATATCAACACAAAACTTTATTTACAAATGCATAGAACCTTCCTCTCCTACCTTTCTACGCAGTCGCCATGGATTTTAAGATACTGGTTTTAAAGCGACCACTTTTTCCATAACCATGTTCTACTCATTTGCCGCCAAAAACATGAGCCAGGATTTCTTAGCTTCTTTGAGTTCCTTATCGTTAGCAAAATGCTTTTTACCCAACAAATCCTTAAGCTTCGGGTATAAGTGATAATCACTCAGCACCAAGTCAGGGCTGTAGTCGTTTCTTTTCTTGGCATAAATTCGACTTGGATTAAGCCCTTTCGATCCCAAAAAACAGTTGCCATGACTTTTCGAGTGTTTAAATTTCACACTTTACATTTAGCGGGGTTTTCAATTGTCGATGCCATTATTAATCACTGTGGACACGAGACGCGTAATCACACAGCAACGAACCTATACTCAAACTGAAGAGGAAGAATGTAGCTAGTAGCTGCACGCGCGCTCGTAGTGGTGAGGGGTGTGCGCGGCGCGTGATGTGCAATCGTTCTTTACTTTCTGGATGTCCCTCGTACTTTAGAAAAGATTTTTAAGAGGCAGTACTTGTCACACAGACATCCTGGTAATAAAGAAGTAAAGAAATATACTGACGTTAAACCAAGAAAATCAAAATTCTACTGCCTTGCAGAAAAAATGCCACAGCTTCTGCTCCAATTCAATGATTGATGTTCACAAATATTGCATTGTTTGAGTAAAACCAGATTATACATCTGTTTACCTTGCACCATGGTGTATTTTAGCAGTTTTCTGGGAGGTTCTTTAAACCAGTGAACCTAATAAATAGCATAAGCCGCCCCTGGCAAGACCTCTTTGCTGTCATATTTCTAGATCAGGTCAAAAAGCAGAAATTGAAATAATAAACACAATCTGCAATGTACAATTTAATGAAAAATTCATAACATTAGCCATAAAAATCACATCCAAAGAGCACCTTTCTAACATATGAATCTTAAAATAGTACAACGAATTTGTTCTTTTGGTTTGTAAATACTTAAAAAGGTAAATCAAATGGAACATTATGAATTGAAATTGTAAATTATCCTTTTTACATAACTTAATTACACATCCATACTTCAATAAATATATGAAATAAATATCACATTTTAATTGTGTTTAAAAACAGATCTAGAATTTATTTCCAAAGAAATTTGTTGTTCACTATACTTTTGAAATATTTTGAAAATGACAACAACTTTACAAAAGGTTAGGATTGCTCAACTTTGAAAATATTTAAACCCTTTGACATTTTCACAGTTTTTCTATAATTTCATCCTAGATCTGTTTGTGGTTGTGCAACTTAAAACCCTTAAAAACTAAGTACGGTATGTCAAATTTGTTAAAAAATCATTATCACAACTGTTCCATTATCTCACTGCAGCACTTTACTTAATAATAGTATAGTAATAATAATTAACACAGCAAGTCTAGTTACAGTCAAGCAATTATCTTACTGCCAGTGATTTGATTGGTATTGTACAAAATCCTATTTACTAGTAAATAAACATTTAATTTATACATCATTATAACTTACAACATAAAACAGTACACTACTGAATATATCACAATAAATTTCAATAATACAATAGTTACAATTATGTTATGCCGAAGTCCTTCTAAATCAGTGATGCTAAAGATACATTTCAATTGGCAGTGATAAAATATATTTGAAATTGTCCCAGATTAACATAAAAACGTACCCATGCAAGATAAAGAATAACACACAAATACAGTATGATACTTTGATCTTTACAATGAGTTTATTTAAATTAGGACAACCAAAGATTGTAATCTTAAACCAAGCAACAAAATATCAAATAATGGTTCAGTTAGAATTAATATTATACCCCATATATCTAGGAAATCTTAAGTTTGAAGTCATGGTAGAAATCCTAACTGTTGGACTAGCAAACCAAATAGACCTGATTTGTCAATGAGTTGTCCGCAGAGTAAACTCCTAGGCTGTGGTTGGCTGTAGTAATACTGTACAAAGTATGTCTGGAAATTAAGTTCTTTTGTTTCCCTGGTCAATATTAGAAAACCAGAAATGTCTTGTCTCATTCAATTTGATACTGTGCAAATTAGTGAGCAATCCAATATTATACTAAAGCCACCTCTAGTATCTTATCAGCACTGAAACTCATAGGGAAAAGGTACGCTGTGCGCTTAATTGACTGTACGCTGTTTTCTTCATTGTAAATGTAAAGCACTTTGACACCGCATGAACAACTAGTTCAATCAAACTTTTTGAACTAAGCAAATTATTTCTTTAGAGTTTTTCAGCATTGCGCCTAAAATGAACCATAATTTGTTTGTAGTATTTATTTTTGACATCAAACATATTATATTTTAATAAATTCATTCTCATTATTCATTTCTTACTATTAGCTCCTTCTCCATTATAATGGCCAAAAGCTCAATGCTAAACACATTGTCAAGAACTAATTATATGATTTTCTTGCTACAATCCTTTAATTTGAGTTCTGTTTAGAATCAATGAGACTACAGTATACAAGCTCTCTTAACCAATTTATCTAAAAGAGATTTTAGAAGGGTACATAAATTGTGATAAACTAGTCCAACTCCCATTTGAATGACAAGGTTAGTCATGACTGGTGACCACTGATTCAGTAGGATGTACGGGTGCAGGGTGGCGTGTGTACTGTCTACTATCGGTAGTGGAGGTCGGGCTGGATGTCGTCGTCTGCTAGACTGGCGAGGTGAGCCGTTGTAGAGTCGGGCAGGATCGTCAAGTGAGTTGCGTCTGACTTGAAGAGTCGAGGTCTCTCCTCCCCCGCCTCCTATCACTTTGGGCTGCAAAGCCTGGACGTAGTTCTACAGTCAACATAAGTCTAATGTTAGCAAAATGTTGCCATTCTCACTGGTACAAGATATCAAGTAAAGTTGGTAACTAAATTCAATTTGGATTATTTGTATCTGCAAGACATTTAACATTCATTTAGTATTTATACGAAGGGGTACCCAATAGTATCGCGAATCGGACAAATCAGTCGGTGGCGAGGTTAGGAGCGCATAGTTCGCATTTTGGTCGTTAGGGTATGAAAGCAAACTCTTCCTGAGTTCAGGGTACTCGGTATGGTCAGTCTGAGAGTGAAGAGGAGTTGCATGTGTTTTTCTAAAAGTATTTTTTGTTCTGCCTAGTTTTGTTTTGATGGTGTCATTAGACGAACAAGGTGCAATAGTGAAGTTGTGCTTTCTTCTCGGTAAGATCACGTAGGAAATGGTTGCAATGAATAAAACAGCTTACAAAGATTATGTTTTGAGCAAAACCAGAATGTACAAGTGTTTTTCCCGATTTCAAGGAGGATCATTACGAATACCTCTTTGCTGTTTGGAGTGAGATGGAGTTCAGTACAGCGAATTTTGGGAAAAAGACCTGAATTGTGGCGATCTGGAGACTGGTTTTTCACTATGACAATGCACCTGCCCACCCAGCCATCTCAAAGCGATAGTTTTTGGCCAATACCAGCCCTACCCTTCCCCACGCCCCATACTTGCCAAGCTTGCCCCACGTAACTGTGTTCTGTTCCCCAGAATGAAAAATGACATAAAAGGTCGTTGTTATGAGGATGGAACCACACACACTTGTTTAGCAACGGCAATTTCTAGCACGCTTGCCGCAGAAGTTCTGAGGAGAATTTAGAAACTGCTGGGCTGTGCTGAAACTGCTGCATTCATGCCAGCAGCATCTAGCAGATCAGAGAGTGTTCAGACAACTCTTGGCAAAACTTGGCTTGAAAGACAACAGTTTTTTTTTCAAATACTTGTTGAAGAAATGTGCACGCAGACCAGCAAATAAATTAATATGTTGCCCGATAAGTGTGCAAAGGCTTGCTGTTTGGTGCTGAGTTAGGAAAGTGTGCGTGGTGCGTAGCTAATAATAAAAAGTACGGTATGAACTGATATAAAGAATAAAAAAGTTCAGTAAGTCACTGATAAATAAGTTGGGGAGAAACTGAACATTTGGTCATCATCTCAAGTGTGTACTAGTGGTGTTTGGACTAAGTTTCAAAACAAACTTGCAAATAATAAAGACATATTGAACTACATAATTTCTATAAAACTAAAAACCAATAGTTAATTGTATTTGAGCAGCCATTTCAAATGTGACTTTTGGTGTACAGCCAACTCCCGATTAACCGCAATTAAGTCGGGTTGATGCTTCCCGGATAAGCAAAATCGCAGTTAATCCGCAAACACTCAAAATTAAAGTACAATAAGGTATATAAAGACGTAAACAACTAAAAATGAGGATAACAGATTCCAGTGAGTGGTGCATGTGGAATCTAGTAATTAATTCCGTGTATTTTAGCATGGCAAGGTCGGACTCGCGTCTCTAGCCTTGGTTCCACAATTTTAGTTAGCTACTGAGCGATCAGGAGCGCTAGCGTCGAACTCTTGACAGGTCACATGACTTGGTTACCATAGCAACCAGAAAATGGCGACAAGATGGCGACGGAGTATTGTTAGTGATTATTGTTTATGTTGTTATTTTACTTTCGTATATCACCGTGATCACCATTGTATCACCAACGCGCAATGTTATACTGGTTGCACATTATTTTGTTTACTGTTGAACCACGATCAATGTTTTGCACCATTTCTAGTTGTACTCTATTGTCAATACGACCCGTTTGTGTTTAGTAGACATCGTTTCACAATCACCAATAACCACTCCAATAACAAAAACAACTCCTTCAACCGCACTTCAGACAATTATTTAACCCTCTTATACCACTGTCAAAAACTTGAATAATTAGTCAGATTTATCGGTGAGGCGGATGGGTAGTTCTGGAAGGTAGGGAGGATTGCTATTTTTGGACTAATATTGTCAGGTGAGTGAGAGAGGACACGCAGGACAATGTTATAGTCTGTTTTGTGAGGGATGGCTGCATCGTATTTTTTCTTCATTTGGTGTGGTGGTTAATTCGCAATGCAGTTAATCCGATTACGGTTAATCGGGAGTTGACTGTACCAACCAATTGGTGAGATTCAATAAAAATGAGTTGGTAATGCAATGAGCAATATAGTACCTGACTAATAACATCTCCGTGAGCAGTTCGTACTTGATACAAGTACCGGTACTTCTTCTGGCGCATCTCTGCACGTTGCTCCCGGGTTCGCACTCTTGGCAAATTGGCATGGCGGTTCTGATGCTTCACCGGCAACACTGTCAAAACAACAAGTTTTTTACTAACTCACACACAAAACAAAAAATAATTTTTCAACATGACTTTAAAATCATTTAATGTATTCAGTATTGACAAATAATTAATCAGCATTGATTTTTCAATTACACAAATGACTAAGTAGCCACATAAATATTCTACCAATATAACAAGCAAAAATAAACACTACATGAAACAAAACAAAATAATGGTCAATTTTAAAAACTACTTATGTAAAGCTTTTTAACGAGTTGTTGAAATTTTATTTGGAGAGACCTGCACCCTAAATAAAATACACAAAACAAGCCATCCTACATTGAACTTGACACGACACACTACAAATCAATCCCAAAGTAATTGTAACACAAGAGAAGGAAGAAACACTGCTAAAAGCAAGGCTCTCAAATCAACACTTATCATTCATCCCATAATCAACTTAAAATACCCTCTAGGGGTGGTCGAGGTCTCAAATCACAGTAACCCTTCAATTTCACAGAAGAATTTCTCCAATGGTAATTATTATTAGACCTAACTTACTCTTTCCAAATTCTGTCAATATGGAATTAATCAATTTTATATTTTAAGTGGTAACAAATAAAGGTGAAAATACTAAATACGAGTTTGACTCTAAACTCAAAAATAAATTGTTGTTTATAATTATAACTTTCATGCATTTTATATCTGGCTTGTTGGTTTCAATTCTTTTAGGAAAACATATAAATTATAGCCAAACTTCTAAAAGAGTAAATTTTCTACAAGATGTTCTCTCGACTATATGACAGGGGAGACGGACATAAAACTTTCATCAATCAATATTCATACTAAGCAAGATGTTTTACTAATCAATGTGGTATTGAGCTTTTAAGAGTTGCATGACTCTCTAATCTGCATTAAACAGACAACAATTGATACATTTATTGTTTAAAAGTGGTTCTCAGAGCGAGAGACTCTTACATTGCTGGTGATGAATCCCTCGACCTGTGATGGTAAACTGGGTGATGAGTCCGAAGAGCAGTAGCCCCGGCCACAGCGAGAGCAGTACCCAGCTAAACCAGCAGGGCTCGCCGGACTGCCGCAGTGAGACACGGTCCCAGACCCACCGCACCATCAGCAACCGTTCCACAAAGTAGTCAAGTGCTCCAGCCAAGATAGCTCCTCCATACATACTGGTCCCCAACACTGTGAATACTGACAAACCAAAAACACACTTAACATATTGTAAAGGCATAACATAGTCTCACAAACACAAGATGCAAACTCTTCAAATGTTAAAAAAACATAATTTTACTATGAAGCATTAACTTGGAGGAGTCGTTTGGGAAGAGAAGAATGCCCACTCCTGGCGTAAGAAAAAAAATCAACCAAATTAATATGGTAACATACTTTTTCAATAGCAGGAAAAAACTGTAATTATTATTTTTTGTTCATGTTCAAATATTTTCCTGAAGAGCGCCTTGCCCATTTCACCCTATGAATGACAGGTATCGACAGAAGATTTGTCAAAGAGGGTGCCCTCTGGTACCCCTCCCCAAGGTTTATGTGAAATTAAATTACTCCCCTGTACCAACTCAGGGTAAATCACTTTACGACTTTTCTTCAGCGAATGATAAGTGAAGAAATCCACATTTCATCGGATGGGGCACGTTTCTTGGTGGTGGTGACATTTCACTATGGTTTATAAGTATGAGTTTAAGGTGTATTAATTATCAACGGGAGGAACCTTTGGGCCACTGAAGTGTGAGGACTGCAAAGAGGAGACTTGCGCCGAGCAATGTGCCCGCAGTGGTGAGTAGCGTGAATGAATATGAGAGCTGCTCGGCAGTAGCTAGGCTTGCTATGCCGACAAGCAGACCTGTGTGGAACCCTGTCAGGAACAGACCCACGTACTGCACCAGCATCGTGATCAGACCCAGGAGAATGCCAGCACTTAGCGCCATCCCTGAACACAAACAACACAATCACGGATTGGCACATATATTCCTTCCAAAATAGGCATATTGTAGAAACGTAAAAAAATTTTGTCTTAGTTACCAAGGCAAAGCTAGGACTACGAAGACTTCCTTGCAGTTCAACCTCAACCTTTACCGCAGTTATATTCTAACGTTGAATAATATAAAATAAAAAATTAAATATTTGAGACACTTATACATTATCAAAACCTGCTCTTTTAACAATTACCAATGTAATATGCACCATATAAAAAATGACAGAATACAGGAAGGAAAGTATTTACTGAGAGCATACAAGCAGATTATGCTGAACATAATTTTATCCATTCAAAACCTTAGGCCTTTAATGAGTAGATAGTAGAACTACAAGAATAATACAGTAGTTGCATTTAAAAGATGAAAGTGTCTTTTTCTTGAAACAATCTTATCATTTCATTTTAGGTCAAGTAATCTTAAATTATTATTGGTATGGCATTTTTGTTTTCAAATCCCACACCCTTCAAAACAAATTATTTAGAGTTCACATCTGTATAGAACACACTATAACCCTAAGTTGATGGAGAAAAAGATTCTCATGGTTTCACACCTTCTATATCTGAATGTGGTTCATTGTGGAAGTCAGAAGCTTGACTCAACATTTCGTATTATAAAAAGTAATTGTCAAGTTCAACAAATAAAATGGATTTATAAAACTTAAACAATGTGAAAAAGATTTTGATTTTGCAAAAAAAGTTATTTTTGAAGATAATTCATTATTCAAATAGTATTTGTACTAACAGGTAGAACAAAAATGATCTTTGGTGTTTAGTGTTCATTGTAATTTAAATGCAATACCTGTAGTTCAATAAAACACATGAGGTTTTTTTAACAATAAGAGAAAACTGGCTTGGTTAAGTTGCTAAGTAAAAAGACTGACTAGCTAATGATATGCATAAACTGACCTGCATTGGCATAAGGAGGAAGTAGCTTGTCCTGGATACATATCAGGTAAATGAGTGCAGACCCAAAGATAAAACCAGTGAGAAACATGCAGGCTTTGAAACACCTGTATCCTGGAAATGTAAACATTCAATGAGAAATTTATATCAGCAGAATGGATACTTTAGCTATAGGACAAACTAAATGGTGTTTCTTATAGCTTGCCTTTGCACTGGGGTTTGGTTGAGAGGAAAGCTCTTACTTTGTTGGTGGAATCAAATCACTCTTATAATACCCGTAATGGAAATCTCTCTTCAATTCCGATAGCCACAGATAATAGATTAGAAATGTTTGAAAAACTGCTGATAAATGGTGGTTAAAAGCAATAAACAACCAGAAAATATTAGGCAAATTCCAAAATTAAAAACATTAAGTGAGAGCTACCTCGTATTTATTATCAAACTCATTCTACCCATGGCAAAACACTATTTAATGGTGTTTTAATTAAATTTTTTATATTTGAATTTTTTAGTTTGAGAGTTTAGGAAGTTAGGGGTTGTTTCACATTACTGGTAGCTATGTGTTTTACTAGTTTTTGTCAAGATAATAAATTAATTGTAAATTGACAAACAAATCATTAAAGATTAAGATATGCTATGGTATTTGATCTAAACTGACATTAAGGCTACAAATATTTTTTACTGTTTTCATCCAAAAATAAATACACATTGGGATCCTTCTAATTAGGTTTTATTTTTATTACATGTATATAATTATGTATGTTTGCTTGGTCCACACACATTTGAAGCAATTAGTTGAACTAGTAATAGGACTTAACTGTATCTAAAGAAATAGAATGAGTTAAGATACAAACACATAACATGTACAACAGTAGTACAGTACATACCATCTGTGAACTGTGAACAGATAATTGTGTTGGGCTTTGTCATGGGCGCCGGAAGGACTGAAAATAAGGGTAAGGGAGTGCAACAATGTCGGGGGTATGTAATACCAAAGATAATGTTATAGTAAATAGATGCGACATGGTTGAGGCAACAAAATCAACATAGTTCAGGAGCCCAAGCATAGATAGCACTGCAACCGCTACCCTCTGGCCGTCTTTCTCCCCCTCGGCTCCACATGCTTGAGTTTGTCCGATGTCAATTACTTAATTGTGACCAAATCGTGCAATTTTCAAAAACAAACTAACTGGCGCGTGTGTCAATGGCTCTATACTTGAGACTCTTAAAAGAATTCCCTCGCAGCACTATGTGTGCTTTGCCTGCCGCAATTATGTTGATTTTCCTGCTTCAGTCATTTGGCATATACGAGTATAATGTGCAATCTACTTACCATAACATTATCTTTGCTAATACTTATTTAGGATAGGTTGGGGATGAGGGACCCTTCTATGGAAAATTTGGGATATTTATGGGTGCTAACTAACGCATTTTCAGACAGTGATTTGTAATTCATCAATGAGTGCAGTGACAACAAATAATAAGACAGATTTTCTTAATTGCTTTTGATGAAGTCATCGAGAGCAAGTTCCATGGCGCATACTAATTTAATTTGTACAAACCTCTGACTTGTCACTTAGATGCTTACCAAAGAGCGTGTAGATAACGCCGAAGAAGAGGTACATGGCACAGATGAGGGCAGGGATGAGATCGTAGTTGTAGTCTATAGCCTTGCAGCGCTCTGGGTAGGTAGGCACCACGCCGGGAGCACCGGGGATGCCGGGCGGAGCAGGGCTGCTGTTGTAGAACACTCCGCGGTCCACCGGCACCAGGCTGTCCGCGGACATCTTGCCCTGTCACACACCAACCACATCAGCATCAGCAATCGTTAGTGGGAAACACGCAAATAACATAATGTCTTTTTAGCAATAAAATTCCTTCCTGTCCCGTATTACAAGATCATGGCGGGTTGGAATCGAGCGCGACTCCGGATCTGATCACTCCGCTGGCGCGGGTTCGATCCCCGCAGTCACCACTTACATTTGTAATGTGACTATACGGTAACGCTAGGTAAAGATCGAAATTGAGTGGTAGAGGGGACTTTGTAGTCCTAACTTCACCTTGTTAAACAAGACAAACCTTTTTACAACCAATTGCATCACCCTGATAGATGGGAGATTGTTCTGTAGGCAGACGATACTCCATGGGTCCATCTTTGTAGTCCCACTATTAAAACTGCAAGACATATGCTGCACGAAACTACCGCTTAATGGAATGGTCGTCACCACGGTCTGTGTCAGAATGAGAAAAGGCAGGATTAAAGTCGCTTGTTATATATTAGAACGTCGCAGTTTTCCTTATCAATATGGTAAGGCGACTAGAATGTATTAATAGTACTTTAACATTAGACAGTAGTATAGAAAACAACACTTTGAACGGCCACCAAACGTATGATTCGAACACGCTGGTTAACGAACTTAACCTAGGGATTTACAAAAGGAACATTTGTTCCAAATTTCATGAAAATCTGACCAAAATGCGACTTGTAGAGTGGCCACACACATATATATGTCATACATATATTTATATAATATACATCATGTAAATATAAAGTTTTGCCATTTGACTCAAGAGGTGCTGGGAAGCAAAACATTTCAAAACGCACCTTTCTACGTTTCGTTCTATTTGTCGAGAGAAATAAATAGCTCTATTTTCCAAGAAAATTCGCTAATAAAATTCCGGTTGGGTTTGTGATATAGTTCCGGAACGTTCTTGGTGAGTACATCTGGGGTAGGTGGGTACAATTATTCCGAAACATCAAACTATTCCATTATATTATTTAAATGTCACTAACCACGTATATACTTGAATTCGTAGGGGGTAGGTTGTGTATTGACGAGCGGTAAGTGAAATTAAAAGGTAAAGAACGTAAGATTGTAACACTTGTAATTGAACAGAAAGAATGTTGACAGACAACAAACAACTTAGAACGTGTGAAAAAATTGAAAGACATTTGACAGCTGATGAGTAATAAATGGTCCGCATAGAGGTTAATATTTTAGATAAATATTTTCATAGAAACACTATAAGGTAAAATTCAGGGGTCAATCAAGTCAGCGGGCAGTTTAGTGCACACGGGACACGTCAGCTGTGACAATCCGAATTACCGTCTCAAGTAGTCAAGTACTGTCTGCAGAAATGATGACAGTTTGACTCACGTGATATCATACGTCACTACTCACTAGCTCAATGTATGTAGAATATGAAAGCTGGTAAGTCACAAATAAATAATAATTAAGTGCTCCCAGGTTCCAAACGTAAACGAGGTCACAAATGAAGACACGGTTATAGTAATCATTACCTAATTAATCTGTGAGTGTTTCTATGAAACTGGAATTCAGCCAAACCAATGTTGTGCTGAGAGTGTTTACAGATTGGCAAATTACTCGTACTGAATTGACTATAAATAATTTATATTTCTCCAGTTACTTCAGACTGGTAGATAATATAACCCAAACTATTTTTAAACTCGTTTAGTGTTGTGTTGCAATCTTCAACCAGTACAAGGCACAATCCTGTTTCTTCGACACTATCTGGACTTTAGCCTACTGATATGATGTCCGTATCACGCAGACAGTGACATAGCTCAGTACACACAGTATTCGACACACAGAACACACGCAGTGAAGGTCAACAGCGTGGCGGTCAGTGGCTGCTCTGTCCACTGTCCACTGTCCAGGAAATGGGCGAGTCATTTCACTATATAACAGCTGATTGTCGTATCATCAGCTGTGGCCTCCCTACCCTTCCCCTTCTCCTCTATATCACACACACACACACACACGCACACAGCCAAGTAGTGTCAACGCAGTCACTTGCCGTCTTGTCTACTGTCTATTCCACCGATAATTGGAAATGAAAGTCGAAAATCTAAAGTCTTCATAAGTAACTATAAAAAGGAACTGCCGTAGAATTATTTCTTTGATCAAATCTGTCAACACAATCAAGGTTTAACTGTTTTTCTTACAGTATTGCTGGTTTATCTTCAGCTACATAGAATAACGGACTCTTATTTGTCTGTGTCAGCTATAATTTTAGTCAGAACATGCCACATCCGTTAACTTGTTTAGTCAAGTTTAAAATACGGTTTATCGTACGATATATCGTATAAGCGAAAGTTTCACATGCTGTTCGTGTAAACATTATGCTGCTAGAACCAGAAAGTTAGACCGATAAGCATAAAGGAATAGAAGAACGTCTTCACTTTCTAGCATGTCTTTTTGTATAGTAGTGCCCAACTGATGGTGGTGGTTACATCATAGATTAACATTACATCAGAAGTAATGTGAGAACCTGTACGATACAGACAGACAGGTAAACCAATCTAATTTTGGTTTGTATAGAGATCTAATCCAACCTTTCAAAACTATATAAAGATCAAAACATACCTATTTTTAGAGGTACTATAGTAGCGTTACAAGTTAAAAAAACGCGGGAAATTCGTTTCTAAGGCTTGACTATACTCAATCCTTTGCTCGGCCCATTTCTGAATATGCGGCGACAGTGCAAAAACCTTTGGCACATCATTTGGAGAACGTACGAGTACAATTCACCTAACGTGTACAATTTGTTGCCCAGCATATTAACACTTTGTTATCTAATATTGTTAAGCTATCGATGATTCTTTTTCGGTTTACTCAGGCACCACTAGGTTAGGTGCCAAAGTGTTTAGTTATCTGTTTGTCAAAAGACTCCCAAGTTGTCTTATCAGCAGATATGTGGTTTGCCTACCTCACTCGCTATCACGTCCTATACTCACAGAGGAATTCACTGATAAGATTAAACTGTACTGTATATTTTCATGCATAGCATTAGCTGATCATAGTAATTCAAAATCGCGTATAGTATGGGTCGGCTTTTGTAACAAAAAAAGAAAAAGTCTTCATTATCTTAAACTAGCTGAGAGTACCCGCGCTTCGCCTCGGGGCTTTATTAACATAGCTGTGTGTATATTTTAAGAAAATTGCAAATCTAAAGTAAAAAAATAGTTTCCCGCCATCTTGAAAATGTTAAATTATCAAACATGTCAATAGCCTATGTGTTGGCCTGGTATATAAGCCACATTCCTGTAAAATTTCATCACAATTGGTCCAGTGGTATTTGCGTGATTGAGAAACAGACACACCACCTCATTTTTTATATTAGTATAGATTACAAATAGGAACAGAAGTGCGCGAAATGTGCTTAAAAGTATATTGGGGCACTAGTAACTGAAATATATGGGTTTAAACATATTGATTGACGGCTAGTCAAAATTACCGTACTAACATCCTTTAAAATTAGTACAACAAAACATATCTATGGTGAAATCTATGCGGACTTTTAAACCAACGGATTTATATTTGAGTCATGTCAAAACCCTGTATTCTCCATTTACAAGTCTTAAGTATAATTTTACTGAAATTAAGGCAGATTATCGTAAAATGGATAAATGCGCGTCCCAATTACTCTACATTTAGCGACGGTTCTCCACTCCAACCAATTAGGGACATCCTTGCTCGCTACGCAATTATGTAAACAAACAGCTGACTGCTGTATAACCTAGACATGTTTCAGGTGACCTGGTTATCAGTGACGTCATCACTGTTGCTAGGGAAGATAGTAGTGACAGCTACTACTGCAGGCGCCACCGTCGCTCACCACCCACATCACATCCCTGATCCCTCCACCCTCAACCCTCGCTCAATATTCCATCATCTCACAAACAAAACGTATATTTATATTGTTGTTCTAAAACAGTTCTCTAAAAAAACAAATTAAACGATACAGCGTTTGGTTTTGCAACGTTGTAGTTCTTTGTGCAGACCCAGGCAAAGGGGTGGTGAGGGGTTGTTGTGTAGATGAGAGGGTGAACATTTCCCTGTCCTTCCCCAACCTCAACGATGTTCATTGTTTCTCTCTCTTTGTTCGACAGCTAGACAGTACACAGACGTGCAACTCGCCTGTTGCTGCACACTTTCAAGCTTTTAATTAATTTGGAAGTACATATAGGTTTTAAATTTCGACAGTCTCTTTGATAAAGGGAGTGTCCAGCTGTATAAAAAACAACGCAGTTAAACACTTTTCCAATCTTAACACGATTTCCTTTTTTGTTACAAAACACAAGTTGTAAAAACCGGCATGATTTTAGTTTGAGTCTAAAGATGCGGTCTAAAGATGAGGAAAATATCTGATTTTCACTTAACTTCCCATGGACATTTGCCAATAAGCCAGATAACTAATGCACTTCCCGGCCAAGTTGGATAAGAAAGTAGAACAACAGCTGGATACTCAGGCTGCTGCTGATTATGAAATACTGTACACTCAACAACATATTCTAAAGCACCTCATGCGTCGGATGCAGGTTTATAAAATAGAACATCGCCACACCATTTCACGAACAGCTCTGGAATATGCCTCTTCAAAAGTATGAATACCTGCTCAATTCACCGTCAGGCATTAGCCAAGCTTATCTTTAATTCAATTCAAGGTCCGCTTTTAAATGCTATGAGTTTGTAGTCATCCCTCCCATGAAAGCTCTCTTTTAATTTATCTCAACATATTTTTACATTAATTTACTTAATATTTTTACCCGTCTGGCTTTTTATGTTAGGAGTAATGACACGCAATCAAATAATGACTACTTTTGCTTTTATCTTAAAATTCGATACAAGTACGAGTTTAGCTTTGTTTGAGGTTTGCTATTGACGATGGTACAATTTCTGAGGGTTTAATATCATTACTGACGTTTTCCATCGTTTTCGAGTGAACACAAAGTACACGACGTTTCGGGATCTGGAATCTGACCCCGTCTTCAGGAGAAAAGTAACCTAAAACATAACCAATATATAAGGAAAGAGCTGGCCTAAAAGTAATCAGCGCAAGATGACCAGTAACCCACCACCAAATAACCTTAATATTTTTTCCTCAAACTTATTAAACTTTTAAAAGCTAGCCTAGAAAACAATACAACATGTACCAAACCTTAACGAAAAAAAAAAAAAAACAAATAGAGAAATCAAGCAAATGGCCGGCTACCAGACAGCCCCGTTGGCTGGCTTGGAGCAGCGGACTACCAATCATTGCCAAGAATCAGACTGACCAACTGTAACAGGGAACAAAAAATACCTATTTATGCACATCCAATAGTAGGGACATTATTTAGGGTTTGATGAATGAACCAGGTTTTCCTAACGAAGGAGTTAAAATGACAAACAAAACTTAAGAAAAATCCCTACGCGGTGAGTCACGAATACTGATTATAGGCCTAAGATGATCGTTTATGAAAATATACAACAGAATCCTAAATAAGTTTATAAACATCGGCTAGGCATTTGACATTTGACACTATGACAAGTAGAGTAAGCAAGGAAGTAAGTATGAATTTTGGGCCACTCATGTATCGGGTGTACTTGTGTAGGTTTTTTGAATCTTAAAGTTTTGGTTATGTTTTAGGTTGCTTTTCACCTAAAGACGGAGTCAGATTCCAGATCGCGAAAATTCGTGTACTTTTTGTTCACTCAAAACGATGATAAACGTCCTTAATTATATTTTAACCTGTTTAACTATCATTGGAAAAGCCTTCTTTAGGTGTGAGCTGGTAAAATACTATTTTCTTAGCATGTGACGTATTATTACTGCCAGTTATTGCTGTAGTGTGTTACTGGACAGTGGACAGGAGTGTGAAACATACTTGCGTACTGCGTAGGCTCGCCAAGGCGCTTTGTGTTTCACAAGGTTTATTATCACTTTTGTGGTCACGGCATATCACAAATTGAAGTGATACGCAATCTGACAGGAAAACAATCAGTAAATGCTAACCTTGCAGCCAGCAGCAAATATTAAAATATTTCATTAAATAAAGTAAAATAACTAGTAGTATTTAACTATAACAAAAACGTAACTATAGCTATACGTGATTTCAAATAAGTTTTGATCCACTAATTTAATACGGTCCACAGAGCTCCTGTATGCCTGCTTACCACAAAGTTAAGAAGTTACTTATAACACCCTACATAATTTTGTCGCCTGGACAAACTAAAATCTTTGATGTATTAAAAAGTTCTAAGGTTCGAGTTAAGTATCATGATAAAGATGAAAAGGTTTTATTGGTGTGGTGAAGTCAGGAGTTTATAGCTAGGCTTCTCTGCCATTTAACCACGTTAAATATTTTCAAAATAACACAACAAATTATTTACATTTCAAAGATATTTACCATATTCATTATATGATACACTAGACTAAATCTTCTACTAACACTTCTAAAAGTTAACAATTAAGTTGAAAGTCCCACCAAATTTTCATTCATTCCACTTTCATAAAGCGACCCAGTGCACCCCTACCACATCTCCCGTAACATTCCGTCTCTGTTCGATTTAAAATTCATAATGGCAAAGGAGATCAAGTTTAATTAGAAACACGGACTTTTCCGGCCACTTCAGGAAGAAAACTCCATCAGGTGTTAGTTGGGAAACTCCACCCGTTCTCAAGAGTTGGTCCTTTCCATCGGTCGTTGGGCTATTAATTAATGACCCAATCTGGGGAACTGTCGGCCCTAGTTTGTAACAAGACTACACCTCACCATCCATCAAAAACACTCAACACATTCACCCTTCATCCCATATTCACCTTAAAACACCCTCTAGGAGTGGTCGGTATTTCAAATCAAAGAATCAAAGTGCCTAACCTAACGCTATATCATAGATAATACTTAGACTAACCTTAACCTAAGAGGAAAAACAAAATGAAATGTTAATTAACAACTACATTGTAAGACAAATACTGACAGGACAAAAATATTAACGTAAAGAAATCCCAAAAATAGAAAAAAAGAAAAAGGGTTGATCCCGCCAGGACGGAACACTGCGGTGGACCAGCTCTACACGCTAAACACTTCTCCACTCACATCTCCAAGCCCGAGATTTGATACTTCTAACGTACACTATCACAAGAGGCAATATGATGTTGTGACAACAAATTATTCACCAAAAACTGCTGATCCATGCCGAGGAATCGACAAAAGAAGAGCTCATTTTACAAAAAGTTATTTGCGACATGAAAGCAAATCCTAATTCAGACGTTTGAAAGCATTTTTGATGGTCTGTCACTACGAATATGTTGTACTGCAGGTTATATTTAAGGGTGCTAAACTGGACCTCGATTTGTAAGGTTGAAACCCAACTCCATCAGCTTCCCCGTCCAAACAAACGTGTGAATCTAATTTAAATGCAAGATTAAACAATTCCTTTCATATCTAATGGCTAAAAGCTCTTGATACTCTGAACACTGTACTAGCGTACATAGCTCAACACTTGCATAGAACAATGCGGCCAGCTGGCAGCAGTACAATGCAATCACACACATTGCTGAAGTTATTGATTCTACCAGTGTATCTGTGTTCTGTGTACAGTAGAGTATACTATACTGTATGTAGATACAGATACAGTAGAGTAGAGTATAGTGGGGCGTGTCCACTGACACACTTGACTTGCTATACTATATGTATGAGTCAGACCCTCTGACATTAGACTTCGAGAGGCGAGCCTCAGCTACCGGCCAGCACAACACACACACACACACTAACATTCGCACAGTCACATGCATTTCATCAGCATATGATATATAACAATATTTCCTTTTTAGTGCGCGAAGTGAACCATTTTCTTGTAACATAGAATATCAACGATGTTAGTTCAACTGAAAATTTACTCGCAGCCAACTGTCATTTACATTTCCCGATGAGCGCTACTTGTTGGTTTTGATAGAGGTAAGAGGTTTGAAAATCCTCAAAAATTCTACCCATAATACCGGCAGAGTCAGAGAGGGGCAAAACTCAGTACGAACAAGATTCTAATTTTAAGGTGACTTTCCGCCCATAATGTATGTCAACAGTTAAAGCATTATTAGATAAAGAAAAATATATACAATTAAAATAAAGTTCAAAATGGAATTTTCTTTAGTTGTGGATTTTATGAAAGTTTACAGGGCGTTAGTTGAAAGAAACTCAAATGTCAAACAAAATCGTTTGGTTTTATGAGTTACCTCTTTGAATACATTCGATAAAGAGCCTGATAGCTGAGCTAGCTTATAGGTTTACATATTACTATATTATCTTAATTTATCCATCGTCAACTACATATTACTGGATATGGGCACTTGATTTAGGGAAAAGCTGTGCTGGACATAAAAGCATCACTTTATTAATGGTATATCGCTGTGAAGATATTTTATACGCATTTAAAATACACATGTAAGTTATCTACTAACTTAAGTCCTATTCATCAGATTAACTCAAAACTTCAAACTCCTTTAACAGCTGGCTAAAACCTACATTAATATAATGGTTACGTAGACTACTGGTTTGAAGTCGTCGCTGTCGATCAACAACTCGGTGCAGTGTGTAGTGTGTAGTGTGTAATGTGCAGTGTGTAGTGTGTAAGAAGTGCCAACTCGAGTAAGGTTTGGCTCGACGTCAACACGAGTTTTATCATATTTAATTATGATGAAAGATCATACGCAATGTGCAACTCCAAGCATACCTATTCACTGCATGCACGTCGTTAAGTTTGTTAAATAAATACAGAATGTTAAAAAATTGAATACTGATTCCTGGTTCAGTGTTGAGTAGCAGCTGTGAAACCACGGTCACAGCACGGATGGCCTAATTTTCACACCAGGGTTTCCAGACGAGTGCTCAGTATCGAAAATTCTTCGACAGTCGATTGACACTTTTGTAAATGCCCGTTGAAACTATCGACTTGATTTCAGAACGGCTACAGGTTCTACTACAGCTTTTTAAAACTAACAGCAAACGAAAGCATCAAAAGTTACAACTTTGAAAATACTGTATCAGGCCATTCAATTTATTTTGTATCTTAATAAAAATACAGTGAGTTTTTAAATTAGGCTGCAAAGTTAGCGAATAGTAGTCTATTCGGAAAAAGGACATTACTGTAGTTCAGAAATAACATTTTAATAATATTGCATAATATTTGGCCTTCAGCTTCGGTATACTTGCACTATTTTAGGTTAATAAAATACGATTACACAGAATTCTAGTAAAGTTGCTAAACAATTTCGACACAATGATGAACGAAAATTAAATCCTTTCGGTTTCCCTACAAACAGCTGCTAAAATCTAGGATCATATTGTCGGGAAGTTTAAAATCGATAGTCATTTGCAACAAGTGTTAGTCGACTATCGGAGAATGTTCGATACTGATGAGTCCAGCTGGAAATTCAGGTGTGAAGATAAGCAGCACGTGACGTCAGCAGACAAGAGCTGCTCAGTGCGCAGGCTTAGAAATCTGGGTTGTCTCCAGGAAACACTGAGTCCGAGTGCCCTACTTTGCGGCGTTCATTGCAAACACATTTCCGAATTATTCAACCATACTCAACATGGTTTACATTTTGTAACTGAGTTCTGATATAAATTCTGAAATTTTACACGCGAAACTAAATTAAATATATACGGGTGAAGATTTTGCATTGAAGGAAAATTTGACTATAGAAAGATACTCAAGGCACACGATCGATTAATTAACTAGTGTATGAGTGTTAAAACAATAATTTAAAATTCATACAGATACTTATAACCGGCTAAAGACTTATAAGCACTGATGTTCACTCCCACTAAGCTACTTATTTAGTAGCTGCTAAATGAGTGTGGTTTGCGGTAGGTTTACAATAATCAGCTGATTGCTTTAAAGGTTAACAATTTTCACATGGGCTACTTTCCCCAAGGAAAGGATTCTCTAGAGGGTGACTTTACACAACAGGGATAAGACTCTGTATTGTGTTGCCCTTTTTATTTTAAGGGTCCGTCTGGGCTGCGCGGTGACGCTTTGATGCAAAGGTTACGGCAGCCCGTTTTCCCTTTCAAAGTAGTTTTACATTAATAACCATGTTATACTTAAAGAGTAGAGGAGTTTTTAATTGTTTTTAAGTTTACAACATTGAGTTAAAAACACTAAAACTTGGACAGTTTCAAATTTTATTTGGAAATCTGCTTTAGTTTCCAAATAAAACGGACCGGTGCAAGTGGTCAGTTTGACAGTTAGGACGCATCAGTTGAAAGAAGGCCCGTTGTGGCGTTCTTTATAGCCAGTTGTAACGTGCGCGGTGTCGGGTGTTCCTTGGGCGGATGAATTCAGCCTTTCTCTGAGGTGACCACTGAGGCGGACCCTTAAGTCTAAATATACAAGAAAACCTCGTATGATAAAGAAACGCCGAAGAAGAAGAATAGAAGTAGATGTTACTTTCTCTTTCGGTTTTACACCATTACCGTAAGAATTATTTCATATAGCATCTACCCAACATCAAAACGAGAAACATAAGATATAAAAAAATAATATACAGTATACATCTTTTATACTACCTCATTGTTATTACGGTTCACCGGTTGTTTACACCATGCCATTGCTCATTAAACTAGGAAAGGTTGGACACACAAATGGCAAAGGTAGGCGAGTTATTTATAGCAGAGTTGGCAAGTTACTGTTTGTCGTCTCGGTATCAACTACAGTCTACACGGCTACTTGTGTATTGATGCTCTGATGTTTAGTTTCGTATCTACGACCTTGACCAATTTCTACAATGTTTGTTTATTGACACGAGCGTGTCTTGCATTCTTCACAGTTCCACATGTTGCTTTGGCAAATGTAACTTCACGCCTGGTTGGTCGGTTTCCCTCAATACCTAGGTTGATGTTTGTAAACAAGTTAATCTATAGACACAGAAGAATAAGGTTTAATACGCAGTAACCATGCATATTTCGATTTAAACGAAATATGACTCAGAAAATATAAAGTTATTATTACACAAAACTAGCTCGCATCAATGTTTGTCCCTTGTGCAAAAGATAAAAAAGTAGTTTGTCTTGTTTAACGAGGCGAAGTTAGGACTACAAAGTCCTCTCTATCACTCAACCTCGTAAAGGGTATAGCAATTATTTGAAAGTACATTTTGCACACTAAATATGATCGCTGTGGTACCTCTATATGTATGGCTACATGGGTACAGAATGTTCAAGCCAAGTATAGAAAGTTCTGTTAAGTTCTAAAACAACGCAATAATTAAGTAAAGTATAGCAGTTAAAGTCACGTAAAAAGGGGGTTTACGAGGCAAGGCACTAGTTTGCGAGAATGGCGTTGTCAAGATTTCACTCAACTCAATATCGTATATAATTACGGACCAACGAAGCGTAACTTTTTTTACTGAACCATTTGACACGCTGTCTATTCGTGTCTCACTGTACGCTGCGCTACGCTACGCTGCTATGGCAAAACTGGTTAACCATGTTCTAGAGTCATTGAAATTTACGACTATTGTTTTCAATTCCAAATGTATAGCTTAGAAGTTATAGACCATCTCAATCAAAATAATAAACTTAAAACCTTACACTATGGAGGTTTTCATTTGAAGATCTCCTTTAGCAGGCTCGACGGTAGTCTGCTTGTTCGGCCGTGCTCACTTCTCATCGAACGAACCTTTAATCGATTCCAAAGTGAGCTCGATGACCGGGGACTGAAGCACCGTAGGCTACAGTAGACTAGTTTTTGCAAAACTCGACAAACTGGTTCGTCATGTCAGGAGACAGGAGGTGAAGATGCGGAGGCTGCGAAATGGTTCATCTTCACTTCACCGATCTTCATACTCTGCTGAGAAATGTGAGTGTAGAAGATTAGCTGGAAACCGCTGCAGACTAATAGTCTAGTGCTTTCTCAGTACTCAGAACACGCAGTTCGCTCAGAGAAATCACAACAAGATCCGCAAGAACACTTCTCACTCTCGCGCATGCGTCACTCTCGTACATCAGCTGATCACTTGCTGTGACCTGCTGTAATCAAAGCCGAATCAGCCTTTCAATATCACTTCGAATTTGTGGTTGAGTGAAAGGGAGGACTTTAAAGTCCTAACTTCGCCACGAATAAAGACGTTTTTCATTTCATTTCATTTTCATTGACTGGACGCAAGTAGGTTAATTTTCTTGACTGGAAGTAGCTTTTTCGGTGAAAATTATGGTTATAAAGCTATTCACAGGTTTGGAAGAATTTTGGACATATTGGCTAGTTTAAATCTTTGGGGCTTCATCAAAAATAAGGTTTATGGCCCACCTATGCTTGCCTTGCTATGTTTCGTTACGAGCCATGACATGTTTTAATTGATTGAAAGTCAACCTGTTTTAACACGAGTGTTAATGTTATTCACGAAGCGAAGTTGTCAGGTTTGTGGATGCAGAATTGTTCTACACCTACCACCGCGACGCGACGCTGCAACCTCTCTGTTATTGTTCTCAATTGAGTGCCCACGACAGCTCCGCCTCGTTGTCACTGTCTTGCTGGTTGCTGGTTGCTTCACATTGCATCTAACTACTGTATTTCCATCACAGATTTCACTACTGTTGGAAACTGCAATGGATAGAAAATCTGTGGAAGCATGAAATGAAATGAAAAAAATGAAAGAAAGAAATGAAAATGAAAGAAATGATAAGCTCTTCAGATAAGTAAATAGAAGGTAAACACCAAAAGTATTCATTTAACCGAATCAATATATACTTCCATTAGCCAAGGTGTATTGATACAAATTAAATCTAAAAAACAAACTCATTAAATCTTGTATTAGGACCTTTTCGAAATTTACTATACATAGAAACTCGCGGAGGCCGTAAACTGTTTATTTATTTATTATTATACATACGGTAAACGCCAATTTTACAATGGATACAAATATATGAAAAACAATGGTTCTTATGATGGATAATAATATACACTTGCATAACCGATCGATCAGACGAAAAGTTACGGTCACAGATAGCAGACCGTAGTTTATCTCTGGAACGGTTGTTTACCATGAAACAATTTTAACTTTTGAATCACAGTTGAACATTTGTTTTCAGTTATTATTTCTGTTTGCTGAATTCGACGTTTAAAGGACTGTTGGAGTTTCTCATATTGTAACACGTTTGTGATTTTCTACTCAATTAACAACAGTTCCGTACAATGTCATCCCTCTACATTTTGTAAATAATAAGGAATAAAATGGCACACGACTGGGAGAACACATTAGAAAACGTCTGACTAACCATGGCGCTAAAGTGGGGAAAATTCGAATGAACGAATCGTGTGATTAGAAACTCTGTATGTCTGAAAGAGATCTAGATGTGTGCGAGTGGACAATTTTAGCTACTAATGACTGACGATTGCGATGCATGTTGTTGTGTATTAACGAGTGGTAATTGATAATGAAATGTAAAAGAAAGTAAGATTGTAACTCTTATAATTGAAAGGAAAGAATGTTGACAAAACAATAAACAACTAAGAACATGTGAAAAACAATGTAGAGAAATTTAACAGATGTTGAATATAAAAACCACATAGAAGTTAATATTTACATAGAAACACTATAGTTACCGTAACTTTTTGAAAATGCAATTCATTTTCTTTGTATATAATCCTGGAGGTGGTGGAGGACGTCAATCTCTGATAGGTTGAGGAGGTGTCTGCATCGGGTGTTGAGGTGGATCGGCTGGGTTTCATGATGGGGTTCCATGATGTAGAATAGGTGCTCATCAGTGTTTTGAGAAGTAAAGGTAGTTGGGCAAAGGTCACCTTTTTCTGCCACTAGTGTAGACTTCATTTGATCTACATGTCTTTTAATCTTTCTCCCTGTGTCTAAAACAACTAGGTAGTGGAGACATCCGAGCACTTCTTGAATTGTTCCTAACTGCCACACATCTTTGTTGTTCAGGTGAACTCGATCTTGAACTCTTTCTCCTTTTGAAATGAGCGAACTCTTTTGGAACTTTTCAGATTTGTAGTTTGTTCGTGAAAATTGGGTTTTATCGCATCAAGTCTGATTCGTATTGACCTATTTAGGTACTCTGCAGGAGTTCTTCCGTTAGCAGGGGTGTTGCTCTGGTGTGTTTTTCTTGTTGAGCTGGGTCGTTGGCTGCTGCTTTGAGGCGTCATAGTTTGTACATTTCTCTCAGCCAGCCCATTAGTAGCTGGATGACGGCAATCAGCTTTTGAAGAATTCCTCTATTTTGGTGTAATCTCTAAACTTTTCGCTTGTAAAATTGTCGCATTGTCTGAAACAATGATCTTAGGATAGCCATGAATTGAAAAGATATCTTCCAGACATGTATAATGTAGTTATGCAATAAATGATTTATTTATTATCATTTTACACATGGAGTTATTGTATCACAATTTATAGTTGCTCCCTGTATCCACGCCAGTAACGTGTTACCCCATCACACTATGGTGGTCCTGCTGCTGGCGTGTCGGTTGGTTGAAGCCACGTCACGGTGTGGCACGGGTTTCCTGTGCCTGTGTCATTTGTGGACATTATTGGAGGAACTGCGTGTTATCCCGTGTCCAAGCTCTAACGGCAAACCTGATCTCTATTGAATAGATAGCCGTTAGTGTCGATCATGCGTGATACTCTCGGATAAAACCAGCATTGACATAACATGGGTCAGCCTCCTGTGACATAAGAATATGAAATGAAAAACTGAAAGTGAGGCATGAAGCTGATGTGGTTGTATGAAGTCCACTGTTTGTTAACATTTTGCTGTATTTTAGTGCCCAAATCAGCATAGAACGAAAGAAGCTGATGTTTGGTACAAGCACAGATAATAGAATGTCTCTCCTATAGGAAAAAAGTAAAACCCATCTAGTACTAGGTAACGAAAGGAGCCGTGAGAGATTTACGGGTGTATCTACTACACCATACTATAGATACAATAATGTGAAAAAGTGATTTCCTCATTATCTTCTACAGATCGGTTTTAAGTGAAAAAGATTAAAACAGTTATTGAAAGATTCCACCGAAGAACCCACGTACAAGAAAGTTGTTGTAAACAAAAGAACAACATACAGCTGATGACACTTTCTTGTGTCAATATTCTGTAAAACCCTCTCTCCTCAACGTGTCGTTTTATAAATAAGTATCAATGTCAGAAGAAATGTTTTAAGTGATAGACCCTACGTCTTTCGCCAGACTCCCAGACGGCTATGAGATCAAAATTAATATAGTACGTGTTTCAGTACAAATACGGCGTATTTACTACGTACACAACAGTTTATTTTTCAATATAGTAAACACCTGTTGGGTGCCTGTAGACCTTGTTGAGAGATTTACAAGTTTCGATGTACATTTCGCGACGTTTGTCGCATCTTCTGGGGCGGGTGGGTTACTGTTTACATAAGCACTTTTTTTTACACACTATTTTACACTATACTTAAAACTAGTCACTTTGCCGTCGTGACTTTATTACTACCCACGACACTGGGCCCGGTGGGTGGGATTTGATGCGCACGGTGCGAAGTCACATGTTGCACCAAAGAGGCCTGCCCCGTACACAAAATGATCTCATACATTGTACTTTTCCCGGAGCTCGGCAAGGACTCTGTCGGTACAGTATCAATTATTATTCCAGAAGCGTTTGAAGGTTTGGTAAATTAAGAACATGTTATTGTAACGATCAGCTGTCAAAGGAATGAATGCAAAATTGCAGGTATAAACTAATTGCGAAATCTGATGGTTGGCTGCAAACAAGTATAGCATTAAGATGAAGTTCTAAGAGTAAATTAAATGCTGAATTTAGCAACTCTTATAAAACCACAACACCCTCTCAATGTCTAAATTGCTCATAGTTCTTGGTAGTATTGTAGCCCAGTGCACTTGTATTCTATAAATAAAACTATTGTCACTATCTTGAGAGTTGCAATAATGCCAGGCAGGAAATGAGAAGTATTTTTCGCAAAGTTATAGTTGAGTTGTTTCTACTTGAAAGTTAGATTACACGAATTAGTCGGTCTTTGCAACAATCACAAATAAAAGGTTTTTGTAAACAGAAACACAACTATCAACTGACAAAAATCAACATCGAAGCCCACACACAGCCAGTCTTGGCCCTCGGGTAACTGAACCAACGATCGGTAATTGCGTTCTCGTATCCTCTCTGCCAGTAGAGTCCTGAAGTGTTGGCACATTCGTCGTGCTTGGATATCCACTTCAACAATGTACCGTGTAGTCAGTAGACGTAGACATTGACTGTCATGCTTCAACATACCACAGATTTTTCCACTCAGACACATCCTAACATAATTAATTTATCCTAAAACTATATGGATATACTGGAGGTATGCCCTACATTAAATTGTTGTACAAGATGGCCTCTTGGTCGTGAGCAAGTTAATGCGTGCTATGTTATTGTAATAACTAACCATCGGACAGCTAAGTCCTAACCCCCAGAACCCTTACACCTAGGATTTGTTCGCTCCGCTCACGTTGACGCTTCGGTCTTCAGCCTCACTGACAAAGCCGACGTTACAAAACCACAGAGAATGGCAAAATCACAGATAACATTGTTTCTATTGTCAGTGTGACCAAAATATGAATCAAAATAGAACATTAGTAGAACAGTTTAGGCTTCAAAAATGTTCTTGGCATTCGCTTGAAGCATTGTTACTTTCTTTTATGATCGGATAAAACGCCATAAATATAACAATCTAAAAATAATGAATTGGAAATGAAAATACTCGTGTAGAAAATTACTACATTACAAACTACATGAGCGTCTCATTAATTATAACGCGAATATATTACCGCACCATTTTGTATCTTCCATATTTTTTCAATTCAATTCAATTCAAAATTTTTTATTTTGCAAAAATAATACATAGCTTTACATCAAGTAACAGTATTACATCTCAGAGTATACATTAACAATGTGTAAATTTAAGTATACAAATTAACCAATAACTTATCGCAAAATAAATAGGGACCCCTAGAAAACCCGTGTTGGGGTCGCCATCACTTTAAGAAAACAAACCAAAAATACAACTAGCAGCAAGACGAAAATGCACAGTGACAAAAATATATATAATACATAATGTTTAGGAAAATAATTCAGAAACTCTCTGTACTTAAACACAAAAGAAATAAAAAGAAAGATACTCAAATACAGTTGTGGTGGAAAATTACATCTAGTAATAATCTTACACAATGCAATGAAAAATTAAAGCTACTACATGATAATAATTGTTTTACCTAGCTATGATACATTATATTAACAATACTGTACAAAATAAGAAAACCAAAGAAAACGTTCAAGTAAAAATTCGACAAACAAAAATGTAAAAACAATTAAAAGCTTTTGCTGTGAACTGCTAAATAATTCTAATAACTAAATCAACATTTTCCTGCAAAAAAACCATCTTTTTACTTGTCTTAAGAACTGTTTGAAGGTTGAAAATTTACCTAGTTTATTATTAATTATATTGAAAGTTCTTGGTGCAACACTGCTATAAAATATCTGATGTGCTGTGAAGTTAGATTTTGGTACTGATACCACTTGATACTTCCGTAAACCATAAACTGGCTCTCGTACAATAGAAAAAGAATTGCTTCTAATAAAGAAAATTTTCAAAACTTTAAATAAGTATAAATGACGTAGCGGAAAATCTTGAGTTCAGTGAAAATTGGCCAAGTATGATCTAGTCTTCCTTTTTTATAAATCAGTCTTATAAGGCGTTTTAGAACTATTACAATAGGATAAACAGTAGAATCATAAATCCCACCCCAACATGTGATACCATAGGAGAGCCTAGATTCGACAAGGGCAAAATAAACACTTATTAAAACTTTAGTTGGGCACATTTGTTGTAGTAGGTAGAATTTTCTTAGAATCCAATCTATATTCCAATCCATGTTACCAAAAAACGTTTATAATAATGCAAAACAAATTACTTGAAATGTTTTACACCTAAATTTGTATGTGTATATTTGCACTGTATGATGCTAAAAGAATTAAATGAAAAGTGTCTGTATTCGGCTGAAGGTTAGAACTGTAGGAGTATCAACTACTTACCCCGACAATAATATTAGGCTAACAATTGGTTATTCATTCAATCAAATTCAAAGTTAACATTGTCGAGGTTGAGTGGTAGAGAGGACTTTGTAGTCCTAACTTCGCCTCGTTAAACAAGACAAACTTTACCTTTACATTGTATAACTAGACTTATCATTAGAGATTTGTTTATTTATTAACCAACGGCAAACCCATTTTATATATAATATTAACATAAAGTAAATGATTTCAAGGTGGCATGCATATGAATATGATAAAACAATAATTGAAATTTGTACTCATCAAAAACATTATTACACTAATAATATTAGAAAAGCTATTGGTAATATTGTATCAGTTGGATTGTTTACCACTTCAATCAATATATATGGAGACAATTTCATCGTTTCATGTATAATTAATAAAATCTTCACTATTTTGACAGAAATAAAAATTTAAAAAACCAATTGTAAACAGCCTAGACTGTAGGGCCCACTATTATTTTAATGTGCTTAAATGCACTTCATCTTTTTCACCGACGGTCCAAAAGACAATACAATCCTAGCTTTTAGCTTTCAAGTACTACTTTTTGTACGTATGTTAAAGTTGCCGTGGTGGTGCTGTTAAACCCTATTATGTACTTAAGTATTTTACAAAGCATTTCATATAGAATAAACATTTACCTCTTTATCTAGGGCTATCCAATTTTTGTCACATGGCCATAATATTTTCACTTAAGCAACCACAAAGGAAAACTAACACACATCTGTCAACAAAATTTAACTGATAAAGGGGTTTCCTCTGAGTATTGATTATGAGGAGCGGCGCGACAACATGCGACTGGTACGACCTCTAGCGGCGACTCACTGACTCACAACATAGCAGACAGCTTTGCAGTGTTGCCAGAATCAGCTGATCAGTTGGTAGACGTCAGAACAGGGCTGCCACCCACTTCACGCCACATCGATATGTTCGAGTTGTGTGGTACTAGCAATAATACACGTGGAGTGGAGTGCAGATTAAACATGATAAATCGATTGAGTGTTGAATATGCCTCGACTCCTATAAAATAAAACCGTTGCAGTTAGCCTTAAGCGTTTTGGAGTAGGTAATTGTTTAAACTTCAAAACAGAACAGCCAAAAACAAGACAAATTAAAACAAATTGATCTAAGGCTAAATTATATTCTTAAAGTCCTATTAGTTCATTAACAGCATCATATTATTTTGCTTTTGTAGTATTTTTAGTAGAAGTTTAAATAATTATGTTAGGTATGATTGCCATTTTTGTAAATCTACGGTTAAATTAGGGATGTAACTTACTTGCTTTCACTTTCATTGCAATTGTGTTTTCTACTGGACTAGCGGTAGTAGAAAAGTACCAATTTTACAGAATACTACGTTTTGCTGAGCATCAAATTACACATTCGGACAGTGGCGTAGACATAATTTTGGAATGAGAGGAGAGTTCCACCATAAGATCCTGAAAAGTGTGAGCTACCGGGTGAGGGGGATTATGGCAAACAGTGTAATTACCGAACAACACGAACATTAAATTTGTTTAGAAATATGTAGGTAAATATAATCACAAGATATCAATTTTTAAATCCCGTAGCGTAGCACGGGTACTTCAGCTAGTCATTAGGGCCGTTAATAATTCATAAAATCAGTTTTTAAATTTGTGTGTCTATGACAAAGCATTGTCAAAATTTGAAACCTTAAAGATGACAAAGCATTATAAATAAATTATATATACGGGGTGAGTTTTAAATTTTCCCGCCCCTACATAACTTAACTTTTGAAAAAGGAAATATTTTTAAAACCTAGGAATTTTTATAAAGACACTTAGATGTGGGGAAGGGCTTGTCTTTGATACAACGCCCCCTTTGTGACATTTCAGAAGAAAGGGAATTTTAATACTATTTCATTAACGCAAAGAAAAGCTTTTATCTCTACTCGTTTTTTGTAACACCCATTAAAAGATTAGAAGAAATCAGTTTTTAAATGCTACATTTCACATAATGAAAATTTGTTTAATGCCAAATTCTTCTTCAAAAAACTCTAAGGGATTATGCTGTAGGATTGTGATGTTTCCTTCAGAGGATTTTTAAGACGAAATCTGTCATTCAAAAAAGTTGTATGTGAAATGTGGCATTTTAAACCTGATTTCTTGTAATCTTTAAATGGGTTTTACAAAAAAACGAGCCGAGATAAGAATTCTTTTTTGCGTTGAATTTGTATTACAATTCCCTTTCTTTTAAGGTGCCACAAGGGGGAGGCTTGTATTTAAAATATTGGGGGGCATTCTTTCCCGGTTTTTTGAGGGGTGGATGACGCAAAGTATGTCAAAACAAACTTCAGGATAAAAAAACTCTCCCCAAAGGGTTTTTAAAAAATATCTCCTTTTTTTAAAAAAATAAGGTGGGGGAGGCATGTAACCCAATTACTAAGATTATCAGTAGAATTTGCTCGGGTAATGAGAAAGTGTGAATACATCTGTTTTAAAACTCACCCTGTATAAATAAATGCGGCTCACCTAACCAAATGTAACAGCTGATAAGTTACATACATTCTCACAAAGTCTTACAAGAAATTAAACAATATTTCAACACGTGAATATCGTAATAACAGTTCGATTGCGTCATCAGTAGAATCGTGTGCAAAAAAAAAAAAGGCGAAGCTTTTTGAACTTCACATAAGTACTATATTATTCGGTTGAAATGAGTATTGCAGGTTGAAATTAGACTTTGGTAAACTATAAGTCACCCTGTGGGACTGTGTAGCCCAAACATTTATCTCAACGTCCATTGTACTGTTCGAAATTATTGATATAGTTAAGTATGTGTAAGTAAGTATGTATAAGTTAACTATTATAAGATTAAGGATCTGTATACTTTTTAAAATAAGCTGTTGCAGGAGTTATATAAAAAGGAGCATTCGAAACCGAAATAGCATGTGATAGTACACTGTAGTAGTGACTGGCACTAATAATTAACAACATGATACGCCTTCAAATTTATTCTTACTCGTGATGGTCTTATGAGTTTTAGTTGTATCCGCTTTATGAAGGGATTCTGCAAAACCGTAAGATTCTTTGATAGAAAGTTACAAAAGTTTTGTTAGGTATATATTGTGTAGATTTTAACATAAAGAAAACCATTAATTATGTAGAATTTTACAAAAGCAGATAGTTCAACAGATCATTGTAGTATAGAACTGTTTATCAAATTTTTAAACTGCGGTGGATGGAAAGGCAATCAGATCCCGGCCATTTGCATATGGAGCAGTTTTGTGTAACATTGTTATGAATAAGTTATAAATCATTAATGTATAAATAATTATGTAAAGACTATTCTAAAATTACAAATTAAGTTCTATAATAAGTCATTTGACATTGTATTTAAATTATGTTTGTAATATTTCCAGCTTGTTGATTTAAAGTCACTACTTGACAGTCACATGTTTCGCATAAACATTCAGATTTAAGTACTTCTCTAAATTTGAAGGCAGAAGTAGTTGGGCCGGATGGTGTAGTGGTTTAGCATAACCGCCCGGCAAGCGGGAGACCAGGGTTCAAGTCCCGGTTCGGTCCAAACATTTTTGTCTTCAAATTTGGAGGAAACCCCGAATAGTTTTAAGAAGTTTTTAACAAATTTAGAAATTGTTCCTCTGGATCCAATCATTAAGCCAATTACATAGATGGAATTCAATTGATAATTGTGTTTTAGGTAGTCTTCAAATGGTTCGTATATTTTCTTTTTTCAAGATCTACCTCTTCAGGTTGGTTTAAGGAGGTTTCAAATCTTACTGTGAGGTCAATAATGAATCCGGTCTTGGTCTTTTGGTTGTATGCTAGGATATCTAACCGTCTGTTAGAGCCTCCTTTAGCTATACAGTGCACTTCTTCCACTACTTGCCAGCCTTTTTTCTTAAACTCTTGAGCTATAGCAGACCGTACAGCATGATGCCTTGTGTTCCGCAGCAATGCACCGTGAGGACAAGGGACGTTTCGGGCTCTATGCAATGTCTGCAGAGGGTTCCGTCCTGGCTTCGCCCCGGTAAGCTGCGTACTGGCACAACACATGCAACCATTTTCAGTGTGTTTATCCACTCACTTGTAGTCAGTCCGTCGAATATATCCACCGGTTACTGCTTGGCACTTCCTTGAATAGTGCAACTCCTTTACCTTTACTTGGTAAGTTAGACCAAAGGTCAAATTCCCTTAACCGAATTATTGATCTAAAGTAATGCCAATTCTTTGTTTGCCTTTTTCTCAAAATTGTTTGATAAAACATCATCAGGTTTTATTCCTAGCTTATTAAGTGATCGGGTAATTTGACATGGGATGTTTATAAGTTCTTCGACATGAGCATTTTTAACTTATTTTAAAATATAGCACATGTTTATATGTTGAATAAAACTTTCCCACTTAGCTCTAATAATACCCTCTTCTACACTTGACAGCCATTTTTCTTAACTTGAGATATGGCAGAAAGTACAGCATGTGTTCCACAGCAATGCACCGTGAGGACAAGTAGAAGTACGAGTATAGCTTCCCATAGTAAGACCCCCGCATACGCAAGTAAAAACTAGTTATATTATAGCCTTTATAATGCATAGCATTTTACAATAACTGTAGCATTTTGATACTCTTTGGCCATAGCTAAAATGTTTATTTCCTTGTCAACAGCTTCGTTATACGGAATCATGTGTGGATAAATAAACAATACTGTCAATTAGTGCGATAGTTTAGCCTAGTTTTTCATTCGAGCACAAAGTATGTCAAATTCACTCTTATTAAAAATGCCCGGTACAAATTCATACGACTCAAAAATTACAAGCATCGATGAGTTGATTGATGCAAAGTGAGTACAGCCCAATTAAGAATACTAAGGGTGACTGAAAAAAGTACTTCTTCGCCTTCTTTAATTCTATTATGTCTATAGAAGTTTTGGTTTGGACTCTACTAAACTGTTCAAGTGATAGAAACTGAATTTCATCTTATGACAGTTTTGACATTTGGGCCAGATAAGCCGTTCATCGGCACGCCCATAAATAATTTAAAGTAACCTGTAGTCGTCATGTGCTGTATAATTTGCCTGTCATAAAAAAGACAACAACAATATGCATAACAACATGCATTTACAAATATGCATAACAAAATCTTGATTCATTGGAAACATTATACCGTAAACCCAAATGTAAACGGTGAATCATATAAAGATTAGCAGCGATGCAAAAATTGAAAATTCTACAAACTTCAAAGAACAACCGCTAATTTCTTCAGACTTATTACGAACTAACATTTTAACTACTGTACGTGTTTCGTGTATTTCAACACATCAAGAGACATGTATCATTTACATAAAATGTTCTGATGTTTCAAAGAAAATCAGCTTTTACTTACCAAACACACTGGCGCAAACCACCCAATACTATCGAAACTAGTACACAGCTGGTAGCTGTTATTTTTGTGCAACACTGATTGAGCCGGGGAAATCTTATTTTATAGGTCCATTGACGATACAGAGCACGATAGACGAGAGGTTACAAAGTTTTGGGAACTGCGAGGTCACTGTTCTACTGTGCTGGTCCCACCCCCTTTCCCAGACATCTCCTTGTCTAGCAGCAGTGCTCACTACCAGTATCTACTGCACTCTAATGATCTGGTGCCTGGACATGAGTTGGTGTCGGTCCTCAGGCAGGTTAGTATACACAAAGTTTTGGGAACTGCGAGGTCACTGTTCTACTGTGCTGGTCGCATCCCCTTTCCCAGACATCTCCTTGTCTAGCAGCAGTGCTCACTACCAGTATCTACTGCACTCTAATGATCTGGTGCCTGGACATGAGTTGGTGTCGGTCCTCAGGCAGGTTAGTATACACAAAGTTTTGGGAACTGCGAGGTCACTGTTCTACTGTGCTGGTCGCATCCCCTTTCCCAGACATCTCCTTGTCTAGCAGCAGTGCTCACTACCAGTATCTACTGCACTCTAATGATCTGGTGCCTGGACATGAGTTGGTGTCTGTCCTCAGGCAGGTTAGTATACACAAAGTTTTGGGAACTGCGAGGTCACTGTTCTACTGTGCTGGTCCCACCCCCTTTCCCAGACATCTCCTTGTCTAGCAGCAGTGCTCACTACCAGTATCTACTCTAATGATCTGGTGCCTGGAAATGAGTTGGTGTCTGTCCAGGCAGGTTAGAGTAACACAAAGTTTTGGGAGTCTAATGCACTCTGGTGCCTGGATGAGTTGGTGTCTGTCCTCAGGCAGGTTAGTATACACAAAGTTTTGCGGAACTGCGGTCACTGTTCTACTAAGGGTGTGCTCACCAGTATCTACTGCACTCTAATGATCTGTGCCTGGACTATTGGTGTGTCCGGTCTCAGGCAGGTTAGTATACACATTTTGGGAACTGCGAGGTCACTGTTCTACTGTGCTGGTCCCACCCCTCCCACATCTCCTTGTCTAGCAGCAGTGCTCACTACCAGTATCTACTGCAAATGATCTGGTGCCTGGACATGAGTTGGTGTCTGTCCTCAGGCAGGTTAGTATACACAAAGTTTTGGGACTGCGAGGTCACTGTTCTACTGTGCTGGTCCCATTCCCAGACATCTCCTTGTCTAGCAGCAGTGCTCACTACCAGTATCTACTGCACTCTAATGATCTGGTGCCTGGATATGAGTTGGTGTCTGTCCTCAGGCAGGTTAGTATACACAAAGTTTTGGGAACTGCGAGGTCACTGTTCTACTGTGCTGGTCCATAGCAGCAGTGCTCACTGTTGCACTTCTGGTGCCCTGAGTTGGTGTGTCCTCAGGCAGGTTAGATACATTTTGGGAACTGCGATCACTGTTCTACTGTACCCTTTCAGACATCTCCTTGTCTAGCAGCAGTGCTCACTGTATCTTGAACAAGGGTTGCTGTCCTCAGAGTTACTTTATGCATTCTTGGAAAGCTGTTAAAGCAGTTAATAGAAGACCCTCAATGTGTGTTACTTTAGTTAAACGCATAATTTGACAGTCTTTGATAAGAAAGGTTTATTTGAACTCTTTATCGTATAAAGTGCTGGCGTGATAAGAGAAGTGCTTTTAGCTTTGCAGCAAACTTAGATAGGCCTAGTTCTAGGTTTCTTAGAGATCTTGGTAACTTATTGAGGAGGTCTTAGTTAACATTAGGAAACTGCCTCTGACCAGACTACGCAGTGAAAAGGGAACACTAAAGGCCTCTTGGTTTCTAGTGAGGTTGGTGTATACATGTTTTCTGTTGTTGAAATCCTTCAGGTTTCCCTTTATGTTGTTGAAAGTGTCCATTAAATGCTGGCTATGTATTCCAAGTAAGTATTCAAAATTCGCCCCTTGCATGTTATCACTTTGATTACCAAATTGCGTAAAACTAAATCATCACATACACATTTAGAGTACAATACTTCTACAGGAAAGTTTTAACGTAATCTTTTGGGTTTTACAGGCCTTTTATCAAGTGTTAGCAAGGTTGAAATCTTCAGAAAATCAATCAAAGAATTTTATATTACCCGCCCAGCTCATTAAGTTTAAGTACTTAGACCCATATTCACGACAGAGGATAGTGGAAAAACTATGTAAGTTCTTAAGGTAAGCTTGAAGTGTCTTTAAAACAAAAAAATTGTGTAGCATACAAACTGTTTTTAAAAACCAATTTCGGATATTTAAACTATTTGTTCTACAAAACGCCCCAACAGTTGGCTATCGATTATAACTGATAAATATATCATTACCATAGTCACACAATTGAGTACATAAGCTATCCTTTTGTTTTCCTGAAGTTGGAAAAATGGTAACACAGACATTTCATCACTTAACACTTAACAGTGGTAATAGAAGACTATAAAATAGCAGCTTTTAAAGTTTTATTACAGGAGATTTCAAAAATTGGTGTACTGACAGTGGTACAAGTTTTTTCAAGAGAACGAGGTATAAATGATAAATCCATACATCTGCGGACACCGATCAAAACCCATACACAGTTTGTAGTCCGTATGAAAACCAGACAAACTCCAAGTTAAGAGCTGTTTTTAATCCCCAATGAATTGGCTGATAAACATGGAATGAATTGAAACCATTTTAATTAACATTTTGAACTTTGCTACAACCAAACAAATTCAATGATTTGGATTGTTTACAATCTGCATTCTGTAGTTGTCAGAGTCTCCTGAAGAGTGTGGTACTGGAGCAAGCGGAGTTGAGTCTGGCAGACCTGTGTCGCATCCTGGTGGCGGTGGCTGGCAACAGTCTTGTCAAGAGGCTCTATCTGTGGGCAGCTCTGGACCCTTGTCAAGTGCCCTTCAGAGGCCCTTTAGAGAGTGAGTGTTTTAGTTACTCGTAAGGTACCCCGAGTGCCTAAACTATCAATACTATCACCGGAATTTCCGTCTTCCCTCCATATAAACGAACCAGATCAGCTGTACTGTCACAGCTGATTTGCATTGTTTATACAGGGTGCGCTTTAAATGTCCCCCCTCACCTTAAATTTTGAAAAGGAAACATTTTTTAAAACCCTTTGGGGAATGTCTTTGTATGATTCTGAAGTTCATTTTGACGTACTTTGCGTCACCAAATCCCCCCAAATTGTTAAGTTGCAACCCCCCCTTGTGGCACGTTAAAGAAAAGAAATTTCATACAAATTCAACGACGCAAAGAAAACTTTTATCTCTACTCGTTCTTTTGTAATACCCACTTTAAGATTACAAGAAATCAGGTTTAAAATGCTAAATATCACATAACAAAATGTTTTATTACAAATTGTTTTTCAAAATATTCTATGGGTTAATAATGTTATAAGGTTGTGATATTTCCCTCAAAAGATTTTCATAAAAAATTGTTATTTAAAAAAAATTGTAGATGAAATGTGGTATTTGAAAATCTGATTTCTTGCAATCTTTAAACAGGTATTACAAAAAAAGAGTAAAGATTAAACATTTTCTTTGCGTTGTTGAATTGGTATTAAAATTCCCTTTATTTTGAAGCCTCAAAAGGGGGTTTGCCGTTTAAAATTTGGGGGAGGCCCTCCCCCCACGGTTTTGGGGTGGGTGGGTGACGCAAAGTACGTCAAAACAAACTTCAGAATCATATAAAAACATTCCCCAAAGGATTTCAAAGTTTGTTTTCCTTTTACAAAAGTTAAGGTGGGGGCATGTAAAATTTAAAACTCATCATGTTTACGTAAAACCCAAAGGTAATAGTGATTGTAAAAATGGCGGAGCAAGAATGATGTAAAAACCTGAGGTAATAGTGATAGTGTACGTCCTATAGCTTAATAGATATTCTGCCTCGAGCGGATATGGTTCTTCGATTTAATATGATTGTAGTATGTTTATTTTTAGCTATAGTCCTTACTGTGTTGTAGCAGCAACTTGTAAAGATCCACTTTTTCCACATGCTTAATACACGTATTTTGAAAGTGTTCAGTTGCCATTTTTGAAATAATGAAAGTTTATTTTTGTTAAACAGAAATAGAAAGGAGTTTAGTGAAGAGTTCCTTGTTAAAGTATACACCAATGTATTAGTTAATTTCAAGTACATACTGATAGCTATGGTCTCAATGTTATTTAGTCTAAGAACTTATATAAATTTACATTTACCAGAAATTACTATACCAAATTTTAAATACAATAAGATTGTACAAACACTTAAATCTTTTGGAAAACTTAAAGTTTCAGAATGGGCAGTCAAGTTCAATTTATTGAATATTTTCCAGTTGATCATGTCGTAGATGACATTCCAAGAATCCCTTATACTTACAACCCTGGTGGTAGAAGGTACATCAGAGAATTAGAAAAACGCAAGAAAGAAAAACAGCAAAGATCTGGACCCGAATTTCATCACAAATCTGGAAATGTTATAAACCTAAATACTACGACAAATTCTGAAGCAAGTTCTCTGGTTGCTTGGTTGGAAGATTTAATTGAAACGAATTTGATGGCACCTGGCCAGACAGAACCCAGCGATAAAAACAAAAGACAAGAAATAAAAGGTCTTATAGAGGACGTGGATAAGAGAGATTACGTGTATACACAGTTTAACGTAGGAGTGCAGTGTGACGAAACTCAAGGTAATTTATTCAAATAGATATTTAGGTATATTTACACCAATTTTGATACAGTCCAGAATTATCAGCGTCTTTGAATGTCCTAGAGGAATATACTCTAAGGAACCCAACCGGCTGATAGTGAATATGTAGCTGCTTTTGTTGAGCTTCCCATAATGTTTCAACAAAAGAACGTTCTCTTGATTTGTAATAAATAAGTTACAAACCTAACTTTTTAACACATTCTTTTGATTATTTTCAGAAGACAATTGCTCTGTAGTATGTCGCTCGCCCAGGAGACCTTCAACAGTAAACATAAGCAAAGAAGAGGAGGACAATCTAGAGCTCCTACGAATCCGCGGCCAGCTAGATTGTTGCAAAGACTACTTGAAGTTGTACGAACATTCAGAGCTCAGTATACAGGTGTTGCGGAAGATCCTGAGAGTAGCTTTGAGTGGGTTTGTCAACTTGACCACTCTGTCAGTGAACTACAGTCTGTTAGCAGACGGCACGGGGGAGACGTTGTTGTCCATCGGCAGTCTTCTTCGGTAAGCATGAACTGAGGGAAAAGTACTACGATCTGGAATATGCTTAGTTTCGTCATATTCCTTAAGTGATTATAGTTTACGAAGATAGCGTAATGTCACCTGTTTAAAAATTTGTTCTTATATACAACTAGTATTTGTAGTAGATGTCACCACAGTCAATTGCAGTTGACAGGTTTAAAATCCTACTACGCAAGGAAAACGCATTTACTTAAAGGCAAAGTTGATAACTACGAAATATACGTTTAACAGGTTACGTTTGCATGTGTTACAGAGGTCGACTGTTAGATCTAGAGCTGCTGTGTAACAAAGAAGATGTTCCTTGGTCAGACCACGAACAGTTCGAGTCCAGATCAGTACACAACATCCCCGACCTGACCTGGCACCGTGTCAAGCAATGTTGTCCCCGCCTCCAAGTCCACCTAGTCTGTGGTAAACATAAGTCTGTAGTCACTATTGATCAATCAGAGGCTATTGACATTGCCTTTAGTATCTGGTTTTACTAAATCAGTTTGCAAAATGTGAAATAAAGAAATCTTTCAATCGCAAATTTGTTCAGCTACAAGGCAGAAAATTAAGCTTCGGTGACTATCCAATTTAAAATGAACTAAAAATATTCAAGTTTTGTTATTTTTAAGTTTTTTATAGTCATATAGTCGTCTACAAGAAGACATGTTGTGTTTCTCCAAACTTGAAGCCAAATAATTACGTTAAATATTTTAAAGTATACATATACTCCAGCAAATTTTGGAGTTTTACACAAAATACTTCGGGTCAGTTCATCGAACTTTCAAAAATGTTTAGTTACTAACGCACTTTTTATAGCACCCAAATTAAAAATAAACTTAAACAGTAAACGATTCAAAAATATTGGACGCACGACCATGTTAAGATTTAATTGTCAATTCGAAAGACCTGCATGACATCACAGTAGAGTGATTCATCGTATTTAGATTTTAATCACTTTAGTGGTTGCAGGACCCGCGCTTTCCTCTCGTCTGTAACACTTGAGCTCAAAACGCTCAAACGCCATCCACTGATCACTACATAGCCTCTATGCAAGAAGCTGCAACACGCCTACACAGTGCACCCCGAACAAAAGAACTCACTTCTTTGTACCCCAAATCAGAATTAGTTATGAGATCGGTGTTTGATTTTTGTTTTGAGTCACCTTTAGATAGAACTACGAAGTTCATCACCACATGCGGCCTACCATCTCACCTACCAAGCACCACAGGCCGAAGTTAAAGTTGTACACTACTTGTTTCAACTTGAATGTCATTGCATGAGAGAACGCTAAGGTTCATCACGAGATCCGTGCTCTTCTTTAGTCTCTAAATCTCCGTCGGCTTCTGTCCCACTAACCACGTACCTTATGTTGTTCTTCATCACTTGTTTCAGCTTGGATGTCACCGTATCAGAGAACAAGGGGTTCATCACCAGATCCGTACCTCTCTTCAGCCTCTGTATCTTTGGTGGCTTCTGTCCCACCAGCAACGCACCGCAGCTCATGTTTTTCAGCACTCTCAAGTTCATAGGCCACTACTACAAACACACTCTGGGTAATTGTGTTATTAACGTTCTACTCTAACTGGGATGTATTACTGTTCCATGTAATCGTTCGTTTAAATAACACCGATTTACTGATCTACTCAATACAACATATTCTTATCCCACTAGTTTTAACACGTTCAACAGAAATTTGTAGAAAATATGACCAACTCCAACTCCACCAACCATCTTGGGTCAACCTCTATAATCCTATATAACCTATATAATCCATACAGTTGGGAATATAATTAATTGTATTTGTATTATTAAAAGTTAAGAAACTTTCGGCAGGTTTCTGGACCAAACCATTAGTTTTGACATGAAAAAGTGGAAATAACTACACATACTTTTTAAACTGTTTTAAACATCCCGCAAAAAAGGTAGAATTGACACAGAGACATATTGTTACAGAGGTAGTGGATATAGTGCTGTGGCACTCTAGCGGCAGGATAGACAGTTCCCTCGAGAGACTGTTGGTAGAAGCGGAGAAGCTACGCAGCTTCAGCTATCACGGTCCTCTGCAGTACATCGCTACCGTGTCCCGTCTGTGTGACGCCGCCCTGCGACCAGAGTCTGGTAAATACTCGTGATGTGTTCACTCTTCTAGCAGCTGTTTGTGGTTATGCTCTAGTCGTTAACAGTTTTAAGTTAAGTGCCAATAGTTGACTAGGACCTGTACTTGTTTAAACCTGCGAATGAATGCCTGCCAATTTGGACAGCATACAAGGTATTTCACTGTGTTCATTAGAAAATTACTTGAACTGAATAATTCAAATCTAAAATGTTCTGCAACATAAAGGTTGTCTGGAATGCATGCCGCGGTCTCCGGCACTGGCGTTAAAGGTTTTCGTAACATTTAAAGTAATTACGTTTGTGCATTGGTGAAAAAATTGTTTAAATTTCAAAATTCTCAGTCTTCCAAATTTCACCATATGACGTATTATTCCTTTTCTCGGCATAACCCTTTTCTTAAATGTTTGCTTACACACATCCAATCTTACAAGCAAAACAAGGAAATCACAAAATAGCCACTATTTTCAAACTATGCAGTTTTATCTAAAAACAACATTTTATTTAGAAAATAGGCTTGTAATATTTTTCCGACGTGTTTTTCAATAATGTTTATTGGAATAGGTTGTATATGCAAAACAAGAAAATTATAACGAAGGCTATTCCGTTAACTCAATACGCTTCAAATTTGAATTTATATTTCCAATTTTATAGGTAAAGTGGAAATAATTACTCATATTTCTTTAAAACTTGTTTTAACCCCTACACAAGTTAAACACAATCAATCCGTCAAACCATCAAAACGCTATCGTCTACAAAGTCAACCAGACAGAGCAACTTGTCATAGTCTAGGGTGAAGGACTCACTCACATTTACGTTGTCTGTTGGCAGGACTGGTGAGTTTCAGGCTGATGTTGCAAGGGGACCCGTGCTTCTCGCACATAGCACACGAACTCACTCAGCGCCTCTATGCTGAGTACAGATCCAAGTTTGCTGACCGCTCCATCGCCTTCGCACTCGGCACCCACAACTCGTCAAAACACGCCACACCCTGAACAGTGAACACTACGTTGTACCGACAAATTATAATACAGTGAATCGTTGTTTGAGTGACACTTGACCCAAACCCTTTACTTGATTCTTTATCTTAAAGAATTATAAATAGTTTATCCTGACATGGTTTGAGAGGAACATCACACAAGGTTTTTTTGTTGTTGTTAACGAGATTTCGTGAATTAATGTTATATTTGTGGTGAACATTAATCTCTGTTTATTAGTTAGAGACAACTGTAGTTATAAAAACGGATGTTAAGTTTTGTTTACATGTGTATTGAAGCAGCAACTGGTCTTATCTTTGAGATATGGTTATGCAATCTTGATGTAAAACTATTGAAGTCAACAGCCCTATTATGTATGTTAACATGTCAGCAGGAAATCGTAAAAGATTCGCCGTAAACAAGAACGGCAGGTGATGCATTTATATCTTCTTTGTAGGCCGAGTGTATTCCCAGTAAAACTAGGGGAAGAGCTTCCACCCAGTTTTCTTTGTGAGCTATAATCGCGGCTTTCAGTTGCCTGTGAAATCGTTCAATCATTCCGTTAGCTTGTGGATGCCAACTCGTTGTTGGGTTCAGATGAATGCCTAGCTTTTCAGTTACATTTTTAAATAAGAATGATTGAAATTGAGTGCCGTGATCATGGCTCACAACGAAAACTAGGTGGAAGCTCTTCCCCTAGTTTTACTGGGAATACACTCGGCCTACAAAGAAGATATAAATGCATCACCTGCCGATCTTGTTTACGGCGAATATTTTACGATTGCCTGCTGAAATGTTAACACCGACCAACATACATGAGAGGGCTGTTGACTTCAATAGTTTCACATCAAGATTGCATAAACATATCTCAAAGATAACACCAGTTGCTGCTTCAAAACAAAGTTTAACGTCTGATTTTTATAACTAATGTTTTCTCTGTGTTGGTGGAGAACACAGAGATTAGTGTTCTCACCAATCTCTGTTTATTAGTTAGAGACAACTGTAGTTATAAAAATCAGAGATTAGTGTTCACCACATATTTTGGTTGGAAGATCCGTTTACCAAAACTCTCACCATACGATAGTGCTTGTCACTATCTAGCTCTATCCCAAAGAGAGGTTATTGTTTAGGCATCTATACGTTCTCGTAACTAGTGATATCTTCAAATTATATTTGAGCGGCTTGCAAAATTTTCAGGAGAGCAAATTCTAGTTATCTAGAACGGGTTTTGAACATAACAAATGCTTAAAGTTGACAATAACGTCAAAGACATTACGGTAAAGACTCTGGTTATTGAACGTATAATACATCTGTATTAAAGATTAAACAGCATTAAACCACATTCCTGCAATACTTTCACTAGGAGTTGGCTGGCTGATTTGAGTATTTGCCAAGACAGTAGCTAATCTACAGTGTCTACACTTAGTAAATACTCGCCTAGCTTTCTGTTCTGAGTTTATAAATAGCCAATTACACGCAGTCTGATAAGCGTACAATATACCTGATTTCAGCTATCTGTCGTTTCCAAACTGTTGACGCCAGCAATTTTACAACGTTGAAGCATTATACTCGTAGTATAAGAGGTTTTAACAAATAAAAGCTGTTTTACAACATTTGTATCATCAACTATCAATACAAGAATACAAGTGGACCAAGTCCACTTTTTCATATCTTCGAATTGGCAGCGCTAAAACATGCACCAACAATGTAGAACTTCAGTATAATAACTAGTTCTGATCATATCCGCTAGGGAGCAGCAAGTTCTGGTGTTTACTGAAAGATTATGATTTTCTTTCAAAATACTACTGAACCAAGTCCAGCTAAATGCTAATGTTTGTTTACTGAATACAGTTCTGTTTTGGTGTGCTTTAAAAGACGTATTTAAAGAAGACGTTTAATACGCAATTACTGCAGTTAAAATAGTTATATTCTTCAATGGGTGTGCGCCTAAGGAATTGTGAACACTGGAAAATAAGTTGAGTCGTAACAGCGGTAAAGTGTAAACTACTCGCAGTAATAAGGTAACAAACGCAAAGAGATTTTCCACTGAATATCACTACATGTTCCAGAAGTGTCCTGAGAAGTTCTCTTCTGAAGATACATTGAAATCATTTTTCAATTAGTTTTGAAATCTGGTAGATTACTCAAAACAAAACTGTTTTCTGTGGGGCTTAGTTAAGGCCTCAAATGTCAGTAGACGTCGTCCAAGAGACGGATCAGGAGAAGGAAAATCAAAGACTTATCAGTATCTTATTCCAGATAAACAAAATAATCACCTGAGGGTTTGTAAGACCTACTTTCTTGCTACGTTACAAGTTAATTAAGGGAGGATTATACAGATTTCTGAGTAAAGCTGTAATTGCTGCTGTTATTGACGCAAGGAGTAAAGCATCGTCACTTAAAATTGATTATTATGATGTTGTAGAACACATGAAGCCATTCCCATGTTATCAAAGCCACTACACAAGGAAGGATAATAAAAACAAAAAGTACCAAAGCTAAGGTTCAAACATAAAAACAATGTATTATTTACACACACACAAATGTGACAGTGAGAGCAAAGAACCTGTCACGGAAAAGTAGTATCACCAAGTCTTCAGCCAACAATTAAATTTGCATTTTAAACCCCTTCAAAGGGCACTTGCACTGAGTTTGACAAGTTATTAAAAAACACTAGTGCTGAAACCGATGAGAAAAAGAAAGCCGAACTAAAAGCAGACAAAGGGCTTCACTTAAAGCGAGCAGAACTTAAAAAAGATGCCGCGGAAGCCTCCCAAGAAAAATATGTTTGCACATTTGATGTAAAAAGCGTTGAATTTCCCAATCTGACTATTTCAATGTACATAACTTTGGTGTTCATTGGTATAATAACAACAGATAGTCTATATGCATGTTTGGGATTAAACTGATGGTGAAACGGGTTCTGAAGATCTACTAAAGTAGTTTTTTAAGTTTTAAGTAGTTTTAGTAGTTTCAGCAAGTCTTCGGAAACATTTGTATGAACATGCCAAGACATTCAAACACATTGCTCTGTTTTTTACTCATCCACTGGCCAAAACCAAAACATGGACTGGTTCAAGACCCTCTATTGGATGTGGAAACAATTTATATGAAATTTAAAAGTGTATGATACCAGGCCACTCCTTTCTCCCTAATGACACCGAATTTGGTATCATATACATAGGACCATCAATGGGCCTGATGATTGGTACAATGTCATTAAAACTGCAGTTTTTAAACTTCAAACGACAATAGCTTTTGATTTAACAATTTATCAAAAATGCGGATCAGCCTGAAGTTTATGAATAGTCTTCGACTTCCACCTTAGATTTTAGAAAATAATTTCGGGGAAAAGTCTAGTTTGAGTTAGGTATCGAGTCAAAGGTATAAGTAGAGAAACTGCTGCCAGCACTTCCTCAACAGTTTAACTCCGAGGAAAAGGTAGACTTTTTAAGTTTAAAGCTCTCAAACTTACAGCTACTTTTTATACAGGGTGTCAATTAAGTCTGAAAACGGGTTAATAACATTTGAACGATGTAAATCTCCAGACCTTTTTTGAGGACCATAAACTAACTTTTTACGTACTCGTATTCTTTGGTGCGATGGCGCCAGCGGGGCGTGCCCGCCGGACGCGGCTAGTAGACCGGACTTTGCAGATGACTATAGCAAATTGCATATTGTTCAAAATACAATTCCTACGAATTGACGTGGAGCAACTGTTAATTTTGCATGACCGCTAATGGAAGACTCTAAAGGAGGAGACCTATCAGTCAGGGCTAAATTTACTAGAGTAACTAGATAATTGATAGTTTTGAAATAAACATTTCGATTTCCTCATTCGGTTTCCTTAATGGGGAGAAAGATGTATAAAAGAACCACCGTGTGCGTGTTCCACATTCCAAACCTCTCATAAGGTCAGCTGGACTGTGTAATCTGTATCCGGCGCCGTGTGTCTGATGTAACAATATCCGATATCCCTGCATATCCTGGTGCAGGTGTAAGCAGATGAGCGACGAGAAGGAAAGTAGTCTCGAGTGCCAAAATAACAACTCGTGTCTCCGCATCCGTGTGGATCGATTCCAACAGATCTATCACTTTCTCCAGGCCGGTGGCGCCCTCTTGTGCAGGCGCCACTCCCCTCTCTCTCAATGTCAACACTGAGACGGAAGCAAAAACCAATTAATTATAACTTGTTGAACCTACAAAACGTTATACAGCTCTAACATAGGATTGGAAAGAAGAATGCAAGTAATGTTTGAACGTAGCTATTGAAATTGATGATAGTGTGGTAGATTCTAGATTCTATACGAAGACGATGTGACTTGTTTATCATTTTGTAAAAAACATCAAGTTTTGATTCATAGTTAGGATAGTTGGTCTCTTTTATTACAAGGGTGTCAGCTGTTTCAGCTAGTTTATTTTTAACCTTAACGGATCAGACACACTTTAACAGCTGCTACTAGCCTGGCTCGTGAGAGGTTTTTGGGATGTCAATAAAGAGTCAGCTGAATTTTCCAATAGTAAACCATTTTGACTTGCCACAAACTTCACACAAAATCTAGCTGGAAACAGCTTCTAAAGCCATTGGTTTCTTATACAAACGCCGGCCGATTTATTACGAATTTCGTTAAGAAGCTTTAATTAATTTCATTATTTAATGTTAAAATAAACCCTCGAAGAATATATAAAACTGTATTTTTATTTTGCCTCGATGGTGTTCACTTAGTACTTAGCTGTGGAATTTAAAATTCAAGATACCCTCAAAAATGGTCGTCATGCAGCAGATAAATAACATTCTATTGTCTTCTTTATCTCGAGCCTATACCAAATCTAATAATTGTCGTTTCTTTGGTAAAACATAGGTCTGCTTATTTATAGTACTATTCTTAAAAAAGTAGCTTTTAGAATTTCAGTTGGAGAGAGAAAATTGTGATTTGTATTGGCGTGATAATTTTCAAGTTTTAATACTTAAGAATGGGAATTTCTTCACTTGCTTTCACCCTTTTTCAAGTTGTTCCTTAGAAGTGCCTAGCAAAAGACATAGTGCATGAATATTATCATTATTTCAGTTTTCAAATAAAAATAAGCTTTGTCAAAGGAATTATTAAAGAAGAATAACAATGAATATTAAATAAATCAGAATTATGAGTTAATTGATTTTTCAGATTGGCTCCATCATTCTACGATTTTTTTTTCAAAAATAAATGATAAGTTACTTAGCTCTATCAAAAACCATGCTAGCTACTAGTTGGTTTTATTTTGTTACCTGTTGTACTCAGTTGATATGTTTACGAAATATTTATTTATTACAATTTATCATCATTCTAGTCAAACTGTCTAACTTGTTGGAATATGTTAACTTATGTCTCCATTTACTTATTTTAAGCTGAGGTTTGATCAAAATAGTCTAACAATGAATATAGGTAACACTACGGGTATATTTTATTATGTATATTTTTATAACATAATTTTTAGCATTGTCAACCCAATTTTGACAATTGACTTGCTGAAAGCTGTTTATTATGCCTATGTACAATCTCTGTAACAATATGGAATCATTGCTTGGGAAGTTTCCCTCAAAACAATAATACAACCTTTAGAGATAACTCGAAATTATAATAAAGACAACTCTACCAAAACCTATTAGATATACAACAAACCATCTTTTTTCATTATTCTTTAGTATTTAATATTACACATTGTGTTGTGTGGCTATGTACGAGTGTAACAATGTTTATTCATAAAAATTAACACAACATCGTTTCAAAAATAAATCCTAATTACGATACAAGGAGTTCTAAGTTTATAGGAGTCAATCAATTAGATCACGTAGATTACAAATCTGTCAATTCTACTAATTCATTTTACATTGCTCATATGTATGCTATAAACTACCAGCAGATCCAAAAGACTCAGGACTACAATATAGGACCTCAGATTTATAAAATTAAAATCAATCGATGGTTATTACAAGTTAACGTACACACTGTCAATGATTATATTATCTCAAATTATTTATACCCTTGATTCGAAATTCAATATAAGTATAGCTTTGCATATATCACTTTATTGTTAAGTACACATTGTATATCAATTATTATTGAATTAGAAACCTTTGCAAATAATTGCACAATCGTAATTACAACATTATATTTTAATACAGCCTGACAAATCCTTCCTCACACAGGTAATTTTACCCATGAGGGAGGCTATTTTCATAATACAGTAATAAATGTATAACAATCTAGGCTATATTAGTTTATAAGAGTATTTTAAACATTTTTATTTTAAATATAACTTAGAATTAAATGATTAATTATTATTTATAACTTGCTTTTCACCACACAATACTTGTTTGAATACATATGTTAACAATTGCCTTCAAAACTGGTTCTTTCTGCAGCAGTACACTTCTTACAGGGCTTCTGCAACTACAGTATTGTAATTGCAATGAAGAGGACCATTTTCTGTCACAACTTTAAGTAGCATTTTAACTCCTCAGTGCTTTGAAATTACTTCTTTTTTAGGAATGTTTGAGCTTCGGACAAAGGGAACATTTGTTTTTTAGTGTAAGGCCACACTTGCGCACTTGAAAACGCGAGCGCTGAAAACCTCGCCAGACTGAAATCAACACTGGCCAGACTTGGTGCTCAAAATGCCCATTACTTCCAAAGATGTCTTCGATGAGCACAGAAGATTTGACTACTTGCGCTAGCTCTACGATCATATTTGAAAAAGAAACGTAAAAGAAGGTTTGGAGTACATCCTCTCAACAGTGTACGGTTAAGGCCAGTTTTATACCATAATGCAAACGTTACGTGACGATAGTGAAAATTCTTTTCATACTTCCGGATGAGTGTTCGTTCGATGAACTTATAGCTCTTGTGAGGAATCACCTATCAAAACAGGATACAATATTTCGCTTAAGTATACTGTAGCAGACTTGGTACGTTTTATAACCAAAAGGAATTAGAGAGTCTCATTTAAAATACTCAATAACTTTGGTTCAGCATCTTTTTTCGTAGCGTCCTTCACCCTTAGATTGAGTTAGATTTTTAGGTTTTTGTGATTAGAGCATCTGTGAATCGAGTAAAAGTAGCTGGTCTGATCCTCAATTTTGAATCCTAACCGACTGTCTGTTTGAAACCACACTGTTATAAATCTACATAATAATTATGTGTTATGGCGAAGAATACATAACTGCGAAAAAAAAACACAAAATACAAATTATTTAACTTGAAAATTACAAAATTTGGACACTCAGACACTCATAAATTCACACGTACAACAAATAATTATTCATCCTCACAAACATCACTTACACTGACACTGTCAGATCAGGCCTTACTCCATACATAGTATAGACTGTTCATCTTGACTTTGCTCCTCCTGAAACACGACTTGGCCTAGCGTACCCCTAGTGTAGTGTGGTGTGGTGCAGAGTGGGGTACGTGGGGTGGGGACTCAGTTGCGTCACTAGCCGGTGTTTACGGACTGAGTGGGCGAGCTGAGGTCCCGCAGGCTCTAGGTGACCGAGTCCGCTTCCGGGCCCTCACTTGCACAATCCGCACAGGAATGTTCGCGTACTGCCCGCTGCTGCTCCAAAACACTCATTACCTCAGTGGACGCCCTTGCCCCAAACCCGACACCAACAGCTTCTAGCAACAGTCTTTAGCTCAATTGTTTATACCTATAGACTTTACGAACTTATCCTAGCCACGTCTTATGGCAAAAATGGAAAATCCCACTTGAACTTACGACAAGTATTTCACCCAATGCTTGATTCCTATGTTTGATTTATCCTTATATTTTTATTCAAATAGTATCGGTTTCAACCTACATTTATTTATGATAGTTTTACCTTGTTTGTCTCTGCAGCCTGAGGTCTAAACTCCAGTTCTCTCTGTGAGGTAGCTCATTACTCGGCACCACACTGCCTGGGGCCCATGTTTTGCTCACTCATTAGACATAAACACAGTTCCCGATTACATACCTCGGTTTTCCTCGATTTTAACTCATGGACCTAACTCACTTAACTCGTGGTCTGTGAGTGATAGATGTTTTGTTGAACGTAAAATATCTGTTACATGTAACGCTATGATTTTTTAAAGTTGTTTACCATCAGGGTTTTGATGTTGCAAAAATCTTCAGTATACTATTTGTTTTGTTCTTTTAAACTAGAAAAATTAAAGTATAATGGTAAACTCTAGAGAATACAGAGAAGAAATGCACTCTAAGGTCTACACTTAAAAAATTATCTACGTGTAAATCAATTGCTACAACTATACAGCCAAGTTTAGTATCTTAACTGCCTAACACATTAAATGGATGTAGAATTTACAAGTTACATGTAAATTTATTATTGTTAGTTGTCGTTCATCAAAGGTCAGGGATATAAGAAAAGTGTTAATAAAAAAATAATATAAAATGTAAAACAACGCCAACGCGTAGTCACAAGCGCTACCTTGGAATCCTGGAAGATTTCTTACATCGGTGTATAATTTACACAGGATGTGGTATTTTGGAAGTTTCCCCCCATAAACGGGATTTCATGCAATACCAACAGTATTTATGATTATATTTGTACTAAGCTTGGTACACACTTTTATGACACATGTATATTACGGTCATAAATAAACGTTGGTTAAAGATGTAATTAAAAAAAAAATCCAATCTGCCAGACCAAGATAGAGGCGAAAACTATTTAAAAATGCCCTATTGAAAATTTAAACTACCGATAAAACGTAGGCGGAGTGTTGTCAAATTTAAATTTGACCAAGATTAATATTAAGAAGAAAAACATGTCAAACCCCTTTATTAATCAAGAGTTCATAAATAACATATGTGACTATTTTCACATATGAGGCTTCGTGGTTTTAAAAAATCAGGATCACTCAATCTCTGCGTATGTGGTATTCGGGTTACATACACTGTTTATCAATTGCCCTTTTTTAGTTTAAGTTTACTTCTTCAAGACAATAATTATTATTTATTGTAAGTGACAAACAAGCGTATGTTATCGTAAGTAAAAAGAAAACAGCATTACATACAATACGATCTACACCTTTAAAACAAAGGAGCTACCTGCAAAAAAAAACACAAAGAAATTCGGAGTAAATTCTCCCCTTAAGATAGATAGACCTAAGGGAAGTCACGGGTTAATCATCTCCAGTGATTTCACGAAGGATATACGCGTGGTAATGATAACACAGCCTTCCCTGACTACCGGAACCAACCATTCTCAGAGATAAATAGTAGGTTGAAGTTTAACTGATGAAGTATTATTAATCTGTCGACTGCTCCTGAGTACCTTTACTCTCAAGGTCACTTCCGGAATGCCAAGGTCACACCGAGGACCTCTAGTTTATCAACCAGAGCAGAGCTACATGACACAGGTGCTGTGTTAAACGGTCCATTAAACCCCAAAGTCAATGTTAGAAATGGAAGTCAAGATGTATAATCATGTAAATCAGCATTCTAAGTATAAAACTCTTAAATCTTAGAGGATATTTATTAGTCTATTATACTAGGATTTATTATTTATTAGTATATTTATTTAGTCTATTATTTACTAGCTGATTCGACAGTTTTGTCATGTTCACAACAAATATATGCTTACTAAAGTTATTTATTAGCTATATGCTTTGTTTACTGAATAGGTATATAGTAAAATTTTCAACATTAAATAATCAACGTTTGTAATATTCTTGTTTTTCGTAGGGCAGTATAGTTTGTGCAGTGAAGCTACGTTTCCATTAAGACCCAGCTACGTTTCCATATGTCGCAGGCCGTTTCCATTTACCCGCCGTCGCCTGGCACAAACTTGTCCCCGGGACATGTGCCACGACTTGTCCCAGACCGTTTCCAATTGAGCATATGTCCCGGGAAAAGTCGCGGGACAAATTTGTAGTAATGGAAACGGGGCATAAGTATGTATTTTTACATAATATTGATTTATGTTATTGATATTTTGTTTTGTCGCCCATTTAGTTTGTAAAAGTATAACATTGTATTTTCTTAGATACAAAAATATTCAATATCTAAGAGTTTAAAATATTATGTCATATTGGAAAAGTTTCTTTAATGATAAGGCTATCTTTCATATGAAATTATACCATCTTCATATAAATATATCTTGTTGCCGACAGGACTACATAGTGTTCGCAGTACGGCTTTCCAGTAAATCATGCATTTGGGTCGAGATTCGAAACCATAAAATGTGTTTTATGAAATAGGTAGGCAATAGCGAAGGCAATCGATTCATTGTTTGCATTATTTTCAATAGGCAAAACCTTTGTTGCAAAATGGTAAACTGCATCGGTAATAGTTCAGTTATTTCATAAGTTCAGTACAGATTTCAAAGGTAAAAACGCGAATTTAGACTGTGGCTTTGGCCAGATTCCGATGCACTCTCACTTGTCTGGGGTCTGCACAGTCACAGGGAACTCGTCAGTTCTTCAATCCAATGATCTTTGGGGTGATCATTCCGGCTGATCTTGATCGTATTGACTAAGCTTAATACCTTCATCAACATGTAAAACAGCTCTTAGTACATGTTAAACTTCTTAGTATGATTCGAACATACTTCTTCACCATCAAGCTTAATAATGTGTTGTGTTGTAGCCTACCTTGATATATTTTTACTCTACGGCAAGTTGTGTGAGAGGTTCTAATTATTTCCCCGTTGATTTGAATAAAAACTAAGTATGCTAAAAAAAGGTATGGACACGGATCTAACTGCCATTCTGGCACTACTTGCCGTCCCAAGTGTAAATTTACCAAACCACACCACATAAACTTGAGAATTAAAAAGTACCGTAAAATCTAGTACATTGAACTATTAAACATTTCCTTAGCGTGTTTAAGGGGTATTTAGCCGACTATATTTAATTTAAATAAATCAATGTTAAATATGTTTTATTTAATAGACATGTAACATGTCATGTATCTCATTCGTCAGGCAACATCTAAAAGTTTTCATTATCATATCTAAGACCCATTAAAGTTACATTTATACATGTCTCATACACTCGATTTGCTCAGTTTAACTCCACTGTCAGTCTATCTGTCTGTTCACACGGTCTTCCTAAGCATGTGCTATAAATTCGTTGAACCATAAAAGGCTTCATCACGCAAGATTGATTTTAGACGAGCCTTAGATGCCTTTGACTTCGAAGGCAAGTTTCATCGAATTTGGAGGTCTGATGACGAATTGAACTCTTACCTGAGATGGCAAGTGTTCATGCACTACCCTTCTATGCCTCCTAGTTTGGTAGTCCTCACTGCCTCTAGTTTTATGAGAGTTTACATATACCTTTTGCAAGCATTTTTGTAAAAGAGACGTTTCTAATATGTCGGGACACGGAGGTGTCAATAGTTGTAGACCTTTAAATATGGCTTTCCACGAATTGCAGATTTGCGATTGTTTGCACTTCAAACCATAGGAACTTTACTAGACATTCCAATTGAAACCGTTGTAAAAAGTTAAAGTATCGAAAACAGTATAGCTCCCTTGCAAAAAGGCCAGACACTGATGTGTAAGGTGTAAGGTGTGCGTGGTGAGTGCGGAGCCGCCCTTGGCCGGCGCTGCAGCACGCCGCAGTGTGGGGGAAGGTCGCGCCTGGTCCCCGCTCTCCCAGTTCCTTCGCCGCGCTCGCCCAGACAACATGAACATTCCGGCGATAAGGTCTGTACCATAACCCAACAATATCATTAGTTTAATATATTTAAAAATATATTATTTAAATAATTTTTTCATGAAACAAATCTACACACCGAAAGTAAAAGTGGTGACTTTTTCATATTTAATACTAAGAGGGTGGTCTAATCAAGTGGTCATGGGTAAAGGTGCTAAATGTAATTTTGTACTTATTAGTGCAACGGAGGTTAGATACGAGAAACACAAATGCGTTAGTTAAGTTCAATGTAATTTAAATGTATGGCATAGGAAACAATCCTTTAGTCGTATAAGATAAACTTCAAGTGATTCATAATAAGTATTTAGTGTCTTCAATCTCTGCTACTTGCTACCTTGGTGCGTATGATACGTTTAAAACCCCATTATTTAAATTGTTAAAAATTAAGTACATATCAAACTTATGTTAAATATTAAACAACACATATCAGTAAATTCAAAAGTTTATTTTTATTCGTATTTGTATGTCACATAAATTTTATTTATACTTCTCATAGGATTTTTCAGGGCTAATTTGAACTTAGCCAATACAGTTTTATTTTGATCTTGTCTAATGTAAATTGAATATATGACAATGAAAATAAATGAATAAATGAGTTTAATACAACATACAAAATAACATTACAAAATTGATACATTGTATGCCTGGAACAAAACTGACCAATTTTACAAGTAGTGTAACCAGGTGATAACGGTACAAACATAGTTGATTTCAAGTCCAGTATTTGTTGAGCTGCTCCCTGTGGCGTCCTTTGTCCGTTACACTGGCATTCTTATCAGTAGGCCTACAGATATCAGGTGTAGACAGATAAACCGTCTTACGTCTAACTAAAACCGTACTAATTTCTTATGACACAGTGGGACTCTAACTGATACCTGCCTTGTAAATGTGCTTACCTATAAAGGGTCACGCACGTGCAAAAGGTTTACCTACTAATGTAGTATATCGTGTCCGCAGTTATGCACTAAAACTAGGTACTTTTTCTGAAATATGTTAAATAGCTCATGGCAAAAGTCTCTGACATATTACTAACAAGTTGATGACTAAACTAAGCTACATGCATATACAAGACGTAAACCCTTGAAATAATTATCCCCAAGACGTAAAGTATGTCCTTGAAATAATTTAAATCTAGTTCATTTTTAAGTGCGTATGGACCCTAAGACGTCAGAGTGTGTGCTCTTTAGAAAATACGACTAGAATTTGACTTTAAATTTACTCAGATATACTATTTTAATTTATGTGTTGTACACAAGCATGTACCAAATTTTATTTATAAGTTTTTAACTAGTTTTATGTCAGAGACTCAACGTATTGCGTTCTATCACGGATAGTTTTACTTTTTCAGACAAAGACAACTACGTAGACCCAGCTCATATCTGCAGACTCTTAGAGCGTTTATTATCTGCACTTCTTCACTCATTCATTTGAAGAAGCAAATAAAAAGGCAAACGCTTTTTACAATACAATAAACTTAGATGATGAAAAATACGATGTGAATTGAACTGGCTCGACTTCGGTGTTTGTTTGAAAGTACATGCTAAGCTTTGAAAGCAGTATATAATTTAAATTATACCATTATATTGAGGTTGTATAAATTATTTAAGCATTTCTCAAACTCACAATGGAACCTCTCTAACCCGTAAAAATCAATATGGACGAAAAAAGTATCAACTCAAAGATTTGGCTTGGGCAACAGATGTTTGGCGAACAATTTGATTGATAAGTAAGTAGCTTACAGTGAGAACCCCTGCTATCAGTGGCCGGCGGCCGAGCTGTTATCAGTAGAGTGTGTCTTGGAGCCACGCTACACAGTCAACGCCTTGCTCCACCACCTGTCATACATAAATACTACAGTAGGTCTATCCATCCAGTGACATCCCATCCACAGAAATCTCGGTTTTAACGGAACATCTTATAAAACCAGCGTGATGGCAGTTCCTTACAGTAAATAATCGGTTAGATTTTAAATAATATTAGTGATTTCGTAACTGTTGAACAAGAGGAGTGATCTGAAAGAACAAAGTAAACATCTATGATACGCAATTGTGGAAAAGGTGTAGGCATCTAAGTGCATTTTACATTACAACATTAAATAATAGTACAAGTTCAATAATGTGACAAACATTCAGTTAAAAATATTCAGTAGTCTAAATGAACTATCAACAAGGAAATATTTACACCAACGGGTCGACATAGTTCTTTGATATTGAAATAAAATGTTGATTTGAAAAAAGTCAAAGCTATCAAACGTTTGAAGGTAACAATGCTATCTTACTTCGTATACTTCTTTGTTACTATTATGAACATGTTTCGCCAAGCCAAACAGTTTCTTGATGGCATACGTGTCAGCATAGATGCAGCAATAAACTGTGTAAAGAATATAGCCTACCCGTATAGCTTAAATGACAGCTCATATTGTAACCGTTCGTCAATAATTTTAAACTGGAAAGGGATGAATAATTTATACAAATAGCTTGATAATTGCTTCAGTTTTCCAAAATTTTACACCAATATGAATAATTGTATTATTTAAATAAATATTTAAAAATATATAATAATGAAATTAAATTTAACCAAGCATACATATTACCAATGTAATTTATATGTAAATGTATCGAGGAATATTGCAGTGCCTTTGCTCAGTTAGTAAAGGCGAACACACGGAGACTACAGCGAGCGGTTTGAAAGAAGTAACGAATGCGATTGTCTCCTCGAGAAGCTTGACTGACTAGTGACCATAACACAACTATTTCACTTTGATTTCTGAGTTGTTAAGTACAGTACTCACAAAATACAAAAGATGTATACAAAGGTTCGGATGTACTTGTGTGATACCTAATTCCAAATGATAAGCTTCGTAAAAGCAACCTAGTTTTAACAACCAAAATTATATCTTGATACATTTTGACAAAACTGTCGAACAATGAGTGTAGTCTCTCCCATAGTTCTTTTAAGTTTAAATACCTTTGAACAGCTGGCCGGATTTTTAATTTATAAGGTCAATTTGAAACCTAATTTGCGATTTTGTTTCAAAAAGACTCCTATGAACTTACATGGTGGCAAATTGCTGATGTAGGAGAAACTATCCCATTTAAAAAACCTAAAAGAACTTTAGTGTGTTATTGCAAGTTTAAAAGGTTTTGTGTAACTCTGGAATTCCTAATAAACTCGTTGACGGTTAAAAAGTGACATTGACACGGTGGCAGGGCGGGTGGGGTGGGGTTGGGCGGCAATGGCCCGGTTTTGGCGGAACAAGTCCAGCATTGCATCACCACTAGGCGCTGTAACATTAACATACATCGCTCCCCTAGCCAGTAACCAGTAGCCACCAACAGCAACCAACACTAGACATCAACAGTAGACACCAACAGTAGACACCAACAGTAGACACCAACAGTAGACACCAACAGTAGACACCAACAGTAGCAAACCAATTCTAGACACCAACAGTAGCAAACCAACTATAGACATTAACCGTAGCAACCAACAGTAGACACAAAGCAACCAAAGTAGTAACAACCAACATCAACAGTAGTAGACACAACAGTAGACACCAACACTAGCACCAACAGTAGACAGACAGTAGACACCAACAGTAGACAACCAACAGTAGTAGACACCAACAGTAGCAAACCAATTCTAGACACCAACAGTAGCAAACCAACTATAGACATTAACCGTAGAAACCAACAGTAGACACAAACAGAAGCAACCAAAGGTAGTAACAAAGACAGTAGTAGACACAACAACAACACTAGACATAGTAACCAGTAGTAGACCAAACAGTAGACTAGACACAGTAGACACCAACAGTAGACACAGCACCCAACAGTATACACTAACAAAGCAACCAACACTAGATACCAACAGTAGCAACTAACAGTATCACACAAACCAACAGTTCTTAATTTATTAGGAATAACTCAAGTGAACGATTTATGTATACGAGTACTTCATCCACTAACCCTACAAGTAATCGTATCATATAGTGCTTGAAATTCAAAATCGGAAAATTCGGAACTAGATACTTCGCATTTTAATGATTTTTATTGATTTTTATTTCTCAAATATATGTGCGTCTACATATACGCCTAGTAAAACGTATTTAAAAGTCGTTAAAATTATAAGTATCACGTAATGTCTTGCTATGAAAATCGCGTATCGAAACTGATTCAAATTAAACTAAATATACAATTTAAAAGATACTAGGAGTTGACAAGCAGTTAACACTTATTGTGTTATTTCTCAAAATTTGTTCAGGCAATAACTATAATTACTTTCGACATTTTTTGAAAATAAAGCGTTAAAAGTAAGCACATTGACACTCATTACTTGTTTGTTTAAGTAGAGTGAATTCGATATGTACTTACATCATGTAAAAAGTCACATTTACAGTGAAATTTAGGATGTTTGGTTGTTTTTGAACGTATTAATCAGGATGAGAGGGAAAGTGGCAGACTGACAGTTCGTATTGAGATAAATATTTACTGTGAATGAAGTGTCTGTCCTTGGCGGCTGTCAGACGGTGTCAGTAATCCTGCATGTACTGTACAATCTCCCAATCTCCCAACCTCATCATCTCACCATCTCACCATCTCTCCATCTCTAGCAATTACTAAGAACAATCAGAATGTATTTGTTTTCTTGATTATTCACATTACATACATACATGTACATAGCTTGAATGCCAACTACGTTTGCATGGTACTAAACGGACTTTTTTAAATTCTGTTTAATTTCTTTACTACACCTCTTTTAACTTAACAAAGACTTTACTAAGCATGGAAATTTGAATATTTTTCAACCTGAAAAGTTTTTTTACTCTTATAAGTCTTACTAAGTTTATTCACTTCTAGAAATGGGATAAGATACTCAGTGCTTATGGATCCTAAGGGAGGATTAGTTGAACCATGGTTGAACAAACAATACGACTTTTAGTCAAACTCATATCTAGTTTACTGAGAAGCATCATGTAAATATTATTCTGACAACCTTATTTGGGGATTAACACATTATAAGAGTATATCTTAATAGAACAATCCTGATTGGTATCCACTAAATATGGTGGACATACTAAAATATAACAAAGCAAAGGGCTAAAATTAAAATTTAGGGTCGTTGTGACAAGTGTTTGTAAAGTGCGAAACCGTACTTAAAACTTTCTTATGATGCACATTGTAATGTATGATTTACATTACATTACGCGCAACTAACAACTATACTAGTTAGGCTGGAACTGCGAGAGCATTCTTTTAACAGTCTCAAGTAGAGCCACTGGCGCATGCACGAAAATCACTTGATTTGGTCACATTGACTTATCTCGTAACATAGGACGAACTCGAGCTTATGAAGCCGAAAAGGGGAGAAAGATGGCGACATACGGCAGCGCTAGCTGTGCTTGATCTACCGAGCTATGTTGGTTTTCCTGCCTCGACCATGTGGCATCTATGCGCAGCTACCTACCATAACGTACTCTTTGGTCCAACCTAACACGAATTGTCTCTGGCGTAGGTTTTCCTACTTGTGGATTGCTGCTAGAGTGAGTCATGTTGTTACAACAGTGTTGGTGCCTGGCAGTGTGTGCAACTGCGTGGCGATGGTTTACGAGATGTGTGTGCGTGCTTACACACACTCAGCCTAGCCCCTCATAGTAATAAACTGTACACTCTGCATTGTACTTGAGATTTCCTATTCATTATTACTTCTTGGCTAATAATCTTTGTACATTAAGTTACCACGGAATTAAATCTTTTATTACATACATAAAATGTCTGGATTACTTTTAGGTTTGTTTATAGCTGTTTTGGAAGTTTATAAATTACGCAAAACATTAGAAAATAAATATGCAAACGCGCCTACAAACTGTTATGCTTTAAAATATTGATGTATTTATAATCATCTTAGATTGCAGACATGCTAAGATAATTGTGACCACAATTCTAGCACAGATATATCTAAAGATATTTTATATGCTTTCTGCTGATAATACGAGGCCAAAGATTTGTCAAAATTTAAATACAACTTTGAAGTGTTTTTAAAGAGAGCCAGCAGTGAGTCTCGATGGTTTGTGGCAGTGATGCACGCTCGGCGGCTGGCGGTGAGTCTCGATGGTTTGTGGCAGTGATGCACGCTCGGCGGCTGGCGGCAGTGAGTCTCGATGGTTTGTGGCAGTGATGCACGCTCGGCGGCTGGCGGCAGTGAGTGATGGTTTGCAGCAGTGATGCACGCTCGGCGGCTGGCGGCAGTGAGTCTCGATGGTTTGTGGCAGTGATGCACGCTCGGCGGCTGGCGGCAGGTGAGTCTCGATGGTTTGTGGCAGTGATGCACGCTCGGCGGCTGGCGGCAGTGAGTCTCGATGGTTTGTGGCAGTGATGCACGCTCGGCGGCTGGCGGCGGTGAGAATAAAGTCTCTTTTTATCCGCGTCAAGAGTGTACAAGTATCTGAAGCAGTCACGAGCCTCTACATCGAGTGGAAGCTGTTATTTAACCAGAGAGATGAAACAAACAAGGCCAAGACTCTCTTTGCCGAGAGCAACCGACATGAGTAACAAACAACGACCGCTCTTCAACAGTCCACATCACATCATCACTTGTACCACAGCTCAGGTCGATGTGAGGCACCTTCCAGTGAGCATTACGTTGATGCTGTAACCATTGTAGAGCCTCTGCAAGAAACTCCGTCCACGGAGGAACTACTTTAGAGTTTGTATTAAGAGTGTACGCAGCTATTTTGGAATTTGATAAACTAATCCTTATAGAGAGAGTTTTAAATAATCCTTTATGCTTTTGGTTAGTTGGAAATATCATAAATGTGTAGCTTTTCATACGTTGGACGTTTTATTTCAAGGTTGGATCCTAGTTTTATAGAGACTATACCTGTGTTTCAGAAACGCGTTAATTTGAAACCCACAATATATTCTTCCGATTGGCTATCCAAAAAATAGTTATATTGTTTTCGATTTAAAATAGATAACCTATTCTCTCTGACATCAACAAAACCAACAGGACCAAGAACACTGTAATAAAATAATAAATTGCAAACATTCTTGAAATTTAACGATTTTGTGTACAGGACAGCGACACCTTAACCCGTGCAGAAACGTATCTCGTGGTGCGGGGCTTTACATTAAGTACATGCACCGTTGTTGAGGAAATGCCGCTAGTAGTCGCGCATCTCTGCGGGGGCTGATAATTCTGTATAGTTATTCTGAATTGGTTTGTGTAAAATATCGCATTAAACCTTTCAAATAGGCGACGAGAAGCAATTATTTGGATAGGAAAAATAAAGAAAATATCTAGTGTATATTCGAGAATTTAGCCAAGTTCTTACAGGAAAATTAAACTTAGTAGAATTTTAGGTTTGATCAGTTCTGTAATGTGTTCACATTATGTAGCAATCGCCTTAGTTTAGTGAACTTCCTCTCAACACATTTTACCGTTTAGCATTTACTGTTGCAAGAACCACCTGATGTAGTTTTCGCAAGGAAGCTATTGATTTACTGCCAAGCAGGAAGGCTTTACATAACACTTTCTAAATGACGCTGCGTTAAACCATCAGATTGTTTGTGATCGCGCATTGAATAATCTTTCAACAAATTTACTGATTGTATTTGTAGTGAAAGCTATAACACCGAGGAATGTTGCAACACAATCTAAATAAGTTAATTACGATTTAATGGTGCCGGTTCCTTATTACTGTCTTTCTCGGAACTTTTAGGTTTCTAACAGTCTTCTAGTAGGTTATTTTCTTCTTTTTTAAACTCAATGACTTATCATGGTGGGTTTTGATAACTGGATAAATAAATAATTATAGTTTTCAAATAAAATAGTTGTTACATACATTAACTAAAATATTTTATAGATGTTCTATATGTACCCTACGGGTCACCGGCAGACATCAATTTTATTAACAAGTTTTGACCAGTCTTTTCCAAACGGTATCGACTGCAACCTTTCTTTAGGTCATAGACCTATCAACTGCGACTTCTTTCTGGGCGGTTATGTCAAAGATATGGTTAATATTTCTTTAGGCACTTTTGAGCCTTTTGGAATTAAGGCAGTGCATACTTAGAGCTATAGAAAGTGTTGCAGTCGATACCCTTAAAAGTCTGGTCAGAACTTGACTATGGAATCGATGTCTGCCGTTTGACCATGGGGTACACAAACAAAACTTCTGTAACCTGAAACTTTGAAATGTCCTCTTTTTAATGATAGTATTTTTTAATTAAACCAGTTTTACTGTGATAGTTAAAAAGTTTACTTTCCTTTTGAATAACTCTATATAAAAATACATCATGGTTGTAGTACGAGGTTTTCAACCCAATAACTAAGCTTTACAGTAAAAATGAGCTTATAATTTGTCTCGTAGGTGAGTGTTGCGTGGGAAAGGGTTATTATTTAATAAATGGCAAGTTGAGGCTGAGGGGCAGTGAAAGTGAAGATCACATTGAGATGAGGAGTACAATGGAGTAAGACATGAACACGCGAGTCACGCGGTTAAATGTCGCAGCATCAGCAATACTGTTCCTTGTGCAACGCCACATTCAGCTGAGTACCTTTCCCTCAGACCCATCTTGCAAACATAAACACGCAGTTCGTAACTTTAGACTTAAAAATTCAATAGTTTTTCCGGTGGTTTTCCTAAACGTGTTTTGCTATTTCAACGAAGGTGACAGCTTGGTTTTATACTCGTAATTAAAACTGAGCACCTTTGTTGATATTAAGCGCAGTGGTTTCGGTTTCAAATCATCGGTAGCGCTAAAGCTATTTAGTTTCAGGCTTTTATGAAAAGATTTACCACGTTAATTTGGCTTTTAGATATGTTAACAACAAAATGTAGGCTTGAAAAGTAACAATTTTTGTTGTCAGATCTGGTGTTCTAACTCAATTTTAGGCATCCGATGTCATGTTAAGAGTTCTGATGCTAAGTTGTCCTTTAGGTGGAAAAATATTAGCATTGATTATGAGCATTGATTTTCACAGGTTTAAACTTAAGGAAATGGTTAGTTAGATCAAAATAAATAGAAAATTAAGAATGTCATTCTTTCGGAAGTGGTTCAATTACTAGTTATTTAGCAACAAATATTTTCGTTACTAATTTTTATATTTGAAACTAATCAACCAAATGTTGTTGAAACTCGGTATAACTTTGCATCAAGAAAAGCCCATTTACTAACGAATTGTTTCAATACGACTAAAACATGGCAATTTACTGGTTCGTATCACAGATTTCGTTTTAATAAGTTGTTTTTAACGGATATTCAATTTTTATCTTAATTTGTTGGATACTTGTTAAAGTTGTACCGTTTATTGGATACTGTGTTAAAGTGGTGCATATTGTTGGATACTGTGTTAATGTTGAACAGTTCTTTGTTGATACTGTGTTTAAGTTGTACAGTTTGTTGTACAGTGTTAAATACTGTGTTAAAGTTACAGTTGTTGGATACTGTGTTAAAGCTGTACAGTTTGTTGGATACTGTGTTAAAGCTGTACAGTTTGTTGGATACTGTGTTAAAGTTGTATAGTTGTTGTTTATTAACACTATGTTGTTTACTTACATGCAGCATGTAACATACTTCGATACGGTATGAACCAATCAACAAAGCTATTGTCATGAAAGTATAATTGAGGTTTGTTGTGGTTTGACCAAATTTGCAGGGTTACATTTTTACAGATGAAATTTCCTTAGTTGGCACTTGGGGTATGCGGGCTGCAGCGAGAGATATAGGGCGAGGGGAGGGTAGAGAGGCGGACAGGACAGTTCCAAAAACATCGGTCCTTCTTGGACTTGCCGACTCATAGGGTTGATGACCACTGCTATGACCTGTGTGGACTGCTATGTTTCCATGTTGCATTAACGTTAGCTAATTTAAACTGTATAACACCGGTTTAAATTATCCGATTTTAATGGGACAAAAACAGAAATTATTGGTAGATCATTTTAAGTTACAAGAGCGTATAATCAAATTGATATGTGATTACCGTTTAAAATCACATTTAGAACTAGGGTGTTCATGGAAGCGTGCTAATAGGATTGTCTCAATGGTGCGGATGGGCCAGCGACGATTTACAGCCCCGACGGGGGGTGACAACAATGCCTGATGTTTTCTAGACGAAGAATACACATTTCTTACCTGAAACCCAAGTACTTATGTTTCTTAATTTTTGGCGAGAGAAGTCTGATATGTTCTGCTGAAACAATAAAAAGTCATTACCAGTGGTAGATCTGAGTTACAGTTCTATACCACTGTGTAAGTAGGCAAGTGTGTGAGTGGAGTGTGACGTGGCAGGGGTATGGCAGAAAGTTGGACCAGAAGCAGAAGGAAAGTGAAGCTGGAAGCCGGGTGACCTTGGGTCGACCTTGAGCACCGTTATGTCAGACATGATCAGTTGTCTTGTCTCGGACCTTGCCACGTCACAGCCTCCGTTACAAAGTATCCCACAGAGCATACCGTAGTGCGGGTAGTTCTGCAAATGGTCGGCCTTGCAAGTACACGGCAAGTTATTCTGCACGTGGCCAGAAAAATTACATTTTGCGTTTTGCAATTTTGCACTTATCACTTTTACAATAGATATAGGTAAACCATTACCACTGCTCACAAGGAATTGGCGTGCTTACACTTTGTAATACTTAAACCTAGACTACGCGTCATAGTGAGAATAAATAAGAATAATTCAATAATAAGAATAATAACAGTTATTGTGTTATAAGTTATATCAAATAATTTGCGAAGATAGTTCAACGGTTGAAACTTTTGCAGTGGAACAAAGTATAGAGTGCATGTTGTGCAACTTCGAACGTGGGTCCAACATGTGTACAAGAAAGTGCGACAACAGATTATTTAATGTTCTTGTTCATGTTGCTAACCACATGCTTATTAGCTTGCTTGTTAATTAGTTTACTAAGTCAGTGGCTTAGTTTTATCAATGAAATTGATGGGAACTAAACAGAATTTTTAAATGTGTAAGATTAAAAAAGGAAACAATTAAAACCAGTGGTACCAGCAGCTATACCAAACCTTTTTCAACACATGGAATCATATGGACAGTTAATCACTACCTTGTAACCTAGTTTATCGTCTTCTAAAAGATAACCTCCTAGCGAAAAACCATAAAAAGTGTTTCCTTTGATTATTATTGCATTTCTCAGCTGGCTGCTGCATGGAAGTTGGCCAACTGGTCGGATATGAGTGTCTAGTGGTTGCAGGTTGCCAAACCCGTCCTCAATACATTTATACACCAATCTACAACGTCCTGCTATAATACACCTCGGTTCACCACAAATATCGTGTCCCTAATGGGACTGACATTCAAATGTAGCTTTGAAACATGGAAAATTGGAATTAAACTAAACGAAATCTGGTTTGAGGCTATTTGTTTTAAGAGGTTAGTTCATCACTAAACCTGAGGACACCGAACTGTCGTAATAGTTTTACTCTTTCTTATTTTATGAACTAGAAAGGCTATCTTGTAATAGTAATTTTACATTGACTTAATAAATTATTATTATTAGTGTCAAAAGCAGGGTTTTACCTACTTATTGTAAGATTCCTTGCTGTTGTGCAATTGTTTTTAAAGCTTTTTGACGTTGGTGTGTTTGTCATACAATTTACTGAAGAAAGTTACTTTTGACAATCTTTCGTAAATCTGTTTTCTAGCTATTTAAGTGAGAGCGTACAAAGATATGATAGATGTCAATATAAAGTTTGATCGCAATGGTGTTTTTTGCCTTTAATATTGAAAAAATTGTTGAATGGAACTATTAAGAAAAAAGTTGTGTAACCAAAATGGTGGCTAGCGGGTAATCTAGGCATTTTTGGGAATATGCTATTTTTAGAATCTGAGAAGATATCATCAACAAATATTCAGAAATTGACCATGCGGACGGATAGTTGTAAATAGTAATTGAAGACATGACTTTTTAGTTCTAACTCTGCCTTGTTCATTAAGACTGGTTGTGATGTACAGGTGGATACTTGTGGCGGCGTGTTTGGTGGCGGTGGCGGCGGCGGCGGGCAGTTACGAGGATGAGTACGAAGATGAAGAACCAGCGGCACCCCCTCCCTCCCCTGTCAAAGTCAGACCTTCACCCCTTGCCCGGACAGCACGGGGACCCATCGTCCCTGGCCGCCCGAGCCCCAAGAACACGGTCAGTAAATCGACAAATTACTTAAACTAGTTCAATACATCTTGTTGTTAGATTTATGAAATTGTGATAAGTGAATTTCAAGAGCTGCCAGTGAGCTTTTTTGAATCATTTTCCTTACATAAAAATAATAGCACGTACATTTAAGACGTAGCCGGATAGCATCCGTGGGATTTTTAGCGGCACTAATACTTAACAAGGGAACATTTGCAAACGATATTTAAAATAATTTACTAATGTACTGTGGGGTTAATAATGTACGTACTACAAATGTAGAGTTTTTCTCTGGAACCCCTTTCAGCTAATAGTTCAATGTGTTCCGGTATAACAGAAAGATCTGTATTGCTTTTTAAACATCTTCATTGCTTTAGTAATGTTGTGTATTATTGAGACGAGAAAGGCTCGTACAATCCGTAAATACATTGGGGTGGTATGATGATAAATTAGAGTAAACTGTGAAGGTCGTTTGTAACATATTTAAGCAGTCTAGTCCAGCAAAGGTACATAAAGTACTCTTATAAGATAATGTGGGTTTAAGTATAAATTTATTTTGAATTTATATTAAGTATAAATTGTTGACAGTCTGCTGAATAATTTACAACTATCTTTAATTCTTCTCAAAGGTAACTCAGAAGACGACGACGACGACGGAGGCGCCAGCAGAGTACGAGGACGAGGAGGGAGAGGGGGAGGAAGCAGGAGGCAGTGATGAGGATCACCAGAGCACCACTAGCGAGGCTCCCAAGCGTGGCGGAGTGAGGAGTGGTGGAGTGAGACCCTTCAGGAGCAACGCTGATCTCCTGGAGACGCTGAAGAAGCGGCGTCAGCAGCAGGGCAGCGGGCACCACTCAGCACCCAGCACCACCACCAGTACCACCGCAGCACCGTCATACCAGGTACTGCAAGGAAGGATTTCTCGCTGTTAAATAAGTATTCGACGGACTTTAGATCCTCTAAAAGTCAGTTAAGTCTTGGTCATGCGACACTGGAGCTACAAAGATAATATCTAGAATTCGTCGGCAGAAAATTAGTTTTTTAGCTCATATCGATCTAATCCTACTTCTTCAGTTGTGAGAAAGAAATTAAATAGACATAACTTTAGATTTTGGATGGACAATTTCCGCTATACAAAAAGTCCTCAACCAAAAGAGAATACGATGACTACTTGGGAAATCGATAAAACCATAAACTTACTTAGAATCTTGATCATTAATGCTAGAACAACTTGAACTATTAAGGTTGAAGTATTATTGCGAACTTGTCCGTAGTATTTTAGTGAAGAAGGATAACATGACATTTCGGGATCTAACTGATCTCGCCTTCAAGTGAAGTATACATAGCACAAAACAAAACATTAGCAAGCCTTAAATGAACTTTGAACTACTGCACTTCGTAATAACGGTCTGAAACCCAAGCCAAATTACACATTCCGACAAGTTGTTGTGGGATTAGGAACTTACGTGTTAATGTGCTTTTGTTTAGCAGTGATAATTGCGGAGAAAATACTGATAACACGCGGAGAAAAAACTGATATATTACAGTTGTGGTCGCTCTAACCAGTGAATAGTTTGAGGTTGAAGAAAGATATGTAAAATCACATAAACTAATATTTAAAACTTTAATACTCGTACATCTGGTTGTACGAATGAAGATGACAGCTTTTCTGATAAAAGGCCTTATGTATTAAAACTTCAAATACTGGTTTATTTCATTCCAATTTTTTCTTAATCAGTCCAATATTACAGCTTATCCTTCAAAAGTTTGAGTTTAACCTTTGGTCCCCCTTGAAATGAGCTTATCATTCAGAATAGATGAGTGTTTTGCTACCGTCGCTGACCCAAATCACTGATAGAAAATAGCAACTTCAATTGATATCAGTGGATTACTTAACGCTGTGTCCTTGTGTTTCCAGGATAAGGGCTTCAAGGGAGGAAGGCGAGCCGGCAAGTCCAATGGTTCAGCGTTTGACCAGACCGGCAGCAACTCAGAGAGGAAACCCACCTTCAACAGAAACAGCAGACTGAAGAACGCACCGTCCACCGCCGAACCCGCTCAAGAGCAGCAGGCCGAGGAACAGCCACGCACCAGGGACTTCCGCAACAGGCGCAAGTTCTAGAGTGACGTCACAGTCAGTGAGCATCTTAGTTACCGCAATATTGTAACTCAATGGCTGTTGTGAGTAGATCAGCTGTGCGCTGTCACGGCTATGTTTACCAACGCAACTATCATAAATCTTTGTGAAGGCTGTTATTAATCAGCTGATTAATTTGTGTGTTCACTTATTACAATCTTGGTTGTGACAAACTACTATTGATTAAAGGTGTAGTTAAATTATTGTAAATACATACGATAAGAGGTACTGAATTTTCTTGTTTGTCCAAATTAAACGGTAGCTCTTCACAAATTGCTTCGTGGTGCAAAAGCTAAGCTGGTACTATTAAATGTCCACGTTTAAGGTAGTTGTATCAACTAATGCCCAATTACATACTACTGTTTAGAAAAAATTAAGCAAATGACTCGGAGCCACAGAAAAACTAATAAATATAAAATTGTTGACGAAATTGCTTGTACAAATTATTTAAAGTGAGTTTATAATGGCTAAAACCTGTACACTTGCTATTTACAAATAAACACAAAGTATTACGGTTATAAGAATTGTATTTTTCTTGTATTAAGTCTCTGTTGAGTCTTTTGAAGTTAAATTTTTCAGTTATAATTATGTTGACACTGTCTTTTAGAGTTTTTACTAATAATATTCAAACAATGAACCTATCAACCTGGATATTAATATAATAAGGATACGATATTTGTATTATTTACTTAGTATATTTCAAATGTATTCAAAATAAAATGCATGTATTTTGAATCGGTTTTGTTTTAAAATACTATTTGGATTATTGTTGTCTTTCAGGCAAATTAGGTCAATTCAAATGTACTAGGTTAATACATTGTTAATAAAACCCTAAAACAAAACTGTTTTAGATAAAGCTGTATAGTTTTGTATTTACATAAAATAATCTTACATTTGTTATCCTATTTGTAAAATAAAGTAAATTATGTTTCGTACTCTGTATTATAACCCTGTAGTTTCTAAAAACCAAATGCGAAAACTCCGGAGTTTTGCGTTCTTACGTAACTCAAGAAATAAGGGTATGACTAATAAAATAGCCTTTTAGGACTAAGTTTATCCTAGGTATTTCGACTAACTCAAATATAATTTTTGCCTGATCTTTGCTCTGATGCAAATATATTGTCTATTTGTGCAACAATCGTAATGTATAAAAGTTGACAATAAGTAATATTAGAGTATTAACGAATAACACAGAAGCAAGAAGAAGCTATTCTTGCACAGTAACCAAGGTTTTAGCAAAGGCTTAAACACCATATACCATGGACATTCACCAACATCAAAGTAGGGTGTGAAAACAGATGAAAATATTTTGTAGTTTATTATGCCAGAGAAACTTAGAACTTAGGCATTTTAAAGAATACATAACAAACTTGACTTTAATTATATATTGCTTTTCATCACATCTATTTATTATTTAGCCCGAAGGCTCGGGCACTAACTAAGGCTATATTGGTTTTATGAGATAAATTGGCCAATATTGGTTATACTGGTTGCAGAGTATTGTGTTAGCTTCGGATTACGTTACCAATAATTGGATGTATCACAGATCACATTGGATTACGCAACAGGTTCCTTATACAGAAGCACACAACAAGCTTTTGACCTATATTGGTTTCACTCGAATCATGTTCCCTGTCAAAATACGATGGGTTTTAACATTACTCGTGTAACATATCATTTTAGTACATCTTGTTAGGTTTTCCATAAAACTTTTATAAAGCTTGGATGAATGTACCGTATCACGCTTTATTGTAGTTTAAAAACTGGGAGTCTCCAAATTTAGTTTTTTCAGTAAATTGAAAAAAAAACTCATTTTGTTAAACTTTTATCATGGCTGTACAGTCTCAGCCAGTCAACCAGCTACTGAGGATGACTCTCCACAGCGAGGTCGAAAGGTTTAGCAGTATTTGTATTTCAACTGTGACGCGGTGTAAACCGGAAGCCTTAGATATTAATGATGGCTGTATTTGTTAATCGCGCTTGTTTTGAAAAGTGTTTATAGTCTTTATAGAGTGCTTATTAGCTTCACACTTTCTTTTTCAATAAAAATCAAACTATTTTAAATTTGAAATTATATTTCGGTCTCAAACAGAAACCCAGCTCTTCAGATCGAAATGTATACTTTATGTTTATTTTCTTTCTGTTCACCTATTAACAAGCATTTCGAAGTGTGCATGCAAAGAAATAATAGTAATAATGAAATTAAAACTAATGTTTACGTTAAAAAGTTAACATAAAAAATGCCATTGTTTAGGAGTTTCAAATTATAACTACCCGATGTGCATAGGAATACAGTATAACTATGAATGTTGTGGTTTGGAACACGGAAGTCAGCAGTTACGTCTGTCTGCGATGACGGAGGCTGTGGTATCCTGTTCCTGGCCATGTCGTGCCGTGCTTCCTGGCACTGCCACCACGATCACGACACCTGACACCCACAACTAGCCTAGTTACTATAACAACTGTCTCTACTCAATGTTCCGCTTCTTATGCGTTCTCTGCCACTAAGCCACATTTGGAAACAAATAATCGTTGGAAAACCCGACCATTATATAAACGCTGAATACTGGACAGAATGGCTTAATTCACTTTACGTCGACCAGGGATTTCGACCAAATGGTATCACAGAGAGTTCACTGAGTTAGCAGGTAAGTAAAACACATTGTTCACTAGCAAATAATTATATACCATAGATAATATCTTATCTATGGATATAATGTTAAGCATAAAAAATAAAACATATCATAGTCGTTAAGCAGAAGTAATTTTATTTAAAACACACGTTAAACCTTTTTTCTTTGAATATTGTAGCTCTTAAAATGTACGTATTAAATGCAACCCTCAGTTTCTTCCTCACACGCAAAATATATCATACCACAATAAAAGGCAAAGGTAACGTTTTTCTTGTTTAATGAGTCAATGTTAGGACTACAAAGTGCTCTCTACCACTCAACCTCGACCTTTACCTAGCGTCACTTTACAAATTGTGATGAGCTCCGGAGTCGCGCGATACTGAACCCCACGGATTCACTAAAAAGAAGATAATATTGCCATATATTCTACATTTAGTTCAATACATAAGCACCCTTATGAAGTTGTTTTTATAAAAGGCAAAGAAGTACCAAGAACATAGCCTCCCTAGTCAAATCTAGCCTAGGCAATATTTACATCTATACAAAACCCGTTAGTACTAGTAAACACTCTTAATAACTCAGTAGTCGTACAATTGTACTGGCATTAGTAATTTTGTTCCAAATACATGTGAACGCTAACAGATGGCAGTTCGGCGCCTTGTGGAAAAATACGATGAAGATTTACGCAAGGACTCACAGTTATTAACAAAATCAATTAAAGAATAACCCCGGACTGAACACGACGAAGCATCCCACGTATTTCGATTTATTTGACACATTCTCTATCATAAAATCGGTCTGATTCAAATAACATATAAGGGTAGAAATACCTATATGAAATCTTAGACGAGTTTAATGTCGCCTAGCTCTACATTATAACTTCCATTATGTTGGTTTAAAATATTCAATCATGTTCGTGCCAGGCTGGATGAGACAAATATCACTGTTTAATAGTGCAGAGCTTTACGTTTGTATCTTCAGAACCTTGGATTAAATTTTCTTAGGGTTGTTTACGCAAAAGTACGCTTAGGCGGTTACGTACCGTGACGAAACAGAGCTTAGTGATACGTCAATAGGAATCAATGAGAGCTAATGTAATCTAAATCGTGTAGCTTCAAACCGACCATAGACTTAAACTTTAAGAATCAATAAAGAATAAAAATAATATAAGCTAATAAAATAAACTGTTTTTATTAATTAACCATTTTCAAATGACTACGTTTTATTACGTGGTTGTTAAGTCTCATGTGTAATCTTGGAAAATGTGCAGCGAGGGTAGATATTTCAGCTGCATATAGCCATAGGGATGCACTTGTTAGAGTTCACCAAGTCTGGAAGACTTTATGAGTTTACGTAGAAACTTCAATGTGGTATAGAAACCGTATACCGTGGCACGCTGACTCAAACAAAATTTTGTAAAATTCGAATTTTCTATTGGTTTTTACGTAATTTAGTACAATATTTCCTTTTGTAATTATCTAGACCAAGTTCGCAACTCAGCAATCAGTTCACTTTAAATGTCTTTTTTTGTGGAAGGCGTTATCATCAGACATGATTTTTATGCCTTAAAGTTAGTATTTATGATTCTGTTTTAATGAAATTTAATACCAGGCCGACACGCAGCTATGAGTGAATCGAATGTCCTTTACAATTGTTACTCTTATTATCGGCCTTCGGCCTCAGACTCACATGGTACATTATCACGGGCAATACGAGGCTGTGAGCGTCTAACCTTCGGCTTTAGACTTAAGTGTTCTTTTACTGCAAGCTTTATTACATATCGTAAAAGGAAAACGTATTTCAAATTTTATCGAAATCGGACTACTCATAAGGCTGGTATAGCGAAAAATTACTTTTTTGGCCGTCATTTTAAAAAGACTCAATGAATTTTCATAATTTTTGTTACATTCATCGATACTATAAAAATACATATTTATATAATTTCATCAACATTGGATGAAATTTACTGTTTTAAATCATTAATACCACTTTTTGACCAAACTCCCCACAGTGGTACTTTTGGTAGTCTGACAAAAGGAACATTTTAACAAAATTTCATAAAAATCAGACAAAAATGCGATTTGTAGAGAGTTCACACATATATAAGTATGTGTAGTGTATAGTTGCTCAAATACTAAAAATGTAAATACCAGTATTGAAATATAGCATGTTCTGGGGTATATATATTGAAAAAATGCTCAACACATGTTCTGGAGGTCAGGATCGGTGCTCATTTCATGGCCCCGGATCTGGGTCTTACCATGCTAACGGCATGAATTTCTCATTTTTCCAATGGTAATTCGATAAAAGCCCGTCGTGTATATCGCTGTAACTAATAAGTGTCATACAAGCAACGAAATCCCCAAGCCAGATCAAGATAGTGGCGAAAAATAGTGTATGTAGTTTGGCTGCCCGGATTCTGTCGAATTTTGGTACACATATGTTGTAGTACAGTCGAAATCTATTATCTTCTGATAATTTACTGTGAACTACTGAGACCTTTAATTTGATGTAAGACTCTACTCAGTTTCTTCCAACAACCTCCTTCGGCCTTCTCTAGGTGAAAGTCGTTGACAGCCTTTTAAAATCAAAAACTGATTTTACGTTGCCTTTATATTTGAGTGGGCAAGGACTGAGGAGCCTCACTCTTTTCAAGAGCTTCTGCTTCGGCTTACAATGAGTGTAGGAACTTGAGGAACTTAACCCTGAAGTTGATGACCCTCTTTGAAATTAGTGTTAAAAGTTGTTCGATTGACCAGAGATTGATTGATTGATGAAGTATAAATACAACAACAATTTCTGTTTTGGGAGACTTAAACGTGGCCTTGGCCTCTGACAGCTTGTTTGCCAAAGATTTACGTTAATAATGTACATTTTAAATTGTTCAACCTAGTTTTATCTTACACCAGACATGTATTAAATCCCTTAAGGTTAAGTGGTAGAAAAGCTCTCATGCCCTAACTCTTAAGCACACTTATAGTAAGGTTCTCAAATATACGTTGTCCGATCAATATGTGCAGGTTATACAAGTTTTAATGATTCCTGAAACAACTAATTAAATACCAAAGTCCTACTAAAGCTCTTCAGATTCAAATGTTGACAACTTCAGATACCTTCCTAATAACGTCATTATAGAGTTGAGAGCAGCAATGATAAAACGATTGAAGAACCTGAGGCAGTTTGTGAAACACTCTATACCCACTTCATCTAGTTTGTGAGGCGGTTCAGAAATATTAGCAGGCAGTAGATATCAACTGCAGTAAATTAATTGGACATCAACTACAGTAAAATATGGAGTATACTAAAATAACCAAAATATGAAGAAGCAAGTGAATGACGCATCATTCTTTCCTTCCTATAAGGATGAAATCAAGAACATTATTAGAAATCTAAAAATCATTAAGTCAGCTGGGATCTACGAGTCGTCAGCAACATTTCTGAGGTCTATATGGACTTTATAGCAGTTTTAATGTGTCACTAACTGAATATTTAGTTTTCAGGGGAAAATTTCCGACTGGATTGAAAGTGGCAAAGTTACGCCTGTCCCGAAGAAAGGAAAGCTTTTGACTTAAGATAACGATAGACCGATACGTATTCTACAAACTCTCTAATGTCTTCGAAAAAGCCGTCCTGGACAGATTCTGGACCTTTCTAGAAAATAACCAAGTAGTTTTTCCTCACGCTTTCAGTTTTAGAAGGTGAATAAATTCCGTGAGATTCAGGATGACGTGAGATATATCTCCTGTATACTGAGGCCATATCGTGTAGTGTGATTTTTATTTGTTTCTATCAATCACTTGAGGCATTTTATTCACCATTTTGGAGTTAACGAGAAAGGAGTTGGTAAATAATCCCTCTAAACCATACCCATAGAATCCTTTAAAGTTAAAATAAACAATATTTGTGCGCAGGGTGTTTGTTAAATTGATGTTTGTAGGTTCAAACCCCAGTGTTTCAAAGGTAAACACTTTTTAGTTGTTCTTAACTTTAAAGCTACCCATTTTCTCAAAGTTTCAACGTTTACAAAATATTTTAATAATTAAAATATGTTATTATCTTTTAAAATATTTTTATACAAATGCAGGCTGGGGACCTTTTTGGGATTTCAAAAAATAAACTTGTATTTTCAACACATTTTATTTAGGCTATTTTCGATGATAACCCAAAATTAAAACTGTTAGCGAAAGTTTTTACCGTCGCTCTTTAGTTGCAAATTATAAAGGTGTGTATATTCATGGTTCTGTATAACACAGCACACGTTTAAACCAATACAATGGATTTAAAAATAGTAGTTTAAGGATATCTTGGAAAAGGTTTAAAACCCATACATAATTGAAAATTAATAAAAATATTTTTAAATCGCAAATATTTTGCTTTTAAACATCTTAAAAAAGACCCAAGTCCCAATCTACTTTGGGGTTTGAAAATATTTACATACAATTCCTTAAATATTTAAAGATTTCGATACTTTGGAACGTCGATCGCTTATTTGAAAATGTGGTCAAGACAGTGGCATTTCTTTAAAAGCTTGTGTGACAGTATTTGTGAAACTTTATTTGTCTACAGTCTATTTGTCTATTTACAGTTTATGTGAAACTGACTCTTCCATCTTAGGTTTTAAGAAAGATACAGAATGTTCTGACAATTTCTATCTTTAATAATATTATATCGTCAACCGTGTTTTTAATTTCTGAAAACGCAATTTTATTATGGCATTTAGTGATGGGGTTTTTGCTAATAAGGGAGACATTAGCTTCATGAATGAGAAGCTATGAGAATGTCACGCCGTCAGATTGTTCCATGCAACAAGACTGCCAGTCTGCTGCGTAGTTGCATCGTCCCCTGAGAGTGCAAAATACAGCTGTGCCTCCTCAAACCACGGTTTTATTAAATAATTATCAGCCAGAGGGTTGTATCTGATTTAAAAATAAGTGTATTAATTTTTGTGTACGATATATTAAATATAATAAGTTTGAAAGAAAGTTAAAATCAACAGTTTCAAACTAGCAACATGGCTAACTTTGCATATGCCCGTATTAACAAAATGTCTGTGGTAACACTGAGTATGAGCTAGGCAAAGTATGAAGTCACTTTACTGGTAAGTGAAAACAATTAATTTCCAAAACAGATAAAATTAACAGCTAATAAAGTAAACTTCTTACAGCATGGGTAGCCTTAATAACTGAAAAACAGCTTTGAGTTAAGTTTGTAAGTAAAGTAGTTGTAGTTGTGTGTTATTTGGGCTTTTTACCACCTAGATATGGATGTTTTGCCTCCTTTCAGTTTTACTTGATTTCAATGAGCTACCATTTTATACTGAGTTGTGATAGAAAGATCTAGTTTCTTCTTCTTTTATCAAGAAATTGATGTGTCGTGCAGTGGGTCTCTATACGTTTAAACATTTTAAAAATTTTATTTTGGGGAAATTGACAAAGTTTTAATAGTGACTGAGAAGTTCACCTTTATTTCCTACAAAGCTGTTCTCAGTTTAGTTTTTCTATCTTAATCCATTTAAAGTTTGACAGGGTGTATCCAAAATGTTAACTCACACTGAATGTTATTTACCTGGAGGCAAATAAAAATATCTTTATTTCAACGTCTTTAAGATTACGTTCTTATTGTGCCACAGATTTCTTGAGAAAATTCATGTTAAGGTTATTATGTCCATTCGAAGTATTCTGTCAGCGAGTAGAAGGGTAGGTTTTGTATCCACTTGCTTAAAGATTTGGCTAAACAGCAGTTTGTCAGTTTTCTTTAGATATATGGTAAATTATTTCATTCTGTAGCTGGTCTTTTTCATTATAAAAATGTAGCTTTGACACATTACTACGTCATACTGCAATCCCATATTAAAGTTGCGAATACAAACAAAGCTTGGTATACTACTAGAGCAATCATCTGACAATGGACTAATCATAACCATCAGTTTAATCTAAACTGTTGTGGTAATGCATTATTCAAGGAATATGGACTTTAAAAGTAAGTCATGAAATAACTAAATATGTATGGTTTGTCATATGGTGCAACAAAAAATTGACAATATCAAAAGTTTGCTCAACTTTGGTTTCATTGCTTTATGTGTTAGAACAACTGGACCAAAGATCTTTAATTTTTATTTGGATGCTCTTATGCTAACTTATTCTAAGAATGTTAATATGTCATTTTCATTTTCCAAATATTAGAAAAATCCTCTTTATTAGCGAATTTGGCTAGGTATACTTGATTTAAAATGACATTACCCTCTACTCACGTATTCATTATAATATATTTATTATTAAAATACAATAACTAAAGTACTGTATAATTTCAATGTAAATTTAAAGTTTTAATTTAGGATGGCTCCATCTTCATACGGCAAACATTTAATTTGTTTCCTTGTCCCTCGAAGTCTTAGGGAAATTGTCCCTGATAATTGAGAACTCTGTCTGAATAGTGTCAAAATCTTTTTGTTACACTATATGATTTGTTCCATTTGAGTGAAAGAGTGTAGGCCAATTTCGACAGGACTTTCTTGAACTCAAGATGCAGGACGCCATCTGTAGAGCACACCAGCTCTACTGGGGTATGATGGGTAAATACTGGGGTGAATGAACTTCTAATGTCTTCTGAGGCACGATCATATTTTAAATGTTTTTCTCTAGCATGTGGTTTAAAATGGTGGTCCAGTCTTGGCAACGGTAGGAAGGTGCGTCTGGATTAACAATCCGGTAGTCTAAAAACGCAGTCCTCCCTGATTCCCAAATACCAACAATTTTCAGGTCCACAATCAATGCTGGAGTGTGCATTCCTTCAGAATCCCGTATCACAGGCTCACAACTTACAGATGGAAATGCAAGCTTTGATATTTGAGCTCCACAATCACGAATATTGTCATGACCATGTTTCACAAGTCCTCCTTTCTTGCAGTTTAGTGCATGACAGACACTCATCGGTTCATCGCAACCATCACAACGATCAGGAAGTGATATTTCGTGCCCATAGCGTAAAGACAAAGCATCACGGAATTCATTGGGCGAAAGATCATGTGGTGATCGAATGAGGTATCTTACACCCCATCATAGATAGGTACATTGACAACGATGTGTTCAAATGTAATTTCGTTTGCATTCTGTCCTACAGCTAAGCTGTATCACGTGATGTAGATATGTGATGTATATATCACGGGAGCACTGATCTGTGAGGTCACGTGACTGACAATACCTATGTGGGGAGAGGATAGAGAAGTACTTTCTCCCAAGTCTCATTTCAATTCTCACTTTCGTTGGCCGCATGGAGCGGCTTGGCGGCGTAGAGCGTATTGATACATGCCTTCAAACTGAGCAGGGGGGTTAATTTTCCTAATTTTCCAAACATGCAAATACTGGAGAGACAAATTAATATTCGATTGTTTTAATTACAGTTACTTTAATGAAATACTCAAACTTTAAATATTTAATTTATTTCCCAGATAAATAATCTAACAATTCCTTTATTCAATAAGTTCAGGAAAATTAATCTATTTACCCTTTCAGTCATGGGGATTCATACAAACAACATTACATTGGATTACCCGTATAAAGTTCTAGGAATCTAAGGTAGTCGCTATCTTACAAGGCACATTTGGTAATTAACTAAAGGAATCAAACTTCTACTCGATTGTTATACACTGGCTTACTGCGCTAGTTACAACAACTACAGTAGTTACATCGGTATGTATGGGTATATTAAAACCAGTAATGTTACCTTCAAATGGCTAAATGAATAATAGGCTTTTAGTTCCATCCGTCAATATTAACAAATGCATTGAGGGTTGTTACTATCTGTGGTTGGAGTATTTTAATTATATGTTTATTGTTAATAATCAATCATATGTTTTTTAGAAGAATAGTTTTGTTTATGTTTATGTTATAAAATCACTGAATACAGAGTTTTCCCAATTTAATATTTATTAATTATTTTATGATATAGAAAAATAAAGCGTTGTTTTGCAACACACGGAATACCAGATGAGCTAAGAACTGATGGAGGTCCTTGTTTTGAATCAAGAGAATTCAATACCTTTGTTACAGAATGGAAATTCAACCATAGAATATCATCTCACTTCCCAAGATCAACGGGTCAGAGAGATATGTACAAGAAGGAAAGAACTTGGTGATGAAATATTTAGATGAGGGACCTTCAGTTGGCGCTTCTCCATCACCGTAACACTCCAAGAAAATATTGGATCGCCAGTACAAAGACTTTGAGCAGAAGAACAAGAACACTTCTCCCTACTACCAACAATCACCTTTTACCAGTGGTAGTCAAAATGTACCTGAACAACTGAAAAAATTAAACGAAGAGAGATTACATCGGCTAATAGATATGTGCCGTAGCCAGATTACTTTATGGTTGGAGAAATTGTTCTTCAGACTCACTGTGGGTTCCAGCTACAGTTGTTAAAGTTGGACGGAACCTCGTTCATATATAATACAGCTTGAAAATGGTCAAACTTATCGAAGAAACCATGATTTTTAAGAAAAGATGTGCCCGTACCTTTGGAGGACATGAATTAGCACAACCAACTACTGTCCTTAGGCACAGCACTAGATTGAGAACTTAACCTAAAGTCTTTGACTTGTGAAAGGAGGATATCTGTGGTTTGAGTATTTTATTAATATGTTTATTGTTAATAATCAATCATATGTGTTGAAGAATAGTTTTGTTTTGTTTATGTTATAAATCATTTTCCCAATTTAATATTTATTGATTATTTTATGATAGTTACCAAAGGGCCGGATTAGAACTGCAAAACTGGTGGTGACATTAGAGCCCATTTTGCCCATTAAACAGCACCGATGATTGTAGCAGCCCTCAATACATTTTCTTATATTGACGGCTGTAATTAAATAACTTTTGGATATCTATTATCCAAAGGGAAAGCCATGGGACTTTAATTGAAATGTCTTAATCGTGCCCTTAGTTCATCAGCGCCCTATGTGAATCCCTTAAAAGGCCAAACACCCGTGTACGTATGAAGGGGCTATTTTATCCCTGCCCACCGTAAGCGTGGATTAATATTATCTAAATAATTAATAATATATTTGCTGAAGACAATACAAAATTGACATTATATTTCTAACACTCAACTTACATGTTAATAATTATGCAAAATGCATTTAATGTTGTGATTTTAGTCAGTTTTTGTTATTTGGCTGAGTTTTTACAGTGACTTTTTTAACAGTGACTTTTTACCATTACGCCGCGAAAACGCGAAGTTTCAAAACCAAATGTGTATGGGTGTCTATTTATGTACCAAATTCAAGTTTTCACATCAACTGTTCATATGTCAAAATTTATATAACTACATTCGGGGGTCACCTCAAAGAAAGAAATTTTAATACAAATTCCCGTTGGGACTCGTTTAATACTTATTAAAGATTGCAAGAAATCAAGTTTAAAATACTTTGACATATATTTTTTGAGAATGTTTTGACTTTGGGGAAACATTACAATTCTTCAACATAGCCCGCCGATTGGATATTTTGAAGAAAGATTTGTCGTATATTTGGTCCGGGGGAGTAATTTTTTAAAAACAAATTTGGGAGCCCACCCGGTTTTGGGTGTCAAAAAGTAATAAAAACTTCAGTATCAAACAAAAACATTACCCAAAGAGTGTTTAAAAATATTTCCTTTTTCTAAAGTGAAGTTGGTGGGGGACATTAAAACTCAACCTTTATAGGAATAACTATGGCCAGTGATAAGACAGCCACCTTCTACTCGTGTATTGCAACTGCAGCAGTTTATACACTTGTAGAGTACGGTACTGGTAGGAACTCTACCGGAATGTAGAATAGATATCAGTACGTCACTGTGAAGGTTACATCTACAGTTCTTACACTTGATCGTATTTCACCGCACGTCCTCGGCCTTTCCGTCCTCTGTTCCCGCTACCTCCCACCCCACCCCACCCCTCTCAACACCTCATCTCATCGGTCGCTACATCTTGTAACCTGGGCTCACGACCGTCTGCTAAATATACTAAATCTTTGAAGACAATTCCCTCCTGAAATATGTACGGGATCCTAATGCGTTGGCTTGAGCGGCCGGATGCACTACTACATTCTAGTTTTCTAGGATGCCTCATCACAGAATGGGCGAAACGTCTGACGATGTTAGTGTCAGTTTTCTGACGCGGTAAGATACCGGAAGCCTAGAATGCAGTATTATACAGGATTTGTGTGAACTCTCTTAAACACCTTGGGAATATGTTCCTTAAGTCAAATTTGGTCCATCATTACTAGAGAAAACTAATTATATTTCAGGACAATTCATTACTAGAATTGACCCCAGAGGAACGGTTGACAACAAATTAAAAGTAAATACGTATTAAAGAGAAAATATAGGTCATGTGGCATATCAGAATAAGGTTAGTTATTAATGAAGTACGATTGGATATTCAATGTAGAGCGTATTTTAAAAGTTGTCAGCTTATACTTGTAGGGTCTATTAACATTTAAAATAAAATGTATTCGTAACTTGCTAACGCTGTAAGCCCCCTTTGGTGACTTCTTAATTTTTGTAGAATCTAATGGTGTAGTAAATTCGAAATGTCTATTATTTACCGTTAAAAGATTGAAAAACTGTCCCAGGACATTCGAAACGCACATGCAATATATTTGAAATAAATACACTGACAAGTACGTTTTCTTGAACTGCTGAGTTAAACTTACAGTTCTACAGCCTTCACTTCTGCTGTGTAGCCACTAGCCAGCTGACATTTCAAACTCACGACAAACTGCACCAAGTACAAGAACGTGGAAACAAGCGACTCCAGTTATTTGTCACGATATGTTCTTTGTGTAGACTCTTTGTTTTAAGAAGATTTCGGTTTTCAAATGTACGAGTACACTTCAGTGACGCGGCGATACCCGATGCAAGGGTCTGAAAGAGGCCAAAATACGCCAACAATTTAAAAGTTAAAATGTAGTATTTACACTCTTTATAAAACCAAGGAAATTATATACAGGCGTAAAGAGCGCTTTTTGGGATTGTACCTACCCATCCTACAATCTGGAGTTAAAAATATAGAAAATTGAACTGTTTTGAAATCGGTTTGTAGAAGTGGTATGATACTAACCAAAAATCGGGAGTAGTTCTTCTGGTGTCAGAACATATCAAGCTTCTTAGTCCAAAACGTATTTTCAAAGGTTACATATGTACCGCGTAAACCCTTGCAAGCGTTCGGTTTGACGGTAAGACCGCATCAGTTGAAAGAAGGCCCGTTGTTTAGCCAGTTGTTACTCGTGCACTATCGTGTGTTCCTTGTGTGGACGAATTAATCATTTAAAATTAGGGCACAGGGAGGCTTGTAGAGACTCATTCAAAGAACTACAAATTTTAACACTGCCTTGCATTTATATTTATGAAACAATAATATTCTTATGTAAAAATGACTTTTTAGTTCGAGGTTGTGATATTCACAACTCGTATACGACTAGAAATAGTCATAAATATAGAATTGAAATTCTTAGAACAAATATTTTTCAAAAATTACCCCGTCAAACTGGAGCTAAATTATACAATAAACTGCCAGATGATTTAAAAAGTATACAACATATGAACACCTTTAAAGCCAGGTTGAAATCCTTTTTTGGTCAACATGCTTTTATAATGTAGATGAATTTATGGACCTATAATATATCTCTAAAATTATTAATTGTCTATTTATGTTAAATTAATACTATTATTTGAGGTCAACAAAAATTTTCGTTTTTCTTGGTGAATTTACCTTACTTTTTTATATTTTTTTACTGTTAGCTACTGTTTTTATGTTCTTGTTATTACACAGTAATAATTGTAGGAGCAAAACACTTGACAATACAGATTATAACATAACATACGTTATGTTAATTAAGTTTTTCTTAGTGGTCACTATGGCGAACCCTTATGTTATGGTAAAGATTGTATTATTGACATTAAAAATTTATGTTTAGTGTTTTGCTCTCTTACTCATCAAATTATGGCAATAACAAGAAGCTACGTATTAACACTACAGACTTAAAATGCACTAGACTCATTCTTCTTCAAGAATTCAAAATATAAAAACGTAATGGGGTTTTAAAAACTGTTGATTTAGTAAAAGTCAGAATGAAAATCTTTTACTTAATTTTATAAAGTTGGATTTTCCTTAGCACGATCAAAGAGTCCGGTATTCTGCTGTAGATTAATATAGTTGATGTCATGATTTGTATTTGTACTATTTTAGTATTTTGTTACGAGTTGTATAATGAGTTCATTCCTTTAGTAATAAGTACAGATATATGTTCTAGCCATTTCAAAATCGTAATTTCTTTAATGTTTCCAAATTTGGTCTTTACACGTTCTTTGAAGTGTAACATCAAAACAACTTAAAACACGAAATCGTCAACCAGTAGATTTTAGTACATTTTTAAGGCACAGTCACGGATGGCATGCCTCTACGAAGAACCCTAGGAATAAGCAATGCAATAGCCGATAATGTTCTACATATGACAACGATCCATGGAAATCCAGTTAGTCACTAAAGGAATGACTCATTGGTTAGCCAGAAATATCAAACTCAGTCAAGACCTAAGACCTTGCTGCAGCCTGACACGCAATATACTGTAGAAGGCTATTGGGAAGACCACAATGATTTGCTGCTGATATTTGATTTACTCATAATCTCTACTCACTTCAATCAAACCAGTGAATGGTTTCATGAACCACGATTAAACATATTTATTTTGATCTATAAGTACGGTTAACTAGAATGATACGAATACAATAACTTTATCAGTAGAAAGCGCTTGGCTAACTAGTTTATATAATTGAAAATAATATATTCACCAAAGAGATTGTTTGTCAGCCAACGCAGGCTATCATTGTTTGGAGGCACATTCAAATAATTCAATGGCAAATTAATGGTCGAGTTCATTTTCGACGTAATTTATTGTTTCCTAAATTACGGTAGGAAACTGGCATAATTAATGTTTACTACAGCAAAAATAACCGAACCCCCACTTTATACCCCAACTTCGTCCTTGCCTCAGGGACAAATTATTTAAATCATTTCATTATCATAATCATAGGTCTAGGCATTGAAGACAGAAGTAAAGTATATCTGTAGTGTTGTTAGTTAGTTTTATATTGTTGTTAATAATTATTACAGTAATTTAAATTATTATTTCTCTAATGGTGCAAGTTTCTGAACGATTTTTCTGGATACAACAATCTCGTTTTTAAATTACACCTAATCCAAAAAGATGAGGAAAATTGGACAGAGCTGTGTCTAAACAAAATCGGTTGGTAAATCGATACTGAGGCCAGAGCCAGGTTTGGTGGAAAGAGCGAATGATTATTCCACGAAGCAGGAGAAGAAGGGAACGAGTGGTTGAGCAAGTCTCGGCGGGAAGGAGAAGGTTAGGCGTGACTCATCTGCGTGTTCCTCTTCACCCACCTCCTCGTCCTCAGTCACGGCGATATTAGCAGACCCACAAACTGTAATTAATACCAGTCACGTTATTTAATTGCACTTTATACAAACAATCAGTAGTGATAACTTGTTACACACTACTGTTGCACTGGGCTATTTACAACTTCAAGTTCGTCGTACTTCAAAAGGTGTTTTTGTGAATTGAGCAGCTATGTTTTAGAAATATGCCACTAAATTGGTTTTATTTTCGCTGATATAAAAGCTCTTCTGAGTCAATCGGTCCAATAACATAGTTCGGGTATTCGTATCCTTAAAAAAAAAAAAACAAATGTTATATTCGAACTAAGTCGTTTACTATACCTTCTGATCCTATTTTTGAAAACGTCGACTATCAAATTGCTATGATTTTGTTGTATTTACTACTCGGTATTATTTACAATCAGATTCAGGAAGTCGAATTAAAAATAATGTTAATACTCAATGTTATTTAATACACGAGTTTTAAAGGTCATTTAAACTTGTTGAAATTATGTATGAACACCAGCTTATTTAGATTGAGGTACAAATAACAGCATTGTCCTTGCCCCAAGCTTTCTTTGTTTAATTCGTTACATTATCATAATTATAGCTCGACATAATTAAGTGAGGAATAAAGTATAGCTTTTCGCTGAAATTTGATCAAAATTAGTGGTAGTCTAATGTGTTTTCAGCTAGTTCATCAGTCTCAACACTTGGAGATCAATCAATAACAATTATATCGATAACAACCAGCAACTGCTTATACAACCTACAAACTAATCCAATTATGTGTTAAGCTTTAGGTAACATTTCACCTGAAGAAGGGATCAGATTGCAGATCCTGAAACGTTGGGTTCTTTTTGTTCACAAACCGTTGAAAATTTCCAATTGTTCACAGAAATCCTCCTATCGTTAACGAAAATTGTCAAACAAATAATTTAAATAGCTGCACAAAAAGCAATAGTGCTAGTTATTTTTCGTGATTTAATACGCATACTAGACTACGAGTACTTACTATTTGCGTATATTGTACAATTAATCTTAATCAAAGAACTCCTACAGTTTGTTTCAAGCTTGTTTTGGACAACCTGTAAAGTTTGAAAATTAAATTAGGAACACATAATATACTACTTTGAAGATCTATTTTTTTTTCTTTTTGCTTTGGGGAATGGTCCATTATGAAACTAATAAATTGAAATCGTAAATCGAGTGGCTTAGTCATAACTATATGCTGCATTCCAAACAGCTTATTGAGCGAATGCGAGTACGTTAGAAAGTATGTAAATTAGTTATGTAAGGAAGCTATAAAACATCATCTGAAGATGACAGTCTGAGTTGGAAAGAAAGAATGGGAGATAAAATCCCCACGACCTCCAGACTACAGAACAGCCTGGCCGCCTTACCGACTGTCTGTCTGCTGGATACGTACTCTGACTCGACCTGTTCAACTCAAGCATCGAGGAACCAAACTCAACACATTACTTCTCAAACTGTGTAAACTTGTTTTTATGTGATTTTCTGTATATTCTGCATACGAGGGGTGTTCAATAAAACTAACAGTAATTCTGTAATTGCTTTATTTACAAACAAATTGATCTTTAAAACTATAATTAAGTTTTGAGACCTTAATTAAAGCAATAAACCTGTTTTGCACCTTTGCCACTCCTGAATCACGTGCTTAAGCCATACTTTGCATTGACCTTCAAAACCGCCTCTAAACTCTTTTAAGCTGCCATATCAGTTAGGAAATATTTAACTTTGATTAATTGTTTTGGCTTATATCATAGATAAATAGTTTTGGAAGTCAGTTAAGAACTATAGGTGAGATGTTTCACTGTCTCAATACTTTTCATGGCAAGGAACCTGAGCGCAGCATTGACATAGAGTAGCTGCAGGGGCATGAACCATATAATTTACCATTTAAACCCACTTACAAGCTACCTATTAGGGTTCAAAGCACAAAAATGAAATGTTTTACTGTAACACGGGGTATCCTTTTCAACCTGCATGTTGATTGGGTTTTTACTAGGTGGAAAATATGGTTTTAAAGGTCCACTGTTCAATTTTAACACTCCGCCACACAATCGGGTTTAAAGGGGTCAAAATATTTTATTTAGTTTTAAAAAACTCATCCTGAAATGTTCAAATGTGTTTCGTGCTTTGGTGAAGATATTAACATAACAATTTGGAAAAATTCCTGTATGAATCTTAGGATACAAAATTCAAAGATTTTTTATGGTGAAACAATTTTATTCTAGTGGCTGTTGGGAAATTTAGAGGCAAAGATCTATGAGATAGGTATGTTTAAATTTAATAAAATTTATAAACATATTTCTAATATAAACATGTAACCATGTGTATTAGTTTTTTATTTGATTACTTTTTAAATTTGTATCATACCATCTATACTCACTATTCATCCATAATCTTTATTAATAGTTTGTTCTGAGTGTTTCATTCCATTATCATGTCAATAAAATAATATTTAATGGCATATTGAAGATTCAGTTTGATACGGATATTTTGTTCGCATCAATGCTACTGTCAGTTATGACTAGCAGTTAGTCCTCGTATTTTATATATTCGTTGACGTGACTTAATTTGGATTATCGTTATCACTGGATCAGCACACGAATGAAAGTATAGTAATAAGGATGCTTAAAGTTGCAAAAACGTAGATAATCCAATTAGCTAAACGATAATTTGGATAGTCATATAAAATATTGGTGTAAAGCCAAACGCGTGTGGCCACAACTAAAATTGACTGATGTATGTGGAAGTCTTTCCAAATATGTACAAACCTACATACATAATTGTCCTACTAATCTTCTTGCGACTTTATCTAGTCTCCTGCAAACGTTGAAGACTCAGAAAGTAGTAGTATATCTGAGCCAAAACCTTGTTAAGGTTGTACAAGATTTATTTTACAGCAAACTTTTCAAACGATGTATTAAAATGTAATTGTTTCCTAGTTATGTACTGGGAATTTTTTTGAACTGAATATTCAGTGTTTTTAGTTAGATTAACACTAAAACCGATCTAAATAAATAAATGTATTTCATTGCGTGAACATTTACAATAAATGCATAGCCATCGTCAGATTAATTGCAAAAATTTGCCACTCATTCCTACATTGAAAACACATTCAAACATACAGATTTATTACATTCACTCTCTCCCATTCATCCGAATCATACCACTCTAGACCCTAGTTAATGCAGTGTCTCCCAATTAAATGCTAAGAACTCGTCTGTGCTATAGAATGCTTGAGAGATCAAAATAGCTTTCAGACGAGCTTTGAATGCCTTGGGCATATGTCCATTTTTGAACGAATTTGGTAATCTGTTGACGAAATGAACTCCTGCCTGGGAAGGCAAATGTTCATGAAATACCGTTCTGCGTCTCCAAGTTCGGTAGTTGTCCCTGCCTCTAGTTTCATAAGAGTGTATGTCACTACCTCTTATGGCATTACATTTTAAGTTGAAAAAAAACATGTCTCCAAAATATAGAGGCAAGGTTGTGTCAACAGGTTCGGATCTTTGATTGCTTCCCTACACGACTCTCTTCTACGCAATTGCGCAATCATTCAAACAGTTTTTCTGAAGAATGAACATTTTTGAAAAGTTTGCGTTTGTGCAACCTCCTCACAAAGTCAATCCGTAAGAGAGATGTGGGTAGATTACTCCGTAGTACGCCGTCATCAGTATCTGAGTCGGGCAATACTCTGATCCGGGCAAATCTCATAGTATATTACACTTACAGTGTTACCAAAAAGTGTATATTTCCTTGAGCTATTTTTTCGTTTACTCGTTTTGTTCTTGTTTAAATAGGGAATCTTATTTCTTCCACTGGATTAATACTGTTGCCTGAAACCTGTCAGTTGTGAGAATCTGGTTGGACACGATTAGCCGAGGTGCGTGGTGCAAGGCCGAGCCGGGTGAAGGGGCGGCGCTGATGATGAGGATCCTCTCTGATCACCAGACACAAGGTCCCCAGAGTCGCTCGTCACCTAGCCAATCATAGTGCGAGTCTAAACATATCCACCCACTTGCAGTGTGATACCATAGAGCCAAGGGCAGTTTTAAAAGCAACAATGATAATCTATTTTAAGAATAAATTATAATTTGCCACGCGCATATTAAATCGTATAAACAAGTTACATCAAAGATAATGTTATGGTAAGTAGATTTCGCAAAGATGTCGAATGACTGAGGCAGGAAAATCAACATAGTTGCGGCAGCCCAAGTACAGATAGCGCTACAAGTAGAGCCACTAACGCACGCGAAAATTCCTTCAATCTCGAAAATCGCACGATTTGGTCACATTTAATTCATTGACATCGCACAAACTCGAGCATGTGGAGCCGATGGTGAAAAGATGGCAAAGATGGCAGCGCAATCTGGCTTGTGCTGCTGAACTATGTTGATTTTGCTGCCTCAATCATTAGGTATTTATGCGCAGTCTACTTATCATAACATTATCTTTGGCTTTACTGATATGTGCATGAGCTGCCCTGAAGAAGAGTCTTGACTCCGGAATCGCGTGTTTTTGTGTATACCGCTTTTGTCCTATTCCTGTCTACTTAAGAGGTAAGTTTAATTTCCCTGTTATAAGTTCTCCAAAACTTTAGTTTTCATTTCTTTTTTACAAAGGACGTAAAAGAGAAACGTTGTATTTTGGTATTTTAAGGGTTAAATATATTGAAAACTACATTTCGTGAATCACAAAACTCGTGTTTCACATACAATTACGATACTGCTTTGCCAGCGCAGAGGCATTGTCACTTTCTATAACGATGTGATGTGAGTCTCTGGATTGTCTCCAAGTCTTCCTCTTCGTTGCCTCATCACTGCATTCCTCACACCTCATCCACCTCCTCCACCTTCCACTTTCCTCCTCCTCCCTCTGCCCCCTCGCCATCGTAGGACAATCATAGAAGACTAGTTTACACATGTGTCACAAGACTATGTAACTTAGATGGGTGCGGGAGTAGAATGCATACACAGGTACAAACACTAGTTCACATTAAAGTAAATTTGAAGATGAAAGTTGCATTAAAAGGGCACCAACTAAAAAACGTATAGCGATCTTCTAAATATTATTTTAACTCATCCCATGATACTGCTATCACCAGCTAGGTATATTATGGAGATAAAGAAAATAAAAGAACCCGACTTACCCAGCCACCGTTAATGTTGGAGTTAAGATTAATTCACTTTTTAGTGATCCTCACCTCCAGAAGAGCAAATCTGCAAACTCTACTCATTGTAAACGATAAAGGTAAAGGGTTTTCTTTTTTATTTAACGAGACAAAGTTAGGCCAACTAAGTCCTCTCTGTCACTGAACCTCGAACTTTACCTAGCGTCACCGTATTGTTGGGATTGAACCCGCACCAGTGGAGAGATGAGCTATACGTTGTCGCGCGCAATACTTACACGCCACGAGTTCACTAATAGTTGTACAGTTAATGCAATGATTTACAATGGGATGGTACAACAGGGACAGTCGACGTATTATCCACCACGCATTGCCAAACTTCCCAGCATAAATGCAAACTCTTTCGCTATTGATATTCGGCAAGTTAATCCAAAACCAATGGTTCATAGCTCTAACCAATAATTAAGAAACCTGATAAAATATCAAGTTTTTGCTGTGCCTAGTCATGTTGGGTAATCATAAGGCAAAAATGCCTATTAAGGTGAATGCAGAAAAGACAAACACTACAGTTTATTGTTTAAAGAAATTTACTCAGAATTATTTGAAAATGGGAGTATTCGGTGGTCTATTCTTTATATTATAAATAAGCTAATAGTTAAAAATTAATGTAGTAATTTTTCAAGCACTTAAATTTAAACTTAGGTCAATGACACAATGACAGAGTGGTCTTCAATCATTCATAGGTGACGTAGAAATTAGCTCCTCTCATTCAATGAAGTTTTAGGTGTCATTATTGACAAATATCTTAAGTTTCATGAACACATTGATCATGTAGCAAAAAATTGTCTTCAAGAATATTCGTACTTAGACGTCTTTCAAATTTTCTGCAACCTCCCACCTTATTAAGAATATATTACGGCCTCATTTTTTCTTTTTAAATTACGCTGTTCCAATTTGGGGAAGTGAATCAACTAGGGCAAAATTGTTATTTATACTAAAAAGCTATTCGTACCACTTTTAATTTAAAACCTCGTTCATCCTGTTAATCCACTTTCCTAGAAAATAGAATATTAACATTCCCATGCATTTACATCCTTAAATCCTTGTCATTCCTTATGAAAACCGTAAGAATTTTTTCCCAGAAAATCCGTCTAACTCCTATGACCTAAGAACCCGATCAAATTTACCAATACTCCACCATAAGACAGCTTTTTTCGAGAGGTCTTTGACGAGTCAAATAGTAAATTTATACAACACTCTCCCAGCTTGTTTAAAACAAATTCAAAATTGTCAAAAGTTCAGATCTGAATTTAAAAAAATATTGATGGTAAATGGTTTTTACTGTGTGGAGGAATTTAAAGATTAGTTTAAAAATGATGTTACACTAGTTTAACAATTTAAAGCTTTAACTATTTATTGAAATGACGAGTGCTCATGTACTGTAAATATGTATTTATGGCATAATAAAGATGATTTGATTTGATTTGACACTTTCAACTTTCTACAAGTCATTTTATCTAATTTGGTTAGTTAATTTGAAAGGCATCCACAAGTTATCAGTCACGTTTGTTGGTCTGTTGTTTCGGTCCACGCGTTGATGCGCTAATCAGAAGACAAAAGAAGAAAGTCTTCGAGAATTCGGAGTTAATAATCAAATAGCCAACAACGTGTATTCAATAGTTGCAATTATTTCCTGTATTAAAATTGTAATAATATATCTTCTAAAATAAATGCTATGACAGCTCTGAGAGCTGACATTTTTTGTGATTCGCCGTGATTGGCATAGCCAATTTCCACTTAGGAATTCGTGGATAAAGTGTAGACCAGTCAAATAATATTTCACAACACATACGTCAGAGGGAACTCCCATCATTATAAAGCGCGCAAGAACGGATGCCGGAGGGTTGTCTGCACCGAGATGTTTTGCAGCGTACTGTAAGTGAATGTAGATGGTAGATAAGCGTGGGTTCAGGTAGATTACACCCTGTATACATCGCAAGGTCACCAGTGAAAGTGACTCTTCAGTCCTCGCCATCAGATTATATCGGTGCCGGAACAATATTCAATACTTTCTGCTCTCCTTTACTCGATGGCAAACAGCTACAGCTACATTACAGCTCACTACAGGACAGGCTGAGCACTACAAGAGAGGCTAGTTATGCTCGCAGATCCGGCACTGTATGGATTGCGTAATCGTTTGGATCCTACTTAAAGGTTAAGTTCATTTGGCAAGATGAAGATCTAAGAGGTCCTTTTGTCCGTTCCGTTTGAGTCGTTTAACCGAAGAACCCTAAATCACTGTAACGCGTGCAGTTCCAATTGGGATCCTGGATAGCTATTAAAAGTTTTAGGTCTTCTACCTTACATTTGTGATCTTAGACACTTCAAAAATATTGCGAACTATTACTTCTCAAACACTTGAACCCGACAATATTCCTTGTCACATTTCCCACTTTGTGAAATATTCTTAAAGTTTCTAAATTGTATCACATTTCCCCACCAAATTTTGTTTCCTTCACATGAGATATTTTGTTGTCACTTCAATATACCTCTTCAGTAACACTTCTCTTTAATACTTATGTAGGGAAAGTCACATAAAAGACATCGCAAATACAAAAGAGACATTTCACTTGGCTTAGTATCAAAGGTCAAATTAGTATTAAGAGAAGTTTTGCCATAGAGGTCTAATGAAATAACAACAAAATATTCCTCATGAAGGAATCCAAATTTGGTGGAAAGGTGACATAATTTAGACATTGTATTTGTTTGTATATTTGCTGTATATGTTTACAAGTATTCAAAATATTGTAATAGTTTGTAATAACTTTGGATGTACAGGGTGATTGAAAAGTAAAGTAGGCAAAAGGAATCGTTATAATTTCTACAATAATTATCTAAACTTGTTAAAATACCGTACACATACTCTCATCTATATAAGAAAATTAATTTCCAGATAGGCTTCTATGTTGTTCGCCAATTTCTACAAACGACCGGGGACACAGTCAAAAGCTTTTTGAAGGAAGTCGATTGGAATACTGGCAATGTCTTCTTGAGTGCGATTTTTCAAATAATTTACGGTTGTAGGGTTGCACTTGTACACTTCTTCCTTTACAGAATCCCCATAGGAATGACACGAAGTTAGATCTGGGCTTCTCGCAGGCCATTCGTGGCATCCACACCGTCCCGGCCAACATTCAGGAAACATTCCGTCTAACCACTCACGAACAGTTTTTAGCAAAAAACTTATAACAATGAACCAACATTAGTAATCAAAGGACACTTTATTGAATACTCAATATTATGACACTATTACCGACATGAAATTCATAATGTCGCAAAACGTATAACAAGATATTACTACCTAGCTACTACTTTTCAACCACCCGGTATGTGTTTTGCTAACAATAGTTTCCCCTGAGCTTTTCATGCAGTAACTGCGATATGAAGTATTGCAATCAAACACTTTTTTAATTCCTTGAACACAATTTACCTTAGTACAAGATTATTATACTGTATATATAGATACGTAGATAGGTTGTACCCTGGTTGGCTGGGTAGTATGTGATTGATCAGTACTGTGTGGCTGCGACCCAGATCACTGGTATGTGAGAAGCTTACGTCACTTGAGCATTGTTTCACTCACTCCGAGGCCGTGTGACCTTACACCTTCCTTACACTTCACTTTACTTACACCTTACATTCTTGATATCACACCTAAACCCACCCGTCACTATTCTATACTGTATAGTTGGGTTTGTATTCGGATATTTGATTTCTATCAATAAGGATCAAGCTACTAGAAAGATGAGTTACGTCACAGTCCATTGTTTCTGAAGCCGAGAGCAAATCCGGGTTCAAATCTGGTCAGCTGTACAGATGTCAGTAAACTATCTGTAATTAATTGTAACTAATTGAACAGTACTTTTCAATTAGTCAGTAAACTAGCTGTCAAATTAGATATTGATAAATGAATGTGGCCAACAAAATGGTTTAGAACTGTCTTTTTTCTCATATCTTTTTCTGGTGTTGTCTTTAGGCCCAGTATGCAGACATACGAAAGCGCCATTGTAAAGTACAATAATTAGTTTCCTTACAAGCAAACTATTTAATTTTTTACTTTTAGCTCTATGTAAACATTTTACGTAGCCATTGATGGTTAAGATGTTCTTTTAGAGATATGTAACTTTTGTACAAAATGCATTGATTTAAATATTTATCAACATACTAAAACGAGAAAAATAAATATAAACCTGGCAGTTTCATTGGTTTTCGTTGTTCTTAGAGGCTTACAAAAATTTTGTGTTCAAAAATTAAGCCTAAATTGAGTAGAACAAATCAAAACAGCCAACGATTCTGAAAAATATCTGAGAATGTACCGTATTTTTATTAATGTATAATTGTTGCTCTTGACATATAGAAATGTTATCACGGTATATATAAATGCATTTAAGATCATCTTTGTGGTACGGCGATTGTTGGCTACCTCTCACTGGCACTTCCACTGATGGGCAGTTCATGAGTAGACGGGTGTCATCAGCCTGAGAGGTCGTGCATGAACATTGAACAGTGTCTGAGCCTCTGCACTCAGTGCAGTAGCCAGCTCTTTCTACAGCTGTTCTCTGAACATGCGTGGTGACTCACTCTTGTGTGGTCTAGTGCATCTTCACAATGTCTTCTGATTACCTCTTAAATAAAATTTTGATAGCTAACTACCAAGCCTCGTCTATATTTTCACTGTTCACTTTAACATGTTTGTCACTGCTACAATTAAAATACTATAAAGCCGGTTGTACTGGTGACTGGTGACTGGACGAGTAAATGTTTAGGCACTTCCCGGCGTGTTAACCCTTCATCCACATACTGTTGAAGCTCTTCGAGTGAAACCTTCGGGAAAAATCTGGAAACATTCTTCTTTTAAAGCTCTGACAATTTGGCGTCCAAAAAGATGGCGTTTGAAAATCTGCCCAAAGCAAATTTGCTTTAATCATGCGTGTAGGGAACGCCTGCAAAACACGAGGCCGTAGGCCGAGTATGGGTCTGGGGGGCGCAGCCCCCCAGCGAGCCCGAGTACTTGTGTAAAGTGTTTGTACAGGGTGACAGCTATGTCGCATAGATATGTTTTTAATTTTTCACATTACTTGGAAAACTAAACCAAAGGAAATGTCAAACTGAAAATTGGTACTCATGTTGACATTTTCCCCTAATTTGAAAGAACATATTTTTCCCCAATATTTTGATCAAAACTACCCTGAAACCAATTTACAGTTGTGAAACCGCTACTGGTTTGATACTTGTACTTGTGTACATTTATGGTTGTATTAACTAAAGCATAAGTCAGGTCTTCAAAGTTGAAATCAAAAGTTACTAGAATTTTTTAGAAGCTAAAAGACTAATAATTGTCGTTTACGGGATTTTGAATTAATGTATATACTACTTTCAAACATTGGACTTGATATAAATAAAAAGTAATGGTCCATTAAGCAAGCTAATGCAGGTTATTAAACTACTTTAGAGTGCGTTAATGATTTTTAGATTTCCTAAAAATATAGTAAGATCTTTGGTTTACGCCATAGCCAATGTCACAGAAATAGTTTATGTTATTTATAAAAAAGATGCTTTAAATTAACAGCCGATATAGTGAGATTCAAAGCGATATAACTTATAATAAGTTGAGTTGGGTACACATGGCCATTGATCATACCGTATATTCATTTTTTGAGATACTATGATTGTGTAAGAGTTTTGAGAGGAGGCAAAGTTCAAACACTTCACAGTTCAATAAACAACAAACAATTCATATCCTTACACTTATTCTTGACTTGTACAGTACGCATTGAATACACATCTTAAATATGAAAAGTACAAATAAATTAAACCGGAAAACGTTTGAAGTATTTTCATGGTAGAAGATATTAGGAACAACCGAACCAATGATTTCTCAGTGACCAGTCGTTTATTTCAAATAGACGACTTCTGTGAGAATTAAATGACAAACTGTTCTAGTGCAGGATAAAGCAATTGTTGCCAGACTTCACGGTAGCCGATCGTTGATGTCACCCGATCTGTACTTACGGATTAGGAGACTCATCACCTTCTTCCAAATATATAACCGTCTAAAGACAAAGTGCTATCCATTTCAATTAAAACAGAAGTGTATCCAATGCTAACAGAACATTTGAAAAATATGGTGGAAGATTTTTTTAAACAAGGAAAAACAGTCATCATAAAGGAGCACTTTTAAGAACTCATGCTTTCATATTCACCCTACAAAATCCAAAACAGAAAGGAGATTTGAATTTCAAACAAACTCGATCACCCAGAATAGCACTTGATCTAGATCAAGGTCGAGCTGGACCAACATGCTGTGCAGCTTCTAGTCCATCATTGAGAGTGATATCAACACTGTGATTGCTCGAGTGGAGAGCCGCAAGGTGCGATAATTCTTGTAAATAACACAGATTAGTGGACTCAGTCGAGTGTTTTTCGCAAACCCGGTTGTCGGCGCCGCAGCTGTGAAATCACGGAACACTGCGGCGTAATATCACCTTGAACTGTGCCGTGTGCACCACACCACATTGCTGGCTCCCAGTCCTTTGTTGTTCAGCAAACGTATTCACTTGGGACTTAGTGTTTTAGAAACTATTTAGCTTTTATACGGAGAAGTTACAGTTTTATCGTGAGGAGTGAAACGTATTGAAACCTATAACTGCCGATAGTACAAATGTAACTGATTTCCCACTCCGTTGTTACAGATAGGAAATTACTGAGTTTAATCAGATACCTAAAGGAAGTGTTATTGCAGTTTTCACAAGGAATGTATAGAACGTATAACGTGACTTGCAAGTAGCACAAGTTGCATATATGAACACAACGCGGAAATCCCTGCATAAAAAGATTAACTGTCAGCAATCAGCACTGCCAGCACGAGGCAAGCAATGCCGATGTGAGCCACTGCGATACACTTCCACTGGTCTATTGTAAATTTAAATATTTCGGGAAGGTATATACAAACATAGAGTAAAGCATGAAAGCTCTTAAACTCTTCGTCACCACCATGAAGAGCCTACGTGATATTCCGAATCTAGAGGTGCCAAAAAAATGAGATATGTTTTGCACTTTGTAGCTAATTAATAATGGTTTTATAATGAAAATACACACTTAGTATATAGTTCATTCTACTGCTTTTCTATAGTTTATTCATATAGTGTTATGATCCAAAAATATGAGTAGATTCCTATTTCCCCGTGCCATTAGAACCATGTTGAACTACATTGTAATTATGGACGTATTGATAGAATGGAAAGACTTTCCTGGTAATGAAAGACTTGCACTTTATGATTGGTCATCCATCACCAATTCGCGGGTTTAGATCATCACTTTCACGGCAATTCCTTGCAAACCTGTTCAATTCTTCAATCAACTGCAGCCTACAGTAGGCTATGGGTAAAATGCAATAAATTAAATGGTCATACTAAAAGAGTAACAAAGGTTTGAGAAGGAGAACTGCAATGTTGAAAAAGGTTAACATGAAACTTACATAGGTTATTTTCAAGTTTAAATCCGTTAATTAAAGAAAACTATTGTCCTTTACTTTTATATCCCATCTCGTAAATTGCAATGTTGAACTATTTGCTTTTAAAACTCGTTGATCTGCTGATGTGCTGAAGTGATGTTTTGACACAACCACGTACTGGGTGTGTGAGGGCTGCAACTGCACAGTGGTGATGTGGAAGGCAAGGTGATGAAAGCGGGTGGAAAGGAAAGCTGGGGAGGAGAGGAGTGGAGAGAGGAGGAGCAGCAGCTCGGCAGCACCCAGTCTCCGCCTGACCACCTCTGGAGTACAACCCTGTCACACGGTGAGTACCTTGTCAAGCCCTGTTCACACTAGCCTACCTTCTCACCACTGGACTGTGTGGATCAAACACTTACAGGGGAAAAGTTAGCTTCCAACGTTGTAATATTCACAAAATGGAAAAAGTGGAATACTTAATTTTTACCCTTACATGGCGCTGGGCCAGCATAAAGTAAGGGGAAAATTTGGGGCAGCCTATAAGCCAATTGCTTATCTGTGGTTGAAGTAAATTTATTAAACTAAAACTATTCAGCAAGTGCTTACCGCTGAATGTTTAGTTAAGTGGAAGAGAGGGTTCTATAGCCCTAACTTTGCCTTTTGATCACTTTGTCCATAAAATTCTTTATTTTTGTTATTGTTAAATCCGTCATGAGATGAAATTGTTGTGTTATTATTAGGGTCGTAAAAATGTTATAGACTGCCTGTTGGTTAACAGAGATATTCGAAATTTACTGTCTTTTTGCCATAAGAAATCCAGTTTAAAGATATATCTTGTAAATTTTGAATGAAACCCGTGTAAACTGAGCGGTATGCCAATATGTATGCTAAAATTGGGTCCAAAACACCTAAAATGAATAAGTGTTTCCTCCAATACAACATATCTGCTCCATATATTACATTTAATTATACTAAATACGCTATGTTTTAAATTAATTTTTTCGATTGTAATTATTTGTACTTTAAGGCTTAGTAGTTGCTTGTAGTTGTCTATTTTATATTTTATTATATTTTTATCTCAATACAATATTGTAAACTGGTCACTAAATGTGTTTTAATTTTTGCATTGCTGAATTTCACTTAATTTTACCAATCAGTGATTTTAGTTATTAAGTGTTTAACTAAAAATAATAACTAAAAACCATGCGTAAATACTAAGAGAAATTCAAGGTAGGTATTTAATGAACTACGCCATTGTTATACCTGGTTGCAATATTTAAAACGATCTTTCAGTAGCTCGAAGTGTTTCGGACATAATATACCCACACTTGTAGGCCTACTAGTGGTAATACTTCATTTTAAATATAATTATGACAAAGTCAACATGATGATGAAAATATTTACCTGAGGAAGCCTTTTGTTAGTTTCACATGTCTAAGATTCATCTCATTACAATATCTTACTCTCAAGCCAACCTCATTATACACAGACTCCGTATCTAGATTAAACATCTTCAAAGACACAGGCAATAAGTTTTTATGAATGAATGTGTGTGCGTGCGTTGAGGTTTGAGCGGCGTGCCATCAGTGTGTGTAATGATCGTCCTGTTCTTTATAAACGCGTTGTTTTGATCCAAAACAGTAAAATAGACTATTGTGAACGGAGATCAAAACTTAAACATTAGGGAAGCCATTCAGATAAGCTTTACACTGTAGTATTTACATTGTTAAACCAGTACATCCTTACAACACGATATCCATAGTAAAAATCGATAGTTCAGTAAATGTGTACGATCGGGATACGAAAGTTTGGGTTGCGATTATTAAATCAGGTAAGTTTAACACAATCACAATAATTTAGTGCAGTGTATATTTCGCAGCGAGTGTTAGTATAGGCGTCAAGTACATTCAAAGAGCACACACTCTAGGGTCCGCAGGCCCTCGAATCAGATGTTGATATTTCATTATACAGATGCATCTTGCTACGACGTGACGTATAAGTGTGTGATGTTATTAAATTATTTTTCAATCAGAACTAATTGTATGGAAGCATATTTTAAATATTACATTACAGCTTTCAGAGTTCCAAAATAGTTTGTAAGGTTACATGGTTACGGTTGCACCAAAGAGGAAGCGTGGTGAAGGCTTTCTGAGCGGTGTCTGTTATCAGCTGTGGGTCAAACTCCCAAACAACTACATTACTGTATTTAACGTAGGATTTGCTAAAAAAACTAATTAAATTGTAGTAAAGTTTTAAAATAGACAGTGATATCACTGAGCCATCTAAAACTCAATGTTCCAGGAACGAATTTTTGCAACACATTTCAGTTGGAATAATAATAATAAAATATTTTATTGCTGAACTTACACAGAAGTTTGCATCGCAATCGTCAAAAAGAAAAGTGGAAACCTTAAATAAATTAGGTCATCGTTTACTATGGTTTTAAAACAAAAATAATAGTATAAAATAATTAACAGCCCTGTATTTTATAGATGCGGATAGTTAAAAACTTGCATCTAACGGAATAACTCAAAGAACGAGTTTTTTTTTAATTACTACACGTGGAACTATTCCAAGATTTCCCTCTTCGAAATGAATGGAAGAGCACTGTTTGGCAAAATGGCCTACGTCCTTCCAGTAGAAACGAATCTACTAACCATTTGCATGTTTGTAATCATTCTTCGCTTTTTAACAGAATAACTATTTTGAGGCCTTTAGGTTTCTGTCCTTACCTTTTTGGTTCTGAGTTTAAAAACTATACAGTTTATAACAATAACCAATGACTTTATTGATACATTTATCATAAGGTGTTAGGGCTTTAAAGCCCTCTCTACCACTTAACCTTAAAACTAACATTATAATAATTATATATTGATATTTATAGAAAAAAAATTCAGTTTGAGGGTTGAAAGATTACACTTGTATGCCGAGTTTCGTGAAATCTGATTGAAATATTTAACCGTGTAAATGTCCTCGGGTTTTCCTACGTAGCCTAAAAACACCAAGGTACTTCAAAAAGCTATTTCATATAGTTTGGTTAATTTTGTATATAAGATAATACTATATTCTTTTTTATTACTTAAACAATGTATATATTACCAGCCACGCACTGTATACTTACACAAGATAGTTAAAGAGGACAGCTGAGTCTTGCCGTGAGCCGTATGAACTCGCGGTCACCGGAGAGTGGGTATTTCTGTTCTATTTCCCTACGCCCGAGTGTTGTTTACCTATTAGGTGTGAATGTTGCAAACAACCTGAATTCAAGTTTGTTCTGGTATTTGTCAACTTTTACTTCAATTAACCAAATAGTTTCTAAAAATAAGCAAAGGTCACTCTTCGATAGACTCGGGGAAAATAACTGGTTTCTTTGCACGCTTCTACGTAAAGCGTACATAATAAAGGCGTGATGACCATAGTGTAATAAACAATTCCTATCAGATTTAATTATATCGTTCAAACACCGTACGAGAGGAATTACGATTACCGTTAGTTAGTTTAAATAACGAAACCATTACATTTCAAATGAGATTTCAGTTGGGTTTAATAGAGGTGAAACTTAATTATTTGTACATTTGAAGTAATTCATATTTAGCGTTGAGAGACACGCCGTTGTAATTTTTATTTGTTGTTATTTAGACTTCGTTTTTGCTGTTAGAAGCCTTATTTGCCAGGTACTTTGTCAACAGGTTCTTTAACTTTTTTTCTCAAAACTTAGTTAGGGGATGTTTGACAAACCATGTTTCGAGAAATACTGTTGTTACTTTCTACTACACTCGACATGGTGCAATAAGTGTTAAAATAATGAATGGTTTGTCAAACTCAGTGGAACGTTAAACAATAATAGCGGCAATTGTTCTATTGCTTCAGCAAACCACTTTGGCCAGTTTATTGACATTTAAGCTTCAGTCCCTCAAACCTTACCCTCTTGCAATGTGTAAAAGAGCTTAACTGGTTTATGAATATTTAGTTTGGATATTGGTGTTTTATTTTATTACAACTATAATAACCTTTTTTAGCTTTAAATTTGTTCTTTAATGTGTACGATAACTGTGAGCTACTCTCAGCCTTTAGAGATATTTTGCTATTTTGGGAGGATCTTACTTAAATTTACTTGAATATCGTGAAGTAACTTTTACAGTGGTTATCGTCTCCAAACCTTCTACATTCGGGCCAAACCTACGAGAGGTCGGTTGAAAGTATCTCCCGTCTTCTAGCAGGTACCTCATATTTTCTTGCATACATTAGTCGATCAGGAATTATGTAATTATTGAATAAATGAGAAGAGTTGTAGCGAGGTGAGGTGAGGGGAGAGGAGGAGAGTGAGAGAGAAAGCTTGCAAGTTAGTAAACTCGTGGTGATGTAACGCGGGCCTCCTCAGAGTCAGAGTCAGAGTCACTGCTCGTTACGAGATATCACTTCACCTCAACACACAAACAAACACAAGATATTGGATAATACGGGAGTCTATATGTACAACACAGCGTGGTACGGTCGGACAACTTACTGATATAGCTGGAGGATTGCTGTCGACAAAATTGTGATTTTTCTTGAAAAATCTTCCTTTCGAATCTTCAAAAGCACGCTTAAAAATCTAGAGATACTATTTTAGATTAACTCTTTAAAATTCTATAAAGTTAGATTGTATCCAAAAATGCATCACAAGAAATGCATCAACATATTTATGTACTGCAAATCCACGCAAAGTTAACAACGCTAGTTTGTGTAGTTTCTAGTCGCTCGGAAACATATCATTTTTGACGCCTGTGGATTAGAGTGTTTGGTCAGACTTCATCGTCACTGTTTGACACCCATCCTGCGCACCCTTAACACATATCTCTTAATCCCTGCTACATTACAAAACGAACAGGATAACAAAGTACAGTACGAAGAAGGTACATTAGATTTACCAAACTCCGCTGTTTAGACGGTTTTATCAAGGCCGGGTTGACAAAAGCATGTATTTTTATGTTACTTTAATTTTTGATGATTGAGAAGTTATCTTATTGATAACAACAAAGTAGTAGTATTATTTCTACAACAGCAATAAAATTATGAGTAACAAGTGTGCTGATATGTTGCATATTTACCTTGAAATAATATACTAAACAACATTACAAATACTTTGTATCCATTTAAATACTTTGTAACGGTTTCCACGTTTCTTAACTTCTTTCAGCCTGATTCCTTTTAATTTAATTTGGTGTATTTACTCGGGGTGCCTAACAGCATTAAGTTTTACGTCGACCCATACACATCGTTGGAAGAACACCACCGTTATACAAATTACGTTAGAAACTGCTTTAAAAAATTTTGTGATTACGGTGAGATTTAAGAGAGGCTTAGTTTTGTATCCATACATCTGCTACATTTATAGATTCAACATTATACCTGTGCGTCTGCAGCGAAGTGACATGTCGCCAAGGTCACAGCCAGGATTGACTGTTATTGTTGAAAGCCCGGACAGACTCAAGGCCAGACGTATAACAGTCCTTAACTTGCGGTAAAACTGCAATCTTCCACATCGAGCTCATCCACTACGCTGCTCTCTGAGCCAGAACCAAACGTTCTAACAATTTCAAAGAAATGTGGTAGCGTGGATAAATACAACGTGTTTCTTTCTGAAAAAATCTATTTAAAACGTAAATTAGTATTTAGCCATTGAGAATATAGACTTACGCCATAGAGCAACAAATAAATTACGAAATATGTGCCAACTGACATTTAAGTGTAGTTCGAACTTGAAGCTTGTAGGTGCACCATATGTTTATTATTGACAGCTGGTCGATAAAATAGATTATGTTTCCTATTTGCCAAATATTCAAAACTTTCTGGGGCAATACGGATAAAGTGCGGGCAACACTCATGCAGCAAACCTATTTGAGTTTAATCTCTACATCGTGTATTCTCAATTCTTTACTGACAACGTCTTAATAAGCCCACTTGCCAAAACTAAACAGTTGGCTTCCCTCCCCGGCCGTCGGGTTCAGCTACCCCTACCCCAAATAAAGTACTGAGTCCACCCCAGAACAGTTGCAAATACTATTCGAGCACTACAGTGTATCTCCTCCTCACCTGTACGTGAGAAACAAGTCTAATTAGTGGTTCTAATGAATGTTAATCAGTGTGAAATCACTCACTTGGTTATGTACACTCTTGATTGAACATTGTTAGGCGTGTCTTGTAGATACTGTAAAGATATTGTAAACAAAGAATTTCTGATTTCTGAACTCTTTTCCATCAAACTCATATTCTCCGGAACGTCTGATAATAGCTGTCAAGTTTAAGAGCTGTCAAAGGTGTTCGTTGTTTTATATCAACAGTTTACCTTGATCACAAGTAATGCAAGGTCGCCAGTCTGTTGGTTGGTACGATAATGTCACTGCTGAAGGCTGAAAGGTCAATTCATGTAGACCTGACTGATATTGAAGTTATTATCATTACTGCAAGGCCGAGTTTCAGTTCCGTCCGGAAGTTTTTGTTTACTGGTTTGATCAGACTTTGCTGCGAAAACTTCCTTGATCTACTCGTAGCTCAATTTTCAAAGCAATAAAATTATAGCTCTGTTAACTGTACTCTTAAATCAGATATTTTGATTTAACAATGGACTTGACGGATTTCTCAGCTGGTTCAGTGTGTTTGTTTTATCTGAATTTATTTATTGCTTGCTAATTTTATGTAACGAGTGCAGTTCTCCCTCAACACGTACCAATAGAAGAAACCTATTATAGAGTGGCAACAAATTTCCCAACCGACTTCATATATTTTAAACGGCGCAAGATAGACTCCAAATAATCTACACTAATACAAATGGGAGTGTTACGGACATTACTTACTACTTTTCATGGAAATTAGTTATCAAAGATCATTGGAAAAAGGCTCACGAAGACTAAGAAGAAAATCTGTAACGAGAACACAGCGCAAGTGGCACATCTAAACAAAGTTCATTGAGAGGAGAATACAGAGCCGCTGACCTGATCTCAATAGATTAAGAAGAATTAGGAACTTTAAATTTAAAAACTCTGCCATTAATTTTAAACTAACCTTTAGAGACCCAGCTTGCGGAATTGCAATATACAAACTAAGTGCTTTAATTTTATATAAATAATTTTAACATAGTATCTCCCAACAATTTGTCCTGTGTAGAAGTAGACAACGAGTTAACCACAAGGACCAGGTTGAGTTGTACATAAAAATAAAATGTTTTGTTTAGTAGATTTGCAAACAGAAACTGCAAAGATGCCACTACCTAACGGTTATGGCAACGTTTCAAAATTTAAGGTTCACAATCTTAAAATTGATTCCATTTTGTTGAGGTCCAGTTTGCGGCATTGTAGTCTCCTCACAGTGACCGCTTCTTTTAATGTGTCACATGACCTATGTGCTCATTAAAGATTTTCTTCGGTCTCCTCGTGGACCGTTCCTCGGTGATGACTTCCGATCACCAATCACCGTAAAAAGTAGTTCACTAGCAATAGTAATAGTGTCGCAACTTTGGCGTCTTTATCTTGCAACATTCGAGTAAACTCGTTAAAGTTGTTCAACCTTTTGACAAGTATGGCTGCCTTCGTCAGGCCATCCACTCTCATCACGCCCGGGTCTTTCTGAATGGCCTTTTTCCAATCTAATACTATAAATGTTAACTTTAAATTTGAATGATGGCATTGATATTAACAGTACAATAACAAAGTATTGACATTTTGGTTCGATATTACTTTTTTACACTTCATACTTGTGTACTGTCGTTATCTGCCCTTGCATTAATTTCCATATCAAGTGGAGAAGGGGTTCCTGTGGCAGGGCTGGACTGTTGATACGAGTACCACAATGTGCATGTGCATCGTGTGCGCTGACGGCAAGGCTTCGTTTGCGTCATGTTGTGCTTGATAAGGTGCAAAATGAAAGCTTAACAAAATAACATACACGGATGATCTCATGATATTGAAAGTGCACGATTCAGTTGGCTGATTGTTATGTAGTGAAATAGTCCCCGATGAGCTGCATACGCGTGTGTCCATTATACGTCAGCTGGATTCGTCTCCATCTAAGAAGTTGAATTACATTCTTAGAATTGAAAGCCTCGAAGCCAGAGGGTTGAATGCGTGAATCAGTGGCTCTACGGTAGTTTAATGAACACTGAGTAGTAGACAATGTGTGGCAGCGTGATGTGCAGACAGGTCACGTACTCAGCGTGTAACGGTGCGCATGTGCTGTGTGTGACCAAGGTGGGCGACTCTTTCAAGGTTCACGTCTGGTCATTACACACTTGAGATCAAGGCCTTTCCGTCTCATTATCGACAGATTGCCGGTTTCCAAACCCAGCCCTAACCACCTTCCGTGTGCTTATCACCAAAACTCTCTATCTCTAGTACATTCAACAGCCAAAATGTCACGTCGATGATTTATTCCGTTATTTTATTTTGCCTTATGGACAGTTTTCTATATTTCAAATTATTTTTATAAAATTATCGTATTATTTCTGCCTACAAGACGGCGAGGTCATTGGCAATACACTAAATAAAAAAGGACACATAGCAACTATTCAAACAACATTTGTTCGGACTCTCTGAGCAACCGGTTTTAGATGTTAGATTGAGGAATCAAATGGTTAGGGATTTGTTACCCTCATGCACGTCTGCCACGTCTGTTGGGCATATTGCGCTACCACCGGAATGAAGGAGAGCTGGATTCAGGAGAGGAATGGGACTGGGTTCGACTGACCAGACAATCATGAGAGGGCGCGACAAGCCAGCTTGCTGACAACCACTTAGGGGACTCTAACTCCCATGGATAGGCATGGAGAACTTTGCCAACATTTGAGGACCTTCCTCCCCAAGATTATGACAAGCCTCTCCCGAAGTCGCGGATTGGGGAATGAGCGTGTTCAACATCTGGACAACTACAAATGCTACCCAGTAATTGTGTGAACTACTCTTTTTTACGTATCCCAGCTTATAAAGTAATCTGAGGAGGTACTAACCAGACAAATTCTGACTGAGGTTTTCTGGACTTGTTGTTTGTAGACAAGACAGCTGTTGTACTCGCGCAATGTTGCACGTGTGAAGAAGTGTTGTTTGTGCTCGGCAGCACCTCAGCCCATCATCAGCCTCGCAGCGCGCAATTATAACACTCGTCTCCAATTAGACCATGATTTTCTAGGTTAATCCAAGTCACTACGTTTTCTTTCACTTTTCATAATTATTGGCCTAACTTTTACTTTTGGCAGCAACCGGTCCTGCTGGTGCCATGGTATTTAGCAAAAGTGTTTTCAACTTGAAATATTATTGCTTACGTACTAAACCCAGTCCTGCACTGGTTTTCTAGTATCGTTTACTTGTCTGTAAATAAGTATATTAATTGTAAATTATGGTTTTATTCTTACTAAGAAGAGCTAGAAAAAACGTTTCAAGCTTAAGTACATAGAGCATGATGGTACTCTCTAAAACCTAATGAAGAATATTGGAAAGATCGTGTAAAAACTACTTCAAACTCATCTTGAGTATAGTTTTAAGGTAATTGATTACTGTACTTATATTCATATTATTCCAATGTTAAATACTTCTTGTTTTTAGAATGGTTATGGCGGATTTTGATTGTATGGTAAATAAATCGTCCTTCTTGCGGTAATATTACTCTTTAGTCTCGTAGTTCTAAACGTTCTTGAGTGGGTTTACAGATCGCAAACCAATTTTCAAAACATTTCATTTACACGAACTATAAACTCCAACCGTGCAACAAAATTGTGTTTGAGCCAAGAGTTCTCTACAATAATAACCTACATCAGAACATATTTTAGTAGAAATTCAATAGAAATTAGTAGGACGCATTTTAGTAGCTATTTTTAACAGTAAACCGACTGGCAATCGGCAATTACGCACAGATATCTTTTGCAAAAGGAACCACAACAGCACAAGTCAATTCGACTAATAAAAGATAAAGAGCCTATATGAGATCTCTTCTAGCCTAAATGTTCTATTCTCGTATTACGTATACGTATCCTCCTTGACATAAACACCTAGCCTAGACCAGGTAATGTTTCCTGTACACAGTCTGCAATGCACAGGAGTTGGTGTTGCAAGGGTCAGACCATTGCTTTATCGTACAGAACTTCCCATTGTAGGCTAGGTTCCCACCCTGTTTTATCTCCGGAGGTAACCTTCCTACAGTTACGTCATAATTTAATACTGTGTTACAGGAAGTGCTTCCTTGAACAACAGGCAGTTTATTGCTAATTTGAGTTTACAAACTAAGGTGAAATGTAAAGCCTGTATTAAAATCGTACGCAATAATTAACTTCTTTAGAACTGAAACATGAGTTGTCGATTTTGGGAAAGGAACGAGTATTGGTGATTTCAGAACGTCTGTTGTGTATGTGGTGAGGCATGCGTAGGGGTTGAGTAATACGCCTCTGTTCACATTGAGTCGGTGTGTAGGTTTGTCAATAGATGAAGGTTGGCGAATGCACAATACGATTTATTAATACTGTCTCAGTCAAAGTACTGTTCTGTACAGACTGTTTGTAAAAGGAGGAATAGTATTCTTCCTTAGAGACCTGAAGTGTGAGGAAACATATTCAAGAGGGTAGATCTAAATTCTAGAAGGTATTCTATGTACGCGTATGACATATTGAAGATTATTGGAAAGGAACCCCCATAAACAAGTTGTTAAGTAACATTAAAAAATGTTCTTGACAAAACAAACGTAAGTATTTTCTATGGCAGGATAAACAAAACTCACTTTCAATTTGGCCTATTGACTTTAAATGAAAAGACCAAATAAGACAGTTACAATGAGGGGTTTCCTTATCGGTTTTGATTAATTTAATGTTTACGTCAGTGTAATCGAAATTTGTTATGAATGGAGTTTTGTTCAAGAGATTTAAACTAGTTATTGGTGTAAGAAGTCACAACCATAAATTTATAACTTTATTTACTAACTTAAAATATTTTGAACATACCGTTCGAAGCGTGGCTGTTTGTTGAGATGTATTTCTTAACAGCATGCAATCCCTTGTAAACATATTGGTTGGCAATGCGTTTAGATCAGCAGATGTGAGGCGACCATGTTGGATTTATTCCTATAAGAACATTCTAAATGGAAATCCACAAAACTCAGCCACTTAGATATAACCACGCTTATTTGAAAGGTTATTTTATTGTTAAGTGCCATGCGTTACTCTCTTTAATATAGATTTTATTTAAATCCCCTAACCATAGTAAATTATACATAATTTAGCATGGAAACAAACACTTCAATAATATTAGGTTTATTAGTTAGAATCTTCACGAGCAATAACCACCCCACCATCGGACCTACCCACAAATTATTCATACATCTTAATAAGAGTGAACTTCAAGAATAATAAATCATGTTTTGAAAATATTTGCCATAGTAGCGTCCCAAAAGGAATCAAACCAGCAAATCCACTAAACAATAAAATGGGCTTTCAAATGAGATATCAAGCTATGACCGCTCAGTCCTGCCGACTCGTGAAGTACTTTGTACACATAAAATTGAACTTTAACAACGTGGAAAACAGCTGTAGTGTTGTGTGAGTGAGTGAGGGTGGCGTATATAACCTTTCACGCGGAGAGCACGCGGCACGCGGCTGCGCGACTATCTGACTGTGGCGCTGCGGGGAGAAAGTGGTTATTGGTAAAAGTCAAGGACGCAGACGTGTTGTGCAAAGAAGCTGTCGTTGAATATTCACAATCATTCTCGCCTCTATCCTGTAATACGGAAAATACGCTGTAAAGTATGATTGCTGTAAGCATCTTAAATTAGAAATATTATGGAATCTTGATTTTAGATACAGTAAACCCAAAATAATGTATTGTTGTGTAATACGAAAATAGTTCATGCCGCAGCAGCACTGATCGCAGTCTTAGGATGGATTGATATATTTTCAAACCCAATTCAACATTTAATAAAATAACAGTAGGCCGTTTTATTGAAGCAGAGAACTGGGGGTTTGGATACTGTTTAACGGTACTCCTTTAGGATCAGGACTGTTTGAGATGCACGTTTGTTTGATCTATTATTTTATGTGTGTTGAATGTGCTATATTTCCTAGTTTTACGTAAACAAGTTATTTCTTGTTTGTGTTTTATAAATAGTCTTTTTGTTTCAGGTCACTTTCATTTAGGCCCAGGAAGACAAACGGTAAGTCTCTATCTGTATTTTCTTCAAAACTTTTAGTTTCATTAAGTAGGAACTGTCGTAAGAAAAGCTGTTGACAACCTATAAATTATACGTTAGTATTGAGACAGGATACAACTGGTAGGAATGATCTGATAGCAAGTCCACTTAATTGAGTAAAAATCAAATTAAGGTTTTGGTTCGTAACTTTGAAACACCCTAGTTTTTAGGTTCCGGGTTTTCACACATAAACTAGTATTTTGATAGAAAGAAAGAACCTGGAAGCCAATGTGAGTAAATAATTTCATCGTTAACTTATGGCGTTCACACGCCGCTGTCGTTCAAATTGGGTTATCTGCAGCTCTCTAATGTTATCGTTAATGTTGGTGATTACATCTTCCAAGCTATGTAACGTGCGCAGAAATGGTTTTGTGATCAAAATACACTTTTATAAGTGGACCTAACATGTTCTTGATCACATCGATCTAAACGTGAGAGGTGACGCGGGCGAAGGGAATGGCGGCACCGAGAAAGTGAAGTGAACAGATTAGTTGGCTAGATGAAACGTTCATTTACATATGCGTTTTCGAACGGAGTCTTGCAAAGAGGATCGTGTGGAGAAATCAAGAGTGGTCTGTAATAGTGGGAGACAGTATTGTCCAGCAATCAGAGGTCTTGCTGTAAAAGCGTTCATGCACTTTGCAGTTGGCCTACACATGGAGGCTATTTTATCTCTGCCGTGGGGTTGCCATATCTGAACATTTCGTCAAGTCTAAACGATTAAGGGGATCGAGAAGGAACTTAAAATTTGGTTCCAGTAATAATCAATTTGAGTGTTTGATTTTGTGTGAACCAGATGTTTCAAATTGTGTTATAATTATACAGATTTAAATTACTTTGTCAATCTTTTGTTAGGTTTGTGTTTTAAAGAAAGCCAGTATGATCTTCGTTGATACTTTTAGGTTTTCAACACACGTAATGGCGCGATTTAGTTGCACTTTTCCCCTTGCGAAATAAAAATGTGTTTTGATGACCTTTCTTTCCTGTCAACGATCCTGTTGATGATCTTTACATTGCAGGGGCAGCAGCTGTTACAATGGATTTGTTTCAACATTAAATAATTATTATTATTACGTGATGAATCTATTATATCTAACTTCACTGTTTAGTTTCGACCTTGGAGGTTGCAATGCATCCAAAAGTGGTTGTCTTTATACTTAAGTTAATTTTAGTGTTTGGGTTGAATTGCTTATTGAGTTAAAGAGCAACGATTTTTAATGATGTTTACGTACATATCTTAAATCTAGTAACATTCAAACTTGCTTCTATAAAATAAAGTGTTTGTTTTTCTCCTGGAAGAGTATAGCTTAAAAACTGCAATTGAACTGTATGTTATTATTATGATTTATTAGTTAACACAGTTCTTACAATTAATTTTCTTATTCCTGCATGTACAGACCGCTATCAACATGATCTATTCAGCTTTAGTAAGGTCTGTGACGTTGAGTTGTAGACTAAACACAACACAGTGCTTGTGAGGCTACGCACCCATGAAGCCAGTAGAGTGGTTGAGATGGTTGAGATGGTTGGTGGTCGTGGTTGAGCAGTCAGTGGACTGTGACTGTGGGATACTGAATGACCGCGTAAACTGCACCTCGTGCGTGCAAGATTGCACGGAACCACCACCGCCACCATTGGTCAACACTCCTGCAGTTGTGGCCCTGGTCAACGAGCCCATAAACAACAAAACGTGCTTTTTGGAATTTTTGTGTTTCAATTTGAGCAAACGGTTCCAAAGCGGATTTTATGTCTACGACTGTGGAACAGTATTTTTGGAGTACGACAGAGTTCCACTGTCTTCCTCTGCCCCCTTACAAAGACGATAACGTTAGAACCTAAGGCAAACAACATCAACCGTAAGATGGTACAACTGTTCATTCAATAGTTCGTTAGTTGAGCGCTTAGTTTGAAAATTGTAGGAAAGCCTTTCACTGGAATTGCCATCATAAGCTCTCTACCATGGTTGAGTTTCCCAAAGACATGATTAAGTCAGAACTTTTCGAAGGCTGCCCAAAAGGTAGATTCCATTTCTTTAAAAATCGTCAATAAGTGACACCATATGTGCATACATCGCTGGAAAGCCTAACTTGTGTTTAATCCAACAGCATATTTGGATTACTAATACGTCGTGTTTTATACTCTAAACGCCAAAACTGCTCACTACATTCGAACTGTCCACCGCTCGAACTAACAGTCCTATTGATTTAAACATTAAAATGTGTTGCACCGTTGTTTTGCCTTGATCCTTGTTTTGCAAAAACGATTGTTATTTTGTCTGTAATCTAGCGTTGATTGGACTAAAGCAATTTAAAGGACGGGTTTAGTCCGTTATTCATTATTGATAGCATACTGGCGGTGGAATGTAGTGCAAAAGGGGTGAAACAGATGAGTCTTGGTTTGATAAGTGCTTCAATTTCGCCTTTGGTCCTGAATATGTTACAGTATAGTTCAAAGAGAGCTAGCTAGCTCTTTAATACGAAAATAATAAACAGTTTTTGTAGGTTTTATGTTTTAATAAACTAACTTTCTGGATAGTCCTCGCACTTTTGTTTAAACATGGGGATTTTAATGTTAGAGAGCTACCTTTCACCCTATTTAAAGTGTTCTTGTTGTTGAAAGAGTAGTACCGCTGGCTGAAGTGCATGTCAGCAAAACATTATCCTAAAGGTAGCTTTACTTGTTGAAGTGTACGCTAAATGGGTCACGAAACTCTCGCTTATGTCAGCATAATCAGTGAATACATAATGTAAATGCAAGAAGATCAGCTGTGGTGGGCTAGTCACGATTGTTATCTGCACTGTTGTGTCATCTGCAGACAGAATAACCGTGTCGCGTCTTTTTACTCTGTGGTTTGCAGACATTTAAAACGTTTTGCTCTTTGCACTGACCTCGGTCTCTAAAAACAATCACTCATTTGCACAAGCTTGAGTTCATCAGGTTTCCTCGCAGAATTGGACATATTTTAATACTTGGGCCAGTTTTAGTAGCGTCATGGTGAGTCAACCTCGAATCGACCAAAACGTGTATGCGGTCCTTAATCTTAATATAATCAAATGGCAGAAAATTTCGTAGATTTGGTTTTGTGATAGCTCTTAAATAGACGTAACCAAACTATCAACTTGATAACTCGCAATTAGCCCTTTTCAGTAGATTATTAATATTCAATCGAATTTTACAACTTTAAAAGTTGTAAAATAACATTCAAACGAATTTTAGAACCAGAATTCACGCAACCAGCGTTAGTCTTCAACTAGCGCTTTGTACCTTCAACTATGCATCTTGGATTATGGAAGATGAAAGATGGAAGATTCGAAGCAAGAGTCAAGATAAAACAACGAGACACAACTGGTTTAGCTCTTGATCTTAACAAAAGAAACTGTATCGATTACTCTGTCTTATTATCTGGTTAAAAACAAGACGAACTCCATCGACAGTTTCTTTTCTTTTTGGTTTAATCAGGAGTCTGGTCAAATCGGCAAAGTTACGTAAACCCATCATTTGACAACAGAAATAACATTAGAAGTATCACATGTTCCGTGGTTTCATGTGATCAAATAAGAATATCACATTCTACTGACATGACACAAAAGCCATGCTCAGGAGCTCAGGATACTCGTACTCAGTAAGTACTGAGCTGTATTGAACAAGTTGACTGCAGAATAGACAAGACAACGGCCGCATTCAAGGCCAAGGCTGTTGGAAACCAGTCCATAAAAGAAGACAATCTAAATTCACAAGGGAGTTCAGAAGCCAAGACGCGCATACCGGAGTCGCCTTGGGCCGCGACCAACCACGTCGTTGTGACCGAGCACCTGTATACTGCCAAGCTTACGTAAAGCAGAGTCCTCCAATCAAATCTCTCTTCGCATGCAGCAACGCAAATCAGGAATAAAATCCACTAACTATTTTTTAGAACTACAAAACTTTAAACAATCTAATAAAAGTTTTAATTGTCTGATGCCTTTCAATTGCATAGTGGCATTTATCATCAGAGACTCAACGTAACTAAAGGAAAAAATACAACAGTGGTGTAAAAATGTGCTACGCACAATAAGTTTATAAATATTAAAATAAAATTACAGAAATCTTAGTTGTTATCTAAGTAGCTATATGAGGAAAGCAGAATTTTGAAATGCACCAGGCTGTCGTTGAAACTTATTAGTGTAAGTTTAGAACTTTTTAGAACAATTGTCGATTTCGAACTTCTTTCAGTAAATTTGTTTTGAAACATTATGTCCTGATTCCAAAGAGTGCTTAACTATAGCAGATTTATATTTTTGTATTTAAAATTGTACTTGTGTTCCTTCAATCCTACTTTAATTTTTCTTTTGGTTTGTCCAATGTATTTACAGCTGCAGTCATTACAAAGTATTTCATATATTCCTGATTTTCTTCATTACGAATTTTGTCTTTATGGTTGCCGAGGATAGATTTCAAATGGTTTTATTGAAAATTGTTAGACCAATGTTAGAATGCGTTTGAAACTTTTTCTTACTTCTTTATCTAAAGGACCATAGCTACAGCTTTTCCATGACGTCTGTTTGGAGTCATTATTATTTTGAAAAAAGGGTTTATCAAGAACTTTTAATCCGTCTCTGTTTTTTCTTGTTATTTCTTAATGCGTTCTCTTTTATTGTTAGTATCAATCATTTGTATACTACACTCATTAAGTTTTGCAATTTATTTGATTTTGTTGACTTCTGTTTTGTAGTTTTCTTCTTATAAGGGAGTGTTAACTACTTTTTTCAAATTACATTTACTGCGTCGGAGCTCCTTTATCTGTCGATTTTATTTTTAACACTAAACTTTCCTGGGAACCTCGGGTGACAAATGTTCCTTCTCTTGCACGCTATTCATCAGAACTATCAACCCAATAACCTCTTCACTACTGTCACTACTATACTCTTAAGGCACCCACTTAAGGCAACAAGGCGATACTTCTTGTACTCAATCAAAATAGTTTTAAATCTGTAAGATAAATTAATGATGGGTTTGCAGCTTGATGGTTGTTTATTTGTACTTCGAGAGAGAGAGAGAAAATAAGCTTGAGCAATAACGTTTAAAGCGAGGCCCCCGCATCAAGTTATTAGCAAATGTATTATACTGTATGTTTGGTACCTAACCGTCAACTCTCAGTTCTTTTATGACTGTGAAGTTAACTGTAGTTGTTAAAGGTGCTAAAGGCATCACCTTCCAGTAGACATTTAGTGGCTACTAAACCACTTTAGCCCCTGTGATCTAAAAGACAAAAATGTCGTTTGGTATATCTGTGACTCAGACATCTGAGGCAGTGTCTAGTACTGCTTCATGAAACTTAAATTAAAAGATGCAATCATTCAAAAGTTGTCGAATTCTAAATTCTAAATTGGGAATAAATTTTCGGAACCAATAAAAATGTCAGAGACTTATTTTTACTGTATACCTTTTCTTTTCCAGCTCTTTAAGTTCATATCAAGCAATCAATATTCCTATCTTTGCTGTTTTTGTCGCTTGTTCTATGTAGTCCTATTTTCAATTAGTAGAATCTCAATAATTCGACTATTTGTAGACTGAAGGGTTGTTGACATTTCAAAATGTCTAACAATCCAGTATATATAGGGGTTTATCTCAAAGGTGTTGAAATACCACTAGATATATTTAATGAGTAGAGTACTAAAGTTAAACAAAGTCAGAAAACTCAATGTTACTGAATAGACTAACAAAACTTGCATACAACATTACTAAAGTACAAAATATTTTTTAGATATGTCTTTTTCTTTAATCTTTGTGTTATTAACGAGTCACTATGGGGTGTGTCGAACCGAACTATCAAGTTTCTACTGAAGACTGAATTATCTACGAGTGCTTTAACCGTCGTCTATGATTCCTCTTCTGTTGTGGGCTTCTTTATTGTTTCGCTTCGGAGTTTTCAGTGGTCTGCAGACCGTTCGGCAAGTTTCCTGTGGCATAAGGTCGGTAATTTCCTTACTCCCTTAAGGAACTTCGTCCTTTTTAGACAGTTTGGATAAGCCTGTCTTACTAAGACAGAGGCTAATCATGATATCAGAGATGTTGGTATGTGTTTGGTACTTGTAGAATTTTTATTAGTGGATGACGCCAAGCCTGAATTGCAATATCCAAGAGAATGTAATGCAGCAAGTAAGATATGATATGGAGGGAGGTGTTACGCTGATCTGATCTGTCAAGTCAAGTGGGTCACCGACATGACCTTCAGAGGCCACGCCCTCCAGGCTCCAGCACCAGTCCTGCCAGACCACTCCACTACCCGAGGAGTTTTCATTTCATCAACACAAGAATATCGCAACAGTGTCTTGCAATTAACTGCGATAGTTCGGTGGCATGCGACTCACGTCAGAACCTCCTTAATTCATTACCATCCTTGCCTCGGCAGCAAGTAAACGGATGTTACATTACTTAGAACTTGGAATGACTGGCTTGCAGATGCAACCACTTTCTACCTGCCACTGAAAGTGACACCAACGCTTAATACACATAGTTGCGTTTAATTAGTTAATCTCTATAGTAGGTTGGATCAACTGCACTTTCTAGGCTCGTGGAGGACAAAATATACGATATAAATGCTTGCAATATAAAATTAGTCAGCCGAAGAAGGTAAGAAATAGTGCACTGAAGAAATCACTCTCGATTAACTAATATCAACACAGTTTCAAATAATAACGAAGGAACTGTAAGTGTGTTGAAAACTTGCCTTGGTCTTTGATTTAATATTTATCAGTATTGTTCTCCATAATGCACTCTGTTGCGTCATTGATTTTGTCACGGTTCTTATGGGGAGGGCTCTTACACCCCGGTTCATCGGCAACCCTACACCTCAAGTACCATGTTGCAAGATTGGTAACTTTGACGAGAGAACTGGGGAATAAAAACACCAACTTCCCAACCTTTCCTTAATTAACTAACATACGCAAAATCTTTAAAATATTTAAAACCTTCGTCTGGTTTGAATTGGTTTAAAGTTTAGTCTTGGTCTCTTGTAGTTGGTCAAGACCACTATTCCGAAAAGCTAAATACAATACTTTCCGTTTCTCATTAGTTCAACTAAGCTTTGTGTGGATTGTTCTCTGCCAAGTCTGACTGCATGTTAATTTACTGTAAAATAAAATAACTATACAAACTTGTTTCATTTTTAGTTTTACGTTTGTTATATTTTCTTTCCATAATCGCCTCGTTTGTATATGGTTTTTGTTTGTATATTCAGAGCGGTGCGCGCCACTTTGAACCTTTTTTAGGTATTACTGTAACATTGCGTGCAAATTGTTTAATACTCATATGTTAATCTTTCACTTGGTCACAGTTTGAGGTTTGGTGGGCGAACTGAAGTGCATAGCTGCTACATATGGTGAACCCAGTGTCAAGTGCAGTGGTGGCGGTGTTGGAAGGTTTCCTGTAGGCGGCGCCCAGACCTCACGATGGAAAGTGATTTCAAGTGATCAAGGTTAACGGAGAGAGCGAGCTGGTTGAACAACCAGCTCGCCTGGGCTCAGCTCAAGTATATTGTCTTCCAAGGTCGTTCTGCCAGTGCTGATCTTATCTACTTCATCATTCACCTTATCACCATCCACTATTTCCTGGACATTTCTATAACGAAATCTGTTCGATAAATGTCTTTCGAAAAGTAGCCTGCACGTGCTTTTTCATGATATACATATGCCATCATACGTGTTTATGTACTTATGGAAACGGTTTTAACCATTGCACAAGTTGAAATCAAGATCAATTGGAAAACTTAGTTAGCCCTCGAATAATATAACAGCTAAATGCAGCAGACGACTCAACTACAGTAACGCCCTTGTGAGGCAATTTAGATGGCTGTAAAGACAAAGCGACATTATTCCAAATCCTGATGCCTCTGGTGCAAGTGAGTTTTCTACAGTATGTGTTTACTTTTCAATATACTTTGTTGTAACCATGTTGTCACTCTCTATCAATTACACGGTTCGTCACCTGATATACCGCTACGTACTTCAGACAGTGACCTTCACGAAGACCATTCCTCTGTACTGTGTCTAACCGCCAAACATCCGGTCTGCCACGTGGTTGCTGCCACTCCCCTCCACCTCTCTTCTCACTTCACTTTCAATTTCTTTCCGGATCAGGTGACTTGAGTAACATTATATCCTCTTGTATCATAAAGACTAGAAATGGTTCCGGTCCGAGGAAATTGAATAACAAATGGACCCGTTTGACATAAGACCGATGAAATTGGTGCTCTGCCACCGAACAATTCCAATCGTATCTTGGGATTGGGATCCACTTGGGCCTAGAGGTGATTGACCGAATCAAGAGTTGATTTAAGTCACGAGTGATTCGGTTCCGCAGCATTTGATTGATTCACTTGAGTGTTGACACCTGTTTTGGATAAAGATTTATACTGTAAAAGGTCTTTGTTGAATTTTTGCTCGATGCCCAAGATTTATTTAGAACCAAATCATCTAACTGCCTCCAAAGTATCATCCAATACGACTCCAACAGATTTTGCAACCACCTTTAAATCGGCTTTTTGCCTTTTCTTCTGTTATGTAGCTTAATATTTCTTAGCTCAATACTTAAACCAAATATAAGTAGAGTCCATATCATGATATACGTATTAAATTTAAACCGTACGCATAATAGACACAAAACAAACTAATTGAAATGTCATTTTAAAACATGTTTTATCCTCAATTAGTTTAACGTGACCGCAACTATATAATATCCTTTTAGGCGTCCTTTTAGGGTTAAGCTAAAAACTGGAATAAAATAAATCCAAAGAACTCATGGAAGCCTATCTGCCCATCCACTTCACTGTAGGACCTACCCCATGATCTAAATGAAAGGGTAGACAAAGGAACGACAGCCTCCACGCTTATGCACCTTAAAATGCCCTGCAAAAGCTCCAAAAGTAATTGGTGTATCAATTCAAGTAATAGTCATAGTCATTTATTTTCATCATATACATCAATTTACATTGATTGTGATTTTGTCAAGTTACAATACTTAAATTAAATATTTTGCATACAAACATTAAAAGATAAAACATACAATTTTGTAGGATCTTAACAAAGCAACTAAAGTTAAATATATGTCAAAATACATATTGTGTAAGCAAGCAAGAATAAAATAAAAAAGAGTTTCGCAAACCCTGAGCTCTTTTATGTGGACTATCCCGATGACCAAGTAAGGTACTCCGGAACACTATAAAAGCAGTGATCAAGAAGAAAATTGAAGATACTTTGTTTGAAAGATTTAGGAGAGGTCTCGTTTTTCAGGTGGTTTGGTAGTTTATTAAAAAGATTTGTGCAAGAGTACCAAGGTGTTTTTTCGAAAAAGGTTGTGCGATGACCAGGATATTGCAGAAGAGCGGAGTTTCGAGTAAAATGTTGATGTGTGTGGTTTCTACCGTAAAACTTTTCTGGGTGTGTATAGACAAAGAGAAGGCACTTAAAAATATACAGGCAAGGGAGGGGGAGTATTTCTAACTGCTTGAAAAGAGCTCTACAGGGCTTCCTAAATGGTGATTTCGTCATGAGTCTTATGATGTTCTTTTGCATTTGAAAGACTTTATAAGCATCAGATGAGTTTCCCAAAAAATTATACCATACGAGATATGTGACTGAAAGTAAGCAAAATAAACCTCACGTAAGGTATGGAAACCAACTACGTGAGAAAGTGTCATCATAGCATAGAAAGCCCTACTGAGCTTTGGAAGTAATTTGTTTATGTGGGGTTGCCAAGTTAGACTTGAGTCGATCTCTACACCAAGGAATCTTAAAGAAGGCACAAGGTTAAGGTTATCTGGCAGATAAGAAGAATCGCTCTGAGGTGACAGGCAGTGATTTAAGTGGAAATGCATTACTTGAGTCTTATTGGGATTTAGTTTGAGTCCATTAGCTGAAAGCCAATTATCAAGGAGATGAAACTGTTCGACCAGAAGATTTGCAGTTGATACTTTGTTTTGATCTGATATTATAACTGATGTATCGTCAACTGATGTAATATGTTTGGTTTTATATTGTTTGATGATTCACTAACAAGGGTTACTTGGAAAATATTTATCATAAACAACATAGTACCCTTTTTTAAAAAGATTGATTTATTGTGACCGGTATCGACTTACGTCATCTTCGGGCAAACAAGTACTTACGTGAAATAAGTTTATATATACATTTTTAGTTTTATACATAGATGCAATCAAGAGTGTATCGTGAATGTATGGACATCCTATTCAACGCTCACCAGGGCCATGTTAAAATTAAATCATTCAACAACTTTATTAGAACTAGAAGTTGGGGTTTTATGGCAAATATAGGCTACTCGAAGAACCATTATGATCACGTAAACAATGTACAGGGCTCACTTTATTGGTATCCTAAAAATAACTGTAATAAGAAATTGCGTAGAAAATATAAACTTAATCCAATTTATTTCTTTTCTTTGATAAATTAAAACAATGTAGAACACTAAATATTAGCTGTGCGTAAAAGAAAGACCGTGATTTCAAACCGTCACACTCTGCATTCCCAAACATGGCTGATGCCTTTCTTCAGATAAATGTTCTGCCCTGTTTAACTCTGCATTGAGGCAGTGTGAATCATCGTGATTGTGCGATTGTCAAGGCAGGATGTTTCTCAACACTAGATGACATTGAAGAACTCCACGCACTGGTCGCCTCTTACTGCTGTGTTCTCTTTAACATTGCTGCGTTTCGCTGCAACATCGCAATAATATCATTGAGTATACATTATAGAAGACCGATTCATCTAAGAGTCTTGTTCACTGAGTTTTGTCCGCACTGTTGAAGATTCACACTTAGAAGCTGTTGAAGATTTGACGGCTGGTGAGAAAGATGTTCTATTTAAATGAGAAGCTAAAAAAAATCAAACATAGCCGACGCGTTAACACAAGCGCTACCGTGAACCCTACTGAATTTTATCACACTGAAGTCGGCACAGCTTTATCACGTGTGGTTGCGGTGTAATCCTTCTCTGTTGCGAATCTTCTTCTTTTCGTGATTTTAGTAATTAAATGTACCTGCCTGTGCTGAGTGAGTAGTGAGTAGGTTCTGCTGTGTACCTTGATACTACGCTGCCAGTATCAGTACCGGTACGTGTGTTGTCGTGGCCCCAAGGTCCGCACTTTCCCGTCCCCCCTGTAATTACAAATCCTCAGGGGCAAATAATAACTATTAACTTCCTTTCTTCTCGTGATTTTTTGGAACTTTCGTTAATTAGTTGACTTCTACGTTTCTCCGTTTTATCAACGCCGTAAATGCTCATGTATGACGCAGTCGTTCGTCTAGTCGAGATGATAGTAGAAGCCATCGTCGAGAAACTACACTCAGACTTATCAAAGGCCTTTGACTGTGTCGATCATGTCACCTTGATTCACTCGAATATTACGGGATACGAGGAGTGCCATCAAGTGGCAACGTACACAATTCGTATTTCTGACGTTAGATCGGGGAGGAGGGGCTGTACCTGGGGTCCCACAAGATACTCAGCCCTCTTCTCTTTCTGATTTATGTCAACGACGTTGGTTCATCGGTACAGAACGGGCAGCTTGTCCAGTACGCAGATGACTCTCTGTTTCAAAGCATCTACAAACCAACAATTGGAAATAGTTTCATTTCTTGAGCTCAATAGTTTAATTCAGCATTTCAACGAGCTCAATCTGAAAACAAATGCAACAAAATGTCTGCGACAGACGGTTCAGATAGCAGTACAACAGTCATGGTGGGCGATACTGAGATCGAAGAGGTATTCAACGAAATTCCTTGGGATATACCTCGACCGAGGTTTGACCTGGGAGTATCATATAGACAGTGTCTGTTCAAAATTAGCCTCAGGAATCTTACTGATGACGGCGTATTACGGTGTAATCTACCCACACCTCTCCTACGGATTGGCTTTGTGGGGTGGATGCTCAAAATCAAGTTTTGCCAGTCTTCAGAACCATTGCAAAATTGCAATGGAGAGAGTCGTGTAGGCCAGCTTTCCAAAATTTGAAATTGTTGACACTACCTTGCCTCTATATTTTAGAAACATGTCTTTTTTCAAGTCTAAATGCGGTCTCGTAAGAGGAAGTGACATTCACTCTTATGAAACTAGAGGCAGCGAAAACTACCGAACTAGACACAGAACGGCAGTTCATGAGCGTTTACCTTCTCAGGTAGGAGTTCAGCTCGTCAACAGGGATCAAAAGTGCCCATGAGCTTAAGGTTTTAAAACTCGCCTGAAAAAGTTTTGGCCGTTTTACAATACAGACGAGTTTATGTGGGAAAACGTAACACACAAACTGACTTAGAGTTACAATTCGAATGAATGAGAGAGAGTGAATGTCAAAATGTATGTCTGACTGGGAATGTTAGAATGCGTGGAAAATTTTAGCTTTTCAAAATTAAGTGACGTTTGCATAACATGTTAACATGAACGCAATAAACCATTTATTTATTTATTTATTTTGTGATCGACCTTACAAGTAAATTACCGCATCACAACGTACGATTAGTTATTTGATTTCTTGACGGTCGGAGAAAGCGTGGACTGGCGTGATAATCTAAAGGTAATAATACTGTTGTTTCTTACAAATAAAACGCGTATTTTACAGATCATTAACAAGTAAATTGTAGGTAGAATTATACGACTACTAGCTGCCCTACCCGCGCTTCGCTACGGAGCAAGAACTGAGTATAGTGATAAAAACTGTTATTTTTAAATATTCTGAAACCAAAAATTTTGTCCAAGCATTCGGACAATTTTATTGCAAACCAGCCCAAAATTTCGGGACTTAATAAAAAATAATTTCTTCTTCATATCTGATCTAGAAATAACCTAACTGCCTTAAGACTTGTTCCCGATATTTATTTCTTATGGGTATTTTTCTCGTACTTTAACCCCCTTAAAACACCCATGAAAATTAAAATTTTCCCAAATACTTTCTTAGACAAATTGTCAAGACAATCCGCAAGTAGTTTGGGCTGTGGGCTGATGATTGAGTCAGATGAGTCAGTAAGTGGTATTTGGCTTTTATATGTATGTATATATCTTAGACCATATTTGTTTAGTTCGGTTAGCAATGCGTTGTCAGTAAAACTGTGACGTTTAGTAGGAAATGGTGTGTTATAATATGGAGAAAGTCCTAAACTCACCGCTGGCTCGAGTTTCATTCAAATTGCTGTCTTCAGTTCTTTATCCAGAATTTCACCAAATACACGCGAAATCTGGGCAAAACCAGTATCGTCGGTGTAGCATATACACAGACAATGTTTGACCGAAGTATGGAGTGGAACAGTTCGAATGAACAAAAGAGAGAGAGAGAGAATATAAAAACTGTATGTCCTAATGATATTCCGAGCTAGATGGAAGTAAGAATGGGAAATTTACGTTCTGACGAACACGATAATAGTTTGTGATCTTGCTGTAAACATTGTATTTATTTAAAGGTTGCACCTGAACCTCGCCTAGCAATAAACTGTTGTAATTGTATCTTCAGGCCTACACTTGTTCTCGCCATCATTTCGTTGATCTGATACCAACATTGATAACAATGTATCATCCGCCGTTGATAAAAGTTACTCATTTGTAAACATTCACTAATGCAACTTTTAATAAGTTACATCAGATAAAAATGGAATCATTATGAACATATTATGATGGAAACTTCTTGAAAGCCAACTGCATCTATACTACAAACAAAAATCAACTTATGAGGGAAAGGAGTCAATTGCCAACAACACAACATGTTATACATGAGGGTTTCCAGGCTTCGTGGTAAGGTGTTTAGAAATGAAAACAATTGGCCAATATTAATTAGTCCGCTACAGCTGACGACGCGGAAAGAGGAAAAACACGCGCAGCTGAGTGTACATAGATTGGGAGGAAGGTTACAACAGTTGTAGTCGCACTTGCAACATTGTGGGTTCATTAACTGGTGGAAACACTTGACAAACCTGGTTACCTTGCCTTTCCTTGTCTGTTACCATACTCTTGTACCGACAGCTACTGGTCATGGATCGGTTGTATAAAGCACTGAGTACAGAGGACGCAAACATTAAACAGGTTTCAAAATTTGGCAAAGTTAGAGACTTGATTGACTCTTTCACTGTCATCATCTGAAGCCTTTTGTTTACTAAGTCGTCGAAATGAAGTTAAACGACAAATCGTATGTGTAGTATTTAGGCAATACCTACGACGAATTGTGTGGGCGATTTTGATACAGAAAATGTTTGGTCATTTTATTTTAGTATCACTCCTATGAGTGAACTTACTCTGAGGCGTATAGAGATAAGCTCACAGTAGAGTTAATGTTAAATTGAGCATACGAGTAGTTATGATAAAATGTTAAGATGCTTGTTTCAACTAGTTCAACAGTTTGTAGATTAGATAAAATACTGCTTGCGTACTTCAAATTAGTCGTCTCCTACATTATTTTTAAATAATTAGTTGTGGCTCTGCTCACAGTCGGAAATACTCCTCATAAAAATAGGGGTTGTCGTGTGTTACCTAAGTGTGCCTGCAAGCGACTCAGGGGCTTGTTTTCAAATAATGTTGAGTTTTTAATAAAATTCCCTCAGTAAATTTACTACTAAAATTAAGTATTCAGTAAATTTACTACTAAAAACAAGATTTGAGGGTTAAGGAGTCTGGCATAATGAGTTGTCATGTATTTCTAGTTCTTTAGCTTCTTCATCGGTCTGTAATTCTTGCGTTATTTAGTTTTGTTCTTATCAATTGATAAGATTAAGTATCAAAACGTGATACATTTTCGAGTTTATTATTTACATGTGACATAACTTGATTACATACCAGATATCCTCAACGAGCAAGTGTCTCAATATTTTTGGCTCTACGTATTTCCTACTTGGACTAACTGTCTAGCGAAGCGTTCCGTCCTTCTCGCAACAACGAAGCAGATCTCCGGATCCCTGTCTCAACTAGAGCTGTTCATATCTTACTAAATCTGGAGTCTACGAGCAAAATATTTGCAAAATTCGTTCCATTGCGACAGTCACCCTACGTGTTTCTGTACTTTTCACCTTGACGCACACGACAGACAAGTTGAGCTCCTAAAGAGAGATCCTGAAATTAAGTTCTAGCTCTCTTAAGAGTCCCATGAATAGTAGCAATTTTCTTCTCAAACACTTAACGCCGTTTTTAGACGTAGTTGACTTCTATTACAGTCACTCTGTACGTGTATATTCAGCCTAAAAGTCCCTTTCACTAGTGTTGTCATTGTATTGTGCACCTCAATCCACGAGTCTGCACCGCACTGAGTGCTGCTGCCAAGGGTTACGCAAGGTGCGAGGACTGGTCGAGTGGCTTATGGGAAACTGGCGACACAAACAAGCCAAGAATGTCACCCGACTGCCTCGCCCCTCACATTTCACTATCTCCCGAACCTATTAGAAATTGTACATTCTAGAAGTTATAGTGAAATGTGGCAGATTAACTTGAAATTTGAAAGCGCCAAGCAGGAATCTTCTCGCATTCAAACGAACCTCCCAAAAGTTTGGCGAAAGTATGGAACGCCACTTAATGCCTATGTATAAACATCAATAATGCATTGTCCATTTTTACCTAAGCATGGTAGCTGTCTTGAACCCTTGATAGCTTATTACTATATTAGGCGTTGTGAGGGGAGAGCAACCTGCTCACCCTTAGTCTGCGCCTTTTGTACCTTCGTCTTTTAGTTCTTGTAGCAGCCACAACAGACGTCTGTTCTTCAAACTTCATTGAACAATATGTAACCTTATTTGACACAAAAGGATCCTGATGGTCCAGATGATGCAGTTGGGGTGTAGCCACGGTTTTAATGGGGAACCATAAAAATTTGCATTGGTTCCATGCTTTAATTCTTTAAAATCAAATGCTCGTGTAAAAGATGTAGGTATGTTTACCTCCTACAGCAATTTTTGTGTATTTCAATGTTTACAAAAGCTAGTTGCAAAACTGTATCAAGGATCAGTAAAGGTAATTTAATGACCAAGTAACTGAACCCAGACCTGGTTAGATTGTCACATTCCATGGTGGCTCCTAAAATTCATACATCACCAATACTGTCGGCAAAATATATTTGATCGATTGCTACAAATTATTTACCTGTCATTTCATCTGCTTTAAGCTGACCTCTAACAAAGTAAATAATTTAATTGCATTCATTTAAGAAACTTCCGATGAACAATCTGTCACATAAGAGTTACAGCATAAGCGCGAGCTAGGCCCACTGGAACATTATGTAAATACTGTCCAGGAATGTAACTACATAAATGTCAGCTGCTTTCTCGTGATAAGCGCTCATCCCGCATCTTCCTGGACTTCCACTTTCCCCTGACCTTGGCCTACAGTTCCACATCTTTTAAAACCCAAGATTTTGTAATCTATTGCGTGAGTCTGTGGGTTGTTCCAGTGTGGAGTGCTTATCTTATGATATCATGGTAGCCGGACTGAACGGAGTAACCGTGTAATTTCATGCAATGACCATGAAATGAAATGTAACATATCTCTAATTAATTTAGAGTTACTTGTTTTTTAAATCTAGAAATGGAATCCCCGTTTCAAGAATGCGTCTTTAGTTACAACGCCCATGCTGTTTGTAAATGTAAAGCTCATTAGTAACTAAAATTACCTTTGAAACTCCTCCATTAATTAAGATTGCTAACCAGCTAGTTTTTACAATGGATACATAATTATTATTATTATTCAAACGTGGCTTAAATCAATCATTGAGATAAGTTAGTTTTAAAAGGTTCAAAGTGCAAAATATTCAATATGTAAACTCCCAGGTGTGTCTCTGTTCTATGAAGGACTTCAACAGACCAATTTCTCTGTATCAAAAAGATATTGAAGCACAGGTGATGCATATTGTTTGGGATAGAACATTTTCTGTTGAAACCACTCAGTCAAGGTGGACACGAGTGTATCCCAGCAGGTTGGAATTTGAATCTTGTTTGGTGAACCCTGTCCATTAGGAGAGTAACCAGTAAACACTCATTCCGTCCAGAGTGGTACTGTTTGCGTTGCGAAACAAAACGGCGCCTAAACAGGGACTTTTACTAAATCTCAACTACATCTATAAAATAAAAAACAACTTAGTCACATTTAAAAATGTATACCTGCCTTACTCTTTCACAAAAATTCAAAATTAGACACGCAGATACGAAGGACAACGCAGAGCTGGTCGCTCAAAATGTTTCAAGTACTGGACACAAATCTGTTAGAGTGGAACATACTGATTGCAATTTCTGTTTTGGATCAAAACATATTGATTGCAGTATACCTACATCCTGCGACGTTAGGCGTGTGTTTGAAAATTAGATATGAAAACTTCAATTCTTGCTAGAATAATACAACTATTTCCTTAAAGAACCTCTATCCTGACGTTGTTGTGTTGATGTGTTGCAGACCCGAGATGGCGAGGACAGTGTGGGTGAGGACGTTGCTGCTCTATTGCACGTGTGTGGTGGCCTTGCCCACACCTAAGGAAGTAGAGCTCATCACCGAGCCCAGGCCCGGTGAAGAGTTCGTCAGCATCCACGGCGGCTCCTCCTCCACCGACGCCACCAAGAGTCCTGCAGCGGATGGTGAGTTAGCTGCATATTCTTCTAACCATAGTGAACTAATAATGCATGCATCTATTTTGAAAGTAATAATTTGTTTAGACTTTACCATAAAAGGTTTCAATTTTATAAGAATGGTACGTCATTGACAGTTCATAACATTTTGAGAGCCATCACCATAAAAAGTAGAATCATCTATTGTGACTCTGTTAATGGATGTAAAACATAATCTTTGGCCTGTTTATGAAGACCAGTTATATTTAAAGAATTCAGGGCATGCAACGCTTTGACAACCGAAAAGTAGATATTGATCGGAAAGGCAGCGGAGATGCAAACTTTCCTCTTTACGCTGCTGCTTTAGTTCCAGTTTTATACTTAATTCGTGATTCATTATCACACTGCTCAAAATATTTTCCGTGCTATTTATTTTGTCTCAAAACAAATTCTAACTGGCCCACTACATTCGTTCAAAATATTTTCCGTGCTTTTTTTTCTCAAAACAAACTCTAACTGGCCCAATACATTCGTTGTGTTTTGCATCCAGTGTTTTGCTCGTTGTGTAAGCAATAAACTAGAGACAACAAGATTGGCAGAGATATCCTCCTTATGCGTATGAATGTTATTGAATAATGCAAATTAAATGTAGCTGAAATAGTCAGCTAGCAGTTCCATGTAGTAGGATGCCTGCTGGTACTTTACAATTCCGACATTAGCGGTACATTTGTTGTAGACTTCGCGACGGCACACAAGGTCGGATACACACCAACAGGACTGAGGCCACGGTCTGACGATGAAGAGGAGGAAGACAACGAAGAGGACTTGTCCAGCGTCATCACTCACAAAGCACGAGACGCCCGCCATTCCATCTCTCAAGGTACAATAACTGAGACACGTGTAACTTTAAAGCTAAATAACAAGGGAAAATTACAAGTGATTGAGAATATGTTGGTTAGTAATATAAAATATTCTGTAACTCGCAAGATTTGATTCGAACAGGACCCTGGAACCTTCTTTTGCTGGAAGGTATCCTATCCCCTGTTAGACCCCCAAATACAGCCATGGCTACGCCATATATTTTGACTTAACTTACCGCATAAAAACATAAGTTTTGCATAATGATTCAACAATAATTTTAAATTTGACCCTTTTACAGACATTTAATAATGAGCTCAGCATGAGCTCACGAGTAGTCCGTAAATAGCATCACCCATTTGCAGCTAGAACATAGACCAGGTGTCCGATAACTTACCCCCTTCAATAACAACTTTTGAACTGCTAGAAATGTCGAAACGTATTTTTGCAAGGGGTTTTTGGGAGATCTCCACCGTTCAAAAGTGAATATTGGAGCTTATTGGAAGTTCAGTGCACTGTAAATCTGTTAAACTCTAAAGTTCTGACTGTCCAGTGAGCTGACAGATCCTGGATCCAGAAGTTACGAGAGACAGCAGCACGATACATAATGACCGGTCCAATGCTACCGTACTTGTCCACTTCCACTGGTACCGGTACTTGATGGCCGATGCCTCTCTACAAACGTGACATTGCGTTTCCAGGAAACAACTCAGCACAGCTGTTCAGTGTTCTGTCATTGTTACATCTTGCAACATCAAACGTTACAGAATTCTCAATTATCATCACTGCCAAATAAACCAAACTTCCTGATGGAGACAATAAATTGTTCTTCACACCACAAGACACACAGTCTGGGTGCCGGGTTGTTGTTCTCGGATACGCTGAAGCCGTTAGTAACTTAGTAATCAGTCAAACACCTTCTCTCTAAGCCTGTGTATTTGCAAGGAGCTTCATTTACCTCTAGTGATGGTGCAGTTACAAAATGTACAAATTGTTTGCTAAATATAACAGCCTACAAAGTAGGATATTATGTCATATACATTATATTTGATCCTAAACGAATTGCACTTGTTTCTTGGTGAAAACAAACTTACTAAGATTTGTTGTCCTCAGTTTTGAAGTTAATTCAGTTCTATACTCAGGCCATACAGTTTTTATCACACATGCATATTAGATAGTGGATTGTGTAAAACACCTTTTCACAATTGTAACTTTGATTTCCCTCCCAACACTGAAGCTTGTAGGTAGGTGCAGGATCTGCACCCTTGTTTCACAATGGAAAAATGCCCAATTTCGAATCTTCTTATCAGTTTTTGAAACAGTACAATTTCATTCTTAATTCGCTATATCCTCAGTAATGAAGCACAGCGCTTATTTCCAAATTCTAAGACCTTTTGACGTTTATGATATTGTTAGTTTATAAACTAACTGTTTAACAATATTAATAGTTAAAAGTTTCTTTAGGTTAGGTTAACTATAATTATCGTGAGTTATAATTAATTATAAGAATCATAGTTTAAAATTGTGACACTGGTTTTTTACCGTTTGGCTGTAAATATGTAAACACGAATGAATAAGTTTACAACATGTTGTGTTTTTGTTCAGATGAGCCCAAAGTACAAGTTACAGACGAGGGCAGGCTTGGGGACATTCATGAAACTCGCAAGGCAGACATTGAAGAAAAGAAAATCATGGTCAGTAGAAAAGAAAAGTTAAAGGTTCTTTTAAAATGCGATAGAAATAGGACATTATCTACTATGCCTCAAACTAATGCTTAAGATAACGAAGTTATTTTCACTCAGTAATCAGTGTATTCTACACTATTTTCATTGGAATCCTGATTCAGCGGTAAAAAGTTTATATGCCGTAATGTTTTAACTTTAAGTTATGCACAAATGTAGGTGTAAGCTCTCGTGTCTATACCAAGGAGGATTAGTAGACATCCAGGATTTTATACCTGCTCTGTGTGTCTATACATAAAATATTTTAGTTTTTTAATGTCGTCATTTATTTTTCAATATTGCAAGCGAACCAATATACATATACTCGTATAGTATATATATATATTCTTTAAATATAGAACATCCCTGACCCTGTATAACTTTAAATTGGTTATTGTGTTGTTGTAACTTAAGTGTACAATTGGCATTGGTATTTAACAATAACAAATTTATTTATCTGTAAACCTGATCTGAATCACAAATTATATTTGACACCCTTGATGAAATAGAATAATTTGTACACAAATTTATAGTTAAAAATATAATCATTGACGGCACCCTCAAGCAATAGTTACCTAATTTGGGTCTATGATTTTGATTTAGGCTAGAAAAATTGATGTGAACTCAAAAAAGATTGAGCGAGAGAAGAAAGAAGACGAGGTGCTGTTGAAAGAGAAGGAGTTCTTGAGCAGGACCAAGGAAGGTTTGAAGAAGGCTCAGGTCGATGTGGAGGGCAACTCCGGGGTCAGAGCCACGCCGGTACACGAGGACGTGGACGACATCGCAGTGCCACCACAGAAGTACATTACGTAAGCAGAGGCTCAATATGTGCTGGTGTCACAGTTAACATTTTAAATTTGTATTTTTTGGATTATTGCTTCAAAAGCAAAAGTCTGATTATTATTATTATACTCCAGTTTACAAAGACGTTTGTAGAACGTCAGAATGAAATACTTTGTGTAGAAGGCATTAGCTTTGTTGTAACCAATTGTAGGAGTTAGGATTTCTATTAATCCAAAAATATAAATTTATTATTTTCCTTTAAATTATCCTTTTTGCTTGGACTTGGAAAAATACCAAATCGTTTTAAATGCAAGACTTTTCACAGCAAATCTTATAGAATTACCTGGTCTAAGTAAAATTGTTCAACTCCAACTGCTGAGTCACATTACACAAATTTGTCTTGAATTTTGCTCTAGACTGCCCAGAAACTCCAACGCACCTACAACCTATTCCCCCAAGTCTCACTACGATGTGATTACCGTGAACAAGCCTGGAGACAGGAAGCAAGTTACGGACGAAGGCACCTTTGACTTTGTAGACTCGCCCTTGGGCGACAAGCAACTAGAGGGAGCAGGGTCTTCTACCGCATCTCGGGTGAATGTGAAGAAGGGCCCCAACGGTCAGGACTATGAGTACGAGTATGTGTATTATTACTACGATGAGGATGATGAGTTGGTGGGACCAGCTAAGCCAGGCCCTGCTACTGCCCGGGCCCCCGCCACCACCTCCACCACCACAGAGCACACAGAGGCCCCGGTGCGCAGTCGCAGACCTCACCCCGCACCCGTGTCCGAGCCTGATGACGAACAAGAGCAGGAGGTCAGCAGAAACAGTGGCAGAAACAGGTGAGTGGTCCAACAGAGCTCATCCTATAAGCTATGAACCCATTTTCACCCCCCCCTCCCCCCTCCCCAAAGAGCATTTTCACGTACATTCATTACATTTTGCCATTTGACTCAAAAGGAATTGGGGAGCTCAAAACTGCAATAGTTTTGTTCTACGACGTTTCATTCAAGGTTTAGATTGGAAATTCACCTAAAGCAAAGCCAAACGCAAGCTTAGCCAGCAACTTAAGCATCTAACTTGTAACAAAAACTGCAGAAGTCAAAAAAACCTCAGACTACGGAACAATCTAAATCCCAGCTTAAAACTTGTTGTACCAATGAAAATTTTGGTAAACACTAATAAAATCCAATGTTTGTGTGTGTCCCAGGTATACAACAATAGAACGCAACAGAGCAACTCTGGATATTGAAGGCACCACTCCAGAACCTGGAAGCAATGAGATCCTGCCTCAGACCACTCGAGGGGGCAACAGGTCAGTAGTATACTCGTACAGTTCGTCAGGTTTAGCATGGCCGGTGAGAATGAGATGGGCTATAGGGCCATGTGTTCAACAGGACTATATGGGTGACAGGGTGAGGGTACCACAAATGCATGGATTAAAATTATAATGAATAATTTATTATAGTAATATAGTAACAAACAATCAAACATTTTATTAAAACTGTAACTAAAATGTTATCAAATAAAAGCAATGTTGTTCAATAGAAGAGATATTCTTCTTGAGGACTATGTTTGCTCTGCTATCTCTGCCTGTTGGTTTAGCAATGACTGGCAATCTAGTGTGCAATCTGAATCATCTTTTAGGTGCTGTAATTATGTAATTTCTGTAGTAACCCTTCTATGCAAGTTGGTATAGCATGAGACTGACAAGTTAACTATGAATTTTGCTGTTGATAAACAAGTAGAAATGACATTACAGTAACTGTGTGTTAGGTTCAGAGGGCGAACAGTGCAGGCCACTCCAGAGCCAGTAGAGCAGGACCTAGCAGAGGAGAGACTACCGGCCAACACAAGGTTCCCTCCGAGGTCTCGGTCAAACCACAACTCCAGCCCCGTCACCACATTGGCCACGCCCACCGACACCCCCATCACACGCATCAGAGGTACAGACCAGTTTACTCTTAACCATAGTTCCTGTCTGAGGTGAAATTGAACTTAATAGCTAACCTATTTGAATTTTGGTTTTATTCAAGTTTTAACAGTATAACTAGCGTTTGGCTTGGAGCTAGACTTTAGTCTGGTGGTGGTTATTTTTACGGTCAAGATCAGTTTTGAGGAGAATTCGAATTTTCTTTTACTTTGATAAACAGTGATGGTAATATTAAAAAATTAAAACCAACATAGTTTTATATTCATATTTTATCTTTTACATTGTTATATCAAAATTACAATAATTTGTTTCTCATGAAATTCTAGATTGTACTGTGTTTGTACTACTTGGAATTTATTTAAAAGTCAAACCTATTAAACTTTCTTTTAAATTATTATACTCTTACTTTCAAAAATATGGAAGCTTTAATTGCTATATGATTATAACCGATTTGGTAAAATAACAATTACTAAGAGGGGCTTTAGTTAAGCTCCTAATTTAAGTTCTGTAATTTGAAAAACCAATCATCACAATAGCTGTTACATCATCATGTTACATTAAAATTGCATTTGAATTTTGTGTAATAGCTCAGGGTACAGTACAACCGGCAGAATTGATGTGTTTATGAGTAAATTATAATATTAGTCTTGTTTAAGGACTACAAAGTCCTCTCTACCACTCAACCTCGACCTTTACCTAGCGTCACCTAAGTCACATTACAAATGTAAGTGGTGACATCGAATGATGAAAATAATAGTCCCTGCTACCAAGTAAAATAATAATTATTAACTAATTAAATCCTACTTTGGCCTTGTTCTTAAAACCTTGCTCTGAAGTAATGAAGTCTCGTCATATTCTTTTTATAACCCATTCTCAATTACTATACATAATTACTCTGTATAATTATGTCTAAGTGGTATTCTATTATTGTGTTTGAATAGCTGGCAGTGTGAAAAGACCAAGCCTGGAGTTGGTAGACAGCAGTTCTTTCCGTACTCACTCTAGTGATGTGTCCCGGGACCAAGACCACACACAGTCTCTCAGCGATCAGGAGATTCCTTCCAGAGGTGAGTATAAAGGGTCAGTCACATTGAGCTTCTAGCCACACAGCTGCTATACAAGTCATATTTGTGAATATATTGACATGTCAACATTGAATCAGCTGATTTTTTTTCAATTATAAAACTAAAATTACCATTGTATTTACAGCTTGTAGACCTTGTGAGAGAGGGAAGGGTGTTTACATCCTGATTATTTTCATTAAATCTTCTAGGAGTCTTGAGATGTCCATTGGAACCACTGAAAAACACTTATTAAGCTCATTTGTTATTCAATGTCACATAACATTTTACTGTGCGGCTGGCACCCAGGGTTACACTAAAATAATATTAGTTAATACACAACACACTTAAAGAACTTTAGTAACCAGCGGGTTTGTAGATCTACAAAACATTGTTGTCGGTAAAAGTCTGATTAGTAGAGTAAAATATTTTAGGAAACACTACTATGAATGTAATTGTAAAGAAACTTTAGTTTGTTCTTTTTTTCTGGTAACACGCCTCCACAAAGCTGTTAGTTAGTGAGTTAAATCAAAAAATGTTTCAAAACATAATTAAAGTAACTTGACATTTTATAATCAAAATGTATTTTTAACACAGGACAATTAAGACAAAGAGAAAGAGTAAGGCCTGCCAATCCGGCGTCACAGGACAGTCTAGCCATCGCAGTGGTGCCACCCAGCTACAATGATGCCAGCAGGTTTGCAGGCACTACCCGGGATGCTGATCTGGAGGAGTATATTGATCCTAGCACTGTCACGGGTACCCTGACTCAACACACGGGGACCGTGTCCGAGTCCACCACCGAGCCTCGTGCACCCACCACCAACTTCATCTCCGGTACACTGTCATTACATAACCCTAGCATACACAAGTACAACATTAAAATAGTGCGCTCAAACATACACAGTGTTTAATCTAAATCATAAAGAACTGAGGAGGAGACAATCTTTAGTGAATTCTTATAATAAGATGTAATCCATTGTGCAAGGATCAAGTTTTGTTGATAGTTACAGTTGATAAAAATTAAGTTAAAAATGTTCAATCCCCAACTACACAGTATAACTAACCAAATATTAAGGATCCTCCCTTTGATTACCTCTACAGTAAAACTATAAGGTAGAATAGTCAAAGATCAACAAATCTTTTTCAAAGTGTCTTTAAGATGTAGACATTTTATAGAATACTTGCTATCTGTGAAAAAATAATTATAACCAAAAAGATTTACATCTCAATTTTTATTTTGGCAATTAAAATTTTTACACATGCCAATCACAGATTTTACATATTTGACACATTTTTTACAGCTATGACTGATAAGGCTGCTTTTGATCTCTATGCCCTGCTGAGAGAAACTGAAAATGAACAATCAAACCTTCTATACAACGAGGGCGTATCATCAGCTGAAGCAGAAACAACAGAAGTAGACGAGACAACTCAAGCACCAACAACCACAGTAATCACAACCGTACCTACAACTACAACAACAACCACAACCACCACCACTACCACCACTACACCTGAACCACCCCCAAGTCCTCTGGCAGGTCGTGGTAGATACCGTGGAGGAACTGGCGGCAGAAACAAGTTCAGAGCTGGAGCTGCTTCTCCCTCCACCACCACCACTGAAGCTTCAGAAGAGACCGCCACCAAGAGAACCAAGTTCTCGCCCAATAGAAACAGAGAATCTGGACAGGTACTTAAATACTACACTTTGATGAGTGCCATGTTTGTAGTGAAATAACAGTTTACTATGTATAAAGTACTTGCGGATTGTCAATTTGTTTGGTAATTAAAACTAATGTATACCAATAATGTTTTGCAAAGTAATAAAATGGACAAAATCATAGTTGTTTTAACAGTGAAAATAAAAAGCCAAAATATGATTCTATAATCAATCTGAAAAGTTTGTTTCCCAAACACGTACAGTCATACATGATAAACAGTTCTTGTTTTAACTAAAAGCTTTAACGATTCCAAATTTCTTTACCTAAAAAATAAGCAATCAAAGACATTTTAAGGTCTGTATACTATGTAACCCTTTGTGTTTCAAATGAAGGGATCATTTGGGCGAAGAGGATCGAAAACTACGCCTACTCCAGACCAGGCATCTAGTAGCAGCGGAAACGTTGAGTCGTCACCCAAGAGCTCAGGACGGAACCGTTATCGTGGTGGATCCCGAACCCAAGATCAGACCACCACAACCGAAGCCTCCAGTAGCAGTGCTTCCTCCAGCTTCTCCAGGCCCAGTTTTGGCAGTGACAGGTTAGAATTGCAACATTTTGCACTCATTTAGTAAATACAAACCAAAAATTAAAAAAATACTACTTCCAGCACGGGTACCACTTAAACACATCATTGTCCCTTTGAACATAAAACCAATAAGCGTTGGAAAACACAAGCCATAAAACCACAAGTGTAAGAAAAAGTATAAAACAATGTGTTAGTTAATGTGAAGAAATTTAGACAATTGGTACAATTTATTCAACCAATTGTTAGCTCAAATTCAATATATAGACCAGTCAGTCATAGATTACGAATTCATGAAAGATTGCTAATAATAGCTGGTACAAAATTTTGAATATTCTTCCAGTTGAAGTGAAGTCTTTTATATGAACCACAAATTGTTCCAAAAAAAACTAAAGCAATATTTGCTGCACTTGGCTCATACTCTGTTGCAGAATTTATCGATTCCAATTAACAACTATTTAAATATTGTATAAACTAAATAATATTTCATATTTCAATAATATGGCCACTTTTCTTATCAGTGGTTAAAATTACCATCGTTCTCATTTATTGTTATTCACCCCATTCATTTTGTACATAGTGCACCATGTTCACAATCATCATCACACATGTCAACACTATGCATTTTGTTTATAACTTAATAAAAAAATGTTAAAAATAATCAATTATTTCCTCTTGTTGAGCTACAAAGTACATTAAATGCAAAATTTTCAATTTACCTTAAAAAGAGTATTTTTCTATTTACGGTCTCCCAGTTTAGGAAACTACAATTTACTTACAACCCCTCGACATGTGAGTCAGCTTTATGTAAATAATTTCTATATTCCTGTATTCCTGTTCAGTATAATACTGTAATTATCATATGATAAAGTTGTAAACTATTTTCATTAATTTGCTCTGTAATTCTATCATAAGCCAAAAATAAACTGTGTCAGGTTCAACCCCAGGCGACGGGGGAGCTCCAGAGTGACAACAGCAGCTCCGGCCGCAGAGGAGAAGTCGGAAGGGGGAGACTCCGAAGCTGGAGCTGACGACAGCACATCAGTGTCGTCTACAGCAAGGCCTTCCAGGTACAATACTGTTTAAAACTGTCAGTTACTCACAAGTTAGTAGTTTACATGGTAAAGACCTGAATACTTCACCTACTCGTAGATAGACTCGTTTGATTTTAGAGACAAGTTGTTTGATTTCAATGAATCTTACTCATCAATAACAGCAAACAGCAACACATCTTAGGATCCTATTTGTATATTGGTAAATAAAATGTTTAAAGTAAAAGTAAAATTTACAAATGTCTATTACATAAGTCAAGTAGTTAAAGACAACAATGTACCAAAACCAAACCAACCCTCATTTAACTAAACTTGAATAATGTAAACTGCCTTTTAAACTTATTCTGAAGATTATGTTTAATTTTTAGTAAGGGTTCAGAACTAATTAAAATCTTCAATGGGCTAGACTAAGGGTCCGGATCCTTAACTGATGGTTAGACCAACAGCTTAAAGTGACTCCTGGACCAACTAAATGAGCATCATGAAATGTTGTTACTACATTGGCAAGGATCGAACCTTGTTTTGGTCCACATGCATTATTCTACTGAGCTATGGCAACACAAACAACTTTACATAAATAAAAAATATGTGTTTGTCTTATACTGCACACATCTCACATGCATTTATTGTTTAACTGTACCATGTTCTCATGCAGTTCATCTTATGTTCTTTGCAGGCCTCGACTGAACATCGGTAGTGCCAGCGGAGTCAGGCCTCTGAGACCAGGCCCAAGAATCAACATTGGTGGCAGAGCGAGGCCTGGAGCAGTCTCCAGCACTGCAGCCCCTGCTCCTGTCAACGAGGAGCCAGCAGCGCCCCAACCTGCTGAACCCAGTGAGCAGCCCGAGGCTGCCGAGGTATGTACACGACAACACAATAGTGGTGTTTAACAAAATATATAGATTTATGAGTTAATTAAAGAGACATATGGTCAAATAGTTTAGGCCATTTTTCACTGAAGCATGGAGCAGTAAAAACCAAAACACCAATAAAATAATATAAAATTAATTGTATGTAAAAAATTGGGGTTTAATGTCATTTGAGCCTTTAAAGTATTCTTATAGTTACTGTATGTGTAGATATTGAACTTTAATTGTTATGTATGTGTAAAGTATTTTAATTGTTACGATTTTTATGGCTGTTTGAGCACCTTTATGTTTGATTATACAACCAAACCAACGAACTCTGCTCTGCACAAAGTCTCAGACACAAACATGGACACTATATTTCTAAAAGCAATGTAAAACTTTGTCTAGTTTACAATTTTTTTCACCAAATAAAGATCAAACGTCATAATACATAATTAATATTAAAACTTGTTTACTGTTCAAAGCCTCTTAAATCCTTTATTACGGTAGTTTTGTTACCATGCATAACATAGTGAACCTTGACCATTCCCTTTGAAACATGTTGAACGAGTACCTTTTTTATGTACAGCAAACGGGAGAAACAACCACTGGACAGCCAGATGCCTTAACAAGATTGAGAAATCGACCTCGTCTGCATGTGGCAGCAGCGAAAGCGAAGCCAGTTCAGAGCCAGAGCAACGCACCAAACAGAAGAACATTAGTGTCGGGACTGCTGCCCAGGCGGCGCCCAGGTCCAGGAGGTGCGACGGAGGTTTCTACCGAGGTGACAGCCACAGAGGAGGGCAAGGTAGAGGAGGAGCCGGAGACATCCGAGACAACTGCGGCAGCAGCATCCACCACTGAAGCAGCAGCAGAGGCTGCAGGCAACTCCAAGCTGACCTCACTGGTAGCCGGGCGCCGGCGCCCCCCTCTCCGTAGGCCAGGCTTCCCTCGGCCTCAGCCTACATCAGAGTGAACAAGACTTGACCCTCCTAGTTATTAAACATTCTGACACTTCGCTGAAGTTACAGAAGAACTTCACTCAACATTTAAATTTATGATTTTTATTTTCATTCATTCAACTCTTGGACTATACATGTTTGAAAGATGAACAAAAACGTAGCACTGAATAAAATAGTATTTCATTCTATGGTTCATGCAATGATTATTCGTTAGTTGCAATGATGGTTCATCTTTCCACGAGAGAAACATTTGGATTTAACTTTAAATAATGATATAAAAATCATGAACTTTTATAAGAGGATCATAATTATTAGCTTGTCTTTGATCGTAAGCTTAATAAACAGATACTAAAGGTAAAAATGTACACAGTTTCCACCGATACCGTAAAGTTGTGTTATAAATTTGTCAAGCATAAAACTAAATAATACCTTCGTTTTGGTTATTTCAGGACTACTCGTAATTATTTTATTAGACTTTCAACAACAACAAAATGTAGGCAAAAAGTTACATAATTAAACAACTTAGTATTGATGGGTAATCTTTTGACCCTCAAACATGACCAAAAATATAATATTTCTTTTTTGAAAATACATTAATGTAATGCGTAATGACCATAATCAAAATCAAACAAGGCTGTTACTAGATCTTGTATAGAATGACAAAATAAATGTTTTCAAGATAACACACAAAAGGTTTGCCTCCATACCATGCTTAATTACTGGTGTAGTATGATATAATATATTTTAATAGACTGCTGTTACAATTAAGTTAAGCCATTTTATTGTAGTTAGGAACATATAATATTATTTATTCAGGAACAAGAACATATTCAGATTAATTGCAAAGGTTTAGTTTTAATTAGCGCTCAGGATTCATATTCAATTTTGTATTTGAAATATTTTGAGAAGGCTTAAACTATTCTGAATAAAATTGGAGATGTAAATGGTAGAAGAGGCGTTTAGTGCATAGAATGGCAAACTAGATACTATTGTATAAAAATGTGAGAAATAAAAATTACCTTAAAATTAAAGAATAAATCACACCTGAGTGTTAGTACTAGTGTATGTACTTAAATACTATAAAAGTGTACTCATTAATAGATTGACACAATATATTTTTACTACTGCCTTAAATAGTGTGAACAATTCACAAGTCATGATTTTTCTTGCCTTAGGTGTGAATGTTTGTCAACTGCAGAAGTTAGATAATCTAAGCTCATTACAGACTGCTCAATGAGTTCAGCCAATTATTTTGTATATAATGTATCAAATAAATATTAACTCTCTTAATACAAGTTTTATTTCCTGGTCCTCAGCAAAATTTATGAAAATGGTCTAAAATTTTAGATCTTTTACATCGTGTATGTCAAAACCAAATGCATGTTTAGCTCTCAGTTACCTACAAATATGGGAGCGCCTCAGGGAAGTGGGGCAGCAGTTAGACAGACACATTTTGAACTGATTTGTACGAACTGAGTACAATGCTTGTGGTGAGGATGAATGATTATTTGATTTACTCGTATGTGTGTGTAAATATTTGTGATAAATATTTCCTGTACAAATTTATTTGTCTGTTATTTGCAATACAGTTTTATAATTTTTGCAATTAAGCATTAGTTTTATTAGTACAATAGAAACTGGATAGTTTGACAATCTGTAGTTCGATACCTTCTGTGGCTACTTGATAATAGCAAAAATGACAGACAAAGAAAGATTTAAAATAGCTTGTACTGCAGTAATGATGTATACAAGCTATGTTATACGGTAAAATGGGGTTTTCATACGGTGTTCACTGTTCACTTTGCTCATTGAATAAACATATTGCTCATTTCAATAGAATCTCCCTCTCTTTGATGAAAACGTACATACACTGGATAGTTCAACATCCCTTTGGTCCACAAATAGTCAAACTATCAAGTTTCTTCTGTACAAAGAAAAATTAAAAATCCCAAACTGTGTTCATAAAGAACACTGTAACTTAGTGGGATATTTAATCAAATACTTTTACTTGTTTTATTCGGGTACTTATTTACCATGAGATATCTCATCTCATTCACTTCTCATTGAACCACTTACAAGAGGTTTGTTTTGTTACTTTGTTTACGCTATATAAATGCCGGTTCATCCTCATAATAGCTTACTTTCCTCAAACTATAACATCATTTCTTGTCAAATTTGTGCAGAATAAAATTGGTTTTTTTTGACATGAAATAAATAAAATTAAAAATAGTTTTAATATTGGTTTTAAATTTATTTGAATCCATATTGTTATAATGTTTGGTAATTTATAATTACCTACCAGCTTCCATAGGAAGCCTATCACAAATTTGAAGTACTGTATGTAGTAGGTTGTCCGAATTGACTGGTTTCTGGTATTGTATGCATTGTTCTGTTTATGCATCTGTATGCATCGAACGAATATTAGGAAGCAAAAAACACCTTTCTAATATATAAAGAGATTACAATGGCAATATAGATGAAGATTTCAATGATTCTTTGCAGGAATCACGGTAATTTAGCTTGGCTATTATTCTTATTGCCTTCTTTTGGAGAACAAAAATCCTTTGGATGTTTATTTCAGAGCAATTACAATAGTGTAATGGTGTGGCATAGTAGCTGCTGGAAGCTGTCCCCAGGGCTGGCGAGATATTAGGGCAGGGGGACAAATCCCTGATGCCCGATGTTTCCAAACAGATCTGGGCTTGAACTAAATGGTTTTTTTACATAATTATATCTTAGACTTTTCCAGCCAACTCAGGAGGGAAATTTTCCAGGCAGTTGGAAAACTCCACCCGCTGACAAGGACCCTAGCCAGACCTTACACTACATTAAAGTAAATTCTTAACCTACAACCTAGTCTATGAATCATGGTAAATATTATGGGCCATTTTTTCAATTGCCTGCTAACCAGCTGGTTAACTAACCGCCGGTTAAGTTGTTTACAGTCTGCAATGTTTACATTTTGACGCACCGTTCAAAACACTTTAATGAATTATTGAAGAGCATTTATGCAATACAAGTATTATTTTACCATTTTTTATTGAATTTAACATGTGTATATTATGCTAATATAGTTTAATACAAACTGTAACATGAAAATGCAAAATCAAAACAGACAAAGTAAAACTTAACCTCAAAAATATCCAGACTTCCTATTGGTTGGCTGCCAGTCCTAATTTTAACCGCCGGTTAAGGCTGAATTGAAAAAACCGCCCTATATGACACAGCTATATTCTGTGTATATCCTGAAAAACAAAGAGTAAACTCTTTAAAGTTAAACAAAGAAATAACCTTAGACAGTAAAAGGAGAGATCTAACTATCCAGGACAGTGGTTGCACATCTTACACCACCCTGTTACAACTGCCATTTTGGGTGAGACCTGTTCTTTTACTATCCGAGTATAAGGTTTTTTCTTTGTTTAGCATTTAAGAGTATATTCCTTTTCAGGATAGACATATAATGTAGTCATATAATATTTACCATGTTTCTTAGACTAAGTATTTACTAAGTTAAGTGTTTACTATAGTGTAAAGTTAGGTTAGGCAACGAGGGGAGTATCCTAACTTCTGAAAAGAAACTTTACTGAAGTGGCTGGAAAAGTCTGCAATATAACTTTTTGATTGATCTCCTCTTTATCTCTTCTACGAGTATAATTAGTTTTAGATCCAACTAATTATATTTTAATAAAATACGGAAACAGCTTTTTAAATGAGAGGGACTAAATCAACAAATGATTTAATGTAAGCTTCAGCCTATCCAGCCCAACATCTAGTACAAAAATGACAGAAGTTCACAATAGTTTCATATTGAACATATTCAAGAATTTAATTACAGTTGATAAGCTCTGATTGATTGACTAGCAAGAAAGGAATATAAAGCTCAATGTAGACAAAATTCACACTCACAGTCAACGGCAGCTATAGGTTCACAGAAATAAAGATTTACTATCTGGCTTTATAAAAACAATGTAATTCTGTGAAAGTCAGTCACTGAATTGGAGCAGAAGCTGCATCACTACATCAGCCAATACAAAATTCTTATTCTAGTTCATTCACTGTCACTGTCAGTCAGGTAAAGATTCCTACAAACTTCATTCAGGGGCAAATCACACACTGCAGGAATTCCTCTATTGGAGTCTTTGGATGCGTCTGGTGCGATTGCAAACTCATCAGTGAATACTCTGTGGTCGTCAACACCAGGGATGAGGGTCATGTTGATCGCTGGATAGAAGCAGAACGCAAAGAGTGCCAGAGACACAAGCAAGTGTATGGGGACAGCGAGAGCCCAGTACTTCTGAGGCCAGTAAGTGAGGCCGACAGAATGCAGTAGAGAGTCTGGCACTGCAGCCCACAGCAGGTACAAGCCCAACACAGAGTAGGAGCCGAGATACAGAGCAAACCCGTAGTTAGCTCGGCTCGGAGTCGGCGCCGGGGTGCTCTGAGCCATCAGTGCGAGTAGCTCTCCGACACAGGTGGTCCGAACTTCTCCATTGTTTCCGTTGACAATATTACGAAATCCAGAAAAGAGTTCACCCCGATTCTCAAACTCCTTGCATCAGGGGCAGTAAGATCTCTGAAAAAACATAATAAATTAATGTGTGGTTATTTATATGCTGCTATATGGTTTTTTTCATAGAATATTTTTTCAGAACAGCTCCAAAGTATCAAGATCCTTCAAAGTAGGTCCTTTGTCTAGTTTTAATACTCTGGTTAAAAAATGTTGACAAGTTTAGCCAGTGGTCTGATGTTCTGCCAAGAGCTATGTTTTATTGGACACGTTGAAAAGGTGATGTCATCTAAACATTAAATGTGGAAACTATCTGTACCTTTATTTAATTTTTTTACATAATAATAATTATTGTTCTTGCCCGTGGCTTCATAAACCGTAGTCACTATTTGTTATTCATTTACCAATTTCATACCTATGCATCTTAGTCATTTTACTTCATTGTAGCCTACACAGTTTCATATTGTATTCTTACTCAAATTTTGAAAATTTGAAGATATTTCAGCTTCTGAAGTGTGCTATTACAAACATTTCAAATAAATGCTTCTTTACTGTTACTGTATGTAAACTGTATATATAATACAAGAAGCAAGATTGAGTTTGGGATTAATCTAGAATCATAGGCGCTATTTGAGCAACATAGATAACGATCGGGCAAAGTTCACCGCACTATCCAAGGAGCAGACGAGATCTGCCGTTCCTTAGTACAGTATGAGATATGTGACTCGCAAGGGTGTTCTCCAGCCTATATTCTCACAAAATTTTAACTGGCAATGAGGATAAACTGTTTTATTATTTTGTAAAGTGCAGTTTTAGTGGTTTTAAGTTTTTTTACAAACTTTGCTATTTTAAGAAGATATTAGTTAATTGGTTTTTCTTCATGCAAGTGATTTTTTTCTAAGACTATATAAGTCTTAGATGTAAACCTAGATTAATCTATTACTCAAAAGCCATGTACGGTAACTTACACTATTAATTTACTATCTTTTAAAACCAGTTTCTTCTTGATATTCTTCCGTGTAGGTTCCACATCAACTTTCAGGGCTTGATAGACAACTTCTGCTTGCCTATTACTTGGAAATGGAATCTCAAGATTTCTGTTAGAGAAGGTTAAGAATTCATCATATAATGTGTTTGTTTGTATGCAATAAATAAATTATTACCAGACAATGTATTTTCTTCTTTTTTTAAAGACCAACCATTAGAAAAAATCTATTAATGGAAGATAGTTTTAAGCATTTTTTTTATTTACTGTGATTATTGACCAAATTGAAGAAGGAAATGCAGTAACAAGCCTCTTCCTGGATTTTAGTAAGGCATTCGACTGTCTTGGACATTGTCTCCTCCTAGAAAAGCTAAGAACCCTGGGTGTTAGAGGAACAGCAGAAAAATGCCTGGGAAGCTACCTGGATGGGCGAACGCAGATGGTTGAAGTGCCATTCACAAAAAAATAACACCACCTTTAAAGATCCACCACTTCCAAATTACCAAGGCGAGCCGCAAGGCTCAGTACTTGTGCAACATTTTTTTCACACTTGTTTAGTGACATTTAGTACTAAAAAATCGCCGCAGGTCAACTTTTATATAACCTTCTTGTTTCTCTGAAGTCGGTTGAAAAGGGCCGTAATCCCATTTCCAATATTTAAACATTGGCCAGAGAGAATTTAGAGTGTATTAGAAGAACATTGTTGCGTGACCCACCGTTGGGTCAAAAATTCCAGTTTTAAATATTTATAACGGTATACACCTTTTTCAAAAATTACATGCTTGATGAACTGCTTAAAAACTGCGTGACCCACCGGTGGGTCATGCCATCAGAAAATAAAGTACCGTGGATCAAGTTAATGCTAACAAGTTGAGGAATTGGCAACAATGCATCACACACAGCTGGTCTGTGTTGTCTGCTACTGGAGTTGCGTCAGTAAGCTGGTGTGCGGAGCTAGCGTGAGTGGAAGAGAGTCCGCACACGCGCAGGAAGTGGGTCTCTGCCCCAAGACTATATACAAACCATTACGATGACGTTACAGTACTGCCTGCCCCTCTCCTGTAAACCTGTACAGTAGCGGTGTGGGGGTCTGTCCAGCGAGATAGCAAGCTTTCTACGTCAAAACTTAATGGTTGTGTGTTGGTTAAAAGCTTGGATAAGTATTAGTTAATTTGGTTTTACTGACTAGAGAGGATTTTACACTGTCTTAATGCAAAAAATTGGTGATTACAGTTAGTCAGGAGGGCTGCGCCCAAGAGCCCCTATGGACGAGCCGCCACTGGATTTAAGTGCCCCATAACTACGGCTTGAAGGTAACCTTCAACCTCAAATTCAAGCCAACCTGCTTTACAATGCTGCTTGCAAATGTTTTAAATGACAGCAATTTTGATTCATAAGGATAAGTTTTTAACCCAGCCAAGCCTATGTCAAGCGAATCCTTGGTAAGCGTCTAGCCTACCACATTATGTTATATTGCTTAGCCTAAACGGTGTAATAAAGGATACACACTCAAATGATCCATATTATAACTTGGCTAGCATATGTTTACTACGTGCAAGTAAACACTTCATATAAATAAACAGTTTAGAACTCAGTTTATCAACTAATTTCACATCAAGGTAAAAAACTTTTAAATTATAATAAAAAAAAAAGTTTGATTTGCCACTGCAGCACTAATACTTGTAGAAAAGATTGTGTAGAGGGATGGTGGTTGACGTATAATAAATATACAGATTATCCAAATAATAATACCTATTAGGTCATTTTAGGTTAGGAGTTGGGTCAGGTTTATTTATTAGCTGTGTTTTTTATTTTTACCAGAGAGTAACGTATAGACAAAACGCATAAGTAAATAATATACAACCAGGGAGCTTCATTCTACAGAGTACGATTATGTTCATCGGGGGCAAGTGTAAAAATAGATGACATTGTAAATAATGATAAAAATAACAATAAATCGTATTTATGGTCCTCTGAAGTCTGAAATTCGTTGGCGTCCAAGGTCCTTTGCCACTACCGGCCCCACCCGCTACATTCCCATTCCTCACCAGCACATGGCCGCCATGTCATAAGCAAACTAAACTGGCAATGCCATGCTGGTCCGGAATTTGTCTTTTCACTGCATTGCATGGCAATTAGCTCTGCACAGGGTATTAAAATTGTATTAACAAAAACAATGTTATTAGCAATGTTGTGGTTAGGCCCGTTGCGTACACATCGATTTTTATCGACCGATAAATATCGCCCGATAAAAATCGGTCGACCACTTGCTTGCACACACACCGATTTTTATAAGACCCCCTTCCCGCTTCACCACTCGTCTGTCTCTGCCAAACTCAGTTGTTACGTTTATGTGATCGCAGTTGCTTGCACCATGAACCGTAAACGATTAATTGCGATGTATATGTTGTATCGACACATAAAGCGTCGTAGAATTAAACGTAGGTTCTGGGTTCATCCAATCAACCAGGACAGAGAACAAAGAGGAACCTTTTACATCTTATTTGAAGAACTTCGTAGTGACGAGGATAAGTTTTTCAACTTCTTCAGGATATCCATTTCATCATTCGATGAACTACACGATAAGCTGAGAAATGATATCCAACCCCAGGCTACTCCTATGAGAAACACTATTCCTTCGACTGAAAGGCTTGCTTTAACTTTAAGGTAAGTAAACAAATTCAATATCTGAGGTCGGCCCACTCGGCCGGTAAATATCGGTGAGTCTGCAAGCTCCCATATGGTCACGTGATTCTCAGTATGCCCAACACGACTCTGACACGACAGCTTGTCGAGAGTTTCGCCGACCACTTCACGACACGACTTCGACCCGACACTCTGCCGACCCGTGTGCAAGGCCCTATAATTATACTCCTGTAGATAAAAATCGGTGTGTCTGCAACGGGCCTAAAGGTCTCAAATCTCTGACTGCTTTGTCTGTTTACTAGAAATTTACTATATTAGTGAAAATATATAACTGGACACTTTCACCTGTTATAATTTACTTTAAAACTGCTGCTAATCTTAACTGTTAATTAGAAAAATATTCTTTGGCAGCAAAAGGAGCTGTATGTTGTGACCTGTGTCTGTGCTGTGTTCGTGTGCTTAAAATAAACTACTTTTGAATGGTTCAAATTTTGTTTTACTATATTTATACATAGCTTAGATTTCTATTTTGTATTGTATCTATTGACTTTGCCTATTGTACTAATTGTATTTAACGGCCAAATAAAAGACTTATTGACTTACTTATTATAGCCGGTTCTTGAAACACTGTTAAAATACCCCTCTTTCCCGGCTTCCCGCTAAATTTTCACCTACTCGTGTGTGAAACTTACGTTGTGGTCTAAAAGTGTGTGACCTATAATTATTCTCGACCCTCTGCACCCTAAAACCTATATATTCCTCTGTGCTCTGCACGTAGTGTCGTCTGCAAGGTAAACAGCTGCTGGCAAGTGGCTTCACGCAAATTTCAATTTGAGGTTAAACACAACCCTCTAACAAAATGTTCTGAATCCAGGCAGAAATAATTTTATTGTCATGTATCCAATAGTAAAGTGGTAAAATAGCATCGTGAGAACCCGGTAAGTGTGAAAGCTATGTAGTTGGTCATGTATCTCAAAACCAGATTAAAATCATATTTTGAACTCCACATCTTACATTTTGAGTAACATCTTCATTACGTCACTACCCCTAGCCTTACAAAATGGGCTCAAGAATAATTTTTAAAGCTGTCTTATCAATGGCAGATCAAATTAAAATTTAATTTATGATACTTACCTATAATACAAACGTGATAGTTCAACACTCCCTATTGTTTGACACCTTTAGCTTTGACTTGATAACAACAAAAGAAAATGACAAAGAAAGATTAAAAAAATAGCTTTTACCGTAGAAATGATTAATGCAAGCTTTATTAGGAATTTTTGTTTGGAAAAATGAAATATTCATGCCGTCAGCATGATCCAAACCAGGGACTCTGAAATGAGCACTAATTTACCTAGAACATAGTTACAGAGTGAGATAAGCGTGTACACAGCCTTAAGCTAAAAACTCATGATAAAGGATGCTGCTAAAAAGTTTCCACAAATGTACAGATCTGACAATAATTATGTCATGCTGTGTAACAAATGGTCACAACAAGATCTGCATCAAACTGGGACTGACGTTGTCATAACTATTTTTATTGTTAAAATATCTTTTGATCTAATTCTCATTAACTAAAATTTACATCAGAATCAATTTGTTTCCTTATAAGAATTACAATTTAAAAGCTTAAATGATAGTCTGCTAGTACATTTAGTGTACAGTTGATAAAATTAATGTTTTCCAGATAACTCAGTACTGTTTGTTTTAAGCCAACCTAATATAATGGTGGAATCTTAAAATTAATTATGAACAATGAATTTGAAGTTACATTTGTAATATTGTAGTTCGGTTGCACTCACCTTCACCAACACTTAATGGCTGAACCAATCATGACTAGATAGATTGCGTCAAAACTCAAAATACTATTTACATATGCAGTGGGTCAGTCCAGATTGAATCGGGGGTTTCGAAAAATTCCCTGATAGAGTAAAGGTGCCTGCACTTTTAGTCCCGAGACATTTGAGCTATAAAAGCATCAGCCGGCAGATTACGAGTTTTGTGACATATGGAGTTGTACAGCTTGATGGCCAATGAAATGATGTTGTTCGCTGTTTTGCTGAGCCGATGGTGAGGAAGATCGAGCTGGTTCTTACCCTGTGTATTACAACTATGAAGTTCACTCCTGAAGTTGAAGTTATCCAGTTTCTTCTTCCTGGAACCCCGTTGCAGTGACATGAATAACTACAGTCATAACTCTTAAGCGGTTGAAAAGAAGCCTTCAATGATCATAAGTTTTACTTGACGTCACTATCCTTATAGCCTTCATTAGGAGAATGAATAGCTTTTTGTGCCAGACGCATGCCACCACAACTGTACATTATAGTTAAAGTGACTGTGGAATAGGTCATAGTACATAGTTACAAGTACTGCTCAGAGATTTCCAGCTTGATCTTTCGCAGCAGTAAATTTGTTTGGAGCGTTTGGTGTTAAGGTTGGATGAACTGTCTTCCCAATAATAGCTGCCTGTCAATCCAGAATGCTTTCTTGCTACGTGTTAACCTCACTTAAGTCATTGCTGTGCTTTTAGTTCAACATTAACAGTTGGACAATGTCACCAATTTTGTAGCTTTGCTTTGTTCATAATAATTAATTTACTTTGTTCATAATTAATCATATGTGAGCTGGTAACCTTAACAAGAATACTCATTCTTCGAATAAAGGGCATCCGTTGACTTTTGATCTCGGTCCACAAGAAAGCTGTAGACAAGCCTTCCAAACTCTGGGAATAAAAACTGTTGAAGCCCTATAGGCTACATCCAAGAGGTGGTCCTACATGCTGATACCCTGAACTTACAAACAGGAAAAGACATTCACACACACACACACGCAATGCTTCAGTGAAATGAAGGGTCACAAATTAAAGAAAAAACTCCACAACTTACTTGTGAATCAACCAGTTTACACCATTGATGAACTATTTTTTTATTGAGTGACAACAATCTACTTCTTAAAAATACTAAACAAGCTGTAAATAAATTTAAAAAATAAATGTTATGTCACAGTAAAGATGTAATTTTTATTTCTGGTTTGCTTGTCATATTTTACAGGTTGGAATGCAGCTTTCTCTTGATAAACAGATTTAGTTGAAAAGCAGTCTCAAGTTCCAAATTCAACAATGGCAGAACTCTCACCAGAGAGGGACAAATCTAATTTGAGCAAGCTTGAGGTAAGGTTGGTTCTTTACATGTTTTATTTTGGGTTTGAGTTCTATAAAATCTACAAACTACAAAATACTTTCAATACTGATAAGTTTGAATTATTTCATGCAGAATTTCTTAGGGTTAAAATTATAGTTTTGATAATTGTGTTTTAGTGTGGCTGACACTTTTGTCTATTTGTTATACTTACCAATTAGTAATTTCTAAAAGTGAGCCAATGTATGGATGTATATGACATGATACATGTAAAGTTGTAAAAACCCATACCAGTGCCAGTAATCAATTTGCTGAGATAAGTAAATAGCAGTCACGTTGTGATAACTAAACCCAATAGCTGTGCAGTAAAAAAATACATGTTTTCCAATCCTCATGTACAGTTTAATCCCCCGGAGACCCTGGAGGAGATCCTATACTAGCCTTGTTACCCTAACACTTGCCCAGGAATAGACACATTCTCAGAGGACCTAGTGTCAGAGCATATAAGTCCTTTTGGTGGTTTTTGAGATCCCCCTGTGGTTTCTCCAATTTTCTTATCACCCAAAAATCCCTAAAACTTGAATTCTGAAATTTTTAACATTTTTTGAACCTATATCTTCTTAACTCACAACCAAAATTTTGGCAATCAAATTCAGTTGTTTTATTTACAATATACATACTGTAAGGAATAATGAATAAAATTTTGGGTCATAGGTATAATCTTTTGAGATAAAATGCTAATTTTCCATTAATTTTTTAGATGATACGGGATGAGGGAGAATGCGCATTACACTTCAACTTACTTTCTTCTTACTTACCACAAAAAAGCCTTACTTTAAGAATCTTCTCAAACACTTTACAATCATTCAGATACTTTTGTCTTATTTATAACACTTTTACCACAAAAAGAAGCACAAGGAATTAGCATTTTCAAGAATCATTTGTTACCATCAAACACATTTTACAATCATTACATAATATGATAATACAGGCATGATATTAAAGCCTCTATAGTGCAATTAATTTTTTACTATCACTAAACTAAATCAAGAAAACAGTGTTTATTTGTTATACAATATTGTGTTTGGGGCTTGGTACCTAAGGGCAAAGAGCTTTGTTAAGGCTACCTACCAAAATTTTAACCATAATATTTGTCTAGTTACAGAGGCAGACACTTTCTTAAATTTAAAAGTCTTCTTTTTGAGGAATTAACATTATGACCATCCAACTGTAAAGCTACTTCATAAACTTTAAAGAAGTAGCACTAGAAAACTAGACTGTTCTGAGTTACATCGAGGTCCGCAAAGCACTGTTGACACACTCCTTACATGACTTGTGAGTGCAGTTGAGACTCAGCAGTCATCTTCAGTTGAAGAAAATTCCTTGATCACAGGAAATCTATCAATAATTCTGTCAATATTATTTCTAAATATTTTATGTTTTGTTTTATATTTCTAACATTTTCATGTTTTAGTTAAACGTTATAGTTTTATTGTAAATTATTCGTGCATTAATTGTAAATACATGTACATGATATGATATATTGCACCGTTCAATTTTTCAGAACCAATGGAAGTTTGAAGATGGAAAACGAACCATAGACTTTGTTCTGGTCTGGAATGAACCACCAGAAACAAGTTCTATGGATGAACAAGATATTGAAAAAAGGAAGGTGACAGAATTTATACTTTTATTTTACTTAAAACTAACACATTAAAATATGCAGTTAACATCATATACTGTACTAATTTAAATTAACTCTCCACTAAACAAACCCATTACAATTTAAAACTTGTTGAACAAAAACTACTTACTACAAATTCTACTTTTTTGCAATCTTTTACAAACAGCCAAAACCCAATGCTGTTACTGCCTATATCAGTGATAGTATTATGTGAGCACAGTCTGCCCTTGGTAAATTTCACATTCTCTGTTTTCAGACTTTTGAGCAAAACCTACAAGAAGAAGGCCTACAGATCGAGCATAAATATGTGCAGGAAACTGGACTCCATTTTGTAAAAATTTATGCACCCATCGAAGTTTTGAAACGTTATGCTGAAATTTTAAAACTTCGCTTACCAATGAGACAAGTTAGTACTGTTTCTGAGACTTTACATCTTAAGGCGGTTAGGTTAGGTTAGGTTAGGTGCTACATGCAAATCTTACCAAACAAACCACATTTTCTGATAAGGTTACTGTAAACACAATGGTAGTCTGCAGGAGCACCAGTTAATAATATTTTTGAGTGCAAAACTGTTTTAAAAATAATACATTTCTTATTAAATAGGAAAAACAAAAACTGTGAAGCACCCTGGAAACATTAGTTTAATATTTTTGTTTTCTTATTTAATAATTATACAAGTATCCATTTTAAGTGAACAGTACTTTGCAATTAATACATCTCATATAATTAAATTTTAAAATAAAAAAATTCCCCAAAATAATGTTTAAGTATATTATTTAATATTAGTTATCTGGGTGAACTTTTCTCATCAAACCTATCAAACTATTATCTAAATCTTTTGAGCTTAAGTTGTGTACCATCTGCAACAATGCTATTTTATATACAAAAAAAACATGATCATTGTGCATCTTGTAACTTATCCTGGACTAGACGATCTGTACCAAAAGTGTCAACGTTATTAAATATTTCATTTGTTTAACAGGTAAGGTAATAGTCTAGAAAAAGGTCCTACAACTGGGAATATAAGATTTTAGAATTACAATTAATTATTGTGTTGATGATTGGAGTTCAGTAGGGTTATCAGTTGAGAAATACATCTTGTTTTAATGTAACTTATTTTTATAGGAGCTTTATTCTGGTTCCAAATTAAACAAACAAAACTCTTTGATACAAATTTCAAACTTTATCTCTAAGAAGATCAAAATGCTGGAAAAGGTAACATGAATAGGTTTGACTCTGCATGTTGGAACAATCATTTTGTGTTTGGTGGAGTTGCGTTTGCTTTCAATAGGGATATAAAAACGCATTAACAAAAATAATCTTTGTTATTAGCCCTCCAGTAGGTGCATGGTGTCAAAATAAATAGAACTGTCAGAAGCGGTTTTTATCTCACAGTATTAATCCTTACTGTGGTATGAGATTTTTTAGCATCACATAGTAAATGGCTAAAGGAAGTACAAAAATATTTTTTTAAATTAAGTCATGTCTAATTTTTTTCCCTTTTCTTATACTAAAATAACTATTAAACTATAAGAAATATCGAAACAAACAAACTAATAACCATTCGAACTGACATGCGTAACGCTGGCAAGAGAACTAAACTGAGGCGTGTTGACTTTAGTAGCGTCTAACTTGCTACGGCAAGAGCTGCAATCACGTGATGTTGCCTTCACACCACTAGTAATGGCGGGAATCAGCTGTTCTGTTGTTGTATAGGTGGAGGGGGAAGGTGCCGTCACGCTGCGCTCTAGCGGCATATTCGAACACTACACAGTGTTGCAATGTTAAAACAGTAGGAATGCGTGTTTAGACGTCGGTAGCCGTTCCGGCAAGATACAATGCTGCGTGTATACACGTTTTTACCGCACAAAGGGTTAAATAATGTGTTTGAACATGTTCAATAACGACCAATAGACAACACAGTATATATTTTGCTTAAGGTCAGAACTAACCACCAAAGTATTGAACCTTGAGATTTTACTGCAACAAAAGTTATGTAGAAAAATTAAAAGAAATAGTCAAAATATGTTGATGGGCAATTGGTTTTCAAATTATGCCTTGTCAATTTGGCTGTAACCTGATTAAATAGATTTGACTGTGTATTATTTTTTATTTGTTAATACATAAGGGTGAGCAGTACAGGTGTTAAAAAAACTGCAATGAAGTTTGTTCTGCTGTAGTTCATTATCACTAGTGTGACACTGAATTCAACTTGAATAATGAACTGAAGTTAAATCAAATACCTTGAATTACCTGAACCTTTGTCATTGACTGGCATTACCAGAGAGACTGTGAAATATGTAAACATACACATAAAGTATAAACTTTATTGCTAGAAGATTGAAGAAAGATGAAGGAGCACACTAAAAATTGGCAACTATTGCTCAAAGTGCACTGTGTGAATTGTAGTCCACAAGCTTAAACAAATTAAATTATATGTTTTTGAGCTACTAAACATTACAAAACCTCGCGACAACTTTGAAAATGCACCTTTTAGTGACTTTACAAGGGTTTGCAGTCCAAAAAAGTGTTGTTTTCATGTGATGACTTTGTGCATGGATCATAACTTTTTATATCATGTCAAAAAGAATTTTTATGTAGGGCCACATTTTTATCATTCCACTTTTAAATGTTTCAGAGAATGATCTAAAAATAGTGTCTTCTCTTGTTTTCAAAATGGTTTTTTCTCTAAATAAAAATTTAATTTTTTGAACTGCTAAATGCATTGTTACCTTTTACCCTTACTGCGCAGCCTTAATGTATTTTTTACAATTTGCACTTGTTCCTGAAATTTTGTGACAGGTTGTGATGATTTTGATTGAGAGTTAACCTTTTGTTTTAACAATTAACAATTTCCTAACCCAGGAAAACAGAAACTGCCATTTAACTTGTTTTTGTCGTAGATTATAAAAAGGTCTTCTGCAGCATGAGATATCTAGTTTTCTTTACTGTTAGCTTCTAGAATGTATTCAAGAAACAACTAAACTAAAATGTGACTTCTGACATTATAAAATGTTTTCTAGCTTTAAGGTGGAATTCATAACACTTCTTAAACTTAACTTATGTTAGAACATTACTCAAATGGGAGATAAATATCCAAAAGTACTGTTTATTTTATTATTTATTTATTTAGTATTTACTATTATTTTTGTGTCATGTGACACTTATTCACCAGTGGCAGCTTCATGGTCCCCATACCCCTTCCCCAGTCCTTAATTTATTTTTTATTTTTTAATTATGGGAACTAAAACATAACTATGTTTATAAGTCAAACTTGTATTTGTTAATTAACATTTATTTTTGTAACGTAAACTCTCCAAACAGAACTCCTGACACAATGTTTTTGAATATGCAGACACAAAAAATGTCTGTAACCAAAAGTACTTCTATGCTGAAATTCCCAGCTGTTTTTAGGTTGGATCATCTGTTTTTAGCAGACTGGCGATCATGAACTTTAGAAAACAGCTTATTGCTTTGGCTGACTGCTGATGCTAATGTAGGCAAACTGCAAATGTATTGCGATTTTTCAGGTATATTTGATATGAAATCTGTATTATTGCCATTCTGAAAACGTTTCTACTCTACTTTCAATGCATCAAAGCTATAAGCTTCTAGTAGTGGAGTATTTCTGAATCCTTCAATTATTTAGCAACAGCACGTTACGTTACAATTGGCACAATATTCTAGTGTAAATCACGCAACTTAAGTATTGTTAATTTGGTGCTGAAATGGTAAACAGATTAGTTCAGGAGGCTAAACACACCACAGTTCGCCCAAAAGCCTCGTAAAGAGTCAATCAAAAATGTCACTGGTGTCAGTAGAAAAAATGTTTATCTTTCTTATTTTTCACTTAAATTTACCTAAGCTCTCTGATGGTATCTTCTTCTCAAATCTAAGTCCACCAGATTTACTGAAAGTTATCTAGTCTGGGTAGAATTGTGCCACAACCTTTGGTACATCGTGCTTTCAATATACCTGACATAAAATATCTTTATTTTAAATTAAAATATGTGATATTTACATGTTTACAATATTAACCTAACCTCTCTAAACTTTGATTTGACATGATTGCAGGTTCCTACTGTTACAAAATCCTACTTTGGAGCTTTGTGTTCCTGCTGTGAAAACCTTTTTACTCGCTATATTTTTGTGGACAGGACCGTATTTCCTCAGTTCCACCAGAGATTTACTGCCATATACAGTAGAGACAAAGAATATTTGTGAGTTTCCCTTCTCACATCCCCTCTTTGTGTTTTGTTTTAATTTATCATCTAAATAACCCTTAAAAACTTTACTTTTCAATCTTTTTGTTTCATAAGATTAGATTTTTAAATAATCAATCAGTTTTTAAGTTGAGTAGTTTATTTGACACTGTATTAATTAAGTTTTAAGAATTTTTAAATGTTTTGGTGTAACAGATGATAAATAACAACTCTACCTCACACTAACTAAAAGTTGGATCCGAAATTCAACACAATCATACAATCTGTTTGACTTTCCTTGCAGAGTTAATGGGAGTTCAGTTGACGAGGCACACAATAAATCATTTCATTCAAGTATCATTCGAGCATATAGTCAACGAAGGAACAATACCGCAACTGCATACATGCAGTTTATTGTCAATCTCAGGTTTTGACATGTACGCATTGTGTAAGCCATCTTGCAATAGTTTCAGCATCTGAAACAAAACCGTCTGTATTAGTTCTGCTGAAAACACCACATAGCTTATGGACACCATCGTATCCTCCTGTGCAAAGCTCCTTTGTAATGCTCCTCTTAAGCTGGCTACAAGCTATCAGACTTTTCCCGATCAAGACCCCAAATTGAGTAGGAGAAAGAAGCTGGAAAGTCGAGGGGTGTTCCCTTGTCTGTTAGTGTGTTCGGGGTCCAAACCCCAAACAATACGTCGGATTGGATATCAGCACAAGCAAGGAGATGAATGCTCTTGAAGCATCCTTTTGACAAAAGATCTTCTTGCTTAGTCCAGTGTCTTGATCAAAGGTTTGCCAGTGTGTGGCAAAGCGCCACTCTGAGCCCTCCTAGTACATGTGATTTCCGTATTTTTTATCTGTCATGGGTTATTTTGAAGAAATAACGCTCCTTTTTAACAAAAATTGGCAAATGTTGTGAATTTGTGCCATTATTATTGAATTTTCCTTGGAAAAATGAGACATTCAAGCCGTCAGCATGGTAAGAACCAGACCCGGGACTGTGAAATGAGCACCGATCCTGACCCACAGAACATGTGAGCATTTTTACAAGACTTTATATACATATGTGTATATTAAACAGGAATTGTTCACTTAGGGCTACTAATGTTTTTAACAAAGACTAGCTCCCGAAACCGGTTGTGCATCAATTAAAATATGAAAAGGGTACTACTCTGTTTAACTTGTCTTTGTCAATATGTATATATGTGTCTACAGGTTACATTTTTTTCCGATTTTCATGAAATTTGGTACAAATGTTCCATTTGCAAATATCTTGGTACCAGCAAAATCGGGTCACCCAAACCCCACTTTTGGGGGGGAGTTTTGGTTAAAAAAATAGTTTTAATGATCTTAAAACAGCAAATTTTATCCAATTTTTGATGAAATTTCAAATAAGAGTGTATTTTTTAGGTATCCACCAATACTAAAAATTATGAAAATTCATTGAGTCGTTTCAAAATGGCGGCCAAAAAAGTAGGTTTTACCTTCACGATATGTAATAAAACTTGCAGTAAAAAACACATAAGTCTGAGGCTGAAACAAGGACCACAAGCCTTAGACCGAAGGCTGAAGCGAAGCTGTGAGAAACAGCCTCCTAATGGCTGTGGTCACACTGGAGGCCAAGCTAAGACCAAAGCAAGGCTGTGGAGGTAGCAAACAGCCTCGTAATGGGCTAGGCAACAGAATGGTAATACCAAAGCGAGGCTGTGAATGGAGCAAATAAGAGTAACAAATTGCAAAGGAAATTCGATTCACTTATACAAGCGGCGCTTTAGCGCTTAGCTGCATGTCAACCTGGTTTTCATTATTATTAAATGAAAAAGAACAGTGTGTTGTATGAGGTTTCAGAGAATATAGGAAAGATAAGCCGCCTAAAAAACTGAAGAAGAAATGGGAAATGCTGGCTTCAATTTGAAGGGAGCGAGCAAGCAAACATTTCCAAAGTGGAGACTGGAATGTTTTTAAATGAATTATTTCTCTATAAGTGTACTACTCCCATCCAACATTTTCAAAGCGATGTTTGCTCTTTCCTCTGAAAAGTCTGATAGTGTGTAGGTGACTTCACCATCCTTAGATGCACTACTAGAAATGATTAATTCACTTTTGTATTCATGCTACTCATTTTTAAACATTATTTGACTTGTACTATAGTAAGTACCAAAATTATGTATGATCAAGTAAGACTGCAGATAAACCATATGACTTTTAAAGAAATCGAGCGGTAGTTAGACGTTATTCTTTCAAATCTCCAAAACACATTTGTTTGTGCTTCCTTTTAAGTTTTACAATATCAAAATAGGCAGTATTGTTTCTTCATGACAATGAACAAGTTTAAAAACTTATGCTTTACAAGAAGCCCCAAAAAATAGGAAAAAAGGATACATTGGTTTTGTTATAAATTAAGAGTTAAATCGTGATGGAAATTGTAAAGTGGACTCCTCAATCCCTCCTAATTTTTTAAGATACCTATTTAATTGTAATTGACAAGTATCTCACATCTTAACCATCTTTTGGCAACTTAGGTTTATTTGTTTGCTAAGTTACTGGCATACATTTTAACGTATTAACCTTTGATTTGCATGTTAAATCAAGTATATTATACACAACCTGCTAAAGTGCACGCTGATTTTAATGAATTTATAATATTATTATTATACTAAGCTGTTGTGTTTATTATTTTTATGTATAAAATACCCTCAATTATATTTTCATGCTTACCTTTTCTAACATATAATCATAGCTTTTGGTTCATATAAATTCACAATAGTTATTTTATTAAATCCACAAGATGTATTTAAAGGGAGAATCATTAGATTATTAATTTTCAATTGTTAGCTAAAGTGGAATCGAAGACTTTTAGTGTATTCTAAATTCTGCGTGCAGTAATATTCATTCATTCCATGTGCTGTTTTAGAGGCTGATTACTATTTACCATTTGGGGATTCTCATATTACCACTGGAAAAGGTATTTCTTTAAGGTTCCTTGCAAACATAAGTTGGGACATTTGGTGGTGGGCTTTGGAGCTTGACAAGAATGGCAAATTTTTATTCCGTTAAGCATACAAGCATTTGGAAATGTCATTATGAGAAACAAAATTGTTTTTTCTTGAATAGCAGCTATGGATGGTTATAATTTGTACATGTTTTTCAAAACAAAATATAGTGCTGTATGTTATTTTACTTTAGACCAATATAAGTGATAAATAATCAATTCAACCTACTTACTCAAGTAGTAATTCTTTATAGATAACAAAACTAACTAATTTGGGTTAATTTAGATTATGTGTTTTTGCACACATTCTTTTTAAACAGTTTTGGGGATCTGTGGCGGATTGGTATTGCGAGCGACTCTGGAGCTCATCACTTCGGTGGCGTGGGTTCGATCCCCGCAGTCACCACTTACAATTTTTAATGTGACTATGTGGTGACGCTAGGTAAAGGTCGAGGTTGAGTGGTAGAGAGGACTTTGTAGTCCTAACTTCGCCTCGTTAAACAAGACAAACTTTACCTTTACCTTTTTTGGTTTTAGCTGTGAGATGGACTAAATAGGGTGTGGACTATCTGAAACAAATTCACTATTCCGGTTTCAGGACCTATTAAATAACAATTACCTTGTTTACAAACAAGGTAAAAACAAGGTAATTATCTGAAACACATTTGAAATACAAACCACTGCAAAATGTAACAAATTCGAAGAACCAAATATTTTATTATGACTTACATAAAAGCTTTGTATGTGTGTCTGTTGACAGATTTGACTGGAAGGCTCCTGGGTTCTTTACTCCTTCAAACAAAGCTAGAGTGGTTCAATTTATCTTGGATCGCACATTCTTTATAAACACTGAAGAGCTCAACTTGTTCAGTTTCGGCTTGAAGCAACTAATTGACTCTAAAGTCTACACGGCAGCTTATCCTCTACATGATGTAAGTCATTTTGTGAAAACCTACAACATTTTTGTACCTAAAACCTTTTTAAAGTTATACTTTGTCCAGCTAGTAAACATGAGGTTGAATGGTTTCCTGAATCATAAAGCCTCCAACCACGCTATTGCCACAGCCGCTATCATGAACTGGGGAATTTGGCCCATCCCCCTAAAATTGCTACGGAAGGCTAATGTGAACAGAAAAAACAACCCCCCCTTTTTCCGGAATTGCTGTAGATCAAACCAGAAATGTAAGGCCCAGCCAATTGCCAAAATATTAAAATAATTTCATATACAATGAAAGCATTTTGCACTTTTTACTACATAATTTTTAGTTTTTACACAGTCATGTTTCGCCTCAGCATCATCAGTATAAATGTTAGTGGAGATGACACCAAGAGAATAATTTCAAATAGAAAAATAGCGATGCTCTAGGGACTCATAGATAAAACAGTGAAAGTCACAAATTATCGCAGTTCTGACATAATCTTTCACAAAAATCCTACTATTTTGGGCTGTTATAATTTTAGGCCAAAAAGATTTAATTATTTAAACTAAGTGTTTGAGGCAGGTGTTTGTAAACGTGGTTTTAAGATGATTTTTTACATAAAAAAATGACGTGTTGGGCCCAGGTGGTAACTGACTGTCAGGCACTCTTTCTACTTAATACTGGTTTGGAGTTTGTATTTGAATTTTCTGTTTGAATAAAGTTTAAGTATTTATTTATTTAATTGTGTATTTATTCTTGCCAGGCATTCGATGAGGTGGTGTACCAATTATTTTAAAGGATAGTAAGTGATGTAGCAGGAATGGTAGTCAATTGAGTTAGGTACAGGGTAGATTGTATTGTATTGTTGTAGCACTACTTATGTGTTTGTTTATTGATCCACTTGTATGTGGAAAGAATGAAAAACTTAAACCCTTACCAAAGTTGCCAGTTCCTGGTGCTGATGTTGGAGGGGAAGGGGGAACTAGGCGGGATATGAGCCCTGACCAAGGAATTTTTAACTTGTAATTATCAAGTTACACGAAATATCAGATTTTGAACTTCATTACCATAGTATGTACTATGTACATTAACTTAATGGGTTTTTGTTGATGAGTTTAAGTCCATCAATCAGTCCAAGAATGCTGATAGTCATCCGCAAACATCTTGTTTCTTTACGTAGCTCTGGCACTACCAGTTACAGCTTGAACTAATGTTTATCTATATTTACACTAGACGAGATTGGTGGGAAAACTTAATTATTATGAGAGTAATATCAAACACAGCAGTAACACCGTTGTAGATTTCCCTAATTTTCTTAGAGCATGCTTGACTTGAATCGGGGAGTTAATGTTTTTCAAATTTCCCAGTGATTGTTAATTTGAGTGTTTTTGTCTTCTTCCTTTGGTGAATGGTGAATGTAAATAGTAAATATATACTCTAATACATTTTATACATTCTCAAGTTGTTTCATAACTTTTAGACTTGTAAAAACATCAAATGCCCGATATGCCTAGTTTGTTTATCCTTTGGTTTTTTGTTGTATTTGTTATTCAAGACTAACATAAAGCGTGAAACAAACTTCGTGTTAGTCTCTTTGTTTAGGGATGTCGAACAGTGATACTCTAATATTAATTTCATCATTTTTGTAATAATGGCTATTGAGATTCTGCTACAGTGCTTTTACTACAATTAAAATAAATAAAAAACACCTGCAAACAAAATTTATTCTGAAGTATTGTGAATACATATTTGCCCACTACTTTTTTCACAATACTGAAGATGTGATTGTACAGTTTCTCCTTTCTGCCTCTTAACTTCACAAGTCTAGATTTTACTTTGAGACTGTCAATGGTTTCAGGGGGATTTGACAATGGAGAGTAGTACACGGTGCAAACTCTACCACCACTGGGCTTCCATCGGCAAGTGGTACCGGTACCAGCCGATTGACCATATTCGCAGCTACTTTGGTGTCAAGATCGGCTTGTACTTTGCCTGGCTGGGCTTCTACACGTACATGCTTCTTCCCGCCTCTATCGTAGGTCTCGCCTGCTTCCTCATATCTTTGTTCCTCCTCTCAAACAACAAACCAACGTAAGCTCAATTCTATCCACGTAGATAATAAAGTATGCATGATAAAACATTGCCTTGCTATTTCCTGTAGGTTTACTTCATACAATTACTAGCTGTCATGCACATGCTTTGCTAGGGTAAAATGCTGCGATGAGTCTTCTACCCGCACCTGTTGGATTTGTGCTTCTTGTGCAAGTAGGCCTACTTGTTAAAAACTGTGTTAAATTATTTATTTTAGACTGCACATATGATTATGCTCTTTTCACATTGAAACATCCCGGTAAGGAACAACTTTCAACACAATTTTTGGATGTTGGCGAAGGTAATTTAAAAACCTAGTTTAGAGGTTTATGATATCAAAGAGCAAACAGTCAGTATTTTTATGGGTTCATAGTTGGACGATTAGTAAGGTTTAACTATTTTGAGCTCCGATTACGATGAGATGTTGAAGTATTTTCTGCATGGCAATTTAAATTCAATCCAAGCTCTTCTTATATTACAAAGTTTCTGGCACTCTGTCAAACAATTTAATGAATTTATGAACTCCATACATAGCATTTCCCTGATATTTGATTTCACTTTGCCAAGATTTTTCCTGTCAAGGCAACTGTGGTGTATTCCATTGGCTAGATTGTTGTTTGGTCGTCTTAAAACGGTTAAATGTTTTTTACAGGTAAAAAATGAGTTTACTGTTCAGTATTTGTGTCAAAATAGTAATGTAAATGGTTACAAAGACAGGATTGTATATTATGATACTCTGCGCCAATGATTAAAACAAAACTGGAGCTAGTGACAGAAAAACGGGCATCTAACAGATGAGTGTCACTTTCATGTCTCGCGAAGTCGAGTGGCCAACTAGTCGTAGGAGAGCATATGGACTTGATCACTTATTCTGAGGAATTGGTTGTTCCGACGTCGGATATAAGGGGTTCTGCATGACAGGTGTAGTTATAATATAATTACTGTATAGGGTAGTATATTTTGTGAAAGCTTAGTTGTATTTATTGATACTTACAGGGAAGATATTTGCTCGGAATCCCTTGGGTTGAAGATGTGTCCAAAGTGTGACTACTGTCCATATTGGGACCTCTCAGAAACCTGTTTACATGCCAAGCTCACCTTTCTCTTTGACAACTACACCACAGTCTTCTTTTCGGTTTTCATGTCACTTTGGGGTATGTACAACAATAATTGTTCACTTTGTAACAGCCAGCGCACTTACTTACAGAGCCAGGCTTTGAAAATAGCAAGAGGTTCAGTTCAATGAGCATTGCGGCAATTAAAAAGTTATGAATAAGTTTGGGGCCAATCTTATAACTCTTGAATAGAATAAGAAAAAAAACAAAGTTAGCTATTATAAAAGGTAGTAAAGTATTTTTCAAACTAGTTAGACAGCAAATCGTCTATGAGGCACTGCCATGACAACCATCTATGTAGCTTAAAGCTCCGTCCTAATAATAATTGGCATTTAAAGGCTGTTGTTTCTATTAGAGTCAACGTTTAGAATCTGGACTTATGGTACTATAATCTGCTAAATGAGAACATAAATATGACACTAAACTCAACAAACACTAGCATTCCGCTAATCCAAACACTGTTAGGAGGAAAAAATTGTTGAGTTGGTAAAATAAATAAAACTTATTTTCCAAGTTATGTCATACTGTATGTGTTTAATAACAAACCAGCACTCACAATGACACACTATAAACGCAGGTATACGGTCAAAAAATAGCTTTGAACAAGACATACTGGCAGTATGACACTTTTACCTACTCAAAAATTTTATAAACTTTTTCCCCCCAACAGTGTTTGGATTAGGCAGATTTTCGAATTAATAGGGTTTGGCTTTGCGGGACTCTAGTGTAGATAACTGTCTGAAGTGGAACGGTTTTGTTACATGTTCAGCTGCCATGTTTCTGGAGATGTGGAAACGCTACTCTGCGGAGATCACTCACCGCTGGGATCTGACTGGTTTCGACACTCAGGAGGAACACCCACGTCCTCAATACCTTGCTCGTCTGGCTCAACTAGACGGAAACCATCGGGCAAAGTATAAAGTCAACGTTGTCACCGATACTGTTGAACCGAAAGTGCCTTTTTGGAAAATTAGACTACCTGCAACTATATTTAGCTTTTCGGTAGTTTTGTTACTGGTAAGGAATTACCTTCATCATTACACTTTATTGAATTTTAAATAGATTGCTTGATTAGAAGTTAGAACCTAAAGTCTTTGTATCGTGTATCTCTTACAAATGTGTTAAAACAAGCTTAATTAGAGTAAGTTAAAAACTGGAAATGATTTTAAAACCTATCTTCACTGTATCAACTTATTTGAAACAATACAAAAAAATATAACACTCCTTCATTAAGTTTTGGAGATCCATCAAAACTAATGTTTACCAGAGATCCACTAGCCAACTAATGTATAATGTGGTATTTTCAACTGAGAAGGAGGCTACAGACTTTGCAACTGGCAGCTGCAACAAGCAAGTACGTCCTCCAGAAGAAAATGTGTAAAGTGACTATAAGCCATACAGTGACACTAGGAAAAGGTCGAGACTGAGGGGTAGATAGGAATTTGTAGTCCTAACTTTGCCTCGTCAAACAAGACAAGCTTCACCTTCTTTTTACAGTCAGTTTGTTTAAAACCAGTAGTTTTCATACATGTAAAATATGGAAATTATCCATATGAAGGAGGTGTTTTAGAACTTTTTAAGTAAGACTAGGTTATTCTTATTGACTATCTAATTGTAAGTATTTTCAAGTTGGGTGACAAATGGCAACTTGCAAAATAGGTGACTTTAATTTCAGAAACCTTTTTCTCTCCAACAAAAACAATGGATCTCAATAAAACAACATTTGAAACCAATTAAAATATGGGATTTTTTTAGCATACCAGCCTCAGTGTGAAATTACTAAACCATTCTACAAATACCTCAGAGCCTAAAATTGAATGCATGTGACTTGTGGTATTGTACAGGTGACACTAGCAGTGGCCGCCGTGATTGGAGTAGTGTTGTATCGAGTATCAGTCCTCGCAGCTCTGAGCGTCTACGGAGACCCAGTGGTTTCCAGTTACTCGTCAATACTAACGACAATCACAGCTGCATCTATCAATCTTGTTACCATCTTTATCTTCAATTGGGTTGGTACAGTTCACTTTCAATTGTTCATAATATCTGTTACAGACAACTCCCAATTAACCGCGATAAAGTCGAGTTGTGGCTTCCCGGATAAGCAAAATCGCGGTTAATCGGCAAAAACTCAAAATTATTGTACAATGAGGTATATAAAGACGTAAACAACTAAAAATGAGGATAAGAGATTCTAGTAAGCAGTGCATGTGGAATCTAGTCATATGTATTTTAGCACCACGCGGTCGGGCGCTTGTTACGGTAGCCTAGGTTCCACGGTTTTAGTTAGCTACTGAGCAATCAGCAGCGCTAGCGTCGAACTCTTGACAGGTCACGTGACTTGGTTACCACAGCAACCAGAAAATGGTGACAAGATGGCGACGGAGTATTGTTAGTGTTTATGCTGTTATTGTTATCTTACTTTGGTATATCACCGTGATACCATTGTATCGCCAATGCTCAATGTTATACTGGTTGCAAATTTGTTTACTGTTGAACCACGATCAATGTTTTGCATCATGTCGAGTTTTGCTGTATTGTCAATACGACCCGTTTGCGTTTAGTAGACATCGTTTCACAATCCCCAATAACCACTCCGATAACAAAAACAACTCCTTCAACCGAACTTCAGAAAATTATGTGCCCTCTTATACCACTGTCAAAACCTTCAATAGGCCTAGATTTATCGTTGAGGCGGATGGGTAATTCCGGTAGGTGGAGAGAATTGCTATTGGACTAATATTGTCAGGGGAGTCAGAGAAAACGAGTCAAGGTCACGCGGGACACTAATATCGTCTGTTTTGTGAGGGATGATAGCATTGTATTTTTTTCCAGTAGGTGTCGCGGTTAATCCGCAACTCGGTTAATCCGATTACGGTTAATTGGGAGTTGACCGTATAAGTAAATTTCAAGAATAACACACCACACAATACTTTTAAATTGGTACAGCTCAGCATTTTGTTTTACAAAATATCTCCAGAAGGAAGTAATTAATTCAGTTGGAGTCTGCCAAGGTAATGTCAAAAACAAAAATCTAATTATAAAAAAGTTATAGAATTTCTTGCATATTTTCAAAAGGGTGGTCATTTTATTTTAAAATTGGTAGAAATTACAAATAAAATTAAATTGCTCATTTGAAAATACTTTTAACAAATTGCATTTTTAGAATATTCAAACTCATATTCAACAATGCCAAGTTCAATATTTTCAAGTTTAGGAAATTTCCCTCTTTTTCTAAAAGAATTTGAGAATCTTAATGACAAATACATATCTTTATAAATAATGGAGTTGAATGTTTGAGTTTAAAAGCACTTTGAAGCAAGCAGTGCTACTTAATAGTCTATACAATGGTTGATCTAGATATGTTGCTGTTGGTTCTTGTAGATCTACTCTCTGCTGGCTGAATATCTAACTGAGTTGGAGGTACTGCGCACTCAAACCGAGTTTGATGACTCACTCACGCTCAAGATGTATTTGCTTCAGTTTGTCAACTATTACGCTTCTATCTTCTACATTGCTTTCTTCAAAGGTCATCTTATCGGCGTACCCTCAAGTTATAATCGAGTCTTTGGCTTTCGAATGGAAGAGGTAAATACTTACTAAAGATTGTATTTTTATTCTATCCTTGCCAAATTCATTTTAAGTAGTTATTGTGGTTATAGTTCGGTTTATTGTGTAATCTGTTGCAAAAAAATGATGATGAACTTAAATTAATTAATATGTCTTGTTAATAACTTTATTGTCCTTAAGTAAGTTAATAGCTTTTTAATAATGCATATAATATTGCGAGAGGCAGCTGTATCATGTTGCTGTATCATGTATCATGTTTCAGTGCAGTGCAGCAGGATGCTTGTGGGAACTGACGGTTCAGCTAGCTATCATCATGGTAGGCAAGCAAATGTTCACAACTGTTCTTGAAATGGGCTACCCGTAAGTATGTTAAGTGTTACATTATCTGAGCTATAATTAAATGAAAGTTCATTAAGTTGAAACTGGATGAGATTGAATACACTTAGAAGTTGAAACTAGTGTTCTGTATTTACATTTATCTTGGGAATACAATACCTTATCCATGCTCAGGTCATAAAACAGCTGATTCTGACAACATTCTACAGTATCAATGAATGAATTTATTGTTCTTTTCCCAATACAACAATACATATATAATACATTTGTAAAACAGTACTCATTTCTTTATTGTAACAAAATTAACTAAATTAATTAAGAAACAATAACAAAATTATCCTTTACTAATCAGCTTCCACAAATACCAATCATTGCACTTTGTTATACTAAGTAAACTCTTCAATGTGATTTCTATGTCCTTGTCTTTTTCTTTTACTGTCTATGCCAACAGCATTTTTATTAGAGACTTAACTTAGGGTTTGTGGGCATCACAAAACGCTTTCAGGAAAAGCGGTCCAGCCCTTGTAACTTATCTTTGAGTCTTTATTAAGATGCAAAACTGTCGTTATCTATCAAAACTCCATTTCCTTTTGTCAGTTGTTTTATCAATATGAAAATATTTTGCATTTTTTGTAAGATAAAAATATTGACAACTTTCAATTCATTACATTAATTTTAACACAGTTTTGCACTCTCACATCGATGCACATGTTGTTTTGAATTTGATTAGGCTGAGCCTGTAGGTTTTATGTCTATAGGCTACATTTTATATCCTTTGTTAATCACCCCTCCTGTGACAACTTCGGTATGTTTCAAATTTTCTTGCTGATTGGTCTGGATAAGCCAGTATTTACATTGTGAATAAGGGACCATCATTCAGCATTTGTTTAATTTCTTTCCTGTGCCTTTTGGCTTGTTCCATTTATTTTAATATTAGTTACTCATTTAATTTCAACTCGCCAAACAAATATCCTGCATTTGTGAAGTTACTTACATTGTCCATCTTGTCCTTTGCATATGACATAAGGCACTTCTAGCCGGGCACTTAGGTCTGATATGCTGTTCAAAGTTACCACACCACTGACAGTTTTGGACTTCTGAGTCCCTCTGTTTCGACCCTTGCATTGTATCTCTGTACATTGCTCCATTTGGTTGTGGTTTTGATGACACTTTGTCAGCAGCAAGACTAGAGTCAGGTACCATTTTTGACTGTTGATGTTTGACGGTTTCCGCTTGTCTGACACAAACCGTTGCTTTGTTTAGGATCTAAGGTAAATCAGCACTCATTTTCAGACAATGCTCTATCTCTTATCCCCACTACTATCTGATCAGGAATAGCTTCATCCTTATATGCAGCAGGAAAATCACATCTACTTGCCTTTTCGTGCAAGTCATTAATAAAATGTTCTTCATCTTCTTCTACTAGTTGGTTCCTAGTATGAGACATGTATCTCTCATAGATTACAGTCTTAGCTGGTGAAAAATAAGTATCACACTTTTTAAAGACAGTTTGGAAACTCTTCTTCAACTGAAGTTAGGGCAAAAGACTCTAATATACTCTCTACTTTGTCTCCCATGATACATAATAAGGTTTTGATTTAAACAGATTCGTATAGAGGATGTGTTATGAATACTGGTTTTAAATCTATGTTTGTGTTTTAATCATTTCATATGTTTTGTATGTCAACAAATGTTTATTAGAAAACTTGAGCCATAGTATTGGAATAAATTTAAAAAGTATTGGTTTTTGGTTTTATGTTCTCTAATTTTTAAATGTTTATTATCGTTGTTATGGGGGTTTATTAAAGTCCACATTAAATCTTGTTCTTATAAACTTTTCAACTATTTCTACCTAATATAACAATATTACAACCTTTAAAGTTTAATTACCTTAGGTGTATAGCAGTTAACATTAGTAACACTTGTGAAATATTGTATGACACTTTTAACTTATTATAGTATGGTTTACAAATGGTGGACTTCTCGCAATCTGAAGAGGATTAGCAGGCGGCGGGCTGTGAAACAATGGGAGAAAGACTACAAACTTTCAGAATGGGGACCACAAGCACTCTTTCCTGAGTACCTAGAAATGGGTAATTGTAGTTGTTATCTTTATTTTGTAAATATCTTGTATTTACTCTTGAATATCCTTCGTTGTTTAGTTGGGATCGTCAGCAGACATATATTTTGTTATACTTGTGTGACATTGTTAGTACTCTTCTTTCTTTAAAGTGTTGGTAAAAGCCACTGTAGACACTATATTAACACTTATTATAGTGTGTATACAAATGGTATAGGTTTTTTTACTCACCATCAGGGGTGGCTCAGATAAGGGGTTCTCAGGTGGGAGGGGAGGTACATAGTGTGGTGTCTTATCCTGGAAAACCCCAGGACTTATTTGGTCATTTATAGTTTCATTGATTAAATTTTTACTCTCTCTCCTGGTCTCGTACCTATTTAGTTTACAGTTTTCCTCACTATCAATCTCAATGTCATGAAAACTGCCACAGGCTGTGACTAAAGTGAATCTGTTCATAAACAAATCTAGAGCAAAACAACAAACCAAAATATATTCTGCAGACAGTAATAAGGGGAAAAGGAAAAAGAAATTTTCCAAAAGTGTCTGCTTTAGTAGTCAAAGAAATCACAACAGTAAAAGTCATATCTCGATAAAGTCGATGGTATCAACTTGGTAAAGGGCTTCAGTCAGTGGAGTCTTAGAAGGTAGGAACCTATTTAGTGAACCAGGCACAGAGGTTCTAGAAAAAACCACCACAGCAGCAGTAACTAGGCATGGCGTTTTCAGGGTAGAGCCAATACGAGGTAAGAGCAGATCGGACGTTTCAAGGCGTAGGGCTGAGAGAGGGTTAAAACTCTTTAAATAACTTACATTAACAGTGATTAAACCCCTTTGGAAATGATGACTTATGCACTGTGATATGATTTGTTTCTAGTGTTACAGTATGGGTTTGTGACAATATTTGTGTCAGCGTTTCCCCTGGCGCCTTTGTTTGCTTTGCTGAACAACATCCTGGAGACACGGCTGGATGCAATGAAACTGTTGAAGTTCCATCGACGCCCTGTACCTCAGAGAGTCAAGGATATTGGTATCTGGTTCATCATTTTAGACTCAGTGTCTAAACTGGCTGTCATCACAAATGTAAGCTACAAGTTGTAAATAAATGAGTAGTTAAAATATTCTGATTATTTTAAACTTGATAGAAACGCAAACGGTCCAATAAAAAACTTTTATAGTTGGTGAGGCCTTTGAGAACAATTTTCCCATCTACAGACCATAAAATAAAGTAAAGGTTGTTTTTCATTGCATGTTTTGTAATTCTATCAAGTTTAAAATTATACATCCAGTAAGGAGTTCTACTAGATGTATTCTGATTATATTTTTTCAGTAAATCCTTGCAAATTTGTGTGTAAAACCTTTTTGTAGTGTGTTCTTTTGTCACACGGTCTGGATTTGAAATAGAATTATTAGGGCCTGTTATGTTCTAAGGGCAAACTGAACATATATGTAGGATGTTCTGGCAAATAACAGAACAACTGGACTGGCAAGTGAACATTTCTAACACTATTGTTACCTTGTGTTTCATAGGGGTTTATTATAGCGTTTACGTCAGACTTTGTGCCACAAATGGTGTACTCGCTGAGTGAGAGCCTGGACCACAGTCTGACCGGCTACTTGGACCAGTCTCTCTCGTACATGAGTACTGACGACCTGGACATGCGAGGCAAGCCCAACTCCACCCTGCAGTATTGCCGGTCAGTTCACAACTATTGACACTTATATTGAAAATACTCATTAAACGTGTAGTTACTAGTTTCCTAACTCATAATCTATATTAAAACTTAAAAGAGATTTCAGTTACTCTATTTTGTTATGGTAAAAAGGATACATGTGTTTTATTTATACAAACTCACAAGAAAGTATGTACCTTGGTTTCTATGGGGAACTATGGCCTATAAAGCAGCATTCAGGAAAGAAGTTACTGGTTATCACAATCGACATTATCAACACATTTCTTCTCACTTCATCCAGGTGTTCTGACTTAACCAAAGGCTCCTTCTAGAGATTAGATCAAAACGGGAGTCTGCTCAATTGGATGAGCGAATGTAATGAGTGAATTCTTATACTTGGGGTCAACAAGTTTTTTGTTTGGGTCCGTGTGTGTCTGTCTGTCTGAATGTGCGTGATAACTTAACAAAACTTAACAGAATATATTGAAACTTTGCACATATGTTTGGTAGTGCCCACTGACAACTACCATTAGATATTAAGGAACTCGGATAAGTAGTTTTCAATTGAGAGCCTAATGTAACAATTAATGTAGGTTCCTCAAAATTCACATAATTTTGTATTTAATCTTTAGCAGACAAACTGTACGTTTTATCATTAAATAGATCACTAAATCAATAGTTTTGATTTAGTACTTTTTGTATCTGGCCTGCTCCACCCTTAGATAGAGCTAGACTTGTATGTTTCATGATATATTTTGTAGGTTTATAGCCGTAGTTATGTATAGGCATACAATAAGAAAATAATTATTTGAAAATATGTGAGCAGCAAAGCAGCATTAAAGCTCAGATCTACCAAGATGCGTAATATAACTGTTTAGATCATCCGTCGATAGAGACTAGAGTACATGGTAATCGGTTTTATCCTTATTACAGGTACTATCAAATTTGATTTGGCATTCCGCCATCTTGATTACGTCAAATCTCAAAACCCTTAAGAGTAGTGTTAGTGTTGAAGTATTAAGGTTTTATTGAAATTTTAAAATTAATGTGTGTTTATTAACTTACTGAAACCACTTCCTGGACAATTCCAGATATAAAGACTACAGAGAGCCTCCATGGTCTCCACATAAGTATGAAAGGTCTTCAATGTTTTGGCTGGTCCTGGCGGCAAGACTTGCTTTTGTTGTTATTTTTGAGGTAAGTAAGAGTCTACAGGAGCTATGTACACCAAGTTAAGCTTAAAACTCCAAAATGTATCAAAAAATTAAACAGTCGAAGACCTAAGCAGGTACAGCTTTTATACCTAAGCATAAAAGTTAGTATAAAACACAAGAGTTTGAGTTTCTTTGTTTCTTAATGAATTGCAAAAAGTTGGAGGGTGCAAACTGTGGTATCATAAACGTGAAAAAGTGATAATGTTCTCTGAGCTAAATGTAAGGCATCATTTAAAAGTAAAATAGTAAAAATCAACAAAAATCAGAGTTGTTTTAACATTGTTACGAAAATGTAGATACTAGATACTTACTTGAAATCTTCATCTGTGACTGGAACTTCCAGATGGATTGTGTATTTGTGTCAAATATAAATTCAAACAGGTGGCAGCGGACTAAATTTATTCTGCCACAGATTGCACTAACAAAGTTAAAAATGTCCCTAACATTAAGGGAAACACCTGATCCTGGGCTATTTTAATGAATATTTAAGTTCCGTTTACAGCACAGTAATTGAGTTAACGATATTGAACTGGCAACAAACAATAAAGATCTGTTTATTTATAGACATTTAATTTCTTTTAAAACATAAAATCATGTTTTGATTTTTAGTGTATCTTGACTAATAGTGTAATTAGTGAGTAAATAACAAGATTATTGTTTAAACCATATAAAATTAATGTATTGACTTTATTCAAATTTGTTAAGGACTACTTCAATGTAAATTCTGTTTAATTGTCTCCTTCAAGAAAAAAGTAGTAAATACACTAAAATAAAATATTTATACAGCAAATTTTAGGGACATTAAGAGAAATACCTGGTGTCACAAAATGTCAAACTTTTGAACAGTAAAATTTCACAGCCAAATAAGATTTTGAAATCAACTGATAACAATACCAACCAGTTTTGTTATCAGTACTAATAACAACCCTTGGGACACTAGGTAAGAGGAAGGTACTGTGGAGGCCAGTGTGTATTTATCAGTACCACCAATATGATCATATGTACTGTACACAATGTTATATATGAACTTTTGATAAATAAGTTAATCGAATGCAGCAAGACAAAAATATGTTAGCAACCCATTTTAGTGAGACAGCCATTTCACTTTTGAGTGTTACGGTAAGTTTGTGGTATTACCCCATTTAATGGTAAGAAGAAAACCATTTTGCTTCTTGACTGCAACTTGGTAGGTCAAATTTGTTGCAGAATCTAGTTTTGCTGGTTGTTCTTGGAGTGAAGTGTCTGATTCCTGACGTGCCAGGAAAACTGAGGAGTCAGATCAGGAGGGAAGCTTACCTCACCAATGAAATCATCATCACTCAGGAAGCTCTCAGAGCCAAGAATATAACATCATTTTCATTGGATAACATCCAAGAACTCGAGACTTTACATAGAGTGAAAAACACTCTTTTCCGTAACAGAGTAAGAAGAACCATGAGTAACCCTGCGAATAGTCCTGATATTTTGCCTGAAACTCCTCAAATGTCTACAGGTAACTTTACTAAAGAGCAAATCCAAGATGCTGCCATGTTGCATCGACCAGAAAGTTTCGGTGAGATAGATGAAGTGACTGTGTAGTAAAACCTTGCACAATAAAAAGCCGTGATAGTAGTTTTGTTGCACAAAGTTTAATTTAAGGAGTTCAAAATATTCAACTGAATGTCAAGTCAGTCAGAATGTGTAAATGTCTAGTCAGTGTGTGTTTACTCCGTCTATATAACACTTCTCATCTGCCAAACTCCCAGGAGTGGGAGCTTTTGTATTCTTATACAAAAATAGTGCATTTGAAATAATCTTGAAAAAACCAAAAAATTACAAACAACATATAGCCAAATTAGAACCTAAGTATCTCATTGAACTAAAACTCTTAAAAGATTATGTTAAAACCGAAACAAATGTCCCACTTTTATTTTGCTTGATAAAGGCACTGTATGAATTCCAATGTATGAATTATTATACCTTGGAAGCGAATTAAATATAAATGTATTTAGATGTATTATATATATATTTAGTTGGGTATAAATCATGCAAGGTTGAAATAGGTATTTGTACTCTTGATAGTTAAAGACCTGACCTTATATAACTTTCAGGTGGTACTCAAGTTTACAAAATCTGAAATTACAGTGTTGTTTCTTTTCATATGAACAGTTTGGAGCAGATTGATATACAGTGTTTAAAAACAGAAGATAACTGAACTTCACACTTATCTATGAACTAATACCTATTCCTATGAGCCAAGATCCTTTACCAATGTTAAAAGCAAGCTCATTTCTGGTGCTAATATTGTACTTTACATGTGGCCAAAATTATAGTTAACTGAACAAGAGCGAGTGGATTGTTTTTAAATTTAAGGACAAGTGATAATATACATTTAACGATTTGTTGGGCTTAATTTATACAAATACTGCCGAATATATTAAAATATTTACAAATGTTTCTAATGTTGTAATTTTTTCTTGCTTACCTTTTCAATCAAATGGAATACAAAGCCTTGTTTATACATAGGCAAAGTTAGTAGCCAATTGGGTGTAAAGTAGTCAATTGAGGGTAACAAATGTGTTGGATATATTAAATAAATAATGTGTTTATTGTCGTAAAACATACATATGCATTGACAAAGTCTCAATAGACAGTAACAGGACACTGTCAATAATAATTGATTACTCGCCCTTCAGGCTCGCTGGAGGGGGGCGCAGAACCTCACTCGGCCTGCAACCTTGCATTTTGGGGGCATTCGCTACGCTTATGATTAAGACAAATTCTCTTCATTCACTGGTTTTATAGGACAAAATTAATTTTGGAAGATGTAGCTGTAATAACCAGAGCAAAAATATTAGAAAATTGATTAAGTTCAAACTTTAGGTGCCGAATAACCACACTTTCTTTATTATAGAGTGATTTTCTGTACGTTTTCCCCAAATTAAAACTCATACACACATACATTTAACATGTCTGGGTGGCTGATAAGTACCGTAACTAAGAGCCCAAAGACAGCGAAAAGTTGAATTTCCGACAACTTAACTTCAAACTTATCTAGCTTGAAATTGTCAGATGTGGGAAAAATTGTTAAATACACCAGTTGTAGGAAATTTGTTTCCACACTAACAATTTTTCATCAGATTGAAGATCCGAGCAACTATTTTGCCGCTATGATGCAAAATATCAGCTAAGTACAAGGGCAGATTTTCATATTTCTTGGCCGCCAACTTCTCAGAGCCTTAAAAAAAGAATGTTTTCAGATTTTTCCTTAATGTTTCACACCAAGAGCTTCAAAAGAGTATATTGTTGAGGGGAGTAGCATGCTGGGAAATGCCTAAACAATTACTCGTTCAGTCACCAGTCACCTGTACAACCGGCTTTGTAGTATATTAATTACAATATTACAAAATCAGTTATGACAGGAAAATGAACAGAACAAAAAGACAAATAATTACAACACTTAATATTAGAAGTAGATTACAGGCATTTAAAAAAGGTCAGTTAAACAATTGATGGTTCAAAAGCCACGTGTAAAATTTAGTTCTAAAAGTCACCCTTTGCAGATTACATCTGAAGAACCCCCAAAAAATGTTATTGCAAAAAAGTCAAGGTTAATTTTATTTTTCCTTTTCTAAACATATAATATAACACCAGGTGAAACAAAATGATAAATGGAAAACTAAATAGGATTATTTAAGCTAAAATTGTGTAACATTGGAAAAACAATATTATATTATAAGTTATATTGTACAACATATGTCAACATAACTTTTGAGTACTTGTACTTGGTATTATCAATACCATAGAGTTAATGTACTATACCAGGAGGAGTGGGAGCAGGTTGGGGATCTGGACGGTGGCAGGTGGGGTGGCGCTCATTCGTTGGAGACAGCGTCTTCTATATCCTCCTTACTTTCGTCACTGTCATTAGAAATGTTGTTTACAAAAATATCATTAGCAATATCATAAAACTTGTCATTCTAATTGAAGTGCTTCTTACATTATTTTACAAATTCTTTAAAGTCAGTGCCGTCAGGATACTCAGCGCACTTATAACAAATTTACCATAGAAAACTAAATAAATCACCTAAGGGAACTCATATTATATGCAGAAAACCAAAACTTATATTGAAATATGTGAAAAGACTACGCTCAAAACTAGCTTATGCAATTATAAAAATATTCAGCTTGTACCAGATTATTCCCTTCCTTCCAGTATTTTAGGCGGGAAACAGCTGATGCGCTACTGTATGTTGAGAGGGGGACTGAGTGCATCACATGCTGCATTCTAGCACTAACCAACCCTGTTGAATATTTTAAGATTAATGTTGTTGCTGGCTCCCTGCACTTCCTGCAATAGGCAGACCGTGGGGTTAAACATTTTGTGAAACTGCTCCAGAGTCTCTGAAAAAAGAGCTCCACAATTGATTGAATAGTGCCAATTAAGATGGTCCACGTGGAAACACCTCACTGAAGAGCCAAGATTCTTCTCTAATAACCACAATATTTCCAGCTGAGTTTAACAAAGTAATGTTGGCCCTTCATTTTGATGTCAAGCTTCTATGCTGTTGCCCAACCCTAACCTCTAGGGACTCGCAGTGTATGAGTTTCTCAGTGGTTTTCAGAACAACTTGTGTCAATGTATACTTAATTTAATACAACTACATTAAAAAACTATAATTACAGTCAACAACATTTAACTTTCAAAATTACAAGAAAAATATTTAAGATATAAATTTAAACCCAAAAATTGACAGTTTTGACAAAACATCTCTTTTTTTATTTACACCATTTGTGGTTCCTGATACTTTTCAAGCATTTCTTATTTTTAACAATCTTTTATATGAGATGGAAAACCCAAAATAAGTAAAAAGCACCAAAAACTACATTATGTTAAATAATTGATTGTGATTCTCAATACCACAAATATTATTTAAATTGAAGTAAAGTGATAAATTAAATTGATCTACAAGACAAGACAAAGTTTCTTTATTCACACAAACATAGAGTATGGTAATCACGTCAAAATACTAAGTACATTAAAAGTACTTAAAAATGTACTTCAGAAAATATTAAAAATAACATTGAAAAAATTAAAAATAGCATTAAACAGTCTTTGACATTAAAAATTCGTTTTTGGAGTAGAATGGATAATCTTCCAGCCATTTGTGCAGATTTGTTTTGAGTTTCTTTTAACTGTCTTCTTTGTACCCAGGCAATTTATTGAAGTAGAGCGCTCCTTTGTAGGTTGGCTTCTTCTCAGCAAGAGTAAGGTGGTTCTCTCCTAGCTTTTGTTTGTTTAATGAGACTGCCAGACTGTGCTACTATTCAAGTCACATTTAGCAGGATGAAGTAAGCAATTAACATATTTTGGGGATGGAAAGATAACGATTGTGTGTATTGAAACAGTTTAATAGATCAAATAAAATATATATCATAAAAATAACAAAACTATCCAAACCAGTCACTGGCCATGGCTCCGAAGAAGGATGAAGTGGTGCTAGGCTTTACTCCATTCTCCGAGTTGGTTGGGACTTGTGATGTAGGAGCTGATTTTTTACTCTGAAACATTTTATTTTGTTAAGTACAGAAATAAAACCAAACGAAATCATTTTGGAATTTAAAAGAGTAGCTCACTGCAATTACTATTTAAAGTATTTATAAATTAATATTAACCTAAAAAAACAATTTTGGGAAAAATTTGAGTTAAAAATAATACTTAAGCTAATGTTAGAACTACGTTTAAAGTTGGAGTGAGCTGATAACCTCAAACTTGCCAATCAAACTTTTTCAAGATGTTTGGTGCATTCTGCCACAATACATATTGAAATGTGAGAGTGATACTTATGTATTAGCAAGACTCACAGTGGATAATCACTCTGATTATTACGAGCTGATGCTTAAAACCCCTTTTTGTCCCAAAGTGCAGAGTTAATCTTAATAATAACAAATAAGCTGAAAATAAAATATTTTAAAAGAATATCTAAATTCCAAATAACAAAAAGCCAGTATTTTGAAAATTGTGAAACAAAATATATAAAGTTAACATTAATTTTCATAACAAACACTCATACAATTAGCGAAAGCATCATACTTAGCAGTTTAACCCTCAAAGTCAAGACCTTTAAACCTTCAAGTCAAGTATAATTTGAACTATGAACCCAAGTTCATTTCTCTTGTAAAACTCTACACTATTAAGTAATAAGTTATTACAAATTAGTCAACATAAAAGTTAAAACACACTTTGCACATAACAAACACAACAGTTTTGTTATCATTCACTCCAAAAATGTCTTACTTTAAAATTAACAAGTTGAACTCAACTGAAGATTTAAGTCTTGAACTTCTGAAAGAGAAACATTTTGAACAAACATTTTATACAAGGTTAAGTAGTTGTATTACAAATTATTTTACTTTCAAAAATATAATTAGTTCTGCTGTACTTGAAGTAGCCTAGATACAATTGGCTCCTAGTGAAAGCATCGTATGATGATGATTTGCAGGAAGTGGGCCCTGCCACAGCTCTTCCCTTACCATGAAATATCACAGGTTTGTTAACATTTTGAAGCCGAAGCCCGAGTCCTGCTCGGGCCGCCTTTGGAAGTGATTAACATGATTTGCCTCTAGAGCACTAGTGTTCCGCGTGAGCCAGTTTACTGTGACTGCGCGACAGCTTCTACGAATAAGAGATTGCAAAAGAGGGCATGTGAGAAAGTCATGGCATAAGAAAAATAAGCAATAAAGACGGAAAACTGTTATTTAAAATGAATTTGGCCAGGCTTCAAAGTGTTAACTAAACTAATATTGTTGACAGTTGTCTAAGTTTATATCCACAATCTCCATTAATTCGAATAAAGACATTTTCAATTAGAATAGTGTCTCATAAAGTCACTAAATTAAATTTGGCGATTTGAGTGTTATCAGTGTGTTCATAACTTTAAATGCAAACTATCCCCTATAAGGCTATAAAGCCTTATGTCCAATGCCTGATGCTAGTTAAATAAGAACATAACCTGGTTTAAGTTTATTTTATTCTGTTTACTTTTGAATAAAGATCACATTAAAAATAACCCAGGTACAGTTTATTTTATTCATTAAACTTTTGAATCGGTTTAACAAAGCCGTTAGAATTAGTCTGTGGAGGTCTAAAGGGTATGTAAAAACTATAGCTGTGCGGGATCAGTTTTCGGCGGGATTGAGATCATTTCCCGATCCCCTTCCCCTAGTACCGAAATTTGGGACGAGAAGTAAAAACTGCTGGAGTTTTGTCCTGAGTGTGTACCTCTGGTGAAGATAAGATAAAGAACTAGTGGACGAGCAGTTCTAAGTAAACAACCCCTCTCCCCCCTAATTCCATGCCGAGTGCATTTTCAATGGAGGCCGGCAGCCATTGTCAGGTTGGCTGATAACGATCTCAGACAGAACCAAACATCCATTTTATACTTCTACTAGACCCTTCTAGCTTGCAATATCATATTTGTATTGTTTTAAAACCTTTAATGTAATTCAAAACTAGTAAAAAGCTCTAAAAACATTATTTGTCAACTGAAATTCATCATTGAGTAAATGGAGATGAGATAAGGAAATAAAACACACACTACACTCTCCCACTATATCACAAGTATACAGAGAAAATGCTGTGATTGGCTGTGAAACCCCCCCTATGTGGTTGCCTAGCAACAGCTAATGAGGTAGTAGCCAGCTGATAAGGATGCAGCTGCTCCCACACCGACCAATGCACTTGCCTTCACCTCCTGCCCACACACAGCAGCTGCTGTCTTCCCTTTGTGCCTTTCTTTCTCTTTCGTTGTCCTTTCCACCTGTCTTCTATTTCTTGCCTTCACCCCTCATCTCTGTGCGCTGGTAGCTCAACAGTCTCATTCCTTTTCTCTCAACATCATTGTGATTTATGATCTTTTGTGATTCATACTCCTGACTCTCCCCAAATGTTTTTGCAATGTTTGGGGCTAAGTGAGTCAGTGTTATTCATTGTAAATGAGTGAGGGTGAGTGGGTTATGTAATAGTTGCATTGTACCACTTTGAGATTTTTATTTTAATACTGCACGGTGTTGTGAGCCACAAACAACCCATTGATCATAAAAAAATAATTTGATTGAAGAAACTCAATTTTAGTTAATATTTCTATAATATATATATTTGCCAGCTTTTCCCGTTCCCGAATCCTGGATTTTTTGCAAAATCCCTCCCGTTCCCGTCCCGAACCCAAAATACTGCTCCCGCACAGCTCTAGTAAAAACCATGGTGGAAAAGTTCCTCAGGCCCAACATGGTAGAAAGTTGTACGTATAGTGTTAAATACCTTGGAACATTTATGGGTAAAGTGCTTTCCTTGGGAAGTTTATATTGATACATTGTTTGTGACCTGTCCACAATATTCTTCTGTAACATCATAACATGACAGAACTAACTTGATGCAACTCCTGGCTATAAGGCTAAAAAGGCTCTGTCAGCATTACGCCTGAAAATGCCTGTGCTGTACATGGTCCAGTAACTGCTGCACCCTGGAGGTTTTTTATTCAATTATTCGTACATTTAAGACGACACCTACCTTAGACTTAACAACTGGATTGACAGGCCTGGGAGCGGTTATGTGAAGCAGAGGGAAGAACACATTTGACGATGCTGAGGCACTGATGGCAAGAACACTCGGCTCCTCGGTGCGATGGCTTGGCATGGAAGCAACGGCTGCAGAGCCCCCGAGCCCTAGTAGTGCCTGAAACACACCTCTCATTAAGCAAGTTCAACCAAAAAATGTACACTTCTTCTTTCACCACATAAATACTCAACACTGCGCGTAAACTTTTGAAAGATTCAGCTAAATGAACAAAAGCGAGATAAAACAGTTATTCCCCATTACTCTTGAGAAGAGAATAACAAACAATGATGACTTCATGACATGTTACTTGTTTCTAAAATAAAATATTATTTTAAATATTTTAGTACAGTTTGTATTATATTAGCAGGTTTATGGAAACAAGTTAATACAAGTGTAGCTTTGTTCCAAACAAATTAAGTAAATAAATATTTCAAATCCACAATCATAAGCGTTTAAATGCTTGTTGTTTAGTTATTTAAAAAATATATAAATGTTTACTCTTCAACATACCACCTACAGTGATTAATGTCATTACCTGAGTTTTATTTGCTGCTGCTCTAACATTGTTGTTTAAGTGAGGTGTGAAGACATTCAGGTCAAAAGGATCAATCTTCGATTCAATTTTAGAAATAGTTTCTTCGTATTTTGTTACAAGGTCCTGTAACAAACACAATAGCTGTTGTTTATTTTTAGGATTATTTGAAAATATGTTATAACTTATAAACTTATTAATTTAGATAAATACAAGTTTACAAACTGAGACAAAATTCTCATAGATTACACGTTTATGGAAAACTTCCATCACAGGCAGGTGCAAAATTGTTCAACAAACTCCCAAAACATTAATCAGAAAATGATCTTAGACGGTTAAGAGCTTATCTATTGAAGGCTCATACTATTCTGTTGGGGAATTTTAGATCAGGCCTTGAATCATGATAATTAAATTATATGAGAAATTTAACTAGGTTTTAACACTAGTGGTTTACTTTGTTTTTTTTTTAAATATTTGTTTATTGTTGTATTTTTTGTGTTACCTTTTTTAAATGTTTTGTCAACGCAAAAGTTTTTGTATTTTGGCAAATAAAAGTTATTATTATTAACTATAAGATAAATACAAGTTTTACAAACTGAGTTTGGTGAAGTTCTATTTAGGGGTTATATTTTAAAGATAAAATGCAAACCAACCTTGGTGATGTTGCCATTATATAGGTGGACCAGATACTTTGTGTCTAATAGTAGCTGCAGGAATTGTGTTTGAGTCAGGTTGTTGTCTATATTGTTTTTATAAACTTCATTAACTTTAAATAGCATTTTCTCTAAAAGTTGTTCTGCTATTTGCCTGAAAAAAAAACAAATATTTTTTAAACAGAAACACAAACAATATTTTAAAACATGTTAATACCAATAGACAAATTAACAAGCTAATGATCTGAATTTCAGTAAATTTTATTTAAAAATTAAAACCAGGCCAACACGCAGCTAAGCGTGAAAGCGCCGCTTGCATGAGTAAAGAGAATTTCCTTATTACCATTAGAGTTACGAGGTTGTTCGCCTTTGGCCTCAGCTTTGCCTACTATATGATGATCCGCTCACAGCCTCGCTTTGGCCTTCAGCCTCAGCTTTGCATTTTTTTGTTATCACGAGTATTACGAGGCTGTTTGATACGCTCACAGCCTAGCTTTGACTTACGGCCTCAGACTTACAAGCCCTTTTGGGGTCAGGATCGGTGCACATTTCATGGTCTCAGGTCTGGGTCTTACCATGCAGACGGAATGAATATGTAATTTTTTCAAAGGAAATTCGCTAATAAAGTTTATTTTTAAATTACCTTCCATTAATCTTGTAATTAGTACAAACGGACTGTTGTTACTGTTAGGTAATTCGATCAATGAATTTGTTATTCATTTTCAAAATTCACATATTTGCATTATTAGTTTGTTTTTCAAGACAAAACTTTTTGTATATGAGCCTCTAGCTCAGGAAGACTTATAAAAAGTTTACAAACAACTCTTGTTTCCAAATTGACTAAAGATACCATTTCAGAATATTTTCTACTGTCTAACTGAAAGGCCAAGATATTTAGATTATAATTACACAAGATACGAGTTCTTTTCTAGTAGCATGTTAAAAAATCAGGTAATGACTTTCTATCTCATTAACCCCCTCATCTCATTAAAAAAGTTGGTTACATACCAATGCTAGGACTACCGTTTGTACTGGAGTCCAGGTAGCTCTTTTTTACCAAATTTTAGGCTCAAAAACAAGGGTGTGGTTTGTATGCGGGTGCAACTAACACTTGTACATTTACGATGAAAGCACTGAAATAATTTCAATAGCTGCAAAAACCACTCATAACATTGAGAAACAGTTTAGAAGGGCCTGGGAGCAGCAGATGCACTGCAGTCAGTCACAATAGGGTTGTGTCTATGTCTTGTGAGGAGTAGAGGAGGGAGAATAATTGAGAAGCCAGTGAAAGTAATGTATTGAGCTCTGAATAAGAGTGGGGGAGAAGAAAGAGATAAGGAATGCCAGAAAGGAGCAACTTATAGAATTGCTAATCTTACAGCAATTAACATGCTAACTTGTACAGCTAGCATTAGGAAATATGAGGAATATCACTAGTAAGCAAAGTCGTGAATTAACAGACGCAGTTAGGAAAATAAGTACAGTAGACTCCCTCTCGTTCGGCCTCACTTGGTTCGGCTGGCCACCCGAGGCCTAAACATAGGCTACATCTACAATGTTGTGATAAGTATGTATTTTTTTGACTTGTTTCTTTTTAAATTAGTGCCAAAAGTGTTGGAAAATTCTAAGGTTTTGCTTAATGGTATTTGCATTTCTGAGTTTTACCATATTATTTCATTTAACCTAAATCTAAGACAATTTAAGACCTAAATCTAAACTACGGGGAGGCACCAAATGTGTTTTCCTCACACTTTTGGATAGTTTTTTAGTTTGGCCGAGGTTTCAATCCCAAGGTGGCTGAACATGAAAGAGTCGCAATACCAATATCGCACTCTATTGTTAACAGCTTGGAAGGTCAGAACGGGCCAAGTAGCAGGTGCTAACAAACAAGTAGATAACTCCCCTCTCCCACCTTTCTACCTCAGTAGCTCACTAGAGGTACTCTCTCAATGGTTTGCTGCCTTTCTCTCCAACAGGCATTGCTGGTTTTGTTTAGAAACGATAGATGTGGAAAGAACAGTATGATGGATATGGGGTCTGGCATTCTCTTGGTGCTTACATTCTCTTGTTCGTTTCACCGTCACTTTCGACACTGGTTGCTAGGTACCCACGGTGAACTGGGCTTGCCTAGCCAATCATTGGGTGCGGTTGGTATGAAATGGTAGGGTTTTTAGTTTTTATAACATTCTCAGGTGAAATTGCTGTCTTTACATTTTACACCGTGTGCCGCTTACTTTCAAGTATATACAGTAGGTGTCAAAGTTTGAGCGGCTTACTTAGGCACAGCCACGTGTCCGATAGCTGTCACCAGCTGATGCAAGGCAGTCTGTAGAGTGAGGCTGACGGTGCAAGGCACTTTCAACGTAGATTCAATCTTATCTCCGCTCTCCCCTTCTTCTTCAATCATGATCTCTTCCCATTGCTAAACACATTTAAATCTAGTCATTGTTCTTTGTCACAATCAGACATGAGGCAAGAAACAAACTGTAGCCTATACAATTTTTTATTTTTGGTTCACTTAGATACAGAATATTATTGAAACAACATGTTTGAATCTATTTTTGTTTGATTTGCTCAAAGCCCAAAGGTGGGGGTGCACTTGCATACATTTTCTGCTATTTTTAAGAGTTTCAGGGCACCTATATTAGCCTGTAAAGATTCAATAATTTGTACCTTAATGTGAACTTGTTGGAAAAGCGTCAAATTTCAAACAAGTATGGCAATTCTACAGTATCAATACAATATTTTACTCTGTACCGGTATAGAGTTGAGGTTTGGTGAAGCTGAGCCGAGAGTGTCTAAAAGTTGTGTGAGCATTCGCTCACTCGCTAAGCTACTCCAGACTGCATACAGCGCCAGACACTGAGCTTGCAGTAGAGAGAAACATTCCTGAAAACCAACCACAACCTAAACGATTTGTTAATTTAAAACTACTAACTGTATCAGTTAAAATTCAAAACTCAATTTTAGAATTTCTTTTGAAAATTACAAAACATATTTGAAGGAGAGTGAGTAATGTAATAAAGGAACTTTTAACTTAAAAACCAACCAAAACTGAAAATGGGCTATTAGGCTACACAATATCCTAAAGATAGGCGCTTGAAGAATTAGTTCAGCAGCATAAGTTAGTGGAGGTGTAACTTTGGTTTAGGTTTCCGCATCACATGCACAGGGAACACACAAGGCACATCAAGGGATCTATGTGGTTAGCAAAGGTGTTGAAAAGTTGGTGATTTCTTCCTCCTATTAACTGGCTTGGCTTGCTCTCCACACTTTTTCCACTTCCCCTTATTTCCTTCAAACATCTTCTTGCTCTTTGAACACTGAGGCGATACTCCACCACTAAACCATCACCTGCTCACCAAAGGAGGCAGATTAAGGCTGTTTATACCTTGGTATCGGTGGATGACAGACACTTGCTGAGGGAAGGGCAGAGTTCTGGGACGGACTGCAGGAACTTGGCCAACATGATCGCACCTCCTTCACTCTTAGTCTCAGAGCCAAGCCCTCTCACGTGCTCTACCAAGCTGAGACACAACAACAGTGCAACAATAAAAACCCATAATATTGGAAAAACTTCAAATTTAATGTACCGGTGAAAAAAATGAAAGGTGCCTTGCACCAAATGTTTTGAGTATTGGATTTGTTTACTGTTTAGTTTATATGGTTTATTTTATTATCTAGTGCTTCGCTACAGGGCAAGAACTAAGTATAGTAATAAAAAGCTGTTAAATGCATAATAAAAACAGGGAGATGCTATTATCTAGTTAACCAAAATATTTCCCCCCAAAATATTTTAACTAGAGTTAAAGGTGGAGTCTGGCGTCTTTTAGTCACCTAATTTTTAAAATAATAAAAATTGTAATACATTTAATAAAACACATGTTTGACTTTATTGATTTCGATCGGGATGGTCAGCAACTGTAAGTTTTGGACTCAATTTCAGAGACTGTGGTGATAATTTAAAACAAAATCTACATTTTCAATTTTTGGGGTCATGGTTACTCCTGTTGATTACCTGCATGAAAAAATTCTTAAACTAAATAATTCACCCCGAGCATTCGGACAATTTGCTGCAAACAAAATCCAAAATATCAGGACTTGCACACATGTAAAAATATAATTTCCTCTTCAAATATGATCTAGAAATAACCTAAATCCTGATGAAGACTTTTTCTTATGTATTTCTTATGGGTATTTTTTTCGTACTTTAACCCCCTTAAAACGTTCTTGAAAATTAAAATTGTTTGTAAAATGTAAAACCGAAAATGTAAATTTTGTTTTAAGCTGGCACTAATAACCCAAACAGAGCTAAACTGACTGCCTGGAAAGTGAAGCTTATAAAACTCAATCAACCAAACACTCACTGTGAGATGACAGAAGCACAAACAGCCTGTTGACTAGTGCGCAGAGTGTGCGAGATGGCAAGTAAAGGCGGATCCACTTCCTGTGTAGGACACAGGCTTACCAACTCACTCGCTAGGGAACTGACTTTGCGCTCCAATGCGACACACAACTCCGCGACTCTCGGTGTTACGCCCTTTGCCTTCAGCCACAAGCCTACAAACACAACATCACTACTAGCACTCTGGTGTCAGGACTAGAAAAGAAAGTGGTTATTTCTTCGTAACACTGCAAATGAAATTAATGTATTAATATTCAGTATGAGGCGTTTGTTCCTTAATACAATGGAGTAAAACCACTGCTAATTAATAATATCTCAGCCTGAAGGATTACTAGCCTGAAGAAAAAGAGATATTTCTAAATTCAAATAAGTTCTGAAACCGGAACTTAGTTTGCTAAACAGGGTTTTCAACAATACAATTAAACACTTTTTTCAGTGTTATAAAAGAAGCTAATTTGTATGTTGCATTCATATTTTAATATTTATATTCAATTGGGCTTTAGATTGTGTTTGATTTTCTGAGTAAGAATGAATAATTTTATTGATATAATGTTGTTAAGATTAGTACCAGAGTAAAAGAAATGACAGAGTAGCCCAAATATTTTGTAATCCTAGGTATCATTAACACTAACTAGCTTGGATAATTGATACTCTATTATTGTTTTCTTTATGTAGCTTGGTAAAACAATGCTTACCTCTTGAAGTTTTGAGATCACTAAGATTATTAAGATCATTAGTTGACTGTTTCCACATGTACCAAACAAGATCCGCCTCAGACTGTTTGGACCTGCAAGAGTATATTTTAAATATAAATCAGTTGTAATGGACTTTGAACTCTACAGGTGAAGCTGGACATATGTCTTTCAAAATTAGTAATCATTAATCCTGCTAGAGCGGATGGAGATTACTCAAATAAAAGCTAATTCGGACCACCCAACGGGGAAAAAATTTAAACATACCAAAGATATCACATTTGCATGTTGACATCTTTAATAAATAACAATATGTTTTCTATGCTTTGCTGTATAGTTAAAACCAAAGATGTAGATTACAATGCTTTATCATCAAAGGTTTACATCATTGGTGCTTACTGCACTATTGTGATGTCACCACAAACAACAATCTGATTTTCAAACTAGCATAAACCATCACTGGTACAGCAACTGCAATTCTACTTTAGGCTGGCAGTTGGTACAATACACCTAGATGTGCCACAATTAGATGGAACAACCTGCAAACCACTACTTTAGCTGGCACAATAATGCCTAGATGTGTGCTTACCAGGGAACAGGCTGGCTCCCCGACCTCTCCCACACAGCGATACAATTTAGTAATGTAAACAAAGCAGTGCATTGCTGACAGGTGTGTCCTTATCCTCTTATAGCAAGGGATTATTTCGTAAATAATTTTTAACAAGGTAAAGAAATCAACACAACAAAGTGTCACTGCTGGTTTGAGAAGATAACATAAAACAAGATCCAGCTACTTAGTGGTCAACTCAATTTGACTCTTTTGATAAAGTGGGAAAGATTCGGTGAGGACAAAGCACTTACTCATTAACAGCAGCTTGGAAGGCGTCAGAGACTTGTGCTTCGAGAGTTCGGAAAGCGTTGTTCCAGTGAACTGAGACCAGCTGCTTTGCTCTCTCTGTGATGAGTGTGCGGTACATATCTCCCCACAGATCCTGTGAGCACAGCCTCTGAGCCACCAGCAACCACTCTTCACTCACCTGTACAGTATCACACACATCTATCCGCAAACCAATTTAGGAATAAAAATAAACATTTCTTTAGTCACAAATAAAGTGTTAAAGGCAAATCCTTGTCAGACAAATATAAACTAAAAAACATAGAGGTATTGTAGTGTGTAGGTTACTTGAGGAGGATGTCGCAGGTCGTGAAGACTGCGTAGAGAGGAGACATGGCCGAGGAGTTGGCCTCCCTGCTCAGTGACATGGGTCTGTACCCAGGTGACCCAACCTTGCACAGCCTCTAAAATTTCAATTTCTTTTACTGATGTCATCTCTGTCTCCAGGATTGGTCTGCAAGACACATGCACAGAGATAAGTTGAGTGAATAAACTAACGAGCAAAACAAATTTCAAATTTGAAGTCAAAAGAATTTGAACAGAAATAACAAAGCAAGACTCAGTCATCTCACTTGCTGGGAACTGTGCAGGATAACCATTACATGGAACTCACACACAGTGTGTAATAACAAAATGTTTCCAATAAAAAGATATAGTTACTTACTTGTTTTCACAAATTCTTTAAATAATTAAATATTATTTAAAATACATTCCTTCTGCATTGATACAAATCTAGGCACGTTCAACTAACGCCAATGTAGCTCCAACTACCCTTGTCACACAGTCCTGGATGTGCGTAACCCTATCATAAGGTGTTCCTTAAACGGCCAATTTCAGCTTCAAAAACAGAAAACAGTCTCATGGAGATAAATCCAGCAAATATGGAGTATGTTGATGCAGACTGACTGGTTTTCTGACCAAAAATACACGGACAGATACTGCCTTATGAGGGGTGGCATTGCCGTTCAACAAGGACCAACTGCCCAGATTTATACTAGTTTAAGAACTAAAGTACCGTATATTAGGGGTGTATTTCGATTAATCGGTCAGTATTTACGATACTTGAACTCTTGACTGATCGGTAAAGCTTGAAAGGGTTGATAGCCGTGAAATAGTGATTTCAGTCAATCCAAAATCGTTACTTTATCAAAGTCAAGATTTCAATGGCCTGTTTGAGCGGTATACGGTATCAAAGTTCAAATTGTATTTCACTGAGGAAACATTAGAAAGTAGAACGGTATTGTGTGATTTAATTTATTTAGTTTCACTTTTGTTTTGTTTTATACTGTTTAAACATTTACAAAGTCTTTATTTTTGTTTTTTTCATGTGGATACATAAATGTTCATATTTAATTAATTTAAACTAAAGAATATAATTAGTCAAGAAAACTTAAAATGAGCATGTTTTTATTGTGATACAATAAAACTCTTTCAAGTCAAACTCAAGCTTTGTTTAAAAATTGACTCAATCAAACTAAAAAAATGTAAATCGCACACCCCTACCGTATATACTTGAAAGTAAGTTACATCTGAATGTAAGGCTAGGCCTCGGACATTAAAACTTAGATTTTGGAATTGTCCATCTTTGCTTGGATCAAACATGCACTTTTCCCGGTTAAACGTCACAAGGTTAAGAAGAATATTTTTTAGTTTGCCGACATGGGCAGACTTAATGGATGGAGGGGCAATACCCCAACAACCCCTGAAAGATTTGCCCCCAGATGAAGAGACGCCTAACTCCGCCCATGTTTGTCTGGGTAACAATAAATAAATATTTGTGAATGAAAAGAAATTGCTTGAAAAAAAACCTACAGTAGCACTAGGATAATTTCAAAAGAATAGTGCTTTTATACTACTGTAATTTGTTTGGAATAGGTTTTTTACTATATCACTGACAAACAAAAATTGTTTTTGTTAACCAAAATGCAGGTTTCTGATTTCAAAGATAAAACGAAAATGTAAGATTTGATTTAAACCCTCCAACTGCTGATCATTTAGTTTTAAATGCCAATCTTATAGCCCTCACGCATTTTATCAAACTCAATTATTTTGGTACCCAGTTATGACTTATTATCATGTTTTTTGAAAAATCAAGGAAAATAAAAAATATTTTAAGGTTTTGTCAGGTGATTTAAAAATATTATCAATAATTTTTTTTGTGTAGGTACTTTTACTTGTATTATTTTTTACTTTAGCATTAGATAGAAGTGGTTTATGACTCAATAATAAAACCATTATATACAAAATTATGATATAAAAGTTTGAAATTGCAAAACCGTTTGTATTATGAAGACAAACATATAAATAATAGGTACTTTCATGTCTATGAAAAACTAAATAGTGTAATCAAAATTTCAATGATGCTTTCGGCCACAACCATTTTATAGCAACACTTTATGTCATCAGTCACATTTACCTGGTTATTCCAAAGCATCACTAAACTGCACTCACTCAATGAAAATTTGGAGAACCCTATTTCAAACAAGTAAAAACTGTATATAGATTACTAAATTTAGGTTTTGAAAACAGTTGTGCACAAACTTCAACAAAATCGTTGTCAGACGCTGAAATGACAAGCAGAAGCAAACAACTAATAGTTTTGATTTTATTCTGTTTTGAAATTGACATTAGAGTAAAAAGTTGATACTTACTAGTTAGATCGTTTGATTCTGAGTCAAACTATATAAAGATCGAGGTTTCAACAAGATTTTAGTACTTTGAAATAACCGTTTTATGTATCATCGCTCTGAGCGACAATAGCACTGGAACGATGCAGGAATCGTCGCCCTCAGTGACGCTAGCAGTTGGAGGGTTAAATAATTTTTGAAAGTCAAACTCAACCTGAATTGCTTTACAGCAGACGGAAGCATGGAGACAGGAATGTCACAGATGTCTTGGTCCAACAAACTCAAGGTGGGCGGAGATTGAGGTCCGATGTAATCGTTTAGATCCTTCAGCAACAAACCTTCTTTAGCAGTGAAATGCTCTAAAAATTGAAAGAAATCTTTTAGACTCAGTAAATAATTACAATGTATTATTCATGCTGGTGGCATAATGTATTCAAAAGTGAACTTTTTCTATTTTATCAAATAAGTATGTAGTATTATATTATTTTCTAATGGAAACTCTTTATTGTCATAGACACTTAACAATGTTTAACGATCATGTATAACGTGTCCCCTGCTGTATAACTAGTGTATCTGTGATTATTACTTTAATACAGTACACAAGCTGGCTTTTGATTGGTAATTTAGGAAAATGATTACTTAAGGTAAAGGCAACACTGGATTCAACTCGAAGCACGCTTCGAGCCAAGGTTTCATGTCTTCATTTATTTAGCGACTAGGTTTAGGGAAAAATCCTTAATTCTCATCACGCTCCATCTAAACGCGCCATCATCTACGCTCACCACATTACCCCCATATTCACCTTAAAATACCCTCTAGAGTGGTCGGTGTCTCAAAGCAAAAGTTAATGCTTTTTATGGCATAAAATAACAAAATAGCGAAATATTTAGGAAAAGAATGTTACCTAGAAAGCAATGTGAGACAGCTATGATGGTATGAATAAGTAGAGTGTAGCTGTTGAAAAGTCTCTGCTTTGATGACGGCAGTGTCAGTTGTCGAAGCCAGGGTTAAAGTGGTTTTGAGAGCGTCGGATCGCAAAGCCAGGTAGCGATCCAACAACTCTTTACAAGATAAGTTTTCCAGTAGAGCCAGGCTTAATAAACCACTGCATGTCACCTGAAGTCAAATTTCAAGTTTCACAGGAGATATCAATTTAACACTGCATTGGAGATTTGTTTTTATTAAAAAATCAATGTTTTAAATGTATCAGTGGTCTACTCTTTAAGAGTTCCTCTCTATAACTCATCTAAGAAGAATAATAATCTATTGCTGGTTTGCCGTTTTCAATTTTGAGTTCATATTTGTAACAAGTGATTAAAATGTGTTAGAATGATTAAAGTGTTACAAATTTAACATTTCTCTATTATTAACACATTGAAGGAATTGATTTATTAATATTTGGAAATCAATCCTTCATTTAACACCCTTTACTGTTTATACTTTACAGAATTTTAAACTTAGTTTGATATGAAACATTCATAAAACTATTTAACCTTTGAAATCAGGTGACACAATCTATATTTATATAAGAACATGTAAAATCTATATAAATAAAATAAAACTTTTGTCTGTACATTGCAAAGAATCCATCATGGTATATTTTATATCCATACAACATCCACAAAATAAATGGCGAGGGACCAAAGTGGGCAATTAGCACGTTTTTAAGGCATCTTAGACCGCTTATGACTCGACAGCCGTTGAAGCTATGGCGGTGAAACTTCGTTTAAGGGTTAAACCCATTATGCAGTGTGTCTTTAGCTATATTTTGTATTCATAAAACGTCCACAAAATAAATGGCGAGCGACCAAAGTAAGAATTTTCTTAGGCATTTTGGACCGCTTTTAAGTCAAAATCGGCTGAAACTTTGTTTGAGGGTTAAGCTAATCACTCAGTGTATATTTTGTATCCATACAACGTCCACAAAATAAATGGCGAGGGACCAAAGAGGGCACTGAACACGTTTTTACGGCATATTGGACCACTTATAGCTGAAAATCGGCTGAAGCTATGGTAGTGAAACTTTCTTTAATGGTTTAACCTATTACGCAGTGTGTCTTTAGCTATATTTTGTATCCATACAACGTCCACAAAATAAATGGCGAGGACCAAAGTGGGCACTGAACACGTTTTTAAGGCATAACTTTAAGCCCAATTTCAAAATGAAGGAACAGGTGTAAGGATCGGTAGTTTGATGCCAGTACCCGAGCAACAGCCTGCCTTTGTACAAAAAGACTTTAAAGTCATGATACTATAATGTTTTATCCGTGGCTAAGCACGGGTACACAGCTAGTAAATAATATAACTTAACATATTGTCCTGGTTTCGTCCACAAATTTTGCTGTCAAATTACTGTCAAGTTTATATATTAGAAATAAGTTATTCCTTTCAAAAAAGTACACTTAAAAAAGGGGCCCTACCTTAGAATCATGCTGACTCTTCAGTTTTTCTTCTGCTCTCTTCAAAATTGTCCTCTTGAAGTGAGACAAAGAAAACCATTGGCGAGATACCATGGGGAAGCAGGTACTTGCATTGTAGCTTGGATTTATTTCTAGACCTGGCCAAGCAAAAGATTTTACTAGTTACAGTGTATAAATACTTTTTTATAATAGACGGATCGATTTTAAACATAGTAGACTATTAATAGTGCGGATCACAATAATTCGGACACGGGCTAATCCTAACCACCCAGCAGGAAAATAATTTAAATTAAGTGATATTGACATCTTTGACAAATAGCTACATGTTTTCTATGCTTTGCTGTGTGGTTAAAAGCACAGGCGCTCAGTACAATACAGTGCATTTATTAGCCAGGGTTTAAATCATAGGTACATGCTGTAATGTACTACAATATGATGACAACAATACCGTAGTTACAAACTGGAACTCTACTTTAGGTCAGCAGTCTGAGGGCCGTTTTTTCAATTCAGCCTTAACCGGCGGTTAAAATTAGGACTGGCAGCCAACCAATAGGAAAGCTGGATATTTTTGGGGTTAAGTTTTACATTGTCTGTTTTGATTTTGCATTTTGATGTTATGGTTTATATTTAATTATAATGACATAATGTATACATGTTAAATTCAATAAAAAATGGTAAATTAATACCTTTATTCCATAAGTGATCTTCAATAATTCATTTAAGTGTTTTGAACTTTGCGTGAAAATGTAAACATTGCAGACTGTAAACAACTTAACCGGCGGTTAGTTAACCAGCTGGTTAACAGGCAATTGAAAAAACCGCCCTGAAAGTTGGTACATAGTGTGAAGAAAAATCAATACCACCAGCTGACTGTGCAGCTCTGTGGGCGCAGTGAACAGGCTGGCTCCTCGACCCCTTTCACACAGCAAAACCAGTTGTAATGTAAACAATGCAGTATAGAACTGTAAAGTGCATCGTAGTACAGTAAGGAATAGTTATAGCAAGGAATGTTAATTCAAACGCATAAATAACTATTCAAAAACTCAAATTGAGTTATCTTTAGTTCATTTTATTATTTTAGGGACACAAGAAGTGAGTAACTAATCATTTAACTCATACGCATCCAGATATTTCAAAATCCGGACGACCCTTCCGCCACATTAGCCGTTTAAGTGAGAGCCTACTGCAGTACTTACTAGTTTTTATGTACCGAGCCATAAGGTAAAGTAAAGTAGCTTTTGTAAAGTGTGATTCATCAACTGCTTCCCAAATTTGCTCCGAGACATCAACCAGGATCTTAATCTGTAATGCTGAACTCGACCATATGTTGCTCTTCCTTTCCCTAGAATACAAGTAAACATCTATTAGCAAACCTATTTAAAACAAACTTTAAGCCTCTGTTGCAAAGAAACTTGTGCAGTTCTACGGATTATTAATACTTTTCTTTCAATTTCTTGCATATCCTCAAAACTAACTTAATCTATAAAACCAGGCCGACACGCAGCTAAGCGCTAAAGCACCGTTTGCATGAGTGAATCCAATTCATATTGATATCAAATTTCATCAAAATCAAATTAAGTTTACTGTTTATAGGATATTAAAAACCAATTTTTTGACCATACCAACCTGCCCCCAAAGGTTAGTTTTGGTTGTCCGATTTTGCTGGTTAACGAAATTGACCGAGATATTTACAAAAGGAACATTTGTACAAAATTTCATGAAAATCTGACAAAAAATGCAACTTGTAGAGAGAGTACACACATATATGTACATATGTATGTAAAGTCTTGTAGATATCCTCAATACTAAATCTGGGGGTCAGGATCGGTGCTCATTTCACGGTCCTGGGTCTGGGTCTTACCATGCTGACAGGATAAATATCTCATTTTTCCAAAGGAAATTCTATAATAAAGTAAGTTTTAACAATACTAACTAAAGCTTCCGGTGAGACAGCGTCAATAAACTTCTACTGATTTACATTTTGCAATGGAGCATTCAGTGGACTTGAAGCTTTGACGCCACTGCCGACATTAAGCCTAAGACTTAATTTAAGTTTTAACAAACTCAACAAAAAATACATTGAATTTACTGACTTTGGGTGGTGTTCAATCTTAAAGCCTGAAACTTGGCGCTCTTGAAGTTCAGCTGTAGCTGCTTTCATTCGGCAGACGTCACTTATAACCTTCTCTGACAATTCCTTCATCTGGGTGATAGTATCAGCAGCCTCGATCAAATCTCTGTACCGCTCACTGAAATACATTACCTCATTATAGAAAGTAACTTTTTAAGTTCAAAATTGTTTTAATGTTTTTTCTTTATAAAGAGATTAGTGATTACACTTGATTAATATTTTCTTAATGTACAGTAGGAAGTCGATAATTTGAACATCAATTATCCGAAAACGTCAAAAGTCCAAACGCCTTTCCGGGATGAAAATTCAAAAAATATGTTTTTGTCAAATACTGTACTATTTAAATATCACTTAAGTATGGACACCAGAACAATATTTTTGCAAACAAGATTAAAATATGAGTGTATTTGGAACTGGAACGCTCCATATATGCAACAATAAGTTGTTTACATGCGCGTGTAGTGGTGACTCACCCGCAACAGTCCACAGGTATGCGATGTAGCATAGCGGTGACTCCGCGGTGTATTGTGGCAGCGACCTCCAAGAGCTACTTTTAGCTCCCCCCTCCCACTACATCCGTCATCCCTTTCTACTAGCAACACACTAGTCTGTACCCTGCCATAACAAACAGTGGCAATTCGTTCGAGTTCGATCTTACGCTAGATACGATGTACAGTTTAGTGCGTTTTTATTGTTTTGGCTTGTTATCACGTATGGTGTGAGAGTTTCTCCCAATGGCAAAGTCAACAAAATTGAAAAGGAAACATGTTTGCCTTACAATTCAAAATAAATTTAAGATGTTCTATAGGTCATGTATTTGCAGTTTACCTATTTAAATAGAATAAAATAACAAAATTAAAGCACACACGTCTTTTTTTGCCTTTTGTTTGAAAATTTGAACAATTTGAAAATCGAACCACCCTTGGTCCCAATTAGTTCGGATTATCGACGTCCTACTGTATGACTATTTCTTTTTCCATTACCATATTCTTTTTTTTATAGACCGCTTTTCATTTCGTTTAAATAGGCCTAACCCAGCCAAATAAAATTAAAACTAAGCCAACATACTTTGTCCTTTGTGGCATTGCAAGTGTGTCAATTAAAATATTTACATTAACATATATCCAACAGCCAATATTTAGCAAGCTATACACACAATTAACAAATCAATGCATAACACTAAGTTGACATAAATTGAGCTGGAAAAGGCTAAAGGTGGAGCTAAACTTCTGCACAGTTGGGTATGTTCCTTTCCTTCAATCAACTTAGGCGCTAGCTGTCAGATAATTAGCACTTACCCGACAACAGTTCGTAATTCCTCACGCTTCCTCTCTATTTCATAATTAAGTTTTTTTTGAAGTTCTTCAATATCAGTTACAGAAGATTCCTCAAATAATTTGTCTGGATCAATATGCAATAACGTGTGAGCAGGCATATTAAGCGTAGATAAGACTATAACGAGAGAACGATTTGTTTATAAATATGAATTTTCGGCCACTGGACACTCAACAAATGTTTTCGATGTTTAAATTCATAAACATGTTTCTATAGTTCTAGAAAGAGTAAGAGAAGGGTCCTAGAGAGGGAGAGGCATAGCTAAATTAGACCTAGGCCGAGTTTATGGCATCCTTAATAAAATCAATTAACAGTTATTAAATACCCTTATAGAAAATGAGATACTAAACTTGAATGTTATTCTTTCATGAGATTAAATTCAAAAGCGGATTTGTTTATAATGTACAGACATTACACTAAACTGTATTACGATTACGACTACAAAATTGCATTTTTTTCCAACAAACAGTCAACAACAGACATCTTCTTTTCAATTTTCTTTCTTTATTCACTTTGCCCATCACCGAAAAGAGCAAAGATTTTTATTAAGACTTAATAGCGTATAACACAATAGATTAAAATAAAATATAATACAGTAGAGATAACACTGCCGGCAATTACATGATTTTTAATTACAAAAACATGTTTACGTATGTGGAGTGTCTGCGTTTTGGCTGAAGGGTTTCGTAATATTAACACAATCAACATTTCAATTATTTATTGATATTTTCACTTATTAATGTGTGGCAACGCCACCGCCCCAGATCAAGAAATGGGTTAAAGCGGACGTTTAGAAACGTAAGATTATGTTTATTGACCAAGTTAAGGCAGGTGCACACTCAGATTGAAACGGGACGGGCGCAAAACTACTTGATATAGAAATAGACAACAGCTAACTAATTATTTTTGAAATATAGGCAGCCAAATGGACTTAATATTAGGTATCAAAGAAACCTTTAAGTTCAAGCCTGATTTTTGTTTGTACCAAGACTTTTGAAAAAGGAAACCTTTTTGAAACCCTTTATGGAATGTTTTTATAGGATTCGGAAGTTTGTTTTTACGTACTTTGCGCCACTAAAAAAACCCGTGGGGAAGGCCCCCAATTTTTAAATTGCATACTCCCTTTGTGGCAACTCAAAAGAAAGGGATTTTAATACAAATTCAACGACGCAAAGAAAGGTTGTTTATAAACACTCGTTCCTTTGAAATATTCACTCAAAGATGTCAAGAAATCAGGTTTAAAATGCTAAATATAACATACAAAACATTTTTATAACAAATTGTCCAATGGGATTACGTTATAAGGTTGTGATGTTTACCTCAAAAGAATTCAAGAAAAATTTGCCATTTAAAAATCATTGTATGTGAAATGTGGCATTTTAAAGTTGATATCTTGCAATCTTTAAACGGACAGACTTAAAAAGACGAGTACAGATAGAACAATTTTCTATTTGTATTAAAAATCCCTTTCTTTTGAGGTGCCACAAAGGGGGGTTTGCAATTTAAAAATTGGGGGCAGCTCTCTCCCCCCCGGGTTTTGAGTGGGAGGTGGGTGACGCAAAGTACGTCAAAACAAACTTCATAATCCTATAAAAACATTCCCTAAAGGGTTTAAAAATTTGTTTCATTTTTAATAAGTTATGGTGGGGACACACTCTGTATACTTGTAATATAAATGGATGGCAAAAAAATCATCGTTTAGGTCCACAGAGTAACATACAGTTTAGATTTGATACCAGAGTTATCTTTAGTAATGAGCAAACAGCTGGCTGTTGTGATAATGTTTGTGTTTTGGTTAACCTTAAGATCAAGTCTAGGATTGTAATTTGTAAACAATCGAATTTGTATCCCACTTTGTTATCATGACTCGGTTTAATTTGTCCACTATCTTAGTTCTAGTGATGTATTCCATGCATACCACAGGTTTTGTTTTCGATAATCTGTTCGGTTGGGAGTTTAACCCTAAAACATCAGTATCACAAGAATCCAATGAGGTCAAGGAGCCTATATCATTGCGGGAGGGAGTTTCACTTATCGCGGTTCCCTACGAAGAACTTAGTATGGAAGATAAATTTTTATTGGAAGCTGAAAAGTTTAGCTCAATCTCATTGTCAGGCTTAGATACCTGTGAACATCGGGTGAGACAATTATTTCTAACCCTGCTAGGTCATCTAATTTTAATATGATTCTTCTCACGCTTTGGCATTAGTAAGGGAACCTTCAGTATTGTATGACAGTTGTGGCTTGCAATCTACTATTTTCATCTACAAACCCACAGTGTCCCCCATTATAAAGAACCTCAGAGCTGTTGCTTTGGAAGACCAGCATGTTTAAGGGTCCGCCTCAGTGGTCACCTCAGAGAAAACCTGAACTGGTCCGCCCAAGGAACACCGAACACAAACGCAGCTGAGCAGACCCTTAAATGGATAATAATCACAATTTCACTCTACCCATTTTGGTAACTTGTAAATATGTCAGTTTGTTGGTATCAAACATTCAGGTTTCCATATGAAATAGAGGTATTCATTTCTATATACATATATACTGTAGAACAAAACTGAAACCAGCAAGCATGCCATATTACAGTCCGCTAAAGAGTGGGAAAATTACCAATCAACCATTTTTTTTTATAATTGAAATTTATAATGCCGGTGTTATTACATTAACATAGAAATAGATAGACTTTTCTACCGGTTATTGTGTTTTAAAACTACACATTGTTTCGAGAGGTATGAAAATTTCTCTCGTTATCAAGTGAAACTTAGCCTAAACCATATTTTCTAAGTTACTTATCTTAGCAAAAAGAAGTCTCATACTTTTTCGTTTGTCTTATACTAATAATTTAAAAGCATGCATTTTTTGGGCACCTCACTTACCCACAATTTCTATTTGATTTTCAATTTTTCATAAAAAATGTTTGTTTTAAGTGGCAGTTGGATAAATTCTGGGGTCGTTTAACAGGATGGGGAATTTAACAAGGTAAACATTTGCAAACGATGTATTATGTAGTTTAATATAATGGTTAAAAAGTGGCAAGTTTTTCTCGGGAAGCTTAGAGCCGTTAGTGCTATTGCAAATAAAAACAAAAATGTTACGTTTAATAACTTTAGTACAAAATAAATGATTTATTTCTAAATTTTAAATTCTATGTCCTTATGTCAAAATTGAGTTTTAAATTTTGAAACCCCTTTTAATGAAAGTACCAGTTTTAGTTTTTATATGCATTATTAGAACTATAATTCCAGAGAAAACTTTCCACATTTAAGTACATAAAATGATTTTTATATTGGCAGTTTAAAACTATGTTTGCAGTTAATAATCCATGCTGTAACTTGAGCTGGACTCCCACACTTGGACCTGCAGTCCCTCCATCTGGCTGCCTCTTATAGAAAAATAAAAAGGCTAGTGACTGTGTTGAGCTGAATCCCATTTTCCTACCATGAATCCACAGCAAAAATCTAAATTTCAACAAACTAATAAATCAATCAGGCCAACTTCGGGCCTCTCACAAAGTTTCCATGATTATCTTTTTTTTTTTTCATTAAAACAGTACCTAGCCATTTAGTTTGTTGAAAAATAATTTATAACAGTAGGAAAATATAATAAATTTAAATAATTAATTTAATAAATCAGTGCAAATATCAGATTAGTTTAAAGCTAAATTGAGCAATGTTTCTAGCTGTTTTTTTTAATTAACGACCATGGAAAATTAAATTTTGTGAAAGTTGTGAAGTCAGGCAAAGTTAGCCTGGTAGACTGTATTAGTTATAAAAAGACAACTTAACAAAGTCATTGCAGTATATTATTATCATCTTTCAAATACAATTTATTTCAAACACATCTTATAAAATTGAAAAGTGAGGTGCCACAAGAAAATAAATATTTAAAAAAAAACTGTTCTCAAGGGTCAAAAACTGTGATGGCTGACTGGTACTGAGCAATCTTAAAAGTTACAAGCTGAAAAATTCATGTACGGTTCAAATTTTAAGCTTAACTATTCGAGTCATGGTTAGTAGATTGTGTACTGTAGCCTTCTTTTATCTGATTTGACTTATTTATCACAATGTTTCAGGTAATACTTGAATTAAAAACAAGTTGTTCACAAATATCCGAAGAGGATCTGGCAAAGTTGAGCATCAGGCTTTTAAATTGTCAGTCTGAAGTCAGTGGCAGAGAACAAGTGGTGTGCACGGATGAAATGGTGTGTAAAATGCTCACTCTTTTCAAAATCAGTAATAGTCAAATACTGCTGAGATTTGATTGGTGTGTTTTTCCAAAGATTGTACTACCCAGGAAAATACATATTTTAAATAACATTTAGAAACATTGTACAAGAATCTAGTGTAGATGGTTAAACAAGTTTTAACTGATTGCTGTTATTCTCCCCATCATGCATAATATTTTAACTCATCAATGACAGCAGCATCTTCTTTAAGTTAAAAATATTTTTTTAAACTTTCAATAATATGATGTGAAAGGCTTTCACGGTCACTATCATTTACACTACATAATTAAAAGATAAACTGCTGGCCGACAATTCGGTAGCAGTACACCATTCTCAAGGCTTGTATCAAATGATACATTTCAGCCTTTAGCAAACAATTTAACTTAGTGATTCTGATTACATTATCATGTTTGACCCCACACACCTCCGTTTGTAATATTTTCACAGGTCACCAAGAAATGGGCAATACAAATTGGTAAGTGAAAAGTTGAAAATAAATGTCTTCTACGTAAATAAAATATTCCTTGAAAACAGTTTGAGTAGAAAATATTATAAACATGAAAGTTCAATTTCTTGTAAAATTCAAGATTTGAGCACTAATTATCTGAACTAATTGGGACCGGACCTCATTTGGTTAATCAAATATGGAGTAATCACCAAAAAAATATGAAATTCAGAAAAAACTCTTTTCACAATATAATAGTATTATTGACTTGAATATACACACATCAGACTTTAAATCGTAGCTTGTCCCAGTCCGTATTTTTCCGCTGAAACTTTGCTCGTCACTCCTTTATCTAATTGTTCTAAAATTTTAATTTTGACTGATAACGACAAAACTACACGTTTCCTTTCAGAAGCCATATGATATGATGATACAGTACAACTCAATCATAAAATTAATATGTAAAAAAAATACGCAAGCAACACAAGACACCGGCACAGACAGATGTAAGTCAACGTTACGACGTCAATAGACTGACGGAGTAAACAAACAAAAGCATGTGCAGAGTAGATAGACAGACAGACATCGCCACAGTCAAGTGTCCGCCTGACTGTCTAGTACAGTCACTGCCAATACTAGTAATGTCTTGTACTGTCACTGCCACTAGTGTATTGTACAGTCACTTGAATCTTAGTTTGAAGAAACAACGTAGCGAGCAGCTCCTAATCATCCTTCAAATTACGTAACAAAACGTGTAATTTCTTTTCTCTAAAAGCGATTCGGATGGCGATTCGGATGATCGGAGTTCGGATAGTTGGAGTTCTACTGTATGTTTAAATTCTAAGACGAAAACGTAGATTGAGTACATTTATGTTTTATGGGTTTTGGACCCCCCTCCACCCAAAATCGTAGGTATAGACAAAGCTTTGCACTTCGCCCCGAAGTTAAGTCATTGGCTTCACTCATGGTAAGATTGTTGGGTTGGGCCGTTACCTTTTTCACAATAGTGTTAACAACAGAGTTAAAACATAAGTATATTAGCATAATTATTTTAATTATTAATTTTAGGCCATTATCAACTGTCACAACCAGGCTGTCTACCAAATAGAAGGCTTTATGATCGAAATATTATCTAGTTCAAGTAATTTACACATATGAAAACACAAATATTCTAGGGTTTCAATTAAAATTCTAATATTGAGGTAAAAATGGTAAAAATTTGCTTAAGAAGTCACAATGTTTGTAAGTTTTCCCTAACTTTTCTGCAAGGACTCTCTTCTGCTTTGACTAATAATATTAATAATATTGGATATGTTTCCAGACACTCAGTGAATGCACAAGTCCGATGAGTGGCGAGGTGTGGAATGCGTATCATGTGATCAACAACAGAGCTCGAGCCGTGTGCTACGCGCTTCGTCAGCAACAGTTCCAGGCCTTGTCGCAGATGACAGTCAACAAGCTCATGGCCACCGCACTCACACAACTTTCTACAATGGATCAGCTTGAGGTTAGCCTGGTTTCAAAAACTTAGATTTACATTTTTTTAAACCATTTTATTTTTGGCTTACGCGGGTTGTGGCTGTTTTTACAAAAGGAAGTTCAGACTAATGCAGCCTGCCTGTAAATAGGGTAATAATATCAATATCAAATATCCATTTCACTAAGTATTATTAACCATAAGATATACATAAAAACCTATGAAATTTTAGGAAAAACGTTTAGTACGGTTTCTTTAAGGACAGGTATGTATTTTTATTTTATTAGTTTTCCTTTTCAAAACAATAGTTACACTCATAAATTTAAAAAATAACTAAACAAACTCAATTGAAGTGTATAAGCACTTGAAATTAGAAGACATTTAAACCATACATAAAACAACCCAATCCAACTTATTATCTTGGAAACTCCGGAATTGTTGTCTCTGTAAAATGTTAACTTTTAGGTTCTCTCGATTTTGGCTTTTTCCCTCTTCATAGAATTCTTGTAAGTTGTCTTCGTCATTAAGAATTAGCCCATGAAAATTTGTTGGTGTCAACTGTCAAGTAGGCCTTGTTTTAGTTAAGCAGGCAGTAAATAGAAACATCTTTTGGCGTCACACTTATGTAAGTTAGAGTTTTAGTGGTTTTTTGTAATCTGTGTTGCGAAAGGTTTAAGTTTTATAGCTCTAAGATTATACGTCTTATAGAATTCTGTATGTTTAAAAATTAGTGTGTGGAAACAAACTAGTGCTATGTACATACATCTATCCTCTAAGGATGAATAGCAGAGTGCATTCCAGCTAAAAGCAATCCTAAAGTCCAAAAGCTAAGAAAAGCATAATTTTTATTTCAGGGGCGACAGAAAGATCTAACTGAGCAAGCCATGGAAACTGTGTCATCTCTGAGAGAAAATCAGCTGGCACTGATGAACCAAGGAAGTGGGCTGAAGCTGGGGCAACAACAGCTGAGAGCAGACATTGCCCACAACCTGAGACAGCTGATCCAAGAGAAAACTGTCATCCAAACCACACACAGTCAACTACGTAACTTGGCGATGGCACTGACTGATCAACTTGGTAAAGTTGTGTGTACGTTGTGCTCACTAATCCTCTCTCATATATCAACAAAAATTCATGTTTTTCTAAAGCCCAAATTCTTTAACATATGCTTTACTTTCCTTGTCCTTTCTGACACAACTAGACATGTTCCCTGGTTTTGTGCAGAACTCAGTGAAATTGTAAGTGTAAATGTTGTTTTTATCTTGCACTGCCGTTATACTAAAAGTATTTACCAATACAATTTTTTACATATCTCTATGGTTTCCCTTAACTTTCTGAAGTTACCTGAAGTTTCCCAAGTTCTGAGTCACCTCTGAAACTAGTATTGTCGAATTAAATAATGCTATTGAAAGAGAACTTAGTTCTCTCTTACTTCAATTTATTATATAATGTGTAATATTTACAATAAAAACTCTGTAAGATTAACAACATTCGACTGATTATCTTTGGTAAATGGTACGAAATGTATATATCTACTTTACAATCTATATGACTTTTTAACTAAGAAATGGACACCAAGATAGTTTGATTCTAGTAGCTAATAAAGTTGTATATTAAATGTTGAATTTAAAAGTTCTACGACATTCCAATACGTTTTACTACTGTGCCATATTTGTATAAAATATTATTTCTGGGTTTATTTAGAGATATTCTATGTTGTTAATATGTGAAACTTGATTTGACAGAGAGCATGGGATCACAGTTGAAGAGTGAAGGCAAGGAGCAGGAAACACTTCACAAAGAACTGCTCTCCAATCTTGTGGAAATAACAACCAAAACTGAGCAAATGTGGGTTGTTCTTGGTTAGTATGATTCAAAGGCTATAACTCTTAATTTTGTCAAACATTAGCGTAATTAATTCAATTGTAACAGTTTGACACTCTCTCGTGTTGATCTTAAAAATAATACATTGTTATGTAAACACAGATGATCCAACAAAACAAGGTGCTTTTCAATATGATGTTTTTAAAATGTTGGTCTGGAAGTGAGAAAATTTTAATGGAAAAGAAGATTGAGGCAGGGCGCGCACACTACACCGACTCCGGCCCGCACTAAAGGAGAGCAATGCCAAAGCCAGAAGGGACCAGAGTGGAGTCGACCATACAGTGTGTGGCTGCTCTTTGATTACGTGCAAAGCGACTTGTTACAAAAGGCCGGGGCAGTATTGGGCGGGTCGATGCAGTGTGCGCCCTGCCTTATCCTTCTTCTTCCCAAAGGAGAGAAAATTCAGGCACCACCTAAAATTTTCAGGAACAAACTCCATCCATTATCCATTATAAGAATAAATAACAAACTTTTTCATAAATTTTCAATAAAGTTTTGGAGTATGAGAATTTGAAGGAAACATTTACTTAAATAATGTAAAAAAATTATTCAAAAGGGACATAGAAGAAATCTGTCCGTCTGTTCTTGGATGATACTCTTCTAATGCATGCAATAAGGGTGTGCGAATACTCGATTATCGAGTATTTACCGATACTCGAATTCGGCTTGACCTGATCGGTAAAGCTCGAAATTTGGTCGAACAGTACTAAAGCCGTGATTTCATTGAAATTGAGAGCGTTAGCGGGAGTCAAGAGATCACCGTAAACGTTATCAAAGTCATGATTTTGTCTCGGGCACTAGCGGGAGTCAAGAGATCGCCTCGAACGACGAACGGTATCAAAGTCGTGATTTTGTCGTCGGAGTCAAGAGATTGCCGTTAACGGTATCAAAGTCGAGATTTCAACACGGGCGCTAGCTGGAGTCAAGTGATCGTCACAAACGGTATCAAAGTCGTGATTTCGTCGCAGGGGCTAGCGGTAGTCAAGAGATCGTCGCGAATGGTTTCAAGGTGGGCAGATTGCCAAAACCGTGTGCAGGTGCTAGGAGTCAGAAACGCCCGGTATCGCCTGGGGGAAAAATTACAGGAAAATATGGCAAAAAGTTATAAAGTTAAGTAAATTTTGTGGATTTAATTTATTTAATGTTTTACTTTGTTTGTTTCCATTTATACTGTTTGTTTAAACGTTAACAAAGTCTTTCGTTTTGTTTCGTGTAGATTTCATGTGATATATAAATGTTCATATTTAATTAATTTAAACGGAATAGTAAAATTTGTCAAGAAAACTCCAAAATGAGCTTGTTTTTAAGGCCGATACTCTATTACTGGACTCGACTCCAAACTCAAGCTTTTTTCAACAAACTCGATTGGACTCGGCTCAAACTAAAAAAATTTGACTCGCACAGCCCTATGCAAAGAAGTAAACTTGTCCTTAGGTCAACAGTGGTTGTTCAAACACTTACTTAAGAAATAACTTTAAAAAATTATATCCACCTGTAAGAGTGAGATTAATAAACGTGCATTTGTAAACTGGAAAGCTGATCTTTTCAATTACTCTTGTGAAGTTCTTCCAGAGGTTATCCCTGGGGAAACTAATCCTATTTTAAGAAAAACAGCACCCATATACACATGAGCAACTTGGTGCCAACTCATTGCATTTTTGTTCCAGATAAAAAAACAAAAGAGTTACAACAAAAGCAAGATATTATTTACAAAAGTACAACTGAAGCTATTAATAATTTTAAAAAAATCAATGACAGTTTAAGTGCTTTAGTGGATTTGGTAAATAAAGTGAAGACTGAAGTAGATAATACTATCTTGTGGGCAAACTCACTTGTGGGTAAGTGACTAAACTCAATTTATGGCTTTTTGGCCAATCATAAAACCTCTAGTGCTGCTGTAAGATCCCATTGCAGAGTTTAGTGAGCTACAATTTCAAATGGTAGGTATAAGATAGTTACTAATCATAAACTTTGAGAAAAACTTTGGTCTGCCTTTCACTACCTCTAACTATAACATAAACATACCGTTTCTGAAATAATGTATATTGATCTTCACCTAGTCTAAGCATATCCTGGTGCATTAGTGCGATAAAATAGACTCAAGATGGCAGATTAATTTTCTCCAAAGCAGACTCAGCTGGTCTTCGAATTGTTCAAAATGCATTTATTTTGGATTTGACAGTTGCATATTTTTATGAAGCTCACAAGCATGAGGCATTTGAACTATGGAATAAATTTAGTTAGTTCTATGCTGAATTACGATCACTCACTTACAACCCCAGCATGATTCAAACTCAGAACTCAGTTGCGTTTCTGCGTGCAGCTGATTGTCAGTCTTAAATATTGTTAAATTACTGCGTTTGCTGTATGTAACAAAAATATGTTTTAGTTTATTTTTAATTTTTGTATTGAGGGTAGTCGGACCATCCTGAATCGGTCGGCGAGTCGAACCAGTTGTAAGGTGCAACTTAAGCAACAAAGCAAAGCATGAGAGGCATTTGAACAATGTTTCTTGTGACTTTAACAGAAGGATGGAAAAGGTAGAAGGGGATGGAAAAGGTACCAAACATACTCAAGGCGCAAGCTGAAGAATAAGTTTTTCACTGAATGGTAGATTGGATTTTGGTACAAAGTAACAAAGAAACACAATTTGCTTCAAAGTTCAAGTGCCTCTTGTGCTTTGAGCTATGTTGAAAAGTGCCAGTAAGTTATTCTTGTATTGTATCTGTTGTACAATGATTAATGGTGCATGCCGTGTGGACAGGTGGGGAAGGTGCAATCTTGCTGTCGGTGGTGCAGCACACAGGCTTCTTGATTGTCGCTGTGATATTGACATTGTTTATCCAGCTGAGCCTTGCCTACCGACTTGTGCTTCTCGCTTCAGTTCTCACCAATGTCATTTTTGTCTACAAAAATCAGCCGCTTAGTTTTGTTAAGCTGTCTGCTGTTATTACAGGTAATTTGATGTTGTTTTATCATGAGACTTAACCTTTTTACTAGGGGTGGACAAGACCCAAAAATCAAAAGTTTCCCAACAACAATTAAAACTTCAAAAATTGGGTGGGAATTTCCTAAAATTGCGGGCTAGGGTGCCCTGAAAATTTCCCGAAATTTTCCAAAGGGGTGGGATTTTTTGGAAATGGAAGTTTTAAAGATATTTTAGGCAGATATTATAATTTGAGAGATTTTCTAAACAGTCTCATTTTTTCAGTAATTTTACTCTGATCAATTATATGTTTTTTAGGTGAATTGCTATTAAAAATTCCCCCAATTACAAAACAAATACAAATGAACATTTCAAAATTATGTTTACATCTTTTAAAAGAGTAAACAAGTAATTATTGTTATCCTTTTTGACATTTTAATATTTACAGTTTCCTAGAATGATTACAAAGTTTAATTATATGGCAATATCACTTATATGATCAATAAAAATATCAAATCAAAGGATAATCATGTATACCATACATATTTCTTTTAAAACTTGCAAAAAGAACACAATATTGGTATTTGAACGGTAAATATACTTTCTTTTACTATGAACACCCTTTTGCTATATTCTGACCTCTCTTTTTAATTTGAAATGACTGAAATAAGCTTTAAAACCCGCCCAATAATTTTCCCGATATGAAGCAAGAAAAATGTTTTTCGCCTGATTCCCGCCCGAAGGGAAAATCAATCCTGTCCACCCCTACTTTTTTAGGAACGTTGATACATTTAGTTCAATGAGAGTTTTTTTTTATTTGCATGTAGTATCTATACTACCACTTAGGTAAAATGTTTCCCAAATAATCCAAAGTAATCATTTTACTATCGATAAGTTTCATCAACACTTTCACTGAGTCGGGTGTCCCAGGACATTTTGCACATGTTTTATAATTTCGATTGCAGTGAATGTGTTGAATGATTGATTTGAAAAGGAGACTTTGGATTCTGGTTGACATTTTTGCTAACCTAAAAATTATTCTGTGTATTTTAAAATTATACTAAGCCATCTGGTATAAAAAGTAATGTAAATGCAACTTAGATTAACTGGCCACAATAATAATACTGAAAGGCATCGTCCCTACTACTAATAGGAAACTATAAACAGTTTAAGAAAGGTAATCAACTAGTTTGAAAACGGTTCTAACAATGATTTGGAAGTAACACAATCCCAAATTGTACCCGAAGAACAAGTTATTTGTCCTCATTGTCAAGACATATTCACTGTGCTCATGTATGTATATTATATGTAAGTGTACTATACAGGGTGTCCAGTAATTTCATGATCAAACTTCACCAGGTGGTATGTCAGGTCGTAATAAACAAAAAATGTCCTATAACACATAGGCCATTCTCTTGTAGTTTTCCGTCTGTCTATCTGTGTTTTTCACTAAATAATTTTTATCGCTGAGGTCAATAAAGTTATAAACTTATAACTGTGCACGCTTGTTAGTATAGTTATAACCAATATTTAAAAAACAAATTTGATTAATTTTCAATTCTGGTTTAGAGTATTATGTTTTAAATGTTGGTTTTAATTATACTAACAAGTCTGCAAAGTTTTTAGTTTTTAACTTAATTCATCTCTGAGATAAAAATTATTCAGTGAAAACTTAAACAGACAGAAAATTAAGCGAGATAGGGCTATGTGTTATAGGATCTTTTTTGTTTATTATGACCTGACAAATCACCTGGTGAAGTTTGATCCTGTAATTACTGAACACTCTGTATAAACCAAACTATTGAGGTTTAAAAAAATTAGGTTTTACTTGTTTGACTCCTAAATATTAATGTTGGTTAAAAATTTGCTTCAGGTCTATGGTTTTTAATTTTCTTGATTCCGGCATGCTGGTCATATTGAAAAAGTTCAAGCTATCCAGAACAGTTAGATCAAAACAAGGTAAGTTATTGCTTTAAAGTACTTATAGTATTATTTAGAACTTTAATTTGACTTTATTAAAAGTACATACAGTTTTTGTTCTGTTTTCAAAAATTTTATTTGTTAAAAGGTTGTTGTGTTTAAATTTATTAAGACACTCCTATAGTTTGAAAACCTCCATGGTAACTTGATAATAACAAAAGTGGCAGACAAAGAAAGATTTAAAAATATTTTTTATATAGTAATGATAACAAAAATATTTAAAATACAAGAAGGCCAATAAAGAGTGATGAGGCAATTCTTGGTAATTTTAATTTCCATGTAACAAGTTTGCCTGATGATGACAGCGTTGCTGTTGAAAGCGCTTGTGGATTAAAAATATCACTCTTTATTGGCCTCCTTGTATTTGAAATATTTTTGTTAAATATTGCCAATAATCTCCACTTTAAGAAATTATAGTTATGATGTATGCAAGATATGTTAAACAATAAAATTGGGTTTTCTTACTATGCAACACTTTACTCTTTGAATAATCTTGAAGCTTTGTTTCTGACCGGATAGCATAAGTTATAACCAATATTTAAAAAACAAATTTGATTAATTTTCAATTCTGGTTTAGAGTATTATGTTTTAAATGTTGGTTTCTAAAAACCAACAAATGAACAAATTACAAATGGAAATGAAATGTATTACAAATGAACTTTTTTAAATGTTCCAGAAAACCTTGCTCACAAAAGAGGGTCTGATATTAATGAAAATGAAGAGGAAACGGAAGAACCAATCGGATCAAGTTTCTCAACACACAAGTTTTCAAGAAACTTCAATGGGACTGTGAAGGAAGATGAAGATGAGCGAGAATCCAGTGTTGCTTCGAGTATAAGACAACGGATAACTGCAAGTGTGGAGCGTAGAGCCGGTTCCCAGTGTGCGGCCAAGTGTAGGAACGGACAGCTGTGTCGAGCAACTCCCACTCCTGGACACTTGTTCTGTCACAGACATCTCGCTCACTGACGAGTTTACTGCACACGCAGTGTATGCAAGAGGTGTACCCTCCCTCCGAGCCCAAGGAGCAGGAAAATTGGCCGTTCTGCCCGTTTGAGCGATTTCTGTTAAATCTCATAGTCACTTTTATTATCAATCAATGCTATAAAAGAAGATATCCTATCAATTACAAGATGTCAAAATTTAGGAATATAAAAGATTGCAATATTAGGACTACAAAATCCTCCCTAGCGCTCAACTTTAACCTTTATCTTACCGCATAGTTACTTTATAAATTATTGTTAGTGGTAGGAGATTGAACTCATGCCACCAGAGTAATGAGCTCTGCCACCAACCAGCCACGGACAGTGTAGTTCTGACTTCCGGTTGTGATATATTTAGTTAAGTATCATAACTTGATTATGAAATTTGTAAGAAATGTACTTTTTAAAGTTTCTAAGTTAAGCAACGTACCTGTTTGGTCCAAGAGTTAGGATCTAAATATATTAATTTTGATTTACAAACACTACAACCAGTTTTGTTTGTATTGATCTGCTTTGAAATGCACAAAGGTATATGTAATAGATCTTAATTTGTATGAATTCCAAATTGCTTGATAATTTACTATTTATCAATAAAAATTCAAAGAAAATAATGTGGACGAAACAGGAAATTTAACCCAGGACCTCTCGCTTGCCCAAGTAGAGATAAAGGGTTTGATTTCCGGTTCAGTCTACAGTTTTAGCTTTCAAATATCTCTGATTACAAGTGTAAATGTAGAAATAAGCATAGTCATAAAATGTGATGTTTTGCTCAGAATGATCAATGCATATCTAAATGTTGCTCACTTTCCTTTGTTTAAGTGAAAAGAACATCCAAACCAACATAACATCCAAATATTTAATGTGAATAGAAAATTTGCTAAAAACAATGGATGCCACACTTGCCAAATGATCTCAATGCTAAAAGCCTAAAACTATGGCTAGACCCAACAAATCACCAGAGCACTTTCATAGTTTCATGTTATGTCTTCCATTATTTTTATATCCTTTACACAGAGACAGAGTTAGGCATTTGTCACTCCTAGGCAAATTGATTACCCCTGTTCTTTTTAATTAAGATAAATTAATGTTTAAAATATTAAGTTACAATTTGTGAGGCTGTAAAATGTATATGCGTATTTTTAATGAACAATATGCCATCACATCAATTCCAAAATTAAAGTTACCGGTAGTACCAGTAATTTCTAATGCTGGGCTTCTTGAGAACCAAGAGCTGTGCCCGTGTTCTTTGAAACTAGAGATTCCTCTTCTCTTTTAAAACCCAATATTTTCTTCCTCAACTTGTAAGCACAAGAGTTCTTGCCGATACTTTCGAACCCAAAAGGGGACTTTTGATTTACCTAATGCTTTTGGTAACACATAATTGTGGCCGCAACTTCCAAAATCAAGATTTCTTTGGAGCCCAGTGTTGCAGCCCTAACTTTTGAATCTTGAGATTTCCCCTGGATCGTTATGAATCCCTTGAATAACTGCTGAGCCTTCTGGAACCCTTGAACTGCCCCCCAAATGTTCCAGAACTAGTGGTGGCAGTAAGTCCAAATCAGGAAAACTTACAGCTTATAGCTAAAGAGTTCCAAAATATCAATGGGAAACCTCCCGTTTCGATAGCCTTGAATTGAAGAGCTCAAAACTATTGTCGGTAATAAATTCTTGATTGTCAAACATAAAAGCTGTCGGCGGAAATTTAAAAGTTCCGCAGTATCAGTGGTAAGGCAATCGGGAATCGAAAGATAGGTTAGGTTTCCACAAGACTAAAGTGAAGTATTTTTCTGATTAGTACGAAATTTGCAGCCTCTCAAATAGTTTGCTCCAGGCACCCGCCTTGTTGTTCAGAAAGGCAGTGCCTTTAAAAAAGCTCAATATGTGCTTTTGTGAAAAGAATGCAAATAAGTGGTAGTAGCCAACATCTTAGCTCCTTCCTATTGTAATTATGTATGGTGGGAAAAGATTTCATATTTAGGGCTTCCAGAGACATATTTGCAATCCCTTAAAGGTTTACAGACATTTTATACATTACTTAGATTGTGTTTTTCTAAATATTGTTGTTTCTTTTGTATTTTGAATCTGATGGATTGTTTCTCCTACACTATTCTTTGTTTCTTGGTATTTTATTTGTTTATGAAGCTTTCTCTTTATTTCAGACCTAGATGCAATATTTATTTGATTTTAATATTGTAGGGTATCTAGTGAGTATTGACCTACTGTGTGTTATTAACTAAATGTTATAGGATTACAGGCATATTGATTTTTAATATTCTAACAGTGATTCCTGAACAGCTATTGCTTTATATCAAAGTGCTCAATTAGTTTTGATTTGTTATTAACTCATTTTTAATAAATACGAGTACCTTGAAGTTTGTTTGCTTGTTAAGTTTGTACGAGTGGAGTTTGGTTTTGTGTTTTCAGTGCAAGTTAGAAGGTTGCATTCTTTTTATATGGCCATGGAATTTCAATCTTTGTTTCTTAATGTCAGATTGTATGTCAATGTTCCTAGCCATATGTTTGTGGTTTGGTATTGATTAAGCCCAACAATTCTTCCTTCTCTTCTTTGGATTTGCTCTAAATCCATCTTTTTATTGAAAACTAAGCTTTCTGTTGCAATCATGAATTCTTGTTTCATTATTGTACTGTAGTGTCTGAGTTTTCCGTACATAGAGTTCAATTTATGACTTAAAACGTTCTGAGTTAATCTAAAGCTAAAGGTTGTTGTTATCTTTTGGCAACGTATTTCTTTGCAAACTTTTCAAGTCCTGCCGCTTGAATAACTTTGATGAGGTACTGAAATTGATAAACTCTTTTAATTGTACGGTATTTAGTGTTCTTATATTTAGGGGCAGATTTGAGATTAGTCAGATAAGTAATCGTATCTGATATTGTTATTTTATAATATCTGTATATATGTATTGTAACATTATTTTTGGCAATAAAATGGATATTTGAGCGCCATACATTTGTTCCATTTATTCTTGGTTCAAAGGGTATTGATTTCAAATGTTTTTCATAATAAAGACATATATTTAGCTTTTTGTGTGTGAGGGGAGGGTGCAATAATTATTGATAAACCTTAAGTCCTAAACTAGACCCAAAACATTACTTATTGTTTTCTAGCAAAATTCAACATCCCAAGTTTTTCTATGTTTGCCCAGGTGTTCTCAAAAATTATCATCTGGGTTATTTGAATTCATAAGCATAAACCTGCACAACGTCTACTGTTCTTGGAACTTCAGTACTAGTACGTTATTGTGTTTACATTTTATGCTTAAACTGTTTTATAAAAGAAAATAGTCAAAATTGAGCTTGAAATTTCAGAGAGGTATTAGACAAATTATAATTAATACAACAAATCAACAGTGCAGCCGAGGTCAAAGAACAAATTGTAAGTCCTTCAGACATTCTGTGTGCTACATTGGTCATTGGTGTGTGGCACCTACATGCTAATTATGTACCTAAATTTTATATTTTAAACAAATTCACGTTGCGTGCAATTTGTGGATGTAGATAATAGCCTACATATTAATTGTTAATAATACCTTTTCACTAAACAAGCAAGTAAACAACGTCACTTTCAGCTAAATTTGGTACTACTACGTGATGGCCGAGTAGGGGAACTAGTCCTGTAATGTACAGCCTGACAGGTGTAGGGATGGTTAAGGTACACTATTTTCTTACCAGTACAATGCCTGTTGCCTATGCTTACTGAAAGTGATTTTTAGTAAAAATAGAATTTAGTGGAACCTCTCTTATCTGAAAGGCTGTAAGTTAAGCCACAAAGCAGTTTTTGGTCATGCGCTTACTAGGGACTTGTCCAATGGCTAACTTTACTAAATATCCATTCCAAAAAGTAGAAAGTGACGTTTACTGGGGTGGCAAGGGAGAGGGTTAACGACTCTGAGTAGCATTGTTTAGTTATCAGAAATTTCTTCCCCTATTTATTTTGGCAAGACAAGTTCTGCTGTACTTATTTCAACAACAAAAAAACAGTACATTTCGGAGTTTTTATACACCCAAACTTCTTCTTATTAGACCACTACATAACACAACATACAACCGTGAGATGGATTTAAAAAACAAACAAAATATATACTCTTTTTATTCTAATTGCTATTTATTACTCGTAATGTTTGACTTGGAAACGGGTAAAGGTTGTGAGGTAGTGTAGTTAGAGTTAGTCTCGAACATAGTGGACGGACCAGAGCTGGGGCAGGTGTTGTGGCTGCATTGTGTTCAGGAAGAACTGTCGCCATCTCCGCTCCAGCTCCTCGACTCCTTTCTGATGAGTTTGGTTAACAGCTGAGAAGTGCTGGACCACCTTCAAACCGTGTGGCAAGTAGTTTTCACTCTCAACACTGCAACATAACAAACAAATCAATGGTACATAGCCCATAAATAAAGACATTAGTATTAAATGAAATTACAAAAAACTACTACAGAAAAAGAAAAATTGAAATAACTTGAAACAATTTCCTTAGTTTCAGATGTTGTTTGAGTATACAGTAGAGTCCCGCTAATCCGAACTAATTGGGACCGAACCCTGTTTGGATTAGCGAAAATTCGGATTTAGCGGAGTTTAGGCATATATTGATGGATTTATCATATATTGACCTTATAAAGTCATATATTGAGTTTGAGCGACTAATATTTTATATTTAAATGTAAGAAACTGTGTGTTTGAATGCTGTAGTACACTGGAATACAAAACAGTGCGGAAGTAACGTACGCAGATATGATGGGCAATACAAAGATGATGTGGCGGCAGGGTGTGTACTGTACTTCTGGTGAAGATAAGATAAGGAACTAGTGGCGAGCAGTTCCAAGTAAACAACCCCTCCCTACATCCGTGCTGAGTGCATTTTCAATGGAGGCCGGCAGCCATTATCAGGTTGGCCGATGAAAGAACCAAACATCCATTTTGTACACGTACTAGATCAAATTCTAGATTTTTTTGTACTAAAACCTTTGCAATTTACTGTATTCCAAACTAGTACCGGTATAAAAACATTATTTGTCAAATGAAATTAATCATTGAGTGAATGGAGATGAGGTGAGGAAATAACAAACACACACTACACTCTCCTCAAAGATCGATGTCACAAGCATACAGATAAAATGCTGTGATTGGCTATGTAATCCCGCCCCTATGTGGTTGCCTAGCAACAGCTGATGACGTTAGACAGCTGATAAAGGTGCAGCTGTCCCTCACTGACAACCTGGCACCTGCCTTCCCTCCTCACTACTGCACAACTGCTGCTCTCTTCCCCTCTCTGCTTTCTCTCTTCCCTTGTCCTTTCCACCTGTCATCTCTTTCTTTGCCTTCACCCCTCATATCTGTGGGCTCGTAGCTGGACAGTCTGATTTCTTCTCTCATTTGTCACTTTTCCTGATAGAAGCACTTAACCTCCATTATTATTCGAGTTTTCAATCCGAGGTGGTCTTGGTCCCAATTATCTTGGATAATCGAGATTCTACTGTATTTTGGAGTTTGTTATTAAACACAAAGTATGATACAGTAATTGGAAAACCAGTTTTATTTATTTTACCAACTCAAAATCGTATAGTTTTTTTCAACAGTGTTTGGATTATTTCGGATTAGCGGGGTTCGGATAAGCGGGACTCTAGTGTACTACGCTTGTATTAGGAATGTCACTTGACAAAGGACTCCAACTTCCCAAAATTTGTTGCAGTTCTCAATCACTTGAATCTGGTTTCTGAAAAGTTAAAACTATTAAAACTAAATTAGAACCCTGAGATCTAAATGATCTCAGCTCAGGATGGTCAATCCTGGGATGAGATAATTCTAATCTATAATGGTTGAATGCCGTAAACCAAACACTGTACTTACTGATAATCAATGTCAACCAGATCTTTAAGTACTTCGTTACTGAAAACGTCCACAGTTGGTCCATGATTACTGACTGTAAGTACTTCTTGCGTACATCAGGAATCTTATCAATATTGTAAAGTAAAGCTCTTGCCGCACTTTTCAAGGCTTTCAGATCTGCATCTTGTTTAACCTGCAAACAAACCAAAATTCAGATGATTTTTGCAAAATGGTTATTACATTATAACTAAGCCTAGCCACAGTTCATATGAATAGAAAACCCAATTTCTTCTCAGCTACTCCATCAAAGAGGTAGGGTGAAAACAGCTGGATGAAAACTCTTGGACTTTATGGAAAAATGCAGGTGAGGGGATAGTTACAGGCGATGTAAAAGAGATGATAGGACGCAAAAGCACAAACTCTCCAAACTGCTTCAAAGAGCCATCAAGTAGATTACAGTATGAGCCCTTCGTCACTAAGTAAGATCCCATAACTATTCTGACATGTTCAAAAATGAATGAAATTAAATAAAAATGTCATTTAAGCAAAGTTTGGGCACTGAACACTTTACCTATTTGTACAAACAGGTTAATTGAGTAACTGACCTTGGATGTAGTTATTGGTGCGTCACATTCAACTGCGAGAGTATCTCGGAACATTTGATCGTGGAGATTGCTGCGTAGATGACAGTGCAAACATAACAGCAGTACATCGTGGGAGTGGTGGTTCTTTAATGAAACTAAAATCAACCAACATCAAATTCAATCTTGAAGAGTGGTAGGCTAGATTACATGTTCAATATTTAGCCCTTGCAGAAGGAATTAACACCTTACTGCCTGGTGTAGTAAAAGATTTTGCTGTTAATTCACATGCTTAATCAAGAGTGGAACTACATAAATAATTAGGCTTACATGTAAGGGTCAAGCCAAACATGCAACTGGACTGCAATAGTTTGAATCTCCACTGATAAATTAACATAATTAAAGAAGTAAAGTAATTTATAACAATAAATAAGTATAATAATTCACATAAATGTCAGAAATGTCTTACAAGTGGCTGTCTGCAGGTGCTAACGTAAGCAAATTACAAAGGTATTGTAATTTTTTGTGGATATTAGTAAAAAATTAGTTCTGGGAAACCTTTGTAAATTGTCAGTAATAGTTGGGGGAAATAGGGGGCACCATTGTAAAGTGGTTCCAATTAATTTTACAATAAATGATTGTGAACAAAGTAGGGTTGTGATAAAAACTAACCAACCAAATAAGTTATGACAATTTTAAAGAATCTTGAAGTATAAGCTCTAATATTGGACTAATGAAGAAAGAAATTCGACATCAAATTTTAAAGATTACCTGAAAATTACAGGTTGGCTTATCAAAAGGCCTCATGTATTATTTAAAAAACTATAAACATTGGTTTATTTGATTTCTTTCTTTAATGTTAAAGAATTTCATTAGAACAACTACTGTACCATCAAAATGTCTCCTGTATTCCACAGGAACAACATTCTTGCGTCTGAGATCCGTCTCACTGCCGGAGACGACACATTTGTTGTCTTTAGGCTTTGTATAGTATCCATCCTCGGAAGATCTATTAGAGGGCTCAAATTTAAGACGTAATGTTTTTGGATCTTCGCAAACTATGTCTACTAGTTCCTTGTCTTTGTACCTAAAAGTAAAAGTAGAATAGTCTGAATTATACTAATTATTGTTATATCATATTATTAGTTAATTTTTATACTTGAAAGGACGAGTTCACTACAAAGGGTTACTTGTTAAATTATTAGAATACACAATAAAACATGGAAGTACCCTGAACATATTTTAATTTTACACGACTAGTTTCAGAAATGATTCCATTTTCAAGTGTGTTAAATTTTGCCTAGAACTATGATGTATAATTATAATGTATTAGTTAATTATATCTAGTAGACACAGAAATTTAATAAATATTTAAATATAGTAAAACCTTGTTTTGCCTAACTAACTGAAACCACAATTCGGAAAATTAGGATATTTGGTCATTGTACAAAAAACTGAAACAAAGAAATTCAAGAAATGCAATGTTACTTTAACTTAAAGTGCTTAATACAACCTTCTGAAGCCCAAGAATATACTGTTTTAAAACGGTTAATACATTGTTTTCTTGCCTTTCATTTTTGGCCAGAATAAGTCCAGATAAATGAGGTTAAAAAAAGAGTTTAAAAAAGGTTTAGACTGCACAAGGTTTTGCATAACCAAACCCATTTTAAGATCACTTTTTAACAAACCCTAAGGGACTTTATTTCAGAATAATTTGTCCTTATTCTGACAATTCTTCACTTAAAAGTTAGTTATGAGCCTTGAATCAGTTTTGATTAAAAAAACTGAGACTCTCAGTGATGTGAATAAACTATACTTATTACTTATAAGTAAATACTTAATAAGTAAAGTAATTACTTAATAAGTTTAGTAAATACTTATTAATAGGTGAATAATCTTTTACTTTTTTGGTTAAGGTATTACTGAGATAGCTTTCAGTAAATTCGTGCGGTTAACTTTAACTAAAGCTATGGTTTCCTAGAAAAAAGTTCACCGCTAAATTACGGCCGTTATTGTAGCGGTGAACGTAACGGTGACGGTGGACGTAACACAATATTTAAACAGATGTAGACAAAAACAACTTTTGATATGTTGTTTTTTTTAGTTGTCAAAGTTTATTTACGTATGTAGAAGTGGACAAGCTAGACTTTTGTTTACAAAACAAACCTACCTTTTATGACACAACCTATCCCGAAAGGGTCTCGGCGAAGAAGAAAGGTATAAGGTAAAATGTGTCACCTGGTGAGAAAACCCTTAACTAGTTTTCACCGCTAACTTTACGTCCACCTTTTTCTAGGAAACCACTCTCATCTGATTGTATTGAAAACAAAACTCACCGTCATATTACGGCCGTAATGTAGCGGTCACCGCTTTCTAGGAAACCATAGCTTAAAAGTATTTCTTTTACTTAAATATTAGCAAATACTGTACTTGTATGTTACGTCAGCTGTCTTGTTTTGTTATGCTTAGAAATAAACCAGGCCGGTTAATTGTGAAGTTATATGTATAAAAACGGTTTATTTTTTCAATAAAAAATGTTTTATATGCATCTAAATTTTGTGATTTTTGAACTTCATTCAATAATTTTATGTTTGAGAAGCTATGGTAGAATTGTACTGAATGTTTTACAATGGCTGATTTCCAAATTTTGGTATTGTTAGTTTCAATACCAAATCCAATGAGTGGTGTTGGAGATAGAAAATAATTAGTGAAACAAACCAAATTGCAAATATCTGGTAAATGAAGTGGGTTTCACGAAGTTTTCAAGAAGTTACTCTAGATTTTCTTTTTATTTTGACCTAAAAACCTAATTCTAAAGTTCGTGACAGTTTTTTATGAACACCCTGTAAACATAAATGTATATGAAGTTTTGAAAAAATGCTCTATTCGGGATCAGTGCTCATTTCATGGTCCCTGGTCTGGATCTTACCTTGCTGACGGCATGAATATTTTATTTGTCCAAAGGAAATTTGATAAAAGTGTATTTTAAGGTAATTCATTAGATACCTTAAAAATGGAGCAGTATGTACTTATAAAAATAAGTAGACCATACGAGGTGTGGCTGAAAAGAAACCGGATTTGCATAAAAAATCATTTTATTTTTAATTACTGCAAACTTTTACATTACAACCTTCAATATACACTCCTTCTTGATCCCTACATCGGGTCATGCGAATTTTCCACTGTTCAAAACAGTGTCTAAACTCGTTTTTGAAAACGTGTTCATTACCTCTGTCGCTTTTGTTTAACAGCTTCCACACTATCAAATCTCGTTCCTTTCAGTTCAGATTTCACTTTGGGAAACATGAAAAGTCACACGGTGCTAAGTCCGTGAATACGTGGATGCTCCAATACGAAATCTCATGTTTAGCCAAAATCTCTTGACCGATAGTGCATTGTGAGCAGGAGCGTTGTCTTGATGGAGAATCCACGACTTGTTTCTCCAAAGTTCAGGTCTCTTTCTTCTTACTCGCTCACGAAGGGTTGTTAAAACTTCGAGGTAGTAATGCTGGTTTACAGTTTGACCTTCGGGCACCCAATTTACATAAACAACCCCATGGATATCAAAAACACAATCATCATTGCTTTGAACTTGGATTTGCTCATCCGAGCTTTTGTTTGCCTTGGTGATGCGGGACTCTTCCAATGCATTGATTGCCGCTTGTTTCTCGGTCGTGACGTGAAAAACCATGACTCATCGTGATGTTATCACTCTTTCTAAGAATGTGGGTCGGTTTCAATGGTTTGCAAAATGTCAGAACAAATGTTCATGCGAGAATCCTTTTGTTCATCAGTGAGAACCTTCGCACCGCTTTTTTGAACACACTTTTGTCATGTTGAAATTGTCATGCAAAATTTTTCTCACCGATTCTTTGTCAATGCCGACGATCTCAGCAACCGCACGAATACTTAATCGACGATCTTTCCGAGTCACATTACCGATTTTGTTGATGTTTTCTGGTGTCGTCGATGTTAAAGGTCGTCCTGATCTGGGTCGTCTTCAATCTCATCTCGTCCCTCTTTAAATCGCTTATGCCACTCAAAGACCTGTGTAAGTGGTAAACATCCATCCCCATACACCTGTTTTAGCAAAGAATGAGTTTCTGTTGCAGATTTTCCTAGTTTCACAAGGAATTTCACATTAATACGTTGCTCTTTCAAAACACTAAGCATTATTTCGACAAGACGCACATACAACACCCTACTAGAACGGACGCCAAAGGTCGATTGAACGCCATCTGTCTGAGTTGCATGAATCGGTAGCGCAGATGTCACGTGACTGCACTATGCGACATTTCACCTTTAGCTTTGCACTTCGCGTTTGTGCCTGCACTAGTCCGGTTTCTTTTTAGCCACACCTCGTATGTTTTATTCACACTAAATCATAAGTGCTTACTTATAAATAAATAAGACTATAATAAGATATAATAAGGCTAGTGGCTCATATATTTCATATATTTTATTGTCAATATTCCAACACAATTTTATTTTGTTCGGAAATAAAGATAAAGAAACTAAAGTATTTGCATGCGGTTTAAAGTAATTACTTCAAAGACAAGTAAAAACTTTAAGGTTAGTATTTAATGGTATTTTATTCACCTAGAACTAAGTATTTACTTAAAAAACGTAAGTATAAGTAATAAGTATAGTTTATTCACACTACTGAATGACTCATATTTTCAATGTAAGAAACATCAAAATCTGCCAGAATTGCAAATTTTGATGATTGTCAAGAGTTGCGAGTTTACCTGACTGTGTGGTCGCCTGGTGTGACCAAAAGTACTGGTAAAAAATTACTGTTGACTGGCTGAAAAATTCACAACTTTACCTACCAGGCAGCTTTGGATTCACTGATTGTACAGAGAACCTGGTCGTCAGGAGCGAGCAGGTAAATATTGCTGTAGTGTGGTTTCTGCAACAATGTATTGATGCTTCTTCTTGGAACTTTCATCACAGATTTAGGCCTACAAAGTTGAGTGTTGCCTTGAGACTCGAACCTAGCTTCTGATTTCACATGATAGTTCAACCCTAAAAAGCACGACCACAGTTTGTAGCCATGGTTCCAGTAATCGATTTCCCGCCAAAACAATCTCTTCCATATGGAGTAATGTTTGCAAACCTAAAAAATCAATAACACATTTTTTTTTGTATAAAAATATTTTAAAACTTTTGCATAGAAAGATTTTAGTAAAATACAAGAACTATACTTAAATAAAGTTCCATTCAAAAATAGTAAAATGCACATCTATTTAAGAAACATTTCATTATATTCATATTTAAGAGCATTCTTTCATATAAATATTGACATATTCACTATAACAGCCAGGGCACTCACTTATCATACCAAGGCACAAGGTTTTCTAAGCTATTGCATGATATTCCACCGCCAGTGTCCATAACAAAAAACGGACACAATTCTAGCTTTAACCTGCTTTAGTTTGCAAATCACTGGATTAAGTCCAACCCTTAAAACTTCAACACAAAATTCCAAAATGTTTGGCTAACCAAGGGTCTTAGAAACCCTTCTGCAAAAAATGGATGCCAAAAATTATTTTTTCAAGTTAATAGGCCTATATTTAGTTGACGGGAATATTACTCGTAGAGATAATTTTTTCGACATTTTATTTTAGAGACTATAAAAACAATGTCAAAACAAAATGTAAGCATACTGTTGGATTCACAATGAGTGAGGCTTTCTACTGACACATAATTTATACACATTGATTTGGTAATCTATTTGCTACACAACAACGGAAGCTAATTACTGAACAGCCCTCGTATAAAAAATCCTAAATTTATTAACTCCTAGCTTTAACTAAAATTCCAGCAGAAGTAAAAATTACCATTTTTTTATTTAAGCTGTCAAATATTTGCACAGCTATGCGGGCATCTTCAACAGCATATCTTATCTGATCAGATGTTAAGGTTTCGGCTTCCCAGTTGCTGCATCTTACTCGCCAGTCTTTATCCAGTTGGATGTTGAATAGGTCTTTAGCAAGACTAGCAAGGCCTCTGGGGAGACACCTGCTTCAGCAGCCAGATACCGCAAGTCCAGGAAACTCTCACAACACACTCCGTAATCAGCCAACAAGTACCGAGCGTCATTTGCCACTGCCACGCCCACTTTCACAATCTCCTTGTCTTCTAACAGCACCTGTACATTGAAAAGAAATAATATTGGTGTTTAAAGTGTTAATACTGCTAATAGCTGACATCCTGGTTATTTGGATCCTGCCAGGCACTTAACCGTTGTAAGATAAAACTAGTCTGACTAGACTGAAAAACTGTTTTAGCTGTCAAGCTAAACTAACAGATCACCAGGTCAGTAACAAATTAACTATAGTTAACTTTTATTTAATACAATTTATTAAATAAGTAAAGCTATAGAAAGTAGACAAAAACATTTTACTCTATAACATAGCTTGCATACATCATTACTACAGTACAAAATATTTAAAAATCTTTCTTTGTCATTTTAGTTATTATTAAGTCACTAAGCAAGGTGTCTAACTATTGAGTGTAAAACTATTGATATTCTACAGTACTATAACAGTCCCAGGTCGGGGTCTGAAGGTTGTCAGTTGATTAGCTCATTTTCTCTGAAAATCTCTACAATCTGTTATATTCATCGAAAGTACTTATAGTGAATCTAGCAGGCATACCTTGAGAGTTGGAGGAATTGTTAGAATAGAGGATAGTCTGAAGAGAGCACAATATCCATCTGGCCCTGCTAATTGAAGAAGAGCAACTGGATGTCTGGTTTTTCCAACAGAAACCCATTCACAATCCAATCCAAGGATATTTTTTCGTTTTAAACTCCTGCAAACCATCAATTAGTAGGCTACACAAGAACAGTTGACTCCCTGTTATTCTTAACTCTTAGGCTTTCGCGGCCGGTGTCACAACTATTAACTAGTAAACTGTTTCAGCCAATCAGGGACTGAAGATGGTCACAGCGAGGCCGAATTATCTCAACCTAATTATGAAGTTTGGACGCGGTGTGAACCGGAAGAACTAGATTATAGTCCCTCTCATTCGGCTTTGCTTGATTGGGCAGTTGGATGGTCTGGCGGGCCTCCTGAGGCCTAAATATATACTACATCTACAATTTTTCAGGAAGTGTATATTCATTTGAGCGGTTTCTTTTGAAATTAGTTTTAAATCCTAAGGTTTTGCTGGATAGTTTTAGCGTTTTTGACTATGTTAATTCACTTATCAACTTAAAACTACGTCAGTTTTGAAGCTCTAAAGGGACCCCAAAACGTCTTTACACACACTCCGGCCATTTTTAGTTTGGCTGAAAATCCGGTCCCAAGATGGCCAAACGAGAGGGAATCTACTGTAGATACAGCTGAACAGAAAAGACCAAAAATCAAAGTACCCACTTGATGATTTATTTTGGAAGTTCTTAACTATACTAATTACTTCTTTCTTATCAACTGGTATACATTGAAATCTTAAATAAGATAATAATATTAAATCTAAATTTACTCATACAACACTCAAAAACTTTATCCTCACATAACTTCTTAGCATCTAGGCAAAAAAGTTGCCTTGTCTTCAAGTCCTGCTCAGAAAAAATTACTACACCACCCCTTGAGGTTTTGGTTCGTGAGTATAGACAAGAAATAGAATAATTAGGCATATTACATTTTTGAAGTTCATTATTAGACATGTTATGTTCTGTTAGAACAAATGTCTTTGGCTGAATTTCATTAATTATAATTTCAAGAGCTTTTTTACAACTGTTTAAAACTTTTATGTTTTGATGAAAAATTGAAATTTTGGTTGGTTTTTGTTTATTTAATTAGATTGAGAATTTAAATTTAAATCGGCGGGTGCTGAAGGTTGCAGAGCGAGTTTAAAGGCAAGTCATTTTCACAGACATTTACAACACTGTCAAACGCATTTGTAACTGCTTCTGAGCACTCGGTGATTGGGTTGGTGGGATTATTGTTTCCAGAGGTGTTGGTAAGATTTACTGTTGTTGGAGGTTCTCGTGGCTCTCTGCTGTCATCAAGGGAGATGAAGGTATCTGCAGTAATCCTGGGATCTAGGAAGAGTTCTTCGATGGACTCAGCTAGCTGTTGTTTGGCTTTAGATACTTCCTCCTGCAGTTTCCTCAGGAATGCTTTGTGAGAGAGTCCGTTCATCAATTGTCGTTTGGCCATTGGTTGATTGTAGGAGATAACGCCAACAGTAGCACCAGTGTTGCGTTGGAATTTCACAATATTTTGGGCAAAGGTTTCTGGATCAATTAGGTCCCTTACACACCCCATTGGGGAACATAATAATGTCTTAACTGTTAATTGGATGCATAATGGCCTTCTAGCTGTTCAAATGCTGCAGTGTAGTCCTCTTATGTAGGTTTCCCAAAATAACGTGGCTTAGTAATCAGACTGTAGATGGTTGCTCCGCCTTGGCTGTTCTGACAGGTCAACCAGTTCTTTACCAAGTCTGTGGTTTTAGGGTTTCTAAATTTATCAGCAAAAACCACAGCCACCCCAGCTGACATGCGTCTTTCAACCTTGAAGTTGTTGGAGATGGTATGAGCAAACGCAACAGATGGGTCGTCCCATTTGTTACTATTTAAGAGGGTCGTGACTATTTAGGAGGAGTCTCTAAGACGATTGACAGTACTAACATATACTCCTATTCACATGTAAAAATAACACATTTGCTACCACCATTCAATAGCCTATATATATCTATACCCCAACACCCCGCCGGCGTTTGTGTTCCTATCCAAAGACTGACGCTGCTTATTTACGGTGCTTGGGCTCATCAAATAGAGTGCTGCCGCATATTTTGCGAAGTGTACTCATCTTACATTATGGCTTATTTTTCCTTGATGGTCTATTTTAATCGTGGTCACACTTTGTTACTTGTAAGCTACGGAAAAGGCTGCCAGGGGGCACCAGTGAGGCACTTGGTCTGCAGGTTAAATAACTTCTGACGTCACAAGACAGTTGGCAACATTTCAGGTTACACTTAGGGTGGTATGTGGTATATAAACTAAAGCAATATTTACTGTGCTTGGCTCTTTACTCTGTTGCAGAATTTATCAGTTCCAGTTAACAACTATTCAAAAATGTTATAAACTAATGGTATAATTATATTTTATAAGACCATTTCTTCTTATCAGTTAAAATTACCATTGCTCTCATTTTTGTTATTCACCCCATTCATTTTGTAAATAATTTATCATTTACCATTCATCACCATTTGTCAACACAATGTATTTTGTTTATGACAATAAAATGTTAAAATGTATTTTTAATTCAAACTTCTGTGAATGATCCAGGTACTTTGTTGAAAAATAAAATTACATTTAGCCATGATGATAAAAATTAATTCTGTTACACACATGTACTTTGAGGGTAAACTTTATTGGTAAAACCCTACTTTTACAGTATAGACCAAGCGTCGCAATTGGGAAAACAAATAAACACTGCAAAACAAATAAGAATCAATTGTTCAGACTTATCAACTTCAAATACACTATGAAGCCCGAGTCCTGATCAGGACGTGCTCTATTGAAGTAGTTACCATGATTAGTACTAGAGATCTAATGTTCCGTGCAAGCTTGACCAGTTTACTGAGTGTGCTATTCACATCTTGCTCTGCGAATGTATAACAATTTATGTTCTACGTGATATCAAGAACACGTCACCTGTGGAGTTTAAGAGCAGCCTCAAGACTTACTGGCCCTTTTACTCGCTGGGCGAATTCCTTGTCTCACAGTTCTAGGCTTGCCGTCTTTGTAAATAGTGTCATAGTATTTTTAAGTTAATTTGACGCTATCCATACAGCAGAGCTGGTCACCGATTCAGCGGGAGGTAATAAGGAGGGTCTACTAGGTGTGAGAATGGCCGTGTGCGTGATTTAAGGAGTCAGCTGACGAACTGGCAATTTAAATCACGCGGATGTCGCGAGTTCAAATCCTGCAGCAGGAGCGGTCCATATTAAGCTTACTTACATGTGGTTTCATGATGGGGAGGGCCTACCTTAAATAAATGGTGACCGGCACGGGAGGAAGTTGACTGCGTAAGGGAGTTTAATATGGATTTGCTACTTTTTGCGTTGTATAGAGGAGGAGTTTACACTGTAAATTATAAAACATAAGTTATAGGCCTACCTTTTGATAAGATTAACTGCCAAATCTGTTTCAGTACATGATGTAGCGACAGATACATGACGTTTCCTGAAAAGCCATCGTTCCAAACAAATTTTTAAGTATCTGTGAATGTTAGTGCTTCTAAAGACAACAACACTTAAGACAACAGCAACAACAACAGTAACTAAGCAAATTGTGTAAATTTTAGTCCTATTCAAAAGAGTTATGTATTCTAACATCACAAATGTTTAGATATTATTTACTGTATTAGGCCTACATAAAAATCATGATAAACACGTTAAAAACTATCTGGATTATTTTCTTTTTCCTGTCGTATAAAAAGGAAATATTAATTTTAAAGAAACAAGTCGACAACAATCAAATAAAATTAATAACACGTAACTAATTACAATTACGTATTATTATTGTTTTCGTTTATAAGAACAGTCAACACCACGTTTTTTATTTAGGTTATGAGTAGGTCATCCGTAAGTAAATGGAAACCACAGATTTAGGAAATGAACCTTTGAGCTAAGAATATAAAACCAATGTACCGAATATTGTATTAAGTCTAATGTCTTCCGCCGGTAGATGTTACAAAAGACCCAATTTCCAAGACAAATTATAAGGTTGTCAAGTTACTAATTTGTTCAACTCTGGCTAGACTTAAAGACTGCGTTGCTAGACTTTATGTGTGTCTAGCAATGTAAGTGTCTATGTATATAAGCACGTGACATTACTCTGTTTTCAATACAACTCACGAGCCTAATAAATTTGTAAACCTACCAAAAATTAGTACAGTAGTTATTTTGCAGCGAAAGGTCTTATAGTTAAAACTAATGGATAATATGTTTGTGTTCTAGTTAGTGCATAATGCAAAGAGCCTAAACACTAGCGTCATTGAATTTGAAGTGTAGACCCATTCTTTTTACTTCTGTTAGTTTCCGTACCGGGAAGGTGGTAAGCCAAAAGAATATTTGAATTATTTCTCTCATTCCAATTGTAACTTAAACTGTGCCTGGGCTGAGCTTTGCTAGCGTGCTGGGCAGGCCAATTAATCCAGGCAGAACAAACCGTGAAGAGAGGATCAGCATGTGGTAAATAATATGTATTCACTATTGCAACGCCACTCAACGGTCGGTAATAATCCTACAGAACAGTGGAAAAAGCGAAAGTGGCTTGCGAGTGTACGTCCGCACTGAACAATCACACCAACCACTGATTACCAGTGACTGGGTATCATGAGTGCGCAGTAGTCAGTAGTGGCTGTGACACAATGGGTGTGAGGATGGAGAAGGAAAGCCATTATTAGAGAGGAGTGGAGGCCAAAGCCGACCAAAGGATGTAGTGCCAAAGAAGAAGTAGTGGCTGTGACCTTGAATTTTGTCCCATAAGAGCACAAAGTATTTATTATAATTATATAATAAGAGCAACTTAAAACATGCATTTTCTTAGGACACTTCAGCCTATACTTCACAGATTTTTATGAAATGAACTTTTTGATTTTAAATTGCAATTGCGTTAAATATTTTAGTGACTCCGCTGAGCTGAATTTCCATTTTCTCATTTGTTAATCCTCGACATCAATCTAAAAATTGAAAAAACGTTGTATTTGAATTTCTTGGTTTTACTATTAAACTAATAAAATTATGAAAAAGTAGTCGGCGGAGACACTGCAGTACATTCTCTTTAAAAAAAGTGTTTCAAAAAGACCTGATAAAAATTGTGGGCGTGAAGTGTCTCAAGAAAATGCTTGATTTTACATTGTTCTTATGGGACAAAAACAAAATGGCCGCCAGGTAATGAAGCATGTGTCTACATGCCCAATTTCATTTTTTTCAGATGCTCAGAATGTTGAAAAAAGTGTTTAGTAATAGTAATTTTTAAACCCTAAAACCCCACCTTTTGGGAATGTATGCCCGGTGTGTTTAAAAACTCCACAGCAGATAAATTAAAAATGTCATTGATCAGTGTTGATTAGAAAATAGGCAAACAAAAAAAACTCCTCAAAACTCACCAATAAAAATAATAATTTAGTATGGAAACAATTCAAACAAACAAATTGGTGCCATACCCTATCAGGTAAAACCGCGTGTGTCAATTTTGTTAAAAATTTCATACAATTTTAAAGTTAACACAAAGAGTTGAAAAATTGAAACACCCTTTAAACTTTCACTACGATTGTTAAACATGAAAATAGCAATATTGCATAAGTTTAATGCAAATTACTTACATCAATAGGCACCGGTAGCAGTATTAGTGTTAAACATTATTTAACTGCTACTGGTTTGAATAATCCCATCTTCCTGGTGGTATAAAATTTACCACAAATTACCTACTTAACTTTGTATACCCGAAACCGGTAGTGGTTAAAATAAATGTTTGAAAGGTGCTTCTCAGTGTTTTCAATTCTTGTATTAATAAACCAAGTATCCCTCAAAAGTGAACAAATATCACGAAATTTTAAAGATACACGTGTGTCTGAAAGTTAATATTTGTTTTGAATGTAAGTATGCTTTGATGATACTATATGGTGTGTTTTACGGCTCAATAGTGGAAATTTAAATACAAAATTTGATGATAGATATATTTTAGCGTAATGAATAGAAAACTAAGTATGACTATATTTCGATAGAATTGTATTCTTTTTACAAAAAGAAAAATTTTCAAATTTCTCTACCATGCATACATTTATTTTCTTGCATTTTTTATTGAAGGGGGGACACTAAAAACTAATAATTCTGTGTGTAATAACAGTAATTTTGAAATTTTAGATTTTGAAATATTGTTTAACTATTGAAATATTTATTCACAACATTCAAAACCACAAATACAGTTTTCATCAGAAATATCTTTTTTTGTTGTAGTAGGAGTTATTGATTTAACAAGAGGTATTGCCTAGGGAAACAGGTCCAACTCGTCGCCAGTGCGGTATGTGTTGTACTATTTCCAATGAATTTTTATGATATTTTGTACTCATGCTGACTTTTACCATATATGTTTAACCATATTATACAACTATTATTTGTTACAAACCTACACTTTTCAAATTAACACGTTTTAATTAAGGTTTATCATGAAAACACAATAATTTCATACAAAACTAGGTGATATATTTATTAGGTTCTCACCACTCTGTAAAAATTAGGATATTTTTAGTGTTAAATAGTTAAGTGCTCTTTTTCTATTGCATTAGAGTGTTCTGAATACAACACTAAGGGTATATGCCTTTATTTGTATAAAGTTCACCATATAGGGTGATTGGTAAGTAGCTTTACTAATTTAAATTTATTACACTTTTTTCTAAAGGTTATTTTCATTATGTTTACTAGTACCTACCTAATACGTTTTGTTTCAAACATTCTACATGCTCCATAGACATTTCTCTGTAATTTTGGTTTGCACTTTTCACATATTTAAAAGCGAGAAATGTCCAAAACATGAATTATTTTTGGGGGAATCCATATTAGTACGCAAAATATCTAAGGCATATCTTGTAAGGTATTATTTAATTCCTACAATGCATCAATAAGTCCAATATTTTTCTAAAAAGAATGTACTAATTACATTGAAATATTGAATTTGTTCAGAGTTTGAAAGATGAATTTTTCAGGGATGGGAAACTGGTGTGGTTCAGTAGCAGTTGGCTCAGTCTTGGATCAAGTTATTAGCCAAGCTGGAGGACAGAATGAGTGCTTGTTGTACCGGCTTGCCAACTATAAAAAAGGCGGGGAACTTATTGACGCCTACAATGTCGGGGGCTCATTGGAGGTGGAGCGTTTGATCAAGGAACAGTTTGGTATTTTGATGTATAATGAAGGGAAGGGGCAAATCATCAACAGAGCTGAATACCTACGATGGAAGTTTCGTGACATCCATCAGGTAAATACTTACAGGTACCCAACACAATAATTTGGTTTTGTATTTTCAGCAGCTGGTTTTGATTTCTTACCTCCAAATTAAACTTTTAAATACAGAGTGGTCCAATAAAAGGTACTCGTCATTTTATGGTAAGTATTTCTTTTCTTAGCTATACCCCTCAAGAATGTTCAGGAATGGATGCAAATATGTTAAGACCTATGGACTACTTGGCAGAAAACATGTCAAGAATTTAGTTTTAAGATCAAGTCAGTTTTGTATAGCAGTTTTCTTATGTTAAAAAATGAAATTTTTAGAATTGCAAATAATAACTTATAACAGAATTGTACAAGTTTTGTTTATATATGCAGCATGTCAAAGTGTATCTGGTTCCAGAGGAAAACATCCCACGTTTAAGTACATAAATTAGTTTAGAATATTGTTTGTAGTTTTTACACCATGTTATTAGCAGGACCCTGAGTTGAACAAGGCTTGCTCTATCAGGCCGCTCCTTAATGAAGTTAATTTTCACTCAACAATATATCCATCTAAATATAACTATATTTTTTTTCAGAGGGAGTTGCCAATTGGCTATTACTAATTGGTTATAATATAGTATATAATAGTAGTTAACTATATCAATATAGTAACTATTATACTATTCATAAATAAAATAATGAATTTGATTATAGGTTGCATTGCCTATAGAAGCATCTTTAAGCTCACATGACCCCTTGGCTAAGTGGACGGACCATGAGGCTTGTTGGCAGATGCAGTACCGAGGATCCTTGGGTGAAACTCTCCTGCATGTTCTTATCATTTGTGACACCAAACTACACACCAGACTTGCCCGCACCCTACTAAAGTGCTTCCCACGGCTGGCATGTGATGTGGTGGAGGGGGAGGAGTATTTGGGTAAGAAAAACGTAGATTCAGTACAAAAATTAAGCAACTTGACAGTGGGGGTTGCTGTAGCTCAATTTGTAGTAAGTGCATGTTTCACACAAAAAAGGCTTGGGTTCAATTCATGGCACTGTAGTATATAGTTCAACACTGTGGGGATCTCGAAGAGAAGATAGAAAAGGGAAGATGGTGGGAGACTGGATCTCGGAACACGGATTGGTTTTACACAATCAGGGCAACAAACCTACCTTCAATAGGAATGGAGCAGCCTCGTTTATAGATTTAACACTTAGCACAGAAGACGTGGCAAATAAAATAGACAACTGGAGGGTACTTGATGATGAAAATCTCAGTGACCACCCCTATATTCTCTATGATATTGTTGATGGAAGGGAGCAGGAAGAAGGCATAGCTGCAGAAAGAATCGTCACGGGTTGGAAGCTAAATAACCTGGAGGGATACATAAATCGTCTGGGGAAGGAAATAGAAGATTGGGAGAACCGAGGCCAACCAATCACAGCCGAAACTCTGGTGAGGTTGACAGTAAAGAGCTGCCAAAAAACTCTTACCAGGAAAACCATTATGGGTCGTCGCAGGCCTGTTTATTGGTAAGTGAGGTCCTGACACAGATAAGAAAGGAGTGTTTAACTCGCAGAAGGAGAGCTACAAGAGCCGCTACCAGGGCTGGTCTATCTCAGAGGGAGAGAGACCAACTAGCCAAAGACTATAAGGAAAAGAAACGGGAGCTTAAGAAGGCAATTCTGAGAGCAAAGGTGCAGTCATGGAAGCAGGTGCAAGAAGAGGTTGACACTGATGCCTGGGGACGAGGATACAAAATTGTCACAGGTAGGCTCAAGCCACAAACCAACAGGAGGCTGAGTGATAGCAGACAGCTCCAAATCGCCAAGACGCTGTTTCCAAACAAGGAGTCTGACAGGTTGACTGAAGAGATGGACTTAGAGGAGATCACCCCCTTCACAAGAGCAGAACTCAAGGATGCTGCTAGGAAAATTAAATCAGGGAATGCTGCTGGACCTGACATGATACCTCCAGAGATTGTCAAAATAACGGTGGAATACCATACCCAAACTGTTTTAGACACTATGAATGATCTTCTGGTCAAGGGACATATTTTTAAAGATTGGAAAACATCTAAATTAGTTCCGATTGAGAAGAAACGAGGAGATGATGGAGAGATGAAATACAGACCCTTTATATGCTGGATTCCTGGCAAATTCCTGGAACACCTATTGGTTGCACGTCTACTCGTGCAGTTGGATGACAAAGGGGGGTTGTCGGACAACCAGTATGGGTTCAGAAAAGGGAAGTCAACGGAAGATGCTATCAAGAGACGTAATCGATGATATCAAGAGCAGATCAAAGAGAGCTATACCTGTTAGTGACGTTAGACATCAAGAACTATCAACCAATCTGGGGAACTTACGTTCCTGGTTTGAAAAAAGAATACACTTCATCATCCATCAAAGACTCATTGCACCTACAAAAATACCTTTAATGAGTGATCCATCCCACAAATCACAACATCAATAAATGCATTAATGAGTACAGTAGTACTATATTACCTACACATTTTAGTGTAATTGTAGATTTATTACTCATTATATAATATATGTTTATTATTGTATTGTACTTATTATAATAATATGTTTAAATTATTGTTTGGTGTAACTTATAAAAACTACTTTTTGTTTCAGGGGCCAGTGCTTTACATTTGTCTATAGCTTATTTTAATAATGAGTTAGTACAAGATTTAGTAGAAGCTGGAGCAAATGTAAACCAAAGAGCAATTGGTAATTATGCTTTATTTTATTTAAGCATTTAGTTAGCCAATTCATCAAAATAAAAATAACTTATGAATGATGATTAATTATAATGTATTTGATTTGTTTACTAATTATTGTGAAGATGAAAATTGAAAATTAAGAGTGATTATACAAACTTTTTGACAGTGTGCAATAGAATATTTAAGTTTTGGAATACCGGTATACACATTTAGAGTTTATAGTTTTAGTTCCTGGTTAAATCAAGTGTTTGATATAGCTATTTCCTTGAAAGCATTGACCAATTTTTATGGCATTTTAATTTATGATGACTGTTGTACGGCCAATGACTATTGTTATGAAAATTAATGCTACCATACAAAACCTACTGCCACTCTCCTGGGCGAACACTTCCATATTATAATTGCATTAAAAACAAAAGTGCAGTGTAAAATTACAGCTGTAAAAAGGCAGTTAAAACTATCCCAGAAAACCACTGCTTAGTAGGGTTAGGCTTAATTCTAAGGGTATGAAAATAGAAAAGGACCAATCAGGGGGCTTGAAGGGTATAGAATACCTTCCAAACAAAACACAGGGTTCTTGTCAACTATAGTGTGAATTAATTGGGCTCGGTGGTAAACTTACAAAGGGTTATTAATTTAGGGCTTAAGTTTACACTACCTAGGATAAATTCTTAAAAGAAAAGAAAATATACTAGATCCATCCTTTAACTCCTAAAATTAATACTTGATTCCCATGTGAGTAGTATAGATGTAACTCTAAAAGTATTTTCACTCATGTTGATGGATTTAATTACATTTTCTATATTAACTATAATGTAAAGAATACAGTATACACAATATTCTTTGAGGCACTTCAGTACTATACACATTCTAATTTTAAAACTGATGCATGTTGTAAAATGTTTGTGTAGGGAGTTTTTTCTTGCCGCGGGATCAGCAGAGACAGCGGCCTGCACGTAACACTGACTACGAGGGCTTGGCGTACCTGGGCGAGTATCCTTTGTCTTGGGCTGCCTGTTGTGCCAATGAGAGTGTGTACAACCTACTCCTGGAGAGCGATGCTCACCCCGACATGAAAGATTCATTTGGCAACATGATCTTGCACATGGTTGTTGTGTGTGATAAGCTGGTAACTACTAACTAGATACTTAGTCTCAAAATAATTCACAGTATTCAGTTTCTTGTGTATAAAAATTACTACATTGTGAGAATAAATTATTCTCAACACACATTTTACAAGCATTAAATAATTAGTTAAATAATTAAGTAAAACTATTTAAAAATTGAGAAGTATTTTCATCACCACTTTTTGTACCCAGGACATGTTTGGTTATGCTTTACGTCACCCTCGTCTGCCAGCAAGTAACGGCATCACTAACAATGCAGGCCTCACCCCACTGACACTGGCCTGCAAACTCGGGCGTGCTGAAGTGTTTAGGGAGATGTTGGAACTCAGCGCTCGAGAGTTTTGGCGTTACAGCAACATTACTTGCTCCGCGTACCCTCTCAACGCTTTGGACACACTTCTACCAGATGGCAGAACTAGTCAGTTTTATCATACTTTTTAAATTAGGTTTTAATGAGTCACATATAAGGATTAAGCTACGCTGTACACTCTCAGTATCTGACTTAGATGCCTTCTAATCATTGTATTTGGCTTTGAGCATAGCAAAGTTTGTAAATGTTATTTTAAACCCAACACAGCTTCTGAGCCAAAACAAATTTATTTTGTATCTCTATTATAATGCACACATTACTGCTTATATTGTATAGATGCTTCTTTTTTAAACACATTTTAACAATGTCCTCCAGCTACTATTTAGTTAGTCTTAGTGATAGTCAAAACTTATGAATCTAAGGCCAAAAGTACTTAAAATTATTAAGGATTTATTTCGTATACTGTATTGTATAACAACTTAAATTTACAAAGATATTGATTTATGACTAAAACTTTCTCTCTGCAGATTGGAACTCAGCTCTTTTCATAATTTTGAATGGAACAAAAGAAGAACACTTGGATATGTTAGATGGTGGAATCATCCAGCGCCTTCTTGAAGAGAAATGGAAAACATTTGCCCAAGTAAGTGTAATGCATGTTGGTTAGCTTCAAAATTTAAACAAATATTAAAGACTTGGGCTATATTACTTTTTTGTGTTTAATTTATGGTAAATAAATTTAAAAATACATCATAACATTTATGATTTTCTTTCACTTAGTTCTCTCTAGTTTCTTTCAATAATATTGGTCATAGTTTGTATGAACATTTAAGCTGGATTTTGGAATCAAAGTCAAAGTTGTTTACTTGTATATACAGCAAAAATAGTAAAACCCAATTTGCATAATCAATTTAAAACAATTCTTTTTAGACGTACACAAATGTTACAACATGAAGTTAGTAAATCTACATGTGTACAATACGAGTCACCAGTAAATTGACGGACCCTGTAGGCATTATTTGCTATACTTGATCTGAAACTGAATGATGTAAAACATCAAAATACCACATAGTACTATGAAACCAAAATAGCGCAAGAAAACTTTCTCAACAACTCTTTTTGAGTGAAAACTTGAATGTTGCAGAGACAATTTTTGAAAAGGCTTGTAATACTAGCGGTGCATTTGTTCATGATGAGCATGGCGATATATCTCCGCCCTCAAGACAGAGACCAGGGCTTGATGGAGTCCCGAGATTGGCAGGACTACGCTCGTTTCGGGTTTGAGATTGGCACAATTCTTGGAGTCCTTTCTTACATCATTGTACAGCAGGGAGGAGAAATCAAGAACCAGGGATTCTTTAGCTTCCTTAAACAATTGGTTTGTAATTTGTATACACAGTTATTTTAAGAAACTATTGTAGAAAATTCAAAACAGTTGTATTTTTCAAAGTATTATACATAGGAAATAAGCCAATAAATGACCATATACAAAATTACTTTGAACATTATTGTGTGCTGGCAGTGGTGCACACCTTAGTTAAGGCAGCTGTCAACTTGTTTGTAATATATTCTGTATGGATAAAGTCGATTTTCTATCTCAAGAGGATTTCAAAATTTTACCTTAAACTGTTTAACATTTTTTAGTACCGTACCTACTAAGATGTATTGATTTTCACATATTATTAATGTTTTCTTTTTTATTATTAAAGTTCTATATTGTTTGAATTCCAACTTCTAATATTTAACACGCCAATAATTACTTTAATTCTTAGTGTCCACTAGGTAAAATCTATCACAAATGCATCACATCCTTTTTCAGGCTGGAAATCCTGCAAAAACCATATTTTTGGCCTCTAACTTGCTGATCCTTGCCTGTATTCCCTTCAGACTGATCGGAGATGTTCCAACAGAAGAAGCTATTTTGGTATTTGCAGTTCCAGGATCCTGGTTCCTACTTATGTTTTTTGCTGGGTAAGATACAAATTTAACTAAGTTTTAGCAAACTTCTTTAGGGAAAAAAAGATGTTCATGCCGTTGTCATAAGGAGAGCTAGAACTGTAAAATGTGCACTAATTCAAACTCCTAAAACTTGCTTTGAACATTTTTACAAAATTGTACATAGTTTTTGGTTAAATTATAGCATGTATTTAATATCTCCAGAAATATTGAGAAAATTGTAATAAACGTTTTTTATAAAGGTTACTTTCCGTTTTATTTGGGTACTCATTTCCTTTATTCAACATTTACAGGGGTGAGCTGCTGATTGCTGAAGGAAGTACCATAATACATTTTCAAATGCCTTGTTCAGTAACATAGCTCGTTTAACCCTGTCACTGCTAAGAGTGACTGTGCCTGTGGAAACTTTGCAATTTGCATGTAAACAAATGCAGTTTTCATGGATAATCTAGAATCTACTGTATTCATATATTTGATGGTGTTTTCAGGGCAGTAAGGCTCACAGGTCCATTTGTTACTATGGTGTACAGTATGATCACAGGAGACATGTTGACATTTGGCATCATCTACTCTGTTGTTTTGTTTGGATTTTCACAAAGCTTCTACTTCTTATACAAAGGTTTCCCGGGAGTCAAAAGCTCTCTCTACAGTTCTTACCCTAGCACTTGGATGGCGTTGTTTCAAATACATTGGGAGATTACAACGTGAGTATACTGAAAATAATGCAATAGATTAGAAATTATCAGTTAAAATTTATAATGATAGAATTATTAGGGTTTCTAGAATCAAACTAGTCTAAAATATATAATAATTCAACAGTGCTTTTCTATGAACAAGCCATTCTGACATTACATTTTCAACAAATGTGTATTTGTTTTTGTTTACTGTAATATGATAATCGATGAACTACAGTTACGATGGTTATAATCATCTTTAATACTGTATACTGATTTGTTTTAAGTTTGGTATGTTTAATATTGTTAAACATAGTGAAGTTGTTCAGTAATATGTATACAAAATACAGTTACACATAATAATGTTGATCATGAAAGTAGATACTCAGTTTATACCTCCTTTAGGACTTATTTGCAAGTAGCAATTTGTCTTTCAAAAAGGTAACATAATAATTAGTTTCTAACGGTATTCAAATAGATGATACCGTAACAGTAACTGTACACAGCAGGAAATCATCACATGTTTACATTAATATTACATTGGGTAGATATAATAGTGTTGAGTAAATACTATACATAAGAATGCAAAATGCTAATACACAGGAATACAATGAAATCTATGAAATATACACTGTTTACAAATTATATCATACAAATGTTCTCATGTAAAAGCTATTTAATATATTATTCAACAACATGAAATATAATAATAATTGAAAAGCACTTTCATTGAGAAATAAATGATATATATACTCTTAGGACAATAATATCAGCTAAGACATTAATGCATGTAGCAAAAGTGGGTTAGCTCAAATAAATTAGAATTTTACAAAATATCAACTACATATAATACAAATAAATTGTCTAACTGCAGTATAATCAAAAATAAATTCTCAATTCTTATTAAAGTTACTAAAAAACATAACAAGCAAAACTACCTAAATAATTTAATAAATTTGGCTCAGATTTAGCATAGTGATAATTCTAGTATGAATTTCAAACTAGCCATAGTCAAGCAAAGTAGCAATCCTGTGTAGCTATTTCTAGATTTAATAAAATATGTTTCATCTCAAACTTTTCACCCTATTTGATTGGTGCGAGAACCCTGCTGCTTGAACTTACTTTCATGGGAAGAACAGAAATGCTGTAAATGTTTGTTGGATTATAGTCAATGATTATAGTCAATCAAGGAAAATAAATTAACTTTAACTATTTATCAGGCAGTTCCACCATTCTGGAATACACAGAGTTAAATTCTCAAAAAACAAATTTTGGAAGGTAAAGTGTTTGTAACCCTTCTAAATGTGTTTCCAGTATGCTGAACTTGCAAACACCACATACCCAGCATTGTCCAAGGTGGTGTTTCTGTGTTTCATGGTGCTAGTGCCAATCCTCCTACTCAACATGTTGATTGCCATGATGGGTAACACATATGCTCACGTCATTGAGCAAAGTGAGAAGGAATGGGTTAAACAGGTAAGTCTGATTTTCACTTGAAAAATAATGTGTAACTAGTATTTCTCTAAGAAACCCAATTTAAAATTTCAAACACCAGTATTAAAAATTTTATTTGGACAAGGCCTTTCAAGAGCAATGCCTTTATCGTCAGGTCCATGCAAAAAGTAGATTTGTCTAAAATCAGGCGTTTAAGCTTGTCTGAAAAAACATTTTACTCTTAAAATCGAGAACGCTAATTACATACCAAAGTAAATCAGAAAGTAAAATTTGTGGTAGGAACCGCGAACTTAATTCCGATTCCTCAATTGCTGGGCAAGTGTTCTACTAATGAAGCATACATAAAAATTAAATTGTGATTTTCAGTGGGCCAAGATTGTGGTGTCTTTGGAGCGAGCAGTGAACCAAGCTGACTGTCAACAGTACTTGCAGGAGTATAGTATCAAGCTCGGCCCCGGCGATGATCCATCGACTGAGCAGCGAGGAGTCATGGTCATCAAGAGCAAGAGCAAAACTCGGGCCAAGCAGCGCAAAGGTGCCCTGGCCAACTGGAAGGTAAGGAAGGCTAATCATTCATGCTTTCAGTTTCATTGTGTTGTTCAAAGTGTTCTATATTTTTCATTGAACTATTTAAAAACACTTTGCATAGGTAGTTTTGTCCAAGATAAATAGAAAGACAGGTTGGGACCATGGACAAATTGGAACACTGATGTCATACGATGGGTGGGATCTGTTGCTATGAAACCATGGTTGTTTGTAACGAACATTGCTAAGTACTATTTGAAAATATGTGTGACTGTTTTTACTTACTTTTGGTGCCTAAGTAAATAAAGGTTAGCTCCAGTTGACCTGGCTTGAGCACTACAAAAAACAAAATACATGTCAATTCAATTAAATCATTCTTGGTCGTCTACCGTCAAAGTTTGTAATTAAAACAGGTTTTGGCTTAACCCTCTTCCGGTTAAATTCTTATAGCCGAGCCTGACACTACCACACCCAATAAATTTGCAGTGCTGAACATGTGTGACCCACCACACACACTTCAACACACTTTTACCTAATTATTTTAATTTATCTTATACGTTTGAACTATTAGTACCAGTTAAACATCCACATGTACCTGAGGATGTTCAACTTTAGAATGCTCAACTAGTCTAGTAATATCACTTTTAATACTGTCAAACTCTTGATCAGGAACTGTCACTTGAAACACCTTACATTCAGGGCAATGTTGAGGTTTAACTGATTGTTGCAATCCCTGAAACAAAGTGACAAGTAGTTCTATAAACCGTAATCAGTAATAAAACTATAAAGAAACCTGCCACAAAGCAGCAGTTACAGGTATCAAACAAGAAAAAGCAATAATATTTCAATTTTTTGGTAGTACCAAGTAAAAATAGTTTATGGTATCAACACGCTATATGGGAGTGCCTTATTTAGTGAATCAGGTAAAAACTTTCAAGGAAAACCACCAAGTTTAAAACCATTAACATTTAATTAACATTAAGAATTGTTAAGTTTAGTACATATTTTGGTACTTTCATGACAACAATAATTGTCTTTTATTTAGAGAGTGGGAAAGGTTACCATCAATGAGCTGCGCAAACGAGGAATGACTGGAGAACAACTTCGGCGTATCATGTGGGGCCGTGCATCCATTTCCACTCCCCAGAAGATATCTAAGAAGAAAATGGTGGTCAGGTAAAATTTGCTTGTAAAGTTGTAAACTTAGAATAAATGAGGCAGTCAAAATTAAACCACGCTATGAAGACAATCCTTTAAGTAGACAATCCACTGTACACTTGACTGCCTAGTAGTATCAAACTTGTAATGTAGCAAATTTAGCACTTTTAACTTAAAACTTTCAAAATCTATATAGCTCATTTCAAACTAATTTGTCACCCTGTTTATTAACATGATTTATTTAATTTAATCAAAACACTGGACTGTGTGTGCAGCACAAACCCACTGGCAGACTTGCTGACTGATGTGGTGCCTGAGGTGCAGGAGGAGAAGCCTGCAGCTGTGAGCGCCGGGCTTGGGGCCCTGGGTGGAGGGTTTGGAGACGCACTCTCTGCTGCACTAGATGTCATGGCCTTCACCAACGATCTTGACATCTCTGTGCCTGCATACTCACTCTCAGGTAAGTCATTATTATTTCTTTGTATTGGTATTTCTTGCTCATTTCAGATAATTTTGAGTCAGAATATTTCAGATCCATGTGTATTGGTATTAAGCATTGAAAAGTGTTTTTTAGACTTAATGTTAATTAGTTCAGAGTACTGTGATTAAATTTTCAAAAGTTTAGAGACATTTACTTTGCCTTGCTTGTATGTTTATGAGACTTTAATGTTTATTATAAATAAGTGTTCTCTACAACAAGGCATCGACATACACGATTATGACACGCGATATAGGTAGGAACAATTTCAGGTCAAACCCTTTGTTTATTTGACAAGCTACCATCTTAGACAGGTATTAAATTGTTTAAAGCACTTCCTGATGAAATAAAATCGCTAAGAGGCTCAAGAAACTTTAAATCAAAATTAAAACACTATCTAATTAGTAATTAACCATTTGTTTTACAGTTTAGGTGAGTTTATGGATCCAAATAATTAATAGTATTATAGATTAAGTTTCCTTTGAAATGTTCACATGTTTAGTCCTTTCTATAGTTGGTTGTTTCTAAAGACTTTGTATTTTTCTCCTTTTTTTCTTTTGTCAACACAAAGTATAATTTGTATATTGACAGATAAATTGTTATTGTTAAATGTGTTTGTGCAGATAATGGACCGGCAGTAGCTGATCCGTTCCTGGAATTGTTCCTCTCAGCTGAGCAAGAATCTCCAGACACAGCTTACCTCACTGCACTCGCCGAGGCAGCAGTCGCTGCAGCTGTCATGGTCGGTATAATACACTGTAACAGTGAAAATGTAGTTTTGCAAGAGGTAATGATGCAACCAAACTCCAAAGGGTATCTCTCGCTAGGCTTCAGTCACATAAACACATTGAGTGATCACTCCTTAACCCCTTGCAAGTACACAAATGATGCTCACCCTCCTGTAGAAACACCCCCTCTCCCTCTGTGAGTGTGACCATAGCTTAGGAAGAGTTACGGTTTTTAGTGTTTTGATTCTTGGCGTAGAGACAAAGTTTTAGACCAATTTCCCAAAAGTGGTTTCTGTATTCCGACAAATCTAGTTTAAGTTCTGTTATAAAACAATAAAAAGTTGATGAACATTTCAATTAAATCCAACATACTAAAAAAAAACACAAAATAATTTAACAAATTATTTTGGGAATTAATGTTGTAAAAAAATGTTATATTTGAGTAATTACTATAAATAATGATTCAATTAGGTATTATAGTAAATTAAGTAGATGGTCAGAAGAAGAAGGTACTGTAATTTCTGTTTTTTATACAGTACGATCTCACTAATCCGGCCCTATATTGGGATCGGAAGGGCTGGATTAGCGAAAATGCCGGATTAGTGGAGGTTCACTAAAAACAGACTAAATTTTCCAGAAATAATCTTTTTTACGTAAACTCTTAAAGAATGATTCAATTTCATTATTTTTATTCCTAACGTATGTTCATTAATTTTGGATACATTGATTTTGAATTCTCTGGATAGTTAGCTTATCATTACTTTCCAAACTTAAAATCACATATTTTTTATCTATTGTCAAAGTAACGTTTACGTCTTTACGACATCTCACGGCCCGTACTGAACGGAACCACAGATTAGCAATAAACATCTCACTTTTCTTTGGCTGCCTGCAGTGAACTAAAGTTATCGATACAGACAACATAATTATGTCACGCACTTTACAGACAAGTAGAGACTTGAAAACAGGTGGCTAGGCGGCTACGTCACAGCGCCGGGTTACTGGATGTGTCGGAGTGGCGAACGGCCGGATTATAGAGACCGTACTGTACCTCATTATGATCAATTGAAATAGTAATTATTGTATACAGGAAATAACCCCTGCCAAGGAGATTGCTCTTCCTGATCCTGTGCTGTTGGAAGCTAAAGCAAACCTAGAACAAGCAGCGGCTCTGGAACCTAGTGATAGTGATGGACTTGGAGGTAAAATCTTGGTTTTCTGTTATTATACTTCTTTAGGACCTTTCAAATTATTAAAAAGTACATTATTGTCCAAAACCTTTTGTTTTATAACTAATAAACCCTTTATAGCACATTTAAAATGTACATGAATAAATTGAATACAAATCTTTATTTTCCATTAATAATGATGAAGAAATACAATAGAAATACGTAAGAAAAATACGCCACAAGAAATACAATAGGCTTTGTCATTGTTAGGTCAATAGCTTAGAAAGCTTATAATATTTATGGAACCTCATGAACATTTTTAACACTCTGGACACTTTGCACTTTGCATACACTCCTAAATCATATATGAAGGGTCCCTTCACTAACTGACGTCACCTGACAAGCTGTCACTATCAAATGACCAAAGCGTGACTTTTAACTGATTAAGCATATAAAAAGACCTACCTATGATATCTGGCATGGTCATAATCGTTGGATCTCTCTCTGGGCATACCCTCCTTTTTTTATCTCAAAACTACCTATTGGAATAAAACCTGCTGAATCTATTATTTCAGGTTTATATTGACACAAGATACCCATTATTTGACTTAGGCTCCGTCCCCCTAAGAACCATGTTTCACCCATTTTATAGTGGACTCAACGGATCTTGATGGCACTGTAATAGAGCTATTAACCTAAGTTTCATCCTTGAACTAATTTGGTTAATTTATTTTATACATGTTTTACTAGAACTTTTGACTTAATCGTCCTCTAAATTTATTTTTTTTAACTAAGTTTTTATTTTATATCTTTTGAAAACAAAGTATCTCTCCTGAGTAGCATCTCATAAAGCCATAACAGTAATAAAATTGATAAAAACTAAAGGGGGAATAACAAATTAAATTTACTAAATCAACAGATGGTCCCCTGCTTGGGCGAGGGTCAAGGGTTAAGCGGGCCAGGTCGGCCCATCAGCGAGCCACTCTCCAGACATCAGACAAGCAACAGCTGTTCCGTCATCACGACTCCAGCAGTAACACTTCCAGCATGGACTACGAGACCTCGCCTCCGATACCTGCCTCACTGTTGCACACCACGGCCCAACCTGCAACCAAACCTGTCAAGCCTCCTCGACCCACCCAGCCCACCAAGGCTAGGCCTCGACCTAAAACTGCTCGAGCCAACCGGTAAGCATTAGAGTTCAGCATTATAAAATTAAAATACAAATCTGTCACAGCCATCTAATTTTTCCATACAAAAGCATCTCTTCTATCTAGTGTATTTTAGAGGTTATCGTTTAATAATTTATAGTTGAATAACCAATAAATATTGATAACGAACAATACATATTGAAACTGTGATGGTTTGTGATTATAGAGTCGCTCCTGCACTGGATATGCCAGGGAGAAGAGGTACCTCAGCTACATCAGCTGTCACTCCCCCTCCTCCTCACTCCCCTCCCGACCCGCTGGAACCCTGGAGTACAAGAGACATCACCAACATGAACACGATCCTTGCTTGGCCACAGAGTGATCATGATAGTCTCTAGACCTGTACCCTACGCATAACCGAGGATTACCACAACTTCTTTCAATACTTAGAAAACGTATACTACTCTCTGAATTTAATTGAAATGTATCGGAAAAGAATAGTCATAAATTTTACTCATGCTTTCGCCTTTGCATGAAAGTTTACAGCAAAAAGTAATATACAGAAAATCAGAAATCTAAAATTTAAACTTATTTTAAAGAAATGGCAAGGCTGAATAAAACTTGTAATGATGGCAAGAATAAAACTTAATCACAATATTTGTATTAATTGAGTAGTCATTTAACCAAGATTGTGCAAATTAGAAAGCTGTAACGGAGTTACTAGAACAATATTATACTACTTAGTACTAAACTCATGTTGACCAACACACTTGCCATGAGCACACACATTGCTATCATACACAGTCTCTGTATGTTGTGGATAAATGTTAAGAAGTTAAGGCCATGAAATGAACAATAACATTATGCTACAATATTTTAATAAATTAAATTTGATCCGTAACACAGTGATGTACAAACACACATTTAAAGCTAATGAAGAGTACTTCGCAGGCGAAGATAAAGGGTTAGATGGTGGAAGCATCTTATGAACTTTCCACTGCTCTAAAACAGAAAAAAACATTGTTCAGCCTTGGATTTTTATATGTAATTATTATTAACTAAACAGGGGTGATTTGCGTAATCTATTTCAAACCAGTATACCTAGCAGTAAACCTGCAGTTGAAATAAACTGTATGTCTGTATCCTAAGTAAAAAAAGCATCTCAATATACAGGATGTACCAAAAAGCAAGAAAAATGTTTCTCGCCAGAAGGAAAAAATTTAATCCCGTCCACCCCTAAAAATATTAGTTGTTGTTCATCCTGGTCCTATATGAGAAACGAGGCATTTTGAATCGCTCCAGGCTTGTTGTTCACTAAATAATTTTGATTTGTCTTCATAAACAATGATTCATATGCATCTAACAATTGTGGATTTTGAATTTCTTATAGTAGATTAATTTTTGAAAAATGATGATTTTTGAAAGTTTTAGATTCTAAAGAGTGTTTTGCTACGGAGGATTTATCTTCTTTGCTATATTTAAAATTGTATGTGTGTTCTTTTAATCTTACTTTAATTTTCATTTTGTTTTGTCCAATATACATTAAGTAGTAATATTGTTTATTAATGTATGCAATTTTGGTCATGTATGGTGTTCTAAGCACTAGTTTTTAGTAATTATGTTGACAAATTGTTAATGATTTGTAAAATCTGTACAACAAATAAAGATTTATTTATTATGGTGCAAAAATCCATTATATGATTCCACTATAAGGTTCACTTTTACCTTGTATTTTTACACACCACAATTTTTTAAGTAAGGATGAGGAAGACAAAAAAAAGGAAAGATAAACCACAAGGTAATGTTACAATACTAAAACCCGCTTACCTCCAATGCAAATTTTAGACCAGCACAAGTAAGCAGCTTAATTCATCATTATTACATACAAATAAAAACCACACATATTACTTATTAGTAATATTTAAATTACACATTTTTAATTGTGTATTTAATGAATTTACTGTTTAAAGTCATTGCCAATTAAAGTTTTTAGAGTTTAAGATCTACATTTTGTTTTCTTATAATTATTTTGAGAAAAAATGGTCTAAACACAACAAATTCTCTTACTAAGCATGTTATTCTATTCATAATTTACTTCTTGCATAACACCTGTACACTTACAACATCTCAGCAGTTGTAGGTGGCATAGGAGCGTCTTCTTCAAATATCATAGCACAACGGTCATGACCCATAAATTTCTTTTTCTTTTTTTGCTGTAAAAAAATTATTTTTAAAACATATTTCATGGTGTGTGTTTTTTTAAATATATGTTTTTAATTAGTGTGACAGTATAACTTGGAAATGCAGTTGGAATACATTTTATATTTATTGGAGTTAATAGACTTCTGGCATCATAATGCTAGAGCATTATCATAGTTTACTAGCAAAAGTATTGATTATTTTACCGCCTGGAAAGCAGAAGAGACAGAACCTTGATTGAATTTCATACAGGCTGCTTGCATGTTTAGCATCAGATTGGTTCCACACAATGCCAGTTGTCAGTTTAATGTTAACCTGTTCAAGGTCTCCTTAATAGTGAAACCGCAGCATTAATAATGCTATGGTATTTTCAAATATCAACTGAATATTAATTCGGTTATCGTTCTCAGATGAGATTTAAAATGATTATTTTCAAAGTAATATTTTCAGGTAGGATGAATTATACAGTTTTGTGAAGTAATTAAAACAGCTGTTATAGTAATTATAACAACAGTTATATTTAGATACATTTAAGTTATGGTTTCCTAGGAAGTAAAGCTATATTACAAGACGGAGAACTTTTGTATTTAATGCAATCATATGGAAGCGGCCAATGCTCTTAAAGGAAAACACTCCCATATCATTACACTGAAAAAAACAGTTCACTGTCATATTAGGACCGCAATATAGTGTTTCCGCTTGCTAGGAAACAATAGCTTTATTGTGATTCAAGATAGATTACAAAAGAATCAGAAATTTTAAATATGACTACATTCACAGAGTCATTTAAAATGTTTAGATACCTTTACAACAATTGTGGTACTCGTTGAAGGAATTGCAGCAGACCCTTTCTCATCGCTACTGCTACTGGAGGGAAAACTTTCTTCCAAAGTCAACTGTTTAGAGAGACCTTCCAGATCAACATACAACTGGTCTAGTTGATCATTGACCATCTCCGGCTGAAGTGTGGGCAAAAACAGAAATCACTTACTAAACAAAGTAGTTACAACAAGTAATTATTAAGAACCCAAAAAAACAGCCATTACAACTGATGGACAGTGGCGGCTGGTGAGTTTTAAGTTGAGGGGCTCACAGCTTTCAATTGTGCACTGCCAAGAGTTTTGGTAACAAAATTTAATATTTGCTTGTAAAAAGGTGATTTTCAGCTCTTTTAGCAACTTTTAATATGCAACACAAATCAAAATTTCAATTCAAAATATTATCATATTATGTTAACTTTGTGTATAAGAAGCTGGAGGAAAAATAAAGCGGTTATCCGCCTACGGTTAATCGGCAGTTGACTGTACCTTATTATTTCTTCATATTGGATTTTAACTTTGTGTAATATTCCAAAAGGTATTTTAAACAGGGAATAGTTCCAAATTTTAAAATACTCTTATTAAACATTAACTATGAGTAAAACTACAAGGCTGTTCACTAAGTCCACCGCTTTGCTTCAGCCTAAGACTTATGTATTTTCTTAACCTTAGAGTTACAAGGCTGTGAACATAGCAAACCTATGCTTTGTGTGCTCTTTCACTTCAAGTTTTAAGACACACCATATAGAGTACTATCAATTCAAATTTCTAAAACAAGTTATAGCAAAAATAAGTTTTTCAGCCGCCATTTTGAAATGTCACAACAGATTTTATTATTTTTTGTATATCAATGGTAACATTAAAAGTACATATAATTTTAAATTTCATCAAAAGCAAATTTGTTATTTTTAGATAACTAAAACAGCTTTTTTGATTGAAAACTCCAACCAAAAGGACTTCTCATATTCCGATTTTGCTGGCTGATAAACTTGACCAAAATGTTTACAAAAGGAACATTTATATCAAATTTTAAGTAATATCTGGCACAAAATGTGACTTGTATACCTATTTACTTACTTATTTCAAATAAGTATGTATATCAAGTTTTGAAAAATGCTCAAAACATGTTCTCGGCATAAATATTTTATTTGACACAAACATATTACTGTGTCAACATTTAAAAATAAATAAGTAAATAGAAGAAATAACTAAAATTGGTACACCTGTTTTTGTAAAATGGTGAACTCCTTTGGAGTCGGATTATAGGCGACCGGCACACTACTTTGAGTCAAACAGCAGTGGATATAAGGATGCACACATCCTCAATGCAAAATGAGTAATACCCATAATCACACAGGACGCACAGCTGTTGGAAACGAAGCTGTGAGTGTTGCAAATTAGCAAATTAGAGTAACAAACTGCTAAGGAAATTGGCTTCACTCATGCTAACAGCGCTGAACTGCCTCTTTGCCTGTTTTTTTCAGTGAGAAGCATTATTAACTCATACAGAATTTGCTTGTGAAGTTAACTGAGGGTAACATTTTCGTTAGATTAATGCAAAAAATATGCCAAAAGCATACTGTTATTTGCTTTTTAGTTTTACTTATCCCAGAAACTGCTTGTATTTAATTTAGAATTAGAATAATTACTAATCTCAAATATATATTATATACTCATACCTGATGCAACTTAAGCAAAGAATCAAAGTCTGATTTGAGCACTTGACTTAAGATACAGCCTCCCAGCTGATATCTAAGCATGAGGTCGGGGGTAACTTCTACATTCTCCATCCATGACGGTTCCTGGGCAATGAAAACAGCAGCATCATTAAGAAATTACTTAAGTCGTAAACTCTTTTGCGTTTATCCATGCCCTTTTCCAAGTTACTAAACTTGTCTTGACAACAATCAGTCCAAAGTCATCCAAATGAAAAGGAGCCTATCTATCTAACTGAAATAACTGATAACGTTTTGAGGAGCAAAAACAAAACTATACAAACTAAACATATTCATTCCATTGAACATACCTGTATATTACATACCTGGTATTATACTAGATCAAATTAAAAACCAAAAATTAATTTGTTCTGTGAATAAAATATTTTATTCTAAATCTTTTTTAACCCTGTAAATAATAATAATTCACTGTAAATAGACACTGTGGGTCAATTCACATAAACCATGTGAAACCAATTAGAGAAGAATATTCATTTATTCATTCTCTTACTAAAGTCCCAGATCTTTACACAATGGATCCAAAGAGCTGTTGGGGTTATTTCTGTAAATATGTATGAGAAACAGTTCAGTGAAAATAGTGTGGTGAAATTGTTGTGGATTTCTAAGATGCCTCATACACAAAGTGAAATGTGTAAAAGTCTTCAAATAAAATCTAATGATCTATAGGAGTCTAGATATTGACTTCAGGTATTACTGGTAAAGAATGAACTATTTTTGAGTTTTGTTTAATAGCACTTTTTTCATTTTACTATTATTGATTGCATTACTATTATTTTATTGATTATGCTTGTATGACTTTTGATTAATATTTAATAGTGTGAATTGGTGTCCCTCTTTATTTGGTTCTTTAATGCTTAGCAGTTTAAAAAAAAAATGTTCTAAAAAAGTTATTTATGACTTTTCAAATTATTAAACTCAACAGTTGAAGGAGAGGCTATTAAATACTCTTTAGAAAGGTATTCAATTCTCAAAGACCCTTCAGATATTCTAATTTGCTTAAAGAAATATTCCTTTGGGTCCTCAGTTTGAGTTGCATTATTATTTTAGAAATCAAAGTTTGATTCTGGAAACAAATAACTTCTTTTTAAAAAGGACATAACATTAATTAATCTATCATACAAAATCAAATATAATCTACTTACTTTCCGAACAGTTCTTATGGCAGTACTACTTTCAGAAACTCCAGTCTTTCTCCACACCTAAAGGACATATTATTTTGAAGGAAGGTTTGAATATTAAAGTTGTTGGATCATTCTTTATTTGGGGATTTGTAGACTTTATAATACACTAGTAATTGAGATGTAATAATTGTGGCTTTAGGTAGCATTTAATACTTTACTCATAATAAATTCAGTCTGTTTCAAATACCTTAAATACCAACAATTACCAAGCAACTAAAGAAAATAACATGCTAACAATTACCTTATATTGTTCATCATGTCCTTTGTCAGTAGAGTCTTTCATACTGTCATAAGATTTTTCAGTCTTTGGGAATAAGGAAGAGTATGAACAGTAACTTGTATCATCGTGTGTCAGACTAAACAAAAAGAAGAGCCCTATGTGACATGTTGTTGACAAGAAACTCTAAACCTAATTAGACATTGCAGCCTGACTGTCATGTTGAAGTTAAAGAATGGAAAGGACAGCACAATTAGAATATTATTTTTGTAATAACTACTTCAGACAGAGTTTGTTTTCTATAAAGTTTCAATGCATGTATATTCCTGTGTTTTGAAAGGTAATATCCAAAAATTTAATTTCTTTTTCATGATTATTTATAGTACCTAAAGTAAAAGTATTAAAAAAAATTATTTCCACATTTAATTATATTTTATGAAACAGTTGCAGTGTTGTTGCACAATACATACTATTATGTTCTTATAATTCAATTAGTTAACACCTTGAAACCTGAGCATCATTGTTTTTGATAATTGTCTGCATTTCCATATTTGTTGTATTTAGACCATGACTTTTTACATGTGCTCTTCTGTAATGTACCTCCTTAAAATAAAACTCCTTGTCCTCTATATAAAGTATAAAACTTCAACTTCCTTCAATGACCGTCGCTATCCATTTAAGGTTGGCCTCTAACCATCCAGAACTAAATGAAAGTTAGCTTAATTAAGAACTGAACCAGCTCCATAGTTCAAACCCATGACAACCGAGTGACCTACTTACTTTACTTTGCTTTGACACACCGACCACTCTTAGAGGGTATTTTAGGGTGAACATAGAATATTGGTGAGTGTGATGAGTGTTGATTTTTATATGGATGATGAGGTGTAGTCTTGTTACACACTAGGGTCAACTGTTCCCCAGAGTGGGTCATTAAATTATAGCCCAACGACCAATGGAATGGACCAACGGCTTAGCGTGACTTCCAAACCACAGGGAGTAGCTATCGTGAAAAGTTATCACTGCGCTTGGGAATCAAACCGGGCTGATTTGGTGCGAAGCACACACTATACCAATGAGCTGTGGCCACCCCTAAGAACCTAAGAACAACAGGTCATCAGGCCTTGAACCACACGGTTACCACACAATATGCTTGTCTGAAATGTGAGCGGAAACTAGTAACTGTGTTTATGTCAAGCCGGACATACACTGAGGCTCAGGCTTTAAACTATAAACTAAAAGTAATACAACACAAGCAAAATATTTTCAATACTCATTGTCATATGATCCAGTTTTGGTTTTCCCAGTGTTGGAAGTGAATCCACCAGGAGAATAAACCTGAGAACTGGCGAGAGATTTGTTCTCTTTTTTAGAAGAATCGGACAAACCCTGAAACAAAACATCATCCTAGAATCACTCAAACAGTTTCCTAAATTGTATTTTATTCATGATAAATGAAACCTAGAGTCCATTTTACAACACGGAAACCTACGGAAGATCCTATGTAGCTGGGAAAAGAAGTTATCCCCATAGCACACTCATCCTCCCAAGAGCTCTCTTTTTTGTCTTGACAAATACCCTAATAGGGCTGACATATTTGACAGTTGTATTCTCTATGTGTATTTACTTTATCCAGATGAGCCTTCTCTCCTTTCTATTACTTGTTGGTAGCATAAACTAACACATTGTGATTTCTCCACAAATTAAGTTGTTAACCTTTCTTTGCATGTGCAGCTAAGAGCTCTTATACTGCTGTGTCTGAAATAAATAAACTTTTAATTTCAGATTTAACACTTTGCATTCCTATTTTATTTTGGTATTCAACTACGGTTTTCAATCTGAAAGGTGGAGGAGTTATATTCTCTAATTGTTTATCACTAATATTGATTAAGATGTACCCCTGACAATACTAATGTGAAAAAATTGAATCAAGTTTTTTTTACTTTTACTTAAACTAAAGGTTGCTTGAGAGAATAATCATAAATTCATCAACCCTGTTACATGCATGTTGAAAATGGAAAGTTTCAAAATCTCCCCATAGTTTGTTGAAACATTTCTAATCTGTAATATGCTAATTGTTGTTTTTTATTTTAAGGAAACGTTAGGTTAAGTCCCCAATTAAACCCCAATGTTTGTGAAATTCAATGTCTGCAAGATACCATTTGAAGTTAACAGTTTGTATGTACTACCATTGCTTATTATATTATTGATGACTATTACCTGTATTAAAGAAGCTGACGCAAAGCTACACAATGCTGAGCCAGGCTCTCCTTTCACTGATGTAGCTCCAGATGAAGGCTGTAGAGATAATGCAGTGTTATATTAGTAAGTATATAAATCATCTTTACACTTACAAACTGCATTGATCGTTTTGGTAATATTCAAAATATAGTTGCCTTAGCTTTAAATACTGGTTAATGGCTAATTTAGTATTTTAGTAGTACTTGGCAAAGTAATTCAAGAGTGATCTGTCAATATGACAAAACATACTTTGGCCTAGTGTATGTTGAGTAGTTGTTGGTTTCTTGAAGTGGAGATTATTGGCAATACTTTACAAAATATTTAAAAACAAAAAGGCCAATAAAGAGTGATATATATATTTTTTTTCTTTAAATATTACTCTTTATTGGCTTTTATGTATTTTAAAAATGTTGTAATAGTTATTGGTTGCTAAAAATAGCAACCATATACGTTTTGTTTCCTTTTAACCTTTTGTTAAATTAACTAAAGAAATTGACTACCTGTTGAGACAGCGATGAAGGAATCTGAGTTATGTTCGGCACGTAAGTCATTCTCGGCTTGATAGTGGTTTGAACAATGTGCGACTGAGTGTACACCATCGGTACAAGGGGAAGTTGGTACATCAGACTCGGCATGTACTGCACTGTTAACAAACAAAGATGCATTTCAAATTTTATATAAGAAAACTGTAAACTGCCTATATTTTAAAGAATTTTTTAATATTTAGTTTGCAATATGAAATTGAATTTCTTATTAGACGTATTGAATTGAATTGTGAATTGAATTGTGAACTGAATTGTGAATTGAATTGTGAATTGAATTGTGAACTGAATTGTGAACTGAATTGAATTGTGAATTGAATTGTGAATTGAATTGGGAATTGAATTGAATTGAGATGTAGCATGATTATGATATACTTATATGAAATGAATGAATGAACAGTGTAAGTAACCCACTGATGAATGAAGGTGTGTTATAATGTCCATGATTGAAATTCCCAAACCTAACTTAGTACTCTTTACCATTTAAAGTTTAAACCAATATTGACAGAACAAAAGGTAGGCATATAAGTATAATTACAAAAGTAGTTAAGTGTACCCTCATGAGCATCTCTTAGACAAAGATCGAGGAACCTTCTTTAATATTTTCAGTGTACTCTTAGTAAAAATATTGTAGAGTGGTATAACAAACTCTCCATTATACTATTACTTTAAAGTCCTAACTTTGCCACCAATAAAGTCGCTTTTCATTTTATTGCCCACATCTGTTTGATAATCAAACTACATATTGTACAAAAACGTGTGATAAGGTCCACTGCACTAACCTTGATGTGTAAGGTACGGAGAAGCCACTGGTACTTGCAGGGGTGGTCGAGGCACACCCAGAGGAGGACCAGGGTGCTCAGTAGGTCTGGCAGGCTGATTCAGCACTGAGTGAGCACACACGGGCGGGGGAAGGGGTGGAGGAGGTCCTGGAGGCAGGGGGTTCACGTAGACACAAGGTAGTTGAACAATTGGGTTCACAAGCGAACTTGTGTAGTTCCTGAAAATCAGACAAACATTCAAGAGAAGAGAGTTAAAAAGATCCAGTTATACAGGGCGTTTTAAACTTTGTAACGGATTGTTTCAGTTTTGGAGGCCGAATAAAGCTCAAGTATCGACTTTATAGTTTATAAAGTCCATATCATTTTAGTTGTCAATGCTGCCATAATTTTGTTTTAATGTTTTATTTTGTATTTAATATCTAAATAATGAACAAACGAGAAGTTTTGCATAATATTTGTGCTTATAAGGCAAAATTGTAAAAAATTCAAAATTGTTTGATTAATAAAACAAAAGGTAATAATACATTTTTTGGGTGGAGTAAAAAAAGTTGTTTAGTATTTGCAAGATATATACATCAACTACTCTGTGGTAGTCATCTTCAGTTGAAATATAGAAAAATAAGAGAAATAAAATAACTATGTACACAAAAGACAAAATTGTAGAAACAAATAATAGTTCTTAAAATTGTATAGTTTTATTTTAAATTATAATAAACCACACAATCTTGAAATCTAAAAAAAGCTTTTGTTAGTAAATAACTAAGATTAAATACATATTTAGCTGTGCCGTGTTTGTAGCAAATGGTTTAGAAATAATGAAAATATGACAGAAAACAAGGAGCAAAACACAGTTAAAATGCACTTTTGGCTCCGGATCACAGTACTCTAGTATTTTCATTATATCTTAATTGATTGCTACAAACATGGTATGGGTTGATCTGTACTGGAATTTTCTACTAAAGGTTTCTTCTGTTCATTTTTATCAAATACACCGTCTTTGAGCTATTGCAACACTTAAAACTACCACCATTTTGTTTTTATAGGCCAGAAATGGTTGACTGTTTTTATGTTTTTTTAACACACAGATTCATGCTCACCTTCAAGTTTATACATTATGTGCAGTTACTCAACTAAAAAAAAACATTAAAACCTTTTTTGTTATGTTCCCTATGGTGTTGGCTGCACGGATAACAAAAATTACATTAATATTACATATGTGACTAATACCCAAATCTATCTGACACAAAACTTGAATGGATTAGAGTGTATTAAAATAAGACTGTTTATTTAACAGATTCAGACAAATCAATTTCAACTGAGCTAATCATGTGGTAGCAAACATTCTTGTCACTTGCAAGTAGTGCATAGAGGGGGTGAAAATAATTCACTTGCTTGGAAGGGTAGTGACGATAAATTTGAAATATTGTGAATAATCTTTTTCTACTATTTAATTTCTATACATTTTGCTAAATCGGCTATTAATTCAAGGTTAATTAATATATTAAAAAGGTACATACATGTGGCCAGAAATAGATGGGACTGGGGGTGCAGTGGTGACTGCCACAGAGAAGGGAGGTGCTGGCCAGACCCCGGGTACGCCGGGGGGCAAGGTGGGGGGTACGGGGCGTAGGCGCACATGAGTGCTATCTTGCAACAAGGCTGCCTGCTCAACGTGTGCACCCTTGAATGCTTTTATCGGTTCTCCCTCCCAAGAGTGAGACCCACTGCGCTTTGTACCATGTCCTGCTTGATCATCCTGAAATATTTGGTTTTCATCATGAACTGACAAAACTTACCATTGTTTTCAAATTATGTACAGTAGGAATTATAAAAGAAACCTCTATGAAATACTGAATATACTTTAGAGCTGTGCGGGATCCCAGATTTCCGGTACCGGGACGAATTGAGGTCATTTCCCGATCCCCTCACCCTAGAAGCGAAATTTTGGGACGGGAAGTAAAAACTGCTGGTGTTTTTTGTTGTGAGTGTGTACTGTACTTCTGGTGAAGATAAGATAAGGAACTAGTGGCAGAGCAGTTCTAAGTAAATAACCCCTCTCCTCCCTACTTCCGTGCCGAGAGCATTTACAATGTAGGCCGGCAGCCATTGTCAGGTTGGCTGATAACGATCTCAGACTGAACCAAACATCCATTTTGTACTTGTACTAGATCCAATTCTAGCTTGCAATATCTATTTTTATTGTACTAAAACCTTTGCAATTTACTGTAATTCAAAACTAGTATAAAAACATTATTTGTCAAATTAAATTGAAGAAACTCAATTTTATTTAATATTTCTTCAATATGTCTATTTGCCAACTTTTTCCGTTTCCGTTCCTGAATCCTGGATTTTTTGCAAAATCCCTCCCGTTCCTGTCCCGGACTCAAAATTCTGCTCCTGCACAGCTCCAATATATGAGGTACATCCAGAAAGTAAGGAACGATTGCGCATCACGCGCCGCTCATACCCCTCACAACTACGAGTGCGCGTGCAGCTGCTAGCTCCATCCTTCCTCTTCAGTTTGAGTGTAGGTTCGTTGCTGTGTGATTACGCGCCTTGTTTCCACAGTGATTAATAATGACATCGACAATTGTAAACCTCGCTAAATGTGAAGTGCAAAATGTCGCTTGTTTTCTGAACGCTCAAAACGTTAAACCTATTGAAATTTATAGGCATATAAAGAGTGTTCCGAGAGGGGAAACGATTAAGTCAGAAGCCTATGGTGAAACCCTCCAACGACTTCAACGTGCCATCCAAAACAAGAGACAGGGAATGCTTTCAGAAAAATTGTTGCTGATCCATGACAATTCTCGGCCTCATCCATCTGCAAGAACACGTCACGAACTTCAACGTCTACGTTGGGATTTTTTTTCCATCTACCTTACAGCCCTGATTTGGCGCCAAGTGATTATCACTTATTCCCAAAGCTTAAGGATTTTATGGGTAGAAAACAGTTTGCTAACGATGAGAAATTCCAAGAAGGTGTGAAACCATGAAACATGGGTTCGGACCGCTTTCCCATAAAGTGTTTGGTAATGGCCACAAAAAATCTTAGGTTAAGTCTCAAAATTAAAATGCCACTAGCTCAGACAGTAAATAAAAAAAACAACAAAAAACCCTAGCTCAAGTTTTTAACCCTTGGCGGCAATTTAGTACAACATGGGTATGGAAAAACTGGTCCCACGTTACAAGTGTCTTGAAATCCATGGCGACTATGTAGAAAAGTAGAGGAAGGTTCTATGCATTTGTAAATCAAGTTTTGTTTTGATATCTTTTTTTACCATGCCAAAACGTTCTTTGCTTTCTGGATGACCCTCGTACTTTGTCATTGAAACTTATAAAACTAAACCATGAAAACTTGATCTTAATCCATGAAACACTAAGTAATAAAAAGTGGATTTCACCTGGTTTTATTGGTTAAGAAAATTCTTTCTGACAGGGTATTACAAATTCGGTGTGTACTAAAAGATATGGGTGAAGTGATATCAGCTGGGTGTGTATTTTCTACAAATACTCTGTTTATCACAGATCTGGCAGTAGCATTTCAAACTTTGCAATTCAAAAAAGAGAAAATTAAGTTGTATGTGACCATCTGTGCCATCTTTGTAGTTTGTACACAGTTTTTTAAATTTTAGTATAACTTTTAGTACAAATAATTTATCCAATATTTGCAGTGGAGACAATGGGCATATGGTGTGGAGAGGCAGAGAATGAATCCAGAAGATCGGAAGGAAACTGACAAAAAACACAGGCGAAACAAAATCAACGTCCTTTTTTGGTTTAAAGGATCAGCATAGTGATTCAAAGAGGAAATGCCGCCAGTATTCTCTCGTACTTGCCCACAGAAGAGAAGCTGGGAGATATATTTTATTTATAGATTATACACATTTAAATATTTATTTATTTATATTTTATGTATTTTTTTTGTTCTTTTTTTATATTTCATTTTGTATTATTTGTTTTATACTTTATTATTTCTTTAATATTTATCCAATAGGATAATTCGTAAAAAAATTAAAACCGTGTGTATGACTTTAAATCAATAGTAAGTGTACATCTTTAGTTAGAGCACTTATAAAACTAAAGGTAAAGGCATATATTACCATCATCATCACAGTTCTACTAATGACAAAACAAGGAATTTTACAAATGATTTTTAGAATGTTTTCACTAGCTTATAAATAAATTACCTGATCAATCTCCTCAACAGTTTTGTATCGGATATTTTTGTTGTGCTTTCTGTTCACTTGACCTTTGCTTCTTCCCTTCTTGTGCTTGAGAGCCATCTGTTTGTTCATGTTCTCATTGTGCCTAAAATGAACAATTTCAAACCAAAATAACATGTTGCTTAGTATGATAGTTTTATGACACAATGTTCATTTTAGACATGGCAGTCCATCTAGCAACTGCTGTGATTACAACTTGCAAATGCAGGAACACTGACAGGTTATTTCTCAAGAAATAAGGTGAACGAATAATACAATTTTAAAGCTAAAATTCAGTGTTCAGTGTTTTGAGAAAAACAAAATTCTCTTATATTTCTTGCATTTTTTTGTAGAAGTTTTGCCCATTTCCTTTTTGGAGGACAAAACTACTCCGCTTCAATTAACGTTTAAATGTAAAAGTATTAAAATTCTATCTAAAGAGAGTCACTGTAACTCTCGCCTAGGTTGTTTGTGGAAGAAGTTATTTAATACAGACTCTGGTATACGGTTATCTGCGACAAAATCACAACTTTCGTTACCACTCGTGGTGGTCCCTGGACTGCCGTGAGCGCTGTCCACGAAATCACAGCTATCGTTACAGTTTGTGGCAATACCTAGATTCCCAGTAGCATCCATGACCAAACTATAACTTTCATGACCATCCTTCTCAAAACTTAAGTGGTAAAAATTGTATTGAAAATTGTGTATTTAAAATTGTGTAATAAAAAATTGATTGTAGAAGAGTTATTCACTAAATCATTAAATCACTATTTGAGATGCCGACCACTCTCATGAGGGTATTGTAAGGCAAATATGTGGTGAAGGATGAGTGTGATGAGTGGTAGTAATGAGCAGGGCCGTATTTCTAAATAGGCTAAAAAGGCTGCAGCCTAGAGCGGCAAATTTTCAGGACAGCAAGTAAATTTTCAAATAAAATTACATTTTCATTATGATTTCTTAACCTACTTTCAAATACATGACATAGTAGTTATTCTTAGCGCATAGTCACGTATTATTTTAATGCAGTTCAAGATTAGTTTGAAAATTGAACACACTAAGCGCAGCAGTTAGATTTGGCAACACTGCACGGTGGAAGTGTGCGACATGTCCCTGAACTAGTAAATACAGTAAATTCAAAACCCATTTAATTTTTAATAACTTGAATATGAAATAAAAAACCGTTACAATCTCAGCTACATACGCTACTTGAAAAATAACTTTATCCTTTTCTTTTTGGGAGCGGCCATAGCGCCGCGGCGAGAACTTACGAGAACATGTATCTAAGTACCTTACGGCCGATTTGGCCCTGACCGCCGCTATCTACGCCCATGACCCATGAACGACTTTAGCCAGCTAAATATAAGTCTTAGGGTCCGCCTCAGTGGTCATCTCAGATAAAGGCTAAACTTAAGGAACACACAGCACCGCGCACGTAACAACTGGCTAAACAACGGGCCTTCTTTCAACTGATGGGGCCTAACTGTCTAATCAACCGCCTGCAAGAGTTTACAGTGGCCTGTTTTTCACCTTTTAAAAATAATTTTAACATTAATAAACATTAAATATTTGAAAACTAGAGGAGTTTTACAACATTTGTATAGAGCTCGATTTCTCATAAGTTGTTCAATATAGTTTTACAAATGAACTTTAAAACTGTCCAAGCTTCAGTGCTTTTTACACCGTTGCACTGCAGTGTACTCCATTTTGTACACTTAATCCCATAATTTCGCTCTACACGCGTGGATACTTTCTTAGCTTTAGTACGAATGTAAATACTTTTAACTTTTATAGTGTCGGCGTATGTTGGACTAATGGAGACTCGTCGCGGCGCAGCTGCATGAGATGGACCCATGTCAGTGTTACATTTATTTTTCACACTTAAAACGCATAGTTTTGAGAAAAAACTCTACACGCGTGTTTGAAAACTCCTCTAGTTTGCAAATATATTATGTTTATTAATGTAAAAATTATTTTGAAAGGTAAAAAACGGGCCGCCGTAAATTCTTTCACTGAAACGTTGCAGCGCAGCTGAGGCGGACCTTTAAGTATGCATAGTACTTGTCTGCCATTTTATTTTTGTCCCATCAGAACAATGTAAAAACAAAGATTTTCTTGAGACACCCCACGTCTACAATTAGCCGCTTTAGACCTATATCTTCCTCAAAACCTGACCTCCATGAAGCTGGATTACAGGACCACACCACGAGTCCCAGTCAAAATTCCATGCAATTCCATGCTGAACACCTCCTGAAAGAATTGCAGTAATACTAGAAAAACCGTTCTGCCAACGACACCATTAGCAGCCACATTCCTGACACATGGAGGAAACTATTCACCCATTGAATAACCTTTATGATGTCATAAACTAAATTGGTGGTATTATTTTGATCTGTCTAAGTGAAAAGTCAGTATAAAATGAAACTTACTGAAAAAGCATCTCTTCCGTAAGAGGGTTGAGGTTGTATTCGCAATGTCGAGCGAGATTGTTGATTTCTACTGGAACTGGTTCGGCTGCTTGGTTTTCACATTTAGGACAAGTTTGGCTCGGTCCAGCCGGGCATGGTCTGAACTGATCCCACTGCTCCCATTTTGACAGCTATCACTGATAAACATAGTATGCAATAGTAAATTGTATCAGAAACAAACCTTTGTTATTATAAAAGATCAAAACAACAACATTGTATTAAAGTATATTAAACCTTACATAGACGCTAACCTGTAACAAGCCTATCTAACTAAAGACATTTTTCCAAATTATTTGTCCTCCCTTTGTGTGATTAAGGCCTTCAGCCAATACATCTAATATAACGCTAATAACTAGACCACGTGTAAGCAGTTCCCAATTCAGTTCCCTGTTCAAGGCTACTTAGACGCGGTTCATTGTTCTCCAGCTTTCACGTCTCATAAAGCAACCAATCACATTGATCTGACGTGTGAGGGGATAGAGTCTAGGTTAGAGGCTCGAACATCTTCCTCGGCCTCATTCCCTAAGCATCAATTAAACTATTAAGATCTATTTTATAACTATTTCCATATATTTTTTAAACTTTTAATTCAAACAACCTTCTTGCATTTTAATCATTTAATTATAAATTCAAGTGTTAAAAGTGTAATATTTTGTTTTATTTAACTTTTTACATTAAACTCTGTTATTTTGGTGACCATGTGTTGACTTTTTTATCTATTTCAATCCTTTGATTACAAGAGCTCTGAAGCTTTTGCTGGTGGCAGCGATACTTTTAACTTTTAACTGACATTTTAACATAATTAACCACTCCTGTTACAAACCTGTTTGATATAAAGCTAGAGTCTTGTGGTGATGATTTGTTTTCTTCTCCTCCGCTAGATGAAGATTGGTTCCTTTCAATTTTTGAATCTTGAGTCTCATTTGATCCAGCTGTTTTCGGTTCACTTGCAAAAAACCTGTGTAATAAAACAAAAATGTAAAAATAGGACTTCTTTGATAAAGGACCATTTATTAAAGAAGTGAAATTAATGAAAATGAAATAAAAATGTTAACACTTGTGAGGGTCATTTGTAATCTATAACTTAGCTACTATAATACTATGTTAAACACATGTGTAGTTTCATTAAAACATTATAGGGAACTTGGAATATAGAAACAAATTTCTGATCTCAAAACAATGAAAAATGTCAGAACATTTCCAACTTGAGTACCTTTAACGGTAAGAACTAAGAAGAAACTCGGAACTAACGCAACATACAGTTTTAGTGAAATCTTTGGTTTAAAGCTACAAGCTATGCTGGATAATGGTAATATTTCTTTTACTTCCTCCAAAATATAAATCTAATTTAGGAGAATCTGATGCTTGGTTGAAGATAGAACTTTATGTTTCTACAGAGATCTGCCTTAAATTAGATACTGTTTGACCATAACAACTATGAAATTGTGTGTTTTTTTAATGAAAGGTTTAATTTTTTTTAGCTCTGGTTATTTTTGAAAGTAATGATTTGGTCCTTTGTATAGAAGCACTGAGCACTTTTGAAACACTTCTTCTTTTCCCATAAGACACAGGTTTTAGAAACAAATTTTAACTCACTAATAATAAAAGTTATTACATTTTCAACTAGTCAATAGTAATGGGAACGTATAGATTTTCCCAGACAAAAGTACTTTTGGCTCATTATTTTGGGTTATTTCATAAAAAACTTAATTTTCAGCTGTATTTTCAAGCACAAACAGGGGCGTCGTCTATTTTGTAATAGTTTACTTCCTCAATCCGACTGTTATATTATACTTCCAGACTTATTCATTTCTAGAAAATCAAATTTTATATCTAATAAAAATTATATGTAAATATTTTCTATAAAAACTAGATAGAAAAGAACTTATGACTGATAGAAAAGAACTTAGCTTTGAGACTGACAATAATAAAATAAAATTTCTAGAGTAAAACAAATCTGGATTTAGAATGTTAAATCATTATAATGATTAGAATATAAGCATAACTTTTATCATGTTTAATTTTTTACCTATGAATATTTTCATTATATGTCAACTGGTTATAGCTTGGAGTTTCTGAAGATGATTTGCTGTCGGAATAAACGTGATGAGGTGAAATTTCTCCCAACATTTCAGAGGCAGCCTAAAAATGCACAGTCCATTAATAAAAACTGATTACAAAGCAGCATGTTAAAGAGCACCAGATAAGTCATGTTTAGTTCGTTATTTATTTCATTATATGTTTACACCCTTTGTGCTCGCTTCTCCAGGCCTTGGTTACTCTTGTTAGTACGGGCTGGCGAAAAGCTGTCTTTTTAGAAAGGGCAGCGTCTTTGTTGGCGTCCAGCCCTGGAACGCTTGAGTGCCTTGATCCGGGGATGTTAGTTCAACTGTTGTTATTGCTATTTATATTGTTGTAATCTATTACCTTATATCGTTGCAGTATTTAGTTTCCACATTTATATGATAATACAAATTTGATGCTATGTCTGTTATGTTTTTTTTTAGTCTTGTCATTAATTAAGTTATAAACATATACATTATTTAACTATAGTATTTATTTATTTTATTGGCTGTTACTGTTGTGCTAAAATGTGTGTTACTGTCGCTAGTGATCATTCAAGATTGTTAATATTCTTAAATTATTATATTTTTAATGCTACATTGTAATTGGGAATTGTCTGTAATGTAATGCATTATTGAATAAACTAATTGAATTGAATACCAGATTGGTTTATTGCTTTCTATTTAATACCTTTAAGGCATGTTAGGTTAAACTCTTGAAAATGGAGGTGTTCCTAAAATTCTGTAGCAAAGTGTGACAGTTTCCTATTACACCTGAACTGGTGTGAGATTTCTATGTATTGATTTACAGCTGCCATCCACTGGTCATTATATAAACCTTTCTTTGCAACAAACTCATAATGCAAATACTTACAGAAGGAACAGGAACCGGGATTCCACCAGATTGATCCTTAAGTTGGGAAGAAGATATTTTTTCCAGAGACTCAACAAGTTGAGCTAGTTGTTGTTTGCTAGGCTCATAACATCGGAATATCGGCTGTAATCAGTTGGTTTGATACAAAACACATGTCAAATCCCACTGTGTAAGTATTGATGAAATAATTAAATAATTATTTTCCATTTAACGCTTACAACAACCCTACAGCTTTATTCAAAATTATATTGAATACGTAGTTTACCTTACTCAACTGTTACACAAAAATAATCTTCATCTTCTGTGACAAACTATAAATTTAAATATAAAGATTCCATAAAGATTTAAAGATAAGTATCAGTGTAAATTATGTTTATGAGGACGAATTATTATTTCATAAATGCTAGCACGTCTGAGTGTGCAAATGTTTGAAATTTTTTTCAAGTTGATTAATTTGTCTTTTTCTGGTTTGTTTTGTTATTCTTTAAAACACAATTTTATATTATTTAGTAAACAATATTTTTGCTAAGTTAAAAATTAAGAACTGTTGGGACTGTTAACATAATTTAAAAAAACTACCAACATTAAAGTGGCACAGTCTTACTCACCTCTGTAAGTAGCATTTTGATTTCTTCCTGAACATCTTTACTCTTGTTTTGCTCATCTTCATTATAAAAATTATCGGCATCTATAATCGGACTCACAACATCTGGATTTTGAGGCCCCTGCAATATAACTCATTAGAGTGACTATCGTACACAAGTTTTATGAATATTCAATTTTCAAAACGCCATCATTTTGTATCGATTCAACCTCTTGATGTTAGATTTGAGGCACTGTACTTCACCTTTCCTCTGATATGCCACTTGATACCTAGGCTCTGATTAGACATTTCTATTTTCTTTCCAACTACTTGGAACATTCTCCTTGGATGACTTCTTTCTGACTGTTCCTCTTGGGTGACTTCTGTTTACTGACTATCTTAAAAAGCTAATTTTGCAATTTAATTTAATATTATTTACCTTTAAAAAAGAGATAGAGCTCACCTGAGACTTTTCACAAGTATAACTAATTTTCAATGTGTAAAATTTACAGAATTTTGAATAGGAATAGGTTTTTACATATTGTAACTTTAAATTTAATGTGGAAACAATGAAGGTTGTCAGGAAAGAAAAGTTAAGTAAGCACTGCCACTTGACGGTTAACCTAAGTTAGTCATTAGCTCTCCAACTATGAAGAGTACTCACAGTCAACACTCGATGTCTGCCGATGATAAACTCAAGTTTCTTGCCCCAAGGGTTGATGAAACTCGACCACTCTGTCTCCACCATCACACAGTCTCCATTCTGACATCGGAACTTGTACGGACGGCTCAAGAACAGCAGTCCCTCCTCCATAATCACTTAACCACACAAAACATCTATATTTTAATGCAGTTCCAAGATTAATTGATCAAAGAACACTGATTAATTATAAACTAACTAAAGTAGCCCCAGAAACTAAAAGTACAGGTGGATTAGACTTAACCAAGACAGATAAAGGGTGAGTTCTAAAACTTACAATTGAAAGGAGACACCTTGGACATATCAAAATTGAATTGGATTATTAGTCATTAGGTTAACACTCAGCTAGTTACACATCTATAAGCTTCATTTTTTATAATGTCACCGAAATATTGTAGGAAATTCCCAAGTTTCTTTATTTTAAGTTTTATAAAGCCCCTGGTGTGGGTGAAGCAAATTTTCTTTTCAATTTGTTACTTGAATTTACAGTTGCATAATACGCTACTCTGCTTTTTGTCCAGTGTTAAAGGTAAAATCTGTCTTATTTTAAGAGGCAAAGTTAGGACAACAAGCCACTCAACCTCGACCTTTACTAAGGTACCTTATCCAATTTTCCGTGTGATTTTCTAAATTCTTCATTCTGCAAAAGCATTCTACAAAAAATTGGGATGTACAAAACTTAACAAGAAAGACCATTTAAATCTTTGCACCTGTTCTTGAGTTATGCCATTACCAACAACAACTGGATTCATTTATATATTTTAAAATAACATTATCGATCCAGTTTATTTTTTAAATAGAATATATTTAAAGATATAGGATTATTTTCTTGTTCATAATTACAATACAACGTTTTTTACCAATATTCATTCAACATAAGCAAATAATATTTTAGCTACACTTAAAAAAAAAAGAAATGTGTGTATGTGACTGCACGTACCATTCGTGTAAACATCCTTTAGATAAGGTAGATCTTCTGCATAGTAGAAGTCAAATATTGATCTGCCGATCATGTCATGAGGCAAGTAGCCGAAGTGTGAAACCACTTCATTGTCAACATGGCTGATCTGGGTTGTAGCTGTGTGGCGAATAGTAAATGTCGGGGGGTTGGTCCTGTTCTCCCCCGGAACTGAAATCAAAACCATACACACACAGTTTACTGACGAGAATCAATATTTGTTCAAAAGATACAATGGGAGTGGACTTTTCAGTAGGATTGTAAAGAATATTTTTGCAATTGCTGTATTTTTTGTAACATGAAACTGAAAAAACTCTTTTTGAAACTTAACAAATAGTTTATGATATATAAGAAAGATTTCAAAATGAAAACAAAACATTACACAAAGTCTTTCTACCTGATAAGTATTTGTTTCGGAAGGTTTAGACAGTTTTTAATAATCATATGAGTTTTACTTTGAAATTTCTGCATTTTTGAAACGGAAAGAGAGATCACACTGCAAACAAGTATGTGATTAACAAGATAGTTGCACTGGTGTACCTTTGTAAGATGACTTGACTATGCGAGCCGTGGCCACTAGGAATACACCTTGATCTGGCACTTCCTTGAAGTTCATAGACAGCTGACATGGTATGTAAGTGGCTTTCTTCTCTGTCACATTAAACCCACTTGTCTTCAAGCCATTGTACAGTCGCATCCAACAGTAAAAGTAGTTTGAATCTTCACTCTTTTCAGTGGGGTTGATTACTGTACAAAAACATATTACTAATTATAACCCTTTTAGATTTTTTTAGGATAACTTTGATGCTTATTGTGTACATAAAAAGTACATAAATACAAATTTAAACTACAAAATATAATACAAATGTTAACTTTGAAAAAGGTTTCAAATGAGTTTATACAAGTCAACAAAAAGGTTATGTTGGGCTGTAATCTGGAAAAGTTATAACCTTTTCTGCTATCCATCTATAGCTGACAACATGCAAGTGACTGCTATACCCTGTACAGAACTTATTACTACTGTCTACTGTTTAGCCTTTCCTTCAAAACTAACCTATTGCAATTGTTTTCTTATTAAATATCAACAAATTTTATCTAATTTGATGTATTAATTCATATAGCATTAATTTATAGCTACGACTTAAAGAAATATAATAAATATGACAGTGGTTAGTTCACTAATGGCGTTAATGAATATTCTTAAATACTTGACTTGAGACACAGACCACTCTAGAGTGTATTTCAAGGTGAATATGGTATGAATAGTGAGTGTTTTGATGGATGGTGAAGTGCAGTCTTGTTACAAAATAAGGCTGACTGTTCCCTAGACTGGGTCATTAATTAATAGCCTAACATTTAATGAAAATGGACTAACGGCTTCACTTGACTTCCAAACCACAGGGAGGGTAACAAATTGTTACTGCAACACCGTTATGCGGTCCAACAAAAATTGCCAAAAAAGTCATTTGTTATTCTCCAAGCACAATTGTGATTCAGGGATAGTATGCTGGCGTTGATTGAGGTCAGGTGCTGTTGGAGGTCGTTGTGCTGTTGTGTTTGGTGTTGTGGTGTTAACAGTTAACGATTTGATTGTAAAGTAGGTTACCAGCATACATGTGTATTGTACCCCCCTGCCTCGTCAGTTGACTAACTGGTTCTTTAATGTATTATTTTATGTATATTACTGTGAATAAAGATATTTTGACTCTTTAATAGCAATTTGGTTTGAATCCCAGTTTAGTCTGAAAATTTCACTTTAAAAATTCCTTTAGTAAGTGATATATTTTTTGTTTAGTGTATGTTACACTACCTGGACCTAGTTTAGTATTTGAAAAATTACATTTCGGGCAATTAGAAATAAAAACAGAAAGTTATCATGGTTTTGACTCTTTAAGTTCAATTATAACAACTATGAAGTGTAGTAGTATGTATGCATTTTCACTAATATTTAACTTTAGTTGTTTTGTTAAGACCCTACACACTTTTATGTTTATATCTTTTAATGTTCTTTTTATTGCAAAATATTTAATTTAATTATTGTACTTTGACTTAATTACAATCCATGTACAATTGATTTAAATGATGAAAATAAATGTCTATGTCTACGTCTAGTAAACCAAATACATATTAGTTAACTAAATTTTAAAGACAGTACCTTTTTGTAAATTCAAAGTACCAAACTTGATTTTTTTAATTTATTTGTTTATTTTTATTGCTTAAGTGTACTATACTGAAGTGTTACTTTACTTAATTACTTGGAGTTCAAGGGCACGAATGATTATTATAAAGAAACACTGATTTGTATTACGATTATGTGATATTTTCTATACTGAGAAGAGAAAGATGAATAGTGAACAAACCATAAGCTTTCTGTTTGATGTGTGACTGCGCCATGGCTGTAGTTATGTGGCTGGCGAATGCGATGCGGTCCTTGGGGTGAAGGAAGTTGATCAGCGATCGTCCAATCCACATGTCCTTCGGGAACCCAAGCACTTTAGAGAGACTTGGCGTGGAACACACTACTGTCCCATCTGAGAGTGATACTACTATGCAGAACTCTTTCTGTAACATTGTATAACACATTGGTTACAAACTTACTTTTAACAAAACAGAGCAATATTAGCAATCTATAAAAACTAAATAGTAGAAACTTGATACTATGACATTAGATAGTTAGACACTCCCTATAGTTTGACACCTTTTGTGGTGACTTGAATAATAAGTAATAACAGCGCCAGACAAAGAAAAATTGAAAAATTTAGCTCTGTAGTAATGATGTATGCAAGCTATATTATACAGTAAAATTGGGTTTTCTTACTTTTCAACACTTAAAACAATATTTAGTGGTATTTCAATACCTCTCTGTGATAAAACCCCATCGGATATATTATAGTTTGATATTTGGATAGTTAAGACACCTCTTTGGTTCACAAGTAGTCAAACTATCGAGTTTTTACTGTAGCTAGTGCCTGTTCTGTTTATAATGCGGTGCAAGGTGCGTTGACAAAAGCTTGCGGCAATACTTTTTGAAATAAAGTCTTACCTCTTGTTTCATTTCATCTTTGAAGTCACTGATGCTCATTTCGGTATTGTTAAGTTCTTCATTTACAGTTTGAGGAGCATTTGTCATGTCTTGGTCTTCTGTAAAAATAACATTATACAATCAATTAACCAATATGCAATCCTTTAGACCTGACTTAGCACCTTGTCTTAACCCATAAAAGAAGCGCAATGAGAAAAAAGGTTCTAGAGCAATCAGAAAGAAATGTGAGACCTGCACCACTCTTTCACATCTTAAGAGTGGTGCAGGTCTGGCTTCAACATTAAGGTCAATATTTTTGCTAAAGGTATAAAAAGCCAACATTTCACTGGGACAAGTGATTAAATTTGCGGGGGGATTATGTTAAAAATAGTATAAGTTTCATTTTTACAAAATATTTGCCATATTAAGCCTATACATATTGCCAATTAAGCTTCTATTCTATTGAAAATACTATATTTTTTCTCTCTTTACTATTGAATGTCTTTTGTAATACAAAACTTCTAACCCTGCAAAATACTTTCAAATTTAGCTGAATATTACCAACTACATCACTTTATATTCCTATTATTGGAAACTATTTAAAGACAAAATGTGTGGACCAAACCAGGACTCGAACCCAGGACCTCTCACTTGTTAAAATAGCTGTTTTGGAAACATTTTCTGTAGCTGTCGTATAAATAAATAAATGAATAAATAATCACCTGGCAAGTGAGAGACATAGGTGCAAGTCCCAGGTTGGGTCCACACATTTTGTCTTCAACTGTATTATACTGTATCTCTACATTTAAAATGGTAGAATCAATATTTTTGTGCCTCAGACATTGAATTTAAGCTTACCTATATCGAAAACCTTCACTTTAGAGCCTAGTGATGAAAATATGTACTATTTCATGTTCATATTAATTTTCATAAACTAATCTTTTCTTTCTTTCACTACCCATTCAATCATTCAGTAATTGTGTTTAAGAGAGTGAATGGGTCAACTTGAATTACTGCATTGTGAAAATATGACGATTTTATTAGTTTAGTTACTTCATTATGTATACACTTTAATGAGTTTATTTAAATTTCTATAAATTCATTTTATATTAGGTTAAAACTGCACATGTGTTATATGGTATTTCTTAATTTTTGCAAAAGCTATATAATTATATCATTATTATTCCAAGTGAAAGAAAGGCCCTAGCTTCGTCTTGTTTGTAAATGTCCTATGCAGGTAAAGAGATTTTCTATTCTATTCACGCATAATTTCTCATGTATAAGTATGAAAGTAAGAGTAGAGTTTGTGAATGAGGGTATCGGTACCTAGTGATTGATCACTGGCTTTGGAGTGGATGCAGCAAAGAGTCTGTGCCAGCACTCCGACTTGTAAAGCCTCACTTTCAATGGTAGGACTTGACATGTTGTCCAACACTGCCGGGTCCTGCAAAGTCAACCAACACATCAGAGAAGATATACATCACAAGTAGCCATGTTTTTGCGTAAGAGCTCCCAATACTTACATTTAATAAAGAAATCAGGCTGATGCGTAAGCTAAACGCTGCTTGCAGGAGGAAATCGAACTTCCTTTGCAATTTGCAACTATTATTCCCTCGATCACAGCCTCGCTTTGGCATTTGGCCGTTCTATTGCCTTCCTTCAGTGTGACCACAGGCATTACGGCCTCATACTTTGTGGTCCATTATAACGGGTGCTCACAGCCTCAGCTTAGCCACCAATGTGACCACGGGTGTTCGCTTTGGCCTTCGGCCTCAGACTTAGTGTTGATTTACTGCAAGTTTTATTGCATATCATCAAGGTAAAAAGAATTTAAAATTTTATTGAAATCGGACTACTAATAACATTATAATGAAATATTTTGCATAAAAACCACTGAAAATGTTTTAATTATTTAAAACACAAACAATTTTAATTAATTTTTAATATTGTTTGTGTTTTAAATAATTAAAACATTTTCAGTGGTTTGTATCAAAAAATATTTTATTATTATGACTAACCACTTAAGTTTAAAATTGAAAATACTAATAACATTGTTATGGCAAAAAACCACTTTTTTGGCCGCCATTTTGAAATGACTAAATGAATTTTTATAATTTTTGGTACATTGGTGGAGACCTTAAATATATATTTATTACAAATTTCATCAACATTGGATAAAATGTACTGTATTTAGATCATTAAAACAACTTTTGACCAAAACTCCACCCCAAAAGGGGGGTTTCAGTAGCCCAATTTTGCTGGTTAACAAACTTGACCAAGATATTAACAAAAGGAACATTTGTATAAAATTTCATGAAAATCTGACAAATAATGCGACCTGCAGTAAGTTTAGCATAGTTACATTAAATAAAAGTAGCCTTTGTTGATTATTCTGTACAAATTTTAGTACAAAGAATCAAATCATAATTATAGTACTATATTTCTTGAATTTAACTAAACCAGGCAGTATTTAAAGTACATAGTTTAAAATAATAAAAGGATTATTTAACAAGAATTCATTTAAGTACAAACAATATTAAACAAAATAATTCATTAATGGTATACAAAGGGTTAGTCAAATATTGCTTTAAATGTTTCTTAAAAATAGATATATTAAAAATATGTTTCAGGTTTAATAGTAATGCATTATATCATTTAATGTCTGAATGGGTTTTCTTCTGTTCTAAAAGTCTTAATCTGTGAGATGGAGTGGCATAATTACTCCTAGTTCTTATTTGATACTAGTGAAAATGACCTATTAGTGTGATAGTGTTTGTGATTTGGACTGTGTATGTAATGCGTTGATACATGTAAATACAGTAGACAGTCTTAATGTTTAATTCTTTAAATTGATCCTTATCTAATTTGTGCCACTTCAAATGTAGAATTATGTGAATTGATCTCTTTTGTAAAATCAGGAGTCTGTTCATGTTATTATTTGATGTACCATTATATAAACTAAGCCCAAGAGATATTTGTGAGTTGATTGTGAACAAAATAAACCAGTTTTAAAGATTTAACATTACAAAATTTATATAATCAATAAATCACGAACAATCCTGATAAAATTATTTTTGCTACATAACCAATATTAACGTTCCAGCTCAGTTTTCTATCTATAGTCAATCAAAGATATTGTTTATGTTCTATCTCTCTTACCCCTTTATTTATTGTTGCTAAAGGAATGTGTATGGCGTGTATATAGTGTATTAAACACACATACATGCAAATTAGTTTTTGTCAGATTTAGCATATGTTGGTGTTTGTGACGCTTATTTACTTGTTATGTTATTATGTTAAAAGTACTTACAACACAGGTGGGTGTTGTTTTCTTGACAACAGTCTTGTTAGCAGGATGAGGAGGTGTAAACGAAGCGTCAGCATTATGCACTTCTTCAATAACTTCTGTTGTTGATGTTCCAGTCCCCTGACCTTTAGACTTTTTCTTTTTCTGGTTTTCATCTCCACTGAAAGTTGTGCAAAATAAGTTTTACTGGTTGTTATACATGCTAAATAAATATGGAACACTTTTATCAACTTAAAGAGAATTTCAAACATGAACTTTCAGATGTTTAACTGATACCTTAAACACCTTGAAAACTAAAACCTGTGCGAAAACCAAACAGATGAGAGATGGAGAGAGGTTTGTTTTATTTTCAGTGAGACAGGCTGGAGGGGAAAGTAGGGAAGCTGTGTGTTGGCTGATTGGTCCCGGTGCACAACTAGCGTCCCCCATTGTACAGTTAACAACTAGCGAGCATACTACTGGCCAAGTAAACTCTACGTTACAACCTACATGGGCCATTCAAAGGTGAACAATTGAATTAAAATGTATTGTTAATTTACGGGTGCAGTTATAATTATTTTTGGTTTTGTTGATTTCAATTAACCTAATTGAAATAGGGGTATGTCAGGGAAACATTCATTGGAACATTGCAGACCACTTTTTATCCAACTGGAAATCCAGACTGTAATTTTGTATATATTTGATCTTGCAGTATACATAATTAAAAATCATAACTTTCTGAGCCCAACCCATGAAATTCACAGCTATCATACAAGAGGGAAAAACAATACTTACATTAAATTCCACAGACTAAGTAAGACAACAAATGGTCATAATTATGGTCATCGCTTTAAAAATCTTTAACTCAATTTTTTAACAATATTTTTATGTAAATTTTACCTCTGGCTACTAATATTGTAGGATTTTTTAAAGTAAAAAATACAATTATATTAAAATGTGTTAAATTTATTGGAATGTTAACGGTTATTTTCTACTGTATTTTCTTTTCAATTATTATAATATAAAGCAGGCAATGTTTAATTGTAATTTATGTAGTTATATTAGGAGACTCTGATGTCTAACCTGTTAAAGTAAGTAGCATTAAGCATGACAATTATCAATAATTGTAAAATCCTAATAACAAATAAAGATATATTTATTAATTTATTTAATATCTCCATAGAACAATTGCTTGGCTTAGATGTACACCATTACCCTACTTCCTAAAGGGTACAAACCTGCTGCCAAGGGTTGAGGAGGGATGTCCACAGTAACCACTGCTTCCACTGCTGGTACTGTGTCGTGACTTGGAACTGTTACTATAACAAACCAACATCACTTCTTTATTTATATGCAACAGAGGAGATCATCATCCAGCTAAGATTTACCCTTGTTCCAGGGTATTCATTGTTTTGGACAACAATAATTCATTATCAACATCACAGTGAATCTTTACCTGCGGAATTCCACAACCTCTCACAGGACATTGTAACTAAGAACACACAGCTTGAGAAACTAAATTTATAATGATATATATACATCATTAAGGATTGTTTGAAAAAGTGCTATTATAAATTTAGTCAGTATCAAATCTGTGGGCTAAAACTAATATGGTTGTTGCTTAAAAACACCTCACGAATGCTGTGATGGGTTCTGCTATTTTACAAAATTGATTTATTTGAAATTAACTATTTATTTATCGGCCTGGATTTTATTTAAAATATAAGTCATAGTTTCATAAAAGCAGATGTCTTAATTTTATTAATAAGATGCTTACCTATATTTATGAAATGTGTCTAAAATACCAAATTGGTAATAATAGAATAATTTTTATATATTCTAACAACTTTAATTAACCTTGGTAGTTTTTTGTAATTAAAACCTGGAATTCAATGTGCAGTTTGGTATATTTATTCTGGAAATACTAATTTTTTTTGGTTAAAAAACAGGTTGTAATAAATTTAACATTTTTAAACTAGATAATATTAATACTAATTTCAATTCAATTGTTGGTTATTTGAAGATCCAGAGTTTTACCATTTTTATTGATTATTACTCTATATAGTTGTAACACCAAAATGTCAAAACAGACAAAGAAAAACTATAACCAGCTTTCCTATTGGTTGGCTCCTTGTCCTAGTCAGAGCTCAAATTCAGTAAGCACCATAATTAGGAAAAAATTTCCAACTAAATAAATATTCTAGTTAAATTCATATTTACCTTCTTTGGGATTGACTATTGCTGCAGCTGTTGGAGTAGCCTGAATCTGACACCTTGGTTTTATTTGTTTCTGTCTCTGTTTCCTCATTTTCTGACCTATAACAACATTCAAAATAGTAAGATACTGTACAGAGCAAGGATCTATTGACCCAAGGAATAAGTTAATATAAATTTAAGCCAATTATATTAATTTTGTTTTTGTTTGTAGACAGTGTTATAAGCCATTCAAACAGTTTAATACTTACTACATTAGAATTTACAACTTTTTTGAAAACTGGTGATATGGTTAATGGTGTTTAAATAACACCTGAAAATCTTTGCTGGGGGGTCAGGATAAGTTTTGCCATCATTATATCCCGGTTGGATTTTACACATGAAGATCAATTTTCCCTCAGTAAATGTGTATGTTTGCTTGAGGATGTAGTAGTTAGGTTGAGCCCGGTATCCATCAAACAGAATACATAAAACCAAACCTTTTACCTTGACTATTATACTCATGGACAAAATTAGGAGGCATAATTTTCGTTTGAAGCACCAGGTTCAAATAAAAACCAACGAATACAGTGTTTGAAACCCTTCCAAACTACTATACATGGTTTTACAAATCCATACACACAACACTTCACCAACTTCACGTAATAAAATGATAAGACATAAATCTAAAAATGAGCAACTTTTGAAGAAAAAGACCACATTTTTACCAATCTAAAGATAAACTGATTACTTTTTTTAAAGTCTGGTAATTTGTTGAAAAGTTTATTATACCAAGAATATAGTTTTTCTGATGTCAAAACCCCTGGAGTTATGAGATCTACAAAATTAAAATCGACTTTTTTGATCCCAACTTGCTATTGACCTTACTATTTTATGATTATAGAAATTCTTAATAAAAATTATTGGTTATATATTATATTAAAAATATAGCCTTAAAACCATGGAATAATAAGTTAAATAAGAAAAATTTAGTTACTATTTATATTAAATACTATCTTAGTAGTTCTAATAAAAAAGATAAAAAAACCTTTAATAATTATTTCACTTATTGCCAAGTGTTATCTTGTGAGTACATTTAAGAAAAGTTAGTTATATTTAAGCCAAGTTATGAAAATACATTGTACTTGTATACATCCAGACTAAGACACTTGAATTAATTTAAAATTAATTATGTTGATTTTATTAAACACGATTCTGATTTACAAATATTGTATACAACAGTAATATTTGAATTGCCATTTGGCAGTAAATGAATGAAAGATAATGCGGATACTTTTAATGTGACTTTACCAAACCAAAAATGTCTGAACTTCAAAACTTTTACTTGCCGTATCTAGAGTTTCCAAAAAAATCAAGCAAGCAAAACCACTAAACGATAAAATTATCTTTCAGGTGAAATACCTAGCTTAATTCTATTTTAATAAATGGGTTACATTCTCCTAATGGGAACCCATGAATACAATATGGCTGACCATTCCTGCCAACTCTTAAATCTGACTGACTACGATAACAAATTTGATACAACAGAGTAGAATATACTTTATTGTTGTTCAACATTCTTACATTATATAGCAAAAGTCATGTGGAAAATTTTTGTACAGTTAACATAAGATTTTAGCTGGAAAGATTTCTGACTGTTTAATCTTAATACACTTTTTTGGGAGTGTCTGGGGATTGTGGCAGGAAAAGTCCTAGACCCCAGGTGCTAAAATTCTGCAGCAATGGACTAAAATATGTAACTTGTTCTGGGTTTTAATTTTTTAAATCTCTGAAATGATTAATTTTAGCTAAAATACCATCCTGTAAAAACTGTGAACAGTATGTATAATAGTTCATATAAAATAGGTTATTTTAATCAGTTTTCTGTTATAGCTGTAGAGTTAAGCTTAGTTATGAAAAAATAAACTTAAAATAAAAAACCAATATTTGTAATTTTATTATGAGGCGCCTTTCAACAGTAAAGCAGTCATTCTGATGATAACCTCCTGATGATATTTTATTATTTAATTACATTATCTGATGATGGCAGCTTTTCTGTTGAAAGGCACCTCATAATAAAATTATAAATATTGGTTTTTTATTTTACATTTATTTGTTCTTAATAATCCAATATTAGAGCTCACTTTTCAGGCTTACTTATGTTTGTTGTTATGCAAATATGCGGCGGCAGTCCGCAATGATGAGACGAAGTGGCACAAATATGTGCCATCAGTCTGTGGATAGGGCAAGAGTGCCGCAAATAGGCGGTGTTGGACTACAGATATAGACTTTTTTTGAATGGTGGTAGCAAATGTGTAAACTGTAGTCAATCTTTTGAATTTTGATTTCATGATTTCAGTTGATAATGCTAAAACTAGTTAAACTACATTAAATAGACCAAATGGATTAAGGCAAACCTGAGGTCGAGGACTTTAATCCTCAGGACCCCATGGCCCCAAACAACGGTGCCAACCTTCAAAGTTGCTGGAGTTTTTACAGTTAAGGGCTGATATTCAAATTATTGACAGGAATATTTATTCCATAATATTGTCCATACTAGTTACTGTCATTGAGTTTTGACTAATTAAGTTAAAATTTAATTTGATATGTAAAAACATACCAATATATTAAATACATCTCTAATTTATAAATATCCTATTTGTCAAGTTTAAATTAAAACTTTATACATTTTAAATATAATATTATTACGTTTGTTTTTATACACATTTAATTTAATTATATTTGCGAGTATATAAAGTACTGATATTACATTTTCCCTTTAGTTCTGAAATATATCTAAAGTTAAATAACTGGAGGGTAATATGAAATAATTAACGTCAAAGAAATGCAAATATTTAATATCTGCAGAGGACAAGTTTACATAAATCTGTCTTATCTAACAAAAGCGTAAATCAGTCGATATTTCCAAAGTCACGTTTGTCAGCAGGTGATGGATTTCGAGCTGTAAAGGTAACCACAGAGGGATAAATACTTAAATGCATTAATTTCAAATGCTAAAATAAAATAGAACAATCACTTACACATTTGTAGCCATGGTATCCAATGTGGAAGATGTTATCTTCTATTTCACTGATTAAAACTGCACTTAAACAAAGTTTTGAATTAGTGAAAGTGTGGAGCACTCAAATACAGCGGCATTCTAACGAGAGTAGCCAGGAGTGATTATCAGGTTGACAGTGGTGGAGGGGGGAGCTACTCACATTGCGCGGCCACGTGACCACGTGACACATCAGGACTGCCAACACACTCACGTGCCAACACTTTTCCCTGTAGGGAAACTGCAGGGTAATGCAAGTGAGCGTAGGTAACAAAACTGTTCACATGAGCTGCGTAAATATATATTAGACGATTAATATAAGGCTATAAACATTGATTTTTCACACTGCTCATAGATCTGGTATGCTGTAGAAGGGTGGCACACGTTTGTGTAAGTGTATGAACATTGTTGTTCTTTGCCATCTAAGTTCCTTACGTCACTAGCGGGGGTTTGGCTTTTAGATTTATATTGCGTGGACTCCATACAAAATAGTAGTGATGTAACATAACAATATTCTTATACACCCAAAACACGTGACATCATTCATTCCTTCCCTATACGACAAATCAATAAAATTAGTAAACTTAAAATGTGTAACGGTACTGATAACATTATATTTATAATTAGAGAACCAGTTTGTGAAAAAATGTAAGCATAATAGGTTTAGTTTGTGATTATTTCTTGTTGGCGTTTGGAAAGACAATTATTTTGGATCCGTCCTTCTATTCAATAATACCAGTTTTGATCAGCAGAACTGATGTCAGGTGAGACAGTGTTTCAGACCAAATATCCCGTGCGATGTAAACACGCTGTGGAGTGTGGTGGGAGGGAGAGCATTGTTGCGCGCTGCCCTCCCTCTACAATCCACGTGACGTCACAGCTCTCGTCACTATCTCCCGTATGAATTGCGTTTCGTGTCCTGATGATCCAGTTGTAGTTTTACCTCCGTTGTTTTTATACCTATCAAATTAATATTTTAACCAACCGTATTAATGAATATTTTGATAAACAGCGGTCTAGAAAACCAGATGAATCCGCAGAAACATTGTAAATATGGGTTTAATAAGTTGTTTATAATAAACTGTCACAGCTTGTAAAATACCACAGAATATACTTTCACAATCAACAGGCCGACACGCAGCTAAGCGCTAAGTGCCGCTGGTTTAAGTGCATTGAATTTCTTTGCATTTTTACTCTAATTCACTACGCTCACAGCCTCGCTTCGGGTTCAGCTTGGACTCCTTTGTGACAATGTATTTGAAACCCTCAAGAAAGTCACAGTCACTCTCACCTCTCGTCATATGTCACTCTGCATTAACAAAACTTCCCGATGTTTATAACTAAATACATGTAAATATGGCTTCTTTGTTTGCCGACCTCCCGTGGTGAAGCGTGATAGCCGATAGCTACGTCATTGTCTACGTACACTACACAGTTCTGTTGGCATAGCTTAACTAACAGGCACACATAACATTAAATTTTATCACTATACTATACGTGACGTGACAATTCAACACAACCATGCGAAGAACGGGTTACACTAGAAACTTTTATACCCTTTCAAGTACAGGGACAGGTGTATCACAGGATCGGTAGTTTGATGCTGATACCCGAGCAACAGTCTGCCTTTTTCCAAATGTTGGACAACAACACTGTAGGTGTGAAAGTGGATATTTTCTTGACTACTATGATATTTTATCGTGGAAAACCATGGATTTTGGCTAGAATAAATTATTTATTAAAAAAAAGTTAAACAGAAAAGAATTACAAATTCTACAATTCCCTTTACTAATTCTACTTTACATCTCAACCAGTGGCGGATACTTAGGGGGCACGGGGCACGTGCCCCTTCAAGTATTTAAACATTTTATTTAAATTGAGTAAAATATTCTATGTAAAAATATGAATGTTGCCCGAGTTTTTGTGCTTTTGTTGCATTGATAAATCTACAATTTTAAATATTAGTAAGCCATTGTAGCAGTTAGCCTAGATAAACTATGAGTCTAGCAGTGGTACAGGGTACCTGGTTGCTAGCTCGTGGTTAAGTTCAGAGCTTTTTTTTCCTTTCGTTGTTCAGTGGTATTGTTTGGTTGATGGGTGTTATTAGATTAATAGAGTGAGGAAGCATTGTTGGTGTGAAGTTCTTTTAATTTGTATAGTTACCTATACTCACACCTGTATCCCTAACAATTTCATTTAGATTTTTGTAAAAAATAAAGATATTATCCATTTTATTGATATTATTTACTTTAAATTTTGATAGTAACAATATTTTATCTTATTTTGGTTTAAGCAATCTGAACAGTATAAAAAAAAAAACCACATTTTATATTAATCTCACAATCACATAAAGTAATCCTATTAAACTGAAGAAAGAACACATTTTTCAATCCTTTGTTGTCTACATGCTCTAAAACGCTTAAAATAGAGTGTATTTTGTCTCTATTTTAGTTTTCCCCGGACCCCTGGTGCCTGGGGGTATACCCAGACGCCCGACCTCTGCAGTGCCTCTGTTCTAAATCCTGGATCACCCCTGATCTCAACCTTTACTTTTTTGGGTCACCTGCCCAGTGTAAGACAGTATATTGTTTATGTAAATTCAAGATACACTACGAGTATTACAGGGTACAAAGTACTTTTTTCTAATTAATTACATTAAACAATTTTAAGTATCCTAAGAAAAAATAAACCAAATTATTTATAAAAAAAACATTTTATGGTGTTAATTGTCTTTGTCTGTTCTCCTGCCCAAAGATATATTGTTTACACACTAATGAAGCCACCTGGTAAACTAGATTGGGCATACATGATACAAGGTCTGTTTTCAAAGGACCATTTTTAATTAAGTCAATAACAAAACAATGTGCAATAAAATGACTTTTACTATTGGTTTTTTACATACTTTTAGCTATTTTCTACACAACTTCCATTCTTGTTAAGACATTTAACATACCTGGTAACTAAGTTTTGAAACAACCTGATTTGAGTGGCAACGTTGGAAAGTGACAGTTGAGGTATAGAGCGGAAGCTACTGAGTTGTGGGAGTGTCTAAATCAACCAATTTACTGCCATACATTTCACAACAATTTAGCAAAGGTAAAAACGTGCCAGTCCAATAAATAAAAAATTCCCCACTGGGTGTTTTGTCCAGTAAACGTTTTACTTTATCCCTGCAGAGATGTTACAGGTTGATCCTTGATGGATATCTGACATTATTTTTTATTCTCATTAAGATGCCTAGTGATAAGCTTTTATTTAATGCAATAAACATATTACATTAAATTTAAAAACTTCATAAAACCAATATTATTTTTATTTGGTCGAGGAGATCTATCAAAAGCAAAGCTTTCTTCGTCAGGTCTGACCACAAAAAACCATATTTTATTTTTGGATTGCACAAATATTTTAATATACAGTAAAGCCGGTTGTACAGGTGACTGGAAGAGTAAATGTTTAGGCACTCCCTGGCATGCTACCCCCTTAACCACATACTATTTTTGAAGCTCTTGGTGTGAAACCTTCGAGAAAAATCTGAAAACATTCTTTTTTAAGGCTCTTGACAAGTTGGTGGCCAAAAAGATGGTGTCTGAAAATCTGCACTTGTACTTAGCTGACATTTTGCATCATAGCGGCAAAACAGTTGCTCGGATCTTCAATCTGATACAAAATAGTTAGTGTGGAAACAAATTTTCCTAAAACTTTTGTATTTAACACTTTTTCTCACCTCTGACAATTTTGTTGCTAGATCAGTTTGAAGTTAAATTATTGAAAATTCAACTTTTTGCTGTATTTGGGCTCTTAGTTATGGTACTTATCAACCACCCATACATAAAACATTTAATACTAGGCCCAGGCTGATAAGCAAGCTTGAAGAGCGAGTTGCTTATTTAAAACCCATCTGTCTTCAATATACCACTCTGTACAACATAGTTTTCAGTTCGTACGGGTTGATTTCAAACCTGTGAAATAATAATTAAATAGAACACAGGATAGTAAAATAATGCACATACATAAAATATTCCACCAATTTTATTGTCACTCAATCAGAAATTAAATGCTTCTTGTGCTTATCTTTGTTAAAGGTACAAAAGGGATGGATTGATTGTTGTAGACCAAACATGGAGTGTGTCTGTACGGGGAGAGAGGGGATATTGCATCATGTCATTGAGGCTCTCCCCCAACTGCTGTACCCTCTGCACTGCTCACTATCTCTATAAGGGTGGTCGCTCAGGTCAGCACTGTTGGCTTGTTGCTATCACTCAGTATGACCGTGTTCAACAAGTGGCGCTTTATATTTTTAGGTTTTAGGGAAAAATTGATGGGTCCTCGCTTCGACCTTTGGCCTCAAAATTATGGGAACTTTTGCATACTGGTATACATACATATGTTTTGGAGAAATTAGTACACACAAGGCCTACTTTTAATATAATAAATAAAAAAGTTAACGATGAAGTACCCTGAATTCAATTTACATATGTATATGAATTACAAAGTGTTGATAAATTCTCAAAACGTGTTGTGGGAGTCCTAATTGGTGCTCAATTCATGGTCCTGAGCCTGGGTCTTAGCATGCTGACGGCATTAATATCACATTTTCCCAAAGGAAATTTGCTAATAAAACATGAAAAACTCTACAATGACAGCCTTGTATAAAAACGAAAGAACTTTTGACAAATAAATATTATATACTCTCTTCATTAGGTCCCAGGAATAATACCTTAAATTAAAATACTCAATAGGCGTTTTGAGAGACCTTATATTCTTTTTTATTGATCTATTGTATTTGATCTATTTTATTGATCTATAGATCTACTGTATTGTGTTTTAATTTGAAATACTAATTTCCAGTTAGAGCTTAAAGAATAAATCTTTTACTTTCCAAAAAAAAAATTAAATGGGGTTTTAAATTGTTGGACATATTTTGAATTGACTGAGTGAATGGTCAATTGACTGAAAAACGTGGAACTTGTTTTTGGTTGCTATTATTCCTAACAAAACGTTTGGTTACTCATTCTTTTACAAATTTACATAGCCTTCATTTCGTGCGGATTTACCTAATTGAACTAACCAACCTCTAACAAAATTAAAATTAAAATAAGGAAAAACATTTTTTTTGTTATTGTATTACCTAAGGTTAAACAAAATTTAAACAATATTTAATGACAATATAATGATTATATGAACCGTACTACCGAACTTCTGTGGCACTGGTTTGCGTTTCCATTTTGGGGTTGTGGGTCTTTGAACTACAGGGGTAGTACATAATCATCAGTTACTGCTTTGAGATTTACCTCTGTCCCTGAGTATACAAATGTAAGAACATAAACTAACTGTCAATTGCCAGCGATTATTAATGTGATAATACTGGAACAATATAACGCCATTTAGTGTGTGATTACTTAAAGCGGGACAAAAAAGCATAAAAGAATGTTTGTATGTTCAAATTTTATTAAAATTAAAGTATTATTACCTGTAAACATGAATTGTGTACATAAATTGTGAAAATACAGTATTTTTGAGCACAAATAAATACTTGTTAAGCGTTATTCGTTTTTTAGGTAAGACCTCAAGGTATTGAGTACTGCCTACAAGGTGTTTTTACCGTGGCTCACTAAACCGAACATCTGCCTCATTACTTATCTTGAGTCTATTTTTATGGCTAATGCACCAGGAGGATATGCTTATAGGTGGCAGTCCCCGATTGTCATTTTTGAAATCCGGACCATTCCAATAGTCACACGTTCTTGGGTCTGCACTGTTTAGGACACTTAACTGTTTTTACGTACTCTTCATGGTTTGCACGCACTGTTGTAGTCTAAATTCAACCTCGCAACATGTTTTTCTGAGCATTGGATGGGTAAGCTTCATAAGTTTGACTGTTTTTCTTAATTCTCCAGTCTTAAAATTTTGACAATAGACAATTTCTTTATTAACATATTTGTGGAGAACAGTAATGCGTCAAAATAACAAGAGTACAAAACAGATGAATATGTTGTATGTTCTTCATGGTTGGTTGTCCAAGAATTCCTTTTCTGCGTAGAAAGGCCGTTCTTGAAGCCATGCTGTCAGATGACGTATTTCTTTGGGAACACTCTGTTCTTGACATAACTATAAAAAGAACCTAAGGGTATAATGTTTGGACCATTTCGTCCAATCCGACAATCAGGAAACATATCATTTAGGAAGGTGCTTACTATCTTGCCCAATTGGAGGTCGAGAGGTTATTGGAAGCATGACTCTATCAATGCTCAGAAAAACAAAAAGATGAGTACCTGTAATTATTTTGTCCTTTGTTAGTAATAAAACGGTTTTAAATCTTTAAAAGCTCTAAAAGCTAAAATGTCAACTAATGCTAAATAGTAAACATGAAAGGTTATTACAATAAAGATATTATGGTATAATAATTTAGAACTGGAGATTAATTAATTATGTATTAAAATCAATTCCAACACATGTTTACAATAATAATTAAGTATTAATAGTTGCCGAGTACTTAAACTACCTCTTGAATCTCTTCGAACATTGCAGGAAAAAGAAGGAGAATTAAGGATCAACTGGAGTTGCACAGAAGCTAAAGTATCCACCCCTTTTGAATGCTGATATTTATTGGTGAAAAAACATTAAAGCAATATTCAGCTGTAATTTAAGACCTATGTTAAAAAATAACATATAGCGTTTAGCATAAAACTTTCGGCAACTTAAAAAATTTTCTAGTATAACTTGACTTGAGACACCGACCACCCTTAAGAGTGTATTTTAAGAGTGAACATGGAATGAATGGTGATTGTGATGAGTAATTTTGATGAATGGTGAAATTGATCTATGGTCATGTTAAAAACTAGGGTTGATGGTTCCCCTGATTGGGTCATTAACTAATGGCCTAACGACCAATGGATATGGACCAACGGCTTAACATGACTTCTGAAGCACAGAGAGCAGCCAGGGTAATTAAAATTCACAGCAAAAGATATTTGGTCAAAACATCTGTTTGTTGAGTTAGCAATACAACTTTGGTTTTATAGCAAGCATAATCACAAACCATCTTAGGAGGACTTCAATCTGATGAATCATCCCCTCTCTCTTTTTATTTACTGTGATCATGATTATATCAATGATAAGTTCTTTGTTTACTAACGATACAGTTTTTTCACAATATTCAGCTAATAACACCAGTCATTTAAGCATTTAAGCTTATCATTAACTAATGGCCTTGGATTTTCTGGAGTTTGGTCAGTTTCAAAAGGTTTCAACGAATGTCAAGTGATCATGATCAAAAACGTTTACTAACATACAGTACTAATAACACCAGAGTCATAAATTAATTTAGTTTCAATTTGTTTAGTTTTAATGGTATAAAGAACAAAAGAAAATTAAAACAGTAAATATTACAATTAAAACGCTTAGAATAACAATAACAAAATAATATATTCCACTCAAAAGTCTGAATAAAGCATAAACAAGTAACTCCTACACCTAGTCCTTAACAATAGCGAGAAGACAAATAATTTAATATCAAATAGTTGAACTGGTACGAGTGTTGTCATAACACTTTTGATTATTTGTTTGTAAATAGTCGAGTGAGCAGTGTGTGACCAGTTACTTGGCATTGGTACGCAGTTGCAGAGCAGGTTCGGTTAGCTGAGGTCGAAGTAGTCGATCTGTGGAGGACTGGGTTCCGGCACAGCTGGCTTTGCTGCTGGAGGATTCAGAGTCACTCTCACCGGCAACACCTCACTGCAACCAATGTCACCATTGGTGTGTAATGTTTTCACACATGGGCAACCAAAGCCCTTAGTACATAAGCACTTCCCTCTCAGAAAAAAAACCAAAGTCAGCTCAACACTTACAAGCAATAGCTACCACGCTCTTAGGCTACTTATCATTTCAAGTTTTAAGGGGTTAAGTGTAGCTGAAAATAAAAAGTTGCTTTAAGTTTTTCAACCATCTCTTCAAAATCCCACAGCCCCACCTGACGCTACTTGACCCTATAAATTTTAAGCGCAATTACAGAGATCATACAAAAATCTATATAAGAATGTTCAACTATTTGCGGACCAAAAATGTGTCTATCCGTCCAGTATAGGTACAAAAGTTTTTACTTTTTTCATAGGGAAGTATTGTAAACCACTAAATACTATTTATTCAATGAATGAAGGGTTGCAAAGTAAGAAAACCAAGAAGAACTGTATAACATAGCTTACATACATCATTTCTCCAGTAAAAAATATTTTAAATATTTCTTTGTCTGTCATTTTTGTTGTTATCAAGCCACCACAGAAGGTGTCAAAATGTCAAGTCTGAAACTAGCAATTGGCAATTATGACAATACAAAAATTCATGATATCAACTGAGTGAAAAAATTCTAATTATGTGGACCAGGTAGACAAATATTTAAGTACAGCTGGTGTTTTCAAGCCTACGGCTGGCACCTCCAGCCACTTTGGCATTTCAAGGCTTAGGGCTGGAGAGGGTTAAATTATGATGGATTTTTCGGGTTTGAATTTTAATTGTTACGCGATTGGTAAGTGAGAAGTTTACTGCAGCAAAAGTAAGGTGAACTCCTCCTTTTGGATAATTCAAACATCAAACAATTATGGAATTAACCGTTCGTTAATCGTTCAGTCACCTGTACAACCGGCTTTATAGTATATTAATACTGCAGCATTAATGGCTCCATGCTTCCATTGAAACACTTTTCCAATTTTTTGCATTGACCTATTTAACCAATTTAAAAAATTAACCAATTTTAACATCGCTTGCAAAACTTCCCCATGATAAAATCCTATCCCATCAAAACGCCGCCTAGGCTCTATCCAGCTATCTTTTAAAATAAACTTTTGAATGAAATAATCTACCTTTGAGAAGACTTTTGTGTAGAGGAATTGAGATTTGGCAGAGGCACCTTTCTTAGTCCCATCTCCCGCTGAACCACTTCTGGCAAACTGTAGCTTGGCAGCCAAGCCTGAAAACAGTTCATTTTAGTTCATTCCTCATTTTACATTTGTTGCTTAACAAGTTGTATGCACTTATTTGTCATTATGTTGAAGTTAACTCATAAATATAATATGTAAATAAATAAATATATAATACAAATATAATTAATTAGAAATAAAGTATATAGTACCCTGTAAAATAGTATTTTATCATGGACCGGTTTCAACCTTTAGGTCATCTTCCATGTTGAAACTGGTCCATGATATCATACAATTTTACAGGGTACTATGTAATTTTCTTTATATCTAATTATAATTACAATATCCCTCAGTGAAATTTTATATACTATATATACACTAAATAATTTTATACACTTTGTTTAAATAAAAACCATAGTGTTTTGTAAACAAAATTGTTATCTGTACCTTATCTCTATGTGCAGTAGCCACAACATTCCTTTTGGGTTCAGCATCATAAGCCACAGATTCACATCCAAAGTGACTGCAATACTCGTGTACAAATTGCCGCTTTTCTCTATTCATGGTCTCAAAAGAATAGCTCCTACTTTTCTGCTTTGACTAAAACAAAAACAAAACAGAAGATTTAACAAACAGTTATCTGTTATTTCAAACAAAATTGACTTAAAGCCAAACATTTAAAAATGTGTTTGTTTTATGTCTTGTCCAAATTAGTGACCTTTCATGTCAGAATAGAACAGTGGTGGATTGCTACTTTTGTGTTTAAGTTAATATTGACTAACCGGCCTCCAACTTCGGATCCACAGTTTTGTGCACTATTAACTCAGCCATCACACCGGCAACTTTTACAGGCCAAAAACACAGGTTGCAAACTGCTCTCCATATCCTCATTTAAATACATAAAAAGAGCCTTTCTTATAACTTGCAGTTATTTAACTAGGTTTTAGTTTATAGGTAGGGCGTCTAATTTTAAACAGAAGAATGATTACTTACAAATATGTTTAACTATATATTTTTGAACTAAAATAACTATGGTAAAAAGTACTTTCTAAAAGTATTCAAGCATAACAGCTCATTTTACAATAATTTCATTAAGTATAGTGGTTCTTCTCTAAGTGTGCTAAAGAGGACACTTGACACTTACTTCCTTGGCGAGTTTAACGAGTTCAGTGAGTTTGTCATGCACATGTTGGCAGAACCGCTGATCTTTCTTGGCCCAGGTTCTCATGAAGTCCGAGTAGCGAGGTGTCAGCTTGGCAGTGAGATCTGGGTTACGAATCTGTAGTCCTATCGCAAGTCTCCGGTTTCTCTCAATAATTCGACACTCATCAGAGCACTCCAGACTACAACACAAAATAGTCCTTGAGTAGGTACTCCTTACAATTTTGAACAAAATTTTAGTAAACAAAAAGCAAAATTCCTGTATACATCCTCCATTTTTTTCAGACAAATTTTGCGGTTCTGGAGTAAAAAAACTATTAGACTTCAATTCACATTTAAATTTACAAAACCATTGAAATATTATTCAAGAGTCATAGTTACTAACTATTAGACTACAATTCACATTTAAATTTACAAAAACCGATTGAAATACTATTCAAAGAGTCATAGTTAAAAAACTATTAGACTTCAATTCACATTTAAATTTACAAAAACCATTGAAATATTATTCAAAGAGTCATAGTTAAAAAACTATTAGACTTCAATTCACATTTAAATTTACAAAACCGTTGAAATATTATTCAAAAGTCATAGTTAAAAAACTATTAGACTTCAATTCACATTTAAATGTACAAAAACCGTTGAAATACTATTTGAAGAGTCATAGTTCTTCGCGCTACATCTACACACCTGCAACTAAGTTGTTTTAAACTTTTAATTAGGGTAAAAACAAAACAAAACCTAAGTAGAAGGAGTCTCAAATCAAATTTAATGACCACTCTTATTTGGTTTGTATGAGTGGACAGTGGAATGTCATATGACAATTTGAAATTTATTTCTTTGCACATTTACTAGAACAGCAATCTGCAGCTTTGGTTGTCATGTGATTGGGCACAATAGAATAACAAAACTCTTCCACAGTCCAGTGACAAACAAGTAGAAACATGAGATGTTTTGGCCAAAAAGGTTTAACAACCGTTTGATGAATGTTTACACAATTGCTAAGTATGAAAGTAAATTTGAATTGATATTAATTTGAGGTAAACTTGTCCAAGAAAATTTAAAACTAATTTGAGCAGCTCAAAACCAGCTGATGGTTTAAGGATATAACACCTACGTTTCAATTTACCATCAAGAGCGTAGAACGCAGTTCAAAATAAAATAGAATGGAAGCAATTAAAATTACGTTTTAATGGTGAATTTGCGAGGTGCCATATCATTCAGATTGACAGAGCGGCCTAGCTGGACATCCGCCATCTTGGAGGCTAGGAGAGACGTAGCGATACGTTGATATTCACTATTGTTCTCAAAACAAGGTCGAGACATGCTGCGATGTCCACACTCACAGGTTACTATCACCTGAAAAAGACAAAACAGTCATTGCCACACAAACCCAGATGATTAGGACGTAAGAAATCTTTAAGTACTTTATAAACCTAATAATTATACTTTATACAGACTTGTTTATATTAGAAGTACATTATAAACTCGCTCTTCAGGACAAAACATTTGCACTTTTTTGGGTGAGGATGGAACTCCATGAGTACCGCGAAATGTTTAGATCATGCCGCCCTCCCGTGTAACAACACAGTGTGCATACGGTGTAGTCTTGTGGTTTATATTTTGTACATAACAACAGTGTAAATAACTAAGAACTATAGTGCAACTCTGACGATGGGGCACAACTGCCCCAAAACGCGCATCCGTTCATAAAGAAACCAACAATAGTGGGATCTAGAGGCACCACACAAAGGTACTAGATACTTGTTTTTCCACAGACTACTTTCAGGACTACAACTGTTGTGATCGACTCAAGAGCCAATGTACTGCTTGAAACGAATATAATTAGAATAGTGAGTGCCTGATTGCCAGCTCTGTTTTAATTATATTATTATTTAATTAAGTATTTATATTATTACAGAGTTAATATTTTGTGAACAAAATTAAGTTGTAACATGTAATAAAAATAACAGCAAAAATTCTAATCAGCTTAAAATATTGACCAGGCCTGATTTAAAACTTCCAAAGCAGCAGGATATATCTTCAGACCTGGGTGGGCCTAAGCGGCAGGCAGGATTATCCTCATAGCTATTGACTAACATATAATAATTTACAGTTTGCCACAGGATCTGCTTTGAGTTCAGGGACTGATAACTTTCCCAACAGCCGTTGTTTGAGCTGAGGCTATAGTCCGTCTTGGGGAGGGAGAGTGGCTGTCACCTGAGGCAGCTTGGCTGTCTCAAATGACCCATCTCCAGTTATTTAATGTATTCTGGTGGGTTTGTGTTGATTCTATTTGTGTGCAGCAGTGGTCATTGTGTACAGGTTCTATAAAGTATTATAAACAATTTATAAAGTATATTTCATTCCAACTAGTGGTTACTGAATAATTAGTTTTGTTTAGGTTAAGAATAATTTCAATTACACTAATTTCAAAATAAACAACTTTTAACAAAATAAACAATCAAAACTCTTATTTTTCTGTAAAAATGTATAAAATTAATTATACGTTTATTTCTTAAATACTTGTATTCTTTAATCCTTGTGGGATCCTTAAACAAAAAAGAAAATTCAGTTAAGAAAATACATGTTAGTTTTGAAAATAGTGCAGCTTTTTGAGTAAAATAGGAAAATGTTATTCCGCTTGGGAAGGGTTAAAACTTGTTAAATTATCAGCCCGGTCTGATACTTGACTGTAGCGGCTTGACCGACCGAAAATTTCAGGGCCAACTGCAAACCGTAGCAATTTCTTTTTATTAAATATATTAACAATAAAAATTGTCTGTACATTTCAATTCTTTTTTCTGTTGAGTAGTTTGGATTAGCTTGTATCCAATCTACTCTGGCTGAATTCAACTGTACATGTAAACATTTCCAGTGAACTATGAGTATCACTCACTTTTTCCTTGCAAGGAGTGTCGACGCAAGGACCGTTGTGGCAGGGTGCGTTGCAAGCGTGGCCGCAGAGTTCACGAGGATGAGTGCAAGGCTGCTTGCAAAGTGGCACACTCTCCGCGCCGTGGCGGCTGTATACACTTATGTCTGCCACGGCAAAGCTTCGACCACGCAAGTCCACAGGAGAACTGCTTCATGTGTACGGCACTGCCCTCTAATAAACAAATAGCCACACAATGTTAGTTAACTCTAGTCTACAGTTGCCTTACCTTTATTCAGGACCAGTAATCACAAAGATTAATAACTTTAATCTAGCAATGGATTGCAAAACATGAAAATCATTGATTACAGGGATACAGCATTTTTAACTACAGCTGTAACATCAGGTCCCTGCTTATATTGGGGTTAACAAAAAAGTTATTAACCAGTGAAAATATACAGGGTGTTCTGAACAGAATGTAACAAAATGCTGTTCAACTTTAGTCTTTAATTAGTTTGTACGTCAAAATAAAGACAAAACCGAATATAAATTTAAAATATGCTTTGTTTTAAATCTATTGTTTGGTTTTTCACAACAAATTTGTTCTATCCAAAACCACTCAAATTAATTTCTTGGTATAACTTTATAATTTATTAATTTCTGGAAGTTACCCTGTAACACACAAACATGTGTACATTACAACAGTGATTGTGCTGTACCTCGTGTTTGCCGTAGCAGTACTTGGCAGTGAGGATGCTGCAGGGGGGACAGGCTGGGTAGCGGCAGTTGTGAAGCACTGGGTGGTCACAGCCGTGGTCGCGAGTGCAAGCATTGTTGCACACTGGAGGTCGAGTCCCGCACGGTATCGGCGGTAACAGCACATTGCTGCCACACTCACAGTACAACTCCGTGAAGCCTGTACACGCAAATCAATATTAAGAGTACTTAGGTACTCGACCACAGTGATTAAAACTTGTCATTCATTTAAATAAAGCCAATGTTATTTCAAATTTAATAGGATTCTAAGAAACTTACTAAACATACCTCCAGTGGAAATCTGACTGGTATTTTTACCAGTGCAGATAACCTGATGCTGGGGCTCATAAAGAGAGATCATGCTAAAGAGAGATCTAAAGCTTGCTGGGTTTTTGTCTACTCAGTACTACATCACATTTCTATATGTAGAGAGGTATACCAAACAATGAGAGTTAATTGGCTGAAGAGAGAGAGAGTGACCATTATTGGTTATATCCGGTTTGGATCTAGGAGACCTCTATGAAGCACTTTGGAGATTGATTTAGGTGACTAATGAGAAAAACTCAATCCCCTGATCCTGGTTGAAGGCCAAATCAGTTGCCTAAGCATGATGCTAGCAGACCCATTCCCTTCCTTTCCTCGTTCCATATCCTTCCCACTCCGTTGGCTAGCACCTAAGATTTTCCTTGGCTGGCAATCCAAATGGCAAAGCATATTCTCAAAAAAAAAAAAAATTAACATTGTTATTTAACAACACTCATATTGTGAAGACTTACTTGATTGCAGGCAAGCCTGGCAGTGGCCGCGATGGCAGAGCTGATCACATCGGTGATTTCCACAGCTCAACATATGATTGCAAGGTAACGGACACACATGGTCCAAGTCAATACAACACAGCTGGTTACACTTGTGTTTACCGCATGAGCGCTTCTGTAACAACCAATATTCAGCGTGATCAACTGAGTGTTGGACATACCAAGTTAACACTTTAAAGCCTAAGCCTGAGTCTAGTTTGTTGTATAAGTTACCATATTTATAACTGGTAACACATTTTCACAATAAGCAGCCACACACTCGAGGGCCAATTTGTGGTTAGTCAGCGAGTAGTATTTGGATTTTATATATTTAGACAACAAACTGTTTTCTCCGTTGAATTTTGATAAAACTTTAATGGATTTAAATAATTACTCATTACTTTAAAAGTTTCTTTTAATTAAAAAGCAAAAGAGCGCTTTTGCCTTTAAATTAAATTAAACTTTTTTTAAATGAGTAATTATTTAAAAAAAGATAAAAAAAAGCCCTTTTCATTATTCTTACATTTGGCTTTTAGCCTGTCATTTTACCACCTATTTAAAAAATAATTTTCAGTCACCCTTCATCCCAGAATTAAATTACAACATTATTTTATAGTATATCCAGAAGGATGAGCATTAAAATGAATGGGATTGTTATTGGAAAATATCTATGGCCACAGACTGGACGTGTTACACAAAACAAATTCTGTCAGTAGCCTTGGCTCTCGTACACACTGTCGTGTCCATGGACTAGGGCCGAATGTTACAAGAGACTCTGTAGACTCTCTTTTTATTTGTATTTGTTTTGTGATTAGGGGAGTTTTTTATAGGAATTTGCCTAGAAAACTTATCAGAAATCAGAGTCAAGTTATCAAAAAATGTCAGATCGCTTTTAAAACGTTCAAATTACCAGATCTGCTGAAACCTCCCTTTAAATTTCTATTTCAAAACCCCTCCCAACCAAAAAGACCTCAAAAAATCCCTGAAAATTTCCCCCCTGTGAAAAGATTCTGTTTTTATGAAATTCCCACCTGTTTTCGGAAGTTTAATTTTTACCGGGAATTTTCCAAAAGACCTCAAAAATCCCTGAAAATTTCCCCCCTGTGAAAAGATTCTGTTTTTATGAAATTCCCACCTGTTTTCGGAAGTTTAATTTTTACCGGGAATTTTCCTGATTCTCGGGTCCTGTTGTCCCCTACATTAAACTTATCATACGATGAAGGAACTTGCTTTGGTGCATTTCTTCTGGCATCTTGAGTCATCTGCTTTGGTGGTTAGTTGAGTGCAAGGTATCTCCTTGTCCATGAAGCCACAGCGGCAGCGGACTAGAGTGTATCGGTCACAGGGAGGACACACGCCTTCATGACACAGGGCTTTACACTCGTGAGGACTGCCTGGAAACCACACACATTTACAATTCAACTGCATTTTCCATCACTCCTCAGACCAATTCAGCTAATTAATGCAAATGTGAAATATTTTGCATTCATTTGCTAATGTATATCTGATTTTAAAACAGTTTTATTGTTAACACTCTATTTTTAAATGTCTAAACATAATATGTTTAAACGTAAAAAAACACATGCAGTATCTTTTTTAAGTACAGATTTTAACTGTCTTTTTCTTTGAATGTCCAGCCATGGTTTGGGAATGAGTCATAATGTTAACTGGTGTAGGACAGAGGTTATGTAGGACAGAGGATAGGCTAAATTGACTGTTAGGATGAGAAAAGATGAAATAGACTACCTAGAAGATGATTCTTGTTTTCAGAATACTTCAAGTTTTAGGCCAAATAGACAAAAATTGAAAAAAAGGTTTTGTTATTAACTTACCCCTTCTGTCTTCTCATCAAAATGTTTTTCTTCACTCCTTTTTAATTTAACTGACGGTGAACGCAATAAAGTAAAATTCAAATGGGCTTTATTTTGAATTTCTTGTAGCCTTCTTATATGTATTCTTAGGTAAGCTAGGATGAGGTAAGCACTTTATGAGTGGCACTTGACATCCGGATTGGAATGTACTATAACTTATAATATTAACAATTAGTGTAAGGCAAGTAACTTACTGGGCTGTCCACAAGCTAAGGGGCGTACAAGGCTGGCCGCAGGTTGGGATGGGATCCAAACAGCTGTTCCTATGCTGATCAGGTTGCAGAGGTGTCTTGCTGCAAGGACAGCGAGTGACTAGTGCCGGATCTCGCTCACAGTCTCCACACGCTCCTGCGTGACACACTTGCTCGCACTGGTGCTGTCCACACGGTGATTACCACGTCCATTTTAGCTGAACCGAGCCCCCTCCTGCGACTCACCATCACACTTCACTTCCTTGCTCACCTTCCCGCAGAAGCACACTAGAACACAACACGACACTTTACAACAATATACAACCTTTTTATTACATTTTCTTTGAGAAAAGTGTAAACGTCAAAACTAAAATTAATTCATATAATTTTTAATTTTTCAAAAATATAGACTGTGTTGTTCAGCAGTCAGTCCTGAAGTTTCCTCTAAACAGTGTATAGGTTTAAACAAGGCAGCATATTCTAGTTTTGTTCCAGTATAAGAAAGCTTCTTAGTGAAAAGGGATGTTCTACAGGATGGAAGATCATCATGCCATGTATTTGCATTGTAGCTATGGGTTTCTCTGGGTGTTGGTAATGAGTAAAAACAGTTTTGATGCATACACTTATACTTCAACGATGTTACCGTTATTAATTTAAAAGTCTTGAAAGTATCTCTGCAACAAAAGTTCAGTTCAGCCATATTTTTGTAGAATTTTAACTTAAAGATTCTCTATGAAATAGCTCCTCCAAAGGATAATTCCGTAAGTTAATCAGTTTTGTTAACTGATGTTTTTTCAATGAGCTAATATATTTGGTTTTGGTTGCATTACATACCAGGTTACTATTAGCACAGTACTGATTAGGCATACCATGCTAATAGAGGCAAATGTGTTCATTTTGAGTTCTTCCACAGAGATTTTGGATGTTACTAATACTATACTATCAGCATACAAAACCGGGTAGGAGTGATCCCGTGGATGTTGTTGGAAGTTACCAATAAGCAGCACAAACAAAACTGGCCCCAAAGCTCTTATTGAGCCCTGAGGGACTCCTCTTTTGACAATTATTGGTGGGACTATTTTTTCCGTAGTGATAATTCTGTTGATGTTTTGTTTGATCTCCACAATTTGTTCCCTGCACTCCAATTAGCAACAAAACCATGTTAGTGCTAGTTCAACATGCTTAGTCCTAAATGTAATCTTTCTACTTTCTAAACCACACCAATGAAAATAAGACAAGTATACAACACATTGAAGTACGGTAACTTACCTAGTGTGATGATGACTTGACACGGCTGGCACTTGCCCAGGTGACAAGGCTCGGTACATTGATGGTTGCCACAGGCTAGCGGCTTGTCACAGATCTCCTTACACACGAGAGGTACAGTCTGTCCACACTGCACTGACTGAGTGGTGCGTCCACACCCACACTTCCTGCACACACAATCTAATTTTTGTACAACTTCTCGGATCCATCATGTATCTGATTTTCTTTTAAAATTCATAGGTAGTCCTTGTAAAAGAAAATGTGGGCAAGTTTGTAAATACAAATTCAAATTGAAAAATCAAGTTTAAAATGTACTCTACAATGAATAAGTCTACGACTCTTGGAAGTCATGGGATATTCTGGTATTTATTATAGATTTGACAATTTTCAGGTGAGCATGGAAAATTAAGCTACCAAACAAATCCAATGAAGCTTTGTAAATGGAAAAATAACAGTTAGGCTATAGATTTACTGTGTTCAAGAATCAAGCCTCATACAGCCTTATCCGACCCCTACGCTTCTAAATGACATGCTGAACTAGTTAAGACAACAACCCAGTAACTGTTGCTGTATGGTGGCTGTTTTTCCAACTTCTTCGCTGGGTATACTAAAGTAGAGATAAAATAAACCCACCCCATGGCTCTTCGCTTGAACAAATAAAATTAGGACGATTAGTTCAACAAGAGCAAGACACTGAGGGCAGGGCCCGGGTGGCACAGCAGGTTGCAGCGTGCCGCACAGCTGTAGTGTTCACTGGCCAACACCTTGGCTCTGTCACAGACCTCGCCTGTGGTGTGCCGTGTCGTCTTGAGGTCAGGGTTCCTCCTCTTGCCACAAACAGTAGTAGTCTTGTGGGATAGCCCCTGTCACATTCTGACAAGCAGCAGCGCCAACCATTTTCTGCAATTATATGGGTTTTAATACGTTACAGGCATTTAACCAGCTTTAGCAATAAATTATTTCTAATGAATTGATTACTACTAGAAATTACCTATATTGACCGTTGTTCTGGCTGGGAAACTCACCAGCTTTTGAGGTGTTTGCCCATTTGATAGCGGAGATGCAGTGCATGGTAACTGTGGCAGGACCAGGTGTGGTCGGTTTGGTTTATCACAGCACAGACTCAGCATACCGGTTCATAACTCCAGTCAGCACAGCTCTTTAACCTTGAGATGCTGAAGCAACCATGCATTCTCAAATAAAATAAGCTACAATTAAAATAAAAATAATAGTAAATTTACTCACAAATAAACTCATTTTATTACCTAATTTTTTAAATTATTGCCGTGAACAATACAAAACAATATTACTGGAAAATAGCTTTACTAAAAAACTAATTAAATTATTGTTAATTGTAATAAATTATTTTAATTTAAATTACTTACTTTACTCCTTTATCAGTGCGATCCTTCTAGGTGAAATTACAGTTTGAGACCTCTGAGGGGAGGGAGAGGATCTTAGCAGTTTGATAGACATGGTGCCTGTAATGAATGTAGTTTTAAAGCATTTTTATTTTGAAACCTATCATCAGAAATCAGAAATCATTTTATTGGGCAAAACATTAACAAACACAGTTGCATTAGCCAAGTCATTAAATTCACAAAATAGAACCACAAAAAAGTATGATCTTATTTTTTAACAATATATATATACATACACACAGAGAAAATTCACAAATTAGCCAACACTTTCAACAAACTCCTGGACACTGTAACATGAGAGGTTCATTAGCCGGGTTTTAAGCATGTTTCTAATTTTGAAGGGTTTGATTCAGTTTGAGAATGTGGGAGCTATTAAACAGCTTTATGCCGTTATAGAGCAAATGTTTTTTGAAAAGGTTGTTGAATGTTTTGGGATAGCTAATTGTTCGACGTTACAGGGTTATAGGAAGTTGGAAAAGGGGTTGAATTGAGATAAGTTTTGCCTGATGAAGTTAAGGTTTCCAGAATGTAAATGGATGGAAAGTGAGACATCTTTGCTGCCTGGAGGTGTTCTTTGCAGGATTGGCTGCTCAGCGAAAATAGTTCTCACGACATCTTTGCAGTTTAAATAAGAATCTCGTTTTTATTTTCATAACCCCAAATAGGTGCGTGCTAAGTGGGATAATGATTCCGTAATAAGTTGCTACAAGGACATCAGTGTTTGCTTTCGTTCCTAAGATTACGTTTACAAAGATTCCTGGAAACAGCTTTGAAACTTGTTGATCTTGACCGTGAAAACAAGTTCTCATCTAGACCAACTAGAAAACTGACACTGTGGGTTGGATGAACCACTGTTTAAAAAAAGCTAAAACCGTTAAAATACAACCCTCTCTTCAAGCAAAAGTTTACAATTCAGTTTGAGAATTGGTGAGGAGTTTTAGTTGAACCATGGTGCTTCTTGCCTGAATGAATTTGTTAAAATAATTTAAATTATTGAAAATCATGCGTTTTAACAACTGGTAATATTTCTACATACAGTCTACTCGCAATTAACTGTGATAAAGTCGGGTTGAGGCTTCCCGGGTAAGCAAAATTGAGGTTAATCCACAAAACTTGTGGTAAAACCACAAACGTATATATGAATTACACCACAGTCCGTTAATCAATTTCGGTTAATCCGAACTAGCAATTGGGAAACAAATTTGAGTGTTTCTAGAAATGTTTAAAGACATTTTTGTTGTCACAAGGAAGAAACCAAACAAAATACTGACTTTTAGAACACATTTTAATGAAACAGTTTGAATACAAAAACAGTACAGATAGTTAACCGCGTTAAATGTTAAATGAAGCATTGCAACACCAAACCGGCCGTATTTATTGGCGACAGTGTTGGTGGTGTTTAGAGGTAGGTGAGGGGGGATGTCATGCGCGGTAACGACACAGACACAACTCACGACGCCGCCAGTGCCCTGTACCTGACGAACCGGCACCCCAGTCAGTCGCAACAGTGACAAGTGGCTGTGCATGCAGCTAACCTCACACAAAAGTAGCCCCCTTCGTGCAATGACTAACATTTATACAGTACTGAATTATAAAATATAATGTTGTTCTTGTTTAATTAGACGTTATTTTTCATAGAAAATGTTAATTTTCGTTCAAACTTGTCATTTAGCGTCTTTTTCTGGTTAATCTGCTTCCGCTAATCGAAACTGGGTCGGTCCCAGTAGTTCATTAAGCGGGACTGTGTGTACATATATATGGACACATACAAAAAGTACAGCTGGTCTAGTGCGCAAGCGCGTGCGCCACGTCCACTTCCACTACCTGCCCCAGTGGCAGTCTGGTTGTGCAAGTGGAACAGTGAACTGAGGCGCAGAACTCCCACTCAGCTAAGTACTAATCTTAAGGTCTAAAAGAATATTTGGTCATGTTTTAATTTCAGCTTTTCGAGGGGGGGATGATGCCGGGGTCGTGGTTATTCAATAATCTAAGGTCGTAAATGCGGGTGCCGTGAGCTAATCCGGTAATTATGTAATTATTAAATAAGTAGGTTCTGAGCTAATATCGGAGTTCATTGAGGTGAGGACAACATTAATAACTGGTTGGACTCATAAAGATGGCTGTGATATTAATTTAAGTAGCTTAATTTAGTTAGGAAAATCCGAGGTAGTGCCCAGACATGCTCTCCTTTTAGGGTAATTAGTTAGACAGGGTGAGATACACAAACCCCCCTGCCCACAAACTCTAAAATAGGTATATAAAGACAAAAACAACTAAAAATCAGGTTCAAAAAGTACTTATCACTTCAGAAAAATGTATTTCAATTTTTTATAATAGTTTACCATGCCATAAGGTAAGGTACATAATATTTTTACTACTGAAACACTTACGTTCTTCCTGATCTATTAAAAGCCTTATTGTCACCCTCAAATGAGTTTCTCTGGGAAGATCTATCTGCAAACTTGTTGCCATTCGACCTCCATCTTGGAGAATCACTGGATGGAGCTGTGAACCAAAATAAATGCAAAGTTATATTTATGCAACAAAAAAGGTGTTTGTCATCGGCATGAAAATGACTAGTGGGTTTGACTGAAATAATTGTAGCAATGTTAAATATTTATCTGCTATCCAACGGTGTGTAACCATATGTGGCTGTGTGGTGAATTTGGTGTCAAAGGCACTCTCGGCTTCACCAACTTGTTATGCTGTGTCCAAACAATGACAAAGTGTAAAGTAGGCTCTAGCGCTCATGACTTTGTTAAACGATACAATACATAGGTGAAGTTCATAAGTATTTTATGTCCAAAAGTAGTTTTGACATCCACAGTAAAGAGTAAAAGCGTTCATACCAGAAATCAATTGCCCCACTGAATGGAAGAAAAATTAAAAGAATGTATTACATTTTCATTGTTTTCAAAACAAAATTTACCAAAACCAATATACTCATGTAAGTTACTATTTGTAAAGACTACCTGCACTTCTAGAAGGTCCAGCCTGATTAATAGATGGCTGAACTAACCCAGCTGCTTCCTGAAGTAACTTTTTTCTGCCTTCAGCTTTTGATTGTTCCATACTGAACTGTCTGCTATTATTTGTGTTTGGTGGTTTTGATCTCTGATCAAAATTTCTTCGCCTTGATAATGTACATCTTGGTTTTATTTTTAGATGAAGTATATTGTTCCTGAGATCTTGAAGATCTGTTTGATGCATAATTTCTACCTTCTGCAGAAGACCTTTGGGTACGATTTGATTGATTATCTTGGTTTCTCCCATCTAGTAACAAAAAACCAATAAATTGAGAGTTCATTAAGCTAAAACATGAACCTAAAACCTCGATTATTGGACATCGGCTCAGGACTGGAAGCCCTGGTCGAAAATTTAGTAGCCCCTTCCCCCCCTTCTGGTTTCATTCTTTAACAGGAATTAGACTACACAGGCTGCATTCATAATTTTAGAATTTAAAGCCGCCATCTTGAAATTGAAGAGAACTCGCAGTTAAACTATTTTTTAAATGAAGTAGTTATAGCTAGTTATTTTTTCCCAAGTAGCTGTATTTTTAGTAAATTATTTTTTTACATAGTTTTTGCAACTGTACTTGCCTCATTTTATTCCATCTAGATATTATCTGTGCAATTCCAAAACACTGCAGTAACTTGGCTAAACCAAAAAGTATAGGTGGCAATCTAGCAAAATCATCAGTGGTGCATGTAAGGATCAAACGCAGGCTTCTAATACTAACTATAAGAGAAGCCTGCGCTGATCCTTCTCTCACATGCACCACTAATGATTTTGCTAGGTTGCCACCTATACTTTTTGGTTTAGCCAAGTTACGGCTGGAGTCAGGCACTATGCCAACCCACAAGAGTTCAATGAATAGCATACCTTATATCTTCATTAGACTACAATTAAACTGGTTTTGTAAAACTTACCTTGAGTTGAAAAAGACGACGATTGGTAAGATGAATTTGGAATGAACTCGCCAGCAGTCGCAGTTAACTGTGAGTTAGCAGCTCTTGCCAAAATATCACTACTGATTTCAGTGTTGTACATAGATAATGATGCTCCATTCTGGCAAGATTGTTGTTGATGTGAAAAGTAATCAAATCCTGAATAATTTGGCCCCTGATTATTTACAGCTGAATTATTTGTAAAGCATGATGCGGAAGAAGAAAATGGTTGTGGCAAATTTTGAGGAAGTCCATAGTTAGTCCAATTTTCTGAACTCCTGTTATCCCCAATATGGTAATTTTGATCAGGATTTCCACTTGAGTTTTGATTTCCATTTGTGTGAAAATTGTTTCCCCAACTAGACATAGTTTGGAATTCTACTTAAGGGGAAACCCCTTAAGTATGAGTATATGACTAGTATGGTTGTGGGAAAATATTACTGCTGAACAGTGAACTGTTGTATGCCTAAAACAAAAAAAAAACACATTTAGAGTCATATTTTTTGACTGTTTTGTAATATTTCAGAATCTTATTGTTGTAGTTGGGCAAGTCCAAGATATGCTTGCACAGCCAACCCTTGTTGTGGTTTCTGCGAAAAGACAAGCTAAGTGTCAGGAAAAATGAGAGGCTGAGCATAGCAAGCAAAGTGCTAAAGCAGGAGTACCGAATAAAGTGTCAGGAAGGTCAGTGAAGCAAGGGAAGTGCAAAGAAAGGCAAGCACATTGAAGGATGGGAACATTTCATTCCCAAATGTTCAATAAACGTCAGATACAGAAGAGTCTCGATAATCCGAGCCTCGGTAATCCGAGCCTCCGTGTAATCCGAGGTACCCTTGAAAAAAAAAATTATTACTGCACTGTACTCAGAAATTCTTAAGGTTTTTTTATGAGTTAGATAACACCTTCAATTTACATAATGCCTGCATATTTGTTAGTGGCACGCTGTTTACAAGACAGCTGTTTGAGTAAGTACAGTACAGTATTGATTTTTCTGAGTCAAGGTCAATGGAACCTGTCTCATGCTCTTCACTAATAATAGATGATACAATATTTGTCAGGTGTACAGTAAGTGTTGTTGTGTCTGCCTCAGTGTGGATTATATTTGTGTGTTCGAGTGTGAATGTGACATAGTGTAAATGAGTGGAAAGGCTAAGAGAAAGTTTGTGTCCATTAAAGAAAAGTTAACAGCGTTGAAGAGGATTGATCAAGGAGAATCGCTAAAGAAAATAGCAGCTGACTATGGCGTGGGTTACTTACCTGCGATGGAATCTGTGCTCTATTTTTCCCTCCAAACTTGACTAGCCTTATTCAGCCAATGGATCAAGGCGTACATGGAGGCAATGAAAAAAGTATCGATGTCGTTTGCTACAATCCATGTTACAAGCAACAGAAGGTGAAGTAACAATAAATGATTTTCTCAAGAAAACAACAATGAAATATGTGGTCTATTGGGTAGCTGAATCCTGGGTCGTAGTGAAATCAGACACCATCAACAGATCTTGGAACAAAATCTTGAAAAAAGAACCAAGCACAAGTCAAGAAAACGATTCAGACGATGATCTGCCCTTAGCAGAACTTGTAAAAAAGCTCCCAGGGTGTGAAAACACCGAAGTAAGTGAAGTGGCCGAGTGGTTACAAAATGATGAGCAGAATAAAATCACCGAAGAAGCGATCGTTGAAATGATGTGCAACGTAACAGAAGTAAGAGATGACGAGGATAGTTGTGCAGAGACTGTGACAGTGGTGACTCACGCAGAAGGACTGGAGACAGAAACTTCTCTATGTCGAGCAACAACCGGAAGCGACCCCCAGTGATACGATGCTACTCAGACGATGGCGTGACATGACTGCCAAGAAGCGATGCACAAATTTAAACAAAAGATTTTGGACTCTTTTTCAAGTTTTAAATAGATTATTTAAAGTTGTGTACTGTAAACGATTTATCTTTATTATGTATACGTACTTGTAATACTTATGTAAATTAAATATGACTTATTAATGCATTGAAAACTCTTTCCGTCTCTGTTTTCCGTGATATCCGAGTTTCTCGAAATCCGAGGTACCAACAGCCCCAATTACCTCGGATTATCGAAACTCTACTGTATTACAAATGAGGTCCCATTTGGTTAAATTTCATTAGCACATTACCTAGAGCAAGTTGTTCATTTCCTTTATTCAATCTTTTGTTAGGGCAAACAATGACACCATTCTTGTGATTTTGCCAGTAATAATTAGTTTCAATGTCAAATTCTCAATTATTTATTTTGCATAATATGAATTATACCATTTTACAATGTATTCAGACAGTCCGTTTAGGTGGCATTGTGATGGATGAGAATATCCAGTTTTGTGATTTTGAACAAATAATTGCAATGAGCAAAAGAAATCTGGTTTATAAACAATAAATTATCCAAACTGCAACAAACAATAAAAACTGAAATTTAATATGCAAGAATAATCTAAGATGAAAAGAATAAATAATCAGAAATAAAATAAACAATCAATAATATAAACACTAATAATAAAAGAACAACAAGTAATAAACTTGGATAATTTGACTAGTTAAGAGAAGCAATGTAACAGATTGACTTTAAGATTTAGCAATAATTACAAATACAGGTAACATAAAATGGCCACTTGAAATGTTGTGCAATAATACATAAAAAAGATGAATTAACTATGATAAAGTCAACAATAATTACACAGAAAAGTTAAGTGTGAATAGAACAAACATGCAGAAAAAAATATAACATGGAGAGGGAGACAACCCCTAAGTTTTATTTAAGAGAGTTTTATAGGGTTACTCGCCCTCCTGGCTCGATGGAGGGCTACGCCCCAAGACCCCCACTTCGGCTTGCGGCCTTGCTTGATAAAATAAGGCCACTCGCTGTGCTCATGACATTGCTCGGCCTACGGCCTTGCTGGCTACCGTTCGGCCACGGAAGCTTACTCATCTTGAGGCAAGGTCCTCTGAGTGTTGGCACAGCTTGCCAAGTCTTAGGGTAAGAGTCCTCTGAGTGGTTGTCAGCGACCTTGCTTGTAGCTTCCTATCATGATTGTCTGGTCAGCCGTTCCTATTCCTCTCCTCAATCCAGACTGCCTTTCATCTTGGTGGTATCACATGATGATCAATCAAACATGGCAGATGTGCATTAGAGTAACCAGTCTCTAACCACTAAATCCCTCAATCTAGGCGTAAGGACTGGTCTTAGCCTCATTCCTTATCATATGGAGTAAATGATTTTGAAGTTGAAATTATCAAAACTCATATGAAATTTGCAACCCATTGACAACACTATAGTGTCGGTTGAAATTTGGTAAGTCATTGAATACAGCAAATTCTTTAGTCAAGTAGGAAAGTGAACAAGATTAGCGTATTAGATTCTTATTCTTCAAGTAAATTAACAAAATCATGATAAATACCTTTACGATGGGTTGAATTCACTTGGCCGCATTATTACTTTACAGTATCTAATAAATACAATAAGTTGATCACTAACGTTATCACAAATAAGTAATTTGCAATACGCGAGAAAACAAGAGACAAGACAGAAGTAAAACGAGACAGGAACCGTCAGACAGAAACAGAACATAAGAAGGTGACAGTACACGGACGGTGACATTTCACAGAGTATCGTAGTAATTATTTTGTATAGTACAAGATAACCATGATCATATCATTTAAGTATAATAATATATCTGAAAACCATGCCCACGCGTAGCACAGTGGCACACTGCAACCTTAGCTTCGGTAAATCAATTTTCCTTCGCAATTTGATATCCTGACTATGATCGCCTCACTTCAGCCTACGGTATCAGGTTTACGTAATCCCTTAGCCATGGGTGTTACGAGGATGTTCGCTATGCTCACAGCCTCATTTTGGCCTTTCACCTAAGTTTTTCGTACCCTCTATTTACGGGGTTACGAGGCTCAGATATTAATAAAGAGGCTTAAAATATATACAAATATATACATCCTATTATAAAAACCGCCCCTCCCCCACCAATGAATGAGACTATTTTTCTACAAGACCAACGCAGTGTCAATGGAACGCGGAGTTCTTATACCATAATGTGGGGGAAAACAATCCTCCATTCCCATAAGCCCGGCGTTGACCTAAAAGTGACCTAGGTCCAATATACTCCCATTTCAGTTCTACAATACCCATGGACAGTCTTATTAATTATTAAAATCAATGACTCAGGTTTATGTAGTCCGTTGCGGTCGTTAAAAATCAAGGTGGTTTGTTCTCATGGGTCTTAGCTCTTTCCTTGCTCGATCATTGACTTTAAATATGGAATATTTAAAATCAATGACCTATTATCTTAGCCGTTACGTGACTGTTCGCTTATCTGTTGGATCACTCTCGGCGATATTTTAAACGCAACGTAGCCTCCATCTTTTCCTACAACATTGACTTTAAATATCCATTTAAAATCAATGCCTATAACAATGATAGGAATATTTGGCCAAGAATTTTTTTCTGGTATTGATCATATCAGTGAAATAAGAGCAGTGTCAATTTTATCCATTGTAGTTTTATATATAAATGAAACATTAGATTAGGCTTGCCTAAACCCACAAGGTACTTACGTTTGTATTTTTTACAATGATAATTTCCGCCGTCGGTTATGACTAATGGTGAATCAAGACATATAAAGGAAAGTCAGTGCATTGCTTAGTGATAGACCTGTATGGTGTAGTGGTGAGCATAACCGCCCGGCAAGCGGGAGATGCCGGGTTCAAGTCCCGGTTCGGTCCAAACATTTTGTCTTCAAATTACTTTAGTATATAAATATTTTACTAATATATTCATTTTAAAGTACATATTTAAATTAGTTTAAAATATTTTGAATTATTTGTAGTTATTTTTAATGACCGACAGCGTTTTCAGTCATTTACTTTGAACACCGTTGAGGTCAATTTAGTAGTGCTGAGATCAGTTCTGCAGTTCTATTACCCGGACAGTAGTCCGCCAGTTGGCTCCGTCATATCTTCACGGAGCATTAATAGAATTGTACTGTTTATTTTCCGCCCGTTCCATCGTTTCGTTCATTTGTTGATCACTAGGTTATAGGTTATGTCCAAGTATCAGCGTTATTTTTTGTTTGATTGTACCTATATTTATTAACTTAGATCATGGCTGAACATCAATTAATAAGACTAGCTTGTCAACGCGTTAACAGTGTCGTTACAAATGAAAACGGTGCTCCAAACATATTTACTCCAGGAGAGAAGATAATAAGTCAGAGTGGCTTTATGAGGTTAGTATAGTTAGATCTACTATCTATCTAGTCTTAACCAATAAGTTTTTTGTGGAAATTTGAGTTATAGAAGGCGATTTTAAATAGAAAAAAAAGAAAGATACTCGTACCTAGCACTAGCAAATATTGTGGTAATTTTGTGCTTTATCGTTTAAAACCCAGGGTTAAAATACAGGGCAGCGATGAGAATTGAACTGTTCAAACATTTGTTTAATAATATTGATTTTTACAGAGGCCATGGAACTTATGTTGATGGAGACGACATGAAAGCATCTGTGGCCGGTGTCATGGAAAGAGTCAATAAGCTAATCCTAGTTCGCCCACTTAAGGCAAGATACAATGGTGAAGTCGGTGACGTCATTGTCGGTCGTGATAACTGAAGTGCAACAGAAGCTGGAAAGTTGATACTTGTTCTCGCTTGGACTCGCTCTCCTTCTGTCATCTGTAAACTTACCAGGAGGTGAATTGGTAAGTTCTTTATCTAGCATGTTGATTGAGTATAATATGTTATTGTGACTCTTGTTCAAATCTCAAAGATTATGTACAACTGAAAATAAATAAATATAAGAGAGATATTCATTTTATTAACTTTTGTCCTGAACCCTTTATTCTCCTTCAGCAGAAAACTCTTTTTCATTAAAATTTGCCATTATATTAAAATATTTACCTTTGTCTGGTGCCTCTTGATCCTACAGATGTTGGTTTCTCCTAACGACGCTGTTTTGGGGCAGTTGTGCCCCATCGTCAGTGTACTGTGGATCTTATACTAAAAATATTTACATAATATACACGCACTACATTTGATGCACGCACTACACCGCAGTACACGCACTGTGTTGTTATAGTGGGATCGAAACATTACACTGCGGTGGATGGACAGCAACTGAAGTATGTGTGTTGGGGGCGGGCAGGGTCTGCTGGGGCTGGAAACTATGTGTGAGGGCTTGGGAAATCCCACGCTGACTGGTTTGGGCGCTTACTTCCTTCAACCAGTCAACGTCGGATTTCCCCAAGGCCTCACACAATAGTTTCCAGCCCCCAGCAGACCCTGCCCGCCAACACACATACTTCAGTCGCTATCCATCCACCCGCGTGTGCACGAAATGTTTCGTCCCCGCCGCCGCCGCCCTCCCACCGTAACAACACAGTGCGCGTACTGTGATTGTAGTGCGCGTGTATATGATGTAAATATTTTTTAGTATAAGAATTACAGTGCGACGCTGACGATGGGGCACAACTGCCCCGAAACGCGCGTCCGTTAAGAAGAAACCAACATCTGTAGGATCAAGAGGCACCACACAAAGGTAAATCTTTTTAATAGATGGTCCTACACTGGGTCTACATAACCAATTATATCCTTTTTTATTTGTATACATATATTTACTAATATAAGAGAGAGAGATAGATAATCTTTATTATTATAATCATAAAGGTTAAACATGGCATTCAATTTATAATATTTAATCTGAAGAAGAGAGAAATGTGCGAACCATATTTTAAAAGGTTAGGTTAAGTATGTAAAAGCGTTCAGACAAGCCATTGCTGAATCTTCTTCTTCAGTACGCCTAAAACCAATCATTTTAGTTCATGTGAAGCGTATTGAAGAACTTTGCTCCAGCATAACTGGGCTTTGACTCAAAGAGGGTGTGAGGACAAACTAAAACTGGTTTCATTTCTTGTTGTTTCAAAAGCATCACTTTGGATGTTTACACGCCTTTGGTAAATCTTTAGGATACTGCTGTGATACACTCTAGGATGAAAATATTAAAATATTCTGTCAGGATTTCCCAATCACAGAAGATTTCTCTGCAGCTTTCTCTTGAGCCCATAATTGTAAGGCTTTTTCTGAAGAATTTTGACCGGATTTATTTTTAAATTGCTATATACTGAACTGGGGAAGCACCCATGCTATACTATTATCCTTATACTAGTTTTAAAATAATGCATGGTAGGCTGCCAGTACAACTTCCTTTGTACTTGTGGTTATTGTTAACTTTCTGCACAATTGGTCAATGTGATAATTCCGTGAGAGATTGTTGTCAACAATCACACCAAGGTAGTTTTGCTATTGATTGTAGTTCTGGTAGGTATGATACACCATCGTCTTTTCCAAAACTAATTCGGATGGTTTTGGTCTCATTCAGAACAATATCATTCACTTTGCAATAGTCAGAGACCACATTTATAGAGATGTAGGCACTTACTTCCAGTTTTCCTTTTGTTATTTTACACCTCAACACAGAATTGTCAGCGTATATTACTATGCTGCAGTACTGATTGAAAGAGGCAGGAAGATTTTTTGTCATCACAAAAAGACTAGCCCCAACCTAATCCCTGAGGTACGTCTTGGGTTAGTGGTACGATGTCGGTCGGAGCTGTTTAAGTAATTCTCTTGACTGTCCGATACACTTCAACAGTTTGGTTCCGGTTTTCAAGATATGATTCGAACCAGCAAAGCATTAAGTCTTGAGAAGAGTCTTGATTGTGAGCCTTAACAACCCTGTACTTGAAACACAATATTAGTGTTTTGTTTTATTGTCTGTTTAGCGTAAAAGAGGTGTTGAAGATGAGCAGATGATGAGAAAATATCTCAGCGAAGGAGACTTGATCAGTGCAGAAGTTCAGAGCATCTTTGCTGATGGCTCACTGTCATTGCACACCCGGAGTTTGAAGTATGGGAAGGTATGATGCTTTAATGTACAATCCTATAAATTCTATATCACTTCAATAACTAAATATCATATTTATAAAAATAGACAACAACCTGTGGCCTTACTCAAACTAGAAATCTTTGGACTTAGTTTATTGATTTGTTTCTCAAGTACTCGCCCTCTGAAGGCATGTGAATTATTGTAATGTAGGTTACTGTGCAAATCCCACCAAACTTTGCACCTGGAGGAGTTGTTACATCCGTAACAAAACCTTAGGATAAATATTTAGCTGTAAATTGTAAGAAACAGACAGAAATAAAAGTGATGAATAAATAAGTGAACATACAATTACAATAACTAAACCTCTGTGATAAGAGAGCAAAATATAACAAAAAAGACCATACAGTTCAGCCTAAAACTCTTTTGCTCTTATAGTTTTGTTCAAGAGCACTGCAGAGTTAAATGGTCCTTTTGAAACAATATCACTCTGTTAGTTTTTCAATGTTTTGTTTGATCTGGATGATTCATTCACTGTTATCGACTGTAGCAAAAAAACTACTCTATTGATCTTAATAGCGTTTAGCTTACCATCTGTCATCTGAAAAATAATCAACACAACATCGATATTAAGCACTAACTGGTGAACTGGCGAAACAACCACAGAACAGCTGTTTCATTAAGTAAATATTACAACTTAAACTGTTGTGTGTTAAGAGGGGGCCGGATAGAGCCCGACGTTCAAATGGGATAGGGAATTTAACATGGGAAATTTTGCAAACTGTGTTTTACGTAGGTTAATGAACTAAAACGTGAAAAGTTTTCTGGGGAAGCATAGAGTCATTAGTTCTGCTGCATATAAAAAAAAAAAAATGTTCAGTTATAAAATAGAATTTTAATTACTGAATTTCGAGAGCTATGTTCTTATGGAAAAATCCAGTTTTTAGTTCTGAAGTACAGAATTAATTTGATGACAAAAGTTAAAGTTTAAGTGTTTATATGAAGCAGCATCATTAGATCTATGCTTCCCCAGAGAACATTTTCACATTTAAGTAAATTGACATGCCTAAAACGTAGTTTGCAAGTTTTATCCCATGTTATAAGCGGTACTCTTGAGTTGGACCTGCGGCCGCTCTATCCGGTCCCCTCTTAAGCACTAGCTACATTTGAATTATTTCAAATAAAAATTAATATATATATTTATTCAGACAATGGTCATCTTTACAAAAAGTATTGTTCACCACTTGTCACTAAAGTGTCTTTTGATCTGTGCAAAATATACTATTATATTATTACCTCCTTTGCAAAAAGGCAGTTTGACAAAACCTTTGAAACTGTCCTTTATTTTTAGCTGTCTCAAGGAGTGCTAGTAAAGGTTTTTCCTGGACTAGTAAAGCGCAGGAAAACCCACTTTCATAATCTTCCGTCCGGAGCAAGTGTTATTCTGGGACATAACGGTTACATCTGGATCTGTCCAACCGCCCAGGCAGAATCAGGAGGAGGATTTGTACAAAACTTAGACCAGGTAATAACCAGACCTAGTATCTAGACCAAGCTATTGTAAGGTATTATTATTTGTTTACACTTGTTGTGACAATAGCACTAAGCCTTGGTGACCATTACAGGGAAGGTGAAGGGCAATCAGCTGTACAACAGGAAAAATGGTTCTCATAGCTCCCACATTTGAATCGTTCGACACCCCTTTGGTCCACAAATAGTCAAACTATCAAGTTTGTACTGTTATTACTATTTTCCAACAAGAATTTCTGTTTGAAAGGTAAAGAAACAATGATAAAAATGTGAATGTCCATAAACAATTGGAAAGTAGAAAATGCGGACTCACAGTTCATGTGCAGTGAGCTGTGAGTTGAGGGTTAACATTATTATCTCTACTATTATCTGTAGCAAGCCGACTCTTTGGTGTGATGGCTGAGTTGGTCACATGGATCCGTAGTACACAGATTTGAGTCCCGCTTTAGCCAACGGTTGGTAGTTAATTTCTCACTAAGGTCACCGTGAAAGGCCGCCCATAGTGATTTACTTAAAAAAAGAAGATTTTCGGTAATGTAGCAAAACCTATTGGCAAGGCAATATCGCACCTAATCAGCCTATTGTATTCACAACCTCTATTGCAGTTTATTAATATAGCCCTGCTCCAGTAGGCTTAGTAGCCACATACAGTACCTGGTACTGTAAGTGTTCTGATTGTGTGTTGTGAGTATGGTAAAGGTAATGCTTGTTCTGACACAGGCGGTGCCGAGAGACGACCGGGAAGTGATTGCCAGACTGAGAAACTGCATCCTGGCTCTGGCTGCTAGCAAAATGCTGCTCTTTGACACAAGTATTCACTACGCTTACGAAGAATCCAAGAAATATGAGGTAATGTTTGCAGTAGTGGTGTGTAGTCTAATTAACTTTAAACCTGAATCGAGCACTAAACACAATACACCATTGTTGGGGCTCATGGAGGTTCCACTCAGACACATATAATTGTGTATAACAATTTTTTATCACTTTTAGGTAATAATTACAGTAAATTTACATTAATAAATGATTTTGATTTTTCTAAGTACTGTAAACCAGTATATTACATTGTTAATAATAACTATACAATATGTGAACAATGTTTATTAAATAAAAATAACATTGAAATTTATAATTTTTACATCAACTCGAAATGAGTTCTAGAAGGAATTTGTAGAACTATTATGCTAAAATCACCTAATTATTCCAAACAAAATAGTTATATAATTGAAATTTACATAACAACTTTATAACTTACTCTTTATCTTATACTCGATTGGGTGCCCATAAAGGTTTTCTCCAGGTAAATATGAAAACTAATCCTGTTTGTAGGTTTGAAAACATTTAATCAGCAATTGGTTACTATTTTTAGACAAAAAAGATGTACTCTTGAGTTGTGTTAAGCGCTATAACACTTTAAAGATTGATATATTAATAGAGACAAAAATACATGTAGGGAACCTCCGTGAAGTGCCCAATGCAGGGTTTACTGGTGTAAAAGATGTTTGTAACTCTAAATGATTTGCCTGTCACTAGCATTGATAGGCTAAATTCTTAAAATGTGTCATTATTAATGTAGCAGATTGACAAAATATTGAAGTGTAATGGCCGATGAATTGAAGAATTAATATGTTTCAATGTTTATGTGGAGAGTGTTTCAATAACACATTTGTATTCCAATTTTATAACTGTTTTCTTTGTTCATTAGATTAAGTTAATCAATTTTAACAGTTAGTAGTTTCAACTTCAAATTGGACAAAAAACTGTCTGTTCAATAATTCTGCTAAAGGTCTGAGTAATAACTGTTAGAAGATGGGTCTACCTATAACTGAAATCAACTTTTCTCTGCCAGGTTTCCGAGCTGTTGGTGCCGGAAGCGATGCTTGACATTGCGCTTTCAACGCAGGCAAACCTACAGATGCAAGAAAGTGTTATTTAAAGTGTCAAGTATGTATTAACTTGGTTTCAATTATGTATGTTTAAATAAATGTATAGTTAATTATAATATTTTTACGGCTATAGTTTAGAATCATTTATCCAATTAAAAGAAAGATTAACTTTTTTAATTTTCTTTCTGTGTTTCCATTGTCCTCTGTCCGCTTGTAAACTCTTCCTGGACTATTTTTCATCAAACATAGTTTCTAAAAAAAAACATCATTCAAATCTGCAGTTTAAATAGGTAGGGGTGAGTAGAATCAACTTTTTATAAACCCAAAATATATGAAGAATTTTTGAAATTTATATCAGCAGCTAAACCATTGTTGGCAATTTTATTGTGTGTATCATTGTTAACGCCGTCCGCAATAATTGTTAATAAGCATGTGCATCGACTGATAATATGCATCCACAATTGTAATAAAATATACAAGCACGCGCATGACCATTAACTGGCGCACAAGACGAGTAGTTTGCAATTGATGTTCGCAATTGTTATCAAGTGTCTGTGCGATTATTAATAAGTGTTCAGACGACCAGATTGCACCATTTGCGATGTTATTGCACGGAACTGAAATTCACGTTTAGCTACCAACTATGACTTCTTTAAGGTAGCAAAAAATTGTACAGTCTCGAAAATGCTCATATTATTCTTTTCCCCCACCATTTTTCCTAAATCTGAAATTTGCCAAAAATCCCAAAAATATCAGGACTTTTCTACCTTAAGTAATATAGTTCCTTCTTTTTCTAATAAATAAAACAGGCATATTCAAAGAATCACAGGTTGAGGAACACAATTCAAACACATAGATTTGTTACAATTTTATTGCAATAGAGAGAGAGAGTTACATAAATTAATACTGTAGTAAAAAAGGAAGATTTGAGGATAAACAATGTTTGGTCGATTGCGATGTTTCTATTTACAAAAGGTGGAGCCCCCACCGCCCGTGCTGCCCTCTGTACAACTCACCCGTATGGAAACTTGTCTCGCACTTAAGTCTATATGTACAGTACATGAGTCTATCTTGATTTACAATTCTTAAAATCTTGAAATCAATGGTTTATTTTATTGTATTATGTGTTCTTATAGAATATTAACTTATATTAAATAAATATATTAATCTAGCTTTAAATTAAGTCAGCTCGGTGGATATTAAGTACTTAGAACATTAAAAAACGAGATCGATTCAATTTTCAAAATTTGAACAAAACTATTAATTGTTAGTTAATCAAAACATTTTTGGCTTTTTTAAAAGTGTGTACATGATAAAACATAAAACAAATTAAAAAATGAAAACAAAAGCCAATACTTAAATAATTTTGCTTTCATTTTGTCTAATTTATAATTTATTCCAATACCCAAAAATACACTAAATGTTGTTTGTTTGGGTTCAGTTTTCTGTTAAAACAAATGTTTTTTTTTCTAATGAATTCGTTTGTTTCATAAATTTAGTTTTTCATTTATTAATCATAAAAACAAATTAGTTGGTTAAGATTTGATATGAACCGGGATATATATTCACAGCACATTTTAACATAAAGAACAAACATGTTTTAAAGCTAGTCTCATTAATAAATAAAACCTAAAACTAAGAATGTTTAACATTCTTGTCATTACTTTATTTACCACTTGAAAATTTGCAATGAAGAGGAAAAACTTAAGTAAAAATATAAATAAGGGAAGTCCAAGTTTTGCATCTTCACTACAAAAGGAGTGGGGCACTGTTGTGTTTGACACGTCAGTCACTAGAGGCACAATTGAGCGATTGAGCGCACAGACTAAGCCATCATCTTGCGAGGAGACATCCACTTCTTCATGTAGTAGCTGAAAATGGTGGTGATGTAGATGACGATGAGAAGTGCACAAGTGACTCCCAGCGCCAACACGGACGTCTTGGTCGGACACGGCTCCACTATCGTCACAGTCTTGTCTGCAACCGTACATAAACATTCAGCAATCAATCAACCTCAGTAAAAACTAACGAGTAACCACTCATCACTCATCAGATTCAACTTTTAAGGAATACATGATGAGTGGATCATCCTAAAGTGATTGGAGTATTTACAAACATTTTCTGTAATGATTGATAAGATTCTATTCTTGTTGGATATACTAAAGTTTCCTTTTTAATTTCTTGCAAATCCATTTCTAATTTATCATCAGCACTTCGATGCGCTATAGTTTGCTCAATAACTTCTTATAAACTTCAGACATAGCCTTTTCTCACTCTAATAATAGTCTTAAAAAACTTTAAAAACTGTCAATTTAAATAAAAGTTTAAAGGTAAAGTTTGTTTTGTTTAACGAGGCGAAGTTAGGACTACAAAGCCCTCTCTACCACTCAACCTCAAACTTTACCTAGCGTTACCGGTATAGTCACATTACAAATTTAAGTGGTGACTGCGGGGATCGAACCAGCGGAGTGATCAGCTTCATAGTCGCGCACGATTCCAACCCGCCACAGGTCCGCTATAGTGAGTTTTCTTAACGTAATAGCTGTACGTTTGCTTGAATCTTCCTGGAGATTGGGTCAACTACAACATAACCTCTGCACATTGAGCTGATAGATTAGGTAAGTAAGGACTCTCTGACTGATACACACCTTTATCAAATTCTGAGTAAAGTGCTTCGTTAGACTTGAGGAACTGTGACTGCTTCTCATCTCCAAAGTCCAGGACAAGGATCTCTTGACTGAGAGTCATGTCGTCTTCTGCATCCTCAGAGTCGGTCAGGTTGGCAGCCACTGATCTCTTGCGTCTGCCCCATGACTCCACTGACTCACGGCCCCACTCACAAACAGCCTGAAACACAACATACACATTCACTCTACAAATGAAACAGGCAAGAGATAGTTGCTCACCTCAATCATCAATACCTCCCCAAAATGTTCATCGATGTCTGGTCAAGAAGTAGGCTAAAGCTAATTGTTATAAAACTCCTATTTCGGTAAAAGTTCAGTTAAAAAGAGGTTCTGCAATGCATTTGTATTTCAAATGTAACCATCCTTTACAAGTAGTTTGTTTATCACCCTAACAAATTCAAGCAAATAAGAAATCTTTGGTGTATTACTGGTTATGTTTGCAGAAAATACAAAAAATTCAGTTTTCTAAACTTAATGCTTTGCATGTGAACAAAGTTTTCTGTGTTCATTGTTACAACAAACATTGATAAAATTAGTACAGGATAACTAAGAGGTAAAGTTTCCAATGAACTGTAAGAACCTTAAGGCACACAAAATGAAGCACTCAATCTTTGTTATATATATTTATGTTTGTAATTGGAATATAACCAACAATTTTACTAACTAATAAAAAATAGATATGAACTTCCAATAAATTTGTCTTACCGGTTCACAAGGTCCCAAGCAGTATTTGACGTTACACTGGAAGATGACACCGTAGGACTCTGTAAACCTGAAAGCCTCGTAAACCGACTGCAGGGCATTGCCATCAGGGGTGAAAGCGGGGAATATACTTGGATCCACTGGGCATCTGTAATGGAAACATTTGTGAATGCAGTGAATAAATGCAGCGTTTATTATTGTATCAAATAAATTATAACATATAAACTTTAATAAATTAGAAGTTTATTACTACCTTTCAAATATTATTATTGAGTTTTAAACTAAGCAAATACAGTAGTTTTACTAAAGAATTTATTGTTTTGCAATTTTGAATCAATGTTGTAAGTGTTGTTCCCTGGTAGATAAACAAAGTTGAACCTGAAAAGTAATGGAGATGGGCATTTTATAATTAGATTTAATTTAAATATACCATAATTATACTTACCCTTCATCATCAATGATTTGGAAAGTGCTTTTGGAGTCCTTGGCCATAGCAACACAACTCCTGGCAAATATCCCGTATGGAGCTGAAACAACATAAGTAAAATTAGTATTGTTTCTAACACATTATTTTCTAGCATATGCATAATCAAATTTACAACTTTGAAAGTTTGGTCCAAACAAAAATAAAATTGAAAAATGTCATGACCTGACAGCTGTTTATGATTAGGATATTAAAAAGATTGAAACATATTTTGTGAGTCACAAGTATAAAGGAAGACTGGTCTAGTATACTTACTATCTTCAGGAATCTCAATGCGGAAAGTGAGTTTGTCTCCTATCCTCACAGTCTCTACCTCTCGTTGACGGGTGTCGAGGATTCGGATTCTCGGAGGAGGAGCTTCAGGAGCAGACGTTATACTGATCATTTCTGGGTCCCTGCATAGCAAACAATTATTTACCGTATTTCCCCAAATTAAATGTAACTAAATTCAAGTAGAACTTATGAGTTCATTACGTTTTATATGCCTCAAAACTCAATTCAATAATTATTCCTAACATTTGGACAGTTAACTCAAGAAAAGTGGTTGTTTCCTTGCCCCTCAGTGACAATCCTTACCAAGCAGCACCAGTACGAAGTATTCTGATCATGTTCAAAGAAACCAGAGGTAACTATAGAGGAATGCCAATTGCTAACACTGAGTGACAATTATCGAGACAACCATCGGTTGTTCCTATTGAGCTTGTTGCATCGCACTTGCCACCGATATTGTCATTAATAAGTTACAATTATCCCAAACTTTAAAAATTGATCCAGGCTTTAAAAATTAAATCATCTATATTTTGAAACATTTATTTTTTCCCTCTACAACTTGTGTGAAGTGGCCCATCACTCCCTTCATCTGACAAGCAGCCACTGTGCAATAGCTGTTGGGTGTTTTAGTAAATATCTGATGGTATGGGTTACAGAAACAATTTAAACAAGAGTTCAGTCAAGTTGTTCAAAGATCTGCCATATGTTCTGAAAAATACACATTACCTTATGGGCATCATTCCAAAAGTGATGTTCTTGGAGGACATATCGTAAGTACACTTGACCTTGTAGATTTTATCAGCCTTGGTCATGACGACGCTGTGGTGCTGCAGCACTACTGTGTTAGAGTAGACTCCGGTCTGAAACCATGTTACATTTAGTAAGATACACAATATTTCAGCAGTTTTCAAGTGGGATTTTACCACTTGGGTAGGCGTGAAAATAAGCTAAACTTAATTTTGAATAGCTCAAATTTAAAAATTTGTGGTTGGAGTTTTGTTGTTGTTAAGGTTGTTAGCATTGCAAATTCTTGTTAATAGGCTTCAATATAGAAATATTAAATTTCTTGAAACCAAAATCTTGCTTGAATACCTTATCTTTGTCAGATAAAAGAGTTTGCAAATTGTGTTATCTCTGAATTTTTCCATTTATATAAGTTAAAAAAAAAACATTATTTCAAAAGTGTGTTATTTTCTGCAGGAGTACTCAAGTTTCTCTGATCTCAATGTCTTAAAGTAAACTTTAAAAGCTTTTACAACTATTTTAAATATGGTAAATACAGTAGAAACTCGATAGTTTACTACTATTTGTGGACCAAAGGGGTTGTTGAACTGTCCAGATTATATAGGATTTTATCATGGAGAGATATTGAAATACCACTAAATACAGTTTATTCAATGATTAAATTCAGAAACCCCAATTTTGCTAACATAGCCTGTTTGCAAACATCATTAATAATGTACAAAATATTTTTAAAACTTTCCTTGTCTGTCAATTTTATTACTATTATTATGTCACCATGGAAGGTGTTGAACTATAGGGGTGGCGAACTATTGAGTTTCTACTGTTTTAGCAATCAGTACTGGAATCACTAAGATAATTTATATTCTTCATAACTGTATAATATTTCAAACTCCATTAATTGTTTGTAGCAAGTTTGACCGACTATCTGGTGCAGAGCACCTGGATCCGCCACTGTATCTAGGTAACTTGTGTAGCAGCTACAGAACTGCACTTACGACAGATTGAGTGTTACAGTCCTGGCCAGTCATCGTCAGATCCAGCCTGAACAAGTCGCTGTTGACCACATCGATGTTGCAAGTCTCTGAGCGTCCGAGAGCGTAGATGCGTCCATTGAACGGCTTGTTGGTCCTTACTTGAACAGCTATGCGGGTGTCCTTGCAGTTCACAGATACTGAAACATTTTCAATTCTCTCAACTCTTAAGCTTTTGCGGCCGGTCTCATCACTAAGAATTAAGGCTTCCGGCTTACACCGCGTCACAGTTGAAACATAAATACATAATTTTGTCCACAGCGAGGTCGAAAGGTTTAGCATTATTTATATATTTCAACTGTGACACGGTGTAAACCGAAAGCCTTAGATATTAGTGATTTTTAATTCTGTTGATTGTAGAGCCATCTAACTTGTGGAGTTGCTGGATATGGAATAAATTAATTGTTTAATGTGTTTAATTTTAAAATAAAAAGTGGATTTAAAGAAATTACACAATGAATTTATTTTATTTTCAACTCTATAATGTTTTAAATGTAACATTACTGCTGTAGAAAGAAATTGTATTTTATAGAGTAATTTGTAACTGAAGGAAAAATGCTACATTTGCTTGGATTTTCAACAACTTTGGTAGCTTTAACCTATTTTCTGATCTTTAAAGAAGTCAAGAAAAACATTTCCTGTTTATTTTTTTACCAACAGTGCCAGTAGAAAACTGATGCCTATTATTTCAAATTTGTTTAATATATGTCAACTTTACATTTTATTATTTAAATTTAGAACAATATTTTATTAACTAACTGAGGAGTCATAATATTTTACATCAAATTTGAGAAAACTAGCTTATGTATTTATTTACAACTTGTTGCAAATTACCATCATAACAAGTTCCTGTCTTGTCACAGTTGATATCTGTTCTTGTGAGGTTGCTGATGTCGTTGTCGTTAGTAGTTTCAAACACAACTGGGAGCTGTTCATTTTGGGTAGATTCTATAAAACACACATGAGTACATTATAATATGTTAGGTTTATAAACAAATATTTTTACCAGTAAAAGGAACTAGGCTCACTGTTTGTGCTACAGTATTTCAACTTTCATTAGTTGAAGATTTTCAATGGACACTAGATTACTCAGTTTTGAGATTCTCACACTGAATTTTGTCAAACAAGCGGGCATGGTATTCAACACCTGCTTACTTTTGAGTAAATGAATTGGATTTGTATTTTTAGTTTATTAAAGTTTTAAATATTGCAACTGTAGTCATTTGTAATAATTTTGTGTGAGAGAAACTGATATAATAGCAGAATTACATTTGATAGGTAAAAAGTTGTGACTAAGTAGAAATGTTCATTAAAAGAGATAAAATTAAATGCTCGATTGCAAGAGTCATGGTTAAACACTGATTTCTCATTCCTGTTAGTGAGAGAGGTGGTTGAATATAACTTAACAGGGAAACTTGAATGTAACTGCGGCCAAGTAAATATGGCTGTCAGGATCACAATTCACAACAGCGGCAGGAATGTCTATGACTTGATATTCTGCTTCACTTTTCTGTTTGAATGTTGGGCTTGTAAGAGCCTTCTGACTAGCTGATATTTAGTGTTCAACTTTGTTTTGCAGAACAATTAAACATTATGGAAATATTGAAATTGGTAGAATAAGGTCCTTACTCTCGCAGTAGTTCTCGTAGTAAGTGCCGACTCTCTGGCCGTCGTCGATGAGAGGGCGCTCAGCATTGAGGAATGTACTCGGTCCGTCGGGCAGGGTCTTGTGGTCCAGGTGGAACAGTTGGCAGTTGTAGGAGCTGCCGACCGGAGGTCCTCTGAACAAGAATGATCGGCACAAGAACTCGTTCTCGATCTCACAAGCCAGTCGGCAAGCTGACTCTGTCTTCACCTGCAGCAAAACAAACATTCAGCAAATTGTTACTGTAGTATACAAGCATTTCATGTAAGTCTCAGTTACAGTCTAAACTCAAGTTGAATCCTGTAACTGACTCATGCTTGATTTATTCACATGATGAAGGGAATGTTGTAAGAGTGTGATAATGATGTTGCTGAGGCTTAGTTAGTAATATCTGTCTTGTTTGATATCCTCTATGGCTTCCAGAAAAATTGGTAAGCAAATGTTTTTAAAACAAAGGATGAGGGCATACCTTATCTATATGTTTTAACATAAATCTACATGCGAAAAAAAGATGTAGACAAGGGGCAGAAGACACATAACATTTCTATTGTCTATAGAATATCATTGAGTGACAAAGAAAATACAGTAATACCAAATGGTGTTTTAACCTAGCTTTTGAAGAGTTCATATTTAAGACTTACCTGTAGTTCTTTGTCAACATAGTAGTGAAGACTTGCGTACTGAGCCACTTTGTCATCGGCCACTCCAATCCTGGGGACCTGGTACACTCGGTTTCCCTTACAAGCCTGGTTCCCTGTAACCCAACCGTTGTGTTAACTCAATACTGAACACAAATCCATTACTATATTGCTATATCTCTGAAAAGGAATCAACTCAACCTAAATTCTGTCAGTTTTGATATCCTACCAATTTAAATTGTATAAACAATACAATATAATTAACAGTGAATTGGGTGTATAATAATAAGGAATGATCAATACATGAACGCTGACTGCAGCCGTTGATTTTTCACCAATTACACATACACATGGTTTTCAAGCACAAAATTGAAACAAGTTGAGGGAAAAGTTAGTGAATTCTCTTGTTTTACCTTTGAGACAGAGGTTTTCAAAGTAGTCAACTCCTTGGGCATCCACAAACTGCACGTACTGTCCGGTAGTGCGACGGTCGGAATCACTGAGGTGACATTGCAGGGTTACATAGTTGTATTCAACCGGCGGCAAGTGAATCGGTACTGAAAACAACCCAAGTACATATTTTATCTAACATAATACATTTCTTTTCTAATTTATATAAGACATTTTTTACTTTTAACTCGCTAAAAAAACATTTCTTTGACAAGAGCTTTAAATTAATGTTTGTGTTTTGTGTACGTAAACTCAAAGTTGTCAAAAAGACAAAGTCTAGCATTTAATAGAACTAAAACTTCTGTAAGGTGAGCTTACATGTATTATTTGACAATATATCATATACCGTTGACTATTTCTTGAACTTTTGTGGATTTGTTTACCTACACCTTCTATGCGTGGATATAATTAGATTCCCTAGTAGTTTTTAAGTCATTTTAAAAACTAGATAAAACCTTACCTCATTGAGACAGGCAGCAAGACAAGCCTCTTTCGTGGAAGTGTAGATGAGAGCATTGTCCAAACCTCGAATCATCTTGTTGGGCACTCGCTCAAAGGACCAAGGTCGTAAACAAACATTATCTGAAAATTACATTTTTATAATATTATTCTTTTTTAGGTATATTTTGTTAATTTTTCAGAACAACAACTTTAACATAACTTTAAGAGCCTTAGGTATGTCAGTTTGTAAAAGTTCCCAGTTAATAGTTTTGAGCTGTTTGGTACCATAGACAGTGGTACAGTATTTTGTTATTACCTGATCGGATCTGCAGCTTGACCATGTAGTAGAGGTTGACAGAGGGCTGCGGCACTGCGGCGGATTGTTAGCTGAAGTTTCATTCTGCAGTTGACAAAGCGTCTCTTGCACGGGTGTCAGCGGGTTGAGAACAAAACTGTAACACACACATACACACATTATTTAAGTTAACTCCTGCTTGATACTTGTAGAATGGAATTCATTCTAAAGCCAGGAACCAATTCATGCCGTGCTTCTCATACAGTCATTCTTCATAGTTGAAGAGAAGATCTCAGAATATAACACGCCTTTATAAGGGATAAAGTACTGCCATGTATTGAGTTATCTACTTAACAAATATTTTGTATCATCCAATTTCTAATGCAACGATACATTTCTTCTAAACTAATATTTGTAGGTTTTGATTTTTTAACATTTAAGAAAACAATTAAGAAAAATATATCATTGTGTGAAAGGTTTCATTATAATCTACTGGACAAAAAATCTAATTATTTAATGCAGTTAAAAATGAAAAGGATGTTCAGGTAATAAGTAGAAATGATACATAAAACCAAACACCCATAGTAAACAATATTGTGTATAAAGAATTTCAGTATGAAACAAATTAGTATTTGAAATTGTATATTCAGTTCAAGTATGTTTCAGTGTACAGAAATAATTTTGCAAATGTATTTTGTTTTAAATATTTTCTACTTAACTATTTAAAATTTAGTAATTGAAAATAAATTATATTTAGCAATTTTAATGTTAGATTTTCATAGGACAATCCCCAATGGCTATCTGAAATACAGTACTACAATATGTTTAAAGAGTGTTTAATGTTTGACCCTGTCATGTGCTTTATAACCCTGTTTATTAATTTTACATCAATGATGATCAGTGGGCCATGGACATAGGTCAGTGCGCCATATAAATAAAATTGTATATGGCTGGTGAATATTTTCTACAAATTATTACCATATACCATATGCTAATATTGTTACCAAATACTCCTTCCAAAAATTCTTTTCAGTAGAAAAGTCTAGTACGTTAAGGAACAGAATTGACAATGTAAGAAGCCTTCAAATATTTAGTAGTATCCAGGGCTGCAACTACAAGTTTGGGGGCTCTGGGGCAAACAGTTGAAGAGGGCCCTTGTTGAGAGTTTGAGGACTACGTATCTACAGGGCCCACCGTCAGAAAAATGTGGTGCACACAATCCCTGAGGACATATTTAACAAAGTGAAATATGGGTCATTTCATATTGTTTTTTTACAAAACATAAAGTTACAGTATTTATTGGTTTTCACACTGAAAGTTAGAAAAAGGGTTTTTTCTGTTTGAGGACCCTGAGGCACTGCCCCGATTGTAGCTACGGCTCGTAAGGGTGGAGAGGGTTGGTTACCTGAAGCTGGCGGCTTGACAGTCGGGCTCCTCGCGGCACCACCCTGGCACTCGTACAGTGAGAGGTTCTTCACTGTGAAGTACGTGTTTCCCCTGTAGTCCAACTCTGTCAGCTTTTCAAACGCTACTCGACCTGTAACCATATAACAGTTGTTGTGAACTCGACGTCGTTTCATTACATTTCTATATTACCCAAATACTGGTCTATAAAAAGAATTAATAGATTAAATACCTGTTGGGTGCCCGTAGACCTTGTGAAGAGATAGAAAAGTCTACAGGCACCCAACAGGTATTTAATCTATTAATTGATATGGACCTTGAGACTGGATATAATAAAATTTAAATAAAAATGAAGTTTACGATAGCAAAACTTGTGTTTCCACAATAAGAGATTAATTTGATTCGGGTACTTTTTTATTGCGTATTTCATTTCATTTGAGGGGCTTTTTGTATACACGTTTGGGAAACTGTATAAGAAAAGCGTCTTCGTTACTGGGAAACTGCACAAGCAGGAATTAGTGAGATTCGAGTTGAGTTTTGATTTTGTAGAAATAAACTTTACCTACTGCCATTCTGGACTTGATTAAGTTGAATATAACCGCGTCCTATTTAAAGTTGCACTGAAATAAACTGTCATGTAATACAAATACAATACACACTGGAAAATGCTATTAGAAAACCAACAATGTAATTTAGATATACATAACAATCATTTGCTGAAAATGGACCACACAGCACACTGTTGCCTATTGAGCGATTACAATGAACTATGTACCGAAGTAAATGACAATGGAAGTGATATTGGTCGCCTAGAGGAGTAGGTGGCGTGTGACTGATGTGGCGTGTGCGGCGACATGGTCAATGTCGTGGTCACTGGGTCACGGGCACCCGCGCACACTTCCTCGCCGGTCCTTCACCTCTCACTAGTCACTACTCTCAGCAACTCAAGTGAACGCAAAGCAAAGTTTCTGACGATAGGCTCTTTCATTCCCACATAAAGTACGATCGTTCTCTGAGTCACGCAATAAAGGGTAAAATAACTTTTTTTCAGAAGAGTGCAAGGAGGCTTTACTTACAGACCACTGCCGCCCGTTCGCAAAGTTAGGATTGTAACATCTGTTAACTAGAAGATCTACAACAGTCTTCTATGTCAAGTCTAACGTACTCAGTTTGTATTCAAGAGGCAAGATTCACAGGCATGAGTTGAGAAACGCAATCAACTGAATCGAGGAGCGAAGACAGTGACACGGACCGGCGGGTCTTAGGGCGGTCTCGGAACAGGAGTTTAAGTGAGTGGTTCGAGGTTCATCCTTTCTATTCTCTGACAGAGTTCCGGGAGTAAGACAAGAGGGCAATCTTCATCTAACTACTTCTCTACTGCCCTTTTGCCATTGAAATAATGCATGTAGCTAATCTGAGTAAATTAGTTGCCCGACGCGCATCCAGCTCGTCTAGCCAACGACTGAGAAATGGCCTGGGTATTATTATTTTTGGCTTTAGTGAAGGCAGGCTTCAAGTAATGAGACAGTTTTCTCGCCAGTAAAACTCTTGGGGTTTCCCGACGGGACTACTGGCTTAAACTGACCTCCGACCCCCGGAAATAATTTGTAAGTGACCATGGGAGAATTGAATCCGGACCAACTGGGTAGCTGCGGAAATTCCTGACTCGTTGCTTCGTACTAGAAAGTGCAACATCTAAAAAATCTTCATTTTATGAAAATGAATAATTTTTTAGTGAAACACTATACTAACTGAAACAATAATTAGTTCACTAAATTCCAATACTTTCGTTGAGAAGGTTCAGTTCTTCTAAGGTACCTTAGAATATTCTTTATGTGTAGCCAGTTAACGCTGTGGTTGTCGTTAACATAAAATTATAACATTTTATTTTAAATACTAAATACCACTTAAATTATTTTTAAGAAAACTTAACACGTTTCGCTATAATTGGATCATGTTATGTTTGGTTTAAAAACAAACTAAATAGTATTTACAAATGAAAATGTTATTTTTATTTTTACTTTAGAATGTTACTCTGATAAAGATTAAGAAACCGTTCCCTGAAGAAGAAAATTACAAGGTGCGAGTATATATGAATAGAAGGAACATGTGCTTTAGACACGGTTAAATCATGTTTAAAGTATAACACGCAAGTAAAGGTTTTACTTTTGTAGCACATCTACTTTTGCACCATACTTTAAAACGACTAGGTTATAGTAAAGAGTTTGGAATGATATGGACAGGGTCACTAGCAGGAAACAGTAGAGTTCTGAAGTAGGCCAACAACAATGATGGTCTGCGAGACCGTTACTTACTCCTCCGCCATTCCACCATGCCTTAGCGAAGCACGGTCCTAGAATAGGCTCGACTAGTTCAGCCCAGTTATTGGCTATGAATGCCATGTTGATACACAACACGTTACGCTAGAGGCGACACCTGACCTAATAGCTGCCAACAACCGATAACGTGTCGGTATATGAGCCCTCATGAATCAGAACAGACCACGTGACACTATTCAACAATGGGTTGCATCATCATTTACAGTTATAAACCTAAATGGATATACATGAACGCTGATTGCAAAATGTATCATACGATTCAGGCTTTCTTAGCTTAAAGGTACTAGTAGAACTTGACAAATTAGGAACTATAATTAGTTACTTACACAGACTGTGTAGGAACTAAATTAGTCCACAACCAACAAAACTTAAATGAAAGTTGGTACAATGAGACGTTGATTAGTTCAAACCAAAGTTTAATCTTAAGTTTTAAGATACGTAGGCGGAATGTTCAATTCGATGTTTTGAAGATATTGAAACGAATGCGATTTCCGTGCTTTCTACTCGTATGGGTATCTCCTGTAAGTCATGATCGTCCAGGAACTGAACTAATTAAATTTGTCCTGAAAATTTACTGCTCGAACACTTAGGTTATATTTTTCTTCATTAACACGTACACAATGTAATTTCAACTTTTTGTCACTCATATTTTACCAATACTGTTTTTTAGACGTAAAACAGTTACTTCTGCGCATGATCGGGATTTGGGACAAAGCTCTTGATCGCAATTTATAGAAACTTTCTTGAAACAATGGGTCGGAGTCCTATATACCCAGTGGAGGCTTGGGTCACGTGCAGCTCCTGGCCTACTCTGTGGATATGTATTGATTTAGAAAGCCGACATGACAACAGCTGTTAGGACAGATAAGGAGGACAGTGAACACCAGCACGTGACGTGACGTCAATGATTTGTGGATTCCTCAGAGTTAGTATAATAGTATTGTATGTGATACATTCTGCACCCGTTTGACGTTCTTCAGAGTAGATGACAGAACGGAAACCCTGGTTCTGCCTCCGTCACGTGCCACAGTCTTGGGAAACGATCCACTAGTGAAATCCTTAGGCCTTCGCCTTCTCTAGGCAACGTGTGTATAAGAATCGAGTCTTTTGAAGAATGAACCGTTGCAGACGCTCTTTTTGCATGCATTTCAAAATGAGATATCTTCTATAAACCACGGGCTGTAAGCACGTCAGGGTTTTGAGCTCAAAATTATTTTTTCTTGTATACGCTCTTGACATTTGGCTAGTTTTTTTAATCAATTTCTCAGTAAATTCTTAGGTAAATGCTAGACGATCAAATAAAGTCTGAGTGTAGACAGTTTGAGTATGTTAACTTCATTCGGATGCTTATGATAACTTCCTTATTTCTAGTAATATTCTGTATTTTATAACATTGTCTGCAGTTTGTTGTTGTTGTCCATTCAATAAGTTTCTGGGGCTGCAAGAATCTCTCTATCTACTAACGTTGCTGGTGTAGTAAATTTCCGAATAGGTTGACAACAAGACAATAAGCAAACATAAATTTCGAGGTTTTATTTAAGTTTAAACTCATATTGTCAGTATGCTACCAGCACGTAAATATTTTAATGTACACATTTTTAGCCTATATTTGCGTGGGCGCCCATACTCGGTGGCAGGGGGTGGCAAGGCCCTCTTGGGTTTAGGAAAAATTATTTTTAATGTTTTACAATAAAGCAAAGTTTAAAAAAAGTATAGTTTAAAACAACATATATTAGTACTTTTATTATTTGATATATGAAATTAAAGTTAATGCATTTTTACACTCTCATTGGGATGAGAGGTGGTTGAATGATAGTGGTAGTGCTACTGTATTATACAGAGATATTCAAAAGTCTTTTGAACTTTGTATTTAAATCTTTTGCATTTAAATCCTGTGGTTTATGTTAATAGTTTTAAGATCAAGACGAGAGAGCATGAGCGCAAGGAAAAGTGTTATCACTATATTATTGAATTATTAACCTTATTTTCAAGCTAGTTCTACAAAGTACGATAAAAAGCTGCAGTATTTAATTTTTCTTCCAGAACGCACAAAAACTTGTTTCATAGGTTATATTTTTTAAATCTTTTCGGGGGAGGGCCCCGAACCACCCGGTTGGTTGCCCTTCCCCCTTTGAAGATGCCCAATAGGCGCCCTTGTATATTTGCAGGGTGTTTGAAATATTGACACACCTAGTTTGATACGGTTGTCAACGTAAGTTTTTTAACAAGATATAAGTAAACATAATTATTGTGTGTATTTATAACGTTCTACAGTAAGTTACACAATAAAGTGTACTAAAGATTTCCGCTTTAAAACTACAACTATCTGAAAACGTGGCGATGTTTTCTATTATTCACACTCGTTAGTAATTTCAATATCAATATTATTAGTGGATTATTTTAATAACGCTACAAGACAAACTCATATGTTCTTATATCACAATGTCTATTGTCATCCGCGAATCAGAACTGTTCGTTCACATAGTCTAGAGATAGTCGCACGCACCATTCCATCTCGGCAGTAACTCGCCAACATAAACAGTTGAATACCCTCTAACCACTACTATCAATATTATAGTGCCATTAACTCGCATATTCCCAAACAGCTATGTAAGGTATGATGGAATCTGCGTTATTATTCACAGCGTACGATGCACTTTAAGTGATAGATTAGATTCCCTAGCGCGCGTGTAATCCTGTGATATCAGTAATTACGCAGACGCTCGTCGCTCGCACGTGTGGGGGTGTCAGCTCTCACTGCTGCCCGTCCTCCCGGCTCCCAGCTCAGCTGTGTTACAAGTTTAACTTTGGCAAGTGACTGTTGAAGAAAGTTCCTGTTCTAAACCATTCAATGTGTAAACATCCATTTCCTGTTTAGTTGAATAGGTTACTGATGAATCGTGGATAACAAGTGCTTCGGAAAAGTTTGTTCTAAATACACATTTGGAAAGCATTTTCACATTTTAACGATTTTTGGCCGGCTACAATGTGACCCAGATACTTTACATAACCTAACGCCAGACTCAAAACAAACAGAACTTTTCTTCTTTTAAAGCTCAAATGCGCCTTAAAAAGAAGTAATTTCAAAGCATTCCAGGCATAAAATGATGACAAAATATTCAAACGTATGTTAATGAAAATAGATGTCATCATTGCTTCCAATAGTTGCAAAAGCGCTGAAAGGCGTCTGCTGCTGCAGAAACAACGAGTTTTTACGGAGAAAGGTCCACAGATGTGTAATTGTTGTTTATATTTGAACAATGTCAGTTCTGATAATTTTTCATCACACCTCGTATTGGTTAAACTGTCATGAACTGTGGTTCAAGCTCTTTTCATGTGGTCTACAAAGTCCATCAGTGGACCCTATCCAGTTGGCCCCATTTTTCAGTAGAAGGGCTGTCTCCTCGCCGTCACCGTCCACTGCGCGCCATCCCGTTATGTGCAGCCCGGGCCGGCAGACCAGCACGGCGCGACAGACGTCCACTCGCCATCTACATCAACATGTCATCGCCTCACGCAAACCTCTGTACACCCTACTTTCTGTCAGTCACGGGACGTGCAAAGTATCGTCATCAGCTGATATAAGTAAACACGCAATTGCGACTGTTTTTACACAACTGAAAGAAAAGTAGAGGTTTGAAGGAGATATATCCAACACGACTGCAGCCCGACTTGCTGGAAGTAGGCATACGCCTGGCCCTGATGATTTGCTTAAACAGAGCCTATTATCAGTCTTGAAGGTTTAAAACTGTAATCTCTTGCTAAAGAGACTGAGTAATATAAACCAAGGAGGGATTGAGTAACTTGAAATCCACGTCTTTAAACACACGTTGAAGGTTAGGAAGATATTAAGTACGCAATTTATTTAAACTCTAACCGACAGACTCTTTTAAACGTTAAGTAACTATTTAGAATCCGTATATTATATTGATTTATAACAATTAAAGTTAATCAACGAATCGCCTCTTGGTAAAATTAATTTTTATAGTAGGAGGTGTGAGAGGCACAACAGAAAAAATAACTAGCTGAAATAAAAAGTAAATTTAGTTCATTGAATTTTGAGATGAAACCGTCATGAAATGTACAGGGATTATTCAGAGTGTTGGTTTTCTACGAAATTCCGTCCAACGCCGTGACTAATAATGCATGATGAAACCAGGAGAAAGCTAAGAGTAGACCTACAGTACGTATAAGTGAATGATATAGGTATAGGTTAGGGTAGACCCAGATTCATGTCCAGTGCGAGTGTGGGAAATGTAACAGCTGAGAGAATGTCAGCTGAGAGTATAATCAGCTGTTCGCCTACTTGTCAGAGATTAGTCAAGTGACACACTCGCGACTCGCTCCGTCATACATAGCCTACAGTAGTCCCAGTTAGATTAGAGCTCTTGTCTGCTACTCAATAGCCTCATTCTATCCAAGCAACTAGGACCAAGAAATATTTAACTGGAAAACACCAATATAAATAGAATACTTTCCAGTGTGATGGTATTTAGGTAGATATAGATAGAAGATATGTTAAGCAATGCAACGCCAATATTATTTACTACTGCAGCATTATTTATTTCTTAGCTTAGAACAGAAATCAGAACTAATCAAACAGCTTTTCAAACGGCAATACTTGCCTAATCAAGAATACTGAGCAACAAGTTAATATAACAGGATTCCGTTAAACCCAAAGCAAAAATTATCTTTGAACTGTTAACAATTGTGTGAACTTGATTACGATGAGAAATGAAACTTTAACGTCAAGACTTGACATGACGAGTGAACTGACTGGTGACTACAACGAGCGGCTACACTGAAGGTCCCAGTCGACAGTAGCAAGCATTCATTCCTCTTCTCTACTTTTGTCATTTGAATCGAGATGATGCGTTGAACATGTTAGTAGTGGTAGAGAAGGCTCTAAAGCCCTAACTTTACCTTTTGATAGTTTCATCAATAAAGTCCTTTGTCATGTTGTTATGTTAATAATAACTGTTGAAATATTCTTATGCTTTTTATTTTACAAACATTATTCTGGATGGATCGAAAGAACAATATTGAAAAACAAGTACACGGAAACGTTGACTACTGACGTAATATGGTCACCAGAGGCGATGGCCGCTCCCAGCAATCGGTAAATCTGTTTTAAATGGATCAAAGCTTTTCACTACCTACTGTACTAGTATCGGTAGCTCAATTTAGGAAGTACGTACTACCTTAAACCTCTAAAATATAACCCAAAGTTGTTTAATTTACTGAGGGAGGATTCAGACAGGCACGACTCGTTTTGGTGGTCAAATTATTTAATAAGCAAGTCTTTCAACTCAAATTTAATTTTAGTCCCTTTTGATCATTGCAACTACTACAATATTTAACTCCAGCTACGCGACCTTTCAAGTTTGCTTACCCTTGGACATATTTAACAAACTTGGAAAAGGGTTATTATGTGTTGGACCTATAACGCAAAGCTATAGGCCGAATGCTAAATAAATTGTGTACAGTTATTGTGTTCAATTCATATACAGGCTAATTGACTAGATGTACTTACCTAAACATAGAACACTATTGGCTAGAACTAGAAGCAGAGACCACCTCCACTGCGGCGTTCTTAACTCCATCTGAAAACAAAATACATGTTATTTCGACTCAAGTTTCGACTTATCTTCCCACAGTACGTGATTTATGACCGTTGAAAGATACGAGATGTTTGGTTATTATTCTGCCTGTTAAATTTCAAGACATTTTTAAGGTATCAATCATTTCTCAGTTAGATGAGCTTAGGCTACTTCAGTTGATAATATTACTGTCGTTTATTGTAATCTGCCAGATTATTTATAAGAAAAATTGTTTTCCCCCGAGCAATTCAGATCTCACATCGAGCTGTTTGACCTTATACTTCTATTCTATTGGTCAGGTAGTTCTAATATGAAGACCAGATGACGATCACACGACAAATCATCGTTTCTGCTACCTTTGCACAGCACTTATCATGCACACATCCTCTAAGCGTGGAAAGAGGGAGAGGTGATGACTTAGGAATATGAGGTTGTGGTGGAGGGGGAGTTAACACCTCTGTACGCGCCAGGCAAGTAATTTTGATAAGACTATACAAATAGAAATTAATAATCGAGATATAAGACTCGGGAGCTGGAAAACTGTGGACAGTACGGGAAAGCGAGGAAGGCGAGTGGCTTATGGTTCTGATACTATAGTTGACCATCGGAAAGATAGTATAGTTGGCATCTTGCATACCGCTGCTTACTGTGCGCGGACTCATACAGCACAACGTGTTTTAGTACCCGCAAGGTACAGATCCTGCTAAACCTCCTCACTATGTTCCACCTTGAATCCTCTCCAGAGATGAGCTGGACAGAACTGCCAGTAGCAGCTGGTGGGGTGAGATTGCCGCAGTACGGACTGGACACTGAGCTACTGTAGTTGTGGATGTGAGAATGCCACACCGCATTAGCTGCCACTGAACCCGGCCTTCCATTGTCCAATACTCTCGGCCACGCTACGTTTTTATTAATGTTGCACTTTTTTAGGAAGCAGAAGCAATCTGTGGCCACCGTGACTGAGGAAGTGTCGACACAAAAACACGTCTTCGCACTTCACGCCGATTGATTGCACTTCCACCTGTCGTGTCGTCTGCAGTCTTGCTGATGTCAATAGCCTTCCTCACATGTGTTCACATCGGTCGAGTGTCATTCACACACACTCAGATTATTAAATGTTGTTGATTTACGAACCGTTTAATAGCTTGATTAAACATATAAAGACATTATTTATTTGAAAACTACATAATGAATCCCCCTTTCACCTTCAGCTGCATAACCTGTGCGGTGACCTTAGCGGATCCACAGTCTTGTGCGCTACCGGCCTAGCCCCCACGCCATTGCTTCATATGGTGTGAACTAAATAAAACACTAATCTATAACAATAACTATTTAGCAGTTTTAAGTACATTGTACAAGGTTTTGATAAATAAACAATAATTTATTCCAAGTTGGACAAGTCAAACTAATAATTTGTTATTTATAGAAAACATTTATTTGTAATATATTTCCAACCATGTATTTTAATAAACAAACGTTTATTTATATATTGAAGAGCTGGTTACTATTGAAAGACCTCAACACAAGTTAGATTATTACACAGTTTAATGTTTATCTGTAAACTATAAAGGAATAGCAAGTTTCCCTTAGACCGCACTCTAAAACAAACTCCCCGCTATTGGATATCCATTTATTTATTTCAAATTATAAAATCACACTAATAATACTTGAATTCAAGTTATCTATTAAAACTAAACTTTTAGTTGTGGTTCGTTTAAGCCGCAGCGCGGGATTGTACGACCACCCGTTTCCAAAATTGCACAGGCTTGTAAAATATACAACAACCTTAAAACAAAAGTAACACTGCAAAACTTAGGCTAGTAATTGGTTAGATGACTATAAAACCTACGTTGTGTAAAAGTTTCATTGCGCTGCAACGAATATTAAAGAAGGCTGTACACATGTTCAAAGTCGAGTCTTGGTCGGAATTAGGTGAAAATCGTGTTTTTGGACTCTTTGTACCTGAACAAATTTTATTTTTGCTTTGAAAATAATTGACTTAAATGTCTGAACGGAGAAAATGTTGGTGTGATTGCTATAATCTTACGTTCACTGAGCTGCGTACAGCACCCGGTCAAACTCGAGTATATTTCTTTTTAAATCCGATAGTAAAGGCTAATGTAAAACGGACAACTATCACTACGGGTGGACTAATAGTGCAAATGAAATATTCGCCAAAATTACAGATTTACTGACAGCACGGTCGATGGAGTGATGTGGTTGGTTTAACTAGAGCGGATAACCACAAACTGTGGTCTCTTCATCAACGTGCCGCAGACACAACCCACTGCTCACGCTGGGGGGTCAAGGTTCATGAGGTCTTGTCTACTAGCATAAAGCGGGGTCCAGGACTCCGAAGGCCCTCTCCCGGTAAAGTCGATGCAAAATGATGAGTTTAGAGGCATTTTTAAAGACATAAGATTTAATACGCTGATTTAGTAAAAAGCCAGTAATGGGTTTGTGATAGGCAAGTTTTATATGCACTCTGACAAAACCTAGAGTACCTGACATTAAAGATACAATATGTTTAAATTCTTTACTGTACGGTTAAACAACACGTCCACAAAATTAATTTTACCGTATATACATTAAAGGCTGTTTGGGGCCTTTATCAAGTTTCATAAGGGGGAGGTCATGACCCGGAAACCCCCCTGGCTACGCCCCTAGCCACTACTAACATTACTTGCGCCTAGTATGCTACAGTACTCCGTCTCACTCACCTCACTTGCCACGGGAATAAAACCGGTTCTAATTTCAACCATCATCCATCGACAATGCCATTACACGGTAGGATAATGTAGGCCTAATGTAATGCAAGTGCACTTGGCTGGGAGCAGCAGCTTGGGAGGCTTACTGCTTGCTAATATACGACCTAACCTCCGAGTCAACTACAAACAGGGAATACACATAGCCAACGCAAAGCCACAAGCCTTAGCATATTTCCTGTAAGCTGGGGTAAATTAATACTGCAAGTGCCTTTTGGGAAGGGGAATCGTTTAAAAATACGTTTTAAGCAACAGAAACTGTATTTAATGATCTGATTTCAATGAAACTTGACAACGTCGAATAAATACGATTTTCCGCCGCTATATTCGGTCTGGCTGAATGCATTTTGTTGAATTTTAGTACACGTGTTGATTACGGTAACGTAACTTTTTATACTGAGTTTCATCGAAATAAAATGATAAATACAGATTTTGTAGCTTTAAACCCCATTTTTGAAAGCACCTCGCCCCAAAAGATACTTCCGGTGAAACTTTTTTAATGGTTAACAATTTCAGATATTTGAAAAAAACCTGTGCTCAATTTTATGTTAAATTAGTTTAAAAAAATGTTATCCGGACAATTTAGTCCATTCGGGCATATCATGAAATGAAATTGTATGTAACGAGGATAAGTCTGCGAATTTAGAACTAATGATAAAATAACCACGGACAACCAAGTACTGCCCCAAAGACACACGTTTGCCGTATATAATCTAGAACCGTTATGTTGTTCATTGCAGTAAGGTTTATTTCGTAGTATCGTTAACTTCCACTTTCCTTACGTGATTTTGGAATGTTACACTTCTATAGAATATGCAATAGTTAACATTGTCGACACTTTTCAATCACATCCCCCAGGCACCATCAACAATTTTAAATACGAATGACACACTCGTATATTTAAACACACGTTCGACTGCAAGCAATTTACATTAAACAACATCAACGAGGGATATTATCTGTTAAAAACCGTTATTAGCCTCCATGTGGGTAGAGGAAGCAGTTAGATTCACACACTGATGAATTACTTGCACCTCGCAGCGACTAACAGTATCATTTTCCATCCGACTCCCGTTGGAATTATAGTTACTAATTCCCGTTGACTTAGCAATGCTATCGATGGAAAAGTATCCTAATCCAGATGTTAATGTTACGGAAACCAGAGGCCTGAGCTGCGTCGTGGCGTCTGCTGCACCGTTACACACAAACAGCTGATAGTTGAGTCAGCTGAGCTTGCCAATCAGCTGATTACTAGCTTCTCAATGCAGCTGTTCAACCGCTTCACTATCATTCCATTATCAACTCAACTTCTTGGCACTAACCACGGTGACTACTATTGTAATGAAAGAGTTCACAAGTGTAAAGCAACTTGCCTAACGGAGGGTATTTTCCCAGTAGCTAATGGATTCACCCAGATACCAGAGTTGTTCAGTTTGTTTTCAAATAACTACTGTGTCACTCACATGTCTGTCACCATGACTCTTAAAGTTTGAAATAATGCAATAAAACTGCATTAAGTCAATCAGTAAACAATCAAAATCGTGCATTTGAATACTTCTTACATGATTTCTATTCTAACTTGGCGTTTATATCAACCTAACTTCAATGTGCAAGATTTCATTTACACGGAAAAAAGTCAGATATTTTGTTACTTTATTTTTAAAGGTTTGGTTGATAAGGCTTGGAATCAAGCTTCAAGCTCTACAACTAATATTCTGGCTATACTGTGACGATTATGACCGTTACACTCTAGACTCACTATTATTTAATAGCACCGTTCAGTTTAGCTATAAAATTCTGAAATTTTATGCGAGGTGTTTAATAGCAGTTTGGAAGGTTAAGGCGCTGCAGGCCGCTGGTTGATGCACTATTATTTTGATGGAAATTCCCCGTTGCTCGGCATTTGCCTCCGGTGTTAATCTAGAGCCTCCGCCGCTCGTCCGCGACCTCGCGCTCTTAACTAACGGAGTTCAGACAAAACATTGCGAAATCAAACACTTCCAAGAACAAATACAATCTTAATGACTTATATATGAAGCATTGGAGCATATTGTCTAACCAACTCAGCGGTAAAATGAGTAACAGAACCTATATTCGAAATCAATATACGAGTATAACAAAATTTAAATAAGAAGTTCAAGTTCTCTTTTTAATTGCATGACTATTCATTTGTAACTATTATGTCATTTGGTTCTCCAGCAGGTTGAAGCCCATTAATACGATAACCCAACTATGCTTTTGGTAGATTTTAAAGCTCCTCGGGAGCGGTTAAAACTTTACAACACATGCGTACTGCATGATCGAATATATTTACTTTTGAGTACCTTTTGTATAATTGTGTAAGTAAGGGGATACATCGTTGTTTGTTGTCTATTATGCAACACAATCTACACCTTTATGGTTGCTCTTGGATTCTTATTAATCTAAATACAGTAGCATCACCTCGCTATAAAACGTCTTACACTAATTCGTCACTAATAATATTGTCATGCCACAAATAATACCAAAAGGCTCTTTACAGAAAAACAGTTATAGTTTATCGATCCTTCCTTCAACCACACGTTAAACCCAACTCCCAAAACACTTGCCACCTTCAAAGCACAGTTGCGCCAGCAGCACTTGTATGGTTCCTTCCGTCCTCCAAGCCAACCCCGGCACTCATGACTGACCCGAAAGCGCCTCTACTGACTGTACGAGTATAGTCAGTTCTGAGGTCCTGAATAGTGTACACGCAGGAATGTCTGGGCCAGGGCAGACTCAGACACTGAGGTGCAGCCGGGTTACATCACTGGGCTGCTGAATACATTACAAACAATTACAGCAATTACTGAGGAGCAGTGTTCAGTGTTCAGGGTTTCCGGTGGTACCGTTACTGCTGCTTGACTCTCACACTTACTGCTACAGTAGCAGCTCACTGTGTAACACGTACTAACACAGGGACTCGTATAGTTGTCAAGTTGGATCTCACCAATATTCACTTTTAATCGCTTAAGAATGTTAATGGGGTAAAGAATATCGCTTGGGAGAAGATCAGTTTCTATGGGGTGTCCGTCTTCTGGATTATAGATGCAACGATACTTCAACCAATCTCTACCAACCTCTATAAACCTTATAGAGTCCATTTGTCTATGCTTCAACTTGAGATGCATCACGAAGTTGCTACCTGATACCAGCACCTAAATCAGTTGCAACAGCCGAGTGCAGTTTTGTGTGTATAATTTTGCTGTAGGAGATTACAACTCTTATCCCAAGTTCGTAGAATACTTGCAAATGTGCATGTGCCAAGTTGGTGCCGAATGGCTCTTTGTTACAACTAACTTTTAAACATGTTGGGAAACTTCATTTAAAGTTCTATGCATTTGGGATTACCATATGGTTTCCTTTAGATGATCAGAGACTAAGTTTTCATTCAGCACATTGCCAATGTATGTCAACTGTCGGCAAGAATGTGACTGATTGGTTTGTTGTAACGAGACCTAATGAGTATAGTACTAGTTTCAGCTCTTCCTGGAAGTCTGTCTAACGATATATTAATCAACAAAAAGTGTCGTCTGTAACTGTTGTACGTATTGTTGCTAATAGACGTCTAGTTGTAGACCACGCGACGGACGCCATGTCTGCCGACAATCATACGAGCCAACAAGATGGCGGCATTCTTTGAGAACGCCTGCCTCAGCGATGCTAATTCCCCGCTTGGACACTACGGATTGTGGATTGTGCGGTGCAATCAATGTAACGGTCAGATGTTTATGATGATTTTGAGGAATGCCCGGATGTGTGTCAGAGTCTGTACGAGTAATGAGCGTGTAAAGTCACGATGTTAAGGAATCACTGCACCTTCTGCCGACTCTCTCATGTGCAAGCTCTTCCTCTCCGATCACGCGCTTCGTCCATCCTCCATCCTTCACTGTGACATACTTCCGATTGTCTTGTGTTTACCTTCGAAACGAGGAACTAGGAAACCCATCACACACGTAGTAGTAATAATACTCATAAGACTGCTTCAGAGAGTGGCCGTACTAAAAGGGGATTTTATTTATTGATTGGTTGAAATACTTTCTGCCAAAGTAAACGGAACAAAACGAGGCAAATGTTATGATAAACAAATCAGTCGTAAATTGTTTATGCTCTCTCGAAACCTGGGATTGGGACACAATTTTACATTAAAAAGCACACCTTTCTTGAAAAACATAGGGAAAACCACGGATCAAATAAAAATTGTCGTAAACAAATATCAATCAATGGCTCCATAGAATGAGAATGGTCAGTTTTCAATTACGTTCTTCCTATATTGTGTACTGAAATGACGATAACTTTGTTGTCTTTATTTGACACTCACAAAACAAGTTTTGTAACAAACTAAACAAATCAGAACATATAAACAAATGAATTCAATCTAATTAAGACAAACTTGTTACCAAGTTACTGTGCTTAAAGTACTGTCTGGTAATACAGTTGTACTTGAAATTTATTTGGAAAAGTCACAATGATACATGAGTCATCCGTAAGCTCACCAACATTTTAAAATAATCTTAGAATCAAAACTCTTTTAACATTGAAACTAAATGTGCATAATATTGTATCCTAATTTTAAGTTTACCAGTATGTGTATCTATGTATTATTACGGCTCAAATAATACAATATCAACATTTTTTAGATGAAATTATAATATAGGCTACCTCAGTTTTCTCTGGGTTAACTAAATATATGTAGCATAAATATACAGTAACTTTTGTACCATTAATACAGTTATAACAATTAACTAAAGAAGTAAAATAAATATTGTAAAATTGGGGTTTGCCCTGATAAATAAATAAAATAAACTGCAAGGTATAAAGCATTCTCGGTATTCCGCTCACAAAGCCAAACTCTTATCGAAGAATAAAGAGTGCAGTTAGTTATCACTCAGCACATCTTTGATAGATTATATTTACCAAGCGAAGCCGGCTTTATCAATTACGTTTAGAGCGTAAAGTTAATGGTCTAATTAATTACTTTGCGATGTTTAGCCGGGATGAGTATTGCTTATTGAGCTCTGTAAAAACCATGACTGGCCAGCTGCTAATCAGTTGTCCCGCAAGATTAAACCGTGCAATTAAAGGTAGATTACTAAAACGTGATGAAGCGCTCCATAGCGTTTGTAGTTTTTCCAACCATTCAATATTGGCACTGCTCACCAGCCCTGCTCTTTTCGGTCAGTGACCTTGTGCTGGTTTCCATTATAAGTTCAACTTCCAAAACTACTTCAAAAATAATGAGGGTTTTATCTAATTGAATACACTATGCGGGTGCGTTTTATGATAGTTTTATATTTTGATTCAAACATCTCTTAGCGATTGCTCTTCACACACACATTTTCTGCTTCCTCGAGATGTCCTCAACTTCTTTCAGGTCATGAACAACTGTTGTTTACAAAATCGTTACTCTAACGTTTAGTTTGCAGTTTTGTTTGCTTTTAAACAATGTAGCAATACAATTAAGTATAGGTGTACAATATAGATGGTGAACATCATATTAGCGTGTGTAGTGTGTTCCTGTTAGACAAAAACTTTGTTGTAAAGGTGGAACTGAGATGATCTCAAGATTCTTCTTAAGAAGCACATCTGTATAGGCACCATTTTGTCGAACCTCTCAACAGACGCACAAGGTTTGCGATTAAACCGAGGCACCACAATAATGTGAATATCTTGTTTTTGTGTCTATTTAGTCTTTAGGATATCCTCTTATGCCTTTCAAGAAGCTCTACAGTATATTTTCCCGAATGAAATTGTGGCTTAAGGACTGTTAGTATATAAAATCAGCTTTGAGGTCCATCGTAAAAAAATACTGATTTTAAAGGCTGCCACTTGTCATATTAGAAACCATTGAGTAGTTTGGGTCATCATTCAAAGTTGATTGAACAGGTTGTAATGGTTTTGTCAGTATTGATATGAGTTCTTCCAAAATAAATGCTGTATGTTAAATTGAAATCTATGCTTTTTAGACGCCATTCGCTCCAGTTAAAGCTAGATTCAATGACATTTCTAGCCTAAGTGAATAGTTGAGTGAAGCTGGATTAAGTGCAGTTGCAGTATCTAGAGCAAGATGATCAAGAATCAAGGTTAACGTCACACTACTAGTAGGGATGCAGGAAATGTGTTGAACACTGAACACTGAACAGTGTGGCAGGTGGCACAAGCAGAGCAGAACTGAACACGTCGCATGACTTGCACTCTCTTTATACGCTAATCTACCTTCTCCAATTCAATTTGGTTTCTTGCTGGATATTTGCTGACTCGCCAGGCTGACAAAGGTGCATTGTGTGGCCTTCAGGCTCACAACAGCTTCTCGCCGTTTTTCTACCGAGAAATTCACATTCAATTATTAGATTACGGACTTTAATGTTTTATGATGACCTTATAAGATTCTCCAACACGAAAGTATTTAGTTGGGACGTTTTAGAAATGTTTGTTTCAATGATCGAGAAAGAATCTTGGGGTTTAAAAGAGCTATCAGTGATAAACAGCTCTACCTGAACTTGGAATTATTACAATAATCACACTTCACATTAGGGTTTACGGTGTTGTTGTTATAGAGCTACTGTGAAATTTAATTATGTCCAAGAACATTTTATAACAAAACTACCACTCTAAAGAATTAATATTTAAGAAATCTAGTTTTAACAAAGTGGTTTTCAAAAGCTGGTTATATTAATATCTAACTTGTTTGGTAATTTGTTAAAAGTTGAGGTTTGAAATCAATTTGCAGTGCGGTATTTAGGCCAGGATAACGGAGTTCTCGGCAGAACTTGCTACACGTGTAACAGTGGGTGGGAGCCGGAGCCTTTCTCCTATGTCGGCTTTGCATCGTGTGTGTTGCTAGCCTCTGGACTCTAGTGACCTCGTTACACAAATAGTTTTATACTTAATAACATTCGAATGCTAGTTCAAGAGTTAACCCTTTCTTAATCTTGTTGTAGTTTTAGGTACTGGTTTGAAAACTATACCGAATCAAGCTAATACGCTTTGATAGTCTTCTACACTTAAAACCTCTCGTGATTTAGAAACATATCTTATCTGAGATCATTGATAGTGGGTTTTATATGACTTATTTTAACAACAACACATATTTCACTTAGTTCATGATTATCCTTCTGAAATTAGTCTTTGATATATAAACAGGCTACGTACCTTTCAACGTCACAATTCCTTCCGGCATTCAGGGATTGTGACATTGAAAGATACGTAATTCCTGTTTAAACATATTTTACGATACTAAAACAGGTGTAGTACAATATAAGATCATTGTTTCTTTGACGTAAATAGAAACCTGAAAATGTATTTCTTTGCCTTGCTGTTTTAAGTTTTGGAAATTGAAATTTTTATTAGCAGTGTAGACACTTTGATATGGTGTTTTTCAATTTTCGGAGCACGCGAGGATTGTTCTTTAAGTCAAGATGAAACAAATTTCACACCATACTGTATAACGTGTTAGCTTATTTTAGAATATTTCAGCTTACAAGCTATTTATTTCTTTGAGATAATTACGAAAATGTAAATAGATATTCAACATGATCTAACAGGCTAAAAGCAAAATATTAGTCTAACTATAATATAGAATATCTTGACGTCTGAACAGTTTATAATTTCTTCCGTCTGCAACATTTGAAGAGGTCAGTTCACAGTAATTGGACGTCATTATCTGCAGTGGTAATGATACCGGCGGCGGAGGTTAGTTCCGGCAGAGTATTGTCCCTAGACTACAGCTGATTCTCTGAAATCAATACCGTGGAGCCAACAGTTACTGTAGTCTATGATACTCTCTGTGCTGTGGCTTCATTTAAATGCAGCTATGAGAATGTCGGACAAGTCGTGCACAGTTGGTCCACATCTCGACTCGACCCTGTTCTGCCAGAGTTCAGTAATTAGAAGTTAGAACAGCGCGCATTGTCCGGAGAAAGGCTTTGAGTAAACAAACCACATTTCAATTTAAGGAACTATTGTTTTGGTCGTGCTTGTTGATTTAATCAGTACAGCGGTTTAACATTTTCCACCAGCGTGGAATGGGGTGACAGATTTTACCACACGCTCAATGTCTGCCGCCTAAAGCCACTATGAGTGAGAGCTCCAAAAACATTGTGGAAATCTCAAAATAGAAAGTTACTTTTCACAATGATATAATAGAGAATAATCATAAAAATAACTCACATATACTACTTTTGCTATTTTTGAAATGCATTTTTCTTGTTTTTTGACCAATTATTTTGTATATAGATTTAACACATATTAATAAAAACACTTTTTACCAACACTTGAACATTGTAAGCGTTGATATAGCGAAGCAACTCAACAGCCTTGCGTCTAACCCCTCTGTAGTTCAAAAAAAAACTGTTTTTGTCGTTTGTTTCCGAGCTAGCCTGTCAAGTGGAATGTAAACACGTTGCTCGTTAAATTTACCGGAGCTCGCTCGCCGGAGCGTAGCGTTGTCCCTTGAATAGCGTTGCCTGGTTCTGGTTCTCGAGTCTCTCGTTAGAGTGCACTGTGCGGAATGTGTTGTTAGCGTATTACCATGTTTTCACACAACACATCAATACATACATACATAATGCAGAATGCTGTGCTCGCTGGCTCGTGAGTGCACCGCAGCCGGCCAGACGTCCGTAACGGGTTCACAACCGGCCACCAGCCACCAGTTCAATTGTATGCGGCTTATTCGTGCGAAATAATTAACACATTTTAAACTAAATGTGCATAACGGAAGATAAATTGATGCGAAATTCATTAGGGTAACTAGCTGAACCAGAATGCATCGTCAAACATGTATGATAATTGTGTGTGCGTCCTTAACTTCCTTTGTAGATGTTTTATGACCATTGCTCTGTTACTTTGTACTTACAACCATACAAAATGGTCAATTAAGAGGAATAAGAATATGAAAGTCATATAGGTAAAGATGATCCTATACACAAAACCAAGTACTGATCCCTTTTGTATTTGCTCGATATTTGACGCAAGATAAACACATAGACGACTACACCTGACTTGTGGTAGTTACTCTGTATAATTCTGGAGTACTTGGACTACGTGGTCAGCTCTATTGTGGTCTCTTAGTTGAGAGTCTCATATGAGAGTCAAATATAGTAGAGTAGCCAGATTCAGAGCTTAATCCGTTCTATACAGAGAATAGGTACAGATAACCCTGTGTACTTTATGGAGGGGTCTCTGTATTGTCAGTGTCTTAAGTCAAACAGTGGCTCGAACAGGTACCTGTTTGCAGAACTACACGGACTACATACAGCGAGTGTAAATCTTCTCAATTCTAACACCGACTGAGAAATCTGTTGAGTAACCGGAAATCAAGTTGAAGATCAGTTTGTAAACTAGTTCGGACACTTGAGGACGCGAATGTGTGCCAAGTTACATGAGTACAGAGTGGATAACGGGAGGATGGGTGCGGGCGGCGCCAGTCCAGTTACAGAGTGACTCATCTGATTCCTGTTTATGTGCATCTCACATCTGCTTGCATGAATGTCATGTGCCCTACATCCACAGTCCACACCTAGCGGTCCACTCTACATCTGCATATCTGGTGTCATCCAGTGTCCAGTACACCCTGCCGTAACCAGGTCGTGCACAACTACAGCTAGATGGTGTTAGGTTCAAATTCACATACCGGTAGATAAAACCAATCCACATCCACATACCGGTCGACCTGGATCGTCTATTTATTATCATAATTTTGGTATTATCCAAGAAGTTGGCAATAATTGGTAAGGGTTCGTGCTTTGTACGTGTATTTATCTTGTCAACAAAATATAATTTATAAAAGAAATAATTTTAAAATACTCAACAAACTTATACAAATGTTTTGTGTTTTAAAATGTTGTGAGGCATTTTGCCAGCAAAGCACGCTACAAAACGTATACTTTACACATTTTATGTTTCTTACAGTGAAAGCTCGAAATGAAAACAGTTAATGGGGTTTATTGTTTAATCAAAGTGGATTGAAAGTCTTCCGCCTATATCAGACCATCCTTGTCGATGAATGGGTTGAGTGATTTAAGTGGACTTGATTTCTCAACAGTTTTGTGAATTTTAAGGATTTTAGTTCATTCGAAGCGTAGTTCTTGAACAACGCTGATCCAGCGTAAGTGCTTTACTCGCCTGGAGTGAATAAGGATGGGAGTTTGTGTTGTCTGAAGACTTTGATTTGTTGAACTTTAAACACCATGCTGTTATTCTGAAGTTTTGATAAATTTGAGTATCGTTTATCAGGTCAGGTTCTGTTTTATTTGTCTCATCTTTGAGTAGAAACATGAATAGTTTTCATTAATTTCTGCCGGCGCTCTTCCGATTCAGCCTCTTTAGCTGGCATGAAGGATGGTACAGGCCAATGATTTGAATCTTTCAGTAGCCAGGAAGGCCACGTTCCACCATAAGTCATGATTACTTAAAGTCTCAGGAGACATTCCACGTGTTGCACAGTCAGCGGGTTTTTCCTTCCTGGAACGCAAACCTCCAATGTGCTGATGGTTCCGTTGCTGGATGAAGTTTACTCTGTTGATACAGTCTTTCCATCTGGAAGGTGGATTAGTTATCCATGTAGGCGCAACTGACGAGTCCGTCCACAACCATAACTCCGCAGTGTTAGCGTCTAAGATCTGACGAGCGTATCTTGCTAACTACGAGCATTGCAGCGGCAGTCAGTTCTAGGCGAGGTACTGTCATTTTCTTCAATGGAGCAACTTTTGTTTTGGCGCATACAAAACTCTGATATTTTCTTGGTGAGTAACTTTGAGGTGGAATAACTGCGCTCATGGCTAACGTGATGCTCCGAAAATCCATGAATTTCAATTTGGCAAGATTGAAAGGTGCCTAAATATCTTGGTATACGTGAGAGTCATTAGGGTTTAGACCTCAAACCTTTGCCATTGTTTCTTTAGATGAGATGGTCAGTTTTTCATCAGTTTAACTTGATGAGCCATAATTGTTGAATAAAGATCTTAGCTTGTATGATAACAGGTGCTATGAAACCTAAAGGATCAAACAACTGTGCTAGCTTCGAAAGAACATTTCTTTTGGTAACGTTTTCGCATACTTCTGTAGATGGGAGAAATTGGAATTCATCGTTTGTTTGGTTCAGGTAAGTCTAAGTACGATGAACACAAGAGTCGTTGATTAAAAGAGTTGATTTTCATGACAGTGAGTTGACGATATGTGAGATAGAACTGATGGCTCTGTAGTGATCCATTTCTGCAGAGGAAGTAGCCTGATTTACAAAGTCCATCTACTTGTTTGACTAGTTCTTGGCAGTCTTCAATAGTGTCAGCTCCATAAAAAATGTCGTCACATATCGACCTTTTCTCATTGTCTCTACAGCGAAGGATATTTCATTCTTCATCATATATAAGTTGATCTAAAGTTCAAAGCGAGAAAGGGAGCACAAATAGTCCGTAAAGTCACGGTTTGTAATTTGTATTTACACAGTTTTGCATTTTCGAACCAAAGTATTCTCTGAAGATTTTGGTCATCTGGATAATACTAAGATCTGACGATACATTTTTCTCAATGTCTGCTGCAAACACATATTTGAAACGTCGAAACCAAGTATAGCACATCAGGAAGATTGGTTTGCAGTTTGGGGCCACTGTGAAATTATGTCGTTCAAAGATTGTCCTGAACTCGTTGCTGAAATGAGCGTTAAACACAACTCTCAACTTTGTAGTTAAGCTGGAAGATCGTAGAACACCGTGATGGGGCAGATAGTAGATTGAATGGTTTTCATTGTCCGAAGTGACTTCAACCATGTGATTGAAGGATTTGTACTCATTTATGAAATTTGTGTACATATTGTTGTATTCTGGTCAGATGAGAACGGGTTTGAAGAGATTGTAGCATTTTTGAAAGCAGAGGATTCAGATTTTCCAAGGTTTTCAACGGGTTGTTTCAAGGGTAATCTTACTTCATAACGACCAGATGGTTTCCTAGTGAAGGTAGAAAGAAAGTGTTCTTCACACATTTGATCGTCAGAAGATAAAGATGGGTCATTTGTCTTTTCGTTGATTTCTTCTTGAACCCAAAACCTTTGGAGCAACTCGTCAACTTTGTTTTCAACCAAACAGTGATTTATGGATGATTTTGAATTAATATTTCTTTCTCCAGTAGGGCCAGATAATATCCAACCAAAAATGGTGGATTGAACAATGGGAGTGGAAGGTGGACCTTTGACCATATCATTCAGTATGATAGTACCGTAGATGTCTGCACCTAGAATTAGATCTATGGATCCTGGATTCATAAAGTTAGGGTCTGCTAGCTTTAGTCCCTTGATGTGTGGCCATGAGGCTTGATTGGGTTTCATAGATGGCAGATCTGATGTTAACTTGGGCGGTATGTGAGCCGAGTGAGCAGAGTTGTCATTAGAAAGTGAATTTAAAGTGACAGAAACAAGACCTCAGTATTGAATGATTGACATCCTCCGATTCCAACAAGAGATATAGATGATGATGATGTCCTTTTGAGATGAAAGTCTGCACTAGATATTATTCACTGATGAAGGATATCTCTGAACCTTGATCGACTAATGCTCTGGCTACAATACTGTTTCCGTTTGGACCAAGTAACTTGACTTGAGCAGTAGCTAGAGAACTACTGGTCTGAGTGGGTTCGATGGTGGGAAGTGTGTGGTTAGATGATACTGGTTTTGTTTGATCTTTAGAGGTTGCAGGATTGTTTTCTTGCAGATTAGATGAGTTGGAGGGTTGTGACGTGGGTTTGTCTTGATTAGATACATTGGCAGGTTGACTTACTGCATCATGAATTAGAGTGTGATGGCGTTTCTTACACTTGAAGCATGATTTTTGTGAATGACAGTCTTTTAAATGATGATGACTAGGCAATTTGAAGCATAGCCTTTGTGAAATGATGTATTCCTTGCGCTGAATGTCAGATTTCTCGATAAATGCATACAGTTTGATAGGTAGTTTTCCTTTACACTAGAGTGCAGGTAACTTTAGCTTTTGTTGATCCTACTGATGATACGTGACTTTCGGTTTTGAGTGAAACTAACTGGCTGCTTTGATATTGGCTTGATAGATGAATGCAAGACTCCGCTTCGTGCTTTCTAGAGCTCTACACCTTCCTTTGATGAAGTTCTGCAGCTCGTTCAGTTTTGAATGGTTCTGTGGAGACACCTTGGTGACTACAAGCCTCGTGTGTCTCTGGATCTAGTCGGTTGACGATAATGTATACCACAACGTGTGGTCGGTTGGTGAACCGAGTGCTTTCAGTGAACCGGGACTCACACGGTAGACAAGAGATTAGATAGATGTTTGGGTGATCGTTTGATTATTGGCTGAAGCTTAAAATATCATCGATGTTGTTGATCAAAACTCGCTGTTTTCAAACCTAAGTTTGAGTTTTCCATACAAGTAAAGTTTCACCAGAAACCACAAATTTGATACAAGTTGAGCTGCTTCTTTGGTTAGACTGTTTTAGATAATGCATTTAGCAACATGACAGATCAAAGGTTTCTATTATAAAGTAAACAGATCAGAGAAAAGGTTCCAATTTTGATAGTCACCGGCAAATTGAGGCAGAGTGATCTTTGGCAGGAGTGGTTGTTGTTTTGTAGATAAATTTATAGATGAATTTATTGAGGCTATTTTTTGAATTTTCTGTGCTAGAAATGGTGCTTAGCAAATCTAGCATTGCTGACTTACTGGTGATGTAGGCTTCGTGACCTTGACAGTAGATATTTTCAGTGATGTACGGTAGATCTTTGATTTTTTCAGGTTTGGCTTCACAAATTAGTTCATTGTCCTTTTCGAATTTGTTCCAATCGGCGTCAAAACTTCAAGACGTATTTAATTTGACACTTTGTAATTCAGATGGTTTTATCTTCAAAATAGTTAAAAGCATTTTGCAACAGTTCAATCGGGTTTTTGAAGGTTACATTTTGATTCAATGAACTCATGTTTGAATTTTAATTTAATTTTGATGTAAACAAACTTTGTATAATGATTTGATTTAAAATGTCTAATTGATTATTCAGTTGATTTAACTCCGGCTCGAAGGACCAAAAATGTAGATGGGTAGATTTATGTAAGATACTGTATATAAAGATATTGATGAATTTGTAACAAAACTTTTAATTTATTACTTTAAAAGATTTAAACACAACAAACATGAGAGATGCAGGAATGGATCTTGATGTCAACAACCCTAAATAACAATGTACATTCATTTGCACAAAAACAGCTGATTAGTAAAAATAAGCTGTACAGTATTATTAAGAAAAACATAGATAAATATTTGCCAGCAAAGCACGCTACAAAACGTATACTTTACACATTTTATGTTTCTTACAGTGAAAGCTCGAAATGAAAACAGTTAATGGGGACGTGAAAAATTGTTCGTTAAATAATAATCGATTCCCACCACATAGGAATAATCATTCACAAATTGGTGGTACCCCAAAGTGAAAAGTATACTTTAAATTCCATCAACAACCACTATAGTAATAATAATCCGCGGTTGGGCCCGGTAAGGCCACGCGACTGAGCGGAAGCATCGCTTCCAAACCAACGAGACCCTATGTTGTTAGAGACAATCACATTAAAATGTACAACATACTAAAAACTAAGAGTTAGTGCTGTGTGTTTTCATTGAAATAACAATCCACTCTAATGTTAGATTTCAGTATTTTATAAAATGAATGTATTCGACATAAGAACGAAAGAGCGTGCACAGTCATTCCTCATTCAATTCACTGAGCTGTTAAGATCGAACTAATATAGGAAACATTTGATTGTCATCACGTAATGTATTTTCTTCTCGTGCCATCAGTCATGTTCTACTTGCCAACGACACAGTCAGCACAGCTGATCGTGTTATATCCTCTCAGTCTTTGCAGCGGACTAAGATTAGCGATCTGCAAAGCTAATCCATATTAACTAACTGTCCGCAAAACATGAACAGTAAATCTGTAAATATAGGTTAATTGAGTGTTACAGTGTGAATGTACGGTACTTTAATAGATTCACACATCATTGAGCCTCTGTTAGCTTGAGTGTATTATAACCATTAAGTGCTGGCTTATTCCCATCATTAAATATTCTGAATTAGTTGTTCTCAGATTGTTAAGCGGTTTTGTGATAAATTTTGCAGTGATTAATTCGTAATCTGAGGAAGTTATACGAGATACATTCTTTCATTTAGATTATTTATTGATCCTTAAGTCCTGCAATTTAATCAGTCTATTTTACAAAGAAGTAGTAATTGTTAATTGGACAATTATATCCAGAGTAATAAATTAGTCAGGGTTTATTTTCTTCAAAGAATGTTCCTCATATTCCATGTTATTAGTATAACGGTAGTTAGAATTTTCATGGTTTAATATTTTATGTAAGTTAGAAAAAATCTCTTTTACCGTCAGTTTTAATTACTAAGATATTCTTTCTTATAACAGTGTCATAGTGTTATGCTGAGCAAGTAACAAAGGTCATTGGCTTAGCTCCTCGGGGTTCAGTTGCCTAGGAGAATCCTGCGTGTGGGGGGTTTCCTTCACTATGCTGCCCTTGGGAGGTGGTCCTAACTTAGTCCCAATCCCAACCTTAGTCTTAATGCTAGTTTTATTTTCTTTGAATTTTAATTTATTTCCAAACATTTGCTCAGCTCTTGCAGTTCTAGTTGTCTCACATTAATTTAAATAATACTCTTCAATTGGCTTACGTTTTGAAATGAAATTATTTTGGATGATTAGATTCAGCTCTTAACATTTAATATTCCATAAGCTTGAAGTCGTAGTATTAACAAATTTTGAGAGTCAGTGACGATGATCCCTTCATAGTAGTTCATGTTCACATGTTTGACAATTTAATCTTAATTTATCTGTTTGCTTTCTTAGCTAGTTTGTTGTACTTTAAATAAACATAAACTTGTATTCATTTGGTTTCAGAGTGCTTTTACTCTACCATCTGGCTACACTAGCCCCCGACCCTATAGCTTTATAGGGAACGTAACATTAGGAAGTTATCTAGGCCCAATTTTGTTAGGAGAAAACAACTGATTCTGAAGATTTTTTGCATTAAAAGCGGGTATTAACAATTGAAAATTCTATCAATTAAAAAATTTTGTCGTAGGAGGCCGTTAACTTTGCTGCACAGAGATGGTTGTCTATAATGCCGATATCACAAATAAAATATTAACTATGGTTTATAACTGAGGCTAGGTTTAGGTTAGAGCCTTTCAGGAACTATTGTTCCTGGAAGAAACACACTATTGATTGAACTACAAAATATTGATTTGGCAAGGTTTGAGAAGTAACTTTGAGACTTGGATCAAGTCAGGAGTAAATCAACCTGTAGACCGATGTCGTGTAAGTAAATGAACTAAGTATTGAATAACTATCCCTGATTACTGTTTTAACATTGAAGACGATTACTAATTGACTGAAGTTACTAAAAATGAACCCTCGACATTAGTTTAGAGTGGATTTACCTGAGATGTGCGACGGACAGACGGTGAGTGCTAGAGAACAGCTGTTGCAATGCAGTGTAACTGTCACATGTATCTGAGTATTGGCGATCAGCTGGACGCGGGACAGGACAGACAGGGAGAGTGATGGACGACAGTGGATGTGGTCTCGGCCGTTATGTGGCCAGTGCCGCAGCAGACCGCAGTCCGCAGTCCACATGCTTCACCGGCTTCACCACGCTCACAATCCGCCATTTCCGTGCAGTATTGCCTAATTCGAGCAAACCCCTCTCTATAACTGATACCGTCCTACCCTGGCAACCGCACTGTACAGGGCAAAACTCGAACACGGGCCACGCCAATTTCCGCGTAACGCAACATTTAGAAGAGGCGTAGGCAAAATATCAAACTAGGGAGAAAAGGTTACCTAAGCTAATCGGGTAGGATGCCTAATCGTTGTTAAAACTTTCTAAGTTGTCTGCAAAATAATTCCTGGGCCTCACAAAGCATTGAATATTACATTTTATCTACCAATTTAAGAAACGTATTTATTGTGGAGTAGTTTTGGATATTAGTTTATCCAGGTGCTACGTAAACCTGGGACCCTATGCCGAAGGAAAAGGAATAGTTTATAGATGAGTGAATGGATGGATTCAAGTAACTAAGGTGATCAAAAGACTAGTTGTACCGTTATCGCAAAGTTAGGATACCGTCAGCAATTTAAATGTGTCTCAATCAGTCTTAATAGTTCTCAATAATTTCAAATCTCAATATTAATTTATCATAAGTTCTTTCTCTCGTGTTATTTGAACGAAAGCTATACGAACATTACTTTGACAAGTGAGTACGGTAGAGTTGTAAAGTTTCAGAAACAGCCACCAGGACAAAACACAGAACTGATGAGCGCACGAGACAGACAGTTACTGATGTCTAATTTATTCCTGGTGACGTGACGGGAATGGATATGATGGGAAGCGTTTTGAAGAAAGCAATATTAAATCAACCTTAATATGATGCGGGACAAATCCATTAGTTATGTATTGGCGTGGAAATGCAGATTGCAAATATGAAGCGTATCTGATGAGAATGGGAATGTGGGAGAAGGAGAAGAGCTGGTAACGGAGGTGTCAGATGTGTATCTATCCGTTACTCTGCAAAGCACGAGTAGTGATGTGATCTAGTAGGTGTGTCATCCTGCACGCTTCCTCATCAGATCTGATCATGCAAGCAGAGGTTCCCACCGCCTCCACCACCTCCACCTTCACCTTCACCATACACACCGCTCCGCTTCTTCACTCGTCAGAACAATGAGTCCACTGACTCTGTAATTACTGCTAACATCCGATTGTTAGCAATGATTTAAAAGTCTTGGCTGGAAACTTTTCAATTAAATTTTGCAATGAAACCGCTAGAAAAATTACGATCAAGATTTCATTATTTTCATGACCTCAGTATACATTTATATGGAAACACGAAGACCTACTTTAAATATGTGGAAAAAGGAAAACGAGCAACGCTGTGCTGCTGCAGCCAGGTAGGTTCAGGACCCCGCATGTTGTAGAAGAAACAACATGTTCAGGACCAACTTCAAGAAGAAACGATCAAACAGAAAATTGTTAAAAGTAATGGTTGTAGGAGACAAACACATCAGTGAAATAAACTTTGAATCCAGTGTTCTCTTTCCAACAACCGATAAGCCGTTTGAGAATAATATTAAGACAAGTTGTACAGAATAAAGGTTTCTGATTAGTTACAACTACTTCTTGTGTTGACAACACAAAAGCAATATAACTGTGAAACAAAATCACATATCGGTGCTACTCGACACGTTCCATCAAATTACAAAGATATTGACATATAACTCGGGCAGTGGTGGATGTGATTGATGTCACATGTTTCAGCAATGTGATGGATATAACGGGTCGACACTAAGCGCTAAGTGCGCGTGAAGATGTCCTGTTATGTAAATGTCTCGCTGTCCACGGTCCATGCACCACATCTCTGTCGTCGTGTGCTAATCACCGCAAACAATAAATACTATATCTATTGTCACAGTCACGGACAACTCTCAACAAACCGTCGTAGCCAAGTTCCTGGTTACTCTGAATTCTGAGTAATTATATCTTCAGCAAATGTACAGAGGAACATCGTGTTCAACGCCAAATAACAAATTTGCGCTGAAATGTTGCGGGTAAAGGTTTTATTATTTCAAGTGTTACGCGTACATAGGCCCGCCATTAAACTATAAATTTAAACGTAAATTACTTCTACCACAGAGGCTGTTCAAGACTTACTCAGTTTCCTTTTCTTTGGATTTACATAAAATGTTGTGAAGAGCATATTAGACAGAGATATTTAAGTGGTTTCGATAACTATAAATATTTTTTATACCATAAAATGTATAACTATACAAGTAAAGTAAACGGTAAAAACTGAGTCCACTAATTAACTTTTAAAGTTTATCCATCTTCTACTTTACTGTGCTATACAATTATCATTACCAAAATTTACTGGATTCATAAAAGCAAAAGTAATACCTGAACGAAATTTTCTTGGCTTTGAAAGTTCAAAATTTGCAAACTGGGGCGCTTAGTTAGTTTAATTAAAGGTACTCAATAAAACAAAGGAAACTGAACTTTAATCTTAGCCAACTTATCGTTCTGAATTATTGTGAAACAATCAATACATTTTTTAGGATAGATTAAAAACCCAACGATGATTTGTTCACTAACATTGAGAGGGATTTCAAAACACGTTCTCCAAAGTTTATCTTAAAAAATTCATTTACCTCCAAGGCAGTCTTTGCATTTTAATGTGACGTTTATTCTGTATATGACATTGACGGCAGTTAGTTAAATCATTTGAATAATAGTTGCAAATGGTTCCAAGTATTTGTGAGCAGTTCCTAGCAGAAGTTGATCCTAGCTGAGCGTGAGAATTGGTCGGTTGAGCTGTTTGTCAACAATCGCTTGCTTTGTTGCCGTGGTTTATGCACTGGTGATGCACAGGTGCAGTGACTGTCACTCTAGCCGTGACCTATATACAATGCAGTACCAGGACCAGGAGCACAGCAAGTGTAACGGTAACAGTGTCGTGTGTGTCACCTGCTCCTGAGCTCCTGTTCCTGTTCCGTCTCACGGCTCCCTCTCCTTCTCTTCTCCCTCTGCTCCTGTGATACTTAGACAACTAAATCGCCGGAAAAGCGGTCCGAATCTGCCACACTAGGAGTAGTGGGTCGCCGTCCCCTCTGTTTAAACCCATTATCACAGCCATCCCAGATTAGGAATGGCCTCCTTTCTTAACTTTCACAATCTAACCCAAAGCCTATTTCATGCTCTTAATATAACTAATGCCAATGCCGGTCTTTAATGTATGGTTTAGTTCCGTGTTCATTGCAAGGTTCACTGTTTGCATTGGATATGGTTAAAAGAATGTACAGGTGAAATGGATGGGAAAACCCCATCCATAAAGGCAAAACTAGATGAACAAGGGAGAATGGAACTGAAAACAAAATAAATGAAGTGAGCTTGGCTAACATTTTTAAGATGTTGAAGGCTTGTGTCTTTTGGGATATTATATAATCATCTCATCTAATATCATCATACCTGATAAATTTGAGATGGAGAGGTCATGGTTTATATTAAGTTTGTTAGACCTGTATTTGATGACTAGTGACTTTGGTTTACATTATGACAATGACGCAGAGAAGGAACAGAATTATATTTTCGAATAAACAGCTCACTGTTTCTCAATACGTAAATACATTTTCTACCGAAACTCATAGGGATGCATATCTATGTGATGCAAAATGCTATCTTTATAACCGAAATAAATCGAAACTCCAAGGGATTGCAATGATCACAAGAACAGCATGATTCATAGAACGTAGACCGGTTGAATAAGAAAACCCATGTACATTGTCTGGTCATTATAAAGTAGACCACACGGGTGACAATGAGAGGAAGAAGATTCCTCACAACTGCACCATTGCAGAATCGTGAGTGAAGTCTGCACGTAGTGGAATGTTTCAGCAATTCAACAAGCCATTGTAGTAGATATACATGCTGTTCATGTCCGATACTCATGAATAACTGCTTTTAGTTTTCTAGCGCAATGCCATACATTATGGTTTTTGCAGTCAGTTGTAGTGAGCTAAAAATAACGTGCTCTGGTATATCCAACGACGGTTCCCATAGTTGAAACAGTCCTTTCTGCTGAGCGGAGGTACGTCAGTACTACCCTTCCTTCCACTTGTTCAAGGCCAAGTCGCTGTTGCAGTATAATTTGTGACCTGCCTCAACACTGAGTGATGTGACAGGAGACGTCCTTCACCCTGCCCTGAGGAAGGCCATGAATTCGGGATTTCTATAAGCGCACAGTTTCTTTGTTTTGCAGCTGAGTTCACTTTTAGTGGTCATCAACGCACGAGAATGACTTTCTTTCCCTTCCCCTTTGATATTTATCGTTCTTTGTTGACTGGCATTACAGGTAATAGAGGTTCTCGCGCTCGCTACAACCCAGGTTCCATTACCAGCGACGGACCTCGAGTAATTGTTCCCAGGAAAGCTCTTCATCCTCTTTTTTCACATTTGGATTCCAGCAACATTTTCATTGCGCCAACCTTTGTTGTGATGAGCGAATGTTATTAACGTATAATTCGCAGTGAGCGGGCGAGCTGTTATTAAAGTAAGCGAAATTGTACAAGCCCAACAAAATTGCCTTCTTTTGGCCCGTAGTTGGTAGGTTTGACCTGGAGCAAGTCAGAATGGGCAACTCTGGGATTTTATAGGTTCCCAATTTCTAAAATCAGCTAACCCTAATCAAAACAAAAACCTTCTTTGATAGATCTGATAATCACGTGTTCATGAATTCTCTATTTGAACATTAAACGTTAATGTACACATATAAAGTTAAAAGTGATGAATTAGGTTAATTCAGTTCTCAAATTTAAGATAGAACGTACTGTTAAGTTTTAATTAGTTTAATTGGTTTTAATTAAAACAGAATTTGTTTTGCTCCCCTTTCTTTTGTACTTTTAATAAGTTTGTCCTTCGACAGCTAAGTGGTAGGAATAAGAATTTACCAATGTATGAATGAAAATATAATATTAAAGGATTTAGATTAAAGTAGCCTGTGAGTATAATGTGCAAATTCAGCCAAATCAATGGATTAATCTTTTGGTGATACATTTTGATAACGCAATATAAAGTATATATAAATTATTCAAACTTTAAGTACTTAAACTGTATTTAGGCTAAATATTTTATGATCACATGTTGGCCTGGCGTTCATGATAGTTCTAGCGTAAAATTTAGTTTTGTCCGTAACATGTTGGTACATATAATGCTATTAGGACTAAACATATATCCCCAATAATATTTACATTAGTCGTTATACAATATACATATTGTGTTGACGCATTAAAACCATTAAATAAAAATAACATGAAAGTAAGATAAAACAATAAAACATGAAAAGAACAATGAAATGAGGACAAGTCTCGTGACTCGCAGAGACTACGACGCAGGGCAGCACTGAAGCTTGGCGCATTCATACCGCTGCCGGGACCGGGGTTTTGCTGTACCATGATTATCTTTGCGTGATTGTGTTTAGTATAACCAGCTAAACAACGTGTCACACGCATTACACGTCAAGTTCCACGACGATACACTCAGAACGTGCTTAATATTATCTATAATGTTTATAACTAGGCCGTCCACACTTCTCAAACAATCACAACCTTTATACTCAAATTACCTACTCTAAATTAAAACACATCTCTTAAAGTATCGCGTTACAATTCTGCCATAACCACAACAATGGAGGTCTTAAGTGGACCATGTTGAGTAGTGAGCACAATAGCGCACTCCAGCGGACAGATTATAAACTAACAATGGCTTGGGAAACTCTTACCGCGACCTGCCATTATATAAATAGCGCCGGTGTTTGAGGCTATGGCTGCTTGACGATGACGGACAGACGCATAATTAAGTCCTCCGATGATCGAGTTGTAATAATAGCGCAGTAAGGCCATTCCTCTCGCGACCGCGCGTCAGTCGCCGAGTGCAGCGCGACCTTGTTGCACTCACTCACTCCATTCATCATTCATCATTCAAGCTGTGTAGCTATCACGCAAGGTGAACTACTGCACTTAGCAGTTCATCTCACTACTACAAGTCAATTCACTGTTCAAGGTGGTCATGATGTAAATAAATATATTGGTTGGCTAAGTACAGCTGTGTATTTATTGTAAGCTTGGCGTAAACATGATTCAAACACCATTTCCATTTCATACAGTATATCATAAGTGTTTCGTTTTTAAATTTCAACTCAAGTATCTAAAGGCGTCGACAAAGCCCACTAGAGTGTCCTATGAGAAGAAACAAATACTGAATAGTTAACGAAAGTATGGAACGAATTTTGAAGTAAAGTCTTAGGCTTTCACGGCCGGTGTCACAGCTATAATCTAGTCTTTCCGGTTCACACCGCGTCTAAATATCATAATAACTAGCTTGAAATATTTCGGTCTAGCTGTAAAATATCACCTTCAGTCACTGATTAGTTGAAACTGAGCTATTGGTTAACTGGCTATCTGCTTATTGGTGGCAGGGCTGCTATCCGTCCATTGGAGCAGGGATGCTCCAGCTTTCGATGTTCTCACATTTCGATAGTGTCACAGTCAAACAGTCCCTGCTTCATTGGACGATTGGCAGCCCTGCCACCAATAGGTTAGCAGACAGCAAGTAGCTCAGTTTCAGCCAATCAGTGACTAGAGACCATATCCACTTCTCCTCAGTGAGGCCAAATTATTTCAAGCTAACTATCATGACGTTTTGACGCGGAATATTGAAGTTTTTCTTGACCAGTAAACACCACCTTTATTTAAATGGGCTGTGTATTTATTAGTACACGAGTGTGCTAAAATGTGTACTGAAATAATTTATAACCACCATACACTATATAGTGAACTATTGAAGTTAACATGTGTTTGTCAAACCCTATGCTACTGTAATCCTACAACATGTTTGACAGTATCACACTGTATGCTGTGTGAGGTAGTTGTACCTTGAATGCTGGCGGTGAGTGGAAGAGAAGAGCTGTCAGTGCCGGTGTCAGCTGTACCGTTACGCCGCGCTGCTCCGGTGCCTGAAACAGAACAGGCCGGTGAACAAACAAGACACACTCCTCAACCTCAACCTCAACCACGCCACAGTCTGCCATACACACCGGTAAGTGAGCACATAACGCTCATTCAGCCCGTATACCGCAAAGTCCAAACCTCGAACATGGGTCTAAACACATTTTAAAATAATAACAAGCACACGTCGAAGAAATCAGCTGGGAATGTCCGAAAAGGGTCGGAGAAGATTAGAGCGTTGTCACGACGGGCATCTGCGCGAGTAGTGCGTGACCGCGACTCACGACACGGCACATCTGCAGACCGGTACATACACACATACCAGTACATGCACACATGATACATACGCACACATTACACATAAGCACATACACATACACATAGACATACGTGCACATGCTGCACATACACACCATAACACATGCACAAACAGCATACACACAAACAGGTACATACTTACTGCAGGAGAGGGACAGTAGTATAGCAACCGTCCTTCCGGTGATAGTAGGAGTTTATTAAGGAAAAATGTGCAAGTTTTCTCCCGACGCATTGCACTTTCTTGATATATACGTAAGGGTTTATTAATGCAAGAGGACATGAAATGAGTTGTTTTACATCATTAAGAAGGTTCACCGAGGCCAATTTCATGGTTTTAAAATAATTTAAACTCCAAGTTTCAACCTGTATCCTTTGATCGGCTCAGGCAGCTAAAAAGGTAAAGGTAAAGGTAAAGTTTGTCTTGTTTAACGAGGCGGAGTTAGGACTACAAAGTCCTCTCTACCACTCAACCTCGTCCTTTACCTAGCGTCACCGTATTAGTCACATTACAAATGTAAGTGGTGACTGCGGGGATCGAACCCGCGCCACCAGAGTGATGAGCTCCGGTCGCGCGCGATACTAATCCGCCACGGATCCGCTAAAGGTTTTATCATTGGACAGAACTACTATGGCTAATACATGAAAATGTCCTAAACAATTTAACTCGCGCAGTGAGAATGTCCCGAAAAGTCAAAGTTACGTGACATGGAGAAGCAAATTTCTCACTAAAGAACCAACCAAATAACAATCGTTATACCAATGACACCAGCAACTGTATTCAATGTCAAAACAGAAATTGATGCATCGTAGAATACACGTGTGTAGTGATTGACAATTATTTTGAAACCATAGAAGTGTTCAAGCTACAGTTTACAGGTTTATAGCCTATAATTAGGTTAACAGCATATTAGTGCACAATAGAACGTTAAAATATAAATAAGTAGAATCCACATAATGAACAATGGCAAAACAAGCGTGGAGTCATTGCAGAAATAAGACACGAGTTAACCCAGGAAGATTGCAGAGATAAATAATGCTAAATCATTGCAGAGACATGTTTGGTCATAAAAGAGATATAGATTCTAGAGTAACGGCATTGTGATGACTCTTCACCTACATCGACCACTACATCAAAGAAGAAATACATCCTTCTCTTCTGTTTCAGAATATTTCATGATGCACGAATAAACTATTACTCGGAGATATTATTATTTGCATTATTATTGTTATTGATATTGTTGTTTATTGTCAAAAATCGGAAGAGATAGAATATTTAAAAACCAACATTGGAAAACGTCTGTGAACGCATTAAAACATTCATTTGACCAGCTCAACCATTTTTCATCATTTTCAAGTTGTTTACAAACGTTGTGTACGGAAGATCTTTTACAGCTCAGCAATAAATTACTATTGTTGAAATGGGACAAGACATGTGCAGTGAGTGGTCAGCTGTGCAGTGAGTTCAGTGTGTGAGACAATGGGGACGTCCCCAATGACGCGTTGTCATCGCTCGGACTGCGGTCCACTTGCTTATCCGGCTGCAAAATGTCTGCCCACTACTTCTTAGAGCCTTCACTAATTCTTTTCAATTGCTTGCAGTCTTCTTTTTCATCGTCTTCTGTCCTTTGGTAATTGAAGCTGGCGATTGCCCCATTGTTTTGTCCAGAAAACTTCCAGATCAATGTGCTTGTTGCAGAAATGTTCGTGGAGTTGACCTTGAACGAAGATCTAAAGATAAGGTTTGTTATTTTAAAACCACCATTCAAACATCTTGGGTTTGTCGTCATCAATAATAATTAAGGAATATTCCACCTTAACTAGAGAATGCTTTAATTCTTAGACTTGGAGTTAAACAATCCATATCGTATATAGTTGAGATTTTCATTGTCACAAGACAACATGTCTTAAGCAACAACCCTAAACAACTTAAAAATCACTAAGCTGAAACTTTTACAGTACTGATAACCGGAATGTTTAACTTGTTTATTCACTGAAGAAAAGTGTAATAATTGTGAGAGAACGCACCATGTCCTTATACACTGGCAGTAGTAAAATATGTCATATGATGCAGTGTAGAAACGAGAATGGAGGACAGTGAGGTGAGCAGTGTGGGTCGTGGTTAGTCGTGCGAGCGATGCGGGTAATCGGCTCAACTGTGTTAATTGCATCAAGCGATTGGCTATCAGTTGAGTGGTGCCGTTATCTTGACAATGCCCGGGCATTATCCATGCACGGCTCCGAGCCTCGTGGGATTCTGTGTACGACTCAGAATTGTAATTCAGTAGGCAGTGAGAGATGACAGATCTGCCGTTACTCGTGCTAACAAGGCCTGCTTGAGCCTTTCATGCGTGAGGCACGACCTTGAACATGCGAACATGCAGACGAGATACTGCCTTAAGTACAGTACTGTGAAACCACTGCCGAGTCTTGTACTATTCTTCCTCCCCTGCCCCCTCAGTAACTGCCAGTCTTTGGGGCAAACTGAGTTAAGTTTTATCTTTAATAATTTGACGCTTTTGTGATTTAGGTAATACGTTACTTTTGAAATAACTTTGAGCGATCTCCATCTACGATAGTACTTGCTTTATTTGTATTGTTACATTTTGGAATCTCATAGGCGCACAGTAGTGTTTACGTAACTTTTTCAATACATTTTTTACTTATTGTCTAAAGTAATAGGTCATACGTTGAGTAGGGGTACGTTGAGTATTAAAACACCAAAACTATATTTTCACAAAGGAATCCCGTCGTGAAGAGACCTCACGATGAAACTAACAATACAATTAGTGTTAGCATTGTATTTTGAAATAATATTGGCTTAATAATGTTAATAATGTTGGCAAAATAATATTTGAACTTAATAAATTAAGGTGGTCATGAGTATTTTCTACAGCTGTTTGTTAAAGGTTGTGAATTTTAAGTTGTAAAACAGATGTTTAAACTTCTAATCCACTTATTTGATAAAATGTGTACAATTCCTAGTAGATTAATCATTAATTAACAAGAATTGTTACAAATTTTACAAAGTTATGGAATTGTTATCGAACTGGACAACATTTCAATCAATCTGCAAGGACAATTAAAGTAGAGTGAGCCTGAAAAAAATATTTCTTTGTTCCACTGATGAAAAAGAAACACTAAAATCGGTTTAATTTTCAATGTCCTTTAAACAAGAAGACAGACACATTATTAAACGTTCGATGCGGCTGAAGGCGGTCGCAGAAACGGCCGAGTGCTCCGAGTCAATCTTTCACCGGAAACATAAACCTGACGTTACGACGAGGATGAAACTGCCGTAGAGGTTTTGTCGAGAGCAGCTTCGAGCGCAGAACACTATTGTGCAGTCACCGGCTAGTTGAGAAGGATGGAAGGTTTGAGTAAATTTACGTGATCTATCACTGATACAAACACTCTGTGGGGTGGGTTTTAGGATTGTATCTTGTTGATTCCGAGCTTCTAAAGTCGATTACCTGGCATGGGTCGTCAACCTTTGTCTTAATTAATACATTAATTTCTTTGACTGTAGTGTTGAGATTGTAATCATCTGTAGTGTTGAGATTAAAACTATAAAAGGTTGAAATTTCAGTTTAGTTGGTCGATCAACTGGTATTTGTTTACATCCATGTTTAAAAAATTGTTAATTTTGCGTATCGTAAAAACCCTATTTCGATATTTTATATTAAGAAAAACTGGATTACTTGAAAGTGAGCTAGCAAAACAAAGATAAACGACGAGTGTGGTGAGATGGATATTCATTCGACTGAACAAAAGTTGACCACACCTCACCATCCATCTCTCATTCAGCCAGCCGTCAGGAGGACGTGATCTGAAAGCACCGCTGCGCGCCAAAGCAGTGAACTCCAACAACGCAGGAATGTGTTAGATAAAAACACAATTAACCCTAATTCTAGTGATGTCTTCATTTAAAAAAATAATTTAGCTTCACACACCATAAAGACAAAATAATCTCCCTGATTCAGGAACTGGCAAGGTTTTTATTCAAATCCTTTTACACAACAAGTTTTAGATAATAGCCAACGTTCAGTTCATTTGTATAATCTCTTCAGTCAGCTAAGTAGCTACCAAAATAACTATTTCATCTCCTGATTGGCCTAGGCTAAATATTGCTACTTTGACTGTAATCATATATATTGTAGACTGTAGTATTGAGATAAAAACAATTTCAAAGGACTGCCAATTATTGGTTTGGGTCAGATAATGTTTTATAAGTTACCTCTGACATCAATTTATTTTTATGCATAGCGCAAGTCAACCCAAATCAAATGTGAGCGACCGAAGAATTTCAGTTTCAAAAAACATAACATAGGCGTGATTGTTCAGCTAAACATTCTTTGAGCGAGATGATGCAATAATTGAACGATATTCAAGCGATCCTTTGAACCGATGCTTGATAGCAAGATGAAACCTCTAACATCTGGCAACTCTCTGAGACCTTATTTAACTGTGGAAAGAAGTTGAGAAGCCAACAACATAAATCAATCATAAACTATTCAAGAGGGCGCGTAAAACTTGTGTAACTGGGCGTTCTTCGCCTACATTTTTTAATTGTCAGTTTGTCAAAGAATGATCATGTTAGTAAATTAACAATTTTGCCGGAGAGACAAGTGCCCCAATGTGAATGTGTTGATAGTCGGCTTGCGCTAATACCCGAGGCGAGAACACCACAGAGTGTAGACTGCAGCAGATGCTGTCTGCCCTGTGAGGTACTCGGAGCGTATCTGTCAGTGACCGCCTCACCGTTACCCGCCAACCAACCACCAACCACCAACCCACACTATCACCCTAACCTACCGATAACTGTCCTTTTAGTGTCCAGGAAATATATGCACTCTCGGACTAGCGGTGGTTTATCACCTTTGGCACACTGTGAAATATAATTTCTTTCACTCTATAACTGCTCCAACTACTGTTCTACGAACAATATACACCACTTGTAAAGATAAGTATTATCGTAAACTGTTCACCGTAAAGGAGATTTATAGCCCTGGAGAATGGTTCTGTTACACTGAACAATGGTTATAACAATTTATATACTTCCCCTCAGGCCATGTCTAATACTACAACGAAGTATATAGCAATAGTTTCATTGTGGATCAACTTTTATCTTTGATTAGTACATTTTCAGATTTTAACGAGCTGGTGCGGAAACTAGAATCCTTAGCAATAGTAAAATAATTTCAGAAGTATAGTAAAAATTATTTCTTTACTATAGGCGGTAAATATGTAATTAACTTTGTTTCCTCTATTAACGTGATAATACGTCGCCAAACTCCCGTAAAGAAACCCAAACCAATTACGAGTGTAAAAGCACCTAGTTAACACGAGTCTTTATCTCATTAGTTCGTAATTTAAAACTGACTAATAATAATACACAAGTGTGAAAAAGCTGCGCTTAGCTTGGTTGTAAACTTAAATTAAATGGTAAATCGTACACCGTTTATTGAACTATTTAACGAAACAATATTTATAAAACAAACACTTGTCATTACAAGTTGTAAATAGGAGACGCACCTTAAAATGAATAGCAGTCACAGATACCGTTTCAACACCGGTTCGCTCTAACCAAGCCCACAAACGCAGCATTAGAGCCAAATTAATATGGGATCAGAGATAAGTATGTTGTGTTGTGAGGTGATTATAGCAGGTCGAGTCTGACTGGTTTGGTTTGTGATCGGCAAATTGAAGGGTACACAAATGGGACAAATTGCAGGGAAGAGGCGCAGATCAGTAGCGGAGCCTGCGGCGCCTGACACACACACTCCGTCTCTAGCCACTCTCTGTTGGCTACATACTATCACACTTCACCCCGATCAACAGAGAACAGGGAGGTCAAAGCGCGCTTGTGTAAGTATGGAGAGGGTTCAAACCCTGAACAAGACGTCGGATTGCACTTCAGTGCGAGCAAGGAGGCGAGCGCTCTCGAGGTGGTCTTTTGACAAAAATCAAAGACGCTTTTCGTGCTCGGTCCAATGTCTTGAGCGGCGTTCGACGGTGTGTAATACCTCCACGCTGCCCTGAGCGTCCCTGTTCCCATCTCCCTGTTAGGTTTGGGGTCTGGATCGGGGGCAAATACGATAGCGTGTAGCTGATCTAAGTTCAGGGAGATATATTTTTATCAAACATGAACTCTTGTAGGCTAAGTATCATCCACACTTTAGGAAAGTTGCATGAACTTGGTAGTTCTCGTTGTTGGGATTAACGTACATTAGCTTTAACGGGTGTTTTTAAATGTTAGTATATCCGTGGTCTCAGGCGTGTTGGCAGTTTAAGTGTTTTCAGTGATTCTGTGTGTATGCAGAATAGGCTTTCGGTTAGATACAATAATTGTAAAAAAGTAGGAGAAAAAAACATAAATTGTGTAAACATGTTTAATACAAATTTAAACTAAACAAAAGTTTTACTGAAACCATACACCAAATAGTGATAGTGAAAACTATTTCACACGTAACTATCCCAGTAAACTAATAAATCATCACGGTAACGGACTTTTGTAACTGGGCAAAGCTATGAGACTTCTCAAAGAGGTCTAGATGGGAGCGAGTGGTAAATTTTGACGCCAAGTTTTAAAACCGAGCACAGTGTCTACGATTTAATATTATGATAATACAAAAAGGGAGGTCGCGGACACAATTGACAGCCCAGCAAGCAAAAAATGGCAAAGGCCCCTGTCAGGTGGCTGGGCGAGGAATGCAGTTGAAAGACGAGCCTCTCATCGCCCTCTGTGACCTGTGCTGTGCCACTTCGAGCCGTCACCTGACCGTCTCACAGAGAGGAGTAACAATTCTGTTGTCGTCACAAATATAGGATACCAAAACAATGAAAGTACTTAAGGATGAACGAGAAATAAGCTGAAAAACTACTTAAGATCTAAAGGTGCAAAATAAAAAGTGTATTTACTGCTCCTCTGAAGAAGATAATGGTGATCATATGTGTGATGCAGCAAGGAATGTTCAAACCTAAGTAAAACACTACTTCTCAGATCGACGATCGTTGAGCAAAGTGCCACAATATCGCGCCCTCGGGCACGGGGAGGTCACTTTGTATGTTAACAAATACATTATTTATGTTTTAATTCATGTCGGTTTGCAATATTCAAAGATATCAAATAGTATCAAGGCTGCAAATATTACTACAAAACAAGTAAAATATTAATATAACGATGCTCGTTGGGGTTGGTTTGTTTGGTGTATCTCATTAGAACAAAAAACTAATATTTTCATAACTCTGTAGCTCGTTTCAACTTATTATGATCATGCAAGTTTTGGGATAATTGTTGGTTCAATGTTAAACTTAATTTGGTATACCGCTGTCTTGTTCGTACCATGTTCGAACAAATCAAAATGGAGATTAATCATTACAATCGGGCAGCTTGCTGTTTTGAATTATTCAAGCTATAAACGCGTTGCACGAATTACAATGAATGGAGCCGCTCAGCTGACCAACTCCACTGAAGGAAGTGACAAAGTGACAGATTATCATTAGAGACAGACTGTGGGAAACTGTGTTTGTTGGAATTCAGAGTGCAAACACGTCCAGGTGAAGTGTGAAAATGCCAGCACACTTCGCCACCTTCACACACACTCACACACACACCGTACTGATATATAGTGCTCGTATATAACCTGTGAACACAGCATTGAAACCACATTTACGATGTGAACTTGTGTTTTGTAATTACTCATTAGGGAGAACAGGTGGAGTTTAAAAGATAGCCTAAGAGATAACTGAGGAGTTTTGACGAGAAGGCGTTGCATTTTAACCCTGTAGTTCAATTAATTTTTGTATTAATATATTTTCAAAGGATAATATTACCGTTATAAACTAGGATAAGATCAAAACTATTTTCTCAAATTAGAATAGGTCAAGTAATCGCTGCAATGTGCTACATACCCAGTCACTAAATGCGAGCAGACACTTTTGGAATTCCTGCTTACGTAGATGTGCTATAGTGGTATACCGCACCGTACCACGCACGTTTAGGCCTAAAATTCCGGTAGGACACAAAATACTTCGAGAGTTCAGGACATAATAATTTACTAGTGATCTTTTGTGAATTTCTAATTAACGATATATTGTACATATGATTCTAATAGGTGGAATAGAAGGGTTGCCGGTTACGAGTGATTGATACAGTTGTAGTTTAGTCTAAGAGGAGATCGATGAGTCTACATGTTGTATTGATTAGAGAGAATGAAGTCTAGCCGTGATTTCGGTCGAGATATCTGAACGCGTGTTGACTCTTTAAACCGGTATATTCACATACATTTATTGTACCATAGCACTTCCTCATTATGCCTTACGAAGGTCCATAGTACAAAATCGGATAAAATAAAAGACCTGTCAGCAGCAGTCGTATATGGCGCGTAGATATATCGCGATGGTGTACATACATGACAATGGTGTGTTTGATCTAGTGTGACGTCGAGCACGTACAATATACCGGTGCCTCAGGTGAGGAAGTACACCGTGCAGACACCAGACCGGTTCCAACACGGCTGCACGTCCGTTCCTGCTCCAGCCACGCCGGTATAAATAGCAACTCCAGCTCCAACCTGTCTCTATCTCTCTCTAGACAATCTGCTCCATTTGTTCCTACTGAATACTTACTGACCTGCGCGTGTTAGGAAACATATGACAACTTGTTACAAGGCTGACAAGAGCTTTAAATATCGGTGTAAGAGCTCGTTGTGTAAACCTCTACTACCAAAGTAACCTGTAATAGTTTGAAATTTTCATCTTACTTCCTCTGCAGGGCTGGGGCAAGTAATTTTAAAGTAATATGGCTCACGTAAGCTAACTGGTTAAAGAACAGTAGCTATGAAATGTGAAATTTCTTCGTTTAAACTTTCAAATTTGACAAATGGTTTACTTGTAATTGGCAATCACATATGACCCGTCTGCCTGTAGACTAGAGTATCGCTCACAAATACGAAAGTGTCTACTGTATTTATGAGTAAACTTAAACACGTTCCGAAAACATTAAAATGTTGTCTAAAAAAAACTCAACCATAAAAACAGTGTGGTCGAGTTTATGGCTCGTGACTGAGAGAACACAGGACACACTGACAAACAAAGGGCTGGAGCGGACAATTCAAATGATTGAATTAACAACGTTATATATTTGAAATCGAGATCGATTTCAGAACGCGTAAATTATTTTAGTTATTAAAAACATTGACTAATTGCAGAAACGTGTTAGTTGTTTCCACAATATAGTACATTACAACATTCAATTATATCCTTTATTCTATAACTGTATAGGTTAAAAGGACTCAATATAAGGTGTCCAGAAGAACAGTAGAGCCTGCAGGGTAAGTCTCTGAGAACTATACGAGTACAGAGAGTAAGGTCATTACGATACCGATACGCATTACTGCATTAAAATCCATTAAAATGTTTATTGAGCCGCACACCACGTGGTTTAGTGCACGAAATATAACGTGAACAAATCAGAGCTCGAGTTGTAAAGTGCCATGGTTCAGAATGCTTTTATGTCCATTATCTTTCCTTCGTTTTTAATGTTCGTCGCTATAGGACAGTGCATTTAAACTTCTAGCTAATTACTCATTGCAAATATCTTTTGCGATTATGGTCTCTTAAAATCGTCAATAAAATCCAATTGTTTACATGTGTCATCAAAGTTTTATTATGTTTTGTTGGTGGCGATTATTTTATATTTCTTTCACCCCCGAGTTTAGGGTACTATAATATATCGATTTCTGTTGGTTACTAAAAATATAAATTTGTGTCCAACTCAGAACTAAAGACGATTAAGTAATAAAAGTCATCGTTTAATTTAAGATTCCTAATTTATTTTCCAAAGCTATTAATTGTTTTCGTGTTTTATCATTATGTGGTAATCTGGGTGGAAATCCTCAATGAAGGATGATTCTTCTAAATCAATGGTTTAAAGGGGTTAGTAGGAAGAATAGTGTTGCTAATGCAAAGATAAAAAATAACACATCGCGCTAACTAGTTGAGTTAGATAGAAAACTTTAAAATTTTAATTTGGTAAAAGTGTTGATACGCCTGTAGATCTAGCGCTATCTAGCTGTACAATAATTATTGTATCTTAAGGAATATCAAGAGGAAGAACACGACGTTGACCCTTGCTTTTGCAGACAAAAGGATGTCTTCAAGTAAAAAGAATAAGTTGCTTTTGAAAACAGAAGACGTAATAAATTTTAAGAGGGGCCAAATAGAGCCCGAACGGCGTTCAAATGGTGTTTTACTTAGGTTAATGAACTAAAACGTGGAAAGTTTTTCTCGGGAAGCATAAAGTCATTAGTGCTGCTGCATATAAACAATACAAAATGAGTTCGGTTATAAAATAGAATCTTAATTACTGAATTTCTAGTGCTATGTTCTTATGGAAAATCCAGTTTTTAGTTCAGAAGTACAGAATTAATTTGATGACGAAAGTAAAAGTTTTAGTGTTTATATGAAGCAGCATCAATAAATCTATGCTTCCCGAGAGTACTTTCCTAAAACGTAGTTTGCAGTTTTATCCCATGTTATAAGCGGTACTCTAAGTTGGACATGCGGCCGCTCTATCCCACAGAGAATAGGAATATTCTAATGCTCTGTGCTCTATCCGGCCCCCTCTTAAATTGTTTTATAAACAAAATAAAATTTAACTGTTAAAAATAATGTTGAATGTACCAGAAGTTTATCCAAGAAAGCCTGAAACTACAGACAAAGACAGTACACCTGTATCAAAGATAATACAAGATAGTATCGTCTCTGCTACATATCTCACAGGTCAGTGAAGGCAACGTAGCATCTGTTTGACCGAGCGTTGAAGTCTCTAAAACACGAAGTGATTCTGAGTTATGTTTCACGTATTTGCAAGCACCATACTGAAGTTATAGATGGGATGATCCATGGTAAATTTGTATGTTTCAACATTACACTATGTTTTTCTGCCCTCCTGTTACATGTTGTTTCAAAACATGTAGTTTTAACAGGACCTTTGTAATGAAACATAACGACGAGTAGTCTGTATGTTGATTGATGGATCCTGGACCAAATGTATTAAGATTGATCGCTCTTTTCATTTATCCTTGTCTGTAACTGTCATGTTCACTCATTCAACTTCTCACTGGTTCATTAGCTCTTCGGGTGAAAGAGTAGCTCACATTTCAAATCATTTGCAATTCTTTTTGGACTAGCTCGAACACATTTAAAGGCTAGTTGCTGGTAGATACACTGCGCATTAGGTATTATAAGTACGATCTTTTATTTTCTCATATTCGCACATAGTATGAGTCGGATTTGAAAATACTCAAATATACAGGGTGTCACAAAAATGTGTAGCGCGCTATGGAGAACCTAATTTTACATACAAAAGTTGAAAATGTCCAGTAGCATTTTTTTTATTTTGGCTTAGTTTAGTCGTAATCCGCCATTTTATAACCTTTTGAAAACACATAAAGATTTAAAACCCTTTGAGATTTTTTTAACTTGGCATGAACTTTAATTGTTTTGCTGATAACATTTTCCAAAAATATTTTTATTTAACTTACCAAATTTCAAAATCGCGGTCATTTCAAAATTTCAAAGTCAAATGGAATCAAATTATAATTTGACTTAAAATCTTTAAATGGCCGCCATTTTGAAATTTTATTAATAGATAAAGTTATTTTGGAAAATGTTACTGAGGTTCATACCATAGATAAAATACACACTGTATTACATAGGCTACATATGTATTTTATCTATGTTTAAACCAAGTTTCACAAAAAAATAATATCTCAAAGAACTGTTTCATTATTAGTTATTTTCTAAAATTTACAAAATGGTGAATTTCGGCTAAACTAAGCCGAAATAAAAATTACTAGATATGTAGAATCCGCTTCTGCATAGCGCGCTACACATTTTTGTGACACCCTGTATATAAAGAAACAGTGTTTAAAAGTAAACAAGCAAACGCAATACACATCAGAAGTAACAGCCCGATGAGCGTTGGTTCAACTGAGGTTCTAAACAATAAAGATCACCAACGCTGCAGGAACAAGAGCACGCAATGTGTTAGTTTATTAGTTGATTTGTGTAACCGGTTACTTGACACGCAGTATGGCTAAGCTCGCAAGATATGGAGCAGTGAGTGCCATATGCGTGTCTTGCTAACACGAACACGTACACGAGGCATTGTGCAGTTACACGTACACGTACACGTGGGCTCTCCTCTCTGTCATCTTGTGTTGTGTATCTCAAGGTCAATTTATGTATGACTCAGGAGGTCATTGACACACTCTCCTTACCTTGCACTCTCCACACGACATGTGCGTATACTAGTTAGTGTAGGCACTTACACATACACATACTCACTCCTCGCAAGCTTTCTCCCAATTGACTAAAGACAAAATAAATGCTAATTTCTCAATGGATCGTTAAATACAGACAGAGAGAAGAGAAAAACTCACGAGTAATTATTGTGTAATGTTTCTTAATGGACCTTTGAAATATTTCCAAACATTTACGGTAATTCCAAATATTTAGTCCTAGTCCGTACTGTAATAAAAAAACATTAAGGCAGAAAATTTAATACAATAAAAACCACAACCGAACTCCTATTTCTTTAAAACTTCTTGTTTAATTTACAAATAGTTTTTTGACTGTTATGCAACACAATGAGTTCTATTTTCTTAATCAAACCCTATAATATATTTAGAAACTATTTTGTGAGGAAGAACTTAACCCATGAGTATCGATATAATTCTCAGTTAGTTATTCCATGACTCACATTGATTCCTGACATAGCAGAGGACAAATACATATGAATTAGTACACGTTTATTCAGACTGATAGCACAAATTTGCATAAAGTAAATCTAATTGATTTTCCTTGCTTGTTTTGACTTTAGAAATATTGTTTTATGAAAGCGTGGAGTGGATTTATTGTGCGCACAAATGCAGTGTGCAGTGAATGTTATGAATGTATATTTGACAATGTAAACATTCACCTAAAGGTTGACTTGTCACAGGGTTATTCAGCCTACTTTACGCAGGAATCCAAATTTGGGGAATCTGATAAGGTCATACGTTTTCAAGAAATGGTAATTCGCATTATGAACAAACCTTGGAAACTACGAGTATTACAGGTAACAAACAGCCTATTAAAAACGAACAGTCAGTCAGTCCCACTGTATTTTTAACGAGTACTCTTATTTTGTTTTAGACCTCAGTTACACTCGTAGATACGGACTCGTGGCGGGTTTGTATCACGCGCTCATCACTCCGGTGGCCCAGGTTCAATCCCCGCAGTCACCCCTAACACACTACGTCAGGTCAAGTTGTGGTAACGCTAGAAAAGGTCGAGATTGAGAAATTTGTAGTCCCAAAATCGCCTCGTACCTTTATACTTTACCGTTTTACTTATCTCACTGAAAAAGTTAGAAAACTACTCTTTTTGGTACTAATGAACATTCAAAAACGGTTATAACTTCAATCCACAAACAGCTTAACAATAATTCTGGAGTAAAGAGTATGATTTAATTAGGGCAACGCATTTTGTGGAAAATTGTCCACAAAAATGTATTTGGTTAAACCTTCTGTAACAACCCACTTTACAATAATGGGTTTAAACTACTTATTATCAACTTATTAATTCCTAACAGTTTACAGTTTATCTACTGAAAGACTTGTTGAATGGACGGTTTTATTAATTATACAACCTTACTTTTAGCTAAATACTTCTCTTAGAAAATATGTATTTTAGTATGAACCTTTTACAGTTTGAACCATTAGACATAACTTTGTGATGAGGTGGAGGTGTATAACTTTAATGCAATTAATTTTGTCTAGTAATTAGTTTATAATTCTATTTAGCTTTTTATAATATTAGGGGGTTTGAAAACTGATAAAACACACTGTTCAGTGTACTAAATATATGTTATGCATATTTACTTTGAAAGGCCACTATACTATACTTTAGGTTTGGTTGACCACTATAATTTAAGAGTATCTTCAAACCCATTCCAAGCACATACAGTTATATTAATTAACACATAGCGTAAGAGGACGGAAACATCTTCAGTGTCCTACTGTTTTAACATTAACAACTGTTGTTTAAATATTTTGCTACTCAATAAGTTGCGTGTTTTGAATTAACCAGCGTAATTACATACGTCTACCGATGCGGATGGTTAGAGATATCATCCAGTCTTTAAAAATACTTTAAATTAATAGCATTTCAAACAAGTGTTTTGTAAACAGTCATGTTTCATTTAATAAACAAAATGGTACTATTGTACTTTAATAATAACGCATATTGTTATAATACAAGGACAAAATGCTTTTGTCAAAACATACTATTACTATAAAATAGCCAAACCTAGTGCATTGAAATCCAACGTGTTACAAACTATTAACTAAATATTGCATTAAAAATTCAGTACAAGACAGGACCCAATAAACAATGTAAAAGCTTTATTTACAATTCTGATATTGAAAACCGTTTACAGTTTCTTACCTTTACGACTAACCGACCTTTATACGGTATCGCACGAGCAAATCTGTAGTTTGACTTATCAAACTGATTGTGTAAAAAGTAAGCTTATGTGTTGTAAATGTGTTTGGACGTAACCATTCCTTCCATAGTAAAACCACCAAGAGTCAATCTTAACACACAACAACAACAACAAAACAAAACTTGAATGAATACTTCATGTAATACAACCCGTAATTAGAAACAAAAATGACGCCCATGACACCTAGTGCTTTTAATGCAGTTATACGCAAGTCAGTCATTATTTAGGTTGTATACAAGTTGTACCATGGTGAAAACTGAATAGAGGAGATGTATAACCAGCACCGTTGAAGCATGTACATTGTATAGTATACATTTGCTATACAGTACTAGGTTAACCGCGCGTTCATGTCTCGATTGCTCTCGATGCCTCTCGACTGTTCAGGGTCCGTAGGCGCCAATATCAAAAGCTGATTACGTTTAATGTCATGTACCACACAATATAACGTTGTTTCTATAACGAGAAAAACACATGTTAAAAACCTACGACCACTGGTAAGACTTGAGAAGGGGAAGTATAGTTATAATGATTTTTAATTAGCTATCAAAAATTCCCGTATGCTCTAAAACGATTCTTGAATTAAATATTTTTACGATTACGTTTACTTTACTTATACCACAGTTTTTATATTGTCTGGTAATTTATTATATAATTTTCGGCCAGTTTCAATAGGAAGCGTATCATAAAAAAATAGTCTATGATAATTCGACCTAATTCATTGGTTTCTAATATTGTATGGATGATTTGGTTGCTGGTGAAACGAATATTTTGATATAAAGAAAAATACCTTGTCTAACATTTATTGAGATGGTAAGGGTGTAATTGATAAAGTTTTAAATTATTTCTTGCAGGAATCTTGATAGTTAAGACGAGATAATATTTTCATTGTTTTTGTTTTCTTGTTGAGTTTTTGTTTCAAAGCAGTTTTCACATAGAGATTCTATAAATAATATGGGGATGAATAGTTCCATAATATGCTAATTTTAAAACAGAATTTGAACCCTTGAATCACTCAAATCAAATAATACAATCCATATCCGTAGTTTTCTTTTAAACCACCAGGTTTATGTCAGAAGCGTATCTAGCACAAGGAGACTTGTTACCTATCTAACGGTGGAATAAACAAAAGGCACTTTGATTTTGGACCAATTCATTTTCTGCAACTAATTTCTGTCAAGTGTTTGTGAAACATTAACTTGCCCAATCATAACATTTTATATAGTTTGAACATAAATGATTTAGTTGAGTTTTAAAAAACATTTCTATATTTATTTCACAACCTGTAATCACTCAAATGTTTATTTTGTTTGAGGAAATACACATTTGTCGTTATCCTTCATCTTCTTTCTTCTTCATCCTGCAGGAAACACTCCATTCACTGCACAGTCTGGCTGGTTACATCACGTGATTAAACTTGAACTCTGTCATCTGGGAGCTGAGGAAGGTCTGGCACCTTGATCTTCTCAATCACGTCTCTTGGCTAAGGTTAGGATCAATGGCCGAGATGAGGAGTGTAGAGATGTGAGTCACTTGTCATATACAAAACCTTGCCACTCCCACCCCACACTTGCGTCACCTCACTCCTGTATCCTTCGCTTCACTGTATCATCGCTTCCTTTAGCATCATCCAATCAAAGAACAAACTAATCGTAACATTTGTGAGTAGACTCATTATCGAATTTTCTTTGGAAAAAAGATATATTAATGCCGTCTGCACGGTAAGGCTCAGTCCCGTGACCGTGAAATGAGAACCTACCCTGGCTCCCAGAACACTTGTTGAGCATTTTTTAAACTTTATACGGTATACATATGTATATTTGGTATCATCTCTACAGGTAGCATTTTTTGTTCCATTTTCGCCAAACTTGGTACAAATTTTCCTCTTGTACTCGTAAATATCTCGGTTGAGTTAGTTAACCAGCACTACCGAAAACCCCCTCTTGGGGTGAAGACTTTTAACCAAAAATATATAAAAACAGTAAATTTCGTCTAATTTTGATGACATTTGAAATAAATATGTATTTTTTTGCTATGCATCAATATACTAAAAATTATAAACATCCATCATGTCGTCATTTTCCGCTAGAACAGCTGAGAGAGTGGTCTTTATTAAAATTATTTATTTATTATTAATTTTATTGAAATTTAAAATGTGTCTTCGTTTCATGATTATTTAGTATCACTTCCAGTAAAAACCCCCTGTAGGACTGAGGCCGAAGACCGAAGCTAGGCTGTGAGTGTAGTGAACATATTTTAAAGGTAACCAACCAGTTAAATATTACGTTAAACCAGATCTCAAAACATAAGAGTTTTTCATAGAGCATTATTACGTATTGTATGTCATTGTGGGGATATGGCTACACTGTATAATCAGTTCTGGTGTTACAAAAAATCACAAATTAAAGTTATATCAGTTTCAGGTTATTTGGAAAATTGCTGACAACTTTTGTTAAAGAAAGTATGTTTACGGTTCATAATCAATACATCTATTGTTCTTGATTTAAGATAAAACAAAATATTCATAGTTTAACAGTGTTCAACCTTTAACAACCTAGCTGTATAACAAATGAATCAGTTTTTAAACATACCACAATAATACTTTTTATATTTAGAATAAATATGATGAACAAACCTTCTGTACGTAGTTAAAACGTACTTTTAAGTAGGTAATAAATAGCGTACGCGTATTCTTAAAAATCCTTTCTGTGATATGTTTTACAACATTTTCAGAAATACCATTTCAACAGTAGTTTACTTTATACGAGTATTTTCAATTGCTTTAATGTTATAAATTCATGTATAGTCTAGCACTTTTGAATATTATTTATTTCTAGCTTAACCATATTAAGTTATTGATTTCAAAAGAAAAACTTTGAAAACTAACATTTAAGGTGTTAAGAGTTCTTAGGTGTTATTATTTTTCTTTTAAATATACATAAATATAGTGTAAAGTTCAACCTTGTCACCATCACTTGTGAAACTTTGTAACTGTGACAGTAAACAAATTTTTTGATTCTCAAAGACAGGCTTTTCATATAAACAGTGTCAAAAGTACAAAGTGTATTCGCTCTGCCCCGTGACGTAACTAGACCTAAACTAGAAATACATATTAAATTTAAGATAACTCTGTATGTAAACAAGTCTTGTATTTTGCTATGGTCGTGAAATAAACAGATTTCTATTCTATTCTAAGTATTCCAAGCTATGTAATTTATAATGAAATTCTTTAAAAAGTAAGACGTTACAGACGCACAAATCAAACTTAGAGTTAAAAAGAATTTGGTTGCTTGCCCCACTTTCCACATAGCCATTTGAGTTGGCCTACTTCTAAAACGGTTCCCTCGATAAACAATTGATGCAACATATGGTCTGTGTTTGTTGTGCTTGGCCGTGGGACATGACGTGACGTGACGGTGAGGACCTACTGCAAGCAGAGGAAGTGGAAGTAGGCAAACAGACGGAAGTACGTGCGATACTATGCTCTACTGTAGAGTACTTTTATTAACCTGCTGATCTACATCTGGTCACAACCACTCTAGCAAAGCCAAGTCATCTCTGGTCTCATCTGACCAAACCACTGAAACCAATATGATTACTCTGCGGAAATCATGGAGTGGAAACCCCGTGATCAAGTGTGTTACCATTATTTAGGTCAAATTAGTTCCATGTATTTATTTGGAATTGAAAGCTTTTTAAGAATATTGGAATTTTTCAATGTATTGTACATTTTTGGTTTGCTGATTTACAAAACAATGTATTGCATCGGGTCAAACTAGTTAATGTCTTCGGGACAGTTGTTACCTTAATGTTACCTTTTACTCCAGTTAGCAGCATGTTGCAATATTGAATTTACAAATGTGAAACTATGCAAAATATAAAATATAAGGCTAGACACGTTAATACACACCTAGTATTTAATTCAGGGTACATTGAAAAATATATGTAACAAGTTGGAAAAATACAAGGCTAGACTAAATACTAGAAGTGACCTCTTCTGGACAAGGACATTTCACACATGATTAAGTTTTAACTTACACTCAGTCCGACAAACAAAGTATATGATGAGTGGTCTTTGTCCAAAACAAAGCGCGTAACTCCTGAATTGAGAGCTTGAGGCTTAAAGAACCAATTCTTGGTTCATCCATTCTCGTGCGATTGAACTAGGGTCTCTCATTTCATGGGTTTCCCAAACCTAAGCTGAAATGGCTGATTCTGAAGCATGATTAAATTATTATAATAGATAATACCTCTGCGTGATAGTAGAATAAAAATGCAAACGTAAATTTTTTACACATTTGTTAACCGTTCAGCAAATTACAACTGCTATGCAGGCTACTTATAACTAAACATAATAACAAAATATACAGTCAGTGTGAGATTCTCTGAAATAAAATAAAACTCATAACATAAATCATAATTTACATTGTTTGGAATCATGCTGATGCTAGAATGGTGCATTACAGTAAATAAGCATTTTAACACATTTTGAGTCACAGAAAATTAAATTATGATGACTTGAGGCAATTTGGGTTTTAATCTTAGGTTTTCCAGTATGAAGGTTGTCCGATGTTAAAATGTTAAATGCTTGAAGTCAAAGGTAGTTTTTAAAACTTTGTAGCGATCTTGTGGATGAATTATTTTATTGTCAATACTCTTAACTCTTTGTGGACTTGGTCGTTTCTAACGAACGTAAATCTAAGTTACAACAGCTAAAATTATTTTTCCAGCTTACAGTTTGTATGCAATAAATAAGATCATCAAATTAGGTGACCCAATATGCCATCATTTCAACAAGTAACTTTATGTTTGATATAAAAAACATTGATATAAAAAACACCTGATTTAAAAACAAGAAGCAGGAAACTACAACAATAATCAGGCCCACACGCAGCTCAGCGCTAAAGAGCCGTTGGCGTGAGTGAAGCGAAATTTCTTTTGCAATTTGTCGTTTTTCTACGCTCACAGCCTCGCCTCAGCTTTGCGTCCTGCGTTATCACAGCCTTGCTTGGCCTTCATTCTCAGCTTTTCTTGCTCATTACGACAGGTTTTAAAACATATCCTGAAGGAAATTTAATTAAAATCGTAATATTCTTTCAGATATTACAACAAGTTTTTGACCTATATTACGATTTTTCAGGCTAACGAGCTCGACCGAGATATTTATAAAAGAAACATGTGTACCAAATGTTATGAGTGTCGGTCAAAAACTTCACTTACATAGAGCTTGCACATATGTACATACGTAGCCTATACAAATCATTGCAAATTCTCAAAGCATGTTCTTGGGGTCAGGATTGGTGCTCATATCATGGCCCTGGATCTGATTCTCACCTATGACTAAATGAATATCTCATTTTTCCATTTGAAATTCGTTAAAAACAAGACACCACAAAAATAATAATAGAAAGATAAGTGTCATGATCAGTAATGATGATAATCAACACAAAACAATACGTGATCTTACAGCTCACGCAAGCCCAGTTTACTCAGTTTCACAGGTTTTTTGGTAGGAAAATGGCTGATTGGGGTGTGAAGAAAAGCCAAATGAAGCAAAGCGGGGGAGCAGCGACCTGTGGCCGCCAGTCATCCAGCGTTATAAGCTTGGAGACTGGAGAGCAAACAGTAGCTGGTTCACGGTGAGGAGTAGAATACCACCCAAACCTGCCACTACCAGGATACACGTTACAGTTATACACGATACAATCACTCCATGAGACCCCCATGTACCCATGGCGTACGCTCTACTAATTCCCATATCTAGATGAGCGGTTGGTTGAGAATTTACGTTTGTTAAATTAAATAACTGTCTCACTTACGTTAATTAAACAGATTTTTAAATACATTGGTGTATTTAGGAATAGTCGGATTGCCAGGTCAGATTTTACAACGAAATTTTGGGGACAAATAATTTATTTTTGGGGTAGGCACAAGTTTTGACTTTACAAAAATACAAGTTTAAGAAAATATGTTTTGAAATATATTGATTAACAATTATCATAGCTTTATTTAGAAAGTAAGTATAAGTTAACTTTAGTTGACTTGACTGATAGGATTCAATAAAAAGCCCTGATTTTTTCAATGAAAAGTGGTCCGTGCATTTTTGCGGTCGCTTTCACGTTGCAAAACGTGATTCTAAATTCTGATTAGATACAGAATTTTATACACAAGAAGAGTAACATTCAATCCTTTAGTTAGGGTCCCTGCCAAAAGCTGTGGCCCTGGAGCCACCTCATCCCCCTTGCAATGTACAATGCCTGCGCCCTTGGCCCAATGGCTAGTCACTGTTTGCAAAGCTGGAGGTCGCGGGTTCGATTTCCAGCGCAGGCACATGGGTTTGGACCGCTTTCCCAAAAAGCGTATTGTGATGCCCACAAACCAAGGTTAAAATGCCCCCAAGTCACTGGTTAAAATGCCATTGGCGTAAAAATATACTAAATATAACTTATCCATTTGTTGTGTAGGTTCTAGGCTGTTCAAAAGGTGTTTATTTCGAAAGGTATTCAGTAATAAAGAACTATGTTTGGGAGAAGTTACCTAATTATACATGTTTTAACCTAAGCTGGAAGCCATCAAACGAAATAGTTTTAATTTATTAATGTTAAATTAGATTTCTAGAGGCTGTGAGTTAATTAGAAAGAAATGGGGAACTTTGCAACTCACATCTACAGTACAGAGTACAGATCATCAGGCATGCTTATTATACGCCTCAATCGGTCGCACGGTTTCGGCGGGAATGATGATTTGTTTCATAGTATCATCTTCTTATGCCTCGGCCTGCGGCCTCAGAGTTTGCGTAATTCCAGACTTGCGAGCACAATTATTACTAACTTACTCCTCAGTCCTCGGCCTCGGCGTCTATTGTATTCCATAACATTTGGTGCCTGCGCGCATCCAGAAGTTTCCTCCGTATTTCACCCCACAATCACGACTTATTGCTTTTCCCCCGACCTCATAGAATTCAGAACTTTCTTACCTGGATCATTAAAAGCTGTTTATTTTGTTCATGTCCAACAAATAACTACACAGCAACCCTATTACAGTAGGTCTTGTCAGACGAGATTTAACATTCAACCCAATGGGACAAAGAAGTCTATTTATTGAAATTCGGTACCACCAAATAATAACAAGATAAGCAAAGGTCATTATTACCACTTGTTATTAAATGGTATACAGTGCACAATATGTCCCCACTAAGCCTGCGTTTGAAAAGAAGTTCTGGTTGGACTAATGGTCGGCTCGTCACCCGGACAAGGTCCAAAGTCGGTTTGGCGTATGGATTCAAATGGATCAACGCACAGTTTCCGACCAGTCTGGGCTGTGTGGAAGTTCTACAATGTTCATTTTACAAATCAAGGTATTGGCGCGGAGTGTATAGTTTGGTCGTGGTCCACTGAAAGTCACTGAGTCGTGATCTTGGTTGGGATCGTGCTTGTAGTCGTGCCAGTGTGCGTCCGTGTATCCCTCACCTGAAGTGCAACATATCAGAAAAAGTTAAGCAACGTTCCACTTTATAACTTGTGTTAAATCAGCTACTTTGGACCAGAATATCAAACATCTATGTTCTTATCCAGTTATAACATTATGACTTCCCTTAAAGTTATAGCAAGAAAATTCATGCGTATCAAAAGCATACTAAGCGTAGCCTGTATTAAGAAAAACAACACGCAAAACGATATATCAGAAAAGGTTATAAGTGATGGATTACCATTGCTGAGGCCTCTTAAACTATGATCGATGTTTCTTAAAAACTTCGCAAAACTTCACCATAACTTTCCATGGTTTGTAGAGTTTTTTTTTTTTTACTTGTTTGTGAGGGAAAAATTAAAATAAACACATCAAGACGACGACAGACAAGTGGTGTATTACATTACGGCACACCCTGTGTACTGTTGCAGTGTTAACTAAGTCAGCAGTGCAGATGATGACACATGAGGAGGATCTGTATCTGTATCATGTCACGTGACGTGATGTGATGTCGCTGAACCGAACCCTGACCGTTACGTTAGCCGCGATATGTATCTGTCCCGGTCCCGTCGCAGCCTCGTGATTAAATTAATTTGACGAAACGAAGGACCGTCTAATTGGTAAGATTCCGTTAAAGAAGGCGGTACGGTACCCGGTCCCTGCAACCGGGTTACTAGACCTGTGCCTACCACCTGTTAATGTCCTATGACTTGCCATATCTCCGTGATGAGCTAGTCAGTCCCGTTCTCATATGAAACGGGTGGCAAAACTAACTGTGGGGTTTCTTGTGATTCGTCTAGTCGGGAAGTGGCACATGAGCTAGTTATGCCTTTCACGACAAGCTGAGTTCAATCAAAAGTTGCTCGTTGCTGTAGTGTGACCCATGTAACGGCGAGCTAAAGTTGCCTTTTTATTTCCTTTGAACAACAGATTTGTTTTTCTCATTTTTCCTCCGGTTTTTGGAGGAGGGGTGGGTGACGCAAAGTATGTAAAATCAAACTTCAGGAACCTATAAAACATTGGATAGCAAGCCTCCACAAGTTACTCAAATAATATTATCACGGGGAGCTGGGGAATCCCCAGATATTGACCGTATATATCTTGAGTGAAACCTTCCGCTTGAAATAGGCAGTGCGCCTTCAGCTGAGAACTTTTCTGATAGTAAGCTATAATTATCGAATTTCCTTTGGAATGATGAGATATTCATGCCATCAGCATGGTAAGACCCAGACCCGGGACCGTGAAATGAGCACCGATCATGAACCCCGAACGCGTTTTCAGCATTTTTACAAGTCTTTATATACGTATATAATACTCGTATATCCATATGTATGTATATACAGGGTTAGTCAAAGTCAAGAACACCCCTTAACTCTCCATCAAGAATTGATAGAAAATCCAAACCTGGAGATGTTTATAGGTCATGAAAGCACACTTCCCCATGCATAGGGCAACGTTGCCCCAACTCAAAATTGGAATTTTCGGGGCTACTCAATATTTTTAAATTGTAAAGCCCTAGTGTGTGACCCCTCAATTTGTAAATCTTGATAAAAGAAACCCCACAGTGCAAATTAGAGGTCTCTATTTCATCCCTATCAAAAATGCTGGGTGATAAACTGGAAAGAGAAGTATCAAATGGAATTGTACTGTGACGCCTATTGGGAATTTCCAAAAGATAATCTGACCAGTCTTATCATGGTTTGGCCCCACTCAAGTCTTCAGAGGTTAACAATTTTCCGTATCAATATCGGGGTTTACATTTGAAAATATTGAGTAGCCCCCGGAAATTCCAATTTTGAGTTGCAGCAACGTTGCCCTATGCATAGGGAAGTTTCCTTTTATGACCTATAAACATCTCCCAGGTTTGGATTTTCTACCAATGCTCGGTGGAGAGTTAAGGGGGTGTCTCCAGACTTTTAACTAACCCTGTGTGTATACCTATGTGTGTACTCTCTACAAGTCAAATCTTTTGTCTGATTTTCATGAAAATTGTACAAATGGTCCTTTAGTAAATATTACGGTCAAGTTCGTTAACCAGAAAATCGGTGTCCCGGAACCCCTTTGGAGGGGAGTTTTGTTGAAAAAATGGGTTTAATTGACTAAAAACAGTAAGTTTCATCCGATTTTCATGAAATTTGAAACAAATAAGTATTAATTTTGTATATGTAAGGTATCCTAATTGTAAATTCCAATAAGAAGCTGTCTCCATACGTTTTACCTTCACAGTGTGTAATAAAATTTGCAGTAAAAGAACACGTGAGTCTGAGGCCGAAGGCCGAAGCGACGATGTGAGCGTAGGGAACAGCCTCGTAGCGCCCATTATAATGGACCATTAAGTCTGAGGCCGAAGGCCACATTGGTGAATGCCAAAGGGAGGCTGTGAACGTAGCGAATAAGAGTAATAAATTGCAAAACAAATTCGATTCACTCATGCAAGCGGTGCTTTAGCGCTTAGCTGCGTGTCGGCCTGGTTTTGATAATAAATCATCCTTTAAAATAATTTTGAGTTTTGCAGATCAAACAGGGTCTGCTTTTAATACCCTTGGTAAATGATAAACACTTGCCTGCACCAACAAACTGTGTATATTTAATAATATTTTAGGCTGAGAGTCAAAAAAGATCAACCTTTTGACCAATATTGCATCTTGTGTATAAGGGGATGGACGAGATTATTTTTTATGGAGTTGGGAAAGTCATAAAGTCCAAAAACATAATTGTATGTTTTATTATTTGGTATACCAAGACAGAGGATTACTTCATGTGGCAAAACAATTCAATTACTTGGGAGATTATTTATATAATGCTTACTATAAAACACGCTTTTAGTTTTATTTAAGACTTACTTAACTGTGCATAAACCTAAGATAGTCACTCCGCAAGTAACTGTTAATAACGACGTGTTGTATAATTCAGTAACGATTCCAATGGACTGGGTTGATCTTCTAATCAATTCTACGTAAGTTTGAATCCGTTCAAACGTATAGTTAGATCAAGCCGAGTATAATTTACACTTTACACCAATAAGTTAGATAGCGTTTTTGCAACTGACATATCTCAGAAATAATCATCGGTGTTTGAGGATGACAACTACTAACTACTGAATGAATGGAAGCCAGTGGAAGAAGAAGATGCTGTATTGTTTATTGTATTAACAAGCAGTGAGTTGTAGGTCCGTTTGGATAACGACCGTTAGGAACTGGTCGCGGATCGAACCAAGATTACAGGTTTCACTCCAAACTCATTATATCTGACCGGGCTGATGAGCGAATCAATTACACCAACCTTCTTGTAATGGCTGAGTTATCTGTTGTCAGCATTTCTAACCAACTTAAATACTTGCCTCAATCTCGTGCTACCCAATGTCAAGCATCGAAGGATTTGAAGTTCTCGGCCTTTAAAAATCGAGTTCTTCACAGTCAAACGTTTGCAGCTGAATGCCTTGGCGCAATAGTTGCATTGATTTGTTGAGCACTGCATACTAATGTCCTAAATTTAGGTAAAAGTCGTGGTTTCCTTTTTTTGAAAAACTTGAACGTGTATCTAAATTTAAAAGCGATTCAACAGAAAGGTTTGGTTAGAAAATATTCTGAGCACGGGCATAATTACACGTATAACTTATCACAAAAGTATCCCCTGACATGTCAGTGACAAAATCAGACTTCTCAAGCGCATGCATCGAATTCATTTTTAAACGCGTATGTACTGCGCTTGGCTCTTTATTATGATTGTATCAGTAAGTAACGTTTGAGGGTCACCAGGCTATAAATTACATTTGATTTTAGGATGCCCACATAAAGAAGTATACATGATGGTCTCGTTATCAGCTTGGACAGGGAGTCCAGCATCAGCATGCTTTGAATATCTGGGATGGCTTCTTAGCACAACAGTTGCAGCTCTCGAGCTTCCGCCTAATAATGCAAATCAGGCGCATCCTTAACCTCTTTTAAGTATTTAACATCTAGCTACAAGCAATCTCGATTCGCATAAGTCTTAGTTAAGAGTCAACAGCAAAATCAGTGTTGATACTATCTTACACGTGCACCGGTTAATCTGTTACACATTATTTTAAGCAAGGACATCTTAATACATTACATTACTTACTGTACTCGCAGAATTTACATTAGACGAATTATACATATGACACCACATGACATGATACAGAGTGTATACTTACGCAGCTAATACTATTAAAACAATCTACAAGCTCCGGTTTTTATATCATGTCATAACATCTGCGAAGCTTACAACGACATGCGTTTTTCCATTGTCGTGCTGCGTGAAGGTAACTCAAACATAACGATAATGAGAATGGGGTATGGTCTTTAAAACTGACTCCTGTGGGGAGTTTTAACATTTATGTTTCAATAAAACACACATTTTCGTGGCGGATCGTTTATTTAAACTTTTAGGAGCTTTGAACTTATCCCTTCTGTTTCTACGATATGAAATCAAAACTGTACCCACAAAAACAGGTGAACCACTTATCTACTTCTGCAGCTCATGTTAGGATTTACCGTCTGTCAACTTCGAGAGGCTATTTTATTCAGCACTTATTTAGTGTGTCATGTGGCTCGGTATGATTTTGCCGAGTGAGTTCATATTTGACAGGTAAGCATGATGAGCCCTTATCGATATGACGAGTGTTTACGTGCATGGTGGTAGGTACCCACGCTTCACGCTCACACCTGTCTCCTGTGCTCGTCACGGTCACATGTCGTGTGCTTCACGCCCACGTGCGCATAAATTGATTAGCCGAACCGCTAGTTCAACACTGACAAGAACACTCGGCTCTGCGCTTCTTGCCTCGTTAGCTAAGCTGGCAAATCCACCCTGACACGCCTACACCAGTCCTCAACATACAAGTGACCAATCAGTGTCTGGCCCTGCAGCTTACAGGCTACAGCTATATGTTAGGTAGTGACGTCAATGAGGCTAGGTACATGCAATTTAACTCGGTAATTTACAGCTAATCAAAGCAAGCGCCGTACTAAGGCTGCAGAGCACAGTTTCACCCCAAGTGGTCTGTCCAGAATTAAAGTAACGGTGGATAGCTTGAAACAAAATATAAGGTTAAGCAAATAGTTGCCACAAACGTGCAAAGACCTTGGAACACTGAATTTACGAACAATTAGCTTATACATAGATTTAACAATTGATATAAATTTCGACAAGAGTCCCTTTGTTTAGGGTTTCCAAAGATTCTAATGGCGTATATTTGTAAAATCAAAATTCGATTGATTTTTTGTTTTGGCACAGTTTCCCCGTAAGCATGTTCCATACTGTAAATGGGGGTGGATGATACCATTCTAGGCAATTTTTAAATATCTTTAGAACAATATTTTTCTAGATTTCAGCAAGAAAATACCACTTGAAACTTTGCTACAGACATGGTTAATGTGAACATCCCATGTAAGTTTTTATCCACATTAATCCCTAAAAGTTGAAATAATTTACTTCTTCTGTAGGATTATCATTCACCAGGACTAAAAGGGTTTCAACGTTATTTTGGATCCCGACGACAAATATATGTTATATAGATACATGTAATTAATATAAAACTTATAAATACAGTTAGAGGTACTGTATCTTGTCACGTCCCTACTCCCACCTCACCCACGAAATGTTACAACAAATAAAAATACATGATCTTAGTACTCGTATAAAACATTCTTCCAAATGGAAACTTCATTCCTCACACGTAAAATCACATTTTCGTAGGGAAATTACCTCGGGTCTCCCCAGGAAAACAACCCAATAGTTAAAAATATTTAAAACAGAATTTGTTATATTTTAAAAATGAAAACGATAGTCGACCCTCTCAAAACATTAATCTAGTTACGGCTGTGTCAGAGACGTAGCATTAATATTAGCGTTAACGAACCGTAAAGAAGGTTTTAATATTGTCCTATTCTCTCACGAAGCATGTTCCAACACTACTACGTCCATGAGCATGGAAGCTGTGTCGTTCACAAGCCTAGCTGATAACGGCTCGCGGCTTGTTGATGAATGTGTGCAGTGAACGCAGCACAGTCACAGGTGACCTTGCAAGGTGAGCCAGTGCACAGCTGTTTACTGACCCCACCAATCACAGAGCCGCTTTGCATACAGCTTAGTGCTTATACGTTGACAAGAGTGCAAATCATTTGTTCATCTAACGGCTTCCAGACTTTCTTTATAACTAGAACTCGCTCACCGTTCGTCCTACTTCTCGCCGTTAAGCCGCACACAACATACGGGCGCGGGTCGTTTCTGTCGTTCGTGGTTAATCAACAGTATTCACCGAGACCACAATATAGACAATCATGGTTCAATAAAACTTGACAGCTTTGCGGACGATCCCTTTTGTTTAATAATAACGACCGTTGTGTTTAATGGCTTTAGTCAAACGAGTTCCTGTATGAGGAAACGCTAATTGTAACCAATGCGTTGGCATGTAGAATATGTAGCCTACCAAATATTAAAACAAAGATAAATGTATTGGGAGGTTTCCTTGCAAGTCTCAGCAAAAACACAGTAGTAGAATTATGTGACGTTTAATTTATTGGTAAATTTCCATTGGGGATAGAGCTGTTAATTATAATTTAAACCTGCAACTAGCATTACTTCAGTAGCTAATCTTATTTTTATCAAGGTATTGACGAGATTCAAAAAGGATCAGTGAAACATACGCTCCCTTATTTTTACTAAATCGGGGAGGGAGAGAGAGAACCGAACTTTCCCGGCTTTTCCGAATATAACTAGGAAAATAGTATAGGCCTACCTGGACGATTGTGGTAGGAGCCCAACATATCACCATGCAAGAGTTTTGACTCTCTCTTTATCACACGGTAGTTCTCTTATATTGCATTCCCTCGGTAAAGACTATTATTTTAAACTTCTGTGAAAACGTTAATGTTTCGGTTGTAAATGGTTCAAATCCGGTATGTTTAAATAATTTAGTTATGAACGCCTCAAAAGTTTACTAACATGAAAATTAGTTTAAAAATCAAATTAACCAGTTAAAACGTAATTTTTAGTTCTTTGAAGAATAGACAATACACTTTTGAACAAAATTTATCTCAAACCTACCGTTAGTTTCATATGGTCTTATAGTATACATATACATTATAGTATACTACATAAACCATACATGTGAGTCTGAAGAAAATCAACAACTAAACTATTAGACTTACAATAACAAAACTAAACAACAATCACAAGTTCAAAATTTACCGAAAACCCACACAAACAAGCCATACTATAAATTTACATCTTATCATCCTACAGTCATAAAATGTCAGCCTACAATTCGTACAGTACATACACAGACTACTAAATATTCCTATGGAACCTAGTGATTTTAAAACTGAAAACTAATACTTAAACATATTGCAAAGAAAATGGGTTTAAACCTGAAACAATCGATGATTTATTAAAAGAAACAGAACTCCCAAACAAGAACCCGACCAACAAAATAAATATGTTGTGGTAGATTATCACCATGGAACTGAACATAGTGTTAGAAACATTTATAATAAATTTGGCTACAAACCGCATTTAAAACGAAAGGCTCACTTAAATTTTTTAGTCACACAAACATACCTCAAAATAACATTTATGACCGAATGATAGTGGAATAAAAACTAACTTGTAATGACTGCCCCATGCAATATATTGGCCAAACTTCAAGAACATTCAATCAACGCTTCAAAGAACACATCCCCAACCCAAGTAACATCAAAAATCTAAATTTACTGCACTTAGGTCACACACACAACATAATTATACAGACATACACACCAACATGAAGATTTTGAAACACACTAAAAACATCAAGATTAAATGTTTTAGAAGATTTTGAAATTTATAGTGCATCTAAAGAAAACCACACCGTATTACTAAATGAAAAAATATATCAAAGAAATAATGAAATACAGTCAGGAGTTTAAAATCAATCTTAAAAAGCTAGTCTTAATCTTTGTTATTTTTATATTTGTATATTTTCATGTGTTTTATTTTATTTTGTAAACTCAAAACTCATAGTGTTATTATTTTTGTTTCTCTACTTGTACCACTAGAAAATGGCTTTCAAATAGCCGAAACATGTTGTGGATTACACACTTTTGATTGCCAATTCAGTCGTTTTATTTACAAATTATATACATATTTCGTGATGTGGTCCGACTGTGTCTCTACGTGAACGACAACTGATGAGAAACTGCGGGGCCGGGAATGTTGCAGTGTGTTGTACGTCCCCAGGCCTGGTGTCCGGCGCAGCGGTCTTGTCCTGTGCAACGCTTCATTTGTAATGAAAATGTTCTCCACCGCAGCGCGTCCTCACTCCTCACTCCTCAGTCCTCAGTCCTCAGTCCTCAGGTCATCGACTGCCTCCGTCCTCTATCCTCAGTGCCTCCCTGCTGACGTAACGTACTTTAGTTTCATCTGACATGCACGCACAAAAGTTAATTATTTCAAAATACGACAGCAATTAGGACAAGTCATCTTAGGAAAGGAAAACGTTTGCAATACTTTAAAACTGCAATCCCTACTTTATTTTTAAAACGTAAAGATAGACTCTAACGTTAGTAAACGTTACAAAACTATAGTGGTTGAAAATTGTAGTTTTCACAGTTACTACGTGTTACGATTCATTTCACACAGTCAATTATATAAGAAGTGGTCTTTTTGGTTCATGAATGGTTGCATCCACTCTTTTGGATCGCACATAAAATGTTTGGTGACTCTATACAGTGTTTGTGTCTGATTATAACATTGTAGAGCTGAAATGTCTGTTTTCAGGAATTCCACCATTTTAATAATAATTGTATTTCCTAGAAATAGTATTCAGATGCCAATATGAAAAAAGAGTGTTTATATCAAGTCATGTTGCCAATTAAGCTTTCTGGTTGTTAAAACCCCACGGTTAAGCGTCACCTTGGATTGAAAAATGTCGTTGACTAGTGCAGACAAATTCTGCTCCTAAATCTTAAAACTTAGAATACAAATTTCTAAGCTACGCGGTGGATAAGTAAATATCATAAATGAAAGGAAAGACAGCTGTTTTAGTGTCTTAGCAGCCTTGCTGAGCCGGACGAACTACAATCTCTACAGCATCTAAGATTCTAAAATGTCCCAAATATAAATTAACAGTTACAAGTTTAACGATCTTGCTCTTTACACCTGCCGCAAAGCATGGGAGGAGTTTTATGCCGTCATTTTGGCAAAAATGAGCTTTGTTCTAGAGATCTAAGTGGTTAGATTCAGCACATTTGTCAGAGCTGTGCTGTTTACGAGCAGGCCGGGATGCCAGCTGGTACGGTATGTGCGGTGCGCACGATAATTAACACATTATCAGGACCCGGTCGCAACGGCTTCTCCACACTCAACACGACCTGTTTGTTAGGCTAATTTAATCAAATCTACCCGCGGACTGCGACCAATGTTTCCGGCTTTCGTCCCACCGTTTCTTGGTAAAAGCAACGTTCAACTTTACCTAAAGCTGAAGTGATTTTAAAATGGTACAATGTTCGTCCTTGTTACACCTAATATAGAAAATTGTACATTATTTACAATTCATATTCCCTAGCTGAATATATTATATCAAAGATAAATTTATGGTAAGTAGATTGCGAATAGATGCCGAATGATTGAGGCAGGAAACTCAACAACGTTGCGGCAGCCCAAGCACAGATAGCGCTGCGAGGGAATTCTTTTAAGAGTCTCAAGTAGAGCCACTGACGCACGCGTAAGTTCGTTCGTCCTCGAAAACCGCACGATTTGTTCACATTTAGTCATTGACATCGGACAAACTTGAGCATGTGAAGACGAGGGGAAGAACGACGGCAGTGCTATCTATGCTTGGGCTGCTGAACTATGTTGATTTTTCTGCCTCACCCATGTGGCATCTATGAGAAATCTATCTACCTTATCTTTGATTGTATCGACTGCAGTGGTTATTCGATCTCGAAGTTCTTGCAGAGTTTGGGGCATTGGAGGAATGTATAATTTGTTTTTATGTAGCCCCAGAGGTTAAAGTCACATACTGCAAGGTCCGGAGAACGAGGTGGCCATCTGAGAAGAACTAAGTCATTTTTGCACCACACAAAACGTTTTATCTTGAATTGTTACCATTTCAAAAAATATGTCATTGCATTCAAACAAATAACAACAATGATAATAATTAAACATATTATCATAAAACCTTGAGAAAATTAACTTTAACCAGATGTTTGTCCCAACACCTTCAGGCCACAGATAAGTGAGATACAGTATAGGCAAATGAAACCTGATGAATTATTAAAAACACCCTGTATATATAGTACACAAGCTATTACGAAGTTTTATGTTTAAAACTAAAGATAATTAGTTTGCACATTGTAAGTTGTACTGCAAATGACAATTTAAGGTCATATTATTTAGCAATATGAAATGTGCATATTCAAAATCTGTTCTAGATAATCAGTACAAGTTACAACATTAGTATAGAAGAAAATGTGCCTCAAAATATTCCTAATCAATTCAGCTGGTTAATTCAATTATGTGATTGAATGGGATATGTCTAGGCTCAAGTATACAAGTATTTACTTCCTTTAGATAGAGTGTAGTTATTCAAATTTACATTGCTTAGGTAGAGTATGCTCGTAAACCAAATTCAACAGTAGACGTACACATTGATGTTCACATAAATCTAACAGGTTTTAATAGTAAACCAAACACAGCTAAATATTTCCATAACTTGTTTATTTCCTGTTAAAGAACCTTTTTGCATTTTAAATAAAACAAACAACATACAGAAAACTAAGACATACCTTAACCTCGCCGATTGAAGCCATTACGAACGCCATTGTGGTGTGTGAATCATGTCTCACTCCCAGAGCTCATCTAAATGGTAATCCAGTGGCAAAGCAATTGAAAAACTAGCTCTGAATGTAGCTGACTTGTAATTGCAATGACGTCACAAGCCTCGAGCCCGGAGTGATGTGGATAGATGCAAATGTGGTGAGTGCTGTAGGTCAACGGCCAGCGACCCTGCCTTACCTTTACCTTGCCTACCACTACCATTACCAGGGGCAAGGGCGAGGTTTCATATCTGTAACATCACATTGCCGAGCATTAGCTAAGTTGTTAGTCTTCAATGCTTAAGCTTAATGAATCAATATAAATAAAATAAGACTTTTGTCTGTACATTGCAATGAATCCTTCGGGCTTTGGTTATTTGGTGTTTATGTACTTTGGAAAGACTGAAACTGGCGTCAAATAAATTCCTGTCTGTCTGTAACGTTTTTAAGGCAAATTGGACCGCTAATAACTCAAAACCGGCTGAAGCTATAGCGGTGAATTTTTGTTTAAAGGTTTGGCCCACTATACACAGTGTGTATTTACCTATATCTTGTATCAATCAATACAACATCCACAAAATAAATGGCAAGGACCAAAGTGGGCTCTGAACACGTTTTATATGCGTTTTGGACCGCTTAAAAGTCAAAATCGGCTGAAACTATGGCAATGAAACTTTGTTTGAGGGTTAAGCTAATCACGCAGTGTGTCTTTAGCTACATTTTATGTACATATAAAACGGGTGGAACGGCGGGAAAAATTATGGCTCTCTAAATGGGGTTTCTAAGATTTATGAAAATCTTTTTTGTTTACTTTAAATTTGCAGTTTTCTTAAAATATACACAGATATGTTAACAAAGCCCTGAAGCGAAGCGCGGGTACTCTCAGCTAGTATCTCACTAAAGTAATGGAACAGGGGTGATAAGAGATTCAGAGCAAACAGCTGATGTAATATGTAAAGTATACAACGGTAAACCACCCCAAATTTTAATAAAACTAAATGCAATAATGATTTCTTTAAATAGATGAACATTAATAAAAACTATATTAACGATGATAAAAGCGGTTTTAAATATGTTCAATCAGAATATTAGGACAGCACTTATGGTAAAAGTTACATTTAATTTATACACTATCAATTTAAAAGTAGTACGAGTACATAAAATTAACAGATAAACAAACCCCGACCAATTTTAATTGCACTCAAGCACAAGAACTTTGTCTGTGTCCTAAACTTCACGTTAAGAGTTAGAGAGTGCTGTATTGCCTGACTGATGGTAATGTTCCGAATGTCCTCGTATGTTAACACCAGTATGCGTTATTTAAATACTTTGTTAGGCTAATTAAATTAGAGCCGACATAAGAATCAGTAACTTTATTAACAAATGTCCATAATAAATAAGCGTTATTCATTGTATAGTCATATACAAAAGAAACTTCGCAGAACAAAACGTCGTGTGGCACTTTTGAGCTTCCCAACATCTCATAAGTCGAATGGTAAAACACATACAGGCCTCAGCTGATGATGACGCCTCTTGTATGATCACGGGCATTTCGAGGCTGTTTGCGACGCCTACAGTCTCGCTTCGGCCTTCAGCCTAAGATTTACGTGGTTTATTTAATACTTGTCATAAAGGAAAAACACATTTCAAAGTTCATTAAAATCGGGCTGTTATTGCGAAAAAGCACTTTTGGCCGTCGTTTTGAAACGCGGATTTTCAGAGTTTTTAGTGTTTATAACATCATAATACAAATTTATTTCAAACTTCACCTAAATGTATACAACGTACTGATTTTAAATAATTTTTTACTGCTTTTTGGTTATAGCTCTCCTCTAAAAGGGGACTTGCGGTATTGTTATACCACTGGCTAACGGTCTTGACCGAGATATTTACAAAAGCAACATACGTACAATGTTTTATGGAAATTGGGCAACAATGCGACCAATAGAAAGGGTCTATCATCTATATACCGGTGTCCAAAGCATACCAAAGGTCCTGTCCGAAAAGTCCCCCTTAACTTTTAAACAAATGAACATTTTTGAACGTGCTTTGGCATATATATAAAGAGTCAACTGAAGAACGTTTTACAAATTTTGGGAGGTTGCTTCCCACTCTAAAACAAAGGTAGTTGGGGTCGACCCTGTGAAATATCTTTTGACCCGATCAGTTGACCCCTCATTTAAAAGGTTAAAAATACACAAATTCATTGATGCCATTAAAAATTTCATGAGAACCTCGTTCAAAATGGCAGCCGAAAACGTGTTTAATGTTTTGAGCAGATAAATTGACTCCTATTTTGGGTGGGCAAACCCCAAAATATGCCAAAAAGTACTTCAGTTGACCAAATACACATACCAAAGCAAAATTATCGTTCATTGAAAAGTTAAAGGGCTTTTGGACACCTGGTGCATTCATATGTATATAACAATTTGAAAAATGCTCAAAACATGTTCCAGTGGTCAGGATCAATGCTCATTTCATAGTCCCGGGTCTGAGTCTTACCGAGCTGACGACAAAAATATCTACGAGACAAGATAGCAACCATTGACTTTTAAAGTCAACTATAACAGCTAAGAAAAGAAAGCCCTCTTCTTTATTCTTATCTTCGGCTTTTGACCTCATTTTACCATGTTTTACAAACAACTGCTCGTTATTGTTCATTTAGAAAATCCTACCATATTATTCTATACAGTATATTCAGAAGGATAGGCATTTAAATGAATTAATAAAAATGTAACAACTAATTAAATTCCGTACGTTTAGTACAACAATTTGTGTTATGGGTGAAGCTTTCTTTTCAAAATGATAATAAACAATGATAGCGGAAGTTTGTTAGCAGCCCTCGCCGTCTTGTTATACTTTCCAAGCCATCGGACAGGCAGAAAAGGCCCAGATCACCAAAACTAATTACTCTGTGACTAACAGCTCCCCAAGTTATTGACCTCAAACAAACTCTCCACAGATCGTGCCTATCAGCCTGAGCGCACAGGACTGGAACTCACAGCTTCAGCGCGGTACGTGTTTAGAACAAACCTTGTCCAATGTATCAAGTAAACTTAACTATAAACTCCCTTGAAAGCCATATTCCACCCATTGTACAGGTTAAAAATCGACGTACCGTGATTCCCAATAAATGCAAATAACCAAAGTCTCATCATTTAAATATGTTTTTCGAAACTGTCAATTTCAAGTTTCAAGCGTTACAAAAAAAGATAAGAGTTTGAATCACACCGTTTTCCACGGAAAATTTTAAATGATTGAGGCAAAATTTTATTCTGCCACTCGCGTACAGACTCAATGCTATTTCCGTTGTTACTATTAACTCTGTGCTAGCAGTGCAATATTGACTAAACACACATAGCCGTGTCAGCTGTACTTGTCCTTAGTTCATACACGTGTTTCATCTCTAACACTTGATCTTAAACTTGATCACCTAAAGAAGAAAGATTGACAGACGAGGTCCGGGCTTGAACTCAGCGGGCGTGTAACGACATTGTGCCGTGTGCGTGAAGGCTGTGGTGAACATCGTGTTTTTGTATAAAACTGTAAACGTCTGGTTATCCGGGCTTTGTTTTTACCCGTAGTCAAATCAAATTTTATGGCCTCAGCTCTGCGCTTCTGGACAATGCGCTTACAAAAACGGTCAGCATCTATGAACCGGTACAACGTACGCCCGCAAGCAAACTACAAGTAGTAGAGTATCACCTGTTCTTAAATATTGGTGGGTCTAGAAGAATATGTTATCAAGACGTTATCCGGGCGAATTTCCCGTCATACAATGGGTTTTGACAACTAACTATCCAGTTAATAGTTTGTTAGTTTTACGCCAACAAATGTAAGTACAATTTGTATTAATGTAATGTGGTGATGTACACTTTTTTAAATTGTGTTGTTTACGATGGGAGGACTTCAGAAGTTGAACTATTACTGCATACATTTACCATCGTTATGAGCAAAAAGATCATGATGTTTTGGGATCTGCAAGCCTTCAGGTGAAAGTAACATAAAACATAACACAGAACATTAGAAAATGAGCTAGCCTAAATTAATCAGCGTAAGCCTAGAAATAGCCTAGAAAACAATACTACAAACACAAGACACACCAGAGAGCAACCAGAGTAAAATCTTTAAAATCCCAAAAAACATATCCACAATCGGTGCGAACTAACCATGACGTTGTTTGGTTGTGTGACTGATCAGCTTACGCTGATTACTTTAGGCTAGCTCATTTCATAATGTTCTGTGTTATGTTTTAGGTTACTTTCACCTGAAGACGGGATCAGATTGTAGATCTCAAAACGTCGTGATATTTTTGCTCAATAACGATGGAAAATGTCCGAAAAAATAGTTCAACTTCTTTTTTTAAGTGTTGATAAAAACAACAAATGAAAGGACGAGTTATACTATCATATCTAATTTATATGTTATCGGTTATGATGAGATCAATTCCTGTACTACCCCCTGGTAGAGGACCAGCTTAAATTCAACCTTAAACTCAAATTAGTCTTCACGTTGTTGAGGTTAGTACTTGAGCTATCCTCATAGGAAGCTACAACTCCAAGATTTTGAAGCTGTACTTGAAGTAGTGCTGCCCCTACATAACTGAGTGATAAGGTCAATATTGTCGTTGATTATGAAGTTTGCCCACTCAGTGAGAGAAACCCATTATACGTATTTAAAAACTATTCCAGTATTCTGCAAGTACTTCTCAACCATTTAAAATATATAGGTTTTGTTCAATTCCCAACCACAGTTTGAATAAGAGAGATTTGCATGATACTCAACAAAGTCAAATAACTTAACAGTTAACTCTCGCAGAATGTCATTTAAAATTAAGTTTTTGTAATGTATCATCAGTTTGTTGTAATAAGTTTGTTTTCTTATTGTGATTACATCAAAGTACCATAGCTGCTATATAACAACTTTTAGAAGCTCTCAAACTCTTCGTGATTGGTGGAAAACACGTATACTGTAGGTTGAAAAAGTGGATAGGTTATTCATGAGGGCTTGGAAAGGTAGGTTAAGTGTTGAGCGACAGATGGTACGACAAGTGTACAATTCAAGTAAACCTCCTCTAGCAGAGTCTGAGCTGGATATGGCGATGTCCGTTACATTCTCCTCACCTCGCTGTGACTTGCATCCTACAGTGTACCGTCGCGTCGCGTCATTGTGTCACTGCTGTCTACAAGCACGTCATACGTACGTCAAGCACAGCTCCAAAAAGCTAAGAGCATAGGTTATTGTCTGGGCTCACGCCTTCTTCAGCCGATCCTAGTGTTACATTTTACTCGGAAACTTCTGACAATGTTAAGCTTTGCATTTCCGCCATTTTGTATATCTATATAATGAATCGTCATTTAACTACTGTTAAACAATGCTACACTAGACTTGTCTCAATTTTGTATTGCAAAAATTGTATATTTTATTTCGAGATCTATCATTTTATCGATAGAAAAGACGATGACACTCACTGTAGTAAGATAGAAAGACACAACTTGTGGTTAGAAATATACATATACATTCATTCATATATTAGAATATTATATGTATATTTCTATGTATATTCATTCATATAGGCTACATAAAAATGTTTTTGTGTGTCAAGCACGTGAGAGAAAACTTAAGCCTCCTAAAAGTGTTGTCTACCTCAATTTAACCCTTAATTGTATGGGCTGAACGTTGTAGTTACTTTTTCGTTTTAAATAACCTTGTGGTGTAACTACTGTTACTTTTCTTCTGTACGCAAAAGATTCATTTCGGACAGATTCAAAATATTATTTTGAAACCATTTTCACGTAGTGTTGGAAAATGCACATATTTCCCTACCAGCAGATTTATTTCACATATACATGTCTACATTCGAATCCTGTCCCTCTTAGAATTGAAAGTAACCCAATACGTTTTGTCATACGAATTTAGAAACAAAGGAAAACTAAACTAGCATTGATTAATTATAGGTATATTTATACTACCCAATAACAATTGCTTGGTATATATAAGTTTTAGCTATAACAATATTAGTATTTATTGACTTATCTTGTTGTCTACAATAACGCACTTTAGAAAGCCGTAAATTTTAAATACAAAATAGCGCTTAAATTAAAGTACATCTTTCTGATTAGCTAGAGAGATATGAATTATGTGATGATGATGATCAGATCAGTAAATAGCACTCAGTCATTTGACGATGTGGAGTGTGGAGTGTTCTAACTGAAACACAACTGATCACCGGCCTTGTCATTATGACTTGTCTACAGTAGCTCACAGATTTAACTTAGCGGTTCGCCCATCACTCTTCACTATACAATGACTATCACTAGAATGCTTTGTATACAGCTACCAGGCGATAATGTACTTTAATCAAACCACTAAAGTAGTTACAACATAATACTAGTTTAGAGCAGTTAGTTGAAAACAGTGTTTTTACCTGTCCAAAGGCTTATTCATCTGTTATTCATAGCTTTTGCTTAGTTCTAAGTTGATTTCTTTCATATTTTGAAAAATGGTTGAGAAAGGTTTCCAGGATTTTAGTGAGCAGGAAACTTTAGGTTTGTTAGTTTGGCTTTAAACGGAGCCAGTTTAGGAGAAAACCTCCACCGCTTCCAGCACCTGTTTCCAGTTGACTCCATTTTTATATTCTTACTAGTAACCGTTATAAATCTTAAATAAAATAAAATTACCGTTAGTAACGCGGATCCCGTAGTGTGAGGTTCGTCAGTCCGAGGCTGGGTGAGATCCTTTCAATTCATATTTACCTACCACATTTCTATTTTTTTTTAGCTATTTGTCTTATGTTAAGACCTAGCATGTAGTTAATTCTTATTAACGTGTCCTCATTTTATTTGGTTCTATTTTTAATTGTAATTTTGACAAGCTATCAATTTTATAAGACGTAGCGGTATTTTTAAATATTGTTTGATATAGTCTTAAGGAATCATTTATACAACAACAACTAAATTTTGCACAGTATTCTTTGTTATAGCAAATTGTATTGACAATAAGATGAAATTTTTGTAATAAATTTTCTTTATAATATAAGTTAGTTAAGACATATAACTAAATGTAGTTTCTAGATTAGTGTAGTCCTCTGAATACGGGTGGAGTTTTTAACTACCCGAAACGCTAAGCACCGCGGTCAGTTCTAAGGCTGAAGTAAAGATGTATATCTACTGATTGTGATTTTACTCATTTGTTGATCAAAACAAAATTCTTTGGGACCTTTACGAAAACTGTGGAAGTAGCCAGGACCGTAGTCAGAAATGGCAGGGGGCGCGTTTTTGCAAGGACCTGACTTAAGTCTATTTTTAGGAGGTGCATTTCTTCTAGAAAGGGTTAGATAACTAACTATTGCCATAAGGGAATTTAAACAGCTTCCGGATGCGCCTAAAGAAAGCAGGGGGCTAAAAAACAAGAGAGCCGAGCAATCTTTTCTCAAGGCTCATAAACCCTGTTTACGGCTTGCCTGGACGCAGTCTCCCGGCTACCTTACCTTACAACCCCACAACCGCGCTATGCGCTAAGGTTGTCTATACACTAATCTTGAATATGCGCAACGTAAAACTCACCATGCTTGCGGTATTCTGATCTTAGCCAAGATGTAGGAAAATATTTCACGTGTTAATGACTCAGCTGTCGCCATCTGGTGGTGATTTATTTCACATTTGTCTGACATCCGTCAACATCACTTCACCGAGTGTTTGCCTCGTTATTCACCCGCGCTCATTACGACTTAATCCATCTCTTCTCCCCGCCGGCAACTCTCTACACTCAACACTCTGGACACTGTGACAAAGCAGTCACAGAGATCTGCACGCCTTGGAGACAAGATGTCATCTACTAACAGACCAGGAACTTAAGTCGACGGTACAAAACTGACGGTACCTCCTAAAAACAACACTAGTCATGAAAATTGTGTCTTATAGATTCTAGAGTATACGAATATGTATAGGAATATAAAAATATACTTATTAGATGTACGTCTTATCTGCATTTACAGCCACAATGATGTAAAGAGGAAGATTAGCTCTCATGTTATTTCTTCAGGAAAAATTCATCCAATATTTTTCGATCGAAATGTAATAAATTCAAGGTTCTGAGACAATATCCTAAATAACGTATTTTGAAAATAAATTTGTTATCACTATTTTTATCATGAACTAGCTGTTTACACCTACGCTTACATCATGACTGTGAAATTGACTTTATCCTAGTACAGTACTCTTTGAGAAGACAACCATAAAAATTGGTAGAGAGGGCTCTAAAGTCTAAATATAGACTTTGCCTTTTGTATAACTTTTGTTTGGCAATAAAGTTTTTTTATAAAATGTGGACAACTTCCATACCAAATGCCCCTTTCAGTGTTTTTGCATTTAACCAGTAGCGTAGCCAGGATTTTGAAATGGGTGAGGGTAGAGGGGTTCCAGGTGCACAAGGTCATGTTTAAGCATGAAAAACATGGGGTATGGAGCGTGAGGGCCTGGGGGTATGGAGTACCCCAATTGAAAAGGGGGTCCGGGGTTCTCCCCCGTAGTTAGCTAAATTTTGATGCGAAATGGTGAGTTATGAGGCGTTTTGGAGGACCTTATCCTCCTTAAACCAAAAGATGTAATACGCTGATTTCATAACAACGTAGTAGTCGAAAACAGAACATACAGAACCTAACATTTGGATTAGATAAAATATGTTTAGATTCTTTGATAATCACAGTTCTTGTGGAGAAACAGGTTTAAAATATTGTGTTATCCAATTATGTTTAAATAAATTATTTTCCAAATACTCTTGAAATTGTTTTACATTGTTAGAGTCAAACAATGCAACTTTGGACTTTGTAGACTTTGGATGGACACCAAAAGCTTTACCACCGGTAAAATATCACGTAATGACCATCACATTCACATACGCAAACCGGATCGGTGCTATTCGGTGTTTGACTACCTTGCCATAGTTACTCTCGCCGAAACCGAAAATTGTGGTAAAATCACCCTTAAAATTGAAATTTTTCAAAACCGTTTCTTAGTGGGTGGAGGCCGATGACAAGGGGAAGGTAGGGCTGCCAACCGTAATACCAACCTCAGACTTAACATACCTGGCGCATCATGAGTCTGTTTCTCCACACTGAAGCAAGCTTCTCGAGCAAACTGTTGAAGATACGACAAAAAATGCTCAGAACCATTTTTTAGAGCAATAAATTTTAAAGTTCGTATAGGCTGTCAAAGCTTAAATATCTTTTACGGGTTTTCTAGAATTTAACGTTACAGTATTGGGCTTATAAATTTTCACATGTAGTGAAATCTTATCAATGACCGCCATCTTGAAAATAATAAAATTATAAAACATGTTAGTAGCTTATGTGTTGGCCAGGTATATGCCATATTCCTGTAAAATTGCATTACAATTGGTCCAGTGGTATTTGCGTGATTGACAGACACACACCATCTCAATTTTATCTCGTAGTATAGATATGTACCATAACAACAGCTGTTAGAGTGGATTGAGATAATATACAGCTGTGTGTTTGGTTAGCTGCTGAGGATGTGTCGATGTTGAGGCCGCCTTGTTGTACACAGTCCGTAAATCACACATAATCGTAGCAGTTACCAGCATTGTGTCGGGGTCAACGATACTGGGGCATTTCACGGCTGAGGCTCATGATTGGCAACACTGTTCACTGTCCCGGCCGTACAGCATACTCGCTGTCACTGCCAAGGTGCATCAACACAACACAACAAATCAAGGTTTACAAAGCATAGAACTTAACTTATCGCTGGTATTTTTAAAGGAAAATTATAACTTTTGGAGTACAATGACAATTTATCCTCGAAATTAGAAAACCTTTGCTCGTAATAGGCTATATTCGCACTGCGGAGGTTTTAGATTTTGTAGAATATTTTTAAGGAGTTAGGTAACGTTTTAATGGAAATTGAAGGTTTCTCCGAATTTTTGAAAAAGGATCCGACAGTTATTCTTTCCCGCCTGTTCAGACATACTCTACTAGCTGCTGTACCCGTGACTTCGGGCTAAAACGTCCGTTCGTACGATAAAATCCAGGTTTAGGACAAAATGCAGAGTACTCTCGTACAGTATACGTAGATTTTTAACGTAATGTGGTCTTTTCGTAAACTATAGAACGTGTTTTACCTAAATATAAGGTTTTATAGCCATAGGGAATCGGTATATGCTTTGTTTGTTTGCGTAAACATACGAAAAAAGTAAAATTCCTTAGTTTTTACTTTAATTGATATTACATGAAAGCTGTTGGAGATAGAAAAGAATATTAAATACACAAGTTGTAGATAACTTCATTTCATAGTAACGATTTTAGTCAAATCCAAGATCCAAGGGTTCGTTTAGCTTCTACCGATGAAAGCGTAAATGCTTGCGTGGGTGAGATTCACCCGACGTAGCTCCCTCCCTCCTAAAACCCCCTTCATAATTCGAATTATTTATAACAGTGCCTATATGATCGTACGTGTACATGACATAGTTTAAAAAATCTGCATTAAAATATATATTTCCCGGCAATGCGCGACGAGCAATATCTCGTTCAACGTAGTTTACATAGTTATGCCTTTAAATACAACCATAAATCTATTAATTAAAGAAATAAAATTAACTCATGTTCAATTTTGCTGCTACTAACCACACAACCAAACTAGGCAAAAAGCCGCGAAGAGAATGTTATTAGTATAAAATCGGTCTGGGATGAATTCAGAAAAGTGTCCAACGTCGGTTCCAAATATGTTCTAGAGGAATTTTGCACCACCAATAGTACGAGTAATGTAGTCAGCTCTAACTAATCATCAAAACTTGACTTTCAAGCACGAGCTCAACTGTGCACTTTAAGTAATTAATAACCAGTAGAGGTAAGAGTTTTAAACTCGTATTATTAAAAATACACCTTAGAGAATTATCTGTTAGAGAACACGTCTTCGGTCCAATAACTGTCACGATCATTCAAGGTACGTTCAGTGCGTTTTATTACACAAATACACAGTGATTATTATTTAAAAATACAAATAGTTGTTAAGGTTAACTCAATTAAGCATGAGTGTAACAAAGTAATCAGTCGATATTGGATTATCCTAGCTTATTATACACAGCGATTCCCTTTAATGGAAAGCCATAAACGTGATTACTTATTAACTGTTTCTCATTACCGAGTCTGACAAGAAAACAATATCTAAACTGCACATAAAGGGTCCAGCTTGTGGCATATGCGATAGCAATGTCCCATTAAAGGTAATGATGACATGAAGACTCACGAACTGATGCAATCGATCCTGGGTCGTGAGGGGACTCACGGACATGTGCGCAGCAGAGACGTGAAGCTGCTGTCACACTGCACACTGCACACTGCACATGCCTCACACACACACACTTCCTCCAGAAAACATATATAAAAACATATGAACGTGCATTGCAATCGTCACTTTTAGATTTAACTCTAATTAGAAATTAATTCTAACATTGAAAACTCTTTCACACATACATATTTTGTTTTCATTCATATAACAGTCACTCGATTTATTCCACTATAGCCCTACGCTGTCTGTCAGTCGATAATTCCGCGTTCTTCAGTCATGTGCTTCGTAAACTGAGCTATAAAATGCTTTCGCGATCAAAGTTGCTAACATACGTTTTTTAAACAACTGGTGTAGTGACAGTTTGAATCGAAATCGGCATTCTGTTGAAATTGAACTCCTGTCTAAGAGGGCAAAAGATCAATGAGCTACCGACTTGTGTCTTTCAGTTCGGTAGTTTTCCTTATCTCTCGTGACGTAAAATGATGTAAAACTTATAAGATAACATTTTGACTTTAAAAAAGGCATGTTTCCAAAATTTAGAGGTTAACTTGACTCTCACCTGAGTATTTTCGTGTTTGTTCTGATTGATTTTTTTAGAATGAATTTTTGGAGAAAGCTTGCGTTCAATCACAGAACCAGCTCGTAGTATAGATGTGAGTAGATTACTCTAAAATGCGCAGTCATCTGTACCTGGGTTGGGCAGTACTTTGCTAATGCCCTCAAAACAAAAAGTCCTGAGGTTACCTTTAGACAGACAGTGTCCGTGTGATAATCACATGACAACTGTTACTAACTCTACTTAAGGTGTTTCTCAAGAAATCTTGTTGGGCTCACCTCTTCAAGCACAGTATCGTATAAAATAAAATGACTGCTATAATCTGAGATCGTCTACCGCAAGCTACAATGAATAAACAATAATTTGGTTGCATTTATTTTAAGATTCAATTAGTTGAATTGTACGGTTGAGTTCAACATAAGAGCTATGTCACTGTTTCTAGCTTTTGGATAAGCGTTGATTTGAAACTGAGAGTCATGTCATCTGCGCACTGAACGAGTTTCCCGTTATATACTGATGAACCAATATCATCGCGCAAATCGAAACAGACGGAACCCTTGGGCACTTCGTGCCAAATCTCAGCTTCCAGACCTAACTTGAAGAACTATTCAATCCGGCATTCAATTGAGCGGCACTTCTCGTACACCGTAACATTGGAATTTGTGAATCAAGGAGGAATGATCAGCATAATCAATAGCCTGTTATAGATAAGAATACATTTAGTATACTTTCTGGACTTTGATTGTTTCGACTATCATTTCTACTAGGCGCACCATTACATCTATTGTTGATTTTTCACTTCGGAATCCGAATTTCTTTTCTGATAGTAGATAGTGTTTCAGTTTTTCCAAGAAAAGTCGAAGGCGGATGAGAAAGACTTTCTCTAAAACGTTGCTGGAGGCCGGCACAATTGAAATTGGGCGGTATTTTTTTGGAATGAAAAGGATCAACCTTGATCAATATTGGCGATACTTTTGCTGTTTAACTCTTTGAACAGCACTCTCTAGTAGACACAGTGTCTGATTAAAAATATAGGTTAATCAAATGTTCTAGTGGTCTCAATAAGTGCATGGAACATTGCTTAAGGAGCCACGTTGAACAATTATTTGAGACATTAGAGTTTTGCCTGATAAATCCCTTGCTGCACCTGTCAATTCCTTTTCACTGTCAACTCCATTTCATTCACAATTTTTTCAATTACAATTTGCAGCCCTGACTGTCTTGGGGCAAAGCATGCATACACCGTTATTGTCATGTCACACTGAGCTACTGTTAATAGCTGATACTAACCATATGTATGAAGAATTCGGAATTCCAACACTGAATCAGCTGATTTATTCAATAGTTGACAATTTTGACATGCTACAAGCTTCGATCCGTAAATACTTTGTGCTTCATACACTAGCTAGTAGCAACTACTAAAGTATCTCAGTGGAACTGAGACGATGTCACTGTGCGTTTTATTCTGTCTAGATATTTATCGACAACCACAACCACGTTTTAATTTCAAAGGCGGTATTCTCCAACATTTTCGACGAAGTACCTGCCAGTTTCTATAACAATGGGGATTTCTACAACAAATAGGTATTCCAGGTAGCCCTGAGACTAATATGAACCGTTCACGGAACATCGAGCGAATCTTTCCCTAGTTTGTATATTTACACCCTGTTTCTTTCTAGCCACGCCACTTGCAATAATATCCAAATAGAAGTATTTGGGAAGTAATAATAAAGGTTCACAGCTTTGCATCTATGAGTCAAAAGTTCACAGGCCAGGAGTGACAAAAAGTGCGCCAAAAAATGAGCAGCTGTCGGAATGTGAGCTGACAATGGCCGGGAGTCATCGCACCTCTAACAAGGCGCGCAACTCACACATCTCTCACTTTCCTCGCTGTCAATACACTTCTTCAGCAGCTACGTTCAGCCATTCACCCTACGTGCTACGTGCCATCTGTCAACACCAGTCAGCACGCTACAGTATTTAACTCAAGTGCATCGCCAAGTGTCAGTGCAGGTGGTTATCTATAATGTAGGCAACTTAAACACAGTGTGCTTACAAAGGCAATTTCAGGAAATAAGAAACATGCAAGTAGAGGAAAGAGAAGATACTCACAAGACAGGTTCACGCCAACGTCGTTAATACAGACTAAAAGAATTGGCCCCAGATGCGTCCCTTGTGGGGCTGCAGAGGTCACATCATTCATTCTAGAAATGCTCGAGAACCTAACCCTGAGACTCCGACCAGAAAGGTACGTTCTGAACCTGCCCAGCAGAGGTTCGCAGATGCCGAAGGCTTGTAGCTTGTTTAGAAGTTGCACATAACACAGTCAATTGAAGGCTTTTCCAAATTCTAGGTAGACGCAATCGACTTGTTTACCATGGGAGAAAGCAGAAAGGACATCATCAGAGAAAACGGTCAAATTAGTTGTTGAAATTTCCCATGACTAAAGCCATGTTGTTGATAAACTATAATACTCTGAAGGTGAACTCCAAGATATCTAGACCCAAACTTTTAAGGGCCTTTGCAAAAGGCAGTCTGTAGCAATAGCAGACTGTATGACAATAGGCCTGTAAATCTTCAATGCTTCCGCCTTTATGAATGGATACGAAGTAACCCAACTTAAGGAAATGTGCCACTCCTCAGAAGTAATGAGAATGTGATGGATAGATGAGAGGCACGACTACTGGCTCAGAACTTGACAGCAGCCGGCGTAATTTCATCCAGCTCGGGAACCGGAATTACACACAAACGGTCAGTTTTCTGTCATCATAAATCAGGAAATAATCCGCGTACTCCTTGCAGAGAGGCCCTTCGAGACAACAGTAAGGGAGGAAACAGGTGTAAATTGGGGTAGAGATATATAGACGAAGAAGTGTTGCCCGGCGCGGCTTCTGATGACTCTCCTGGAGCTGTAGGCCCGTAGAAACTGCGGCGAATTGCGTCGCCTTTCAACACAACATCTCAAAGCACACATTACAGCAATTAACGTTCAGTACAAGAGACTCGCTAGGATTCGCGGTGGAGATACGTAGTGGCTTCCGGTCGGTTATGTTTTTAATTCAACTTATTTTATAGAAAACACATTAGTTTTAAAAATCAAAACCATTATTTTATCAATGTTAGGTAACCAAAGCCTTTACCGAGGACCCGATGATAATATCTTGGATATTTAAAGACTCTTCCACCTAATATTTCATATGTATATATAGTTCATGTTCTATATAAATCCAATCTTGAGCCTCTACTCTAAAACTTGTTTTAAACCATACACATTTTTTTTAAATTGCAAGGTAAAGAACAAACCAATTCCGATTTTGCTGGCTAACAAACCTGACCGAAATACTTACAAAAACAATATTTGCATTACATTTCATGAATATTTGACAAAAATGTGGTCTGCAGAGTACACACAGTTATACATATGTATATAAAGTGTAGAAAAATGCTCAAAACTTGTTCTGGGGTTCATGATTGGTGCTCATTTCATGGTCCTGGGTCTGGGTCTTACCATACTGAAGGCATGAATATCTTATTTTTACAAAGTAAATTCTACAAAAATTTACTCAAATCAGCTGTTGTAAAATTTACCAACCTAGGTTTCCAAGGAAATCAAAAGTAAACTACTTTCTTATTTCAAAACAATAAAAACTATAACAAATGTCAGTTTTTTATTTTAAAATAAGCACTACAAAGATAAATTGATTCGAATTCAAGCCAATCCACAGAGTAAGTAAGACCAAACTTCAAAAATTTAAATATTACTTATTTTTTATTTTAGTGGAATTTCTCTAGGATTCACAGTAGCACCTGTGGCTACGAGTCGGCTATGTTTATTATTAGTTATTATTTTCACAACAGAAAGGCTTCTTCCGAACGTAATCTTGTGAATATACTGTAAATTTATGGTATAGGGAGTAAACACGAAGTGTCAAGTTAGAAATCTTTATTGTTCGCCAAATCCAATTCATTCGCACTTTCATTGATTAATATCTTCCTCAATTAATAATAGCTGCTAGTTGTTATTCTTTTCACAGAGGAAAGGCTTTTTATAAGCACAATTGTTATCATTCCACATCCACACGCCTTTTCTCTTGTAGAACTCGAGGCAATTTTCTTTTTTTTTGAGGAAGTTGGGCTCGCCGGGGTGGAAGTATGAGTAGTCGAGCAGAGCATGAGGGTTCACCCAATAAGGGGTTGTCCTTTATGCGGAATGTGGCCCCCAACCACGCCCCGTCTATTAACGTAGAGGAAACTGAAAACATAACACTCAGGATAAATATGAAAAACGTTTTGCAGCATTGAAAAACGATTGAAACGTTTTGCAGTCTTGATGTTTAGAGTTCGGATTGCCAAGTCTCTTTTTATCGAATTTTTAAAGTAAATACATCAATTCATTTCTTTTGCCAGAGACACGTCGTAGAAAGGTGTGGTTTGCAGTTGTTTGCTCCCCAACACCTCCCGAGTCAAATGGGAATATATAATTATATACACATGGCAGTCACATGTTTCGGATGAACATTCAAATGTACTTCTCTAAATTTGAAGGCATAAATAGTTGGACCCGATGGTGTAATGGTCAGCACCCGGGACTTGAGACCCGGGTTCAAGTCCCGGTTCGGTCCACTTCGTTTGTTTACCCTGTAGCAACGTTAAACTTCTTAACCACTAAGATCCCTCTTGTTAGCAACTATTTCAATATGGATGATGTAAAACTTACGATAATCCGTAACCATGCTCATTTCAGACCTACTACACCAAACACTTATTTAATGGCATTATTACAAGAAGGCCTTCATTCCCTGTCCCCATTCCCGCTTCTAATCTTAAATGCAATGATTTAGAATCTATTAATACGGATTGGCCCCTTAAACTTTCGATACCGGTTGTGATCAATAGAATGAACAATAGTTTTTTAGACGAGACACTTATAAAAGACTTCACTTAAAACCCATTAATAAAAAGAATAGTTCTTGTAAATTTCCTTTTTTATTTGTTTAAAAATTATTCACCAAAACATTCAAGGCCTCAGAAATAAATTGGACCACATTGACATTTTTTAAGCTACAAAACCCAGACATAAAGTATGTAGAAAACCCAGACATACTTTGTTTTACTGAACATTTCTTAAAACAAAATAAAATTGGTATCGTAACATTAAAAGGGTTTGTTTTGGTATCTTCCTTCTGTAGAGAGATCTATAGAAATAACGGAACATGCATTTTTATGAAAAAACAATTAACAACAAAAACAATATTAAAATACCAATTCACATTTCCTATTTCTATACTAAAACTACAAACTATGCTTCGTCTAAATTGTATAATCAACTTCCAGATAACTTGAAGCAAAAAGTATCATCGATTATCCGCATCAAAAATAAGAAGTATCTCTTGAAGAAGTCCTTCTACACCACACACGAATACATGATGGAAAAAATATGTGCTTTGTTTTCCTCGGTTATTTAATTATTTGGTTTGTTCTTTTTAAATGTTTTGTTTTTCTATGCATCACCTTGTATGCCACGGAATAAATATTTCCTTCTTTCAATATTAAAGTTGTTTTGTCACTATCAGAATCGAAGTACTTCCAACGTTTGCAACAACATAACCAATTATCAATTTAACAGAAAGTCAATGCGTTAGAATCACCGAGTGAGTTTCGTGAGATTTCAAAAACTGTGACACTTACACATATCTGTGATAATTGCTAACACTTGGCTGTTCTCTTCTTTGTTCAATATTCTGGCCAACTTGTGTCCTTTCCTTTCACAGTAATTTTTAGCATCACTCCATTGCATCTAAAAGTTAATACATTTAGTTAGTTAACTGAACAGTTAATGTTAATTTAGTTATTCATTACGTCGAAAAGTATGGATGTTATTCAAGTGTATACTGAAAATGTTAAAAAATATACAATTCATGAATATATTTTCTCACTCCTGTCTTTCGGAAGGTAACAGCCCTTTAAGAGTTAAAACCTCTTTAAAACGAATATGCTGCATAGTGAGTTAAACATTAGGTACGCAGCGGTAAAAGTAACGGACGCGTGGCGGGTTGGAGTCGTACGTCACTCCGGAGCTAATCATTCCGCTAGTGCGGGTTTGATCCCCGCAGACGCCACTAATGTTTCTGAAGTGACTTTGCTGTTACGCTAGGTAAAGATCGAGGTTTAGTGTATGTAAATATATGTAATGACTTGGGTTGGTCTGTAAATCAGTGTTACAGAGAAACGTTTTAAAATAAAGCATTTTTACTTACTATTTACTTATTTATTTTAGTCAAATGCTACTTACATTATTTGGTCCCAAGTAAAATGTTTTGTTGTTTGTCTTTGATTCTGAAAAACGAAAAGCTCATTCAACATTTGCAACCATATTGATAATACATCGTTTAACTCTAAATTAATGCAATATTTATGGTTTATGTTGCATATAGGTTAAATTCATACGAGGTCTGAGAGTTTACTTAAAGGGTACATTGTAGAATATCTAATATAGGACGTTGTAGGCGTTGTATTATAATGCGCTGGTTGATTTTATGTTATCAATATTTAAACAGTTTGTGTTTTGTGTAAAAAATTAAGTTATTAGTAAGCTTCTAAAGAATTTAAAACTAACCTTGACTAATGTTTTATGAACACTGAAAAGGAAGTAAGAAGACATATTTAAAAACAATCATTTATTTAAAACCAATCTTTATACATAAAACACTATCAACAATTTCGTGTATATGTTAAATGACTTAAAAAATCATTCGCTTTGATTGACTGCTAGTAAGTTTCTAAATTTCAAAAGAATTTAGTCTAGACCTTAAAACTTTGGTATTAATTCAAAACACTCACAAAGACAAATTAATACACTTTTGTCTATATATGTTCCTATGTTGTAGCAAATGTCCAATTTTGTAACACTTGTTGCTTTTAAATCTTCTTTCGCGATCCATTCAATTGAAGTGCGTTACGTGTATAATAAATTGTGTGTAGAAATGTAACACGTAAATTAGGTTTTATACAAGTCATTAGTACGAATATATATAGGAGGACAAGAAAGGTTCGGTTATGTTTCCTATTTTTGTAAGACGTACACTTAGAAAGTCAGTCACTTTGATAACTTCGAAAATTTCAGCAAGGCACCTAGTTATTATCTTTCTCGAGTGCACCTCGAATTTGGAAAACACGTTGGTGAGGACTATTAACCAACTGTTCTCCCTAACTTTGTATAAATATGTCTTTAAAATAGTTACACCAAAGATTATGTTATGGTAAGTTGATAGCGCACAGATGCCGAATGGTTGAGGCAGGAAATTCAACATATAATTGAGGCAGATAGAGCTGCGGGGGAATTCTTTTAAGAGTCTCAAGTAGAGCACTGACGCACGCGCTAGTTCATTCGTTCTCGATAATCGCCAGATTGGGTCACATATAAGTCATCGTCATCGAAAAAGCTCGAGCATGTGGCAACGCTCGCAGTGCTATCTGTGCTTAGGCTGACGTAACTATGTTGATTTTCCTGCCTCAACCATCGGCACCCATGCGCTATCTACCTACGATAAAATAATCTTCGGTTACACTTACCTAGTTTGCAGCCCTTGCTCTTGTCTGCAGGGTTTCCAGTGTATCCTGACTTGCAACTGCAGACAGCTTTGTTGTCAATGGACACTGTACACTGTGTGTTTGCTCCACACTCACACTTGTCTGTACACACATCCTTCACACACTTGCCCGCGTAGCAAAGCTCTCCCGAACTACAATCATTGTGTTCCACACAGTCCGGAGCTGGGAACATAATGCGGGTTTTAGATAAGAAACATGACTCCGAAAAATGCTTAAGCGGCCGGAGTCACGACTGTCATCTAAGGCTTCAGGTACAGACCGCGCCAATAAACTGTTTACAGTGCAAAACGTTTCGCTCATTTAACAATCGAGCATTCTCAGCAGCTGAGACAAGGTCACGTGACTTTAGCTCTTGCTTAAATAATGTCAGTCACAGTGCTGCCAACTGCGTAAGGTGTACTGTCAGGATTACTGAGAAGTCAACCAATAGAAACCACATTGGACATTTTAGTGGTTAATTTTAACTTTGTCTGTTTTGATTTTGCATCATAGTAATATATAAAAGAACAGAAAAAAATTTTCTTATTCAGTTTAAAGTTCACAATATTTCATAAAAGAGATTTTTTATATTCAATAAAAAATATTGCCATATGTGTAAAAATGGAAACCATGCTGGTTGTAAACAGCTTAACTGGAAATAAGTTAATCTACACCCAAGCTTGGAATCGAAAAAGGCCCTTAGTTATCAAGGAGACCGGGGTGGCTAAGATTGTCAAATGTCGAGTTTTATCACTCGTAAAGACAGCGAGTGACAGGTAACAAAAGTGTAAAGGTCTTACGGCACTTTTATTTAGAATTATAATATAGGGTATTATTCCTGGTCTCCCTAACGTTAACCAACTATTCCCCCTAACATAGTACACATAAGAGTTATGGTGAGTAGCGTAACACTTACCGGTTTTACAGCCCCTTGTCGTTAGGGTTTCCAGTGAATCCTTGCTTGCAACTGCAGACAGCTTTGTTTCTGATAGACACTATACACTTTGTGTTTGGCCCACACTTGCCTTTACATACATTCTTCACACACTTTCCCTCGTAGCAATGCATTCGCTGCCTCGCACAACAATCTGTGTGTTTTACACAGTCCACAGCTGGAAATGTATTGTGGTGTTCATCATACAGAGGGTCCAAAAGTAACTTTAAACAGCTGATAAGTTCAAACACGCTTTGGTACATATTATTTGGATTTATTCTTTTGGTATGTGCGGAAAGGTAAACCACCAATCCACTCATAAATTGGGGAGTAAGTCAAAACAAGTCAAACATAAAGTCAAAATAGGCAACGCTAACGAAACACATTTCTGGTTCTGTTCAGTACACGACAATTTGGTCTAATGCTTGCTGCTTACGGGTTATTTTGTAAGATAAACAAAACACATAAAATTCAGTTTCAGGGTGTTTTTGAGCTTTACGATAAAGTAATACCCGATAGGTCTCTAGAATACAAAAATAAATAAGTCACGCAAAAGAACAGTATTTGCTAGGAAACCATAATGCAAGGGTCAAAAACATAAAGAAAATACACGTAAGGGTCTCTAAGGTAATATTCTGAAATCGTTAAACATTGTTGTTTCGAAAACCATGCCATGTACTAGAACGAGGCCAGCATAATACATCGAAAATCACATTTTTTAAAGTCATTAGGGCTTCTTACATAAAAATGGTAAACCGTCCAATCAGTCAAGTTTCAGTTAAAATAAAGCCTTAATATAGCTACTTCTCATTGTAGGGATGGTCAAAACTTTTGTTCTAACTTTCAGCAAGCAAGAGCAGAAACCCCCAAAGCATATGGTATTTAGGAGACAAAACTGGCCACAGAAAACTTAAATAGTGTAAGACATTCTCAATTCTTTAACCTAAAAATTGTACCCAAAATTCATGAACCTAACGTTCCGCTTAGGTCCAAAATACTAGTTGTCGTGATACACCTTCTGAACTTCTGAGCTTTCTGATATCGTGTTAGCCATATTAACTCCTTTAGAAAATAAGAAGTTAAAATATTATTCGGTTAGGAAAACAATTAAATGAGCACTCCTAAATGAGCAGTTAGGAAAAATTACTCTTTCATATAAACCATAAAGAATTTCTTTTCCTCCATGGGCTGTGTATAACAATTAACAGGTACTGTTGTGTCAGTCTGATAACGTCTGTGATTGGTCGCCCGATACTCCCAGCCAGTCATTCGATAGGCAATCTGCAGGTGTCACTTGCCGTAGACGTTCTTAGTTTCCACAATGTCTGTTTGTCACGTTTTTTTACAAGCTTTATTGTTTTATAAACTAGTAGTTTGAAGATAAATTGGTAAAAACCACACACAAAACGCACGCATCTGGTTTGGTGGTGGGTGACCGGTTAGCATACGCTGAACTGTTTAGGCTAACTTATCTTTTTAATATTTTGTGTTACGGTTTAGGTAACTTGAAGACGGGATCAGATTCCAGATCGTCGTGATTTTTGATCACTAAAACACTATGGAAAACGTCCGCCATAATATTTTAACTTTAGAAGTTTACCTAATTGGTCAACAACACACTTTAAACAAAGAACTGTAAGAATTGTACGGTAGACTGATGCACCGTAGCATCGGTCGAAGTGTACCTGTTCGTATGCTCGCAGGATTCTGTTTTCCATTTTCACTTCGCATGCACAGACACTGTCCTCCGAGAGATTGTGAAGTACATTTAGGGCGTTCAAGCGTAAAGTCTTCCATCAATTTCTCATCGCTGTAATCTGAAAAAAAATCTGATATAGCGTCAGAGGAAATCTCTTTAAAGAACCCCTTCAACGTTGGGTTTACAATGCCGATTACCAAAGTATTTACTTTTGATTTACTCTAATGTACTGATGAAAAACCCGATCGAGTTTCTTTTGCTTTGTTTAAAAAGCAGGAGTTAAGACACTTAAGAATTTACAGATTACATGGAAACTAATCGACGTACGCACAAAAAGTATGCACAGTTTCGGTCCGCATCTGATCATGGGAAATCAGATCTACGAGCGCATTTAGAGTTGATGATAATTCACAATGTGTATTTGTGTAAAACAATTACTTTCTATTTTTTCGTTATTTGCGTTTCTTTCTTAGAGCAATAGATATCCCTTGCTATTGGTGATTTGTAAGTAGGTGTTCATATCATTATACCTCTGCACCCCCAAGAATAGTAAAAAGAAGCCAAACTTGCTGTACACCCGTGTTTTACTACCAGAGTGCTGCTCTAGTCAAAAACGATCAGTCAAACTGACTTCTGCTTAAGTACGCTCATTCAAACAATAAAATTCCACCAGCTAGAGTCACCCACAGCAATTGAAAGAGCTCAAAACGCCCAACTTGAGGCAATACCGTTCAGTTTTTAAACGTTAAAAGACCTTTTTATTTGCTTAAGACACTTAGCGCAATGCACTCAACCAGCCCATAAAGTTTCATTCATATATTTGTACCGTAGTGTTCGAGTGAACGTGATACAAAAATAGCCCCACATCGTCAGAAAAACAACCTCGTACTCACCTCGTTAAACAATACAAACTTTACCTTTTTACACTTGTTTTATAAAACAAAAACATACTGGACCTACGTAAAACCTGATTACATGCTTCCGATCATAGTAAATAAAATACATTGCAGAAGTAGGTGATTTTTTAATCCTCAACTATACAGGGTGTCACAAAAATGTAGCGTACTATGCAGAACTGGATTCTACACACAAAAGTAATTTTACAACTGCTGATGCCTTAACCGGCGAAAGCGCTGGTTTTTAAATTAAATGAAACTTTATTAAAAATGAGTACTTATTTAAATCCATTGAAGTTTCATCAAGCATTTAACGAAGAAAATAAGTAGTGAATGCTGAATAACATTTATTTAGTTTAGCAGTAATTTGCCATTTTGTAAATTTTTGAAAATATGAAAATTTTTGAGATATTTTTGTGAAACTTGGTATAAACCTTAATTTTTTCCTAATAGCAGTAACAAAAATATGTTTTATCAAATTTCAACATGGCGGCCATTTAAAGATTTCAAAGTCAAATCCCAATTTGATCTATTAGAATTTAAAAATTTAAAATGGTCGCCATTTTCAAATTTGATAAGTTAGATAAAAATATTTTTGGCAAATGTTATTAGGAACACAATTAAGGTGTATATCAAGTTTCACAAAAATATCTCAACAAGTTTTTAAATTATTCCATATTTTCAAAAATTTACAAAATGGTAGATTACGGCTAAACTAAGCCGAAACAAATAAAATTTATTCTGCATTTTCGACTCACTTTTGTATGTAGAATCTGGTTCTGCATAGCGCTACACATTTTTATGACACCCTGTATACATACAACATTCTTGGTTTATTTATAAAGATGGAAACATACCCTCGTAAAAGTCATCAAGCGATGCGGATAATGTGAAAAGTAACATAAACAAACAAGTCAGTTTCAACTCTACCATCTTCACTGCTTCAAACCCAAAGCTAAATAATACATTGTATCAGTTAAAACTAAGTAATCAAAAAGTTCAGCCATGCGAAAGTAATAAAACAAGTATTGTCAGTTAACTTGCATTGGAGTGTGTCTTTAAAGTATAAACCGATTCAAGGTATAAGAAATAACAATGGTTAAGTGGTTCTTACTGTTAAAATAAATAACAACTTTACGATACAGTCCTAAACTGTAAATATGATTAAGTCATCAGGCAGAACGTGCTCAGATATTGGAGAACTATTAACTAATTTAAAATACCAAAAACAATATTAGACAAGTTAATTAAATACCTAATATACCATGATAACAGACTTGTATAATACTATAGTGTGTTGAGATTAAAACTGGTCTCTATATAAAACACCAACAGCAAAGCAGCTACTTGGCATGAGTGAATCGAATTTCCTTTGCAATTTTACTCCGATTCGCCCGTTCGCTTCTGCATTCGACTGTTCTATTACCATGAGCGCTTCGAGGCTATGAACAGAGCGAATGCGTTCAACTTAGATTTAGGCATTCTTTTACTGCAAGTTTTCTTACATATCTTAAAGAGATAACAAATTTCTAATTTCATGACTATTATTTCTGCTGTTACAGCAAAATCCACTTTTTGGTCCCTAAATTGAAAGGACTCAATTGATTTTCATAATTTTTAGTAAATTGATAGATACTGTTAAAATACAAAATTATTTTAAATTTCATAAAAATCTGACAAAATTTACTTGTTTAAAGCTTTTTACACCTTTTTTTTTAAATCTCCCTCCCAAAAGGGGTTTTGCCGTGGTTGGATTTTGTTTTGGATAACGAATTTGAGTGAGATATTTACAAAAGGAACACTTATACTAAATTTCAAGAAAATCGGACGAAATTACTATCTGTAGAGAGTACACACATAATATGTATACGTATTATATACATACTGGTACATATTGGTTTATACTGAGAAAATAATATTTTGTTTTTTGTAACTCGCCGAGATGACTTAACAATCGAAACCGGTCTCGGTAATATACAAATTGTTTTTACTGGGTGCTATGTTTCCTTTCTTTATACATTATATATACATATGTAGATAAAGTGTGAAAAAAATGCTCAAAACGTGTTCTGGGGGTCAGGGTCGGTGCTCATTTCACAGTCCCGGGAATGGGTCTTGCCATGCTGACGGCATGAATATCTCATTTTTCCATAAGAAATTCGTTCATACTCGTAAGATAAAACATTTTGAGTTTCTGAATAGTTATTTCAGCATCTGATTTACTATTTCTTGTTATAAAACACCCACTTCTTAGCACTGCACAACTTTGTTTACATTTCAACTGTGTATCGCTGGACAGGGAACTGTGTATCGCACACAGAGAGCAAATCCAGTTACTAACCCAGAGTGACGTGCAGAAGAGCTTGCCGAAGACTGAGTATCCTCATGTCATTAAACTGTACAACCTGGAAGCTAAGCAACAACCCATGTCCACATCAAGGTATATGCTTGAACCCGACACTAGACACAAGTGACTGATGTACCAAGTGGAGCGGGCATCAACACACTAACACAGGCAGGTAAGTCAGTCTCACTCACACCCAGAGCAGCTGGTAGTCAGGGCTCAGTGTTCTTGTGAGTGTTTTGGTGAACAGTACAGAAGCACTGTCAAGACGGAAATAGCTAGCTTTTGTAAATGGTAGAAGGCCCCTTTAACAGTCTATAAAGATCCAGGTACTCTCCATAAGGACTACTCAAAGATTAGAGTAATTTCAAAACTCAACTACAAAAACGGAACTACATCTTATTTTCTAGTTTCAAAATGGAAGAAACATCTTTACTTTTGTTTGCTAGAACATTTTCATATCAAATACTTAAAATTAAAAAATGTATGAACCGTGTTGAATGACTGATGTGAAAATACATTTTCACTACTTTAAAAAATTATTTATAAGTTGATTTTTTTAACTCCACCTGTGAATTTGTATCAAGTTAAATGCAATACTTTTTCTAAGGTGTTGAGAAGGGAGGTAAATGTTTAATAAGCCAAGCATATTGTCAATAAAGCATGTCTTCCCAAGGTTGTATACATGTATTTAATTCTCAAGACTGGGACTCGGATCGTGGTCCTGTAATCCAGCTTTATGGAGGTCAGGTTTTGAGGATGATATAGGTCTAAAGCTGCTCAGATAGTCTCAGTGATCATCTGATGATACCCACATCAACTCCCACCAACGCTTTAGATCAGACCATCACCTGCGGTTCAGAAGTCAACGCTTTCATTGGTCCTTGTATTTCCATTGATCATTGGGCTATTAATTAATGACCCATTCTAAGGAAGAGTCGCCTTAGTTTGTAACAAGACTACACCTCATAACTACACACCACTCATCCTTCACCACATATTTGCCTTTAAAATACCCTCTCATGAGAGTGGTCGGCATCTCAAATAGTGATTTAGTGATTACTTTCATTAGTTATCTTCTTTTACTATAATGAGGTGTCTACTAACTTTCCCCTCCATAAACAAACCAACCTTTTATTTTTTAAATAACTAACCAATCACTCTGAAACTAGGTACTTGTCGTAAGAGTAATTTATTAGTGACAAAGAGACAAGTGGCATTCACAAAAGTTATCAGAAGATCATGGGTAAAACCGAGGGTTAAGTGTTTACAACTGATAATGGTCAAGAACGTAAGTCAATTGGGAACTGAGTGGTCACAAACACATCTTCTACAATTACAAATCAAAAGATTTTCAAATTAATTCAAGTAGATGAAAGTGGGAGTTGATGACTGGCCGCGGAATGAAAAAAAGAACCTTGTTACTGATGCCAACATCAATAGTAGCACTTCTGTGGTTGCATTTGGCAATCAACAACGCTTACAAAAGTATATTGGTGGTTACAGGCAAAAGCAGGAGAAACCAAGGGTAGTCTCAAATGCCAACAAGGGCATATTTCAAGCGCGGTGAGTAGCACAAACTAATCATTTTTGTTACAGAAATACAACTCAAAAACTTCCGACTAGTAGACACCCACCCTGTATGACAAAACATTGCATCATGCATGAGGCATCAAAAAATGTTATTATTAGGGGAAATATGAGGCTAAAACTACCTCTTGAGTGCTCCGATTACATTTAAAATACACAATTTATGGATTTCAGAAGCCTTAGGAGCAGGATAATAATGTGGTACATTCAAATAATTGTTCATTACTTAAATTTATTGCAACTATGGACAACTACAATCATATAGCTTGTTTGAGCTTACAAATAATGCAAATAGTGACTGTAGTTAGTAGTGTCAACATGTATCCTCTTTTAAATAAATCAAACCAATATGGTTTTTAAGAACTTATCAAAGTAAGGAAATCAAAATAGAATGTAACAAAAAAGTTATTCAGGCTTTTACAACGCCATACGTTTCAACATATCACAATTTTCTTCATCAACTAAGTTGTAGATTTAGCCGTTAGGGCAGTAATGGGTTGTCTTTGGATCTGGACCTGTCATTCTTTCTTCTCATCTTACACGAAGCTAGAAAGCAACTTTTTGCTGAAAGTTTTCAACAACCTATACAATCAATAGGCATGCATATATATTCCTATTCATTTTAACCATTTTATGGGAAATTGATTTCCTTGGCAGTATAATATATAACAATTCCACATTTTATTTAAACATTACTCTTTATTAGAAAAAAGAACAAAGTATTATAATTATAATATACAATCTTAGTCTTGTTGGATGTAAATACACGGAAATGCACACAAAATATACGCACATAATACATAAATTTATTTACGAACTTAACGATGTCGATTGAAATAAGCTTAAATAATTATGTTCTAATAGTCATGCTAATATCGATCAGCGATTTCTGCTCAGCTCTTTCTTTATAAGTAAATGCTGGAGCACCAGACAATGTCAAAAAGAAGAATCACCTATTAAATACACGTTCAGTAAAAAGACAAATATATATATATTTACATAAACAATCAGTTACATACCTATCCCACTTGTATCGATATTACTAAAGAACGCAAGTTAAGGCAGTTAAAGCCGAGAAGACTGGAAGGGGCACAAAGAACGAAGGCCAGAGACCACACCATTTGACATAAGTAATGTTAATACATTACGCAATTCAACATAATTGGACAAAATCTGATTTTGCAACGAGTAAGTCAGGAAACAACTAATTTTCTGCTGGTGACTTTTCAACAGTGATGTCAGCAGGTTTGCCGTTGGTAGCAGAAGACAACGGTTCACACTCATTGTGAACTGCATCGACCTTTGCATCCAAGTCCGAGCTGTTTAGTTTTGTAGAATCATCTGAAATCAGATTATCAAGGGATCATTAGATTATTGGTTAGTTCTGTTGTAATACAAGTGCATTTAGAATGAATAACACATTAAAAATAGCATGTTTCTTTTTATGTAACTGGAAAAGAAGCAGTGTTAATCTGGGATACCATCCGTTTGTGTCAGCAAGTTATAATCAGATAATAAATACAGTATCATCTTTTTACATTCGTAACATGCATTGACAAAGTAAATTTTAGTCAAGTACAGACAAGTTAAATAACTAATAATTCATGTTACAACATTTCACTTACAATTGATTTAATGCTTAATTTTTAGGGTGTTATGAAAATTTGTCCATATTCACTGATAGGTTACAATTAATTTGTTTCAATTTCTTGAATATTTAAGGTTAAATTTTGTATCTTGTCCATGCCATTAAAAAAAACTTAAGAACAAATACTTTGTTAGCTTGTCATGGCAGCTTTATTATTTTTATTAATGTTTGATATTGACCTAGTTCAATAATTCAATGAACAACACTAATAACTGTAAAAACAGTAGTTTTACATTTTTAGTGTATACCACTATGTTTTCATAAAATATATACATACACACATATATAATCTGTTCAATAATCTGTTGTGAGTACAATCGCCATCATAGATGTTGTGACAGCAGAAATTAACCAAGAGATTGTTGATGCCAATGGAAGGTGATTGTTGATAATCGATCTGGTGAATACATCATCCCCTTGGCACCAACAATCCCTTGGTTGCTTCCATCACTAACAGCATTTAAGATGACGATTGAGCGGAAACCGACCCTGAAAATTAATTCACTTCTTAATATCCTCCAACTTCCTGAACAATTTTATTCAAATGTTAGCATTTAAAATCTCCTCCAGTCTTCTATTTGAATATGAACTATGTTACAAAAATTATTGTCCTTCCTGCCGTTTCAATACCATGACAGACAGTACTGAAATAAGGATGTAACCATGAATGGACATTGTAGTGTAATGTATACTGTATACTGACTCTGAGGTACGTAGTAGTTGACGTTGGCAGCAGACTGGGAGGCGTTGGGAGGCGGCTGTGAGGGTTTGTATGCAGGGGCGCGGCCGGTATTGGGCAGACGACGCCCGCCCTGGGGCACAGAGTCAGGTCGCTGGATAGGGGCCGGGTACCTCCGCATGCTCATATTGCCTCGCTGCTGCTGTTGCTGCTGCTGTATCATCTGTAAAACATGTAAACGGCAAATATCTCATTAGACAGCCACGGTGACTCTTTACAATCAATATATTGCCAAAATACAAAACTTCTCTAATTTAAGTTTTCTTGAAAAGAAATCTTTCAGTTGTAATAACCTTAGATTGTAATAATTATAACCTAGTTAAACATACTGAAGTTCAGAAGAGTTTACCGCACACAATCAGGAGACTGTGTGACAGACTAGACTAGGAAGACCCTAGTGGATAAGACTTGAATGCAGTGGTGGCTCGAGCTATGATTCAACCCTTTGGTAAACCGCTACAAAATACAAATACTCTATAATATAAAAACAAAGATTTATTACCTGTTTGTATTAAAATATAGCAATATCTATAACAATCAGTCAATCAGAATTAAAACGGAAGCTGCCTCACGTAGCTGGGGAGTGGGTTCAATTTGAAGAGTGAACCTCAAAGACAAGGCTTGTGGTCTGGAGAGTAAAAAGGGTTAATACGAGTTCACACTAGAGTTTGCACTGCGTATCCGCAGTGTCCGGCCAAGTTCTAGATTACTCAAACCAAATCATCCATCAAGCAGCGACAACATGGGCTGTGCCAAACATTTCCAAGACTGTTTTTGCGTAAAAAGCTAAATAAATAACTAATAAGTATAACAAAATTCATATTGCTAATGAAATCTTATGTCTTACGGGAACCCCACATCTCAGATTTGAACTATCTTCATATCAGCTTGATATTTCAGCACTGCTTGTATGAGTGTAATTAATGTATTTTTAAATGTACTTATGTATTTAGCATCGGCATGTGTGAATGGAAAGCTTTAGGTAGGTAACCATTGGTGATTGAGCTGCAACCACAGTTAATTAATAAAAAATGTATTTGACAATTTATTCAGCAGGAAGCCAGGAACCTAATTCTTGAAACTTAGGTAGGTTGATCAATAAATGTGGCTTTGTCCACTGCAATTGAGAAGACTGTACATTAGCAAATCATACTACAATGTGTTAGTACAATTAAATGCATATGCATAGGAGGAAAAGAGCTTGGATAAGTGTACTTACGAACTGGGTTGTCGCTGAGACATTTTGTTGAAACGAGGAGAACTGGTGGTGGCCCTGGGTGGGGCTGGGCTGTTGCTGCGGTGCGCAGTTGGCGCCCCCCGGCTTCCCACCACTCCCACCCCCACCGTGGGGTTTTGCAGGATTAATCTGGGTAACTGCAAACATAATAAACCACATTACCACTATAACGTACAGTTTACAAATTATCTTTATTCAATAGTTGTTATGTAACATAACTAAAAGTACATAATCAATAGATAAAATAGCTGGAAATATCAGCACTTGGATAATGGTTGAGTAATTTGATATTTCACTTGGTAAGTAATGGTCTGAAAATGCAAGCTTGCCAGACAAATGTCTTTAAATTACTATATTGGCATTATACATAATACAAGCACACATTATGTACCATTAAAATTACTGTATATATATATCTCTCAGTAAGTAATTATCTTTACATGTAAAGTATGAAAAAAAGCTCAGAAAAAAGTATCAAATTATTGTTTATGTAAAAAATAGTAATTTTCCCTTGGCACTTTAATCTGAGTTAAATAAGAGATTGGTAATACTAAAATATATCATAACATTGATATAAAATGACAAACATTATTGCTTCCTCAAGCAGACAAGTAGTCAAAGCAAACACAATGCCAATCGTTAGGAATCAAACACAACAAACTTGTAATATTTTATCACACAAACCAAAATTGTCAGAGACTTTAAATAATTAAAATGAAAGATTCCTAATCATAATTTTGTTGGAAATTATTACAATATAGAATTAGAAAAAAGGTTAATACGGAATAAGTAACTAAAATTGAATATAAATTTAAAATATATGATTAAAGACTGTTGACAGAGTTATAGTTTAGTTAAGTAGGAAAGGTTTAGTTACATAGTTGGTGTTACTCAGTAACGGAATGTTGTTGTTGACGTGTTGAGAGAGTAGAGAGGTACCTGGCGAGGGAGAGGAGAAGACGGACAGGTGGTCCTGGTGGTCGCCAGACTTGAGGTAAGATGGCAGCGGCGCGGTACTGCGGTACTGTTGCGCCATCTGTAACCCATTAGACAGAGACTGTCCAATGTGCACAGCTACACAACACCTTACCTAGCTGTCTGTGGTACCCTACCCTCGCTCAACTCACACCACTTGCACATTCGATACATTTCCATCCCTTGCTGTTATTCAGTTTAAGAGTCTCTCAACCGAAACAGAGAGGGGAAAGGTCGTTTTCAACAACCAAAATGTTGGTTGAGAAAAACCCACATCCAATAACTGAATTTTGATATCCATTACCAAAGGGGTTGGCAAGGGAAAAACAAAATGCAACTTGAAGTGTTGTACTGTGGAACAAGTGTCGAGCTACAAATGAGTCAAGATCAGAGAATAGCCCCTCACCCTTTCCACTTTTGTCCGGCCAAAGCGTCGAACTTATAGCTACCCTCAAGCCTCATAAGAAACAGCCCTAGACAACTCACTGAGTCTAAGTACAATTAAAGGTGGGCAAATCAGGATTTGGAGGAAATCTTACTTTCTAACAAAATGAAAGGAAACAATAATTAATTTTGAGAGTCATAGTCACTCCTGCCAATGTTTGAAAACACTAAACTTTATTTACACAAATGCTTAGCGACAATTACAAACGGCAAAACCTGTTTCGACCACACACTTACGGTATTAACCGTTGCAAACTCTAAGTAACAGTCATCCACACTGCAATCCGAGAAAAGGACTGAACGATTACAGACACTGATTAACAGTTATGCATACACATAATAACTGAAACATAATAACGCACAGACTAATAACTAATCACAAATGCCAATTAACGGTCGTCCTAACGTTTATTAACGAACATGAACTTTGATTAACAGTTGTGCACAAATGTAATATCAATAGTGATTGACAAATGTCTGTGCACTCACTTACCAAAGATCACAGACATCAAGTTCAACCTTCTTCGATCCCGTGTGCAAAACTTATGCAGCAGGAGTAATTATGACTCTTGCAAGGTTGACAATCATGATTCTTGTCGCTATTGTTAACTCAAAAGTTTTTTACTTCTGAGTGTGTTTTGTCTTATCCTGTCCCAAAAAACCTTGAATATTCAATACTTCCCATCCCATTCCAAAATCAAAAAGTCCAACCTGTCCACCCCTCAGTAAAATACTAAAAGTGTTTGTCTACGGTTGAATTTTGGTTGTTTCAGTTAAGAGAGACTAAGGAGTAGTTTTTCTGTTGAATTTCACAAAACGCTTTTAAGTTCTTACCTAGCTTAGACCTTCCACCCAATTGGCTTTGACAATGAACACAGATATGAGAACTGTCCAGAAAGTAAGTTCAGTTGCTTTAAAGATAATAGAGAAATGAAACCGTGCAGCCCATTCAAATAATAAGCTAACAGTATAGTTGAAATATTGACGGCCACTTGTTTAACCAAACATTTAAAACAATATGGCCCCTACATGTATTATTTCGGCTGCTAAAATCGATTTCCTTAAGGACTTTATAGAACTTGTTTGCCAATGACTTTATAGAACCTTTTTTTCCAAAACAATTTGATCATTAAAATTAATATAACATTTGTGTGCAAATCAGTATCTTACAAAGTACAACAAACAAGTTAAAAAATGGGTACCATACGTTTTATGTTAACAGAAAGAAGAAATAGACAAGTTAATTGTGCGTTGGTTAAGTTCATAAGTGTTAGTTGCAGTTTCAAATAATAGTTAGCGTATTTAAATTCTTTAACAGTACCAGTACAGTATTCTTTCTTTTCTTCGTGGACAGCTCTCACAATAGTAAATTATTTGGACCTTGAGATAATAATGTTAATGGTTAGCAAATGTTAGCATTTACAGTAGTTGTAGTAATTGTAAAGCCCCATTATGACCTAAAGCATATTCCTGAGAACAGTTTTCTAAAACATGCCTTTTTCAACCTGGAATAGCTAATCAAAAAGCTCATTATCGGGTCAGGCCGGCCAAGGGTTTTAGACCCAAGCCTTCTTATAACAACCGAAGCTAATTGTAACGCCTCTATAGCACCTTCAATGATCTTGATCCATTTTATTAGCATCCTAGAAAATCTATAGAAAAGATAAAGTAGAAGACTTAAGAAATGCTAGAGAAAACCCCAAAAAGTGACTTAAAAAGAATTTTAGCTAGTAGAGTTCAGGTACCACAGACACCTAACAAGTCCCAACCCTTCCCCTCTTCCTCATAACAATGTTATATACAAGGTGTCCGAGCTAGAAGTGACAAGAAATACAGTTGTATAACCAACCAATCTCAATAACATGTTATTGTTAAGTCTGACAAAAATCCAGGTATTTAATAATTACAGCAAAATGATTAGATATATATTTCTTGATACTTTGGTCAAACACCTTGCATATAAACTTCAATAAGTGGTTTTGTTCTATATTTAGGGTGTTGTTTCAAATCAACTGAGATAAAATAGAAATCATAAAAACAAGCAGTTGCAGAGGTTTAGTATAGGTAGAGTGTAAAGTTAATTCTTGATAAATTCTTGAAGTTTTACAGGTAAAAGGTGTAATGTGCCTTGTATTTATTGTATTAACAAATAACATTAGATCATTTTTTAACTTCTCAATATTTTGGGTTACAAAATAAACAATTATTAATTACAACTAAGACTCCTGCCTAACAAACAATGCATTGACTTGTAGCGGCACCAGACAGTACACTGCAACCGTTAAGGAGTTAAAATGTTTAAATGACGATGTAATCTGAAGGAGAAGTGGTGATTTTACCTTATATGTAAACTAACTCAATTATTTTCCTGGATAGCGTTGTCTAGAGTATTATGAATTCTTTGGTAAGTCATTACTTAAACAAAAATAGTTCTTCCTATTACTAAGCATGTGTAAGTTAAAATTATAGCAGGGGCAATTCACATTAAATGTTTTAACAATATGGTGAAGTAAAAATGTGATCACGAGCATCATTAACTCACTCTATACATTTCCAGTTGTGTTAAGTTTAACAAATTTCTTTCAATTTCAATCTGCACCACTTGTTTTGGATTGCTATTATTTGTTTATTAAATCTCATCACTAAGAGTGGGCTCTACTTTGTTGATTATAAGTTGAGGGCTGGTATATTTAAGCTTAGATTGAGATATACGCATAATCTGTGGTCTTAATATCTAACAGGTGCAAACTGTGATACAGTGAGAGATGCAGGATAAATTTAGAGGGCTAATATGGTTACTGTGAGGTTTGTTCATGCCCTGGTCTTAGACTGAAGCATCTACTATTGTGCAACCATTGGTAGATTTTTATACTTCCTTACACAGTGACCTAACTCAACCAAGTTTAGTTCTTCATATTTAAAATTTACATGTCTGGAGGTTATTTAAATGCAGAAGAAATGGTTTTCAACATTTCTGTCAAAGATGAAAATGTACATTCCTATAATAAGATTGGAAAAGTTTCTTACTGTAGATCCGAAACTGCCCATTCCGGCCGGTGCATTGGCTGCAGACTGGGTATTGAACGCTTGCATGCTATAAGTAGTCTGATGCAAACTTGGACCTCCTTGCATGTTTGAGTTCCCTGGCGGGAAGAAACCTCCAGCTCCTCCTATAAACCAAAACCATTACTGTACTATAAGCTAGAACAACAGTATACAAAATTCAGGCGATCTGTTTGGCGTTTAGGATTAACTATACCTGGTTCAATGAATCGATCTTTTAAAATTTCCCCAATAGCTAAAGTTGGCTGCCCAAACTATTCAAATAAGGTACCTCATTACATCTGGAGAACTACATCATAGAGCAAAAAGCATAAAGTAACATAGTAAAGTATTATTTACCTGTTGTTGCAGAATAATACGAGGCTGAAGAAGGAGGAATGGTTTGCATGTTTGCTGGCCGCTGCACCAGCTGTGAGTTTTGCAAATATGGACTTTGACTCAACATTTGAGGGTCTGGATAAATGTACAGCTGAAAATTTAAATAAACTTTTATTATTGTACAAAAGAACAAACCTCTCCTAACTTAAGAAGGCAAAGTCATTTCAGACAACCAAATTTTCAATAAACAAAAATTTGATTTTAGATAGATTAAACTTCAGAACTGTATTAGGCGTTAGCTTAAATTTGCAACCCCAATGCAACGATCGAACCTAACCAGTCTTTGCTTGGTTTTTGTTTTCTTTAAAACAATTGATTTAAATGTATTTATACTTGCTATTATTTTTAGTCTTTATTTAAGCAAATTTGTGGCATACGACTCCAGAGCTCATCACTTTGGTGACGCGGGTTCAATCTCTGCAGTCATAACTAACAATTTGTTAAGTGACTGCGGTAACGGTAGGTAAAAGTCGACGTTGAACAGTAGAGAGGGCTCAGTAGTCCTAACTTCGCTTGTTAAGCAAGTCACACTTGAACTTTTTTCATTATTTCTTGCAGTGATTGCAGCTTTGGCCAGTCTCAGAAAGTTCAAGCTGTTGAATTCTTTAACTCTGCTTGTTTGAGACTTTACAGGTCCAAGTTAAAATGTGTACGTCATTTTTGACACTTTATTAAACTGATTTGAATTTAAACAGTTATTCTTTTATATGTTATAAATGTATATGTGAAGAGCACAGTTAGATAGCGTAGTGTGAGTGTGAGGGTGTACCTGTGAGTGAGGGGGTTGTGAAGTGGTCTGGTAGGAGGCTGCCTTGGTGCCGATAGCTCCGATGGGAGGCTGGGCCGACGGCTTCACACTTGCTGACATCAGTGAGTTGGCACTGGACGAGATCAACACTGTGCTCGGGTTGTTGTTCAACTGCTGAGACGTACCATACCCTGGTGGCTGTCGACAATATTTCATTGTTAGGTAACTAACAAGTCAATGTTGAGCCTTTACTGTCCTTTTTCTTAATTGATATTATTTAGTTGTTGTTACTTTAGCTGGTTATTTCTTTGACGTTCAACGGCACAAGCCTTTATACAAACAAAACTTGGAATGGAGTTATAAAACATTACTCCAGACCGGACCAACAAGCGGCAAAGCTATTAATAATTAACAATAGTGTGCAATATTAGACTAAACAGACATTGTTAAATCATTTAGAGTAAGTGATTGTATAAAAATGGTTAATGCCAATGTTATTATTATCTTATAGATACAGTACGATCTCACTAATCTGGCCCTATATCGGGATCGGAAGCGCCAGATTAGTGGAGGTTTACTAAAAAAGACTCAATTTGCCAGGAATAATAATCTGTCTTACGTTGGAAGACCATTCACTACTCATAAAATGATTCAATTTCATTCTTATTCTTCCTTATGTTTGTGAGTTTTTATTTGCCGATGTTAACTTATAACTACTTTCTAATCTTTTTAAAATAACTTTTTACTCAACTTATTATTAATGTCAAAGTAACAGGTTTACGTTTTTGCGATAACTCACAATGGAAGCACCGGTTAGCAATAAACAACGCACACTTTGGTCACACGCTTTAAAGACAAGTAGAGACTTGAAAGCAGGTAGCTAAATGACATGGTCACAGCGCCGGATTACTGGACGTGTCGGAGTGACAAATGGCCGGATTATAGAGACTGTACTATGTAATAACAGTTAATTAAGTGTCCCCAGGGCTCCTTATTTTTCATATACCAGGGCAAGGTCAAAATTAAGCTTGGCCGGGCCCAGCCCGAGTGAAAATCCTGCCCCCCAAACCTTTACTGAAAATAATACTAAGTACCCATGACTTAACCCTAACCCATCTCTGATTAAACCATATTATATTAAACTGAAAAAAGGATTTAAGGAAAGGAAAAAAGGGGAGGTACAGAAAACTCTAAATTTTGTTTTAAAAACTTTGTCAAGAGAAGAGAGTCGTGCAGAAAAGTAAACCATATTATATTTATTCACAAACAAAGCTCAGTAATAAGTGAAATGATTACCTGAATCCTGTACTGAGACAACTGGGTCTGGAACACGTCAGGGGGTGGAGGAGGTGCTGTAGGCGGAGGTCCGGCCTGGACATGATACAGAGACTGCTGACTGTAGCCAGAGGTCTGACCCAACCCCTGAGATATGTAGCCTAGACCCTGTGACGCAAACTGTGAGAATCCGGATCTGCCTTGACTGCTCAACACCTGCAACAGACACATATTGATCACTGCAGTGTACTGCTCAGAACAAACATGAAAAAATCACAAGTATCACAAATCCCAGATCAGAGTTGGGGAAAACTTAAGTTGGTTTTCTGCAAGGTTTTAATTTGAGGCCTTTTTTACTATTAGTTATCTACCAGCAAAGGTATTTCAGAAAATTCATTTTTATGTTGATGATACAGTTGCAATTTGAATTCAAAACTAACAGACTACAATAAAATTCTGAACAAACTTGGTTAATTGTTGTACACCGTTGTTAAAAACATGTCCACTAACGTCAGAAAATTTATAAAAAACTAACCACTAGCAAAACGTATTGAAGCTAATACAATTCTAAACTCAGTGTGTTTCCAAATATAATTTAGAATAGTTATTAGCATGATCTATTTGTAAATGCACTACTTCCACTAAACTGAACAGCTACGGAGTTAAGATTTGAGAATTAGCATCTAAAATAGAATTTCAATAAGTGAAAATACTACAATAAATAATTGATAAAAAGAATCCAAATACCCTACCTGAGGGGGGTTGTTTATTTGGAATGTTTGATAGATTTCAGGCTGAGCAGTGAACACTGTGGGAGGGGAAGGTATTGCTGACATTCCTCCGTATTGAGCTTGTGGCTGAAAACAAAACATAGATATAAAATATGTATGACATTAAACAATTCCTAACCTTTTGCTCTTGTGACATTTCAGATTTAAAAATTATAATAATGATATAGGGGTACGTTCCATTGAATCCTGCATAGGAATTAAATGTTACCAGCTTTATTACCACAAGCAATATGAAGCTTCGCTTCTGCCTCAGATTTAAGTGTGTAATGACCACAACAATTGAGGGCCACCCAACAACTTTCTTGCGCACACTTACTAAAGTGGAAATAAGTATGGCAAGAATGTTTTAAAACTCACTGTCAACTTTACAAGTAATTTATTGAATATTTGCTGATTTATTCTGCCTTGTACTGTCCTTGATTATTTCAAATTACCCGTCCATTTCTTGACCAGTACCATAAGTTACACAAGAATATAACTTGTTGTACCTGATAGCTGATGTGTTGTCCGGGCTGAGAAGTAGAGCCTGCAAAGGGCCCTGCCGGGGGAGACAGAGGTCCCCCGTGAGAGAGTGGCATAGTGGCCTGGGGCTGCGGTTTCACCTGCGGAGCAATCAGCTGCACATCAGGGAGAATGAGGTTCAGAATGTGAACTAAGCGTGAGACATATCAACACATACATGCATGCAATAGCAGTATTTGTACAACTATATCACAACCAGTTGTCATGTCAGCCATGTTACAAGTCAGTAGTGGTTGGCAATGAATGGCGTGAAAGATAAATTATCAAAGAGGTTTCTTTAAAAACCAGGGAAAGTAAAATGCTATTAGATTTATCAGGGTGCCCACAGAACCCAGAAAAAATTAATAAAAAGTAGTTATAATTACTTCCCTCGCTTGGTTCGGGAGACATAGTTACTACCGCGACCCGCTCTATGTTCTGTTCTAATCCCGCCATAGCTTCCAAGAGTTGTTATACTTCAACAATAGGGTCCGAGTGTCATTTCACTTTCACGATAATTTTCAAGTGCCATTTCACTCCTGCTGAGTCCTGCGATAACTTCTGAGAGGCGTCTTACTTCCGCATTAACTTCCCACTGCCATTTCATGCCCACGATGGCTCCGAGTGCTTTAATAGTCTCACGATGTGTTGGGAGTACTACTTCATGCCCGCTTCATGTTAACTCCTACAAAAACTTCTCAATGCAGATTTACTTGGAAATACTCGCGATACTCAGAAATAACTTATGATACGTTAGGCTACTTCTTCGAAGAGTCTTTCAAAGATATTTTATGTAATCAGGCTAACTGAGAAACCCACAGATTCCACTAGGCTTAATCACGGTCGAGCGGTCACCCTGTAGATGATTTAGATGATTGCCAAGTTGTTATAAAGCAGTGAGCTCATTTAAGAACCACAAACTAATAATGTTGAGAACACGTAGAAAGTGATTTAGTTTGGATAAATGGTCAAAATAAAGTTAATAGCAATAAGTTTGGATGTAAATGGTCAATAAAAGTTAATTATTGAAAGCTGATTGGCAGCACACCTTCAATACAAATATTTTTTATTTGAAATTATATTTTGGTTTACAGATAACAATAAATAACGATATTGTTATTTATTGTAATCTGAAGAGGGTTTCTGTCAAGAAACCAAAATATAATTTCAAATTAAAAATAGTTGTATTTTTATTGAAAAAGAAGGTGTGCTGCCAACCAGCTTTCAATAATGAATGAACCTCCTTCAATACCATATCGATAAAAGTTAAATGACATTTATGTAATGTGTTTATGATTGAATAAATATTGGCTGATGGATTGAAACACTCTCAATAGTGGATGAGAATACTAGTTTTTTCTCAATTGAACAAATTGGCTTTACTATTTTCACACATAGGCATTTGTGGCTGGACATCCATATAAACAGATATAGATTTATAAGTACAACAGTAAAATAAAAAGAAGTTAATGGTTTAACTTAGCTAGGCATGTTGTGGTTACTCACAATTTTGATTGCCAAAATCTTATTTTTTTAGCAAGTGAGAGTAGAATCAAATACTATTGTTGTTACAAATAAATAAGGATGATAACAGATAAGTTTTTGCACCAGGATTTATAGTTAACAATGATAAGGCTGATGAATTTATTGCAAAAGATTAATTCACCGCCAAATGTCGTGAAAATCTAAACTGTCTTAAAAAACACTCCAAAGTACTTGTAAAACAAAAGGGTTACTATCATTATTGTCATTTAAAGTTAACTATTTACTTGTAAATTAAAAAGAACTCGGTGAAATACATTTTACATAATATACAGGGTGAGTTTATATGCCCCCCACCTTACCTTTTAAAGAGGAAAAATTTCAAAACCCTTTGGGAATGTTTAATAGGGTCTGAAGTACTTGACTTCATTATCAGCACCGGAGGGGAGGGGCTCACTTATTTTTTTTTAACACCTAACCCCCCCCAGTTACACCTTATATTTATAGGAAAACACAAACTGGTTGATATCATTGTAAGTCGGATGAGTTCGACAAAATAGCAGCCAAACGATTTTAGGAGAAGGAAGGGTAGCAGTCGCCATATTTTTCAGAATATGAGAGATGATGTAAGTTAAAATGATATATATTAAAGATGTTTGCAAACTTTCAAAAATGCCCCTTTTCTAAGTCCTTTTCAAAAGTTTGCAAAATTTGTCTTGTTACATATCATTTAAAGCTTCGAAAATTCAAAAAACTAAATCTGTAATTTTTTCAACATTTCAAAAAATATAGCTTAATACGTCCAATTATCTGCTTAAAATGAAGTCTTTTGAGTTGCCATTTTGTACAAGAACGTGCTTGTAAAAATTTTTTCATAATATTGATGAGTTTGTGTTTTTATTAGGTACAACTGCCTCTCGGTCGGGTGGGTCCTACTTAAGCCCATTCTGGTCGAATGATAATAAACTGGCTTTATTCGGCCGGTCGAGGCAGGTCAGTAGAGTCTCGATAACCGAGGTAATTAGCTGATACCATTTCGAGAAACTTGATTATTAACGGAAAACAGAGACAGAAAGAGCTTTCAATGTATTATCAGTTGCCTATGTTTAATTTCATAAGTATTACAATTAGTGATATATAATACAGTGAGGCCACAGAGGTAGTCTGGATAAATTCACGCGAGTTTATCGTTTTTTTCCCGTCAATATAATATTTTCCGGTGATTTCCCACTTTGCAGGGTCGCTTGCTCAGTCTGCACCATCCTCATTTAAAAGTCCGCGACTTCCCCATATGAAGCCATTTCTGCCTCAGATTTAAGTGTGTAATGACCACAACAATTGAGGCCACCCAACAACTTTCTTAAGACACTTACTAAAGTGGAAATAAGTATGGCAAGAATAAGTTAAAACCACTGCCACTTTAAGGCAATTATTGAATATTGCGATGGTTTTCGCTTGTAATTGCCTTAAATTAGGGTCATTTTACTATGTTTGGTAAAGTACATAAGAATATAACTTGGCAGACTGATAGGGAGGTTCGAGAGTAAGTAGTGTTTTGCGGGAGACAGAGGTTCCCCGTGAGAGAGGGCATAGTGGGTTTCAAGGTGTTTTACTCTATGTATACCAAGGTACATTGTGGGAGAAGTAGAGCCTGTAATTCAAGCGTAAAAGCAGCAAGCTGCAGTGGATGGCCAGATGGCGGAAAGAGCAATACAAGAGGTTTTTTAAAACCAGGAAAGTAAATGTAGTTATTAAATTTATCAGTGCCCACAGAACCCAGAAAAATTAATAAAAAGTAGTTATAATTACTTCCCTTGCTTGATTCGGGAGACATAGTTACTAATACCGCATCTCTATGTTCTGTTCTAATCCGCCCATAGCTTCCAAGAGTTGTTATACTCAACAATAGGGTCCAAAGGTCATTTCACTTTCATGATAATTTTCGTGCCATTTCACTCCTGCTAAGTCCTTACATAACTTCTGAGAGGCGCCTTACTCAAGAACTTAATTGCCATTTCATGCCCACGAGATGGCTCCGAGTGCTTTAATAGTCTCCACATGTGTTGGGAGTACTACTCATGCCCGCTCATGTTAACTACTACAAAAACTTCTCAATGCAGATTTACTTGGAAATACTCCACATACTCAGAAATAACTTATGATATCGTTAGGCTACTTTTGAAGAGTCTTTCAAAGATATTTTATGTAATCAGGCTAACTGAGAAACCCACAGATTCCACAATAGGCTTAATCACGGTCGAAATGTCACCCTGTAGATTTAGATGATTGCAAGTTGTTATAAAAGCAGTGAGCTCATTTAAGAACCACAAACTAATAATGTTGAGAACACGAGAAAGTGATTTAGTTTGGATAAATGGTCAAAATAAAGTTAATAAGCAATAACGCTTAATGTCAAAATGATACAATAAAATTAATTATTGAGCTGATTATAGCACACCTTCAATACAAATATTTTTATTTGAAATTATTTGTTTATGCATAACAATAAATAACGATATTTTATTTATTGTATTCTGAAGAGGGTTTCTGTCAAGAAACCAAATATAATTTCAAATTAAAATAGTTGTATTTTTTATTGAAAAAGAAGGTGTGCTGCCAACCAGTTTTCAATAATTAATGAACCTCCTCCAATACCATATATCAATCAAAGTTAAATGACATTATGTAATGTGTTTATGATTGAATAAATATTGGCTGATGGTTGAAACACTTTCAATAGTGGATGAGAATACTAGTTTTCTCAATGAACAAATTGGCTTTACTATTTTTTTCACACATAGGCATTTGGCTGGACATCATATAAACAGATATAGATTTATAAGTACAACAGTAAAATAAAAAGAAAGTTAAGGTTTATGCTTGGCTAGGCATTTTGTGGTTACTCACAATTTTGATTGCCAAAATCTTATTTTTTTAGCAAGTGAGAGTAGAATCAAATACTATTGTTGTTACAAATAAATAAGGATGATAACAGATAAGTTTTTGCACCAGGATTTATAGTTAACAATGATAAGGCTGATGAATTTATTGCAAAAGATTAATTCACGTCAATCTCAAATGCCGTAAAATCTAAAACTGTCTTAAAAACACTCCAAAGTAATTCTTTTTTGTAAAAGAAAAGGGGTTTACTGTCAATATTGTCATTTAAAGTTAAATACCTATTTACTTGTCAATTAAAAAGAACTCGGTGAAATAAGGCATTTTGACATAATATACAGGGGAGTTTTGTATATTACCTTTTAAAGAGGAAAAAAATTTCAAAAACCCTTTGGGGAATGTTTAATAGGGTCCTGAAGTATCTTTTGACTTGCTTGTGGTTACCCCAAACTGGAGGCCTATATTTTGAAATCACAACCCCTTGATAGTTTGTGTTTTTTTTAGCTCTTTCAAATAAGGTGGTGTCTTGAGGAGAGTTAGGTATTTAAAATTACCTTGATTTTTTTGGGTGGGGTGGAGTAGCATTTAAGTGGTCAACAGAGCCTATAAACATATAAAGTTTTCAAAATTATTCCTTTCAAAGTTAAGGTGGGGGAAGTTTATATCAAACTGAATATAAACTTATTATTTACATTTGTTGCAACTAATCAAATGCTTTTGATTTTACGGTGAGGTTATGCAACTAATGACTTGATGGAAGGCGTGACTAAACTATTTGATTAGTGATCATGCTTCTTAAATTTCATGTTCAAATACAAACTAAGCTGAGGTAATTATTTTCTTCTAATGTGTTTTTAGATTTAATTTTAAACATGCTATCAAAATTACTTTCCTCCATTGTGGTTTTAGGTATGATTTTAAAAATAGTATCAAAATACCTAATAGGTACCCTATTTCCTAAATTTAATTTTAAACAGTTAATGACACACAAAGAGCTTTATTTTGGTTTTAATATATTGTTTATTATTGGGAGTGGAGTATAAGTTAGCCTATTCTTAGCCTAATAATTACCTTACACACATTGCTAGTGGGATCAGGCTTGATCATGTTGACTCCAGCTCCATTGTACGAGTTGGCACTGTTGGGCATTTCTTGGGAGATAAAGTCAAGAATCCCGGGAACATATCGGTAATTAATCATTGGGCACATGGAGCCGAGATTAATAAGTATTAAATTTACCGCTGGCTGCGCAGGAGCGTGAGTTACTAGTTCGCCACGAACGAACTGAACCGCCAGAATCCAATATTTTTTTCAACAGAGAACCGAAGTGTCCTGTCCACTTGATTAATTTTCCTGCCCTTTACCTGTCTATCTGTTTCTGCTCACCCCTGATTCTGTTTCCCTAGCAGCCCAAAGTCTCTTATTTTATTCTAAATCCTAAACCTCATTGTGATTTCTTATCTCAGATTCATATCCTACTCCCCTTCCCAACCGATTTTGGCAATGTTTGTGGCTAATGAGTCAGTGTTATTCATTGTTAAGTATGAGTAAGCTATGTAATAGTTGTGATGTACTTGAGATTTTTTACTTGCAATTGGCCAGTTGTAGATCAACACAAGACAAAAGAACCACAAACAACATTGATCGTGACAAAATGATTTGATTGAGAAATCCTCAATTTTAGTTAATATTTCTACTAGCCTCAATTAAAATAATTTCTTTACAATTATTTCAAAAACATTGATTTTAGTGTAAAAAAGATGAAGCTCTTGACACGCTAACCTTTCCTCATGATTTCATTGTAATTGCTATTTAATTAATGACCGTTAACTAAGGAAGAAGTTGCCTTGGTTTGTAACAAGACTACACAATTCAATAATTCATTACTACCAATCAGAGTCATCCTTCAAAAACATATTTGCTTTAAAAACCCTCATGAGAGTCTGTAATATCTCAAATAGTGATTTACGCACGAATTACACAAGCATTGCTGCAAAATTCAATTCTAATCATAACTGATTTGAAATCACTGAAACCATTATCCATCAAACCAGTCTTGCCAATAGCTGTTACACTTTAGTAAGTCGCCATTTTTTTTTTTTAAATTTTATCTTTTCAAGTGAGATAGAATCCTTTGCATTTTGTAGTCCAAAATATAAAAGGTGAATTATTGTTCTCTACCGACATGCCTTCTTTCTTCTTTATTTTCCTCCTTGAGAGCTCTCAATACCAGAACCCCAGCTAAATTGTGCTCCTGCACTCCTAAACAGTGTAGTGTGGCTACAAGCAATTGGTTTTGCATAATGTTAAAGAATATAATTCATTACTCCAAGTAATTTAGAACATCTTGTATAAGAGCAACTTTGACACCAAACAGTTTTACGTAACCAAAATAATATTTAATAATTTGTTTTTTTACTGGACCTCAATCTCAAAACTCAGTCTCGTTACAAATTTCGAGGACCGACCAATTTTGACAATTTAGTCTGGCCCCCTGTTTTATACTCTTTCGTGTCACAACTGAGTTTAGATTAAAAATTTCTTTTTGGTAACGACAAGTGCGTCAAAAGAAACTTCAGGACCCTATAAAACATTATACAAAGAGTTTTTCAAAATTCTTCCTCTTTCAAAAGTTAAGGTGGGGGACATATAAAACTGAATATAAACTGTTATTATATTACATTTGCAACTAATCAAATACTTTTGATTTTACCGTGAGGTTATGCAACTAATGACTTGATGAAAAGCGTGACTAAACTATTTGATTAGTGATCATGCTTCTTAAATTTCATGTTCAAATACAAACTAAGCTGAGGTAATTATTTTCTTCTAATGTGTTTTTAGATTTAATTTTAAACATGCTATCAAAATTACTTTCCTCCATTGTGGTTTTAGGTATGATTTTAAAAAATACCTAAAATACCTAAGGTACCCTATTTCCTAAATTTAATTTTAAACCCATGACACACAAAGAGCTTTATTTAGGTTTTAATATGTGTTTATTATTTAGGAGTGGAGTATAAAGTTTAGCCTATTTCTTAGCCTAATAATTACCTTACACACACTAATGTCTTGTTTTTGCTATATATTTTATATAATAAAAACATTACTCAGTGGTTGAAATAAAATCAATTTTACGACTAACCACTAAGCTTAAAATTGAAAATGACTAAATCTTCAATGAATTCACAGATCTCATAATAACGGTGTAAAGAATAACTACAATTATATCAACTCTGTAGTAAGTAAGATTTCAATAATAACTATGCAACTAACTTACCTTTCTTCATAGGAAAATGATGAAACACTAATAACGTTGATTTTACAGACTTATATCTCATTGACATCTTGTCTGTTGCTGAGCCATTCTGAGAGCAAGCTGGTTTCCGCGTAGCTTACGGTTTAGGAGGCAAGTTTCCTCCGAGAGGTCGCCTCGGTCGACGTGGACTTTGTTATATTAGCTTACCGCCAGTTTATATCACCGACCTCCTCAATTTTTGCTTCGCCCCTGTCCTTTCAGCTTCTCCTCTCTAGACCCTTTTGAGTCTCTTCTGTCGATTCGCCTTTGTATTCTTCTTAAGCGACTCTTAAATCATATTGTTCGTAGCAAAACGGTTCGGTCTTTGTTCGTAGTACCCTCGTAGCTGGTCATCAACAACTACCACACCTAAGGATCAACAAACACTCCATGCGCACACACCTCATACTTAAATCAACAAAGCAACCAAATTAGTGAGATGTTGGTAGAAAATAAAATTAACTAAAAGCAAATAAATCATACATGTACACCAAAGTAAACCTACAAGTAAAATTGCTATCTGGCTCGTAGCTCAGTAATTATAATGGACAACTACATAAGATCATGTCATTACAGTCTAGTGTCTAGTTGATGACAATGTCTCAAGTTAAAATCCTGTGATAACATTACCAGTGACTGACCGTATTTGAGAATAAATAATTCATACTCAAGGTTACTTAGTTGTAACTTCATTTTCACAGTCTTGTTTTTATAGCTGCTATTTTTAACTGTTATGCAATAGCCTATCAACCAATAGTATTTTAACATTAAGAGGCACCGGGTTAGGAGTGGTCACAGACCCACTCTGGAGCACCGTATTATAAAATGGAGTAAAAATTGCAAACAATAAGCTTTTAACCATTGATATGCTTAAATAAAAAAATTTTTATAGATGGAAGCATAAAGCTATTGAAGGTGCTGAATATCAACTCTAAGATTGTACTTTGGTCAACAATAAATTATTAGGTGGTCAATTGGGCTTTTCCCTTTCAAGCTGGATTAATAGCTTATTTAAGTCAATACAAATTATATACAACATGGAAATTAAAACAGTTGATTACAGTTGAAAAATGTACATTTAATTTAATTCTACAAGCCAAATTATTTCCATTTGTCAGTTTTAAAAAGAATGTAGTATGGTATATTGTGATTTGATTTGATATTATTGATTGTATTAATGATATTGGTTGATATATAATTAAAATTTGTAATTATTACAAGGCATTGTGTAAACATTAAAATTTCATAATACAGTAGAATCTCGGATATTATCCTCAGTCTCGTCAACCGAGTTCAAGCACCCCGGCTAGTAGTTAGAAAAAAAAGCTTTTTCCAGAGGGTCTCAGACCGAAACCTCGAAATATGCTTAATTTCAAAGCGAAATCGTGGTCCCATTGCGTCACATGAAGTTGATCCTTTCGGGCAACTGGTGTTGAAACGCCGCCAAAACTGATGACTGGGCGCATTGACGGTGTACATAAATTAGCTAAATCATTAAAACACTGGCGCAATTATATGGCGCAAAGGCAGGATCTTAAAGTGTAGCTGGTACAAACGGCTCGAAAGTATCGCGGGTTTAGTGACGATGGAACATACCGCAGGCGAAAAGATGATCGACATGTATCGCTGGGAAAGAACTTGACTGGCGCCAAAGCCTACGGACAAACCGGTCTAAAGCCACTCGAACGTATCAAATGCAGAAAACAACGCATCGGAATGCTCAAGGACTGTAAAACCAGGATTGGTACCTTCGACTGTGGGCATAAATTACCAAATAGCTCTTGAACAAAAAATTGCCTTACTAGGAACTTTTTGAGTGTAGAACAATTCTTTAAAATAAAATATATATTAACAAAAAGAAGTACTTATTCACCTTTTTGACGGATGCCAATTTGAACTGAAGATCAGCGGCAGAGGACTGAGATACCATCTGAATTGAGCGAGTCATCTGCATACTTGTCATTGCCATGCTTTTACTCGTTTTGTCCTCAGTCAACTGGGACAGATCTGAGTCAAACCTAAAGTCCAGCTTCATATCTGCATTGTCTTCATTCTGCAACATAAGCATGTTAAGTAGTTTTTAACGTACCAAAAATCTACCCCCGCACTGCTCTACTTTTTAGTTTCTAGCCCTTATTTCTTGACCGTGTAATTAGAACAGAAATAATAAAAAACTCAAAAAGAAGCAGAGCACTAAAAATTGTACATTGTGAATAAGCTTTATGTCCTTTCTGTTTAATGCTATTTTGGTAAAAAGGGCATCAGTTATTATACCGAAGTTGTGGATTTTATTGTAAAACCTTTTAATTCATTCTAAGAGTAAAAGAAAATAAATGTGTAGTGAAAAAGTGGGTTTCACTTCTGTTATGAGGAAAAGCTGTACTTAGGTTGGAAAATTAATGAATAATTATGTACAATGAGTTTGATTATACCTTGTTAAATGACATCGGCATTTGAATAGGGTCATTCTTTGAGTCTTGCAGCTTCATGTCAGGTCCAGGAGACTTGAATCCTAACGACACACTGTCTTCTTCCGATTTCCTCTCTGTGGAGTGACATGACATATTAATAAAATAAAATTCTAAAATGAATTCTCATCCATTTAAACTCTTGATATTACAACTAATGAATGAAACAGCAACAATTAGTTTCTACACTCCTTTTCATTTTTGAGTTGGCAGCATGATCAATTCTCCTGAGTAAGAGGGACGTAAACAAGTGTCTACATATTTTGTTTACTTTGTATTGTAAGCCTTACTTCCGTAAAGCCGGTAATGTAGTACAGTAATGTCTACTTGTGTTTGGATCTCTTGTACTTTTTTTGAACTAATACAATTTTCAATGTCAGTTATAATAGGTCAACAACAATGATATCAACAAGTCGAGAGGCATGTGTCATTTAAAAATTGTAAAGAATAAAGAACCTATTCCTCGTACAAAGGCATTATTCCATAACACCAAATAGGAGTGAAACGGAGTCTTGTAAAGAACCTACTGGGTAGATTACAAATTTGAATATTAATCAAATACAGGGTTATGTGAAAAGTAGTTTAGAACCTTAGACAATCACATGACAAGACAAGAGAAGAGTTAAGGGTTACCTCTGGGTTTGTCAGGTCGCTGAGGTTTGGCCATGTGGTTGGTGTTGTACTTGGATTTCATGGCGACATCTCCAGGGGCAGACTTGTAGTTGGTGTTTTCAAATATGATAGTCTGCACTGGAGGTGAAGTTCCATCCAACACAGCTTTTTCCGCTGACTATAAAATATGTGACCGTATATACTTGAATCTAAGGCGCACTTTATTTACCATATTTTAGGCTCTAAAATAAAGGTGCGTCTTATATGCGGGTGCGCCTTAGACTCTCACAATAGGATGAAAATATTGAATTCATTTGAAGAGTTACAAAAACACTCAAAACATTGACAAAAACATTCAGATAGGCCACGAGAGAGGGAAACACAGGAACCACAACAGGGTTGCAGATTAGGTTGCCTGTTTTGAAGAGTGGAATGGAGGAATAGTTGAAAACAGAGAAAGTGACTAGGGATTCAAAATTGCTTCATTGCATTCATGTTCTCCTTCCTTCTCCACCACCCCCCTTGCCTGTAGGTTGGTGGAGGGGAAAAGAAGAGAAGGGATGCAGTAGCATATAAGAGGGAGATGTGCATCTATTGCAAATCAAACACTAGCGCTTGGAAATATGGGTAAATCACCAGTGGCAAAAACATGAATTAACTGACTACAAAAAATAGTCCCTCACCAGACCCCAGCTCCAGGTGGTCCTTTATCTCTACCTACCTTCCTTATCTCCTCTCTCTGCTGACCCTGGTTTGCTAATTTGATAATGATTTCAAACCCAACATTTTTGTGCTGCGGGAGGAGCAGTGGTGGACATAGCAGGGTGGGGATGGGAGGGGGAAGGCAAGCGTGATGCATTCTTTGTTCTGCTTTTACCTCTTGACAGCTGCAGCTGGCAATTACGTCACTGGTTGCTAAGGACTCCTTAGCAAGGGGGGTCAGGGGCCGGACAAATCATAGCCCTCTAACTGTTGACATTATAAACAACTGGAGGGTGTAGTGTTTTTTACCGTATATTCAGGGGAAATTTATGGGTGCGTCTTAGATTCGCATGCGGCTTAGACTCGAGTATATACGGTAGTTTTAATTGTATTATAATACCTAAAACTAATCCACTGATTTAGCAGCCATTCTCCACAATGTAATTTGTTTGGTTTCCCATTTGTCAAAAAAGTTGTTTTCAGTCAATTATTGTTGAAGCAAGGTTAAAACAATCAGTTCAACTAAAAGATTTTGTTACAAATAAAATTGACTATGTAAAAGTTATTAAATTAATGTCATACAATTATATTTTTCATTGACTATTTGACTTAAATTAACTTAATCATGATTTACAACCTTGAGGTTTAAAGTTTTTTAGGGAAAATTGAGTGTTAAAACCTTTACATTCGCATGAAAATACAGATTTGAAAATTAAACACACCTCTCTTGAAATTTTGCTCAGCAGCTTGTCTCCATTTGGACTACTCCTTTGACTGCTTGCAGTGGAATTGTCTGGTTCATTGGAATCCACGTTACTGAAAAAAAAGTGTATTGAAAACATATGAGCATTGACAGTTATCTTATCCAGCTTGTTTACAAATGAAATACTTCAAAAAGCAAACATTTTGGGACTCATGCACCTTTTGTTATACTGTAACTACAATAAACAAATTATTCAAGACCTAACTAAAACTATCCAAAATGGTCTTGGCTTAATTGATTAACTATGTTTTAAAATAATGTTAAACCTTAGATTTAGCAAAACATGGCACAAGTTGAAAAAATGTAACAGAGTAGAGTTGAAATCTATCAAATTTCAATGGCAAAGCCTTTGTCAAAACTATTTCAAATAAATTAAAAATTGATAGTATATCCTAGCCTAGTGCCCTATTTCCTAAATCTGAAATAAAGTAAAAAGTTAAGGTTACTAAACTGATATATTTAAGATAGCTGGTCTCAGGGTGGTTTTGGTCATACCATTACAGAAAGCTAGGGTCTCACCAAGGTTCCTCGAGAGGAGAGATGGTGGGGCCTGGTGCCGGGGGTGTGGTGGTGCGCAGCGCTGCATTGATTGGCTTGTCCCACGCATTCACTGACGGCGGCGGCGCTGGGTTTGTTAGTTCTGACATAAGCAAACACCATTAATTTACATAAGAAACCTTACCCTCAAACCAAATCTCTACCTAGTACTATAACCAATTGAGTAAAAATTGTTAAAATTATATGATACTTGACTGCAGGTTAAGCTGAACCTTCCTCAACTCATACAAAATTTGACTATGGAAGCAAAGAAATTGTGCCTCATTGACAGAAAGAAGGTTGAGTTCAGACACTCTTAAGTTGGTCACCTTACTTACAGCAGCTCAAAGAGGCCTACCTGTCAGGTTAACCCATTACAGGTCTTCCTTTTCAGGTTTGAAGACCAACCAATTGGGCCCTGTGTTTTGAAATATAAATTCAATTCTATTTAATTTGTTATTGGATGTCTTTGCATCGTCTGAGCTGCTCTCGTTCAGGAAATACATGCAATAAATAGACAGAACTGTCTATGAACGGCTTTGCCACTTTCAGGCCAGGATGTGTAACATTTATTACCTAAAAGAAGGCGGCAATTAATACGGTAAATACATCTTTTATAAATAAATACAATCTTTGATGAATTCACAGACGGGTAATAACGTGTAAAGAATAACTACACTTATATCAACTCTATAGCAAGATTTCAATAACTATGTTCAACTTACCTTTCATAGGAAATGATGAAACATTGCCAACGTTGATTTTGTTTATCTCATTGACATCTTGTGTCTGCTGCTGAGCCATCTTCTGGAGACGGTTGGTTTCCCGCAGCTTGGCGAAGCGAGGAGGCAGTTTCCCTCCGCGAGGTCGCTCTCGGTCGTACGGACCCTTGTTGGCTGAAGCTGCCACGCCAGGGACTTGGGCCGGAGACTGGGACCCTCCCGACTTCTTGCTTCGCTCCCTGTCCCTTTCACGCTCCCTCTCTCTAGACCCTTTTTGAGGCTCTTCTTTCTGTCGATTCGCTTCCTTTGTATTCTTCTTGCTGCGTACTTCTTGGAATCCATTATTGTCTGTAGCAAAAACGGTTCGGTCTTGCTCGACAGTACCCTCAGGCTGGTCATCAACAACCACCACACCTAAGTGATCAACAAACACTCCATGCGCTCACACTCATAACGAAATCAACAAAGCAAACTAAATTAGTGAGATGTTAGTAGAAAATAAAATTAACTAAAAGCAAATAAATCATACATGTACACCAAAGTAAACCTACAAGTAAAATTGCTATCTGGCTTCAAATGTAGCTCAGTAATATAATGGGACATAACTACAATAAGATCATGTCATTACAGTCTAGTGTCTCAAGTTGATGACAATGTCTCAAGTTAAAAAACTTGTGATAATTTGTTTACCAGTGACTAACCGTACTTCTGAGAATAAATACTCATACTGCTGTTACTTAGTTTTAACTGTTTTTATAGCTTAGTTTTATAGCTGCCATTTTTTAGTAACTTGTTATTAACAGTCTATCAACCAATAGTATTGTAACATTAAGAGGCCACCAGATAGAGCGGCCGCAGGACTCACTCTGAGCACCGCTTATTATAACATGGAGTAAAAATTGCAAACAATGTTTTTAACTGGTTGACATACTTAAATAAAAAAATATGTTTCAATAGACGGAAGTATAAAGCCATTGAAGGTGCTGAATATCAACTCTAAGATTTGTACTTTCGTCAAACAATAAATTATTAGGGATGGAGCGATTGGATTTTTTTTTTCCTTTCAGGCGGGATTAATAGCTTATTTCAGTCATTACAAATTATATACAAAAGGTCGGAAAATTGGAAACAGTTGATTACAGTTAGAAAAATGTACATTTACCCTACAAAGCCCAATCTTGTGTTCCATTTGTCAGTTTTAAAAGAAATGTGTATGGTACATTGTGATTTGATTTGATATTATTGATTGTATTAATGATATTACCATATAATTAAAATTTGTAATTATTACAAGGCATTGTAAACATTAAAATTTCATAATAGTTTAAAATAATAACTCTTAAAAATGTAAACATTTAAACATCCCTTCAGTTCCAAAGAAAATCCCAAAAGTCCCTCCTGCTAAAAAAATCCTGCTTTTAGAGATTTCCCGCCTGATTTTCAGAATTTTTTTTGGAATCTTCCGATTTTTGGGTTTTGTCTACCCCTATAAATTATTAATTACGTTTATTAAAACTTGATTTCCCCATAAGAACATAGAACTCAAATAAATAATCATGATAAATATTTTGGAAGTTTTACATTTTTGCTTTTATACGCTGCAGCATAAATGGCTCTATGCTTCTATTTAAAACACTTTTCTAATTTTGGCATGTTAATCAACTTAAACATTGGTTGCAAATTTCCCCATGGTCCCTATCCCAGTTAGAGGCCGCTCTGGCTCTATCCGGCTGCGTCTTAAATAAAGTCGTGTTTGATTTGAGTACTTCCGAGGGTTTGGTTATATCCCAGCATGACAGAGCTTCCATGGCATTTGGTCTGTACACTGAATTCAAGTTAAAAGCTTTAAAAGAAAATGCCCATGACAATTCCATTACCCTTTCTTTTGTTATCAACTTGAGATCCCTCAACAATAAAACTATTTTTAAGCTATATGTGTCCTAAGATAAAGTTAAATCAATCTACACTCAGGAAAATGGTAGTTGTAGTATAATGGAGTTTAATTTGTTTTTAACACTTCCACTTTAACCAATGGAGCACAGGTTTATAAAAGTAAAATGCGTCTTTAAATTTTGTAAATGGTTGTTAACATTACAATTTACATTGTTCAACAGATTTTTTTACAGTTTTCTTGATGTGACCAATGGCTTTCTTTTTCAGACATCCATGGTCACACAATTCTAAGCAGTTGTTGACAAATTTGTTATGGTCATGCCCGAGACTAATCCCGTGCTGTCTGCATATTGAGCTCATTAGCTTCAGCTACATAATTTCATTACATAGACAGCAAGTAGTTAAAACCTAAAAAAACTAACCAACAATTTTTTTTTTATTTGAAGCATTATAGGTTGTACTCTTTTTTGAGTGACCATTTATCTGTTTTGATTTAAGTTTTCTTTTCAGTGTGTTCTTTTTAACTCTTAGAATAATGTTTTAATTAATGTTTGTAGATGACTCATTCCATTCAACTACATTAACAGTGCTAACTAACAACTTTATTCGTGTATTAAAAAAACTTAAAACTTAATCAAACAAATGATAAAAAAAAGGTCAGAATCTAATGTAGGCAGGAAAGAACTACTGCACTGTGTAAATTAATGGCGTAAAAACTGACATTCTTTCACACTTTCATACTGCAATAATTCGTACAACTTACATTTAGGAAATTTAAACACACTAACTACAAATATAACTATTCACCTTAACTTTCCAACATAAAAACTTGTAATTAAGACTAACTTTATTTTACAGTGATTAAATTATATTTTAGACTTTTAGTTATCAGAAATCGTTTGCAGTAATTTGATTTAGTAACCCATGGCTTGATAAACTTAGGCCTTAAATACATTTTGCTTTAAATGGTCTGCAGCTAACCCCAACTTTTAGGACTTGTACTTTTTGTAAAAAATTATTTTAATAACTGACATAGGGTTTAAACCCCTTTGCATTTTTTAATTCACCATACGTTTATTATTTTGTTAAAAATCACATGACTTTTGAAATAAAATATAAATATTTTTGTTGTATTCCAATTTAATTAATTGGTTTTAAATGTTTGTAAGCAATATAGAAGACAACCATTTTGAAAAAGGATAGGTCAGTTTTAAAAGTCAATTCTCGGTCCTTGGACCAAGAACTAATTCTTAGTGTCAACAGATTGTTACTACTTTCAATTATCAATTATGTCGGATCTTTGGTTCCTAAATAGGAAACTAGGGGTTCAGAAGTAGACAAGGTGATATATTGTATTCTATTGTTACATGTGTCAAGAATCAGACTTAGGGGTGTCTGTAGAACGTTTAAGTAAACAAACCCCTCCTTTGCGGCAATGGCCCATTAAGTACCCAATTAAGGAAAAAATAGAAAATTAGCACATGAGGGTTTTATTCACTTTAACTCTTAAGTCAATTGCACGGACGGTCTCTAACACTCTGTATAACTGAAATGGTAACAAAACGATTCGTCAGCAAGATTCTCAATGCACACTAGGCATTATTTAACAAATAAACATGCTAGGATATTTTCAATTGGAACAATTCCATAAAACATTTGATTGACACTTTGGAGGTGTTGCAAGAGAGCATTGACTCACTAGAGCAGAGTAATATTCAACTTTTGAAATGCAACTCCGATAAAAGTAGTAAAGGTGTGTGAAAATGTGCAAATCCTTACTGGCAGTGTTGCAGAGATCAATCTTATCCAAATTGTTACGTTTTTCTTTGTTCTCAAATCTATTCCTATTCTTGTCGGCAGAATGGTCTGTAGACTTGAAATCCTGCTGGTCTTTATTGGAGTTCGGGGCCTTGCCACCACTTGGCCTGATACTTCCATTCATCAATGGCGGTGGCCCGGACATTCTGTGTTCACTGTCTCCATCAAACGAATTCCCTCTTCTCCTATCTCTATCTTTGCCACTTCCATTGCTGCTGTTCAAAATAAAACAAACATGATAAAAACAGCTGTATACAATGTTTGCATGTTAACTGGTAAAGTTAACATTTTTTAATGTATAGAAAGCAGGTGCTTTGGTAAGCTACTTTAATTGAAACTCAAAGCACAAGTTTTAAAAAACTTGCCAAATAATCGTTGGTGTATAGAATTAAAAAATATTGAATAAATAGCAAATCTTGATTTGTAAGAGAGTTTTACTTTTGTCATGTTTATTTGAATTTGACTCTGTTTCAGCTTGTTTTGAATTAAAGGAAGCCGCCAACTACTAGTCCTGTTTGTACTTAGAAAACAGTAACTTCTTTTGGAGTTAAAAATAATGTTCTTAATTTAAAAAGAAAACTGAGAAACTTAAGGTAAAATAATTAGCTTGAACCAACTCAACCTGAAACATCACTACTCGCACATACCTGGTAAACCGTCCAATAACTTCACTGATAGCAAATCTAGCTTAATTAACATTAATAGAAGTTATAATAACTAGCTAGCTACCTTCACTGGGTCCTTAAAAAAAAAGTTAAAAAATATATTGAATGAAACAAATGGTAGCAAGTGACTGTGACGACAATGTTAACCTTTATGTTTAAGAATTACCGGTTATTCTGAGGCGGGCGACGTGGATAACCTCTGCCAGAACCAGCAAAGTTTCTCCGGTCATTTCTGCGATCATCTTCTTTGTCTCCAGGCTCCCTATCGTCATGTTCACTGGTCTCACTGGTAGTCTCCCAGTTCTCGTCCACTTCACCGCCGGAACCTGACCCGCTCTTGCCAACGCCTCTCTCTCTCGGTTTGCGATCCCTCCTCTCTCCTTCAGACTTTCTGCGCAGTTGAGGAGGCATGCTTTGCGCTTGCTTGAATTCCATCCGCGCTCCACCTACATTTCAGGTATTACATTTATATATTCTCTCAATAAATAACCTTGTTTGATTGTCAGGATATGGCATCAGGCCTAATTGGTGAGGGCAGGGAGGACTAGACAACTTACCTGTGGAATGACTGATAGTCATACAAAAAGCACATTGGAAATCATTCTTTTAATTTAGCTCAGCCTTTCTTAAAAATAAAACTTTATTACGATTCTTGTTAACTGCAATCAATTGATGGTTCAATCTTCAATATCGTTTAATCATTTTTATTTCATTTTAATAATTTTAAACTAAGCATTCATTTTCAAAATCGATTCCTTTTTTAGAGTTGTGTTTGTCTCACTCTTTCTTTGTTCTTAATGACATTTATTATTGTTGTTATTGTTATTCAAATTTTACAATAAATTACTTTCAATGTAAACTAGTTTGGCTAACATCAATATTCAATATACTTCCTTTTAAATGGTTTACTCTAGCTCTCCTTTCTTTTAACAAAATTGAATATGTAATTCGATAAAATGTTAGAGGGAGCAGTCTGTTCATAACTAGTGTTTTAATTGTGCTTAATAGTTAGCTGAAACGATACCACTTTTATTTACTATTCATCTGTCAAAGGCAAATTCAAAACTAATTTTTAGTGTGCGGTGAATTGAAAAAAGTGTTACTGGGTTTTTAGAAAAGAAAAACTATTTTGAATGTGACTTCTTAGTAAACTAGTAGTAACTGTTAAAGCAATAGCCTCAAGATATTTTACCATTGGATTGAACTATTATTCAAGTTAGAAATCTCTGACCAGGTTTAAAAACCTAAGTTCCTAACTTTACCAACTTGCCAAGACACAGCTTAAGAAAACTTTGCATGGTACTGGAAAACTGCAATGCTAACATGTCTGACAATAGCCAGTAAAGTTACTACATTTAAATTTCTAGTAGTAAATAAAATTTGTTTGCCTTTTAAAACATTTTTACATAGTTATCAGACTTGTCAAGAAAGTTTTCACCCACTGTCTCACACAATTAAAATCATACTAAAAAAAGGTAACTAAAACAAAATACAACTGTTAACATCTGATTAAATGAAACAAATATTACAGCATCTCAGTTTATTGAAAAGTATACAATATCTAATATTTACATAATTTTAAATACACACATAGAAATATTGTGACAAAAGATAGATAGGAAATAAAATATAATTATTAAATCTTCATACCTATTATTCCAGCTGCTAACTGCTGTTGATTCAATTTCATTTTCTCATCATGGCTTAGTTTACTGTAAGCTTCCTCTTTGTTAACCAATTGCATTAGTGAATTGGGATCAGTCTTCTTATCATCACGCAAGTTAGAGTTAGAGTCAGAAGTGAATGGTCGCTTGGAAGTTGGTGGTCCATACCCGTCCATTCTTCTCCCTACGTTTGCTGCAGATCCCTTGGAACGGAAAGGAGCACCTCTGCCCCTCCGAGACGGCTCACCACGAGGCTCGAAACTTCCCATTCTTGTATTTTCATACATTCCTCGTTTATCATGACGCCGATTGTCATTTCCACCAGGGTAGCCGTCCTTATCACTTTCTTGCTTGCGCCCATCTCGAGGCCTTTCATCTTTTTCAGACCTCCTGTGTCCTTGTTTTGGCGACCTGAAAGCATCCATTTATTTACTACCAATTTTATTATCCGGTGCTACTTCCCTCGCCTGACTTCTAAAGGGCGCCACATGTCGTTTTGTAGAATTTGACTGGTTAGCTTATGCTGATTACATTAAACCAGCTCATTTTCTAATGTTTTAGGATACTTTGCCACCAATCAAAATGCTTTACCCACAAAGTGTACTTTTCTTTTTTTTATTGTCTATGACTATGCCAGAGACATTTTAATTAAATATGTCTTAATCTAGATTTGCGAGAACACAAAACTATTTATGGGTATCCAAACCGTGACCCAACACAACAGAGGCCACAACACTTCCTCTGACCAACAGACACATGCAGGCTGTACTAATATATCCGGGGTTTGAGAAAACGTAAATCCTACTTTTAAACACATGCATCATATTCATTAAGCCCCTAAGAACTAGGGTTGTTACAAAAGTTTAACTATTTAATACCTTGAAAAGTTTTTACGATCTTGTTCATGTCGCTTATCTTCTTTCCCAGCTTCTGTGTTAGCAGACACTTCGTCAGCTGAAGCTTCTGATTCTGAGTGACCCCACTCTCTGGGCCTGCGGTTCTGAGACCTACGACCTCTCTGGTCTCCTCTGTAGGCGTTGTTAGTTGCTCCTCTGTAGTAGCTGCCGGCGCCCCACCCTCTCGGGCCTCGGTCATGTCTCATACCGCGACCTCCTCCACGGTTACCGACTTTATCTCCTCTCTGCATGTCAGATGACATCATTGGCCTCTGACTGCTTTCAATATCTTCCTTATCTTGGAATGAAGTTTTAGTAACAGGTTTGTTGCTATCTTCATGTTCAGCTTTTTTCTCTAGAGATTCTGCTTTACTGCCGTCTCTCACTTCTAAACAGACAAATATTTAAGAGATGAAATTGACTGTTTATTTCAATTCAACAAATTAAATACCTGGCGGTCAGAGAGAGAATAATTCTATTGTAAAGATGAGGATTAAGTTTTAAGAGTCAGATTGTCTAAACATACTTGTTCTACATACTTGTTGTACTTGTTCTTTTTGATACTTCTAAATGCAAAAATACAAATTGTTTAATTGTACCAAAAACAGAAGGAGTATGCTGCATACAATGCCTTTAAAGGCACAGACTGCAGATATTGTGAGCTCAAAGATTTTGTGAGTTGCAGATATTATGGCAATAGCAATAATAGCCAAGAAGAATTTCTAAATTGTACGTCAAAATATCCTTCTTTTCAGCTTTTACTGATCATATACAGCTTACAAAATTTTCCCGTATAACTCCCAGCCAGAAAAATCCACACATAATTTCCAATCACTGACAAACCTGCATACAAAATCATATACAAAACATTTAAAAAATGCTTGGTTCTTAAATATATGTAAATCAGTTAGTTACCAGGTGAGTGAGGTGGTGTGGGCTGGGTCTTGGAGGACGTCATGTCGGCCCAACACTCTCCCAGTCCTGGCACTTGCTGCCAAGCGTCTCCACCCGAGCTGGGCGACTCCCACTGCAACACAACACACCTAGTATGAGCAACATGTCAACAGATAACTAGCACTTGAGCAAAGTTAGTTTCAACCTAATTCTCTGTGTTTATCATTGTTGCAAGCCATTATTGACTGCTGTTAGTCTTTGTCCTTAGGCCCCGTTTACACTAGGCAATCGATCGTCGGCTAATTAGTCGACCGGTCGTCACCAATGTTATCCAATGGAGCCGTTTACACTATGGACGACTAGTCGGCGAGGCAGCAATTAGTCGGTGGTCAGTCTTTTCAGCAGCGACTGGCACGGCGATTTGAAATCGTCCGGCCGACTGCAGAAGCATTGCTGCTTATGAGAGCGTTCACATTTAGCGACTAGTTGCTCACCGACTGCATGCGCAAGCAGCCTCTTTCCACCATTTTTTCATTTTTTAATATTTCAATTTCTTTATTCAAGAAATAATCTCCGTTATTATTAACACAAATAGGTTTGCTATAAAATGCAAACAAGAGTTTAATGGAGTTAAGATTTTAAAAATATGTATATATTGCAAATTGGAAGAGTAAAATACCTAAAAACTATTTTTTAACATTCATAATAATAAATAATTATATAACAACAAATAACTAATAACAGTAAATAATTTATAACAAAAAATAATTTTATAACAATAAAGAAATACATTAGCTACAAGTGGTAATTTGACTCTAAAAAAAATCGGCAGCGACTAATTGGCAGAAAGTTTCTGTGCCGAAGATTGAGTGACGATCGATTGTTAGTTGCTCTGCCGACTAGACGCCGACGATCGATTGCCTAGTGTAAACGGGGCCTTAGTGGTATCCCACATATTTCCTAGCACTAGCTGTACAAGGTAAAGTACATTCCTTCTCTTCTTCTTCAGAACAATTTGCAATAGCAATAATTCGTCACTTTCACTGGCTTTCCAACTATTCTATTCACCCTCCTCCTCTTCATAGCGTGCAACCCTGTAGTAATTTAGGGTCTTATTGTGAGACATACATTGCACTTGCCACTCCCGGCCCTCCTGAACTCTTTTTTTTAGTTCTGAGTTTTTATCAGCTGTTAACACACCTAGTGTGGTAAATGTGCACCACTTACAAACCACCCTTATTTTGAGCCTAAAATATAGTAAAAAAATGGTGGTTTAGACCACTCTTTCATAAATATTAAGACTGCACAGTAATATTACCAATTAGTTAAATTTCATTTAGTGAGGAAAAGTAGACCGAAAATGTGTTAAGTTAATCCTCCTAAGTGCTCAATTTTTGCCTAGTACTAAAGCATTGTGAGTTTCTCAGTGTTGACCTCGAGGATTCAAACCCTTGCCAATTATTACAATTTTAAAAAAATGTACAGGCGTCAGATTAATTTGGACTGTTGATTACCAAGCGCTGGACTGTTGGCGCTCTAACCAAGCTACGGATTTACCCCATACCACTTTTACACAACAGTTCTGTCATTAATAAATGCATAAATTGTAACATTTTAAAAACTATATGATTAAGTATCTGATTTACTTTACCTGATTAAGGGGTTTCATTGTGTCCTGTTTCTTATCGCCTCTTACCAGTGGGACTAAATTTATATTTTTGCCCGACTCACATTTCTCAGCTGCTTCTAGCTTTTCTTTAGTAATAGGTCCTGGTATGTGTCTTTGATAGTACGAAGACTGTTGGTGCTGAAACAATATTGGTGATGTTTTTAAATGTTCTTAGAAAACACTTTTTTATTTATAAACTAAACGAAGGAACAGTTTTCCAATCTTCAATGATTAACCTAGTTGTTTGAATTAACTCAATAAATAGAAAAACATATATATTTTGTATTCACACAACATCCACAAAATTATTGGCGAGGGGCCAAATCGGGCTCTGAAAAAGCTGTTATGGCGGGATTACTATGACTTGTTTACCTTTTTACTCTCACGCTTTATTTGGTTTCCGTTTATTTACACATTGAAATGAATCCCATCGGTTTTTGGTTATTACCTTTTTTACACTTTGTAAAGACCAAAACTGACATTAAGAAAAATCCTGCCTGTATGTCTGTCTGTAACACCTTTAAGCCAGTGGGCACTGAACACGTTTTTAAAGCATATTGGAACACTTTTACTCAAAATCGGCTGAGGCTATGGCAATGAAACTTTTTATTAGCCCATTACCCAGTATTTCTTTAGCTATATTTTATATCCATACAATATCCAGACACAAAATGGCGAGAGACCAAAGTAGGAACTGAAAACGTTTTTAAGGCATATTAGAACGATTATAACTGAAACTAGGCTGAAGCTATGGCAGTAAAACGCTGTTTAAGGATTTATCTCGTGATGAATAAAGGAGAGTTGTCTGAAAGTAAGACATTCTTTTTGAATAACCCTGTACTTTGGTAAAATTCAGGACTTACCACTACATGAATATCTCGACGATGATCCCGTTCTTCTCTGTTTTCTTTCCTGTGTTTATCTTCTCTATTTTCCATATCATATGTAGAATCAGACCACGGTGCTGATGATTCATGAATGCCAGTTTCTTCAAATAACCTAATAAACAGATATACAAGTTTTGAAACCGAAGTCAAACATTATTAAAAACCAACACTTAGATTGAAAAACAAATTTTCAAAGAACCATTCTTTAGGGTTTGCAGGATGCTTATTGTGACCTACAATGTATTTTTTATTTTCATCTTTAGATTTAGGACATAAGCCAATAGGCCAGGATATGCTGTAAAAAAGGATAGAAAGGGGAGCATCTGCATACTTAAGTTAATTTCATAAAAATGTATTTCAGGTATATCTTACTCTAATCCAGAATAATTAGATAAAACGAAATGCTTGTTTGAAAACATAAACTTGTTAACTTATCAGCTCAAAAACTGACCGCCACCAGCTCATTTCTTTAACCACCACGGCTGCTTTACTCACTTGTCCTCACGAATGGAGTCTCGTGAGTTTCTCGACTCCCGAGAGGCTCTACTGTCACGACTGTCAGGTCTCTGAGGCCTCTCCTTCATTTCCAGCTTTGTCAGATTATCCCTTCTCTCACCGTCACTTGACATCATTTTGTCTCTGTGGTTGAAAGGATCTTCTTGAATCAAGTGCTGTAACAATCAAAAACCAAACTTAACTCTTAGGCTTTCGCGGCCGGTGTCACAACTATAATCTAGTTCTTCCGATTCACACGCGTCCAAACCTCATACTGAAACCTCAGCCAATCAGTGACTGAAGATGGTACTCCACAGTGAGACTGAAATATTTCAACCTAATTTTGAAGTTTGGACACTTGTGAACCGGAAGAACTATATTAAAATCAAAACCAAATGTACGCAAAATTCTCATATGAAAACTGGTTCTATATTTTATTAAAAAGTTTAGACTACTATATAATGATTTAATTATAAGCTAGTACAAACATTAAACTGAAATCCTTTAATTTTTTAAAAATGTAATTCTTTTGATTTACTAATTCAAGCTTACCATATTTTTAAAACTGTCACCGCTTCTCTTATCTGAATTCACATTATCTTCGTAGAAACCATATTTTTTCTCTTTGTCTTTTTCTTCATTTTCTTGACATTTTTCATGCCTGCAAATATTCAAACTAAGTTATAAATACTGTTTAAGAAATGGCATGTAAAAACTTCTCATTAAAACTGGAAAAAACAATGTTTAACTTCAAAGAAACATGTAACTTTATTCAATGTATCTAGACAGGACATTTATCAAAATAAACTATAAGATTTTACTAAATAAAAAACTACTAACCCTTTCCAAGTGACATTCTTGCCACTTGCTACTTTCAAGCTTCCTTAGCAATTTTAGTAAAAAAACATGATGGATGTGCCTTATTGGTTTGAAAAGTATTTAGGTACTGTTTTCAAGTGATTTTAATGTGTGAGCTTGACTTTGGGGAGCACAATAGCTCCCCTTCCCACTGCACAATGGTCCCCATGAACTTTCTACCCACTGCACGCCACTGGTCACAACAAAACCAGTCCCAACTACTGATCAGAACAAAACTGACTTAACCATTATTTTTTTCAGTTTTTATTAATCAAAGTAGCATTATTTTATTTACTTTGGACAAAACATTTACGTTAGACTAGTCTTACCTAATTTTAAAAGAAATTGAATACTGAATATATTTTGTAGATTAACTTTAAATTTTTTGAAAACAACCCTGAAATAATTAATGATAACTCAGTATTGTTCTTAACGTTTTGAATTTTTTTTAGCCCAAGCTATTATTGTAGAAAACACTGGTATAGCTTAGGAAAAAGGTGTATTCTTGTAAAAAAAAGCGTAAAGGTTTAACAGAAAGCCAATAGTATAGATGTGGAAAAAGCCAACTTTTTCAGGTTGAACTATGAAGAGCTGTTTATTGGTTTTGTAAAGTAAATTTGGTTTATTTCTAAATGACACTTATTTGTCTAATGTACTCACAATCTATTGTCAGACTCAAAGTTGTGCTCATTGTCTGAACTGAGCTTGCTGACTGGTTCTTCAGTGTAACCTGAGGATTTCCAATTGTTTTCATGACTTCTTTCCTTGTTATCTCTGCTGGGAGGTCGATTGTACCTGATACAAGCAAAGCAATATTTTAACTCGATTCTTAACAATATTTTCCTTAACCCAATATTTCCTATAACCTAAACGTAATAATTAATATTTTAATGTAGTAATCAGCAAAATATATATTATAAGTTTGGCTCAACAGGAGGTAGCCAGCAAAAACAAGGTCCTAAAAAGTAAAAAGTTAGCTTAAGGTAAAGCTGTTAGAAACATGACAAATTTTAAAATGTAGCCTGAAATTTTTTAAGTATTAGTTTTAGTAATAAAAAGCAGTTTCATGTTCTTCTAAAAGTGGTTTGATCAAAACGCATAACTTTGTAGAAGGTTAAAAGAAAAGAAACAGCCCAAGGTTATTTGTTAAATATAAATAACCCCTTACTCTAAATAACGTTGCCTGCAGGAGACAGACTACTGCTTTGTTTAATGTTATGTAACACACCTTTCTCTGTCTCTGTTATCGAATCCCATGTCTGCTCGGTCTCGAATGGACTCCTTATTTTCTTCTCTATCTCGCTCAGATGTATCACTTCTGGATTGTTTCACATTTGCAGACGAACCTATAATCCAAATACATTATTTTTTAATCCAAATTTGTAAACTAGGAAAGTGGATGTATTTTAAAATGTATTTGCTCCTAGATTTGCATCTTTTGTTTATATTAAATTCAAATGATGGTATAATTATAAACTAAAATTAAGAGGGCCTGGTAACAAAACAATTTGCCCTTTTCTTGATAGAGTAAATTGAATGTGAAACATGTTTTCATTTATACAAATCTAGGACATAGCTGTGTTACTTAACCTGAAGTAATATAGTCATTATTACTGTAGAACTTTTTTTAATTTAGCGAACATTTGACCTGAAAATATAAATAGAAGTCAACGGTATGTACCTCCGTACTGTGAACCAGAAGACCAGCGAGGATCGAAAGAAGGCTGGGCTCCAGAGGAGGGTTGAGGAGAGCTGCCAGAGCCCTGCCTGTAGTAAGGTGGTCGGTCAGCAGCCTGCTTCTGAAACCGAGGCGGCAGGTTGTTCTGGAACATACGAGAAAAGCCCTGCGTGTTGTCTCTCTCTGGCCTTGCCTCTCGATCTCGCTCACGCTCTCTGTCTCGGGTGAACCCACTCCTCTGCTCCACCTGCTCACGTACAATACACAACCATTTCAAATCAGTTTTGCTTGATACAAATGATGTTAATTCTTCAACAACTCTTTCTATCTGTCTCTCCCTCACTGTTTATTACTGGTTAGAACAATTTTGATAAAACAATTATGTAATAGTTAGGTACACAAAGAAAACTTCCAACACAATCAAATCTGTCCTTATTCTTTTTTGTCAAAAAAAGCAAGAATATATAGGAAGACTAAGATGAAGAAGTAAGAGCCAACAATAAGAACTTTAGGCAGTTACACACGGAATACCCGGGTTTTCCCAAGTACGAGAAATTCACCCATAATTTCCAATTTTTTCCAGTGTTCTCTGTGTATGATAATCTTGATAGAGGTGATTTACACTGAGGTAATAAAAGATTTATATAATTGTACAAAAATATCTAGAAATTTTAAAAACATCAAGACTTTAGTGGTTGGATTGATCTGTACTTATTATCTGAAAACTGTTCATTGATTTCAACAATTCTTTTAAATTAAATGTCTTAACAATGTGCACACCTGACTTTTTCCATGATCTAAAGATTCTTTTGATGATTTCTCATCTTTATCTTCACTGTTTTTCCTTGATCTGTTTTTCTCTTTATCTTTCTCCCAATCTGGCAACAATGCATTTGGAGTTTGCTGAACATTAATGGTGGTAGAGATATCCTCTTTTTCAACTCCAGTTTTGGAGCGCATTTTTTCTTCTAACATTTGAAGCTTTCTTGCTGCATTTTGTCGAGTTTCTATGTATCGCTTTTCTTCCTCCTCTTTTCTTTGTTTTGCTCGCTCTACAGCAATAGCTATTTCTTCATTTTGAAGCCTTCGCCTTTCTCGCTAAACTTCATCATCTTCACCTTGTCTTGCACCCTGAAAATAAAAATTGAATCAAATGTTTTAACTGGCAAAAGAAAGAGATATATTTTGGGCTTGTTCTAAAATTAAAACTCCATCTCGGCCATCCTTAGACTTCAACTAGGTCTACATAAAACGTATCAAGTTCAATAGGCTACTTACTTGATGAGGAGTGCCTCGAGGTGGCTGGGGTGGGAAGTTTCCCATTGCTGCTGGAGGAGGGCCTCCATGCCTGAAGTCAGCAGGGCGTGGCTGTTGCCATCCTTTCGGAGGTTCCCGTTCATTCTGCGACTGAGTCATCATCTCCCTTGAGTTGTCCTGAAATAAAATTTTAGAATAAAACCTTGATATTGATTTTAATAAGAAAATTAACTTATTTAGAAATTCAAAACCAATATTTAATTACTTTTGGTGGACAAGGCTTTTAAATATCAATTGTCAGGTCCTCAACACAAATTTGTATACTACCATCAAATCAAATACTATATAGATCATTAGGGTACATGCAATAGATCTTAATAAAATATACACTGTACTAAAATTTAATTTAAGTACAAAAATACTTACTTATTCAAAATTTTGTATGTTACGTTACGTTGTACTTAAATTAAAATACAGTTTGACAATATTGTAAAATTGTACTTACTCTGTTATTTTTGTCTCCCAAATCAATTGGTTCTGCATCTTTTTCTTGCATTTTTTTGGCAAAATCTCTTTTATTTGTGGTTTGATTACGTTTGTCTTCTTTAATTCCATCATCATCACTAAACGTTAAAGTTTGGCTGCAATAAAGAGAAACATTTTAAGTATCCACCCATACATACGAACATTACTAGCTTTTTTTATAACAAACAATTTGACAATATAGTCCTATAAGCACCTTTAGAATGTCATAGGAAAGTTCAACACATATCATGTTATCTCTCTAAGACAAGTGGGAACCCTGCTTGAAGACACAGCACAATAATCAAACAAGAATGCATTTATGCAGCAGAAATTTGAATTCTCAATTACATGGATTTAGATCAAATCTCAATCCAGTTCCTTCAAAACATGGAAATTCAATCTTGGGTGAGCCAGCTTTACTGTCAACCAACTGACTCTTTAACAACTCTTTTACTGACAATATTAACTTACTTATAATCTATTTCATCGTGTGTAGCCCAGCTTGTATCTTTTGCAATTTCATCCATGACTTTTAAGTCTTCCTCCTTGATAATTGGCCTGGACGCATGTTCATCCTGATCTGCATTAGGAGGACCTCGATTTGGTGGCATCATCCTTTAAAATAGAAAAAAGTGGTTGAATACTAAGGTCTAAGAATACATAAATTGAATACATTATAAATTAAAACAATACAAAATACAACTATGTTACTAATATGGTTTAATTCAGAATAATTATGTAATTATTACCTTGTGACTTAAAAATTTCAATAAACAGAAAAAGTGTGCTTTATTCAAAACCGTTATAAAATTACCTTCTCTTCAATTGTGACTAAGAAAATCAATGTATAAAATCAGATAACTTTTTAGGTATTTTCAAGGATTAAATTAAATTATTTTAAGTTGTATGGTTGGGAAGCTGTAAATATAATTTTTCCAATTTCAAGATTATTATAAAAGTATGGTAAAAATTATCCATTGACTTTACCTTGTATCAGGTGGGTAGGGGAACCGGAAACGAGGTGGCCCATGAAAGTTAGGGGGGAAACCTCCAGAAGGATGATTGTGTCTTAACATCTAGAAAATAATACAAATTGCTTTTAATCCAACACATTCCAAAAATAAATGAAATATACAACTTTTCACACTTATTCTCCCGCAAAAAATTATTATTTTATTAAATAGTAAACAGCAAGAACTGTTAGAAGTAGCGGAGATAGTTATATACAATGAAAGCATCTTGTAGCATCATGACATGATGCTGAGGCGAAACTATGTCTGTAAAAAATTAAAAGTTATGTGGTAAAAAGTACAAGATGCTTTCATTGTATAGTTTCAATTACCACAAAGTAAATGGAGAGAACATCAAGAGATAGTTATAGCTTAGTGGCATTGTGCAATTGTGAGTAAGCAGCAAAACGGCCGGGTTTGGTTCCTAGTACTAGAGTAACCACTTTTCAACGATGCAACGATGACCACTATCTGTGGCTCAGATGTCCACCTGGTGTACAAAACAAAAGCGCAACAGCCACTAAATTGCCATTTAGTTGGGCTAGTACCGGGTGTTTCTAGATGAATAACAGTGTTTTAACACTTCATAATATCGTTTATATTAAACTTACCGTTATAAATGATGTTTCAAATAAAAAAGCAACTCAAACAGTTTTACCTAAAAGGTTATAAGTGTTCCGCCCAAACATTGTAAAGTGTGTCTTGAGTAGTTGTTGAAACAGTTAGTTGAGGTCACCCGATCTTTGATAAAGCCCCAAAGGTAGAAATCGCATGGCGTTAGATCGGGTGACCGTGGAAATCACGCTAAACAAGCTCTGTCATTAGGCCTTTTGCGGACAATCCAACAGTCGGGTAGAGTGTTGTTCAACCAATAGCGTACATCGTTATGTCAGTGAGGTGGGGCACCATCTTGCTGGGAAATGAATATCTTCGGTTCATCCTCTTCCAACTGAGGGAAGAGCCATTGTTCTAGTGTATCAAGGTAAGAAGAACCAGTAACAGTTTTTTCACCAAAAAAGAAAGGCCCATAAATTTTCCACCGAGATATGACACACACAAAATTCATCTTAGGGGAGTCTTGTGAGTCTGCACTTGTACCATCTCGTGAGGATTTTCTGAGCCCCAGATCAGCAAATTATGAGTGTTAACATATCCACTAAGGTAAAAGGTCGATTGATCACTGAAGACGACTGATAAAATCTTCATCGTCATGCAACAACATTTCAGTACAGTACAGTCTCTATAGTCTGGCCGTTCGCCACTCCGACACGTCCAGTAATCCGGCGCTGTGACCGCGTCAACTAGTCACCTGTTTTCAAGTCTCTACTTGTCTGTAAGGTAATTATGTCATCATTCTGTACTTACCTCAGTTCACTGCTGACAGTCAGAGAAGTGTCGTTGTTTATTGCTAATCTGTGCTTCCGTTCAGTACGGGCCATGAGATGTCGCAAAAATGTAAACATGTTGCTTTGACAATGAGTAAAAAGGACGTAATTTTAAAAGATTAGTTAGCTACTCTATTCAAGGGATTCAACATCGGCAGATCACATAAACTCACAGACAAAAGGAAGAAAAAAATTAAATTTAATAATTTTAAGAGTTGTGAATCATTTTTCAACATAAGAAAGATTATTCCAGGGAAATTGAGTCTTTTTTGGTGAACCTCCACTAATCTGGCATTTCCGCTAATCTGGCACTTCCGATCCCGATATAGAGCCGGATTAGTGAGATCGTACTGTATTTCTTTGCTACTAGTGCTTTCAAACGGACGGCAGTGGGAATGTTGAGTGTACATGGGTACTAGTGCTAACAAACAAAACTGTCGTGGCTCTTTCATTTGATGTATAATTTATAATTTTAAGTTCAGTGTAATAAATATTATAAAGCATTAAAACTCCGATATTCGTTTATAAACACCGGTATTTAGTGGCCTATTAATTGTGCGCCATTCTAGGGGGAAATCGACCTTAAGTTTGTCAGAAGAACAAGAATACACCTCACTATCCATTAAAGACTTGACACACAAACTCTTCATTCCATGGATTCAATGAAAAGTCTGTGACTCAAATAAAAGTAAATCTTTGATGTTCCTGAGATTAAACTAATTGGTTTCATACAAATTATCATGTTATTTTGAATTCCATAAAACTGACAAATAAAAACCGAAATATTGTAACCTTTGTGCCTCTAAACAAGTTGACCCTACAACTGTCTTAAATACTGTATTTAGCTAGGCACTCTAACTCACCATATTGAGCCAGTGAGTTTTGAATTTTTAATTTTTTATGACACAGTCAAATTTTTTGGGGTCAACGACACATAGGGTGGTAATTTTAAATTATTATTTTATTTATCAGAAAACTTTATAAAGTCCATTTGATCATTCAAACAGTACAATCAAACCAGGCAATTAGACGGTAATTAGATACTTACAAATTGTGGCATGAGCCTGAAATGATGTGGTGGCATGCCTCCAGGGGGCATAGGGCCTCCCGGGCCCACGCCCACCCCAGAAGGGCCCAAGTTGTTCCGTACGCCACCCACATCTAATCCTAAAAAACCGTAAAGATTGAAAATAGGTACAGCAAGGAACTGAATATTATAAAACTATGACATATTATTAAATAAACTTCAAAATGCTTTTTGACTGCATGTTAACGTTAACTTTTAAACTCTATAGAACATTATTAGAACTCAGAATTCAAATGTCTTTATTTTCACAATAATAATATTATAAAATAGCGTCAGTTTACAAAAGAGCCTTATAATATAAGTACAACTAATAGAAATATATTTTTTGCGCTATGGAGTCAAAAGATCATCAAAAACCATTCATTCCCAGGAAATGAAAGTGCAAATTTGGCATATCATTGCATTACTTCAAACAGATATTTTTAGGCAAATTACCAACAATATTCTACTATGACTCAAACCAAGTTCCGAAATCGGAAAAAAAGAATTTGTATACGTTTTCCAATTTTTTCCTCAGCAAATTTTGTTGATTTCTCTGTTTTGTAGTGGATACTATTAGACTTCAATTTGCATTTAAATGTAATAAATCTTTTGAAATGCTATCTTATGAGAGTATGCTATCTTACACCCGCCAATGTTCGGTGCGAAAAAAGTGATTTGTGGGTGATAGCAGCCATCTCTAGGCTCCCGTTAGTGCCCACAACATAATCACAACTTTTCAACTCATCCGAGGAGGTGGTATGTAAAATGTTGTCTTACTGGTTTATTTGATTTAGACTGACCCATTAGTTAATTTATTAATCACAGAGTTTAATATATTTATCAGTTAGGTCCTACTATATTTGCAAATAAGACGTATGCTTTAGGAATGAGATTTTTTGCATTGTACCTCTCAGTTTTAAAAAGTAAAATTGTATTTTTGTTTCTTGTTTCTTGGAAGATACTATTATTAGAGCTTGTAGTGGTCAACAATAGTTTTGACCATAAGACAAGTCAACTGATTCCTTTTGTGGACAGATAGGTGTTTATAATTTGTTTGAAATAAACCACTGACCAATAACAATAACAATTTATTTGTCAATATACAAATTGCACTTTGTGTTGACAAAAGAAAAAAGGAAAAATACAAAGTCACTAGTAACAACCAACTAAAAGACTAAACATGTGAAAATTTTAAAGAAAAAACTTAATCTATAATACGAGTATTTTTAACTATTTTGATCCATTGAAGTTTTTCATTCAAGTGGTTTGTTGCAAAATACAAATTTATTTCAAACAGTAAAATTGCACAAAACAGATGGCTGCACAATCGTCCATATTTATTATTTAATACTTCTGTACTAATTGATATTATTTCTTTAACACCTGAGTGCACACATTGATTAATAAGTAGATGGACCACTTAATAAGAAAAGTGGCAGTAAAATTATTCTCTTTTGTTTGCTGTCTGCAAGTATGAAAATGCAGTTGATGCAACTGTGTATCATTATAGGTACTTGAAATTGAAAGAAAGCAGTAGATTTGTCTGTCATATGAGCAATAAGTAAAATGTTTGATATACCTTGAGGGAGGTGAGGTAAGGGGAGGGGGCCCTGGACAGGAACAGTCCCCTGCTGGTTGCCAGCTCCGGCTCCCATCTGCCCTTGAGGCCGGCTTCCTCCTTGCATCCAGCTTCCTTCCGCTACAACATACAATCACCATTACAATCCACTAATACCGATACATCGTCTCTAGTGTATTTTAAACCACACCTTACAGTAAACAGGAGAGTCAACTACATGTGGGTTGTTAATCCGTCACGCACATTTACACTTAGCTTGTACTTTGTAACTAAACAAATGTAGGCAGTTCTAACTCTTAGTACTTTATCAAATCTAAATGGATAGGCAAACAAAACCAGTAAATTGCTGCTCCCTTTGGGCGTGAATTTGTGTGTGTGTATTTTCATTTGACTAACCAAATAGTGTATTGTTAAAGTTTAATACCTAAGGCATTGATCCCACAACTTCTAATGTGTATTTGAGTACTGTGTTGAAATTTGGTTACACACAAATAAAAAATAACACATTTTAATCCAAACTTGAATGAGTACTAGATATTAATAATAAATTGAGATGTATTCCAATTTTGACTTTTAAATCATTGATAGTATGATTGACTAATTCTTACTTTGTGGGCGAAGACTGGGACCAGGAAGATGTGCAGGATCTCCTTTGTTTGACCCACCACCGCTCGCATCTCCCGACAGTGAAGGGAACTCTTGTTGGAAGTAAGGAGACTGATGAGCCAGGAACATGGGACTGTTCTCGGCAGTGTTGGATGTGATGGAGCTCCAAGACTTGTCTCCGTGGGACTGAGTCGGGGCTGGTGGTGGGGGCACTGAGATGGGAGTGGCGGAGGGAGTGACAGTGCTGACAGTGGATGTGACAGTCACAGGGGCAGCACTGCTCACTGTCGGGGTTGGGGTGGTTGATGTGGCAGGTTGGGTTGACGATGGTGGTGGACCTGTTTCTCCTGGTTTGCTTCCCCATCCTGTTCCTCCACTCGGTACTAAGCTGATTGCAGGATCGTTTCCACTGTATTCCGATTTCAAGCTTGGCAGATTAGCTGGAGCGCGTCGAGCAGAGGGTACTTTGCCGAGTGTTTGCATGCCATGGCGACGAGATTGTGTGTTCTTGTGCTGATGAGTTTCTAAAGATTCACCCTAAAAATGATTTCAGTTTTGTTACAGTGTATCTGTATTATAAACTTCATTAATTTTTATGTAAGCTCTTTTGAAGCTTCCTTGTGGTTCTGTGCCAATATGAAACAACGGGAAATAATATGAAATAGTGTTGGTTGTCAAAAGGATTAACAATCTACAAACAATAACACATTTAATCTAAATCATGGCTGTTTAGGAGAATTGAATCTAGGACCAATTTTATCAAAGCTGCAACAAAATTTAAAATATATTTTTTAATTTTTTAAAATGTAATATTTTATTACAAGTGTACATTTTTATACACAACATGCAGGTTAAGTGTAAAAAGTTATCCTGAAAATAAATAAGATCTAAAAGAGTTTATATAAATCTACCCTTTTTAAAAATTATCTATTAGACCTTTTGTTTGGTCTAATTTGAGAGAGGAAATTCCCATAAAACTTTGCCTAACTCACTTGAAAATAGGTAAATTCCTGAGTCATCTTTAGAGCTGTATAATATGCTAAAAAACTAATTCTCATGAGAAGAAATAAAATGGTAGAAACGACCAACGATTAAACACGGGTTTAAAGAAATGGTTCCAATAATGTATACATTTTAAAACAAATTTTATAACTTTTGCACATTTATTTTACTTTGATAATTCAAAACTACACATTGGTTGAAACCAGATCCCAACTACTAGGGTAAACATAACAAAATAAAGAAAATTCTTACCCTGCTGGCCTTGTACAAATTATTTATGTCTAGTGATTGGAATTTCGACTTTCCTTTCTCCCCTTTCGCTGCAATCCCTGACAATGTAGACATGCTGTCTGCAAGGAACCATTTAGATGAAACAAACCCGTAGAACGAACCCTTATTCTGAAACAGAACACAGTAATATAACTAATAATAACATTTATTGCAACACCATTAAATACAAAATGTAAATAGCATTTAGATGGCATGTAGAATACTCTTCATTGGCCAAGCAGAACAGTTTTGTTGATGTGGCTTATATGTTTGTTGTCCAACGTGTGATCTGGCATGGAAGATATTACACGGGTTAGTTTTTTAATAAATTGTGAAATTCAGGAAAAGATTTTTAAACAAATAAAATGAAAAGTTCCTACAAACATGGGCCCAAAATATTTTGTTTACCCCATAGCCGCCGCCGTTTTGTTTTATCACTAATTGTAATATGGAAAAGGAAAGGGACAACTTGCCTTAAAATATGTACATTGAGTTATGATAATAATCTTCATCTGAAAGTTCTAAGTATTTTGATACCAAAATTATAGATAGTTGTGTAAAGTAATAATTGTTATAACTATATAGTCATGGTTCAGAAATTGCCGTTTTGAGTGAGTCACTCTCAAAGATGGCGTGACTAGCGCATTCAAGCCTCATTTCGTTAACTTAATAATTCAAGCTTGCGCTTTGTTTTGCAAGCAAATTCTTCTTCTGGATATATCCTGAATGATGTACTAGTAAAAACATTTGAGGGATCATAAGTTGGACAATTTAAAGCCTAATTTCAATGGGCTGTTGGCAAGAAACCAACCAAAAGCACTGATATGCTGAACAGGAATACTTTATACTGTATTTGTAAACTGGTTTTAGTTATAGATATTTCCGCTAGAAGGCAGAAACAGTTGTTTTACTGAACAGTGCTTGGAAAAAAGACATTTTTTGTGGGATATATGCACTTCTCCATAAGTCCTTTTTTATTCGGATTTAGATTATTGTAGTTTTTCAACTTTTTCCTCACCAAATACTAACTTTTAATGTACTTTGCATTGTACACTTTTTGTGTACACAAACTTCACTTTTTTCTTTTTTTAATTAAAATAACATATTAAAAGAAACTATCCCTATCCTTTGAATTAAACCCTTTGAGGTTTCATTTACTTTCCGAATAAAATGTTGAATGTTTGCACTTGAACTGCATGTATTTAACAGAAATATATTCTTGTCAACTTAAAAAAATAAAACAATATTTTTCGGCAAAAAAATTTAACAATTTTTTACATTTTACATTGTTACAATAACATTATTAACATTGTTTCAACTTTTTAAAAATTCAATTGTTTTTTTATTAATGGTTACAGAAACGATTATGTCGATCTCAGAGTTGACGGAAGACTTGAAACGGTTAATAACCAATTGAGAAACTCAAGAGAAACTGTGACCAAAACAAGGTGAAAAACGGTATAGTAGCTCTTAGTAAAGTTGTTTTCGGCTATAGCTTCTACCGTAACTCTTTGTTATTTCTCATTTTATTTTCAAGTTATTTATAGTTTTTTAGTAGTTACAAGCATATTTAGCCCTAAAACTTAGCCCGCATTTAGGCCTTGACAGCACTGGCATAACTAGTTGATACATTTTGTAACATAAACATGGTTCTAAATTATTCCTCATATTAAGCCCAAAAGCTAAGATTTACAAAGCGCTACCATGAATCCTAGTGAATTTCATGTAACGGGGGAATACCTAACATTGGAAGTGTCCTTCTTTCAGTATTAGATCACAAATATTGCCACAAATATAGCAGAATACCTATTTTTTGCAAAATACCCCCAACAAGGGGTGTCTAGATGCTTCGTTCCTCCCTTTTAATGTTAAATTAATGTTAGTCAAGACTCTGGTGTTACCTCACTTTAACTAGTGTGACATTGTTACTAATGACATGACTTTTGAGCTCTGTGAGAGACTTCAGCGTGCCCAAAATTATTGCATCCGTTTCATCTTCAATTTAAGATCATGTAACCATTTTTTTCAAGCAACTTTCACTTTTAAAATATAAGGAACTTCATAAGTTACACATTCTGTACTTGTTACATAATCTTATCTAATTGCATTCCCCTTCCTATCTGTCAGAACATTTTTCTTTTATGTCCCAGTACAATTCTTATAACACTAGCCAAGGTGATCTATTGTTGTTCATTCCTTTGCACAGAACTACCACTTTCGGAAATTTATTCATTGTTACAGCTTGCAGATTATGGAACGATCTTCCCGACAGTATTAAGAACATTGAGGAGCGAGCTCGCTTTGGGGCGGAGGTCAGGGCTTGGCTCTTGCGGGAATCTCAGGGGCGGTGATGGCTGGTGTGGCGGCTTGTGGTCAAGGCAAACCTTCAGTCTGAATGAGCGAGTGAAAGTGAGTTTAAAAGATATAATATTCAGTTTCTTAACGTTTTTTAAGTAATTTTTTTCTAACACTAAGCTACATTTTTGTAATACTATCCAATTTGTTAACTTTTCTATTTTACGTTATGTATTGTAGTTTTTTAATTTGAGTTCTCATTGTATATATTTTAGTGTAAATATTTATTTGTATGTATATATTTCAACTGTTTGCATAATATTATTTTGTTATATTTTGTACTGTGGTTAAGAGGAAGAGAGGACTTTAAAGTCCTAACTTCGCCACAAATAAAGACGTTTTTCATTTCATTTCAAGTCACTTCCAGTGGACCGATTTTGCTGGTTAACGAACCAAGAGATTTATAGAAGGAAAAACTACAGTTATTAGTCTACAGTTTTAGTCATTAGTACTACAAGATTTCATGAAAATCGGACAAAATACGACTTGCAGAGTGGACACATATGTACAGGGTAATTAAAAGTCACTCCTTTTTTTAAAATCAAAACTGTTCAAAAAAGATTGACAAATTGAAGGACTGTTTTATTAAAAATAATGCCAGTACAATACCATTTTATATACTACATACAAGTTGACAAAAATCTTAACATAACTTCCAATGTTTGTTAGACGTCTTGCGTCACCTGTTAGGAACAGCTGCGGTGACGCTTCTCAAATTTTATTGCTCAAGACACAATCACAAAACCCTCATGGATTCCAGTGTAAGGAGATTTCATGGCATTGACCTATATACTTGTTTGTCCATCTCTACAGAAAAGTCACATGGGGTAAGGTCAGGGCTTCGCACAGGTGAAAACTGAGGACCTCTCCCTATCCACTCGTTTGGGAAGTTTTCATTTAGCCAAACTTGTACGTCCTAATGAAAGAACACCTGTGCTTCATTGATTCCAATACCATTTGTCAATACTGTTCCTATACTTCTGGTGAAGAAAAATCATTTCTGACATTTTCAGTTCTCCACCTCTATTGAACCATCGCAACTGAAGGCCAAACCTCACATCTTGAAGAAATTCTTGCTCGTTTCTTAATACTCAATGAATTAGCAGTTTTACAAACTTCATCAATCAAAACAAACACAATGTCAATAATGGCAGTAAATACTATTTCATAAGCTGTTTTGTTTTTTTTATAAATCAAATGGTCTAGCTACAGTGAAAGAAACAAAATAAGGAGTGACTTTTCAATCACCCTATGTATAGAGTGTCAATTAAGTCTGGAAACGGTTTGATAACTTTTGTACCGCACGGATAAACACCAAATTTTACAGACCTTTTCTATTGACATTATACTACTTTTCTACGTAGTTGTTGACCAGATGGCGCCTATAGAGCGTCCCGCTCAAGGTTAGTAGAACGGATTTTGGAAATGGCTATAGCAATATGGATATAATTGAAAAGGTGTTCTCAACCCATACTGCAAACCGCTCTTCTAAGAAATTATTTAATGAAAGGTTAAAACAAACAACTCAAAACAGAGGCTGGAAGTACAGGTTCTGCAAAAAGCTACAGCAAGTTGCATATAAAAAGTATTTATTCACCAAAAAAATGCTGTAAACTGAGCTTTAATAAACTATTCAATCAAGAGTTGTTATATGAAATGTTTAATAAGTAGTATGGGTGTAAGTGTAATCAGTTTAACTTTTAACTTTTGCAGATCAAACTACATGAAACTGAAGATGAAATTCAGACATCCCTATTTCCATTATGTTCCAAGACGTGGGACAAGCTCAAGTGGTCTATGTTTTCCAACAGGTTTTTATCCAATTACAAATTTGTTATTGTGATTCGAATTAGCGTTTACGTGAATTTTAATTATAACATATGACTCAGTACTGAGCTACCAATTGAGCTGTTATCGTAATTGTTATACTTATCGAAAATAATTATTTTGATACTGAGGCTGAGCTACTTTGTTAATTACTTGAGCGGAATTTAATTTAATTTAAAATGTGAATGGTGCCTGGCAAACTATAAAACCTATGTGGCTTCACGAAACCAAAGAATAATTAATACTTATTCGTCTTAATTTTAAAATGACAAAAAAGCAAAATCAATAAGCTTGCCTAATTAACTAATGGAATGGAACCAAAAGGCTTAGAAAACATCTGTGAGACAACAAACTGGGCCACACCTTCGAAGTAAGATTTCGGCCTAGTTGAGGTTTCAAATGAAATAATGTGAAAATTATTTTATTCTGTGAGCTGAGCGAGGTGGTTACCTAGAGTAATCTTCAGTACTACTAGGTTCCTTGATAATCCCCTTAGCCACAGACTAGTCAGATCGGGCACGGTTCTTGCACCGACACAAAAGAGACTCCTCGTGGTGGCTAAGGTTCCAGCTAAATTCCTTGAAAATCCCAGCCTAGGCAAAATGATGTGTTTCACACCAAAGAGCTCCGTTGGCTAAACCTGTGGTTCCTCTAGCCTAATGAACAAGATTGAAATAGGATGTTTTTAACCTGCATGTAACGCTCATTTAGAAAACATATAAGCAAAAGACAGTATTTTTTAATACCAAAAACGGACAAATTACAAAATGCACTGGCCAAAAGATATTTATAGTTAGAGACTTATAACGAGGCGTACTCAGCTACGAAGATACCTTTTTGCGAGTCGTATCGTACGTCAGTCTATTGTGATCCAAGAGACTGAGGAGCAAACACCAAGACAACCCCTTGGTTTCATGTTTGGCGAGCGAGTGCCTTGATAAAGCTTTTCTCCCCGGCCGTAAGGAGAAGGGGGGAAATATTGTGAGGGGACGTCAAGGGTTGTGGAAGGGCTACTCCTAGTTCTCCTAGCTTGGATGTGAGTTTAATTTTGTACGTAATTATATTTGGATCAGCTTATTTAAATTGCCCACTGGCGAATGGATATTTATCGTCGTTTAATTCATTTGGATATGTACAAGCCAATCAGCTGTCTAACCGAAATGTTTTGAAACAAATTTTGCACATCACTAGCCGATGTAACTTTGTTGTCAATTAATATAATAGTGTATAATTTATAAAAACCATTCTTGGCTACTCTGAAGAGATTTGGTAGGCTATACTCAAGTCCAATATTATATGTTTAGTTCATTTTTTAAAAACCTTAAAATTAAGCTTTAAGGCCTAAGTAATAATCTTGGATATCAATCATACAAATTTTAAATAAAATAATTTTGTGAAGGTAAATCACTGTAGTAGCTTAATGCATTAATCATAATTGTTGTAATGATAACAGTAGGCTATTTGGGAAGATCTAGCAAAAATTGTGTAGCTCTTATTTTATTTCATATTCTATTTTATTTTTATTACACTTCCCATATTGAACTTAACATTAAAATTGAGCTTTTCATCAGCAACAAAGTCAGGAGATTTGCAAGACAATGTTAAAATATTAAATAATTGGTTCTCTGAGTAAAATTTTGCGTTCGGACGGACTTTTTATCAGATCTCGCAAAGCAATACAGCAACACACCTTGCTGATGATGGCTGCCTTGTTAGCAATGAATAAAATCGATTGAAAGTACGTTCTATATCCTTCTTCCTTTAATGCCGTAAACGTGTCTAGTTTGTTAACAATATTGGGCTAACTACAACAATCATAAACTAAAGAGAAACCGTAATGGCACCGAAAACCGAAAAATGTCCAGAATTCCTCAGTAAGTAGCATTTGACAAAGAAAGAATTGGCTACTTCAATGACATAATACGGAAAGAATATCTACGAAAATATCCTTGTTTCAAGACTTATTACTGAACTTACCTCGGTCCGTTCGAGTGGGCTGATAATGAACTGAGTAATTCAGGTAGAACGTATCCTACAGGACGGATAACTAATCAGAAAACTCAATTTTAATTCCAAATACTTCTGTAAGCACTTCCACCAATATGGCGACACACAGACAGGAGAGGAGACAGGCTAGAAAATTAATAAAGTAATTTTTGCTGTTGGTTGAAGTTCACTTCAGTGTCAGCTTGACTTTTTCCACGATCGATAGAATGACGTCATAAAAACCGCCTTTGGAATTTAGATTAGGGGATAACTGTGGCTTTCATACTGTACAAACTTAGATTGATTATTATTATTATTGATCACTTACTGGTATAATCTTAAAAGTGTATGGTTTGATTGTATTAATTCTAACGATTTCAACTCGAATATACTGTTAATTCCATAAAAAAATTATACTCGAGGAAAATTTGGAAGATGTAATTTTATATTTCAAAGAATGACGTATTTTAAAACTAAATATATAATCCTAATTTAATTTTCATGGTCTTAGTTATTAATAATTAAAACCTAGATTAATTATTAAATTCATTCGTATTTACAACATGTCTGCGTTCATATGGCGAACGTCCTTAAACTTTCACAAAAACTGAATCATATAACATTGACTTTATATAAAGAACATTTATTCAATAAATGTACACCTTCTTATTATATAAATAAGTTGCACAAGTGCAAGGATGCTTTAACACAAAAAATTTAAATATGAGATTATGAGTTTTCTAAATTATTATACAGATGGTTTCTTAAAATTTGGATGCTGGATCTAATTGCAATAGTTGAAATTTCAAATAACACTTTCTTTTCTAATTTGAAGGTTGTCCAAATGTCACTTAAGAATTTAGGTATAGTCCCTCTTGAGCCAATAGTCCGAATGTTTCAATGTTTTTAATTTTATATTTTTCTTGAAAGAATTGTTTGGTTTGATCATAAATTTTCTTTTTTCTTCATGTACTTCTAAAGGTTGGAATTTGCTTTTCAAAACAGATCGTTGGGTCAAAATGTAGCCTAATTGGGTTTTTCTGTTGATTGCCAAGATGTCAGCTCGGCGAATAGATCCATGATCAGCTAAACCTTCAATTTCTTCGTAGACTTCATGACCTTTTTCTTTAAGGCATTTGCCATTAAACTTCTGATTGTATGATGTCTTTTTTCTAGGTCGCCGAATGGACATTTTCCAAGAATATGGGGTAAAGATTCAAAATTGTAAGTCTCAGTGTTCGCACAATGGCGACACTGGTTCCCATTCTTGGATCTGCCGTGGTTAAAAGGTAAAGGTAAAGTTTGTCTTGTTTAACGAGGCGAAGTTAGGACTACAAAGTCCTCTACCACACTCTCGACCTTTACCTAGCGTCACCGTATTAGTCATTACAAATTGTAGTAGTGACTGCGGGGATCGAACCCGCCCAGCAGATGATGAAACTCCGGAGTCGTCGCGTGCGATACCAATCCGCCACGGATCCGCTAAATGGTGGTTAGAGTTATTGCAACATCTCCAATTTAAAATCATTAAAATCATCATACATTTAAAATCAATTCATATAACTAAAATGTTTATTCTATTACCTTATTACCTTCTTCTTTGTCTGTGAATGCCCAGGGTCAGATCGACAGCGTAAAATGATATTTTAAAATCTATTTACATATATACATACAGTAGATACAAGATGGCGGCACGATACGTTTTAACTCAGTGCGATGTGCAATTAATCATATCACCGGTTAACTCAGTTAAGTATATCACTCAACCCAATAATATTTTCCTCGCCTTCGGATCCAGGGCACACGGAGTAATTTTTTCCATGACTAAAGTTTGAAACCAATTTTTGACTGAAACAAAACTTCTGTCCGCACACGGGTGTACTGGCAACGGGACCGTCCATGAATTACGTACTGTAATTCACTAGGGGGAAGGGGGGACAACTGCTATACTTTTTAAGGCAGTGGTTCGGCTAATTCAAGCTATTCTGTGCGTTATACAGAGTGTTTCCCGTCAACCCTGCCATACTTCAGGAACGCGGTGACGAACTACGCGTGTTTTTCGTCCAGTGACCGCCTACGAAACTTCGCGCACAAGGGGATGCATATGCGACTGGCTGGTTGGAGGTGGGCTCGTGCTGGGCTGCGGGAAACAAAAATATAGTGCATTAAAATTAAAATGTACTTACAACACTGTACTTACAAAATTCTGGATTTAACACCGCCGTATTTAAATTCTTTGCATTGCCAATAGATAACATTTTAAAATTTAAACTATTGTTTTAATAGTTTGTAACGATAAAGTGGCAATTTCTCGTTGCATAAGGTGGCATCTCTGTTTTAACCTCCTTTTTTTGTTTTGTATACTTTTGTTTCTGTTATTATTTATTAATCCATGGTTGAATTTGATTTCTGTTGGATACTCTAGCCAAAAGTTAAATTCTTATTTTGTATGTAAGACAAACAAAAACCAATAGTATATGGCCCACGTTCTTATTATATTAGAATAGACGCAGTAAAATCATCAACAAATGGTGAGTTTTTGACAATAGTCGTGTAGGTACCTGCAGTCTAGCCTATCCCAACAGCAAGCCGCCGCTACCTTTAACCACAGAGTATTTATTCCTTTAACCTTTCGGAGTTTCAATTTTTTACTATCCATACTGGCCTGCTGATTGCTTGAAATTTTAAGCCATATTTATAAGAATATTTAACTATTAAATTAAATTTTTTTAAATACCAAAAGGTTGTATATAAATCAGTGGCGGCTCGTCTATAGGAGCACATGAGCACGTAAACCCCCTACAAAATCGCGGATTACATTAAAATTTGCAGTAGAGAATGGTAAATTTATTTGTTAGTTTCAAAGTAAAGCGCCACAAGAATGAGACACCGTCGACCCTAGCGGCTTTATTACGGGCGAAATCAAACTCCTGAGCAGGAGCTGCGCGTTCGCAGCTCCTGTTCTATCGAATAGGACGGTCCATTTACCCTCCAGAGGGGCGGCTTCTGCTTGCACAGAGCTTGCGAGGAGCTGCTTTCTTGACAGCTCCGTGCGCTCGTGGTTGGTTCTTGGTGGATTCGAACACTCGGCAAGTTCGTGCGGCGCCTGACCTCCTCACTGTTGTCATCTCACTGTAGATCTCTCAAGAGGCGTGTTTTTGTTGTATGTGTCATTTTAGGTATTTGGCGTTTGAAGCGATATTGAAGCGATGGAAAGTGTACAAAAATACAAAATATGTGATTTCAAACAAATTTTGGTCCGAAGTTTTAAACTAACTATAACTATTTTCCTGCTGTTCATTCTCATTTGTAGTTTTCAGGTTGTGAATAAGTTTAATATCGTGCATATTTTTGACATATTACGTGTGTCCTCTCTAGCCCTTCAGTTCTTGCACAGAAATTATATTTTTAACTCAATCACAGTTTCATTTATGATAATTTAAGGTATACATTATATATTTATTTATAATACATATGTTATACAAAATGGTAATATCATAAATTAAAAAAAAATTGGATAAAAGAATAAATTTGACTACATATTTAGCTTAAAATCCATGTTTTAAGCCTTAAAATTTTAAAAATTTCGGGAGGACCCCAAGACCCCCCTTCTTGCTGGGGGCCTTGCCCCCAACTAGGTGGTGTGAACCCCTAAACTAAACAGCAGGCAGCCACTGATATAAATAAAAAATAACTCACAGTTGCAATCTAATTTTGGTAATATTTAAACTGCCATTATCAAACCAATTGAAATTGAAAGGTTTTACAGACGGATGATGATCATTTGTAGACATTTATTAGGCTATGTTGAATTTAAAAATTCAAATTAATACATGTTATAAATTTATACATGATATTAGAATAAAAATCGAAACATTTAAGAATTTTAAGTTAACAACTAGTTTTGGCGGTCATGCTTTTGTATCAATACAAATTGCATCAAATCAATGCAATTTGTATTGATCCCAACAAGAAAATGGTATGACCGCCGAAACTGGTCGTGCAATTATAAAATTCTTAAAGGTTATTATGTTTCGATTTTTACCCTAATATACAATAAAGTAGCCCTATTTGAATCTCCTTCTATAAAATGAATTTTTTAATTTAGCAGAGCATAAAGTGCTTTCACTCCTAAGAGGCCCACCAAGATGTTAATTCCTTATCAGAATTACTTATTTTCCCGGCCCAGGACTTGAGACCTGGCTTGGAGGGTTAAAGCGCTTTCTGCGGCCGCAACTCTCCCCTCACTGGGCAACCACTGCTCCGATCTTCTCAACCACAACGTATAAAATGCTTCAAGGGCCGCCTTGGAAATTTTTTGTAAGAATAGGTTTGTTTGCCTTCTGCTAAGGCCAAGTTCTTTTAACAAACCGTATAATGATTTGGTGAGAAGTCCTCTAGCTCCCACTTCAACTGCATAACAGTGACATTTAAACCCCTTTTGTCTGATCCCAGAACACAAATCAGAGTATTTATTCAATTTGGCTTCATGTTGTTTTGGGATGTTGGTATCCCAGGGGACTGTCAGTTCTATCAGAATTATTGTTTTAATTTTTCTAGAGATAGCAGTTATGTCGGGGTACTTTGATGTAACTACAATATTTGAAGGGAATTCATAATGACGATTCCTTTATCCATGAGAATGGTCCAATCATCACTTTTCTTAACTATAGAAGGTTGTTGTATAGACTTGATATTTTGCACCTGTTCTCCACTTCTGACAAACCGAATGCCAGGTCCTTTATCTGGGTGTTTCTTCGCCAAGGCCATTGCCAGACTCAAAGCTTCTCGTATGATGCAAAGTACCTTGTCATGCATCCATGTATAACGTCCATCAAGCAAAGCTATTAAGCCTGCTAAGATGTGACTGGCACTCACAGGAGTTCTAGAACATAGGGGACACTCACTCATCTCCAGCACCCCACCTCTTTAAATTTGCTGGATCCGAGCGCACTCTGCATTGCATTGGCATAAAATTTTAACATTTCCGGGCCAGTCATAAAGGAAAGCGCTCCACATAACTTTTGGTGGTATGCAAGTTTCTCCTTAAATAAACCAATCATGCTGCATCTGCAGGCCTTCAGCATGAAGGACAGCCAATGATTCATCTTGTCTTCCAATAACCGCTCTCATTTTTTCCACTTCACTCTTCTTCTTTTCCTTTGACTATCCCAGACCTTGACGGTTTGTCTTTGCTCCTTTCAACTCCTTTCAACATGTTTATTACTAACAGACGTAGCCTAAAAAATGTCTACAAATGATAAATTACTAAGTTACACAATTACGGTATACTTTTAAACAAAAAAATCAAGTGGCTGCAAAATTATATGTGTCCGCAGAATGTGATCAAAACTTAATGAGATGACTTTGTTCCCAAACGTTACATTGGAGTCTCAGAAGCGGGATCTCGGAACAGCAGCGTAGTTGAGCGTTGTCAAGTTCAGCTGTGTGCGGTCTTAGTCAAATACCAGATATTGTTTATTCCATTAACCCTTTTCGTATAAATAAAAAAACAGGAGTCTTATTATCTGAGTCTTTAATAAAGATATAATAAAATTGAAGTAGAATTTGGAGTACTTGAGTAATTTGCAGAGCGGTTGCTTAATTACATGAACAGATGACAATTACAAAGTTACTAGAGGTACCAGTAACAATAAAAGCTGTTGCGCCAACTGTTAAGTGAGGGTCTATCTACGATTGGTATCCGCCAATTGTGGCTCAATCCCTCCCGGGTGACCTGCCGTCCGATATGACTATTGGTTTTGGGTAAACTTTGATCACACTCTGTGGATGCATATAATACTGCAGCCCATCAAATATGCCTGACAAAGGTTTAGTTTTCCTTATTTTCAGAGTTGGGAATAACGATTACGGCCAATTGGTCGGTACACCAGGGGCGACTGGTCCAGTACGCTCTGTTTCAATGCAAAGACACTAGCACAACTGGAAAAAATCACATTCATAGAGCTCAACAGTTCAATTCAACACTTCAATGAGCTCATACTTACTAATACTTACCTCCTAATCTTATTCCTATTTTTCAGTCAGTCACCATCCACACAGATCTAGGGGATCTAAAAATAGAATTATTTACTGAGTCATGCCCTAAAACATGTGAGGTAAGTTTTTTTTGGACATAATTAATATTAATACAAGATGGAATACTGGCCAAGAACCAGCAGGAAGCCTAACAATTGGAACCCCTTCCCGTGGCCTATTTGTTTTATAGATGTTTGCTATACTTCTATGTCTCCTTTCCTTACACTTAAAATTACAGACAAGTCTTAACAGTATTATAGTTGATGCCTTGGGTATCGAGGCTATTAGGGATATACTGTTATTGTAGCATGCTTCAGCTAAACCTAAAAGTAGCATCGCTACTTGTTGCATGCTACAACCCATCATTATTAAATCTAGTATTTGTATATTTAAATAATTCAAGTCAAATATTAGTGAAAGTTCGATTTTGCAGAGTAAGTTTAGTATGCGCTAGCCATCATTACTAGACACATGCATGGTTAGTATTCCCAAGACAAGAATTGTAAATATTCAATTTTCATGCTAATGGAATAAATATATTCTTATTCTTTATATGAATTGTTAACATTCTGCTTATCCCCAATTATCAACTGACTCTGTTGATTTCCAATCATCTGTGCTAACATTAATTAACTGTTGAAGTGATCCAACATTCATACCTTACTTGAACCTATTCATATGTTGCCTTTGCGTTAGTATAGTCATACATAATAGTGAATTTGTTTCCAGAACTTTTTAGCATTGTGTGCAAGTGACTTCTACAATGGGTGCTTCTTTCTTAGAAACATTAAAGGGTTTATTGTGCAAACTGGAGATCCTACAAACACAGGAAAAGGTGGAACCTCGATCTGGAATAGAAAATTTGAAGATGAGTTCAAAGAAAACCTCAAGGTATTTAAGTGAATTTTTGAAGTAATACTCTTGACCCTTATAACATCTTAGTAAGCAAGACCGCTCAAACAAAAGGTGGGAAAATTAAAATTATGGAGATTACAAAATTAATATAAAAATGTTTTTTAACATGGTTTTTACCACAAATTACGTTAGTGAGGTAACTAATACTCACTTAAAAATAATATTTATTATAACAGTTTTTATTTGCACTTACTAATTATATTGTTCTGTTACCTAACACTTATTATTATCGAATTTCCTTTGAAATTCAGATAATCATGCCATCAGCATGGTGAGACCCAGAACCGGGACTGTGAAATGAGCACCAACCACCAGGTTGTTTCAAAATGGCACCAAAAAGTGATTTTTCGCTATAACGGCTTAGTCCGATTTTATTGAAATTGAAAATGTGTTTACCTTTCATGATATGTAGTATAACTTCCAGTAAAATATGTTGTAAGCCTTCAGCAAGGCTGTGAGCATAGCAAACAGCCTTGTTACACTTTTCGTAGCAAAACATAAAACTGAGGCCGAAGGTCGAAACAAAGCTGTGGGTGGAGCGGATTGGAGTAACAAATTGCAAAGGAAATCCGATTCAATCATGACAGCGGCGCTTTAGCGCTTAGCTGCTTGTTGGTTTGATTTTATTTGGTTAAAGAAACACAATTTTATCAGTGTTGTGTATACATTACTTTAACTGCAGTAATGAATTGAAATATTTGATTTAAATATTTAAAAATTAATTATCACTTGGTACACGAGCATTGTGCATTACATTCTGGCACTCTCCCTCATATTGTCAATATTCTTGGATGTGTCCGTTACATTTGCAGAGAGTATACTGTACTTAACTACCAGAAAAATATTGGTTACCTGTACATAAACTTCTAACAAAATGTTCTCTGATTTTTGTTTAGCATAACGAACGAGGAGTTTTGTCAATGGCCAACAATGGACCTAACACTAACGCAAGTCAGTTTTTCATCTCATATCAAGCACACCCCCACCTTGATCTCAAATACACAATTTTTGGCAAGTAAGTAAAATCAATCTTAATGCGTAGGCTTGAGCGGCCGGAATCATTACTTTCTAGGCTTTCGGTGTCAGACCGCGTCAGTGGACTAATTTCTAAATTGTCAAACGTTTCGCCCATTCTAAGATGTGGCATCCTCAGTGACTGCACAGCTGAGACTGAAGAGAGACGCTGTCGACGTAAATACTTCAGGAACTGGGGTGTAAGAAGGTGAATCTTGTGAATAGGGCAATGTAATAAATGTTAATAAATATTTAATGTTATAAATGTTACACTAGAGACAAATATAATCACTATTCTTTTTTTTACGTTTTAATCTTTATATATTTGCTTAAAATAGACAAGGGTACTAAGTTATTATTTGGATTAAATAATAATTGAAAGCCAATTTCAAGGGAGAAGAGCTAAGGCAAACCATTTACATTTGATTCTTCACAGTATTTACTTACTAACTAGTTTAAGAATTGCTAAAATTCAGGTAGGAAATTAAATTTTAGCAGTTGTAAAATGTGTTGAGTTATTTTGTTGTCATTTGTATTTTGATTAAATAACAGACTAGGAAGGATTAGATGGTGATGTGTGGGGTTACCTGTTACCATTATTATATACTACAAGTGGGTATAGCATTATTTTTTTATTAGATGTGTAAAGTGATCTTCAAATACTAGAAAACCATTGACTAAAAAAATGTAACTTTTCAGGGTAATTGATGGATTTAGCACATTGGATGAATTAGAAAAGCTACCTGTTAACCCAAAAAATTATCGACCAATAAATGATATTAGAATAAATAGTATCACTATCCATGCAAATCCCTTGGCTGGATGAGGAACTTACAAAACTACCAGTCTGTGGTAACACATCGTGAAGGAGCTGAAGTTTTGTATTATATTTATATACTTTATAGTTTGTACTGGGTTTGTACAGCATCATCAATAAGCATTCAAAGAATACATTAAAATCATGATGATTGTAACTGTTTGCTTGTTTTTATTTAGTTTTTCCTTGAGGTATGTGTGAGTAGTGCATTTTGTTTTATAGATGAGTTTACTCTGGAGTTAGGAGTTTTTGCTATTTTGAAGATCAATAATTTAATGCTAATTATATTAATTTTGTAGTAAACTTGCAGTTAATGCTGGCCATCAGCAGACCTAAGTGACTATAACTCCCTCAAAGAAAAAAATAACTACATTTTTTAGATGTTAACTGTCTGAGTAGTCTTTTATTATAGAATGTTTTTGGTAGTGACTGGTTACTACCAATCTGGTACTACGCTGTTGTTGCCTGTATGCTATGTGGGAGACCAGTGTAGGGCATTGGCCGAGTAACTAACTGCTGGCACAACGCACATATCTGTTCCATTTGCATGGACACATGGAAAGATATATTGGAGATCGAAGAGCTTCAAATGTAAACCAAAACGGCCAAATGTTCATTCACAAAATATAGTTTTTAATATTCTTCTTCATTCTTCCTGATGAGTTTTTATAGCTGGGCTTGCTACAAGACGAAAGGAGTAGAAAGTGATGTTTCAAATGGTGAGGAGTAGATCTTGGCCTTGATTGATTCATACTTACATAGTTTTGAGTCCAAAACTCCCTTCCCTTCTCTCAGAGAAGTTCTGCTATAAATCTATCTATTTATCTTTAAATTAATATTATTATTTGTGGTCAGCAAACAATTTTGTTCAGCTTTATGGTGAATTTATCTTACTTCTTTTATATATATATATTTATTGTGTTACTGTTTTGTTGTTGTTGTTTTATATCACACAATAGTTGTTGTATTGACAATAAATATTATTATTATCTGTTATGATCTCTACAGTCACTGGCCAGCTGATGATTTTATTTGCGTACAAGTGGCCCTAAGCTTCCGATATAAAGTTTCATTCTATTCAAATGGTGTTTATATCAGATTAAATTTTGAGCTGAATTACTTGACTGCTGAGTCATATGTGCATGCTATCCAGTGGAATGTGTCTATATAGCAACTTTAGAAAAAAATGAGAAGAAAGAGAAAAAAATGTTGTTTTGCAATTTACATTACAATGTTGCTCATCAAGCACAGTTAGATTATTATTTTAAACCAAGTATGAAGCGTTACTAAAAGATACACTGCACTCAAAGATAATGTTATGGTAAATCTATTGCAGCGCATATATATGCTACTTGGTTGAGGCAGCAAAATCAACATAGTTCGGCAGCCCAAGCACAGATAGTGCTGCCATCTTTCTCCCCCCTCGGCCCCATATGCTCGAGTTTGTTCGATGTCAGTGACTTAAATGTGATCAAATCGGGTGATTTTCAAGAACGAACGAACTTGCCCGTGTGCCAAAGGCTCTACTTGAGACTATTAAAAGAATTCCCTCCTGGGAATGTCCTGTTCCCAGAAGCCACCAAACTATCTGTGCTTAGGCTGCCGCAACTATGTTGATTTTCCTGCCTCAGCCATTCACCTTATATCTACTTACCATAACATTATCTTTGCTACAGTCAAAGGTTGCATGGGCCGTTCAAGGTTGGGCAAACTAGTGGCTAAAGGGTTTTCAAATACTATTAAATTATTTTATTTTAAGTACAAAATATACAAGAATTGCGGGAATGTAATGGAATGCTATTGACGGATTGGCAGCACATCGTCGTAGATGCCTTTGACTCGTTTGTTGTCTGGATCAAGGGGGCTCTTGACAGTGAGAGAGGCATTGACTCGCTTGCCCATCACTTCCAGCTGGTAGTTGCCTCCTTCTAGGAACTCTTTTGTCACTGGCGCACCGGATGGGTCTTGCACATATCTGCAAATTGAAATTTCAAAAATATTGTATCTTTATTCTTCAAAATAAGTAGTACAACAATTCACTGCAAAGAACTTGAAACGTCGTAACTGAATGAGAGAAACTACAAATTGTGGAGACTTTCAGAGTGACATAAACAGTAATATTACGTTTCCGACCTTAATAAAATAAGTTGAGTAAAAAACAAAATGTTTGATTTGCAAACCTTGCTCAGAAACAAACTCTTTACTGTACTCTGCCTGAACAAACCAGACGTCCACAATTAAAATATATAAAAAGCTCTAAACTGACTCATACTTTGGTTGGCGGACTCATTTCTTCTCAAAAGTCACGGGACTAAAAGGAATTTCACTATGCGCTTTTGATTGGTCATTGGCTTGTTTATGACCTTAACCACAAAACCCTTGTAAATAAAGTTAAAAAATAATGACTTTTTGAACTGGAGTTTAGTGGCCAAAAGATTGTTTGACCCTAAAATGTTGAATCAAAAGTCAAGAGACCAATTGGGATTCCACTGTTTTTCTATAGTTAATGACCACCTTTGTGGCATTTCTCCTTAACAAATTTAAACGTTTATCAAATTTAAGCCTGCCATGAATTTTTGAGTTGTTAAAATTCAAAGGTGAACTGAAATTTTGACTTAAGAGTCAGGTATTTGACTGATTTTGCAATAGTTAATTGTTTTAAGGCGACTAATGTGTTTTATGGCCTAAATGCAAACCAAAAATGCACAAGTACACAGTTATTGCTATGAACATAAATTGTGATTTTGACCTAAAGTCAAAGACTTTGGGGACTTCATGCGGTTTTGACTAACCTACTCACTTGAATATTATATGTTTTGTAGAAATATTTTTCTTTTGACATTTAGAGAGCATAAAAATGGCAAACAAAATGAAATACATATGTTGGTTTTACAGTGAATAAGTCAGGTTATCCAATGTCTATAATTTGCACACAGTGTATAATGGTGTTACCCATCTACTAGCTATTCAAGAATGGAAGTTAATTTCTGAACAGTTCTCGTACAATACTTCTCTGAATGTATAAAACTGAAGACTCACCCTTGTCCTATGCTTTTCCCCAGTGCATATCCATACTCCCCTCTCCTCAGGTGTCCAACAACTTGGTCATCTCTGAAGATTGGTTCTGAGCCCCACAAAGGAATTTGTCTGAAATATGAGTGAAAGGTCAAAACTAAAATATTATTTAGTACAAGAATGTTGAATACAATCGTTTTACTTTGAAATTTCTATAAGCAAAAGCCAATATTTTACAATGTAGCAAGTGGCTGCATTTGAAGGGGTTTTCAACCAAGTTCTTGAGAGATCAATCAATTGAACTATAGAAGTTAAGAGACCTATAATCCTGCGCAAAGTGTTGTTTTAAGGACGTAAATTTAATAAAAAAGTGGAAAGTTTCTTTTTGAAAGCAAAGAGCCAAAAGTCCTGGAGAAAATAACAAAAATCTTAAATTTTATCATGAAATGAATAATTTATTTACAAAGCTCAAGTTTTCATACAAAATTAGTATATTGACCTATTGTCTTTAAATTAATTTCCATACAAAATCAAGTTTTAGATTTCAAAATAAAAAACTACTTTTCAGTTTTAACATAGTGCAGGTATAAGTGTTAATATGCTGCAACCCCAATAACTTTGCTCCCAGAGAAAAAATTACAAATTTAAGGACATTACAGTACGAATAATCCAAACAGGGTCCAAAACAAAAAATAAGGAAAAAGACAAAAACTGTGTTTGGCTAGAAATTGCTGACAAGTTTCCCCACCAGGCTTTTCATCATGAACCTTGTGGTAGTCTTCGATTGTGAGTTATTCGTGGCTGAAGGTTTACTCACTTTTGCTGTTTTGCCCTACCCCATGGGCATAAACAACGAGAGGCCCTGTTCTTTAAGCAAGCCAGCAACAACTACACACCAAGAGAGTCGTAGTTACTACTCCTCAGCGTTGTGGTATTGAGGGAGCTCAACAATAGCTGCTGCACACTTGTTAGTGATCGTGGAAGCTCAAAACAGCCACATTTTTCTTTTGAGATATTTGATGACGATCCCGTTGTTACCACCAAGTTCGCGACATACAGTATAACAACCAGTATTCAAAGTCAGCGGGCTAGTGAACCAATGAGGAGACGGCATGGGTTGGAAGGAGAGGGAGAAACGTTTAGGTGGAAGTGTGCTGGGGCACTGGGCCGGCAGTGTGTGTCGTGCCAGGCGAGGAGTCCCCACCGGTCTACTCCAATTCACTTAAGTATCTTAGATTTCATTATGATATAATTATTTTCGTCTAGGGGCTCTCCCCCCTTCCAAACATGTTTTCTTTTAGCTAATTTGTTAATCGCCGAAACGCACAATTTTCCTGTATAAATTTAAGTAATATTATAACATTTCTTGCAAGTCGCCACAGTCATTTTCCTGTTAAGAAAGTTGTAATGCCAGCACTTTAAGTGTTTAATATATATACTACTGTAGTCTGCAGACAATAAATCAAGCTCTTTAAGGCTTGCTGTGGTGTGGTTTTCTAACAAATGTCCAAGGGTTCACGCTCGTTTATAATTAATTTTGTGTCAACTTTTCATAATGTATGTTTTCCTGTCACCCGTTATTTAGGGCATGTTCGTTAATGTGAACAGGGGTCAGTCCCAGTTATTTTGGATTATCGGGACTCTACCATATATTTAAAGCTTAAAAGGTAATTTGCAGTTTAACTCTGTTATAATAAGTAGTACCCATAGTTGGACCCACGCTTGCTCATCCAGCCTCTCAAAGCTTGTCTTTTGTTTGTTCTGTTTTCAAACACTCTACTGTGAGGGCACTGTCTTTTACCTGCAATCTGCTGCTGAACTTGCCCATTATTTTTCTCTTTTTACAGTATGAACATGTAACAAAATTACACAATAAAGTAGTTAAAATTGACTTACTCTTCAATGGTAAAGAAGGCATGCCTTTTTTTTGGTCCATTTTTCTGAACTTGTTCAACTGCTTCCCTTCCTAAATAATCTCCTTCAGATCTTAAGGTTTGAGTCACTCCAGCTTCTATTGGATTGTCATTGCTTTTCAAATCTGCATTCCAAAGTCTAATACCTGGAAGAAATTCAGTAATTATTTTATATTTTAGTATCTCATTACAGTTTGGGTAGTAGCATTATATAAATTATATTGATCATACTAGATGTTGTTGGTACAGATTATATATGAAATAATTAGGTATCACATTCATTTTTTCAATGCCTTCTTACCAGAACTAGGCTTATCAAAAGACCTCAGGCAAACTGAAGTGTTAATTATTTACTAGAAAAAACAGGTTTTTAATTCTAAATTTGTTTGATATTTTAGTGAAAATGTTTAACAAAAATTATTGCCACCATAAAAAGCTCAGCCTGAGAGAATGTCCAGCTATGCCTATTTACAGGCAAAGGCTAAGGCAAGCCAACTAAATATAATAATATACAGTAGAACCTTTCTTAATTCAAATATCATTTAACTATAACTACTGAATAGCCACAAAGCTAAAATATTTAGTATTCTTCCTCCTAGTGAGTTGTCCATGGTTGATCTGGCTACAATTTCAAGACAAAAGGAGTAGAAAGAAATGATGTTAAATAAATGTGTGGTGACAAATTTCAAGGCTAATTAGGTTTATCTCTTTAGACTTTGCCAATCCTTCTCCTCTAGTTGCTACTTGTTACCTTTCTCTGAACTGAGAGAGTAAAGAGCTCTGTAACCAGCTTGCCTCAGCCCGAACTTGATGCCCTCCTCCCAGATCGCGATGTAGACAGGAATGCAGGAGTGCCAAGGGATGTGCAACTCCCAGCCCAGCTCTCCCACGAAGCTGGTCCTCAGGGTCGCACTGTGTGTCCCCCCAGCTTGATTATGCGAGCTGATCTCCACGGGAACACTTCATTACTCAGATCAACATCTATGAGATTCTGTAGCAGTTCACGGCTGCAAATAACACCCATTATCAATCAATAGTTTGTAACATAATATTATATACTTTTAGTGGCAGCTCATCTTATTTAGAGTGTAATCAATTTTCAACGTAAAATTCATGCTTCAAGTATTAACTACTGTATACTTTTTGGGTCTCTTAAGTAAAATGATATAAGAAAAAATATTGCTTACTCATACATAAATAAAATTATTGTCGTTATTTATAATCTGATGAAAAGTATTCTTTATACTTGAAATTTAATTCATTACGCTACAAATTAATTATTTACTACAATAAAACAAGCTACTAAATATACTTACTCCATCTTCACTACCCAGGCAATCATATCACCAAATGATATGTTATAATAAAGTTTAATATATAAATCATTGACTTGAGGAGAAAGAAAACTAGAAGATCTTTACAGAAGATTTCCAATGCTCTTGTTCCAACGCACTAACTTTTGTAAAAGAACTCAACCTTTGATACTTTGACTTGAGAGACATTGACCACTCTTAGAGGATATTTTAAGGTCAGAATGAGATCAAGGGGGAGTGTAACGAGTGTTTTATGAATGATGAGGTGTATTCTTGATACAAACTGCCTTTGAAACACAGGAGTGGCCAATGTAAACGAGTTCTTACTGCAGCGCCAGAAATTTAACTCAGGCTATTTTAGTGCAAAGCACAAACTATGGCCACCCCCTTAAGTACCTAAGTAAGTAAAAAATTGAGTTGTTAAGAAAAGTATCTTTATATCTAAAAGTACCTTTTAGGTCCTTGAATAGCAAGCAAACCAATGTCCTCAGCCAGATTTGTCAATGACACCTTGAAGCCTTTGTGTTGGATTGCTGTGTTCATGTGAGCCCACGACTGAGAAGCAGATGCTCCTGCCGCTACTATGTAAAAGCCTCGCCCCTTTAAACAATGCAGCCATATGAAACAACTGTTAATAGATTATAGTACAGTAAACTAGTAGCTTCTAAAGTTATTTTCACTTTAATTTTAGTTTTTCCAATCACAGTAAGATGATAAAAGAGTATTCTTATCACCATTAGAAACTTCGTTTAAAATACCTTTTGGATTTTGACAGTCATACATCAGCTGATTTTTTAAAACATTACAGCTGAACTAAAGGAGGTGAACCAAAGATATTTTAGGAAAACTATACCTTAAATATTGGATCAGATTGAGTGCCACAGCCAGTTGTGATAGGTGTTACTAGACAGTCTCCTTCAATACCACCTTGTTTGTTGAGAATACAGGAATAAATTATATTTCCAATCGGGCCGTTAGTGTCAGCAGTGAACAGCCAATCAGCAGCTTCCTGAGCATCAGGCCCTGTCAGGTAGATCTTGCTGAAGTACGACATGTCAAACATGACAACGTGTTCTCGACATGATAAGCACTCTGCTCCGATTGCGTGGTGGTGTTTGGAGAACTTAAAGGTCTGGTCTCCTTTAAGCAAGTCAACGTAACGTTTATCTTTGTTTTTTGGTGTTCCGTACGCTCCATACCAGTCGTACAGAGGAACTGGACAGTGCCCTTGTGGAGTGAACCAACCAGGTCGCTCATATGCCTGCATCTCCTCGTATGAAATGCACCCGCAACCAGTAGTTCCTTAAACAAAATGTTTGTCCTTTAAAGTTTAGTTGGGGTCCAACAATAGGAGAAATATTGAGGTGTCTCATAAGTAAATTGCCAAATTTAAGGAAATTACTATATGGGTAAGAAAATATATACTGTAGTTCATAACAATTTTCTTACATGCGGGGAAGATGGCATCATGGTTGAAATAGGTCCATGGAAAATAAAAACTATTACAGTTTACTGTGTACTTTCTTTTCTTTATAATTATTTGTGTGTGCTTTAACTAAAATAGCAGAGAATTATTAGGTTAAAAAATGTGTGGCAGTGTTTTTTCACTTATACTATTTTTACACTTTACTTGCATGTATTCAATAAAAAAGTACAACGTACAAGTCAACGTAAAGTACCTTGTTACGTTGAGAATACATGGATAAATTATATTTCCGTAATACTTAAAAACTTCAAATATATTTATAAAGGTTAGTTTAAAAGACTGGAAATGGTTATACTATGTTGCACCCAGAAAATCCAGGTGAAAAGGGTTAGTAAAAATATAAACTAGACCTGTCTGTCATCATGGATATCGTATTGTTGTATGTTTTTTTTCAAAAGCGACATGAAACCTTTTTACTTAGCTTGGTGAATTGTCAGATATACAGAACGACAATAGTAAGTTATACATTAATTTGACGTTTGACCTCAGTAAAATGTATCTGCAGTATACCTCATGGAAAGGATCTTTTTTGAGATTTCTGGCTGCCAGGGGCTGGTTATGGGGGTACACAATGGAGTACTTCTTCACGTAACATTCATGACTTCGCTGTTTTGCCCAAACCATGTTTGTCATCTGTTCTTTTGTGAAACGCCTAAACAATAAAAACATTTGTTACAAAACAAATAACCTCAAAAGGTAAAACTTACTTATTATTAAATAAAATAATGAGTACTAAGCATTCCAACATGCTAAAAAATTGCTCATAGATTAATGCTATTGTATTATATGCATTTGAGATGACTCTTCTAAAACAAGGCAAATCTTACCTTTACCTGCACTATTTTCCAATACTATTACAGCAACTCTATCTCTTTAGCTTGTCTCCTCTGTTATATAGATGGTTTGACAGTACAAACTAATATTAAGTTTAATAATTCAATATTGTGTATACTTAGAAATAGGGTTTGATGTTACTTAAGAGAAAAATCTTAAACATTTAATCTTACGTACTTATTTTTTTGAAACTTAGTTTGATAAGCCCCTTTGATATTGCACAACAGAGAAAACTATTTAGCAATTAGTAGCTTATTTCGATAAGCTGAAGTTGATTAAAACATGAAGAAGAGCAGACCTGACGTCACAGCTGTAGAGATGGAAGTCAGGTCGTCCGTTGATGATCCACTTAGCCAGCTGTTCTCCACAGCCTCCACTCAACATGAAGCCAGCTGAGTTGTAGCCAACGTTGTGGTACATGCCCAGCAGCCGAGGGTCCTCTCCTAAAACCATTTAAAGGTAAGGTTTGTCTTGTTTAATAAAGCGAAATTTGGACTACAAAGTTCTCTCAACCTCGACCTTCAGAGTCACTTTACAAATGTAAGTAGTGACTACGGAATCAAACCTCGGCCCGAGCATTGAGTCTGTTGCGCACAATTCCAACCCGCTACTGGTCCGCTCCCCGTAACAGTTCTGGATTCAGCTGGTTTTCTGTGATAAGTGGTCTTGCACATTCACTTCTCTAAGGCTATCAGAAAATTTGTAGACCCCTACAGCCCACCTGCACTACAATTTAGGGTACATTCAGCCTTTGAGAACCAAACTAGATATTTTAATTGATTTCATATAGCAAAATAAAACTTTTAGGCAAGGCAAATTTTAAATCCTGACTGACAGCGGATTTATTTACTAAGTTTGTATTCAAACTAATTAGATCCAGTTTATATCCAATCATTTCTAATAGAAAAATACTAATTAATTTATTTAGATACTTGTACATAATATTAAATTGAGCTACAACCAATCACAAACGACAACAAGGTGAAAATTTTGTCCTCTAATGGGCTCTTTGGAAACTCTCCTTCAATAGCACTGTTGTCTAATGCATCTCTCCCATGTGTTACTCAGCCTCTGTCAGAGACAACACTTTGCCTTCCTTCGTCGACAATGGCAATATCTTGCCTCTTTTTACTGTTGATAAGATTTGTCCTACTTTTAATATTGCTAACTTTATTTATTTTCCCCGCGTTAATTGTTACAACACGTTAAGTCAACATCTGCATAGGATATATTTATTAGCAACTCTCTTTATTTGCAGCAGCAGTGTTGCAGCTCTCGCAAATACACAGTGGCAATTTAACAACAACAAAAAACAAATTTATCTATGAAAAAACTATTGTGTGCCTCCAAAGATGCAAAACCTTCAATTAATGGAGATGTCGATTGGCTTTAATATTTATTATGAGTTTGTAAATGAGCCCTTGCTCTAATTTTTAAACCTGAGAGGAATAATAATAATAATTTTAAATGAAATAAGCAATTAGGTATAACCTACCTACGAGAGGCATGAGATCAGGGGTAAAGCAGTTTGGACCACAAACTGATGTTTTGATTCCCGCAGTTTCAAAAGCCGGCACCAATTCTGAGGCCTTCTTCTGGTGTGATTGAAACATGTCCCAATCCAGTTCAAACAAGTCAAACGCAAAATCTTTGGGCATCTGGAACAATTGATTTAATTACTTGCTAAGCACTTAATTATAGTCAAGAGAACTGCCTGATACATCATTAAAAACCGTCAGATCAATTTGTGACACTCTGTTTAACTTGATGGGATTTTATTCCACTTTTGGTTATGAAGTTAATACAACATTTAATAAACTGGCTTTCTAAAGTTTTGTTCAGTGTGGCGCATTCACATACTCGTAGCTCTTTCTTTTATTTTATCAAAATTCAGAAGCTAAAAATATGGACTTGCAGCATTAATTTAAAAATGTTTGTGTGCTCTCCAAATATCTTTTCCTAAAAGTAAAATAATTAGATAAATCAAAACTTAATGGGCATTTTAATTGAGGATGGGTATAGGACATCCTGCAGAATCTATATCAAAACTAAATCCAAAATTTTAAAGTACAGTAAAATACAATTTACTTGTACAATAGTGTATACAAACTTTACCTCATCAAGAATGACAGGATTATTTTCAAAACCTCCAACAAACATATGGTTGTTGTTTATGCGAATGTAGATGGATGCATCCCCGTCTCTGATGTTGGGCAGCCCTTCTACACTCGGCATGCTCTCAGTCACAACGTAGGAATGTTTCATCGCACACAGCGGCAGAGACAATCCAGCCTTTTGCGCTGTTTCCACTGCCCACGCACCTACAAAATATTCAACATTCAGTTGTCAGTTGAATGCTAATTGAAAGCTAATTACACATAGTACAACATAAAAACGGAAATGTGGTAGAAACTCGATGGTTCAACTATTTGTGGACCAAAGGGATTTTGAAATATCAAGTATATAGTAATAGGGGATGAGGGTTTTGTCACAAAGAAATATTGAAATACCACTAAATACAGTTTAATCAATGATGATTAAAGTATTACAAATTAGGAAACCCCAATTTTACTGTACAACACAGCTTGCATACATCATTTAACAGGAAATATTTTCAAATCTTTCTTTGTCTGTTAAGGTTTTAATTTTTTTAAATTATTTATAGCAGGTCACCACAGAAGGTGTGAGTTTGTATTTGAGTAACTGTATATTGATTACTAATACTAAAATTAGAGTAATCAAACAAACTTCAAGACTAAATAAAAAAGGCGGCAAATTTTATATAATTTTCACACCAGCTGTGCTAATGCTTAGAACTTTAAAGGCACATTAGACAAGTTAATATTATTTAATTTTCCATTTGCAGGTCTTCCTTTAAATTGCTAGAACAATGGTTTCTTTAAGAAATAATAGATATGTACAGCTGTTTTACTATTTTTATAGTAGTATAATCTTAATATCAGATGATTTCAAACAAATATAGACATTTAAATATATAAATGTAATGTAACCCACCTGAACAGTTGACAACACAGTTGGTTTTGATTGTACCATAAGGTGTAATGACGGCTTGTACTTGAGGGTGGCCGCCTATCCTACTTGGTCCAGTCACTATCTTACTTACTGGACAGTTTTCCACAACCTGCAAGTAGAATATGTTGTATAGGAATGTCTCAAAGGAAGCTAAATCAGTGGGAGAACGGTGTCTGAAAGTACTACCCCAGTAGGTTTAGAACATTTAAAGTTGTGACTTCTAAAAAGTTTAACATTATCTACATAGAACAGTGTTAGAGACTCATTTCAATGTTTAAAATTTGGTTAGTTTTATAGTGAACCCTGATTACAGACGTTTTAAAATTTCCCTTTAGAACTTTGACTGTAAATCTTTTAATTTAAAATTACTTTTTAAATCTAATTAGTAAGCTAATGGCTAGAAAATTATGGTTATTCTAAGAAATCTATCTCAAAGATCAGTGTTATTAAGAATTTTACTGAATTAAGTCTAATCTCTAAAGAGTTTGCTGCTGAGGGATTTTTGGCTCTGGTGGTAAATGTGTCTTTTTCTACTATTATTTCAAAAACAAACCTAAAACAACAACAAAAAACAAAATGTGAATAATTGTCCTTTTTATTTCTTTTTCTCTCTCTGAAAAAAACAGCAAAGCTGTCAAGTTGACCTTTACACACTGAAGGCCATTATTTTAAATAGTGCATAAAAATAATTTTAAAGTTTTTTGTACATTATAATACTGATTAATTAAATGTCACTCAATCGTGCTGCAAAAAATACCTAAACAAATTCTATTTAAGAGTGAAGGCAAAAGCACCTAATATAAAAGGTCTTTTGGATTACCTCATTAGATGTTCTAATGGTTCAAAGGCATTTCAATCTTTTCATTTGTTCAAAAGAGAGAATTTTCCCTAACTACTCCAGTTAAAAAGCACAAAGGGGAAGGTTCTTCTAATGGCTAATAGTAAAAGAGATATTCTGCAAGATCAGGTTGAGAGTGTTAAATATCAGAACAACATTTCCTCTCGACTGACTCATACCTGAGCGCGCGACGGCACCTGAAGTGAGACCGTTGCACAGTGCTGACGGATCAGCTGTACCATCGTTGGGACAGTACAGAGCTCCTACGACGACATCTGTATTTAACAGCGGAAACACTTGCTTCGCCTCAGCTGGACTCATCAGGCTTGCCGGAACATTGTAACTCTTAGCTGTTGTCGCTAACCGCTTCAGCTCCTCCAGTCTTTCCTGAAAACAGTGTCATTGTTACCTCCTAAAGATTAAGCTCAGGCAAATTTCATGTCTAATTTTTATTTTTTCTCTAAATAAAAAAACTGTTAAAATAAAATTTGAAAAAAATGTCAGGCACGTTACCTTAGTCCTTGCAATGTGGATTCCTCCGTTGTTCTGCCATAATGGGTCAACCCCAGTCTCCTCCTGGATGCCAAGGACGAGGTCACGTGACGCGTTGTGTAGCTGCATTTCTATCTCTCGAGAACTCACGGTCCAGATGAGACCTGTATTGTGCCATGTCGCTCCTGCTGTCAGCTTGGCTCGCTCCAACAACACTGCCTTCACCCCCCGCCGAGCCAGCTGGTATAAGGTGTTGCATCCTGCACTCCCTCCACCTATAACAACATTCTATGTATAACCTTGGCAACTAATTAACTCTCGAAGGAGTTTGACAGTGAAAAAAACAAATAATATGTGGATACTGGATGGATTGTAACCGTGCTTCCCTATATAACTAACAAATCCATTAGATTTGCAGGTTCATGTAGGAAACACAGACTGGCTAAATAAGAGGGTCATCATAAAGTAAGGAACGTTCGTGCATCACAGCCAATGCAGATGCCCTACCATTATGCTCGCATATTAACCTAATAGCTACACCCCTTGGCTCGGTTTGTGCAGAGTTTTGTCACTGCACAAATATGTGTCATAGTTCTACAGAGTTTTTAGTTAGTGGTGCCAAATTTAACACCCGTCACACATAAACATACTAGCATTATTGGTTCTTTTGATACACAGCAGAATGTTTTATGGGAAAATGATGATTTTTATGATGTCATTACAGTAATAACTTATTTTACTGGCTAAAACTATACCTCTCAAAGGAAATCGTTTTGCAAACAATTTAAAAATCAATAAAACGGTGTAATTTCGGCTCAAGCATTTTTGCAGCAGATTTTCAACCCTTTTTTGGGTTTTTATCATTTGCAAAGCGGTTTCATGTTAAAAATGCCTTAAGTTTATGGAATAAGTGATATCAGTTATTGAAGAATTTATTCTGTAGTGATACTCTAATGTTGTCATAAAAAATTGACATTTTCCTAAAAAATAAAATACAAGATTTCTACTGTGTATCAAAAGAATCAAAACGCTATTACTTTTAAGTCTGGCGGGTGTAAATTTTGAGCTGCTAACCAAAAACTTTGTAGAACTATGACACGTATTTGTACAATAACAAAACTTGGCACAAACTACGCCAAGGGTTGTAGCCATCAGGTGAATATAAGATCATAAGCTATCTTAATGACCAATCATCTGCTTTGGCTGTGATACAAAAACAATCCTTACTTTATGAATGACCCTCGTATAAGTAATAGCCAATAAATACACTAAATCCCTTGAGCAAATAACTTTTTTTCTGAAGCATTCTAGGCTTAATTTTTAAGCAACAATTATGTTAATTATTGGAAAACATATGAAATGTTTTGATGAACTTAATGCACTGACAGAAAAAATTGTGTCCACAATTTAAAATGTAATGTTCTTTCGTTCCTAACATTTTTTTCCTTTTTGCTATCTGTGAGGGTTTTTAATACATTATTACTAATGAAATTTGAAGACAACAATATTTGGACCAAATCGGGATGTTGGTTTTCCAATACATTTCTTTGTTGGATTCATTCAAATTGGATTTAATATAGACCACTAAAATCTTTGCTTTCAACAAATGTTTAACAAGTAAAGCCTAATAATAGTTGAATGTAATGGTGGCTTTTTGCTTCCATTTATGTACCAATTATTTTTTATATAGTATTATAGTTTTTTTTCTTAAGAATATCATAGTTTTGATAAAACATGAAAATTGCATTTGTTTCAATGTTAATTCAAAGTGCCCTTGTGGCCTTGTAGTGCATAAAGTAGACTATATAGTCACCCGACGCAGAGATTAAGTGTTAGAGAGCATTTTTTGTAAAGGGAAGGATTTAAACAAATGTTCAATATTTCACATTTTGTGTTCTTTTAAACAATAAGCATGAATCAATGAATGTACAGTATTGTTGTAGAAGAGAAGTTGTTCAATAGTCATCTGTAGTTGAGCCTATTAGTCTCTCCTCCTTTATCATGCAGTTCAAGTCATTGTATCAATCAAGTGTTACAAGCCTCACTCACACAGGCGTTTATAGTTACAAGATCAATTCAACTTTTATAGTAGAGAAAATTACAATTTTGGGCTGAAATCAAATTGGGAAGCAGTATAAAGTTTTTACTTTGCATCAAAAACTTACTCATAAAACATTTGTTTTAATAAAAATACAATTAAATACTAAATTTTAAAATGTCTAAAAAATTATTTGACAGAAAATCATTTTGTTAGATAAATAAATATTTAAACTCCTGTAAAGTCTATGTAACAAAAATCTGTCAATAAAAATTCAAAATAAAAACTAAATATTTTTAGATTTTTAAAATTTAATTACTTTGTTTTAGTGTTTAGAAACTATTACATTTGTATTCATGTAGGAACTGGGCTATTGCAAGTCTAAAACCAGTTTGACTGCATATCTTCTCTAGTAAGATTAGTTGTGTTTGGTTCATTGGTCCCTAAGATAGGCTAGAAATAAACTTGTTTGCATATTCAAGTTTCTGAGATCCTGTTGTAAATGCAAGCTGGGCTCTAGAACCAGTTTTCTATAGATCATTTCACTTGTTTTTTTAACAAAATAAATGTTTCAAACCATATATCATTTATAAAGTTGTTAATGCAGTGAATATAAAACCTCTCAGTGTATTAACATTACATTAAAATGTTGTACTGTCTTTAACTGCGGGAATACAACTTCAGTAGTTTAATTAGTTTACATCAACCAATTTATTTATTCTACAATTTATTTATTTAACTATGTTTTGGCACTCATTTCGTTAGTGATGCTTTTGATTTTGTTGTTTTCTGAACTGTTCTTATAACCCTAAAAATAAAATTAGTAATTGTTCAAAATTCATAATGCCATTGTTATTACATAACGTAGAAATTGATAGACTTTTATACCGGTTATTGTATTTAAAACTACACAACGTTCCGAGATGTATGTAAACTCCTAGGTAAGGTAGGTGAAATTTTGCCTAAATCATAAAGATTAAAACATAATTTAGGCAAAGTTTCACTTGATAACGAGAGGAGTTTACAAACCTCTCGATATGTTGTGTAGTTTAAAACACCATAACCAGTAGAAAAGTCTAACAGTTATGTAGTTGGTTATTTTTTAGAAAACACTTTTATTTTAAATACTTTTGACACAACACAAACATTAAAAAAATGTTTGCAATAAAATGTATGGAATAGATTGGCTGATAATAAACAGGCCCCCGATGTTTATAGAAGCTAAAGTTAGATAGACAATGATGTATATTGCACTCACCTATGATAACAACGTCAGCCTGAGAAGGTACATTAGGCACTTCACTCTGGTCTGTAGCCAGGCCCCGGCACAAGCCAGTGGCTGCTCTGCCCTGCAAGTCTCGAGTGGATCTGTCCAACAGCTGCTTCAGTGCTCCGATTGGCCGGAGCCTCCGCTACACGTTATCACATGTCATATGTTTTCATTATAATTTATAGACATATAATACATCTCTAAAATTATTATTTTTCTATTTATGTTAAATTAATACTATTCTTTGGTGGTCAGCAAAATCTTTTGTTCAGCTTTTATGGTAAATTTACCTTACTTCTTTTATATTTTTTATTTATTTTATTGTTAGCTATTGTTGTGATTTTTTTCTTTTATGTCACACAATACTTACAACAAAGATTATTCTATTACTTTTCAAGTTTGTCCAATTGTATTGTGTTTCACACAACGTTAATTTGATATTCACTTGGTTTTTGTTGCAACAACAGCACATTTTCAGAATAGTGATTCGGAAGTAGTTTAGATTTTTCATTACAAACCCTAGGTTACTCATTTTGCAAAAATAAAAATTACATGTTTGTGTAGATCTCAAGTTTGTCTTAGCAATCAAAGTAAGCTTTGTAAGGGTCAAAATAGATTTTGACTGTCAAAAAATCCAAATTAAAAGAGACAAACGACGCAAAAGTCAAAATTTGTTCATTAATACAGTACTTTCTAAACGGTTTGAAATTTTACAGAATTTACGCCAAATGCTAAACATTATTTTTTAACATTAATCTCATAAACTATTGATTATGACTTGAATTGGTTGATTTATGATAAGAACCAGCTGTCTTGTAAGTTCAATTCTAAATTATTGTTATACCATAATAACTCCATTAAATGTTAAAACTTCCTGCCATTAATACAAACATAATTTTGTTTGAAACAATTTTACTCTTATTCCATACAGTTTTGATGTAAAAACCAGTACCTGAGTTGAATTAAGGCGCTGCATGGCTGTCTGTGTGGTGCTGGAAATGAAAACAAACTGTATGAATGTAGTGGATGGGACTGGGAGAGTGGGAGACCCACTCCAGCTGAGCCACACTGACACTGCATCTGACCGGCCAGCCAGGCTGCAAGCTTAGGCGTAGAGGATGCTAATTGTCTGGCACACTGCCAATCCCTCACCCAAGCATCCTCTACAATAACACACTACTGTTGGATAATGTAATCACCTCTTAGCTCTTAGGATGTGACAGTTTTTAACAAGTCTTTGAACTGTTTTATTTTCTGCTGATGTCATACAAAAAGTTGAATTTTAGGTGGTTTTAAAGATATTGAACATAATTAGTGCACAAATAAATTAGTATATTTAGTAAGGTCTGGTGCATTTTATTAGAAGAAGATATTGTAATTTTGAATTTCTCCATGGAGTTATGTATACCTTCGCCAGTTGAGAAAGTAGAGTCCTAGTAATCTGAGTTTTGTTGGTGTTTTTTAGAAATACATGTTTTTAACTAAAAAATACCCTTGTTTAAATTTTCATAGGTATAAATAAAAGTAACGTTTATTGATTCAACACATTTTTTAAGCTGTTGAATACAGTTTTAAAGCGTTTCTTGGAGATTTTGGTTTGACCCTTTAATTAGTTAGTTATTCAAGCGTAGTTAGAGGACATGCTTATGGAGGAAGCCCAAGAATTAATAGATGATTTAAAACATTCAACTGAAACCAAGATTAGTGGGAATATTTCAATGAACCCTTCAAATCTAATTGTGGATACAATTAACATTGTATTGACTTCATTGTATAAAACAATAAGATTTTTTATAAGTTCAATTTAATATTTCACAGGAATTTTGCTTCATTAATTTTGTAAGATGGGTGTGACTTTACTTGTTCTGACTTATTTTGAAAGAGTTGAGTTGTAAGTGAGAAACTACAGGGACACAGAAGTGAAGGTCAAATGACTTTATCTTACTGCCCTGTTGCTTGTATCTGGCTTATCTACTCTGAGGTCAGTTTGCTGCTACAGTTCGAATTTGCCTGCACTTTCCATTATGATTTGCTTCCTCAATTCACTGTTATAGGTCAGCTGTAGAAGTACTGACATACGGTACTTCCTTTAAACAATAGCAGCTGTTAACTAATTTATTTTTACAAATTTTGTAATCATATTTCTGTTTTATAGTTTTAAGGTTTCTATGAAGGTGTTTGAGGTGTACTTGTACACACCTTAAAGAATATATTAAAAATCAAATAATTAGTTTTCGCAAATAGACAATATTTCAATTGATTCAGTTTTCATGCAGTTCTAAATATTGTGTAAGAATGCATAATATTATGAAAAAAAAATTGAATATTCCAAATTAATTATGTAACCAGCAATATTTTTCCAATAAATTTACTTAGAAAATTAAAAAAATTTATAGTTTCAAAATAGTTATGACTTAAAACAAAAAATTATACATTTACCACTAAGACTTTTATTTTATTTTATTAAATAATACACATTACTCTGGAAATATATTATAATGCTCCTCGAAATATGTGGTCTGGTGGCTATGCCACTGGACTTGGGAGCTTGACGGTGGGGATTCAAATCCCACTAAAGGCGTTTGGTTTTTGCACCTCAAAGCACATCCTGGTAACGAACACTGGAATCAAAACAGTGTCGGGTTTATAGGGAACTAACCATTTGTCCCAATTTAAAAACCGTCCAGTCACATGGTCCTCCGCCCCAACTCGGATTACTATTATATTAAATAATTCATTAACACAACCAGACATGTTTTACTCCACAAAACAAAAGGGTTATGGAGATAAACTAACCATATATTTCACAACTACCTAGCTAGCACATGGACTGAGAAAGAGTAGGAGGCACAGTGCTGTTAGGTTCAAGATTGATTAATTCAATTTGTGCAAGTTATATATGCTACACTACACCACAATAACTCTAAGTGTAAACTTGAATTATTATTTATAATTTTGGGAATTATCTCAGCTAGCTTGTCTGACAGGACGGGATTAAGAGATTTTGGAAGCTCTATTTTTTTAATAACATTATCAAACTATTTAAGTGGCTATTCTCACTATCTAGAGCACTTCCATGATAACTCTTCAATTTAGAGAATTCAAACATTGTTGTTATCAAGTTAAATAAGACATTTAGTCAGCTAAATATTTGAGTCTGATTTGTAAATGATAAGTTGTGAATAGATGTCTAATTTGAAATGATAAAAATGTTTGTTGAGTTTCTAAACATAAGTATTCCAGGATTCCGATGTAAGAATAGTAATAATATCTATCAATAGCTATACAAAAACAATAAGAGCAGTTATATAGAATGGTTAACTATGAAATAAGGTCGAAAGAGGAGGATCCACAGTCCACACTTTCAGTTCAAAACTTCAAATAATTATTTAGATTGCAAAAGGAAGCTATTGAAATATTTTCAAAAGACAAAAACAAGTTTCAGCATAGACTAACAGATTCTATAGAGTAGAGACTGGGTAGAGTTTGTTTGTCTGTGGTTTCAGGTAGTCATTTTGGTAGAGTGTTTGGTAAAGACCCCAACAAAATACTCAAAATTGTGGTTTTGTACATCAAAACTTATTGGACATCTAATGTTAGAAAATTTTCCCATTACCCACTAGACTTTTTTTCAAATAATTTGTATCTTCAGAATAATTTAGTCAATCAAATATAATTTTGATGTGAATTATGATTTTAACTAAACAGTACTGTGAAAAACATATATTACGCAATTTTAGAAGCTTATTATTTTTAAAGTTGCAGCCATTACAAACTTAACAATTAAACAAGCAAAAATTTAAAACAAAAATATTTTGAAGATTTCCAAATTTGTATTATAAAGTACCTTATCAGCGTGTGATTAAACTGACATAATTTAACATAGTTAGTAATGGTTTATTTATAGACATTTTTACCACCTTGAGTAATAAGTAATAAAGATCAGTAAGTAATAAAGTTACAGTTTTACTACAGAGCAGTAGGCCTATTATTTTCTCCATTAGGAACCAATAACTCAAGGTCGTTTTGTTATTGATTGTTGCTGTATATAGGTGTGTTTAGAGTTAGGACCAAACTCCCTTGAGGGTGAACAACACATAGAGCGACTTACAGACACTAACTAGTTAATGAAGCAAGTTAAAATAGAAGACTGCATCTAAATTCAAACAGCTAGGGAATACTTCCAACTTCTGTATGAATAATAATCAAGGCACATGAACAACCTTCTCCAGTTTCTTTGTGATGATGTCTACAATACAAAGAACACACATACTACCTATACACTTTCTTTCATCTTTTAACAAACATTGGTCTTTAAAAGTTAAGCTCTTTAAAAATACAAATAATCAATCAAATCCAAAGCGCTAATCCTTTTCAAAATTAATAAACATTAATTCATAAACTGCAAACTTGAACAATTCTAACGGGTGTCCAAAAACTTCCATTACTCTGAACATTTGAACTGTAAAAAATTATCAAAGTTAATTTGTTGGTATATGCTGAAGGAATAAAATGTAGAACTTTTTACATTTTCTAAATTTTATTTCCCACTCATAAATGAGGGTTGTTGGAAAGGGTTGTTACTTTAATGGGCATGAAAACAAAAACCAATGAAGTGCTTGAATCTTTTTAAATTTGATTTGTGTTGGTAAATGAAACAATTAGTTAAGCAATCCATGTTATGCTGTGTATGACATTGAAAAAAGAACCGTTGATTCTGCATTTAGTTTTTGATATCTTTAAATAAAAATCATTGTCAACTATTAATCTGTTTTAATTCTTAAAACAGTAGTTATTGAACTTAAATAAAAGTACTTTGGTTACCCTTACTTAATGTGACAAATTACTTTCAGAACAGTTATTATGGGGGAGGTGGTTAATAATGTGGCACCAAATATACTTTTTCAACTAAACTCGTTTGTTTTAACCTATTAGTAGATTAGTAAGGTTTTACTTTTAAACAATGTAATTTGAATAAAGTCGACTAAAAGTATTGTTTCTAGTGAAAATTAATTATACCAAAGCTATTATTATTTATTACACTTAGACTCACTTAGGGTTGCTAGAATTATATAGTATAAACTATATACTATTATTATTGATTTATAAGTTCATAATAGTTCTAACTAAGGGATAAAACACTGATATTAAATAATACAAATATCATTGTAGTAGTAGTTCTAAATAATATAGTGCTGAGTTGATGAGAAACTTACTTCAGTAGTGCATGGTCCAAAGTGTTAGAAGGAAGTGAATGCCTCCTAATCTATCAATGAGCCTGGTGTAGTTCAAGCATCTGCCACCAGGGCTCACTGCTACAGTTTACTGACCAGCAGCTTTATAACAAAACCTTCAATACTCTACATTACAAACATGTAATTAGGTAATTTCAGGCTCTAACTACAGTATCTTTAAACTATTCATTTTTATTGTAATTAACTACTGCGTAGTAGTTAATAATAAGTTAGTTAATAATAAAAGTATTTAATATTAAATAGTAATTAATTTGTACTAATTTGATGTTGTTAGTATTATTATTTGTAATCTAGCTAAAGTTAAGTTTTTAAAATCTTTAAATGATTTAGAATAGTACACAAAATTATAAATAAACTAAAGTTAAAGCTTAAAAATACCTATGCGGATTCTATATTGATAAAACACGACTTTTTTCATTTAACCACTGGTTCAGCCACCAGAGGCACACATTTCAGAAATTCAACTCAATTAAATAACGACTGGTTTATATAGTTGCATGACATAAAATACAACATTGATATTTTATTGAAAAAAGGTTTTTGTAAATCCTTATGGCAGACTGTTTCTTAGGCCTATTCCATTTTGACGTGCTCCACCGATGGTACACAATATGTATAAAGCCTTTATAAATTACGACCTACAATCTTTCATTCATGATAAAGCCCAAATGTACTTAAAAACAATATAGAAATCAATGGAAAGCGTGCTTCACCGGTGACGTCGAGGTTTAGTTGTTACATTGTACAAGGTGTTGAGTTTTATTTCCTAAACCCTAACCCAGCATGTCATCAGGAGACATCTTCTTATTAAAATGTTTAAAACAATGAAGATACTACTGTATCTGCTACTGTATTAGGATTATATCAAACTTGGCTAGGGAAAGTTTTTCTAAATTAAAATATTTTACAATGTTTAATTTTTTTTTGTTTAGTTTGTATATTTTGAACTTGTTTTGTTTACTAAACGTGATTTTGATTCAGTTTGTATATTAGGTGATCATAGTGATAGATGTAAGGAACAACCTTATTTTGTAAAACATAATTTAAAAGTCTTTAAAAACCAGCTACGCTGGTATTAAATTATATAATAGTTTACCCTCAGAAATAAAAATGTAACAGATTTTGACCAATTCAAAAACAAATTAAAACTGTACTTGAAATCTAAGCCGATGTACTCACTTAATGAATTTTTCACTCCTGATTCATTAAATACAGATAGTTGAATTGTATGTATTTAATTATTATTGTTTTCTTGCATATTATAAGCTGTTAAATACCTTATCTAATTTTAAAAACTGTTTTATTGTTATGTAGATTAATCATTAGCTAAAATACTTATAGATATTGTATTTCTTTTATTTTTTTCCAATTTAAAGTATGAAAATACGAGGGCTGTCCAGAAAGTAAATTACGTTTTGGAATGAAAATTCTAGGAAGAATAGGAAAAGATTTTTGTTATATACATTTGAAAGCCAGACTAAAATACTACTTTTCTACATAATCGCCATACAAATTTAGGCACTTATCATACCGATGGACGAGCTTTAAAATTCCTTCTTCATAGAATTCTGCCGCTTGTATATATTCAACCATTTTGTTACTTCTTCCTGCAGCTGTTCATCATCATCAAAACGCTGCGTTGCCAGTCACTTCTTCATCGTAGGGAACAAGTGGTAGTCGCTTGGTGCAAGATCCGGACTATACGGTGGATGAGGAAATAACTCCCACTTGAACAATTCCAAAATTTCACGAGTGTGATTTGCCGTGAGTGGTCGGGCGTTGTCATAAAAAAAAATGTTTCTTGCTCAACTTTCCTCTACGCTTGTTTTGGATCGCTCTTCTAAGGTTTTCCAAAGTTTGGCAATACCTTTCTGAGTTAATGGTTGTGCCTCGTTCCAGAAAGTCCACAAGCAGCACACCTTCTTTGTCCCAAAAAAACGATCACCATAATCTTCCTTGTCGACATCGTTTGCATGCATTTTGTTTTTGAGGGGAATTTGTGTGCCCCCACTGCATTGACTGCCAGTTCGCTCTTACAGCTAACATGTTTCAACATGTTTCATCACCAGTAACAATACGATCAAGTAGTGAATCGCCATCTTTGTGGCAATAGTCCAAAAACGTTAATGCTGCACCCATTCGCTGATTTTTGTGACTTCACTAACTTTTTCTACAAGTTCAGCATTCACCAAGCTGGGTCCTCCACTCCGCTGTCAGGCACACATTTGTTCAGCCATTTTTAATGCCATGCACCATTGACGCACTCCACCTTCAGTAATGGTATTGTCCCCATAAACTTCACAAAGCTGCCGATAGATTTCAATCGGATTACAGTTTTTTGCAGCCAAAACCTTATTACTGCACGCACTTCACAGCTCGCGGATTTTCATTAACGAAGATATTTCCAAGCCACTGTAACGAAACAAAGTACCATTACAGACCTGAGACTAGATCTAGATGCAGACTGAACTGGGGAAGGCCCACATATCAAGAAGGCGCCGCTAGTTTGCTTCCCTAGCGGAGGTAACCAAAAACGTAACTTACTTTCTGGATAACCCTTGTGTGACACAGTATTGTAAATATGACGCCATCCTGTACATTGTACTTTTTGGAATAAAGTATTTTTGACTTTGACTATCCCATAAGTTATGTGGAAATTCCGGAGAATGGTTCTATGGTTCAATATAGATAAAAAATAACTTTGTCCTAAAATCACTTTATTTTTACACATTTAGTATCAGATAAATTATAGGCCTACTATATATTTGTGCAATAGATAAGCATCTTGCTATTTATACAAGTTTTTTGTGAAAAGGGCAATTTTGTTGTATTTAAACTACAAATTGTAGGCTTGGTGGGTACAATTTTGAAAACTCTATACAAGTGTAGATAATTGCTTTGGCTTTTTGATGAGTGTAACTACTCAATTAAAACTTTTGAGCTTTTTGCATATTTTGGCCACTTGAAGATTTGTGCATCGGACGACACAGCAGCACTCAGTCAGTCTCCTAGGAATAATCTTTCTGGCAAACCAATTATTAATTAACCACATATTCACATAGAAATCTTGAAATTTCGCTGATAAAATGGAGTTACAGTAGAAAATATAGTCTAAAACCTGTGTCTGTAAATGATATACCGGTAGCTCTTATTTTGAAAACATTTTCCACTGTTACTAAGTTACTTCTGGAAAGATTTTCAGAAGGTTATTGTATTGAAAACTGAATGTGTTTAAAAGATAAAAACGTCCAAAAAGAGCTAGGTGGTAGATATATACAGGGTGTCCAGTAATTACGGGATCAAACTTCACCAGGTGATTTATCAAGTCAAAATAAACAAAAAATGTACCATAGCACATGGTCCTATCTTGCTTAGTTTTCTGTCTGTATGGGTTTTTTACTAAATAATTTTTATCTCCAAGGTAGAATAAAGTACAAACTAAAAATGTTGCACAATCGTTAGTATAATCAAATTCAACATTTAAAATATAAAGAGTTTAAGAGTTTTGAATTATTAAGCTTAGAAAACTTAGTATGGCCGCCATTTTAAAACCGTAAGATACAATAATTCAGGAAGAAAACTACTTCTTTACTACCCGAAACGTAGGAGGAGTTTTCTTCCTGAAGTGGCCGGAAAAGTCCGTTTTCTAATTAAATTGATCTCCGTCACTATTATAAATCCAACATAATAATTCAAATTCATTTTTTCAATATTGGTTTTAGCTACGCTAACAAATGTGCAACGTTTTAAGTTTAAAACTTAATATACCTCGGAGATAAAAATTATTGAGTCAAAACAGAAAAACACAGACAGACAGATGGAAAACTAGGCAAGATAGCAAGATGAGTTATTGGACATTTTTGTTTATTTTTACTTGAAAAATCACCTGGTGAATTTTGATCCCCTAATTGCTAAACACCCCTGTACATAGTAAACAAAACATTTTTGAAAAAATTCATACTTTGTTTTCAAATTCTGACCAATAGATTCATAACATTAGTTTGACACTTAACTAATGTGATACTAGTTATATTTCCACTTTTATTTTATACCAATTTAATAGCAATAACGAGAGCATTGATTTTCTCTAATTTAAAACTGCTTTTTGTTTTTAACAAGGTGTAATTGTGCTGTTCTCATTTTCCTGGTTTGGTATTGTGGGAATCAATGACTTTACTAGAACTTGTATGTACAAAATTTAACATTTTATTTATTTTAATCTAACTTGATAATAAATAATAGTAGATAAAGCTTATTTTAAGTTATACAGGTAAAGTATGTAGTTTTAAGTATGAAACGTAATAATACAATTATTTTGTAAATAACTAAGAAATAAACTGGGTATATTTAAGTGCTAAATTAACTTGAGCCCAAATGCCAGCAAAACATACTTTCATGATTATACAAAATAATACAATTTTTTGGCTGAATTTGATTGATAGCATTTTTTTATTTAAGATTAATAGGGCGTTATTTTATAAACAAACCACAAGCATAAATAAACAATTGATATTTTACCTAAACAATATTTGTATAATACAACACACTCATGATGAATCATGGATAAAACAATGTTATCTCTTTACGATACGATACTTTTATAATACATATACAATTGAAACTTTCATGTTTCATTGGTTCCGGTTTGTTAACCAATAAGAGAAACCATTGTAAACTTTACCCCTTTTGTGCTAAACTCAAGAAGATGAAGGAATGCAGGGCAAGGTGGGATAGGGTTACGAGTGGACAGGAGACGCGAGACGTGTCGGTGTGGTCAAGCTGCGGGACACTCTCATAATCTGCTCTTTGCGGCCCTCCTCCGCCTGCCTCTCCAGCTGCTCCTTCAACACCAGCAACTCCCTCGTGCGTAGGTACACCGGGTCCTGTTAGCACACACGACACGGTTCTCTTTAATTCAGATAGTTGCCTACATTTCTGCCTTGTATACGTACAACTGTGACAAGCTTAATGGTGATTACGTCTTACGTGTACACGATGCCTACCTGTGGTCGCATGCTGGGGTTCCAGCGGCAGTAGAGTCGACGCCAGAGGCGGATGTGTCGCATGCTCGCTATGGGACTGAGCACTTGTTGCTGAGCGTAGTACAGCGGGTTGCGGTACAAGTCTAGTGAACTGTTGATGTATGACCACATAGACACAGTGCGCTCCTTCACCTTCTCACTTGCTCGCTCTCTGTCACTGCACATACACACACGTCACACACATACATCTGCATACTTGGGCGAGATTTGTGAGGAATTCCTAGATAAAACCAAATGTCACTATAACAAAATGAACCGAGCTGACCATATAGGTTTTTCGAGGTTGAGTGGTAGACAGGACTTTTAGTCCTAACTTTCCTTGTTAAACCAGACAAACTTTACCTATTTTTACCATCATTTTTCCACTTATTACAATTTATAAGACTTACACACTCCAAAATCCAGGTAGGACAATCTTTAATACTACTAAACACCACCATGCTGCTGTGAAATGATTCACTATACAATAATTTTTCATACAAAAACTAATATTTTTCATCACTTCATTAAATCACTATTTGAGATGCCGACCACTCTCATGAGGGTATTTAAGGCAAATATGTGGTGAAGGATGAGTGTGATATGAGTGGTAGTAATGAGTTATGAGGTGTAGTCTTGTTACAAACTAAGGCCGACTCTTCCTTAGAATGGGTCATTAATTAATAGCCCAATGACCAATGGCAATAAAAGGACCAACGGCTTAACGTGACTTCCGAACCACTCAGGTGATGGTCTGAAATGTCTAAACGATGGTGGGAGTTGATGCGGGTATCATCAGATGATCACTGAGACTATCTGAGCCGCTTTAGACCAATATCATCCTCAAAACCTGACCTCCATGAAGCTGGATTACAGGACCACGCCACGAGTCCCAGTACCCACAAGAACAAAATCATCTTGGATAAAAAAACATACCTGTTAAAAAGAAACGTTCCAAATCTGCATGAGTAGAGGTGGTCAATAATGGTGATGAGGAAATGGTCGTTGAACTCAAATGCATTGGGGTAGAAGCAAGTGACTTGCCAGACACAGTCGATGAACTGGAGAAACACTGGCGATCTGTCTGCGTCCGAGTGGTGATCATCCCCATGACCAATCCTCTGTCAGGTAAATGTTATACGTAGTAAATAAACATTTCAAATATATACAGTTTTAACCAGAACCCATTAACCAAAGAGCATTAAACTACCAGGGAAAAAGCTCGTTCAGTATCCAGTATTCTGCTTCATAGTGAGTTGTTGATGGCTAGTATCCACTACATTGTCAAGACAAAAGGAGTATAAAGTGATGTTCAGTAGGGTGAAATGGGTAAGGGGTGGGTCTTTTACCTTGACTATCACAAGTAGGACCTCTGGACAAAAATAAAACTTAAATTCAAGATTGTGAAGTCCGATTTAAACCTGAGTTCAGACACTTTTCAAGTGTTAAGAAGCTAGGTCTCTACTACCTGCGTTTGATTCTGTGTCTTTTTCACTATGATGGGATAATTGCCAGTTACTAAGGGTTTGAGACACTGAAGCATGCTGCTTACCTTTTCAATACATTCATTTCTTGATAGAAACACATATTTATCTATTTTATTACTTCAAAAGTAGTCTTTTCCAACATGTTTCTGTCAAAAAGTTAACTTGTTAGTAATAAACTGAATGAATGCCAATTAAGTGCTTTTGCTTTAATAGAAATCTTAGTTTGTTGGTCACAAAAAGTACTATGATGATAAAAATTTACCTGTTGGAATTTGTGACCATAGCTCAGCCACTCTTTTTCAACCAAAACTTCAAACCCTTTGATCGTACGATAATACGGGTCCAACAAGAGCATAGCAAGTGCTGTCAACTGAGCAGTTCGATCCCAACCGTCGGAACAATGCACTAACACTGAGGTCTTGTGGTTCTCCACTTTGTCCACAATACGGCAAGCTCCAGCCAGGATACACTTGATGTGCTTCAGCCAGTACGTGGACTCCACACCGGACAACCACCGAGACTCATCAATGTTCGGGAAACACAGTTCTGTAAACATGACAGTCTACAGTAATCAAATGTGAACATTAGAGCTGTGTGGCATCCCACCGGAACAGGATTGAAGTTATTTCCCTCACTCCTGTCCTTTGTACCAAAATTACGGTATGGAAAATTAACAATACTGATAAACCAAATGTTTCCAATAAAATTTGTCAAAATTTTTTCACTGAAATTCATTAGTTAGCTGAATGTTATACTACTCTCTGAAGATAAGAATACAACAAAACCTCTCAAATTTTGTTCAATTACTATACGTACAATAAAATAAATAAGGGCCTAAGATAGGGTAACATTTCATTATTTACCTTTGAGTTTTCTCAAGGACTCTCGCATGACATGAATATTGTGGATATCCAAGAACACGATCTCAGCATTTTGGTAGGCATCTTCAGATTCATAACCTCCTCCTTTGGCCTTGTTTGCTATGGCATTAGCACTGAAATCAAGGTAAAAGTGTAGATTTATGGAATATTTTTCTCCATCTATAAAAATTCCGATTTCAAAACAAAGTTATCAAAAGAAAATTTAAACTTGGAAAGAACCTCAGCACTTTATTTTTTTTCTGGTCCAAGTTGATCAGTTGTCTCGCATGCACAAAAGTTAGGCTTGATCTTTAGTGGTCGTATAGTGGTTTAGATATTAACTTGAAATCGTTGTAAAACACTTGGAATAATTCATAATATTTGTTTATAGTCGATACTACGGTACACTAAAAGTTAGTTGATAAAAACTAATGCTTGTTTGTGTAGTATAGTTACCTGGGCCGTGCATCCATGATGAACAGCTTGTGAGACTGAGCGTTTGCGTCCATGATGAGTTGAATGTATCGCTCGTCCTCTCTGCTGCGTTTGCCGCTCGCCGACCAGTGGTTGAGAGCAGCGACACAGCGTAGCTTGGCTCTCCGGGTGTATCCAGGACAAGACTGGCACTCTGCCTCTGCTGCGGAACCCGGCAACTGCTCGCAAGTCATCCTCAGTGGCTGCGGCCGGCACAGCCCACACACACGGGTAGCTGTCACACACCTCGTACTGCTCGTTGATACGGATATCTTCCACATGTCGTTTGGCACACCCTGCCGACACAACACTACGTTTTATCACTAGTGTTTACAAATTGTGCAATTTCATTGTTTGAAGCTCTATCTTGATACTTGAATAAAGCTGATTTGCAAGTTTTTATTTTTCAAAATATTTCTACACACTAATTATTACACTGGTAATTACCATTCTTTTTAATTCTGCTATCGGTTCATGAACACTCCATCCGTTTTCTGTGAATGTTTCGGAGTACTCAAAGGCAAAAAGTGGCAGTTTGTGAGAAAGAGGAAAGGCATGTTGCTGTAGCTTTTCAAAAACATTCCTGAGGGAATGATTTTCCTGTAACAAAAGTGACAATTCAATTTGATATCAAAATAATAGCTAAACTAAATATTTATAGTAATACAGCAAAACTTGACACAATAAACTTAACAGAAATATTGTATTAGAGTGTTTGTAAGTTACTTATTATTTCGGTCATCCATATTATTTTAAATGAGAACACTTCAAGAATGAATGAGAACTTACTTGCTTATGACCGAAACGTAGATTACGCATATCTTTGCAGAACAGTTCAATCCCATATGAGTTCTCCCCTCGGCTAGATTGACCCCCAACCTTTTCCACTCTGCTTACCTACAAAACAAAGACAATAATTAGACATTTTTCAGCCCACTACACTTACAGTTCGTCAGGTTTAGCATGGTCAATGAGATGGGTTATAGGGCCATAAGCGGGCAGCAGGAAATCTCAAGGCCACCGCCATGCTAAACCTAACGAACTGTACTGGGAATTACTTATCTTTCAATTAATTGAAATTATATTTTCATTGTTTACTATTACTGACTAACTTAACCAGAACTCTAATCGCTACTCCTTAAGAGGCTACTGATAGATCCACAGGCTCGTAGAGAATAGCAGTTTTAATATGCTCAAGTCAATATAAAGTTTGCAAATTATGTTTTAAGTATGTTAATGTACTAAAATGTGCATTTTTTATCTGAAAGCATAGAGCCATTAGTGCTGCTGTATATAAGTAATAAAACAACTAGTTTTATTAAACCAAAAAATATTTACTTCTTATCTTCAAATTTTATTTAAAAAATTAAAGTTATTTTTTAATTTTATTTTATTAGACTTTTGGTGGTAACCTATTTTAATTTTTAAAGAAAATATAATTTTTTATTTGCTTATTTTTATTAAGTTTTTGACAAAAGTACAGGTTTTCTTGTTTATTAGCAGCAGTTATAATAATTGTTCTATGGTTGAAGAGAAAACCCTTCCACATTAGGTTCATTATTGAGCTTGGGATGTCTCACAGACATTAGGCCTAGATAGTAACTTAGAGTTAATGAGAGTAATAATAAAATAATAACATTTGTTTCAAAATAAATTAAATCAAAATATCTTAACACTTTTTTAAAAAGTAAATTTGTTTGAAATATTTTTAGGACAATAAAACTAAATAGCACTACTCATACATTAAATTTAGTATTTTCAAGATTCTTATAAAGGTTTGCCAATTTTGGTGTTTAAGTGTTATTTCCAGTGCATTTACAACACTTGTCACAACAACTCACTTAAAATAGAACACTAACAGGATGTTACTGAACAATTTCTCATTATTGTGTAATACTTGTAATTGATTGATGACTTACGACTCCAAGAGGCACATCAAGGAAGTACGGCGGGTCCCGGTCGACACTACGGAAGTGTAGCTTGTAGTTAGTGACTGAGAGAACACCGCGTGAGGGTCCACTGTAGGGGCAGAGGTATGTGACATCCTTGGCTACTCCTTGTACCTTCTCTCCTGGCAGTAGTGGCGGGTCGTCTGGACGAGGCGCAGGCAGTCCTACGCTTGCCTCCCCCACACTCGACTGCAACAAAACAGGAAACTCCCTGTATTCATAATTGCCTCAGGACAAAAGTGTGAGTGGAATATCTTGTTTGTTCACTAAATAGTCAGGTATAAGTTTAACATGGCAATCCAGCACTTTTAGTAATCTGCCATTGCCTGTAAAATGGGTTTTTAGGTATCTCTGTTTATATCCAGCTGTTGATTTTAACAACCCTCAATAAGCCCCCATAACCAAGATCTTGTACAGTGCCTAGTAATCAGGTGTCTTATTGTACACTTAATAGTTAAATTATCTTAAGGCCAATTGGCCTGATTGAAACATGGCGGCTTGCATCAACAAGTGTTGCAGACAATAGATCAACAAGGTTAACTTCTGCTAATTGTTTAGAGTAAATGTTATGCCTCCCAAAATATTGTCTAGTGATTATAATGCTTGAAACATAAAATATGTTGAAGGCTAGTATAAATATTTAAATAATAGAACCATAATAAATTAGATTCATGTTAAGCCTTTTTTTGACTGCTGTATTTAATTAAATACCTGTTGTTGAATTCCGTCGTTCCTAACGGAACGACTGCATGACGGAATTCAACAACAGGTATTTAACCATAATAAACTCAAGTTAACAATTGGCTATCACATTTGGTCAATGACATACACTTGTGCAATTATATATTGTCACACACTATGAAAGTATAAGGCTAAAAACCAGTACTTACCGAGTCTTGCCCAAGTTTTGAGTTGAGAGAGCTGGATTTGGAATCAGATGCTAACGAGTCGGAACTGGCATGTTTTATATATAATGGGTCTAAATTTAGTAATTCAGAACTTGATTTCCTGTCCATTTTTAACCACTAATAAAATGGACAATTTAATTATTCTCTGTCATGCTGGAACAAGTTTATTAGGTATACAAAATACAACAGCTAAGATTACAATTAAAATTTAACTTACTTAAACTAGTCTTACATAAAATTGATAATTGGCACCACAGCACGCAAGGATTCAAAGCTATTACAACACTGACAAATTCTCGTGCAAACTGGTGAATAATTGAAAGTAGTAAGGGGCTACAACATTGCCCTGAATATTGTAAATTTGATTCTTGACCTACTAACTTGCTATGCCATTTGCCTGCGTTTGTAGCTCAGTGGGTAGTCACGTGAGGTCGGGGTTCGATTCTCGACGCAGGTACACAATTTTGGACCACTTTCCCAAAAAGTGTTTTGTGATGCCCACAAATTCTAGGTTAAGTCACTAATTAAACTTGCCATTGGTGTAGACAATTAAAATAAAGACAGTACTGATAGGAAAAGTTGAATTTATCTGGTAGAGAGAACTTCATAATCCTCTATTGGCTTTGTAAAATAAGAGTATCATTATCTTCTACAAGTTTAAATTAACTTTCTATTGAGGGAGCTGTAGCAAATCCTTGTAATGATTGTGTGTCGATAACATTGGCTGCTGTCCTCGGGCTTACCCTGCCTTGAACCCTCAGGCAAAAAACTGGTCAGACTTTTTCTGGGAATATTACACATCGGTTTATTTAAAGTTATTGCTGTAATATTTTGATTTTAGTTCTAAGTATAGTATAGATTTAAATTGAATGTATTCACTTCAATATTGTAATATCATTGTATTGTGGTTATGTGGAAGAGAGGACTTGAAAGTGTCCTAATTTTGCCACCCAAAATAAAGATGTTTTTCATTTCACAATTTGAGTTATCACGCACATGAAAGGCCTAGCTCGGTCACGCCATAGTCAAAAATAGCCTAATACCATGACTGACAATTTCAAGCATCCCAGCCTAGTCCACTAACATACCCCAACATAGCAAAAGAATCTACAAAATAAATGTTTAGTACTTACAGACGAATAAATTCAAATATTTTGAAAAGTTTTAACTTTGTTTAATAAAGTCTATACATTGCAGTAATTAATCAGTAACATTGAGCTGTACATTGTATTAAAAAGACAAGTAGACAACACAAAATAATGTCCAGATATAAGTTATAACAATTATTTTTTGTTTTTCTGGGTTGGTTTTGCCTACATACTTTTGCAGACAGCTTACATCATTGATTTTAAATATTTAAAGTCAATGGCTTACATGTCCTTGTCCGCATGTACTTGACTACTTGCTAGTTGATAGCTAGAGAAAAAAATTATTATGTACTGACCATTGCCTTTAAGTAAACCTTTAAAATCAATGGAGATGTTTAGAGATAAATAGAGATATTTGGTGCTAGAAATGACCGGTAGAGCGTGTCAAGATCAGTGTTGAAAAAGCGGTGATTTATTTATTTTCCTTCAAACGCCAGAAACCAATTTCAACATATACATTTCGTTATAGAACTACAAGTGATGCCGGTAGGGGTTCTACTCGTTCTACTTTTGATGGTATACGCTGGATAACACTGGGTTGTGACACAGGTGATAACATCTCCTAAACATTTAAAATAAATGGTACCTACTGACTATTCACCGTTTTTCCTATCCGGAGTAAAATATACACCCAATCTGATCAGCTTCTTACATATGTGTATGTTTCTTACGTTTCTTTACGTAGATCTGCTCCGTCGTCATCGCCAGGATGAGAGGGTTCTCAGTCAAAGATTAAGAAATTTGATGTATTACATCATCTAGAAATCTAAACTAGAATATAATTTTAAATAAAACGCACACCAGCACTGAACCGTGCACGGTCTTACTCTTACAGTCTTTAGGAATGAGCTTAAATGAAATGCTAATCCAAAGCCTAAATAGAGCAGGAAATATGAAATGCAGCTGTAAAGATTTTAAATCATTATTTTAAATTTTAAAAGTGTGTCTTCAAGCTACTGGTTGAATGTTATTTCATTCAATTAAAAACTGAAGTAATATTTTGTTGTTGATTCCATTTTCCGTTGACAATATATTCAAAACAGTTTGTTGACGTTAGAAAATTATACTTATAAATAAAACTTGTGCAAAATTTCAGTAACAACCAACTTGGAAAAACAGGCTCAAATGCCCTTCAAACTCACCATTTTCACCAATATTTAGCTAATTTTCTGGAGAGAACCTCCAGAGATGCCTCCCACCCCCGGTAAGTACCTACAACTTACTTACCCTTACGTTTTGGTCAAGCGTCACCACTGCAAACACAAATTTATCCAAGGGTTTAAATTATACAAGGGGGTACAGCCATATTTCGAGGGGGGCGTTAGTCTTGGGGGGATGGACACCACCACTACGTGTAACATAACCCCAATCCAGTCGGTAGCCGTCCGTGGCTAATGATAATAAATAATAGTGGTCTATATAAATACTCGCTGCAACCATTCGCCATGTGAGACAAGGGCTTAATTAAACTTAATCCCACACTAATCCCCTCCAGAGTCCACCTCAAACAAAACATGTAAAATGTGCTACAATAATATATTTTTTATGATCCTTCTTTTCCACGCTAGATTTTATGTTGACCATGATTTATTTATTTTATTTTACATGCATACAATACATATTAATAATCCAATTACATTGTAGCATTGGTAAAATACAAATATGTTTAAAACCAGCAAGCGAGTAGTCTTTCTTTATGCACTTTCGCTTTATCAGACTTAAAATTGACATGCACACTAAATTTTACATAAGTAAACATGATAAGTACTCTGTCTTAAGTAATCTGTAAATGCACAGCAATTCTAATATAATACACATTCCATTTTGTTTCTAGTTTAGGATAGTGTTTTGGAATTTAAGGGTAAAAGTTCGAAGTTTTGGTGGTAACACTGTTCTATTTTCGTACTCTTTTTCTAACCTTTTGGATTCTTTTCCGTCAAGTAAAGTTGTGAAGTGAACTTGTGATGCTCCTCTATGGTGACGACTGCTGAATGTTTGAGTGATATTTGTGTTGTGACTAGTGAGTTTGTTGTTCTGTCAAAGTAGTAATAAACTTATAACAGATTTATTAAAATGGCAGATCCACTCAGTTTACTTCGCCAGTACAATGTTAACAAGAAAGAAATCATTGAACGAGAAAACCAAATTATTTTTGGTGAATTTTCGTGGCCCAAGAATGTCAAGACCAATTACCTTATGTGGGGGTGAGTATCCAAATAAATGTGTTACATTGTAAATGTTGTATATTTTGAAAAGCTACAAAATGCTAGCAGTGCATTTTAACGAGAATTGCCCACACTTGTTTAAGAGATTCCTCAATCACCTTGATGGCATGAGCCACTGGGCTGGATTTTCAAGGCCTAGTTTAGGCTACAAGGAATTTTACACACTGGTGCCTATATGTGTATATTGACACTTACGCAATTCAGTGATACAAAAAAAGAGCCTTACATCAACTTCAATTATTCGGTTCGGGTTCCTTTGGTAATGTTCAAAACACTGCCATCTCATGCAAGAAGCCTACTGTTTCAAAACCTTCCAAAAGAATTTAAAATCTCCAAAGCACAAAATTATTTTTAAAAGAGCTTAGAACCTTTCTGGTCACTGGAAGGATTTACAGTGTTCAGGAGTTGACATGGACGCCTCACTTGCCATTAAAAAGTCTGTAGTGGTTTAATATTTTAAGTAATAAACTATTTTTAAATGTTTACAGCTTTTCTGTAGTGGTTTGTAGTTTTCTGATTTGACTATTTACAGCATTGTATTTTTTTTATACTAACACAAACAGTTTTTGTAAACTGGTAATAAATTAAATGAACAGAGTAATTTGTACACTTCAAGTTGAGTTCTGGGTTTGGTAGCAATTACCTGAAGCCATCGAAATGTAGTTGTGTAGACATCGCTAATAGCTCCCCCAATACGATGGCTCAAACCATGCTGCCGTGCACAATCCAGTTTAGTGTCGCTTTTATCGTTTTCCAATAAAAGAAAATACACACAAGTTTCTTTTGCTACTTTAGTTGCATGTTTGCGGTAAAAAATACTTAAAGTTCTGGACAGTTTAAGCAATAACTGAATGAAGTACGTACAAGATGGTTTAATTCAGTCAGTGTTAAAGATACACTCGTATGGGTAATGGGTATGTATTTAATCTAATAGTTAATCTTTTTCAGTTCCGGCAAAGATGGAGCGCCAATAGAATACTACACTTTGGAGTGTTTGCTGTTTTTACTTAAAAATGTTACACTGTCACATCCTGTCTATGTGCGACAAGCGGCTGTAAGTAACCGCAGTGTTTTTGATTTTTTTCTTGACTTGTTCCTTTACTTTGAATTAATTGAAATGAACTGAAAACTATTAAGCATCCCTACATGTCAAATGTATTGAAAAAGAATTAAAGAACATAAAGTTTTTTACATCTAAAATTGAATTCACATAAGAAAAAGTTCCTTAAGAGTAATGTTTTAAAGTGTTTGATCAATTTTGGTACAATTTCAACTACCAACCTAATTTGAACAAGATATCAAACTTTTCAAAAGTTCAAGATGTTTTTAGCTGTTAGAAGTTTTGAAAACCAACCTTTGAACATTCAACTTACAGGCGGAAAATATACCAGTTGTACGGCGGCCGGACAGAAAAGACCTCCTGGCTTACTTAAATGGGGAAACTGCAACTTCAGCCAATATAGACAAGAGTGCTCCGTTAGAGATCCCGACCCAAGTGAAGCGAGCGCCCGATGAGTCAGTCGAGAGTGTTGCTAAGAAGCCGAGATTGGAGGACATGCAAGTGCAGAGAGTGAAGCAGCAACTCGCAGCCAGGCTGGACGCACCCAAGGAAGCTTCTGTCACAGTGGACAACATCAAGTAAGCACCAGTCTTGGCTAAACTCATTTCTAAAAGTAGCTCACTAAAACTAGCTTCATAACAGTACAACAACAGCCAACGAATAGCTAGGTGCCTTTGAGCTAATTTCGTAATGGCTTTTGAACTAGAGTGAAGCGGTAACCTCAAACTATAACCAGGCCGTGTTCGTTATCCCGCGTAGTAATTTTTTTACCTATTCTGTCCAAGCATGTGTGGCCTTTTGTTTTATTTTGAACCATTTCACCACCTAAAGTAGCGGAAAGAATTAGCTTGATTAAAGCTGGATTACGGCTCCCTTTTAATACATTTGACACTAATATTTAATAGCTATAATATAATAGCTTCTCTCCTTACGAAACTAAAAAAGAAGCATGCTGAAGTGGTATACTCACTCACTCTCTAGAACTTCCACTTGGCCACTGGTCTCATGTAGCATTTTTCAGTTTTGTATAAGAAATTGGCTTGGAATATTGAATATTTATTTTTTGGAAGCTTTTTTAAATGTTTTAAAGTAGAGAGTAACCTTTTTAATATACATATGACCAAACCTGGTGTCTAGTATATATGTTTCTCTGAAAGAAACTAAGTGAATTAATGTTTACTTTTAATTACAAAAGCAATAATTTATTAAGTTTTTGGTGGCAATAAATGTTTTTGTCTCCCTTTATTTTCTGTGATAAAGATAATTTGTTTCTAAATTGTTATAACATTGCTTACTACTAAATTTTAAACCTATTGGACTTACTGCCAAATTAATACTAACCCAAAAGCTACATTTAGTGCTATTAAATTTAAAAAGAATTACTAAGTTAACTACATTTCTGCCTTTGGGCTAATTGTGACAATATGTAAACGGTACATTTAAAAAGGTGTAAATGTAAATCCCTATTTTTAGAGCCTTAATTTTGAGAATGGAAACCGTTGTGCGTTAGGACACAGTAGATTCACTAGTGCATACTCGTTTTTGCCTAACATTTTCGTGTATCCCATATTTTAGTAAAAATCAAATGTTACAGGTCTTTATCAGAAGCCATGTCTGTAGAGAAAATAGCAGCTATTAAGGCAAAACGTTTGGCCAAGAAAAGGACAACAATTAAAGGTCACGATGATATTGGAATCGGGTCAGATCTAAGAGTGATGTTGGACTTTGATGTGGATGTGACGAAAGACATCATTTCACGTGAGAGACAGTGGAGGACCAGGACAACCATACTGCAGAGTACTGGCAAGGTAAGCTAACTGTGGCGTGTTAAGTGTAGAGTGTCAATGTCTAGCAAACCTTATCTACTGAAGGCTGAGAGGAGACCTGTCCAGCCGACTCTTAACATACTGTGCGCAGCTTGCTACAGCGGCAGGTGGTGGTGTTCTCCAGATGGACCTGGCTGTACAACTCTCAAGTCTCTGTTTGCTGCTCCACAATGACAATGCAATTACCCAATAGTTATTTTTGTCAATATTATACAGATCTGTGTTTATAGACATATTTTTATTTCTACCCGATAAACTAAAAGGTTAACTTCAACACACCATAGCTTGCTCAATAAATGTCTTGAACAATTCAGATGCAGATTTTCCTCCTCTAAAAATGTTCTGAAAAAAAATTTAAATAGTGATTTTTCTTGACCTTACAGCTTTAACACAGTTTAAGATGAAAACTCTTCGCCATTGACCCAGGAATTTTTACAGAGGCAGATTCTATTGGCTATAGTAAGAACGTAGTTTCTCCTAAAGACCAGTTAAAAACTATATATTTTGATTTAAATGTTATAGATGCCATTATTGCAATGATCTCAGAACCAAGGGCTAACATCCCTCAATGTATGCCTTTGCACTGAAATATTGTGGTTTCCTTTGGGAAATGTATTGTTATACAATTCTTTTAAACCAACAATGTTTTAGTTTGTAAGTAATGCTCAACCTTAGTAAGAAATAGTTTATAAATTAAATCTGTCTTATTTTAATTTTTATTACTTTGCAACAAAAAAAACCCTCAAACAAAACTGCTGGTAGCTTTTTTAAGTTTCCGGTATTACTTGCTAATGTTCACAACTTTTTTATAAAATTAGTGACAAAATAGAGAAATTTATTTATTTTTAGATTTTTGCAAAAAACATTTTGCCATCTTGCAATCGATCAAAGCTCGTGAGGAAGGAAGGCATCGACCTCCTGCTGCCACTCCCATTATGACTCCTCGAGCAACTCCCATCAAACCTGTGATACCTCAGCCGGCCGTGTACAACCGATACGATCAGGAACGATTCATCAGGCAAAAAGAAGGTAAAAGCCAAATTTTACCCTAATTAACTAAGTGTTTATAACCTTTAGCCCTATAATTACCATGCTGTAAATCTTAGTGTAAAGAGACTAATTACTGACATTTTTATTAAATAAGTTTAGTACTTCAACAACCCAAAAGCTTGGAATTGTCAGAGAATTCAATCGACTCTTAAAAAGGAATTTCTTGGTAACATATTATTGTTAAATTTTAATAATGAACAATTGAAAATCAACTTTGGATGTTAGTATTATGAACATTTGGAATGTATCCAAATTCTTTCTGTAAACGCCAAGGACTTTTTCCTAAGAATTCTGGTAGGCACTTTGCAAAATATGCTTAAAGTAGAGTTAGGTATTGGACAGTCCAAAGGGAAGAGAATTTGAATTAACTGATACTAAAGCAGCGGAGGAAGAAAAGAGTATTTTTAACTTAAATGTTATGTATAAGTGTTAAATCTTTGATTTGTCTTTAACAGAGACGGAAGGTTTCAAAATCGACACAATGGGAACTTACCACGGAATGACTCTCAAGTCTGTGACGGAAGGAAATCACCCGAAGAAAGCACCTGCTCCACAGACTGCCCACCCGCCTCAACCTACCCCCACTGCCCAGGTGAGCTAACCGTTCTTGCTAATGTACTCGGAGAAGTTGACAGCCAAGAAGCTCAAGTAGTCTTTTGATAACATGATCGGATATTTAAGTCTTCCATATTACTATCACTCGAGTTATGGGCAAATGGAAATAAAAGGTCAGCTAAAAGTTAATTGCAAAATTAAAGCTAAATGAGAAATTTAAGCAGGTTTAAACTTGACTGGTCTAAAGAAAAAGTCTATGAACAGCATTTTTAAACTGTTTTAGAATTAAGAACAACTGCCAAAATGTTAGCTAGAGAGTCCATTTTCAGTCTCTCTTGTTTCAGTTGTGCTAGATATTGGCTTTTGGTCACAGGCGGGTACAGAAACATCCATTTAACTTGATAGCTTTCATTTAGTTTATAAACGGATTTGTGATGAAAGTTGTGATTTTTCCACAAAGCTAATGTGAGCCTAGAGGATTTTGGGAAAGGTATCGAAATTTGTGATTTTGTCATGAGTGCTAAAGGGTGTCTAGAAGTATGCTTTGATAGAAACGATTCCATTTTGGATGCTAACAGGAGACCTGAGATGGCTGCCTTCATCCAACAACTTTTTCCAAGTTTAACGTTGACGGTAGTAACCATGCCCCTCTTAGAAAATTGCATTTTAATAAATTTTGTAAATTAAACACCACATTTAAAAAAACACAGGAAATTGATAAAACTTGCAGGAAAACATCGGAAAATATGCGACTTTTGTTTTCCCTAAACCCAGGACACCCTAAATAAGCCACCAAGAATAAAAATGTTTTTGGGGTGATTAAACAATTTAACAATTATTGCTGTCATTTGCCTGCACAAAAGCCAAGCTGTTTTTACTAACCAAGTAGTCGCTGATTTGTAATGTTTGCTTGGCCAATATAAACTTAATAGCAAGTTTTGATTGTTTTATCCAAATTAAATCACTTTGCTTAACGTCTTTGTTAAGTAGCTGTTTAGACTTGTGCACAACTGTGAGGGACACATTGTACTCACAATGTTATGTGTTTTAGGCTCGAATGAGTCTGACTCCTCAGAGCAACAAGCGAGTTTCACGGACACCCATAATCATCATTCCAGCAGCCAACACATCACTCATCACCATGTACAATGCCAAAGACATCCTGCAAGACCTCAAGTTAGTATACGTTCAAATCAACAAATGTAATATCTTTTAAAATAACATAGTAATAGTCAGCAACTGTTACCATGTTATTTTTTTCTTCTATAGTCTAGTTTTGTCTTAAATTAATATATTGAAGGGCATGCCATAGTTGAAATGTACTACTGCTTAAGTTATTGTTACACAGCATTTTCTCACTTTTGGGCAGTATATACCTGTGTGGTGTCCAATAAGTTCAAACTGGTTCAATATTAGCCAAGGGAACGCTTCCTTTAAATGTCTAGGTATTCACGTTGATATGGGTGGCAGAGCTTTGTGTGGCCCCAAGGTCACCATATTGAACAAGTCTCATAACCCAGAATTACCTCAGGCTTTGTGATGTATTTTTATATTATAGTTAAAATATTGAGGAAGTTAACTTCTAGCCGCATCAATTTGTTATAATTAAACCAGATTTTGATCTTTTGAAGTCGTATGACTTTGTTGAACACTTTTAGTTTCATACTTACCAAGAAATACTACTCTTAAACAAGTTCTAAAACTACTAGAAGTTAAAGTAACCGGATTTTCGTGTACCGACGGATTGAAGTCATTTCCCCTCAATTCTTCCCTAGTACCCAAAAATTCTGGACGGAAGTAAAATAGGGATGAGTTACCATGTTCGGTTCCACCCGTTCTCAAACAGAATTGAACCAGAACCCAAAATTGAAAAAGTCGGTTCCCGTAAAAGCCCCTGATAGCCAAATAGCCCAATAGGGTTAGGGTTTATGGTAGTACCGGCTGCGCTGAGTCCTAGTTTGAGGACATTTACTCATTGAACTCGCCTGACCTGATCGGTGCCCGAAATTTGGTCGTGAAAGTGGCTCGCCTGAACGTATCAAGTCGTGGAATTCCACCATGGGAGACGAGATCGCCGCTAACGGTAATATCGGTGCCAGGATTTCACCGCATGCATAGCGGGTGCTATAATCATGCGAACAAGTATTGGCAGGAAAGTGTGAATTCACCAAGGGCGAAGGGGCCGGAGACCGCTTAACCGGTATCAAGTCGGGATTTCACCCTTTTATGCGAAGGGAGTCAAGAGATGCCGCAAACGGAAATCTAAGTCGCGGCTTCAGCGGCGATATTGGAGCTGGTTAGGATCGCCAACAGAACCGCCAGAACCGAACCGAATGATTTTTTTTCAGAACCGGGAACCTCGTACCTTTGGAACCGACCCATCTCTGTAAAACTACCAGGTTTTTGGTTGTGAGGTGCACTGTACTTCTGGTGAAGATAAGCATAAGTAAACTTAGAGTCGGTGCAGTTCTGGTAAACAATCTGTAAACAACCCCTTCCCCTACTCTATGTTGAATGCATTTAATGAGGCCGGCAGCCAGGATGGCTGATAAATCCATCTCAGACAGAACCAAACATCCATTTTGTAAATTTGTACCTAGATCCAATTCTAGCTTGTACACGAGTTTTTACCGTAATTAAAACCTTGCATTTGACCGTAATTCAAACCTAGTATAAAACATTGGGAATAAAACTTGCAGAAAACATGGGAAAATATCGTTTTGTTTTCTCTAAACCCAGGACACCCTAAATAAGCCACCAAGAATAAAAAATGTTTTGGGGTGATTAAACAATTTAACAATTATTGCTGTCATGTGCCTGCACAAAAGCCAAGCTGGTTTACTAACCAAGTAAGCTGATTTGTAATGTTTGCTTGACCAATATAAACTTAATAGCAAGTTTTCGATTGTTTTATCAAATTAAATCACTTTGCTTAACGTCTTTGTTTTAGACTTGTTACTGTGAGGGACACATTGTTTTCCTTAATGTTAATGTTTTAGGCTGAATGAGTCTGACTCCTCAGAACAACAAGCGAGGTTTGGACACCCATAATCATCATTCCAGCAGCCAATACATCACTCATCACCATGTACAATGCCAAGACATCCTGCAAGACCTCAAGTTAGTATGCGTTCAAATCAACAAATGTGTATTGTACATCTTTTTAAAATAACATGGTAATAACTCAGCAACTGTTACCATGTTATTTTTTTTCTTCTTAGTCTAGTTTTTGTCTTAAATTAATATATTGAAGGTTGCATGCCATAGTTGAAATCTACTACTGCTTAAGTTATTGTTACACAGCATTTTCTCACTTTTCAGGGCAGTATTTACAGTATAGCTTTGTGATGTATTTTTTAGATTATAGTTAAAATATTGAGGAAGTTAACTTCAGCGTTAATTTGGTGTATTTTTTAGACAACTTTGTTATAATTAAACCAGATTTTGATCTTTTTGAAGTCGGTTTGACTTTGTTGAACACTTTTTAATTTTGCTACTAACCAAGAAATACTAGTCTTAAACAAGTTCTAAAACTACAGTTAGATTACTTAAAACTTATAAATAGATTTATAGTAGAGGTATGCCAGTGTTAAAGCTGGTGAGATCTTCAAAAGTTGTGAGGAAAATAAATAACTTGTTCAGCCTAAGCTTATCAAGTTTGAAAATTTTCCATTAAAAGGTGAGATGCTATGAAATAAATCATCAAATATGATTAAATAGGTTATAGCTATTTAACAAAATTACAAATTCTGTTCTTTTTAAATTCTAATAAAATTTAGAATTCTAATAACAAAATTCTACTATAGAACAAAAGAAAGTATTTGAACAAAACATAAAAGAAACAAGTTTACAACACAAAAAATTTACAAGGAATGCAAATTTGTATAAGTGAAACTCTATTGTACTTAAAATTGGCAAGAACAAGGCTCAATTTCTTTCTGGGTTTTAGTAATTTTTCATTGCCAACAAACTGGTGTAATAATTATTAATTGCTTTTCTATATTAGGTTCGTGACAACTGATGAGAAGAAACTGCAGGGAAAGAAGCGAGACAATGACATTCTGCTGCAGCGGAAGGAGGGAGGTCTCACAGTGCCGTACCGTGTGATAGACAACCCGCAGAAACTCACCATGGGAGACTGGGACCGTGTCGTGGCTGGTGTTTGTCATGGGGGGCTTTTCTCAAGGGTTGGTTAGCCCTGGGACGGCAATCCCGTCGACATCTTCTCTAAAAGTATGTTGCAGGAAATTTGTTGGAATTCACAGTAGTGCTTGTGGCAACGCCTTGGCTATGTTATTTTATTTTCTACTATTTCTGTGATAAAGTAGCGGAGACAAACATTTTTCATTATGGGTTAGTTAAAAAGTGTGTAGGCGCCTCGGGTTACTTTTGAGCGCGCTGAAATACAATTTTTGTAGGTACCAGGATGGATTGGTTCGGTTCTCGATTTGCTCGGTTCCACCGGTTGAACCCGATAACCGATAAACCGACAAGGCTAAACATCGGTTCGGAGAGTGCAGAAATCCTGCTTCCAATTTCGTTAGCGGCGTTTCCACTGACTCATGTAATGCTGCGGTAAAAATCCGCGACTTGATACCGTTGGCGGCGATCGTGACTCGGTGCGCCAGCGGTGAAATCACAACCCGGTACCACCATGATTTACATTCTTAAATTGTACATTACTGTAATATTGAACTGGAAGTAAGTTCATGCAATTCTCTTTTAAAACGATTTTGAATACTCTGCTGAGAACACTGTTTCATATTTCAGTTTGTGGCTTCCATTTGAAGTATGATGAGATGAAGTTGGACAAAAACGTAGAAGGATGGGCCGTGTCTGTCATCCAGTTGAGTAGAACCAAGAGGCATCTGGACCGAGCTGCTCTCATGGTGTTCTGGGAGAGACTAGACAAGTAAGTCAAGATGTCGTTTGTAGTTTTCAAAGTAAACTCACTGGATATTTGGAGATAGTAAATTTTTACTTGTAGAGTAGACTGATCCGAGACGTAGAGCTATTATCTGAGCCGGTAGTTTAGATAAGGAAATGACACAAATACACAGTATAGGCCAAGGGAGAAGCTATTGCAATATTATATTTTGTAGTTTAGAGTCGGGATGGCTATCAGACACAACATGATCAGCTGATGAATTAAGTATTTTAGGATTGAGATGTTATCATAATAGTGTTATGAAGGATGAGGAAGTTGAACCATTACACATCACAGCATTATACATAATATTGGCTGACTAATACAGCCAAGCATAAAACAGACATTAATAATAAAAACGAGAAAATGTCTTGTTCTTCTTTAGATTGTTGTTACTAACTCAACATAGTCTCTTGAAAGCTCTATTCCAGGATTAAACAGATTATAACTCATAAATTGAATTTTCTGTTGTAAAATTACGCCTCCTTGTATTAGTGTTTGGTCAGAAACTGATCCAGATAAGCAAAACCTCGATAAAGAGTTCAACTGTAGTAACGCTAGAATGTTACAATTGGAATTGTCACTAATTAATAATTATTGAATCCAAGTTAAATGGATTAGCAAGTGTTCCTAAATTTGCTTATTATTATTCTTAATTCATATACCGGGTCATCCAGAAAGTAAAGAACGATTGGCGATCGTTTCACGCGACACCGCGACAACGCAGCTGCTAGCTCTATCCTTCCTCTTCAGTTTGAGTGTAGATTCGTTGCTGTGTGGTCAAGTGCCTCGCTTTCCAGTGATTGCATCACAATTGAAAACCTGCCAATGTAAAGGGTAAAATTTAAACACCGGAAAGACATGGCAACTGTTTTTGGGACCGAAAGGGCTTAATCCATGTTGAATTTACGCCGAAAAGAAACGATTAACTCAGAAGCCTACTGTGAAACCCTCCAACAACTTCAACGCGCCATCCAAAACAAGAGACGAATAATGCTGTCAGAAAAAGTTTTGCTGACAATGCTCGGCCTCATGCATTTGCAAGAACGCGTCACAAACCTTAACGTCTACGTTGGGAAATTTTCAATCATCCACTTTACAGCCTTACTTAGTGCCAAGTGATTATCATTTATTCCCAAAGCTTATGGATTTTTTTGGGTAAAAAACAGTTTTGATAACGATTAGGAACTCCAAGAAGATGTGAAATCTTCTGAAAATGAATGTGTGAAAATAACGTTTTGTGTTGATATCTTTATTTTTTATTTGACCATGCCAAAACATTCTTTACTTTCTGGATGACTCTCGTATAACCCCGGGGGGAGGAAATTGTGGGTATTCCACATTAAGCATGGGAGAATGCGCTGCATGCGATCGTAATGGCACCATTATTGTTTCTAGCTGAAACTGACGAGCCACTAACCAACTCAATACATGTTGCTTGGCAACCTTGAGTGGATTTTAATTTACTACAAGTCTGCTTGGGTACTTTAGTTGAGAGACACGGGGCCACACATGTTTACATATAGCTTGCAAGTGTTAATTCAATGTACAAAAGTAAAATACATTTCAGCTTTAACTGTGATAGACATCTTCAGTTTGAAATAACAAAAACGTAATGTGTCTAAATGTATAATGTTGCTATGTTTCAGACACTTGATAAAGAACAAGCCACATCTTCGGTTTTAAAGGACTGGTCACGGAAAAAGAAACCTTATTTGGTTTTAAAAGGACTAGTCAAGTGCCTGTGTACATATTGCACCATAATCATATTCTTCCTTGTAGATATTGAAATCAATATAAAATACAACAATTGTATCAATCTTAATCAGTGTTGTCTTATTTTTTCCTTCCTCGTAATGTGCCCAAAGTTATTTCAAGTCTATATATCCATGTAGGAGAAACATAGTACAGAGTAGAGTAGTAGCCTAGTCTGTTTTATGGTTTGTTTCATCGTTCTGTTTCAATTCTTCGTGCACGCGGGTTGCATTATCTCTCGCGGCACTAACATAGTTTTCTACCATAGCCACCTCTGTAATTGAAGATGGCTATGCATCTATTCACCAGTTGGCGCTTGATATAGAGCTCTAACAAGTTCCTCACAATACAAATGGTTTCTATAATTAATTTAGTTTGTAAATTCAAAATTGTTAACTAAAAATTGGGTTATTTGTTATTTAAAAAAATCAAACATCAATGGTAGTTTACAAAATAGTAGTCAGGGAAGCCTTAGTAGAAGTAATCAGTTTATTTAAAAAAGTAGTATACAAGTACTCCCAATAAAAACTTTACCCTCCCAATTAATAATATATGAAACCTAAATTTATTTTTGGAGTGCTTCTAAATGTTTACACTTCTGTTGAGATATGCAAACTGCTTTTATGAAACAGGGCCCTTATTTGGGACAGGTCTTTGCATATCCAATACTAAGCTTTTTCCTTCCATGGGGCCCATTCCTCAGCCACACTCACTGCTAGCCTCTAATCAATAAAACAATTTCTGCAACTTTTGATATTTCAAAATTTTTAAGTTGGATGGTTTTTTGCCCTATTTGTCTAACTCAAATAATATTTAAGGAATCACTTCTCAACAGTTTGCTGTATACAACATGATTTGTAAAAAAAGTTTTAAAGTTCCAGCTATAAAAATAGGGTGAGCCAAAAATAACTGTTTATTTTTTCAACTCGCAAAATAAAAAATAGCTAGGACAACCAACATTTAGATTAAATGTAAAACTCTATAAGAAAATTACAACACAAATGTGACTAAATCAGCTTGAAGAGCAAAAAATGTTTGGTAATTTTACACCACATTTTATATTCTTTAAGTAAAACTTACCAGTTTTCTAAAAACTCACTTAAATAAAGTTTTTTGAGTTGTTAATAAATTTAAAAAATCAATTTATGCTTGTATTTTTTTAATGGTTTTTAAAAATTGTATAGCCAATTTTGATATTATGTATCTTTACATTAAAATAGTACTTTTCATAATTTATTTTTCTTTCTCTTTACCACAAGCAAGAATCTTTAGGTTGGTGAAGTACAATTACTAGTATATAATTTTCAAATCCAAGTAAATGAAAGGAAACTGAAATAGGTAATATTTGTGCGGAAAGGTACACAGTGTGACTAGTTAGATGACATGCTACTGGTTTGTTGACTGTTGTGCAATGGCAGATAAGATAAACATCTGAGTCAGAAATACTCCACAGACCACAGTATGAGTGCTGGAGGGGGAACAACTGCAAGGCAGTCACTATCCAGAGTCTGATATATCCGCCAACTTACTCAGTAGTAAAAATACAAAATAGTTAAATTGAATAGTTAAGAGATTGAACTAGACAGTGTACACTGACATCGTAGCCGCAGTTTTACCGTAAATTCTAGCATGATGTGAAAATTACCTTGTTGGCAGTCTAGCGAAGATTGAGAGATGATGTAAACTTACATTGATGGCAGTCGAAGTGTTGAAGCAAAATTAAAATGTTAGATTTCAAACTAATGCCTCACACACTATAGGAACCATAAATAAAATTGCAAAACAGTTTGAGATTTGACAAGTTTATCACATAAAACATAATCACACAAAATATGCTTTGAATAATAGTTAAATTTACAACACTCTTATACCATTATTACCACATAAGAGTAACTAGTGATGCTTTTCAGTATGTTGTAAATTAAAATATACTGAAATGTACTTACTCAGGGTATTCAAGTATTACTGCTCACAGATAAAACTGGGTATTTCTAAAATCTGTTAAAGTGTATTGTACATGTTATATTGTTATCTTTTAAATTAAATAATGATTCGAACAATGTGCTTAATCATATATTGTTTCTAACTAGTGACGGCTGAGTTGTGATGTAGTGTCTTGCGGAGAAATAGCTTATCCAGCCATTGTGTGGTGTGACGTAACAATTTCAACATTATGGCCGTTTGAAGGTTGTTTACAAATAGAACTTTCTTGCCCAAATGTGATGTGTTCAGACTTAGATTTGCGGCAGTTGATTAGTAAACTGAAAGTGAAAGGCAATTGTGAAAATTATTATGTTGGAATTTGTTATTTATTACTTTAACATAGAACTCGATAAACTTTTCTAACGGTATGTGTCGAGTACACGAGTAGTTAGTGCCTAGAGGACATTTGGTGAGTCGTTACCAATTAGTAGTTGGTAATAGTATTGTTGTCTACTGTTTAATGTGTCTATGTCACTTACAGCTATGGGTTAATGTATTTATTTCTGTAGTAAAAAGTACTAGTTTTTAAGAATAGAATATAATTTAGGTTGACTTGATAACAAGAGGAGTTTCTTACCTCTAGAAACATTGTGTGGTTTTAAACACAATAACTGGAAGAAAAGTCCATTGATTTCTATGTTAATGAAAGGCTATGTGGTATATTTAACAATATATAAGTGTTAGCACTTAGCATATAACAAGTACAGTGTAAATTCAATAGATAAACAAAAAGCCAAAAGTATAAATATACAAAAGCATATATAGTTTAAGTTGTTGGTGATAATATTCATAGATGTTAGTTACATATAGAATAAAAAATACAGCTAAATACAGCTGCCCTCTGTTGGTTCTTTTGAGTAAGCCAATCTCTGTGAGAGTTGGCGGTTGGAAAGTACTCTAAATTAATCTGAAAACCTGTTAAAAACTTAGAAAGTTTTAACTTGCAGCTTTCACTTGGCTTTCAATAAGGTTAACTTGAACTGTTGATGTAAAATTACAAAATTAAATTAGTCTGTTTAGCCGAATTAGAGTTTTAGCTGATGCTGTTCAACCTCCGACTCTCGTTGAACTGTAGATAGAAATCTAGACTGACAAAGTGTATAAAAGATACATTACGAAGTGAACACTTGCGCTTCAGAGTAAAAATAAAACATACAACAGTTCCTCAGAGTGAGTAACCGAAATTCAGACTGAAAACAGATAATAAAACACATACACATACAAACACTACGTGTTCAAGGGTTGCTGTATTAGTATAAAAAATAAGAAGAACATTACAAGAATTGCGAGAAGTGTTTCCTGCTCTCAGTACATTTGCCACTGTACAACAGCTGTTTCAGACTTTATACACTGTACAAAAATAAGTTGATATTCCAAAAGAATGACTAAGAGTTGGACAAAACTTTGAAATGTTGGCTAAAACAAGTTCTTTGTTTAAAATATTAAAGCTACACCAAAAGCTAAACACAAATCTTTTCAATATTTTATCTGTAGGTATTTTTAAACCCTATACGTAATTGCTCAGGATAGTCAAGTAATGTTATATGATGATAAGTTTCATTTGGACAATATCAAACTATCCTTGTTTAAATCAGATGGATGCTAAAGAGCTCTAATATTTTGAGCAGTTAAATATTAATTTTCATCACTGAATTTTTAATACCCTCTATAACAAATAAAATTATATCAATAATATATCTATTACATAACAAAATTAAAAATAGTTTTATTTTTATTATAAAAGAAGGTGTACTGCCAATCACTCTTTAATAATGAATTAACCACCTTCAACACCATATAGACAAAAACTATTACATAACAAGTTATGATGTTTGTGCTGAAATGCAAAATTGATTGTAAAGTCAGTCTTAAATGTGCATTGCATAAAGCTTTCATAGATGCTATTCAAACTACTACTTTAAAAAAGTAACAAACAGTGTCCAAAATCTAATATCTTAAGAGTTGTTACTTTCTTTTATTTTTTGGCTAAGTTCAAAAATGGAGTGACAATGTCCAGAGGCAGCGGGAATATGATGGTGGAGTTCTTTTCTGCTGAGATGGTGTTCAGAGTCTGAAGATAACGTAACTGGAAACAACATAATACGTTCTTAACATGAGTCTTGTAATAGCTATTAGTAAACACTCTGATTGTTTCAATTGAAATAAATTCCAACTTGTGCACTTTACTTATACTATTTTGGCAAACACTTATACTACCATAAATCACGTTTTAACTAATTTCTTAATATGTGATGTAGTTATTTATGATATGTCTCAAAAGTCAGGAAATATCATTTAAATAGTTGATATCTCTGGTTTACTTTTTTGATTCTAGATCTAGGATCCTTGAACTAACGTTCCAACCTTTTAGGGGGAAACTGTCAGGGGTTTAAGTGAAAACTCTTGAATTCTGATTGTTTAGTTTTCAACAATTTGAATGTTCTGATTTCTTATAGTTGAAGTAGAACTGTGCAACTCTGCTCTCACCTGCAAGGCGGCCGGGCTTTCAGCGATCACATCAGAAGCTTCCTTGAGAGCCCGAGAAGCCTTCATCTCTCCCTCAGCGGCAATCACCTTGGCACGAGCCTCTCGGGCCGCCTCCGCCTCGGCAGCCATGGCTCTCTGCAGTTGTTGAGGCAAACGCACGTCCTTGCTGCAATCACACATCCGTCATTTAAATCATGTTTGTCTTTCTATATTACAATAATTTCAACTGGGAAACAAAATACAGAAACTGTTGGTCGTTTTGTTAAGAACAATATAAAGCCATGCATTCTCTCGGGGTACCTCACAATTTTATTGACTCTAGAGTAAAGTGTGCAAGAGATGTTACTTACATTTCAACCCGCTCAACCTTGACACCCCACGGATCAGTGGCTTCGTCTAGGCTGCTCTGCATCGTGTGTGAGATGGCTTCTCTCTCAGACAGAATCTCGGACAAGTTACGAGTTCCCAGAACATTCCTCAGTGTAGTTGCCGCCAGCAGTCGAGTTGAGTGACTAAATCACACATAATCCAGTATAAACTCATCTTTCTATATTTTTGCAAACAAAGATTAGTAGTGTTATCTGTTGATGCCAGCATTGCTGGCGAAAGGCCTCACAACTTTTAACATTTGTATTGGTTCTTGAGATTTTTAAAATTATTTAATTTATTTATCATTGTAGATGGATATTTAATCTGGAATTTTTAGACACTGATATGATTGTTCAAATACATTTTAATTTTTAAAATAAAAAGATAACTTTTATGAGATAGCTCAATGGTTCTGAACCATTAGTCTCTACTCTCTGGTTTGACCAGGGAACTCAAAAGACATGGATTGGATAGGTGTTGCATTTGTGCTGGGCAGTTTAACAAGTGTGCAAAATGCCCTTTTAACTTTTTGCTACCGATACTTTGCACCTTACCAATCTAGTTTTATTTCTAATTTCCAACCAATAACAGAAGATCACTAGAAGGTGGCTCATCCACTTGATGGAGGTTGGATAAATCGCGTTCCCTAATCCCGCCTGACCTAAACATCTCAAAGCTAACGAGCATGAGAACGGGAAAATAGATCACCTGTAGTTATTGACGTTGTTAATGGCACTGAGAGGATTGGCAACTCGGTAGTAGACAACAGCGTCAACAGTGACTGTAACTGAGTCCTTTGTCAGCACCTGCAGACAGCGACACAGCATGCAACATCAACCACACACGACCAGTGCGAGTGCACACAACAGACAAAACAACGCAGGCAATCACAGTGAGGTGGTCAAACAATAGGTAAGGTCTTTTATAATGTGAAGTGATTCTTTTCAAAATTGGTGTTTGTGTTTTATTTTGTACTACCGACTTTGTCCTGTCCACAAATACCATATGTTTACTAAAGTTATTTATTATTTATCAGCTGTATGCTTTGTTTAAAAAATAGGCATATGATAAAATTTGTGAAATTAAATCATCAGTGCTTTCTGTAATTTTTCAATTTTCTGTGTGATTTTCTTAATTTTTCTTTCTGCTAGAACATTCTAAAAATTCAGCACACTTTGAACAAAAGATAAATTAAATCTGTGATGAAGCCGTTCTCAAGCTATGCCATGTTCAATAAAAACTTGATTCATTTTATATAAAAAAATAATGTAGGATTAAGATGATTCTGACTATGGGAACCCCCAAAAAATGTAGGCCTGAAATTATAATGATACCTTTGGTATTATAGTGGTTCTATTAGTCTAGAAAAGGCATTGAATGTCTAGGAAAACATAGTTCCACAAATAATTTAAATCCACCAACAGTGTAACGAAGAAATCTATTGTGGTAGTAATTAAACATAAGAAATGTTGAACATTTTAAAGTGAATGGGACGTGTATTAAAAGTTTGATAACATGTAAGATGGTTTTTATCAATTATCACTCAATTGTTAAGTCACTTGAGATCACAATCACTGGATCAAAAATTTTGTTATCAAAAACCTGCTTCTGATTTTTTAACCATAAAACTCGCTACTGAATTGTCATTTCAAATACACTTGTATTATAAATCCAGATTTGATGAAGCTTGATATAAAAATGGTGATTATACACTGTTAGGTTTATGTGATTTGCGTTGTACCACATAAAACATACTTTACTTTGATACTTTGATTTGAGACACAACCACTCCTAGAGGGTATTTTAAGGTGAATATAGGATGAAGGGTGAGTGTGATGAGTGTTTTTGATGGATGATGAGGTGTAGTCTTGTTACAAACTAGGGCCGACTGTTCCCCAGATTGGGTCATTACTTAATAGCCCGACGACCTATGGAATGGACCAACAGCATAACGTGACTTCCCAACTATAATCAACTGTTTGAAACGTCCATCAGAAAAAAAAGACCTTGTTAAAAGAAAGAAGTCACAGCTTGGGTTCATTAAAAATTAATTTCTTCTTTATATCTTTCGATCACCTAGTTTTGTTTGTGAGTCATTATTTTGTGATTGAGGATAGAATTCTAGTTTGTGAAAATAGGTTGAATAGTATTATGGCTAATAAGAACAACATAACAAAACACCCTTTGTTAAAATTATTTTGAATGAAAAGTTGCCGGGTTTTTGACAAAAGGTTTTTCTTAATAACAATTTAACATCCCATTATGCTTTATACTTTCAAGTTCGTTAATATTTTAGCTGTTGTTAACTAATTTAACAACACCTTAGAACTTTAATTTATTCCATAAATAGTGAATAATTGCCTACTTAGGTAATTTGATGTGAATAAGTGATGACTGAAAACAAAAGTGTGCTCATTTTGTGTTGTGACATTATTATTAAAATACACAAATGTGAATAGCTAATTTGTACTTTGTATAAAGTCTAGGTGATCTAATAAACTTTCAACTAAATTTTGGTAGCCAACATTTGGTATGGCTTCCGAGTAGTGTGTGGGATGAGTAGCTCGGGAGCTCGAAGGAACTTTATTTACTTCTTGCAAAGGATCTCCCTGCAGGACTGAGAACTCACTATTATAGCTACTGTATGTCTACTTCACTTGGTTTTTATGTTAATGTTGTCTGCTTTTCTTTGCGTAGTTTTTATCTTGGTGGGAAGATGTAATTTTTTAAAAGTTTTCTTTATATATATTGTTTTTATCTATGAATTGTCTTTTTGTTTCATGATCACAACTGGTGACATGAATGTACACAAATATAAATGTTTTTACTGCCAATGAGGAGTTGAATTGAATACAGATTCATGGTCTGAAGGCGTAAGTATCCACCAGTTTTGCGAACCATTCAATTTATGAGTGTTAAGCCCAGTAATATTTGGACGATCATAGTCTAAGATCACATCTAAGGGTTCCTACCCTCATCTGTCTCAGTTGTTTTGTATTGAAAAAACAAAGCGTGGTTAAGTTTGGTCTAGGTTATGTTTTTTATTGTAAACAGAAAATGATTGATTCTTGCAACTAAATACATTTGTTATGGGCGTCTCGTTGAAATATACCTTCATTACTGTGAGCCATTAAGTAGAACTTTAGACAATCATAGAAATAATATATCATTTTACAGATTCACAAAATATACTGCTAAAATTTTTAAAACACATCTTGTTCTGTGATCACTAACATAAAAAGCAGATATACAACAGCGTCAACTATAACGGTATATCAAGTGACAGTGAGAACCAAGAAAGCTGGTACATTGTACATTGGCGCTTCATGCAGTGTTGAGTGTTGCTGTGTACTGTGTTGAATGTGCGGATGGGATTGTACCTGTAGTTCTCTACATTGTTTGTGGCCATGGTAGGACTGTTGACTCTATAGAACACACAGGCGTCTACATGAACAGTGACTGAGTCTCTGGACAGCACCTGTATTATCCAACCACAGAACACACCCCGAGATAACAGTTAGTCGTCTGGGAGAAAAATAAACAGTAATTTTATTTGAATACTTTGCAGAATAATTTAAATTTGTGCACTATTTAAGTAATAATGGGTTCTTAAAAATAATTTTCTTAGCTTAAACACTGTTGAGAGTAAAATGCTGATCTTCATTTACATATGTGAGACATTTGTTTGTTTTCATCCCGTGAGATTTTGAAAAAGACTCAAAAGATTGAACTGAGCGGCCGATGGGTGGCAACACAACTCACCTCTTGCGGTGGCACATCAAAGGACACGGTTCGCAGATCCACCTTGCAGTATGTGTCGATACAGGGCAGTATGAAGAATATGCCAGGACCTCTGGCTCCTCCGTCGATCCTCAGGCGTCCCAGACGGAATATCACTGCACGTTCGTACTCTTGTACAACCTATACATATCAACCAAACTGTCATAATCAAACACTCATAACTCTGACTATTTATTTTATTAATAGAATATTGCCTGTGCACAGTTGTCAGTACATGGTGAAGTTTCTGCATTCCCGTTGAAGTGAGCACAAGTCATAGACTACACCGTGTGCCTGTTCACTCAGCCTTCTATTAAGGGAATGGAAGAGGAGGAGGTTCACTTTTGGATAGCTAGGAACACAACCAAATACTGTATTAATAGTTATACACAAACTATAAACTAAAAACAGGATATATTGTCAAATTTAATAAACTATTGAGAAATAAACAGCTAAAACAAAAATAGTTGTGGCAAATAATAAACAAAGAGTTGAATTAAGGATTTTGGAATAATTGGAAGATATTTTAAAATAAAGAACTGGACGAACAATGGCGTACGAATTAATCTGAAGTTAAATTTCCAACTATAAAGATTAACCCTGTTTCTTTCCCTGAATATTTGAATATTTCCCCCTATATTCGGTGTTCAAAAGTAAATATAGTGGTATGTTCTGAGATTATCTAAGATGACAGCTGGTGGCCATTGTTTGATTTGTTCCAAAAACATGAGAGTGATTAAAGCAACAACAGAACAGTACTCTTCTTGATTATGAGAACTTGCAGAGAATACTTTCGTAATCTGTGTAAAAAATTAAGCAGTTGGGACAAAACTTTATCGGGTAGAAATAAAAACCAGACTGGTTTAAAACATGTTAAATATTGTTAGGAAATTGGCCTCAAATAACTTGATTAATATAGACTCAAAAAATGTGTATAATATAAAATACATTTCAAATTGGTATCAAAGAATAAGCCCAATTTCCTACTAAAATTACCCATTTACCCGACTTTTTAAACTTTGAATTGTAAAACAAGTCAAACTTTACATTAGGTGGATTATTTTCTAATACTAAATTAAGATTTTTTTCAGTTTATATAGCGTTATTTGAGGTCAATGTGCTATTGGTGTGTTATGTGGTTTTTTAGTTATAAGAATATGTTTTGTCCAATGTCCGCTCAAATAATGATTTTCCTGGGGGAGATCCCGCCAACACTTTTTTTCTGAGGGGTAAGCCTCTAGACCACCCTTTTCCCCCTTCTGGATTTGGCTGATGACTCCCTCTTAATTTTGGTGTTGGGTCCGCTCTTGATTTGGGGCACCACCATAGACAGTCCTGAAATATCACACATCCATGAAGGGATGCACGTACCTTGAAGCAGAGGAAGAGTGAGACGGGGAAGGTGACGACGAGAAGGAGGATACTGCCGACCACAGCCACGATCTCCACCACCCCCATCGGCTCCGACTCCGCTGAAACATCACACAGTTTCTGTACTCAGTGACCACTCACCACATCCAATCCAACGAACACAGAACAATATAGGATCCACCCCCACAGACACAGTACATACGCATACAGAGGTCAACAGTGTTATTAGATCATTGTGTTTCAAAGAACACTGATATAGCAAGATAATATAAATTCACATTAAACTAAAATAACAAGGCCGTAAACACAAGAGAGACAAAAGAAAAAATGTCGAAATTTACTGAATAAATAAACTAGCATTACAACTAACTCAAACTGAAGAAGTCTCCTGAAAGTTATCTCTTCAACTGTGTGAATTTTCTCCGCCAATGGTACGAGTTTGTGTAAGTAAAGTCTACAATACATATAACAAACTAAATTACTCAGACTATGCTACTCTCATAAACCCATGAAACAACAACAAGCCAGCTAGTGTAGGAACTTTTTATAGATCTAATAAAAAACCGTCGATTTTTGACACTCCAAATTACCAACCATCAAGTTTTGTTTAGTTCTATGTATATGGTGATATGAGTTAATACTAAAAAATAGCTAAATATCCTATGTACATTAGCTAAAAACACACAAAATACAGTATTATTACATATGAAAGAAAGACAGAATATAATAAAACAGAAAAATAGGTTACACCGCACACCGACAGCTCTTCTGCGTAGGATGCGACTGACAGATGTAAAACACTCGTCTTTTTTCAAGTATTTTCCAGACCGCATTTGATTCTGTCGGGTAATTTTATCTGCAGATAATACTTTTGGAATCGCTCTTCTTTCACAAACATCTGTCAGATTCATTGTTGTTTGTAATTATAGTGTGTTTAATTGTTTTGATACCTAATGGAACCATAAATAGAGTACGTGCGAAACCATGCACGTAGATGGATAATTCGCGTGCTGGAGATGTGCTGTGGGTGGCCTTTATGTTTAATTAATAAAGTGTTAACAAATATTCCGTCTCAGCTGTAGATACTGGACAGTGCGCCCCTGTACGACCCATCTTAATCCCTAATCCAAACCAAACCAACCGATTGAAAAACACAAATATTCACTAACCAACATACAATACCACGAACGTAATAAAAAACAACTATAAAAACCCCTCACTTCCCCTACCCATCATCCCCTAACCACCAAGAAATGATAAAGAGTGTGTAATGAAAAACACACTGGTGCAAAACCTCTTCGTTGAGCTTTTAAGAGCTCGAACCCTTTTTTCAGATGGGGACGGTTTCAGCAACAAGCCCTTGGTCACCTTAGCCCATATGATGCTTGCTACAGTGACCACGGCTACGACTACACACTACAGTGGAATGTGGACTGTGGACACGTACGTCTCAGTGGAGTCTACAAGCCACCGGGCCAAGCGTGATGCGGACAAAGGGACTGGCGAGTCGTAAAATCAGTTCTGACGTCTCGTGCTCAAAGCCGGGTGATGGCTATAAAACAGTTTCAACCAATACAACGGCTGCTATTAATATTTCTGACCTTGGGATCACTAATTGCTGCAAGGCACCAGCTGATGTTTCTAGTGAAAAATTCACGTTTTAAACGTAACCTCAATCAAAATATATCATGATTTCATCGTTGTAAGTGTTTTTGATATCAGGTTGAAAATTTGATGTTTGGTGAAAATGGAATTAACTCGTGGACATTTTCGTGCAATAATTTTTCGTCACTATTGACGTAGCCTGACACAATAAGAGTGCACTTATGAACCTAATTCCTTGTATAGTGATGAAGCGCCTTCTTAAAGCTTGGTTAAGAACTGGTTTAACGAATTTGGTCGAGGTCGATGATCACTCCAGTACGAACCGCGTGTAGGTCGTCCAACATCGGTTGTTGTGCCAGAAAACATCGATGCTGTGCATGAGATGCTAAAGTATGAATGTCATGTGACATATCATATGATCAAAAGGAAGCTCGTGTTGATTTATGCATGAACATGTTGAAGAAATTCGCTCAAGGTACATCAAAATCAGTTCATAATATTTGCACAGGTGATGAAGCACGGATATAATCATATTATCCTGAAACAAAACAGGAATCCATCGTATGGGTCTTTCAAAACAAGCCAAATTCAAGCAAAGCTGTTTGCGGAAGAAGCACCTCAATGCAAATGGTGGGCTGTTTCTTCGACATTACCGGTCATGAGGCGTCTGTGTCATTAGAGAGTGTGGTGTTATCGAGTTGACTATAATCGTCGGAGTGTATTTGTAAACATAGAGTTTAGTTTAAGTTAGCTCTCAGTCTTCTTTAGGGGTTAGCGACAGTTCCATTCACACCCTCATAAATTCCTCGCCTTTGTGACGTACTGGGACACATGTTCCAGTACGTCACTAACCAGCTTTCTCTTCCTTGTCCTAACGTCGACGCGCCAGTTGAGTCGAGACACCCCTAGTGCAAATACCACTGTTCTCCTCACTCCCGCACAATCACACCACACCATTTCCTATACTGTATATAATATTCTTTCTCTGTGTTTTCGTTGTAATTGTTCTATCAATACATTCATCATATCAGACTGTTATTTGTTTTCATATTGCATATTAATTCTATAAACCCTCTTGCTACTTGCATTCAATTATTTTCATTGTTGTGTAACTGTAATTTCATTTTTGCGTATATTTATATATCATTAAATTAGTTTGTTACTATTACAACTGTTCGTTTTCTATTCCATCTACCCTATTTTACCATACCCAACAGAGAGCAACGTAGTTAGGACAATTCGGAATGGTACACCACTATTTGTTTGCCAGACGTCTTTAAGAAACTTCGAGAAATTCTTCGAGAAAAATCCTTCAACATGCCAATGCAAGCTGCCACAAACCGGCTGAAGCAATGCAATTTTGACAGGGTAAAACATTGAATTTATGATTGATCAAATAAGTCGTACAGCCCTGAGTTGGCACCTAATAACTATTTTGTTCCCCAACATCAAGAAAGAACTGCGTGGCCAATGGTTTCCTACTCTTGTGGAAGCAGTTGTTGCGTGCAAAACCCATATTTTTCCGTACCTAGTTCGGAGTGGAAAAAGTCCATTGAAAATTGGTTTCAACGCCTGCAAAAGTATATCAACCTTCATGGAGAGTATTTTTGAAAAGAATAAAACCAATTTGGTCCTTAAATTCTAGCATTTTCAACCCTAGGCCAGAAACATAAATAGCAGCCCTCGTATGCGCATAGTGCTTCACAAACACGACTGCTTCAGTTTTTTCTTTTAATCATTATGAGGGCAGAATTAATTATTTTATTAACACAGTGATATAATGTATCAACTACCATATTGTTTTTACAATAACAAAATTACACACATATAGAAACTAAAGCTATGTACCCAGTCTAGTATTTAGACGAGGTAGTCACCACCAAACTTGATAATTGCGATAGGTAATTATCTCTGGATCGTTCATGATGCAGGATATCCACATATTGTAGGCCCTACAAATCCAAATTCCTTGACATTTTCAAATTTCCCAAAACCCACCTTTTAAAACTATGTTCAAGCTCTCGATAAAACGAGAAGTTTCTTTTCCGCGTCAGGTAAAGTTCCCGACCGGATTTTTAAAATGTTTTCGGGGGAGGACCTCTTTATCCCTTTTGCATAATGGGGCGTATTCCATACCCCCGAACCCCACAAATGCCTCCACCCCCTCTCCGTTCAAATCCTAGGTACATGCTTGCCATTGAGTACGTATTTCTATTTTTACATTAATTAGTTTTCATATTGTGCAAGTAATGTAGCAACATGGAGATTACATGATTTATTAAGAATAAATCTTTCGTTTATACTCAATAACCATTTATCATAAACTGTTCGTCATAAATCAAAAGGCAGGTACTTACAGAACTTTGCATCATATTTAGGCCTGCCACTAGGTTCGGGTTCCGGCTCTAGAAGGATGATATTTGTCGAAGTGTTGGAATTCATGCCAACAAAACGTAACTAACACGAAAAAAGGCAAAATTTAGACCTAGACAGGTTGTAACCGTTATGTCAAGTATCAAATAACGAATAATTTGTGCTGATAAGCGTACAACACTACATTCTGAGGCAAAGAAAATAAAAACTGTCTGTGAGCGAACACTGTTGTGAACACTGTTGGAGCTGGAAACGGATACCACAGAGTGCACTGGCAGATGCGCGGACGCCGCGCGTCACTCGCGTAAACAGAGACTAAATATAAATCAGCTGACTGATATGAGTAATCTGTGGAACACAGAACAGACGTTGCGGATATCTAATCTCGCTCTCCACTCTCGAGTGTGGGTGAGTCATGGCCACACAGTCTACAATAATGTTATCGAAGAGAGATATAAACGCCAGTTAGACACTCCCGCGTTAGTCATTGTTGTAATGGTGTTACGCAATACGCAAAATTTACGTTACTAAAGACGAAAACGCAAGTGATCAGTATGATACTACCGAGAATCAGCCCACCTATTACGACAATGACAACCATTGAAGAATTGGAAAGGCGCCATCACATTTTAACGGATTTTGCATGTTTACAAATCGTTCAGACAGAAAATATGAACATTGAAAATTATTTGATTGAATCCACGATCGAGAACGTTGATGAAGTGAACGTCTTTTTAACATGCATTGGATTATTTAACTCATAAAACATCATTATATCAGTATAACAACATTATAATTATGTGCACGACAGTTACGATAAAAGTCTTCATAGCAAACATTAATATGCTTGATATCTATAGAATGGTGAGCGTTCGCACGATTCAAATAAAAAAAGTTTAGAAGAGAGCCAAATTTTGTCAAAATTCCCAAAAAAATACACACGTCAATTACAAATAATAATTATTGCAGCTCCTAAAATAATGATACTTTTTACGATGATTGTAAAACAATTTACAATTAGGCGATAACCACTGAATCATTCCCCAAATTATTTACAGGATAAAAACTGTCATTTTCTTCATCGGCTTCGCCTCACACGTGAAATAAGTGTTTCTTTATTCCTCACACGGGAATAAATAAAAATTTCGTTATGCACCGGAAAAGTACCACTTTTGTTACTGTAACTTGTGAAATATAATACAGCGTTAAATTATTGTTTATGCAAACCAGCTGATTGGTTGTAGTGTCCACCAATGTCACTGTCACGGTTGAAGTAAAGTCAATGGTAAAACGGAAGTCACACATCCAAATCTACAAGGAGCTGATTCACGTATAATGGGAAGTTTCTTTGTGCAAAGAAAGAGTTATTGTGTTGTCTAGGTTTCTTGTCGGGTATACAAAGACAACTCAGCATACAAGGAATTCCTGCAGCATCAGTACCGAAGGAGTGCCTGCTGCCTCGTGCCGGCGATGTGCTTTATCAGCGATAATTCTGCCTCGTAATCGTTTCACAGGAAACAGGACTGATACTAACTTGCTTGGTAAAACTGCTTCAGTTGCAAGTTGCAACTAGATACGCATTTTTCATTGGTTATGAGTTACATACCAAATTATAAGAGCAAATTTTGTCAGTGGAGAAATTAATGGCCAATTCTTTTATATAATGTTACTGTTGTCTTACGGTCATCAAATTTACTTATTGTTATTGTACACATGTTTACAGATTGTAAATAAAAGTACGTATTATAACAATTATTGGTTATGTATGCACTATAATTCAGGTCTATTCATGATGGTTATTAAGGTTAGGTGGCAGAAAGGGCACCTAATGCCCTAATTAAAAAACAATAAAGGAGATTTGTTATAATTGTAGAAAACCCACAGTGGCCGGTTTTTTGCGGTGATACCCCAAAATATGAAAATTTGTTTGACGGTTGCGGTGAGCTGAGCCGTCCATGGTCTGGGTGTAGCCACCGCTGGCCCCTCCTCCTCACCCACCCTCACTTACCGTGTTGGTCTCCGGTAGGACGCTCGGGTTGTGTAGCAGAACGTCCCTGTGCCACTAGACGTGTGAAGCTGTTGCGGTGAGCTGAGCCGTCCATGGTCTGGGTGTAGCCACCCTGGCCTGCCTCACCCACACCCTCTGCACTTACCGTGTTGGTCTCCGGTAGGACGCTCGCGGTTGTGTAGGAACGATGCCGTCCTGTGCCACTAGACGTGTAGTGATGCGGTGGCTGAGCCGTCCATGGTCTGGGGTAGCCACCTGGCCTCTCCTCACCCACCTCTACACTTACCGTGTTGGTCTCGACGCTCGCGGTCCTGTGCCACTAGACGTGTGCTGTTGCGGTGAGCTGAGCCGTCCATGGTCTGGGGTGGCCAGCCACCGGCTCTCTCACCACACCCTCTGCACACTTACCGTGTTGGTCTCCGGTAGGACGCTCGCGGACGAACGTCCTGTGCCACTAGACGTGTGAAGCTGTTGCGGTGAGCTGAGCCGTCCATGGTCAGGAGTGTAGCCACCCTGGCCTCTCCTCATCCACTCTTCACACTTACCGTGTTGGTCTCGGTGGGACGCTCGCGGTTGTGTAGGAACGTGCCGTCCTGTGCCACTGGAGCGTGTGAAGCTGTTGCGGTGAGCTGAGCCGTCCATGGTCAGGTGTAGCCACCCGGCCTCTCCTCACCCACCCTCTGCACACTTACCGTGTTGGTCTCCGGTTCGCGGTTGTGTAGGATGCCGTCCTGTGCCACTGGGCTGTTGAGCTGAGCCCATGGTCTGGGAACAGCCACCCTGGCCTCTCTCCCCACCTCTCACACTTACCGTGTTGGTCTCCGGTAGGACGCTCGCGGTTGTGTAGACGTGCCGTCCTGTGCCACTAGACGTGTGAAGCTGTTGCGGTGAGCTGAGTCCATGGTCAGGGTGTAGCCACCCTGGCCTCTCCTCACCCACACCCTCTGCACTTACCGTGTTGGTCTCCGTGTGGACGCTCGCGGTTGTGTAAAACGTGCCGTCCTGTGCCACTAGACGTGTGAAGCTGTTGCGGTGAGCTGAGCCGTCCATGGTCGGTGCTAGCCTCTCCTCATCCACACCCTCTGCACTGCCATGTTGGTCTCCGGTAGGACGCTCGCGGTTGTGTAGGAACGTGCCGTCCTGTGCCACTAGACGTGTGAAGCTGTTGCGGTGAGCTGAGCCGTCCATGGTCAAGTGCTTAGCCACCCTCTCTACTCGCACACTTACCGTGTTGGTCTCCGGTAGGACGCTCGCGGTTGTGTGGGTGATGCCGTCCTGTGCCACTAGACGTGTGAAGCTGTTGCGGTGAGCTGGCCGTCCATGGTCAAGAGTGTAGCCACCCCTGGCCTCTCCTCACCCACACCCTCTGCACACTTACCGTGTTGGTCTCCGGTAGGACGCTCGCGGTTGTGTAGGAACGTGCCGTCCTGTGCCACTAGACGTGTGAAGCTGTTGCGGTGAGCTGAGCCGTCCATGGTCAGGAGTGTAGCCACTGGCCTCTCACCCTCTGCACACTTACCGTGTTGGTCTCCGGTAGGACGCTCGCGGTTAAAGAACGTCCGTCCTGCCACTAGTGTGAAGCTGTTGCGGTGAGCTGAGCCGTCCATGGTCAGGAGTGCCGCACCTGGCTCTCACCACACCCTCACACACCCGTGTTGGTCTCCGGAGCGCTCAGGGTTGTGTAGGAACGATGCCGTCCTGGCCACTGGACGTGTGGCTGTGCGAGCTGAGCCGTCCATGGTCAGGCTAGCCACCCCTCCTCATCCACATCTTCTGCACACGTGTCTCCGGTAGGTTCGCGGTTGTGTAGGAACATTATGCCACTAGGCGTGTGAAGCTGTTGCGGTGTAGGAGCCGTCCATGGTCAGGTTTAGCCACCTCTCCCTCATCCACATCTTCTGCACAATTACCGTGTTGGTCGGTGGGACGCTCGCGGTTGTGTAACGTGCCGTCCTGTGCCACTAGACGTGTGAAGCTGTTGCGGTGAGCTGAGCCGTCCATGGTCGAAGTGTAGCCACCCTGGCCTCTCATCCCATCTTCTGCACACTTACCGTGTTGGTCTCCGGTAGGACGCTCAGGGGTTGTGTAGAACGATGCCGTCCTGTGCCACTAGACGTGTGAAGCTGTTGCGGTGAGCTGAGCCGTCCATGGTCAGGGTGTAGCCACCTGGCCTCTCCTCATCCCATCTTCAGCACACTTACCGTGTTGGTCTCCGGTAGGACGCTCGCGGTTGTGTAGGAACGTGCCGTCCTGTGCCACTAGACGTGTGAAGCTGTTGCGGTGAGCTGAGCCGTCCATGGTCTGGAGTGTAGCCACCCCTGGCCTCTCCTCACCCACCCTCAGCACACTTACCGTGTTGGTCTCCGGTAGGACGCTCGCGGTTGTGTAGGAACGTGGCGTGGCGTCTGGCCACTAGACGTGTGAAGCTGTTGCGGTGAGCTGAGCCGTCCATGGTCTGGAGTGTAGCCACCCCTGGCCTCTCCTCATCCACACCCTCAGCACACTTACCGTGTTGGTCTCCGGTAGGACGCTCGCGGTTGTGTAGGAACGTGGCGTCCTGTGCCACTAGACGTGTGAAGCTGTTGCGGTGAGCTGAGCCGTCCATGGTCTGGGTGTAGCCACCCCTGGCCTCTCCTCACCCACACCCTCAGCACACTTACCGTGTTGGTCTCCGGTAGGACGCTCGCGGTTGTGTAGGAACGTGCCGTCCTGTGCCACTGGACGTGTGAATGAAGCGGTGTCTAGCCTCCATGTCGAGAACTCAATCTAACATAGTAGTTATTACTGAACGGTTTTTAACTGCAACAATATTTTCACTTCAAAATTCTAAATTACCAGCTGGAAAACTTTACTGCCGCCTCCACCGGCAATTGTATTGCGGTGGTGCCGTTAGTACGTATTTGTCAAGAAACCCTCTAACCTGTGCTCATTCAGACTGAGAAAGAAACTACAGACAAAGATTTCGAGGTTACAGGGGTAAAAGTTCATTCAAACAGTTCCCAGCCTGACAATCATCGGAATATATCGATCTCCCCTCAGGAGTTTTCTCTCAAAATTTGAACGGTTGTTGTCTGACGTGACAAGACACGTCACCAATTTGTCATCATAGGAGACTACAACATTGACGTTTTAGACGTTAGTAACCCTGTGACAAAACGGTTAGCTGACTTGCGGGTCATTTCGACCTTCGCTGGTCAATCAACTCACTCAACAGAGTGACCAAGCCTTCAATAGCTTCACGGTAACGTCGTGACAGACATGACTAACGTAGGGGTATCGGTAGTCGACACAGGCATTTCTGACCATTATGGACAGGTCATCATCGATGTATCAGGCAGGATCGAATAAACAAAACAATCAGAGATACAAGGCCCTCAACATTGCACTCCTTAACTTTCTGCTCTCGTGAAAGCTGGAGTCCTCTAAATTTTACTGAATCCCATGGAACTTCAATTTCAAAACTTTCAAAACATTTTCAACTTCACCTTGACGTGAGCTGCCCTTTAAAAAAATAAATCAAAACCGACAAAACAAAGTGCAAATGGATTACCAGGGTATCACAGTTTTCAAGAGAAAAAACTATTTGTTTTCCAAGGTAAAAAACACCTAACAAATTTGGAATTTCCTCAATTTTTTCAGAAATTATAAAATTTATAGGAATGTCATCAAAGCCGCAAAGGCCTACGATGTCACTAAAGCACTGCTCACATAAAAAATGTATCAAAACAGCGTGGGCGATTATCCAACGGTAAAAGTTACTCACAGAAAACCAATTCAACTTAAAATCAGCAATGAACTGGTTCAGGTAACCCCTCGCGGGTTGCTGAGGAGTTCAACGTTTCTTCCTTCTGTCGGTACCGACCAAGGACTTAGTCCACCCGGTCAACCACCTCTCTTTTTTGGTACAGAGCCCCTAGCCTCACTGGCTTTTGGCCTGTGTCTCGGAGGAGGAAATTGCTGTAGTGATTAGAGGCTTTTCTTCTAAAGGTCGATGACTTCAAATTATGTCTCCAAATGGCTGTAAGCAGCCAGAGCATCTTCTGAAGCCTGTTTTCTGATCAACCTCTCTTTTCACTCAAGACTTTCCTTCTTCACTCAAAATCATAAAGATCTCTCAATCTTTAAAAGGGCGACCACTTTTCTTGCACCAAAATTACCGCCCAATCTCCTTATTCCAGCCTTCAAACTGAATTTTCGAAGGTTTTCCTAACTCGAGTTGTAGGGTTTTTGGAAGGCATAGTCTACTATCATCAAACCAGTTCGGTTTCCAGTGGTAAATCGACAATAGAGCGCAGTCGTACGTCTAGTCGACATGATAGTGGAGGATTGAATTGAATGTCAGGAGGAGCACTAGGTGTGTTTCCTCGACCTTCAAAAAAAACTTTTGACTGTGTTGATCATTATACTACTTCAAAACTTGGGTATTACCGGGATACAGGGAGTGCCACTAGGTTGGCTTGAATCATTATCTTAGTAATAGATACGCAATTTGTGGAATTTCAGACGTTCTAGATCAGGAGAGTCCTTGGCTATGGGGTCCCTCAGGGCTCCAGCACTGAATCTCCTGCTCTTTTGATCTACGTCAACGTGATGACTCATCCGGTACACTCAGGACGTCGTCAGTGCACGAATGACGACTCTCTGTTCCAAAACAAAATCAATCAAGATCTTGAAAAAATCACGTTCGTCGAATGACGTCAATCCAACTTATTTTAACGACTCCAGTAAATCGAACTAGCAAATCATCATTCATTCTTCGCTTACACGGCAGACAAGACGCGGATCATGATCCATTACGTTATGTTGGATGAGACCGAAGTTGAAGAAGTCTACTCAGCAAAATTCCTCGGAATCCACCTTGATCGAGGGTTGACGTGGGACTGTCACGTGAACAATGTCTGCCTAAATTAGCCTCGAGGCATTTTATGTTTTGAGCGGCTTTATCCGAATATTGCCCAACTCAGGTACTGATGACGGCTTATTACGGAGTAATCTACCCACACCTTTCACCACAGTTGGCGTTATGGGGTTGCGCAAACACAAACTTCTCAAAGGTTTATTCTCAAATGCGTTGAGAAAACTTCAATGAAGAAAGTCGTTACAAACCAGCATTCAAAATCTGAAATTATTGACACTTCCCCTGCCTGTACATTCTAGAATCGTCTCTTTTTTCAAATCAAAATGCGACAGCATAAGGAGTGGCGATATACACTCTTATGTCACTAGAGGCAGGGATGACTACCGGACTGGGAGACACAGAGCAAGGTGGTCCATGGTGTGCCCTCCCAGAATTCAACAGTCTTCAAATTCAATAAAAGTGCTCATATACTTTGACATTTAAAACTCGTTTAAAAAAGTTTTTTGGTCGCGGAAGCGTTTTACAGCGTTGAGGGAGTTTTTGGAAATCTGATCAAAGAGCTAGGGAGGAGGTGAATTCGTATGAATGAAGATGAATGAGTACAACAATGTATGTTTGAAAAGAGTTCTCGATGTTTGAGTGAATGGAAAGGTACAGTTTCACATCCCTAATGACGATTGCCTCCATTATAAAATGTTTTGCAGTATTTGATTGATTGATTGATTGAAGCTGTTGCGGTGAAACTGAAACCGTCATGGTCAAGAGTGTAGCCATCCCTGGCCTCTCCTCACCCACCCTCTGCACACTTACCGTGTTGGTCTCCGGTAGGACGCTCGCGGTTGTGTAGGGCTCCTGTGCCACTAGACGATGCCCAGAAGCTACAGTGCGCGGCGGTGATCCATTTGCCATTGGTTTGAGTGCAACCGGCACCTCTCCTCACCCCTTACCCTCAGCACACTCCGTGTTGGTCTCCAGTAGGACGCTCGCGGTTGTGTAGGAACGTGCCGTCCTGTGCCACTAGACGTGAAGCTGATGCGGTGAGCTGAGCGTCCATGGTCAAGGTGTAGCCACTGACCTCTCACCCTTACCCTCAGCACACTTACCGTGCCGGTCTCGGTGGACGCTTCGCGGTTGTGTAGAACGTGCCGTCCTGTGCCACTGACGTGTAGGCTGTTGCGGTGAGCTGAGCCGTCCATGGTCAAGGTGTAGCCACCCTGACCTCTCCTCACCCTTACCCTCAGCACACTTACCGTGTTGGTCTCCGGTAGGACGCTCGCGGTTGTGTAGGAACGTGCCGTCCTGTGCCACTAGACGTGTGAAACTGTTGCGGTGAGCTGAGCCGTCCATGGTCGGTGGCGTAGCCACCCCTGGCACCAGATCCTCCACGGTCAGTCTCTCCATGACCGGACTCACGCGGCGCCGTCCCGCCCCCACACCTACTCTCGCCAACTCACCAGTCTCTCCTCACTCACTACAGTTCACACCTGATCCCTTCACCTAACAGTAGACCACTAATTGGCGCCCAATACCTGGCAAATTATCGAGTCAGTAGTAGTTATGAATCTCGTGATCATGACAAGGTAAATGCTGGGGAAGCACAACGGTAACGGCGCTGCGGAGGAGCTAATACTTTGCTTTCGGCTTATTTTAGTTAATTAATTCACAATATTATGGTTAAATTTAGATTGGATTGATATAGGCAACCGGGCAATATACGTATATCTACGACGTGAACACGCTGTTATGAAATGGATCCATGAAGTGGAAATTTGATATACCGCAAATGGAATTGGTTGCTGGCGGAACAACACGGAAGGGTGTGGTCAAGCTGTTAAAACATCTCACAACATTAAATAACGATTAGCTTTGAAGCGAAGACGGAAACCAGTTAATAGACTAATTATTGTAATTTAAAGTGAAATGTCTCCTTTCCTAATTAATATTTGCAATATGCCAATCTTGGCGTGTCCTGGACGTATACATGACGATTGAATCGCAAGAGACCGTCGGCAATGCGCGGTTGCGCGGGGATAGTCTTCAAAATATGTCGAAATTGGTTTCGCACGGAAATAGTTTGCGCTGATTAAAAGACTAAATTGTAGTTGATATTTATTTTATAAACCCTTTGACTTTAACCTCCGATTAAAATTTCAAGTTCTGATCTGAAGACGCCAACGCTGGTGAAAATCGCTAGTTTCTAGGAATGAGCCCCAAACTCTATCCAATCTCTAAACACGAGCGCCTCACAGCTAATCATTCACACATTCAATAACCACCATGACTCAATAACCACCGAAGATTCCTGATACTATATTAAAAAACACATTTAAAACTTAATACACTTTACACCTTTTTGCTAAAGTCTTTAAACGCCCAACTGAAAAAGGCTCGTCAACATCTTTTCTACGGAAAACTACACATCATAAATTCCGATTGAGCTTGAGTACGCTGTACGGATAGGAGCAAGATAAGTGATAACGGATATGAATGAATCGTTATAATTATTACGTGAAATTATCCTTCTACTAGAGAGAGTACAAAGGTAGGTTATATCGATCATCTACTTTGAAAGAACAAAGAAGCAACTGCTGGAGTGATGTAGGTTCGCACGGACACACCACACTACAAGGAACTACACACTCTACACTCCACAGCACTCGTAGCCGAGTTGTGGCTCGACTCCCCGGCAACAATCGATTCACTATCCCTAATCACTCACAAACCATCGTAAATAAACGCTGAAAATACGACCTGCTGAATAAATAAACATGATCCAATATTCATCATCAGCCAATAAGTGTCATTCTTGTCGCATATCTAATAGAAATATCCACCCATTTATTATAATATCTCTAGCGCGACTAGCCTTGTGAATTGCAATGTTTAAACTTATAGTCGAATGAAGGCGCTCAATATTGGAAGTAGTAATATAAAATTATTCTATATTATAGTCGAATAATTAGAAAAGTTACGTTATACATTAAATTAAAAAAAGTTTGTTGCTTAGACATTTTACAACAAATTAACCGCAATTTTCAGGCTTAATAGTTAGGTGGTCATTAGTAACTATTTGGGTCTATTTTTGTAAAATCAAGCCGGTTACACACTATCGGACCTTTTCCCGATACAGACCCCAAACCGAGCAAGGAAAAGGGAGGTCGCTGGACAGATTTGGTGCGAAAAGCAATGAGCGGCACAAAATGGAGAAGGGAGCATACTCAGTAGGTCTAAAAACGCCTACTCCCTTCGGAATAAAGTCAACAGGTTATCCTATTTCTTCTTCCCTTTCTTATAGCCTCCCTCCAAACCTCACACCACACGTCATTCCTTTTCACTTTAGGACAATAAAAATATGCTATAAATCCTTTAAAAATGTACAGTTTCACGAATGAAAGCAGCGCTAAGTCTGGATCGGGGAAAAGTCCTGTTGTGCTAAGCTTACCCAATCATGTATAGTTGAATGAGAACTATAACTTGTTGTGGATAAATTAATTTTGAAACATTCCAGTCTCCCCTGTGGATATTTTCACTAGCTCCAGGTACTAGCTCCACATGAAGCCAACAGGTTAACCCATTTCTTCTTTAGCATTTTAAGCGGATTTCCTTTCCAGCGCATAGCCTCCAAAACCTCATACCACACGTCGCATTTTAAGTTTACAACATTAAAAATAATGGCACATATCCGTAAAAGGTTTACCAACTTTTGCGATTAAATTAAAAGCATAATTATTACTTTTTCAACCACTCCATAACAGACGAAAAGTACAGGGACCACATGTACCGCACTGTGATGTATAACGGATGCAGCGCTACCGGCGGGGCTCGTGAGAGCGCATCACGGGCAGCGTACCGCCTGGAGGTGATACACACTGTCGAACCCCGAATAAGACCTAGGTTAGTATATAGGCCTGGACTAACATTGGATCAAGACACCGGACCGAACAGGGAGAATGGAACACTTCGATCTTTCTGCAAAAGACCGCCTCGAGATCGTTCTTCTCCCTGCTCGTGGTGACGTCCGATCCGACTTCTGGTTCGGAGTTAAGACCCCATTCACTGTATCAGACAAGCTCCTAGACCTCCTGCTCCCTTCTCCTGCTCGCGGCGACGTCCGATCCGACTTCTGGTTCAGGTTAAGACCCATTCACTGTATCAGACAAGCTCCCTTAGACCTCCCTGCTCCCTTCTCCCTGCTCGCGGCGACGTCCGATCCGACTTCTGGTTCGGAGTTAAGACCTCATTCACTGTATCAGACAAGCTCCCTAGACCTCTGCTCCCTTCTCTCCCTGCTCGGCGACGTCCCAGTCCGACTTCTGGTTCGAGTTAAGACCCCATTCACTGTATCAGACAAGCTCCTGAACCTCCCTGCTCCCTTCTCCCTGCTCGCGGCGACGTCCGTGGACTTCTGGTTCGGAGTTAAGACCCATTCACTGTATCAGAATGCTCCCTAGACCTCCTGCTCCCCTTCTCCCTGCTCGCGGCGACGTCCGATCCGACTTCTGGTTCGGAGTTAAGACCCCATTCACTGTATCAGACAAGCTCCCTTAGACCTCCCTGCTCCCTTCTCCCTGCTCGCGGCGACGTCCAATCCGACTTCTGGTTCGGAGTTAAGACCCCATTCACTGTATCAGACAAGCTCCCCTAGACCTCCCTGCTCCCTTCTCCCTGCTCGCGGCGACGTCCGATCCGACTTCTGGTTCGGAGTTAAGACCCATTCACTGTATCAGACAAGCTCCCCTAGACCTCCCTGCTCCCTTCTCCCTATCGCGGCGACGTCCGATCCGACTTCTGGTTCGGGTTAAGACCCCATTCTCTGTATCAGACAAGCTCCCTAGACCTCCTGCTCATACCTGCTCGCGGCGACGTCGATCCGACTTCTGGTTCGGAGTTAAGACCCCATTCACTGTATCGAAAGGCTCCCTAGACCTCCTGCTCCCTTCTCCTGCTCGCGGCGACGTCGATCCGACTTCTGGTTCGAGTTAAGACCCCATTCACTGTATCAGACAAGCTCCCTAGACCTCCCTGCTCCCTTCTCCCTGCTCGCGACGTCGATCCGACTTCTGGTTCGGGTTAAGACCCATTCACTGTATCAGACAAGCCCTTAGACCTCCCTGTTCCACTTCCTGCTCGCGGCGACGTCCGATCCGACTGGTTCGGGTTAAGACACCATTCGTACCAGCATCGAGACGCTCCTTAGACCTCCCTGCTCCCTTCTCTCTGCTCGATTCTGAACTTTGATCGGGGACAAGTCTGATAGTATGTAGCCGGTTTAGGAATGTACAGGTAGATAGATACCTGTAGGTTGCTCGGCTGGCGTACTCCGCAGCCAGTGCCAGTCCTGGCGTGTAGTGGGCAGCATGCTGACACGACGCCGAGGTACAGAGTTCTTCATGCTTACTGTCTACTATGTACTGGTATCTAACTGTGGTGTGATGACCTGAGAGCTGTGCGTGTCTCATAACGTCACCAGCTGTCCACATACTCACGCCTCCATTACCGCTGATAATCTTTCCAATATTCGCTGTAAATGGATTTAAATGTCATCTATTTCAGGAATATTTTTTACTGTCGATGGAGTTTTATTCTAAAGACAACGGTATCTTCTATAATTATAACACATAAAAGAAAACGATTTTGAATTAATCAGTATTATGTCTTGGAAACCTTGTTAATGATCTGATAACGTTCAATTGTAATAAAATATTATACAGGTTCTAAGGAGTTTCTATGTATAATTCTCGGCCGGCGCTAAAGTTCTGTAGTCTCGTCAAATCCATTTAGAATACGCGTAATGACTCTAGTCTATCACTATGATAACCGAGGGGTATTATATCTTCTGCAGCTGCCTCAGAATACGGCCGTTGCGTCTGTAAAATTCGTCTTACCAATACACGCCGCCTCTGTGGTCAGAGAAAGGCTGAATTCGTCCGCCCAAGGAACACATGACACCGTCCGTTACAACAGGCTCTCTTCCAACTGATGCGGTCTAGCTGTCAAACCCTCCGCTAGCAAGGTTTCGTAGGAAGCGTTATATCACTCTTATATGAAGGTTAAATTCGGATTTGTTAATTTTTATGGAAAGAGACGAGTTTCAGTTTTTCAGTGTTTGCCTGTGGTTAGATTTCTGACTAACCTAACGTTAGCTTCTTAAATAAGGTCTTAAAAAGATCTATATTTTCCAACTTAACCGTTAATAGCATAAAAACTAAAAGACATCTTGAAAAATGAACCACAGGCAAACCTAGATAATATGTTTATCTTTCATTTAAGCGTTGTGTCGTCAAACTAGCATACTAAAGTCTCCATTTTATTTCCCGCAAACCTCTTCAACGACGCTCTCCCGATCAGCTGAGGTGAAACACATCATACAAGCGGCTAGCCGGCATCTCTACTTACCCAGGGCTGTATGTGCTCGGTGTCTCAAATCTAAAGTAAAGTATGGTGTCCCTGCTACTTCCCAGGCTTGCGTGGTGTTTACACCGGGCAACTAGCGGAATTGTAGCATGCCTCTAGCTACTAGCCAGTAGCCACGTGTAAGCACTGTTCTGCGTCTTCCAGTGCGGTTGTTATCCCTCATGGTTTCACATGTTGCTGTGGTACCATGCTCTGTGGGGGCCTAGAGACTACTGTACTATTGTGGGTTTCATGTTCACCTGGCAGTACGGTAGCGCCGTAAGCCATGCAAATCATATGAGAGACACTGCGCTACTAGTCACCGTGAAAACATTGACTCGCGGCAGCGGTTTACCTGCCCAAGACCGGCCCGATTCCTGCTCTGTAATTTATACTTTTTATGTCCTTCAAATTTGTTTACACACATTTCAATACTATGTAAACTGTCAAAACAATTTATATTGTGAAACCAATTTTGTACTTTTTAGCTAAAAGGATGTTTACTAATGCGATTCTCAGGCTGTTTAATAATGCTTAACATTATTTTCTATTCATAAGCTGAAACAAATAAACTTTAATGATTAAATTATAATAGTTAAAATTACTGTTGCTTTATTTTAAATATGTTTTACGTATAAAATGTACATACCGGTTTGTTACTGCAGTGCCCCTAAAACTATTAACCCTAAATAATCGCTAAACTGTATCATTAAACACTAAAAAACACTGATTTGTTATTAAGACTTATATGGGCTATAAAATAAATATACAAAACTTAAAGCTAAAAAATAAATCTTAAACAAAAAGAACTTTTAGAATATTACGGAATTACGATTTGAAAAAGCCGACACGTCTCTGAACAGTCCTCCCACTAAATTAAAATATTTGGCGATGTGAACCCTAGGGAACTGGGTTATGTTAACACAGCTGGAGACACTTGGGGTGTGATAAGAGGAATGCACCTGCAACTTATAAACAAACAACGCCGAGCACACGGAATAGACAGACGCGTGTCTGCATTTCTTCGACACATCTGTTTTAGACCCTCGTGTGGCAAATGTTTTCCTGCGTTCAATGAAGACGTATAAATGTGTATATTTAATATTAAATACATTCAAACTTGCACGACTGAAATAATTGTCTTTGGACAATGCAGAGTAAAGTCAATGCTGAAATGCACAACGTTTCGTTTGTAGCCTGGATAAAACTACTTTCAGAAACTGCTAGAATAACTAGTAGAGAGTAGAAAACTCACAGATGCCAGAGAAGTGTGTGGTGGCAGCGCGAGTCCTGCCTGGAGAAGTGGAGAGGCCGCCCAGCTCCGGGTCCACCAGCTTCGTCTCCATCGTAGTTGTCATCCTACCAACAAACCACACATGTCAGCATACTACCATAGACTAACGGACGCTGTAGAGTTCGTAGCGCGAGTCCTGCCTGGAGAAGTGGAGAGGCCGCCCAGCTCCGGGTCCACCAGCTTCGTCTCCATCGTAGTTGTCATCCTACCAACAAACCACACATGTCAGCATAATACCATAGACTAACGGACGCTGTAGAGTTCGTAGCGCGAGTCCTGCCTGGAGAAGCGGGAGAGCCGCCTGCGCTCCGGGTCCACCAGCTGTCTCCATCGTAGTTGCCATCCTACCAACAAACCACACATGTCAGCATAATACCATAGACTAACGGACGCTGTAGAGTTCGTTTGTCTGTGCTACTACTATCGGATTCTCTATTATAGGCCCTCACTTTGACGCGTAATAACTTTTAAGAACATATTTCTAAAGAGTTCTAGTTTTCAGTAAATGGTTCATTACATATTGCCCAACAGTGATACAACATCAAAAATAAGGAGTAAGTTATTGGAAATAACTTATTGAAGTTATTGTGTACAAAAACATGGGTTTTACGTGCATTTCAAATAATTCCGGACTTTGTTTAATCATCTCTTTAATTATAGTTGTTCCAAAAATATTTCTTGTTTGTTGCACATTACGAATTTCAATGTACATCCATCCATTCTGCAACATTACGAATTACGTTGGCAATAGTGTCATAATATTGTATTCAATAAGGTTTCCTTTGATTATTAATATTGTTTCATTGTTATACGTTGTTTGCTAAAACTGTTTGTGAGTGATTGGACGGAATGTTTTCTGGACGTTTGCCGGGATGGTGTGGACGCCACGAATGGCCCAGATCGATTTATTTAATTCCGTGTCATTACTTTGGGGATTCTGTAAAGGAAGAAGTGTAAAGTGCAAGCCTACAACCGTAAATTATTCGGAAAATCGCATTCAAGAAGTTATTCCAATTAACTTCCTTCAAAAAACTGTTGACTGCATGTACGAGGGTTGTTCAATAAAGACTGAGACTGAGCCTGGGATTCCCACAAACTCCTTTGATAAGACATGACTTCGGGTTTTTCCAATACCTTAGGACCCTATTGTTTACCACCAGTAACTAAGTCGGGTTATCTCTATCACAAAGCCATCAGTGCTCGTTTGAACATCACCTTGGTAATTGCCGCCTCCAACGTTTTATCATGTCAAGTTTGTGTGAACAACGATACGCGATTAAGTTTTGTGTTAGACTCAACAAAACTGCCACTAACACTTATGAGGACATAAAGCAAGCTTTTGGGGAGAGCGCAATGTCTCGTGCTTCCTGTTTTCGCTGGTACAAAGATTTTAAGGAGGGCAGAGAGGACCCTGAGTTGCAGGGAGGAGATGGTGCAGTTACTGCTCTCACGGAAGAAACCATCAATACAGCAGCGGCAATGATCAAAACTGACCGACGTCTGACCGTCAGGCAGATTGCTGAACTCCTTTACATATCGGTAGGTAGCGCTCACACAATTTTAAAAGACCATCTTAACATGTCTACAGTTTGTGCACGTTGGATCCCTCGTTTACTCACACCAGAACAAAAGCAAAATCGTGTCGATGTTTGCCTTGAGTGGACGCGTTTCGCTGAAGAAGATAGGGATTGGTGGAAGAGTGTAATAACTGCTGATGAGTCATGGGCTTACCAGTATGACCCTGCAATGAAAGTCCAAAGCACAGAATGGGTAGAAAAATGAAAAAAAAAAGCTAGGAATCTGCAAACAAACAAAGCTATGGTCATTACTTTTTTACCATAAAGGAATGGTGTACACTCATTTAGTTCCACGTGGACAGACAATCAATGGAGAGTACTACAAACAGGTTTGGCTACATTGATGAATGATCACATCTCTCAGCGTCCAGAACTTCGAGGAAACTGGAAACTTCATCATGACAACGCACGGCCTCACGTTGCAAACATTGTGACAGAATATTTGGCCAAACGAAACGTGGGACCGTTCCCCACCCACCGTATAGTCCTGACCTAGCACTCGACTTTTTGTTCCCTACTGCAAAAAGAGAACTTAAGGGACGTCGTTTTGACTCGGAACAGGATGCAGTAAAGGTTTTGGAGGCGGTTCTCAAGAACATGTCAAAGGATGGCTTCTCCTACGTTTTCCAGGCATGGCAGAAGCGCTGGGACAAGTGCATTTTGCTTAATGGAGAGTACTTTGAAGGTGAAAAAATTGTTGTAGATTAAGGTTAAACAATTAACGATTTATAGAACCAGTCTTTATTGAACAACCCTCGTATCTGCGGCCGTTTGTAGAAATTGGCGAACAACAGCGGTGCATAGGTGGAAATTTAAAACTACTTTATCATTTAAAACTACTGTAGGCCTATCTTTAATTTTCTTATGTGGTTGAGCATACATGTGCACGGTATTTTAACAAGTCTAGCTAATTATTGTAGGGATTATTACAATTCCTTTTTGCCTACTTACTTTTTAACCACCTTGTATATTATTTTTTATTGTTTTAATTATTTATTTTCTTTTTTATTGTTCTATAATTATATAATTGTTATTTTTTGTACTTGCCTACATGTTATTATGTTTCTGGAAAAAAGGTTACTGAATATGTTACTGATATTACTTACTGGGAAGCGTGATGCACGTAATTTAAACCAACTCAATTCTATATCCAAGAACAACTTAAAGGCGGCGTCCAAGTAAAAGTAACAGAACTTAAACACGGAATATCTAAACACGTATTGCCGGCATTGATAGCCTCCGTGGCCTGCTGTCACTGGTCAGTTGATGCCTGATTAGCACACAGCTGTGAATGTGAACACATGACCGTCAAGGACAAACTGAACTGAGTGTCAGTTGTCAGCAGACAGCAGTAGTAAGATAAACATACCCGATACCAGGGATCCTGCCCTGTTCCATTCACTTCATATATATTATTGAAAGTCAACGGTCCAAACTCTCGGGAACACGCAGACTTCGGGCCACAGGCCGAGGCGTAGCCAGGAGCACTATCGTGAATCTTAGCGAATTTCCTCTAAGGTGGGGATAATTCACACCGCAAGTCGAGATGTGTATCAAGAATCAACAATATCTAATCAGCGGTACCAAGATCAAGACGATGGCGAAACAATTATTTTGGAATTTTACTATTCTTTAATTGATATTCAGTGTTTTCATTCCTTCAGAAAACAAAATCTAACCACTGCTTGAGTGCTTGTCACTCTTCCGAGTTAATCTTCGAGAAAACTCACCATTTCAAGACACGGGAAACCAACAATTCCTTAATTATGGCAAAAAAGTTGTATCAATATGTTCAAAAGGGTCCTAGCTAACGTTTTTTGTATTGCAGGCCGATGCAATTTCTTAGTCGAGCAATTTTGAGCCCGGCACAGTTTGTCTCCCTCGTAGATCTTTGGTAAATGTAGTATAAATGGTTGATGGCTTGTAGTTGTTTTTACTGGAGACTGGCGATGTCTTAGACTGTTTTTAGGCACTAGAGCGCTCAGATTTGATCTGTCTGGGAAACTAAGTGGTGCTCAGGAAAAAAAGAAGAAAAGCAGGAACTTTTTAAAATCAGTTCTTAGAACTACCGATTAGTGAGTGTGTCAAAATTAACGCACACAAAATCAAAGCAAAGGTCATTTGACTGAGTTTTTGTTGGTTGGTACTTTGGCCTACGGGGGCACCCTGTCCGCTGGCGGGGCGCTCCATAACTTAGTCCATGCTTATTCTATGGTTACGCCACTGCTGTAACCATTGAACATAATGCGACTCACTGAGGATTGTATGGCTTTCAGTGCCTCTTGACTTAAGTATATCTGCATATATAAAAAACACAGCCGACGCGTAGCTACAAACGCTTCCGTGAATCCTAGCGAATTTCCTATAATGGGGTAAATTTACACTGCAAGTTTCCTTTTGACCATTGTGACCATTCGACAAGTCACATTTTACATTCGGTCTTACTCACATTCGGTAAGATCCAGACCCGGGACCATGCAATGAGCACCAATCCTGAGCCCCAAGATCCAGACCCGGGACCATGCAATGAGCACCAATCCTGAGTCTAGAACACACGTTTTGAGCACGTTTTCAAAACATTATTATATGTATTCATGTAGTCTATATATATTTTCGTCCGATGTTCATGAAATTTGGTACAAATGTTCCTTTTGTAAATATCTCGGTCAAGTCCTTAAGCAAAAAAATCAGAACACCGCAAGCCTTTTCTTTGGGACAAAAGGGGCTTGTAATGATTTAAAAACTGTTAATGTTATCCGATTTCGAAAAAAGTTAAAATAAATATGTATTTTTATAATATTTATTAATATACCAAAAATTATTTAACTCCATTATGCTGTTTTACAATGGGGCCATAAAATTGATTTTTTGTTGTAACAGCGGAATGCGTAATAATTTTATTTCAATGAAATTTAAAATATATTATCGCTTAAAGATGTGTAGTAAAGCTTACAGTAAAAGAACATGTAAGTTTGAGGCCGAAGGCAGTGAGCGGAGCGAACTCGTAACGCCCTGGTCACACAGGAGGCCGAAGCGAGGCTGTGAGCGGAGCGAAGCGAGCCTGGGAACGGGAACGGAGCGAGTTAAGAGTTCGAAGACAAAGAAATTCGATTAGTTCATGCCAGCGGCGCTTTCTTTCTTGTAGCTACGTGCAGGCCAGTTTTTTTTGTTGAGTTATGAGAGATTCGTCTCGTGCGATGAGCGGATATATTTGTAACACACACATAGACATACACAAGGGGCCTTTGTGAAAGAATTATCCTTGAAGAGTATCCTTGATGAGGCTGTTCGCTCCGCGCACAGGCTCGCTTTGGCCTTCGGCCTCAGGCTTACATGTTCATTTACTGCGTGTTTTATTGCATATCGTGAAAGAAAAACGACAAAACGTATTACAATTTTTATTGAAATCGGGCTACGCATAACCATTGACTTTAAATATCCATTTAAAATCAATGGCATAACTATGTTACAAAAAAAACACTAATTAAAATTTTATAATTTTTGTACGTTGATAAATACTATTAAAATTGTACATATTTACAGTGGAGTCCTAATCCGAACTAATTGGGACCGAACCCTGTTCGGATTAGCGAAAATTCGGATTAAGCGGACTTTAGGCATATATTGATGCATTTATCATATATTGACCTTATAAGGTCATATATTGAGTTTGAGCGACTAATATTTTATATTTAAATGTAAGAAACTGTGTATTTGAATACAACTGTGTACACTGGAATACAAAACAGTGCGGAAGTAACGTACGCAGATATGACGGGCAGTACAAAGATGATGTGGCGGCAGGGCCTACGTGCGTGCCTTTCCTCCCCCAACCCCCGCGCCCACGCCTACAGAGTACCGACATCCGTTCTAAAAACAATCAATGACTCATCACCGTGCCATACTGTGAGTGTGTCGTCGCTCACTACCCCGCCGAGTGGATGTGTTTTGTTTTGTGCGCACACCTGTGTGTATAGTGCGTTGTTTTGAGTGGTGGTTAGCGTGACTTTTACATTCTTTTTGTTTCTACTGTCAATAAATATGGCAAGCAAACGTAAACATAGCTTTAAATACATAAAGTATGATATATGTAATTGGAAAACCAGTTTTATTTATTTTACCAACTCAAAATCGTATAATTTTTTCCCCTCAACAGTGTTCGGATTAAGCGGATTTTCGGATTAGCGGGGTTCGGACAAGCGGGACTCTAGTTTCAAATTTCATCGAATTCAAATTAAATTGACTTTTTTTAGATAGTTTAAACTACCTTTTTGAACCCTCCCTCCCAAAGGGGAACTTCCGGTACGTTTCATGGCCCCGGGCTACTAATAATTGTGATTAACTTTTAAAGTTGTGAACATAGTATGTATACAATTACAATTCAGTCAATTGTTGCGGGTATCCAGTACTTCGATTTCGATTACATGTACATCGATGGAGGGGAAAGAGAAAGACATTTTCATTCTGGGGAATAAAAGGGACTTTTTCCAATGGGAAATTTAGTTTCAATCACGAATAAGTTGGTTGCATTGAATTGATAAGGTCCACTCGCAAATAGCTACCGCTATCCACCATGGCGGTCTCGTTGGGAGACAGTGCTACCAGATGTCCGATCATGATAAATTATTAGTACAGCTTTGTACGATAATTCTGACTGTACATAGTACGATCATTGACTTTAAATATACATTTAAAATTAATGGTACGATGTGCGATATGTCAATGTCGAAGTCGATACGCATTGTACAATAATTTCATTACGACTTAGGAGGTTTTAATATTCAATTCAAACTGTCTATAAAAATACCACAACAAAAACATTTCATTAATTTCCAATGTTGTTATATTTTATTTAATAATAATAATAATTACAATGGACAGCACACGCATTTAATAGTCGATTTTACTTTTTCACCTTGGTGGTCCAACAAGTCGCATAGGACCAGTGAGGTCCGAAAAACAATAAAATGTAATGTAAATATTACTGTATGATTTTATTCAGTAGACTAAACTCCAACCCGATTTCCCATCGCTTTTATGGTGACAGTTTAAAAAAAACAATTACAGTGTTAATATGAATTTCATACTTGTAAGAGTTTAAAATATGTACTGTAGTATTAAAGTTATAAAACCCTAACAATGCTAAGAGTACATGCGGTACGATAATTTGAGTCGGTACGATAATTTGAGTGGAAGTACGACAATTTACGATTGTTTGTCCAGTCCTATGTTTTACATCCTGGCAACACTGAAACCTGCTGCCTGCGCACTGCGCAGTTGACAGTAGTTGGATTGGACCGGGATATGATACCATAGATTGACTCAACAGGTGTACTTCTTGCTTTTTCATTTGACATTGTGTTGTTAAATGTAAACAACTCTTAACAGCGATTGCTGATCAGTGAGCACGTAGGCTACGTTTCGCACAGTTTCAACAGGTAATTAAGTAGTGTTTGCTTTATTAATTCAGGTTATACTGTTATAGCCGGCTTCCTTCATAACTAGTTAGTACGTTTGTAGGCAAAGCATTATTATTATTATCTTTCCGCTTCTGTCACCTTCACCAACACCATATCTTAAGTTCTGTAGATGCAGATGGGTTGCCGGTGGGTATAGTATTGGTTCTTTATGCCTGTGGCTCAGATTGATTTACGAAGTAGGATAATTTGTAATTTCCTCAAACAGAAGAGATATTTTACCAGTCCCTAAGCAAGATAGGGGTATTTGTCTAGAAGAGTGACTTATGATTTCATGAGCTAAAACTGATTTAACACGATGTGGAGGAGGCTCCTAAATATATAAAAATTTGTTTTGGGGTGTGCAACTTATTTAAAAGTGGCTTAAAGGGGCTTTAAAGTTGGGACTATTTTACGAGCGGCGGACGCCGTGCGCGCGGAACTCTGTGGCAGACGACAGTCTCTGTCACCCACTTCAAATTAACTTAAAGGTGAATAAGTTATTATCGTGAAGGGAGCTTAGGTTAAGTTAGGTTAGTTTATTTTTTATGTTGAACATATTTAAAAGTGGCTTTAAAGTTGGGACTATTTTACGATCGGAGGACGCGCGGACGTGGTGGACGCGGCACTCTATAGCAGACGACAGTATCTGTCACCCACTTCAAATTAACCTAAAGGCTGAATAAGTGATCATCTGATGAAGAATCAAGAATATTTTTATTGCCATATGATACAATTCACATTGATGATGACAAAGTCAAGTTCTAACCTAGAGCTAATCCTATTAATTTGGTACCCGCATCAACTCCCACCATCGTTTAGACACATCAGACCATCACCTGCGAGGTTCGGAAGTCATGTTAAGCCGTTGGTCCTTGTATTTCCATTGGTCATTGGGCCATTAATTAATGACCCATTCTAAGGAAGAGTCGGCCTTAATTCGTAACAAGACTACACCTCTAACTCATTACTACCATTCATCACACTCATCCTTCACCACATATTTGCCTTAAAATACCCTAAAAAGAGTGGTCGGCATCTCATATAGTGATAGTGATATATAGTGACATGTGATGGTCCCCCCCTTGCTGACAGTAGCATATCAGCTAAATCCCGCCAATTATATTTGCTGATTCCCGCCAGAATACTTGCTTTCAGCGACATTGAGGTAGCAAACTGGGCACTATAGACAAGTTACTACCCATCAGTTACCCATCATGCGCTGTAGTATGCGTAAGCTAGTTCAGAGTAAATATAATCTTTTTATATTGTTATATAAAAATCGTTTCATATTGTAACATCTGGAAAGAAAAAAACAATTTGCCTTGTCTTTTTTACATAATATTTTTGTATGTATCCTTTCACTGTGTGATAACTAAAATTCTGGTACTGTCGAAGGGTTAATCAAATTTCACTTGGTCAAAAAAAAGTCACTGAACTGAAAAAAATACCCAGGCTTGCTGACCAGAAGTAGTTTTGCATAATGGAATTATTTCAGTGAAACTATGAGTTATTTTGATACCATTACCATTACCAATTTCTTCGTCATTGACCAGCATGCTGGATAGACAGCGTCAACTTTAAAAAATAGAATACTTTTTAACTATTTACATATTTACAAAGCTTTGGCGTAGGGCAGTGGAAAGAGATCAATCAGATGGCCCTCATATCTCATACTTAACCTTGAATTACTATCTAACATCTGTGAGCAACATTTTACTATCCTGAAAATGTTACCCCTACCAACTTAAACCACATTACTATCCAATGTCTCTCAGACGTCAGTTGTTTTGTATTTTGACCCTTGAAATTTCTTCCAACTATACAATTAGTTTAAAAGATTTCTAATAAAAATTTAAAGTATCTAAAAGATTTACGTACAAAACTAACGAACAAAAACCCAAATAGCTAACTGGTACTGGGTAAGTTAATGTTTATTTATTTATGGTTGACACCAGTTTACAGGAGTTTTAACAGGCTTTGATACAAATACATTAAATGAAAATAAACACTAATTTAATTTATGATCCAACGTTGAATAGAATATACTGGAATTTAATGGCCACAGTTGAGTGTTCAAACCCAAATAGGTGGATGGGTCATTGGTTAGTTTGGTTACATCAGTTGCGTTATCGTCCTATTCAAATTAGAGAGAGCCTATTAAATTGACTGAACCAATATTAAAAATATTTTCACTAATACAGTATTTTCTCTATACACCAAGTGTGAACAGGAGAAAGAGAAAATACAAAAGAAAAAAACCCACAAACATACTTGATAACATGAGACATTAAATATGTTTTTGTAAAACATGGAGAGAAAGAGGAAGACAGTGTGTTATGATTGAACGTACTGAGGTTGTGTCTTGTGCTTTTCTTTGTACATTTGGCGTAAAAACTATCTTCAAGAATTTTAAAATGTTTGTCTTCTACTAACCTAAAGTGAGACCCAACGGCCAACAGTCAAACCAGAATTAATCGATACCTCACCTATTTTAATCCCATTTCTTTAAAACAATAATTTAGTTCTTTATGCTTGTTGAAATTTGTTTTTTAGGATGTTATCCATGATACTACATAGCCCAATGGCTGCTGAATGGGAGCATGCTTCCTACGATACACAGGTGTATCACACCTTTGACCTAAATAGAGGGGAAGTCGCTTTTACCAAAGAATCCAGCGCTTTGTCGCATTGGCTTGAGGTCCTTGAAAAGAGTCCAAAATCCTTTTCAACTTGGCAGATTCATGTTGAAGAAGGAGCAAAGGGAGTATCGTGGCGATTCGGTCCATATGGTAAGAATCTGCTTAATTTATTAACTTATTTCACATTATATAATTTTAAAGCATAGGCAAATTAAGCAGCGGTTTGCAAAATTCAAAAGGGAATTCTGTAAGATTACGAGACCCGCCGGGAGATTTAGACGCAGTGGCGCTCGTCAGGTACTTTAAGTACAGCTCGGTGTACCTGTTAATCCTGAGCGTTATAATAATATCTTAAAATTACAGAAGTCACATTTTATGACAAATTTGAAACATCAGGAGTCCTGTTTAGTTTTGAAACAGGAACTCGCACCGTTCTACAATCTCTAAACTTACGGTAACAATAAACCAACTCAGGTACAGCTAAAACCGAGTCAGTGAAAATGGGCTGTACGTGTAGGCTGCTTGCCATGGTAACGCTGGCGTCTTCCAGTACTGGGGATACGGGTGGAATGGGGATAGATTCAGCCAAGATGTATATCCATGCATGTGAGCTGTTGCCCACGAACCGAGCCGAGTAAAGCCGATATTGTCTCGGAACCGAATTCTTCCTAACACCTACGAGGACTGCTGAGAGCACCCGATCTTAACTGTAGTGACTCGTCAGGCATGATCTTAACAGTACAGTGCCCATGTGTCGATATATTTGCATTTTGTTACGATCTTGTTAATTGTTTTTATTGGTAATCGTTAGAGAATCAGTGAATTGTTTTTGTTTCTTTAGTTAGTGATGTAATTCATGTGGGATACGGATACCTGTCACTTCGCACAACACCAGCACACTGGCACCCTATGGTTATTTATTTTTGTTGGGTTTGCATCAAATCAATATTTTAGTTTTTAAAAAATCTTAAAATGCTGATCATATTTTTTTGGATTAATTAGTTGTAACCTTTTCTTAAAATGTAACTTTGAATAAAATTTGACTTGATACTGTAGATACATTTTCAAATTTGTACAAACACTAAAGGTATGAAATTTTAAGTGAAAGCAAACATGAAAATTAGGCACACACAAAACAAAAAACACAAAAGTAGGTTTTTACATTAAACTGCCGTAAGATGAACAACCTTGATACTGGACTCACGGCCGAATTAACCGATGCCTTTCTCAAAATCCCCCTTTATTGTTTGTAAGGATCGATTGTGAATTGATGTTTATAAGAAAAATGTGCAAACAAAACACAAGTTGAGATTTGCTGCTTGCATCTGCCAAATACGTGACTCATGCTTAGAGAGCCGGCCGGATTAAGCAGAGACCAAACTAACTGTGACCAAACTTACAAAAGTCTACTGTTCTTTACAAAATATTTTAATAAGGTTCTCATTGAGCAGAAAATAATACTTTATCTATTTTAACCTATCTGACATATCCAAAAGGTTTGAAATTTGTTAACAAAAATGAAAGTAAACTTAATTTTGGAGGAATACAATATGCATAAAAAAACAACAAAAATAAAACACCTTCAAAAAATGAAAATAAAAAAGTGAAAAACTAGTAAATAACAATATATAAAGAAACACGACGCTTAGTCACTAGCGCTACCATGAATCCTAGCAAATTTCCTACAACAGGGTAAAAATTACACTGGAAGCGGCCTTTTGATCCTTGTGATACTGTTCAATACAATTTGTATTTTGTGTCAAATTTTCACAAAACTTGGTACAAACGTTCTTGTTGTAAATATTTGTTAAGTTCATTAGCCAGCAAAATGGGTCCACCAAAAGGGTAAGGGTAGTACCCTTTTGGTGCAGAGGGGTTCCCCAAAAATGGGTTTTATGCTATCAAAACTGTAATTACAGTCTGATTTTGATAAAACTTGGTACACTAGACTCCCTCTTGTTTGGCCTCTCTTGGTTCGGCTGGCCACCTGAGTGTGAGTCACACTCAGCTGATTCACCTGAGCAGCTGGTTAGCGACATGTCATCACGTGTTTCCGTATTATTTGGCTTTGTTAAGTAATTACTCAAAAGACATCCCATACGATAGATTTAACCCCCTATACAGATTATTTTGTTGATCTGGTGATTGTTCTTATAGTTAAATAATCATCACTAGTCTAATAATCATCATCAGCAATTTGGAAACTAATAGAAATTCTCAAAACGAAAACATCATTAATTTATATAGAAGATATTGCCATCAAAAGATTCTATTTGCGATTGGAGAGGGGTTAACCTCTAAAATCCCATGAACGGTTCTGGCAAATATTTCCGAAGACCTAAGCATATTGCGAGATACAACGAAAAAGGAGTTGGTAAAATAATCTGTTTATGAAGAAAGATGAAAAATAAATTATTTTTGAACTTTATCCAAACGCTAATAACAATTTCACTGTTTACTCTATTTTATTGCACCTTTGTTGAAAGTCTTGTATTTCAGGTAAAATACTACCATCCAATCCATAATGCGGATGAAGAAATGGCTCTAATGTACAATTGTGATGTACGACGTTATCAATATGTATATGATAACATCAACGCTCAAGAATCCTCTCCCATATTTTACAAGACTCCAGACGACGCTTACAATGCCTTAAACTACCAATGTCAAAACATGACAATGGTCATTGCTCACGTCTTGATGGAGCAAAACTTACTGGGAAACAAAACAGTGAAAATATTCCATGACACAGAACGTGTGCCCATTTTTGTGGCCAAAGTCTAATCTTGATCTTGCTCATCGGTTCCTTTTGTTGACTGAAAATGCTTTGTTCAGTCTGGATATCTTTCTACTTAAGTTTTTATTACCTTTATCTTATTACCTTTTGTTCTAGTAGATGTAGATGTGCAATAATATTAATGTTCTCTCTTGTAAATAGTATTAATTAGTCATTTGTTAATGTTACCTGCTATTTACCAAATGCAGTATTTTGTTAATATCATCCCACCTGACTATCAAGAAACACATATTTAGGTTAGCCCCTGAAAGTACTGTAAAGTCCTCTACTTAAAATATATTGAAAGAAGCTGCTATACATACCGTCTAATTGACCATTTCACACTGCAAAATTTCAATAAGAGAGTAATGTAAACTCAATTTGTTTATGCTTCTCTCTTCAATTAAAATCTTTCAACTTATTTGAAAAAGCTTTGCTGTTGGATAATGAACCAATCCAAACTTTCTAACAATATTGCAAACAGTTTCATGTACACAATAGGATATTGCTAACCTGGCTCAATATCAGGATTAAAAGGGCTAGATTTAAGGAAAATTAAGACAAAACAACCCTTGATAATATGTGTAATTTACTACCTGGTAAATTAAAAACGCATAGAAAACTCGTACAAACTGACTTGGCCTCCTTAAACAAGACAAACTTCAGCTTTTTTTTATAACAGTTCGAAAGTGTGATATAGGGAGCAGACAATTGTGCAAACTGGCCTTAAGTTGACTTCAATGCGGTTACAAAGACTTACCGTTAACATTCTGCTTTGTCAAAAGTGAACGGCCGGATTATCGAGACTTCACTGTGATTTGCAGTTTTACAGCTTTTCTCTTCATTAAAATAGATTCCTTAATGTTCTCAGGTTTACTAAGTTTAAGTATATTTTATTAATTTTATTTCTAATAAAATTACAGCATTATCCCTTGAAAAAGGTGAAAGGTTTGCAGAAAGGTTTGCAGTATGAAATGGTTTGCTAAGTCAAATGTATATAGTTTTATTGAACAGTAAGCTTCTTATTTTCATTTACATAGAAACTTCTAAATTTATCGGTTAATTCTGTTAATATTTTTATACAGTGTGTGTAAAAATTGCCAAAATAAAATTCTAACTATCATGAGCAGACTGGAATAGAAAAATATTTAAGACTGTATATTTAAGACTGGAATAGAAAAAAAGACTGAACAAATTCAATGATAAGTGAAGTGGCAAGACAGCTGCCTTACTCTTTACTACTGTCTTGCTTTCTTAGTAATAAAACCATAAATATATGAAAACAGGTAATATAGGAGTTTCAAAATGTTCAATTTGCAACTGTTTTTAGAATCAGAACTTATTTTTCAAGAGTTGTTATGTTGATATGTTGTTATGTAATAGGTTAATTTGATTTTACAAATGAATAGCGGTAAGTTGTATATTCCATTGGGATTCAGTTGAAAAGGTTTATAATTACAGTACTCGATGTGCTTATATCAATATGCTAATTGATACATCAGAGGGATTGATATCAAACATAAAACTTTGGTTAAGTGTTGAACAAACTTTGAGCCAAAATACTGCCTAATGTGATACTGCTCAACATGTCTTTCAGGAGTGGTACACTAATAGATAATATCTTAATCAAAATGTACGGTACTGAATAATAACTTCTCAATGATGATAAAAACTAATACTAAAAATAAATATACATCAGCGTTGACATGATCAAAAATCAAAAGTGCCAATACCTTTTGTGGTAGTATTTGATTTGTAACATTTAGCCTACTTCCATGGAGTTGAATGATGATTTAAGTACTCTAGTACAGCATAGGATGTGGATTTCAGTTTTATAACTTTTAGCTTTGCCTTTTGAACGTTGAATAGCTAAAAAGTCAACATTTTCAGAGTTTATAGTGAATACCTACATTTTACCGGTATCTAAATATTCAGTACCAGTACTCGATACCAAAAGTTTGTGTTGTTATTGTGAGTTTTGTTAGTTAACCCTTTAACTTTAAGAAATGTTATGTTCCTTTTCAGTTGTTGTGTGTAATATTTTGTTTATGTTTAACGAAAGTAGTTAATTGAGTATATTAGACTGAATTACTACCTTCCTCATAGTACATCCTCATTTGTCGTCACATTATAAAACTAGAGTATTTTTTCTAATATAATACCTCATTGCCTGTAGGTCCTAGATGTGTTGATTTATTGCACTATGCATTTAGATCGTTGCCCATTTTCAAGTGCCTTCTTCTTTCTTCTTACAGTTCTTCTTAGTGTGTAGTGTTTAGTGTAAGAAGAAAGAAGAAGGCACTTGAAAATGGGCAACTTATGCCCGAAATGCATTGTGCAATAAATCAACACATCTAGGACCTACAGGCAATGAGGTATTTATATTACTTAAAGAGGTCCTAAACTGGGATAAATAAAAATAATTTAAATAAAAATAGTATTTTTTCGTTTACTATCATTAGGATTTGATTTAAAAACGAGGAAAGGTATTTTTATTTAATAATTAAGATAAATGAGGTGTTACTGTACCATATTGCTGAATAATTTGGTGCTATTGTAGTTTTAGTACCAGTTGTGATAACAATGTTAAATGTGTTCAAAGAGTACTTTGCAATATAAAACGTTACCATAATTTAAAAGGTTAACATTTCAAACTACCAGAACAAATGTTTTAATAATATTGTAATACACAATTAAGCAACAATTTGACAATAATGGTACTAAATATAATTTTTTCTGTATACCTATTTGTTCATTTAAGTTGTTTGTGTCAAATATGTTCAAAGCTAATTTTTAAAAAGCAATCAGATTTTTCTATCAGTTTTAATTGCCTTTAAGTATTTGGCCAGATTATGCTACTAGCAATAAGAGCTGGTATAAGTTATTATTATGTTGTTCTAATTATATTTAATCATTATTATTTTTGCTCTCTGTTCTAATCAATGTATCCTACATTTTTTATATAAAGAGGTAAATGCACAGCCTTCTTAAGTTCTTTTAAAATTTACAGATGTTCAAGCCTATTGAGTCATTATACATTAGACTTCTGTTAACTTCAGGAGTCTCTTTATTGCCGAAAAAACCATGCTTTATACAAACAGTGTTAAAAGACAATAATACAATTTTGAATAGCTTCCAATTATACCTAAATTGTTTGGTGAAAATACAGTACAATAGCAAAAGGGTACTGGTTTTGTGCTAAAACTGTGAAATTGCCGAGGTGCGTAGGGCCAAAAGAATTGGAGCAAATGATCAACTTTAGTTAAGCAAAAAAACGATTCCTCCCTTGGTTTACAGGTTTTCACGTGTTAAAGATTCAATTAGTACCAATGTATTCAAGTACTGTAGTACACAAATGTTAAATGTACTATATATATCTATATTATTGTATGTTTAATGAGTCACATTTTCATTTTTATATGAAAAAATAAATCTCTTGAGTTTGTCTGTTTATTGTTTTCTATTCATTATAAGCATCCACTGTTTTATCACAATATTATAATATTGTAAAGCACTTATGCAGGGTGCGGCAGCCTAACCTTCTATTAAATGCCAGTCCGTTGGTTGATGTCGTAACAGTGTGCTAGCAGGCCCAGATTACCCACAAGGCCAACCTAGGCCATGGCCTAGGGCGTAAGCTTGCGAGGGGCGCAGTCAAGGGGGAAAACGACAAATTGTTGTACTGTACAAAGTACGACAAAATTGCAAGTATGAAGTTCTTTATTTGCTTTTTCCTTTTTTTTGGAATGACGATCACTGTTATTGTGTGATGTATGCACATTATTATTTAATTAATTAAAAATGAGTAAATGGCTTAAAGTTCCAAAAAAGGCTCTAGAACGAGTGTTAAGGCGGTGGTTCGCGTCACAACCGAAGACCGAGACTAGATACTGGTGACCGCGATCTATGTATTTGTCATCTAGCTTTAAACAGGCGTTAGTTCGCGCATGCGACAGAGACAGGGGACATGCAGAAGACACTGAGGCACATGTTAATCGCAATCTCCTGTCTCTAGTCTCGGTCACCAGTCGCGGTGTGAACCGCCATATTTACAGTTAAACTAGCTGAAAATACCCGCACTTCGCCTCACAAATTTATTAACATAGCTGTGTGTATATTTAAAAAATACAATTTTAAAATAAACAAAAAAATAGTTTCCTATTGTTTGTATTCTTAGAAAACCAATTAGTTTGCCTGTTAGTTCACCATCTTCTCCTTATAAGTGTTGCCATTTATTTTGTGGATGATGTATGGATACGAAATATAGCTGAAGATACACTGCTTGGTGGGCTTAACCCTTAAACATAGTTTGACTGCCATAGTTTTAGCCAATTTTGCCTTAAAGTGGTCCAGTTCAAATAACCGCCTAAAACGTGTTCAGTGCCCACTTTGGTCCCTCACAATTTATTTTTTTGGATGATGTATGGGTATAGAATACAACTAAAGACACATTGCGTAATGAGCTAAACCCTTAAAACAAAGTTTCACCCCCCTAGCTTCAGTCGATTATGAGTTATAAGCGGTCCAAGACGCGGCTTAAAAAAGTTACAGACATACAATAATGTTTTGACGCCAGTCTTGGTCTGTGCAAAGTATATAAACACCAAATAGCCAAAACCGATGGATTCTTTGCAATGTACAGACAAAAGTCTTATTTTATTTTTTTTATTTTTTTTTTTGAGGATGTTATATGGACATAAAATGTAGCTAAAGACACACTGAACGATTAGCATAACCATCAAACAAAGTTTCTTTGCCATAGTTTCAGCCGATTTTGACTTATAAGCAAACCAAAATGTCAAAAAAAAACATTCACTTTGGTCCCTCGCCATTTATTTTGTGGATTTTTTATGGACATTAAGTATAGGTAAATACACACTCCGTAATGAGCTTAACCCTTAAACGAAGTTTAACCGCCATAGCTTCAGTCGATTCTGAGTTATAAGCGGTCCAAGATGCCTTAAAAACGTTACATACAGACAGGAATTTTTTGATGCCAGTTTCGGTCTATGCAAAGTATATGAACATTAAATAACTAAAAAACTGATGGATTCTTTGCAATGTACAGACCATGCAATGTCTTATTTTATTTATATAGATATAGCAAAAATACCAAAAACACAGAAGGGGCCCACACAATCTAGAACTTTGGCCTAGGGCGTAAATAGTGGCTAATCCGGGCCTGTGTGCTAGTAATCTAGTTCAAGGAGTATTCTAGTGTGGCTATAAAGTTGTCCAGTCACAATTCAGTTGTCATTTTGCATCGAAGCAGTGAGGGGCGTGTGTTTACCATTGAAGCTTATTTTTTAAGCGCATGATCCGTGATAGCAATCCAGTGCCTTTTGGAGTCACTTTAATTTTGCCCTCTTGTGGACTGGAAATCCATTGTTATGTAAGTCTCTACATTTAGACAAACTGCAAGTGCGACAAAATGAAAAACTGGCGTCCCTCTGGTCGTTAGATCATGTAAGAGAGTTGAGGCAGTTGGTAGTTTCAATGTTACAGTTGCTACAGCGTTCTGCTCGCAAACATTCAATTCAAAAACTTTTTATTTTGCAAAAATAATACATAGTTTACATAATAATACATCTCAGAGTATACATTAACAATATGTAAGTTTAAGTTTACAAATTAAACGATAACTTATTGCAAAATAAATAGGGACCCCCTAGAAAAACTGTGTTGGGGTCGCCATCACTTTAAGAGAACAAACAAAAAATACAACTAGCAGCAAGACAAAAAATGCACAGTGACAAAAATATATATAATACATAATGTTTAGGAAAATAATTCAGAAACTCTCTGTACTTAAACACAAAGAAATAAAAAGAAAGATATTCAAATACAGTTGTGGTGGAAAATTACATCTAGCCTAGTAAGAATCTTAGACAATGCAATGAAAAACTAAAGCTACTACATGGTAATAATTGTTTTACCTAGCTATGCTACATTACATTAACAATACTGTACAAAATAAAAAAACCAAAGAAAACGTTCAAGTAAAAAAAAATCCTTTGCTGTGTACTGCTAAATAATTCTAATATATAACTCAACATGTTCCTGCAAAAAAGCCATCCCTTTACTTCCCTTAAGAATTGTTTGAGTGTTGAAAATTTACCTAGTTTATTATTAATTATATTGAAAGTTCTTGGTGCAACACTGCTATAAAATATCTGATGTGCTGTGAAGTTAGATTTTGGTACTGATACCACTTGATACTTCTGTAAACCATAAACTGGCTCGTATTACAATAGAAAAAGATGTGCTTCTAATAAAGAAAATTTTAAAACTTTAAATAAGTATAAATGACGTAGCGGAAAATCTTGAGTTCAGTGAAAATCGGCCAAGTATGATCCGATACTAAACATGCGCTACTGGGATGACATGAGTCCTCAAAAATAAAAGGCTTTTGCAATCACCTAGTCACAGTGCAGTAACCAATCTCCAGGGCTGCAATTATTCGTCCCTGGTTCTTTGAGGAAAATGAAGTCTCATTGATTTCAGAAAAATGGCAGGGCCGGTTTTTAAAGAATTTTACTCAGGAGGTGTTAAAATGCTAAACTCTGGAAACCGTTTTGTTTGATTTCTTATTTACTGAAAAGCTGCGTCATGCGGAAAGCCCATTGCACCATGTTCACTAATATTATGGCCAAACTGCCTGGTTTACATTTGTTTAAATAAAATAAATTGTACGATTGGTTTACTATTTAATTTTTAAAACATAAGTCTTATGATTTTTCACCAACTGCAGACAAAAAAAGTTTTCAACCATAAACTAGGCTTCCGTAGGTTTGAGGTAGGTAGCCTATCAGTGAAAAACAGTTTTATGTTTGCGTCCTGGGTTAGAAGAATGTGACTATGCAATAAATGCAAGACTGAGCCTGCCTTAATTTGAGCCAGTTTCATACTATCTATAAAGTTTGATATGGCACTTTGCTGTGATTTTTATGTTTTAAAATATGACATTTACATCTGTTTACATGTGGATTTCAAAGCACCTTATTCAGGGATAGTGTTAAACACCAGCTTTACTGGGATAGTGTTTGATGTTGCCTAAATATAACTATCCCAACGTAGGCATTGTAATTTCCACGTGACTCCCAAGAAAAGAATCTAAAAGTAACCAGGCGTAGGCACAATGATTAGCTTATTTCATATTAGAAATGCACAAGTCAAAATACTCTAAAACAGTTTTTTACAAGTTTATTACAAAACTATGCAGTTTTAAGAGGTGGAAGAGAATGATGGCTGCTGTGTTTTAAAATGGAAAAAAAGTTAGCCGAATAGCAATTTCTGAGGTAAAACTAAGCAACAATTGGTAATTTAAATTGGACAACATAAGGGTTGAATAAGTTGGTAATCGCGATCTTTAAGTACAAATATTAAGGATATATACTAACCTCAAAAGATTGTCACCTCACGGAGCACAAGATAAACTGATGAAGGGAAATATAATGTAACAATGTTACTTAGAGTGAACAGCCAGCTAAATATTAAGTTCGGGAAAGCACAACAATGGAATCTAAAAGAAATAAAATAATAAATGGTTAGTCAACTAGGAGATAGGGGCTAAAAGTTGACAGAGGGAGCTGTTTTTGACAGATAGTTGACATTTGTTTTGGCCTTTTTTTCAAACTGTCAATCCCGTAGATTTGCTATACATTGAACTAAGAGTAACTGAATAAACAGAACTACAACGGTATACGCTATAAGAAAATAGCACGGTAATAAAATATGTTGACGTGGGTCGCGACCATTTAATACTGTAGTTGTTACAATCATATATTTCACCAGCACCCAATGAGCAATAAATGTTGACACGTGGTTACTTTTATTATTTTCTGTACATTTAAAATATAAGTTAAAGCTCTGATGTTGTTATAACTGGGTGGTGCTGGTATACGAACATACACCCACCCCTGCCCCTTTAATTATGTAAAAATAACTAAGAAATCAGATATACGATATTTCGCGAACAGAAATTAAGCAATGAATGTTGATATAAGTTTCGAGTCAGTCCGTAACTTGGTGGGTCTGGAGTGAAACATACCTCCAGCAAAAATCTGCAGTACATGTTGCCACGTGTTTAGTCAATGCTATATAATAACTGGGAAGGGCTGAGTTGAAGCAGGCCTTACCCACTTTTATTTCTCCATAACTATAAATCTTCTACGTAGTAAGCGGCCTCCGCGACGAACCCATGTGAGCCAGAGATTATATGCGAGTACCGTGTAAAGTCATTGATTTTGAATGGTAAAGTACTGCTAGTAAGATTCTGCGCAGGCCGCTCACTACACGGCAGATCTATACCAACGAATTGTCTCTTATGAGAAGTTATTTCGACCTAAAATTAGTTTGTATCGACTTAGCAGGTAGAAAAACACATGTACCGATCCTCCACGTGACAATTTTCTAAAACCAAAGAATGGCACTACTGTACCATGACTCCCCTCCATCTAAAACCGCGTTCCAACGATTTTGCAGTTGATCTTGATATTGATACACTTAACGGATTTTGATTTTCCCTGCCATCTATTCATACTTTAAATAATAAAAGTCATAAATACGGTAAATAATCTGCTAATAACCAAAGTTTTGGCCTTTTACTAATTTTTCGTTTCTTTAGCAGATTGTTAGTATATTTTTACTACACTCAACTCATATAATCTACCACGTTGTCAGAGCACTATTGCTCTATCTTATAGTTATAGATCTATTTTGTATGACCTTGAGTCAGTACGCTGCCTGCCAGAGATAATAAAGTCTATATCACAGGTCTTCGCTTTGTGGATTAGAAGCAATCAGCGGCGGCATCAGAGCAAACCTTTGGAGGGGCCAAGAACTTCCAGCGAACTGGGGAAGGAGGAATTTAATTTTAGAACCCTAGCCTTAAAGTATGTGTTAATTTTACTCGAACTCGAAGTTTAATATTTGATACTGATACGTGTAATAATTGTTGGTTAGTTATAATAAACAGTCGGTTAAATAACTGTTACTTTTAAAATACCATACAAAAGTTATCAGTTTATTAATAACTTTAAAACGTAAACGTAGTGAACAACACATATCCATTCAAGTGACACAGATAACAGATCGAAGTTTATAAAACAAATAACTTCATACAAATTAACTAAAGATCACAATTCTCGAAAAAAAAAACAAATTAACTTTATAAAATTCAAAATTATTTTTGAAAAAAGTAACGCTAAACCAAAGCCACAAACGTAGCTGCTAGTTTTGGAATTAATTTGGAATGGTACACCCAGCAAGAGTTTTAACTTGCTGTTGTTCTTGGTAAGGCCCATACGATAAATACTCTGTGGTAAGGCTACAACGTGTTGCGATTTGCTAGGCGTCATTGACTTTAAATATACATTCAAAATCAATGTAGGCGTGTGGGAATGACGTGTTTCGCATCGTGAACAAAACCTCAGATCATTTAACACCAAAATTAGCAAAAATACTGTGATTTATGCTTACGTGACTTATGTTAGCAGACGAGCATTTATTACACGCTCGACTTCACAAAGACTTGTCATAATCTCTTTGTAGTTTAAACATATTTTTCTTAAAGTTCTCTTGAGTAAGTCTTTCATTAATCGGACCATTCTTTCATAGAAGCCGCCCCACCAAGGTGAACTCGGAACAGAGAACTTCCAAGTTATTCGTTGAACATCTTGAATCTTTCCCCAGTCCAAACTGTTCAACATATTTTCTGTTTAAAGTTTGTGCCGTTGTCCGAAAATATTTTTAATGGCCGACCTCTTCTTGAGATGAACCTCCCTAAAGCTTTTATAAAATATTGCTTCAGTAAACAAAGACAAAATGAACAGCTCTCACGATTGCACAGGTAAATAAGCAAACATAGGCTTTCACATTCCCTTTCAAATGAACCGGACCAGCTACATCAACGCCACATACTTCAAAGGCAACTGGATCTCGAATTCTTTCTGTAGGTAAAGGGCAAACCGGTGCGTCCATATTCTTCACTGAATGTCGTTTACAGATAACACAGCTTCTAACAATTGATTTGACAGCTCTTCTCCCACCTAAAATCCAGAAGCGCTCTCTCAACATGCTTAGTAACCCCTGGACCCCAATGTGACAAGAACCTTCGTGAACCTGTCGTATAAGTCGTATCACAACTGGATGTTTAGCAGGTTGAACGATCGGCTGACAAAAGTCTGGTAAGTCGTCTCGTAAGACTATATTTTTCTGATTCAATCTTATTACATTTTGAGCAACAACAAAATATCTCAACAAATTATCTCAAATTTACTTTATCTGCTGTAAAAGCTTTTTTCTGTTTTAATTTAAGTAGACTGATTGCAATCTTTTTCCGAAACGAAAAGAGGGCCGATCAGTTTCTCTTAATTTCTGCAATTTCAAGCAAAGCGCAACATCCAATCTACACATCTTAATTTCATGTCTCTCTCTCTCTCTCTCTCTGCCAGTCACAAACAGGATTTAACTTGGTGGCACTTATGGCTCTACGAAATTTTAAATTTTAACATTGTGAATTTACACTATCCCAAGACCTATTACATCCGATTTGTAATCTAAATATACGTTTAGTTAGAAGCACGCATAATGAGGACCGAATTTACGATTAAAAATGTCTAAACATGTTGAACATTTTCAATTTGATTACCGAAGAAGGCACACAGAGGTTTTACAGTTTCTGTAAAAACCTACATTGTTACAAAGATTCTAATTATTTTCACATCGTGTTTATAAATAAAGCTATTCTGTCACATAACACCATTTCTAGTCTCAGTTATAAGAGAATAGTTTAAGGCACGTGTAATTAATTCAAGACGTGTAAATAATACGTAAGTGTGTTAGGTTAGGTTAGGTTTGGCGATGCATTAATTATTGGCAGCTTCAATCAAGTTGTCAGACGTCATGTTGTGTGTGTTAGTGTGTGTGTGTGTTCAAGTCTCTTGAGTCCGGCCACTAATTGTTCTCATACAATATCCAGCCCGTTTCCGTCACTGTCAACCGACATGTAATGTGTCAAGTTAGAGAAATATTGTCACATGACCTCCTGACGCCGAGAAATCCACAAATGTACATGGTTAAGCCTGAAATATTGAGTAGGTTTTATATACAGGGTGAGTTTTAAATGCCCGCCCCCATCTTAACTTTTGAAATAGGAAACATTTTTTAAAACCCATTGAGGGATGTTTTTACAGGATTCTGAAGTTGTTTTTGACATACTGTACATTGCGTCACCCACCTCTCATCCAAAACCGGGGGGAGGAGGGCCCCCAAATTTTAATACAACCCCCCTTTGTGGCAACTTAAATGAAAGGTAATTTCAATACAAATTCAACGACGCAAAGAAACATTTTTATCTTGACTAGTTTTTGTGTAATACCCATTTACAGATTACAAGAAATCAGGTTAAAAATGCCCATTCCACATTAAATAACCTATGGGATTATGTTTTAGGGTTGTGATGTTTCCCTTAAAAGATTTTCAAGACAAATTTGTCTCTAAAAGAATTGTATGGAAAATGAGGTGATGATTTCTTGCAATCTTTAATTGGGTATTAAAAAAACGAGTCAAGATAAACATTTTTCTTTGTGTCGTTGAATTTGTATTTAAATTTCCTTTCATTTGAGGTGCAACAAAAGAGGGGGTTTGTATTTAAAAATGTTAGGGGCCCTCCCCCCTCCGGTTTTGGCTGGGGGGTGGGTGACGCAAAGCACGTCAAAACAAACTTCAGAATCTTACAAAAATATTCCAAAGGGTCTAAAAATGTTTCCTTTTTCAAAAGTTAAGGTGGGGGCATTTAAAACTCACCCTGTATATATGAGTACGTAGTTTTCTCAAAGTTTCTCACAGACACTCGGTCAGAACCTATGTTGAGAATCTAACATTGGATTAGAATCTTAGTTAATATAGTACCCTTGACTACGCCATGTGCTTTTAACAACATTAACTCAACACATGTTTACACTTACCAAAAACGAGTTTGTGAAGGAATAGTTGGCTTGATCCAATTACTGGTTTTGAAATATGAGCTCTTTAAAGTTGTGCAGTAGTGGATAATAGACGTACGTACTAGCCTTGTTTTAAGACGTACATTTCATCATTACTTGGTTGTTTATGAATAGATTTTATTATCTTGGAATCGTTAGACTGCTCTAAAAGTTTAATTAAATCAACATTTAAATTATTTTTAAATTCATTGGAAAACAATTAAAACTTAGAGTTTATCGCTACCATTTTAATTTTTATTGCCAACCAATTTCATTGTTTGTTTAACATTAAATTGATTAACAAAAAAGTAATAATTAAATAACAGATAACACCCTTAATATAAAATATTTTATTTATACAATCTTTTTTCGTTACATGTCTTGGCTCGGGTCTCTGAAGCCATGATCATAATAACATGAACACATACAATAATCATGGTTAGTTTTTGTATACAAAATATCTTACACCAAGGGTGTTTTCTGTTATCTATTTATTATACTTTAAACTTTAACTTCCCTATAATCATCAAATGTTGGGTAAAAATAATATAACACGAACCCAATACGTAGTTTTAAAATGTAATAAAGTGTTGTTTATTGTTGCTTATTCATCCTAGCTTAAACTCACCCATAGAACGGGGGACGACGGAACTTCTGTAAATCACTGTGATCACTATACTTAAACATTTTACTTTCAACGGCTCAAGAAATATTACTAAATATTCCACAAAGCTCAGGGTTAACAAAATTTACTTCAATGTAAAAGGTTCAACCCGAATCACAATAATATTGATGTTTGCAATACCAAATCTAAGTTTAGGCCATTTTAAAGATGACAAATTAAATTTTATTTGTCTTAATCGATTGTTTAAATGGTAGAGTTCTAAAAACGTTGGTAAATCTGTGCAAACCTATAACAGTGGATGGTTACAATAATTCTTTGATTTAATTAAAAAATATTTAATTTGATTTGAAACCAGTAAAGTAACGTTTAAAGAAGCAGAGAGGGTCAAATTCTCAAAATGTCAATGAATTGATGAGTTGTTGATCAGTGGCGTAGATAGTTTTTTATCAAGGGGAGGGGGTACCAGAGGATCGAGGGGGTATGGAATACTCCCAGCAGAAGGGGGGTCCGGGGGAAAGCATTGAAAAATTCACATAATTTGAGGTGCATTTTAAGGCTCTTTGGGTCAATAGCTTTCATTCAAAAATAATAATTTTTACCCGCACAAACTTGAAATTCACCGACATTTATAAATATTTTCACTTAAAAGTATTACGATTGTTCGATTGTAACGATTGTCTTACTGGACATCGGAATTGAAATTACGCTGTGGCAAACATTACAGTTGAGCAGTATAACTTAGATTTAAAATGCCAATTAATCTGCTGCTCACTTTGTCACTTACTCTAAGAGAATTTATGTTTTCTTCCCTCCCCTCCACAAATTAAAGCACACATTCAATATACAGCATGGTATGTAAGAACAAGATCTATATGGATTAGTTGGAATTAATAGTTCTCATTTACATATGGACTAATAATTGCTTTAATTACACACAATGTAAAATAAATTACATTGCTAACATTATATTCTAACTAACTTAAAATGTGAGTTAAGTACTGCACTCACACTAAACATTTAATGAACATACGTTTTTTTAATTAAATGAACATTGTATACATTTGTGGTGTTGAGAACTTGAGAAGTTTAAATTTATCTTATTAGTTTCAACGATCGTTCAACCATTCAACCGTTCAACGTTTCGCTGCTCATTAGTTTTGGACTTCACTTGAAGAAAGAATTTTTATTTGACCACTGAAATGTCCTAAGAAAACTGCAGAACCTTATTGAAGAACTTCTTAACCTACTGCAAGGACTAAACACACTTATTATATCATATACATTTTTTACTTAGTCATCAACCATATGTGTTAAGTGCACATTGAGCGTATTCGGATCGTTGTGCCGTCGAAAAGAATCTGTTGATTTTAGATTGTCCTCGGTTTTTATTCAATTTATCAACCGAAAACCTTGAATTGATGTACATTGGCTTACGTTTCATGTGAACACGGTTTTTAGACACGTTCAATGATTCAGCCACATTGAATCTTACAGGGCCTTAACTCATGAGCGTTGCGTAGGCATAGTTGGAACAACGATTTGTTACAATTTTCTTTGTCATTCTAAGGGGATATATCCCCTGATCCCCCCCTCACCTACACTGCTGTTGATTACGAGCTGAGAGTTTTCATGAAGACAGTCATGTCTAGTGGGAAGTAGCCTGCACAACTCATGTGTACTGTACCGTGCAATTGACAGCTTGTCTGCTGAGTTAAGTCAGCTGGAAATTGTTTACAATACATTTGCTGTTATCGACATGTGTTTGTCATAACCATTTACCGAGATAGTTACATTTCTGGGTTACGACAAATCAGATGTAATGCACTGTACAGCTAGGGCTTTTGTGTGGCTGAGATATTCCTACTCTGGTTGTATGGTACACTTCTGTACAACATATGGAGTTTAACACAGTTGTACCAGATGGTTTCTTGTAGAGAAAACAATAATTTAGAGGGAGTTGAAGTACTACAAAATTAGTATAATGTTGTATTAAACCTTTAATAATTAATTCTGACACGAACGCAGATGTATTGGTTTGGATTACGACTAAAAACTCTTAAGAGTGTACAGTACTTGTCGGCCATTTCGGTTTCGTCCCATAAGAACAATGTAAAAACAAGCATTTTCTTGAGACACTTGACACTTATAATTTGCATTAAATCCTTTAAAATAAGTTTTATTAAAAAGATGACATAAAAATGCATTGCAGTGACTCCGCTGATAATTCTTTTGAAAATTCTCTTTGTTTAATAGTAAACAAGAAATGCAAGTACAAAATGTTTTTAATTTTTGCATTTATGTCACGGTTTCATTAATGAAGAACTCGAAATTCGGCTCAGCGCAGTCCTTAAAAGATTTTATACACTTCAAAACAAGTTTGCTTTGTTGAAATCCAATGAAAACCGTATGCGTGACGTGTACCAAGAAAATTCATGTTTTTTACATTGTTCTTACGGGACGAAATTCAAGGCCAGATAATCTACTGTGCACCCTTTAAATAAAAGAGAACCTTTCAAAAAGATGCATTGTTTTACATTTTAAAATGAACCGTTGACCCATTTTGGAGTAATTGGAACTTAAAATGTCCAAATATTAGAACAAGACTTGTATGAATGTACTGTAGGGCGTTTTAGGCTATGAATCAAGCAGGCAGCATCTTAGACGCAAAACGGCTACTTCGGTGTATTGCGGGAATAGCTGCTGAGGAATTGAAGGCACTCCTATTAAACAGTCTTCGTGACTGTACACGCTCACTCTATGACGTCTTTGGGTTGTGGTTTGTAACTAATTAAAAATTTATTGATGTACGGGGTGGCAAAAAGACGCTATCGGAAATAGCATTCGAAGTTTACGTACAGATGAAAATCTCAAAGGCAAATTTCTTCATAGAAATGTCAAGCTTCTTTTGGTGCGTAAAGAAATGTCATACCTTGGGGCAAGACGATTTGGAAATCACATCAACATAGAATTTCTTACTGGCCACAAGTTTGTACTTGGTTGTCGGAAAATTACCCTGGAAAACTAAGTTTTTCTTGTGTATATTTTAGAATGCATGGTATTTCTTAAAATTAATTTCCAAGAACTAGAAACAAATATAATATAATATTTTTGAAGAATAAACACAAACTAGCAATTCTTAACCACAAAACCTTATTTTATAAAAACAAACAATAAATAATTTAGTTAAAATTTATAATATTTTACCGGAAGATATAAAAACAGAAGAAAACGTTAACATATTAAGAAAAGCCTGACACAATCTTTAGTAAAGAATACATTCTACAATATGGATGCATTTTGGATGTATATAAGAAGACGAACAAATCTTATCTACTTCAGTTACCTACTTCTATACTTTTGCTTTTATTTAGGTTTATGTTTTGTTAAGAAGAAACTAATTTGAAAACGATAACCAATATTTATAAATTTTATTATGAGGCGCCTTTCAACAGCAAAGCTGCCTTCATCAGATAACCTCACAATTAAATTATGAGGTTATCTGATGGCAGCTTTTACCGATAAACGCCTCTTATAAATAATATTGGTTATCGTTTTCAAATTTGTTTCTTCTTATTAATCCAATATTAGAGCTCACTTTTCAAGATTATGTTTTGTTGTTTTTTGTCCCAAATTTATGTATAATTGTAATGCCTAATGAAATTTTGTTGTCTGGCATAAAGTATTAATGTCGAATTTCCTTTGGATTTAGATATTCATGCCGTCAGCATGGTAAGGCCAGGCCCAGGACTATGAAATGAGTACCAATCCTGACCCCAATAACACGTTTTGAACATTTTTTCAGACTTTTTATATATACATATATATGTATTTATGTCACACGGTGTAAAAAGTCACGTAAAGTCATGTATAAAGTCACACGGTGCTAAACCAGGCAAGTACGGCGTGTGTTCAAGGACTGGAGTGACCTCTAGAGGCCAAATAAAGCCTCATCGGACATTTAGATAGCTTATGTAAAACAGAATTTTTGTTCTAGAACACAACACACTACCAGCTGTCCAATAATGCACTAGTATTTCCCCAGATGACACAAGGACGCGTTCCAAATCTCCAGTCTCGTTATATAGTTGCCAAACCTCGTATTCTAACTATAGCTCAAATCATAGGACTGCCATATTCTTGAAAAATAAACGAGTTGCCCACTTGCTGGTTACAAGTGCTGGAAATTTGTAGGTAAAAGTGCTTTAACAAAGGCCCAGCCAGTATAAGTTCACGAGCAGTTATTGATGTGGGAGGTTCAGGGGTGAAACTTCTGACATTATCACATTTTACTTAGCTTTTGTTTAATTTACAATCTCTTTCTACTTGTCTTCCCAGCCTGGTTAGTAGCTTGGTCTCTCTAAAGAACTAAGCTGTGTTTTATTTTTGTCGGAGCTCTTAAGAGTGCATAGTACCTGTCGGCCATTTTGTTTTTGTCCCATAAGAACTATGTAAACAGATGCATTTTCTTGAGATACTTCATGCCTACAATTGCCATCAGATCTTTTTGGAACAAAAAGCCATCAGATTTATTTGAAAGATGACACTATAATGCAGCGACTCCGCAATTTTGGAAACAAAAATTCAAAACTAAGTTTCTTCAATTTTTGGATTTATTTCACGGTCTTATAAAAGATTAAATGGAAATCTATCTCAACGGAGTCATTAAAATAATTAATGTACTTTAAAACAAAGTTTATTTAATTCAAATCAGATAAAACTATAGGCGTGAAGTGTCTCAAGAAAATACGTGTTTTTACATTACTCTTATGGGACGAAATTCAAGGTCACAGCCACTACTGCGCACTCTTAAACGCTTTTTTAGTTTTTATATTTTTCACTCAAAATCATAAACAACACTTTTTACTACTTGTAAGACTAAAAATAGAACTAATGCTTAAGATAATATTACATAGCCATAAACTTTAGTAGGCTACCTATTAACATAAATTTTGAAGCAATTAAATGTATTTATTAATAGTGTTTTTATTTTGATTAAAGTTTATATATTTTAAGTTAACTGGCGATTTATTACAGGCTATAACTTCCTACACGCTTTCATAACACGTTTGCCACACATTTGGAGCCGTAATTGGTTGGTCGAATTATCTTATTTCTGTCGATATATGAATTATTCTGTTATTCAAACAAATACGAATATTTAGACGCAAAAACACCCTCTCCAAAGTTTAACAGAGGTGATAATGTCAATACAGATAAGGATCAAAATGATTAGTAGCAGGGATCTCGAAATTAAGCCTGGTTATTATTCCTATTGTTTTTGTATTTATTTGTATAAACGCTAAATAGCTAATTAAATACTAAAGAAGATAAAATGGGACCGAACCGTGACTTGAACCCGGTTCTCCCGCTTTCCGGTGTAGTGGTCAGCATAACCTCCCGGCAAGCGGGGGACCCGGGTTCAAGTCCCGGTCGGTCCAAACATTTTTGTTTTCAAATTAGTATAGTTATTTTTGTATTTAATACACAGCAGTTTTTTCATACTGTAACAAAATATGCAGGAAATATGTTTTTTTAAAGGGGATTAAGTAGTTAATTCGTAGCAAATATGAGGGTAGGTATAATTCAATAACATAGACGCAAATTTAAATCATAGCAATTCGATTTAAAAGCTTAAGGAGTAATGACGTTCAAAGCTGTACAAGTTTGTGATTGGTTGAGCCTTACTCAAGTGAATGCAGAGATGACTGAGGAGATGTTAGGTGGAGATTTGCTAGTTCACTGCATCTCAAAGCCAAGATCTTGTTTGGAGCTTATTCATCAAAGTTAAGGGAGAGGGGCTACCCAATAGAAAATGTCATCAGAGTTACCAGACCAACCTAGTTACCTAAATGCCATAAGATACAGCCAGTTACCTACATTCCATCAGACATTTCAAGTTAACTAAATGTCATCAGGCACGCTCTGTGATCGACGTGAAATTAAGCTTATTTTAATAATAATTTTATCCCAAGGGAGTAAACTACGATTGGGAAAACAGCTGATGCCCTTTGAGAGATAGAAAAGAGTATAAACTTTATGGATTGTATTGAGTATCAACAACAGCTGAAATGTGGGCAGTTTGATAAAAATACAGGGTTTTTTTTAAACGCAACCCAATTTCAAAATTTTAGTAAGTCATTTTTTACGATCGCTATACATACAAGAGCTTCTTGTTTGGTCTTAAAATGTATCATTGGTTTGGTTCACTTCAATATCTATCAGATGGTATGACTGTATTGTATTGTTGCAGTAATATAGTGGTTTTGATTCCTAATTTGTTTTTATTGTAAAATAAACGCAATCATGGCTTTTAGCAAAGATCAAAGAGTTTTTATTGTTTAATCATACTTAAATATGTACAAGATAATTTTTGTGTGTCAAGAGGCGTTTGAGATCAAGTCTGCAGGCGTGAGTAAGTTATTTGCTTTTGTCGTTTTAAAATTCTTAAAGATTATTTAGGATACTTTTACTTACTTTTACTTTTACATTACTTTAAATAACCCTAACATCCTCTAATACTTCTTCATTCAGTACAGTCCGCCTTCTGTTTTTTTCTTTTGCCTATAAAACCTGTTTCATTAAACCTTAACAAATCTGTGAAACCAGAACACCAGGTCCTGTAAACTTGACCCCAAACTCTTCTTGCCACAAGCAAAATTATCTTGCTCTTAAATGTTCTTCGACAATAAACACTCTTTAATCTTTGCAAAACCATGATTACGTTTATTTTACAATAACATCTAATTAGGAAATCAAAACGCCTATATTACTGCACAAAAACATACCATCTGTTGTAAGTCCCTACACCAATGACACAATGTATGACCATACAGCGCTCGTAAAAAATTACTTACTAAAGCTTAAAAATCCGGTTGCGTTAAAAAAATCACCTTGTATATGTGAAATATGTTTGTCCGGTTTAGATATCGATTACAAAGTGAGAATGAATGAAAGCCGCATGTAAATACTGTTTTTATTTTGATTAAAGTTTATATATTTTAAGTTAACTGGCGATTTATTACAGGCTATAACTTCCTACACGCTTTCATAACACGTTTGCCACACATTTGGAGCCGTAATTGGTTGGTCGAATTATCTTATTTCTGTCGATATATGGATTATTCTGTTATTCAAACAAATATTTAGACGCAAAAACACCCTCTCCAAAGTTTAACAGAGGTGATAATGTCAATACAGATAAGGATCAAAATGATTAGTAGCAGGGATCTCGGAAATTAAGCCTGGTTATTATTCCTATTGTTTTTGTATTTATTTGTATAAACGCTAAATAGCTAATTAAATACTAAAGAAGTTTGAAGATAAAAATGTTTGGACCGAACCGTGACTTGAACCCGGTTCTCCCGCTTTCCGGTGTAGTGGTCAGCATAACCTCCCGGCAAGCGGGGGACCCGATTCAAGTCCCAATCATCCAAACATTTTGTTTTCAAATAGTATAGTTATTTTTGTATTTAATACACAGCAGTTTTTCATACTGTAACAAAATATGCAGGAAATATGTTTTTAAAAAGATTAAAAGTAGTTAATTCGTAGCAAATATGAGGGTAGGTATAATTCAATAACATAGACGCAAATTTAAATCATAGCAATTCGATTTAAAAGCTTAAGGAGTAATGACGTTCAAAGCTGTACAAGTTTGTGATTGGTTGAGCCTTACTCAAGTGAATGCAGAGATGACTGAGGAGATGTTAGGTGGAGATTTGCTAGTTCACTGCATCTCAAAGCCAAGATCTTGTTTGGAGCTTATTCATCAAAGTTAAGGGAGAGGGGCTACCCAATAGAAAATGTCATCAGAGTTACCAGACCAACCTAGTTACCTAAATGCCATAAGATACAGCCAGTTACCTAAATTCCATCAGACATTTCAAGTTAACTAAATGTCATCAGGCACGCTCTGTGATCGACGTGAAATTAAGCTTATTTTAATAATAATTTTATCCCAAGGGAGTAAACTACGATTGGGAAAACAGCTGATGCCCTTTGAGAGATAGAAAAGAGTATAAACTTTATGGATTGTATTGAGTATCAACAACAGCTGAAATGTGGGCAGTTTGATAAAATACAAGTGTTTTAAACGCAACCCAATTTCAAAATTTTAGTAAGTCATTTTTACGATCGCTATACATACAAGAGCCTTGTTTGGTCTTAAAATGTATCATTGGTTTGGTTCACTTCAATATCTATCAGATGGTATGACTGTATTGTATTGTTGCAGTAATATAGTGGTTTTGATTCCCTAATTTGTTTTATTGTAAAATAAACGCAATCATGGCTTTTAAAAGATCAAAGAGTTTTATTGTTTAATCATACTTAAATATGTACAATAATTTTTGTGTGTCAAGAGGCGTTTGAGATCAAGTCTGCAGGCGTGAGTAAGTTATTTGCTTTTGTCGTTTTAAAATTCTTAAAGATTATTTAGATACTTTTACTTTTTAAATAACCCTAACATCCTCTAATACTTCTTCATTCAGTACAGTCCGCCTTCTGTTTTTTTCTTTTGCCTATAAAACCTGTTTCATTAAACCTTAACAAATCTGTGAAACCAGAACACCAGGTCCTGTAAACTTGACCCCAAACTCTTCTTGCCACAAGCAAAATTATCTTGCTCTTAAATGTTCTTCGACAATAAACACTCTTTAATCTTTGCAAAAACCATGATTACGTTTATTTTACAATAACATCTAATTAGGAAATCAAAACGCCTATATTACTGCACAAAAACATACCATCTGTTGTAAGTCCCTACACCAATGACACAATGTATGACCATACAGCGCTCGTAAAAAATTACTTACTAAAGCTTAAAAATTCGGTTGCGTTAAAAAAATCACCTTGTATATGTGAAATATGTTTGTCCGGTTTAGATATCGATTACAAAGTGAGAATGAATGAAAGCCGCATGTAAATACTGTTTGTCTGTAGGCTTGGCTGATTTGATTTGCAACTTCTCCATTCCCCGCACGACTCGTCTGTGAGTCTGATTGTTACTGAGCTCTTCCTCAAGCAATCTGTTAATCAACCCTTCTCCAAGCATTCATTTCATCTTATCCTGTCCCGTAATATGAGTAGTATCGTATTTATATTATAAATACTACCGTTTCTTTTTTGACATTGAACAGATTCAAATTTACATAATACTTAAACAGTAAAAAGAAAAATAGGATTTAAACAGGTGGTAACTACTGTACTCGTACAACATACTTTTAGTTTGCATTAAAACTAAAACTATTATGAAAAAGATATTAATTAACTAATCTACAATAAATAAATAACAATACAACAACTTTAGTAATAAATAAACGTAAGAATGTTAAAGCTTTTTCTTCATAAAACTTAACAAGAAACATACAGTAGGGCTATTTTGATGTAAGCAGCAAAATTCAGCATGTTAGAAACGTAACGTGATAAGACGCAACGATGGACCAAATCAAAGTGAAAGACAGACGGACTGTTGTATCTACTGATATCAACCATATCAATGATAATAGCTTGTCAGTACTCTGCTACCTTGTATGCTTATATTGAACACATAACCACCTTAAACCCTATTAGAAGACAAACGATACAACTTCTATGAAAGCACGAAACGAGAGAATTCTGCAGTAACTTCCGGAGGCTCAAAAGAGACCGCTTAGTGAGATTATCCCCGGAAATGCGAGACAGTGGTTAACTGTTTTTCTATTAGCAGCTGACCACGTGAGTTTGTCTCCAGATGTCATCGTATTGATAGAGTGCTAACTCATTTTGATAATTGGTTTGAAGTTGACGATGAAAGAATTTCAGTAATTGGGATGACTACTGGATGGACACGTTCTAAATAAAAGGTTTTGTTACGCACGCACAAGATTACCAACGAGAGCATTGTGCTGCCATAGCGAGCGTGGCTTGGAAAGGAGTTGAGCCGTTGGCCAATCAGGTAACATGGGTATTATACGCACCAGTTTATGTTAATGGCAGTGTTAATGGCAATGTTTAACTAGCCACTGATATTTTCGGAAGGTCTCAAAGTACGCGTATGTGTCAATGTGATACCTCTTTGAACATTTGAAAGCTAAGTGCAGAGCACAATAAAACAATATAGTAAAAAGGTGATTGTCCTCATGTGTGTGGCTTGATAGTCTTCCTGCTCGTGAAGCTGTCTCCTGAAATTGCTCACGAAGCAAAGCCTTAGAGATTTATTGTTTGCTGTATAAAGCTCAGTTGTAAATTACTTACTTTACCTTAAACTCGTTTACCACTTTACCGCAAGCTCTGGCTTTCCAAGTCCTTTATTGACGTTCTGCTCTTTATTGCACTGAAGGTGACAAGTGTAATAGACTGTTCTTCCTGGGGCACCTTATTGCTCCCCGTATATCAAGGAAAAACATGGATTTTAAATGAAAATGTTTTAATTACACTAAAGACACATACGACATTTGACAATCAAATTAATATGAAAAATAACCGGCGAATGTATCAAGCTAATAAAATTAACTCTTAAGATTACGGATCTTAAACCAGGATTCTATATGTTAAGATAAATACAGATAGATTTATTGCAGAGTACTATATGTATACAGGGTGTCTAGTAATTAGGGGATCAAACTTCACCAAGTGGTTTGTCAGGTCATAATAAAAGTACTATAACACATATGCCTATCTCTTAGCTTTGTCTGTCTGTCTGTTTGTGTTTTTCACTAAATAATTTTTATCTCCGAGGTCAATTAAGTTATAAACCAAACACTTTGCAAATTTTTTAGTACAATTAAAAAAAATTTTAACCTAGGCCTACTAATTTGACTAATTTTCACTTCCGGTTCAAAAATGGCGGCCATTTTAAATTTTCTAAGCTTAATAACTCAGAGCCCTTAAACTTTATGGTAAATACAGAGGAATAACAATAAGTGGCAAATGTTCTTTTAAATATTTTAAGGCCAAGTTTGTTGTTCAGCACACCTTTATTTACATATTTTTTCAAATGTAAATAGAGAAGTTTGTTCAGGAAAACTTCAATATCTCCGTTAATATTGATTGTAGCACAACAAACTTGGTCTTAAAATGTTTATGATAACATTTGCCATTTGTTGTTATTCTTTTGTATTTACCATAAAGTTTAAGGGTTTTGAGTTGTTCAGCTTAGAAAATTTAATATTGCCGCCATTTTTAAACCGTAAGTAAAAATTAGTCAAAATAATTTTTAAATATTGTTTTTTAATTATACTAACAAGTTTGCAAAGTGTTTGGTTTATAACTTAATTGACCTCGGAGATAAAAATTATTTAGTGAAAAACACAAACAGACAGACAGACGGATAGCTAAGTGAGATAGGCCGATGTGTTATAGGACGTTTTTTGTTTATTATGACCCGCCAAACCACTTACTGGACACCCTGTATAAACATGTGTAAAGGCCTTTTCAAACCACGACATAGCGTACATTCACACTGTGACGTCATGTTTGGCTGACAATTTATAGCCAGCGGGCAGCCAACTCAGAAAAACCATAATCACAATATGAATCAAAATCGACGTAAAAACAGAATCCGTATAGAGATTCCAGATTCAAATTAACATTCGTCATCTTCTTCCATCTTCGTATTTAGTACGTGATGCTGGTACATTATCTAATTGAAATTTCTTCACATTTTTGTGTATTAGAAAACTGTTGTTACTATGATTTAAATGTTTGAAAAAATTGTCTTGAACACAAAGAACATAATAGTATAGTAATACACTACTATACACTTTTTTAATTTGGATGTTACGTTTTGTATTGAAGTGCAGCTACATTTTAAAGTCAAGTAAAGCTACATGGATTTCGGGAAGTAGGTAAGCGAGATAACGTCAAGTTGGAAATGGCGCATCATTTTTTATAGTGTAGCATCGCGATGTTTACTTGCTATATTGCAGTGTTTCAAGGCCTTCGGTCTTTTAACAACCAATAGGCCTACTATTATTGTTGATCAAGGACAAGTATGTTGTTCAGCACACCTTTATTTACATATTTTCAAATGTAAATAGAGAAGTTTGTTCAGGAAAACTTCAATATCTCCGTTGTATTGATTGTAGCACAACAAACTTGGTCTTAAAATGTTTATGATAACATTTGCCATTTGTTATTATTAACTTTTATTACCATAAAGTTTAAGGGTTTTGAGTTGTTCAGCTAGAAAATTGCCGCCATTTTTAAACCGTAAGTAAAAATTAGTCAAAATAATTTTTTAAATATTGTTTTTAATTATACTAACAAGTTTGCAAGTGTTTGGTTTATAACTTAATTGACCTCGGGTAAAATTATTTAGTGACAAATGAACGAACGAACAGATAAACCCGATGTATATAGGACGTTTTTGTTTATTATGACCCGCCAAACCACTTACTGGACACCCTGTATAAACATGTGTAAAGGCCTTTTCAAACCACGACATAGCGTACATTCACACTGTGACGTCATGTTTGGCCCTGACAATTTATAGCCAGCGGGCAGCCAACTCAGAAAACCATAATCACAATATGAATCAAAATCGACGTAAAAAACAGAATCCGTATAGAGATTCCAGATTCAAATTAACATTCGTCATCTTCCATCTTTAGAACTGCTGAAAGATGTACGAGTAGCTCTTCGTATTTAGTACGTGATGCTGGTACACTTAATCTAATTGAAATTTCTTCACATTTTTTGTGTATTAGAAAACTGTTGTTACTATGATTTAAATGTTTGGAAAAAATTGTCTTGAACACAAAGAACATAATAGTATAGTAATACACTACTATACACTTTTTAAAATTTGGATGTTACGTTTTGTATTGAAGTGCAGCTACATTTTAAAGTCAAGTAAAGCTACATGGATTTCGGGAAGTAGGTAAGCGAGATAACGTCAAGTTGGAAATGGCGCATCATTTTTTATAGTGTAGCATCGCGATGTTTACTTGCTATATTGCAGTGTTTCAAGGCCTTCGGTCTTTTTAACAACCAATAGGCCTACTATACTATTATTGTTGATCAAGGACAAGTATAAGTAGGCATTATTGTATATTGATAGACTAAGTAAACCAATACAGCCAAGATCTCGTACGAAAAACGTAGAAGACATCTCATAGCAATTCTGTAGACGACACTTTGGTCGAATGAGTGCAGAAATATTAGTTTGACTCTTTAATAAAACTAAGAGTTATTGTGATTTCTTTTATAATTCAAGACGTGATTCTGTAGATTTACAAAATTTACAACTCTACAGCGTCTTTTTCCGTTTTAAGTTTTTATTTGATGATGGACAGAACACAAAATCAGTTTCAATCGAAAAATTGGTAAGGTAAAATAAAATTAACTTGTTAGTAAATTAAATTAATTACTATTTATTTACTATTAATTAATATTTGTTTGGTTTCGCTAAAAGTAAAGAAATTACCATACACTTGAGGTCTGTGTGTTTCTTCTCTGAACAAAGTTGAAGAAAGAGAAGGAAAAATGAGCCAATTACAGGAGCTTTCCATCCATTAGCGGCCAGCCTTTGTAAACTAATGTCTTCATTCGTAACGGGCTTTCGATCCCTCGACATTGTTGCACCGAGCTTTTTTAGCGAGTGACTAAAGTACATAAATTATAGGTTGGTGCCTAACGTAAAAATAAAAATAAACGTTATTTTTAGAAAACACAGTTTCAACTTAAACAAAAAACATAGCCGACACGCAGCCATAAGCGCTACTGTGAGTATTGGCGAATTTCCAATAAAATAGAACACGTTTTCGTATTTTCTAATTTAAATTAAACAAAATTCCTTTTATACACTATTCCTGTAGTCACCACTTTCATTTGTAATGTGACTACACGGTAGTAGTAGGAGAGGGGGAGTTCAAGCTCAATAGGATTTCCCTAGGGGTTCTGGCTCAACAGAGCCAGTGGATAGCAATGTAGTGTGTAGTGTTGAACAGCAGTGTTGGCGCGGACCTCACTGTAGCGGTTACGTCACTGGTACTCACAGCTGTTCACATGCAGTGCTGGTGCACTAAGGCGCTTACAACAAGATATGTAATAGTTCTACACGCGTACACCACACTGTACACTCGTGCTGTTGATATTGAAATATAAATAATATTTCTATGTACTATCACTCACCCAATATACTGAAACTCTGCGACGCTCGCTCTAAAGACTAACCGTGACTGGTACTCACAGCTGCTTCAATACAGTGTTGGTGCGCTCAAGATAAGGATATTGATGTATTAATTATCCACGAGGTGCTGACCAATCAAGAGGACAAGCTGATTAAACAATGTATCAATGTTAAAGGTTACACCTATAACCTATTCGGTCCGTATATACAGGGTGGACCCAAGTCAGTGTTTAAAAAAGTTTGGGTAAAACTACAAAGTAAATGGGACCAAACTGTGCATATTAGAGGTGCCAATTCTCAAAACCCTATTTTTGATGATTTATTTACTGTTTTTTATAAAAATCCATGTTTTTATGCATTTTACTGGAATTTCTCAGTTTACAGTCCACATAATGTACAATTTGACCCCATTTTCGTGTTCTACAATAAATTTTCATTAGGAAAAATGATGTATCACATGTTAATATTATAGATCAATACTTTATTGGAGGGGTTAAAGCTAAAATAAATTTAAATCTAAAAAACTGAAACAGTTTAAATCCAACGTAACTTTAACACCCTGTGTATAATGACAGTTCCCAATAAAATAAAAAACTTGCCCGTTTAATAAGCTTCAAAATGATGTTTTGTGTTTCTAATTACAACAAATTAGTTTTTGGTGTTTCAAATCAGAAAAACATGGTAAATTATAAAAATTGTTTATGATGGGACATGGTAAATACAGTACCCTACGGATAGTACATGGAACAATTTTTAAATTACTAAATTTTTTGTATTTTATTGTGTTTGTACTAGAACATTCATCGTTGAATTGATCCTAATTTCACATGATAAATGGTTACCATTATTTGTACGTCTTATCTTAGATAGCTATAATATAGACCGACTGATAACGATCATTCAGGATATTTCACGTAAAAAGATTAGAGCAGGTTTAATATTCATTGAAAGATATCATGATTAGACCTCTGGCCAGATAAGTCAGTACACGGTGGAGAAGATTAGTAAAAACAGTAATCAGATTGTGTAGATTGTGATGGCGTTTTCAAACAGGGAGTATGCAGAAATGCACTATGTGTATGGGTTGTGTGACGGGAACGCAAGTGCAGCGCAGAGGGAGTATAGGACTCGGTATCCAGACCGGCAAATCCCAAGTCCTCAGGTGTTCACGCGTTTACATCAACGTTTGATTGAAAGTGGATCAGTTCAAAAAAAAAAAAAATGAAGTGGGGCCAGCGTTAGATGTGTATGCTGAGGAACATATTTTAGAAAAGGTGCGAGAAGACCGTGAGATCAGCAGTAGAAAGCTCGCAGCTGAAATTGGTGTAAGTAAGCATAAAGTGCTACAAACACTCCACAAAATGATTTTTACCCATATCATTTTACTAAGGTCCAGGGTCTGGAACCAGGAGACTTTCTGGAAAGGCAAAACCTTTGCCGTTATCTGCTTACTAGTGATATTGAACAGTATGGTTTTTTAGAAATATTCTTTGGACTGATGAATCACTTTTCACGAGACAGGGTGTTTTCAATTTCCATAACATGCACGTGTGGAGTGAGGATAATCCACATGCAACTAAAGAAATGTCATTTCAAACTAGATTCAGTGTCAATGTTTGGGCAGGTGAAATTGGGAATCAATTTTTGAGGCCACACATTTTCCAAGGAAATTTGAATGGAGCAGCATACCTTAATTTTCTTAAAATAACTTAAAAATAACCACGAATTCTCCAGGATGTCGCCCCTGAACAGAGAGAAAACCTAATCTATCAACAAGATGGCGCCCCACCGCACTACTCACGTCAAGTGCGCGCCTGGCTGAATGCAAACTATCCTAATTGGATAGGCCGCGGTGGAGCTGTAGCTTGGCCTGCAAGATCCCCTGATCTCAATCCAATGGACTTTTTTGTGTGGGGATTTTTGAAAGACCAAGTATATGCAACTCCAGTAAATAATGAAGCAGAACTTGTGGCTAGAATTATGAACGCCTGTGAAATATTAAGAGAAAATCTTACCTTCAAAGTCACTGTAAGATCGATGCGAAAAAGAGCGAGGGCTTGCATTAGGGAGAACGGGGGGCATTTCGAACAAAAGTTACGTTAAACATTGTGTATGTGTTGTAAATTGTGTTTTCTTATAATTATTACAGTGTGTATTAGTAATGATAAGCCATTGTTGTTTCGTTTTACCACGGATAGTAAATACGGTACTTAATAGTTAATAATGATATTTTTTTTTTCTAAAATAGACCCTCACCATGTTTTTCTGCTTTGAAACACCAAAACTAATTAGTTGTAATTAGAAACACAGAACTGTTATACACCATTTTGAAGCTTATTAAACGGGCAAGTTTTTTTATTTGATTGGGAACTGTCATTATACACAGGGTGTTCGAATTACGTTGAATGAAAACTGTTTCAGTTTTTTAGATTTAAATTTATTTTGGTTTTAACCTCTCTAATAAAGTACTGATCTATAATATTATCATGTGATACCTCATTTTTCCTAATGGAAATTTATTGTAAAACACGAAAATGCGGTCATATTGTACATTATGTGGACTGTAAATTGAGAAATTCCAGTAAAATGTATAAAAGTACGGATTTTTATAGAAAACGATAAATAAATCATCAAAAATAGGGTTTTGAGAATTGGCACCTCTAATATGCACAGTTTGGTCCCATTTACTTTTTAGTTTTACCCTTTTTTTTAACACTGACTTGGGTCCACCCTGTGTATCAGCTTAATTTATGTTCAGTGCTCTGAATGTCAAAGTGCAGAAATTCTAACTAACTAATTAACAGATAATACTTTAAAACAGTACGTTCTACTAGTAGAGCAACGGGAGGGGTTTTGTTCGATTGCGAAACTCTACTGTACAGGGTGAAATTTGTATTTAATTATGGTATTGCTACAATTTGATAGGTGAATCTAAACTTTGAATGGCCACCATTTCGAAACGGCCTGTCCGATATAGCTGGTTAACAAACTTAACCTAGAGATTTGCAAAAGAAACATGTGTACCAAGTTTCGTGAAAATCGGACCAGAAATGCGACCTGTAGAATGGTCACACATATTTACGAAGTTTTGCCATTTAACTCAGGTGTTGGGAAGCAAAAAAACTAAAAACTGCAAGCCGCACCTTTCTACGACGTTTCATTTGGCGAGAGTAATGAATAGCTCTATTTTCATGTATAGCTTAAACACCTTTTAGTCAGTTTGCTCGAAAGCAGCTGTTTTTGACACATGTTATAATAACGTGCTAAAGTTTCACTTTTAGAAGATTGTAATGAAATAAAAAACCTTCGGGTTTAAAAAGTGTTTACGACTTTATGAAAGGCGTAACATATTGTAAATGTAGCGTCAAACTCTTGTTTTGCACATCAGACAAATAATAGTAGTGAATCGACTTTGCATGAGAGCAACTAGAAGTTATCCTCTAGAGTTTCAAACACACAGACAACACAAGCAACATGACGCCTGTCAAGTCAGGAATAATTGATTCAACTTCTATCCTAACTGGTTTATGTTCGAGTCACTTAGGTAATAGAACTAAAACTTATGACTATTTAGAATCAATTAAAACTGTAACTTAACATCTTCATTGTTAATTTGTCATTTTTCGGATGAAGTAAATAATGTGGAACGGATGTGGTAATAGTGTTTGTCTACACAACAACATGAGTGTACAACTTTAATGACTTTATCAACACTAACCGTGCATAACATCACAGTGGCTAAGTATACAGCCGGTTCCAGGTGTTACGCTCATAACTGCTAAGTAAATTTAAACAAGTTCAGTAGTTATATTAAAGAACCTGCTTCTCGTCGAAAACGTATCGAAATATAATTGTCTGATTTGAACGAGACCACACCCTGACATACTTTTCACAACAAAATATATCAAAACAAGCGACTTTTGGAGGCAGCTTCCCTCCGACAGGGCGTGGGGGTGGGATAGAAAATACAAGCGAAATAATCAAGCTTTTCAAGTTTTTGATTACTAAACTACCTTATGCAGGGTGAGTTTTATATGTCCCCCACCTTAACTTTTGAAAGAGGAAGAATCTTGAAAAACCCTTTGGGAAATGTTTCATAGGGTCCTGAAGTTTATTTTGACGTACTTTTCGTTACCCACCCCCACCCAAAACCGGCGGTGGGGGAGGGCCCCCTAAATTTTTAAATAGAACCCCTAGTGACACCTTATTTGAAAGGGTAAAACACAAACTCATTGATACCATTAAAAAAGCCTTTCGACGTGCCTGTATAAAATGACGCCTCAAAACGTTTTTCATTTTTTAAACAAATAAATGGACGCAGTCGAAATTTTTCAAAATGTTGAAAAAGAAATTACAGATTTAGTTTTTGGGTACTTAAATCTTTAAAATGATATGTTACAAGATAAACTTTGCAAACTTTTGAAAACTGCTCCTTTTTTCAAAATTCGTCAATTATCAAATTATCAAAAGTTTGCAAAATTTATATTGTAACATATGGGTTATCTAGTCATTTCTTTTTGTCCAAATACTGAGAAATTATGTCCAGAGGTAGAGGAAAGATAAATATAGAGCTCTTTTCAGAAGATATGAGGCTCAAAGTATGAAGATACCGAAGCTGATAAACAAAAGAACAACATTACAAAACAAAAACCTAAAAGTACCCAGACAGAATGGATTGACAAAAATAGTTAAACTCTTTCTAAACCACTAGTACATTCAATCCCCTGTTGCATTGAATTAAGCACCAAATGTAGCGTAGAGCAACAATGAAACTACTGTACTCTAAATATGAAAACTAAGTTGTGTCTATCTAATATAGACTATTCTTTCATGACTGGAATAGTGAATCCATCAATAGTAAAATATGAATGGCCGCCACGAACTCTGCAACTTTTAAGCCCATAATTAGAGAGTCAGAAAAAGTAAGCTTAATCCTGACCACAACCTCACCAACTTTTACTACCAGTAGACGGCGGGTGTAGGAGGGGTGCAAGCGACCAGGCGTGAACGGAATTTGACCGCAAATGTAGTGACTGACGCTTCGAGCACGCTTTGAGAATTTTTCAACATTTTATATACATATGTATACAGGGTGTCTCAAAACACCCGTATTATAAGTATATCTCGAGAACCGATCAACCGACTTGAATTAAACGAAAAATTCGAAGCCTAAACTGGTTCAAAGAATACAGGAAAATTAGGCTATTTTATACTTTTTTAAAACCAAGAGCGTATTAAAAGCCAAGAGTCATGGGTTCTAGTTTTAAAATGTAAAAGGGGGTCATGTTATACATAGTTTTAAAGATATTTTAAATCAAAACAATTATGAAGAAAACAACAGCGGATGAACATCTAAAATAAAATAAAATTACGCTCTGTTTTTTAAAATATTTTAAAACAAAAATCTAGTTATTGATTTTTATTTGTCTAGTGTAAGCTTTCCAACAATATACAACAATACGCTATTTCGAACACTTTTGAACCCACCAAAAGAAATGTTGAAAATAGTTTGCTATGAATATCTAATTTTTTTCAAATACTAAACCCTATCGTGTTGTATATCGTTGTAAATGTATATGCACGTAAACAACATAGGTGAAAGCTTTCCGTATGTACGTTACAACTTTGCCCATTTCCCCAAAATGGGAACGTTTTGGGGGCCACTCTAAACTTTTGATTAGTAAGACCCGTTAACTACACCCGTTTTATAAAAGATAAAGTTTGTCTTGTTTAACGAGGTGTAGATAGGACTACAAAGTCCTCTCTACCACTCAACCTCGACCTTTACCTAGCGTCACCGATTAGTCACATTACAAATTGTAAGTGTTGACTGCGGGGATCGAACCCGCGCCACCGGAGTGATGACCTCCGAGTCGCGCGCGATGCCAATCCGCCATGGATCGGCTAAAGAAAGGGCCCTGTGAAGGAAAAAGGCTTTCCGTAGGAGCTTTCTGTAAGGTTTTCAGTAGGCTCTGGTAAAATAAAAAGAATAGTGGAGTACTAGAGCTTTCTATCGTAACCCAGTAAAAAAATGGTAGCCTTAATTAGGTTTACTTAGTTTCAATGAGCTGTCATTTTATACTGGGTTTAGATAAAAGCTCTCGTTTCTGGTTAATAAAGACCTTTAAAATGAGGTCTTACCATTTTAAAATTTTGAGTTGTCCACCAAAAATCCTGTTTCAAAGAAACGGGTAAAGTTGTAATAGTGACCAAAAAGTTCATTTTTACTTCCTATATAGGTATCCTGAGTTTCATTTTTCTATCTTTATCCATTTAAAACTGTACATGGTGCATCCACACTTTTAACTCACCCTGTATACGTGCCTTGAACTGCCTGTAGAAGGGAGTTTAGTCCAAAACTGCAGTTTTTAACTGGGGCGACTTGGTCACGTTTGTAAAGCCTCCATTTCTTTTTAGAGCTCTAAAATATACTAGTCCTATAGAACTTTGAGTAAATAGTAATTACTTTAGGTACGTGTCTATGTTAGGGGTATGTTTAAAACATGTTGCCTACACAACACAATTTAAATATATTACACAAATACTATTATTTACATTATAGGGGCCTACTAACCCCGTCTATTAACACTTTCAAAACCATTTGAAATCTGGGTAAGTTAGGAAATCCCATAAACGCAATTTAAAAATGCATACAAGCTTTTATATTTTTGACCAATCATGAATATTTGAAGTTAAGGAAGTTTAATGACTTAAAACGAGAAAAATGCGTAATTGTTAATGTATTTTGTTAACCCAGCTCTGGACACAATTATAAAGAGCTACAATCGTGTAGAGGCAATCCTTGAGGAATTTAGTACTGTTGTAAAATGCACAAACCGTTCATATTAAACTCTTAATATTCTCTGCCATTATTATATGGTTAGATTGAACTCTGAAGCACTCACGGGTATTGGTGAACGGTGAAGTGGTTTTGCCATCCAATCTGAGTGGACAGTTCTGGTTTACATTGATTTTGACAACTGCGTACAATTTACCTCAACAAATAACTTGGAATATTGAAATGACAGGTCCTTGTTATTCATATCCATTAATAGTATTCGTATACCTAGTAGTCCTAGTATTCGTATGAAGTAAATATTTTACTCATCAACATAAACCGAAACAACTTTGAACAATTTGGCTGAAATCTAAAAAGGTTTTATTGAAGACTATTGTTATTTGGGTATTGTTGGTGTTGACTGCACATTGTAGTTACTTAAAATGTTTACAAAACATCTGTATTATCGAAATTTTATGTTTTACACATTTATCGATCAAAAATTAGGGGTTACATAACAAAATATAGCGTTGTTCGAATAGCCCTCGTCTGAGTGTTTGAACAAGGGGGTTAGAAAAATTTGAGGAATGGTTTGATAAAAAAGAAAAATCATAAAAGACATAAAAAACGCAAGATAGAAATATAAGTCTATGGCTTCAAATGTAGAATTGTTGTGTGTGTGTGTGTTAAATTTAAAAATCAATAAGTGTTTGGTATAATCAATTTTTATGATAAAGGGTTCATCAAAATATTATTTGTACTACTGCCATGGGTCAACCATGGGTGTAATTGCCGTAATGGCTTTATAGTTGCACACATCTCTGAATTTACATTTGAATAGCTAAAGCCAATTAAAACAACTATAGATTATTGAGATTTAGAAGCCTAATTATCTCGCTAATTATACACCGTTAGTAAAGACATGTGAACACATCGTTATCAGTTCTATCTTCAGATTTCATTGTGACAAAAACTTGAAAGATGAAAATTTTAGCAAACTACTTTTGACGTAGGTTGCTATAGAAATATATTAGATAATAGGTATTACATACACGAAATTTAAGTTCTACCTCAAAATTATAGTGTACTATAACTCATGGGAAATTCCACGTGGTGATGGGGAAACTGAGTGTGATAGAGGAGGAGGTGTTCAAGGCAGTGTACGACCGCATCTTGGACGTGAACGAAGGGCCTTTCCGCAAAGAGCATGTCGCCGTGGTGTTTAGCATGGCTTCCCCATTGTGAGTCACTATGTATCACAGTTTTAAATCTTTGAAAAATCACTTAGATTTTCATTTAACTCAAAGTTTTAAGACAAAGGTATGTCGTTTTCAAAAAAAGATTTCAGTTTTAATAAAGATAGTAGTTTTAACAAACAGAGACCATAAAAGCCTGAAAGAAATAATGATCGAAGAGTCATTTTCACATGTTTCATATGATTGGATTACAAGTTATTTTATTAGAAGACCTTTTATGGCTGACGCGTTGTGTTAACAAGTAGGTGACGAGTTCTGCCTCGTATATCAAAGCCAATAGGATTAGAATTGGGACAAGTCGAAATACACTTCAAATGGCCTCTTGCAGAAATATATCGTTATTTCTGGTTTTCAATAAAAATTCAGTCAAATGGTACCTGAGCTATTAGTTACACCAAAGACTTACTACTTTGTACTTTCAGCAAAGGACAGACAGCCCGTTCTCAACGACAAATTTTTTCCTGCTACGACATTTTTTCTAACGAAGACAGTCCTTTTCTTCCTTTTCCTATAGATCGGCTAATCGGGTTGGATAACAACATACTTGAAACTACAAGTTACAACTTTCACACATGCTTTGTTATTATTTCACCGGCTTTGAAATGTCGTATTTTTAACGTAGGAACATTTCGCCGTAAATAGAGAGATATTTTGCTTTCAAATGGCTAGAAGGAGGACCATGACATCTTTGCTCAAGAGTTTTGTTACATTACTGTAGTTTTATTTTATTTCATAGTCATCCTAAACCGTTGGTCCTTGTATTTCCGTTGGTCATTGGGCTATTAATTAATGACCCATTCTAAGGAAGAGTCGGCCTTAGTTTGTAACAAGACTACACCTCATAATTCATTACTACCACTCATCCTTCACCACATATTATTTGCCTTAAAATACCCTCATGAGAGTGGTCGGCATCTCAAATAGTGATTTAGTGAAAACAAGCTTTACAACCGAAAAAGCTCTTTTGAGCAAAGTTATTTTATGAAATACAGCTTGTATTTTCGACATAATGGCGAAATTATTTATTGCGGCACATTCTCACTGTTTGTTCTCAGGGACAGAAGCGTGTGGTGCAGGAGTCGATATGGGAAGCTAGTACAGAGGAGGACGGTACATTCACACTCCCTCAGTTCCTAGATATGATGACGTCACTGTTGTCTCGCTTGACGGTGTGGGAGAAGTTGGCTCTGCTGCATGTGGGACTATCAGAGCATGTCGTCCATTTACTGTCAACTAAGGACGACTGAAGATTTTGTACTAACATGGTCGTTTGTCAGTTCATAAACTCTTTGAAGGTTTTTTAATCATATATTTCATTATTACAGAACCATATTTATGAATTTTTTCAGTGTTATTCAATGTCAACGAAACCCTTTTTTGTTCACATGCAAAACAATTTAACTCTAAACTTAATCCTAATTGGTCAGATAAAAATACTGTTAGATTATCTTCTAACTTACTTTAGATTAGGGGTTGTATGTTTGAATACAACATGAAAAGGGTCACTTGGCACGTGACCGAGCTGTGAGCGCCAGCAGCACAGAGGCAGCCAAGTGTACACTGTTAAGGCGAATTGTATTGATCCCAATCACAACAACGGAAGTAGCTACGTAATAACTGACTCTCTTTCAAACATTATATTCTTCTAACGATAGTTAGAATATTCATGATTTAATATTGTATGTAAGTCAGAAAAGAATCTCTTTTACCTTCAGTTTTGATTACTAACACATTCTTTCTAATAACATAGTGTCGCAATGTTGTGCTGACAACCTCCAGAACTGCTTCCTTGTTATCAAAGCAATGTTGGCCAGATTGTTTTGATAGTCAAGGTTATGCTGAGCAAGTAATAAAAGGTTACTAGCTTAGCTTCTCGGGGTTCAGTTGCCTAGGAGAATCCCTGCGTGTGGGGGTCTCCCTTCACGATGCTGCCCCTGGGGAGGTAGGTCCTAACCTAGGTCCCAATCTAAGTCTTAGTTCCAAAGTCAGTTTTTATGTTCTTTTAATTTTAACTTAATTCCGAAACTTATTTGCTCAGCTCTTGCAGCTCTAATTGTCTCACATTTATATAGATTCATTTTATAATACTTTTATTTTAGCTTACTTTTAAATGGAATTATTTTACATAGTTAGATTCAGCTCTTAGTATTTAATATTCTGAAATATTGAAGTTACTAGTATGAACACATCTTAACATAGAGTCCAGTGACGATGACCTTTTACAGTACCGTTCATATGTTTGACAATTTAATTTGGATTGCCTATTTCCATTCTTATCTAGTTTGTTATTTATTCAAATAAATTCAAGTTTTAATTTGGTTTTCGAGTGCTTTTACTCTACCATCTAGCTACACTAGTCCCCGACCCCTATAGCAATTATAGGGAACGATACATTCGTCTAACTCTAAAGTAGTTGAAAGGCCAGTCAGTCTTTTCTGATGATCGACGTCATTGTCAGTTGAGCGATCAAATGAGCTCAACATATTTTTAAAATATAAATGCTAAAAGGTTAGACAAATGAGAAAACCCGCATTTTAAGATAAACAGAAAGCTGGAAGAAAGGTCATACATAGTCCAAGCGCTTCAAGAGGAGATAGATCAGAGTCCGTACGTTGAGAGAAGTTTAATAACGCACAGTTCTTTGTCTCATGCCTTACCAGCTCCCAATGTCATCAAGTGTTTGTATAGATGACCAGAGCTACTACATTAAACGCTCAATAACCAAAAGGTAGGCGAAAATCTTATCTTGGTAGTCTACATAGAGGTGGGAGAAGAGAATCCCCCGATGACGAATTCCTGGATATTAAATGTTGAAGGCGCGAGGATTATCAAGGTAAGCTAATATTTAATTCATTCATTTAGAATAATACTTTCTACATGGTCCAAACCCATAGATCGGCTAATCGGGTTGGATAACAACATACTTGAAACAACAAGTCACACATGGTTTGATGGTTTGTTATTATTTCACCGGCTTTGATATGTTGTATTTTTAACGTAGGAACCTTTCGCCGTAAATACAGAGATATTTTGCTTTCAAATGGCTAGAAGGAGGACCATGACATTTTTCCCAAGAGTTTTGTTACATTACTGTAGTTTTATTTAATTTCATAGTTATCAAAATTGTATTTGTCTCTCTGGCCCTCCAGTCGTCCTGAACTTTTCAATCATAAAACATGTACTTGATGGTAGCATTCTTACAACTTGGATACATGTAACTAGTCTTTATTATTTGTTGAGCATACAAAAGGAGTTCTTGTGTAGACAAGTGTAAACTTAAAATTGCCAAGGATGATTTATATTTATTTATTAAAACTGGTCCACACAGTAATTTATAAGTAAGGTTCCAAGTTTATTTTAGTAAATCCTTTTGATAGTTTCAAAACAAAGTATTTACATTGATGTTTGTATACATTTCATGGTTCAGATAATGTTGTTATCTACCAGTTTAGGGTTTCGGTTGAACAATTCTTGTTGTTTCAAGGATATCGATCACCTCGTAAAGAGACGAACTTAGGTGGTACATATTTTATATATACTATTTTTAAGCCGGAAACAATCATACACTTATTTTAGAATACAATTTTGATATAGCAATAAAGTAGGTTTGATCGTTTATACTGGGTGAGTTTTAAATGCCCCCCATTAACCTTTGATAAATGTTAAATTATTTAAACCATTTCGGGAATGTTTTTATAGTATTATGAAGTGGGTTTGACGTACTTTGCGTCACCTGCATTTATACATTGGAATTTATACAGAATTCGGTATGAAAAAAACTCCAATAGTATTAGTTTTATTCGGTATATAAAAGTAATAAGTACTATTACAGTGTTTGTTTTAAATGTCAAAAATCAACGAAAAGGTTTTAATTTATCTATATTCACGTTATCTTTCAATGATTATATTTGGTGAAATTGAATTAAGACTCACAAAATAGTGAGACTATTCGTCGCTTGTCGCAATAATCTAGAGTGGTGCCAGGATTTGTGTTTATAACTGGCATAAACCCTTCTCATCCCTTCATTCGCCGAGATTTACTTTCTCACGATATTGATTTGATTCAAATAACTCGTTGATAGCAATGTAAATATTATTGTAAACTAGTTCAAATTTACATTAGCAATGTACGGTGTTGCTCTGCTTTCTTCTAGGTTAGAAAATATTTGTTGTATTAACATTCTTCCTCCCCCAGAGCGTTATATTTAATCGACAAAAAAAAAAAAAAAGCCTCTCATTATGAGTTAAGTAGCGCTAGACTATGGACCATATAGCTGTATTACCTATGGAAATTTGATAATACACAAAAGGAATAAAACCCTAGAATGGCGAGCGTAGCGAAAAATGGATAGAAAGGAAAGCGCAGGGACCGAAATACGAGTAGGGGCTCGTAGGGCGCAGGACCTCGTAGCATGTGGAAACAAATCGAAGTCATGGAGCACAGTAAAACCCTAGAATAGCGTATGATAGAAGGAAACAACCGTCATATACACATAGTAACATGAGTAAAAACAAGTATGCACGAGTATAATCAGTGGGAAAAACTATAAGAGAGGAGACCACATCGAAAAGAAAGTCAGAGTTCCAAGAAAGGCAAGCAGAGTAAGTGAAAACCTAAATAGAAAAAACAAAGTTATAAAATCTCATTCCTCAAAAGACAACCATAGCAAGTAAAAATCACAAGCAAAACCACAGCAAAGCGGGTGGAAGGACAAGCCTGGTCAACAAACTGAGTGACATTTAAAATAAATAATGAGTGAGAAGTTAAAGCAAAAGAGGCAATAGTATCAAGAAAGAACAGAAAGTATGTGAAATAACCTTAACAGAAGAAAATGTGTAAAATACCATTACTCAAAAAGATACCGCAGTTAGCAAAACATCACAACAGGCGAGCGTGGCTTTAGAAAAAAAAAAAACTAGTGAATAATCAAGAGAAAAACGAACAAAGTAAATAAAATGAAAGGAAGACGAGCGAAGTGAACAACATTTTAGCAACAAAGTGAATCTATAGTTAAAAAGGGAGTACTAAAAATGACGTAATGAAAGATTAGCATTGCGAAAAAAATTGTTGAGAGGTAAGCGTAACGAGCAAAGTGCGGAAAAAGAAAACCAAGCGCAACAAGCAAAAAGTGCCTTGCAGATGAGCGAAGCAAATAAAATATAACAAAGGCAAGCAGCCGAACATAGCTAGCAAACTGACAAGACAAAAGAACGTAGACAAATTCGACAACCTATTGAAATTGCAGTAAGGCGTGTGTTGCGTGTAAAATAAATAGCAAGGTCAGTGCAGGGAGCAAAGTGACAAGAAGTGCGAGAACAATATGCGAGTTGGCATAACATACGTAAATGAGCTCAAGGAAATTATATGGAAGGCGAGAGCAGCAAGCAAAGCTCATAGGTGAACTCAATCAACAATCGCTATGTCCTTTGAGCAAACAGGAAAAACAATCTACGAATAACAATATCCACAAGCTGGATTTCATGGACAACATACAAAATAATGTCTAATTCTTGTCTATAAAAGTATTATAAATCAAAATTCATCTTTCGCACAGTAAACATGACACACTTACTAGTTGACGACACTTGTTTGAAACGTTGTTTAACTAAACTATTATTGAATTATTACAAAATACACATTGTGCAGCTATTGTCTGACCGGTGTAAGAAAACTTACAGACAGAATTACAAATGTAAAAACTATTTCACGAATTGTTTTGTTATGATTAAATTAGCTATTCACGCCACTGCAGAAGAGAAAACTCGCACTTAGGAGTAGGAACGGTACCTTACCCACTTGCCCTGACTTCGCAACTGCTCTTAAGGGATTCAAGAGCCCGTGAACACGAGTCGTTATTTACAAGGCTCGGCGTTAGTGCAAACATTTCAATACTCGGTCATTATATACTCGTACGTGGCTCCATCCTTATGCTGGCAAAGTTGGTGTCCAGCTATTCAATAACAATAAATTGCCAAAATAATCAAAATTGTATAACATTTTAACAGTCGCAAAAAGGCAACACTTCCTTTCGTCTCAGTCATTTTACACAGTTGGTTTCATTTTATATGAAAATAAATAAATCTTTATTCATTCTTTTCATTTATTACAATACACTTTTTATACATCATGTGCAAAATATACGTATCATATAAATAATTGTTCGTTTTAATGACTATTGCTGTAAACATTGGTTTGAATACTATTAGCTTTTAAGTTAAAAAGTGCAAGTATGGAGTAAGGACAGTATCAGTATAATTGATGATTGTGAGAATGAATGATTATTTGATGTACGTGTGAAAATGTGAATTTCTAAGTATCCAAATAATTGTAGTTTTTCAAGTTTATCAGTTTTTATTTTCTGTTTGTTATCTATACACCATAATTTTGTATTTTTGGCAATAAAGCATTGTTATTATTATACGTCCTATCAATTTGAAGTCGGTGCTGCATATTCTTCCGGAACAATTTCTAAGACAATGCCAATTTCAAATTGAAAGGACATTTTCTCCCAAATGATTCAATCAACGATGCCTAGACTGATGGGAACTGGGTTTAAACCATTTAACCAGTCTATTATTTCACTCATTGAGACAAAACATTTAAGGAATACTCGTAGCAAGCTATCTTGAAAAGGTTAAACTGTTTTTTCGAATAAATATTATTGGTGGAATGTTAATGCATAAGGTCCATTTTTGTCATGGAGGTATTTTTCACCCAGATAAATAAAGTATTGTTTTGATGACATTTTACTCCCTAGGGAGAAAAAGATCATTTGAACATAACTTTCATTTTAATGATCTTTTTGTGGCATGGGGATCAGCTGGTTCAACGAGTTTGGAATTTTAACACTTTATAGTGAATCATTAAAACAGCTGTTTCTTCAAAACAAGATAATTCAGACTGCTGAGTCCAAAACAATGTTTACCTAATTAATTCTTTATAATATTAAAACTCTTATTGACATTTATTTTCATAATTATTTCTATCATGACAAAAAGTATCGTTCATCACTCGGCCCGAAAGTGTCTTTTTGACCCTCGGTCATTTAACGTCCTCGCCTGCGCCTCGAACGTTAACTTGACCTCTTGTCAAAAGGGTCACTTTAGGACCTAGTGATGAAATATACTATTTATATTTTGAAGTTTGGTTGCACCGAGTAGATTGATACGTGTATGAAAGACTATGACACGTGATATTTTGTCAATACAGTTATTTTTCTTTTTAGAGCTTTCTATCCAAAACCTTTTTTTGAAGTTCATTCTGATATACGATTGTGTTATACGAGTACATCGTTACTGCATCTGTATCATTGATTGATTGATCGATTCTTTTATGAAAACCTTTTATTAACTATGTAGTGTAATACTTACAAAGCCGAAGGCTGAGGAAGTGACCGTGATGCAAAATATGCGTTGAAGCTTGAAAGTCAAGGGAAAGAACACTATTTTTAATGAATTTCTGTAGGATGAGGAGAAAGATAAGTCCATATTCAAAATTTTAAATTGTTAGCAAAAAGCTTCTTCAGATTAAAAAATTGAACCATTCATAACACAAAATTTACTGTTTTTAATTAAAAGCTCTACTAACAGTCCTCTTCAGGTCAAAAAAATTAAAATTAAGACTAGAGCAAAAACCAAAATTATTGTTTGTACAATTGAAGACTAGAGTTTCTAGTAAAACTACAGTGAATTTTGCGTTAAGATGAAGAACTTCTCTTTTTTAATCTGAAGAAGTGCCAACAATTTAAGAACATATGTTAATCATAGTGCGATAAGTACGAAATGCATATATACTATTAAGAAAGACAAGAATGGACCTACTCATTAAAAATTATAAAAATAAAATGGATATCACAATACTCTAAGACCTATTACTGAAGAAGAATTGCGATTACCAGGCTATGTAGGCTCTGTATTCGACTAGGCCTACCGTGTTGTTATGAAATCAGCGTATCAAATACTTTGCTTTAAGGATGATATAAATGTCATCTGAAACGCCTCAAAACTCACCATTTAGCATTAAAAAGTTAGCAAATTTTATGAAGAAAATTTGCGGATCCCCTTTTAAGGGGAAGGGGTATTCCATACCCCAGGCCACCCGGGTTTCTCCTTAAAATGACCTCGTGAACCTGTAACCCCACCATTCCAAAATCCTGGCTACGCTACTGGTTAGAGGCAAACACACTTTTTTCAAAAATAACAAAGAACTTTGCTAAACAAAAGTTGTACAAAAGGAAAAGTTAGGGCTTTAGACTTTAGAAACATCTCTACAAAAGTAGTATGGCTTTCTTTTCAAAGAAGACTAACGTACTAGGTAGGATAACGTTGACTTCACAGTCATGATACTGTAATATATTGTATCCGTAGCGAAGCACGGGTAAACAGCTAGTTAAGAATAATACTTTTTGCCTTCTTACTCTGTTGAAAGACAATTGTATATTGATTAGGAAGAAGCGACATTATCATCGTTATCCAATTTGTAGAAGACAAGAGCGGTGGATTGGAGTTAACGTATTATCTCGGTTTGCCAGGCGGATAGGCTATTAGTTTACACGTAGACAGCCGTAACTCACTCTAATGAAGTTGCTCCATCTCTGCACAGCAAGACTCTGTCTGCAGCATTAATATACAGGGTGACAAAACAAGTACCGGACTGGCTCATACATGTTTCGAGTAATGCAAGGTAAAGGGTGCTTTAATGTAAGGGCTGCATTTTGCTATACAACTAATAGTGGTAGTTAACCAAACAAATCCTTTAGTTGCATTTTCGTAAGACTTTCAACTAGTATGCAGGGTATTATTACCTTTGTATTACCTTAACAGTGTTAAAGTGTTAGTAAAGGCAAGACACTTTGAAAATATCTTTCATAAAGGAACTCTCTTTCACTCGTCCATTGGAAATATGGCTTCTTTCCTACAATCCAAGTTTTTCTTTGCTCATGAAGCACATACTTTTTCAAATAAAACTACAGTGAATTTTGCGTTAAGATGAAGAACTTCTCTTTTAATCTGAAGAAGTGCCAACAATTTAAGAACATATGTTAATCATAGTGCGATAAGTACGAAATGCATATATACTATTAAGAAAGACAAGAATGGACCTACTATTAAAATTATAAAAATAAAATGGATATCACAATACTCTAAGACCTATTACTGAAGAAGATTATCAGGCTATGTAGGCTCTGTATTGACTAGGCCTACCGTGTTGTTATGAAATCAGCGTATCAAATACTTTGTTTTAAGGATGATATAAATGTCATCTGAAACGCCTCAAAACTCACCATTTAGCATTAAAAGTTAGCAAATTTTATGAAGAAAATTTGGATCCCCTTTTTGGGGGGGTATTCCATACCCCAGGCCACCGGGGTTTCTCCTTAAAATGACCTCAGAACCTGTAACCCCACCATTCCAAAATCCTGGCTACGCTACTGGTTAGAGGCAAACACACTTTTTTCAAAATAAAGAACTTTGCTAAACAAAAGTTGTACAACAGGAAAAGTTAGGGCTTTAGACTTTAGAAACATCTCTACAAAAGTAGTATGGCTTTCTTTTCAAAGAAGACTAACGTACTAGGTAGGATAACGTTGACTTCACAGTCATGATACTGTAATATATTGTATCCGTAGCGAAGCACGGGTAAACAGCTAGTTAAGAATAATACTTTTGCCTTCTTACTCTGTTGAAAGACAATTGTATATTGATTAGAAGAAGCGACATTATCATCGTTATCCAATTTGTAGAAGACAAGAGCGGTGGATTGGAGTTAACGTATTATCTCGGTTTGCCAGGCGGATAGGCTATTAGTTTACACGTAGACAGCCGTAACTCACTCTAATGAAGTTGCTCCATCTCTGCACAGCAAGACTCTGTCTGCAGCATTAAATATATTACAATTATACAGGGTGACAAAACAAGTACCGGACTGGCTCATACATGTTTCGAGTAATGCAAGGTAAAGGGTGCTTTAATGTAAGGGCTGCATTTTGCTATACAACTAATAGTGGTAGTTAAGAACCAAACAAAAATCCTTTAGTTGCATTTTCGTAAGACTTTCAACTAGTATGCAGGGTATTATTACCTTTGTATTACCTTAACAGTGTTAAAGTGTTAAAGGCAAGACACTTTGAAAATATCTTTCATAAAGGAACTCTCTTTCACTCGTCCATTGGAAATATGGCTTCTTTCCTACAATCCAAGTTTTTCTTTGCTCATGAAGCACATACTTTTTCAAATAAATAACAGTATTACCTTCATTTAAACTTCTATTTGAACATTTAAAAGACGGCCGTTATTCACTAATACACTGTGCACTGCTATACTCGTAATTACTCGTAGTTTACCACAAAAAACCAACAAAGCAGGTTTCAATTATTGTGATGATGTTAGTTTCCTGATTGCATGTACGTGTTTAAAGGATTCTACATACGTTGAGAAAGAGATTTGTATCAGTATAACTTGAGAGCGTAGTCTATTGATAGACTTGAGCGCCTCATAACCTTGTCAATAGCTTGCCTGTATGGAACATTGCAGCTACATCACTCTGCGATAAACCCTTTCTCTATATCGGTGCTAGAATACATGTTTATATACTGTACATTTGTACTATACCTGAACCATCAATCAAAACTTTTTTGTCATTCTGCTCTGAAAACAGCTGCTTTAGACACATGTATTGACAGTGCTAAAGTGTCACTTTTACACCCAGGTAAATAAAGTATTGTTTTGATGATGTTTTCTCCCTAGGGAGAAAAGATCATTTTAATGACCTTCTTGTGACTTGCACATAAGCTGGTTCAACGAGTTTGTTTTGAATTTTAACACTGACTAATAGTAAATCTGTGTAACAGCTGTTTCTTCAAAACATTATAATTCAGACTGCTGAGTTCAAAACAATTAATTATTTAGCTTTTTCAATTCATTAACTTTTAAAATTACATCAACCAATAGAAAAGCTATTTCTTTAGGTTAAATTTTACTTTGTCTATTTTGCATTTGGTATTACAGGTTGTGTTGACTATATTAGCATAATGTGTACATGTTAAATCCAATAGTATTGGTAAAATATACTTTATTGCATGAAAGATCTTCAAATAATTCATTTAAATACTTTTGAACGTTGCAAAATGTAAACATCAGTGTAAACAACTTAACCGGTGGTTGAACCTCTAAGGGCAGTGTAAAACATCATTATTAAAAACATAACGGTCATTTAACGTCCTCAGCTGCACCTCGGACGTTAACTTGACCTCGTGTCAAATGTCACTTTAGGACCTACTGATGAAATATACTATTTTATTATACAAAACTACAATACATGAAAAAAATCACACCCACTATACATCATCTATTAATACAATCAAAATAAGAAAACAGCGTTAAAGTTGTTTGTATACTCAAAGTAAATATGTTTGCAATCAATATATATACTAAATATACTGCAGTATATTGCAATATATATACTGCAATACTGCACAGTAATCACGAAAACATTAAAAACGAATACATTAAGCTTAACTCAGAGAAACAGCTAACCTAATGACCTACAATTGATTAAAGACGTTGCGGCAATTTAACCGTGGTTGGCACGCCAATGTCTATCTGCATCTCTTATCAGATAATGATCCCCTCACTCACCTGCTAGACTTCAAACAGCTGATAAGACCTCCATAGTCTCCACGTACATTCATGTTATGTTTTATATATAGGTTTATATAGGTTTAGATATATTTAACCAATTTATTTATTTTCCACTTCCATTTGACATTGTTAGTCTTAAACCAACCTCAAAACGTATCAGGTTGCTCAAAACAAATCTATTGTATTATTAGTTACTTAATATACAAGTTAATATATACTGTAATTACCATCGATATGACGTTCTGGAAGGTGGCTCATTTCTTTAAGTGTAGCTACACACCTTCTTTAAAAAATTAAAACAATTATAAATTTAAACTTTGTTTTAATTTTAAAAAGAAGGTGTGTAGCAACAATAAGTATTCTTAAATATAATTACCAGTTTATTGTATTGATGAGTAAACCAGTTGTTGTTTGCCAAATAGTTAAACAAGTGATTTAAAAGTAAATCATACACTCTCATTCAATATTTTTACCATTAAAGAGTCAGTCTAGAAAGAAGTTGGCTTTGTTTATACTAGTGTTTGCTTTTAACTCTTTGATTTTCTACTTTCATTCCAGCATTGTCTAGTGTTTGCCAATCATACCTAAAGTAATACTGTCGTTAAAAATCTGTTCTTTTTGGAAAGTATTTACGTCATCCTTAAAACATACATTTTCTCTTCGCAGGAAATATTGAGATCTAAAGAACGGTTTAAAGAAGAAATAAACCCATTCCTACAAAGGTGGAAAATCAAGGTTTGGGCCAAGAAAAATCTAATAATTTTATAAAAAATCATCTTGAGTTATACTACAAATCTGAAATAAATGTGACCTCTTTAGAACTTTGTCTTGTAAACGGTCCATACAGTGTTAGAACGACAGTACAACCCTTTCGTATGTGTGAAAAGTTGTAAAAAATTAAATTTTCTTTAATATTTCTTAAGTTGATTATTGAAAAGGAACGACAGCTAAACGTGAGTAATTTTATCGTTGAAAGAAGTTTCGTTTATATTAAACAAAACTTTACATATTGGTACTACAGATACGAGAGTTGCAAACTGTGATAGCCAATAAAATGTGCAACAAAACCTGCGCTAATCTTCTTTTCTATAATGGTTACCGAGATATTTGGATTTAAATAAGTAAATGATGCTAGGGTACAAGGTATTTATTTAGAGCGGGTGAATTTCTGCAGACAATCAAATAGCTCGTATCAACCACATAGCTGTTTTGAAGCGCAACAAATTAAAAAAACTCGATAAAGCTTAAAATCTTTCAACTACCAGCAATTATCAGTAGTTAAATATTGCGGCTTGAAGTACTTTCCAATTTAATAAACTTATACATGGTAATAAGTATTACATTATTGTTGAACAAATACAGACCAAATGCAATTTAATGGTGCATTTTAGCAAAATCTAATCAAACAATTGATTTGGAATATATTCTCACAATATATGTTTGAGATCAAAAACTACTGTCACTGGATTTTACGTAGACAATTGACTTCATTTATTATTTTTAAAATTAAGCTTTAATTAGAAACTTCAAAGGCAAGTACAAGTTAAAACTTAAAACATATAAAATATAAAGATGCATATAAATCCAAATTCAGACCATTTTACACAAACTACAAGTACTTTGAATCCACTCAACTTAGCGCACTTGTTAAATAATACCCTTCGCCATGTCAAAGGCATATTTAGGCATGTTTTTTTTGTTTGAGTTTGTTCAAACACGGATACCTAGCAAATCACTTGAAAATAAAAGCCGCCAACACCAAATTTTGAATGTTAAACATTTCAATAAAATGAACTTAAACTAGTTGCATTAAAACTGAAATTATTGTATAATTGCCTTTACATCCAGGTTATTTTTTGGCTTTAATTTTTTTTATTTAACAATTAAGTAACAACCGTAAGCCCAATGACAGTGGCCAGTATTTGCAAAAATGCATACATTCATAAAAAGTGAGTGTGAGCTGGTCAGCTGGACTCTCTTAATGTACAAATAAATGTCATGTTATGAAAAGGTTGGACATTTTCTGAACAATATTTATACAAGTATTTCCTATTTTACTAAGAAACAAGACATGCAGGCGACATTTTATTTGTAATAGGTCTAAAATTCTGACATTATTATCTAACAGCAAAATCACAGTAAAGCTGAATTGTCCTAGGTTATATCGGATTGTACTAACACTCTCACGCAAGTGTAATGAGTATGCAAGCTATTCAGTTCGCAGTATCTCTGTTATTACAGAGAGTGTCCTAAAATTACACAACCTCATCGCAAAACACTCAATTTGAATATCTGAATATTTCAACACATAGTGATTTCCATGTCCATAACAGTAATGCAATGATGTTTTAGACGTGGTTATAAATATCTTTATTCTTTCACATTACACGATGAATAGGACGAGCATAAACTATTGTACAAATAAAAATAAAAGCTAACAAATATATACAATAAAAGAGGAACTAAATTAAATATTGTTGATGTCTTCTTCCACGAATTCATGTTGGTGTAAAAAAGCCTAGCTCAAGAGATCACTTTTAATTTTGATGCGGAACATTTGTGACTCTTCTTTTTAATTTGTAGTAGTTTGTTATTAAGCTTTGAAGATGCATAGTTTTTATTTTTCGTATACAAATTGAAATCGTGAATCCGACTTATATTCAAAAACAACCTTCTCAACTCTGGTCTGCTAAAAACAAAGTACGAGTAATATTTGCTTTGAAATGTAATACTTATTGTGACTTATTGATGTTTAAAAAATCTAAACGACTATTTGTGTAAACAGCTTAATAATCACATCATGGAGTCTTTGTAACCATAATCGCCATTGTTATAGAAGTAGATGGCAGACTGCAGTAGCATATTCCCTGAGACCTTTGTCGAAAACAGCTTTTATAATATGTCTTTACGTTACAAATGAAAAACGATAAAAACCAAGACAAAATGGTACCCAAACAAACAAACATTGAGAAGATATCGAAAGGATTTATTGAGATACGAGTATATGACCTTCCTTCACGTAGTTACCTTGTACTCGTATGACAGTAATACGTAGGAACAGTTTACAGTGGCATGTAAACAACGGAGCTTGTGTAAGGGAAAGAGTTACATGTGATTTTTCACCTGGAAAGGTGACTATGGCGTGACTGGTGCAAAATTATTGCCTCGTCACGAAACAAACCGGGCTGAAGCCGTCTCGTAAATCTACACGTAATTAAAGTGGACATGCACGGGAGCAGCGGGATATTTGATGTGAGCAAGGTGTGAGTGGTACCACTGCGCACCACGTGCCATCACCATTTACAGGGTGAGTTTTAAATGCCCCCATTTTAACTTTTGAAAAAGGAAAAACTTTTAAGACCTTTTGGGGAATGTTTTATAGGATTCTGAAGGTTGTTTTGACGTACTTTGCGTCACCCCTCTAACCAAAACCGAGGGGAGGGCCCCAAACATTTTAATATAACAACCCGCTCTTTGTGGCACCTCAAAAGAAAGGGAATTTTAATACATATTTAACGACGCAAAGGAAACGTTTTTATTTTTACTCGTTCGTTTGTAATACCCATTTAAAGATTACAAGAAATCAGGTTTAAAATGCTACAATTCAACGAAACGACTTTTTAAGACACATTTTTCTTCAAAATATTCTATGGGATTATGGTATAGGAACGTGATGTTTCCCTCAAAATATTTTCAAGAAAAGCTTTTCATTAAAAATTGAACTCGTACAAAAACTAGTCGAGATAAAAGGTTTTCTTTGCGTCGTTGAGTTTTTATTAAAATTCCCTTTTTTAAAGTGCCACAAAGAGGGAGTTGCAATCTAAACATTTTGGGGCCCCCCCCCGCTTGTTGGGTGGGGGTGGGTGACGCAAAGTACGTCAAAACAAACTTCAAAATCCTATAAAAACATTCCCAAAGGTTTCAAAATCTTTTCCTTTTTCAAAAGTTAAGCGGGGGCATTTAAAACTCACCCTGTATAGACTTTAGTGGTCCAGTACTTGCTTTTTGTTTGGTTTTGTGGTATCTTCCATTTACTTTTGGTCATTTGGTGGGGTACACCACTTTAGTGGTATTTGATTTTTGCTTTGTGGTATGTTACATTTTATTACTTTTGACGAGGTTTCAGACTCACCTTAATGCTGCGCAGTAGTCTACGGCCGGAAAAATTACTAAATAATTACCAACGCTCACATACACTTTGTACAATTTACATGCACCTTTTAATTCCTTTACAAAGGTTTTCAGTTTTACAAACTACGCAGTATCGTGAGGAACCTCTTTAAATTTGTATAACAGTTATTTTAGGCGTTCTGCGCTCCCTTAAGACTTTCAACATTTGAACTGAAAGATGAACATACCGTGTTAATACTGCAAACCTCCGCAAGCCTGTGCAGCTTCAATAGGCTAATCATGTTCAGTGCTCTATTTTCCTTCAGGATTAACGCTGATTGAAAAGTATTAATAACTTAAAACACCACGCCTTTACGGTTTAATTAATTCTATTGTTAAAGTCAAAAATACCCAGTAAGTGAAATCCCTAACCACTTACCTCTCCCCCGCAACTTACCTTATCAGTCCCGGCCAGCTTTTCCTGCTAGAAACTGATAGTACTACTTTGATCGGCAGCGAGCTACCTTTCGATTCAGCGATACAAGTCGTGGAATTATGGAAAGTAACTTTATTTATTGGCAACAGTGAAAAAGTACAAACATAATTATTAGTAATGGCTTACATTATACGTAGGAGACTCTTCTGGCTTCTGTGTCGTCCTTTGGCTTTTGGCTTAACATTTCTTTTTAAAATTAAATTCTGAAATTAATGTGTAAGATCTTTGAAGTGAGAGCTTTCGATTGATACCATGAATGGGCGGTTTTGCTGATCACGGAGAACAGTTTTAGAAGAAAAATGGTAACAATATTTTTATTAATTAAGAAATTATGATAATTTATTAATATTGAAATTTTGGACAGTTTCTCTACAGCGATTAGGTAATACTGACTTATATCAACAACAGTCCACCCTTTACAGGCTCAACCTTTCCTCTATGTCAATAATGAGCTTTGGTTCTGTGACGCATAATCCATAAAAACACCTTTTTCTTCATACATATATTCTCATTACATACTTGTTACATGTACTGAAATATAATGCGACACAATCATATTATAGGATTTATTCGTGACACTGACGTTTCCATAGATACTTTAACACACTTACTCAAAAGCTCGTCTTAGTTCAAGAAATCGCTATTAATTTTATAATTTACCCTCATGACCTCATCTGTTACAGGAAAGATTAGATCATATGTGGTTTCCTGAATTATCCTGTTTTCGTACTATTGATTGACGACAGCAAATTACCGAACCCAATTTTCCAAAAGGTAAGTAGTTACATGTTAACATTGTTTGATGTGAAAGATAGCGTGTAAGTCAACCACGGGTGGCTGGAATAAAACTCCTAACGAAGATGATAAATACCACTGTATCGATCACATTGTTTACCTTGTGAAAATGTTACCCATAGCGCAGCGCTGTGTGGTGTTGGTATACAAAGTTCAACAGCAGCTTGCAGCCTGTGCGTCGCCATGGCAACGGGCTAGTACGACTAATGACGTCATTGCTCAACCGTCCCTTTCATTTACATTCAACTTATACAATATTATTTCTTTAGTAAGTTTTGTTTTCAAAACACATTCTTCAGTGAATCGGTTCCGTATGCTAAGCTAAGTAAGTTTTGAGAAGGAAAATGCACGAGCGAATTTGAAAACGGTACGGTGTAAATATTGTACTGTAAATAAAATAATTTATTATTAATTGTACGTTAATTATTTAAGTAAATTACAAAACCACTCAAAAATATATGAAACACATAGACCGGTAATTTAATACATAGACCTAATAGTTACTCGAACAATACAGAGTTTTCTTCTTTATAACTGTCATTTCATAATCTGTTACCTTGGGCTTCACATCGTAACTGTGTTCTTTAAAATGCACGTGTATTCTTCATACCAACAACGAACACCTTTTGGGTGGAGAAGAACTAAAATGGTTGTGTCTATTGTGAATTATGATCTGAATACCGTGCCGAGCAAAGCCATATCGGCCATTTCTCAGAACAAAATCTTTCAAATTATCCAAATATGAACTTGAGAGACTGCCGGGTAGAGGAGCGCGGGTCCTACTCTGGGCATCGTTTATAACATGGAGTGAAGCTGCAAACGATATTTTGAACAGGTTAATTTACTGAAATATGGACACTTTTCTCCGGAAGAATAGATATATTCAAACTGCTGCGTATAAACTTTAAAACTAGTATTTTTGTCAAATATTGAAGTAATTTTATTTTGAAATTTAACTTGAAATTCACGTAAAACATAGAGTTCGGAATTTTGTTATTAATATTTTATTTAACAAAGATTTTTGCTTCAATGATCTTATACAGATATTTTGCTAAACAAGTGGGTTAGCTACAGTTAAATTATGGTTCCATGTTATACATATAATTCAACTCTGAATGTGACGAGCTACTGAACAGCACTGGGTAAACATAAATCACCCCCATTGCTTATTGATGTAAGGTTTCGCTCAGTAAAATTTGACTTCAGCGCACGTTCTGTAAGAGAAAAATGAAGCAAGTCTGAGAGGCTTCTAATGGAATTGAGTTAAGCAATCACGTTTGCCAGGGGCGAGCCGCTGTAAACAGCCTCCATCAACACAGCCTTCACTCCTGCGATATTGCGGTATGGAACACATCAGAGCGATTAAATTCGCGCATGAGTTTAATAGGGCAATTTCGGGCATACTTTTGACCAACTTAAACTAAAAACTACTAAGAATTCTTCCCTGATATTTTATTATGTACTCTTATAGTTAACACAAAAGAATATTTATTAAACAAATTATTACATAATTATATTCCAAATTTAAAAAGAATAAACATATGTTTAAGTTTTTTGATTGAAAACATGTTTGGCAGAGGAATAATGAAACTCTACGAGTTTACCTATTTACCTCTATGAGAACCTAATCCAAATTAAAATCCTACGTACAGCTTATTTTAACTTATCTCCCAGCACTTACCGTACTCGGGTGTAGTTGAGATACTGAAATATTCAATTTGAGAGACTTTTTACGGAAGCCATTAGGGAGACTAATTTCCTAGGAAGGTTTTAGATAGTCGTCTCGAGACATATTAAAAATAATTAGTTGTTAACACAATCTGTAATAATATTAACAAAAGGGTTTTATATTGTCTTAAAAATAAATGTGTTTTCAATATAGAGACACCCATATTTATAGTACAGGAGAAAATATTTACTTGCAGATTATGCAACATGAGAACATCAAAATTTGAACAATTACCCGGAGAAATAGGAAAGCAGGAATAGCAATAACCACATTCCTGAAAAATTAAACAGAAATGGGTTTTGGTGGCACCCGTAGTAAAACTCAATAAAACGGTCAATAAGTAAGTTTATTTCAAACTTGAAATAAACACAAACGATCCAATAAAAACCTTTATAGTCGGTGAGGCCTTTTGAGAACCATGTTTCCATCTCCAGACCACAACACCAACTGAGTACTAGGAGTCTGTAAATGGGAACATGGTTCTTGAAATGCCTCACCAACTATAAAAGTCTTTTATTGGATCATTTGTGTTTATTTCAAGTTTAAAATTATAAATCCAGTAAGGAGTTCTACTAGATGTAAAGACCGCTTATTATTAAAGACCTGCTTATTATTATACTTTATCTTGAGATGCCAAATGACTTACACTATTATTATAATGTATCCATACTTATCGAAGTTTACAGGTTGATTAACATTACTTATTATGTTTTAATAGATTAAGAGCGTGTGTTTCAAGTCTGCATTATTAATATATGCTCTTCAACTATAATAGGTATGGTACTGTGTAAATACATTTTATGCATGTAAATTATTATTGTTTCATTTTTTATGAAATATAATTATTGTATCTTAAATGATACAATATTTAAAATACCACTTTAAAAGATAAAAAGGTTCCAGTTTAACAACAACTAAAAAACTCATATAGTGGATCGCATAGAGCTTGTAGATAGCGGTAGCCGGTATTACCATTAAATAGTATAAGAGACAAAGGGGCAATTGAATTACCTTCCAACACCAAATAAAATATAAATCTTAAATTTTATTTTTTCGTTATTACACCCTAAATGGAATTAGCGTGACTTGAAAAGCACGGGAACGGCCGTTAATATAATAAGTTGCTATTTTTTAACCTAGATTGTTAAAAGAATACAATTAAGCTTTGTTAACCTTAGGCTAACCTGATGTATTGTTTAAACTATTACGATAATGTGTTAAACCATGAATATCTCAATTAATCAACGTCAACAATAAATATCTAAGTATGTCAAAAGTGTTTATCCTTAAAAAAGAAAAGACACTGTAAAACATAATGTGAAACAAAAGATTTTTCAGAGAGAGTTGCTTCATTAATTGAGTTTAGAGAGAAAACTGTTTAATTAAACAGAGAAAGGTCAGACACGAACTGCGGAGAATAAATTGCTACTTCAAAGGCAAACCTGCAGATTTCAACTACAACATTCAGCTTCATCTCTCCACTTGTGTCTAGTTTATTCACACTGTCGCCCAGACCCTTGTACAGGGTGGCGCAAACAGAATGGTCACAATTAAAAGGAATATGTCACCATAAATTTCTTAAATATTTTCATTACAAAAATAATATTGAATTCTTCAAAGTAGGCATACCCAATTTTAGCAAATATACATGAGTAAATAAAAAACAACAAAAATTTCTGAAAGAAGGCGTCCTTCCTCGAACATACACCAGAAGTCTTTTCTCAAAACTCTCCATCACTTTTGCAACAGTTTCTCTTTGAATTTCCGTTATTTCTGCACGGATTACTTGAAGTCAAAAGTATGACAAGCCCCGAAACTTAAACTATTTGCGTATAGAATCCGTGCAGACATAACGGCACTACAATCTAGGTTTCCGGTATCATACTGCACCAGAAAAATAACATTAAACTGTCAGACGTTTCGCCCGTTCTATGATGTGGCATCCTCAGTGACTAGACAGCTGAGCTGAAGATCATAGAATGTCTTGGGCGGAATGTTGGTCAGTTTAATGTTAGTTTTCTGGTGCTGTATGATACCGGAAGCCTAGATTGTAGTTATGACTTCGGCCGCTCAAGCTTACGTATTAAGACATAGCGGAAATTCAAGGGGACACTTTGGCAAAAGTGCATTTTGTAGAAAGCAGTGAAGAGGAGTTGTGTTAAAGAAGAGAATTCCGCAGTACATGTTCGAGGAAAAACCCCATGTTTCAAAGTTTTTCCGTAAATGATTTTTTAATTTTTATATTGACTCATGTACATTTTATAAAATTGAGTACTTTGGAGAATTAATAAAATTTTTGTAATACAAATTATTTCATTACCATTAAAAAAACAAACTAGAGAACTTGGTGGTACATATTGCTTGGTTAACCATTCTTTTTGCGCCACCCATTATAAGACACATAACATGATATTATGCGGATAGGCAACAATTATTGTAAATAAGGACTATAGGAGGTCACTTGTAGACAACGAAAATTAAACTTTAATTTGATCAGATGTCTCCAGAGAAAACATTGCTATGCTGGTGATGCGTAAAGTTACATAGACTCTGTAATTAGAGAAAATAGGATAATTGGTTCAATAAAGTGAATGATGGCAGTGATAAGACTGAGATAGCGTCATATAAATAAGGTTAGATATGATGTCGGCTGAAACTAGTATATTTGAAAAGAGGCAAGAATAAAAAGTACAGTACTAGTGTTTGAGCGAAATGTTTATGAAATGCACATCCTCATAAGCAAACCATAACGTTAAGCTATTTAAGAAACTACATAAGCTATAAAGAAATTATAAAACACTCTTGTTTTGTCCTTATTGGCCACATTTTTGTGTTAGGTTTATTTATTTAGATATACTCTATTGTAAACACCCTTTTTATTTTGCTCCCGAAGCATATGTTTTTGCACCTTCAATCACGTGCTAAACTTGAACTTTTATTTCTTGGAAATACAGGTTTGTATTGGTAGCATTCAAACGGAGAACAATACAATTAATTATGATGGTTTTACATTGCAAGGATATCAGAAATGGTTTTGTTTTACGTCTTAATGGAGCAGTCACACTGACCTAACAGCTATTAGCCATACTCGTGACGTTTTTAGCATGTAAATATTAAGACACCTATTTTTGAGTGGCTAACAATTATTTTGATATGCCGCAATTGTCGAACAGGAACGTCTATCCATCTATACCTAGTAGCAGCTATTAAGTAGCTCAGAATGACTGCTCCGTTTTCACTCACCAGTAGCAAAACAGCTGATTCTTATCCAAATACCGTCCTACTAAGGTACTGAGGACGGCTTATTAGGGATGGATATACCCACATCTCTCCTACGTAGTAGCTTTGTGGGAGGTTGCGCCAAAACAAATTTTTCCTGAATATTTATTCTTCAAAAAGAAGCGATCAGAACATTTTCAAAACTACAATGGCGAGAGTGCAGAGGCATTTAAAATTACGCTCCCTTGCCTCTACATTTTGGAAACCTTATTCTTTTTCAAATGAACATTTGAAGCTATAAGAGATCGCGAAATACACTATTGTGAAACTAGAGGCAGGACACAGACGATAGTGTACATTCAATGGCAATAGATCGCCAAATTCAATAAAATATGCCTCGATGCCCAAGGCATTTAAAACTCGTCTAAAAGCCGCGTTAATTTCGAAAGCGTTCTACAGTATAGACGAGTTCATGACTCACACTTGGGAAACCGAATGAGTTATAGGGCTACCGTAGGACAAATTTCGAAGTATAAGAACTTGGACGAATGACTTGAATGTACTTTATATTGTATGTTTGAATGGGATTTCAATGTAAGGAGTAAATGCCAACTTTTAGCTGTTTTTTGTAACATTCTTTGACGATTGTGGTGCAAATGTTGTTATGTGTTCAAAAAATATTTTATTATTATTATTTTAAATTATAAAAACTATACTGAGTTTATATTAATTTATCAATATTGCTTGCTGGAAAAGTAGCGTCCCCACTCGTCCCAAAGTGTTGATCCTCGCTCATGTCATGTGCTCGGCTGCACCTCGGAAATTAAACTTTAGCTCGTACTAAAAGGCTTCAATCTAGAACCTAGTGATGAAATATTAGCGCAAATAACATACTGTAGTTTTAATTAAATTGGCTTATTTTTGGCTGAGGAGTGCCAAACTGCTATTCTTTGTCTCAGTAAATCCGAAGCGTGTATATTTTAAACTGGTAATACTAAGTGCGCTTCTGTTTGATTAGTAACAACAATAATATAATACCAACACAACAATAAATACCAACAAAATACATTTCAAGTGAGAATGTCTTACGCTGAATTTGGCAAGGCAAAAAAGAAACTCTTAGATTTCGTGAAAATAAAAGTTTGGAAAACCTGGGCAAAACTGTGGAAAATGTACACAAAATAGCTACAATTGAATTTCAAACGCCTTTAGCTTAACAACTAAACATGTTAAAGGGAACAATATTATTAATGATGACTATCATATTAGTTAATGTTTATCATGCACTCGTAGGGTCTAGGCTTAGTTATGGTAACGCCTGTTGGGACGGAACCTATGGCTCAACACTTTACCCTGTGGTTATTTTCAAACAAGATTTGTTAGACTAATTTCAGCAAAACAAAATTGAACACTCATGGCCACTTTTTGTGTCTTTAAAATTCTCCTAACTGTCATCATTTATATATCTTTGAAGTTTAAGAATGTTTTTATTAGAACTACTTCATTTTCAACAGTACGTGAAACAAGCTATAACCTAAGAAGATGTCAAGTAGTTATTGCGCCGAAGTCCTTTTTAACGGTTCATCAAATATTTATAGTCGGCACCAAGATTATTTAATTTTACATTCTAAAATAGCCAACTAAGTGTCATTCACTCAATTTTTGAAAAATTTGAAACGATGGCTTCTTAATACAGAACAAGTCGATATGTTGTTAAAAGTGTTGAGCTAGAATCTGTAAATTATTTTATCTAAATTTGTTACTATTTTAAATAGCTTGGTTATGTTCGTTAAATATTTGTATAGTGCCATTATTTTTTTTTTTACTTTTAGCCCAGGAGATATTTGTTTTATATAAATTGTAAAAATGTATTAATTCTCTCAACTTGTTATGAGTTGCTTTTGCCTTATTTTAATGTATAAAAAAATGATGACGATCCCAATTCAGGTTTTATCCAGGGGTTTCTATATTATTTTGCTACAAATGCTTTGTTTTAAACCATAATAAATCGTGTAATCTTTTAGTTACGTTATAAATTATTAAAAAATAAGCATACATTGTATTTTTTGTATACTTTATAAATAAGTATACATTGTATTACTGATTTTTCTATGTACGATCTATAACTTGTTTTGGCAAAATAAAGATTTATTATAATATATTATTTTATGTTAAACATAACCTCTTAGACTTGCAAGATTGTACAAACGTAAACGTTGTATATAAACCATTATACTTGTATATAACATGCTACACACTTCACATGCAGCTTATAAGTAATGGAGTGCGAGACATTATTACATTCTAGACACACAAGAACCAGTACTTTATATTCAACACATCGACTCTCTGTGGCGATGTCTTATTTGATTTCCTATACGTTCCTGATATATGTCCGTTCTCATATACATTCATGTATTGATATTAAGGGGCTCCTTCTAGAATAAAATCATGTTTTCTTGTAATATTAAGTTTTATGAAATTGAATATAGCTAGATATAACCGTTAATAACACAGTATAACTCGCAAACATACTCGTACATGGTGTAGGGTGAATTGTTATGTACAATTGTAAAGTTCAGGATGTGGTTATGGAGTCAGCATAATTCATTTTGTTTTGCCTATTTTTCTTATTTAAAACTCTGAGTTAAAACTGCGTTTGGAAATATATTTTTACATTATATGTGTACGAGTACAAGTAAACCTTGAAATTGAAATGTTTCGAAAGGTATTAAAACATAAAAGCTTAGTTGGATTATGTTCAGCTAGTGAAGACATTTTGAAAATAGATTTCGACAGTTTACTTCCTTTTACAACTTACAGATCATTAACACATTTCTTTAAAGACTGTATACGTTTTAACTTGTCGGAATTTCTTCACGTAATGCTTACTTGGGTAACTCAACAATGTGAATTTCATACGGCAATATTTCTATGCCTTTTTTCTCCCAAGAATCTCTTTTGGGACGTAATATTGTGATCAAAATTTTTGATAGCGTACTTAGCGTTTCACTTTGCCCGATTTGTGATTGTTTATATTGTAACGCATACACTTGTTCTTATTCTTGTTTTATAGTATTTGGTCACTTAAAATAGTAATTTTTCATATTAGATTGACTTTGATTAAGCTTTAAAGCTATTGCTTTGATACTCCATACTATTTTGATGACAGCAAAATCATACCAGTCTTTTCTTTCTTTGTTCTATATTTTCTCCTGTCTATATTTTAAATTTGAAAGGTTATGGTCGGTTTTCAAATTCATAAGCTTTGATTTGAGGATTAAAAGAGTACGAGGAGATAATTGGCAAGACGTGTCTACCATCCCCTCTGACGAGATGGTTAACTCATACTATTCCGCTGTTTTAATGTTTACTATCTAAATCTACTATTCTTATATTAAAATCCCAAAGCGTTCTTCCTCCCACCCCCTCTAGTTGTTTTCCATTTTGTAAGTACAAAATGATCAAGTATTGAGTGTTCTGGATTAAATTAATATCCAACTTATTTTCCAGGCGTTGTTTTTCAACCTTCCTTAAATCGTCAAGTTTCTAACTGAGAAAGTTTCAAAAGGTTGAAAGTAGTGAAGCCCGATAAGATTTAAACAAGAACAAAAGCACTTTGACCCCACTCTAACTATTGTCAAACAAAAGACAGTGCATGTATCAAACACATCATATATTTAGTGCAAAGCTAATACTAAATTCACCACCAGGTCTTGAAGTGAAGTATTTCCGTACGTCCGGAGCGCACTCAGGTGACAGTCAGTGTTAGGACTGAGAAAACTCAATAAAACAGCTGTTGTCCCTGCAATAATTATAAAAATCATCAACACCATCTCTTTCTCCCAAGGGAGTAAATGATCATCAAAATAATGAGTTTACCCCAGAAAATTAAAATGCAACTTTAGCAACTCATTGCACGTGTTAATAACATAGCTTTTGTGGAGCAAAATGATAAAGAAACATTTTCACGTGTCTACGCGTACTTAGCTTTTGAAAACAAACCTACAGCTTGGGTATGGAGCTTTGAAATAAAATATTGTGACGTTGAAACACGGTTCCTCCATGAACTATTGGGTTCAAGGAGAGGATAGATTTTTCTCGGATATATTGCATTCTTTATGGCAGCCGGTGGAAATATCCTCTCTCCATGCAAGTCTTCACCTAGCCACATATTCCTAACTTTCAGTACTTTCCAATATCTGAGTACTACATCGAGTTTATATTGTTGCAGGAGAAATGCAGAAGCTGGAGAATATGTCAAAGTTCAACTTTTAAGGTAAATATTAGTTTAGATTGTTTTTTACGTTTGTTGCAACAGCGCGTACAATGGTAAATAAAATAGAGGTCTGTTCTAGAAGTAATTTTAAAATTTTCGCGATGCTGTGAGCGTATCACATATTTTTCAAACTCATATAAGAAGGTAAAGACCGCTCTGTACCCTATCAAAGGGTTCTCTGAAATTAGTACTTATCAAGATACTATTGATGACAACTTTACGGTTATCACCCTATGCATATTTAACAATTAACAATTTATTTATTTACCATTACAACAAAATGTTTGTTTTGGTTTATAAAAAAGGTAAAATATTTAGAAGCACATTTGATTTTGGTAAGCTTGATTTTATGTAATATTCATTCGGTCCAACTAGATATGTTGCTAATATCTTCTATTCTAAAGTTACTAAACCTTTGGTAAGCAAACTGAAACATTACCTTTAGACCTCTGTCAAGGGTTTTAGTTCATAAAACGGCGATTTCGTATGACGAATCTTTGGAGTAAAACGTATAATTACCTTTGTACGTTTTATGGGGTTGGAAACAAACGATCTAAGGCGGCAAGGGACTATAGTGGAAAGAAATACAAGTGAATTTATAGGTTATTAATAATAATAATAAGTAATTTAACCGAGCGAAGCAAAGATCGTTTGAACGTGTGTTAGTTTTTAGCGCATATTCAGCCGAATGTGTAGGCCGATTTGCTTGAAGATCTGTGATGGTAGAATACATTATTCCTTTCATCAGTAAATACATGTATAATATTTAAGACTACACAGTTAGAAAAAACGTAATTTCTGCACAGAATTTAAGCAGTCACAATCTACGAAGGCCACACAATATAAAATAACTCACATTGAAATAACAGATGCGGGTAACAGCTCATAGCTGCGATATATACGTACACTATGAACGTGATCGGCTTTGAGCATGGTCGATGACTGCTTGCAAGTAAGAGTTTGATACAAAATACTTTTGATTTTCCTGTAAGAAAGTGTAACAAATGAAAATCACCGTGAGGTGACAGCTACAAAATTACAAATGTGAAAGAAATACCTTGTATGAAAGGGCTTTTGTATAGCGAGGACGATGTAGGAAACGCTGTTCTGTCATCCGCTTAACGTTCATAGCCGAACCCACCACTGAACTATCTTTCAGTATCATGCCTTTTATTCGAGATATGAGTGATTGATTTATATGACGAGCATATTGTATGTGGTTCGGTTTTACCACCACCATCATTAGCATGTAAATCTTAATCAATAATTTTAATAAAGAAATGCATATTTAGTAAAAAGTTTGAACACAGTAATAACGGTTCATTCAAATTTGTATGTAAACTTTTTATAGCAACAGTAAATATGACTAGGTAACTTTTATGTGTTTGAGATAAAAATGAACTAGTAAGGAATTGGTAGATTTTCATGGTAGAAAATTTAATTGTCGTTAAGTTTACGTTTGCAAAAAAGAGTTAGGACCGAGTCTAGCCTGGTGGTTGAATACTAGCCCTCGTAAACTAACTGCGTTTATTCGATAAATAACGAATTAAAAATACAATTATAGATAAATCAAGATTAAATAGTAAAGTATGTGAACTACTATGGATGTTCATCGTCACTGGACTCCAACTTGAAATGTGTTAATACTAGTGCCATTCAAGGTTTGGTAGAATTGCAAATTTAGAGCAGAACTTAATTTATGATATTATGCAACGCTAACCTTATACGAGTACAATTTATTATTGCAATGATAATATAAAACAACTATAACTGCAAGAGCTATTTAAATATTGCTTATAATACAATTAAAAATTAAGAGTACATGTACACTAAGTGTTGAGACTTACCTCCCAGAGTAGCATCGTAAAGTGAGACCCCTACACGAGGAGACTCCTAGGCAACTGGACCATGAATGCGTATAACCTTTAATAACTTCCTCAGCATAACCTTAGTTATCAAGACAATTTGTCTATCAAGGTGTTGATGAAAAGGAAGCACTTCTGGAGGCAGTCAGCACAACTTTGGGACTCTATTGTTTTGAGATATAATGCGTTACAATAATCTCTGAAAGTAAAAGAGATTCTCTTCAAACTAAAATGACACTTTAAAACTGGAAATACCTACACATCATTATACAAGCTATTTATTTCAAAGTTTTGACTTAGGTTTCAGAACGCCTGCAAATATAATTTTGGGGTCTTGCTACGAGTAAATCGTTGGAAGGAATAGTTGGACGTTTTGTAATTATGCGGAGATCTTCCTAAGCATCACGGGTCACGCTGGGCTTAAATTTAGCTCAAATGAGAAGTGACCACAGTTTGTATGTAAGAACTTTAAACTTATAGGTTTTGTTTAAAAGATGTAATGTATTTATGAACTTAAGTAACGAAACATACATACATAGTAAACTGTCATTTAAACTTGCCTTCTCTTAATTTGTCGTGTTAATTCTTTAAATACACGTTTCTCTATCATTTGGTCGATACTAAGGGTGTAACAGTAAGAAGAGACACATCTTCTAAAGATTAATGTTATTTTTATTAGGCTTTAACTAAATTTAATACTTGGCTGTAAGTTGATATCTGTTCATATTGGATATGTAGGTTGATAAGTCAATATCTGTTTAATTATTTTGATGACACATGATTGAGTAATCCTCTGAGATTTGGTGTGCATCAAGACAAGCGTTTGGACGAGTTCTGAAAAACGGCCGTAGTTCTGCAATGAAAGACCCGATTACTAACTTAGACCTTATAGGGTAAAAACAAATGTACAAGTTCGAATAAGATTCCTCTAGCAAATATTGAGTTAAATCATAAAACACACGATTAAAAAACCAGTTCAATCCCAAAGGGGCTTCGCTATCCCTCATTAGGTAATACTTATTTTTCAAAAAATATATCGATCTCTAACTTTAAAACATGGATATATTCGAGCCTAGGACATAGTTTTCAAAAGTAAACGTAGAACATGTAACAAATATTTCATATAACAACTTTTCAACAACTAACAACCTTTCACTTAAAATTAAGCAGCAAAGAGCTACATGATTGTTAATCTTAAATTAGTGTTAAGTTGACAAGAGTTGAACCAGATGTTCTGAGAAACGCTCAACTAGAATGCATTTTCATTTATTTACAAAGGAAAGCACTGGGCTGTGTGCTTTAATTGAAAATGGCCGTAGTTGGAAAGCGGGGGATGAAGTGGAAGTTGGAATGAGAAATGTGCTACATGAAAAGGCTTTGAATTGTGCTTAAAAGGTTGAAAGAGTTGTTTGAGTTACTGTGTCACGGGGGCCGGGTCACGTTCCAATCCCGACTCACTTGTGTCCGTTAAACGTATTAGTGTCCTTCTACATGATGAACTTACCAGTGGTTAAAAATCATTTGTTCATAAAATTATATCGTTTTTGTTAAGCTCTAACAAACGCAATTTGAATACAGTATTCTAGTTCTATACTATTCGGTAGGGGTGCTTCTAGAATGCCCCAAAGGTTGCTTAGAGTTAAATATTGAACTGAACTATCAGTTGCAAAAGTTATCCCCTTCTTTTTTCAAGGGTTTGGATACAATGAAGTGACATTTATCTTTTAATCACTTTCAATCGTAAAAGTAGAGCATTATCGAGTTTATGGTTAAATACTACAGAGCTAGATGACTATTCAAACAATTCTTTAAATAATATAAATCGCTCGTGTGTTGACCTAATAACCCACAAGAGGAGACAGTTCATACTCTGTGATATTTAAAGACAAATTGTTGCTGTTCCACTCCGTTGCTTATCCAGGACCTTCAAATAAATACGAGGTCAGTAGACGCCAAGATATCGTTTTATTAGCGAAATCCCGTGGAAAAATGATATATTCATGCCGTCAGCAAGGTAAGACCCAGGACCATAAAATGAGCACTTTTGAGCATTTTTCCAAACTATATACTGTATATAAATATTTATATGTGTAAGCTCTCTACATATCGAATTTTGTGTCCAATTATGATACAGTTTGGTACACATTTTCCCTTTTTAAATATTTCGGAATCACGTTAGCCGACATATCTAAACATTAGCCGACCTGTGGCGGATTGGTATCGTGCGCGACTCCGGAACTTATTACTCCGGTAGCACGGGTTCGATTCCTGCAGTCACCACTAACAGTTTTAAGTGACTTTGCGGTAACGCTAGTACGAGGTTGAGTGGTGGAGAAGATTTTGTAGTCCTAACTTCACCTCGCTAAACAAGACAAATTTTACCTTTTAAATATACATATATTGCATAAATAACAACCTTGATATACAATTAAAAATAACGATTTGTGTGAAATGTTTTGGCTTCTTAGGCCATGACTACAAAACATACAATAGTAATATCTTGTCTTTAGAACAGCTCTTTAATTTTCAAATTCTTCAATATTTATATTGGTATGTTCAGATATTTCGTGTGATAATGACCTTAGTGCCCAAAATAAGTTACGAAAATGTTTGGATAATTTTATTTTTACTACATGTCATTACACAATTTTTGTTAAAGAATGAGTTTGAAACCAAGCTTTCGAGTTTTTCAATTTTTCATTAGCTCAAGGTATATTTACTACTAAACATCTAAAGGTACAATGAAGATAAAGCATACAATGGGTGACCAAGAATCGTGACAGGAGCAGTACAGTTAACTACTGAGAACAATGAAAGAACTTTTCCCAATTAGTTGGCTGTAATTGATGCATATTGCCGCCTGTTAAACTGTCATGTCTGTCTACAGACATTCATTGTGGTCGTATTCTACTGTCTTTAACATTAGTTAAGATTTGTAGACAGTATCTTTTCTCGAAAATTACTCCTCAGCTCGTACTTTGACGATTTGTTTGTTTAATATGAATTTATCACTTTGAGGTTATCTGGCAAAAACAGATTTGCTGGTAGAACATTTTAATATTTGTTTATTGATTTCAAGGCGTTTTAACACATAATTTACGACTACTGCTATAGTTTTGCATCTAGCCATCTGAAGGTATATGTGGAATTGGCAAAACTGTTCAATCTTCTATCTCTGGAATAATTAACTCATCAAAAAGAAAGCAGTTAACAAAGTCGGGGGAATTTATTCAAATTTAATCAACTCTCGAGTCAACTTCATCATTGATTTGCCTATTAGAAAGTCGATATACATTATTTTTAATAATAATACTCAGAAACCCGATGAATATTTTAAAAGTCTATGTACGAAAAATTTGTTTTCTGCAGAAATTACCTCAGTAGGTGACTCACATCTAACTTAGAAACGGTTAGTTCAACACTGAGCATTTTTGGAAGAACCTTTTTTCAACGGTTACCTTGTGTAAACGTTAACATCAATGTGTTTAAGAGTGCTCTGTACCTGTCGGCTAATTTGATTTTTCTGTCCCGTAAGAACAGTGAAAAACAAGCACTTTCTGGAGACCCCTCACGCCTACAAATTTCATCAGATCTTTTTGAAATAAGTTGTATTAGAAGGATAACGATATACTGCAGGGACTTCGCTGACCACTTTTCGGAAATTGTATTACTTTTTATAGTAAAACAAGAAATTAAAACTAAACATTGCTACAACTTTTGGATTTTCTTCACGGTGTTATGAGTGCAGAAATAGAGATTCGGCTCAGCGGAGCCAGTAACAAACTGAATACACTTCAAAACAAAGTTTATTTCATTAAAATCCGTTGAAAACTGTAGACGTGAGGTGTTACAAGAAAATTCATGTTTTTACATTGTTCTTATGAGACAAAATTCAAGGTCACAGCCACTATTGCGCTCTGAAGGTACTAGAATAATCAAGTGATGTTTATGAATTTTCCATATAAACTAAGCTTGAACGGCCAACTGATAGCTGCAGAAATGAAGGTTAAAGCTTACGGAAAGTTATCTTGTTGAAGAAGATGTATTATTTTAAATATTGAAGAAAGATCCAACGTGATGTTGCCATGTCGAACAAACCCCAGATGCCAAGTTAAAGCGGCCTACTAATTGTCACTTTTAGTGTTGTCCCCGTGTGACCGGTCCATTTCTATTTAGGCCTGTAATACATATGATTAATACAACTATAAACCCCTTGTACAGGGTGTCCCATAGATCGTTTTTCAAGTTTGATCTCATGCAACTTGGACGATTGTGTATTGATCATTTTAAAATTTACATACATAATAAAGTATGTAAATCATCCTTGTTCAAAAACAAAATGGCGGCATAGTGGAAAATGCACAGATTTTCTTCCTTTATAATGGTAGTACCAGACTTTTTCATGAGTTACCAAAAAGAACATGTTCATACCTTCACTCTTGACAGTGATGAGGTTCTAAACACTTTACTTGTCCGTCCGCAAAACTTCCTCTTAAAGGCATACAGTTCATTTGTTCAACGCTATTACTGATGTGTCGAAATCATTGATGGATTTCAATTTCCTGAATTTAGGACTTACTCAAAACAAATCCTGCTTGGTCCAGCATTATGTCACTAAAACGTAACAATTTAAATTTTTAATTATTTCAACATAAACTGTGTTTTTTAAATTTACTATTAATCACTACTTCACCATTAAACATGGAAAAGGTGAAATTTTTACAAAACTTCTGAAACTGTTCTTATTACGCGTGTAAAGTTTGAAAATGATCAGTACACAAGTTGCATGAGATCAAAATTGTAAACCTCTTCGTGGGACACTCTGTATTTCCTCATTTAAAAATAACGAATAATATTTCATTTTCTTTGGATTATTTAGCCAATGAAGAATCAGTGAACAGAACGAACAGACTTGTAATGCCTTTGAAGACAGGGTCATAGCGAAGGACAAAGAGAATTTTAATATCTTTAGTGTTAAAAAACGCAAAGGAAATTCCTTACGCCTGTAGCCTAGTTATACTACTAATGTGATCGTCAAGAAAACAAATAAAACTTAATTAGTTGATTTATATTGTATATGTTTGTAGAAGCTTGACGAAAGCCACAGACAGGCAATAAAGCTGTTGTAAACTGTTGTTGTTTGTATACAGCAAGTGTGTGAGTCTCGAGCCGCTACTATCAATGTAGGCTAACAACTCCCCGCTTGGACCACACAAGTTTACAAACTCTAAACACACCCGCGAGCCTTGTGTCTGCTAATCTCTGTGTCTGCAAACTCTAGATGTCTACTCACGATTTTGGTATCATCGTTTCCATTTTTGGGAATTAATTAAACTAACATTATGATTATGAAGATCTATACAATTCGTCAAACTAATTCCTTTTTTTATTTATTTATTTTGCAACGCTACATTACAGAATATACATTACAGATTGGGACTCGTATCGTGGTCCTGTAATCCTGCTTCATGGAGGTCAGGTTTTGAGGATGATATAGGTCTAAAGCGGCTCAGATAGTCTGATGATACCCGCATCAACTCCCACCATCGTTTAGACATATCAGACCATCACCTGCGTGGTTCGGAAGTCACGTTAAGCCGTTGTTCCTTGTATTTCCATTGGTTATTGGGCTATTAATTAATGACCCATTCTAAGGAAGAGTCGGCCTTAGTTTGTAACAAGACTACACCTTATAACTCATTACTACAACTCATCACACTCATCCTTCACCACAAATTTGCCTTAAAATACCCTCATGAGAGTGGTTGGCATCTCAAATAGTGATATTTTAGTGATTAGTGATTTAGTGATTTATACACCTAGTTGCAGTAAAAATGAGATAACTTGACATGTAGAAGAAAATTGTAGTACTTTGTTATGCTAAATCACTTACTTGTGTCATTAACTTAGAAAATCACTTAAATAATCACAATAAATACTCCCAACAATAGTCCTTGATTACAAAGTAATAATTGATTAACACAATAAACATAAAATAACAAGTAGGTAACAGCAATAACTAAGCAAGTTAACATATTGTTATGATTAAAAATAAAGAATAGTTTAACAATTCACACTGTACATGCTGGAATCACTGTACGTGAGTATGTTCAACTCACCTAGAAACAAAAATGGGCGTAATTATTATAATTGGTACTTAGTTATATTGATTATTAATAATTATTATTAAAAACTCTAGTGAAGATAGTCCTTTGCATAAAGTATTGTTCTAGGATCTCAAAAAGTTGGTTATTTTCCTCGTCATTACCAGAACGTTCAACAAAGCTGATGAAGCCTTTGTTCACTTAATATGCTGAAAATGCTTTCAGCAAAGCTAAACAGCGTTTCCAGGAACGTTGAACAAATTGTTTGAACTCAGAAGATTCAGAATTTATTATTTATAAAACCATATCTTATATCAAATCACCTAACGTATAGGAAATGTTTGCAAAATAATTATAGGACAGTCACATTGAACTACATAAGTAGCTCCTGCATGTGTGAAATTTGCGAAGTTTTAACAATGTTTACTATTGAACAAATCAGCTGATTAAATGTTGACATGCCGAAAACTACACACCATATGTGTTTAGCAGCCATAAAGTAGCCTATCAGGTTAAATACTATAGGCCTAATACAATCTAAATGTAAGGGTTATATTGTGTAGGGCACTTGAGTCAAACAGAAATAGCTCCGTCTTACTAACTATGATCGTAATATTTTCTTTGCACAAACGCGTCTTTCTACATGCCGCGTTAATTTAAGTCTGTACCAATTGAGTGGGAATGGAGGGTTATTATTCAATATTTAAAAAACAGAGTTATAAATTTCTTTGGCCCGAAGTATCTTAATGAGATATCCAGTTAGGTACATTGAACATTCTTTAGCTAATATTTTATTACTCAAATTATATCTCTTAATTGAACCACCGGTATAACTTAGAATATTCAATTTGAAAAATTTACTTTTTAGAAATAGCCTTTTATAAACATACTATTTTGAAAACCACTTATATTGAGAAAATATATTAGTTGTGACTGAAACATGAATGCATTCGCTAGAGAACATAGAGCGTGTAACATGTATATATATACTGTAGAGTGAAGTATACATAATGCTTGCCAGTATGAATGGCTACTCAGATCTAACATATGTTTGTCTCTCAGTGGTTTGCATGCAGTGTGGAGCGGAGGGTGGAATGGTTAATGCAATTGTGTAGCATGATGTGCCTTGCCTTTCCTCTCAACTCTCAACTCTCAACTCGACAATTGCCCTACTTAACATTTCACAGGCAACAACGTACTGTAACTAGGCAATGTTATGAATGCTATATGAAGTGCTCCGACCTGAAAACAACGTTCTAAGTGCTCTGCCTGTTTACTCTAAACAATGGCTGTATTCATTGTCCAGACGATCTTGGTTTAAAAACTGGGCTTGATGCTGTGTTAATTTGATATCACACTATTTCCGACACTTTATGTACACCTTTATATTTGATAGTGTACATTGACGTTAGAACTCGTAGTCAGTTTCATGGATGAATTTAATAGTTGGATTTAAACGTTATGCTGTCGCTGTAGTGAAGTTTTCAACCAATCATATTATAACCTATATTAAGTACTAAACTTTACTTACACTGGTTCCTCTTAAAAAATATAAATAAAGCTTTGTTTCAATAACACATAGTTATAAAATGTATACGTTATTACAGTATTACAGTTTTACCGTTATAAACTAGATAAGTGTAATTACTTTACGTTACTATAAAAATAAAAGGAACAAGTAATGTGACAGTTATAAAATGTAATACAATACCATATGTTGGTTTAACTCGATAGACACCTCAGTTAATCTGCAAAGGTTGTACTGAGATTGCTATCATAGTAGTACACAATGTACATCGAGACAGACACTCAAACAGGTAGGGTAACATCATAGCATAAATAATTTATATTAAACAACAACAACAAAATTTTACTTTAAAAATGCTCTTCTTTTAAAATAGGGGTTTATGCTATGAAACTGCATGTATAATCCGATTTCAACTAAACTTAATATAAACACTTTACCCAACATATAAAAATTAACAATATCCAATCAGCCAGACCAAAATCATGAGAAAAACACTGTTTTCTGAATTTTACTGAAAATTTAATGTAGTTTTCGGGCAATATGTTTAAACGCTTCAACAGATTTCTCATGTAAAGCTAGATTTCTTTGCTATTGACATTATATTTAACCATTTACGGTTGACAGGCATGCTTTTAGAAGATTATAGTGTTCAAAGAAAATGTTTTAAAAACAAACTGTGTCTAAGGTTAAGGTGCACATTATGGCAGCTTTCGAGAACCAATTTAAAAGCCGATATTGTGTTTTACACTAGTTGCAGTATCGGGTAACGGTAAAAGCGTAAGCGCGCCGAGTGTTTGAAACAAGTATTACATTTGCATGCTACATACAGAGGGTACGAGTATGTGAAGTGTTTATACATATTAGAAAAAAGAATAGCCCGTACTGAATTTTGTAAACGTATTTTTCAAACATATATTTTTGGCATCGACAGAGGTGCTTACTCCTCTTGATAATAAACTTAAATCCATTGTTTGAGCTGAACTCCTCAAGTATTTCAATCTGAGGATAACACCAGGACCCGCTAAAACCAAACTTTGAACTTGATCAAAAGATTTGGACATAACTTCATTCTCTTCAAGTGTTTATTTAGGACCAGTTTATTAGTAGACTCATGTCGGGTTGGTAGCGACTCCGAAACTCATCACTCTGATGATTCGAGTTCAATCCCGAAGTCACTACACTATACTATACAACAACGCAATACGTTCCATTGTTGTTGTTGCTTTAGGTGACTAGGGAACGCACGGTGCTCGAAAGACATAAATTACAATTACATTGTTATTTCTCATTCAATTTTCAAAGTTTATATATTTTGGAAAACAAAATTACATACACTAAAATAGTTGTTCTTAATAGTTTGTTTTGAACATACTCGTTTTTGAGTTATTCAACTTTAAACATTTCAAATTCCGCTATTTTGATAGCCAAAATAAATAACTATTTCTTTAGAACTAGAAAATAGTGTTTTGATTTTTGACCAAAGTCTAGTGAAAATCGGTGCATTAGTTTTATCGTCATAATTATTTTAGTAAAAAATACATCCACACAGACATACGAACAACAGAAGTGCCGGAGACCGCTCTTTTTTTTAAAATACTATTGTTTTGACCCAAGGAAAATGTCTACAAAGTATGTCCAGAGACTTCACCGACACCTGTTAATTCATAGTGACTATTGTTAAGTGACTATTCGTAAAACTAACTTCGCCTCGCTTAACAAGTTAAACCTTTAATATGACTTTCCGGTTATAAAGCTGGCAATTAACGAGGAGAGCATGAGGTTAAGGTTCTCTGCATGATCTAAGCCTCAACATTATCCGAGATGAGAAGGATAAGGCTGACACTTGTTCAGTAAACATTCAAAGCTGTGTGATTAGAGAGTGAGAACTGAGGTAGAACCCCTTTCCCTCCTCCATCCCATCATCCCTCAGCAATAACTCATCCTGAGCCGAGATACAAGTCACATAATACCTGCTGCAGATGTTACACACACACACACACACACGCACACACACACCCACACCGACAGGTGACAGATAGTCATATTTAAATTAATGGTTGTTCTCTAATTCAGATATTTAAATGTAGATGTATATCTTTGTGAACACACTTAACAGCTGTGAACTAAGTTCCATACGCAAAGTCGTTAACATGGCTTTGATTCCTCATAATAAGTAAACTCATAACATAATATTTCGATAGTTTTGCGCAAATCTCTTTGACTGTATTCAATAATGGAAGATTGATAATAGAGTAATGTCATAGTTCCGTTTCATGTCAACTAATTACTAATGTATTTTAGAATACCCATAAGTTTCGTACACAAAGATATATCGCACAATCACAATTTCAGCACTCGTGAAACGTTAATCTTTCACTGGGATCGACAAAGGAGGTGTTTTTTTAAGAAATCATTAATGTAGGAATTGATTTTCCTCCAAAGTGCCGGGAGTTTCATCTTCGAGAAAAATGAAAACTGCAGTATTGTTTTCCGATTGCATATTTCCAAATCGACGAAAAGCTCGTAGACATACTTTTAAGATGCTACTGAAATATTTAAACATCGGGAAGATTCAAACTGCTTGGCAACAACTGTCAGGTTTCCTGATTCAATTGTAAAGGACGCTCATTGGGTTTCCAGGTTAACTGTTTTGTGAACAAATCATCAGTAAAATTGGATTTGATCACAATAAAATGAACAGTCTACCAACCCGGAACACAAAATGCCCAATACGTGTTACAGTTCACTATACAGGAACACACACACACACAGCACATTGGAGCAGATGTGAGTCATTTAGCGATTGGTTTGTCTACAGCATTGCTCGCAATGCAGGCCAGAGTAATCAACTTAGCGTAGTTTACTCGATTGGTGATTATTGTTCCCTACACAGCTGGTCTGAGTAATAACTGGTCTATTCTGCGAACTGTAATTAGAATTGTGCTTCATTTGCGTTCAATATTCATACAGCTAGATGGTTTTTATTAGAGCCAGAAGAGCTATTATTTTATTGTGATCTCCACTTCTATCGACATAGCATTAATTGAAGTCTCCAGCAGTTGTAAACTATGGTGTATACGATCGCTGTAATTAAAACCAGAGATTTTTCTAAAACAGTTGTCCTGTTTTACTTTACATATTGCTAGTAAATTCGAATGTTACCTTTAAACATAGCATGTAACTTCAGACTATACAATTAACGTAGATGGTTAGTTTATAAACTTTCTTACATTGAAAGACCAATGTGACATTAGATGGTCACCGACACGTCTCACTCCTGACTCGTGCGGAAGAAAGTTTCGGTTAATTTACTTTGAATCTACAGAAAACGTGTTGGGTTTTCAGACGTGGTTTCAGTTTATCTTGTTTGTTTGTTTTTAAATATTTGAAAAGGTATGTATGTTAGATTTTCTTAAAAATTATTAAACATTATACCAAACCAGTTTTATGGAACAACCATTTTATTAGATTGACAAACACTAACTATTGTTTACATTCTTTAGTAAACATTAATACAAAACATATGATTCATTATTAAAATGCAAATACAGATTAATAAACATTAAACTCATATGTAACATCCCCATTTTCAAGTTAAAATAAAGTTCATACATAATCATTCAAATATTGGGGTCTTCTGATTCTTCTTTCAGGTCGTCTAATTCGGTTCAACTCCTTCATCTCTTACCAGATTAAGTATAATAGCAATTTTATACTTATCTTCCTTCTCAACCTTTTCTGAAGCCACAAGAAAATTATCAAATTTTTGTTTTCCATTATTTTTAGTTTTCAGCTAGGCTTCCCTGAAAATTTAGCTGAACTTAGCTTTGTCTCATTTGATTTTTTAAAGACTCCATTAAACTCATTAATTTTATGGCAAAATTAAAAACAATTAACTTTAACAAACAACTTTTAAACAATATTAAGTTCGATTTTAAGGTATATCAAACAAAACTGTCACCGTTGTTATTATGGTAAATTATAACAAGCCAGTTTTATTGAACAACCATTTTATTAGATTAACAAACACTAACTATTGTTTACATTCTTTAATAAACATTAATCCAAAACATGCGATTCATTTTCAACATGATAATTAATATGAGATTAATAAACATTAAACTCAAATGTAACAGTAGCCTATAGTTGGTTCTAAATGAAGGAAAGAATATTTTACAATAATAAAAAGCCTATGGCTTAAAATGAACCTAGTTTGAAATAAACCGTTTTATTTTGATAACGGGATGATTTGACGAAACTACTTATAGTTTCGAAGTAAAAGTATAATTTTAGTATAATATAATGCTATAATAGGGTGCTTTTAATTTTACTTTTTATTGCGTATACGTGAGTTATCCAAAGATCACATCAGTTGTTCGATTTTAATAAAATCTGACCAATAGAAATGTGTCTTTTGTACAATCTTATCTCGGTCCAGTTCGTTAGCCAGCAGAATCAGAATTCCAGAAGTCGACGGGGCTTAAAAAAGGGGGTTAGTGATCAAAACCAGTAAAGGTCGTCCGATGTTGATCAAACTTGAAATACTTTTGTAATTTAGTAATACGTAATAAGGTCATAATTATAACTAACATTATAAAACTCCGTTCAGCCGTTTCAAAAAGGTGGCCAAAAATGATATTTCACTATAACAGCAGAATGAGTTATCCAATGATAATAAGGTTAGAATTGCGTTTTCTGTGTGGAAACTTGCAGTAAACGACCACGGAAATCTGAGGCTATATCACTATTTGAGATGCCGACCACTCTCATGAGGGTATTTTAAGGCAAATATGTGGTGAAGGATGAGTGTGATGAGTGGTAGTAATGAGTTATGAGGTGTAGTCTTGTTACAAGTGTACCTAGTCTTGTTACAGGCTGATGCGAGTCTGTGAGCGTAGCCTTATAACACCCGTAGTTTAATAATAAAGTAGTAAAGCAAACGCTGAAACTACTAAACTTTACTACTACTAGCTAAATCCTGTTTTATGAATTAAATAATTAACATTAATTAAGTATACAAACAAAGAAGTTCAATGTTAATGTAAGGTTCGTGCCATAAAAGGTGGTGGAGCTAGCACTTCAGTAGTTTTTGATACTTTCCATCACTCGTGCGAACAACGGACACTGGAATGTAGGTCAATCTATTTACAGGGGGAAAATACACGAGGAATATTGTTGTATTCTCTTGAATTAGATAAGTTCAAAACTTATAAATCCTTTTACAAGAGAAGTATCAAAGTGAACAAAGAGTGAAGCAGCTGTGATGCTGAAGGTATTATGAAAGTTGAGTTATTGCCGGTGGTTGATGATGGTGAGGGGATGAGTAGGGAAGGTGTCTTCCCCTCTCCCCCTCTCACCACTGCACAAGCTGTCGGGACTGTTCACTTGTTTCACTTGAAGTTGCTCAATATGTACAACCTCTAATTGACATTCCCCTTGCAAACATAGTTTGTCCTCTGTCACATACAATACTGCAAAGCTGTAACACAATTTCCAATTATTGTTTGGTGTGTTTTTTTTAAGTTGGTGATACACAAATATTTTAAAGTATAACTTAGTTAATTTAAAATCAAAAACCAATATTTATAATTTTACTATGATGCGCCTTTCAACAGCAAAGCTGCCATCATTAGATAACCTTTGATGATGGCAGCTTTGCTGTTGAAAGACACCTCATAATAAAATTATAAATATTGGTTTTTGATTTTAAATTAGTTTTTCTTGATGATCTAATATTAGAGCTCACTTTTTAAGATATAACTTAGTTCTCAATTATTATATGTTTTGTGCACATTTCTAAAGAAATGAAGAATTAGAGAATATGGCCCACGAGTGTTAGGACTCGAAGCAGGATTCTTTTCCTTTTGGACCATCGTGGATTAAAACTACACTAAGGAAATTGGATATTAAATTAATCTAGTAAATTCAAACGGACCCGGATCAAAATATTAAAATAACCCGGTAAGACAGTCCTTAAGCGATAATTTTTACATTTGCCACATCTGGGATTAGGCCACAGCTTTAATTATATTTGCTTAATTTTTTAAAATTATTCATATAGCATATTCTTATTTTCAGCATGTTGAATATCCTGTAAATTATTAAAATCTTAACTTGGTTAAAAGCTGACATTCAAGTTAGTATCATTGCGGTCTGTTGTGGATGAGTTTAAGGAGGGAGGATGAAGCTATGAACTAAGTTTGAGTGCAAAGTCGTGTAATTCAATTCAAAACTGAGTAATCAGCGTCATTACAAAGTAAAAGTAACTTTGATTTATGATAATGATAATTTGTGTTTGTTCAAAACAAGTTTCATCAATTTCTGAAGTAACCGTATATCTGAGAATCAATATAAGTTTGCCTTACCCGATGATTGACGAAAAAGAACGTCTTTGATTCACCTTGGCCGCTTAATATCAATTCTGTCTGTTTGTTGATTCGTTTTACAGAAACGAGTATTTGTTTCTGACGTAGTTTCAGCTTTCAGCCACTTTTATGGGCCGGTTTGCTTGAAGCTCGGCACGAAAGTGTCCTAAGCCCTTTGACATTTTGAAAATACATTTTGGTTTTTGGAGTTGAAACGTTTTTGCACATGGTACTGATTTGAATATGGCCGGTACATGAATGTTCAAAAACTAGATAATTAGGCGTTAATTATACCACTTGACTGTATATTTTAAATTATTTCAAAACATACAAACAACAAAGTTGTAAAAATAAACATACTTTTTTATATGTAAAACGTATTTATCTGGGTTTAACTTTACGTTTAATTAAAGTATACTAATCACGGTACTTCTAGTACCTAGTAAATACGAGTTAGGCTATATCTTACTCAGTTATTTTCATGCTAACTCCCTCATTTTACAAAGTTGGCTTTAGCAATGGATCATCTTGGTTAATGTGAAGTAATGAATATCGAACGTTTGTTCTTTGTTCGTCAATTTGCTAAGCTATTTGTGGACACACGATAGTTCGGTAACAACGTACAGGTGTAAAGTTCTGGTCTGTAAACTCTACTTCAAGTCTACTTAGTAGAGAGCTTGACGAGGATCAAGTTTACAACAGGCTTACAAGAGATTCATCACATTTCAAGCGAGATTTATTCACAACTTCACAAGAACTTCTACTCCTATGTAAGGCACTTTATTTGTAGGCCGAAACGAAACGAGGATCTTTTAAAACATGTGTTTTTAATATATTATTGTTGTAGTGCTGCAAGATGATTTAGCAATTTAAAAAAAGCCATAGTACTTTATTACTAGAGTAAAACTGAAACTTGTTAGTGCGTGTCCGTGTGTACGTTTGTAGGCCTACTGTAAACGGTTTGTCGTATCCGTGTTAATTTATTTTAATTGTTTTTGTGATGTGTGTGTGAATGTCTACATAACGAAGTCCACATGGATGAATCATCAAGATTTTCAAGCCTGAAGATGACGAATATTCGTCGAAACATGTAGCTAACAGAACGTACTGAAAAATTTGAACTGTTTGACGGAGGTAATTACCTAATTATAGTCATAAAACTGAAGAATTGACGGTTTCATAAATGCGCAGGACAGCGTTACCTCTCCTTAGGTCTTAGAAGTTTGCATAGTATAAAAACACGGCAAAGTCTTGTTTAATGAGGTACTTTTGGAACCCTTTGAAATAGCCTTGAAATTCCCTTTCCAGAAGAAATAGACTCAACGATTCTTATCTTCAAAGCCAAAAGCAAACTAGGAAGATTTAGCGTAAAGCGTTTGTTACACTAGACCCACACGCATTCGCCAACATACTGGTAGGGTGGCAGCATTACAATAAAGATTATGTTATAATAGGTAGATGGCGCATAGAGACCGAGCGGCTGAGGCAGGAAAATCAACATAGTTGTGGCAGCCCCAGCACAGATAGCGCTAGAACAAACTTACATCAAAACCCACTGGCGCAAGCAAAAGTCGAAAAGCGAAATCCCACAATTTGGTCAAATTTAAGTCATGGACATCTAACAAACTCGAGCATGTGGTACCGAGGGTGGAGTAAAACGGCGAGAGACAGCATCGCTCCCAGTGGTGGCAGCCGTAACTATGTTTATTTTCCTGCCTCATCTATGCGCCATCTACCTGTTATAACATAGTCTTTGATTACAAGCATCTAGCAGCACGGGAAGGCCACTATAACTAGAAGTTGGAGGATTCACACGCAAGTACAAGACTGTACTAAGAATAGAATATTAGACATGAAATCAATTAGTAAGTTTTAAACTTTGCTACAGCGGTACAACACTAACAAATGTAATTTTAACCCAATGCATTGTAGACAATATTAATAGCAATGACTTCAATAATAAAACACGTACATTGTGTAGTAAACAGTACATTGAGCAGTTGTGTAGTAAGATTCAATAAGCTCTCAAACATAGGATCATGAGCTGTCAATATAAATGTTTGTAGTCCAACCTTTGTAGAAATATTCCTCATTTAGCTATTCTAAAATGGGTTACACACAGAAACACGTTGCGATTGTCACTAAACAAACATAAACTCATAGTTTTTAAACTATAATAATACAGAATTGTAAAAAACTTACCAACAGTAAACAGATCCCGTAATGACAGATAAGAAAAATGAGAAAGCTAAGATATATCGAAGTTAATTCACTAAGCCTGGGTATTACGTGATTGATGAGAAACTGAAAGTGATTGTAAAGACAGCCTCTATAAATAAAAGAAAGAAGATTGAATTCCAGCAAGATTTTCTTATTTGACGGGCATCAGCCAGACGCTGCAAACATCGAGAACGGTCCATTCATCTTAGCACATCTCCGTATACAGTATACCATTCTCTGTCTGTCTTCGTCATCTTATCAATCTTTGACTTAGATGATTCTCTAATGGAAAAATATACTTACAGGCTTTAGGGGTTTAAACTTAAATCAGTTTAAAACAAAAACTCATCTACCTCAGGTTTATGCTAAGCACTCCTAACGCCCGAGTGCAAATCTATATAAATAAAATAAGAGTTTTGTCTGTACATTGTTTGTATGAATAGTTTGCGTGAATTAAGTCATGTTAGACGCTAGAAACACCGAAACTGGTGATAGAAAATGTTTTTCTATGTGTGACTATCACGTTCAAAATTCCGTGTTTGTAATACTTCTTCTTCTCAAACACGATCTTCAGATAGGAATTAAACTTCACATATTGGCTCTGTATACACACACATGCACAGGGTGCTCATAAAAGGGTGTCACAAACTTTGAGGATAGGTTTATTGGTCAAAATAAAGATAAAATCAAGAATGACTTTTTTACAAAAACTCTTTGTTTACCAGAGATTATTTATTATCTCCCTCACCACTTATCGGATTTGGTTCAAACTTGATATAAATATTTATCTAATTAATACCATTTTGGAAAAATATAATTTACCAATTTAAAATGGTGGCTATTTTATGGTATTTTAGGACATTTTTGGCGTTACACCTTAATCAGCTAATAAACAATGAGGTTTACGATAAAATGTAAAGAGTAATGGTTTGTAGCATTTTTTATTACCTATCTATTACCACCAAAGTCATAAAAATAAATTGAGAATCATCAAATTGTTAGTGGAATCCGTGGTAAAAGGCAAGGTGATAGGGTTAAAAGTTGACTGTTTTCAGCCAAAATTTCCTCTAAAGCTTTGTAGTTTCTCAATCGATCTTTATACTTTTGAGGTTAATAGATCGGTAATAAAATGTGCAACAAAACGTTTTCCATTATATTTTATAGGAAGTCTCACAGTTTATTCGCTAATTAAGGTGTAATTCCAAAATGCCCTAAAAATAACAAAAAGTAGCCACCATTTTGAAATGGTAAATTACACAATGCTGGTAGTTTTGTCTATAACTGGTCTTACTTAGATACAAACTTTAGTTAAGTTTAAGCTAAATCCGATAAGTGGAGTGGGAGATAATAAATAATTAGTGAAACAGACAAAATGGCAAGCACATGGTAAACGAAGCGTTTTTGGAAAAATTCATTATTGATTTTCTCTTTATTGTACATCCTTGACACCCTTTTATGAACACCCTGTATAGAACGGATGCACTACTCACAATTCTTTAGAGTACCTTAAATGGCCATACATTCTTTTAAATTTAATGGTATTGGCTCAAAGTCGGTGCATTGAGTCATTTTATGACGACGCTGTTTTACGGCTGACGCCTTATGGAGGTTTGCATTAAGAAACTTCACTTGTTACTGATACAATAAAACATTACTGACTATTCAGTAAGCCTACATTTAGTCTATTAATTATTTGTAAGTGTTAAGGTCCATTGTTACTATCTGTACTAACGTGAAGGGCATGTCTCTGGACATGTAGGTAAGCTGTTGGATACGAGTGGGTAGTGTGAGGCGAATGAACGTTTTGGTTAAACAGGGTGGGCACTGATCGGTAGTAGGTCAGGTGTACTTATTTAGGTATTTAGGTGTACTTATAGCTCGTATCAGGGTGAAATCAGCATGCTAATGTAATTGTATTTAAAGCATATAATGTATAAGGAGAGCAGGATAGGACAGGATTTAGAGCAGAATTTATATAAAAATAAATGCTTTATGTTCTCTTGAGTTCAGATATGTAACTACAACTGCACTGTTCCGTGAGAGTATATACTTGAAAGGCAAAACGTGACATTTCCACGAGACCTTGACAGATCTGAGCCTTGGGACTCCTCAGATCCCTGCGGTGCCTAGATCCATCATTCAAATCAACATTCATTAGTTACATTGTATATGATCTTTTCAACTTTATTTCAACTTCGTTTCAAATTATTGTCTTTCAGCAAGCTGGGGGTTTAAGGATGTTTCCCCAAATACTATGTGTTATGTTTTCTATTATTTACAGTGTATGGGGCCCCGATAAGCTTGTCAGTTTCCTCCCTACGGGAACTCTGCCTGTGCCTTTGAGTTTCACCGGTCGATGACCAGTAAGCAATTCTTCATACCGATGAATAGGAGTGCACCGACGGTCTTTTAATGCTTCTCCAGGAGTTTTAAAAAATAGTTACGTTATAGAACGTACACCTAATTACAAATAGTCCATATTTTTACAGTTTGAACAATATTCCTAAGAAGCAAGACCAGATTTAGTATAGCAAGAACACTCTTTTGCTGCAATATTTACATACAATAGGAAACTAACTGTATCACGTAATGCACTCTGAATTGATTTATACAGCACAATGCACAGAATATATTATAACAGAAGCGTGTTTCTGAAACAGTTTTCATTTATCATATCTACAAGGATTCCGTATACAACGTCGTATTTCATCTCAAAACATTATCAATTTCTGTTTCTGGATACAGTTAATATAAACCGCATACGAGTGCTAAATCATACTTTAAAATGTAAAAAGGTTACTTACACTAGAAAACACTGAAGGTTTTCCGTAAACAACAAGCTAAAGTGAATATAGTAGATGGTTGTATGTTGCGTTGTGTATTATTAAAGTGGTATCACTTACCATGTACAACATCGGTTAACTTGACAAGGGGGTGGAAGGGGGAGGGAGGAAGAGATCAGCTGACAATATCCTGTTTCACATCTTTGACGTCATAGCCTCTAGACTTTACACGCTGTCAGCTTAAACAAAGCACACAGTTCGAACACAACGTAACAAAACTTTACTGCGTTCACAATTTTTACATTGAGTAGCAACTAAAGATAAAAACCTTTTAACAAAAAATTGAACCGACTTCAAAACAACCCACAGTAAAATGCTTGCGTGTTTTTACCACGCAAAATACGCAACAAGTACACGAATTTTGAGATTTTTTGAGGTTTCTTACTTTTTATACAGAAATATTAGTTCGGTCAAAACAATATTTAAATGGGACCACTGTGGAGTTAAAATCTATCAATCAACGCAAACTGGGTGTAAAACGATGGTGACGTTCAAAAGTTATTCGTGAACAGACATAAAAAATATAAATCGCCGCAGGTCAACTTGTATAACCTCCTCGTTTCTCTGAAGTCGGTTAAAAAAGGACAAAAAGGTAAAAGTATTGAAATACACATTTTTACTTTGTATCAACTTTTACTTGATTTCACATACATAAGTTCATTATCACCTATGTACTGTGATAATGTTTTGGGGAGGACTTGGGTAAGAGAGGGGGTTTAAAGACAAATCATCTGCGAACTCATCCATAAGCTCTGCTCATTAGCAAATGTTGAGACTCAAACTCTTGGGATTGTCTAAGTTGTTCGTATCTTTGCGGAGGCAGACTGGCTGATCAAGAGTTTTTTGTTCCCACTTGCACGCCAGTTTTGACATTTCACTTACAGAAAATTCGGTTTTACAGCAAATATGTTTACTCAGCAGGGTAGGGATTATGTACGAAAATAATTAAACAACTGCTAAACCCAACTAAGCTTGAAGTTTACTTTGTCAGATGTACTTTGGACTACAGAGGTGAAATTTAAATAAGTTTAGGTTCAGCACGTATTGCCAGACAGTTGTAAAAATGAGATACCAGTTAGATTATATACACTATACAATTTTGGTTCAAATTATATGTGGCTTGTGAGGATCCATGTAAAGCTATAACAACGAGAACAAGGTTCAATTTATAAAACGAAACAAGCTATAATTTATTCTGTTATTTGTAGTCCTATTATTGGAATGAGGAAAATATGAGCGACCTAAACATATTCTATATTTTAGATTTCCAAATTATTTGCAGTTATTCCCATACTTAAGTCTAAAGGATGAGTCACACTAAAATTTTCCCAACAATGTCAAGTTTAATATTGGTTAAATTTCGTTATTATTAATTAACATTGTCGTATATAACCCCAAGATAGAGAAACGACAAAGTTGGCTGAATACCGTAGCGGATTTACTATAAATGAACTTTTAATGAGTAACTTAAGTAAAATAAAAAAAGGAATAGTTGTATTTCCTATGAAAATTTGCTAATAGTTACTGCAAACTTTAGCACATAAAACCTTTTATTGGATACACATGTAAAAGCACATGATGTGCAGGCTTTCTGTACAGTTTGTGTGGTAAATAAACTAAAATCCACACTTTGTACTACAAGGAAAATAAATCCACGGAAAATACTGTCAAGTAAGTAAAATGATAGCAATGAGAGATCGTAGATAAAAGCATCCCTTCTTCCGCACATGTTTGCTGGATGGCTGCCCAGTTATCCATTGATATGGACCCAATAATAGAACAGCTGCATGGACATCTTTTTATACGTCAGTTCGGAAACAGTCGTTAAAATGAAATCTATTGTGAGTTCTTTGTAGTTCTGTGTGATATTAGTATGTAAAGCTATGGTTTCCTAGGAAACGGTGAACGCTACATTACGGCCGTAATATGACGGTGAGTTTTTTTTTCAATGTTATCAGATGAGAGTGCTTTCCTAGAAAACGGTGGACGTAAAGTAGCGGTGAAAACTAGTTGGTTTTTCTTGCCACATTTTGTTTTGTAAACAAAAGTCTAGCTTATTCATTACTTATACGTAAATAAACTTTGACAACTAAAATAAACAACATGTCAAAATTTGTTTTTGTCTACACATATGTTTAAATATGTTACGTCCACCGTCACCGTAACGTTCACCGCTACATGACTGCCGTAATATAGCGGTCAACGCTTTCCTATAGAAAACCATAGCTTAAGACTTCATTTTGATACGTTTGTTAATTCAGATTGTAGATGAGGGTTGGTACGGAATGCAGTTAGTTGTTACCTTGTCCTCAGTTTTATTTATTATTTACAGGTAGTTCAAAATCAGGACAATATTTTGTAACTTTATTTGTTGTTGAACATCGGCTGTTATTTGATGACATTTCTAGGCTAATCCGTAAATCTAAATGTTCGAAATTTTCAATTTAAGATTGGGCAGCTGTTTTGTCTAATCTTGTTTTATTCTGCTTTAGCCACTGTTTAGCTTACTCAAAAATCATATTCGCATTTTCCTTGTACTCTATTGGTTGAACAAAAACAAATCGTATTTATCATTGGCTGATGATTTCAGGTAATTTTGTCTCGTTTTGTTTTGACCCCAACTTACTCGCAAATAATCTTTGCACTTTCTGTATCCGTACTAGTTTAACACAACACAACAGTTGTCATTGGTGATCATATTTTAAATCTGAGAAATTAAATTATCTACATTTTTCATGTTTGGATTACTAGTAAACAAAAAATGCCAATACTAAAGTAATTCATATTATTGTATACAATTAAATCTCGTAATTAGAGGGATTTTAAATCACACTGGTTCAAAACACATTGATGATCAACTTCCCTCCTCAACTAATTTCTTGAAAAATAGTTCTGTTAAATATATACTCTGCTCACGATATCTTCGTGTTTACAATAAATAGAAATTCAGAATAAACTGGAAGGTTTAACTTGAAAGTGATTATTAAGTTGGATAAACATTTATAGACTACAGTTTCCGGCAATGAGTTGTATAATTATTCACATTAAGGATTGGACAAAGCGCTCCATTATTCATAAGCACCTAAAGCGGGTTATTGTGAGGCGAGGAACTCCTCAGAAAACTTGCTTAATTTCCCTCCATAATTGTCTACGAGTTCTGCCAGAGATAAACAAGTCTGTGTTCTAATTATGAAACTCTTCAATCGATAAGTAAAGAAACCTGTAAGCACGATTCAGCGTGACGCTTAAATGACAAGTGTATAATCATACCCTATCATCGTAAGCAACAATTTCATTTTAATTTATAGAATATTTTAATTTTAAAGATGTAACCTTTTATATGTAACATTATTTGAAAACAGAATAACAACTTTCTATATCTGGGCCTGCTAAAGCACAAAATTGTCAAGTAAGATTTGGTACATGCAATCTACTAAAACAGTGTAAAAGTTTCTGTGAGAAATTTTCAATTTAATGTAACATTTGATTGTTTGAAGATGACGACAGCTTGACTGTTGATAGCACTAGTGAATAAATATCACATTTACTGTAATGACCTTTTTGAGCGTTTAACCTGAGAAAAAGTGTGACTAAAAAGCAAAACACAACGTTTTATGGATGTTGTGTAGACGTCAATGACCAGGTTACAACGTTTGTGTTTGCTGACTAATTTAAATCAACATAATTAATATGAGATTTTGCACTAGAAAAACAGGAAGTAATAAAAAACTGACATAAACTAAATGAAAATCGGGAAGACTTACCACACTGATTTTATTTACTCTTCTTCAGTTGCCTCACATAATGTATTTTCCCATGTGAAAATATTCTGGTAGCAAACAGACTTGACTTGCAAATCAAACATAAGTGCTTGTTAAAATATGAGTCAATAAATGTGGAGCAAACATCCAGAGCTGAAGGAGTGTCGGCTTGGCAGCGGTATTGATGTAAGGAAATCAAGTGGGCGACTGACTGTCTGAATGCTGACATCCATCTTGTGTCCTTGGCTTCAAACTTGTGTCCTTGTCTTGTCCAGATCTGTATGAAATCAAGAAACCACACAACACCAGATCAAGAGAAGCGATATATGAAGAGGAATCTCATGTTTAGACAAAAATTAAAATAGCAAATAGTCATAATTATTGCGTCGCAGACTGGACCTTCGGGTTTTATATTTGTATTTTCGGATGTAAGATACTTTATCAAATTAATAGATTTAAGCAGGTTAAAATGTTTCACGAGACAAGATACAAACATACTTTATTTTATAGCCAGTGAGGAAATTGGGTCATACAAGTCATAAAAATAATTAATTAACAGGTTATTTTAAATTAAAAGTTGGTGTTCGGTCACAAGATAGAAACATTGTTTCTGAAAGGCCTCACCCAAAAGAATAAAATTTTATTTTGTTTTAGATTTTGAATATTATTAGAGAACTGTATTTGAAACTAGGGCTATTCATTTCTATTGCCAAATATAACAAAACTGTTTGCAGCTTTGAGCTTCCCAACACCTCCGGAGTCAAATGGAAAACTTTATAATAAGTTTTGTCAAACTTAAAAAGATAAATTAAAACTTTTTGTTTTATTGGAAATTTGCTAAGATTCACCGAAACGCTTTTATAACTACAAGTCGGCTATGTTCTTGTTTAAATATTCTCCTGAAGAAAAATTGAAGGTGTGGAACATAAAGTAAGTAGTATTTTTAAAGTAAAATGTCGAAGTACGAGTATTTTGAGTAGTAACTGAGCGATAACGTAAGTATTTTAAGAAGCACGTTGAGTATGTGAGATTCGCTTGTTAAAACTTATGTAGGCTCTTCAGCCAAGTTAGTGGGCGCTGGGTTGAAGTAGAGGTTTTCAATATTGACTTACTTCGAGTGCTTCAGCACAACTTAATGGAAAAACTTTGGCCAATTTTTCCTCATGTAAACTTGTATACTGTTCTGTATACCATGTTCATGTAATAATTCTTCAGCTTTGGTATACAAGGGGAACACGTTTGAATGCCAGTTTGTTCTAAACAATCAACTATAATATTTTTACAAGTGAATACTGACATGTGGGTGGATTTTCACGAACACTGGTTTTTGAATCACCTTCCAACGATTTTAGGTTTTAAGTTAGCGTTGAAAAACAAATTTTTCCATAAAAATTAGTTGCGCTCTAATGCAAACCTGCTGAGGTTCAAAGATTAAACTAAAGGGCATTTTTAAATTATTACTTAGGATTGGTGTTAAAAACTCTTAGTACATGAAAATGACGATAACGTCGTTAATCAGACCAGCTGTTGTTAGCGGTGGAAAATGTCAGTAAATAGAGTTACATTTCACCAAGCCACTGTGCATTTAAATACCCGTATCTTTGACCCCTTATGTCGAAGAGCAATGCTTTTTCTTCGAGGGGCAAATTTCCCATACCCACTTATGTGAGGAACCACTCGCATATGCCAATTTAACCATGTTTCAATACAAGCTAAAAGACAACATCTGGTGGGCTGAATTGTGCTGTTGTTAAAAATAGTTTTAATACGTAGTACACGGAATTTCTGAATTTTCTTATCAACTCTTAGTTAAAGATTTTTCCTTCCACTAGTTTGCCTTTCAGCACTATATGGGAAAGATAATGTACATACACGGTATCAACCAATAACTAACTCTCTTTGAATTGAAGGACAGTGCTTGGAATGCAAGCCGTGGGGTGGATCAATGTAAAGATAATGAAGGGATGCTGCCTATAGTCAGTCGTAGGTCAAGGGTGAGCGAGGAGGATCAGCAATGTGGTCGAGCCAGCATCTCTCTCTAGAGAGGCTGTTTGTACTGCTCAGCTACACAGTCTTAGTAGATCACTTGTAAATTCCAAATGAGATTAATTTAAACCAATTAGTAGTTGAGCTCATAGTATTTTTAATTATTCATGGTAGTTCGTAATTTTGGTATTAGAACCGGCTTAATTGTTAAAAGATTTATTTGTATTTAGCCTTTTTAAAGTGGTTAAATGTTTTTGAAGGCCTTTAAGCAAATCCATTCAGTGCGGATATTTAAAATGTGATGTAATTTTTAGAGTAAAGATAAAGTTTGTCTTGTTTAACGAGGGGAAGTTAGGACTACGAAGTCCTCCCTACCACTCAACCTCGAAATTCGAACCTCGTATTTTAGTCATTACTTTAAAAATACGACTTATTTATAACAGTTAGACCATGTATTTGATTGTATATTTAGTTTTATAGTCTAAAATAGATCAAAACACACAATGATATGCTCTTCAACCTACTCGACTTGTAGTATGTCAGTTGAGAACCACAGTATAGTTTCACGAGTTAGCTTAAAGTAAGCTATTCCAATTTCAAAGGGCTTTGAGAGCAACAGACGCTCTAAATTTAATTGAAAGCTTAGTTTTGTTCGTTAAACCAATACGAACCTTCAAGAGAATAATAACATTAATGCAAGTAATTCTGGTCCTGGTCCGCTTTGTGCAAATACTGCCCCAGCTTAGAGAGATTAACAGGACTTTAGCCGGAATGTAGTATTAATCTCTATTCATAGAGGTGAATTAGGCAGTATCGATTTCTGCATTATCGACTCACAAGTAGTTACTCCATTCATCTGTTAAAATTAAATAAATGTATTTACTTGTAGATGTCTTCAAATAATTCATTCGTGTCTATTTATATATTCTAAAAGATTTTCTTGTTAAATTAAATGTTACACTAATTTTAGACATATTTGTGAACTAATTACTTATTATTATATGACCCTTTAACTATGTTATAATTAATTTAACGCACCAAAAGGCGCGATCATAAATTAACATAAAATGCTACTGAATCTAAATACACGCATTTAATTCCGTGGTAACTTATACATTCTGGCATACGATTAAAATACATTAAGCTTGACCCATCTTTGCGTGTAAGTGAATATAATGACATTAGCTTAAAAACTTGTCATAAAACGTATAGCTCGAACCTTTTTTGGTACAGCATTCAATTTCGATTTAGTTTGGTCTGCCGTATGGGATTTACCAAATTTAAATTCAATACTTATTCGGTTATGATAAAATTTTCAAAATTGACATGTGTTTAATCTAAGGTTGACACAGTGGCATAAGGAAATTGCATGATTCTTTATTTACATAAACAAAGTCATAAGTGAATATACGATGTTATAAATCACCTTTTTGTTTTATTTCAAGTAAATTCTTTTAGCCAGGAACTTTGTGAGATTCAAAATATAAAATCCTATTCGTACATAACATAACAGTGAAAACCCAATAAAAAGTGATGGATCAGACGTGTGAAATTTGAAACTACTCATCCGCCAAACACGTGTGAGCATTGTCACAGAGCGAAGTACTGAGAGAGATAGAAGCACGTCTTGTTTACGCTAGTTCGTTTCTAAACTCATGCAGATGTTTTATAAGAACACCTTGTCACGTAAAAAAGGAAGGGATGCATGCGACCAGTGTGATATAATCAGCTGGCAGACCTTTTTACTAATTATAATCATTGTTTACTTTTGTTGATGATATAGGTCTAAAGCTTTTCAGATAGTCTTTTCAGATCATCTGATGATACCAGCATCAACTCCCACCATCGTTTAGACATATCAGACCATCACCTGCGTGGTTCGGAAGTCACGTTAAGCCGTTGGTCCTTGTATTTCCATTGGTCATTGGGGTAATTAATGACCCATTTTAAGGAAGAGTTGGCCTTAGTTTGTAACAAGACTACACCTCATAACTCATTACTACCACTCATCACACTCATCCCTCACCACATATTTGCCTTAAAATACCCTCATGAGAGTGTTCGGCATCTCAAATGGTTATTTAGTGATTTGATTGTTTTTGAAGTTGTACACAATTACAATTGATCCTATCTGCTTCTACAGTGTTTTATATTATTTTACAACCATTAATTGCTAGCTAGCTACTCAACACGATTTTGAAGTCTTTTAAAATATCTTATCACTTAAACCATTCTATATTTTAACAAATATTAACAAAAGTTCAACTATTTAAATTACCAGTGAGACATATGTTTACAATTGTTCAGGAATACAACTATATAATCTTGAATACCATTCAAATTACTCTTTCTTTTGTGGGAGTATTCGGAGGGGGGGAGGTCACGTGCATAGGCGTGGGAGGAGGTGATTACTGAACGAGGGCACAAATTGTTGATGAACCCAAAAATGTCAGAGGGCTTCCTTCCTCTTTCTTACGCAAATAACATGTTACATTCTTAAAATATAACTTAACATACATTACTCGTCTTGCTGTTTTCACTTTTTAGATTTTAATTTGAGGCCTGCTCGGAAACCTGCTAAAGATCTTTGGTTCTTCAATATACGGAGTGAAATTAAGTTAGTGTTTAACACGTTTTGAGTTACTATTAATCATTTTATTCATTTCTGCATCAAATTAGGCATAAACTTACATAAGAATAAGTTACAAAAACACATGCACACACATAATTAAGCCAATAGCTGCTATCCAAACGTAGACCATAAGTCTAACCAGAAACTCGTACATCCAAGTTTTATGAAAAGCAAAGGATTTTGTCCTTGACTGTTCATTAATTTTGTCAAATTGTTATTCGTCTACACTAAGTCGAATTGCTGTTTTAAAAGTATTCAATTTTGTTGATTTGCTGCAAATATTTTCAAAAAATCTACATTATACCATAAATGAAAACACTGGGGAATAAATATAACACAATTTCATAAATTATAATTGGTATACAATGTTATGAAATGATAGACTAGTAAACCAAGACAATTAGTTTTATTTAACAGTTTACACCAATGAAACATTTCTATGACAAAGTAAACATAAACAAACTATTTTGTAACTATAACGTATGTGGTTTGTCATAATTGAAATAAAACTTTTGGCTTGACCACAATGCAAAACAGTATTTAATCAACACAAAACGTTTCGACTATTCTATGATGGCATCATCAGTTGTATAAAGAATAAAGAAGAGAAAAATAAAATATTTATATACATAAATGAAACGTGATTTGAAACGAACTAATTTAGTATTGGTATAAGCAATAATGAGCTGTGAGAAACAAAGACAACACTAAGAATTTGGATTATTATAACAACAATATACACTAATAATCATACCAAAATTAAATATAACCTATGTTTAAAAAAAGTAATTAAAAAATATAATTACTATCTGTACGCTACACTAGCGGTACAATTAAAACTGTAGAACTCGCCAAACCTCATACTTATAAAATTGAAATAGGTTTATCTTCTCTGCCGTTGCAAAGTATTTTTCGCGTTGGACCGAATAAGCAATAAAGTGACTTCAACTTATGATATTCTCGGGTA